>CM036588.1:48107227-50613477 GCA_020745705.1 Hemiprocne comata | reverse complement strand
GTACTGCAACAAAACTCATAAATTACGGGTTTTCAATTTAAGCAAACTTCATTAATTTTATCACTCAGATACCAGTTCACATCTTTCTCCTTTTATTGTAGACTTTTTGGTTTTGGTTTTGTTGTTGTTTTTGTTTGTTTTGGTTTTGGTTTGGGTTTTTTTGTTTGTTTTAGCAGCAGCACAAATAATCCATCTCTCGCCTGTTGCAGGGGAAGTGGGGCTGTTGGCTGTCCCCATGTTTTGCGGTGGGGTGTAAAGTGGTGCCACAATCCCCGGGGCGGAGGGGCCAGGAGACGGGACACTGCCCCATGGCAGGGGGCTGAGAATCGCTCGGGGCTCGCCAGCTCCCTGTTCCCAAAGCAGGTACGGGATCTGGACTTGGGGTTTGGAAGGCATTTCGGAACAGGGAAGCCAATTCGGGTCTCCACCCGGCTGCCCCAGCTGCCAGCCTCGGCAGGTTTATCCGGGGAGCTGTTGCCATCTAATGGTGGACACCAGGCAGCAGCGCAGCGCCTGCGAGGGTTGAAAGCAACCCGGGGCGCGGGGAGGGCCGAACTTCTGATAAAGCCCATGGAGACTCATTGTTCCTTCTTTAAGACGGAAATCTGACCTGGAAGCCACCAAAGGACCTGGGAGCCCTTTCACTAGCTTCAAATAGTATATTTTAACAGAGCAAAGTTCCCGTGAGATCGGACAACCTTGTACAGCCCACCACTCACACCGTGAGCAGTACCAGTCTTAGGGAAAGACTGCAATAATACAGTATTTTAGGGACTTTCACACTTAGAAGTGGCAGCCAGCAAACTCAATCAGGCCTCTGGTGAGGCCAAAGCTTTCCTACATTTCTAAAACTTTTCTAATGAGTGTGAAACTCTCCATAGTTTTTAGTGGGGGATTTTGATTTCCAACTAAGCTTCTCTTGCAAAAAAACCCCAAAAGAATATTAACAAAAGACACCCTATGAAATAAAAAAGTATGACTCTTTTGGTGATGCTCTGGGAAGCGTTAAAAACAAAGATGACACTACATAATATTGTTATTTAAAGCTCAGAAGAATCAGCCAGAATCTGAATAAATTCAAAACTCAGATGAGAATATTAAATGAGACCAATTCTCAAGACCAAGCTGTCAAACTGAAGACAAAGGGATCCTTTCACTGGTGTTTGGTGTATGTGCTTAAAACCAAAATCCACTCCTGGTCTTGTTGGACAAAACACAGAACTATATCTAAACTGTAAGGGGGAAGGTTAGAAAAACACCATAAACACACAAACTCACCAGCGTATTAAGTCCAGATTTATATCTAGATTTATGGATTTCTATCTATTTATAGACTTCTATCTAATACCTTTTTTTTTTTTTTTCTTGTTGCTGCAATTATACTGGGAGTCAGATCGAGATCAATCTACCAAGCATGGGGAAGCTGGGAATGACCCAGGCAGGAACACCCAGCTTGCCACTGTGAAACCCCTCCACATGTGCACAGGGTGAGGACGGCCTTTCCATGAGGCAGGTACAGAACGTCTGCAGCTTGTTGCTACAGAAAGTTGTGGTGGCAGATGTGGTTGCCATCTGAAGAAAAGACCAGGAGATCTCATGAAGACTCAGTAGCTGATGTCTTTTGTCCTCTGGGTCACTACCAGGAACCTGGCCAGACTGCCCAGACACACCCTCCTTGGTGCCTGCATGCTGGTCGGATTACGTGGGCACACGCAACTTGGATCCTGTGAGGTTGTGGATGACAGATTGTAGTGACTGAAAACAATTTTTGTTTAGGTCAGATTCCTCTTTCCCACTTGCAAAGTCTCATCGTTCAGCTTTCCATATCGTTACTATAATCCTTCAATACTAATTGCTACAGGGGTAGCATACTTGATCCCACACCCCAAGTGGTAAAGACATAACCTAATATGCCATGAGACTTCTGAATAGGAAGAAAGGGGAGGGGAGGGGGAAAGGGATATGATTTTGTTCTGCTCTTTTGCCAGCATGAAATGGAGGAGGGAAGCTTCTTTGATACTTCATCGTTAGATGCTATGTGGGGGTGAGATAAAAACTCGCTACGAGAGCAGTATAATAAAAAAATACTGTCTAACAATTAACCAAGAACAAGCCCTGAGCCTGGCTGTTATTGCAGAGAGGGGTGAAGGACCAGGAACAGGTAACATTCAATCGCTCTCTCTCCATACAGCTTGTTGGCCCTCAGGATATCAATAAAAGTATCTCTGTCTAAACATGCAGACACACGAGAAAAATGTTTGTATTTTAATTGTTGCTCTCAGGAACTCAATTAAACGTTGATTAAAATTTAAAATGCAAGGTTGCACGTAATGCAAACTCACATGTAAGAACTGCCAGATGGTTTATAGAAAACCAAAGCTGAATAGAAAAGAAAATGGTCTCGTTTCCAGAGAATTCTTAAATGTCCTGTAGCTTTCCACAGCAATGCTGGAATTTTTTGGGATTACACAAGACATTGGCAAACTTCAGCACACAGTATTTTGGTGGAGTAAGTCTAAAGTAGGGTGTTGAGCCCTCCACATTTTATCCCCAGCAATCAGTGCCAAGTCACGCTAGCGAGTGGCTCCAGCAAGCCCCCGCCAGGACAACGGCACCTCACACATCTTGTGGAATCTTTAGAAGGGCAAAGACAGGAGTTACTATATTGCAGTTATCAATAAAGGCATATTCAAAGAAAAATCCTGCATTTTTAATTTCAGGTCTGAGGGCCTCTCCGAGACTGATAGACCCAGGGATAACTGCAGGTGGTGGGGGAGGCTGTACATCCCCCACCAGCCTGTGGCCACTGAGAACCGATGTTGGGAGCGCAGTGGGATGACAGTGGAGAAGAAATAGTAGGGAAGAGCATGGCAAGGTGCTTGTGCAGCCACCCTCTGTGGCCTGTGTGCACCACAGGCTGGGATGCAGGGAGAGGGGTGGCCTGTCTGGGAATGGTGGGTGACTCTGAGACCTCCTGGAGGCCAGCTAAGACCCAGGGCTCCCTTAGTAAACTTGCTGCTGGAAACTCAGCCCAATGACTTGTAGTTTTAAAAGTTCATGTTATAAATACTATTATCCTCTACTATTTTTTTTGTAACCTGTACTGGGATCCTTCCACTGTTAATTTTGAAAGCCAGTATGTCAGGACAGGTAACAATATGAACTTTCATCTGTGTTTCCTTTTTTAAATAAACTTTTCAGGGAAGATTCTAGCTGCAAACCCATGTCACAGTCAGGGCTATATATGCCAACATATAAAGCGTAAACTCTCTGCACATTGTTTAGGGCTTTTTGCAAATTGCAAATCCTACAAAACCACCTCAGCTCACTGGAGATCAGAGACCTGCTCTGACAAATACCACATCATCTGAGTGACCCGGGATGTTTGTTTTTGTTGGCCATATGACAATACATGGGAGACAACAAATACTAGCCACATCGTATAATGATTTGGTCTGAGTATAACGTTCTCTTTTTTCTCTTCAGGAGAAGCAGGAAAAAGTTTTTAGACCTTTCACTTTATGGCAAAGACCTGATCAGTTCAAACTGAAGAGGCATCGTAAATTCAGTGACGTGACTCTCTTCTATCCAGCACACTGGTATACTTGAAATATTGTAGAGGGAAGAAAATACGTAAGGAACACACAGTCTTTTGAAGAAAATGGTCTTTTAGCCCCTTTAAGAGTGTTTTTCATTAAAAATCGTAGGGTTTTTTTTGTGGTTTGCCCCCATTTTGAATTACACCTTTGATACTAACCCCTGCTGGGGTATAGCTCTTCTTCATGCAATAACCTAAGATGGAATTTATTCAAAGATGACATCCATGGATGTTATATTCTCTTTGGTATTATTTCATAATTTACTCATATCTAATATGAAATGTGTAAAAAATGAAACTTGCTGAAGTCCATTCAGTTTTGTCCAACAGATGCTCTTTTGTACTTTAAATAACATTTCACTTGCATAAAAAAGCAGTGTGTCTGTCTGTCATCTGCATCTGTTTGTCTGTTTCATGTCAATATGATGGAACATTTAGTAAATCTGTCTTGTGAAGAATTCTTACTCTCTAGATAATGTAATCTGTCTGTGGGTACTCTTACATAGTGTTTTTATATTACAACAACAGTCAAAATGTACTAGGTATTTTTCCAAATGTGTCACAGTGATGAATTCTGTTCCCAAAACCTGTTCCCTGTTTGGGAAAGCTAATTTGATATTCAAAAGGCAAGTCATGCTTGGCAGATCTGACATATCCATCACATAAGGTGACCCCCTTGTATTTACAACTTCAGGACCTTGTTCTCAACTCCTGTCAGCAAATTCATCTGCTAGATATTCATCAGAAGCTACCTCAAACCAGCACGAAGTCCACCTGGCAAACTCAGAGACTCTCTCATCCTTTTGAAACATAAATTAATGTAAAATAATTAATGTAAAATTTATCATTCTTAATAACTCCTCACCAACGTGTTGTCCAATGTTACTCAGTATCTGAAACACTTCTGCATGGAGAAGTTAAGTACACAGTACAGGCAAAGGGAGTGACATTGGCATGTCTGTTTCAGAAGATCTCAAGGAGAAATAGATGTTGGTTTAAGAGGATATTCTTGGACCATGAGTTTGGAAGCAAATGAGACAGGCCCATTTACAGTTGGGTGCAAGTGGGCAGTGATAGAAACAAACCCACAGCACTAGGAGAAAAGCCATGGGCAGTCACAGGAAGGAGACCCTACAGTGCAAAGCTGATCCCTATTGCTGGTGTGTAATTGCAATTGAAAAAAAAAAAGGAAAAAGCTACCATCAGTTGTAATTTTTGTGCTTTGGAATACATATTACCAAAGTAAATACACACTGAAAAAGGAGTGAGGAGCTAAAGGATGGAGGAAAAATTTAGGAATTGGTCAAGGTGACAGGGAACACATTGTATCTGATTACTTGTGCTCCTGGAAAAGTTTATGTTGTCCTAAGGCAGAGGCTGAATAAAGAAGCCAAGGTGGTCTGTCAGAACACCAGCAGAAGGGATACACTTCCCCATCACTGAAGGTGATAAAGTAAAACTTTTTTGACAATGTACATAGAAGAGATTAAATAAACGATACATTTTTTTACTACCTTCAAGAAGTAAGATTCTAGGAGAGATGGCTTATGCCCAACATTATTCCATGTCTGGCAGATGTCATGGGAAAAAGCAAGAGCACTGGTGTAGATTCAAGACCTGTCTCTGAAGAGGCCTTATGTTCTCAATCTGATGCTCACCTGTGTATTGCAGTCCAGGTGTTTCACCAGAAACTAGAGTTTACTCCTAGTGGTACAGAGAATAGAAAGGAGAACACAGAGGCTGCTTTGATTCCGGGAGGCCAGCACAAAGTGCAACCAGTCATATACAATTCATAGCTATGATCAAAAGAAGTTTGGTATATGCCTTTCAGACAGTGCAGTTTTTGCTACAAATCCCTAATTTGCAAGTTAAATATAAAGGTACAGTCATGCAGGTCAGGGAACTAGGGTCTTACCTTTCCTTTGTGCCCTGCTTTTCCCCATGCAGCCCTACCTAACCCTCAAGGGAGTCAAGGCAACATACCTGGTCAAACTTCTGTGTATTTCCCCATGAAGATATATGGGAAAACAAAGCAAATTCCATACCATCCCTTATACATCATTAGAGAGATTTATATCAACTAGAAAACTTCAGTTATATTTGCCCTAAATCTACAGTGCTTTGCACAATAAAAATCTGTATTTTCCTTACATTGTTTTTCTTACCTGTGCACTAGGAAAATGGACTGGTAGGGGAAGTCCCCACTTTGTTACCACTTTGTAGTTCACAAAGATGGTGTTGACAGGTTTCTCCCCTGCTGGAATGAGCTGAGCAGTCTGCCTACCCTGCCCATCTGAGCTTTCTACATTTTCCACCATCTCTCTGCTGTGGAGCACACACAAGTAACAGGACTTGTTCTTTGACTGAAAGGAGTATAACCAACTGGTGTCCAGTGTGCTGCTCTGTTTCTATTAAAAAAAAATAATCCTAAGAAAGCAAGCTGATGCATATGGTTGGAAGAAGGAAAAGTCCAGGCCTCCAAAACATTGCCTTTTCTCCATGCCCCTCATTCACAGACATGCACATGCACACACAAACATGAGATCTATCCGTCCGTCCATCCATCCATCCATCCATCCATCCATCCATCCATCCATCCATCCATCCATCAATCTATCTGTCTCCCTATATATATATCTCTGTCTATTTACACATAACTATTTAAACACATCAACTTAACATGGTCTGTTGATCTGAGGGATATTGGGGAATGCTTGCAGACATTAAAGGTTACCAACAGATAGGATACATCCTCTAAAGTTTAGACTTTGCAAAAAAAAAAAAAAGGTATTCTTTGATAGATTTCTGACTTCTAATTCTCTGAGGACTGTATCTGAGGAATTACTGTCTCCAGAACTAATTGGAGCTTGTCCAGAGACTTTGTCCAGTAGAAGGTAGTGCACCATCATAAAACAACAACAAAAAACCACAACAGAGAAATAAAATATTATAGACATGTATGAATGCATTAAAAAATCTTAATATGTTGTCTGGTACACCAGAAAGGCTTAATATCATCTAAAGTCAGTACTTCTTGCATTAAAATATCAACTCGTTTTGAATAACAAAAAGCTAATAATTTAAAAAAAACCCAAATCCTCATCAAATATGTTTTAAGCTAAATGCAGTAAGTGGAGGGGGGAGGGAGAAGTCAGAGAAGTTCAAAAAGAAGCTTTGTAGGATCAAACAATGGCCAGTTGCTGATCTGGTAGCTCTGTGACCTTCTGAGCTACATCAAACCATGTTCTCCACAGGACAATACTGTAGCAGCTTTTCTTAAAACATGGCCTAAAAATGCTTCTTTTGTTATGAATGACGTGAGAAATCAGAAGGGGAAAGGGGACATAACCCAGTCTGAGGCAGAACAACTTTTTCTGGCCCAAGTATAATGAGTGCCCCTTGCTTACAGGTTGATGGAAAAGGGATAAAAAGCAATAAATCAGAATTGTTGTCCTTACAGACTCTTTTTGACTTTGACAGAAAGATGGCAAATTGCATTAAAAGTAAGTTTCAAAACATTGTTCACATTCCCCTACCCTCCCAGAGAAAGACTGGAATAACATATTACACCAGTGATTTACAGGTTAATAACTAATAATTTTTCATCCATGTTAATAAACGGACTGCCTGTATTCAAATTAACACAGTGTGAGCAGTAATAGCTTTGATTTAGCAATGTTATTTCTTAGGACCACACACCTTAAGTATAAAACTTTTTAATTTTGCATGCAAATGATGCATCCAACCAAGGAAAGAAATAATTGGATTTCTACCTTGTTAGAAGAAAATAACAGGATAACTATGTCCTTAGAAAGACTTTTGAAGCTGTATTAACTAAATTAAAATAGATTACAGTGCAATTGTCATACTGGGGCTGCATAGATGCGTGAAATATTACTTTTAAATAGTAATTAGCCATAATTCACTCTTTAAAAGTATGGAACCGTCCAAGCGTTATCTACCCAGGTTCAGTTTTCTGCAGAAGTTAACATTTTGAATAATAGAGTGGAGTGATATAATCTGAAAGGTGTCCCAAACCCTTTTGAAGGACTAAATTAGAATTCAAAGGATCTTGAGAAGTTGGAGAAATGGTCTAAAATCTGAAGGCAACAATTAGTACAGGTAGATGGACATGAGGTTCGTGGTGGATTATGGGTTAAATGTGAATAAACAATGAGAGGCTATTGCAAACTGAGAAAAGTTAACCTATGGGACATGACTATCGTACTTTCCTCACTGCTGGTCAAATCTGAACTGGTGCTTTTGGCACTGCAACTGAAAGAGATGGAGAGGACTGGGGAAGGAATACAAGGAGTGCAGCAAGTATAGAGAGGGTTTAATGTGCACATAAATGAGATGGAAAAGTTGAAGGTTCTTTGCCATGTATCTTCTAAAAGAGGAGACTGAAAGGAGGTAAACAGACAACTTCCCACAGAGGGACAGCACATGCTTAGTTGTTCCTCCTGACCACAGTGGAAAGAAAAAGAAGAAATCTGCTTAATTTGCATCAAAAGCCATTCAAATTAGCCATTAGGAAAAGCTTGCCTATCTGCAAAAATACTGAAGAACATGGAAGGGCAGTGAATTTCAATTTTTAAAATGTTTTCAAAAGATAGTAAACCATTGCTCATAGATGTCTGTCCTTGTCAGTTTTAATTTATGCTTCTGCAGAAGTATATACCAGTTGACCTTCCAGGTCCCTTCCAGGTCCCTTCCAGTTCATCATCTCTGTGAAGCTATAGAGAGCTCTGAGCTAGCAGGCAAAGGAAACAGCAACAGCTACTGAGTAACAGCTCACTTCGATGAGATTTTTTTTCATGCCTGCCTCTGGCATACATCCATGTTCTGAATTTCCATGCTGCTGAATTGCATCCAAATAAGTGTCTACACATAGTTACAAATATGTCCTGTAAGCCAAAATAATTGTTTCTTTTAATATGAATCATCTTGAAGAGCATTTTATTATTATAAATGAGAAAGTTTCTAAAAATATATTCTGCCCTATTTGGCATGGTATTATAAAAATACCATGGTATTAGATTTGAAAATGTCCCCTCCATGCCAAGTCTTACCCAAGCTGACTGGTGTATCTGAGGGCAGAATTTGCACTACTGTAATTGAATCCAAACATTGCATCAGAGTTTAACCAGTGAAAGACCTTGTTTTTTGGTGTAAAGACAGTGGAAATTTCTATTATATTTTTTTTCAGTGTTTTTGGACTGCAACAGCCCTTCCATAGGTTTTATCATATGATGGACACAATTCAGAAGTCATGTGTTTGCCCAGCATGAAAGAATACTCATGGGTCAGTGGGACTAGAAAGGCAGAATTTACAGCTAGAACTGAGTTTTTCCTCCCTACTTACTGCTTTCCATCTTTATAAAGAACAGACTTTGATGGCAGCGGGTAGAGAAACACACAGGAAATATGTGGATACTGCCTACTAAGAATTCTGAATCACCACATGTGGCCTCACCTATGAGTGCTTATACACTTCTTGGCTGTTACCCTAAAGGTAACTGCTGACCTTACAGCAGCCTGCTGTCAGTGGAACACACTGGGCTGGATTCTCCATTTGCTAAGTTCATTTTGCAAGTCTTACAGATTACAAAACATAAATTTCTTTGGGAAGTTTATCCCATGCTGTTGGAAATTCTACTGGTGTAACACTGGCAGAAGGCTGGCATGGGATAATCACTCCATGTTAGCTAGAAAGAGATTTTTTGATCAGCATTACAAGAAGGTAAATGGGTAGAGTAAGAAAAGGACGACAAGGAATAGATAAAGATATGTGAAGGTAAGGATGAAAAGAAAATTTGAAAGAGTGAAGCTCCACTGTGTTACATTCCTCACTTTAAAATAGTTTGAAGACCCCAAAATCTCTGCCATTTTAACTTTAAGTGTAATACAGTAAATTAAAATATGGGATGTCTTTCCCCTTGAGTGTCTTTGTGCTTGAAAAGGAGTCTCTTTTTTAAGTATTTAATAGGGCAAGCTTACACTGAGTATAAAGATAAGGTCAGACCCATTCCATTGTATTATATTTGCTTGTTCCACCAAGAAGGTTGAATCTGCTGAGTGAATGAGGAAATGATCTCTGGGGACCACAGGACTTCTCATCAGAAATTATATTGTAACATCTGGTTGGCAGGGTTTTCCCATGGGCTGTGTTATTGCCCTTATTGGGGAGTTTTCCACAACCCTGTGGAGAATAAGAATAGGCTTGGTACTGTTTGGTTGAAAGTATACTCCCAGCACTGCCATAGTCTGAGCTTCAAAAAAAAAAGTTTTAATTGGACTGACTTGTGAGAACTGCATCTTTATGTTTGGAAAAGTGTATCTGCGGGCATTATTCAAGTCCTTTTTTTCATGGGGTACAGATGTTGGAAGCAAGCTAGCCCAGGACATGGCTCTGTTTTTTTGGCTTACAAAACAACTTTCCTCAGTACCCCAGATGGGTGGCAAATCAGGTGGAAGACTGTGGGATAAAATCTGTAAAAGTTATAACATTTGGTTCACTGTGAGCTAGAATTTTATAAAGGAATATTGTAGGAATTGTTCCTCAATCTGAAAACCAGATTTTGCTTTCAAAATATATGTCATTTGGGCTTTCAAGGGAGCAGCAGACATTATTGTGAATACACTGCAACTGTGAAGGCAATAAAAGTCATGTGCTAAGTGATAAATAGAGATACTTACAAAAATTTCTATGGTACACATCAATTTTCAGAACTGTTCTAGAACTTTCACCGCTTGAAATAAAAAAGGATTAGCAAGCCAGTTAGCATGTTACTCACCTTGTATACAGCCAAAAATTGTAACTTAGAAAGAAGAGGGGAGGGGAGGAGGAGGGGGAGGGGGATGGAAGGGAAGGGAAGGGAATATTTCAGTTGGAAGGGACCTACAACAATCATCTAGTACAACTACAAAATCTGATCAAATCCAAAGGGAGCTATTCAAAGTGTTTGCCTTTTCATGGATAATGTCTATGTCTCAGAAATAATGCAGATCATAAAACTGAATTGAAATTTGCCTGTTTTGCTCACTCTTGTATGACAAAGATTTAAATAGACAGCAGAATGAAGGTAGTTGGCCTGGGATATTATTAGATGTACCCATTCATAACAAAGAGAATTATAAATGATAAATTATATTGTTCATGTTTCTATTCTGTATTGATTATGAGAAGGCCAAGTCCTCACTCAAAAAATTTCTCTGAAAAGAACTGATGGGCAAAAGTCAACAGGTAAAAAAAAAAGTGAAGGAAAGAAATGAGCCACTCACACTAACAGATTATTAAATCCTTAAAGATAAACAGAGACTGATATCAGAAACTGATAAAAGAATCTGACTAGTAGTTCAAATACAGCAGCACTTAAGGAATTCAAAAGAATTCCTGAATCCCCTGGATATATGTAAAAGGATATGCCAGGCAATGTAGGGTATCTGTATCCCATACATTGAACTTGGAGTGCTAAAAGAGCGAAGGGGAGGGGAAGTGGAGGAGGATGAGAAGGTTCAGCAGTAGATTATATTAAGACTTGGAAAGATGCCTCTTCTAAGTCATATTAAATACAGAAAAGGTCAACATATTTGGCATTCAGGCCAAACCTAAATGAGAAGGGTTCAGTACTGTGCAGCCCCTGTGATATGCTGTCAGCTCTTTAGCAGCTAGAAAAGATGTTATCAGTAGAGGCAAGAATGCAGAAGAATGTTCTTGGAGGCTTAAGGCAGATAAAAGAAAGGAATAAGATGTCACTTTGGTTTGTTTTTTTGGTTTTTTTTGGTGTTTTTTTTTCCTGAGGTAAAAAATATCCAGCAAATACACAAATTTTATAAAAAAAAGTGCTGAACAGAAAATTTTCTTCTGAAGGGAATGAAAAGGAAGAACAAAAGATCCTTTAAAACAGCTAGTCAGTCCATCAAAACTATTTGTCTCTTGACCTTTCAGCCAGGATGCCAGTGATGTGCAGCATTAGTTGGTATAAATATATGACTGGCCACATGATATTCAGATACGATAGTCTAGTCATAGTGAACAGAGAGATGGAAAGAAGACACAGAAGAACCTAAGACAGAATTAATCAAGTCCTGCAGATTTATACTTCTGTGTAGCCTTATATGAAAATTGTATATTTAAATTGCACCCTTTTGCAAGCCTGGAGATAGAGGCAAATGTAACAATTGGCAGCGCAGGCCCTTTAGCAGAGCATGTGGAAGTGTCTTGATTCACAATAACTAACCAAGGCTCACTGAAAGAAGCAGCAATCATTACAGCTGCTTTGTTAGGGTAATAATGATCTTAATTATAGGAAAAAACGTATTTTTATATTGTCCAGTTAGCACAAAAGTGGCCCAGAGTCTGGAACTGTATTTCAGCCACTGCCTGTAAATGGACTGTGTAGTAGGTTACAACAGCTAAACCTTTGCTTCTATTTTATTGCTTAAGTCACAAGGTCTTAAGCTCTATTTATACAAGTGGTTTGAGTTATAAAACACACATTATTACTTATAAGTAATTGAAAATAGCCTCCCAGACAAACAGAGATCTGGCCACCTGAACTGTAAGTTTGCCTAGCAAAACTATAATTTGATAGGTGTGCGACAAATGGTAGATATCCGGCACTAATTCTTCTGTATGTCATTTGATACAAAGATGTAAGGAAAACAGTAGCAGAAGGATACACAGTTATTTCGAGTTTAAGTCACTAGGAAAATTTTTGGGAAATTGCAAATGTCTCCCATTAACTTTTTAACTTTATTAGTATGTTTCCAATTTAGCTGACAAGCTCCTCCTTTGCTGGTCCTCCAGGAATGTGTAGAAAAATAAGGTACTTGATAAAATGTTTCCATGCAGAATTTGGTTTCAGCTATGCAGTAAAACGTACAGACTCAAGGGCAGACTTAAGCTTTTTTTCCTCTAAAGGAAACTGGAAACTTTAGAGAAAAAATTCTTTGCTCACCTACAGGTAGGCTTTTTAAATAAAGCACCTTACATATGTAAAGAGAAGTATGGAAGCTAGAATTTACAGGAAGAAAAAATTCACATTAAAAAGGGTAAAGAAATTTCTGAGTCTTCTATCAATGAATGACCCAGGACTTAATCCTGCTGCAGCTGAAGTCAAAGCAAATTGTTTAAATAAAATTTGGCCTCCTGCTAACACAGGAATAACACTAAGTACATCTGGAGTAACTTGAATAAAACCTATCCCAAAAGTGTGGAATTTTCTGTTGCTACTGAGGATCGTGGCTAACTTCAAGTCATCTTCTGTTTCTGGTAAGCCTGGGTAAAATTTTCAAAGTCAGCTGAGTGTCCTTGAAGTTTCATTCCTTAAAGAGACTTAGGCACTTCAGAAACTTTTACTCCATACCTCTTTCCAAACCACTTCTGTGTGTTTGCCTCCAACGTATGCCCTTTAAATTGATGCCATGAGTGTACTTTGTACAGGAATGTAGCCAGCAGCTGACAATATAAATAGCTGCCCTGCTTAATTACAAAAGGAACGTTGTTTTCTTTCAGACTCCTAGCATCATTCGTATAAAAATCCCACTTCAGAAAATTTCCAATTCTGAACATTACATTTTTATTTAAATACTTCCAAATATATATTCTAGCAGATGAAGTATGAATTTAAGATAAATGTCAAAACCCAGTATTTGTGTTTTCTTTGCTGCAAGGAGTGGCTTTCAGTGAAAACTAGGATAATAGTTCTGAATCTCCATAATCAGCATGGTTTCCTGACATGCTAGCAATTGTTTTAAGGGGAACTTCCCTTCAACTCCAATGAAAAAGACTGCTTTCAAATTTTTGTCATGATATTGCTCTACCCCAGTTAATATTGCCCACCATGAGTATTGCAAGCTATGCTATAGAAGGTGACTAGCTAAACCTTGGAACAGCTTGAAAGGGAAATGCTGCTGTTACTACTTTACAGACAGCTGAACAGTCAGGGAGCGAGCTATATCCCTTTATGCTCTCCATCAGACCATAATGAACACCACAAAACTGATTTTTCTTATTTCCTTAACTCATTCTCTGGGCTATAGAATTTTGTGGGTATGTGCACACAGCCCTCTAAAACCTGATGAAGATGCTTTCACTGCTTAAAAATAAACATTTCAGGTTTTGACCATTCTAAGCATTTCTCAGTCTACAGGATGAGCAAGACTTGAGCAGGGTTTGGCTAAGCAAGTATAATTGGCACTAACATCAACTTTATTCTACCCTGTGGCAGTCCATCAACACAGTATCTGCACACCACTAACATCAAGCAGATCCGGGGGTGACAGCCTGTTGTGCAGAGCATTTCCTGGGCTGAAGCATCCGTCCTGTTTGGAAGCATTCAGGGCCAAACCCTGCAGCCCTTGCTGAGGCTGAGGCACGGCTCCAGCTGGCTTCATCAGCAGAGCTGCCTGAGTCAGCGCTGCTGGGGCTCTCCTATCCATAGGATTACCACCGCTAGCCCTTGCCTGCCGGAGCCTGCAGGAGGCAAATGCCTGTGGTCTTCAGGACCACCTGGGGGGCTCGGCGACATGGCACTGCTGCAACGTGTGCTACATGCTGCTTTTAATTAGTTGCAGGGGGACTTTTTCAAAGAGAACTGGGTGAAATTTTCCCTCTTGGAAAAAATACTGAAAAGCTTAACATTTCAAGAACCCTTTGGAGCCTCACTGAACTTCGGCAGAGCACCAGTTTGAAAGGTGTGGTCTTCCTCCAGCATTTCAAATATCTGAAACAAGGAGGCACCGAAGCTTGATTTCCAAACCAATTATTTTCCAATAAGCATCTGAACATGTTATTTGAACAAACTTTTTTAGCCTTTAAAAGTTTGCCCAGTTGTCCCTCAACTGATCTGCTCTTCAAAGCTCCATGGTTATTTAATATGGTAGTGTTCTGAAGTCATGTCGGCAAACCTTAGTCACCGTATGGTGATCAAAACTGGACTGTGCATGAAGGAACACACACCAGAACCATGTTTTCTGTTTGGGGTATTCTGTTTCAGAAATCAAACTGTGTCATTGAGCTCAGTCTTCTATCATCAGCACTTCATCTTAAGAAGACTACCAAATGGTCTGAAAAACTATGAACACCAGAGTTGGGGTTACACCATGCTATGCAGCCAGCACCTGAGGACAAGAGTGGCCAGGATGGGCAGCACTGTCGCTCTGGAGCTGAAGTCCTTCAGCAAGTCCTAGGTCTTTTTCAATGGTGAGAAAAGAAAATAATTTGGATCCTCTGGAGATTAGTTTTGCAAGACGTGGTTTCTCTAGAATAAATTACAGAGCACTCTTCAGATTTTGTATCCAATCTATCAGTTTGCATTCTCTTTGTAGTCAATAGAGAAAAGAGAAACTTTAGCATGAGCTGTCTATGATTTACTTTACATGACTACTTCATGGAGGCATTATCCATGCCCCCAAAATGCCTCCTCTTCTGTACTGACTATAAAGTCCCTGACTAGTTCACATGCTGACAACTAGAAAGCAGTTGCATGAAGTTATGAGAGAGAAACACATCCTCTCTGAGTAACCTTTTTGTGAATGCCCCATTGCGGAGGCTGGGTTGATTAGCTCAGATATTGACACCTACAGTGAAGACATCTATATTTGCCAGATTAATCTGTTCCATTTTTCCACATACACCACTGTTCCTTATCGTTCGCCACCCCCAGAGGTCCTCCTTCCAGCTTTTTTCCCCACATCAGAACTCCACCTCCTGTTTAGGAAGCACAGACTACATGATATACCCCTTGCTATTGTTGTCAAAACTCCTTTCTTTCCTCCTCTGTCAGATTTGTATCTCAGCTGATCTCCAAATTTAAAAAAAGAACTCCAAGACTTGATCTTTTTTCTGTCTCATTCCCCATGGAATGCCATTTCTTCTAACACTCTGGACCACTTTGGACTGTCATTACAAAGCATTTTCTAGGTATTCAAAATCTTATTCACAAGGCACTTCTGACAGGAGAATAAAATATCTTTTATTATTGTTATTATTTTATTATTAGTAGTATTATCAGCTCCCAGAGTAAACAACCACAGTTGTACTCAGAACGATGCTTATGCAAGGCTGCCACAAAGAGTCACACAACATGTTTTGGTGCCTACAGAAGGCTATTTGGATAGAAAAAAGATCTCATTTTCTAGTTTTTTGACAAGAGGCAATTATGTTGCCTGTGGTGCCTGGAGCTAGAAAAGCTGTATTTGAGCCTTTGAGCCCTCCTAGGTTTGACCTTCCTCAGGTAAATATTCAATAGGACACTGAGGACAGAAAAAAGAGCTCTGTCAGGAAAAAAAAAGAAAGAAGAAAAAAAGAAAAAAACCCCCAACCCCAAAGTCTAATTCTTGTCTCATTCTTTCTACTTATAGACATGTACTCATTTTCACTCATGGTTCCTCACAGTTCAGGGACTGGACACAGCCAGTAGGAATGGGGAACAGAAAGGGTGCTGTCTGCCTCAGGATGAGTCACAGAGATGGAAAGCAATACCAGCCGAGTGTGACGGGGCACCCCGGGCCTCAGATCCTCCCACAGCAGTTAACAAGATCTGCACTTTTTCTTTAAAAGAAGGTACTCCTTTTTAGTGGGGTGAGGACGACAAAAACATTAGAAATAAGGTCAGCAATCAGAGCTGATACAGCTTTTCTGTCTGTAAGGTATCTCTACAAATGGAGAAAGAAGGAATGATGCTGCTTATATTTATTCTATGGTGTCAAATGACTTTACCATGCTCACTCTCTATGATGCATTATAAAAAGCTGCCGAGTCACTTTTTGCAACTGATACAGTACAGAGGAAGTCACAATTACTACAATCAAACCAGGAAAGATTTATATGGAGAAAGGTGAAGTAGCTGTAAATAATAAATAGGGATAAAATAAAATCATACTTACAATGACAACTTGAATTTGGAAATAAGAGATGGAGAAAGCTTCATCTAAAATCTAGAATTTCTGACATTTTAACAAGCCTAGATAACATAATGACATTTATTTATTTGCCTGTCCTGGCATTTTAAAATTCTGGTCGATGCAGGAAGTGCCAAAATGCCACAAAAGAGCTTATGTCATAATTTTGCTGACTGATCGTGATCAAGAAAATACCAGAAATATCATGGGACATTTTTCTTACATTTGCAAATTGAAAAAGTAAAAAAAAACCAAAACAGCTCAACTTCTGCAACTAATGCTGAGTTAATACCTGTGTTCTGAGGTTTCACAACTCTCTCTTGAGTAGACAATTTCCTGATATTATTCAGATGGCAGATCTAACAGTAAAATGCCAGGGACTGTAAAACAGAAAGTCTGGGTTACTCTTTTTCCCATCAATGTTTCTCTCTGTGGCCTTGTGAAAGAGCACTTTCTCTCTTCAGTTAGCTTTCCCCTTGTGAAACAGGGACAATGACACTTTCCCACACAACAGCGAATATTATTATGTGCAATGTGCATCCTTTTCACTAAACATGAAGATACCTCCAAATATTTTGATGAATAAAAGAGAATTCATTTTCTTGACCCATCTCTTGGGTCATTGAATTATTTAAAGGCATTTTTAAGGTAAGAAACCCTCCTTTTGAAATTAGACAGTTTCAGTCATCCTATGTGTTTACTGCTTCTGTAGTCACTTATCCCCGACGTCAATTACTGATGTTGTCTCAAATATAAAATTTTAACAATATCTGATAAAAGCATGAAAAAGAATGGATTTTTAATCTAAATTCAGTACAACAGGCTTTTTTAATACAAGAACCTCTTACCTAAAATACCTCAACGTATGATATTAGTGTTCAGAGAACCCGGAATCCCAGAGTCCCTACCATTTGAGATGCAGCAGTCTAGACTCGTTACTCAGGGAAATCACCACAAGGTGGAGATGTTACAAGCTGTTACTAGCGAATATAAAGCATAGCGTCTAATACTGATTATTCCACATTTTATCTAAGGAAATAGGATCGTATTTAAATTACAGTTGCCTGTAGTTAAAAATTATAGTGCAATAAAAGTAAAGGAAGTCTGCAATGGCAAAATAATTAAAAGGAAGGCCATTTCTATCTTGACCTTGAAATTAGTTCCTCATGTTCTATAAAATGTAGTGATACCAACCTGATAATTTCTTTCTATGAAGGACCATTATTTATGTTAGTGAAAAAAATTGTGCATTTGCTAATTATGCAGCTACACTGCAAGTCAGCTTTGCACAGTCATCCAAATATCCCTTAAGACATTCACACAGCCATGCAGAAACTATCTTGACTTTGTGGAAGGAAGAACAGCAGAGAGTGAGATCACAAGCTGGAGTGTGCTGTATTCCAGCTCTGATGTATACATCTGTAAGAGTGACTGCCACCACCTCTCCCAGTATCAGCACCAGAGGAACTGCAGGTGAGAATTCACAATCAATCACATTTGCCAGGATAAGGAAGAGAAAGAAATAATCCTGTCTTTTTTTTTATTCTCTACCCAGTAGTCAGAGCATTATGTAGGCAAGGAAAATGTGCATTCATCTCCTTTCCTGAAAAGTATAAATTTGACTACAACATCCTGACCATCAGAGCAGTTAGGAAATATTCTTACAAAATGGAAGATGACAGATTCTGAACTCTGTTTGAATAAAAGAGTATGTCTAATTATTCTACTGGAATATGTGTAAAGGAGAAACCATCACCTTCTCCTGGCCTACATGATTCTTAACTGTTCTTCTGAATCTAGATCCCAGCCTTTAAATTATTCACCTTTATCATTTTCACTCATTGACCACATTTTTGGCAGTACAAATATCCAAAGCAGTTTATAAGGTTGCTCTAGAACACTAGAGTTTGTAGGAATGGTAGAATAGTCTACCAATTTCTCTCCCCTTTTGCTCTGTTTTCTAAATCCCTGCTTTTTTTATATTGGCCATGGGGATATGTTCTGAAGGGGTTTGCAAAATGCATCACGCTACCGTGGCCAGTACTTTCAAGGTCTGCAGATGCAATAAATGCTTTCTGTAAGAGGGGAACTTCATCTGACTTTGAAAAGTATGACCTATCATACTGAAGGGTTTTTACACCACTATCTTGAGACAATTGAGTCTCAAGACTTGAGTCATAAGAGGTATTTTGAGACATGAAAAAAAATATTTGGAGAGTAGTAGTGCGTTATCTACATCTGTTAACTTTAAAACATAAAAATCATTTAAATTTAGGCATAAGTCTAAAGTCTAAGTTCTTTTCCTGGAGATACAATCTGATACAGAAGGAATGAAAAAGTTCACGGATCATCATAGTTCTACTTCTCCATTAAAAAAAAAATGTTACAATGCTGTATAACAGTTGGCTAGAAGTTGTGTATATGTTATGTATTCATTGCTATGAGTTGTAAATTTATGTACAGCTATAACTTCTGGAGCCAACTTCTATTCAAGCTCATCCTTCAAACCAGCAAAAAATATCCCTGTGGAGTTCTCATATTGCAGAAATATTATAGCTATGTGTTATGGGAAGTAAAGAAATGGAAATTAAAAGAAACTTGCTCCTGTGCTTCACGTATACCACTTGTGTTACTCTGCGTTCTTCCTCTACAGTAATGAGGATATCCCGAAATTAGGATTATGTGGATGTGTTTTATATTATATGTATTGATTTCCCTATATAAGACATTATTTCCTTGATTCCTTTTTCAAAACAACTTTAAGAATCTTTATATTGCAAGCATGTTGTACAGCTTATGGTTACCCTAACAGTAGTAGCATGCTACCATTCCTAGTACTAAAGCTTAGAAATGTCCCAGACTTGCTGACTTCTAATTTAAAATACTAGTTTCTTCCTTGTCCCTTATGATCTTACTGTATACTTTCATTTGACTTTACAAACTGGAAAATGAAGATAGAAGAATTGCACAACACCAAAACCAGACTGTAAATTATTAACTTTAGGTGCAACACCCTCCCTTACAGAAGCCAGAAGACGACTCATATACTGCTTAAAGTGTATGGGCTGCAGCTGGCAGTCCACACAAGTTCTCTATCAAGCCCCAGAATTAAGTACTTAAGGCTGATCCAGACAAGTAAGAGGTGGGAACAAGAAGGAAGAAGCAGCTTATTTGCTTTTTCTTCTTTAGTTTTTCTGTCAGTAACCATATCCGCAGCATTTGCAAACACAATGGACCTAGTGGTGTCAATTTTTTCTTGTTATTAGTGCACAAACCCACAATTACGCATTCATTATGAGTCACTACGCACTTCTGCATGAATAACTGTAGATGGACGTTGTTCTCTGAGAACTGAAAAATGCAGCCACAGCTATTTCTAGCCCAGTTAAGGAGGCCCACTAAATATACGTCTATGTGTGTTTAGATCAGCAAAGACCCTTACAAGGCAGCAAATCCTTAAAATCAACAAAAGTGTGAGCTGGTAGCTACTGTAATTGCTAGCAGTGAGTCATGTTAACAGAGAAATGGTGAAATATGGCCTGTTTTATTATTATTATGAGGGGCCATTGCTAGATTCAACTGAAGAATATAGGGCTCATGGGAAGCCTCATAAACACTGACATAATCAAGTATTGGTTTTAATACAAATTCATAAATTTTTATAGGTGCCGAGTTGTCAGGCAGATAATATATGACCAAACTCTGGATAAAGTATATGGAAAAAAAGCATTCCAGAAGAACTGCAAATATAACACAATACAATGCAATGCTACTAAGGACTGCAGCTTTGTTGGGACCACATCTGTGAGCAAAGGGGCGCACAAAGCATTCTAGCCAGTGCCTTGGGAGGGCTGGCCTGCCTCCAGAAAGCCTTCTGTACTGAAGAGAAAACTTCCTTGAAACTGTTAACAAAAGCCAGCAGAGAAACACGAGCAGCAAACATACCAAGTGTATTTTTCACAAAAGTGAAGAACTTTTACTAGAGGTGACATTTCCCTTATAAAGAAATAAGAATAGGGATGGGTGGACTGGAAGATTTGCCAAAGGAAGAGAGATGCGGCCTTTCTCCAATTATCAGGAAAGCTGAACCTGGTCCAGAGAAGTAGTGTTTTGTGTGCAGCTACTAGTAGTGTTTCCCCAGTCAACAGTGAAATATCATTCATCATTTGTGAAACATCCCTTGAAAAAGATGCTAGAAGTAGGAGCACAGATCACCTACCCCTCAGCTTTAGGAGCAGGCTCTCTACCTTCACAGTCAACACATGCAATGGGTGGGTTGGAGGAAGATTCGAACCACTGCAGCTCATGCTGGATAACAAATGGGGAAAAAAAGAGCCTGAATAACCACTGTAGCAGCCAGTTTTAGCATTGCATCTAAAAGCACAGATGGCTGCAGCTTCTCCCTGACTCCTACACAGAAGATTGCAAGGCAGGGGCCCCTTTCCTCCTCTGCTCCATCACTGCTCTGCTTCCTTTGTAAGCCCTCCTCGATACTGCAGTTTGCTGGCCATTAGCCACTCACTACTTCCCTAAAGGCAACTACAACTGCAGTTGCAGGACAGGAGGTGTTTTGCCAATTGTGAAATAGTATATTTTGACATAATAAAATCTTTCCATGTAAAATAAAAATGCATGCAAACAGCAAGCAGAATGGCTAATAAAAGGAAAAGATGCAGGGGAGGCTGTCTCAGGAGAAAGAAATTCTAGCCTTGTTCAGATCAATGGCAGAATTCCCACTCTTGTCAGTGAGCCAAAATTTCACCCTAGATATTAATAACCCTTTTTAGCTACATTTTACACGGCTAGTTTGGCAAATTCTGCAGTGGTTCATGCTGTGTGTATAATTTCAGGATTTATATTCAATTGATTAGGTTTGGAGCCCTTTTACTTTGGCCACATATCAATTCCAGCCTAAAAATTATTAGCGCATGTAACAAATTACAGTTTTTTCCTAAGAAATATTATCTTCTTGGTGCTTATAAGAGATAACATAGGTTTTGGGATGACTACAAACAGTTTAAGATGTTGGCACCCCAGGCTCATCGTGAACCTTACATAATCACAGGCTTCTGTCTTGTCTCATGCAGTCCATTGCCCTACGCCTGCCCCACTGCAATGCACTGATTGCCCCCATGTAGCCTGCCAGTCCCTGGTACATGCAGACCCTGGATGCTACACAGCAGCACCCACTCTGGTCTTCAGCCTTTGTTTCCTCTTCTTCTGAAGGCACTGTAAAGACCCATTTAAACCCTGAATTGATGCTGTAACTTCCCTCTGACAACAATTTTACATTTTGATCCAAGTCAAAAATAGATCTGCCACACTGACCTGCCCATACACAAACCCCATCCCTCACCATGACAGTTCAGTGCTTCTACCACGTTGAGCTCTGCTCATGCTTAAGGACATTAACAGACAGATTTCAGGACAGCACAGAGACAGAGAGAGGCAGGGATCTCCGGAAGTTATTTGGATCTATACAAATCCCATACTGTATTAAGTAAAAAGGAACCAAACTTTTCGAGAAAACAATTCTTCCCGCTCTTAGGAAGTTTGGCTGGAAACAGCATGGAGGAGAAAAACAGTCCGTTCTGCAATACATCACAAGCCATGGTGCTGTCTTCAGTACAAAATTACCCTTCATCTCAGACTGGGAATGGTTAGCAGCCTTTGGTAAAACTGAGCAGGAGCAAATAATTCATACATAAGTTTGTGTTCTTTAAATAACTGAGTTTGTTTGATGAATTTGTCTACTTTGAACAATGCTTTAATATTTTTTTTACTTAAGATGCTTTCTGAAACAACCTTATATTTTATACTCTTAAGGAGAGACAGCCTTATAATTTAGACCAGTTAAATATATATTACAGTACCTTACAGCTAACATAAGTCCTTTGTTTTCCCTCAGAACATTACAGCAAGCCATATTATGAATCAATAAAATCTGCTGCCTTCTCCCCTTGTTCAACTGTATACACTTGGGGCCTGGGGCAGTGCCAAAAAAAATCAACACATACCAATGGAGGTCATAAAGAAAAAAATCTTGACATCTTCTCCTGTCACTCATTTTAGCATAGTTTGTCTGGCTGGACGCATAATTTACTTTTCAGATAATGTGCCAGTTGATTACTATTGCTCGCCTCTCAGCAAACATTTGGGTCAAATTTCTCTGCTCTCTTATCTGATACTTCTATTGTGTGAATACTTCTTGTGGTACAAAATATTTGTTATAAAAAAGGCAGGTTTTTTCCTTAATTTATCTGGGAGTTAGAAGCCTATTCTGCAGCGAAAAAAGAAAGAAAGAAAAAAAGATAGCAATCAGTCAAAAGTTTCAACCCTTCAGGGATTTCTTGTTGAGAGTTCATAAGAAAGAGCATCGTTTAGTTTAGGACTAAAGGAAAATCAGTCACACAAAACCTATGATTCATGCCTAAACTGCAGCACTTATTAAATATTGCCATATTAAATATGCAGCACTTATTAAATATTGTTCATAGGGTATGTGCTTACATTTATGGAGAAGCACTTCTTCATGTAAGGCTGCATTTTTTGAAGCCGACTGTCAACATGAGAAGAGTATTCACTTCTGAGTTTCATTTTCTAGACTGTTCATACTGCAACTCCTCAGAAATTAACCAACTCTTCTCATGTTGGAGACGGTAACAAACCTTGAATTTTCAATGGAAGTGGTTTGAAGGCTTAGCCAAGGATGAAAAACAGTCAAAGAAAACTGGATCTGAACTGAGACTGATTCCTGCATTTCAGCACTTCACAAGAAAACATTGAAATTTCAATGTTTGGCCAAAGTGACTGATTTAACATCCCCTAAAGTCAGTCTTACTCTTGAACATAATAGCATTGGACTCAACCCATATGCCCTAATTCATATCTGATCTCTAATTAGAAAAAAAACAACAACATTGAAATGTAAGTTTAAATAGTACTCTGTAAAGACAAGCACTAAAGTACATCTCTAAATCTCCTTTGTGTCATGGTTATGGTAAGCAACCATACAAGGAACTATGGGAAAAATGATAATAACTCTAACACCATGTAATTTACAGTTTGGGGCATTTCTTTTTGGAAAATAAAGCACAATAATTTTACGCATTATAAATTATCAAATCCAGAAACTTTGAAAAAATCTTTTCCCAGTAATGGCCTAATAGGATACTGTAGTTATAATGTCTGGTTTATAGATCTGATTCTGCAATAGAGCTACTACACAGCTGCTCACATAATGGAGAAGTTACAAATGACCTTCCTAAGCACAGTTCCTCTGTCACCTTGCCAGCACTTGCTGTATTTTCCTGTGGGTCCAGACCAGTCCAGTCACTGCAGCACTCCTCCCATTGACTCTAACAGTATTGGAACAGCTCCATGCTAACACTAAAAGTACAAGCAGAAGTGGGGCTTATGTTTGTAATACATTTCATTATTATTTCCTTTAAAAAACAAACCCCCATGAAAACACAGAAAAAGTTATTTTGATATGATATGAAAAGTCAATAGAATAACTTCATTGCTCCCATTTGTAAATGTGGTTTGGTGGGTTTTTTGAGACTGCAGTTGAATGAACAGGCCTGGTAGAGGTCAGTGAACAGTTTGTAATAATATTTTTCTGGGTTTTCATTCCCTCCCACTCTCCTTTTGTTAATTTTCCTAGTTGTCTCAATTCCACTGAAGTAGCTATAAATGGGTGCATCTTTCTACTTCCTTTGGGACAGGACACAAGCCCTTGAAGCACAAACCAGGATGAATACAGAATGCCCCACACATACAGATAAACCATTTTCTGGCCCAATGATAGTGAGCTGCTGACCTTGACAATTCAAAAGGTTGTTTTGAACACGTTGTATTTTTTTTGACTCTGTGTTTTTTAATGCTTTTACACAAGAATGTATGAGGAGCCACAGATGTGGTGCAGCCCTTTTCCCAGCCAAAAAGCAGGGGCGCATCTGGGAGCAGGGCTGCTCAAAGGGCTGCCTGCACCACAGCAGAATGAGGAGCAACATCCTTGAGGCCATGAATGCAGCTCCTTTGTCACCGCTACAGCCTCTGTGAGACCAACAACCTCTCCCAGAGAAGCTCTTCATGCTTAAAATCTGCAAAAACACTACCATTGAGAAAGGATGTAAACACACTTTTCTTTTTTTTCCACAAGAGCCAAGTGTGAAGCAAATCATAGGATTTTAGCAGCTAGAGAGACTGCTGTTGGTCTGTGTCACTCTGGGAAGGGTGCCTTGCTGATCTTTTTTACAAGACGGTATTTGCAAACTGCAAACTGCATGAAGTTCAACAAGGCCAAGTGCAAGGTCCTGCACATGGGTCAGGGCAATCCCAAGAACAATACAGGTTGGGCAGAGAACGGATTGAGAAAAGCCCTGAGGAGAAGAACTTGGGGGTGTTGGTTGATGAGCAGCTCAACATGAGCAGGTGATGTGTGTTTGCAGCCCAGAAAGCCAACCATGTCCTGGGCTGCATCAAAAGAAGCATGGCCAACAGGTCAAGGGAGGGGATTCTGCCCCTCTACTCTACTCTCATGAGACCCCACCTGAAGTACTGTGTCCAGTTCTGAAGCCCCCAACACAGGAAGGACAGAGAACTGTTGGAGCAAGTCCAGAGGAGGGCCACAAAGATGATCAGAGGGCTGGAGCACTTCTCCTACGTAGACAAGCTGAGAGAGTTGGGGTTGTTCATCCTGGAGAAGAGAAGGCTCCAGGGAGACCTTTTAGCGCCTTTCTAGTACCTGAAGGGGCTACAGGAAAGCTGGGGAGGGACTTTTTACAAGGGTGTGTAGCAAGAGGACAAGGGGTAATGGTTTAAAATTGGAAGATTTAGGTTGGAAATTAGGAAGAAATTCTTCACTATGAGGGTGGTGAGACACTGCAACATGTTGCCCAGGAAAGCTGTGGAGGCCCCTTCACTGGAAGTGTTCAAGGGCCAGTTGGATGGAGCTTTGAGCAACCTGGTCTATTGGGAGGTTTCCCTGCCCATGCAGGGGGTTTGAAACTAGATGATCATTAAGATGATCCCTTCCAACCCAAACCATTCTATGATTCTATGATTTAGTTAAAATACACCTCAGGCGACTCCTCATGGCATCATGATTACCTTGGAGCTGGCACCACACTACTCATTTCACACATGCTTATCTTGGTGCGTTCATTGACTGGTCCCCAAGGACTTCGTTTTTTTGGTAAAAGGCATCTACTAACATGGCAAGGGCAGGGATTAATCTGGCCAGAATTCTTCTGTGTTGAGAACACCTGCAGATGCCAAAAGCATGCTAGGGGTTTTTTTAATAAACTAGGATTCAAATGATCACAAGAGACAATTTCCTAATTATACCTAATTCTTACTGCTGATAAAAACAATTCCCACTTAACAGAAAGTACAAGGTACAAGTGGATATTGAGCAGTAATTGATCTCCCAGCCTTGCCTCTTTTCTTTAAATAAATCATTATTTTTCCATTAATTAGTCAATGTAGGCTTCTGAATAACAAGTCTCTATGTGTAGTTGCCATTCGAAATTTGCTGCACCTCATTAAAAAGGTTGAAGAAGTATAGTTCTTTTTTCCTCTCCAATTTTCTCTCCAATTGCTGTCAATCTTTACAGCCTCTTGGCAGCTGGCTCCTAGCCACACAGGTACCAACTTCAGTTAAACTAAACATTGCCTTCAGACGAGGGAACAGAAGAAATGGTAGAAAAACATATTGTCACTTTTGAAAGTTGAGTTTCAAAGAGATTTAGTTTTGTTTCAGAAATTCTTGGTTTATTTCAAAAAGCAGCAAATTCTGAATCTGTTTTTCTCCCATAGCCAAGCACCTGGCCAAACAAATGTCGCTGGTCCCACGAGGGAGTCTCATTAATTAAGACGTGTGGTATGATCCTTCAAGAGCAGGATCTCATTATTATTTTTTTTCCAGATCTTCCTCAGCTACAGCTTTATTGCTATAGGTAGCAATGAGAAAAGTTAAGCTGATCCAAGGATGGGTTTTCTGCAATGTCCTCCTGTAAGCTGAGATGGCTGAAGGAAGGAAGGAAGGGGACAGTCCTGGTGAAGGGAAGCCCACTCTGGGTGGCACAACAGCTCGAGTCAGCATGTCCAGATCCCCAGCTGCCTGTTGTCTCCTTATTTCCTCCCTGCCTCCACGCGCCCAGACAAGCTGCCCATCCTTGCTCTCAGCCTGGCATGCTACTTCTTGCTGTTTCTGCTACTGCTGTGTTTTGGGGCTGCTGCAAAAGTCCAAGGGGGCATAAAGCCTGAGATCAATACAACTGTGGTGCTGCCTGTATAAAGGGCAGTATGCCACATATCTTCAAAACATGTACACTTGTCAGATATCCAAATGTCATGGGTTCTAGCAAAGCACTGTGTCTGTCCTCAAGTGGGCAGATGGAAAGTCTAATCAACGCTACCCTGCTGCCTTGCTGGTCTAGCAGCAGCCAGCCCAGAATAACCCAGACTCTGCAGAAATTACTCACCATCTGATCCTGTGCACCTTGAAGCAAATTTGAATATTGCCTTTTGCTATGTGGAAGAACTGGAACATTCAACCTTATTAATCATTCTTTAAAATAAATTTCTAGTGCCAGAAGGTCTTACAGTGGTTAACAAAGAATTCATCTTGAATAAAATTTAGATGTTTCCAAGAATGAAAACACGTGTTCAGACAGGACAAGAAGTGTTCAGACAGGATGAGAAATAGCATGGTATTTTATTACCCACCCTAGCAAATAATTAAATGCAAACCACTGAGAGAACTCTTGAAATGTATGTGCAGCTTCTACCCCACTGTAACTAATCATCACTTCAGGAGATAGTGTTTCTTGGCGCAGGATATCATTGTGATAGAAAATAAACTCTGTTTTTCACTACTGATGAATATAGGATATATTGGGCCATATTTCAATTCTTCATTCTCTCTGAACACTACTATTATCATCAATTTTTTTACCTAGTTTCTCTGTTTTCCCTGAAGTCCTCTGTGTTCTAAAGTCAGAGTTATCCACCTGATTTTAAATTAGTTGTTTATAGGACTGGATTTATTGTGGAAGAGGAATTTACTTGCTTAAACTACCATCTGAAGAAAGCTGTGAAGAAAAATGAGCTGTTGCAATTCTCCTGGGGAAAGATGGAACCTTTCCTTTCCCAGTTCTTTTCTCTCTTTTTTTGGAAAGGGTACAACTTGGGCATTTGTTTGCACCCCCTTATTGCAGCAAACCCTTGGGGAAGAGGACTGGCAGGGCTGTGGCTGTAAGGATGTGAATGCCAGATTCTGATGCCAGGAGGTTCAGACATCGACAGGTCGGATAACACCTTGGTCTCCAGGAAGCTGCTCTGCAGTCACCCTGTAACTGCAAAAGGAGACATCTTGCCTTGCTCTCTTACATTGGAGCCAGTTCATACATGAACAGAGATGGGAATTTGACTGTAACATTTCAGAAATCCTCAGAGGTGGTTGATATTCCACTCTCTCACCTAGCACAACAATTACACTTGAATATAGAGGCCAACCCTATTGTAAATATTGACTCCTAAAAATCAATCATTTGCCTTCAGCAAATTCTTTCTATAGACAGCTTAGTGTAATAATACTTGTGCCATTCTTTTAACATTACTATGGCCACACACCCTGCACAAAACTATGGTACTATTTTTATAAACTCTTTTTCACAGCCAAAGACATTGGCCCTGGTTTGCACTGATAGTTGCGTAGGGCAGAGTGAAAGAAAAACCCTGCCAGGAATCTGCCTGTTTTAGCTCCAAATTTATTTTCATGCCTTGTAAAGCTAAGGATCTTTTGAAGACTATCTCCAGACTCCCAGGAGAAAGGAAAATGCCTGCTGGCTTGTCAATATAGCCTAGTAAAATAGATGGGATTTTTTTATATATATATACTTTGTAAACATACGTACTTTGTGCTCAGTTTGCACACATGCAGCTGCATATGCACTGTTATTTTTTTAAGCACTGGTGCTGGTTTAGACTGGAATGAGGCTAAGCAGTCAAAAGATTTTCTATGTGGGCTGAAGTTTCTCCCAGAATCTGCTTGAAACCACACAACACAATTCCAGTGTGTCTGAGAGAACGGTATGGGCTATGTTGGCTGCAATACTGTGAGAATAGGAAAAAATGAATTCAAGACCATCCCGATGATAACGAGGATAAAGCCTTATAACAATAACCATAAGAGCCACTGGATAAAGTGTAACTGGCTGTAACCTCAGGCCCATGTCACATTACTACAGCCAGAAAATAAAGATCATTTTGTTCCCAGTACTTCTGTGTGTCATAACATTATTAAAGACAGATTGCCTCATTTAAAAAGCACAGGATCCCTAAAAACTGAGGGCAAGGCAAGTCTTTTACCAGTGAGGTACTTATCACTTGCATCAGAGCGGTTTCTGCCTTCCAGTGGAAAGCTCTGGGACAATTGCTTCAGAGACAAAATACATTTATTAAAAAAATGTCTTGCCCTACAGCAGTCTTTTCACTCTTAAAACACATGTACTGCCAACAAAGTTGGGGTTAACACAAAAGCCACCTCTGTGTCTCAGGCTGGAATTTTGGACACAATGCTGCACATGTCCTGTGCCCAGTTTGGTCAACTGAAGCACATACAAGTCTCACGCCCTGCAAATCTGAAGACTAAAGAAGATTTTTTCTCTGGACAAACTGCCTTTTCAATTAGATTTTCATCATCCTGTCCTTCCACTGCCACAGCAGTTCCCAGTTCAGAGGCAGCAATGTCACCAGGAACAAGCTCTCCTGATTACAACCTGAAGACATTTATTTCCTCTCTCTTCAGGGTAATATCACCTTAACTGCATCAGAAAACTCAGCACCTTTTAAAAATCTCACTAATCACATATACAATGGCCTTCCAAAGCTGCTTTATACTACTTCAATAGGACCCTAATAAGTTTCCACACTCTGCAGCTCTGCAGCACTCTGTTGTTTTGTTAAGAGTAGGACACACTGATACCCTCAGTTAAGACAACTTCATCTAATCTTAATAGGGCAATTATCCTGGTTTTGTGGGTGCCACTGTCCTTACTTCATTCATGCCCACTTATAAATTCAAGCCATTGTGCTTTGCTTGACACTTGAGAAGCTTTGAAGGGCAGATTCAGAGTTGACTTTTATTCATCTACTCTAGTACACCTTTTCCCTCTCTCTGAATGGCCAAGGAGATCTGGAAAGCAAATAGTTATTTTCACGCTCTTACAAATGTAGCACATACACACAAAACAATTTCTAGGGAAACAGTAATAGGCAAAAACTATTTGAAAGAATGCACCTCCTCCTGTTTTAAGTTTTTCCATACGTTGGCCAGGTGTTCTTATCCATACATCACTGAGTGGATTAAAGCTTGATTCTGCATACTAGATACCAAATCACTTGCAGATATCCTCTATATCATGCAGCGCTTCAACATCCACCCGGAAATTCCTCGCAAGAATAGGTCTGAATGCTGCTTGCTTCAACTCGACACCAGGTTCCCACCCTTTCATCTTTCACTACTTTGTCCTTTGTTTAAGAATATCTTCACTAAAATTGTGAAGAATTTTCCAAATGTGCGTGTTCATTTGTCTCTCTCTCCCCTCCTCCAGAACTTACTTCTTTTGTGTTCAGAGAAGATTCATATTGGAAGGAATGGGAGGAAAAAAAAATCTGCCAACACGTTCAGAAAGGGAATTGGCCTCTCTAATATTGGAAGTAGCAGGAGGATAAAGCAGAGCAGAGCAATGATGTACAGAAGTCAAAGTTTTCTTGCTCTTCTGCCATTTTACAATCATTGCCACCACCTGCAATGGAAGCAGTGAAGCTCCAGAAAGAAAACTGGGGCATTTGCAGGGAGTGTTTCAACATTTCATAGTGGTTTCTGCTTTTAAAGTTTGTTTCCTTACTTATTCTGGTCTTAAACTCTCTATAAGAGTGCATTAGTGTAAATAAGCATCATACTAACTTCACTAAAGTTCACCCATCACCACCAGGTTGATGTTTATCTTTCTCCCATGCCTTGAACTTGGCTGCTTGCTACAATCACTATTGCAGCTGGTTGAGTCTGAGTGTTGCTGGAATCTCCTTAATATCTGTTTTGATTTAATTTCTGTTACACACTACAGAGTACTTCCCAAATACCTGTTTACAGAAACTGTTGCCTCACTTATTGTATCTCTAGGTTTGAATTAGCTGATGCAGCATTTGCTGTTCAGTAGCTTCTGCAAGCGTCCTCCAGCAGAATGCATGTAGCTTGAACAAAACTGGGGGACAAAAATTACAAAAATCTTCTCATGGCTGAAATTTTACCTTTTGTCATAACTTGAGCGGCAAGCTGTGAAAAGGTGCTATTCTTCCTGAGGAGAAAGTTCAAATTCAGACAGCCTAGACAGGAACTGCCTTGAATCAATTCAGGTTAATTGGAAAAAGTGGAAAATAATTGCTGACGAACACCTATGACAATACCAGAGAAAAACTGGTTTAAAGGCTATTTTTTTCAAGGCTTGATCGTAAAGACAAAAGTGTCACAGAAAACTTGGAACTTTCCATGTTTTTCACAGATAGGTGGTGTTACCTATGAAACCTATCCTTTTCTGTTTTGGACATCATTATGAACTTCTCAGACATTTCAGATGGATTATTTCACCTGTACAATAGTTTCCAGGCTGTTACAGGGTAAGATTTGGGTGATCTATGATGTGTTCTTAGAATTTTAGGAGGACTGCTTTTGCTTCATTTGCAAGACAAAGAAGGGTGCAAAAATCTTTGTTCCCTGAAGTTAAAATTCAGAGAATTACCCATCTCTTTATGCACAAAGAGCCACCGTGTGCTTGCACTCCAGATGACTTATTTTAGATGAAAGGCAGCTGTGGGGAATGGACTAGTTCTCCCCCCACACAATGGAATGCCTTTCAAGCCAGCAAAGTGCCTCTAGAACCCAAGGACAGACTGAAACAGCCTTGGCAGATGATCTTTAAGGTCCCTTCCAACCCTAGCTATTCTACGATTCTATGTGAGAAAGGACAAGTGTCAAAGGCCTCAGGAGGGATTTCACTTCACACATTTGTTTTGGGACAGGCTGTCTCAGCTCTGTTGCACAGCATACCAAACAAGCAGCCTCCATATTTCATTACAAAGTTCAATATAGACAAAATAAGAGATGACCAACAATGAACAGAGCCCTACTGTGTAAGGTATATCTTACACATGGAAAGAGATAAAAAACCTTTCCCCAAAGAGCTCACAGTCATAAAAGATGTATAGCCACAGAAGTCTCCTTGTAGCATAAAATACTGGATGCTTTTCCAACAGAAAGAAGCAATTTTTCTCCAAAAATATCCTGTCTGTTATAACAAAATTTTCTACCCAGATGTTCTGCTAAAAAAAAAGAATGTAATCCAGACCTTGTGGAAGAAAATTCCACAAGGTGTTCAGCAGGCAAAAAAATTTCCAGTTACAGCAGTGTTCTGGTATCTGTAAATCATCTCTGGCATATTTTCCTCCTAGTTCTTTATGTTGTCAAATCAGCAATACTGCCCTTATTCTGTCATTTTTGTGAGATACGTTATTCCTCTCACAGCTTTGAACAATATATTCTCATATGAAATGCCCTTACAGCAATACTAAAAAGGCTATGAAATACCTAAGTAGTCTCTTTTCAAATCAAGCATTTGTACACTTCATTTACCAATCATGATGGATAGCTACATAGACAGATAGAAATAAAGATAGACAGAGCAATGTAATTGAATCTATATTTTTTCATTATTTTTTATTCTTGCACACTGTGAGACTCTTACGGACACATTTCAAGGTACTTCTCACTAAAGAAGCAGTAATTCTAAATATCATTCTGTCCCATAACAGGACACCACAAAAGTCACAGGCATTTTATTCTCTAGATTAGAATACAAAGTGAATGTGCTGTAGACTGCACAGGCATTGGCTAAGGCTTAATGTCTCTCAAGTAAAATAGCTTGCTTTAAAAAAGTATTTGGCTCTAATTTGGACTTTATAAAAATATCCATCAAGTATTTTATTCAAGAATTCCACATGAATTTGGCTTAAGATAATGGAAAATTTTATAAAAAGACCGAAGTATCTGAAAATGGGTTAAATGTACAACACAGCCTCCAGAGTTTGTAAGTGGCCTATAATTCTGTAGGCTTTTACATCTTGGAAAACAGTTTTAGAAATTATGGGAAATTCTTGACTCTTTGGCCTGAGGAGCCTTTTGCCAGTGCTGTTTAGCATTTAGTCTAGCCACATGCCTAAAGAAACCCCATGCAAAAGCTGGCTGTTTGTGAGATGACACACATACAAAAACTCCTCAAGATAATACAAGAAGATCATGTCCTGTTGAATAACTAGGAAGAATACAACACTCAGTACAATAGCCCATATGGAAATCTGGCAAACGCAACAGATGAAATAATCCTGGAAACATAATTTCTTCTTTTAAATTAAATTATTTTGATCTAAATGGATAGACTCTGGAGGTGTTTGCACTCATTTTGCTGAGTGTGCAGGCTGGAAGACTGATTGGGTTCTGTAGAGGTGGCCATTAGGTCACTCTCCAACATTTCACAGCCCTGGTAGACTAGTTCATTGATGTCAGCTGAAAAACGATACCCCACGAAGTTGCAAATCAGTACAAACAACCCACAACTTACAGCCAGCTGCAAATACTGAGTGCAGAGATCCTGTGTGGGATCATTAACCAAGAAGTTTACAGAATTTTCATTAAGACAGAAAAAACCTAGATTGACCTTAAGCTTCTGAAAATGTTTCTTGGAGAAGTTGTTGTTTTGAGTGTAGTTTCGTGACTACTGGACCATTGAAATTACTTTGACCAACAGCAGTACTGCATCAACCAGCATAAGGACGGAAAAATGGTCTGCAGTTGCATTGCTCATGAGACAGTTCACTCTGCAAATCAACCAAAGCACAGCCTGAATGTGATTAAATTTTAAAATGTATAACATCCATTTGAAATTTTGCACAAAAGCAGATGCTAGCACCCTTACAGCACTTCAGAATCTGATGGAAAGCCTGTTTTCCTGGGCTCTCAAATAGGAATACTTGAAAAGAAAAAAAAAAGGTGAAACTTATTTGACATCCAAAACATGTTCAGGTGGGGGGGTTTCATTTTCAAATTTAAGATTTTCTGAAGGAGTATTCCCAAGGCTAGCACTGGCCATCCTGAATCACCATCTCAGCCTCACGTTCTGTTAGGCACCAGCTACAAAACATCTTGGGAACTGCCTGCCTTCAACACTGACTAGACACAGTGCCATGGAGGTCAGACCTCCTTCCACCCCTTAACCCCCTCTTCTGCCTCTTTCTGATTCTATTCACTAGAGAATATATACGTGTGTGTATATATTTATATAACCATCTCATGAATGAGCTTTTATCCCACTCTCAGATGCAGACACCACTGGGATCCTGTCTGCCACTAATAACTAAAAGGATATTTTCTAAAAATGAAGAGGGCCTCACATGGTGACAGAGCCACAGTCTGGAGCATTAGCAGGTACTGGAGTAAAAGGGCTATCTTTTGCTGCTATGAAAAGTTCTGGCCCATGTAGACCTACACTGGTATTATATAGTATTTTCTTGCTTTTCCCTTGCTTGTGAAAGTCTGTACACTTTAGAGCCATGCAAGCTGCAACAAAGCTCTGCTCATATAACAATCCAGCTGCATCCCACTATGACGGTAATCCAAAAATCTAAGACCTCAAAACTTCATCAGCCCTTGCCAGGTTTTCCCTCACCCTTCCTGGGCTAGTACTGCAGCCAGTTAAAACCACACTGAAATTACCTTTTAAACATGCCTTTAGGCACAGAGTTATAGCAAAGGTTTGGCAAGGCTCATCATGTTCTTAATGCTCTAATGCCATATTATTACTACTCACTGAAAAGCTTAATGCATTTAAACTCAACCATGATGCCAAAATACACTGATGTTATTTAAGAGTTTGCCATACAATTTGGACTGATTGCATATTTATTGCTGAAGTAGTCTCAAACTGTAAAGCCTTCTGGTTTCCTCAGAAGCACTTATCCCTCTCACGCTTTGATAGTCTCTTCCTACGCAATTGTTACTCACAGGAGGCTTCAGGGAATTCTTTTTAATAGAGAATATTTACCTTTCTTCTGCCTTCCATAACTGAAGTTTTAAATCTAGAGTTCAGAGATTATTTTTTCTGCTAAAAAAAAGTAACGACAATCTGCTTCAGCAAAAGATCTCAGATTCTTCTGTTTCAACACACTTCACCCTCGGCATGCCCCATGGAGAAAAGGTGCCTGTACAACTACATTTTGGGATGTGTCTGTGCATGCATCGCTAAGAGATGATCCCCTTTCTTTGTGAAAGCTGTTAAGAACAGTGTGAACCGCAGGACATATGCTCTAAGGATACTTCTTTAATTCCTGATGCCATTTATAATTTGAAAGATAGTTACTGAGAAACTGGCTAACTGTCAATGACGAGCCACTCTTTAAAAAAACCCACCAACTAGCTCAAATAGAAAGGTGCACGTTCACACAAGATGAGAACATACAACAGAAGTCTTGGTATTTGTATGAATAAAATTGTTTAAGCACATCTAACATTTTGCGTAAGCTCCTTTTTGTCCTCATTTTGATATACATTTCGTACTTCTGAGGCAAATTCAGTCACTAGCAAAGAGTGCAAACACAGAAAGAGACACTTCTTGCTGCAATTGTAATAGATTAAATTCTGATAAATACCAGCTACACCCTCAAACTACACTTGGGTAGCATCCAGTGACAGCAGGTCCCTGCAAAGCATTCTGTACCATCTTCCCAGTTGTACCAGTCTCTCACAAAAGTGATCACCTATTCTACCCTGGTTTCTCCCTTTATTTTCTGATACCCCTACATATATCCCAGAATTCCTGGCTAGCGGATGCCTTTTCCCAATCCTTTCACTCAATTATTCTACTAGCTCATTTACATGAAATACCTCAAAGCAACCTAACTTGAAATAACAAGGAAACACAGCAGTGCCTTGTATCACGGACATGAAAATAACTCTACTAAGGCAGAGACAGACGTACAACAATACACCTTCTTAGCTTGCTCAGAAAGGCTTTCATTTGGCAGTGTGTTGAAGGAGAGAGATATGGTCTGCAGCCAGAAAGAACAAGATCAGGTCTCAAGTGCCCACTGTCAGTTCACACAGAGGTAAATTGCAGGAGGGGAAAGTGTGCTTTGTTACACTAAACCTCTCCAGCTGGCTTCCACGAGGGAAGACCAAGAGAAGCATTTTGACCCTCTGTGTATTTAACAGGATCTGTGCCAGGAAAGAAAAAAAAGAGCCCACACACAGTCCACAGATTTATCAAGTATCTTTCAAGAAGTCAGAAACAGTGAGTCTTTCTTGGATGCCAACTGTGTCTCTGTTGCAAATCACCTCTTCCACAACAAAATATGACAAAGATTTTGCTTTTCCTTTTTTTTTTTTTTTCCCTTCCAGGCATTTAGTTCTGTTTGTGCCCTCGAAATGGCTGGCTCACAAGCAGCCACGAAGTCGACAAACCAGACTTTGCTAACTGAGTTGCCTTTTCTTTAAAACTACTGATGAAGCAGACTATACTAGGCATACAAAGCTCTTTATGATGTGCCTTGTGCAAAAGTGAGATTATGAAAGTTAAACATCAAGGCTTTTAATTGCCCTGGATATTCCACTAATGGTGAAGTAAAACACATCTGCAGGCTATATGGGAGGTACTTTTAGACTGGAAGAGAGTAGCACTACAGAGGACATGGGAGGCATTAAAAGAAACAAGACAGAAACCAAAACGTACTGCATCATGCTGGTCAGAGTACAGCACTGCCACCCAAATGGAGAGCAGCGGGAATCCACAAATTCTCCACTTTCAGCACGACGAAACAGGCGTATTTCACAATGAGAACTTCTGTAGGGATATGCAGTGAATCTGGACCCACCCACGTATCAGGTATTTTGTTTGTTTTAAACTGACATGCTCCTTGCCTGGACTGATAAATGAATGGGAGATGGAAGTGAAAGGGAACAAATAAATCTCACATGTAGAAACAAATACATTTTCCCTCTTCATAGCACCAGGAAGAGAGCCCTTGCCAAACTCTGAAAAGAAGGATGGCAACTGTGTGTCATTTTATCATCTCTGAAGCTGATGGAGATGACATTAATTGGAAAAATAAATCAACTTTGTCACAAAAGCCTCTTTCAGCTTGATTTCTTGGTGCTATATTGGCCAATACAAATGAACTCCTGCTATCAACGTTTGAAAATCAGAGGCCAAGAGCTACAAGAACAGTCAAGACATAGATAGTATTTCTTTAACATCTGGAAGAAAGGAATTACACTTTTTCTTGAATGGCTTTTATCAAAAGGAATTGTTACTTGTGTCCCCCTTCTGACTCAGATCATAGAATCACAGAATCACAGAATCATAGAATGGTTTGGGTTGGAAGGGATCATCTTAATGATCATCTAGTTCCAACTCTCCTGCATGGGCAGGGAAACCTCCCACTAGACCAGGCTGCTCAAAGCTCCATCCAACTGGCCCTTGAACACTTCCAGTGAAGGGGCCTCCACAGCTTTCCTGGGCAACATGTTGCAGTGTCTCACCACCCTCATAGTGAAGAATTTCTTCCTAATTTCCAACCTAAATCTTCCAATTTTAAACCATTACCCCTTGTCCTCTTGCTACACACCCTTGTAAAAAGTCCCTCCCCAGCTTTCCTGTAGCCCCTTCAGGTACTAGAAAGGCGCTAAAAGGTCTCCCTGGAGCCTTCTCTTCTCCAGGATGAACAACCCCAACTCTCTCAGCTTGTCTACGTAGGAGAGGTGCTCCAGCCCTCTGATCATCTTTGTGGCCCTCCTCTGGACTTGCTCCAACAGTTCTCTGTCCTTCCTGTGTTGGGGGCTTCAGAACTGGACACAGTACTTCAGGTGGGGTCTCATGAGAGTAGAGTAGAGGGGCAGAATCCCCTCCCTTGACCTGCTGGCCGTGCTTCTTTTGATGCAGCCCAGGACATGGTTGGCTTTCTGGGCTGCAAACACACATCACCTGCTCATGTTGAGCTGCTCATCAACCAACACCCCCAAGTTCTTCTCCTCAGGGCTCTTCTCAATCCGTTCTCTGCCCAACCTGTATTGTTCTTGGGATTGCCCTGACCCATGTGCAGGACCTTGTACTTGGCCTTATTGAACTTCATGAGGTTGGCATGAGCTCACCTCTCAAGCTTACTAAAGTCCCTCTAGATGGCATCCCTTCCCTCCACTGTTTTGACCACACCACACAGCTTGGTGTTATCAGCAAACTTGCTGAGGGTTCACTCAATCTTACTGTCCATGTCTCTGACAAAAATGTTAAATAGCACTGGTCCCATTACTGACATTTGAGGAACTCCGCTTGTCACTGGTCTCCATTTGGATATCAAACCATTGTAAACTACTCTTTGAGTGCGACTATCCAACCAGTTCCTGAGTTGTTCATCCATCAGATCCATATCTCTCCAATTTAGAGACCAGGATGTCTTGCAGGATAGTGTTGAACACTTTGTACAATGCCAGGTAGATTACATCAGTTGCTCTCCCCTTGTCCACTGATGCTGTGGCCCCATTATAAAAACCCACCAAATTTGTCAGGCATGATTTGCCCTTGGTGAAGCCATTCTTGTTGCCACCAACGACCTCCACATTAGCCATGTACCTTAGCAGAACCTGCAGGAGGATCTGCTCCATGATCTTGCCAGGCCCAGAGGTGAGTCAGACTGGCCTGTAGTTCCACGGGTCTTCCTTTTTTGCATTTTTTAAAATGGAGGTTATGTTTCCTCTTTTCCATTCAGTAGGAACTTCACCAGACCACCACCATTTTTCAAATATGATGGAAAGTGACTTTGTAACTTCATCTACCAGTTCCCTCAGGAGCCGCAGATGGATCTCGTCAGGTCTCATGGACTTGTGCACTTCAAGGTTCTTTAGGTAGTCTTGAACTTGCTCTTCTCCTACAGTGGGCAGATCTTCAAAGTCCCTGCCTTTGCCTTCTGCAACTTGGGTGCTGTTGCCAGAACCCTTGCCAGTGAAGATTGAGGCAAAAAAGTCACTGAGTACCTCAACCTTCTCCAATATCCCACGTGACCAGATCTCCTGCTTCCTTCTGGAGAAGGCCCACATTTTCCCTAGTCTTCCTTTTATCACTGACGTACTTGTAGAAGCTTTCCTTGTTACTGCTGATGTCCCTGGCCAGATTTAATTGTATCTGGGCTTTAGCTTTCCTAACCTGATCCCTGGCTGTTTGGACAACTCCTTTGTGCTCCTCCCAGGCTACCTGTCCTAGCTTCCACCCTCTGTAGGCTTTCTTTTTAAATCTAAGGGTGTCCAGGAGCTCCTTGTTCATCCATGCAGGTCTCCTGGCATTCCTGTCTGCCTTCTTCTTTGTTGGGACACATTGTTCCTGGGCTTGGAGAAGGTGATCCTTGAATATTGACCACCTTTCTTGAGCTCCTCTCCCCTCCACAATTTTATCCCATGGTACCCTACCAAGCAGATCCCTGAAGAGGTCAAAGGAAAGAGCAAAAAAGATGCCCTGCTCTGCTGAATGCCTCTAGCATAATATAGCTTTCTAATCTCCTTCTTCATGTCCACAAAGGCCTCACATCATCTGGCTCTCAACAAGGCAATAGGTAGCCATCCACCCCTTAAAAGAGCCAGAGAATAGACATGGTTAAAACCAAACATTGGCATGCAATTCTTGGGAAAACAGGCAGAGCAGGTAGCTGGGATTCTCAACATCTCCCATGCCTGGAAGAGGGTTTTTACTAACTCCTCAGTGAGGCAACTTTGAGCCCAGTGAAAATATGTTGTCCAATCAGCAAGAGGAACATGGGAACAGGCCCCATCTCCCTGGATTTTACAGCAGGAGCTGCTGCTGTCTGAGCTGGCTGACTCAGCCCTGGTAAACTTTCTGCTGTGGGCTCAACAAATTCTGTATTTTTCTTTACAGAGAGAGAAAAAGTACATTGGATGAGCATGTTAATACATTTGATTGTAAATGGTTCATCTGGGCAAGGGCTGAAGAAAATATTATGGACTTGGCCCATTTTCATGCTATTGTGCTGATGACTTTATCATCATATTGTTTACTAGGCCATTGTCTGTACTGAATGTGATGAATAAATTTCTCCCTCAGTGAGTACAAATTCACATCCCTTTTTTTTTTCTTTTCATTTTCTTTTTCCTTTTTTTCATTGCAACTTTTCTCTGAAATTATTTTTATTCCTTTTTTATTTACTTTCAGAACACTCTACAGAGTGTTTTGAGTTTCAGTGAATCATAAGAAAAGGAAGGATGGGATCTGACATCTGGAAATTATTACAAAAAGTTATTGTACTGCATAAATATGCTTCTTTTTCCCTCCCTAATTTTAACACAAAGCAATGATATTGAAACAGATGCCAGACTAAACAGTGGAGAAGACAATGCAAACATGACCTTTGCCACCAGCAACCTAAGTACTCAGCTTGATTAAAAAGGAAAGCACAAGCTTGATAGCATGAATATTCTGAAGTGGGTGAAATGGTCTGCTAGGGAAAGCAAAGTGAAATTTAGGTAGGGGGGTTTTTTGTTAACATAAGCAAAATTTGATATCACTGAAAACTAGCCAGACTTAATCTGCTGAAGTGTGAAAACAAAGCAGAAAGATTTAGTTTCGAAAAAAGCTCTAGGAAAACATGCATCTCTAGCACAGAGGAAGTCAGGAGGAAATCAGCTACAAAGAATGTCTGCTCTATTTCCTCTGAGACGAAGGTACCTCTATCTCCACAAAAAGGGAAACAATCGCAGCTTGCCTTGGGCCCCAGCTCCCTCAGACAGTTCTTTTTGTTTTTGTAATTTTTCCTTGTTTGTTATTGCTGTTGCGTTTAGCGTGATCTGGCACTACTATCTGTCTCCTTTTTAAATTTTTTTTTTGTTCAAATAATGACTGATTCTACATTTAGCTAGCAATATGGCATGGGATTGCTTGACCTTATTGCAAAATTTTCCTGTGTCCTGCAAATTCAAGTAACAGTTTGTGTAATATTTATTTGACTCGTTTATTCTTGATTCAACAAAAAGCAAGTTACAAAGAATATCAACATCCTTTTAATGCTGTCCACACAGCAGCCTGAAACACAGACTGGGATTCACAGTATTCGGTACGAACAGGTGCTCAATCCGAAGACTTCACAATCGTTGCATGTAGATTTGCACTGAGAGGGAGAGAAAAGCTAAACATCTACCCAGGGTGCAATCATTTTACCAAGTAAGCAGTTAACAGCACAGAGCTTTCAAACACTCCTTCCATTTGGCATCTAATTTTTGTTTACACGTGGTAAATGAATATGCCTCCATCTTACACTCCCCCTTACCAGAATAGAGGTATAGGCATGGCAGGCAAGAAGAAGTCTGGATCTGCACTTCTGATTTTCCCTTCAGTCTCTTTCACTTTAGCCTCCTTCTCCATCTCCAGACTCCTGCCACTGCCCTGCACCCTTCTGAGTCCTGGGACCCCAGGAGAACTGCTGCTGCCCCAAAACTGATTTGCTATAGTAAAATAAAGGTACCGCAATTTATTATCTGGGGTTGTGCTTCTAGCTGTGGCACACCTCACTTGTAATGCTGGCATGCTTCCATTGCCATGTCCATCTCCTCAGCAACAAACCACGGCTAAAGGGGGAAGACCAAGCAACAGGCTCCTGCCCTATTCAGTATCTCGTCCCCAGCATCAGGATGCAGCTGCTGTGTAGCCTGCAAATACAAGACCTCTCCTACCCCTTTGTGTGACAGCTACACAGCAGCCCTCTATCATGACTTTTGCCTGTGCCCCACAGGAAAGCAAACATGTCCAAGATTTCTAGATTTTCTCCATGCCTTTCACATAATCAGGCAATTCTACCCATTGTATATAGTTTTATGCACACTGAGGCACTACTAATGACTGGCAGGCATAGAGTACTCTAAGTCAGCTGACATAAGTGCACTCTATAAGATCATATGTATCAGGGTATAAGACATCTAGATATTTAAAGTATTGATGTTAATCACATGCATGTTACAAATATCAGGTGGCTACTGACTGTATGTATCAGAAAAATTATGCCTCAGCTATTTATCTCCTGAAATCCCTTGGATGTGATGTTATTCAATTTGATTTTCTATGTTTCATAGAAATGTCAGAATAAGAGAATTGTCTGAAACAGCATAAAAAGTAGCAGTTTATGAAAGCATAAGAAGGCTATAAAAGTACAACTTTTCACTCCAGCTCCCACAGCATTTTTCCAGTGTAGAAAGGAGTATCTAAATTTTGGAAATTCTTGTGGAAAGAGATGATACTGGTAAACAGACATGAAAAAGCTCAGGAAATTGCCAGGCTAGGAGATGGCTATACAAAGAAGTAGCACTAGCTATATCCCAGACCATCTTCATTAGCCAACTGTGGTCTCATGTCCTCAGCCCAACCTGCCTTGAGTTCCTACTGCTTGGTGGGGCTCACTTCAAGGTCAAGCTACTCCCCACTTGAGGCTTGATTTTTCCTGCCTGAGAATGCATAGTTGACTTGCCTGTGGCCAAGTCAAAACACGAGCCAGTAACAGGAAGCGAGGATGGTGGGAGAGCTTGGACCCAAGCCACAAGCCAACGTGTAATTAGGCACAAATAGTGCCACGTCAGAGAGCACTGCTGAAACCAACAAGTCAGCTCTGGCTGAAACCAACAACTGGTTAGGTGTTATCAGGCAGTTATCTAGGCAGGTATTTTAACTGGAATCACATTGTCATCTGATTTTTAATGCTGCACAAGGGAGGGGGCTGACTCCTTTTCCTTACAAGTCTTTGGACATGACTGAGACCCAGAAATAAGCAGCTTCTCAGATATTTCACCCTTAATACGATAACCCAAATCAGTAGGAACAGCTCGGAGACAAGTGGCCTCTGTGATTCCGTGATTAATCTGGTCAGTCAGATGTCCCCTAGTTATGTATTGCTTCATTTATCTGATCACAGACAGTAAATCAAGCAGGAATTCTCAACAGCTAAGTGCTGCAAAAAGATATTTTGAAATTGCTATTCAGTCTGTTTAGAACAGATTTCCACCAAAATCCCACAACTAGTCAACCGCCAAAACTTCTCCACACACACTTTTCTATTCCTGATGGCTCGTGGATACCCATTCTGCTATTGGTATCCAAGTGCTTGAATGGCCCACTGTCCAGTTAATGCCTCAGAACTAAAGAGTATCTGGAGCATCTGCTTTAAAGGGGTGAATGAACTTTCCAACAATGGCAAGCTCAGTACATGACCATGAACAAGAAGGATTGATAGGCTTGAACAGATGTCTCAGACTGACCCCAGTAAGTGCCATAAGCTGAATGGGAAACATATCATCAAGGAGAACATAAAGGAATGACGTACAGAGAGCAACATGTGAAAGAACGGAAAACTCCTCCTGACTCCAAGCACACAGTTTTCTGGTTCTGTTCAGTCCTAAAAATCCTTGCAGAGCATATCAAACATCTGCTTTGAGCTATTACAGGCACAAGTAGCCGGTCTGAAGTGTAGTCTGAAGACTGCGGTCCCTTAGGAACAACTCTCTGTCTGCAAGCCTCTCAACCAGACACCTGCGGGGCTCTCCAACAGGGCAGTCCAAGCCCAGGGGGATTGATTTGCTCCTACATATCTGCTTTGAAAAGTGGAAGCTTCCTCATTCAAGCCCAGAAAGCTACTAGCAGCATGTTCATAGACGATGCTACAGTGAAGTGCAGCACACAATAAACAAATTCCGGCTCCTTCAGGGTATCTTGATAAGAGCATGCCTTTCCTCTGGGATCTGTATATGCACTGCTTAGCAGAGGCAATTTCAAAAGCACGTTGATAAATTGTAGAGGCTGCAAATGTGAGTCAAGTGCTGCGGAAAACACAGTCCAGTGAGAGCCAGCAAGTTCAAGCTATGCAGGTTATCAAACAAAAAAGTGAAAGACAAGCTGATTGTCACATAAAAACTTTCAGAAAACACAATGCCTGGGATTCAAGGGTTCTTCACGTTAAAGGACAGAATGATTGAGACCTGTATGCATCCACGGGAGCCAAACAAAAATCAAATTTGATTGCAGGACCACATTTTAATTGTGATGGTGATTAACTACTGTGGCAAAACTTCAAAGGAAATGGTCGAGTTCCCTACCTCTTGCTATTTGTCATATCAAGGGTAGATACTTTTCTGCAAGATTATTCCAGTGAGCAAGTTAGAAGCTCAGTGCAGGCCTGAAACTCCACAGTCTGTGCTACACAAAAGATCCAGCTAGATGATATAATGGTCCCTTTTAGCCTCAAAAATCTGCCTGCGGATCTACAGATACACTTCCCTCGGCTGCAGTCACTCTGCACACAAACAGTAGAGAAGTTTCAGTGCCAGCTGCAAATAATCTGGGTGTTAGCGCCTCAGCCCTGGCACGACTGCCGTACCTGCTTGCAGGGCAGCTGGTAACAACATGAACCCTGCCTGCAGCCCCTTCCCACACAAATAGGTGGGTAGGGACCTTGCAGAGAACCCTGCCATGAGGGCACAGCCCGCAGCGCGCTCGCTCCCTCCAGACAACCACCGGCCATCAGCCGTAGTGCCAAGAGGGCGCGCCAGAGAAAAGCTTTGACAAATATAAGTATAAATCCTCCAAACTAACTTCGAAGTAGTGCTAAAGCCAGTGCCCGAGGAAATGGACATAAGACCCATTGTAAAAACTGGAGAGACGTGGGTCTGAGCTCCGCTCATTAGCTCGGTATCATCAACTCTTTTTCCTGGTTTTAAAAAGAGACTCCTTATACCCCAAAAGAAGAACCGGTGGGATTGTGCTTTCTGGAAATAAATCGCTCCCGTTCCCTGCGGGAGCTCGGCCCGGCTGACGAGATGGGCGCCCGCCCGCCCGACACCGCTTTACCGCCGCAGGGCCGCCAGGGGGCAGCGCCGTGCCGCCACGGCCGTGCCGGGCCCGGGGCCGGAGGTGAGGTGCTGGAAGCTCGAGGCCGGGCCTGTCGCCTCCAGCTGCACCCTCTGCCCATCCCGGGCTGCTGAAGGGCGCCGAAGGGCTCCGGAGGCCGTAGATGACGGGGCGGGAGCGCGGCTCGGCGCCTTCCTCTTCGAACAAAGGAGTCATTCGGCGACTGTGGGCACTAAGTAGGCACCTGTTTCTTCCGGGATCGAGGCCGTAATTCAGGAAAAAATGCGGGAAGAGCGATGGGGAGGGGGCTCTGAAGTTGTTAGCTTAGGAGGCATGAAAACTTAAACCGCAAATTCAGCTGAGGGGCTGAAACCTAAAGTCTATTCACTGTGAAAGCAAAAGTGGTGGCAGAGGAAGGCATAGGGGTAGCAGAAGTCAAGGAGATGTCTGTGATTAAATCACACTTGTGGCCTTTTAAGCTTACACAAGATATGGATGTGTTAAGCTCACGCAGCCTTTGCTGTTGTTTTATATTTGCACACAGATCTACGGGAGGGAAGATTCCTGTGAGGAAAGCCACCGTGACGCACATGGAGATTTATGTTCGTGGAGAATATCTGTGGGGAAACAAAAGTTGTAAATGTCTAATTCTTCGGCTTAGTAACTAGTATGTTTTAGGAATTTACTATCCTTGTAAACTCCCTGGATTTGGAGCTTTCTTAAAACAACTGTTTGGTGAGCCAGACCTGCTGTCTGTTTCACACTGAATTTATATGCTAGGCGTCATTTCTGGTCCCATAAATGCCAGTTCTAAAGTGCTTGCAAAACTCTGTAACATGACAGTGGTTTTGCTTTGTTCACTCAGAGCTCAAAAATCACGCTATTTTAGTATGATATTAAATTCGACCTTTACTTTTAGCACACTCTGATAAAAAGGCAGACACACTGTGGCAATGAAAGTTAGCAGCAGAAACATGCATTACCTTCTAAAGCACTCAATTAATTTCCAGCATTTGTATTTGATATATGGCAACACTTCAAGGGACAAGTCACATGACACAGTAGTGATGGAAGCATCCTAAGTGCTCAGAAGATAAAGTTTGGTCTCTTTTTTTTTTACCCATGCTAAGACTTTTGTATTTATTAAGAACAAATCAGGCAATTAATTTTAAATTTAAAATTACTGTGCAGTCAATACCTATTACTGCAAAACCCAGTCATTAGACTTCTCACTGTTCTTCAGCTAGGCAAAGCCACCTCTCTTTGCCATTCCCATTTTTCTTGTGCAGTCAAATCCACACCTTCCTAAATCCTGCCTGGCTCTTATTTCTACATTGGAAGTAAGCAGAAGAAGAATTGACTCAATTCTTTTTTACTTAGCGTCCCTTATTTTATTCAAATATATTTTTTCTTCATAAAAAACAAAAAAATACCACAAGATTTGAACCAGGATCTTCAGGGGATAAGAATCAAGAAGAGGTTTTGCTTCTTACTTCATCTTCTTGTATAATATCACAAAGCTTTAGTAGTTTTGCTGGGAAGTTTATAATCAATAGATTATATATAATCTGATATATATAATATTATATATATATATAAAAAAACCATATAATCTGATGGATGACAAGTTACATTCCTTGTGCCTGGAAGAGAAATGACAATAAACAATTATTTTTAGAAGATAAAGTTAACAGGAAAGGCCTATGCTTCAACAACACGTGTAAGTTTTTTAAATACTTTTTTAAGCTCTGACTGAATTTTATCTGGAATAAATGACTACATATAATATTTTCTAAATGAGTGGCTGCTTTAGTTTTTGTGGTATCAGCTGCAGATCCAACATCACAAATTAACAAAACAACAAAAAACCTCCAGTTATTTTAAACAGTCAGAAGGGCCCAGCTATTCAGACTCCAGTCTATATCAGACTCCAGCTATTGCAGCTACCTACTCACTGTCCTTTTGAAACTGAAAGAGTTAAAAATGTCTGAAATAGATTGACTAGGCCAAATTGCTCCCTTGTGCAATTCCACAGAGTATATCAGGGATGAATTTAGCACCATTTCGTCAGCATTATAAAAGCTACATTCCATCATTAACCAGTTGATAAATTATTCAGAAGATTTTCTCCGATGGCCCGTCAGGGAAAAAGAAAATCCTTTTTCAATCAGTCATTGTCTCATCCTTATTTTTGGTACTAATTTAAGAAAACACACCACATTAGCAAGTGATTAATAACATAGGCAGGCAGTCGCCAACGGATCATCACTCCTCTGCCTGCACACGTAGGTGCAGCTACAGCCTGTCCTGCATCCCACACCAAACTCAAGCAGCACTGAAAGGGGCTGGAAGTCAGGCAGCCCAGCGTCTGCCCTCATTTACCAGCTTGCCTCCCAGCAAAATTTCACCCCAGATAAGCCATGGTGCCCCACGGTGTCCAGCTGCTTCACTTCTGACTGCTTATGCTGCTCTGGCATCCTCTTTGGGGCTTGCAAAGTGCTAATTAGTGCTTCTCCTGATGGGGAGCTCTGGTGAGCACAAATATCTGCGGCAGCAAATCCACACATGCTGAAAGCAATAACTTTCTGTTACTACTGACAGAGGCCAGGGCTAAAGATGTGCAATGAAAACAAAAAGGAAGTTGATTCATTGTGCATCCATGTGCTCAGCTAGCCCCCAGCCTGTCATTATACTTTTTATCAGTGCTCATGACGAGCTTTTTCTATTACAGAGTTTGTGAAGTGATCCGGCACTGGACACGGAGCACGGCACAACTGGTTCTGTTGATGGTGAGGAGTGTGTCATTACCACAAAATTGCTACACTTGTCACTATGCCTGTTAAAGGCACTTGGGAGTTCAGGTGCCAGAAGTCCCACAGTGCTGATGCTTCTGCTTCCCAAACTCTACAGAGAGCCATATTCTCCCAGCACCGGTTTCTGGCTGCAATGTCCAACAGAAGTACCCGAGGCCTGATTCCTTCGCTTTTTGAAGCCCTGTTACACATCTAAATGCTTTTGGGATTCCCACCAGGACAATTATGCCTGTGTTTCCTTGTCGTGCCTGTTCTGAGAATAGCCAGTGAACACAGTATACATCCGGGATAGAGGGAGAGGGTGCTGAACATTTTTTGGTTTGTATATATTTTTTAGATACAAATCAGGGGGTGGTCAGGGATTAAGGTCTCCCAGCTAACGTCCTGGACACAGGGCTATGGAGTCATAGACCTTCAATATAAATAGCTAACTGTACAGAGGATCTAACATCAGACCCTAGCCTGAGCATCTGAGACACTTAAGCACTCAAGAGCCCAAGAACAATGGGATGAAGGTGATTAAAGGTATTTTTAAGTTTAACATCAAGAAAAAAAGTAAACAACATGGAGAACTACACTTACCTGTAATCACAAAAAGTTTTATCTGGGTCATTTAAAAGCAGGTCTGCCATGTCAACTAATGTTTAATTGGCAAAATAGAATAATGTAATTTATCTTTTCCTTAGTTCTGTTCTTTTGTGGTGTCTCTGAAAGGGATGGAAAATTTTCCATCTGCCTAGCAGGAAAGTTGGGAAATTGATCTACAGAAAATGGAAAAAATCAAAACTGTTCCTGAGTTCAGAAGTGCAGCAACTTGTAGGTCAAACATTCACATCCACCTGACATTTTAGGAGAACTCTTATAAAATATGGGGGAGAATCACAGAAGTTTCTAGGAGGCATAGAGAGAAGTATGAACTGTACTAAAATTGTCTTCATAACATTTCTTTAGTTTTGTCCCTACTTGAATTGTGTCATTCTTTTCATATAATCTCACCACAAGATGAATACCTGGCCCATTCTTTCTTACAGGGAAAGAATAAGCAAACCCAACAGTTAGGATGTGTCTGTCATATCAGTTTGGGCTCAGTGCATCAAGGCCCAAAAGATAATGCCTAGCTCTGCAGCAAAATACTTGCTGCTCTGTCATGCGGGTGAAACTAATTCACATTAGGAGATAGAGTTACACATTCATAAAGCCAATAACCATGCCAAGGCTTTGATGCATTATGTAAAATCTCAGTATCAGTTTTCACTCCCCTTTGGTTCTGCCTCACTTAAAAAATTCCCCACTCAGATCTGTTATTTCCAATCCCATCCAACACAAATTCTTTGCAGTATAAGCGAGCACACAGCACAGTTCCCTCCCAAACCAGATGATATTTAAATAAGCTTCATCTATGTGCTTATTTAAAGCAGCATGACAGCAGGGGTAGCTGAGCTCCACCTTGATGGTATAATAAACTTGAACTTAGTGATATATGCAGAGGATTGATTTATGCTGTTGACAGATTCTAGGCTTCGACAACCAATGTGTTAGAGGGGATGTAAATGCAAATGGCCACATGGTTTCCTGAAGACATGAGTGCTCCTACGGTGTTATACTAATCACTTCCACATTTAACTCTTCTTTTTCTCTATGTAAGCTCCCTGATTTTCACAGGAAAGTTATGACTATCCAAAGTGAATGCATTTATTCACCAGCTCAAAGGTTTTTGGAATAAGCATGGATTTAAAAAACAAATCAAAACAAGCCAACCAAAAAAAAAACCAAACCCACCACCACCAAAAAACAACAACAAAACCAAACAAAACAGAAAACCCCAACAAACAAAAAATAGTTTCACTTTCAGAAATATCCCTTGAAGGTACCTTGTTATATTTATTAGACCATAACCCTGACAAAATAAAAACAGACATGGGGTAAAAATCAGTGTAAGAAATGTCGAGCTGAGTTTCCTGTGTTGCTATAGATGAATTTATGCTCTTTTTTCACCATCTCCAAAAAACTTCAATCAGAAACACACATCTATAACAATCTAAATTTTTGCCAAAAGGTAGCATCAGTTTTCCCATTTCACCAGCCCTTGCCACTCTCCCCTTCTTGAGAACCACAGAGCAACCTTTAGTGCCTCCTCTCAGACTGACTTCCAGAGCGTGGGTGTTTTGCTGCTGGTTTGCAATGAGACAAAAAAGTCCCAGAGATGTTGTTATCTTTCCCCAGAATTCTTGCCTTTCTTAAAACATAAAATTTGAGTTACAGAAAACCTGTTAAAAGTAGAAAGAGGGGAAATCCTGATGGCTCAGCATTACAATTCCTCATTGAAATATGACTCAGTTCTTATCAAGATAACACAGGTACAGCCATGCTGACAGTGTGGTGGGAAGCACTTGGCTCCTCTAGCTTCCAAGAAGAGCCCAACACACCCACTGCATGGTGTGCTGCATGCCACAGTGCACAGCTCCTTCCCCAAGCCCATCTCATGCAAGTGGTGTCAGCATGGTTGGCCTTTTGAGGAAGGAAATGACCTTGCCTATGAGGGGTAAGGTCACAGACAAGCCAGCAGCTGCAGTTTTGGAGAGGAAGCAACGGGTATGCCGCTGATGTTACCTTTTCTTGCACGAAAAGCAGTAGAACCCAGACATGTTTGGGGGAATATCTTGGCATGCTGCAAAGTAATACTTAGAGTTCAAGCCTCTGCCACAGCTCCTGACAAGTTAAAGGAAAGTACAAACACAAGGGATGTGACCTTCCGTGTACCTGGTGTATGGTGTTTTGAGAAAAAAAAAACACATTATGGGGGAACAGACAGAGCTGTGCCTCTGACTCCAGCTTGGCAGGCAACCAATACTCATACCTGCTAGCTGATACCAGCCAGCAAGAGGTACCCACAATTTCCAGCATAAGCTTATTTCCTCCTCTGTTTGTATTTAGGGAGCATCTCCTCTTGCTTCATCCTCTTTGCTTGGGCTCCTAAAGGGAACAAATGCAAACAAGGCTTTTCCCAGTTTCCTTGTGGAATCAATAGTCCAATCAGTGCTACAGTTTGAGATCATGGTTTGTCCAGGTTCTGCTCAGGAGTGTTTTGCTGTCAAAATATAAAATACATCCTGGGCTGTTTGCCCTTGATCTTGAAACCGTTGGTGTTATTTTCAGCTTTTCCCTAGAGACATCTAAGCTAATACGAGCTTTCTGTTGCAGTGAAAGAAAGAGGGAAAAAGATCGAACGCCAAGACTCCAGAAATTAAAGCTTTAAAGAAAACAAGAAAGTCACAACTTTCACAATACTTTTGATAAGCCCAAGAGCACTGCCTACCATGCAATAGCCATACGGTCTTTGCTGAGTTGTAGAGTAAAGACTCACAGAAGGAAAGAGCTGGTTTTGCAACACCCAAATTACAAAAAGCCAACCTTTCAAAGCAAAACAGGAAGTCAGCTCTCTGCACCAGCTACCTGATTCACAGCAGTGAAACCATTGGTAAAGTGTTATTCAACACCAGTCAGTGAAACCCATCTCACAAAAACAACTATTGATATCCCAAAAAAATGACTACATTTAAAAAAATACTATTCTTTTTGCATTATGTCTTGTTTTTACTATTTGGGATAGATTTAGTTCAAAAATTTGTATGGGTTATGGGGAAGTCTATTAAATCATTATGTTACACTTCCTAGTTCCTTTGCATATCCCTTTATAAACCTGAAACCTCACAATGTTCTCAAAACAGGCTTTAATCCTCTGTTGCAGGGAGAGAGGGAAGTAAATTGGGTTGCCACAGCGAAGGCCAGAGAGTCGACGTCTGAGTCTTTGATTAGGACCCTGGACCCTGGCCATGTTGCTCCCAGGCTAGGGTGCTCTTTGGTGGAGAGCAATCCATCATGGCAGGTTTGGAGGGCAGCATTTCAAGCTGGAGGCTGCTGGGAAGGCACAGTGCTCTGTGCAATCGGGAAAAGGGTTCTAGGTTACCAACAGTTAAACATTTACAACCCAAGGGGAGAGTAAAATTGCTATTTCATTAACCTCAGCTGCTTCAGAAAGACAACATCAACCTGGTGCTAGTGTATTAAACACAAGTTCAGTCACCGTAATAATGCTCAAAGAATTAATAGCTTGGTCAGCATTAGGATTTAAGGGACTGTTTGTGCAAACTCTGCTCAGAAGTGTTTTGCTGTCAAAAGTTGGAAAGTATCCTACAGACTGAGACTTCAGGCACTGTGTTCATTTGCTGAGAGTGCAGTCTTGGATACTCTTTTGTGTGACCCATCTTGTTGAAGCAGCATATGCATCATTCTGCCTGGAAAACAAAGCAGAGTCACAGAGGGCTAGAAGCTGGACAATGTCAGAAGGGCAAGAAGTCAGTATCTGAACAACTGAATCACACCCACTGCACTTGAGTAAATAAATTGAAACAGCCAGCAAGGCTACAGTCCTACCAGGAGCTTTTCACAACAGGCAAAAGAGTAAAATACTTCACTTTAGGTTTCATTTAGCATCCTTTAGCATTTCTTCTTCTAACTCCAACACCCTGATCAACACTTGAAACTGCATCCAGCTATTGTCACTATTGCAAAATATCTTGAAGTATTAAATGCTTTGTATTAAGATTCTTTGTGTAATCTAATAATTCTTTGGCTAGAAGGAAAATAATCTTCCTCTTCCAGCATAGAGCATTCAGCTTAAATTACTTCTCTCTTAACCCCCTTTCACTGCATTGTAGCATAATGGTGGAAAAGGCTGTAAAGATCCTATTTCAACTATAATTTCAACTTCTCACTGTCCTTGCTGTAAATTTCCACATGGCCAGCCTGGACCCCAGCACACCGAGTATTGTATTTTTAAAAATATCATACATGCTCACAGAAGTTGCATATGGTCTTGACAGAAGTAATATGTTGAATGTTCATGCCTATAGGGCAATCACTTTCTAAAGCTTTAAAATTTTATTTATGGCAATAACATCCAGCTTCAACAATAAATTTCCTTGCTCAGTATGATGCACTTGCTGCAGCTTAGCAACTGTCCGTTCATATTCTGGTCAGAGGGTAGAAACCCGAAACAGATACCCCGGGAGAGACCGAGATTCCTGACCTTAACTGTAGGTGGCATTCTTCATCTGTTCATTTGAATTATTGCATGAGAAACAGAGACAAATCAGTAATTTTCACGTACCCTTGATTAATGTTATCAGCCCTCTCCTAAGTTTAATTAAATTGTACTTTCAGTTGGAAGGAATGCACGTTCATAAAACCTGAAGTTGCATAACTATGTTACCTGGAAAGATTAAAACAATTTTCTGCTGTTCTTGCCCTAGAAGCAGAGGAAATTACATCTGCTTGAGTGATCTGGAGTGTTTCCAATGAAATTCTTCCATCGTGTGCTATGAAGAAGAAAAGGCTGTAATGCTCAAAGGTTTATCCATGGTCTAGAGACCATTTTCAATTACCTTGCAGCAATAGTGGGTAAATCCAACTACATTTTAAATTGTCAGTGTTATCTCTAGAGAAATCTCAAATAATTTCATTTAGTAGAGGGATTTTGGCATGCCCAGAATTTTTTATGTATACTTGGTTATCTGAAACAACTCTGTACTCTTCCAGCAGTTTTAGAAAGGCTACAAGGAAAAAAGCTTGAAAAAGAGAACTAATCATGGTCGGCTAGAGCCAGATTGAACTACAAGCGAGTTATCTTTGAATATCCCATGCAGCTCTGAGTACATTTTGCTCTCTAAGCTTTTCCAGCCCTGATCCTTTTTCTGATGTAATGCTGTCAGCGGTATCAGATTATGTGCATCCTTCATGATGCAGGCAAACATCCACAGAGGAGTAGACTAAGGACACAGGGTTCATCTGCACTTATGACCCGGGAGGGTAGACAGCTTCTAATCCTTCAAATAAATCTTCTGAATAGAAATGCAATGCAATTGAATTATTCATTTCCCCTTTCAGCTTAATCAAAGATTAAACAACAAGAAATACATACTGGTGCCAGATAACTGAAAACAGATGGCTAAGATTAGTTTTGTTCATTAGAGAAATTGGTAGGTCAAAGGCAACAAGTCCCTCAAGTAGTAGGCTTTCTTGTTTTAGAATAAAATCTTATTTTATGGATGACTCATTTTGTTTTAATATTTTTATTTCTATCGTGACAGTGAGGTGCAGTCAAAATTGTTAAATGACATGTTTATCCACGTGGCTGAGAGGGTTACAGGAAACATTTCATGGGGATGTATTAAGTTTTCCACATTTTTTCTGTGTAAAGTATGTTATCAACATGTTAAATTGAGTCTTCTACATGACAGAGTTAAAACCAACTGTTTAAGTCTTATCTGAAGGGGAACACTCAGATAAAGTCTAAATCAAATATTTTAGAAAGTTTCAGTTTTTCAATGGCAGCTGGGGACCCAGTACAAACTAAACAAAATACTGGATTCAGCTGCAGAACTGATATTATTTTTGATCAGTTCTCAATACTATTGCTTTCTATTTCTACAGCACTTAGCAAGAACAAACCTGAAGGGATATGAATTCTTCGGCACTTAGAAAAGTTTAGCTGGATGTAAGTGCTGTTATATTTCCTTTGTAGAAAAAAAAAAAAGGATTGAAAGATAAAAATGATTTGGCAAAACCCGTTCCAGAGTCATGCCTAGATTTTACTTTACCTTGTGTGGATTAAGAACTGTACTTACTTCTTTCCCCTGTCTCCCATCATCACTGCTTGGGTCAATGTGCCTTCAATGATAAGTGACAGAGATGGAAATGTGAAATTTATCAGCCTTAGCTGATAAAAGCAGAAATATAGATCAGTCACCATGAGAAAACTGTGAAAACTATTAAAATACTATATTATTTGGGATAATACTTAGATACTTTTTTTTGTCCCCCCGATGGAGAATAGATTGAAGGTACTGCTGTGCTTGTTTATGGGTTATTTTTATTAAACACGCACAGAATGGTGTATTGGAATCTGGGAAAAGGGCATTAATTTATTGTTTTTCCTGTTTGTTCATTTGCTAAGTGTGATTGTATGCAAACTGAAGAGATCTGCCCATCAGGCCCAAGCCTCGATTTGTGTCACTAAAAGAACTGTGTCTACTGGTACCAGGTGACAGTCTGGGCTGCTGCCTGTGGGAAATACTGTGGAAGTGCACTGGAAGACTAAAGGCTATTAAAGCCAGGCCCAGATTTGCTGCTGTTTGCCACAAAATGGCAAAATATTTCACAGAGTTCAGTAATATCAAAAGGATTTTAGATCATTTAGCTGTAGTAGGTGGATAGAAAATACATTACTAAAGCTGGCTTTGTACGCCTGTGAGTATATTACGGGGCAAAATCCTGATCAGGTCAAGGGTCCAAGCTACAACATGGTCCCTAAAGAAGTCAAACCAAAATTGGGCAGCCCAGTGTGCCTAAGCTCACGGATAATTTAAATCTCAGTTTTTCTTACATGAGTTTTGGAAAGGGTCAGCATAACAAGTTCCTGAGTTCTGGGTGGTGTTTTTTTTTCAAATTAGACCAATGTTAATGAGGTCTTCTGTAGCACAGCTGATAAACAACAATATTCTGCATGAAGAAACACACCAAGGTTATATAAAATCAGCCTCTAGTATGTTTTATAGCTGCCCTTATGTTCTCAGATCTGGAAAATATGTTTCACAGTGACAGTTTAACTAGAGTACCATGAGCTGAAGCATGCAACAGCTTTCTAGGTTTCATTTTGGGCAGAGATGAAAAAATAAAACAGCTTTCATTTTTGTAAACATTAGCCATTTTGGTATTAACTAAATCCTATAACTCAGGCTGTTTCAGATACATGTCTCTGCACGGATCTCTGGAGTCAAGCAGCAGGTAAATTACTCCCTCACCAGCACACTGCCGTGCAGAGACGGCAGATTTAAAATACACATTCATAAAGATACATTCTATAGTGTAATATTTTTATCTCCTCAGTGAAGATCCTCCTGATGGGGTACTCCAGATGATACCACATACATTACAACTCTAGCAAACCTGAGGTTAGCAGCATTGCACCCATGTTGGCTGCCTGGGATAATAAACAGAAGTATCTTTTATTAATGAGCAACTTTGCAGCTATTTATACTCTACCTTGATATATTTAAAACTGGTGTCTTTCCCATGAACTCTTACAAGATCAAACTCGTGTTCACCTAAACATGAAAGAGACCAAAGCCAAATCAAGCCTTACTGGGTATAGTTAAATCCCACCTCAGCCATATATCTTGAAGGTGTGGTGATAGATTCCCCCGGCTGGTCAAATGGTTGTAAAACCACTCCATTCTGCTCACAGTGAAATGGAGATGAGATGGTCATCGATACTCTAAACAGCCCAGGGACTGAACTAAGACATTATGGCAGCTGTACCTGTTCTGTGCCATGGCATCTGATACAGGTGGTTGTAGGAATTAGTTTCACAAATACCTTTTCTAAGGTTTAGTAAAAGGATTTGGCTAAAACAAAGATCATATAACCTAGAGAGAAATATTCAGAGAGGAAATTCTCATTATATTAAGGCTGGGTTGGATGAGGCCTTGTGCAACCTGGTCTAGTGTGAAGTGTCCCTGCTCATAGTAGGGAGGTTGTAACCTGATGATCTTTAAGGTCCCTTCCAACCTTAACCATTTATGATTCTATGATTATAGGTTCAATAATCAGCAGCTTTAACTTACCCACCCAGACCACATATTTGCAAACCTTGCAGTGATTTTTCCAAATCAAATTAATTCAGTGCTTTGGAAGAGTGCCTTGGAAAATGAAATCCATTATCCTTCTTGTATCATGTGGACAGTGCGTAGGCATGTTTTCCCATACCATAAGAACTGATAGCACATTTTCCCACTCCCTTAGAAACCGAGTTAATGCAGTGCAGAATGACGAATGCATCTGTTTGGACTGTCAAAATGCTTGTTGTAAACTTGATGCATCATTTAACAAGTACATTGCAGCAAAAGATACAGTCCAAGGAACACAGTTTCTTTTCCCTTGATTAATAAAGGCTTGGAAATCATGCTTAAGAGCATTCAGTGGTCCCTCAAGGTCAAGTAAAAGATGCAATACTGTGGAATTAGAAGTGGTTCACTCTGAGGCATTAAGCAGTACTTTAGGTCACCCTACATTGCTCAATAATTTACTTTAAAACCTTCCATGTGCCTTCATCTACCCTTCCCCTTTCTCTGCAATGTTGTTGGATTTTTTGTTTGGTTTTTTTTTTGCTTTGTTTCCTCATCAGGAAGGGCAGTGCAGACCCTAGGGCTGCCCACTCAGTCTTCATTCCATGGGCAGTGGTAGTTTGGCAAAGCTGTTGGAGGGAAGCATGCCCTTAATTCTTGTCTAAAGTTTTGACTTCATGGGAAAAATTGTGCAGACCCCTGAAATAAATTAGGGCAACTACCCCAAAGTTTTCTCCTTTTATGTATGATTTCTTGAGTTTGGAATTTGCAGACAGATAATTCAAGTTGACTTCACAAGGCTGCTATAAAACATAAGGAAAGGTCGGGTTTTGTAGGAACTACGGATGGTCAGGTTTTGTAGGAGCTACATGCAGCATCGGCAAACACTTTCCTTACAGCCTTCTGCTCGGCGATTTATTTCCAAAATAAACTGCAGTGATCGTGTCAGTACTTAAACAATAATTCCCTTGACTCACCAGTGATAATAAGCTTTCAAATACACAAGGAGCACGGGGTGTTCAGGCAAAACCAATCAGTGTCTTCTGTCATAACATTGCTGAATAACAGCAAAGAGAAAGAAAATATTATTAAGAAGGATTACCAAGCTAATGAGCATCACTCGAGAACAACCCAGCTGATGTAGGAGACAAAAGGTGGAGCAAGGAACAGCACACATGACTCATGGGGACATGGTGCTGTACCAAACAGCACTGGATGGAAAGCGAAAACCCAGTTGGCACCTGTCGCGAATGGGACGGGACATCAGACCAGACATATATGCACTGATCAAGATTTATTGCATATAGCAACAGGGTCTTACCTCCTTAAAGTAGAAGGGACAAGTACAGTCACAGTGTAGGGAAATTGGGAGATTGGAACGGAAGTTGAAGTTTGAATGCAAAGGGTATCTTAACAATGAATTTTACTGCTTATAGTTAGATAAAACAATAAAGGTTAGCCATGTAAATACTAACAACTTGCTTATTATCAAGTTTTATACTAGGCCTAGAACATTAATTATCAGTCCTAAAGAATTCTACAATCTTAAACTTAACGATGAAAAGTTTACTAATAAAGACAATGAAAGAGTTAATATCTCTCACCCTTGCCTGACCGCAGCTGGGTGTCCCTGGGTGGGTCTCAGTTCTCAAGAATTAATCTCTCTGGCAGGTGTCCCTGATAGAGGAAAGAAGGTCCAGCAACGTTTGGGGAAAGCGTACGGGGAGTCCCCTGATCAAAGATGGGACCAAGCTTTTATAGAAGAAAGTAGATTGACTGCTGACATTCAACCATTAGCCATACCTCCAACATCTCTCATTGGAGAATAAAAGGGAAACAGTAAAAAAACCCATGAAGGCCCTGTTCCCACCAAGCAAACTCTTTTGTTTATCTGTTCCTTCTTACTTTATCTCCATTCCAGGCGTACTTGTGGCTGGGCTGAGCTCCCTGTTCTTCAACACCGGAGAGCTGGTGTTATGCATGTCAACTTGGCCCCTGTTCGTATCTTTCAAGGTTGTTACCAGCTCAGAGTTTGCTAGACCTTTTCCTTTCTCATGGGAATCTTTCCACTTAAGGCCTAGGCCTGCAAAACTGAGAGACAAAAGCAGTTGAATCATAGAGAGAAACTGAGGCTGGCATATTGAGAGATGGAGCATCCTGCTACAGCACCTTGAAAACTTCCCCCTAATCACACAGGTCACTGGTGAACAGGACACTTGCAGAGTTCAGAATTTCATACTTTCCTTATGCTGTTTTGAGTTTTTTAGCCATTTTACAGAAAGATAGTGATAATATGGTTCAACATCTCCTGTATGTTTGTTTTCCATAACATCTTATATACAACTTATTAGTATATTAAGTTTTAAGAACTTGGCTATGAGTGCTTTCGAATGGGTTCTTCAAACAGTGACACACTGGAAGTGCTAATTGCAGTCTTAGCAAAAAAAAAAAAAAGCACCTTTGAACAGTTTATCTAATATGCATCACTGAATGTCTTGATTAATGAAACCCCAAGGGCTGCAGAATAGAGCTCATATCATCGGAGCAATTCTAAGGCCCATAAGCCTATTATTTTACAAGAATTAATATGGAAATTCAAGCATTCATTGCAGCATATTCATCAGGAGCATTCCTATTTGATAATCACTGGAATACTCTAATATCTGCTGGTCATCTCAGGAATGTGAGATTGCTACAGGAGGGAAACTATTTTTACAGGGTGGAATATATTTATTCATCTCTCTCAGGAGCCAGTTGGAACCTATCAGGATAATATTGCCATCTAGAAAGGAAGGTGCTTGTAGCTGTAGAAAAAAGGTAAAGGTCAGATTCAGATTTGTCAACACAGCACCATAAATAATGCATTTCAAGGACTCTGAATAGAGTTACCCTCTGTTCCTCAAGAGAAGAATAAAAAAAATAAGAAATAGTGGAAGTGTTTTCACTGTAGTTATGAATTTGAAAGATGTACTGACAACAGCTCCTTCAGTAATTACCAATCAGCCTAAAATAAAATGATAGCCACAGTTGTGTCCTAAGAATAACAAACAGCTGTAACTGAGAAATAATGAAAAAAATAAATTACAGTAAATACAATAATTTCAAATTACAACAATTTGCTCTTATTTTCAATATTCCTCTGTTGAAGCCCACAGATATCTAATAATGTACAAGTGAATGAAAAATAAAATAGAAGCAGATAGTCTTTTTGTGAACAAAAAAATACAGCTGACTTTGCCCAAACATTAGAAGGACTGGCAACAGCAAAATGCTATGACCAAGGTAAGAAGAGCAAACTGAAATATGTAAAAGTAAATAAAGCTTCAGCGAAAGCACGCAGTGGAAAAGTACATGGGAAAGAAAAGTTCAGGAAAAATGCAGTAAAGGGATATAGCTAAAGCAAATGGGAAAGAAAAAATAAACAATGAAAATGCTGTTTAAAAAAACAGAGCATGAAATACAATATTCCACCTACTTCTTTTTATGCACGGAAGAGTAAACACTCCGGCTAAAATCCACTGGCTTCCATGCAGCACTGCCAATGTAAATACCGCCGGGAAACATAAGCTGTGTGTAGCACTTGCCCCGTAGTTAGTTCAGTTGTCCCAACTTTTACAGGCACAAAACACTGTATGTGTTGTTTGGTAACGCTGTACCTGAAGAATGTGCACTGAATTAAGTATGGCTGGTGCAGTCCCAGGGCGTGTGGAGGGCTACTTGGCAAAGAAAGAGGTGGGCTTCCCACTGGGCTACTCAATCCTGCCCTGCAGGGCACCAGCCACAAGCCCACGGGCTCCCTCGTTGCTGCTCATTAAGCTGTTCAAGAAGGTATCTTTGAAATTTGGCATTTCATCTTTGAGATGCAGAAAACCTGTCCCGCCTTGTATTTTGCATCAGGGCCCTTCACAGCTAAGGATAATCCCACAGCTGCACCCCCAACAGCTGGAATCTATGCTTAGATCTCTGTGCCAGCTGTGTGACCCATTTCCCCAGCATCCCTCTACACGTGGTTACATCTAACTGTCTGTGATCAAGCTTTCCTACTGATTTCAATGGTTTATCATAGAAAAACAGTGTGAGAATCACTGGGAAATGTGAGGAATTTAAGTGGATCTTTCTCAGGTCAGTTAGAAGTGGCACAGTCACCAAACATGATGGACTATAAGGAAAACCTGCACACTGACACTGGGGCACAGCTACCAGCATCTGCAGGGAGCAGTCACATTGTCACCTTCTGACGGCTTTCTGGCTCTGTCAATATCCTTTTGTTTAGTGACTTCTGCCCCTTGCTAAGGGAGCAGGCAGAGTGATGGACAAGTGGTTCTTACAGTTCATAGACTCTGCATAGAGTCCACAATGTAGACCTGAAATACCACATACCTGTTCTTCTCAGGTCTGGCTTTATTCAACCCTAACATCAACTTATCTGCCTTCATCTTGCTGAGTGAATGAGATAATTTCTTTGCAGTTGAAGAAGAGCCAAGTTGAGATAGTCCTCAACAAATCCTCCTGTGGCCAGGGCACAGGTGTTGGTGCTGACAGCCTGTCCAGCAGCACCTGTGATCCAGTCAATGGCCAGCAGTCCTGTTGGGACAAGATCAAGTAGGTACAAGGTTGCTTTAGGTTTAGAATATCATTGGGCTTGCGTAAAAGTCTCATTTCTTTTCCCTTTCACCCTGTTTTAAAAATCCCATTTTCTGAAGAACTGCTGTGGCTCATCCACATCCTTAAGACACTCAGAACCATAATTATTTGGGGAGGAAAAGATGAAATACTTTTATATCATGTTTTCTTTGATTTAAAGAAACCCTTACATGTCATGACTTTGCCTTGAATATTCTTCCTTTGATGTAGGAAGGAAAGGTAATATATTTGAACTCTTCATGGGTGTATGTAATATGCACTGAATTTGTGTCAGGAAAAAAACACTTCAAACACTTCTCCCATTCTTTCTCATCTCACCAATTAATTTTGCGATGAAATGATAACATTGTCCTTACTAAAATTTCTGATTTTGTGGCACAGACTTTTTTACAACTGGAAGTGTGACTTAAAATAAACATATCTTGACTTGTTCACCACCTCCTATATATTCGAAAAGTCTGTGATATCAAAAGTATTTTACCTGTATTTTAGAATCTGGAAATTAGTCCAAACCAGGAAACACGTAGGTACAGAACATATGTAGGTAGTAAGCACAACTCGCTCTAATGACCTTATAAGGTTCACCTACTGCTCAATATTTTCTTACTCAAGAAGCAATGTTCAGCCATCTCAGCTATTGCAACGAGGCAGCAAATTTCTGTTGACATGTACAAGTGCAGTTGCAACTCTGATTTTCCTGAAGTCCAAGTTTTGACCCACAAGACTGATTTTCTATGTCACAAGTAAATCAAGGAATTATTTGATGGTAAATGAATAAAGGCAAGGATTGTTTGTTCCCCATGCCATGTGCATTCACACAGAGGCATTGAAGTTGGGCCTCTATTGAAGCTGCCTTACCAACTGGAATTACATTTTCCTCCATTTCAGGTGTTCTGCTGGCCTGTGATCCTTCTCCAGGCCCAGGGTATCTATTACTGGCACTGGCCTCAAAGTGGTGGCAGTGGGATGGATTGACAATTCTCTCCCTTGGCAACTCTAGTTTAGACCCTTCTTTACTGAATTGGCAAGCCTATGGCCAAAGATGCTCTCCCCCTTCTCTGAGAGATGGACCCCATCAGCCCCTAGTAGACCAGGTTTCTCAAAGCAAGTCCCATGATCTAAGCAACCAAAGCCCTGGCTGTGATGCTACTTCTGTAACCATTTGTTGATTTTCCTGATTCGATTGGCCCTTTCAATCTCCTTCCCTTTCACCAGCAGGACTGATGAAAACACTACCTGCATTCCCAAGTCCTTCACCACTGCTTCCAGGGCCCTGTAATCCTCCTTGATAGTCTTCAGATTGTTCCTGGCTGTATCACTGGTGCTCACATGAAACGCAGCCGCAGATAATAGTCAGGGGGATGTGTAAAGTTTTGTAGTCTTTTGGTGACATCCTTGATACGAGCCCACGTAAACAGCAGACCTCTCTAGAGAGTGTGGCAGGTTGGCAAATGGGTGCCTCTGTACCCATCAGAAGATAGTCTCCTACTGCTATCACCCGTCACCTTTTCTTGGTTGCACCAGTTGTTATACAGTGAGCTGATTGGGCTGCCTTAAACTTGGCTCCAGCAGCTTACCTCGTGCAACATGTTTTTCCTCTTCTGTCTGCAGAGTTGTGAAGTGGTTCTGCATGGGCACCTCAGTCTTTGAGGGAGGTCTCTTCCTCCTGCTGGTTTTTACCTTTGAAAGCTTCCATTCCTCCACATTATTGGTTACCCTCCTTTCTGTGTGTGCCAGTGGGGCAGTTATTGTCTGTTTGGCCATAGGGTTTGGGGTTCACTGCAGTCTGCACCTGGAGCAGATCATCTTGAGCACCATCACGCAGTACATGGAGGACAAGGCAATCAGGCCCTGTCAGCATGGGTTTATGAAGGGAAGGTCCTGCTTGACTAACCTGATCTTCTTTTATGACAAGGTGACCCACTTAGTGGATGAGGAATAGACTGTGGATGTTGTCTACCTAGACTTTAGTAAAGCCTTTGACACCATTTCCCACAGCATTCTCTTGGAGAAACTGACTGCTCATGGCTGGGACAGGTGTACATTTCACTGGGTAAAAAACTGGCTGGATGGCCTGGCCCAAAGAGTTGAGAATGGAGTTCATGTTCCATCAGGATGGCCAAGAAGTTGCCCACAGCCAAACTCCTCCTCCTGAAGCAGCTGCTGTCCCTCCTGCAGTGCATTGGCCACAATGTGGCCACCGACTGGATGAGCTGCAGCAACCTGGCCACCTGCATTGGGCCCAACCTGCTTAGCCCACCCAAGGAGAAGCTGCTTCCACTTAAGGCGATGCCGGAGGTGACTAAGAAGGTATGCTGTACTGAGCAGCTGGCAGCAGCCTTCCCACCGGTCAGAGTGTGGCTGCTCAGAGCTCTCTGGATGCCTCCTCCCTTGAGGAAATGCAAGCCTGAAAGAGCAGCCCCACAGCCACAGCCTTCTGTGCAGAAGCCAGGGTCAGGAGTAGGAGAGGCTGCTTTGTCCATTTTCAGGCAGCAGGCTTGAGACCAAGGCTTTGATCTGTGCAGGTGAAGGAGCTGGTGGAGTTCATCGTGGAGAACTGAAGGGAACTCTTTATGAAGGAGAGAACTGACCTTTCCAGGCCACCAGCTGAGCAGTCGCCAGCCCCTACAGAGAGATGCAGAGGTGAGAGGAAGGACTGAAGGTTGTCACTGTCTGGGGCTAGGGACACCAGAAACGTTGTCATTTCTAGCAGGGCCGGGCATCAAGTGTCCCCTTGTCCCACTTGTCCCCTGGCCTCTCTTTGGCAACTGCCTCTTTTGACATGAACACTTTGCTCTGCAAGATGAGCTGAAGCCTGCAGCAGACATCACTGCTGCACGTGCTTTTGCTTTCTAGACCTACATGTGGAAGAGCAAAGCAACCCTGCAGTCACAGCGGACAGTGAGCATCAGGAAGAAGCCATGCTGCCTGCACCCCATGCTCTGCTTCGTGTCCTTAAAGAAGCTAGGGGAGATACAAAGAAGGTGGCAGAGTCTAGAATAGGAGGGGTATGTCAGGTCCCCAAACATGGTGACAGCGTGTCTGGTGTAGGAAGGGAGTTTCTGAGGAGACCAAGTCACTGCTGACCCTCAGCCTAGCAGTGGGCCTCATGTGTGTTTGGGTTATTCCTTCACCCCCCAGGATGGTAAGGAAAGCTGGCAAGGTTGCTTCTCAATTACACTAGGCAGATGTTGAATCCAACAAAATGCCCACAAAACACCTCCAAAAGGCCAGAGGAGAGTAGCTATCAACTTCAGAGGGGTTTTGCTCAGGTCCTACTTGGTCAGAGCTTCATCAAATCTACTTTTGGGGAGGTGGGGGAAGTGTGCACAATGTGGTTGATGCAAACCAGCCCAAGGGATCTCCTCTGGAGAGCTAAGGTAGCCATTTAGTGAACAGCTGCTTCCTACTCTGTCGTCTCTTACCACTTGCTACCACCAACATTTCTGTTGTAGACATCACCAGAGTGACTCCAACCAGCCCCGAGACTGCAGCAGACAGCCGGGATCACCCAGGAGGACTGGTGAGCCTTTCAGAGGACAGAAGGTAAAATGAGCTTTCTTGGGTTGAGATCAGAACTGACTCCAGTGGCTCCTGGCTTTCCCTATCTTATATCACTGTGCCATGGAAAGGTTTGCAGGCTCTCCTCAGGACAAGAAAAAGAGAAGAAACAAAAAGGGAAAACAGGCCTGGGTAAAGGAGAGTGAAAGGCACATGGAAAAGAAGAGGAGGAAGAGAGAAATTTTTGCAGATGGACCAAAGAAAAGGTGCAGGAAGGTGCGGAAGGTCAGGAAACCCAGGTGTGTGCCAGGCTCTGCTGCCCATCTTTCCCAACTCTCAACACTGCTCTAAGTCAGTTCAAGTTGCTGGCAAGGGACAGTGAAGGATGGTGCTGCTGCGCAGGGTTTGAAAAAAACTCCATGGCAGCTGCCCAAGGGCTCCCAATGGAGCCCTGCTGTGTGGCACAGGGGCACTGGGCATCTCTGCACATGCACAGCTCTCCAGGGGCATTCCCATGGGGATAAAGCATCAGAGCTGGCCCATAGCCAATGCCAGCAATAGCTCTCCCTTCTGGGCCATCAACAATTCCTTGTCAGTGGTGCTCCCCAAAGAGAGGGGAACAAAATCCTGCCTCTTCCTGCTTTGATGGATCGATCAGAATTTTCTGACTCTGCTATTGCAGATGCCAATTCATTTTCATATGCTGAACCTCCATGACTCCTGGGCCCCCACAGGAGTTGATGTCCACAATAAAATCATCTTTCCTCTTTTCTGACTGTGTCTGCCAAAGGATATTGTGGAGTGGGGAGCTGTTGTTTTGTGATGAATCCTTGGGGAGGAGTTTGGGATGGTCCATTGTGCCAGTATCCTTTCCAGTGGGCATCAGGGCTGAGTTGAGGTGCTTTAGGAGTGAAACCTAAGCTGAGAGTCACATAGGAGGGTGGAGGTTGGAAGAGACCTGTGGGATCTGGCCCAACATCTTCTCAGCACGGGCTCCCCTAGAGCAGGTTGCCCAGGACCATGTCCTGGTGAGTTTTGGGGTTCTCCTTGGAGCAGAGCCATGAGGTCAGAGCGATGGCAAGATGTAGGCAGGGCAAAGGTGGCCAGGAAGGGCTAAAGGTCCTTATGCAGCTACCATCACCTGCAGCTTGCTCTCCCCTGCAGCCATCCTTGCACGCTGATTGTCTTGAGAATGAACAACAGACAACAAGAATGACATTCTAAAAATTTTCCAATGGTAATATTTTGAACATACTAAACTTGTGAATCCTAGAACTGAAATGCATGCATGCATACTAGATGTTCTTAAGTGCAAACTTAATGGCTGACACAATATGCAGCCTTTAGACAGTTTCAGGAGAAAGGATTTCAAGATCCCTGGCATTTTTAATTTATCCTAAAACATATGAACAGTATTGCATTAAAAATTTCTCCCCTTGGTTATTGTTGATTTCTTTTACTACTTTTATTTTCTTTTACTGCTTTTCTTCTACTTCTTTCACATTTCAGTCATTAATAGATAAGCATTCCACATTTTTTTCCTTTTTATTTTTAAAGCTAGACAATGTAGACCATCATAAAAATAAGACCTATTTGAAAAGAAATGCAGACTGTTTAAATTCAGAAACTCAAGAGGGTTAAAGTAATGATCTCCAGGTAGCAAAATCCAAATCTTTCTGCCTGCCCCCCATGAAAAGTTAGTTATTGCTTTCTCTTTTCCAAGCTGTCTGAGAATAGGAACAGTGAAAATGCAGAGTAAGTACTCCTGAGAGAGCTTGACAGAAAAACAAGCTGTGAATCGAATGGAAAGCTTAAAAACATTTTTTAAGTCAGAGATTTTGCAAAAAGTTTGTTCTTTTAAGCCAATGGTTCAGTAGCATTTTCAAGATCAGGAAATCCTTTCTCTACAATGGATACTTTGTCATGCCAACAGACAGATCCAAAATTGCATTGTGACTCATTCATAAGGCATTCAAACATTTTTATTTTCTTCAAATGTCTGGAGTTTTAATCACCCAGATCTCCATCAAAAGAAGCAGCAAGCAAGCATTTTCTCCTTTCAGACAGGATGTTTTGAGAAGGGGCAATGCCTTTCACCTGCCAGGGCCAACAAATGTGGCACTCCAAGGTTGGTAACAGCACTCAGTGGTGTTTGCAATACCCCGGGCACTAAGGGGCTGCTTACCAACTTGTCTCTACAGATTTTTGTCTCTAAAAGAGCCTTTCAAAGAACAAAAGTGCTTTGGCTGTAGTAAGGTATGTGTGCATCATAATGACTTTGTACAAGATAGGTACCGTTGAAATTAATCTGTTCAGACAAGTTCCTCATCTGATTCACAGCTTAAGTAATACACCCTGAAAAGGTTTGCATGGGGTTTTCTTAATTTCCTGAATTGCTTCTACTTGAGTATTGCCAATGCAAAAATTTTTTGATGAACAGTGGAGGTTACCATCATTCACAAAACTCCACAAATTCCTTTCAAATGTGATTTTATTCTCAGGTACACTGTCCATTCTAGAAAGCATCAATAATGAGTTCACAGGGGGTTTAAAGTGCACAGATATTTTCAGTCAATGTTCACTTGTGAAATCTCACTAATAATCTGTGAGAATTTTTTTAATTCCTGAGAAAAACTATTGTGTTTGTATAGTTTCTCGTTTTGAGTTATCTGCTGCACTGCTCGTTACTGAGCCCTTTCCACTTGTGAGTAGTGGAAAATGAAGCCATAGGTGGAGAAAGTTAGATTTGGTGTCTTCTTCTGCCTTTTTTTTTTTTTTTTTTTTTAATCAGGGAATGATTGGGTTTTGATCATAAATTGAAGAAATTACTGCATGCAATTAATTTAAAATTGATATGAGAAGTACTACAAAGGGTGAAGGATCAAGAGTTTTGCCTTTTCACTCAAGTGCAAAGCATACTGTGCCATTTGCTGATCAGGAACAAGTGCATCATGTCACAGGGAAAAAAAACAAGTCAGTTCCCACAGTTTGAACCAAATCAGTTATTGAAGTGGTTGACAGGGTTGTGAATGTCATGTGGTTAACCAGTAATCACTGAACTGCAGATTCAGGATTGATATTGATAAAACAACAGATATAAGTGAGCACTAGACGTCTATAAAATGGTGGTAAACACCTGAAAATTTCTAAACACATTTCTAGCAGGGTTGTGGTCACTGCTGTTTCCACCCCATGGTCTTACCACTACCTGCAAATCTTCATGCTTCTTCATAGAGTATTCATGTTCTCCAAAACTTGCAATAACTATCAGTAATCAAGAACTGTGAAATATCTGGTATGTTTCTTGCTTACAAGCCAAGGGCAGCAAATTAACTAAGTTATTATGATTTATTCACTCAGCTCTCATGGAAAGGAAACATAACACCTCAAACTTAAGACTCTGATCCTACAGGCTTCTACAAGCCCCTGTGGGACTGCCTAATTTTGCAGCAAGGAACAGTTCAATTCCAAAAAGAATAGTGAGAGTAAAGCAAACTAATAAATGTATGCTAGATCGATGCTTCATGTCTTAAAAGTTAGTATATTGAAACAAAGGTATTCAACAGGTTCATTTAAACTTGTTGATTATTTTGATGATAATTCAATTTTTAATCTCTTCATTGCAATAATGGTTCAAATTTAATCTGTAATGAGGAAATATTTAAAAAGCCACAGTTGCTCACACAGCCTAGGAGCTAATGTTTTCAAGCTCACCAGTGGCAGAAAGAGGCATATCTGAGACACCAACCCTAAACTTTTCAAGATTTCCAAGCACTCAGGCTTAAAAAGCCTAATTAATAGAAAGTACAGGCTCTCCACATCCTCAATACCTGCTTCTGACTTTTGCAAAGCAGAAACTCAAATGCTGTGAAGATTGGCATTCACAATTTTTGGTTAATTGAACAGATATACCACGGCCCACATACCATGCATCAATCTGTGCATTTCCAAAAATGGCATGTATCTGGCTGTAGAAAGATTTGTAAGTCCTAAATATGTAATTCCATAGTTTGCAATCTAAAATTAGAATATTTTTTTTTGCAATATCTGTCAGTTAAAATGTGCTTTAAAAAAACTTTGATCTCCACAGAGTGTTCCTACCATTTCTACCACATTTGTTTCACCATCACCTAAAACATAACAGAAAAGTGCTCTACCTTTTTTGACACCAGGCTATCAATCCAGCAGAATTACCTTTTCAGATTTAGAGATATACAGGCAATAATATTGCCAGTCTTTGTTCACCTCTGTTCGGAGCTGGAACAAATCTATATAAGAACTGCCAACTGGAAAAATAGTGGTAGGACAATAGGTTTGCCAGGGGCTGCATTACACCATGCAACCATAAAAGCCCCAGGAGCATGTTTTAACCACTCTTTCTGTAATAATTTGTCCTAGCCTACTGTGGCAAGTCTTATTAAATACAGAGCTAGTTCAATGGCAGTGTTTGCTGACACTCACCAGGAGCAGCAAGTGACATTTTAAGGTAGATCATGACCATGGGCAAAATCCCAACCTCAGTCTCTCTCTCTTGGAAAACCATTTACTCCAGTGGACAGAGGGCAAAATATGGTTTTAATCTAATTGCTATTTTTGGAAAAAAAATTGTATTTCAGAACTATTAAATGACAAAGCGGATTGAGACTTTAGCTTTAGATTCTTGTGTCAAGCAGTATCAGGCAGCTCTTTAACATTCAAAGGAAAGTTACAGCCAAAAAAGGCCCCTACTACTTGCCACTAACTTACTGAGAAAACTGGCCATTTCCACAGCATTACATAATCAACTGCCATTAGGGTGGATGTTTCCCTTTGTGTGCATTTGCAGCCTGTACCGTTATGAATACTCACATAACAGTGGATTGAGATTTGGCTCTTTGAATTCAACTGTAAAACACAAACCTTGCTGGAACAGGATATCCATCAGTATACCAATCTGTCTTTGACAGCGAATGAATGGCTGTCGTGGCACAGTAAAGTTACTTTGACTAAAATACAATTAACTTCTAAACATCACTCCAGTGGAAAGTAACCATGAATACTGCATAATAGCAAAGCAAACAAACAGATCCTACCGGGAAGGAGTTAAGTGATCACAGTAAGCCATGTCACATATTTTCCTATCAGCCCTGTGGACCCAGGACAAAGAAAGAAAACATGTTTAATGCCTCTCTGCAGTCCACTAGTCACTAGGTACTAGTTTGGCCTTCTATGCCTGTCAGTCACTAGCACAGGCTGGAGTAAAAGTCAGGATTATCTCCTTTATGCTGAAAGAAAAAGAGCAACCATCCCACTGGATGAAGGAAAAATACAGCCTATGCTGTCTCTGCTCATCCTCTCCTGGTCCTGCCAGCTTAGTCAAGAGAAGTTCAATACTAATAGAGTATGCAACACAGAGGAATAGTTTTTTATTTGAAGCAAATGTGTGATTAACATACCTGAGTACAGATGAAGATAAAGAGCCCAGGAGCATTACTTCTGAAATGCGTCTCCAAGGGCATGTGGGATTCTGCTGTTCTAAACTTAGTTATATATGTTATCAAGACTCAGATGGTAATAACCAGGAAGATAAATAAGACCAACTTTCCAAGCTCTTTGCACAGTAAGAAATGTTTAGTGCAACACACCTATATTTATTATTTTGCTGCTAACAAAAGTGAGCTCTCTCCTGGAAGAAGACATGGGCAGTTTCTTTGGCCAAAAGACACATGGCAGAAATTTCCTTCAAGTACTCGTGCAGTGACTCTCATTGACATACCAGTCCTCCCAGCTTCAGTGCAACTCAAAACAGACTTCTCCATGGATGCAAAATGAGAGAGGGAGTGAGGGTCCATCCAGATCTGGCACAAAACATCTCTTCTGAGCCCTGATACCAGCATAGGCAACTGGCAAGAGGTTTCCTGATTTAGAGAAAGTAAGAAGAAAACCTGAGGACTAAGAAGAATCAAAAGCAAAAACTCATAAACCTGTGATCGATCATTTATGGAATGAGATGGTCATGGGAAAAGTTTCCTTTTACTGTGCTCCTGTCATGCATTTTGAGCAAATTCTTATTTTAGAAGTCCTGTCAGACTGTTTCATAAGTAGGCATGACATGAAGAACAGCTCTGGCTCCTACCCCCAGGAACTGAGCCTGGGTAATTCAGTGCATCCGTGTCCATCATGACACCCAGCAGTGCTTTCATTTGGGGCAAGGAAAAAATACTTGAGTGAACATACTCAAGCCTGGAGAGAGGAGGTAGAACATTTCAAGCCTCCCTTACTTTCCAGGTGACCACTGCTTGTTACTGGTGACTTCAGGACATCCCAAAACAACGCATAGTTTCAAATAGAGTAATCTTTTTCTCAGAGTCAAGGCAACAGGTTAACAAGGGGTGTATGAGGAACAGTGATGGGATTTCTTGAGACACAGCCCCACTTAGAAAAAAAAACAAAAGCATTCTCTTGATCTCATTCTTTCTTTGCACCTTGCTATGAGAGCATAAAACTTTTTGTACTGAGAGCATAATTGCAAAGCAAGCATGCAACATAATCATGCTCTATGGCTGTGTTTCCACCATGAAAAGTACTTTAACAAGGAAGAGAAAAATTGCTATTCCTATTTAAGGTGGATGGTTCTCATTTTACAGATGTAGTTACCATACCACATGGTCCCCTCAGACATCAGTAATGCTTCCCTGGTGCAGCTAGAGCTAATAGCTAAGAGAATTAGCCCAGTGATGCTTTTGGACCAACTCACACAAGGCAGATGAACACATGGCTTAAAGCATTTTATTTCAAAGTCTGTATCTCTAGAGGACCTGTGAAGACTAGGGAAGATCTTTCACACAGATACACAAGCTTAAACACCTGTATGTTCTTTTGGGTTTATTGTCTATAATGATTTTTCTTTCCATTCTGCTCTACCAGCACATCTTCCTGACAACTGGAAATAGTTAGAAAGCAGCAGGAAAATGGAGGTGGGAGGGAAGCAGGGGAAAAAGAGAATATTTACATGCTGCTTTAAAGATTTTCCAGATTTGAGGTTTCAGAGTTGGGGGGTGGAAAAGGAAGGGCCTGTTTTTCTAAAAAGCATGGGAATCCAAAAGTAAAAATCTCTAAATTTCCACATGCCAAAATTCAATGGCATTAAGTCAAAACAGATGTTTCATTTTGGTTCTGTGTTTTTAAAATGGATGTAAGTTTAAATATTGTCATTTCGTAACAAAACATTCTCTTTTAAAAGAGAACTCCGTTTTCCTTTTACTGGAGTTTTTTGAAAGCAGTTTCCCCAGGGAAGTTTCAACGGGAACAAAGAAGGGGCGTTCTGACCTCCTCTACCTCCAAGCTTGACTTTAATCTGCAATGAAAACAGCTCGCCTCATAGTCTTTATTATGCTGTGCTCAGAGAAAGATGACCAAAGAAGGTGTCAGAATATTCCCTATCGGACGCTGTATGATGGTATAATGAGTTATGGGCATTGCAGGCACTACCTTTTACCATTTATAACTTACGGAGGAACATTAGGATATAAAACTGAAGAAAAGGAGAGTACATTTTTCATTTTGCAATGTAGAAATGGGGTATTTCTTATAATTTTATAGCTCTGAGGTGTCTTTATTTTGTATTATTTTTCCCATCGAGTTTGTTATAATGTTTAATATACTTTTTATCACCATTACTTGACTTTTTTTATTTTAGTGGCATTTTTAGAAAGACAATATTATAATCACTTGAAAGAACCTTAGAGCAGTCCATGCAAATATACATATTTAGTATATGCAAATGTACATAACTATATTTTCATTTTTAATCTATTTTAATACAGCATGTCTTCAATACAAAAGGGGAAAAAAAATTCTAAAGACTGATTTTCCTTAGCTTAGCTGTTTGCTATGTTGAAAAAGCTGCTTTGTGTATGATACAGTTGACGTATTTGTATGGAAATGAAAAATCTTTTATAGATTTTGAAACTAATCACCTGGCCTCTGCAATCCAATTCCCTTGGAGAGATTCCTGCACCGCCACTGTAACATTTATGCAAATATGTCCACTGAGATGAGACTGAAAGACCAGACAGCAGTTAGAGGGATTTTTTGGTACAAGAGATAAGAATAATCTGAGAGGAAGAAAAGTGCAGTTGCAAAGCACAGAGTTAATGGAGTGGATCCTGTGTGGGGAAGAAGCAGGGAAGGAGAGAAGGGAACGTGTGCCTGAGGAGCCAAGCAAAGGAACAGTAGAATTGCTTTGCAAAAGGCAGAAATAGCTCATGTGTGCTATTTTTGTCTTTTGCAAAGCCTAAATAGCACAGTAGAGCCCAGGGTCAGTTTTTTTAAAATGCAGAGGATGTAGATAAGACACCTAGGGTGCAGAGAGAAAAAGTGTGTTATCTGGCATCTAACTCCCTCTGTAGATCAGGAGGTGAGCAACCCGTTTTAATGTTAAAAAATCAGCCGACACCCCCACATGCAGACAAACTGTGTATAAATGAGAAGCATTTCCTCATTGAAATGCTTTCCCATAACCCTTCAAACAGTGATGGTGTAGGAGAGCCCTTTGGCAGAGGGCAGAGGGCAGCAGGAGCACAGCAGTACAGCAGGATGTCACCTTTTTCACTGCTACACCCTCAGCTGTCCCTTTATAGTACACTGCAAGAAAATAAATCCATTTTGTTGGGTTCCTTCATAGCTGGGTTGAGCATGTGATTTCACAGGCAAGAAAGCCTGCAGCTTTCTGAAAGAGTGATTTTTACTCTCTTTATCTGGATCTCAACCACACACCATCTGCAGACCTGGGGCAACCTTTATTCTTCATGAATTACCAAGAATCAGACTTCAAAGTCTAGTGGGGTTAATTTACCCAGAACAGCACTTCCTGGGGGTGATGAGGTCGCTCTGGGAGTGGGTGGGCTGTAAAACCCAGACCCTCTGGAGAGCCCACGCTTGCTCCTCGGTCCCAGAGAAGCAGTGATGTGTCACCATGGTGGGAAGCAGGATGCAGCATGTGTGGGAGTTCCCTGCACTCCAGATCAGGTCCATCCCAGGTCGTCAGTGTGGAGGCCCATTGCAGAAGGATGTTCTGTTTACAATTAAATGTAATAGCATCACTGTCCCTGTGCTTGCTGCCTACAGGACAAGTAAATCCTGTTTTACACTGGGAGTGTGAAGCTAATGTGCACAAGGATGCTTTTGGTCTGAGACAAAGCAAAGCACTTCTGTGTCAAGGCAGAACAGCAGCTGTGGCCCCAAAGCTCTCTCCTTTTGTTTTCTTTGGGTTATTTTCTGTTATTATGCAACTTTAAGAGTAATCAAACTCAAATTATTCCAAGCAGCAGCTGAATAAGGAAGAGTTTAATATAAACTACGTGGGAAGGTAGAGATGGCACAGAGAGTTTTCAGTGTGAGCAGACAAGAAGCCCAGGGTGAGGCCATCAGACATAAGGAGCACACATACCTCTCTCAGCATAGCACAGCTTGCTGGTGAGAGCACTACAGCATCCCAAAGTCAAACTTGAATCTCACTCTGCTTCCCTAGCTGTAAAACCATGTGTGACCTGTCCCCTGTCCTGCTCTTCAGTGGCTCAGGAGTGAGTGTTCAGTTCACAAATAGCAATTTTCCAACTTAGTTTTCACTGCTCGGGTAAAACTTCCTCCTCCTTAAGTGTGTGGTAAGATTGGTATTTCTGATTCATTAAACCGAGTAAGTTCATATGCCTGTGTTTCAGCACCAGAGTCTTATTTCAATGCTTACTAATATTTACAGAAGACTATTTACACTTCTCATAAGAATCCCAAAATCATTGTTACACAACATGGTTGCTTTTCCCCTCAGAATAGACACTTTGATCTCTTTTTTTTTCCTTTCTCTTCACAGTTCAACTCTCATACAAACTGGACTGATGGATTCATGGGGTTTAAGACAGGGGGTCAGTAGAGGAGTGTGACTGCTCGGCTGATGGTACAACTGCCCCAGAGCTCTGGCTCAGGGCGTGCCCTCTTTGCAGGGCTAGATGACATCATTACAAACCTTTAGCTTCCCAAGAATTCAGCAAGTTATATCACCATGTTCTCAAGAAATTATTATTTCGTGACAGTCCCTTTTTTTGACGTTATCCCCTATTTTACTGTAACAAGGTGATTGAAGTATTTCTTGTAGTATTTCATTATTACTCAGAGCTGAACAAGTGCGGCTAGTGATTAATAGCACATTCATTGTGAGTCTTGGACACCTGGCGATCTGCATCATGATGTTTAGTCCCCAACATCTGCAATATGGAGAAAACACTGTGAAGAATGGGGCCTTTGTAATGTTTCTCTGAAGATTTCTAAGCATGTTTGCTTGCAGTGTGTTTACAGTAATCATGGCTATGATTCCTGTGCTAGTGGAACATGTGAGCCTTGAGCTACGTCTTGGCACCTGCACGCAGACATTGTATAAGTATATACGTAGCAGGTTTTTAGGCTGCTCAGGACTGGACTAGCAATTGCTTCCTGGCAGAATCTAAGCAAGCAAGTTTATTGGCACAAAAAATCATTAATTAAAACAAGTCTTAAGTGGCTCTTATGGAAGTCTATTTTGAATTGGTATCATGCAATATCTCAGTAGGAGCCCAGTTCCCTGAGGCAGACATCTGATTGAGGAATGTGCTGGAACACTTACATCCAGCACACACACGCTCAGCTTCACACTTTTGTATAATATTAAATACTTGCAGAGAACTGATACTTTGTAGTGCCACTCCCCATCCTAAAATTCCTTGTGCTCCCAACTCAACACTCTCCTTAGTAGCCTTTCCATCAGCCAAGTCCCCAACAGCTCAAAACCTCCCCTTCAACATATCTCACAAGGAGAAAGGATCCTGGTGTCCGCTGCTGGGGATGTCCAGGGTGGCCCTGATGGATCATAGCCCCGACAAGCCTCTCTCTGCCTCTGCTGGGGGAGCAGACAGGCTCAGCCACAGTCTGTTCCACATCTGGTTGGCTGCTCTGGCTTTTGGCACTGAATCGGCGTGGATATTTGCAGTCTGTCGAGTGGTTTGATGAACATGTCAATACGATGGTCAAGCACGTCAGTTTTTATTTCAAGTAGTGCTGCCAAAGTATGTTTTTATTTAAAGTAAGGCTATTTTGAAACTCCCTTTCATTCTTCTATGATGTCTCACAGATTACTGAAACTCATTTTTGGAAGGCTGAAGTGGCCTTTGCAGCTTAACCTGCATGCTTCCTAGGCTGCTCAGGGAATCTGCACACTCCTCCCCACCCTGAGCTCAACCACAGACAGGTAGAATATCCTTCAGTGTGACACTTTGCATGCCCAAAAAAATCGCAGCAATGCTCTCACACTTTGCAATGTTGGTATGTAACTCCAGAACAGGATTTGTCCCTATTGGAAGGGGCTGGGCAGGATCTGAACAGTGGAAGAACTGTCCCTCACCAGGGAGTCATCTTCAAGTGAAGATAGTACATGACAAGGAAGGAAAAAATAAATCTGTTTGTGTGAGTCTTTCTGTATACAAGGGTTAAAGTCTGCTCCCTTTCCTCTTGCTCGTGTCAAATTCCCCCTTGAAACATGCTTCTGGAGGAAACCCTCATCTAAGAATAATTCCTGCTCACTTTCTAGTCCTGAACCATTAAAACTGGCCTTATAAATGTATTTTCCCTCATATCAGTGATTAGAACAAGGATTATCTGAAGGGACAAGCCAAACAGGTATTATGGGAAGGCTAAAAAGCCTTTGAAAGAGAGGCTTCTAAAAAAATAAAGGGGGAAAACAGCTAAGCCATGATACTGGAGGAAAGTTCTTCATAAAAAGAGCTGTAGGCAGGGCCATCTCCTTGTCCACTTCTTTGTCCGTAAGGTCCCTAGGAGGAGATGCCTGCTCTGCCCTCCTTCTTTGAGGCAGCTGGTGAGGGTGCCCAGAGGGACACTGCATGGACCAGCACCACCCACAGCCCCGTACACTAGGCACCCTGACTAAACCTCGTTTGAATCTCTTCTTTCCTCCATCTCGCTCCAATAATCTTATTGAGGGGGTAAACATCTCACTGACATCAGAGAGAAGCTGAGTGTCAGCCCAATTAGCCCAACAGTCACTACAGGAGAAACATCACAGCGGTGTGTTCAACAGTGTCCACAGGGTAGTATAATTCAATATAATTAGATACATTTGGAATTCACTTCATTAATTAAATTCAAGTTCACTTCCTAAGAATATGGTTTGTTGACAGACCATAAATGAAGAGCCCTTCAAATAAGGTTGTCCTCTTTGCTAACCAAAGAATGGGAGAAATAAATCCGGGACTCTAGTGTTGCTTAAAGAGAAGGAGCTGTAGGAGGAGCTGGTACAGGAGGGTACTTGGCTTTGTTTTAAATTACAAGCCTTTCTATGGCATTTCATATCACATTTCTATTCCTGCTTCAGTTTTCTAAGGAAAAGTTCAAGATGCAATTAAATTATGAGAATACTTCTGGTCTGGTAAGGAATAATCCAGTTTCTGTAGATCTGTAATGACCTGAAACTTATCAAAAGCAATACCAAGCACTTTCCCATAGAAAAATGTGTTATAAATAGAGCCTGCTCATCCCGAGGCCCCATCGCAGGTACCAGTAATAAACATCAATTTTTACACAACGAACCACCAGCTTGTCTGGTTCAGTGAGCTGAAAAATCAGAGAGATCCAGGACCTGTTTGATAACTGGATGACTACAGCTTTCAGGAAGAAGAAAAATAAACTAATAACATAGGGTGACTAATGACTAGTGCATTTATGGTACAGTTGTCTATGGTCTGACCCCCAGACTGTGGTATTTGCAGGATACATGAATACATTGGTACACAGAAGCCTTCCAAAATCTTGTTAAAAGGCAGATGATTAGTGGAAATCTTCAGTTTCTTGAATTGCTGTTTATTGTCTGAGAAACTTTGGATAGCTAAGATACGATTCTCCAAGGGGCTATTAGATATTATCATAATTCAATGAAGCACTTAAGCACAGAGCTTAAGACCTCTGCTGGATCTTTAAGCCAGAGGGCTCTGTGGCACCTTGGTTATCAAGTCCCATGGGAAAGCTATGTGGTGAGGAACAGGAAAATCAAGCACTTCCAGCCCACTAACAGTTAAAAATGCAGCTGCAGCATTCCAGTAATAACATCCAGGAAACATCAGCTCCCATAAGATCATATTGACCACAAAAATCTCTCAACCTTAAACACTCTGAAAATTGATTACCACAAGTTTTTAAAAAAGCCCTGTCCGGTGACAGCAGGTTTCTGAAGTAGATTTCTTGCTGCAGTTATGGCCATTATCAAATGGATTTCCTTTCTGAAAAGAGGAAAGGACAGTAGCACACACTGTCCTCAAAAAAGTCTAAGAATATAAATCCTTGAGGGGCTGTTCACAAACATTTCTCTGTAGTCCTCAAGACGAGAGAAGGTGGGCATTAGAAGCAATCACTTTTCACAGTTGTGCAAGCTCCAGTTCACAACCCCCCCTCAACATCAAGCCAATTTTCTGACTCGTGTAGCAACCTAGCAGCAGGGCAGCAATGTTTCATTCAACACCCAAGTGTTTCATTCAGTCAGACAGCTGGGTCACCAGTTTCACTCAGTAACGATAAGGTATGGATGTGCACATTTGCCAAAAACATTAGTACATATCCATCGCAGCTCCAGATGCATAAAGTACGTGAGTAATCTGGGAATTGTATGTAAAGAGGCTCATCAGCTTTATTGTGCACACCCATAGTGGTATGGGTGCCACTGAGCTTTGCTAAATGTATGGCTGCTGTCTCAGCTTTTCTTCTCTCAAAATGTGTCTCCTGGGCTTTATTTGTGCTGAATTTCCCTTTCAAAGAAAGGAAAAGTGAGCTCAAAACTTAGGTCAAATTTCTCCCTTTATCTACAGATTTCTCATGGGTTGCCCTAATGGCCTTCAGGGATTCCAGAGAGGGCCTTCCTGCCTGGAGGGCAATGAAGCACTGACACTTTGGTTCGGGTCTCTCCACCAATCTTTCACATCAGTACTTTCTTTTGGCCCCTTATGGCCAGCTGTGTACTCTACCCCTTCACCCCTTCAAAGGAAACAACTTATGAGCCAACACCACCTCCTTCTCCAGTTTGTACGTCAAGGTTTTTAAATTGATCAAAAAACAGTATGCCTGACCATTTCCATGCCCTAACTCTTGAATACAGCACTTTGTCTTTTTTGCAAGCCTTTGTCTCAGCCTTCTTACAGTTTTCCTTAACTTCTCCTTTTATTTAAAATCTTTCTTAGAGATTGTGTTCCTTGTTCCTTGCTTTCTGCCACCACTGCCCCTCTACAATCCTGCCCAAGGCACCAATGAGCTATTGCCCAGCTCCTGACCTTTACAGAAACCTCCCCCCATGCTGCAGCACCAGTGTCTCTCTGGTTTTCCATCACAGCCTTTTTTCCCAGGGACTTACAGAGACACACAGAATTCTCTCCACAGCAAAACTCAGCATACACTGGCCTCGTCACATCATAGAATCATAGAATCATAGAGTGGTTTGGGTTGGAAGGGACCTTAAAGATCATCTAGTTCCAACGCCCCCTGCATGGGCAGGAACACCTCCATGGCTGGTTCCACCAGCTTGCAAGTCTATACTTGCTGCAAGCATGATCAGGGGGAAGAAACATATTTAGGCTGTGTAAGTCAGGGTCTGAGCCTTGGTTTCTGTCCCAGGGGACTGTTGTCCCTTCCAGGGAGGCAGACAGAAGACTTGGGTGAATGTGGTCGAGCTGACAGCCCTGCCACTGTAATGGTGAAGCTGAATTGCAGAAGAGGGAAGAGGTGATGAACACACAGGGTAACATCTGCAACAGGTGGCTAACGTCAGGCTGATCCAAGAGGCTGAGTAAGGTGGAACAACTTCTGCAGCCCAAGTTTGCATGAAACCTGCTTCTGATGCAGCCTAAAAATGAAACATAAATGGGTAGATCTAAGCCCAACTTACTTTTAATCATTACAGCACCAAAAAACACAGTCTTAGACAATGCTCTAGCATTTGTAGACTAACAAGGAATTAGTTTTTCTCCTCCAGGACCATTACTTGAGTTGATTGCCCTCAGCAGGAGGTGACTTGTGTGCTCATGCAGAGATGTGCAGTGTGGAGAACTTGCCGTGCCTCAGTAGATACCTGTAAGATAGGAAATTCTGTCTCTTCTTGGGTGGTATTGATTTCAGCATCTTGCTTTACTGATTCTTCCATGGCACCTTGACAAAATTTTGATTTATCTGCATTTCTGGCATTAAGTACTTCAACAACACATGCATATGCCAAGACCAACTTGAAAAAAAAGTGTGTGTTCTGAAAACTGTATGTATTTTTCCAACTTTTGAGAGAGCTTAGCTCAGCTTCATTTTTAATGATTACAGCCTCAAGCGGCCGTGACATAAACAGAGCACAGAATGGGCTCACAAAGAGCAGCAATTATGCAGCAGGTGAAGCTAGATCTGCAAGCAGGAGCAATGCATTTTATTAGGCTTGGTGCTGTTACAGGAAGAAACAAATGAACACTGGCCTTGTGTGAACAGAATGCCTTCTGAATATCTTTTGTTTACTTTCCCCTCTCTACAAACCGTAGCTTTCTTATATCTTATGTAATAAAGGTTAAAGAAACAACAGGTATAAGTAAGAAGACGAAGTTGGTTTCATCAGAAATAAAAAATATATATATTCAATTTTTCAGATTCTGGATTCAAGCATGGTCAGTTTACTCCACCTCAGGTCTTAACAGCCCAGTCTGTATTTCTAATTTATTGCTTTCATTTTTATCAAAACAAAGCAGCCCAGAAGCTCCTTGACAACCCATCTATTTGTGCCACACATGCAGAAAGAAGATCCTTTTCTGTTTGTTCTATTTTTTTCCAAGCATATCTTGTTTCACCGTTTAAATCTTGGTAAAGATCTATCCTCCAAAGCATTGTAACTGCAGAAAATCAACATTGCAATCACAAATGTGTAGTATTTAGATTCTTGTTTGGGATCAATCTGTAAGTCTAGATTATTTCTCCAGTTCTATTTCTGAAACATATGCAAGCACAGACGTGAAAGGAGAGGAATTATTTCAGGATACCAAAACTCAGTGGTAACTGAAGCTCACATGATTTCTTTCAACTTTGGCCAAAACCTTTGCCTCTGCTAATATCAAGGAAACTTGAAGGATGCAGCAAAATAATAGACGGAAATCCTTGCCTGCAAATTGTTTATTTAAAAGCCAGTTCAGCACTGCATAATAACAATAATAATAATAACAACCTGGGGTAAGTGAAGAAGGCTTACCCTCTTGAAAGTGCAGCTGAAGGCACTACAGACAAACACAGTGTCACTGAACTGTAATTTACAGCTTGATCTAAAACTTCCCACAAATAAAACCACAAAGGGTGAATCAGAGCTTTTGCCAGGGTACCAGCATTACCATTACTGTCCAGGCAGGAAAATGTGGTAATCCAGCAGTGGGCTAGAGCCTCACCCCCTCATTGCTGGCACTGAGGATATAGACATGGAGATGGGTGCCCACCAGCACCATCAGTGACCCAAGACCTGGTCTCTGTGGTCAGAGGTGGTTAGGTTTGGGATCAGTGCTGGTTGAAACTGAGGCTAGCAGCAACCCTCCAATATTTCTGGAGATGTGATTTGAGGGCTGACTCGGAAGAAAACATGCCGCCTACTGACTCTTGCAGCAGCTGGGATTTTCCCTGAAAACTCCTATTCAAAAATTCACACAGAGCTTCACTGATTTACGGGTAAGGGGCCAAGCAAGACAAGAGTTGTCACACAGAGTGAAAAAATGAATACGCTTACTGGGCTTTCTTTCTTTGCTTTATATGGTTCAGACTTCAGTTTTCACTCAGCTAAGCTACCGTAGATGTCAGAGGAAATTTTGGCTGAGAAGCACTTGCTTGGTGCTGCCCTGCAGTACCATGCAAAACAAACTGCGAATAACACTAGTTTCAGGCTTATGGGCTCATTCTGCTAATGGCCATTCCCAGAAATAGAGACTCTGTGATTTCTATATGTTAGCTTCAGTGGACTTCCTCCCCAGACTTGTAGTTGTCTAGAGTTAGCTTCCCTCTGCACCTACTATAGAAGCTTTACATCACTAAATAGCCCTTAATGGTGAAAAGTGGAAGAGTTCTAAAACCTGACTGTTTAATATGATGCTGTTCTGTTACCTCTCTGTCTGCAGAGTGAGTTTACTATATATCTTCTTTGTTTGTGTGTGCCAGATTCTGATTATTTGCATTAGTATAATTTTTTAACAACTCTACTTATTTTCTTTATCTGTGTTATTATTTGTATTGCTTACAACAGAAACTAGAAGCTTTTTTTTGACAGCTGTTGAGCCAAATTGTACTTTGGTATATGACCATGCACCTAAAATGGATCCTTTCCTAAATTCATTGCTCTTAGCAAAGGTAGCATTCTCTCTCACAGTTTTCATTAGTGATTCCAAAGTCTTATTTTCCTTCATATGACATAACAAATCTCATTTAGATCAACTTAAAAGACTCTTTGCCTAAGAAGACAAACTGTCAGAGCCATTCTACCCATTTACGAGCTAATTAAACTGCATAGCAGTGCTATGCTTGTTGTTTCTGAAGCTGTGTAAAAGCAAAGTCCTTTTTTTTGTTGAGTGTGGTCCCAAATATTTTCAGGATGTTTTTGTGGCTGTTTCATTGCAAATGAAAATTGTTATATTTCTGAGGATTTAAAGAAGTACATAGCTGGGTAAAAAGGTGTGCATATGTTGCCAGGCCTAGCTTTCTGACAAGATACCACCTGTTTCTCCAGGATTAGAAAGAAACACACAGAAAAAAGCTCTGTGCAAGCCCCTGCTGTGAGAAGAGGGGTACGCTGCATTTAGATTTTATCACATTCTGGTGTACGCTCACTCATGTAGCAATTTATCTTTTTGCAGCAGGAATAAAATACACAACCTGGCAGTCAAAAACATGCATTTTCCCTTCTGCTTCTGTTATTCTTTCACTGGAAGGCCTCAAAGTCCAGGTTTTGAAATTAATTTTCAGACTTAGAGTATGTTTTATTTCAGCAGATCAGATTTTAAGGCTCTTCTACATGTGTGAGATCTGAGGTTAGCTGAGCCTCATTGCCTTAAAAATGGGGCTACCAAGGGGGCATAAGAAAACCTGGAGTAATCTGCCAGAAGAAAGGGGTCAAGTACCCAGAGAGAGCATGGTATCTATTAAAAAGAATTTTGATGCTATCACGTATTCAGAGAGGTTTTTTAGTTACAAGAATGACCAGAGGTGAGATGCTTTTTTGTTGTTGCAAATCAAGTGTCTTTGGACTTCCTATCACTTTCAGGTATATCGGACTACCTTCTGCCAACACCAAGTGATGTCAAGTAGCCAAAAAGATCACCTGCTACTGATGTGGGGCTTGGCAGTGCCAGGTCCTTGGTATCGGTGGCAGGGTTCATGGCTCCCCCTCCTTTGGCTGAGGTAACTCTTCATTTCTGCTCCTAGTCCTGTCTCCCATGAGCACTATATGCTCCGGCTCCAGTAATTTGAAGTCACCTCCCCCCACAGCTTGTTGAAAAACTACAGTCCCCTTAGAAAAATTAACACCACTTCTAGCTGCACTGAAAGATGTGAAATTAATACTTTGGGAGTCTGCCAGCGCCCAGGGTTACTTCCCATTTTTGTCAGCATTCAGCCTTCTGGCCATATTTTCAGATGTTCATTCTCTGTCCTTCTCCCCTCCAGACAGCTTTTTGTTTCCTGCCACTTGAACCCAGTCTCTCCTCTGCACCCCTTACTCAGAAGGGAAAAGATAAAATAAAACTAACCTAGTATCCTTTCACAAATTCATGCAGAATAAACTTAGCTGAAAAATGTCAGGATCCAAACTACTCCCATCTATGACCCATCTCTTTTTGCAGACTGAGCAGCAAGGTTTATTTTCTCAAAGAAATCCAGGAAGAAGGGCGCTTTTTGTAACATCTGCATTTCCTGCTGTATATTCACTTTCTTCCTTTTTTTTTTCCCCCTGCAGGGAAACTTAGTGCAATCAACATTTAAAATAGTGTAATTCTTCTTTGATCTACAACCATACCCATATTTTAGTAAGAAAAGAAAAAATAAAAGAAGACAATTTCCTAATAGCCACGGGGAAAGTAAAAACCAATTGCTTATTAAATAGCACCGGTGTTGATGAAAACAGATGCTGGTGACTTGACATTCGCATTGTCTGTTCCTCATTATAGCAGCACACAGTTGTACTGATTACAGTTGAGACTGTGGAGATTTCCATCCTGCACCACTTGACCAGGCGTACTAGCTCGGGGCTGAAATGTAGGATGCTGGACACGGGGCATCTTTTTTAAGCAAATGTCAATTGAAACGGTAGCAAGCCCTTAGCCTGTGTTGAGTTTGCCTCGCAAAACCCATGAGCCCATGCATACTACTACTAAAAACCAAGAGGAATGTCTCCTGCAGCAACAAGGCACTCCTAGAGCAGACACTCTCAAATAATACCACATTATTCATCACAATAGTATCTCTCAATAGCAGATGGTTATCGCTATGGATATAAGCAAGGCAAGGCAAGGCTTCTAGGGAAAGATAATTTCTTTTATTAGACTAGCTGGCATATTTGGAAGAAACTAACAAGCTTTCAGGAACACAAGTTCCTCTTCAAGGCACTATTTGAAACCATTTTCAGCCTATTCTTTCCCCAGCCACTCCTCACTCCTCAGAGAGGATTTTTTGTTGTTGAGAGAAGTTTAGCAGCTCATTAAACAAGATACCCTCCCACAGGATTTGATCTGGCAAATTGAGTTTTCACCACAAGCATATTTGTGTCACATAACCATGATTCTTCTGGTGCAGGAATCGGAGAAACTGTATAAGAAGACATAAGTCCAGACGAAAATGATGATGAAAGTTCTGGTATAAAAAGTATCCCATTTCCTGTCTATAGTGATTTCAAAAATATTCTTATTGTATTAACTATGCATGTTAGGATCAACGCTGGTTGGTGAGAGGATCAGGGGCTGGGAGGGAGATTTAACTCCTTTGGGACCCTGCAACACTTGAAGTCCCCATTGCAGAGCTGAAGAAGGAAAGACTGACACAGAGTGGTCATGTACCACAGGAAGGCCAAGCAGGCTGTGCTGGCTTACTGCTGTCAGCAGTAAGTGATGGGAAAGAGTGCTTCCTTAAGGATAAAAAACCCAATAATTTCTAGTGATGGAAGAGCTCCCATCATTGCAGCAATGCACACGCATTGTTTTTGATGAGAGGAATGGAGGATGCATGTGACAGTGGCAGTAGATGACAGCCTGGGGCAGATGCCACAGTGCCAGAAGGACTCAGCATCACTTGTGGGTGCGAGCTCCCAGCCCAGCTCCCCAGTGAGGGACACAGGTCTCGGCAATCAGAGGCACTGCCTACCCAGCACACTGGGGAAGGGACCACTCCAGCAAGCTGTCACATCACAGTCTGGGCACATTTTCCTCATTGGCGAGCTGGCAACTGCCTCCAGGAGACTGTGCACTGTTTCACTTAAGCCCTTAATAGTCCTCACCTTCTCTTAAACACCTTCTTAGTTCAAATGCCAGCCTCATGTTGCGACCACCTCCCAAAGTCTTTCAGGTGCCCTTTTCCTGAATGCTGGATCTTCATAAATTAAGCCTGTCACAGCTTTCATGCATCATTCTCCCTGTACTTCCCATCCTGAGGTCTGACCATACAGACAGGTTAGCTTGCATAATGTTATCAGAATCTCACACATTTTGTCACTTTCCCAAGATCTCAGCTCTTGGCATACAGCAAGGTTTTGGCATTCAGTTTTATTAAGTACAGTCCTAGCACTTACAGAAGTAGGAGATTTGAAAATGATGTGCTGTCAGTCCAGGAAATAAAGGGCAACCAAAACCAGAACCCATAGTTATTATTTAAAAAAATACATTATGTCAGACTGTCTCAAGGTTTCTGAAGGCTTGGTGTTGGCAATACAAAACCTGCCTCTAATTCCTTGAGTCTGGAGAGAGATGTATCTGTGTTGCAAAAGCACCACAATAGAGGTTTCATTCTCATTCTGTGATCATCCGTCATCACTCTGCCAGGCATAGACACACACACACATGCACCATTTCAAGCAGTCTGGGCCACATCCTTATTTAGAGAACAGTCTCAGCTTCCTTGTACTTTTGCTTGGTGCCCGTTCATGCCATGCAGCACATTAACATAACAGCTGACAGAATTAATCAGTGGTAATAAAAGCATTTGCATGACTTGACCCACATAATCTATTTGAGGACATCTCTCTCTTGCCTGCTCTTTCACTCACCCTCTGCTTTTATGTCTAACTCACTTATTTTTACCCGTCATCTGCAGAGCAATTTAAACACGCTGGTGTTATTACTGAGCTACACAGCAGAACTTGCTCTTGACAGGGGCTATTGTATAATGTGGATCAATGTTTTGGGCAGCCTTCTTTTTTATCTCTAAATGAAGATCTGTATTGGAAAAACATCTTTTGAGATAAAAAGAATGCCCCAAAATAGATGCAATTAAGTTTAAAAAAAAAATTAAGAAAAGGAAAAACAAAAAGTAAAAAAAAAAAAAAAAAAAAGAAAGGAAAAAAAAGGAAGGAAAAACTATTTCTTGGAAATTATCACAAGAGTTGTTATGCATGACAGGAGATGTCACTTTTTTGTTCTGGTGTGTTATTGTTGTTAATGAAGTATATTTAATCTAATCAGAGGACACAAAAGGGAAATGTTCAGACTAGGGCAATTAAATTTTTTACAGACCTGTGGCCCTTCCTTGTGACAAGAGATGAAAATATCTAATTTTGTTTCATGTGCAAAGAAGTAAATGGTGAGGACATGAGTAATTCAACCAAGCCAATAGAAAGGATAATTCAAAAAGAAATAAAGGAACAATTACAATACCAGCTGTAATCCAGGTAGGAAGAGAGTTTTCAGCCTGGACTGATGGTGGAGATGAGGCAAGTCAAGCAACAGGAAATTCCTTCTCATGCTACATGTTTTTCTCATGCTCATGCATGTTTTTCCCTGGGAATACTGTTTCATGTTACTTCCTGACGGCTTATCCCAGGGGATTTGTGTCAGTGGGATCATCTGAAGGGTGATACTGCATACTGACCACACTACTTGACATCTCCATGCAGGTCTCCAGCACTGGGCTGGTTTTTCCAGCTCCCATGGGTGCAGGTGACATCCAGGGTGTGCTAGGAGGGACTGATACTGCCACTGATGTGGAAAAGGATGCCTTTCTGCCCCTGCCTTCTCATGCACAGGTTGCTGCTGTCTAACCCTAATCAAGACAGTCGAAGTACAGGCAGATGTGATTCCCTATCCTATTTTAAATTTGTAAAGTATTCAAACACACATGCAAGCAAGGCACGTCCCAGGAGACCTGGTCTGCTGCAAATTTGAGGGGGTTCCTGAACGAGGCAATTGCATGACTACTTCCCTTACACAGGCTAATGATCATAAGATACATCCTCCATATGAGTTAGAAATGTATTTTCCTTCTTTCATTCCACATTGCTGTGATAGATCCCGCTTGCGCAATTTTTGCCTGTAAAGGTATCACAGGGACACAGGTGAAGATAAAGAAATTAAACTTTATTTTATTAAATACACTTTCTACTTGTTTAGCCAATAGGCTATCCATTTCTAGATGGCAGGTTTTGCAGCTGTGCTTTAATGAAAAATTTGGTCAGTATCTCTCTCATTTCATACTTGGTGCAAGCCTATGGACCTACCCAGACAGAACTGTGTGGGGCAGCACAGAGGGCATCGTTTCTGTTTTGCTGGCTCTAGGATATGGTTAAGCTTCAAGAGAAAATGAGCACTTGGGTTCCAGAAGCAATCTCATTTCTTTGAAGTGTGCAAATCTTAACACTGGTAAATCTTTGCTGTTAGCGTGTTGCAAAAAGCAAACCTAGAAACAGAATATCTTGGTTGTTTATTTACTGGCCCCAAATAAAGAGAAATTACTTTTGGTATAGAGTGGATGGGAGAGGGTTGGTTTACTTTCTGACAGTCTTTAATGACAACTCTCCCACAAGACTTACAGTTACTGATGCTAATTAGCTTTGTTAGAAATATCAGCTATTTTGGATAGGCACTCTGATATCTCCTTCAATGTTTGAACCAAAGCATTCACCAGCAGATGAGGTTCTGTAGTAGCTGAGGCTCTGGACTATACTACCCTGCACACCACGCAGATGTTTCCAGCATTCCAAGAAGGGTTTTTAAGCTTTTTGGAAAAAATTATTAAATTAATTAGCAAATGTTCAAGGTTGTATGAACAGGCATCTATATCTGCATATGCTTCTCACTGGCTTAACTTGCAGATCCTTACACTTCAGATGGTGGAGTTCCTGTACTTGTCTGTCTGCATTTTAGTGAAACAATAGAGGGAAGCCACACATAAAACTGAATTGACTGGCACATTTTCAGCCCTTTGCTACATAATTTTTATTAGTGCCTGGCTGAGCTGTGGAACTCCATGTCATAGGGCACTGCAGTTCCTAAAGGATGACATGCTTTCATAAAGTGGTTGGATTAAGACGTACATATACATTTGGGGCTGTAAAAACCAAAAGCTTTACCTCTAGGACAGGAAGACTCCAAGCCAAACTTTTCTGGAGTTGGGAGAGATACTCTGTGGAAGTTCTTAAGCTTCTCCCTAGGATCTGCCCTTGGCCACTGTCTGTGGGAGGACAGAGAGTGAGCCTACACAATCTTTAATGATCCCTTGTCCTCTTTTCTTACCAACAGATGCAACTAATAAGAAAGTTCTACAGGTTATTTTAATTTGCTTTAAATTTCCCAAGTGACCTCTATATGCAGACATACCACAACCAGAAAGAGTGCTTTTGGCCTGCCATGTTTTCTTCCCCGAAGCCAGTTCTTGGTGGTGCTGCTGAGTCTGCTGAGCCTGGATCCACAGGAAAGCTCCAACACTACCTGAGATCAGTGGAGAAACTGAGGGGGTCTTGACCAAATGTATTCAGGAAGCATCACTTGCTTCAGTTCAATACAGAAATAGCTGGCCAACAAAAAAACAGCTGGGAGGCTCCACTGTTTACATCCAGAACATGGAAGAGGATAAATCTGCACTTCATATGGCAGAAGGCAGAAAATGGCCAGCAAGCCATGGTTATCCATGGGAAAAGAATTGGGTAAAATTCTGCATAGCTGGAAGACTCAAGCAGAGTCAGTTGCACAGGGAATGCAGAAAGCAGCCCTGAAATTTTAAAAATAGTCCACGGAAGAAAAAAGGAAGTTTATAATAGAAATACACATTGGAAATTAATTATATAAAACATTGTAAAAACTTGAAAAGGGAAGCAAAAAATTAAGGCCAGCGCAGTTAAGAACAGTGAGAAGAAATCTTTAAATATTAGGGAGTGAACGGACTAAGTCATTCAATTAATATATTGGAACAAATGGTCCATTTTGAGAAAATGGCCAAATTATCAACAGTAATAAACAAGCAAGAATGTCTGACAGTAGTGGGAAGGCTTGGACAATTTTGATTCAAGGACTTTACAAGAACTAGTTGAGAACTTTTCTGAATTCCCTCGAATTATTTTTGGTTGTGAATTCTTGTTTTTCTTCAGCAGCTCTTGGAACATAGGGGAAAACCTGGGAAAAGAGATGAAAAGAATTTAGAATTGTGCCAATACTTAAAACAGGTAGGACAAAAACTATTACATGGGTGCTTATCTCTGAAACTTGAAGGCTATATCCATATATCTCTCACCAGTCTTAACGAGTATATCTATGTTGCATAGTGCAGCTCTTCTCTGAGATAGTATCTTGGTTTCAGGAACAATGTAGCTGTATCAGGGCAGCCTCTGCCCTATTTTAATTAGCCTGGGCATTCCACTGTGCTGATGCAGCTAAACTGTTCCCAGTTCTGGAGCTGGTTCAGTTGGAGTTACATCAGGTATTATAACATATTTTGGTATTGCACCATAAAGACAGAAAGGCTAGACTCTGTATGTCTGGCCATGTAGTATATTGCTCAACGGAGGGCTCATACTTGTACCAGAAAAGAGAACTTCCTATTGAAAGAGCAAACAACATAAATCTCACCAGCTATCCTTCCAGCAGGATAATTTTTACTTGTCTCCAGCAATCATGCACTTAAAGTGTTACAATGATATATGAGAATTCATGTGAAATATGGTTCAGGTGTTGCCATCATAGCATGAAGTACTTTGCACGAGACTTCTTAGTGCAGATGAGGTTAAAAAGAAGGTGCCAGCCTTGATGATTTACGCACACCAAACTGAAAAGAAGAAAAAAAAAAACAGAGAGAAAACTCTCTATTAGAAGGGAAAAGAAAAATACTGAAGACATAAAAAATCATCACATATTCTAGAGAATGGTTTGTTGAAGAATATAAAATGGGATCTCTCATCTGTGTATAATTTTGTTTTTATTTTCTGTAGTTGGATTTTTTTTAACAATTTATCTCAGAGTCTTACAGGACTTCTTCCTCAGTAACTGCCCTGGAAGCTATTATCTTAATTGCATAGATAACTTGCAACCCACAAGTACTAGTACTTGGACTAGTACTTGGACTTGGCTTTCTCTGCTGCCAACTTTTCTCCCCATTGGATTTTCTTCCTTGTTTAGCACCACACTCCTCATCTTTCTCTTTACCTCCCTGCTGTGAAAATATGTTTCTTTTCTGCTCTCCCTAAAGCTCCTTTGGCCTGAGCAGGAGATCTGAGATCATGTGGAGCCATCCGTAGGCTGTTCATAAACAGGGAAATGGTGGCTGCAGAGGGACCCTCGCAGGGTCTGCCAAATGCCTGAGGCAGCACCCTCCAAGATACCCCAGATACCTGCAGGAAAGCCCTGTTAGCTGAGAACACCATCATTTATCGCCAGAGAAGGGAATACATGGCTATCCTGCTCCTCAAAATCAGCATTTCCTGCTCCTGTGTACACTTATGATACCTGCTGAAAGGCACTTGGTGCCATCATCTGGTTGTGGACTGGCTCAGGCACTGGCATAGCTGCCACAGTTTCTGCTGTGCCTCCCAGAGCTGCCCGCTGACATGGGTGGTGTGTTCTCTTAGAATCGTTCTGGTTGGAGATGACCTTTAAGATCATCGTGTCCCAAGTAACAAGAGATAGAACAAGAGGAAATGGCCTCAAGTTTTGCCAGGGGAGGTTTAGATTGGATATTAGGAGAATTTTCTTCACTGAAAGCATTGCCAGGCACTGCAACAGGCTGCCCAGGGAAGTGGTGCAGTCACCATCCATGAAGGTGTTTACAAGATGTGTAGATGTGGTTCTTAGGGACATGGTTTACTGGTGGACTTGGCACTATACTAGGTTAATGGTTGAATTTGATCTTAAAGGTCGTCTCCAACCAAAATGATTCTATGAATCTAACACCAGTGCCCCAATTTGATCATATTTAATTGCTTTTGTCATTACAATGCCAACCAGATAGGATTTGTAGGAGCACAGACTAGAGGAAAGCCCATCCGGCCACAACAGCTGGCCCTCCCTCCTATCCTCCAAAACATAGCAGAGATTACAGATGCCTGCCAATATCTGCCCTGCTGCTACTCACCTTCTGTCTTCAACATTCGTGAGCTTTCACCCCTAGTTAGAAAACATACCTTCAACATCCCTGAATGTGCTGGTAAAATCTTAAGAGGAAAGCCATAGGAAGAAAGAATGAGAAAGAAAAAAAATATTGTCTGTATCTGTGGCTCTTTCAGTGAAAGGAAAAGAGTGAGGTAAAGTACTAAGGGAAGCCCAAGACTATTTGGTGGTGGTGGTAAGGCTTTCCTTCCCAAGCTAACACCCAATCTGCTTCACCATGAGATTAGGAAAGAAAGATTCATGATTACTTACAGAATTTGCAGTGAGATGCTTAGTTCTCCTCTCCTAGAAGGGCTTTTTTGTGTATGTGAATGCTTTTTAAAGTCTTTGGCAACCTCCCTTCACTACAATGGATTCACTGCAAACATATGCATCATATTAGTAAGTTATAGTGTCCTTCTTTACCTTCCCTCATCATGTCAGCAGTATAAAGTTCTAGAATTAATTTGATGTCCTCTTTCTGCATTCTAGTTGTAAGAAACCAGTCCTTCCCAGCTACTTGTGTAATATGTTGAGTGTTATATTTCTAACTCTTACCATTTGAGGGTTTGGGATTCTTTTTTTCAACTCTGGCTTCTAGATTCCTACAGGTTTCATTTAATAATTAATTTTCCCTGGGATTGCAGAGAAAAGTTGAAATGAAATCGAAAATTTCTGACAGTCCAAAGCAAATAAAAAGAATTGCACAGCTAGTATTTTTCTATCTCATGATTTTTAGACCAATGAAGTGATTTTTGTGATTTGACTTTCGCCTTTTGAATGCACAAGACTCATCAGAAAAGGACAGCCCGTTTCTTCAATTTAGATCTTAACCTCACTGGATCAAAAAATACCCTACTCCTGATTTATGTCTTTACAAAGTAGAAAAGAACCAGATTTATAACATCCTATGTTTCTCTTGAGCTTGGTTGTTGGTTGTTTTTTTTTTGGACAAGTGAGCTCTTGTTACAATTCTGTAGGCGCAGACCAGGCAAACTGCTCATTTATCTGTCCCGTAGACACCCGCTCACTGCCAAGTCTCAGCTCTAAGCCAGTTCCCAATACACACGTTGTACTATGCAGCCCAGTACATATGCATAATTGAAGTAAAATAAGTCTTTTCCTGCATTCTCTGCACGTATTGTGTATCTCAAAGTTTCATACAGCTATGGTAGAAGTTATTCCAAAAATGAAGGTGCTAAAAATATCTAGGCTTCAGAACAGAAATAGCATCCACATAGTGCAGCTTTTTTCCTCTAGGTATGTGTCCTTATTTTCAAAAAATGTTAATAAGACTCCTGTACACAACCATATTACAAATAAACCGTACCACACATCTTTTTTATACTATTACATTTTTAGGAGCGTATACACAGACATCTGGCTGATAATAATTAGAAGAAATGGCATAATACTACCCCAGTTCTTGCATTTACACAAAATGCTGAACTAAAAGGAATTTAGAATATTCTTCCTCTCTTCTTTATTTTCATAAATTAAATACACAATATGGCCCTTCTGGAAAATGCACACCACATTTCCAATGTTTAATCCTAATGAAAACCAGAAGGCCACAGTCTGGCTGCTCTGGAGCATGTGTGCTCTGAAGAGAGAAGGCATAAGGACCATTTCCTCTGTTTGCATGTCTCTTGTGAGGGAGCTGAAGCCTCTGTGAAATGGTGGGGTCGAGAGGCTACAGGTTCCATGTTCTGCAGGTCCAGACCTGAGAGGCCTGTGACTGCATGGGGCCTAGGCTAACGTTTCAGCCCTGATAGTCATCAAGGGCAGGGGGAAGAAAAAATAGGGCAAAAACTAGCTTTGGAATATGACCAAAATCTCATTATAAAAGCTTTGGGTTGGAGGGATGGGTGGCGTCCTCATCTCAGCTGCTTTTTGACACTAGGATCCTCAGGCACACCTTTGGTCGCAGAGCCCAATGGCTCTGGCTGCAATGGGCATGGTGGAGTCTGTGCTGGTGGAGACCTGGGACAGCCTTGCCATAACCCAACTGCTGCCTGAGAATGAGCAATGTGAAGGCATCTGGGGAAGCATGGAAGAGCCTCAGAGGGCTTTGCGGGCCCTCTGGCAGAGGGGAGTCCTGGGGTGCTGTGGTGCTAAGGCCATCACAGGGCTCTCAAAGGGCTTGCAGGACAGAACACTGAATTCTCTAAAGGATGCCAGTATGGAAGGGAGCAGGACTGAAGTTTATTTTCTAGAAAGCTCACCAAATCCAAACGTCAGACTTTATAAGAGAGGGACAATTTAAAAGACCATTGAAATAAAAAATAATTCCAAGAATTGTACCTAATGAATCATGAAAGACAAATAAATGGTGTGATTGGTGCATCTAGATCAAAACTCCAGATCACATTGTTTAAATAATAACTGCAGTTATTTTGCTAGTGTAGAAATAGTTCTTGCAAATTATGTTCTTCGTAGATAATTAGAACAAACAATGCACTCACAGTCTATGGGGAGAATGAGAACTACATTGCAAGTACAAATAAGTACATAGCTTTGGTTTGACACTATGTGCTGCTGAAATATGCCCAGATTTGCATGCACCAGAGGTGGATCCAGGCTCCGGGGGTTTGTAATGTTCCTTGATGTTAACTGGCACAGCAGATCTGACAGTGTTCCCATCTACTTGCCCATTCGGAGCAAGCTCAAGGAATCTATTGTTCAGCCACACTTTCTGCAGTGGATTAGGAATAAAGATCAGGCTGCTGTCAGGGTGGCTGTTGCATAGAATCCATTGGTGTGATTAAGGCATTACAATGGCAAAAGAGGAAGAGAGATGTTAATCTTATAATTATCTTCCCAGCTTTTTCTGCCAGGTAACATTTTTGTATGCCAGCTAACATTATGTTTGTCTCTTTGCAGCTGTATAGCACTTTTTCCATCGTAGATAGACCTGCCTTAATATGAGATTAAGGATAACAGCTATATTTAGGAGGACTTGGAAGACATCTATATTTAAAAGGAAATCTTAGGAATGGGAGCTTTAGGGAAACATTGAATAGATAAGATATGGCCAAGCAAAAAGCTATTATTTTATCTAGACAGAGGATTTTGTAATGAAAAATGCTTATGGAGATTTCATACTTCCAGCTTCACTACAAAGGGAGGATATGGTGCAGTAGTGGCACATTTGAATTAATAGTTCACCAATTATCCAGCACTAGCTTCCTGCCTGGACATCCCTAATGAATAATGGATGTCAGGTACCTTATTCCATTTTTTAAAAGTGGTTGATCTCCTATGAATACACAAATCTAAGACTTTGTCTTCCACTACAGAGTGATGGGCTGGGGGATGAGGCAGTTTGCAGAGAGATGCCTGTTACTAAACTCTTATCTCACCCTATGTCTTAGATGCAAACAAGGCATCAGGAGTAGTCACAACAGGTACTAGAAGTGTTTAGCATGATACCATGTACCTGTGCTTACATTGTCTGCAAGCAGATGCACAGTGCTGTAACTCCATTTTGTTTGCAAAATGAGGCAGCTCATGTGTAATAAAAAGAGACAAATGCTTCCTCTCTAGTGTTAGAAAGGCATCTTTTTACTGTGTGCTTGATTTCCCTTGCATAACCTTTGTGGGGGCAAAGCACTGAAGATATATTGGAAGGCTGAAAGAGGTAAAGTTAACCATTAGAAGATATTCTGCTGGCCTGTTCTTGTCTTAAAAAAAAAACCCAAAACCAAAAACCAAACAAAAAAACCCCCAAACAAACAAACAACAACAACAAAAACCACAACAACCCCACACTGTAGAAACCATACTTGGGGCAGTAAAGAGAAAGGACCAGGTAATGTGAACTAGTGGGAACATAGAGCTCTTTAATATGAAGCAGGATGTTTTTTCCAGAGAGTAGTAAAACATCAAAACTTCTTAATTTAATGCGGAATCAGTCCAGCAATAGCTTTCCATGGAGTCATACTTGTCATTCTTTATGCAACTTATTGCCCTAGTTCAACACTATTCCAAATAAAAAATTGTCCCACTAAACCAAACTCTGTGGGGTTTAAAAAGGTATCTTACATTTTCAGTGATAGTGCTTAGTGAGGAAAAATTTATTTGACAGCCAACACAGAAAGTGGAGCACTCTTCCTCCCACAATAATACCATTGAAAGGACTGCAAGAATTACTGTGGATATTAATAAAAACAAACAGGCACTGGAAATGTATGCCTGGTATTTATTTCTGAGTTCAATCATGACCCCTTAAAAAAAGCGAAGGCAGAATGAAAAACTTAGAGCTTCCCATGGTATTGTTTCAACCCTGTACTACATATCCAACCAACTGCAGGTAAAGCTGTGATGGGAAATAGGAGTTTGGAAGTTTGAAGACAGTGAAGGAATGTCTTCTAACAAGTCATTTATGCAAATAGAAAAGAGCATAGACTAACTCATGGGGATTTTCCAGTACAGGTAAACACCTAAAGAAATAAATTTACACAGATTAGGAGATGGATGTTAGAATCTTTACCTGATTTTTTTTTGCTGTTCACAACAGTCAGTGCCTGAAATGTGAAACTCCATCTGTGTTTACTAGCCTCAGATTCAGATAATCTTGACAAGTGATGGCCACCTCAGCATTACCCTAGTAGATCCAGGAAAAAAAAAAAAAAAAAGAAAAAAAGAGCTGATTCAAAACAGTGCAAGTAAAAAGGAATTTAATTAAGACATACAGTCTCCTAAGAAGTTTTTCTTAAGTATTTCTCTCTTCTGTAGACAAGCCAACATCGCTGTACAGACTTTCAAAAATCTCTTTTAAACAATAATGGGAAAACATTAGTTATTACATACATGAAGATACAATTATTTAAAAATAATTGAATTCCTGGTGAAAGGTTATCTTTGCAATTACCAGCATTAAAACTTAAATAAAATTGAAGTTTTGTCATTGACTTCAAAGAAATCAGAATTTCATCCTTAATTATATTTTTCAAGTGAAATTATAAAGCAAACCTTTCTGAAGCTAACAAAGGTCAAAAGACTGTGGTTGATGTCAGTAGATTTAGTGGGAGTAGGTCGTAAATTAACAACATATAAAGGAGTTACTGAAAAAGTGCAAGAGTACTTCCCAAATCTTCTAGAATGCCTGTTTCAAATTCTGTGCAGCATATTGGCTATTCAGACATTTATCAGTAAGTGTGGGTGAAACAAAAGGAGTATTTTAAACTTCAAGCTTACTACTGTTGGAGTCAATGAAGGTTTATCTCTCATTTTTATTGGAAGCAGTCCAAGTCCTTTCCAGAGTAGCAAAGCAGAGCAGATAATGAAGAGCATTGGCAACACACTGTTGCTGAGGCAAGTCTTTTTCAGGAAAATTATTCTTGTGTGCCTAGTGTGTGCTAGACACAGCCTTTGCTTCTTTTTTATGTAGCTTATCTCAGAATCTCCTTATCTCTGAAATTATTATTGATAAATAATATTAACACAGAATTCATTAATCACTCGACTGATAGTTTCAATTGCTCCAAGGAAGGTTGGTAAAAGGGCATTCACAGGGCGTGGGTGTTGTACCAGATTTGGTATATTTTTTTCTTCTTTCTCTTACTATGCCAATTTGTCTTTTTCAAAAAGGTGACAAAGAGCCACATGCATTTATTCCAAATAAGACCCAAACACAGCAGCCAGCCTGTAGTCCTTCCTCACACTGGATGTCCCTGACTTCCCTGGGAGTCCCTCAGGCAAGGCCACATGCTGGAGATGGTGTCTGTATCAATCACAGCCAATTCTTCCTCATATGGCAATCCTGGTGTGGTGCAACTGATAAATAACAGGTGGCTAACTCAAAGGAATGCAGGCACATAACAAAGGCTATGGAGGGTTAAAACATTGGGGTTTTGCCTGCAGCTGTCCACAATAAATATGCATAAGTTCATTTTTTTGCTTAGTTATGGATTCATCCACCTGTTTTCCTGAGAGTGCCAGACATTTTGTACTCTAATTATTACCAGGTCCTATCCAAAGTCTGTTTAAGTTAACACAAAAGAAGCTGTCAGTGATATCAGGGAACTGGGATCAAGCCATACGGAGCAATTTCACTAGCATATTTATATTACAGGTTCTCAGTTTTGACCTTACAAAAGCAGGGCCTAGATTAAAAAAACATTCATTCTTTGTGCAAGACACTCACAGATTCTGTGCTGTTCTCATTTCCAGGTAGTTTTTAAAAATAAACCTGTGCTCCTGTTAAATTATTCCAATAGATACCTCTGCAGAACCACAAGGTCAGTGAAGGATACAGAGCTGCAGCCCCAATCAGCAGAGATTGATGTTGCTCTGCTGATGGCTTCCACCTCACTTCAAACTCCAGACCCTGCCAGGTCAGCTTCACATGCTCTCCAGAGCAGCTTCCTCTGTAGCATAACGCTGCCCAGAAATCAGATTAAGCATTGCTGCCACACAAGTGAGCACTCCTCCTTCAGACCACCACTTTAACACTTCTGCTGATGCTTGTTGCTTTCTACCTGCTCTTCTCTTTGGCTCCCATCTTATGATTTTATCTCTAATGCCTTTGTACCCAAGTAAGGCTAAAGGATATCTGTACAGGCATAGTTAACCAGTAAATCCACAGGCAGAGAAACAGCCCTCAGAAATATAAACTTATCAGGAAAATACCTGTAATCTGTACCTGTGATCCAGAAAACTTCACATACAGATGTCCAGATTTGCAAAAAACCCCCAAACCCAGAGGTAAGTACCCGTGAGCATCATTCAACAATTCTGTAGATAACCAGATGTACAAAGTATCAAGTATGAGCAGTTTCCAGTGAGTTTCAGGATCCATTTTCTAAATCTGGAACTGCATCACATAATATACTATTTATCACTTAATAATGCATTTAACGATTTAAACTATCGTATCATGCAACTTGGCCTTCTCTAGAATTCATTTTCCCTCTCAGTGCAAAACAGTCAGTGAAGCAATTTCTTGAACTCAACACTGCATAGCTACCCAGAATTGTTAAATCTCATGCCTTATAGCAAAGCCTCTAGTTAATCAACATCAGACTTATCTCTTTTTATTACTGTCTGGTATTTACATCAACAATGTTGGCTAGTCTTGAAACTGAGGCGGTAGAAATGTGGTTTGCATTTAAAAAATGAACCTGTGTTCACTGACACCTCTCTGCACAATTATTTTCTGGTGTGAGTCCCTTAGGATGGAGATTCTTGTCAGCCAGGTTTCGGGAGGTTCATGGATATGATTAGGTGACAGTGTCCCAAGTGGCCAGTGTGCACAGAACAACATGAAATCTTCCAGTCTTGGCACATAAATGGAAGAAGAGCTGGCCTAGTTTTTTCTTTAGTATGTCTTTACCTGTTGGTGTTTTTTTTTTTCATTCTTACTTTAGATTTATATCAGCAGACTAAACTGAAGTTTTACGGGTAGTTTTCCTCTCTGCAATATTGTAATTTGCAGTAGCTGTTAGTGTAGACCTACTTATGTGACCCATCAGTAGCAATCAATGGTTTGCAGCTAGAAAAAAAAAAAAATCAGGAAGATTATTTCCCCAAATCTGTTCACTTCTTAAAGGCTGGGACAGAAAGTTTGAAGTGTCTTCTCTTAATTGCTTGATTCACATTGATTCTCTTTGATTCACATTGGTGAATCAAGCTGCATTTGCTTCCTGCTGAGTACTTTTCACGCAGTCCTCTCATGACTGAGTAAGAAGAGCAACAGGACCCCTTTGATCCCACAGGAGATGTGAATCCCTCCGTCAGATGCAGATGCTGAGCAGAGCTGCTTCCTCAGGGTCCCCCAGGAGAGGCTGAGGAGAGCTTAGCTCTTCCCAGTCCAGATTAATGCCCTCTCTTGTTAGGTCCTGTGCTTGCAAATATAAGATCAGATCTATTTCCTTGATAGATGTATCTTTTGAAAATATTAGGGCTGCGCCACCCTGACAATAGTAATTGCGCTATGAATATTTCAGCACAGAAACACCATACAGCATTTTCTGCTTCTGAAAACTGTTGCATCTCTGTGGATGTCTAATGATTTACTCACAATTTTTTTGAGACAGACATCAACATTTCCCAAAAGACTATAAAACCTAATTATAAACTTTTACTGCAATATATTGTATTAAACTACAATGTATATAATAGAATATACATTACATTAAAGTACAATAGTCAATACATTACTATATATGTATCATCTTATTATTCATGTCATAAACTATTAATATCGTAAAATTGATGATGAAATTAGAAGTATTTTCTGAAGTCTTGAAAATATGAAATCTGATTACAAGAGCATTCCAAGTATCAGTTAAAAGCAATTTCCATATCCCCCAGTGTGAATGAAGTTCAAAAACCTAAGCTGAATGCAAACTGAACAGACCAAAATAGAATAAAAATACACACATTTGTTAAAGATTTCTGCAAGCTGATTTCATTCCACGAGTATAAGGCTGATAAAAGTTGATTAGATACCTAATTAAAAATAAAAATTGCTAGCAAGGAAAAGCTGAAATAATTCTTTGCACAAGTATCCAGGCTGTTAGTGAACTCAGGGCCTGAATGCTTTCCAGCCTTCTCTGGTATGGCAGAGAAATTTTAAGAGCCACATTTTCCTTATAAACTAATATTCAAAAGAAAAAAATAAAATAGGATTTCCAGAAGATCCCCTCCTGGGAGCTGAATAATGCTTTTGACTGGAGTTCGCTGCAGCGAGTCCGTTTGTGCTCACTACTGCTGGGAGTTAGAAGTAATTAGCAAAAACCCAGGGACAGATGCCTAACTGAGTGAACCTGTACAGATCCAATGCAATCCATAAAGACTGCCAAGACAAGATGAAGACAGAGTTAGGACTTTGCTTCGCATTTTCTTTTGATATACAAATTATACCAGCACAAGATCAAAGCTACATTTTAAGTAAAATCATATAGTTATAACACCTGACGCAAAAGAGCACTCAGCTTTAGGTGCTTGGCCTGCATCATAACCATAATGTATGAAAAGTTAATAATTGATTTGGCCTTGTATGCAAGACAAGGCCTTATTTCTCAGAAGCATTAGTATATGCTGTAAAGGGACTTCAAGTTTATGGGAAGAACACGCATTGCAGAAGTATGCTGATTTTACCATAAGCAATCTGCTTCAGGAAAAACATTCTGCAAAGAAATGAACTTAATAAAAATACAAAGTGCTTATTCCTAGTAAGCCTGAACTTCTTCTGGTGAGATTAGCCCATGCAATAAATTTGGCAGAAATCAGCCCTTCAAAAATTAACTGGTCTTACTAAGCATCACTAATAATGTATTTTAAATCTATGTTATATATCCAAAGAGATATTAATTAAGCAAAAGAATTCTGTATTTTGCAGCAGATGAGCATACAGAATCATTTCAGTGTAAGTGAACACAAATAACAGATGACTTCATGGATACTAAGCAAGAATTTATCCTTGGTTTTCATAATACATCATGGGTAATGAACCCAAGAACTTAGAATAGAAAATAATACTAACACTAGGAAAACTAGCTCTATCTAGTTAATGATAATAAAATTGCTTCAAGTGTAGGTGCTGGCATTTTAAATATTACTACTAATAAAAAATATATTTAGAACACTTTTATAGTTTAACTGTTCTTTTATTAGTGACCTCAAAGAGCTTTAAAAAAATACAATCAGTTTTGGTAAATATAGTTTAACAGTGAAAGTCTAGATGGTCTGGTTTAATACTATGTTTGAAATTTCTATGTGTCCTGAGACATCATGAAAGGATTTTGATGTTCAGAATCTGAAGAAGTAAATTATTAAGGACACTTCTGCTAGCAGATCAATACGGTATTCACTTATGCTGATTCTTCATCGTTTTGCATCTGGTACAGTCATTTAGAGATGTGCAGAGTCAGTGCAAAACATGACAAAATTAGAATCACTTTGTTCCAAATTCCTTTAGGAAGGTGCACAAAATGCAAAGCAGGAAACTGGAAAGTTACTCCCAGTGTCTTGTGGATCTCCCACTGGTACTGAGCTGGATTCTAGTTCTATTCAAGTAAATTCTTCAGATATTATCTCTTTTACCCTTAATGCCCCGTCAAATCTGAGATTTATGGACCTGAACTTGTAAGTGTTCTCATGTGCACTGTGGTTTCCTTGAAGAAAAGGTAACCTACAGTAAACAGGCGCAGACCCTCAATTAGTCTCCATGAGATTTTTTCAGACATTTGCTAAAATTCATACAGCAAGTCTGTTCTGTGAATTTTGCTGGACAGAATATGCACAAAAATATTTTCAAACTAAATGCAGCTGGTTCTAATCCTCTGATAATTCATTTTACATGCATTCCTAGCTTTAACATGAACCAAGCCATCTGTAAAATGTTAGTTACATTAGAAGACACGAATCTAGTTTTTGACCCTACCCAAACCAATCAATATGACTTTCTTTCTTTGATCTTTGTATTTGCTGGAATAATGGCAAGGAATCAAACAAAAGTCACCACAAAAAGTACTAGGCACTGTTCTGATGAGGGGCTTTGTTGCTGATAGAGTTTCTATGCTCTCCACATGCATTCCAGTGGTGATTCAAATTATTCTGCTGAAATGAAGTTAGAGTATAAATGGTGCTTGCAACCATATAGCAAGCAGCAGGAATACTGAAAAGAAAACATTACTTTTCTCTTTAAAAGTATATATGGCCCTCCTTGATTTTTGCAGATAAAATCCAGACCAAATGTTTTTAAGTAACCAGTACAGACAACATAGGAACTGAATACAGGAAGAATGCTCAGAAAAATAAAATGCAGCCAATTCCAAGCACACCAAAAGCATTTTATTAATGTTATGCATTCACATTACATTCAAACTGTGCTTATTCCATACTCTCCCATTCCAGTTATAATGTGGCTTCAGTAACATTTAAAAAGTTGCTTTATTGAAAGGAAATTAATTCTGATGACGAATGCCAGTTTTTAGCAGAAGTCCCTTTATGCACCATGTAGTTTTCCTCCATTTGTGAACATGCATATTCTTGAGTCAGGATTTCTACTATCCTACATTTATTTAAGTGAGAGCTAGTTGAGCAGGAATAGGCACAAAGCAGTGCTGCTGAGTAGGGTAGTGGTTTTATTTTGCTTGGTGTAATTGTACATGTAATGCATAGATGAGCAGAGTGAGAAACTGGCACCTGCCCACCAACTCCTCTCTGGAACTTGGGGAAAGACAGTAGCCCTTGATGTGCCCTTGAATCATTGCTTTGGCTACATTCAAAGATAATCGAAATCTAGCTCTTCACTTGCTGCCTGAAATACAGAGTGTTTTCAGCAGTATTCATCCTATGAACCTAAACCCATAGGACAGAGAAAACAAAAAAGATTACTAATTTGACTCCAGGTCTGTTAAAGAAAGGCTGCTCCATCCCCCCCATTATCAGGCATAACAAATAAGTTCTCCTCAATGGTTTTGTTTGTTTGTTTGCTGTTGTTTTGTTTGTTTTTGTTTGTGGTTGGTGGGGTTTTTTTGGGTTGCTGCAGTCTTACATTTTTCTTGCCATTTTATTAATGTCTATTACCTTCAATCTACCTTTTTTTGCAGTCTTCAAGATCAGTTCACCTTTTCCACTGATGTGGAACCAGCTAGAATAGGTTGAAGCCCTTCCAAACACCTGTCATCACAACCAAACTTTTACTATTTCATTTACCTGAAAATCTTACAATCTAAATAGTGTTACTTTCATTTGGATTACTAAGGTTTGCTAGTGCCTGATGGTGCTTTTTGCCTTTTCCACTTAGCAGTTATCTTTACAGTCTCCTCATAAACCAGAGGACTGTTTGCTCATCCCCTTCTTCCATACTGGTAAAAGATCTGGTCAGACTCCAGCCTCTCATGCACTCTACTGGTGTGGTGTGCCGCAACAGAATGGGGGCAAATGGTCTTATCTGGTATGTGGCCAGTACAGGTAATCCCTCTGGTACTCCAGGCTGTGAAGGATCCTGGAAGGCTGGCATAGGCAGGAAGAGACATGACAAGAAAATACACAGTGCAGATCTCTTAAGCTTCAGGACTTTAACTTAAGCACAAAATACAGCAGCAATCATCCTGAAGTAAGAAAAATAAGAGAAATAGATAAATTCCTCCTTTTCTATGCTGCCACCTGTCCTCTCCCAGCAAGATGCTGGTTTGACAGACTTTGTAGAAAGAACATTTGAATCAGATTTTGATCTCCAGAAATTCTAACAGCTGGAATAGCAAAATATAAAACAGCTCACAGTGGTTTTCCATATGAAGAAATGCCGGAGACATCTCTAAATCCTTTGATTTGGCAGAGAAAAATAGTGTATACAGCCAATATAGTCTGTCTGGTGCATCTTTTATTCAGAAAGAAAATGTCATTCATTATCATGCATACTTCAGTCAAAGCATGCAGAGATACAGGAAGAGAAGGAAACCCATAAAAGGCTTACATAGGAGCAGGAAGAGCACTGTAACTTTGAAGTCACTAGGAGACCATATGAAATTTTCTCATTTAAATCTGAAACAAAGAACCTTTAGAAAATCACTATCAGTTGTGAACAGGTTCTGGAACATGCAGTAAACCTGGCAGGGCTGTCTGAGCCAAAAAATGCCTCTTATATCCCACAGTAGAAAAAAACACAGTGAAAGAATTAGAAGAGTAAGGAAAAAAAAACTTTTAGAAAGATATGGATCTGAAGAGAACTGGGATTGCCTGATCCAAAATATGGTAATAGAATCTACAGAGCATGAGACATCTGCATAGCCGGCATATATGTGCAGGAAGAGAAAGAAAAAACTTCACATAAGAACGTCCATAAAAACAACGGAAAAAGGGAAGTTCCTAAAAAAAAAAAAAAAAAAAGAGAATATTCATAATGTCACCAGAATGGTTAATTTAAGACATGTTCACTAAATTTGACTCTGTACTGTCCCAACACACTTGCTTTCCTCAGCTATGAAGCCCTAAATGTAACTTGCCCTTCTCACAGTTCAAGCTTTATTTCCTTAAAAATGTATTAAACCTCTGCAGAGATGGAGCTGCAGAGCCTAATGCCAAAGCCTTGAAGTATCTGTGGAAATCTCACCTCCACTGGCTGCTGTTTAGAAGATGAATTAATGAATTTCTCAGCCAGAAATTTTCTCCTATCTTGTCTTCAGTCCCATCTCCAGAATGTGTCCAAATACATTCTCTGCATCCAGCAGTAAACCTTGGGAGTTGTGGCCCTGACACATGAAGGACTTTGAGAAGCATGTTTCAGAAGAAGTGTTCCTATTCCCCAATATTATATTTAAAACAACATAAAAAGATTGAATTGCTCTGGGCATTCACCTTTGCCTTCAGCATGGTTTCTCAAGCATTGTAAACCACATAAAAGGACAAAGGATGCTTCAGTGTCAGGCCAGAGACAACTGAGCCAAGCAATACGTTTCCAGAATGAAGGTCACAGACATTGAGATCACATGCCTAAAAGAAAAGAGAATTTTCAACTTTCTTCTGTTTTCATGACCAACTAGAGGAGCTGTTAGCCAAGAAACGAGTCAAAGCCCGTCCACCAAAGGGAGGAAGGCAAACGCCAGGTTTGGACGCACACCATCTCTCCTGCTGCCATCTGCTGTTGTCGTGTGGAAGCATGGAACACTTCATATACTATACCTTGATTTTTCCCTTTACCTACTACTTTAAATCCTACCTACAATTTGACAGCTTTTCACGGACCACATGGGGAGGTATCATTCACACCAATTCGTTCACCCCGTGGTTCCAGAAACCAGCAAGCACAGCTCTTCCACCTGCACAGTTATGGACAGTAGCTGCTGTTATTGAAGGTGCTGGGTGCTTTCAGGTCGGCTTTGCTCAGAAGCACGGGCAAGTAAACCAGCCTAAGGAAAGGCTAATCCTAGCTGCACACCTGAACCAGTCTTTTGGAAGTAATTTTGTATGTGTATCCGTTTGGAAAGTCCCTGGTAAATTTTGCTCATTATCTTTAAAAGGAAAAACTGAAGAAGCTCATGATGTTATTATTGAATTATTTCGTTTTTCCAAGATATGGGCCACCCTGTAATAGAGGCAGCTCAATCCTGTGGCATTTTTCTCTTGAACTGGTACTTTGTAGGATCAGACCATATTATTTTATTTTTTAAATGCAAATGTATAGGCAACATTAAAGAGAAAGCTTTCATTTTCCCAATTATCTATCTAAGAACTATAATTTACTAGTTTGATCTGGAAAATTTTCCTTTACTTTTGCTGCCTATTTCTGGGAGGTTTTTTGACATGACTTCCCATTTGGGGCAAAGGGAAAGGTTGGTTACTTCTGCTGAAAAGCCAAGAAAGCAGATTAATAAGGTGAATAACATATTCATTCTGGTGTGTTATTTAAGTTCTATGAGGAAACTTTAATTGGACGACTTGCATAAATGGAATGTAAATTTCTCTACCGCACAGCATGGGTCTGGTGCTTTAAAAGCCAAAGTTCAACTCCTGATGTCATTAATCAGAAACTATAATTTGTAAATGAAGGGTAGGTAATGGAAATTAAAACAAATGTACTTTATTAACTAATTTTTCAGGCACAGGTAAATCTATTTGAAAACGAGTTCATTCACCTCAGCTACACACTGCATGCCTATGACAGCTTTATTATGAATAAGTTAATAATCTACTGCCTTTGACTACAGAAAATCTAACTCCTCTGGCTGTGTTTCTTAGGCACTCTCTTCCAGGAATCATGGTGCAAGACAGGTTTGAAGCTTCATCTTTGAGTCTTTACTAGATTTGGTCCAAAGAAAGATCAACTATCACCCCCATCACGCTGTCTGTCTACTTGAAGACCCTCTGAATAGTAGGAGATGTTAAGCTGAGACATATGTTTTAATGAGCATCAAGAAACCAAGATTAGAATTTTTATCTTCTTGATTGACAGTGATGGTCCTGATACTACTCATTCAGCCGAGATGCAATGAGATGTCTCATTAGACTTTGCAAGTGATAGACCATTTCTGTATGACCCACCCTGCAAGCGCAGTACTGGTGTAAGTGTTCAAGAGCCTGGCAGAAGCCTTCTTCCTAGATCTACATTTTCTCATGGAGTAGCAAAAGAAATGTCTCTTACTGCAGATATGCAAGATATCAGTGCAGAAAAGCTCAGCTGTACACTGCTCGTGCACAGCAGCGAGCAGGCTTGCCCTTAATCCAAGTAATCTATTTATAGATACTATTGCAAGATTAATCTTTTTCTTTTTTTTTTAATGGAAATAGAATTTCTTCAACTTTTATTTGTTTGTTCTATGCTGACCTGGTTTGGGTCTTTGTTCTCCAGCCTGTGGTCTTACATTAACATCCTTGCTGGTGTTCTCAGTCTGAAAAGCGGACGATAATCACCGTACTGCTCATTGAATTAGGGGCCTAACATTATCCTTTCTAAAAGAAAACATTGCACACCTGCCCTGCTAGCTAATAACCAGGCAATAGGATGGTTGTCACAGCTTAAAAATGTAGAAATGGAAATGGGAAAGAATCCCAAACTCCCAGAGGGGAAAAGGCCAAACATAAGAGAGAAATTTATTGCTGAGTATGGCATAGCTGAAAGACAATAAAAGATTGCTTAAACTGGGCATAACAACAGGACAAAAGAAAAACAAAACCTCCTAAACCATGTCTGTTCATTTTTATTATGGGGTCGGCTGCAGACTGCCAGCCTGTTTTAAAATCAACACTTCACAGCAAGAAACTATACAGTAATGTATCACTTCTCTGCAGGCACTTCCTTCCACTGACAAATGGTTCAAGCAGAGTAACAGCTTAAACAGAATTGCACAGAAGGGTTAAGGGCACTGAGGAAGGAGGATCCATGTGAGTGTATTTACTTACAGATACATACACATGCACACAGGCAATTGTGTGGACCAGCTTCTTATTGTAGACAATGAGCTGTATAAAATGCAAAGCTGCAGGAGTTTTAACAGTGAGGGGAAAAAAATATAAATTCCACATGTAATGTTAATTTATGCTGTCCCCAAGGAGGATCCCCATAAGCTCTTCAGTCTAAAAATCAGCTTCTTTTCCAGCAGTTTTAACACTTACTAGTTAGCACCCTTAGTTAACATCACAAACCTGTTAGCTTTACCTTTTCCTAACTTTTCTAAGAAGGGAGAACAGAAAAGAGGTCACTCCAAAGCTGAAGCACATTTTTTCCTGAGGCAGAGAATAAACTGCACCCTAATGTAAATGGCTGATACCAAGCCAATGCACCAATTTATGCTTCAGCTAAATCCTTAACTTACACTTATGTAAGACATTAGACTTTTATAGGGCTTGGACCAAGGTATGAATTTCACGAGAAGTTCACTAATTTGAGAAAACAACTGTGTGCGCTTTTTGGTATGACAAACCAGATGACTTCTCCACTGGGGAGAGATGAAGGAAGATAAAATTCTATTTTTCCAGCTTTGTGAAATGCTTTTTCAGATTTCTTAATTTAATATAAGTTTTATATCAATGAAGTTTCAGAACAAAATTTTTAACCTGCTCTCTAGTATAAATGTTAAACTTTTCCCCCCATGAGAAAACAAATATTGTGCATGGAGTTTCAACTATCTCTGCTCAAATTCTGCTAATTTTCAAACGCTTAGGAATCACACTGAATCTGCTCATTTCCCACCAGGGCTGGTGAATTAATTAGCACTAGAACTCTGCTATTTTTCTCTTACTTGATTGTCACATTTTGAGGAGACTGTCATTTTCTAAATACATTAAAGCAATGATGTGAAATTTAGCTTAAGCTAACAGAGTTTTGTAGATCCTACATTTGAACCAAAATGCACATTTAATGAGGACCTCAAGAAATTAAGCAGTTCTTGGCAAAGTTTCATTAATGGCTTGGAATTGCCATTTTGGGATAATCAATAAAAAGCAGCACACTGTAAGCTTAACTTTTCAAGAGGTGGGTGCTCAACACTTCCTCAAAATAAAACCATCTCAATTGAGTGTCCATTATGGAAGCCTTCAAAAATCATTAGTATCTTTAAAAAATATGCTTTTTCCCCCCCTGTCAGTAAAGTATATCTAATGCATTAATGAAGACATTTCTGAACATTTGGGAATCACTTTGCAAATTGTGATCAAAATCTATTTGCAATAAACTGGAAAACTAAAATGCAGAAGTTAAGGATCAGCTATACATAAGTGCAAAAGTTAACCCTGACACTTTGTGAGGATTTTTTTATGTTACTCAACAACGAAGTAGCAGCATTATACAAATAAGACCACAATCATCCTACTACAAAAAAAAAAAAAAAAAAAGAACAAAAAAAAAATCCACCTATCCAGAGTTTAGCCACTTGAAACCACTAGGCAAACTTTGATATTTTTGTTTTAGAAGACAATTTCTGTTCCTACTTTATAAAACAATGGAGGAAGACCAGGAGACACTTCAGTATGCCTTAACCTATTCTTGGAATAATTTACAAAATCTGAGAAAAGTGGGTACACGGCAACATCAAGAAGACTGACTTCTAACATTATTATAAGTAGCAGGTAGGCATCTTTATCAAAATCAATTAGGATGGACAGAGAAGTGAACAAATTCAGCTTCATTTTGAAATCCTAAGTCATATTTTAGTTATATAATTAAAAGCTTTAATTGAAGCTCTCTAGTTCTCCTCAAGTCTCTGGCAAGACCCTAGTACCTTCCAGCCCATTCAGCCCTATGGGTGCTGATTCATGCCCTTGGGTTATTTGGAGGGATTGAACCATATGTGCTCCTGTGAAGAGGCAAAATCCCAGCCCAGAAAGAAAAACTTTAGAGACTCTGTGTTGGAGATAAGGGGAGTACCCTCTATAAATGAGGGAGGAGTAATTTAATCTACCTCTAGATCAGTCATCAAACGTTTTCCCTTACCTCAGTGACTCCGGGTAACTTCTTATAACTCAAGCCTCACTTTGGAGAATAAACAATATCCTATGCCTTATGGCAAACCAATAAAGTTGATCCTCTTCAAAACAAGGCACCATAAAGAACCCAACATGTCTGTGGAGGAACTTCTCAAATGAGCATCACCACAGCACAAGGAGTGATCCTACACTGATGACACCACCAGCTGTGGAGCACAGTTGGTTACAAATAGCAGCACCACTTCCCTCCTTCCTAGGTCTGCAGGTGGGACCAGGAGAGAGGCAGGAGCAGACTTGCAGAGCTGGGGCTCAGGCTCCTTGGTTGCTCTTCCTCACACATTTAGGCTCTTTCCACTCACCCTGAAGAAGCGCATCAGAAAGACTGCAAGAGGTAGAAGAGTTCCTTCAGATGTTTCCACTTCAGTCTAGGAAACTAGACACAATCATTGTAAGTATCATGGGATTAGCACTGTGGGAAGCATGTTCCTCTTTCTAACAGATAGATGAAATGGCTCGTAGGTTCAGACTCCCAACTTCACATACAAGAATCTCAGGAACTTCATTTTCAATTGTTAATAATTTTTGTGCTTCCTCATTGGAAAAAAACCACTTAAATATAATTTACATTTAAACCACCCAAAAGTTATAAACAATTCCCAGGCTGAAGGTAGCCAAACTATGTCAATTATTAAAAAAACACAAAGCAAAACAAAGAAAGGTATTCTTACAAGAAGTACTGCTCAAAAACCTGCAGTTCAAGGAAAATGTGCCAGAGAAATTAAACAATGGGGGAAAAATAGCCTGTTTCCTTCAACGGCTGGGTAAATATCTCTGGAATGTGTGTAGCCTCCACTGTGTATTTCAGGGTGACCTTTTCCTGTGGTTCATATTTTCCGTAACTTCCTTCTAGTAAGAGGGAGACTCCATGTGCATGCCCAGGTCCTCAGCTGGGGTATGTCAGCCTTGTTTGGTGAAATCAGTGACATCAAATTGATTTACAGCAGCTGAGGCACTGACTTTGTGCTCACCAGCTAGTCTGAGCACTATAGCTCAGGCTTTGCCCACCCCAGCATTAGTCCAGCCATCTCTTGCATCAGCAGGACTGTACTGCATCAGTCAGGCTGTACTGCAGAGGGAGGGAAGGCTGCAGGCAAGAATTTGGATTTCCTAAACTGCATCTGTAAAACTGATGTGAATTGCCTGCCCTGTGGTATTGCAGTTGTCTTTATTTACCATTTATATGTACCACAAAGCACTGGATATCTAGCTGATTTGAAAGCTGTGATGAGATATTGTAAGTTTACTCCATCCTTGAATAATCTTTCTTTAGCATCAAAATGTAAACTAAAAGGAGACAATAGCTGAGCTTGTTAAAACTTAGCAAGAACTCTTTGGTTTTTGACTCATTGTCAAGTAAGAAACAGACATTAAACCCCTTACAGCATTATACAACTCCAAGTTAAGCACTAGGTAGTATACCGGAGGTAAGAAATCATCTTGGCCTGAGGGTTTGCACCTGGAACAGTCCTACTGCTTATCAGTCTACAGGTTATACTGAGTAATTTGCCATACCTTCCTGAAATCTACATTAAAAAAAGAAGTGTTTTTGCTTTAATCATAAGTTACTCTGCTCAACAGCCAAGTTAAGTTGTTAAAGACGATAAACACCCCCCATATATGTATGTATTGCATATTTTTTGCTAAAACTCCAATTGGGCATTGTTCATACCACAATTACATCTGTTGTCTTAACCATAAACACAATCAATCAATAAATTAACACCCCAAACAAACCACACCTAAATTCAGGTAGCATTCAGAACTTGGCTTAGACTGGAGAAGGTAACATAAGAATTTAAAAGCTGGAGTTTGCTATTATTTTAACTACTCCATAGCATTTGCTCTTTTGAAGTTCCTAACTAACAAGTCACACAGAGATAAACTTCCTTGATTTTTCATGTTCTTAGTTTTGCTCAGTTCCTTAACTCTGCAGCGATAGAGCTTTACTTTTAAAATGTTAGTACCAAAGTTTGGGTTTTCAATTTGAGTAACAAACTCACCTTGTGTTTAAGGTAGGATTATAGAAAAATAGGTTTCTTTTCAGCTCTTAAACTTTTTATGTACTGTTGTGCAAGCTCTGCAGGACCTGGATAATCATTCATTCACGCTCCTAACCAATTTCAGTAGGAACTAAGCACCTGGATAAGGATCCATGCTGTTGCCTTCACCTCTGTGCCTCAGTGTCCAGTCTGCAAAACTGGGGCAACACTGACAAAGGTAACGATGTTTGCAATAACTCACTCACTGGTGTGTCTGAAGGATGGTCTTGTTGACGGTTCAAGCAGGCAGCTGGGCATGTTTGTTGTTTGGTTGGGGTTTTTTGTTTGTTTCACAAAACAGCATACTGAAACACAAGTTCCACATGATGAATTTACACAAGGTTCTGTCTCAGAGGAAAGAGGCCCCTTTCTGAAGAAAACTGACCACAGGCTCTGAATTCCCTGGACACTTCTAGCTAGATTTCTCTCTCTGTACTCCAATACTTTAGGGATGTTGAAAACCTGGCCTGAGGCACGTAATAAACAGGGGTGGGAAGATGGGACTGGAGCAGTAACGCCTTTTTTTCTTGCTTTTGTTGGTAAACTGAAGCATTTTTGAGGGACTTCTGCTGAAGCAACTGCAGCACTCTTTTGCCATGGCTAAATGACCATGGAAGTAGCTGTTCTAAACCAGCAGACCCCATGAGCAAGGAGGAAGTCTAACACCTTGTAGTACTTACAACTAGAAAGAATAAGACCCAAGAAATGTAGTGGCTAATGATGTCCCATATATAGCAGATAGACTGAAAGACATCTCTTTTGACAAGAGTGCAGGACGTTTTGTAGGTAGCCACACTCAAATTCATAGCTGTGGCAGCTGTTCAGTAAAATTTGATGGAGATTTAAGTTTTGATGAAAAATTTAAAGGCGTTTGCCTTGAATATGAGCAAGCATAAGCCTCTTGGGTTTATTTTATGTTGCAGCTCAGCAAGATAATGACACTTTTGCCTAAGCAGATAGAAGGTACTGGGGAAATGTGTGCTGCTACCATTGGGTCTGTGCTGCTTCTCTTCACATTTCTCCATAGTCCTGTTCAACAACATCCACAGCCTGTCATTAGAGGACATGACTGCAAATGCCAGGGATGCGCTCAGAAGGCAATTATCCATTTCTCTGTAGGGCTGCAACACTTGTGTGCAATAAAGGAAAAAACTCACAGCAAAACAGGATGTTGCAATGGGTATGTTCCTTTTCCTGACCAAGGAGAAAGCAATGCATCACACAATTTGATGATGTTGCTTAACGTACGAACACTCTCGACTAAGAGATGAGATGGTACACAGCATTGCTGACTTGAACTTCTGGTTCTACTTTCTATTTTCCCTCGTCATCAGGCACATGGCTGGAAGTAACAGGAGGCAGCCTGGAGCGTGGCTGGCTGGAAGGGGGGAGGGAGAGATCAGAGATGTAAACAGGTAAAAGAAACATAGGGTTACAGAAGTAACAGTTCCTCTGGCTTAATATCCAGTGAGGAAAAACTTCGCCAAAGTAGTCTGAACGCACGTTTTTAGATTAAGCTGAGAAAATCTCTGTCTTGATTGTTGGGATCATGATATTAAATCGCCCAATTACCCCTCTCACGAACTGCTGATTGTATAAACTTCTGAATGTAAATCGAGTACTACTCCCAAAGGGCTTATATCGGAGAAGGTGTGTTGGCACGGCCCGGGGCCTGGCACCGGCACCCCCGCTGCCCCCAGCCGACAGCTGCAGCCAGCAGCCCATCCTCTCCCGCCGGGAGGCCCTTCACAACACGCGCTCCCGGTGCAGCACCGAGCAAGCAGCACCAGCAGCAGCCACCGGGGGTCTGGCGGCGGTGGGGCGAGTGTAGGCGCCCTAGGCGCTGCCAGGGCCGGGGCTAAGGAGCTGCAGCCGGAGGCGGCGCGGGGCTCCTCGCCGGCGGGGGCCGGTGGCGGGGCCGGCCCGCCCGCAGGGGAAGCGGCCGCTGCCAGGGCGGGCGGAGTCGGAAGCACGACAGCACGGGGCGCTGGGGCGGTGCTGGCGGCGGCGGGAGGAGCTCGGCACTAGCTGCCGTGCTGGGGTCGCGGCGCAGGAACGGAGCCGGGCAGCGCCGACGCCAGCCCCGCAGCAGCAGGAGGAGAAAAAGCCGCTGGAGCCGCCTCCCGCCGCCGCCTCCCGCAAGGAGCTGCCAGAGCCGCTGCTCCGGGCGGCTCATGAGCGCCGGGCTGCGGCGCCGCCGCTGCCTGCCGCCGCTCCGCGGGTGAATGAACCTGTCCCGGCCGGCGACGGCAGCTTCACCGCGGGCTGCGGTACTGGCCTCCCCCCAGACAAAATGGACGGTTTCGCCGGGAGTTTGGGTGAGCGGCAGCGGGAAGCATGACGGAGTAGGAGGGACGGGACGGGGCAAGCGTACCGGCAGCCCCCCGCCCGGCAGCCCGCTCTGCCGCGGGAGCACGGGGTCGGAGGTGCACACCTGCCGCGGGCGAAGATGTTGGCTTCGCCGGACGGGGCTGGGCTGCGTCGCCGGGGCTGTGCGGAGCCGGGCGGGTGGCGAGGAGCGGGCCGGCGGGCGGGGGTGCCTGCTACGGCGGCGGCGCGGTGCCGGCCGGGCCGGTGCGTGCGAACACTTCCCGCGCCGTGCCGGGGCGGGAGGGAGGGAAGGGAAGGGGATGCCAGCGCGAAATCTGGTCAGCTTCAAACCATCTGTTGCGAGAGCTCCGACTGCACTTGCCTCCTTTGTTCTTCCCTCGCTGTGAGCTTGCGCTTCCCCAGAGTTAGTTGCTTGGGTTTGCGCTGTTGTGTTTTTTGTTTGTTTGGGTTGTTTTTCTTTTTAATATTATCTTATTTTCCGTCCCTCCTTTTTGCTCTGGGGGTTGGGAGGCGCGCCCGGGTGTCTCAGCGAGAGCCCCGGGAGCGTCTCTGCCGCGGGGCGCCTGGCTGCCCCGGAAAGCGGCGGAGCAGCGCTCCCTCCATTCTTCCCTCCCACCCCGTTGCCCGGCCCCGGCCGGCTTGGCGGTGACCGCTTGCACGCCTCGAAACTTGGGAGCAGTGGCCGTGGCCGCGGAAATGTCGGTGGCAGTGGCGGGGGGGTGGGCGTCGGAGGTTCGGCGCCTTCCCGGTGGCCGCGCATCCCTCCGTTTGCCCGAGGAGTTCTCCCGGCTCCGTGAGCGCCAGGTTCCTCTGCCCGGAGCTGCGTTGTCATCGAAAATACTGTTCGTTTATCCAGATATTCCTAGGCTGCGTGCTTTTCAGTTTTGTTAATGTTGCGACAAATTGTCATCAGTTTCTTTAAGAAAAAAAAAAAAAAAGTTCGCCAGCCCGCTTTCTGAATGATTCAGAGCACAGATTGCGTTCAGTGCGAAGGCGTCCTGATTCTGAGTGTGAACTGAAAATGTATCCAATGTAACAATTATAAAGCGGGTACGTTCCTGTGTATTTTCTGAAAATTACAAAGGTGACATAGGTCTGACCATTCACTCTACGGTGACATTACGTGTGGTGCCTACCTGCCACTCCCCTCCTATGCCTTCTGTTTGCTTTCAGCACCTCTGCATCTATAGCAGGCATTTCTTGATCGAACTCGCTCCATCTTTTTTTGAATAAATCTGTGCCTCTAAAAATTAGATTAATTTGTTTTTACAGCACTCTTGTGAAATCTGTAATAATAGTGAATAGTTCCCAATATTCTGGAAAAATTTACTCACTTAAGTACTTCTGAGTGTGATCCTAACCTTTCAGGTTTTTGAAATGTCAACTCTGGCATTTTGGGCACCTGTCCAAACCAAACTGGTGCACCATAATTAACAAGTACAGTTCGGTAGTCTGGCTCTGTGCCTGGTACACTCTCCTTGCTCAAGTAACTTCCATGGTCATTTCATACTTGATGATCAGAAAGTGACACAGGGAGGAATTGGACAGGTTCTGTTCCCAGTTTCCAGAGGGAAGATTGTGCCTGTGGGTGACATATGTAAATGTGTTGAGGTTAATATTTATGAGCCTCTTCACCCAGTAGTGAAACTGATCACCATATCAAAGTGCACCGATATAGCTTTTAACTCATGGAATACTGACCCCTCAAAGATCGGTATTTAGAAATAGCTGCTTTGTGTTATAAGTGGAAAAAACCCCCAATTATTTTAATAAAGCATAGTTTTCCTGCGGGGAGGTTGCTCGTGGGGCAGTGGCATAGGTTGGTTGGGGGCCCAGCACCTTGCACTGGGGTGGAGGTGGGCTCTTCAGAGCATCCTGCTTGCCTAAGGGAGGCTCCATCTGGACCTTTAATTTGTTTCACTGTTTGGTCAGGAAGGCACTGCGATTTTATTAGAATTTAATGAGGATTAAGCTTAGCTCAACCTTTTAAACTGCATATAATGATATTCACAGTTTTCACTGTTAGTTGGCCTTCGATTTGGCTTTTTTTTTTTTTTTTTTCGCACTGATGTTGGTTTTCTGGACTTGGGCTGAGAAGATGCAATTCCTAGAATCTTTAGCTTTGAAGCGTGAAACTTTATGTGACTTTCTTGTTTTCACATTTGAATCATGCTGCTTAGTCCTCTTCTGTATTTATAATCACTTACTGGTTGCTTTAGCTGCTAATGAGCATGTAGTGTTCACAAAGATATGTGAATTGTTCTGAGATTTTTTTTCTAAACATCTCTAATTAATATCTAATGGCTTGAATTTAATTAGCTGTCTGCTGAATGTCTTTTAGGAAGGCTGTAAATTAAAGCGATTTAGAAAAAATTCTAGAAATTAATTAACATTGTTTTAAAAAAATAATTAAAACTGTGTTACCTGTGTATGTGTGTACTCAACCAGTCAAGCGAGCTTATTAGAGAGTAAGTTGTCCTTTTAATGCCTCCTGTCATTACCTGGAAGGCAAAATGTTATTACAGATTCTGCCCTTCAGCACAGGCAGAAATACCATCTTACATGTCTCTTGCAGTTGAAAATACTTTATGCAGCTGTTTTCTTTTGGCTTCCACATTGAATTTTTTATGAGAATAAACAGATGAAAGAAACCATTTTATATGTAATTTAGAAATTGTTGTGGTTATTGGGTTAGTAAATGCTTATGTAGCACTCTACTTGAGAGTATACAATTACTGTATAAAGTAAAAAAAAATAAATCTGAGTTAACTTGCACAGCTGAAATAGATATTACAGTACTCTTGATAAAACAGTGAGGTAGGTATTTAACATTTACTTGAACTTCAGTACCTTTTAAATATCAATAGTAGCAAAGTTGTTATTGTATCCCATTTAGTGTCTTCAGTAGGACTGGCATCCCTTACATTTAAGCATTTCCAACACAATGGTACCCAGAGAACTCCATGGATTTTGGCCATCTGCTTTTTCAGATGCGTCCTTTGAAGTGGAAGAATGCGCTTCTGCATAGGAACAAGAAGCCCAGGAACTTGGGCAAGTGCCTGGGCTCTTGCCTTGTGCCCTTGCTGAGACAGGAGCACAGCATGGGTGTCTGGCTCTGGCTTTGCCAAGTTCTCTGGTGGTTTAAGGTTCTGATCAAAGCAACCTGAGTACAGCATCTTTGGGGAAAAGAATGCACTGTTGATTCAACCAGAAGAATCAAGCAAGAGAGTTCTACCCAAAAGAAAAGCTCTTTGTGCTGCCAACTACTGCCTTGCATCTCATCCACCTTTACACTGGTGCCTGCAAGCCCATGGTGAACTGGTTCAGAGTAGTCCGTCAGACGGCTGCAAGACTGTAGAAGGCTGACAGTTTTGCCAACAATAATTTTAATTTTTATGTATCATTAGGAGCTACATTGGTTTATGGTCTTCCTGCTTGCCCCAGCTGTTTTGGTGGGTTTCTGCCTGAATTGGGTTGTTAGAGAGCAGAAGCATGATGGGTAGTGGGAGGGAAGTGGCAGGAGCCCTTAGCTAAGTGCCAGTGGGATGTGTTGGCAGCTCTTAAGTTGGCTTTGCTGTATTGTGAAACTTCTGCAGTGTGAAGGGTGATGCCTTTCTTGGGCCTAAACCATAACTTTCTGGTGCAGCTAATGCCCACCTTCAGCTGAAAGGTGTCTCAGAGTACTGTCTTAATATAAAGCATTTGTCACTGTGTCACTTCTCTGTGGCACTTCCTAAACTGTTCATTTATCTTACTTTAGCCAATTAAATCTTCAGAAAGTATGAGAACTTTTTAATCTGACTAGATTTATGTAGAGTAAGCCATGACCAGCTGCCTGGGGCTGGTGGGAATGCTCTTTGGTGGATGGTTTTCCATTGCTTTTAGCTGTTGCATTGTTTTCCCTTCTGGGAAAGCTTCTGATAATTGAGCTCTGTAACAATAACTCATTATAAACAGATATGGAAGCATTCATCAGTTTATGTTAAAAAATTACTACAGCTGTTTCCAAGTTTGTCACCAGCATATGATAACATGGTATAAAACAGGTCAATAGGACTCTCCAGTGATGAGGTCTGTGGCAGAATAGTAACTCATAAAAATAAATTAAGAGTCAATTTCTGAATTCCAACCATCATTTTTATGCAGCTGTGCAGGATGCCCTGAAGCTTAGTAGTCTTTACTGAAAAATTCTCTGTGATTGAAAATATTTTCATGGAGAAATTAAGGTCAATCCTCTCTTGAAGTCTCAGGCAAGCAGAATAATGTAGGATTATTTTAAAGAAAGAATAATTGAGTTTATGCATTGTTTTTTTTTTCCCCAGAGAAACAGAAGGCAAAGGAGACCAACGTTCTGGTTTGCTGTTGATGTTATTGGAGGGAGAACTGGAGAAATATTGAGAATTATTTGCTTTTTCATTTTGTGTAGGATCTACATGTTATTCTGTCAGTGTATATGTACTGCTACTAACTGCAGTGTATGTACGAACTACTTACTGTATTGGTGGTATATAGGACAGTTCCCTGATTTTTTTTTTCCTCCATTTTTTATACTGGGTGTTACATAAAAGTTGCTGGAAAACATTCCTGTTGCATAGGTATGTCAGGTCTGCATCATATAACTGCTGAGACAGTGTTATGGTATGTGCTGCTGTAATGTATTTGAAGAGCCAACAGAGTGTGTTGAACTCATGGCTTTGCTAAAACCTGGTGAGTCTTCTCTAAAGCCCCCAGCAATGCATGGGCAGGTACGGTGGAGGGGTTGAGGAGAGCTGGAGCAGAGAGGATGTTGTGGTCACCAGTGCTCTGAGCCTGAGGAGTGTGTGTGCACCGTGATTCATCTCTGGCTGGGTTCAGTACTGAGAAAAATGAGCGTGTGGAATGACTGGCTGCAGTGTTGGGGTATTTGTCATTTATTTGGGCCAGAGTATGAAGTTTTATGGTTGCCCGTCTAGACTGCAAAAGTGGCCATGGTGCTGCAGTGCAATTGCTCATAGTGACAGTTAAGTTCAGCTTAATTCCCAGGGCTCCAGTCGTGGGATTGCTGTGTGCTATTGTCAGTGTGCTGGTCGTCTTTAAAAATAAAAACTTTGGCAGGATGTCAGTCTGTCCTGCCTGCGAAGGATGGCCTTGGTTGGTGCCAGGGGTGATTAAAGTACAGCAGTAAGGAAGGCAGGCTCTTTGCTTGAGAAGTTCAGCGGAGGCCCACCTTTTGCTAAGTGGGGCTTTAGTTCATGGGCAGCAAGGAAGAACCCTATGTTCTGTAGCCAGCTGAGAGGCAGAGGATCTTGTGTATAAAAAAATACTTTTTTTTTTTTTTTTTGCACAGAGCAGTTGGCAATTTTTGGCCTGATTGTGAGTAACACTCTTGGTTTTAAAAACAATTAAAAATAAACCATCTCAAACACAGGAGTCTCCATTAGAAAGATTCTCTTCTCTCCTTCAGAAAGGCTTTATATGCCAGAAATGCTGAGAAGACTTTTTGGCGTCACACTGTGTTTTTCATACTCTTTAACTTGAATATTTTTGATCTGGGAAATGCAGTTATCTGACAAGATTTTCTCTTGCCTGACAAACCTACTCTGAAAGGGTTTGTTGTTTTTTTTTCCTGTGCTTTATATCATGAGACATGTAAGAGTGGAAAAAAATCGGTCAAGAACAGTGCTCTTACAAATCCTCTGAAGCATCATTTTGTTTTGTAAGAAGCATTATGCTGCTAATTGTGCTGTTAGTAATGTACAGGGTGTTCTGTAAGTCACTCCTTGCTCTTCAGGGTAGCTGCTTCCCTTCTTGGTGTGGTTTCTGTCAATTATTGAGGTTTATTTTTCTCTTCTCTCTTTAGGTATTTGCTAAATCTAATCCTTAATGAATGCAATTTTAAGGCCAAGAATGTTGTTCCTGTTTTACCCACACATAATGTAATGGGAAGAGTGTTAGAGAGTAATTAATTTTATAGCACATGGCATGTATGATGACACTGAAAGTCTCTCTGCTCGTGCTGGTGTTGAGCGTTTCTAGTAGGAACATTCTTCTGTTTAGGAAATGAGAATGACCTGATAAACAACTTTTTATAAGCTTCACTAACTTCCTTTTCAAGAAATCTTTCTACCGTTACTTACGAGCTCAGGTAGAGCCACTGCTTGCCTCATGTTTTCTCTCTGTTAACAAGTGAGCACAGGTACCAACCATTTAAAGAGGAATTGTTTGCCTTTTTTTCTTCATCTGCTTGTTGAAAAAGATGTACCATTTTGGTTTTCTAGGCTTTTCTGTCATTGGGTGCTGAGGGATGTATACTTGCAAACACCACATGGTGATGTGCAAGCTCTTCTGGGAGTTCTGGGTCAGTTTTAGGAAACCCACATCTGTGCAGTCAGATTTGAAAAGGTGGTGTTGATGGCCAGGCTTGCATTCTGAGCTGATAATTCAGACAGTCAGTGGCAGAAACTGCGTGGTGCTGCTGGAGGGGTGGGATGTGAAGAGAGACACCAGAGACATTAAAGGCCTGAATTTATTGCTAAATCTTGGAACGTACGAAATGTTTTTCTCTTCTGGTTTTGTTTTGGTTTGGTTTTTTCCCATGTTTTTTTGTGTGTGTGTGGTTTGTTTTTTATTTTTGTTTTGTTCTTCTTTCTTCCCACTCCCCTTCTTCATTTTTTCTTTTTGCTCCATGTTGTAAGTATTCATACTACATACCATCAATGAATATTAGACTTTTCTTCCTGAGCTTTCTGCCCTAAGACTTCTTACTAGGTTGGATGAGCTAGTATTTTTTTATTAGTTTTTCTGATGGTTTTGCCTCTCGGTGGGGTTTCCTCTTCTGCTCATACTCAATAGTTTCAGCCTAACTTGTTTACTAAATACAGCTGTGTCTTGATGCTCTTTAACTCCTGATATCATGACTTAATAGTGTCTGTACTGCTCTGCTTTGCATGACAGTGCTGTTCATCGGGAAAGACTTTTTTTTTTTTTATCAAGTGTTGGAAAATCCAGTTCCTTTCGTTGGCGATGGTCTGTGCTGCCTTTTTGCCCCATCTAATGATGTGGACTGCATGCTCTTGCAGCTTCTAGGCAAGATACTTTTGAGTGCCTATCTGTCTTATTGTAGAAGTAGGCTTACTTTTTGGATTAGGTTTTCTTTAGTTTTCTGGGGTGGCTTGTACATGTGGGTGACTCAAGCATAATAAAAGTGCAGTGGAAGGGGCAAGTGACAGAAGCAACATAGCTATCATCTATAAACAATTATGATGTATTTTGGAGAGGTGCAGCTACCTTGGATTTCAGTTGTTGTTTTAAAGTAAAGAAAAATACTCACTGTTGTCTCCCACCAGATTCTCTCTTTCTCTGTAGCTCAGATTGTAGCTGTGAAAGCAGCACTCTAGCCCGGAGTTGGTTCCCAGTTCTCCTGCCAGTTTCTTTGGGCTTAAAAAAAAAGGGGGAGAGGGGATCTGAAACCAAGCTGTTTTATATTTGAATGTAGTTTGGACTTCTGTAAACAGTTTTAATGCATCAAGCTAAATCGGCAGGCTTTCAGAATCCTCTGGGAAAATTGGGAGTTTGAAAACCAGTGGGTAAATTAAAGTCACAAATGCTTCTAAGCCCCAGATTTGGCTCCCTAAAGGGATGCTGTAAATTAGTTAGGCCTAGAAATGTGGTTTAGTTAAAGTTAATGAAAATGCTTTTTCATGAGAACTTAGTAATTTTAAAGACAAAAGAGTTGGATTTCTTTATTCTGAGTTGAAGACACAAAAGCAAGAAAATGGCTGTTAACAAGAGAAGTTAATATTTGCTGTCCAAACACAAGAGATAATGATTTCACTACTTTCTATGTGGGTTTTTTTAAATTAAATTAATGACATAAGGGTAATAGAAATTGTTTCAAAATGCGTAATTGCAGTCAGCTGCTGAGGTAAGCAAGCACTCAGAATCGTAATTGAATTAATCCCAAATACACATAAAGTGAAAGGGAGAACTATTTGCTTACAGTTTACTGTCTGGTACAGTTTTTTCCTCTTTTGAGAGCAAAAGTGTTGCTTTTATGTCAGGGTTCTGATGAGCCTTGCACCCATCGATGTACAAAGCAGCAGTAGTAGGGTGGGCTGCAGTTTGTTTCCTTCCCCCCTTATGCACGGTCACAAGCAGACCATGCCATTTTCTGTAGAGGTTTCCTGTTGTGTGTGTTATATGGATCTTTAGTTAATTAGGCCACTGAATTTCGTTGTGAAGTTCTGAGTAAAAATGGCAGAATAAAGCCGAAAATGTCTTTTGCAGGTTCAGTTTTTGAGCATGGACATCACCTCTGAAAGCTAACCATGTTTTTTAAACTATTGTTTTACATCTTACAGTACTTCTGGCTTTTATAACTAATAGACAAATTTTGGAGTGGCTTGTAATTGTGGGGCTGAGGTGGGGCATGGTTGACCTAATTTCTTTCCAGAAGCAGTAGATACAGGAAACCTGGCCATGTGGAATGGAAGGAAGAGTGGACATTTCTGGTTTGATGTAGCTGTGGAGAAATCTTGCTTTGAGTTGGAGCAGTTCTGAGATAATAGCTACGCATGTGCATCTGGGCTTCTCAAGGCTAAAGGTCCACTTCAGATGTGTTGGTGTGCATTATGTTAGGCTTGGGGCTTTTTTGGATGCAATTGGATTGAATGGAACTTCGGGAGAGCATTCCTAAAAATGTGCTTCTGGGTGTAGAAAGGAGGAACCTTCTGCAGGAGGAACCTTACATTAAACTCTTTCAGCCGCAAGATTCAGAGACATGGCAATACTCACATCTGCACAGTATCATGTAGCTTTTTAAAGCAAGAACTCTAACAAGGAGAAAATTACAACTTTGTTTAGCTGTGAAATTCTGCATTGAGCTGCTGTTGCCTCCTCTCCCAATGCATACCGTGCAAGTGCCATCGGAGAGATCTAGCAGGAAATCAGTGGTTTGCGTGGCTGTAATGCTTACTTTCTGAACTCTAAATGTGTCCGTTGAAGCCATGAGGCAAAGGGGACAAACTCTTTGCCTTTTTTTTTTTTTTTTTAATAGGATAAGCATGAAAGAGCTCTGAGTGCCTCCTGACAGGTTTGTGCTAGCTGTAATAAGCATGGCTTTGAGATAGTTTTAGACTTGCATGGATTGGGATTGGTGATGGGGAAGTTTTCTGCCTGTTTCTAAACACTTAACATGTAGGATGACATTTTTCCATGAAAAATGATAGGACTTACTTAAGAAAGATTACTTGCTGGCAGTGCTGTTCTCCAGATTTGGATTTTTTGGTGTATTTTATGTAATTTGGGATAATATCTGAATATTTGCTGAAAGATGCTCAGAGGGGTGGAGGGTTGGTTAGCACAGATAAGGCAGCAGCTAGTCTGTGACCATGCTAACAGTCTGCTTGAACTTTACCTGCCACAGTTCTTGGACTGAATCCTCATTAAAGGGGTGAATGTATAATTACTCTGAATATGTAAGTTGCTTTTGGCGGTAGATGTGGTGAAATTCTTAGGACCTTGATTTCCTTGAGCTTATTCTTTACACTAAGAACTGGAGTAATATGGCTATTCAGGTAGCAAGTGTGGATGTGATGGTGGTATTCCTGATGTAAATGTAATTTTTAAAAAGTATCTGTTTTTGAATTAAAAATGTGTTAGTCTGGGGAGCTGGTATTTCTATCTGTTAACACTTGTAGATTGTTTTACCTTATTTTTAGTTTATTTCATCTGCAGAAACTACTGTAGCTTGGGCAAGTGTTTAGTGCAAAGCTAAGAAATGCCTGAAATCTTGTTCTGAGTTTGGTATATGTTTGTTTTCCAGGAAAAGCTTCATGGGGGATATGTGCCTTTTCTGAAGCATCCTCCCCCTAGGTTATTTTCCTTTTATTTCTCACCCTCTAGCAGAAGTCTGTTGTAGCTGATGTGGCTGAGGATTCAATTTCTGAGAGTCCAGGTTAGAGGGAATAGGAACTGCACAAAGATACCGTGTTGGCACAGGATTTATGGTGAAATGTGGTAGACTGAAGGTGCAGTGTGCCCAGTGGTGAGGAGGACAGCTCCAGTAAGGCAGGATCATGTAAGTTAACTACAGTTAGACTTGTGTTTCCTGACTTCAGTAAGTTAACAGAGCTGGGTTCTCTCAATTTATATTGCTAGTTTGTTTTTTTATTTTTTTTTTCCAAGGTAGAGTATTTAGCCTTGATTTATACTTCTTGTTTCAGTTCTCTTTGATTTTTAAAAGAAATAAAACCAAAACCCAAAACATGTATTGCTGGTATTGTGAAGTTAATGGAAGTGATAGCTATGACGTCTCCAGTGGTTCTGTAAACAAAGATTATGATTCAATTTTAAAATTTTCGAAGTGCGGAGAATACAATTAATTTCTGTGTGAGTTTAACAACATCTGGCATCAAGATTTTCCATGCTAGCTGGTTTATTTAGATGCAAAGAAAAGAAATCTAGATTTGCAGGTTGCTAACTCTGATGTTTAGAAGAACCTCAGCCGAGAACTGAGAACATTATACATTATGTGGAAAAATATATAATAGAAGTTATTGTTTAATGACACATTTAATTCTAAAATCATAGACTCATAGAATCATTAAGATTGGGAAAGACCTCTAAGATCATCGAGTCCAACCATCAACCCAACACCACCATGTCAACCAAACCATGTCCTGAAGTGCCACGTCTACATGTTTTTTGAACACCTCCAGATACGGTGACTCCACCAATTTCCTGGGCAGCCTGTTCCAATGCTTGACCACTCTTTCAGTAAAGAAATTTATCCTGATTTCCAATCTAAACCTCCCATGACATATATTGAGGCCTTTTCTTCTTGTCCTATAGCCAATTATTTGGGAGATAATTGGTGATAATTGACTTATATTTTTTGTTTTTAGATATCAAACCTGTAGCTGTTAGTAATTGTTAATTATTTAAATTATTTTGCAGATGCAAGCTTTTGTTTTAACATACATTGTATGGAAAGTATCTGTAGTTGTTAAGAGTGCAAATATATGCAATGAGTTCTTTGAGACCATAGTTTAATAAGTCTTACTGATTTATGTGTGCTAGCATTAGAGAGAGAAGTGGAAAAGATACTGGTGCTGATTAAGGGAGTTAAACATTCCAAGTAATCAGCATCAATTACTTAATCAGAACTGTTAGATACATAGAGTGTACAGCACAGGAAGTAAACCCACTCCTGTTCTGGTCTTTTGAGCATGACAATTCAATATATTTAGATTTAATATTTGCACAAATACTACATGTAAGAGGGGATAACTCTTGTTAAACTGTTGCATGCGCCTTTGGGCTTGTCGCTATGGGTCTTGCAATTATTTGGGGTATGTTTTGGACAATTTTTTTGAAGATAACTTTATGTATAGTTCTACTTTTCACTCCGTTGCTGTTTAAGTAGAGAAATGGGATCCCATGCTTTGGTGCATCAGTAAGCATCCTACTAGAAGCTCTATTTAAAAAAATCTATTTCCAACCTAAATCCTAACCCTACTTGGCTTTATTTCTTTTTTCTGTGCCAAGCCAGTAGTGCTTTCTATGATATCAAAATGATAGTTGCCCCTTACCTGATTTTGTGAGCCCTTTTGCAGTGAAACTGCTGACCCTTTCCTAAAGTGAGAGCTCAGAGCTGTCATCCAGGTGCCTCAGTGGGAACCTGAGTTCCAGCCCTGAGAGAGAGGCAGGGCAGAAGCTGGCTTGAATTCGTAGAGGTTGCTGTAATCCTTCTGAGGTGGAACCCACAAAAGGCACTTGTGAACCTTTAAGGAGCACTAAGGATGCTGGCTGGAGGAGTGAAAGGTACACGCAGGGGCTGTTACATGTAAATGTATTACTAGGGTAACTTTGGTGCAAGGATACTCAAGCTGTGGGCATTACATTGACACTTGTAATCCATCTCTGATCTCGATGTACTGCAGAATGGGTTATTTTGGGTTAAATATCCTGGTGTGCACTAGCAAACAGAAAGTACAGTTCACTTGGAATAAACTCTTGTCGCTTTTTCATTGAGATAATTTGTCAGTGAGTTGTATGGTGTTGGCTGGGACATAATCTGGCATCCTGTTTTCTGAACTGGGATGAGAGATAGGCTTTTATATATCAAATCATCTGAGTTTTGAACAGATTTCTGATCCATCCTTTTGTACATGTGTGCCAAACTAGAGGTTCTGCTACAAAAAATGTGTGTACATGTGTATTGTGGTCTGCTTTTTGAGGAATATGAGTTTGGGAGAGTATTTAATTAGAATTTTAATAGTCAACTGTTGAAGTAGTCATCTGTCTCAACCATAAAGAGTTTAAACTGTTTACTGTTGTAAACAGTTGCTATTTCAAAACGGATGCATGCAAAGTTTGCAAGCTGTGCAAGCAGCAAGCAGTCTCTCTTTCCCTGTACCTGCAAGAAGCCTTACAGTTTAATGTGTGACCTGTCCCTGAGCATGGCTGGGGCTGTGGGCGGGGAGGGTGGAGGCTCTAAGGTGCTGATGAGCACTGCTGTGCCTGTGTGCTCTGGACCTGGGACCGGCAAGGAGTTGTTTTGTGAGCGGGAGGAAGTTGCTTAGTGCTTTGAGCAAGAGAGCGTCTCTGAATGAAGTGCGAATGTGCAGCTTCTCCCCCTTCCCCGAGGGATCACTCACCATTTTTTTCCTGTTGCTTCTACAGGACACTTGGACCTTGGATGCCCCTGTATTCCGTCCATTTTCTCCCATTTATTTGTTAGGACTTAAGTTGTACTGAAAGTGTGGGCCACTAAAGAGTTACAGATCTGTCCTTTATGGGTTGTAAACTATGCATTTGAAATTCTGGCTATGCTGAAGTCAATAATAATAATTAAAAAGAAGTCCTGTTAGTGTTGATAGAGTGAGAATTTACCTTCTGTTCCCCTAGCCTGAAGGGAGTACCCGATGCTGTTCTTGTCCTGGTCAGTTCTCTGACTTTCCTCTCCTTGGTGCAGGGATTCCCTGTTGGCCCCTGCACTGACAGAGCTGGACACAGCTCGCTCCTAAGGCTTAAAAATTCGGTATATGGGCTAGGGAAAGGTAGAGAGGGGGAGGTGATGTCTGTGACAGTGAGATCTGAACTCCAGGTAGGACTTGACTTAGTTGGTCATCCTCCCCTGTCTCCCCCCTGTATGTCTAAATATGGTGATTTGAAGCCTTCAGAAGAGTGAAAATCTACTCTTCATGTGCTCTTTGAATATCGGTTCGGTTATTGCCTAGCTGAATAATAAAGATATGTGTGTAGAGGTTCTTGCTGACATGCTTTGAATTATCTGCATTTATGTAATTATTATTTCCAGTAGAAATTTCAATTTCCTGTTCCTATAGCTATAGCAGCTTTACCAGTGATAGGGTTCTCACTTGGCTGCTGTTTGTGTGAATTAATGGCAATATTTGCTGTTTACTTTTTATAGACAGTAAAGGAATGTTCCAAAGCTATAGGCAAAATGAGGAAGGTAATTGCAAGAAAGCAAAAGGGAATTGACAGTAAAGCATATGTAGAGCATTTGTAGCATATAGCATGGATTGTATTTGTCAGTGTATGTGGGTTGTGTTTGATATGCTTTTCAGCCTTTAGTTGAAGTTAAACAGAATTTCAGTAATCCATATTTTTGTTTCCTGAACTAATTGGGAAGTTTCTTCCCCCCTCCCCAGCCCCCATTTTATTTAAAGGGACTGAGATCTCACTTTTTTAGTTCATAGTTGCCCATTTCAAAGAACAGTAGTATCTTACATTTTTGGCAGCATCTACAAGAGGTCTTTTTGTCTTCTATGAAAACTGCATAAAATCATTATATAGTGGTTCTATAATCCCATTAAAGTATACACACATTCTTCGGTTGAAACTTTTATGTTACAAAGCCCTATTTTCAGGTACTTTTTGTATGTATGATTGATACATCTTCTTTTCAGTATTACTGGTTCTCATTTATCTTATGTATTGTAGTATGTATTTTGTTTTTGCAAAACTTCAAAGTTTGGCTTAAAGGTGGCTTTTTTCCCCTCTGCCTTATTGCAATTGACAAGTCCTTTGCATACAGTGTACAGATTAAAACTCAAATACTTTTAAAGTTAAACTGATTAGCAGGTAAAAGATAGAAATCTTTACTAGAAAGCAGTGACTCGCCTAAGATGAACAAGAAGCTACATTTTGGCAAACAGCTCTTGTGTGCTATCATATGATCTTTGTGTATGTATTTTTAGAAGAAAAATGGCTAGAGTTGATGTCATCTAAGAGTTGCCTGTTCACTTTTAACTCTTCCTCATCCGCTTAATTACCCTGGGATGTTAGGGACCCTAGAGTTGCACTACTGGCTGAACAGCCTTGGGTACCGGCTTCTGCTTCCGTTCTGCATCATTCTCTATTATGGAATAGGGCTATAGAAATAACCATTTTGTGGTGATTTTCATAATCTGTTTCATTGGCTTTGATGTGTATGTGTTAATGTCCCCTCTTCTGTGCAGTGCCTAGTACATGTGTCTAACATTTTCCTTTAAGTTCCATAAGGAGAGGCTGGTTGATGGCCTGAAGCCACATGCTGCTTGTGGACAATGTCATTCTGGGAGGCAGAACCAGGTCCCTGCTGGGGCTTGGGGTAACCCATCTGGGGAGGGGTTAAAACCCTTGAGGTGTTGCTCAAGATGAAAACAATCCCTACGGCTGCACATGTGGTCCTAAGCCATGTCCAGGGAAACTGGAGATGTCGTGCAACAGCAGAGGCTTCTGCGTGTGTGAGCCAGGGGTAATGTTAATCGTTGGATATTAAATGTGTCTTTGGCTTGAGGTGAGCAAGGAGTGTTGCAGCAGGGAATGCAAAGGTGGGCGTCCACCCCTGGAAGAAAAGCCTCTAGTCAGAGGCTGTGGGAGCTACCCTTGGCTACTCTCTGGGAAGTGTCCCTGGGATGCTGACAGGCTGCAGCTGGTTGGAGTGGTGTTCTGCAGAGCAACTCTTGTTTCATCCTGTAGTGTTAGGCCATAATGTGTGCTCTACACTATAAACACCTAGATTTGACAACACTATAGAATTTTGTAGAATTTCCTCCCCCATCCCATAGTGTGTATATATATATGGATGTTTTGTTGTGTGGTGTCACTTTTTTCAAACTTTTGTTCCTTGGGGAATATGATTTTCTGTTTTTCACTTACTGCCATTTAACTTCATTTTTTTGCTGACAAATTCTTGAGGTCGATCCTGACTATCCTTGCTGTTGGCTGCCAAGGCTGCACTCTAATCCTTGAAGAGGAGGCAGGGAAAGGTGATGATCATCCTACCAGCAGAGAAGCATGTTACTTGCAGTCTTCCTTCACTGTGCTGCTGTAGTACGGAGAGTGAAGGGACCTGGAACTGACATGCACTTTGTTTTGTTTTCTGCATTAAAAATAAATACATTGTGAAATGGAGAGGCCTTTGGGTTCCCTAGCCCCAGCTGGAGGCTGTGCTCCTGTCACTGCCCTTCTGTGGGTTCCCCAACAGCATGTCCCTGACCTCATGGTGGTGGTGTAATAAAGTCCTCCCTCTAACCGTGGGACCATTGCTCTGTGCATGCAGCAGGGCCAGCACAGCCCTGCTCTGCAAATCTTCCTGTTTGTCAAAATCTGGGTGCACAATGTAGCACCCATGTTTTCCTACTGTGCTTTTGGTTATTGTGGGATACTTTATGTCGTGTTACTCTTTTTGTAACCTGTGCTCTCCTTGGGTGCTGACTTTGAATGGTTTCAGCATTACAGAAGCTATTTGCTGTCTCCTGGAAGCAGCTGTTTGGATAGGTTTTTAGGAATTTAACTTTTGTGCTTTGTTAACCATCAATATTCTGAAAATGGAAAACGGATTCCTGTTGATGCTCTGAGAACTTGATGTGTTGCTGGGCTATTTCCAGGGAGCTTAGAGCAGGAGGGTGCTGTTGCTGGTGCACCACCATACTGGCTGTTCAGTCCAATAAGGATCTTCCCTTTGGTTCTCCTCTAACAAAACCCATCCTTCTTATTAAATAAGATGATGGCTGCCATATGGCTTGCTTCTTTTCCCTCCTCCATTCTTTCAGTTTTGCATGTGTTTATATAGTAAAAGCGTCATGAAGACCATTTTCTATACTGTTATAAGTCTGAAAGTAAGGAAGCGTCTACTTGTTTTTAGGGATGGTTTACTCACTGTTGAGTGAATTAAGAAAATATTTTGTTAATGTTTGTAAACTATGCTCCCGGAGTTCCTGAAAGTTCTTACATTCATGGGGTTGTTTTGATCTTTGGATTTAATTGGGTTTTTTTAATCCATAGAATAGTTAAGATGACTTTTAACTATGGAAATACTAGACAACTTGGTTTTGCAAAACAGAACAATGCTTTTTTAACATATGACATGAAATCTTATTTTAAAAGAATTTGTAGTGGAGAAGTGCTTTTTGTATGGTAAGGTACGTTCCACTTCTTTGTTAATCATTGTGGTTTGATTATTTTGTTTGATGTGACTCATTTTTCCAAAGACTTTTATTACAGCAATTACACACGTACAACAGGAAGCTGAGACGGAAGTGCAGCATCAGATCACTGAAGATTCTCTGCTGCTTTTATAGCTGATTCTGATGTTTTGTGGTGTTAATGATTTCTTGCCATACACGTTGTTTCACAGGCATGTTGTATATTGCGTCTGCTTTATCACTGAGTATTTTTTTTGAACCCACATGCGTCAACAGAATTAGTAGGAAACTTACCTTTGCTTTTGTAATTGAACACATAGTTGTACTGAAGTGCTTTCTAATGCTACTGCTTTTGTTGATCTAGAAAGTGACCTGTAGTAGCCATACAGAATAGTTATAACTGTCAAGAGGTTGTGCAGATCTTCTGCTACATATTGAGATCTTATTGCCCTGTGTTTTCTTCTGCAGTAATTTTGCATTCCTCTATTTGCTCCCTTTTGAGTAAGCCTTAGATAGGAGCTGCATATTGAGCATTTACACTGCTTTCTACCTGCCAAAAAAAGCTCAGTTTTAGTTTTGAGGCAGTATTTATAGTCCTTTTGTAGGTGGTTGTTCCTGTTTGCATGAAAATATTACTCAAACTGCTGTTGACAGCAAGCCAGGAGGACTCAAGTTCTGGCTGCCTTCTCACTACCTTCCCTCCTTGGACCACAGATGATGTGCTACTGCTTTTGGGACCATGCTTTGCTCCATGTGTGTAAACTCATCTGTGTGGTGCCGTGCTGTGCTGGCCTCAGGAGGGGCTGGACCCAGTATGGAGGTGTTCTTCAAAACTGGTGGCTCAAACCGTGTAGTGCATGAGGCTGTGTTGGAGGACCAGCAGGCTGCCCAGTGCTGTTCAAGGAGAGGGCTCTTGAGCATGGCTCTCCTGACATGTGAAACGGAAGATCTTTATTTTACTAGTCAGCTCTTACAAACTCTCTTCAGGTGAAGGCTCAGTAATGGTTATGTTTAAGGCGAAAGGGATGAGAGAAACAGAAGGTAAGTGCTTGAAACCCGAATGATCTCCTGTAAAAAAATATTTAGGATTGCCGTGTGCCCATTGGCATAGGTACGTTTCTGCAGAAAACAGGCTAATTGGATTGCTGTTAGCAGCTGTGTAGGAGGTTACCAAGAGGATAAATTTGTCGTCTTATTTCTGGAGGACAGAAGACATGAATCTTACAAGTGAGCAGGCAGGTGACAGTCTGAAACCTCGCTTTGAAAAGTGGAGAGATAAGGCAGTGCCTCTGCCCTTTTGAAGTGCTCACGAGTAGGGGGAAAGGAATTAGAAGGTGGCACTGAGCTGTAGTGTGTGGCCAGCCTGTGGTTCGCTCCCCCTCGCAAAGACCAGTCTCTCTCCATTGCGGAGCTCCTGTCTGCCAACATGGTGAAGTTGGTTCTCAAGTCATGGCTGCAGGGCTGATGCGACAAGGGAGGGAAAACTACTTGGTATGGTGGTAGAGCAGTTGAGGAGCCAGTTGGGTGCTGTTGAGCATCCTTGTTCCTCTCTCCAAAACCTAGCAGCCATCTTCTCCAGCTCTTCCTTTTCCTCCCCTCCTTCCCTTCCTTCTCTTTGTCCTGCTGTCCTCAAGAAAGGTTTGTGAAAAGAGAGACCAGGTGCTCCCATCTTGGGAATGGATTTTCCTTCCCAAAGCTGTCTGAAAAAGGTGGATGTGTAGCATTATGCTATGTCATTGTGTAATCTCAAAAATCATGTATAAACAAATGTCTAACTGTTTTTTGAACAAAGCAAACCCCAACTTTGAACACAGCTAATGATATGATTATCCCACTTGATTATCATTATTTGTCTAGCTGTCCTTGTTAAGGCAGCAATGCATATGTTTCACTTGAGAAAATGTATTTTAATTTGGTTTTACTGTTGCTGTGTGCTAGAAGAAAAAAGAAGCCAACCTAATTAAGCCTCTTAGCTTGTGTATGTTTTATAGAAGTAGCCTCAAATTAATGAATTAATAACTTTAACCCAATATTTCATTTACAAGACCATATTGCAAGCCCTGTATTCTAAGTCTAGTGTGTTGTGGAGCAGCTAATCATAAGTAAGGCCAATAAGTATCAGATTACAGAATTCTTCTACATTAAAAATATAACCATATGTGCCTCTGAATAATTCCAGATGGAAAGTTGCTGGTTCATAATTTGTTATTTTGGATTTAATGTCTCCAGAATTTTTTTATTTTTGTAAACAGGCCAATCCATAGGTGTATTACAAGCAGAAGAAAACAAATAGATTTGGTTTGCTAGATGTGTAAATCTGAACTTTTCACTTATTTATTCTCCCATCCCACCTCTTAACAGTTCAGTTGCATAGCTAAGCTACCAGGGATGTGTCAGGTTTAGAGTGGTCGTATAGTCCTTTATGTACGTTACCATTATGTAGTTCGCAACTTACAACATTTTACTGTATGATTATTCTTTTAGTGTGTATTTTTAAGAAGCATATTCAGATGCTTATCAAGAGCTTTCCCAGAGTGAATGTGAAACCTTTCAAATAAAAAGGTAAATATTTGAGAAAGTTACGAACCTCTGAAAACAACATTATAATGGAAATAGTTTTGCAACCTTGGCTCTGACTGCCAACACAAGTTCACCCTGCAACTGCTTTTGAAGGAAACATACTCTGAGAGCTTGCCAGCTTTTTATCTTTAATGATTACCATCTAAAAAAAAAAGAATTGAATACTTTGTGTTTATCAGGTAATTTTAAAGACCCTTTTGTTACAAAAGGAACTTTAGAAATAGGCATATTGGTTCATGTTGTCAAAGTCAGTGGCTGAATATCCCGTCTCAGTAATTGCAGCTGCGCTTTCCCTGGTGCGGTGAGAAAGATGCAATTTCAGGTTATAGTTAATGAAGTCTTAGTTGTTCCTGTATTTGAGGTTGCTTGGGACTCCCTTGCTTTTTAGTAATTCTCTGGTGCTCTTACCCTCCTGCCCTGGGCTGCCTGATCATTCTTGATCCCCACAGGGCACGCCCCAATAAGGTTTCATGTCCTTAATAGTGCTTGTTTGCTTATCCTTTTAGATAAGGCATTAGGACATCCCAGGGTAATTCAGGATGAATACTGCCGTTATTACAGTGCATGTCTGTGTGTGTTTTCCTTGGGTTTTTTAATTTACTACTTCCTCACACAGTTTTAACAGTATTTTGTAACTCAATATTGTAGGAAATATGAACTGTACCAATGTCAATCTATTCTTTGTTTTTAATTTCATTCGGACCATCACATGGGGTCCATGCATGACCTATGAATAACATAGATAATGGGCTTGGCATCAAAAGTGTCTGTTCTAGGTTGCTTTTTTTATCTTCATCCTCACTTGTTTTATTTCTGCTGCCACGGTCACATTTGTGTAGATTAAGAAAGGCGATGTATTGTATTTACTTCATGGCAGAGGAAGGTATAAGATTTAGTCTTGGCCATGACAATTACAAAGTCACAATATCTGGAAAACTCATTTTCATGGCTGAGAACTTTATCCTTCTTTTACTACCTCTTGAGGCTAAAAATACTGTTTATTGATTATTCAGAAGTCATGTGAAGTGTAAAATAGGACTTTCAGAACCTTCTGACTTCTTAAGCTTGCCTCAATGACTTAACTGGTCGCTAAGTAAAAATGTTCTTTATATGCTTTTGTGAGGTATTAGCTGTTTGTGTTTTTTAAAATATAGGTTTTCTGTCTGTAAGGTAAGAAAACAGAGTTCTGTTGATACGTCCTTTTTACAATAAATGTAAATAAAATGTATGCATTTAAAAAAAATCACATCAATTTCAATCAATGTGACAAGTATGTGCAATTTAGGAGAGAAATCATCTTGATTTCTCAAGATGCATCGTATTTTATATCATCTTTGTGGAAAACTGCAACTGGAGTAAAATAGTTTCTGGAGTACAGAACCTCCTGTTCAGTGCTATTTCTGAAATACCGCTAGGAAAGAGGCCAGGATTAGAAGGAGAGCAAAATTTAGCAGTATGGAGGACTGGATTGCAAACGGTAAGCATTTTCTCATGCTTGTGACTTTACCATTTTTATGCAGCAGTCTTTTAAAGTGTTCAGAGGAGTGATAATGTGATGTGCCTTTTGGGGCTCAGGTACTTCTGTGGTCATCTTTAACTGCGGTTTAGACTCTTTTTTTGTTTGAATTCTATAATTTAAAGGGTCTCGTCCCTTCTCTACGCAACCTTTTTCCCGGCCCTTCAACATCTCAGGCAAAAGCAGCCCTGTGCAGCTAGATATTCCTGTTGACTGGCTTGTATCTCACTCGGTGTGTAAGTTTACGTGTTCACAAGCTCTTGCATATGAGGAGGAGGAGGAGATTTCCATGCAGTTGTTTTGAGAAACCAAGGAATTAATGAGCTTTTGCAATATTAGGTTGTTTGCGCAGTCGCTGTCATAAGAACCCCCTCAGAAATGCTGTTCTGCAAATGAAATCCTACCACTGTTTGATTTGGTTTAGAATTAAAGATGACTTATGTGGTAAGCAGTTAACTTGGAAAACTTGCCTTAACATGTAAGGCTGGTTAATGCATATGGTTTGGTGATCTTTGCATGGTTTTTTTATTTTATTTTTAAACAGCCGATGTAGCAGCAGTGAGGCACCGTCTGGCATTTTTTAAGCTGTGTGATCATTCCTCTGCATCAGGGTTTCAGGAAGACACTGTCACCACACCCACCAGCAGTTCTCTCTTCTCTGGGGACTCCTTTCGCTCGCATTTCCTACGGTGCCTGTGGAATTCAGCCGTTCAGAAGCATTTGTTTGACTCATTCTACAACGTTACAGGATTTTGCTAAGGATTTTGCTATAGAGTCAGAAGCCCTTGAGCAGAACAGCTTCAAGCTGACAGCATCTGCCAGCCTGTGCCCTTGCAAGGGATGGGGGCTGGGGCAGGGGTGTGCATATACCTAAGATCCTGGAGTAATTTATGATATAACCTGTGTTTGGCAGCAGCAATGCGTAGATCGCTCAGTTAGAGTAGCACCAATTTTCTGTGCAGAGCATAAGGAAGATGACTGTGGGGTGAATGCACAGACAGCTTTGAAAATGATTGAAGCAGTTACGTTTAGTCTTTCTAAAAATTAATTGAAGAAACACCAAATATTATTAAATATTATTAAAAACATGCGATCCATGTTGTCCTCTCCTGCAGAGCAGTATTTGTTACGTAAGTATGGATTTTTAAATATGTAGTAATCTTTATGCCATGCAAATAGCATATAGTCTCACTTCTTTATAGTCTGGGTTGCAACAGGCAATTGCAATAACCCAGATGTGTTGAAAGATAAGGTGATGTATTGCATAAAAATCTAGAGTATTGTGGAGTGGCAAAACCTTGTGATACAGTTAATTTCTTCATAGAGACGTTTCTCTGGTTTATTCAAAAAAACATGCTATGGCTTTTAACACAGATATGTTTATAAATGGATATTTGGTCCAAAAGGCACCTTTTGATTACTTTGCTCTTTATATATGGGTGTGTGTGGAATTTTTAGTTTGAGACCTCCGTAGAGAATAATGGTAGGCATGTTATTGATTTTGCACAAATTCAATACACCAAAGTAAAACTGATAACAAGAGGAGTTGTAGCTGTTTAAAAAGTACCTTTAGGCAGGTGTTCTCAGGCTAAAATCCTTGAATATGTAGAAAGGTACTGTGAAGTGTTTCAGGGTTGTGTTTTTTTTCTGAACTAAATTAGATGATGATTTCTGCAACTTTTTTGATTGTTTAGTCTGATTAGTTTAATTTTCCAAATAAGAAAATCTTGAGTGAGATGGGGAGACCAATGAGGGACAAAGGAATGCAATTGTGCAGTTAGGTTTTCTTGATATTTTTAGTAGACATGGGTAAACCTCTAATCTGTATAACCTTCCTAGTTTAATGAACCATGATATCAGTATTAGATGTGACTATATACTTTCTTCAAACATCTTAAGTGGTTATTCAGTTTTTCTCTATTTTCCAAGTGGTTTACCAGATGTATCTATTTAAATCCTGAATTTCTGATGCCACACTATCTTGACTCATGAAGTGTGTCCCATTCACTCAGACTGCTTTTTTGTAAATGACACTTGACAAGCTGCCGGACAGGAATTTAGAAACTGGTAAGTGTTGGCATCTTCAGTCACTGATCAAACTCTTCCACACCTGCTGTCTTATAGGGTTTTAGTGTTTGAAGGGTTTTTTTCCTCCCCTTACGTCTGTTCATATAGGGCTTTTCTTGTTAGCTGATCTGCAGACATATGTTAGTTGGGTTATTTTGGTGTTTATTTCTTTGCAACGAGGGAGCTAGCAAAAAAAATGCGTATTTGCACATTGCTTGTGTTACTGGTGTAGGTGGTTTTGCTTTGCATCAATGTAATGCAAGCTCAAAGTGTTAATTTGCAACTCGGTGAGAATGGTGAGGAGTTCAGCATTTAACAGCATTCCTTCAGTACCTATTAAATACATTCAATTGTACTCCTTTCATCAGATGTTTCAGGAGACTTAGTCTTTTGGCCAGCAAAATGAGGAATTTTCTACTGAAATGATTTCCCCACTCTTTTTCTGTTATGTTTGTTTCTTTTCTTTTCCTTTTCTTAAATGTATGCTTATATAAATTGCACCAAACACAGTAACTTCTTGTACAGCTCACATAGAAGCTCATACAGTAATTGTAAGAGGCTGTTTTCCAAGTGTCAGAATTGACATTCTAACAAATGGTTGAGTACCTTCTCTGCAGCATGTCTCAACCTGTGTTTTTAATTACAGACCTTTTAGTGCACAAATTATCCAGTATTTCAACTTCTAAAGTTACTTTCACCCAAGTCTGGTCACCTCAGTCTGCTTGATTTGCTTGTGGGCTTCTAATTTGCAAATGCCCACAGCTTAAAGCAACATGAGTGAATGAGTATTTTTTTTGGCATTGTAGTGCTGGACAAGCCTGTTTTCTTTTATCTCCCTTCCTTCTCCCCCGTCCCCAGGCTATCAGTATTTCCTATTCCAGGATAAGATTTAGACTCTACACTTAACAGCACCCTGTTAACCCCCTGAAATATGCAGTCCCCAAGTGAAAAGAAAATTCTTCAAAATAGTGGTTTTCAAATGAAGTTAGCATTTTCAGTAGAATAGATGCGTGTCTTTGTAATTACAGGGAGATCAGTGTATGTGAGAGCCAACTTACTACTGTCTCTCATCTTGTCTTCAGGTTCTGCTGGCACCTGAATTTTTCACCAGTGTAGGTTCCTCCTACTTGTTTCACCTTGCTAGACAAACTGAATTATGGCCAGATTCCAGTCTTCATAGTAAATTTCAGTTACTCTCCTAAAGCTAACATGGACTTTAGACACACAATATCTTAATTATATTTACTAGCAAAAAGCAATAATTACTTCTGTAGTCTGTGTGTACAATAGACTGGTTTCACATTTTTAAAAAATGTGGTGTACCTCCATCCACTCCTCACTCAAACTATCAGACACTGAAGTGAACAGTCTCTTACCCTATTCTCCTTAGCAGAATTTGTCGTGAGGACTGTCCACCAACATTAAAGTTATCACAACGGACTCTACCCAAGTTTCTTCAACACATACAACAAAAGCAGAATGGGCCAGGTTCGCTTTGTTTGATGGGGTTCTGTTGATAAACATAAGCTGAATTTCTGGCCCAGCATGTCCAGTGCTCTCAGTTCCCAAACATAGTTGTTCTGGCTCTGTGAGACACCAAGAGGACGGATTGGAGGAATGTTTGTTCTATCAGCTGTGTTACAGGAAAAAATGTTTTCCCTGGGCTATTTGTTACAGTGTTCTGTTTCAGAACACTTACCTTTCATCCCAGATATTTGTTCTCCTTCAGGTGAAATCTACTATCACCATCTCTGCTACCTGTGTCTGTTGCTCAAGGGTGAGCTGCAGAAAAGTTATGATCTGTAGTATATCAGGGTAGAAGTCCTTATGTACAGATATGTCAGAAAAATGGTGAGTTTGCATTTCTGGATTTTTTTTTTTGCTTCCCCTTGCCCTTTCCCTTGTGTTTTAAGCCAGCATTTTGGAGCATCTGCTGACAAGGGTATATCAAAAGACTGTAGAGTAGATCATCTATTCTTGCATTTTGGCTGGCAGTGCATTTTGGCTTGCTGATATATTACACTTGTAATCCTATACCAGGCATAGTCTCCTAGAATAGATCATAGAATCACTGAAAAATGTAAGTTGGGACCTCTGGAGGTCATCTGGTCCAACATCCCCCACCCTCTGCAGTGCTGGCTTCAAAGACAGATCGTGTTACTCCTAGGGTCTTGCTCCAGTTGAGTTTTGAATATATCTCCAAGGATGGAAAGGCCACAACTCTTGGGTACAAAGGAGAAAAAAAAAAAAAAAAATCCTCTTTGAGAGTGGTTAAGAGCTAAAACAGGTAGTTGAGTCAGTTTCCCTTGTTGCATCTTGTGATGGTTGTCTGTCTCCTGAATGCCCCTTTTCTTTGCATCTCTGAAAAGGGTTTGGCATGCTCTTCTCAATAGCCCTTGCCCACAAGGTAGTGAAGACTAGACCTGGATCCCAGTTCTCATGGTCCCTGCTCATACGTAATGTGCTGCAGCCTCTTTACTGCCCTAATGCACTTCCACTGGGCCCTCTCTGGTTGGCCAATCTCCATTATTTTGGGCTACTCCAGACTGGATGTGTGGCTAGCTGTCACCCAGAAGGGAATAATCATTTCTGCCAACCTGTTGGCTGACTTTTGCTCATACATCCAGCCCAGTTTGTGGTCAGCCTTGGTTGCTGCAAGGTGCCTTGTTGACCTCTGTTCTATTTGTACACCTGGATGCCCAGCTCCTTTTGCTGGTCCCCCCAGCCTGCACTGCTTTATGAGGTCCTGGCACTGCTGCAAGACTTTGCGTTTATCTTTGCTGAATATTGGGACTTGTGTCAAGCCAGTCTTCCAGTTTGTCCTGATGCTGGGAAGTGGCAGCCCGACTCTTCATCATTTCAATCAACCCCCAGTATGGTGCGATCCTCAAATAGGATGAGGGTGTGTCTATCCCATTGACCAGAAAAAGCAGTATTGACCTTGCTAGTGACCCATGAAGAACCCCACTTGAAGTCAGATGCGAGTTCGACCAATACAACCATTGACATGTGGACAAGAACCATCAGACCACAACCACTGCGTTTGAAGCCTGATGACTCAACTAGTTTTTCACCTAACTTTTAAAAATGATAATATATCTTCTTCTAAAAGTGATAATATATATTCTTCTTTCCCCCAATCCTTATCTTTCAGCAATGCAAATTTAATGGACAGATTAGTGGAAAGCTGAACAGTGGAACAGAAATGGTTTGAGTTGCAGAATTCTAAAAATGCATCATTGTTTTTAAGAAGGAATTGGAAATGGCTTGTGAGAAGAACAGAGTCCTGCAGATGAATGATTTTTTTCTTTTAACCAGTCTATATTAATGTTGAAAGGGGTGCATTCAAAGTGATTTGAACTGGAAAGAAATTAAAGGAAGAACTGCGATTTTCTTGAGTTAATTTTTTTTTGGTACTAATTTACATTGTTTGAGCTTCATTGCACTGGTTGTGTGTGGAAGATGTTTGTAGGAAAAGCAATTGAGGAAGAGTGGTTTTAAGGGAAATACGTGACAATGGAATCAGAAAGAATCAGGAGGTTCAGCATATTGGAACTATTTTAAAATAATTTTTACTTTAAAATCACTGGAGTTTTAAAGTCATCTTTATGTATGACTTTCCTCTGTTTTGTTTTTTTCTTTAAGGTTTGGGGGAGTCTTCAGAAATGGTGGCAAATTATTGTTAATCAGAATTTGTGAATTATTCTTCATCTGAAAATGAACTGGTGTTTAGTGTGGAATACTCGAAGGTCTATGAGCATGGCCATCCTGAAAGACTTGAGATCATCTGAGTGGTGAAATGTGGCACTGGGCAGGGTTTGACTGCAGCATGGTGCAGGGGGTTTGTGAGATAGCCTTAGCAGGTGTTACGAGGTCACAGGTGGACACCATGGAGCTGTGAACTTGCTAGGGAGAAAACAGGGATCAGAGAGCGTGTTTCCAGCTCTAGAACAGCTGACATCTGTGGACCATTTTCACGCCATCTCAATGTAAGGAATGGAGTTGTGCACTGGGAGATAGGCTATCTGGGTACAGGCAGGGTTTCCAGCGTTGCACAGCAGCTTAAGGGTGAAAGACTTCTGTCCAGCAGCCCTGTTTTAAGGGAAGATTCATATGAAAGTCCTGTGTTTACACCTCTGTTTCTGCTCTCCCTTCTCACCTCCCTCTCCATCCCTCTCCCCTCCTCAGCAAACTGACTAGGACCCACCATCATCTGCCACATTGACCAGTGTATGTGTTCAAACCAGTACCTGATGTTTCAAATACATACACATCGCTGTGCATAATTGAGGTAAATCTTGCCATCATGCCTTAGTACACTCATTTTGCTAACTTCACTAGATCTATTATTCCTTACACGATTTTTTGCTTTTTTGTTTGATTTGGACGTGGAAAACTTTGCACAACAATATAGATGTCTTTGAATGACTTAACTAAGCCAAGCAGCTTTGGTTGTCAAAAGATACACAAGTACCTTGACTTTGCAAGCGGACAAGTGTTTGGCAAATGAATTAGATAGATCTATGGAAAATTTCTTCTATAAGGCATCTCAATCAATAAACATTAATTTGCTTTATGTCACAACTGACATGTACTGTCAAGTTTAATGGTCAGAACATCACTCCAAAAAGTAAATCTGGTGGCAGAGATCAGAATTAATGTTCTGGAAATGAGCAAAATATTGTTATTGAAAGGTTGAACATGACTTTTTTTTGTCCTAAGTGTTGTTATAATTTTATGGTTATAATAAAACTGTGTAGCACTTTCTCTCCAAATAGCTTTTCTCTTTGTCCTAAACAAAACAAATTATCCTAAGAATTCTTGCAATGAATTTGGGAAAAATTCCTTTCCAGTTATGAATTTATAGAGCTGTGCATGGAAGTAGATATATTGACTTGTCAAACATAAAAGAGTCTGAAGATGCATTGACCTTTTATTTTTAAACGCTTGAGTTTGCTGGAAGTGCAGAATAAAATAATAATCTATTCCTGAAGAAGCTGAACATATAGATTGATGCCAGCAGGAGTACTGAGAATTAAGAGAATGCCTTCAGTTTTGAGTAAAAGCCTGTCTGCCATACCTTGAGGAGTAGTCACTCTCCTAAAAATAATCTTCTGTCAAATACAGGGAAAAAGTGAGAGCTAGCAACTTGCAGCCTGGTTTACTTAATGGAAGATGTATGGGGGTTTTTGTATTGTTGTGGTTTTTTTTGTTGGTTGTGTGTTTATTTTTTTGTTGGTTTGGGTTTGTGTTTTGTTGGTTTTTTGTTTTTTCTTTTTACATTTCTTTTCATTGTTGATATTGGAAAGTGAGCAGGGAGTGAGTTTTTTTTCCCCTTCTCTCTATGTTGCCTGAATCTCATCTTGCTGTGGTTGAATGTGGATTTGGGCAGCGAGCTTTATCTGCTGGCAGTAGCTGCTAGTTCACCTTTAATTGCTGTTGCAGCAAAAGAGGACTTTGTTGTTGGGGAATATGGGGCATGGTTTTGAGAGGGAAAAGCACGCTTGGTTGGGAATTTCCCTTATGGTGCCGCAGGCAGAAATTGTTTCTTCTGTTTTCATTGGAGATCTTGGCCTTCGTAGTGACTTAATCAAGATCCTGTGCTTTTGTTTTGAGATTCTTGAGCTCTGAAAACATCAGACCATAAAACCTTGTCAGGAAGAAAGGTGGTGATGAATTTAATACTAATTTTGAGCTTGTCTTCATTATGAGTTGCTGTAACAGAAAGGAAGAGTTTGTGTGTTGTTTTGGACTGAGATTTGCCACTTTCCTGTTAAACAGTGGTTTTATCTGAGGTTGCCTAGAGCCAGTTTGGTAGCACAGGAGCTCTTGGGGTTTTCTGTTGTATGGGTGCAGCAGATCTGGTTTTCAGTCTATAACTGCAATACATTTTACATTCAGTGAACTTTGTGGTAGAAAAGAAAGAAGAAACTTCATTTCTGTAGAAAGCAGAAAGCTTTCAATGGAAAAAATACTATTTTCTTTTTTTCTGTAGATTACATCAAGGGATACCCAGAAATTGTCAAAAGAAGTGGGACCATTGTTAGAGTTAAAATGAGAGAATAAATGGAGTTAAAAAGAAGATTGGAGCTGAAATGAAAGGCAATTTAAGAAATCTGTTCACTGACTTCTGTGTGGTCAGTCTGCAAGATTCGGCTGATTAGGGAGTTCAGTCACTTTTAGCATGAAGCAAAAGAAAAGTGCAGAAGTTCCCACTACCTTCCGGAGTATTTTTTTTTTTTTTCCCCTTGCTACTTAAAGTGCTGATTGAAGTTTGATTTGGTATGTGTGTATATAATCTGTGTGTCTTATTTAAAATTCAGACTGCAAGTAATACTTAGTAGCATCAGAATTTAAGAAATTAAATCTCCCTTGGTAGTGTGTTAGCTTTTTTCTTCCCCTTCATCTCTTGCTGTGCTCCATCCCTCTGCTCCCCTGGCTTGGCCGCTGCATTTTCTTATTTCCCCCAGGTGCAGGCAGGTGCTTAAAACAACTTGCTGGCAGGGACTGACAGCTTTTTTCCTCTTTGTTGGCGGTATTTGGTGAGATCACATGGGCACTAGCTCCAGGAGCTGGGAAATTATGTTGCAATCTGTTCCAGTTAGGTTTTTGTGAGTAATCGCAAGCTTCCCATGTCTGTATTGTCTGAAGGTTTTCTATTGTTAATTGATTCAGTTGCTTGAAGCTGTGACAGCTAAGATAAGCCTTACTATTTTTAATTCCAGTTAAGTATTTGTAAAATGTGAATTTTGCTGTATGTGGCTTGAAAGTGAGATGGCAAGTCTCTGAATGTATTTGTTTAACCATCTGTAGACAAGTACAATTAGCATGTACTGTAAGGGCAGTGGTTATTATCCTGTCTAGTAAGCACGCACAGTTCTTCCTTACTGGAAGATTATTTTAATATTCCCTTGGTGTAGCTTGGGGCAGCAGGGAGGTGGATCCCCACGCTAAAAATAATAAAGGAAGTTGTGCATTTGTGTATTGCATCAGTTTTCGGCAAGCTTAAAGTAATGTGTGATAGAATCATGGAATGGTTTTGGTTTGAAGGGACCTTAAAGATAATCTATTTCCAACCCCCCTGTATGAGCAGGGACACCTTACACTAGATCAGGTTGCTCCGAGCCCCAACCAACCTGGCCTTGAACACGTTCGGGGAGGGGGCATCCACAGCTTCCCTGGGCAACCTGTGCCAGTGACCCATCACTCTCACATTAAAGAATTTCTTCCTAATATCTAACCTAAATCTACCCAAAATACCCTTGTGTTGTGCAAGAGCATGTCTGCTTCAGTTTATTCTCTAAAGACTATTAACAAGTTTAACTGCTTCAAACTACACACACACACCCCTCCAACCCATGTACATATACAGAAATAGTTCATGTGCAGAAATCGATGTTCATCATTCAAGTTACAGAATAATTGATCCATTTTTTTTATATTGCTTTAAATTGAGGAGGATCTTCACTTCAGGTGCAGATTAAATTGCACTAAGGAAAAGGAAATAATCTGTAAATATTATCAAATGGTGCAAGTAAGAGCTGACTTGATGTCTCAGAGCAAAGCAAGTTTGCAGTTTCTTGCTGAATGAAAAGTTTAGCGGTTTGTTTATGTGGAAGATAAGAGGTAGGGTTAACTAACAAAAATACAATATTTTGAATTTTATTGCTTTGACGTGAGCCCTCGTCTAATTAAATAAGTGCTTTCTGGAAAGGTTGTTAGTAGTCCAGGTACTTTGGTTTCTTCGTTCCCTATGGAAGAAAACTGGAGAATGGATGTGTAATGTGTAAAGGTTTTTTTGGGAATGAGTGTGTGTATGGGGTTGGTTTGTTTGCTTTTGCAAGTGAAATAATATATGGATGTTTTGGCGGTTTTGGAGTTCTGGGATGTCAAGGCTTACTGTATTGCTTACTTTGGAAATGATGCAGTCTTATGGCCTGTTTACAGGGCAGGACAAAAGTTAGGGAGTTGGTTACAGGATGGGGGGAGATCTATCTCACACTAAAGTACTTCTAACCCTCAGCTTGCTGTTTAGGGAAGAGAGAACTTGTAAAAAAGCTTTTATTATAACTTTTCCAGGTTGAACTGATTGCTGCACTTCTTGATATTTGAGTCAATACTGAAATACAATTCCTACTATCTTTTTATATTGGCAGTGGAGCAAAATAAACCCATTTCATGGGAAGATTCACTGTGAGCTTTTTTTAATTTTAACTGGCTGTAACAGGACCAATCTGAAATAATGTGTCTTTAATTCTGTGCGCTAGATTCAGAACCTCTTGGTTGCAACTCTTAGAGATTCAGCAATAAATGTATCCTTCCTCAGATATCATTTATGTGTTACTGCATGTATTTGCTCCTAAGTTGACTAAAGGAACTGTAGTATGAAATATTTTGTACAACTTCCACAGAGGTGCTTAAAAATAACTACACATTCCTCTTTTCTGTTTTGCTTTAGTTGTAGAATAATATTTTTGTTCTCTGCTTTGGTGAGTTTCGTGTTTTGCTTCAATATATATATAGTTGATACTTTTAAAAAAGAGCATAAATGGTTGTTCCCAGTAGGCTAAGTAGCTTTTGACCTAAACGTTTAAAGTTTAGCTTTGACATGTGAGATTAAAGTGTAACTTCCATAAATGAACTGTCAGCTCCTATATTTGAAAGTTTTTTTTTATTTTCTGCTCTGTTTCTCACTGTGATTTGTTCAGGTGTAAAGAAAAGATACCAACACAGTTGAGAAGAAAAAGCAATGAAAATGTAATTAATAACTATTAAGATAGTTACTTATACACATGAGTTTGTGTCCTCTGTCTCCAAGCAGGTATTTTCCTTCTGAGGTATCCCAGTTGGACCTGGCTTGGTGTAGTACATCACTGCTCCTCCTCTTCCTTCTAAAGCAGATGGCAGCTGGCTGTAAGCTCCCTGGGTCCTTTGTCTGTCCAGTGCTCATTGCTCTGATCTTTATCTGCAGTGGAGATAACTACATATAATGATCTAAAACCATCTGACTTTGAGTTGACTGGTCTGTTGGAAATATGCTTCAAATGCATGTTGCACTGCAGGATTACATTTTAAAAGGCATCAGTGGATAGTAGTGATAGTCTGTGTGCTACCTTACTTCATTGGGGAGCTACTGAGTTGTATAATATGTGTGCCTGAAAAAAGAGGATTGCATTGAACTGGGAAAAGTGAAGAAGTTGAATAAAATGATTGAGAGCATGAGTATAATGCTACAGAGGAAGCATGGCACAGAAACTTGCACTTTTAACCCAAGTGGCTTATTTGTGGTCTCAGAACTGGGAAATAGGTAGGCATGAAACAGAAGGGCTGTTTAGAGGGTAACTGTAAAACTCATCCTGAGTAAAGTGAATTTTTGTTTGTTTGGCTTTTTTTGTTGGTGTCTTCAGGAAGATGTGTGTATGATTTCAAAACTTGTATGAAAAAAACTTGCTGACATCTGGCATGTCTAAGAATTGAGACAATAAATTGAGGCTATTTTATGATAATTTATTTTATGATAATTGTTTTCACCACTTGAATCAAAATTGGAACTGGAATGTAGTTCACAGAGTAGACATAAAAGTGCAAAATTTATTTTTGTCTCTCAATAATAAAAGGTTTCTAGGTATGGTAGTCTGAAGTTACAGTTAGTACTCTCTTAAACTGTATTAAAATACTGCTATATTAAAAAAAACAAATCCATATGAATGCGTGGAGTAGAAATGATGCCATACCAAATTGTGTGTTGATACTCTGGTGAACTTTACTAGTCTACATTTAAAATTAAATTATATTGTAAGGGGCTTAATCACAAGCCCATTGCTCTTTGCATTCTACATAAAAAATAGATGTAAGGTCTTTTAAAAAATAAATAAATCACCTCTATTTACACAATGAATGTTCCCAGCCTTAACTAATTACTGATACAGGTAGTATCAGAGATACAGAGTTGTGTACCTTAGGGTTTGGTGTTGTTGTTTTTTTGTTGTTTTTTTTTCTTATTGTTAATATGGTAAATTTTTCTTGTACTTCATTCTGGTTAGCTGTTGGATTTTAAATCTCTTCCTTTTGAATGACAGTTTCCATTTTTGTTTTGCTACTCTGTGTTTCTTACCGCTCTTGAGTATGAAGGAGGATGATTTTTTTTTTTTTGCCAGTATAAGAGCTATTTTATACAACTCTGCATTAAAAGGTATTTACTGGATTTCAGTAGTACTTACCAATCTGGAAAGATGAGCTAAAGCTGCTCTACGTGCTTTAACAGGTTCCTGCAGTTCTGAATGCCTGTCTGCCTGTCTTTTGTATGCAGTAAGTACAGAGGCAGCTGATTGGGGTTGGCCAAGTTCTGCTACATCAGTTGTAATTATGTAAACTTAGACATGCCAGCTGTGATTTAAAAAAATAAAAATCAATTAACATTTTAGGAAGGCGTTCCTCTTCTGTCTTCCCTCCCTCATTTAAAGTGAAAGCAGATTACCTCTAAGTCAAAAATGTTTTGAAAAATCTTTGTGATATACGGTGGAAGCTAAGACATGGTATTTGTCTTTTTTGAGAAAAACCTGAATTATCGAATGTTTTCTGAAATACAATATGCAAGAGTACTGCTGAAGTGGTAACTCTGAACTGGTAACTAATGCCATGCCCAAACAAGCCCACTGTATTTGTGGAAGAAGAATTTAAATCCTGCCCTCCTACCCCTTCAGACAGAAGTGTGTCATCAATAAAGTGACTTGGGAAGCAGAGAAGCTTGAAAACTTAAATTCAGGTCATAAAAGTTTAAGTAGTGTCTGGTCTCGGAAAAGATACATATGTCTGGAGGGAAAAAAATAAAAGGCAGACAAAAGGGAAGCAGGAAGACAAGAGTGGTACAGCAACGCTGAGTCAACAGAGGCCCTTAGAAAAGGAGAATTCAACCCTAGTGAAACCAATACAGGAACCCATAAAATCCATCAGACAAACATACGGGAAGGAAATCAGAAGGGTGCTAAGTCTGTGAAGCAGATGGTCTACTTTATAATGCGTCAGCATACAAAAATAGGAAGTAAAGTAGTTCCTTCTACAGTAGATAGTTAAAGGAAGAAATTAAATGGGACTTTGGTAGTAGGTATTCTAGGTGTTTGTTTTGGTTGGGGTTTTTTGGTCTTGTTAATAAGAATGAATTACTGTCAGGCTTTAGGATATTAAATAAAAAGATGCTCAAGCTCATGCATTGAAGCACAGCATTCTGTGGTGACCAGTAGGATATGTTAAGGAATTCTAGTAGAATTTAAGGAAGATAGGGTTGTTCTGTTTCAAATGTGTGTTTTACTGTCAGTGTGAGTAACACGGTGAAATGACAAAAATTGTGTAAGAATAGTAATTTGTTTAGTTTGGTTAAGACTAGGCAGGTTTATGAGAAAATACAGAGTAACCTGATGAAGCAGCTTGAGTGAGCAACAAGGAGACAAGAACAGCACTTTGGTCTTAAGCGGATTTACGGAAGCTTAATTACTGTCTCAGTTTGTGAAGGAAGGGGGCAGGACAAACATGAGTTGACAGATAGAAGAGGACCTTGATTCTAAGTCCAGAATTTAGCAACCAAAATTTAAGTACATGGAAGAAAATAGGTTGCTTTATATTAGTGCTCGTCTCCAAGGGATAAAAAAAAAAGGTGTGGGGGAAGCATATGAGACAATGGAAAGGTAGAACATCTCCTGTGAACAATGAACACTCAGCAAAACTAAATCCAAGGAAGAGGAAATACTCCCACCCACTCTTTTTTCCTTATCCTTGTTCTCACAAAATTAGTGTTTACATTGAAAAAACACATCTCCTCCAGAAGCCACTTGAAGCAGAGAACTCTCCTGAGTATTGAGATGATTTAGACATTCATGTGAGTAGCAAGTAGGAGGTGTTACAGTAAATAATCTTTTCTTAGAAAAGTCGAGAATTATCATGTGTGGGCATAAGCACATTTCAGAGGTATGGGTGGTCTTTTTGGTTGAGGTTTTTTTTGCCTTCCAGAAGAAAGCATCTCTCAATGTGGTACTAATGTAAATGGAGAAGCAAATGCTGTCCATTTTTAGAAACATGATGTAGGTTAGATTTACCAGGAGTCAGTCTCACGGAATTGAAATATTTTTTTTCTGAAATACAGCCATATTGCATGGGCAGCTCGTGACCTCAGTGTGTGTCAGGTCCTCCTGGGATGGGAGGAACATTGATTTGCTGCTTCTGTAAAAACAAAACATCAAATGCTTTGATTGTATGTTGCTCAACTTTTGCTTAGGAAAATCATCAGGAACGACTTATCTTACAAACATACAAGTACCTTCTACTCCCCCTTTTCAGAAGTTGCTACGAAGCTGTAGCATCACTGGAGATTATGTGAGCCCTTAGCTCTGTGAATATGAACAGCATTAAGCAGGAATTGCTCTGGCTGAAAACTGAACTACCTTAGTAGTTGAAGTGCTTCCAAGCGCTAGTGGTGACTGGAGCCACGTTGCCTTCATGTGCCCAATTCCGGCTACTTTGCAGCCACTGCTGTCACCAGGAAAAAGACTTGTGAGGAGTTGAGATCTGCCCTGTGGCACACTCATTTCCATCTCAGATATACAAAAAAAAAGTCTGAGGGCTGAGCAAAAGCTGGTGCAGTAGAGTCAGTCCCGAAGTTGTTAAATGCAACTCTTCCTTCTTCTCTTACTAAAGAGAAATGTAAGTTAGTTGATGTCAGGGTGGATCTTCTTGTCATTCGTTGATATTTCTGAAATCTGTTGTGCAGTTTCAAAATGTGATACAGAAATTATATACATGGCTATTTTGGCAAATCCCACTGGAGAGCCATCTATTTGAGTGCAGAAGGTGGCTGGTGGTTGTGCCCCACCCTTGAGGTAGAGGGAGCTCCACATTTTGTTATTGTGAAATAGCCTCTGCTTTTGATGGTCAGATTAAATTCTAACCAGTTTCCATTTGTAAGCATCAAATGGGGTGAAATATTTTTTCAGAGGGGCTTTAAACATTATAACGCACTTAACATTCACAAAGCATATCTGCAAAGCAGTTCACATGTCTACTGCATTTATACTGGATTTGTTAATTTTTTTACCCAGCAATGTATTTGTAAATCCTTGCTGTGTGGGTTGCTTGTGCAGATATGTTCAAGCAAAAACCCCACACTTCAAAGTCTGTATGCTGTGGATGTAAAGTTCTTTCTTGGGCATGAGGAGGCCTCATGTCAGTGTTACCTCAGTATGTGTTTCTGAGGCTTGCGAAAGGAGGGCGCTTGACTTCAGCTTTTCTGCTTGGGGCATAAAAAGCCACCTTTTATTACTGTTTGCATTGAATTACGGGAGTTAATCATTGCTTGTCTGTGTATGTATTGCGAGAGAATGTGTTCACTGAAGGCAGTAAATCTAACAGTTCAAGTTGTTTTCTTCAGTTCTGTGTGCTCAGTAAGATCTTTCAAGTATGATTTTCCTGATGACCTTCAGTATGAGAACGTACATGTGGTGTGTCTAGTCCCATTTCTTTAACTTCACGCATCATCAGCCCATTTCAAAAAAGGTGTAAAGCCTCAGTGCCATACAAATGTGGGATGATCTTCCTCCTAGTTCTTAATAGGAATTGTTTTAAATCCTGAAGAAGGGTGCTTTGTATCTCTTCTAAAGGACCTGTGTTGGGTTTTTTTAGGCTCTTGCTTGTCAGGTCTGTTTTTAAAACTGGATTTTCTTTGTAGTTTTTTTCTTTATGCCTTTTTTTTTTCAATAGTAATCTGAATGTATTTATTACACTCCTGAAAAGAACAAGAGGCACTTCTAGGAATGGTTGCAGCTGTTGACTTTGCATTTGTTAAATGTAAATATTTCTATTAATAGAAACACAACAATAATTGTAATTAGAGTGCTGTTGCATTTTTAAGGAGAATGTTGATGTAGGTTACATAGCCTAACAGTAATAAACATGAAAATGCTTCTTTTTCAAATACGCATTTGAATTCAAATTCCTAATATAAAGGAGGATAAAGTCACTGGTTAATATTTTTTTTTATTCTCTTCTTACAACTGTTTTTGAAGGTGATGTTTTCTTCCACCAATATCATTAAAATGAGACATTTAATTTCCTTTTGCTATGTCAAAGTAATGTAAAAATAATTTTAGTTCTAAAGAATGTTAAGAATGAGCTGTAATAGAAAAGAATATGAACCTCTGAAATATTTATTACTTTTTGAATGGATCTTTTTGTTCATGTTTATTTGTGGTTAGTTGGAAGGAAATAAGCACTTTGCATCCTGCTAAGCATGGAAGGCTTTAAATATGTATTGCTTGGTGTTAACTTTTAAAAAATATTTCTTATGACTGACACATCCTGGTGTAGTTTACTCTTCCCGCTACTGACCTTGAAAGCACGTCTGCGCAATAATTGCTTATTGCTGGAACAAAAGATAGTTCTGTCTAAGATCTGTTTGAATTCAGGAAGCTGTGTTTGCCAAAGTAAAATCTTGGTGACGCAGCTATGTCAGGTTTCAGCAGCCACACCTCTGCGAGGCAGTTTGAAATTTTCAGTTTTAACCTTTGTTCATAGCTATATTCCTTTTCCAGCAAAACATCTGAAGCGGTTTTCTTTCTTCCTTTTGCAATGGAGCTGTGCTAAAGAAAGGCAGAGTTTCAGAAGAAAAAGCAGCAGCAAGTGCTGTTGAGGTTTGCAGTTGTTTGTGTTAAGGTAGCTGGACAGCTGAAGGATAAATGGATTCTCTTCTCAATCATTGTGGTAAGGGTAACACTCAATATTCTTAAGTGTTGAATGGTGTAGATAGTGTGGGTTTTGTAGAATAGGATTTAAAAGTGAGCTGTGCATGATACCTGAAAAACAACACAGAATGCCATCACTGGGCTCCAGTTGCATTCCATAGTACACTTTTCAGTGTGGCTCTGGGGTATTGCATTAACATTTGTCTTTGGTATTGGTGTTGAATGTAAGAATACCTTTCTAATGAGCCATGCTGCTCAAAGTGCTCCCTCCAGGGCTGCGTGGATATAGTTTTCACTGCTTTTATGGTGAGGATTTGCTTTTTCTATAATTACGGATTTGTACAAATCCCTTAAAAATTAGTAGGTTTTGGACAGCAATTACAGTCTGAGCATATTTCACTATTAATGCGCTGAGCTGCTGAGTTGATCCCTTTGCCTGTGCTGTACCTACGTATGTTGACCTCTGTTGCGTGCTGTACGTGCTCCAGTGAGTGCAGGACTGGGTCTCTGTATCTTTGCACCATTAATACACTGAAAGGGAGCATGTAATTACAAATTAACTGTTCTAATTGCTTTGGGGGAAAAGCAGAGTTTTGAAATTGAGTCCTGAAGGATCAGCGTTTTTAAAAGCAGATCTGTCAATTTCTGCCTCAAGCCATCCATTTTATGCACGTGCATACACATGGGCTTTTCATTATCCAATACCGAAGTTTTGTAGTGAGACTCTGAAAGTTGCCCCTCAGGTGCAAGTACTAATTTGTCAAGCCCGTAAGTGCTTTTTAAGCATATTTTTTGAATAATTGCAGAACAAAGAGAGCTGAAATCAAGAGCTGTGGTCATAGAAAACACTCAGTGCATTGTTAATATTCCTCTCTAGACAGATGGGTCAAAACCTTGTTTACAGCAGAAGTAAATAAAGCAAGCAGTCTTTTTACAAATGACTTGTGAAGGAGTGACAGTAGAAACATGTGGAGCCTCTGTAGTTTTTTTTGTCGCTGTGTTCAGCTATGCCTCTTCTTTATACTACCCCAATTGACTGCCAAATTATGGGATTGCTGCTGAAGACCCTCATCAAAAGCAGTTTGTAATCTTCTTCTGTGGTGAGATACCTTTATACTCAACTTGGAGACATATTTAATGTGACATTCATGAGCACAGTCCAGTGTCACTGCGTTAAAATGGGCGTGCAGAATTTTTCATTTACAAAAACAGCCTTTTTTTTCTGTAACTTGCCAAGAATGCCATGTTTCTTTCTCTTATGCTCCTGCTTTCTGACTTGACTTCTTCCAGAGCCACTCAACTTGACTCCTTTCGTGAGTCTCTTGGAGAAGCTGATCAAGGGTACAAGCCATATGTACCTTGAGGGCCTAAACTGTAGTTTCTGCTAGACATGGACTAAGAAAACAAACTTACAAGCCCAGGGTTTTTACATGTGCAGCACTGACTAACTCAGTGATCACCAGATTCAGAACCTTTTTTTAAGAGGATTTTAGTATGGTCACTGAAGTATTTAGTGCAGTTTTCCTTTAGGAAATAAAAATCAGTTTCCTCATTGAATGCATTCCTAGTTATTGATATATGTTGACTTGCCTGCTGCAATGTAAATAGGGACCTACTATGCTTTTTGTGGTCAGAGCTTGCATCTGTCTAGCAGACAGTATCTGCAAAGAAACGAGGTTTAGCTTTACTTGTATAAATCTGTTACGTGGTAGATAGAAGATACCTGAAATGAGATCCAGATGCTCAACAGTGATGTCTCCCAAATGGTAAACTAAATAAAAATGTATGTGCTTCAGAAGTAGCTTGGGTAATGTACTTCCACCAGGAATCAGGATCGTTGCTCAAGTGTTCAATGTTTATTGAAAGTTTCCTTATAAAATGATTATATTTTTTTCCTGTCTCTATAGTAGTCAGAAATCGCAGGCCTCAAATTAAAATGAAATTAAAAAATCCTTGCTGGAAAAAGCAAAGAAAAAAAGGAGGTATGCAACAGCTGTTATAGATGAAAAAATACTTTTAGCTTCCCAGAGGTTGACTGACTATTGCCTTCCCCCTGGGCCACAAAGTGGTGAACGCTAAGGTGATGTGAAAATGGGATGGTAGAAGGCTTGGAAAAAGCATGAAATAATCTAGTTCCAGAATGTTTTAATTGAGTATTGGTTTTCTGGGTGTGTTTAGATATAAATGATGACATTTTCCTTGCTGTGTGACAACCTCTGAGAAGAGTTAGGGTACGCTGTGGAGTTTTTTGCCTAGTTAGGAAATACGTAAAATTAAGAGCGTTGATAATTGAGTACTTACATTCTATGTAGAGATGATCCTTTTACTTGAAGAAAGATTTACGTGATATTCACAGCCCATAAATCATTCTTACTTTGCCTCTCTGCAAGACTATTGGCAGTAGTGTACATTACTCAAAATATGCCTGTTTTCAATTAGCTCAAGGAAAATTCTCTAGTCATGGAAAGAACATCCATCTCTATTACCTGCTGCAAGAATTAAACGGCCAAATACATTTGCACAAAGATTACTAGAGTTTACTCTGCATAAGTAGTGATAAGTGCTGATTTTTTGATAGGATAGGATAGGAAGATTGACCACAACTGCCTTTCAATGTTTCTAACCCAGTGACTCGGAGTTGGGACCAGTTGTGGGATAGCTCCTAAGAAACAGAGAAGTCTAACAAAAAACAATTTCGGCTTGGAAAGCGGGACAGGTCTCCCTGAGCCATCTGTGAAAAGTGTGATGGAAGCTGGAGCTGGTCAGTCACTGCTGTGGGATGGCAGGACGGGTCAGGAATAACATCTAGGCAAGGTGCTGCCTCGCTCGTCCTAACTCAGTCTGCTCTTTTAGATGGGAGAGAAGTGCTGATGTTTGTTGTTTTTTCTATTTAGCAGCAGTTTTCTGCATACTCTTCATACATTTTTTCCCTTTTTTATCTCTGCAGTGGGGAAATGGAAAGCTTGTTAGTTTTGTTTTGTCTTGTCTTTTCTGTACAGCACTTAGACACCCTTACTTTTTATTTGTGGCTTTGCCCATTTAATTGTGCTTTGGTTAATAAAGTTCTTTGGCCGTTGCAATTACAGGTTACAGCACAGATCGTTCTGTGCTCTCAGGGTTTTTCTTGTATAGCTAGTTCCACCTCTCCTGCATAGACTTTGTTCCCTTAATTGGAGGAAAGGCAAGGGACATTGCCAACTTTAACAAAAAGCTTTTTTTCTTCCAAGGGGAATTGAAATAGTTTTCGTCTGTGACTTTTTCTATTGAAAATGAAGTTTGCGTAAATTGGCATAGTTAGAGATGAACAATGTCCCATTAACGTGGTCAATCCTCAACCCCTTTTTGAAGGCAGAATGGGTGATCTTGATTTCTGTGAGATTGCCAAAGTAAATGTCAGTTGAAGTCTTGTGGCTTGCACTTAGTTGGAACAATATACCTGGCCTTTAAATAAAGCTTTTTTTCACTGCCTGATCCAGAATGAAGAGCTAATTTTATTCTGGTTTGCCATTAGTGAACAGATTTTTAAGGGTATCAAATTAATAAGCACAACTGTTTTCCATTTTTCCAATGAAAGAGACATCTACTTCAGCACGTACATTTTGGTGTGTAAAACTCCTGACAAAGATCTGACTTTTTTAGGAGCATCTTGCCAGCCTGTTCAAGAGGGGAGTACAGGCTGCTTAAGAGCCCACTTGTGTGTCTGTCTCTACATTCAGAGGAGTCTGTTTTGTGAATGGTATGTCTGATGCTTCTAGAAAGTGAAAATTTCCATGAAGTAATATCACTACGTGTGTTTAGATTAAAACCATGGCATTGTTTCTTTGGGCTACTAGGGGTATGTGAAGCATCTAATAATTTAAGTAGTCACCTTTTTGTTGTGGTCAAAAGAAGTGGGTCATTTTGCAATGTATGTAAAACAAGTATACTCTGTGGCAGGATACATTGAGGCATGTTGCTGAGGCATTCTAAAGTCTTAATGCTAAAGAAATACTTCATAAGTATATGCTCTATACTGGGAATTATTGACACTTTTGTTAATAGCACAGAAGTCTGCATTTTTTAGACTTCAAAAATACTTTAGAGATCTTCACTATCTGGTTATGGCTGTTCAAGAACCTTAGAGTGTAGCTGTGCCAGTAGAAAACTGGCCTTTTATTGAAGTTTTAGTAGACACTTTTGAAGGGCTGTATTTTATCATGGCCTGAAGCACCACCAGGAAAAGATCTGTTGTGATGGATATCTGTTGTCTGCATGAATGACTCTACTCAAGATGGAAAATATTCTTTATTAAATTAAAAAACCTGGCTGTGGGTTGAATGTAGTATATGGATGAACAGAAACTTTTAATCATATTTTTAGCTGGAAGAGGAGGAAGGCCCTGACAGTGATAAGCTGACTTGTGTAGGTCATGAGTCAAGGGGTAGCAAGTGTCATTTTATATCTTGATTTTACTAATTGATTATTATCATGGTCTCAGGCTTTTGAAGGCTCAAGCAGATTAATACCCAGTTCTTAATAGTTTAAGTACTAGGTGAGTAGCTCACTACTGTAGGGTTTCTAGAAAAAATAATTTCTCCTTTACTTGCACAATAAACAAAAAAATCATTATAGAGCTGGGAACAGATGATTTATACCAACTATAGGTTCTGTGCTTTAATCACAATTGCATGCTTGTCTTTCACAAATGCTTTTACCCACTTGACTTTTGCATCCCATGAAAAGACCTTCCACTTGGGAAAAATCCTGAACTGCCAAAAAACCCATAAGTTTGTGGCAGAAATAGGAAGGTGATGTTTTAATAATTATAATAATTTCAATGTTTTAAATACCCTCCTTTCTGCTTATTTATATACGCATAAAGAAAAAAAATTGTACTTTATTTATTTATTTTGCCAGCTGGCTTCAGTAATACTTAGTAAGACGGCTGGTTACTGGAGTTAAACCATGTCTGTAAAAGCCAAAGGGAAGGAGCATTAGGATTGCCTCTGCACCTTTGAGGAAGCAGCCATAGGGAGCACGGGCACTCTGGCTGAACAGGGAAGAGGGAAACTCTTCCATCAAACACAAACACAGGATGCTGTTTGGAGCACCAGGTCCTTGCGGTGCCAGTGGTCAAGTCTACTTCCATTTTTACTGATAGTTGTGTTAGAGCTGAGGCTAACACCTGGGAGAGGTCCTGCTCTTTTTGGAGTTAGTGGGAGCTTTACCCTTGACTTCTGGGGAGGAGGACGAGTGAACTCCCAGAATAAACTGAGATGTATGTGAAGCTAGAATTATGTGCATCTTCGATGTCTTAATATTTTGTTGCTGTCAGAAGTATTTCCTGTAAGACCTTCCCTGAGGGATTACTGGGTTATCACTGCAGCCCTAAATTAAAACTGCTTAGGAAGGGTGCAACACTGAAATGTTACAGAGCGCCATGTCAGGTAGGCAAACCTAGCACAATGCTTTGTTGCTTTTCAGAAACAGATGACACTCTTTAAAAAGCTGGGGTTTTATGCCTTGAAGAGAGAGAGATTTTTTTAATTTAAGCATCCTGTCTCTTCAGGTTGTTTGTATAGAGTTCACATGAACACAAGGAGGAGAGAAACACAGACTTTATGTGTGAGGAAGCACTCTGTTAACCATAGTCAATGGCTGATATGTGCCAAATACAAGAAAGCAAGAAAACTGCTCTTTATTACTGAGGGGTTATATATTTAAAGGGAAAGGGGGAGGGGGGGGGGAGAGGAAAAGGAAATAAAAAGTATGATGGCTTTATTCTAGCCCTGGCTGATAGGATCTCTGCGGTTTACATAATATGTGAAAAGGAAATAGTCCTAATGGTTTTTCATGGATCATTGCTTTATGGGCTTGACTCCAGAAAATCTTCTTGCGGAGGATAATTTAGTGACACTAATCAAGTGAAACTGAGAGGGTAGGTGCTCAACAAGTTCAATAACAGGATGTAGATTCTTCTGTTGATACTGTCTCCTAAATCCAGTAACGGTGGGCTTCCTGACATTACTTGATTTTCCTTGGTGGCATGTGAGAACTCCACCTGACTTCCCCCCCCCCCTTTCCCGCTGCCCTGATGTGGCTGCCTGTACTGGCAAGAGCCAAGGATCTGTACATCCACCAGCATCCAGGCTGGAAGGCAGAGTATCCTCAATGAGACTTCTGGATTTGAGGCATTGCTTTTAGAAACTCACTTTCCTTAGCTATGTGTCTGAGCCCCCTTTGGCTTTAGCAGAGTCAGTGTTTTCTAGAGGACTGAGTGTGTTGACACCAAGTCCAGCTGGCTTCCCCAGAGTTAGAAGCAGCAGCAGGCAGTGCCCAGATTCAGCAGAGGAGTCTTGGCTCCCAAACCCATATGTTAATGGGTCTTTCCACCATCCTTCGTGGTCTTCCCCTATCTTCCTTAGCATCTTCCTTTTGCTGCTTGACAATGAATACATTTTGGGACTCGATCAGGTCAAGAAAGCCCTGAATTGTGGGACATCTGATGTTCCCAGAATTATAAAATTATTCTTGCCTGAAATATTAATTTTTTCTCTAAACAGTAAATAACTCTCTAAATGAGTTCCTTTTAATTGGTAACTCCAGTACACTTCCACAAGCAGGTTTATTTTAATCAAGTTGCTAGCTTGAACTAGAAATGGAGATTTTGTTCCTTCCCCCTGATGTCAAGCTCCGTGGCAGGTCTGTAATGCAGAAGTAGGTGGTACCACTGACACGTATGAACTTGTCCACAGGAGTTGTTTGGGCTAGCAATGCAGTGGGGTGGCAGTACCTCCTGGAGCTAATACTGCTACTAATCACAATGTGGAAAAGCTATTGGCGGTGGCTCCGTGTTTCAAAGGCACTTTAAAAGCGTGCTGTGCATGAGTCTGATGCTAGTGGTTTAAATACCAGTGCCTGTTTGAAACCACCTCTGAATGGCACATCAACCAGTTCTTCCAGATGTGTGAAGGTACATCTGTGAGGGAGTTCTCACAGGGATGACAGACACATGATGCAGCAGGCTGTTACTGACATAAAGCCCCAGTGCTTCCTTTCACATCTCCCTGCAACCTCAGGGTTGTCCTTCAGCCACTTTCCAAAAGTCGAACCCAGAGCCACGTTAAGCCAGTGATGAATTTCAGACCTGTAGCCTCTCTGAACAGTAGTTCCTGTATTATTAGAAGGCTAAGGGTATAAATGGTTTCTTATGCGTAAGATCTGTCTGCCATTCATGCAGGTGTCAGATGGGTATCAACTGAAGGATGCTCCATTATGTTGGTGGGAGAAATGGTGGAAATGCTTGCTTAGAGTGAGTTGCAGATGGCACTGGTATTTCAAAATTAATTTAGAGCTGATAGAAAGTGTTAATGTGTTGTCAGAAATAACCACGTGTTCCCATGGGGGAGGGAAGGAAAGGACAGAGTTCTTGTAAGTGGGACTACGTACCTTCTTATGAGGCAGAGAAAGCTGGTGAGAGAGAAGTATTAAATACTCTGAACATTTTTTACTAGGTTGCATGCTATCGTTATGCTTTTTTAAAATAAAAATCAGCAAAATAGACACTGCTGCTTTGTGAAGGAAGTTTTCTGAAACATTTCTAGTGCTTCTACTATATTCAAAGCAAAAGTAATTCCCCCACAGTTGGAAAGTCTTGACTTTTTTATTTTTTTTAAGCCGCTTGTCCTACCCAACTGTTTTTTCTTGTATCCCTGCTTTATGAGATTTTGAACGTAGGAACGTGACATAGACATTGATGACCTGCAAACAGCAACACTTAAACACAAACTGAAATAAAACAGGACGTTGACTCGAGAAATGTAGTTTCAGGTTCTTACATGAATGTGATACCTTTTCTTATGTATTAGTCTTGCTAGGGGTTTACAGTGAGGTTTGGACCTCATAATTTATACATAGGAAAGAATGAGGAAATAGTAAAATGCTGAAGTAGGCTTAGTATAACTTTTGCCCTTTACTCTTTTCAGTTATGTGTGTTTTTTTCTTTTATCGACTGCAAAGTCACCATCCAGCAGGGATAAGACCAGAATCAGTAATGCAGAGCAAGTGCACTTTCCTCATTCCATAGTTCATCCCACTGCTTTGGACTTGACAATAGTCTGCTACTTTTGGACAACTACAGACCCTTTTGCACAGCTTACCATTACATCATTTTTTAAAAAATAAAACAAACACCATTTCTACACCCCACCTTCAAAAAAAAAATAAAAAATTCAACAATAGACAGCTGAAGTTCATTTTTAAATAGGGTGCAGACATGTTTGCAAGTTGGATAAGGGAACTGTTTCAAAGCTAACTACTCCAAAGTATTATAGGGTAAGGCAAGTTGAACTCATCTTCAACAACAATGACAAAAAAGGCTAGATGTAAGATAAGACTAGAGGAATAGTACATGCAAAGTAATATGTAAATTTGCTGAAAAACAGTCATTTTTGCCCATGAATATGTTTTCTGTTGAAGTATGATACAGATATCCCTTTGAGGTCTTACGGGTTACTTACTAAGAATGTGAAAACAAGGAACATGTGTATGTATATCCTAACAATTTATTGATTAAGAATCAATTTTAGATGCTACTTTATTTTGTATATTATATGCAGTGCAGGTTCTCGTGTTTGCAGGCTGCCATGCAAACTCAGGAAGGGAACAAAAGTTACCATGAGGCATTTCTAACCAAATGAATTGATAAGGAATATAGGTTTTGTTGTTAGTCCAGGACAGTTAAACAAATCGCAGGTGTTTCCAGTAAAATGGGATTCAAATTAATTTTGCAACATCTAGAGTTTGTCTGTGAGCTGCTAGACTGTGTAAGCCTGCTTTGTGATGGAGTAAGTTGGGGAAATTGCAGTTTAATTTTGAAAGCTGATTTCTGTTTGAAACCGAAACCTAAATAAGTATCTTCTTTTTCTTTTAGCACTGGGTTTTTTAGCAGTGGGGAACTTCTTGTCAAAGTGCTTAGTGCATACCTCGTAATGGAAATTGTGGGAGAATGTGAATAGAACAGAAATAGACTCAACGTTTATCTGATAGTTCAACAAAAAGTAAATATTGAGATTTGTTTCTCTTCTTGTAATGGACTATTAAAGTACAACTGACTTGGGAATGGAGGGTTAGAGGGGACAATTTCCCCAGTCATGTAAAAAAGTTTAAAACTAGATGAGCCTGTGGCTCACTCTCCCCAGGTGTTCTAACAAATGTAAAGCCTTAATAAGAAGAAAGAGTGAATAAGTGTAGTATGTCCTAGAGAGGCAGCAAAAATATCAGAGAATTTTTTCTACATCCCTGTTATAGCAGGGAATGTACTAATTGTAAATGTCTAGCTGAGTGGAGGAATAGACCACTCCTAAACTACAAGTCTGACCCAGGAAAGATTCACTCAAACAGTAGTAAAAATATGAATGAGATGCCATGCAGACCCTGCTAATGTTTGTTTTGTACTTTGTTGAAGTACAGCTTACCCAGCACCTTTCCTGCTGGAGTAACGCCTCTTGCTTTGGGATAGCAGGAGCCCTTCTGCTCCTAAGCCAGGCAGTGTGTTCTTGGAGAATTTGTTTGTTTGTTTGTTTCAGGTAATCAGCAGAAACTATCAGTACAGAATTTAAACTACTGTAATACAGTATGTGGTGCATTAACAAACCTTTGAACGGCCTCTTAGGAAACTAGTCAGATTGAACACCTGAAGCCTCAAGCCAGGAGCGCTTAGGTTGCCTTACTCGTTTGAGGTTTCATCCTGAAGCAGTTTTTGCTCCGGATTTGCCCCATCCGGTTAGACAGGCACTTCCACCTTCTGGGTTGGGACCAGCCTCTCCTTTTCTACCTTAAAAAACACCCTTCCTTGTGTTGCTTTCAGCACTTAATTATTATGCTACAGCATCCCAAGTGCTTTAGCCTCTCTCATAAACTAGATTCTTTCTATCTTGTATCTTCTGTGTAGTCTTCTCTGCACCTGTTTCAATTAAATTGGTTTGGGGGAAGTCGTGTTTTTGTTTTGCTTTGGACTAGGTATCCACAACTCCATATATATATGTGTGTGTATATAAATAAAATTACTAATAGTGGCTTACCAGCACTTTATATACTTGATCAGTCCTGGTTTTCTAGTAAAAACACCTTTTTTGTCTTTGTGTATGTGTTTGTGTAGAACTACTGCAAATCATCAGTATCAAACAGCTGTTAGAGGTGCTTACAGCATCCTGTGATCTTTTGATGCTCTGAAAGCTCCCTTCTCCCCTTCATCTGTTAATGGGTCCCAAGTCATAGCAGAAGTTGTTATTCATAATTTTCTTTCACTTTGTGCACTTAAATTTCATTGCATTTGTGTTGCTCCAGCTAGCCCCAGAGGCTATTTCTGTAACTTATTTAAGAGCCCTGATTTCACAAAACCTAAGGAACACAATACTTTCTCTTAGTCTGGTTTTCTTATCTTTTTATTGTCTTTCTTTCAGCCAGTGCTTTGTTCATCTTTAAAATGTTATAGGTCTGTATCTTAAATATTATTCCTTAAGATATCACATCAGTTCTTGCCTTAACTCTGCATTAAGCTCACTGTATAAATCTTTTTTGAGGAATAAATTACCCAGGTAAAATATTTACCTTGTCTTCATTTCACTGTTTAATTACATTTCCTTAATTTCTTTTGTTCAGATCTTGTGTTATCAATCCTTGTGTGCTTGTAGTGCCAAGATTGCTTTTTCTTTTCTCCCAAACTACTTCCTTTTACCCTCCCTCTTGTAATGATTTTTGGCCTGTCATTGTTGTGTGTGCCAATTATTCCAGTCTTGTGGGATGGAGATTATCCAGATCCCTCTTTTTATTTTTATTGTACACGATCTAATTTTGTTTCCATGCTGTATGTGGTAATAACCATTACCCTATCCTCATTTCCAGTGTATCACTTTATTATCTGTCTTGAAACTGAAGTCAAAGTGTTGCTTCAGTGTTTGTTCCTGCTTGTTTTTTCTAAACATCCTCTTAAACCTCAGTGTGTGGATAGCTGCCTTTGTCTCCCTCTTTTGAGTCTCTAATGCATAGTAACAGTGATGACCCTGTTATTTCCTTCACACGGGTCAGTTCAAGCAGGCTCCCATTTGGTTTTACTCTTCTGTTTGTATTCTGAAACCTCTGAAACATCCTTTGCTTGCTGAAGTTTTTTTCTACTGTATGGAAAAAAAGGTTTCTGGCTTACTTTTAGCATTACAGGTCAGGTTTTCATTCATCCATGTAGGCTGGAGTCCTCCTCACTGGATTTGTCCTTTACCTTGGAAAGCAAAACAAACGAGTGGAAACAGGTTTCAGTTAAAGTGCAAATATCCTCTGAAATCTGTCTGTCTCATCAGCCCATTAACAAATTCCAGTTGTTTTTTGAGCTTTGCACTTCCCAAATTCCAGACTGTTTGATGTGGTTTTGGGAAGTGATGAGAAATGGTCAGAATCAGCTTGTGATTGCTTGAGCTACCGGTCATCTCTCCTGTCTTGACAGCATGAAGTGACTCTGAGACAGCATCCTTATTGATCTGAGTAGTGATGACTGTTAAGCAAAGGAATCCTTCACCTATCATGTCCATGTCATTGCTAGCATTCATGTTCGGTTTTTTGTTAAATAAAATATTTTGATTTCCCAGGAGTTCACACTTTTTGTTGGCAGTATATGTGGGGTAGTCTAAGGACTGCAGTCTGCGTTCAGGTGTAAATCTCTGTAGAATTCCAGTTGCTCTCCAAACTGATTATTGCCAAAAGTCTGTTAGGTTTTCAACTGTTCATTATTTCTTAGCCATGTCATTGGTATGCAGTGCTTCCTCCTTTTTTTTTTTTTTTTTTATTCTACCTTGCAGCCTTCAGTGCCTGTGCTGAGGTTGCTGGTGGTGTGTAGAGGATGGATGTTGTCCATGTGCTGTGCAGCAGCCAGCTCCGAGTTCTGCAGTCAGCCTCATCCTCCTTGGCAGTAAAACATAGCAAGTCGAGCTCTTAAACTCGCTGATACGCTCAATTGCTCAATCTTTCTACACTAGTCAGTTCTGACAGATGGATGGATGAATACAGTGATGCAGATCTGTGTGTGTTAGTACTTCTCTTTATTTTTCTCCTCCTCTGTTGACTATCCGACCAGGCAATTGTAGTCTTTATGTAACTATTGGCTACTTCTCAAAGGTTATGTTTCTCTTAATCTGCTTCTTTTATTTCATAATGTGACAATGGCTCATCTTTTGCAATACTAATGCTTTTTCTTTTTAATCTCTTAACTTCCTGCTGTGGCAGGAGACTCCAGTGCTAGCCTTGTCATCTTAATGTGGAAAACGATTAATCATGCAAGAGAAATATGTGGCTGAATTATTTTTTTGTGTGTGTCCAAAGAACTTTTCTATAGGAGATTATTACTTTAGGACCAAAGGCTGCATGGGAGAGCTGAAATTGCTGGAAACATGTTTATAGGGGAAATTCTGGCAGATTTTTAACTGCCACACAAGAAATGTGGCTGTCTGAAAACAAGAAGTTGTATGGTTCTTGTTCCAGACACGATCCCTTTCCCTTTAATTGCAGTTTTAGGATATTAGAAGATTTAGGAATGGAAAGATTCATATAAAATGTCTATAATTATGCCAATAATTGACTGAGGTGTTTTTTCCTGCATGTGCATAGTAATGCATCTGCTGGGAGGTGTGCATACTGTCTATGCAGTTGTTAGTGGCTCCTCTCTCTAAAACTGGAGCAATAGATGTTAATTGTGCTGTGAAATTCTATCAGCTTTGAATTGTTAATATTTACTTGTATGTCTGGATCTGTATGTGTTGGTATACCATTTCTGAGTGCTCCCTTCACTGAGTAGTTGCTGAGACCCTCTCCTGTTCTTTCTGGGGTTTTATGCCTTTGTGTGTGCATTTGTTTTTGTTTTTTCCTTTTCTTTCACCTGTTTTTTTAAATTTTTTTTATTCTGCCCTTCTTTTTCTCATTTGCTTGTTTTATTTTTCTGAGTGAATGGTGAGGAGAGATGGACAGAGGGAAAGCATTAGCAAGTCTTGTTGTCTGGCAGGGTTTGATTACATTTGAAATAACTTATGATATATGTCGTTTAACGTTCAGTGAGGAGGAAGAGGGGACAAATCCTGCCTAACAACTTCTTGTTATACTCTAGGATTTATCTTTGCACCATGTTCAGTAATATTATTCAGATTATTTTATGTGTGAAAAATGTTCAGTATTGTCAACTGTTGAGACTTCTGCCTACTGTTGTCTGTGCTGGGGCCCAATTCCAGTTTCAATTCTTCTTTGTAGACCTTTGCTGCCAAGTAGTCCCACGGATATTGTTGTTGCTACTCTCTTAACGGGTGAGTGTGCTTTTAATGTTAATGCCATCAGATACATGGAAGGATGTGGAGCAATTCATAGAGGCAGGGTGAGACACAGTCTTGCTATTTTTCCTAGAGATCTATAGAGATGTTAGTCTAAACTCCCCCTGACCAGAGACTTGAACCAGAAGAAAGGTCTTAAAACTTTTGAACCCAGGATCAGCTCTTTTGTAAATGTAATTTTTTTTACTTCTCACTTAACACTTCCATCCTTTCCCTTACGGTCACTGAAAATGTGCATCACCTGTAAAAATTCAGTTGCTTTTTACAGTAAGCACTCTCTGCCCTGGTGCTGGGTTTGTCCTATAAGCACCCTAAGTGAGCTGCTCTGAGGGCCAGCGAGGTCACAGGAACTAAATTTGGAGTTAAGTTGGTTCATAGCTGTGGTGGTTTAAGGTGCTACTGAGCTGGCACAGCACATTACTCAGTGTTGGTGTTGGTCACTGCCTAGCTGGTTTGAGCTCTGTGTGTCCCCCATAGCCTAAGGTTGGTGGTGTAGTGGGGTCCTCTCCCTGGAACCAACAAGGGATTCCTCCCTAGGCAGCTGTTGCCTGTGAGGGTGTCCCTGTCTTTAACTAATGGGGAATAAGATACACTGGGGCAATAATTTCTTAAAGAAGTCTGCTGAATCTTGAAGGCCACTTTTTTTGTCTTCTATGCAGGTGGGATCTTGTTTGCTCTGATCTCCAAGGAACCCCATAAGCAGGTTATTTTTAAGATGACTTCATGTTGACGTCTAGGGACTACTGTCAAGAAAGGGAGCCTTTAGTCTTTATTTGGGGAGGTGCAAATCTTACCGAGTGTTGAGTTCTGCTGTTTGCCACTTGACAAAAGAAGGTTTAGTGCCAGGTCTTTCACCTCTCTGCTTTTGGGCTAGGGAGAAGGAAGAAAAACAAGAAACAAGCATTTGAAATAAATCTTGTTAATGCTTGCTAATCCAGATGTAGGTTTCATTTTTATCAAGGTCCTTTTGGGGAGTGGAATTAAGTGTAAATTTAAAATCTCTCTTCTTTGTCCTTTTCATGCTCAGAGGGGGTTGGAATTGTTCATGTTGTGAGAAATCCTGGACTAGAGAGATACATGTTTCTAAGCAGAAATACTAACAGAAACTTGCTAGGTTGAGAAGTAAAAAGTAGCCTTTTCTAATACATCTAAGCACCTCTTTTAGCATAATAGGAGATTCAGAACAGTTCCCATCATCAACAGTCCATGTTTTAAATAGGCAAGAAAAGCAAAAACAGGATAAAAGGAAATATTTGGAGGAAATAAAGGGATTTTGTTGGCCCTCTGTTGTCTCCTCATTGCCAGTGTCCCCCATATATTATTTTCTGCTTGGTGTCAAACATGCCTATTTTACACTATCTCTGTTCTTGGAGCTGTGTAATTACTTTGTATGCATGTTGACAAAAAGGAGCAAACAGTTTTAGTGGCATTATTTAAAGGCAAACCTTGGAGGAATGTGGAACTGGAGACAGAACCTTCATGCAAGCTCTGCTGGGAGCTTGTGGCGTCTCCTCTTGTGGTGCTCCCAGGAGATCATCATTGCTTTGGCGAGGCTGTAGGGCTGGAGTGTGTCACATCTGTCACAGAGCTGGAAGCAGCCCTCGTCTTCAATTTGCTAGAAAAGCATTGCCTCCAAGTATTCACCTTAGGAAGGGCATTGTTCAGTGCAAGGTTTGGGAAACAAAATACTGGCTGAAGTAGAGAAATCCATCCTGTCACTAGGAGAATGTAAGAGGGCTTGTGGGGTGACCCGTGATCGTGTGGCTTGTGTTTGGGTTTGAACTTAGTGTGTCTGGAATACTGTTGTGTACCTCTGAATTGTAGGTCATGGCTAACGAATTACCACTTTGCTAGATTTCACAATGAATTGGGAATTTTACTTTCTTTAATATGGAAAAATAATAAGGATTTTTTTTTTCATCTATGTGCTTTATTGCTTTGTTTTCATTATCTGCGAAGAAATTATAAAATTATAATGGACACAAAATTTTAGCATCCATCTAGAAGAACGAATAGAAGTAGAAATTATACACTGGTTTAAATGGAAACTCTAGGAATTTTGCACTGATAATTCAGATGTGTGGCTTTGCTGCTAATAGGCAGCCCCTCCTTACTGGGGTGGGAATAATCCCGCAATGTCAGCAACGCCTAGAGCAGGGTATGTGGTTAGTTTTTAGGAACCTGAAGTTGTATCAGTCTATGGAAAGTTTAGAAAGGCAAACTCATAATTCTTCCTTATCAGTTGTGTGTTTTGAAATTACTTTGGAAAGGTACCTGCCCATTTATATGTCTACAGGATATTTTGCAGAATGGCACATGCTTTGGTCCTTTCTTATACAGGCACTTGCAATTCAGATAGTTTAAACGGAGAAGAGTTTTAAAGGCTCTCTGCTTAATGCTCCAGTGCAATTAAATCCTGACTTTGTTTGTAGAAGATACGATCAGCATGCATTGGAACAATTGATCTGACCCATAAAAATAAGAGACTTTGTTAGTTTTTGTTGTGAATGTTCAAGTAAGCCAAGTGAGCTTTGCCAAGACCTGTGTATTCAGGGACTGGACTCCAGCAATCCTCCTGGCAGAGGAGGTTCTGTATAGCTCCTGACGTGTGGGTTTTTTTACATCATCAGCTCTGTTGCTAATGGGTATGACTTTGTTGCGAATGTTTCAAAAATTTGGTTTTCTTTGAAGCCACTCTTGAAGCTGTGAAGTATGATGAAGAGGATTTCTATGTTTCTTTAATAAAACTGTGAAGTTAGCAGCCCTGACTTAACAAATACAAGATGACCAAAAAACATTGTCTCCCTCTTAATAATTCAGTGTTCTGAGGTTGGTCTTGTATTTAAGCTGTGATTCATAAATTATAAAAACTTGGATGTGGCAGATACCTGTCATATAATATATGGTTTAAACTAACGTATTTAATTTAACCTGACACTGTTTATAGCTGTTCTGTTCAGGCTGCTATCTCACTGAACAGATCCTGCTGTCTACTGACTATGCCCAGAAGACAACCTTACTCACCTACAGAGGGGCTTCACTCTTCTCCGGCTACCACATATATTGAAAAGTATTTTTGCAGAATAAACTCTGCCCCCCCCCCCCCCAGTTTTCTGAAAGCATCAAGTAATTTCAAAGGCAAATCCAGAGTACTCCATGCATCAGTGCTTTATGTCAGCTGTGTTCAGTTCAGGCAGACTTAAAACACTAATTCTTCTATTTTTTTTGATGCTTTGTGAAGCCAGCCGAAGGCTTTGAGTAAGTTAATGCTTTGTTTAGGGCGGTGCACCATCTTGCTATTGGTGCTTAGGTTAGATCATAAAGAAACCTAAAGCAACGGAACATCTGAAAAAAAAATACATATTGAAAAATGGAATGCCTTGCTTGGGGAGTTAGTTTATATTATTCCATAACATGAGGGGTGGTATCTACAACAGTACTAGGGTAGCAACCTGCAGGGGGGAAAGATGACTTTCCATTATTAACTACAAAGATTTTTCAGACTTCAATACCATCTTACTTCTATTTAAGATAGAGCTAAAACATAAATGACAAATTAGTGATATTTTCTGTGTAAGGAAAATGTCTTTGGTAGTAACTAGTGTTTCAGATTTTAATAATTAATTACCTGTTGTGGACCAATTTTTAGGTTTATAATCTCCTTGGAGGTAAAACTGTCCTTAACATATTACTATATAATACAAAATAATTTTAGTGTGTAGACTTAGCATTTTAATATGCATTGATTGAATTCATCTGGTAAAGAAGTAAGTCAGTAAAACCTGCGCTGGTCCTACTTCATGGGGTACTCTAAAGCAGTTTTCATATGGAATTCTAGTAAGTCAGCATAGTTTTGGTTTTGTAATCTTTAAGAATTTGTTAAACTTTTTTTTTTTCATAAAAAACAAGTATGAGAAATCTTGAATAATTGAGTAATTTGCAAAAAAAAGCAAGAACAGTTTTTTTCAACTGATGTAGTAATATTAAAAGCCATTCAAGGCTAGGTTGGAAGGGGCTCTGAGCAACCTGATCTAATAGGAGGTGTCCTGCCAGTTCAGGAGGGTTGGTTCTAAGTTATCTTTTAAGGTCTCTTCTAATCCAAATTGTTACATGATTCTATGATTCTTTTTATGAAAGGAGCTCAGATGGTCATTGAGAATGCTATAAAAGAAGGAACAGTATCATATAATGTTTGCTATAGGCCAAGTTGTCCAAATGCTATTTAGGTGTAGTTTTATTAAAATACTGTTTTTCAAAAGTATTCTGTCTACGAGTATGCCTTGTTTCAATAACTTGTTGAAATTGCCATGTTATGTTAAATTGTATCAGAGTGAAGGGTATAACAGTCTTGAGGTGGGTTCTGGTACCCTCTTCAGCCAGCTGGAGTTTCTCGCTGGTGTTTAGCCTGTCTGGCAGCACCTCACTGAGTGGGATAGTCTGTGTTCAGAGCTGTGTCCCCTTTCTGCCTGGTGCTGCAGCTACCAGACAAACTCTGTCCTGCAAAATTGTGCAGCAGGATCTAAAAATTTCTTACCAAATCAAATCTTCCAACAGTGGAATTAAGTTTGAACTACTAATTTGCTAATGAACTAAACCAAACTCCTGAATCAAGAGGTTTGTGCCACGTTCTGGTTATTTCCATTCTAATCCTTTTACTGAAGAGTGATACCTTGAAAGCAGTTATCTGCAAGCATTTTCTGGCATATTTTCAGGGATGGCTGGATTCATTCCTACAGCTGGTTCCTGCTTCCATCCTGTCTGTAGGAGAGTGAACATCTGCTGAAAAGTCACCATGCTCTGCCCACAATGTATATGTGTGTGTGATACAGACAGCCCAAGGTGTTACTTTGGGTTTGAAAATCAGTCATGTGTTCTTGCAGGGCGGAGGACTTCAATAATTAACATTTAAAAATTATTGCCACTACAGATTCAGGCAGCTTTCCTTTTAAAGGAAAATAAACATCCCAGTTTTCTGTTGACCAAATGCTCATTGCATGTTGACATTGACATGTGATGCCCATGCTCAGTGGTCTCAGATGCAGTCTGCCTCTGGACCATTCTGTAGACCTCTTGTGGTGGGCGAGTAGGATCACATTGCAAATTCAGTTTACTGTTTTGATAGCTTGTTCCTTCCAATGTATATCCTGCCTAAACATAGCAATTGATTTTTAAATGAGAAAAGGAAGGAGGCAATGCAAACAAACTGTGTACTCTCACGTCGTTTTTAGTGGTGTAGACCTTATTTCATCAGTGGAGACAGAAAACAGCAAGTTGCTTCCTCTAAATTGTTGTTTAATTTAATCCTCTTCTCTCTACTTCTCCCCACCTTCCTCCAGTGTACAATATCCTCTGTGGGTTTTGAGGATGCTGCAAGAACGAACCAATTTCCTGTGATTGCAACTATGCTCTAAAACCTGTCATTTGCCTTAATGGAAGGTAATGCTGTCCACTTCATAGCAGTGAAGCAGATAAAACCAGTTGCCTGATTACCCACTAAGTGAGTTAATCATTAAATCAAATACTCCTCCTTTGGTGAAACAAAATGAGTGATCTGAATTCTGTCAAGAGACTAGAAAAGAAAAAGAGGTATAAGTCCTCTGTTAAGAAAATCGTGAAAGGTATGAAGCATAGTAATTTGCAATCTGCAACTGCTCTCTCTTGACCTTGTTGTAAAGGAGCTGGGAGGACCTGCCTCCTCATGAGCCACCTTACAGGGTGATAGACACTTTTCAGCAAGGAGGTATAGAGCGACAGGAAAAAAAAAATGCATATTGGTTATTTCGAGGATTACTTTTGGGATAGAAAGTGTTTATGTTAAAATGTAAAAATCCAAGCTGTTCAAGTGTAGGAAAGCTGCACAAGTGACTTGCAACAATTCATTAATTCCTGATTGCAGTAGTGTAATTTTACAGTTTATTTTCCTATGGGGTGTCAGAATGTTGAGGAACTTGACAGAAGAATGAAAACCTCTAATTTTGATTAGATGCTCCCTCTAAGGTTGCTTCAAATCTGTTACCTTGTAAACTGAATGAGTCCTCAAATGATGCCTAGAGAAACACACAATGTTTTGTGAAAACTTCAGAAAAAGGGACTAAAATTTTCTTTTCCTTGGTATTTTAGCATGTCTTCTCATTGGTACCTAATACCATCCTTCAATTTGAGTGTCCTGCAATAAAATTTGGTAGTGTATGCTTTCTTGTAGAAGCATTACAAGTTTGTTACTTTCAAGTGGATGTTGCTGCAGGCTCTGTTATGTTATTGAGTCTCTAGCACTTGGCTGAAGGAAATAGCTGAGTCTTCCTGTTTATAGAGATAGTAGGCAAAACATTTCTACTAAATAAAACTTACTCTGTGAGTTGCTCAGTGTCCTGTAAGCTCTTGTGTTGATTACAAAGTTATTGGTAAATAAATCACTGTTACAGTTTGTCTTCTGAAGCTTTGACAAAATATTTTTAAAACCAATTACATTCTTTTGGCTTGAGTATAGAAAAAGGAAGAATAGGGGGGTTGGGGGATTTGTATATTTGTATACTGGAGTGAGTATTTAAATGGTCAGACGTGACCTATGGTAGACACGATATAAAAAAAAAAAATAATCTTATTTTTGTTAACTCTTTGGGAGCACTTTACTAAGGTTTGGACATCTTTTGTGTCTCAAGACTGTCTTGAGATCAAGTGTCACTTTAAAAATTTGGAATAGGAAAGAAAAACATAGACTGTAAATATAATGATACTTTATTATTTCCCTAATTTAAAGGCTGTGTAGCCATGTGCAATTACAATTACGTGATCCTCCATTTGGCTTTGTGGAGTGCTTGAAACATTGCACAAGCTGATATTAGAAAAAGTGTTTACATTCCATTTCATAAGGGATACATAATTCAAATCAAAGCTGTATGTTCAGGTTGTCTGTAGGTTAGAACTTTGTGTTAAAGAAGAAACACACACAAAAATCCCCCAAACATGGCTTAAAAAACCCTGTATATAAAGGTATTTATCAGGTTTCTATTTAAAAATCCTGTGGTGGGCTTGTGCTCATATCAGTCTTGATCGTGTCAACCTGCATGGAAGCAGCTAGTTGTGAAGCCTACTGACTTCACGGATTGGGAATACCCTCTTGTATTAAAAAAAATACAAATACTGTGGTAATCTGTATTTGGGGCAGGAGTCGGTTCTTTTAGTTTACTTCCTATGCCAATATATAGAGAGTATTCCTTATCCTAAGTCCTTGGGAGCTTAGAGCCTTCAGTACTGTTGTCCCTTCTGCTAGGGAAGTGGTTGCTTTTAATTGTAGTCCTATCACCCCTGGTATTTTATTCACTTAGATCATGGAGTTTCATCACTGATTAAATTCCTGTTAGAGTTGTGACTTCAGTATGTTTTGGATTGCTCTCATTTTCCATCTCTCATTACTTGAATATGACTAGGTAGCTCTGGAGTACAGAAGCTTCTTGTGGTGAAATTAGGACATAGCAAGTTTGATCATACACTGCCATAACCATCCCCACGTTCTAGGGCTGGTTTTGTATTATATAAAAATGCCTCTTACGTAATATGATACCATCAAATTCCTGCTTCTTCTGACCTTTAGTAGGTCGCTTGTAAGCTTTTATAAGCTGGATTCCTGGAAAATACTGCTGCATTTTTTAAAGCCACCAAGGACCTTCTCCATTTTTCTTGTGTGGTGCTTTTTCCCTATAGCATGGTGTGTCCTGGTCTACACCACAGCTGTTTTATCTGTCAATTCAGTTAGACCTCTACCAGTTTCCCCTCTCCTTTTCTCCTTCTCTCTCATTAGCCTTTTTGTTCTTTGCTTTCACCCTTAGCTGTCATAGCAGGATTGATGATCCAAAGGAAGAAATCATTTTTCCTGATGTATAGAATGTTTTTTTCTGGCAATATCAACAGACATTTCTACAGTCAAAAGTTGACCTCAGTCTTCACCTGTAGAAGAGCTACAGCTTAAGTAGTGGGTTGCTTGTTGTCTCTTACTGTCCTTTGGGTTTTCTCCAGAGAGGCTGGTGAAGATGTCAGTTGTGTCAGGTTTTTGCAACCTTACTATTCCTAAAGGAAAAATAAATTGGAAATCAATACATAATTTTGTGTCAATAATATTATTCAGACTTAGTCAATAATATTTTCAGTTAGTGTGACCTCTAGTTCAGCCATTTTCATTTGTTGATTTAGTTGAAAGGTCTCTTGACCTCTGTGTGTGAACCAGGCTGGTTCCTTCTAATGACAATTTTTTTAATTACACAATTCGGGGAAACTCATGGCTTATTATTATAAAATGGCTTCCCATTTTATATTCACCAGGTTTTAAAGTGAAGCTGAATTATAACACTGAGAACACTACTGAAAAACAAGATAAGTAAACAGGAATGTCTATATTTGTCTTTTTAAAAAACCCAAAAAGGTATATCTTTTGTGTTCTTCCAACAGCATAGGTCATAAGCTCTGCCTGATGATTTCACAACAGTTCAATTCTATATTTGTAAACCAAACATGATTGTGACCCATTTTACTGAGAATACAAATTCTACTGTCAACTAAATTTGAAGGAATTACACAGATATAAAACTGTCTCTACAGATTCCCCTTAAACCACTTTGTTTAGTAGTCTGTGCCATCAGAAGGGTAATTAATTTATGGACTGTACAACTGTTATATATAATATGTCAAAACTATGTTGCTGTAAATGTTCTTTTGATAAGGTCAAACTCTGAAGTGTTGTAAGAGTTTAAGGTCTGACACCTACATCACATTTGCGTGTACTAGGTAATATTTAAATGAGAGATACTGTGTTTATCTGCATGGTCACAATTGAAGATGATCACCCCACCCCAGAAGTGGAAGGTTTGGCTTCTGCTGGCGTATGAAGTCTGGAAGATGAAAGGTGTTCCTAGCCATCTAGATTAAACCAGATTAGTGTCTGTGGTTTTCCTTCCTCATTTACATGTTGTACCAAGACGGGTGGTTATGTCTGGGCCACTGTGAGACGTGTTTCCCATCGCTATCTGCTGCCCATGGAGTAGCTTTTTGTGCATGACAGGGATTGTGTTGTCCCAGTGTGCTGCTGAGCCGGTCATCTGCTGTGTGAGCCCCTGGTGTGTCCACAAGTTTTGTGCTGGACATCCTCAGTAAGAACTAGCTATGTGTGAAGGACTGCCCTTTTTGTTGGTGTTGTTTTCAAAAAGGCTTTTCTACTTCCTTGGCATCTCAAAGTGAATAGATAGTAAATGAGAAACTCTGGTCTCTGTCATAAATAGTGGACATTTTCAAATTCTGTTGTTTTGGGTTTTTTTACACTTTATTTTTTTTACTACTTTTAAAAGTAGTAAAATAATACACTTTGCAGCAATGTGTTAGTGGAAACAGCCAACATTTGGAGATGATTTAGTGTGCAAGAATGACAATCTTTTTTTGAAAGAATGCACAACTTTTAAGCAGTGTGGTATTTCTAGAAGTAGGCACTCTTTGAAAGTGCTTAGTTAGAAAACGCTTTTGCAGTTGGTCTTTCCCCTGCTGTTTCCCCACTTCTGCATGACAAAAGCTAAATTTCTGTTTTGTTGGCATGAGCTAAATTATTAGATAGCAGTTCTTTAACTGTAGCTAGTCTATAACCATGGCTTTGTTATGCCCAGGACTACCAATTAGCCATCTTTATTAAGAATTAATTTTTTGTTGATTGTTTTCAGAAAATGGAAATCCTTCATATTTAACAACCTTTTGTGAACCTGTAGCTTTAAAAATATCCCTTATGCAAAATGGGTGTGTTTGAAGCTGTATAGGCTCTCCACCAGAGATACAGCTGTGACTATCTCCACAAAAACACAGGCTGCGCGTAACAGGGCTGCTACTGTTCAGACTCTTCTTCCTCAGAGTCAGGGTTGCATGTTTTCATGGACCACCATATAGGATAAGTGGTCTGGACTGTGGTCTGAAACATATGCTCAAAACAAAATTTGCAGGAGAAACACTCTTCTGACCATGTTTTAGATTTAATGCATTTTCATCTTGTTTGCTGGCTTTTTCCGTATTGCTTTTGATGGGTAGGCAGGAAGGCAGATGCAAGCTGGCTGCTGTGCAAGTGTTCCAAGCAGGCAGCGGAAGGCATGCTACTGCTGTGGTTTGATGGTATGTTCAGTGAAATACCAGCCTTAAACATTGCCACCCTACCTGTTCTCCACATCAGCCTGCTGCCACCTCTGTCACATTGGTGCAGCTGCCTCTGCAGACTAGACTCAGCAGCTGCTGCAGCAGAAACCCCACCTGACAAAAACAGACGGGGTTATTCTTAAAATATTCATGTGCAATTGAAGGGCTTTGTATTGTTTGCAGGTTTTCTTTTTTGAGTTAAGTAATGTGATTTTAGAAAAAAAAAATATTTTCCCCATTCAGATCCCTTTGCTTGGTTGACTGCATGGACACGGGTATGGTTTAGTTGTGGAGGCAGCCTCAGGACAGCTTTTATGATCTGATGTACACCTACTGTTTCTCATGTTTTCTTAATACTAGCTCTGAAAAAAATGCCTGTAGGACAAAGGAGCGTAAGTTTAGAGTCTGGAAGGGTTGATAAGAGAATGGCCTCCGGCACCTCTGTGTGCTCCCTGCTATGTCCTACCCTGTGTTCTGGCACTGCTCACTTCGGGACTTCACTCTCTTTTGTATGAGTTCTTGTTTTGCTCAGTCTTCTGGCAGCGAAATGTGATTTACAAGGGTAGCTGTTTCACAAACACCTGAAGCAGAGCTGCGATGGGCACAGTTCCCGCTGCTCTTTCCAGAGGGTGCTGCCACCTCCCTGTAGCTGCAACATGGTTCGTTGTGCCATATGCCATGCAACTGACCTTGTGAGTTTTCCTGGTTCGGAGTTGATAGCTTAGTTTTCATGCTGTTCAGTCTCCCAGTGTGCTTCCCCGTGCAGCCCCATGAACAGTTATGCCAGTGGCAGGAGTAGGATGAGGATGAGATGGATGCAGGAGAGGGCAGGGACGCTTATTTTAGCAGTAGTGATGTATGCCAACTGTAAGTGACCTTAATTGTAGCCAAAGGTCCTGCTGTTGGTCGCTCTTGGTGTTAATGCTTCAGAGAATGGGATTCTAATAGGTTTTACTATAGTGCCAGCACCTGGAATGAAGAGGAGGAGCAAGCAGAGGCTGCTGCATCCTGCAAGCACTAATGAGAGCTCTGGATCCTGTGTGGCTGTCCTTGTCCATCAGAGCTTACTAACCTCTGTATGCCTTGCAAGTCCAGCTGGAAAGGGGCTTGATGCAATGAGCGTTCTTGACTGAAGTGTGTATTTTAAAGCTGTGCTTAATTATTTTTGTCTCATTTGGTGAGATGGTTTTGATCTGTTGTGCTACTTAGGCAATTGCAGATAAAACATGGTTTTAAAAGCAGTCTGTTGATTTCAGAAAGAATTCCCCCCTCCTAAGAAAAAAGGAATAAAAAGCTTCAAGTCTTTAGGAACTGGGTAGTTATTAAAGAAATTGTTGTTCTCTCTTTTCCGTGGAATAAAGGTAATACTGGAACAGAGATGCATGCAGCTGGTGAAAGGTGATACTGTTTGGCCAATGAGGTTAATTGCCAACTGAAACATTGCTACAGTTTCTTGTCAAAAAGAAGAAAGCAAAATAATTGCAGGATTGTTTGCCAGTGGAAACAAGATTGGTTTTATACACATGAAGAAAAAGAATTAACCAGTGCTGCCCTCTTGCAGCTCAACAGCAAGAGAGTCATTAAACTAGTCTCAGTACAGTTATCACTTTACATTGTTTAGGTAGAGTTACAGCTATGAGTTTTCTGAAGGAAAGGTAGGGAAGGAGAATTTCCAGTAATCCTTTGAAGTGAAGGTAGGTGATTGCTTCATGCAGAATCTCTTAGTTGTACAATTTTCTAGATTTGAAGGAGATAAAGGGACCCTAGTTCTGTGAAAACAAGTTTCAGCTTTTTCCAAATTCCATGTAACTTCAGGTATTTTCTTGGTAGCAGGATCGCTTGCCAAGGAAAATCAATAAATAATCTTCCTCTACGATATTTAATGACTAAAGGTATCCTGGGCAGAAGGCATCTGTTCTGCAGTCAGTGCCACTGAGGGTGGTGGTGGCTTTGGCAGGGGCACCCTCAGTTCCCTCAGTTCAGTCTGAGCCACGGAAGGCAATGTTTGGGGTGTGGGGCAGGAGACCCGCTTCTTCCTCTTCTTCATGTGAAAGACAGGAACTCTTTGGAGTCATCACTTTGGTTCTTTTCAAAACTGGAGGGACAGTTTGCTCCAACCTCTGAAGAAAAGTGATTGAGTGTTTTTTTGTGTGCAAAAACCTGAAATGTGTCTAAATAAAATTACTAATTTTGTAGGTTCATAATCTGACTGCTTCTGCTGCGGTCTTGGAGACATCCTCTGCTCTTACCACATGTATGATGTTCCTTACTATCCATATGTTGAGGGCAAACAAATATACAACAAATCTGTTCATGTGCAGTGTGCAGGGCTCTGTTCCTGAGCTTTAACTGGCCTTGTGATGTTAGACAGAAAAGGGTTGTTTTTTTGATGGTGTAGCATTGTACTTTGCACCACTAATGTTCCCAGATGTTTTTATCTTGGCAAAGGTTACTTACCTACATTGTATGTGTTTTGTTTTGATCCATGCCATATTTTAAGTACTTGTTTCATCATTTTTGCTTACGTACAATACTTGAGAGGAGTACCTCCTCATCCCCCACCACTCGTGTTAAATAACAGCAGGGAAGAGGAGCCGGAGATGGTGTTTAATCCCGAAAAGGTTAGCAGCAGACAGCTGTTGATCACAGCAAGATTGCTTAGGACAGGTATGGGCCAGAGCTAGAAGAGTTAAAAATCCTACTGAGGACTTCAGGCTTTCTTAATAGATTTTAAGGCACAGCAAGGAATTTCAATCCAAGTACTCAGCCCAGGAAGGAATGGATGATGGGTGGATTGAGGCTGTTTCTTCTATTTTCAGACTGATACAGTGGACCATCTGAAATCTTATTTCAAACATTAACATTCAGAAAATCATTCTGAAGGTGTTCTAACATTTTCTTTGGTTCCTTCTGCCTCACCCTTCATGCTCTTGTTTTGGCAGGCATTAAGTTCTATCTAGAATACTGTCCTAATGCAGCTTTTTTTCCTTCTATGCTGAGGAAATCCATTCTTTTTAGCTCTAAAAAAGCAGAGTCATAGGTACCTGGAAATACCCGTATTTCATCTCCTTTTAGTACAGTGGGAGATCCTACTTTTTTTTTTTGTACAAAGTGTCTTTCTTAGTCTAAAAATGAGACATTCTAAAAAGTTATATTTAGTTTGAACTACATTGAATGCTTCCTGCTAGTTGTATATAATCTGTCATGGTTTGGAGCACTGATGGCCACTTAAAATGGCAAATCAAGCCTCTTTCTGCTCTCTGTGCTGGTCTTTTCTAGCACATACAATGGTCTGTTTGGCCTCATGGAGGATTTTTGCCTGCAATTTCTGTTTAGGCTTCATAGTTATGTATTAGGAATAATCTTGAGTTTGAAGGGATACCAAAATGTCTGTCTGTGTGCATTAAATAATTGTGAGTCCGGACTCAGACTCAATGTTTTGTCCTGCAATTATGATTGTTTACTTTGATTGTGATGTAACATAGTGCTTGGGATAAGTTGGAAGTTGGAATTATGGATTGTCTGTCCATGGTGCCATGTTGAAACCCATGCCTTCAGATGGGACACTTTCCTTAGTTGTGTGCCCTTGCCTTTTACCCTCTGTCATTTTTCACCATTCATTTTCTCAGTGCCTTCCTTATATTAATCATGATAGTTGGCTGGCTGGCTACATACTACAGACTTGTGTTCAGCTGACTGCCTTTCTCTTTTTTAAATCACTGCAGAGGTTGATACCTCCACTGTGTCAGGAGCTGCTGGAAAATGAATATACTGCTGAAATTATGTAGACTGATAATTCTGTGGGAAGCCTACAGAAACCATTGTGTATTGTCTTATTTATATGTGTTGTTACAAACCTTCTTACCAGCTGTTTGTGAGGGTGGAAGAAAGTGCTGCCACTCCTTGTTTTTTGAATGGAGACATGGACTTCCCCCACGTAATTTTTTTTTTTCTATCCCAGTGTTGTCTGAAAATCAAAACTTTAATCCAGAGTTATTTAATATGCTTGCAAAGCTTGAAAATAATAAACTGTGTGAAGTATGATGGAGACAAGAGGCAAAATATATGCAGTACATATTCACAAATAGTTTTGTTTTGACATTTATCTTGCTGTAGTCGTTCTGCCAGTTGGCTTCAGGCACGGCTACCAAAAGAATGAACACATGTTGCATTCATTAGTTTTCATCTGGCTGTGCTTCATCTTGCAAGACAGACGAAATCATGATCATGCTAAATAGATTGTAATGCATTTGTAATACGAGTTCCCTTCTGCTGAATAGAACTATAGCTTTACAAAGCTGCTGCTTTTAAGCCATGGTATTTTGCTTCGTTTTAATATAATAGATACGAGTATATTGCCAGTGATGTAATTGCTTTTTCTTCTCAAAAGATGTCATATGAAAAATATTCAAATATAATACTAAACAAACGGCCACCCCCTTCCTCTCTCCCCTGCTCCCCCGTGTGAACTTTTCATGTCACACTGTGCTTTGACTGACGCGAGACCTGTGGTGTTTCTGCCGTACAGACAAACATGCTTTGGAACAGTAATCGTTTATCTGAATCGACTGAGTGTAAAAATCCTTTTAATTAGTCACTTGTGGTGTCTCTTTATGCTTAGACTGAGGGAAAATTGATTGCTGTTGGCTTTTTGTCGCTAATGTCACAATGTTAGAACGGGCCGTGAGTACCTTGCAGTGCAGTCTGATCAGAGAGGGGGGATGGCGGGTGGTCCGTGCCAGAGCCCCGAGGCTGTGATTTCAGGTGGGAAGGCTGCAAGACCCCTCTCAGTGTGTAAATAGCAGCTGGTTCCCTGCTTGGAAGCAGGTCGGCGAGCTCTGCTTTTCTTCGAGAACAGGCGCCTCAGCCATAACGCCGTGGTGTTCGAGGGGCAGCCGTGGTAGTGGTCGCGGGGCAGCTGTGCTCCTGCGCTACCGGCACCCAGAGACTGCATGGCTGACGTTGGAGGGTTGGCCACTCCCTTCGGCAGCCTCCGAGTTCTGTCTCTATCCCACCCCCTCCAGCCTCTCACTCTCGCCAGGGCTGCGGAGAGAAGCAGCAGGGACCAGCTGCCTCCATCAGCACTCTGTGGCCCGCCGGGGTCTCCTCAGAGGCTGCGGCATGCTGTGGCACGGGGGCTCGCTCTGAGCCGCGGCGGGGGCCGCGAAGGGGCTGGCTTGGCGTTGCTGGCGGCGTCGGTGAGAGAAATGGAAGACAGCTTGCCCTGCCTGGCCGCAGCCTGCGACCCCTCGGCGCTCATCAACTTCTGCACGGGTAAAGTACGGCCGCCTGCCACGGGCAGGGAGGCCACTCACTACCACGCTCTTCTGGCCACCGCGCAGCGCGTCTATGAGGACTCTAAAAATGATCACCAGCTCTTTTCGTTCAGCAGTTCCCTTCCCTGGAGGGGAAAAAGGGAAATCTGTAAAGTAAATACTGGGGTAAATATTCATCTGTGTGGTTAACTGAAGTCTGTACCCCTATTAGCACCCAGCAAGGTGTGTGTGTACTTAGAGGCTGAGGTGGCTCGCTGTTGTGCAGTGCCTAACTTTGAGAAAGTTAAAACAAATTCAGTACAAATTTGATGTATGTGGACAGCAAAGAAGATGACAGAAAGATAATGACACAGTTAATACTTGCTGGACAGAAGGCTCCTGGCGTGGTGGCTGCTGCGGGGTGGGTGCTCTTCCCGCTGCACTGGCAGAATGGGGGTCTGGGGGTCCCACCAGGCCTCCCAGCGTGGCCCTTTAACTGGGAGTACAAGAGACCCTTTGCAGCCCGTGGGAAAAAGCTGCTTCTGTGTGTCTAGTCTTTCATTTCGACTTCTTAGTTCTAGGCTTTAGAAAGGAAAAGTGAGGGGAGCAAGGGCTGCGTGGGCCTCAGGCAGGCGGCAGCAAAGGCTTGTTCAGTGTCGGTGGTTCATAACTGCATGTGCTGCAGCTGTACTCGGTGTGTGTGTGCGTAAAACATGGATTTGCCCTTCAGAACAAAGTTTATTTCCCTGCTTTGTTTTTACCAGTGCCATAGTAAAAATGAAATATTTCAATGCATATTTCCTTTCTTTAAACAGCTGCTGTCAAAGCAGCCTCTCCCAAGTGTAAATCGTGTAATTAATTCCAGCATTCTAGCTGTATCAACCAAAAGTATATTAAAGTCTTAAAAAGACAAACCAAACAAATAACCCCCACCAGCAGATCAGATCAAAGATAAAATGTATTGTATATGGTGAAGACGTGTTATTATGAACTAAACAAATGTCACTGAGCAGCTCTTCTTTGTTTGCTGATTCATGCTGTGTGGTTTTGATATGGATACAGCATCGAGCATAGGAAAACGTACACTTCTGGGCTAAAATATGGTGGTTAACAGGAAAGTTTGTTTAAAAAAAGGAAAGAAAAGCTGGTATTTACTGCATAGATTTCCGTGTGTATTTAGTGGGAGAAAGGAATGACCATGCTATAGTGTACTTTCTTAGAGTGAGCAATGTACTGTACTTTATCTGGTTCAGAATTCAAAGCATTCAGTTTAGAATTCAAGATGTTGCAATCCTCAGGCAAGAGGGAGGACGAATTGGAAATTTTAAAATTACAAGTGTTTCATATGATGTTTTTCAAGCTTGCAAGGATTTTACAGTAGAAGAGAAAGGCGAATGTCTAAGTGTTTATCTTCAGAACAAAATATAGAAGAACAGCAATTTTTAATGGCTGTAACTTGCAACTCTGTTACTGGTTAGAGGTTTATGTTAAGACATTTCCATTTACTTCAGTGGCTTTTAGGAAGAGTTTCTCTGATTGTCTGCAAAAAATATAGCAGCGTCTGAGACTTGAACTTGAGGCATATATTGAATTTCAGAGCTGAGTGTGGCATGATGGACGTACCTTTGAGGTTTGTCTAGAAATCCAGCAGAAAAAGGTGCAAGAAATACATTATTAATGAATATGTTCTACTTTAATTTTTTCTGCATCTTAGAAAATAATTTTTACTAAAATCTCAATGCAAGGCTGAGGAGTTGGCTGAATAAGAGTGAAAGACAGCATAATGAAAATAAAATGGGGCTTTGGATACTCTTAGCAGTGTAATATATTCTGCTGATTTAAAACTTGACTCCTACTTATGTCATTAAACCTAATGTAACTTCACGTAAAGTTTTCTGAAGAATGTGTGTTGGATAGCAAGTAAACTTACAGTGATAAGAAACTGGTATAATGGCGAATCAACAAGTGCTTTGCTCCTGTGAAATTTCTAACCTCATCCATCCTCGAGAGCTCCTTGCCTTGAGGGCGTTTAGCAACTTTGCAGTGGTAACAAGTAGGAAAAACCTCAGATCAAACTGTAGAGAGAAATTGTTTTGGTTTGCTGTTTTTTCCATGCACACTTATTCTTGCTTTATTTGAAGGAGAGTAAGGCTTTGTACTAACAGTAACATATTTCAGGTAAGGTTTTGGGTTTTGAAGGATAATTTTGTATTTTTTATGCAGTTTCCTATAGTGATACGCTTTTCTATAGGAACTTCTCTACCTTACCTTTAATTGTAATTGTGTTGTGCACAGGTAAAATGTTACGTATGTCCAATCAATCACTCATTTCTTGGCAAAGCTAAAAATAAATTCCTAATTCAGCACTCCTTTTTAACATACAGGATATCAATGCTGATGGGCAGCTTAATCAGATTTTTTAAAAAGCTGATTTAATGTCAGTAGGGATGACTTCTTTTTTTTTTCTACTTGTATTTAATTAGCCTTATGTAACTAAAGCTAAGGCAAGGGCTTATGTCATTACATGTCCCTTCAGAGACATCTTAGCTATCTAATTAGATCTGGGCTAGAATTCAACTTAGGTGATACAGATCAGTATAGAAAGTTTCAGTTTGACCAAGGAAAATATTTACCTGCAAACAAAACTTTGGTTTTGCATGCTTCTTAATTAAATACGTGCTTCCAATGACACTTAGCATTGTAAACAGTGTTTATAAATGGAAGAAACCCCACACTGCTGTCCCCACATTTGTAAACTTTATTGCTTCAGATTCTTAAATTTGTTTGGATACAGTCTTTAATGTTAAGACTAGTAGAGTATTTGCTTAGGTGTTGTTTTGCAGTGGGGGTTTGCCAGTTGCTGGAGGCGTTGATGGTAAAGGTGGTGATGTTGTGGTGGCTCTGCAGAGTTTCCGCAGGGGTGAGGCTAAGTCCTCCTTGTACTTGGTGCATCTCACCCAGGGGGTGTCACCGTGCCTTTGAGGGCACCTCGGCTAGCAGAGGCTTTGCCCTTCACCTCACTGGCAGAGGATGATGGGGCTGCCCCTGCTGCCTTGCTTCCCTGCCCAAGTAGTGCTTGCTTTGAATTAGTGTCTAACATACAGAGCTCGGCTTTAAGTATTTGTATGTTACAAGGCTTTTTTTCTTTCTAGTCTGTATTATATAGGCAAAAATAGACAGATTAGTCATATAAGTCCTACTCTCAGCTTGATATTTTACCTATAATGGTTAGGTACTGGATGGGGACCAGTTAAATAAACGAAGTATTGGCCTATTTCAGGGGATTGCATCTCCCTAAGTAGCATTTTTCTTGCCATCTTGGATTGGCACAGCTGCAACTTTTGCCTTGATGCTATGGAGCCTTTTAAAATGAGACAACTTTCGCTGTAATTGCATTGAAAACGTTTGAACTAGCCTTACTCTAGGTGCTGCTAATAGTAGTGATGATAAATGTCAAACTCCGTATTACTGTCTTAATACTTTAAAAAAAAAAACCACTGAAAAAATCTGTATTCTCTTAGTTGTTTCACCTGACATGTTTCAATACTCAGTGATTGATTAGAAATTTAACTTGCTGTAGGTTTCAGTGTATTTGACACATGATTAGGCTATGTGAGGGTCAGTGCTGTTGTAGCTAGTTTTAAACTATTTTTCTAAGTAATTTTTAAGTAAACAATCCACATTATCATTTCCATCTCCCAAAAGTATCAGACTCGGAGCAAACTCTTGTCTCTTTAGTTGATAAATTGCTTTTAAGTTCTACTTCCTTAGCATAGTTTTACTTACCACCTTGGACTAATTTGGCAGAGTTAAATGGAGCTTTTATTGAGTGGTTATACTGAGTAATTAAAAGCACAATTGGACTAAGCAGTATTTACTTGCTTTCTGAGTTAGCTGAGCGAACTGCAGATGCGCTGTAGATGTTTTCATGTACTCATCTCATTAAAAATCTTTGGATGTATGTTTCAACTGAGAAACAAAGTATATCTGAACCATACTTTGGTAAATATCCGCAATATTACAGTATAGCATGTGTCTAAATACCTGCAGTATTGTACTGTTGCAGCAGTGCTACGTAGATACAACTTAAAATTACAAATATAAAGGTCCGTAGGGGTTTTCATCTCACACTGTTTATAAGATTAACGCTTACCCTGACTCAATGGAAAAGTCTAATTTCTTTAACATGATAGTTAACAACAACAAAAAAAAGTGGTTACATTTTTTTGTAATGTTTCTTCCACTTTACTTGTTTGGGTCTCTATCTCACTTCTAACAGTTCCAGGAATATGTATTAGTCATCAAAAAGGGGTAGAGAAGATGATGACTTGTGCAGGGTAACGGTTAGCATTTTCTTAGCAATCACAGAGAGTAATTGCAAGGTGAAGTAACGGCAAGCCACACTCAAGGTTGCTGAAGTATCAAAATTGGTGAAATATCAAAAGTACAGTTGACGCAGCAAACTCATCATTAAAGGTCAGATAAAAAGGTTCAGACTGCACACAGTTTCTCAGCACTGAGGCTTTGCTCTGAAATTTTGAGTAATGCCTGGATTAAGAAACCTAACAAAGTATCTTTATGAACCATGCATCACCCTCCTGCATCACACAGATAAGTAAATTAATCAGGAAAGCAGCAGTATTGGAAAACTCCCTTTATCAGTGTGCAAAACCAAAGTGGTTCTTCAGCCTGCTCCTTCTCCAGTAAGAGCAGGTCTGGGAGCAGAAGTTGCAAAGAAACACAGAAGAACTGCTGGGCATGCAGAACCTGTCCTGTGAGTGGTGAAGGAATAACTGGACATGACAGTCATTAGTGACAGTCGTTTATTGTGTGGTAAGATGCTCTGATGTACCATAAAAACAGAATTTTAGTTACCATGTCTTCTGCCTTTGCTTTTCTTTCCTAGTACATTTTTGGTTCTTCGTATGCTGTAAAAAGGCATTTATTTATTGGGGTTTGCCCTTGTTTGCCTGTGATGCTCTTGAGAAGCATTAAAAGCCATAGGAATACCTGCAGTCAGATTTCTGATACCCATGGAATGCATGAAAAGGAGCATTCCCTTCCATGAGAAGCTGGTTGTGTTGATTCTTCAGGTTTTTGTGCACTACTTCTGCCGTTGCTTTTACCCATTTGCTCAATGGCTGAAGTGGCACGCTGTGTTGAGCAATAAAGGGTTTTGGGGATTATTTTTTTAGATGATAAAAGGACAGAAATTGGGGTTGAAAGTGGCTGGCTTTTGATTCCTGATGGTTTGCACTGATCAAATGCAGTTTCTATATCGGGGTCACATTATGTGGCTGATGGTGAAGTGGCCCTGGGGGCTGTTGGGCAAGAGTTGTCAGGGGCAAAGCTGCGTCCCTGAGCCTGCTCCCTCTGCACCAGAGCAGCAGTGCCTTTGGGGCAGGGTCACTCATTCTCTCCCCCTGAGGGTTAGCACTGGGAGGTTTTCCCTAGCCCTCAGAGTTGTACAGGCTGCATTTTGTGCAGCACTCTTGCGTCAGGACTTTTTGCTGTGCAAGTTGCAGGTCGCAAAGGTTCGTCACGCCTAGTTAAATTGTGAGCTTGCATATGAGTTGCAGAGGGCTAAGTGAAGGTGGAAACTTACAGTGTGCTGACACAGTGGGTTAGTAAATGTGGATTAGTAGGTTAAACAGCCTGACATTTACTCTTGAATAAGAGGGTGCACTTCAATAGTTACTACATGGAAACTGCGTGATGCTGTTAACTCCCTCATCAGCTCTCTCCCTGGTAGTTTATGTGGCTGTACACTAGGTCATAACCCAAAGAACGTCCTCATACTTGCTCAGTTTTAATTCTTTCCTGCTAACACTATAAATTAAAATTTCTAAACCAAGGAAAGATTAGAAGATGCTGAAAATGTATAAAACAATTTTGTTCTTACTGATGTGTTCTGTTGTGGTGGGTAAGGGATCCTTTTCATGCATGAAGGATCCTGTTATTTTGGCTGGCAGTATTATGCAGAAACAGTGTACTCGTGGATGGTTCTTTTATACGTATAAATAGATGAATTAGTATAGCTAATGCTTAATAAGGGCATGTGTAATTAATAAATCTTAAAACATATGTATAAAAGGAATGAACTGGATAATCCTATGGTTTAAGATTATAGCTGCTTTCAGAATAACCATTATTTTTTTTGCTTTAGATTGTTCCCCCCCACAGATATCAAAGTTAGAGAAATCTCCAGGATTTTAAAAAGGCAAAAGAACTTAATTGCAGACACTGCTTTTTCCAGTATATGTTTCATTTCATTAGTTTGAAGTGAAACTATTTTTGTCTGTGGATTGCAGGCAGCTTTACCAAGCATTGCTGTTCCTGATATGTTATAAAAGCTGGAAGTTATACGCAGTGTACCGAAGCAAAGAGCTTTGAGGTGAGTCTGCCAGGGGAGCATGGCCAACATGGCAGTGGCAAAGTAGAGGCTGTCCATTAGCATCAATGCTGGTGTACACTTGCAACAAAACATTCCTGCTTTGTTTGAATTTATGTTCTCTAGCACATAAAGATTCCTCTTTCTGAGGAGGCTTTGATTGATGTCAGTTCTTGAGTAATTAATGCCTTGATTTTGGGGAAGAAGGAAGAAAAGACGAAAAAATGCAGCTTATTCCTGGTTCATGACACTGCTGTTGCTTAGTCCCAACCAGATTTAATTCTTGTTTGCCTATCAAGTATTTGTTGTACTTTAATATCAGACACATCCATGACCAATCCCTGTCCTGTACTATTCATAGGGATGTTTTCTTTTCCTAAAAACTTACTTTGTAGCAAGTAGTGGGAGAAGAAACCTGAAGTTTTTTTCCACTTCAGAAGCTCCATCAGTGGAAAGAACAATTATAAGTAATCTGCTTATGATACATCATGTGATATATTTAAGCAAGCTAGCTAGAAGTATGGTCCCTTTTATGTTTATGAAATTGGGCAAACATTCCACGTAAGAAATGTATGCATTTTTTCTAAAGGATCCTTTCAGAAGGAAGGAAGAAGTATCACCATGAAAAAAACATGTTTTTCCCTTGCGTGCAAATTCCATGCATACATTCATGATGCTTTCATATGATTTATCAATAGCGATTATGACACTTCAGTTTTGCGTAGGACACACAAAATGTGTTCAAGGTGAAATTTTAGAAGGTCTTAACCTGCCTGTTTCATCAAAAATGTTCTGTTCAGTGATTGATTTTTCTCTCTGAGGAGTTGTAGCATCACAGAATACTGTTTCCATGTGTTTGTGTTTGCTTGCAAGTGAATCGATTCTGAAACCTGCTTTTGTGGCTTAGCCTAAATAAAGATGAGAACTAACTTCTCCCTTTCCAGTGGAGTTTTCCATTTTAGGCATGATAGTGCCAGGATTAGCAACCGACATTATCATTGAAGCTGGCTTTGTTTTTATGCATTAGTTTCTGTGGAAGCAGCCTAACTACAGCTTTTTAAAATGTGTGTGTAGTCACACCTACAGAAATCTGTCATGCTATTCAAGAGCTCTTCCTCTTCCTGAATTAAATTAGTTTTATTTCACAGTTACCTCATTTGTTTGCAGGGAATTTGTGGAAACATTGTTGGTAGTGTCCTTTCTAAGGAAAATGTGGCAACACTTGATGGGAGATCTGCAGTCTGAATTGTTTAACAGAGTACTTCTCTTTACAAAATAATGAAAGTTAAGATAAAATATTTCTGCAGCTGCTCAGGCGCAGCATGTTGCAGAGTTGCAGGATCAATGTCTGAGCAGTCAGTCTCCTGTCAGGCAGCAGCAGCCACAGGGACAGGAAAGGTGTGAGCAGTGCTTTCCACCCACTCCTTGTTTATAGGTGTTGACTTCAAAGCTTTGCTGGGGCTGTTTAATTGCTAATGTAATAAAACAAAAGGACCTTAACTAAAAAGCTACTCAGGTTTTAAATTGTATTTGTGCTTGGTTCCCCTTTTTAAAGGTGACTGTTGACTTACACCATTGTAGATATTTCTGCTTCCTCTCTGGTCTGAAATGCTTCCTATGATACATAATGTGCAAGTATTCCCTTTATTTCTCAATAAGTCGCTCCTCTGTAGTAATTGAAATGGAGGTTGTGACTAATGTGCGATGAGTATTTGCAGATACCACCTTACAGGTTGGCTGTGTGGGAGTCATGCACCTTGTGCGTTATCCTCGAGACTAAACATTTAGCTTAGCAGTGTCTGTGCTGTAACTGGTCTGGATGGAGGTGTTTTAATTCTTTTCTTTGCAAAAACACAAACAAAATCACCCCAAAACTGCTGTTGATTTGATTCTGCCTAAAGTAAGCATTAGCTGTTGCAGAGGTTTTCCTCTAGTACCAAAGCTGCAAGCAGTTGAAGTTGGGGAGGTAAATAAAAGCGGGATTAATGGCTGCTGTTGGAAGAGTTGTGTTGGATCTAGTTTATGATTAGATTTGCCTGCATCAAGGATAGTGTGGCCAGCCGGAGTAGAGAGGTGATTGAGCCTCTGTACTCAGCATTGGTGAGGCCACACCTTGAATACTGTGTTCAGTTCTGGGCCCCGCACTACAAGAAGGATGTTGAGTTGCTGAAGCGTGTCCAGAGAAGAGCTACCAGGCTGGTGGAAGGCCTGGAGGACGACAACTACCAGGAGAGGCTGAGGGAACTGGGGTTGTTTAGTTTGAAGAAGAGGAGGCTGAGGGGTGACCTCATTGCTCTCTACAACTACCTGAAACGAGGTTGTAGGGAGGTGGGAGTTGGCCTCTTCTCTCCAGTGAATAATGACAGGATGAGAGGGAATGGCCAGAGTGGTTGGACGGTGGAAAAGGCTGCCCAAGGAGGTGGTAGAGTCACCATTCCTGGAAGTGTTTGAAAGAAATATAGATGTGGTGCTTAGGGACATGATTTAAGCATTAACGGGTAGATAAAGGTTATGGGGGGTGGATTTAGGTTATGGTTGGACTTGATGATCTTCAAGGTCTTTTCCAACCAGGTTGATTCTGTGATTTAGTCTCGTACTCCCAAGAAACAATGAAAAAATACCAAAAGCAAACCTTGTGTCTGCTCTTACCTACAAGATACAGGAGAGGTTTTGTGACTCTGAGATGGTATCCTCTGCTGCAAAAGGGGTGTAACGTTTTTGGTGCAGAGCTGGGATATGGGGTGCCTTCTGCAAGAGATGTTGCCTGCTGGGATGGGCTGTGATAGACATGCCAGTACAAGCTATCGCCCTGGCCCTGCTGCAGCAGCACCTCAGCTGTGGTGCATGGTCATGGGAGAAACACTGGAATTAATCTTTCCTCCAGGACACTTGTCTCTTAATAGAGCTTTTTTTTTTTTTATGAGGGAAGGAGCCTATTGTCATCCTTAGCTTTTGGATAAGAAAATGCAGAGACAATAATTTGTCAAGGTCATTTTAGCTGGTTGGAGAGAAAGCTGTCATTTTACTGAGTGGGCTCTGATATTGAGAGGCAGTAAAGCTGTGGCCACATAGGGTAATAAGGGTGAATAAGGGTAAGGAATTCCTGCAACACCAGAAAACTAAGATAAGGCAGTGAGTTGCTAAGTCTCTTTCCAAGCAGATTTCACCTTTATCTGAAATTACTGTGTCCTGTGACTTGGAGAGATCAGAGCTGTCAAATATCCCTCTGTGTACATCAGCCCTGGTGCCTCTCCCTTCCTCTGGTGTAATCTCATTTCTGCTGACAAAAAAACCTGCCAGATCCTGCTTATCCCAGCAGAGCTGAAAGGGAAGGCTTCTTCCATGGGGAAGAGGACTGTTTTGGAAGAGAGAGCTCCCAGTGCCCAGGAGGATGCCACGACCATGAAATCAAATTGCAGTGGGTGGACAGCCTGTGGGGAGCCAAAAGCTTCTCTGGGAAGGGGCGAGGACTCTGTCCCATGGGAAGAGCATGGCATCCTGACCTGCTGTCCTGGCAAGAACCCACTAGAGGTTTGCAGTGAATTGGGGGAGTGCTGATAAACAGAGATGTATGCACTTTAAGGATGAATTCTGAGCCTGAAATGGCACTGCAAAGGGCAGGCTTGGGCAGCTTTCCCCTAAGCATGAAGGAAGATGAAGACTAATGAGAACAGCTTTCATTATGCTCCCTATTTTATATCAATATCAAAAAGTGAATCTCTTTAATGTGGCAGTACCCTAATACTGATTTTTTTTGTATGCATGTCTAGCATTCCAATAGGAGACTGTTCTTGTTGCATAAACATAATGCTAAATCTACTAGATAACATCCTATTGCCTGTGAAACCCAAGCAACCACTGACAGCTGTACAGCCTGTACAACCAAGATTCGTAAGTGGATGGTATGGACAAAAGTACATTTCTTTGGGAAAGGAATTAATAAAATAGGCCAGGACACTCTATTTTCCTGACTTAATGGAGTTGTGCGTAGTGGCATTTATGATAGAGTGCCTTAGAATAGCATAGAATGAGATCAAAGAAACTTAGTTTGTACAGTGGCATTTTTTATGTTACAAATTAGTTATTTCTGAGTCCTGGGGGAAGGCAAAAAGAGGAACACAGTGAACCAGCCAGTACAAAAAAATTAAGAAATGTTCCAACACTTTTATTTACAGAGATAATGTCTAACTTGATTGCTAGGTAACAGAAGCTGGAGATTATTAATCTGTGTTTCAGGATTTGAGACGAGTAAAATTTTGTGAATAAACCTTGTATGGTACGAACTAAATTGTATCCATAAAAGAAGAGGGTATGTTAACTTTGCCTGATATTATCTACTTAATGATTTCAGTGCTTTTCTGTTTTGCTGCTGAAATTATACCCTGAAATTGAGGCGAGTATAGCAAGCTTGAAGACTAGGAACAGCTGTCTTCTGGGGTAAAAATGTCCTTGTTAAAGGCACACCCCAGACAAAAACTCAAATACATTTATTGCCTGACAAAGCAATAAATATTTAAGATGTTGGAAGGTTTCTGTAACTTTCAGATTAAAAGTATGTTTGTACTACTGAGTTGAAAAGTTTTGCAGTAGAGGAGATGCACTGCAGTGATGGGGAATGTTGGACTTTCCCCGCATTGTTGTAATCTAAAGATAGAATGTTTTGCAGACTGGATTTTCTTTGCCCATTACTGGAAAAAATATATTGGAATTCCAGCTTGGAAAATCAGAGGTAACCTGCATTAGATTGGTCTTAAATTCTGGGGAAAAAAAAGAAATAAAATACCCTAAATATACAGATATTTCTCTGAGCAGGAATTAGCACCATCACTCTGACAAGAGCAATTAAAAAATAAGTGGCCGTGGGGTGAAAAAAGGGGTGCAGAGAAAGGGGGGATTACTGTGAACTCTTGTCGTTTGTTTGTTTTTTTTAATTTTCCTCCTTCTATCCCACTTCCCCCCCTTTTTTTTTAATTTACCAACCTGCACACCAAATTCCTTGTACACCAAATAACTGGTGGCTACTTGTCTGTGTAAATGAGTTTGCAAAATACTGGAAAACCAGAGTGTTTTGATAACTCGTTTCTCGGTGAACTGTTTACAATGTTTGCTGGACTTTGTGTTGCTTTGGAATATGGTTTTTATTATTATTAATTGTGTTGAGCAGATCAGTGACAATTTATGCTGCTGTCTTTTGTAGATTTATGCAGTAATGAAATATGGTTAAAGACAAGTGTTACGAGTGGGGAGCTAAAGACTGAACATGAAAGCTAGAATCAGAGTAGTCCTTCAAGCCTATACTTAATCTTCTGGATCACACAAGTATTAAGATGCAGCCTCTAATTACTTGATCATCGTTTCCCCCAAGTCAGTCAGTACTTGGAAAACAAAATTCTGCCTGAAAAACAGTTGCTCAGTGTTTTGTGTTGCCTTAATTTTCTTTGCATGCCTCCCTATTTTTATGTCATGGCTTTTAGTCTTCTTTTCAATAAATGGATGAATTTCAACATAGAATTTGCTACAGCACTAATGGTAGTGCCTCAGCAGCCCACAAGTGTTAATTAACCTTTATGCTGTGTGGGACGATGGTTACATTTAAAAGATGAAAAGTGAAGTTTAAAGGAGATTAAGGTCAAAAGCATCTGCTAATTACCCAATTTTCTAATTAAGTAATTGCCCAATTTGAAACTTGGAAGACTTGATTGTAGGACAGCCCTGTACATATTAAAAGCCTGATTGTCACTGGTGCAAGGAACCTGTGAGAGCTCAGCACTTTTCCTCACCCATCTCCCATGTTTCAGGTTAGGCAAAACATGCAGGTTCTTCCTTCGCCTGCCTTGGGAATAAAGCAGCAATGCTTTCCTGCTCTCGGTGTCCTGCCCTGGCCTCTCTGAAGTCCCAGGCAGTGTCTGGCTTTGCCTTTGTCCTGCAGAGCTGGAGCCCATGGAGTTTGTCCATGGGGCAGCTGGGGTGCCATCCGCTCATGGTGGCAGAGCCCGCAGTGAAGAGGAAGACCTCAGAGATCTTGCCCCTCGTGAACATTAGAAAAGTTGCTTTCTTAGAACATTTTAACTAGATCCGTGCAGGCACGGAGGAGTATAGGGGAAAGGAACTCCTAGCACTGGAATTTTTAGCCTGCATAGTTTCGTGCTTGGAAAAGTTATTAATTTGTAACTTTTAAATTAGCATTTTATCATGGAAATGTTCTAGATTCTAGCATAACATGAAATATTTTTGACACAAGAATGCTAATAGATGTGTGCTAAAGTGTTATTTTTAATGCATGTGTAACTTACAGTAGAGCAGTTAATTGCAGCTGTCTCTCTGGTTGCTATGCGAAATTCCAAGCATGTGTTAGAAAAGATGCTCTCTGCCCCTGTGTTTGTTTCTCTTACTGTGACATGAAAACATGGTAGCATTGGATATTAAGAAGAGTTTGGGGTGACTGGGATTGCTGCTGAGTTACAAGGGGGATCCCAAGCAGGTGCCTGTAGCCACCATGAATTCTGTCTACAGGGTGTAGAGATCGTTCATCTGTTAAGCAGAAGCACCATTTTGGAAGGTAAGGACATGTACTGCTGGTTGAAGGCTGTGTTTTGAAGAGTCCTGAGCTTCAGAACAGTATCAGGAGTATCAAGAGCTAAGCAATGCTAAGGGAAGAGAAACACTTAAAAATTGCAAGGCTTTTTAAGTAGTGGGTGTTGAAAATCCCATGAATGGCCTTACTGTTGGGATGTGTCTGAATGGAGGTTGAGCTGCAACGAAGTGTGCAGCTGGGGAAGGACATGTAAGAGAGCCAGCATAATTACCTGCCTCTTCAAGTAATTATGTGGTTACCAGTATCAAATACGAGAGGTGTGTGTAAGTGTTGGCTTTGTTTTCTCAGTCTATGTATCAAAACCAGTATCAGCAAGTATAAAGTCTGATCTGTTTCTTTTTTAAACCTGTGTGCCAAATAAATAATACAGTTACGGGAAACTTCGGCAAGTTGAACACTCATGTTGGTCAAATACAATATGGGTGGAGTTTTACCCTGTGAATCGCATGCTGATATATTTCTAGGTTATCTCTATTAAAAATAAAACAAGTGCTTACAGCAGCAGATGAACAGGATTATTACAAAAATTTACATTTATTCAAGTCATGAATAAATTCTTAACAGCATAAATTACGTTGCTTTCAGGGTTCTGACAGAGGTTTTTAGGCAGAATTTAGATTTTCAGACTTGAGTGAGTGTTGAGTTTTTTGTTGGGGTTTTTTATGGCTAAGTTCTGTATCCATCAGTTAACATAGTGGATTGCACTGCTATAGTTTAAAGGGAATAATAAGCAGTCTTCTTACATGGTTAGCCATTGGGATGATCACTTTTGATGTTTAAGACACTATCCACTAGAGATTGCACTCTCATATTATGATCTGATTCTGCAGGAGGCTTTGTGCAAATAAACTTACTGCTTACTGTGGACTTAGGTTTAAAGTGATTTGTGAAAGGCTAATGGAGAGGAACACATCTTTTTTTATTAACTAGCATGTAGAGGACTAAAGATTGGACTATGAAACATTAAACGATCTAATGAGTGGTTTTCTCAATATGATGGTCCTTGGGCAGCATCAATCCTGAGTAAATGAGTGGTGTGTGACAACATACATTCTTCCTGAAAACCTGAAGAAATGTCTGTGAAAGTGAAAAATACAAGGTTTAGCTAGTGCTGGAAGTGCTAACAATGTTGCATATTTGAGAGCTGTGAGTTGGGGATCGCTGTCTGTAGTCAGTGACTTACCTGTACCCATCTGAAAGCATCTGTGTTACTGTTCTACAAGAAAGTACCACAAGAGCTTTTACCTTTGTCTCTGATAATTGCTGTGAGATTACTGTGAGCAGCACATTGGTTTTAATCCTGAATGGAAAAATTGGGAAATTAGGGAAAGAGAATGAAAAAGTAGGAAATGAAGTAAAAAATATGTGGTGAAATCCAGAATGTTAAAGGGCAGAGTCTTGCATTTGCAGGAAGGAAAAACGTGACAACAGCTTCCCACTCCACTTCCGTGCCACCAGATCTAGCTTCTAGGGACGCATCAGAAGTTAATACAGAATCAGATTACTGGATAGAGGGGGGGAAGGAGAAGGAAACTTTTTTAATTTTCCATGTTTGTGGTGTGTTTTAATCCTTGTTCTCATGTTCCTTCCATGACTCATGTCTTTTACAAAACTGGGATAATTTCTGTATGTGCTGGGTTTTGGAGGAGGTGACAGAGATACTGTGGGCAGAAGGGCAGAAGTGGTGGTTTTGGTCTTTTTTTTTTATATGTATAGTTACATATTAGAGATAGGGAACAGAACTCTGTTCTTTTATAAGCTAGTCTTAAGACAAGTGAGCTGCCGAGAATTTTCTTTCACTTAACATGGTAGGAAAAACAAATTTATCAGTTATCTCTCTGGAAGTGTAATCCTTATCCAGAGTCCAATTATTCACTGCTCTCTAGAATAAAAATTGCAAGTTGTGCAAATACATACCTTCCTGCTCACATGCACAGATCACAGTCCTAGCGAGATAGGGTTATTTTAGGCCATTTATCTCCTGAAATTGTCAGCCAGATCTTTATACCAGTTGAAGTAATTTCTGTTGCATTTCTGTAATAAAAGGCTCATACTACTCTGGGGAAAACATATAAAACTGTGTGGGTGCCTTGGCAGGCAGGGGTTTAAAAATATCTGTGGTTTGTGTGGCTTTATTGGATAAAATGTAGGATTTTCCACCCCGTGGTTTAAATTTCCATGTGCTGCAGTTTGTAAAATTTGTTTTTCTGAAATGTTGCTTATGTCTAAAATAAAGCCCTTACTTATGTTTAGTCATGTCTGGGAGGAATTGACTCAGGGAAGTGATAAAGGATGCTGTGGAATTGTTGAGGGGTCCCAGAATAGATGGTTCAGTAGTAAGATACTACTTTTAATGCAACCAGTTCTAATTTCTGCTAGGCAGTCAGTGATGAAGGGTGATACTTTGCAAATGGTGTTATTCTCACGTGCCTGGTTGGTGACTTGTGAGCAGAGGAGTGATAATGTGTGCTGGGAGGTTTAAGTACCATCACTACTTACTGGGTATCCCTTTTGAAGTTCCTGGCTAAAGTGTAAGGGGCGATTTGAGCTGCTGCTTTGTTCAGTCTGCTGAGTGTGACTGGGAGGAGCCCCATGCAGCAAAGTGCATCTCTTTAATGCTGTTTGTTGGCTATGAAAAACAAACCCTAATTTTTAGGGTCACTCATATGTCTCATGAGTACTGAATATAAGCATCCCATACATCCCTCCTTACTCCGAAAGGAGGGGAACATTAATATTTAATGGCTAAAATTAAATATCAAACTAGTGAGCTACGATAAAATAACAAGGGATATTAATTTGGAAGTTACAGTACCATGTGTTTAGACCTAGCATGTTTTTGCTGTCATTTGAGTGTTAATACTCTTATATCTCAAACCACTTTTTAAGACTGAATGGCCGTAGATCCACATCTCTGTGGATGTCTCCTCACTGCTACCAGCAAGCACTGCAGATGGTGCTTTTTTTTCCCGATGGGTCTTGTTCCCAGTAGCTAACTGGAAGTCATAGGTGATAGACAGCTTGGGAAACATTACCAACACATCAGAAATTATGCTATTTGGTTATAATAAAATTAACCAGATAATTAAAAAGATCTTTCTAAAATAACTTGACTGAATCAATAGTCAATTGCACTTACAAATTTCATAGAATCATAGAATGGTTTGGGTTGGAAGGGACCTTAAAGATCACCTGGTTCCAAACCCCCTGCCAGGGGCAGGGAGACCTTCCACTAGACCAGGTTGCTCAAAGCCCCATCCAGCCTTCCCTATCTTTCTGTATTCCCTAATCTGTTTTCCCTCTTTGAGTAAATAAATAAATCTCCCTCTGGTTTAGTAACTTAAGAATGGTTCATGGAAGGCCTGGATAGATGTTTGAGACAGAATGAGAGACAAAAGATACATTTTTTAGGAGGAGAGGAAGGGAGGAGAGGGAGGAGACAGACTACTTCCTAAGTGACTGATTTTTTTTACTTGCATACTCTTTCCCCCCTGAAGGCGGAAGGACACGCCCTTGAATGAAGCTTTGTGTTTAAGGTTCTTTTGAATTAGTTATTTAGATTCTAAGAATGTATTTTTAATGGAAGAAGAAATCTGGAAGAAGTTTTGAAAACTTCTGTGGGAAGAAAAAAGGTACAGTTTTGCATTGTGCAGGTTTTTCAAAATTATCTCAAGAATTGCAGTTGTGTTTACTTTCAAGGCATCTTCTTTTAAGCTAATCCCTAGTTGACTGACTTTTCAAGACATTGCCAAGGAGGGCATGTTGGAGTTCAGTTGAATATTTGCTGTCATGGGTGAGGTATTTGGGTTGGGAATAATTCATTTTAATTCTCTAATAGTTGCCAGTGTAATATATGATTGTCATCACTTGAAACAGATGCTGCTTCTGTAGAGTGACAAAGAGCAGTAAAATGTCTTCTCAGTGTGTTACTGTGTTCTTTGATCAACCAAAATATTCTTGATTTCCTGGTGATATTCATGCTATCCAGCTTCTTTCAGTTGCTGTGTCTCATGTGCCCTCTCCCCAGTGCAAAGCAGCCACTGATGGTTTGAAACCTTTTTTCTCCCATTTTAAGCACCTAGCCCATTGCTTTGCCAATTTTTGAATCAGCTAAACAGCTTAATCTTCTGGGTTTCCTACTCATGCCTCGTCTATACAGCTACAACTACTGAAAAACTGTTGCAGTGAAGTTGAGTTTGAGGGTCGTTTTGCCTCTCCATGCCGTGTCTATGGGTTAGGCCTCCACAGCACAGGTCACAGAGGTGAACATTGTCCAACTCCTCTACCATCTCGTTGATATGTTGAGGAGGTAAAAGCATTGCCCTTATAGGGCAGAAAGATTTGCTCTCCCATCCCCCTTTGAAGTTAGTGACATAACTGTGGCTTTGGGAGTTGCAGGAGCCATTGAAGTGTCCCATTTTTGGGGTGCTGGGGTTCAGGAGAAGTGTTCAAGTCAGTAGGGGGAAAAAGGTAGTCAGGGGGAAAAAGGATGCCCGTGTCAGGCAGCCAGTGCTCTGGTAGAGTGCTTGCATCTGTGCTTGTCAGAGGGACCAAGCAACAGCAGAACCTTTCCTGGTTTATTTATTTGGATTCCACACAGGGAACAGAGTAATGTCTGGCTTCTAAAATGATGATTTGACATAGCTACTTACTGCTCTTACAAATTTTTTGTAGTAATCTGTGTGTTTATATGGCCTGGGAATTTATCCATAATTTATCCATTATAAGACCTTTTAGTAGTTCATTAATTGATGGCTTTGGCAGACAAAAAGGGAAAAAATTAGGCTTTCCTTTCATTTTTCTTTTCTTTTTTAAGGAAATGTCATACTTTTCTCTTCTGTGTGTGAACTGCTACTCCAGTGTAAGATGAGATCATAATATTTTGAAAATAATTGTCACTGTTTTCTGCAATGTTCATTTTTATTGGTCCACTGCATATATTGAAAGACTAATATTGTAAGGATAGCAATGTGGTGGATGAATTATGTGGTGGTACTTTCTGCTCATTTACTTCCCTAAAGTAAAAACTTGTATTCATGAATTAATTCATGCAAATTTACCTGAGTTCCATTTTATGTGCTACATAGGTGCATGTGCTTGTAGGAACTTCTACTAGCTCCTTAAAACAGATGAGGAGTTAGGTTTTGAAAATGGGGATTTTAATAAAAGAATCTTAGATGATTTTTACCAACCTGGGGTATCTGTTACTGGTCTGAGTTTGTGAAGTACTGTTGAGAGACCATCAGATGTGCTGGGCTTGTAGCATCACTAAAATAACTTTTCTGCGTATAAAAGGTACAGATAAGGCTGGTGTTATTAAAGGCATTTTGTTAAAGAGTTGTTCTGATCTGTTGTCGCTGGATCTCAGTCTGATTACCTGCCTTATTAATTCACCTGAGGCTCTTTTTATTTATTAGCCTTAATGAATACAATATTAACAACGAAGTGATACACTTCTGCTTATGGTTTAACCAAATAGTGAATTAAATCAATATGCAGAACTGTCTTGTAGGAGTTGTTTTATCAACTGTAATTTTAACTGTTCCTTTCAGGTTGCTAAGAATAGTGAATACATTTCTCTAGCAGTATTAGTTTTACTAATTCCTTGTAGGAATTTTGTTAGTGTTGTGAATGTATTAATGCGAGTCTTTATTTCTGTTGGTTCAATTCTTGCTTCTTCAGTAGTGAGTATCATGTGTTAACTGAATGGAAGTTGGCGTTAGACTTCTGTCTAAGGCCATTATGGAGTCCATCTCTCACAACTCTTTAATTTCTTTTTATATTTAGTTTGTTGGAGAGGTTTGACCGACTGTTTCTTTTGCTGCTAACGTGTATTTTGAAAGTGCCGTTATGCAAGTACTTCAAAGATTAATGCTTCTTTAAGTGAAAAATACTGGTTTAGGATTGTGGCTTATATCAACCTTTTTTTTCCTTGGTATGTCTTCATAAGACTAGTCATCTAAAGTTTAGGTTGTATGTAATAGCAGTAATAATATCAGCTATTTACTCTCATGTGGATTGCTGGGTTTGTATATTTCATAGAATATGGACTCATACTGTCTGTTTGTATAATATATTTTGCAAACCTGTATTAGAAGTTTCTTCCTGAGTTTTCAGGAGGCTGAAACCAGGATTGACAAGGAATTCAGTACCTTGTTATTGAGCAACATACTCTTTTGCGGGTCTTTTTTTAGTGGCTGGCCTGTGATTTTTTGGAACAGCTATACACCAAAATCTGTTATGTATTATTTTGGCTTGGCAGAACTAATGCAAAGAGCTGTCAAAGGCAAAGAGTATGCAGAAGCTGTAATTTCCTTTTTACCACTGAAGAATAGATTTGGCTAGTTTATGCCTTCGATGCTAATCTATCTCTGTGTGGCCAAACAGATTTTTGGAACCTTGTTGTAGCATATTTATTTTCTATTCACGTCAGGCCAAACATTATATATAATGTCATATATATATATTGATGCATGCAGGGTGGTGATATGAAAAAAGTTAGAAGGATTTGGAATTAAGAACTCTGATCTAGACTGTTTCAATTGAGATTGCCACTTGATGCAATTAGGTCATAAGTAGCAAAACTCGTATGTTCAACTGCAGATTTATTTTTTTTACTTTATGTTTTGCTTTAAAAGTAAGGATCATGCTTAAAATTCTTCAACAGTTCCAAAATAATATATGGCAAAATATGGTCACAGGTTTATACCTTTTTTGTTAATTCACTTGGCTATTTAAATACCCTTAATTTCAGTCTTCCTTCTACCAGTAAGCGTGTTTTGCTTTCTACACTAGTTTAACAAAAAACACATTTCCTCTTCTGATTGTAATAGGGCTACACTCCTTAAAGCCTTCTGTCAAAGCTAATTATTATTAGTGTATAATTATTAGTAGTGTTTCTGTCTTGAAGCATTAATTTGATACGTTTAACATAATATCCATTCCTTCTTTGCCTGAACATGTTAGAATGTCTTCAGTATTTCAAAATCATGGGACAGACATCCTGATGCAGTTAAATGCCTCTTTCTACTCTGTTTTCCCATTGTGCAGATGACAGCATCTCAGCTGCAAGCACATCTGATGTCCAGGACCGTCTTTCAGCCCTGGAGCTGAGAGTACAGCAGCAAGAAGACGAAATCACGGTGCTAAAAGCAGCGTTGGCCGATGTGCTCAGGCGTCTTGCTATCTCTGAAGACCATGTAGCTTCTGTGAGAAAATCGGCACCCAGTAAAGGTAAGCCCGTATTCGGTAAACTCTTTCTAGGGTCAGATTGCTATGATTTCAAATGTTCTCCATTGATCACCACTTTTTCCCCTTTTCATCTCATTTGGAAAGGCAGGCATATTTTGAGCTGGGGTGGTTTTAAGAGTGGCCTTATAGTATATGGCTAATAGACATCTCAAATATGCTTATTAATTTTTATGTTTGCTAATATTTTTATGTACTTTACATCCCTGACAATACTCCTTACTTCTTGTTAAAAGGTTCCTGGTTTTATTTAAATGGTACAATGCTTTACACCTGCAGTCTTTAACCTGCCACTGGTGGTCTGGGGCTTATGGGCAGCTCTGAGTCTCAGCTTTGACTTCACATAGAAGCTGTTCAACTGAAGGGACCTATTAGAGGCTACATTTCCCCCTGCTCCTAAATTAAAAACAAAACAAAAAGCCCAAAACACCAAATAAGGGGGTTTTCTGAATATAGTTAATTTTTGTTCATCTGCAGACATAACTCAGCACCAGTAGGTTTCTTGTAAGAGGTGGCCAGCTAGTCACTCAGCAGTATCTTTCTTGGCTAGAGGCTAGTAAATTTTACATTAAAACTTTGAAATATATAGGACTGTTTAAATGTGAAACTATATGTTCTACTATGGGTTCTACTTTTGATTTCTGTATTTTAAGTTAAGTCACTAGATAAAGAACTCTTGAAATGTTTTAACAAAGAATGTATTACTTTGATGAACGAGTAGGATTGGCAGATCTGAATTGTCATACAAAAATAATACTTAGGTAATTGTTAATTTTTCTTTGAAGTATTTTATGCCTGTGTAACAGGCTCTTGCTAGTCAAGTCATGGTTGCTGCGAAGGTTATTGTATTCGTTAAACTCTTTTTGGTGTTCATGATCTTATCAAAAATCTGGATTTCTGCTTTACAGTAATTACAGTTTTGTGGTAAATATTGTAGGTAGGTTTTCTTTTTAAAAAATGCTAAGGCTTTAGTTCACAGTATTTGTCTCTGCAGCAGCCCTTAAATATATGCTGATATCAATAATAAGAGAATAGATGTAAATATATTTCTGAAAACATTGAAAGAGATGGGTTTCATTTGAAGTATGGCAACACAGTGAGAGAAATACTTTTAAAATAAATGGCACTTACAAGAATCATAGTACCAGAAAAAGCTATCTTCAATCTTTCTGTCAAACAAGTTTTAATCTGAGTAGGAGTCAATATCCACCCTAGTTCGAAGGAGTCTTTCCTACGTACTGCTGAAATTAGTTTTCTAAAATCTCTCAATTTTTTTTCTTGTTGCCACCTCAGCAGTGTCTTTGAAAAACAGTTTTTCATAGGCTAAAAGTAAGTGTTGTGAACAGACTGTAAATCATGCTGAAAGGAACAAATCCCAATCTTTTTCACTGATTTTTCTCATTCTGAAGTTGATGGCCCAACTTGGCGCAAAAAGAAAGAGATCTCTTTGTCCTTTGTGTTAGTTTGTTTGCCTTACATATCTGGTGAGCTAATTCTGTTCTTAATTTTTTTTATCCCTTTAATTTAGATTGACAGATTGAATCAACCATAGCTAATTTTTTTTTTTTGCATTGTCTTTGTAGTCTTTAGTTTTCTTTTTTCCTGCATTTCTGTTGTTTCTTATCTCCAGTAGGGCTTGCAACACATTTAGCACTTGTCTGGTATTTCAGTGAAAAGCAGACTGAAAAAAGTGGCTTTTTTTTTTTCCTCGTTAGTGTTTCTCAGTGCAAAGTTATTCTAGAGACGACAATCTTGACATAAAAAGGCTACAATAGTACTTCTCCATCTCTGCACACAGCTAAGGATAACTGTGCAAAGCAGAAATTACTGGGTCCAAAAATAGTGTTGAGGATTCTTAGAAATGTGAAAGGGTTTGATTAGAGAACAGGTCCCCAGCAGCTACAGGGTTTGGGGGGGTTGTAGTGTGAGACTGTGTTTGTGGGTTGTCTTTTTCCGTTCTTTATCTCTTCCTTTCTCTCCTTTTTTAATAGATGGCTTGGTAAGAAGAATTGCTTTGGTGGGAAGTTGTGTGCTTTTGGCAGCTCTGTGCTCTTGTTGCCACATCTCTTCTCTTGATGCATGATTGATGCTGTTAACATTCTCAAAAAGTTCCAAAACCAAAGATTACCTGGACACTGAAGAAAAGGAAAGCAAAAGGCAGTCTGGTACTTGTGGCTGCCAGCAAGATAGATTGGCTCACAGCTGGTGCCTGGTAAACCTATTAAAATCTTCCAGAGTGTCAAAATGTGTGTAACAGGAGAATTCATCCCTCAGACTCTGGGTGTGGAGACAAGTTTGTGGCACACAATGGCACCAGTAAAATATTTCAGACTAATCATACCACTGAGGTATGAGCTCTTGCCTGAAAAAGTGGCCATTTACCAGAAAGTATATCTGATGTCTGTCTGTAGAGAAACAGAGCTCATGTCCTTTTTCTGGACTCGGAAGTAATGAGGAGGCTTGTCACAGGTTAAAACTTTGGAGGAACAGTTCCTATGGCCTGGAAAAGAATTGGTATCAAATAACTTGTATGCAAATTCAGCTCACAAAGTGAAATTGAAGCAGTAGGTGGCAGTTTGAAGAGAGGGACTCCCATAACAGTGCAGGCTGGCAGAGCCAGAGGTGTTTATTTTACTTTTAAGTAATGATCTTGGGTATCTGCAAAGGCAGCTATGTTTCTATGTATTGGAAACGCAGAGGTTTTTTGTGGGTTTTTTTAATTATTAGTTGTGCAGTGGGTTTTTACAATAGGAACCTGGAAAGTTTTCTTAGCTTTCCTACTCCCTTTGCTGTTGTGAAATAGTGTGCCTCTTCAATGTCTCTTCAGTTGGAAAAATGCTAATTAGTATCTTGCATCAAATTCCATCTCATTGCACTAATGTAAGAAAGGTGCTTCAGAAGTAATTTTTACCTTATCTTAGCAGTGGTTTAATGTCAGTAACAGTAAGTAATTTTGTTTCAGATTAATGAAAATTGACTTTGTGTGTTCAGCATGCTTCATTAATGAAAGCGTAAGATAGAGTCACATTTGTGGTTTTATTCTTCACATATTTTAATGTGCAGTATTGTTTTCGTAACTGGGTATGTGTTTATGTTGTCTAATGAGTAACTACTAAAGGAACAGAAAATAGAAGTATAGATAGGAAAATGCTCATGGTAGAGGTAGGATATAGTCTCTTATCCATGTAATTAACCTGGCAAGCTTGTAGGTGTCATTTTACTCATGGGAATAGTCCGGTTGAAATCTTCAGGCTGTATGCTCTCACAACAAATAATGGTAGTCTTGAGGTCTTAATGGATTTTCCAGGTATTTGGTCTAGTGCCATCTGGTTTTTCTGCCTTAAAATTAATTTTTCTGCATTTCTTCTCCATTTTTTCCCGATCTTCTCCTCTTCTTTAATATTTTTTTTTTTCTTCCATCATACTTACTATTCTTGATCTTAATATATTTCCCTTTATTCAAAGAATTTGGATCTAGAGGGCTTTAATGAACTAAGGGACTCTAACCAGCTGAACTAAGTTTAAGGGAAGAGAAGTGAAGAAGAAAATACTGATTTACTTCTGATAATCTTGTTCATTGAAGAAGATATTCAGAGCATTGTAGATGAGTGTTTTTCAGCTGTGGTGATAAGTATCCTTATTCTTTTTCCACATGCTTCTTACAGCTTTGGATGTGTTTTCTGCATTTGTGTACTTTTTTTAAGCAGTGTGGGTAAATTCTCCTGAGCAGTACTCTGGTATTCTTAACGTTTCTTCTTAAACTAAAAATTGCAGTATTTGAAGAGTTAAACGATGCCACTCACTTATTCAAATGAAAACTAGCTTGTTGTTTAGAGCACTTGAGAGCTTTCATCACTGTTTGCCAGAGTATATCAAATTGTTTCAGAATACCATAACGTTTTATTTCACAGAATTACCAAGGCTGGAAAAGACCTTTAGGATCATCAAGTCCAGCCTATGACCAACACCACCACACTGTCTAGACCATGGCACTAAGTACCACATCCAGCCTTTCCTTGAACACATCCAGGGATGGTGCCTCCACCACTTCCCTGGGAAGTCTATTCCAATGTTTAATCACCCTCTCTGTGAGGAAGTACTTCCTAATATCCAACCTAAACCTCCTTTGGAGCAGCTTCAGGCTGTGCCCTCTTGTCTTGTTGCTAGTTGCCTGGAAAAAGAGCCCAGCCCCCACCTGACTACAACCTCCCTTCAGGTAGTTGAAGAGAGTGATAAGGTCCCCCTTGAGTCTCCTCTTCTCCAGGCTAAACAACCCCAGCACCCTCAGCCTCTCCCTATAAGACTTTCCCTCTAGTCCTTTCACCAGCCTTGTTGCTCTCCTCTGGACCCACTCCAGCACCTCAACGTCCTTCTTGAAGTGAGGGGCCCAGAACTGGACACAGTACTCGAGGTGAGGCCTCACCAGTGCTGTGTACAGGGGGAGAATTACATCCCTACTCCTGCTGGCCACACTATTCCTGATACAAGCCAGGATGCCATTGGCCTTCCGGGCCACCTGGGCACACTGCTGGCTCATGTTCAACCGGTTGTCAACCAGTACTCCCAGGTCCCTCTCTGCTGGGCCGCTCTCCAGCCACTCTTCCCCCAGCCTGTAGCACTGCCTGGGGTTATTGTGGCCAAAGTGCAGGACCCTGCACTTGGTCTTGTTAGATTTCATGCCGTTGGCCTCAGCCCATCGATCCAGCCTGTCCAGGTCCTCCTGCAGCTTCTTCCTACCCTCTGGCAGATCAACACTTCCCCCCAGCTTGGTGTCATCTGCAAATTTAGTCAGGGTGGACTCAGTCCCCACATCCAGGTCGTCAGTAAAGATATTGAATAGGACTGGACCCAGTACTGATCCCTGATGGACACCGCTGGTCACCAGACGCCAGCTGGATGCAGCTCCATTCACCATCACTCTCTGGGCCCGGTCATCCAACCAGTTTTTGACCCAGCGAAGGGTGCGCCTGTCAAAGCCGTGGATCGCTAGCTTCTCCAGGAGGATGCTGTGGGAGACTGTGTCAAAGGCCTTGCTGAAGTCGAGGTAGACCACATCCCAGTCATAGCAGGAGATGAGATTAGTCAGGCAGAACCTTCCTTTCCTAAACCCACGTTGGCTGAACCTTATCCCCTGGTTGTCTTTCACATGCTGCTTGATGGCATTCAGGATGATCTGTTCGATAATCTTGCCAGGCACCAAGGTCAGGCTGACAGGTCTATAGTTCCCTGGATCCTCCTTCTGGCCCTTCTTGTGGATGTGCGTCACATTGGCCAACCTCCAGTCATCTGGGACCTCCCCAGTGAGCCAGGACTGGTGATAAATGATTGAGAGCGGCTTAGCCAGTTCTTCTGCCAGCTCCCTCAGCACCCTAGGATGAATCCCATCCGGACCCATGAACTTGTTGGGATCTAAGTGGCACAGCAGGTCCCTAACTACTTCCTCCTGGATTACAGGAGGGGGATTCTGCTCCCCATCCCTGTCTACCAACTCATATTTCCTCTGCTTGGATGTAGCTTGTTGGGCAGCTGGTTGAGGAAGTAGATGGTGCCTATGGGAAAGTATAGAAAAATAATAAGATAGTAGAGAAGGAGAGGGGAAAGGGCTCTGTTGTTTGAATAAGCAACTGGATGTCACATGCCGAAAGAGTCTTCAGTTTCCCTGGGTAGTAGATTTTAAAATGTCTGCCCAAAAAGCCAGGCATCAGATCAGGGGCATGGCTCCTCATGATTCTTGAGAGCTTAACACCTGAAAAACTAGTTTTATGTCTCTAGGAGGATCAGTTATAGTTATAAATGTATGTGTTGACAGGTTAAATCCCTAGCTATAAAAAAAAATTACAGGGAATCACTAAATACATATTTAGTTATTCTTAACATTGAAGTTGATTAGCTATTGGGAGAGAAATGGCAAATAATGTATGTTTAATAGCCAGTTGTCAGTTGAGATTTGTGAAATTTGGTTTCAATGAAAAAACATATAAAAGCATCTCAGTTTTTTTAAGCTAGACATATTTGTTGTAAGGATAAGAAAGTTTGTCAAAACTTAATTTTGTCCTAAAATTGGATTATTAAACAAGATGAAGTATAGCTCATAGGTAGTGAATGGAATTATTTTTTCCTGATTTATATTGGTCATTATTTGAGAACTAGTATCTTGCCCTGACCTGTAGCATTTGTTCATGTGATAGAAGAGGACGAGTCAAAGTGAGCAGCTCTGGTGCTGGCAGGATCTGCAGCTGAGCGCTTCAGTGCAGTGCACAGGGAGGGTTTCCTGAACCCCAGGGGAACCTCAGGGAGCCAAGAGAGCCACCGGGAGCCTGCAGCTTGTGCAACAGCAGCTGAAGAGACCTGGGCAGGGCCAGGAGCAATGGTGGCTGAGTTCCTCCACAGATAAACAAAGCCCTTGGAGAGCGCCAGTGACCAGGAGCACCGTGAAAAAGGGTGGACAAATGGGATGTTGTGTAGGCAATGGCGTGGTGCGGCAGTTCACATGGAAGGGCATGCAGGAAGCATGCATGTCAAAGCTCATGCAGCTTGGAGGTGTCACCAATTTGACCTATGGCCTGCATCAAAACCACTTGCATAAGAAAAAAAGATGGGTCCTAGTCATAGGACACTCCCTTCTGAAGGGAACAGGAGGACCAATAGGCTGGCCAGAGCCACTTCTTAAGCCTCCCTGGAGTCGGGGTTAAAGATGTGAAGAGAAAGCTTCCTACCCTTGTACTGCCCTCAGGTTACGATCCATTATTGATTTTTCAGGTAAGGAGTGATGAAGTTGCAACAAAAAGTTTGAGGGCAGTCAAGGGCCTTGGGAGGACTGGTTAAGGGATCAGGAGCACAAGTGGTTTTCTCCTCTATCCCTCCAGTTGCAGGGAATGATGAGGGAAGGAACAGGAAGAATCAGCAGATCGATACCTGGTTCTGAGCCTGGTGTCACCAGCAGCATTTTTGGGGGTTTTGATTGTGGGTCAGTTTACCTGACATGAGGCCTCCTGGCAACAGATGGGGTAACACCTGTGTCAAAGGAGCAAAATGACCTTTGCATGGGAGTTATCAGGGCCCATTAAAGAGTTTTAAGCTAGATTTGAAGAGGGAAAGGAATAAAAGAAGGCTCATTAGAGATAAGCCTGAGGGCACCATGCTATTTTTCGAGGCTTGGTGTGCTAGCAAGGTCCCTTGGTCTGCTCTCTCAGTTGGATGTAGGGGATGGAGATCCATTGGCAGCAAAGACACAAGGGTTATTGATGGGTTAGAAACCATGGAAGTTCCTGAGAATGGTCATATAGGAATTAGTGCTTCTCCCACCAAAAAGGTGGCGGAATCAATAACACAACTGAAGTACATGCAGCGTGGGCAACAAACAGGAGGAGCTGGAAGCCACTGTGCAGCAGGAAAACTGTTGTAGCTGCCATCATGGAAACAGGACTTGCACAACTGGAGTGCTGCAATGACTGGTTGTAAACTCTTCAAGAGGGATAAGTAAGGGAGGAGAGGCGGTGGGGTGGCCCTGTGTGGTAGGGAGTTTTTTTACTGTCTAGAGCTTGATGATAGTGACAATAGGGTTGAGTGTTTATGGTAAGAAGCGAGGAAGACCAACAAGGTGGATATCATGGGGGAGTCTGCTATAGACCACTCAGCTGGGATGAAGAGGCAGATGAAGTATTCTATAACTAGCTGGGAGAGCTCTCATGGTTGCTAGCCCTTGTTCTCATGAGGGACTTCAACTTACTGGATGTCTGTTGGGAATACAATACAGAAGAGAGGAAGCAGTGTAGGAGAACTAGGACCGTGATCATCCCCTTGTCCTCAGTATTGGTGAGGCCATACCTCAAATACTGTGTTCAGTTTTGGGCCCTTCTCTACAAGAAAGACCTCATGCTGAAGCATGTCCAGAGAAGGGCAACGAAGTTGATGAAGGGTCTAGATCAACAAATCTTACAAGTAGCCACTGAGGAAACTGGGGTTGTTTGGTTTGGATAGAAGGAGGCTGAGGGAAGGCTACCTGAAAGGAATTGTAGCAAGGTGATAGTTGGTCTCTTTTCCGAAGTAACAAGTGATAGAACGAGGAAATGACCTCACGCTGTGCCAGGGGAGGTTTAGACTGGATATTAGGAACAATTTTTTCACCAAAATGGTTGTCAGGCACTGGAACAGACTGCCCAGGGAAGTGGTGGAGTCACCATCCCTGGAGGTGTTTAAAAGACATGTAGATGCAGTGCTTAGGGACATGGTTTAGTGGTGGACTGGGCAGTGCTGGGTTAACGGTTGGACTTGATGATCTTTAAGGTCTTTTCCAACTTAAACGATTCTGTTATTTTTTTTGTACTGAAGAAGTCTCAATTAGAATTTGACTCTTACTACATAAGTGAAATAGTTGAATAAAACCAAATGCTGAAGATTTTTTTCCCCGTAACCTTCAGAATACAGTACTCTTATAAAAGGAGTTTTAGTGCTCCCAAGCTGTTTTGTTGCCAGCATCTTCTGTGAACTGAAGGGCTTGACAGCCCTTGAAACTTTGGAAGCAGAGCAGTGACTGCAGTTAGTTGCTTTGGTACAATATTTTTTAACATCTTGATGTACGTTTACGATTTGTCATAATTTCTGGTTTGGTTTTGATGTCTTTATTTTAGGAAGGAAGTGCAGATAAAATCTTATGTTCTGCTACACTTAGAACTATTTCAGTCTGTTTTTCTGTGGCTCACCTGTGTGGGTTCTCCGGTGACTAATAGTGTGGTTGAACACACACTGTATGCTTTTTTAGTAAGAATACTGAATTTAGTCTCTGTCCCAATGCAGTTTTTCATTTGCAATAATACTTCTAGGCATTAAATATATTTGAAATATAGAAAGCTTTGTCAAGTTTTGCTGAAAATGAAGAATTCTAAGGTTGTTGAAGGACTTGGGTTTTGTATGCCTTCTTGGGGAAAAAAAAAAAAAAGTTGACCTTTGTGTTTCAAATCCACTTGAATGAAGTGGCCAGATGTGGTTTTTTAATGTAGCTGCAGCTACTTACTTTAGATTGAAACTACCTGAAGAAAAGAAGGGTTTGTTTTTTCTTCAGGAGAAAGGTCATTTACCTGTCAGGGTATCAGCAAATAAAAAGTTTTTAAGTAAATTATTGTTCCAGTTAACACAATAATACAATAAACTACATTTTAACATTAAAAACTAACTTTTGGGTTTGGGAAAAAGAAGTTAATTACTTACTGATCCTCAGCTGTAATACTTTACCTGTATGTTTGGAAAGAAAAGCTATCATGTTATCTCAGGACACACGTTTTCAAAATGTACCACTGTCTCTAACAGCTTGGCTTCAGTTCTTCCCCAGTTAGCCAATCGAGGCTGATAAAGAGTTGGAAATATATTCTTGGTTTATTGTGGTCTGTTTTTTCTAATCCTACTTATCTTTCATTCACACACTTGTATACTTGACAGATGATTCTTTTGAACTCAACAGATACCAGCCTATGAAAATTATCAGAACAGAGATGAATGCGTTATCCATAAAAGACATTTTTTACCACTTTGATCTCTGACAATTTGGCTTTAATCCTGGTCACCATACACTGGCTTTCATTTTACGTGCAGTTTATGTCTGGCTTTTGTTCCAAACTAACAGATAAAGCTGTATGCTATTCAGTCTGAAAAATCTCAGACTGTTTGTGCTAGCAGGTGACGTATGACATGATGTTGGCAGAGATGTGCAATTCGAGTGCTGGGAGAACTCAAGTGTTTTAGTCTATTGATCTGGAATTTGTGTTCTCCTGTGCCGTTTTGTTATTTCCTAGGTCTCAAAAGCAAAGTTGTTTGACAGCTATGAAGGACTATCTCTGCACTGAAGAAGGTTATAGTGTTGTTAATTTTTTACTTCTTATGACTGTAATGATGCCCTGGTTAAAAGTAATGAAGAGAGTTGTGTGGTTTGGACTGGTGGGTTGGCTTCCCTGAGCTTCTGACCCAGCTGGGAAGATCTCAGTTGTGCATCTCTGACCCCATGGGAAGCCAGGCTTCACTGCTCCACTGCTTGGGATGTGCATAGGGCTTAAACTTGCCCTTCCTTGTTATGGCTTAAAATGTAAATACATTTGCTTTACATGTAATTGCAGATGGTTACTTGAATGTTTAGATTTTTTTTTCCCCTTTAAAAATAGGTTTTCTATTATTTTGAATATCTAGTTAAAATGGAATATATAGAGAGTCTCTGGAAGGTGCCTTGTTTCTTAGACGTGTTGAGTTTGGGATTTTTTAAATTTTGTTGTTTTTTACTTTTTATTGCACTTTGACTGTGGCACACTGAACTGTGACTGACCAAGATTTTGTTCTAGCGTGTAAGAAAGCGTGATGTATTTTTTGATACTTGAAAAAAATCTGTCAATCAAGCTTTTCCTAGATATTGATGTTTCAGTCTGTGTCCAAATGTTTTGGTCACTTTGTCAAGAATTGAATGAGGTAAGAGATCTGGGTTATGTGCAAATGCTAGCAATTTTACAAAAAGTGTTTCTACTTTGATTCAAAAATCTTCATCTCAAGCTTAGTTTTAAATGCCACTTGTTGAAATTAGGAAGTACTCTGCAGATCTACCGTCAACATTCACTTTACTGTAAAAAAACAAACCCAAAACCTGAAACTGCTCTATTGCTCCTTTTTATTATTATTATTGCATTCATCATTATGCAGAGCAATGCACATTCCTGTCATGAGTATTCATTGATGTACATTTGTATTTGTAAACATTTTTGTCCTTGGATGTAAGCAGGAACTAACACTGTTTGTACTTAGTAGGAAAAAATATTCTAGATGTCATCAGTGAACAAAATAGCAATGTGCTCCTTGCTTGAGGAAATGGAGCAATTTTTTGCTCCCCATCTTAGGAGGTTCCTATGTCCTGTCTGTAGTACCCCTGTTCTTTACACTTTCTGCTGAATTCTTTCCCCACTGTACTGAGAGCTACTGCTATTATGTCTCCTGTTTCATGTTTCTGGAAAGCTGGCCTAGTGCAGGTTGGAGAGGCATTTTCTATTACGATGAGCAAACAGAGATGTTCAGGTCATAGGCACTTCAAGAGTGAATTGCAGGCCTTGATACTATGCATCTCCACAAAGAAGATGATTTACTTTGTCTCTGAAAATAAAAGAAGCTCATTTATTTAGGCTTCTAATACCAAAAGTGTATATTAAGCTGATGTGCGTAAGCTGTGTTCTTGCATCTAAGTTACGCAGGGGGTTAAAAAACTCTTGAGCTTTAGAGGTTTTGTGCAGTATATTAACTTTTAAAATAAAAACTGTATTCCAAATGTGTATATTGCAAATAAATTGGTCTCTAAGAAGTACTGTTGGAAGGAATCAGTCTAAGTTGATTTATGCAAAATTTAGGAAGAACAATGATCTTTGCAGTGTTTCTGTATGTAAGTGTGTCTTCACTTCCGTCAGATTTCCTTTTTTCTCATTTCTGCCTGGGAGATTCTGCATGCTCCTTTTGTCTTTCCTGATCTGAACTTCAGATGTGGTCTTGGGCTGCTTTGGTGCATTTGAAGCAGTATATGGTTAGCGCGGGGCAGCCTATTTCTGTCTTCATCCAGATAGTTCTGGAATCTATTATTCCCTTGATGAGTAACTCTTGTATGTAAAGTGCTTGTTTAAAATAAGAATTAATTTGCCTCTCAGCCTGATAGAGCTGCAATATGACAAATGGACCAGATGTTGGTATTGTTCAAATAAAGCATCTGTGTGAATTTGCCTTCAGTGTACAGAGAGCAGTCAATTCTTCCCGACTGCTTTTTTACTCCTCACTTTTATCTTCAATGTGTGGCCTCTTGTCTTATCTATCTCACACTATTCCAAGCCTGCCATGAGCCCAGACCTGTTATTTTCCTGTCAGTGGTGTCCTTCATGCTTGTTGCTGAAGTCAGAGTGGACATCACGAGCCCATGAGATGCAGTAACAATTTGCTGTTTGTGAAATGGGGATGTGGCATAGAGATGGGGTCAAAAGTGATTGCTGGTTTTTTGGATGCTTAATGTAAAATTAGCCCAGGGATTTTTTTCAGGGCACATAATGCTTCAGAGGGTAAAACCGCAAGTTTAGCACTTGGGGGGGAGGAAAGGGCAAAACTCTCTTCTGAATAAGACCTTACAAGTAAGACAGGCACGCAAAAAAGGAGAGAGACACAATTAGTGGGAAATGGTGACATGTCAGGTTTGAATAAAATGCCTTGCATTTCACTGATGGTCTGTGGCAGAGGCAGGTCTGGGAGCCGATTGCTTGGCTAACATTCAGCTCTTAAAATAGAAGAGCCTTTGCTTCCCCCCCAAACCCATCTTCCTTGCAGTCCCCTCCCACATTCACTGCATAGTTTCTAAGTTCTGCAATGAGTGAAGTGGGCATCTGACAGACAACAGCCTTCTTCACATATGCAGTCTTAGTTCATCGTCAGAGGGAATCTGTAATGTCCACAGGATGTGGCAGATGTTCTACAGAGTAAACTATATCAGAAACTTTAAACTTCAAAACTGTACCATAGTGCATATACTCAAAGGTCTATACCTTTTTAAGATGGAAGGAGCAGCTGAAAACAAGCTGAAAAACTTTATTTTTAACACCTTAAAAATCACAACCCTTATTAAGTTACTTAACTTATTCTTTCAGTATAGCGTGGGCTTCTGTCTGCAGCTTCTTTGAACTTTAGTAAAAAAACAAACAAATTGAAGGCAACAAACCTCGTGATATTATCTGAGCTGTGATGGTTTTGAACAACAGAGTTGAAATGATCAGATCTGCTGTCACACAGTGGTTGGAGCTACCAGCTTCTCAAGGCTTGCCTTGAGAATCTGTAATTCTCCCTGTGGATCACAACTGGAAAGAGATGTGGCAAGTTGCTGAACTAAAATATTTGCTGGCATCATGGCAGTAGAGAAACTGACCTCTGTCACAGCGTATTCTTGCCTGTCTTACTGTCCCCTGTCTTCTGCTGCCTAGGTTAAGGCTTTCATGAATGTATGTTGCTGGATACAGACTAGATGATTGTCCTGAATGCTGGGGCTGATGCCATGTGATACCAGGTCCATATCTGAGAGCTTTTGATTTTTCAGATAGATCTTTGGATACAGCTGTAAAACTTGTGTTCTTCAATATTAATTTTTTCCAGGTCAGCCAAGCCTCCGAGAAGCTATCTCAATGTCTTGTATTACTAATGGGAGTACAGGAAGCAGGAAAACAAGCCACAGTTCCTCTGTTTCTGTTGCCAGAAAAGAAACTCTTTCATCTGCTGCAAAAAGGTACCAACTTTTTATTAAGACTGAAATTATACTTTTTTTTAAAAAAAACAAACGTTTTATATTTGCTGCTGCATGACCCTCAGCAGAGCTTCCTGAAGTCTAGTAAGGCACCAATAAACTTTGGAGATGTACCACGTTGTAGGGCTGCTTACAGCAGGGTTCTAAAAAGAATTAATAAATTGAGAGTATTCCTATAGTCTGTAGTTTCCAAAATGCATTCTCACTAAGGGACAGAACAAGCAGGTGTATTTCCAATACAAACGGAAAATTTTTCCTTCTGATATTCATCTGCATCTTTTTTTTTCTCCCCCCAAGGAAATTAAAGGACAAAACTGACTTCATTGTCTGGAGTGTAAATAGTAGGCAATAGCAAAATAGCTATGAAACAATAATGAATTGTGTAAGATAAAAGTTTACATTTTTGTGTGGGAAATCTTAACCCAAAGTATGGCTACTTGATCTTTATGAAGACTATATGTATTGGTTCTCAAACGTGTAAAAATAACACTGCTGGAGTATTTGTAAGTTAAATGAGCTAAGCACCAAACAATAGCTTTTTTTCCCTACTTGCAATGGTTTCAGCTGCATACAGTAAACAAAGTGTTTTTATAACTACTTCTGTGAGTCTGTTAGATAGTGCATGGCTTCTTTTATCAATAGATTTTGCACCTATTCCTCTTTGTTGGGAGGAACAGGCTGCCAGATTACAGCCACAGGGCTGAGCATACTCTAATGTATAACTGTGTTAAATTAGGCGAACAAATTCTTGGCCTCTGTAGAGTATTCTGTTAACTCCAGTGGCTGATTTATCATCTAGTGTGGAAGTAAATACTGTGCTGTAAAACAAGACAGGGAAATTATATACTTAAGGGAATAAACATGCTGCATGCAAACACAAGCTGTATGAGAACAAACCTGAAAAAGTGCCCGTTGGAAATTTGGAAAGCAAGGGTAATGCCCCTGCTCTTCGCCCTTCTTCATTGTGTAGCATTGTGTATCTTCCTTTTTGTTGAATGTTTATGTTTACTTTTCAGCAATAAATCAGAAAGTGGTCACTGTATGTCTCTGTCTGCTAGTGTGACAGGCACTGGGACAAAAGACATTCCTGCAGGAAGGTATTTCTTAGTTAGCACTTTTCCATTAATCTTAACCCTGTGGCTCTTGGCACTTTGATGAGAGCCAGTCTGGTTCCTGTGGTGTTCAGCTTGCATTTGTGCTGAATCATCTTCTTGATTCATTGGCTGCCCAACACTTGACTGCAGAAGAAGAGCAGAGTGGAGTGGCCGGCATCCCTTTCATCTGAGTTAAGGTCTTTAAAAGGAGACCTGGGTAGGCCAAAAGAGGGCAGTTCTCTCTGGGCACCCAAATAACTGTCCAGGGGGAGGTTTTGGTGCTTCCAGTGCAGCTGAAGGTACATGACTCCCTTCTTCCAAGCTTGTTTTAGGAAAGCCTAAGTTCTCTCTTTAGTTATCTTTCCATCAGTTCCTTTCACTCTCCTGTCTTTGTATATCCTTCCATGAAATTTGTTTGATATTTGGAAGAAAATAGACTTCCTTTTGTAAAAATACCAGCTCAAGAAAAGTGAAAAAAAAGTCTAATCTCAGGCTTTGTGGGTGTTTTTTTTTTTTTTTTAACAAAAGCAAAACTGTTCAGTACCAAATAGTGTTCCTGATAGAAGCATAAGTGATAGTCAATACTAGTCCCATTTCCTTAACAAAGTTAGAGTAAATGTGTTGGTTTCTAATACTCTTGTCACATTGAAAAGGAGGGAGGCCAAAGGAGAGTATCATTTGGTTGTAGGGATGCCTCACCTCAGCTTGTCTAGGCTTTTCTTCAGGCTCAAGGTTGAACTGATGCAGCAGGTGGAGATGGTCATCTGTTGATTCAGAATAGTGCTTTAATTACCAAACAGATTCCATAGCCTGCCTGTAGTTTTTATGTTCTAAATATATGTGGCCATACATCTAGTCACAAATAACAGAAAGCCTACTTGTGTCCAAACTGTTACTGTTGTTGAAGTTCAGTGTCTTGTGTTTTGTGCAGTCTTTATATTGTACATTTCTGGGGCTCTAGACCTCTGTAGACCTGCCATCTCTGAGAGTTTCTTCTGTGAACGATCAGTTTCATTTCCTGGACTGATCCATCCTTGTTCTACCAACTTGAACACTGAGATCATGGAGATGACCTGATGGCTCAGTAGCTGCACAGCAGCAGCATGTCTCATTTCAACAAAGGTATGCTAAAATATCAGCTGCCACTAAAACCAGAGCCCAGGAATGTACCATGGACAATAGGTATATAGTCTGGAACTGACTTGTGATGGAGGTGTCGCAACACTTCAGAAAACATGCTGCGTACCTCGTATATACGTCACCAGAGTTAGAAACAGGTTTGTACTTTGTACTGCAGGTGACTGTCACAGAGACCTGTTTGATCATTTTCCTGAGGACTAAACATTCTTCTGAGAACAGCTTCCGTTAAGAATAGTTTCAATGTTTCAGAATGACCACTCTCCAAAGCAGCTGCCAAGGTGTTGTGGTCCAAAGGATGAAACATTGTTCTAAGTAGAAAGTAGAGAATTGGCAAAATTAGGACAGATAGTAATAGCTCTCAGCAACTCACATGTAGACTGAAGAAATGCCTCATCGAGTTGGGATTTAGAAATAATTTTTGGATGCACTTAATGACTACTTCCCAGAACAACTAGTCTTTAGAAACCCTCAGGAAAAGGTGTTGCTTTTGATTTGGCTTCAGTTGTTGCGTAAGACCTAGTTGAAGAGGTATTAGTGAGAGGGCCACTCTGTAAGAGCCAGTCATAATAAAATTAAACTGAAGATTTTAGAAGTGAGCAAACCAAATAGATTCAGCACAAAGTTAGTAAATACCAAGACTGCCACATAATTTACTTTCAAATGAAAATGCAGTCAAAAAAAGAAGCCCACGTGCAGCCTGGTGGTAGATAAAACCACTATGTTGGAGCCCAAGGTAGACCTTTTTCTGGAACTCAAAGGGAGACAAGAGTGGTCCAGTGATTCTCATGGTCCAACAGAGAAATTAAGGAGTGAATCTAATGGCAAAGGTGAAACAGATAGTCTGCAACTGACAAGCTTAGTGCAGACATTGAAGAGATTCCTACACTGAGCCTGTGGTTTCTAGGAAATGGATCAGATGAGCTAAACGAGTTTGGGAAAGAACACAGAAAATGTGAGACTGAATTGATAAATTAGATGGTATTTTGCTCTCAGCAGGTGGCATTCACCTGAGCCTGCTGGGGGGAGCACAGAAGTGAATTGCAGGATTGCTGATGTCAGTACATTTGCATGTGCTTTCTCCTCCTTCCCTTATCTTTTTTACTATATTAGACTGTATTTTAAGTCTCCGTGTAGAGAGGGAAAGGAAAAATTGGAAGTATGTCTTCCTGAAAAGTGATCTCTTAGAGGTCTGTCCTAGTATATGGACTTAGTAGTGGGAGAATGAGTGCAGAGGTCTATGAGTGTGCCTGTTGGAGTAGAAATAGAGAGAGTCTTGGTTTTTTACTGACAAGATTCCAATAATTTTTTTCACTATACTGTATTTCTTGCTATAGACTGAGAAAAGATTAGGATTGCGCAGTGTGATTTTGCATCTAGCAATGCAAGTTAAGTCTTCTGACTAATAATAATATTTATACTTCTAGTTAATTAAGGACTTAATTAAGGACTTCTGGCTATAAATTATTGACTAAAATCCCACAGTTCTTCAAGCTTTGTTTTCTGTGGTCACATTTATGCCCTCAAGAAAAGTGAAAGCTCTTTCTATTTTGTTTTCATCTGTTTTTCTGAATGGAAGATGTAGCTTTGATGGATTGTAATTGACATTTTTAGCTAGTTCCTATGGTTCACAGCAGAAGTCCTGAGTGATCCTTATAAATGTATTTCAGGTTTTATATTATTTTTCATGTTTTGACCTGTTCTTCAGTGCTTCTTTGGAAGCATTTAGAAAAGTTGGTGTTATGTAAGTGTTGAGGGCTTTGTCTCAGTAATAGTTTATATACTTTGATCAATGAAATAACAAGTGAAACAACAAATAAGGTTTTATGAATGTTATATTAAAATTGGGGCTCCATTTTTATTAACGTATTTTAATATTGTCTTTCTTACTGTTCATTTTTTTTGCGGGGGCAAGGTAAATGGAAACAGAAATAATGAAGATCATACAAGGATTCAGTGAAGAGGGGAGGGAATTGGTGTAAGAAATCTGGATTCTCCCTTTCAGAAAGATTCTATTTCTTTTTTACTGTGCAGGTTGCTTTGAACTCAAGAGAATAATTTTTCTTTTTCCTTTTTAGCCAGTGTTTGTATCTTGCTTCGTTTGTTCACTGAGAAATTTATATTGGAAGATGGGGGGTTTTTATCTTAAAGAAGAAATAAGCCATATACTACAGAATGCTCTTCTCTTTCATGTCCTGCTGTTTTCTGTGTGATTCAGTATGTTGCAAAGCATGTGATTTTAGAGAATAGCGTTTTAATTAATCTTTATGTTTACTTAGTGGACCTTGGGTTAAGTTCTTAATGAATTTGAGGTTGTTAATGACATGTATTTAAAGCTGTTTCAAGTGTTAACCAAATAAATATATCACTATGAAAATTAAGGTGTATTCTTAGCTGTTGCTTACTGAAGGCAGTGAAGAAGTGGCCAGTCTGATGTCAGTCAACTACAGATCAAAACAGCAATAATTTTTCAGGAATTATCTCCTTCGAACTCTGGTGCAGCCAGCAAGAGCCCAGGGGAGCAGCAACAGCATCTCACTCTTTTGGTGACAACATAAAAATAAGCAGTACCATGAACGTCCAGAAATACAGAGAGAGGTATAGCTTCATGGCAGGCTTAATCTAATCAGAGATGGTACAAGTCACACTCCTGCCATTTGCTTGCAGAGCCTTGGCTGGCAGCACAGTAAAGTGGTCCATGAGCTGATCCACAGGAGGATTTCTTTTCTGAGGGATGACAGACTTGTGGTGCATCAACTTGTGTCAGCTTTGAATGCCGTAGAATCACCTGCGGATGAAGGACATACTCAAATCGAAGTTGTATTAATTTTAAAATCAGAGTAAATGTAGTACAACTATGCAGTAAAAATAAATAAACAACCTTTGCTTCTCTCACCTTTTCTTATTTTTGGACCTTGTGAACAAATCTTATTTTGGTAAAATGCTAACCTGAAAAGAGTGAGTAAATAGTCAAAGCATTCTTGCAGTGATTACATATAGTAAGTTGGTACATGCTTCCTATATCTTTTCACAGAGGACATTTTCTCCCACCTTTTTAATTTATTTGCTTGTTCTCTTGTGTTTTTCCCCTCTGTGTTATACTTTATTTTGCAGCGGTACAGAAAAAAAGAAGGAAAAACCTCCAGGACAGAAAGAAAAAAAAGAGGAATCTCATTCTAATGATCAAAGTCCACAAACTCAAGCATCACCTTCTCCCCAGCCCTCCTCACAGACTCTCCAAACACACAGGCAAACTCAAGAAAGCAAGAGTTCTGCTCCAGCTAAAAGGTTTTTCACAGTACCACAGTACAGAACTAGAAAATTATTGTAATGATACTGAGTTCATATTTGACAACAAGTCCTGTGAAATAGTTCTAGATTCATGATCAAGTTAATAATGTTTGATATTTTTTGTACTAGAGAGTACACGTTCAATATGCATTGCAATAGAGCAGATGTCTAAAAATGCAATTTTTCTTTGAGTAATTTTTTAAGATTACAAAGAATTCTTTAGTTCTCTGTGATTGAAATTCTAAAATGGTAAAGTCAGATAACCTTTAATCAGTCATTTTTCTGAAACACAAAACAATTACTCTGACTTGATCCTCCTCAAAATACACTTCATAGGTTTTGTATGGCGTTGCTGAATTGTGGAGTGTATTTTGCACATGGCCAGTTACTACATCACATAACAGTATCTGTTAAATACTAGCATCACTCCAGCTCTTCTTTGGGAGTTTTTCTTCTGAAATTATTGTATAAAGTGACTGCAGTTTGAATTTTTTTGCTCTCCTGCCCTACCTTTTCAATTCCTGCTAGGTTGCAGGATGGTTCACTTCACTTTTATTCTGATTCTTTATATGAGTGAAGCTGTGTTTTTACACCCAAATAACAAACTCCTTGACTTGACTGAATGTAGAAGTTTATTTACAATTACCTCTGTGTTTCTGCTCATTTTAGTGGGAATTAGACACAGAAAAAATGATACTTTTTTTTTTAAAAAAAAAGACCCTTTAAAGTCAAGGAAATAGATTTTAAGATTTGGGTGGTTATTTCTGAGTTTCAAAACTATGCAGATCACTTTGTGGTTTTGGTGTGGGGTTTTTTTCCTTTTTTTTTAATTTTTTGCTTCATTGCCACTTTATTGTTTTGCAAGGTATGAAATTTTATTTTAGTATTTTTCATTTAGGAAATCGAAACAAGCTCTTAAATAGATGAAATTTACTCTTCTGTACTGTACTTCACAAGATTATGTTGTCTTGCATTGCTTGAATTCACAGCTCTAATAAATATTTAAACTTTCACTTGACTGATGCATGTTGTAACACTTCATAAAGGCTCTATCTCCATGTCTTGCACAAACTCTTAAGTTGTCTGAAGCTGAACTTGTGGCCTGTTGTTCTCCTGCCTGGTATCTCACTCTAAAGATGTTTGTCTGAAGTCTCGCTTACTAATCTTTTGCAATGTGGGAAAAGAGATAAATGCTTTTTTAAGTCTCTTAATGGTTTAACTTGGTTTGATTAACTTGTTTGTCACAGGACCTTTCAGCTTGTTGGGATGCTGTGCAAGGGGCTTGCCATTTCTAAGGCTGCAGTTCAGGACTTACTCCTGCAAAAAGCGTTTCTGACAGGATGAAGTATATTACTGTTAGCAGGACATATGCAAACTCTAAAGCAGCTGGTTGAAGAGTAGTTTGAGCTAGATGACTTTTGAACATGTTTTCCACGATTAATATGTGTGTGAAACTACTGAAATGATGACTGCAAAACTTGCAGGTTCCATTAGTGTAAATTGGCCACAATAAGATTGCTGAAAAATTTTATCAGAATTCATGGATCTAACTATCTGTAGTATCAGGCCAAACCTAGCTTGCCTTATTCATGCAAGACATTTGCAGACATTTGTTTCAAAAAGATGAAAGCCATTAATGTGGTTTAAAATGTGCTATCAGCAAAGCAGCCAAATTAAACTATAATCTGATAGAATTGTTTTGCCTCAGAAATCAGTGTGTTAAAGCTGGTGAACAGTTAATCAGGAAAAAAAAATCTACTTTTCTTTGTTACCTTAAGTGATTTTTTTAATATAATTTATTCTTTAAGGCTGGTATATTGTAGCCTCTTTTTTTTCCAGTTCTGTAATTTGTTAGCAATATAGTAATGACGTACAATTATTTTGTTCAAGTATTGGTGTAAGAGCATTTGGAAATGGAAAGGAATGGATAAAACATTTGGCAACTGTCTTGCTCAATTGTTTTCATTCATCCAGTTAGAACTTTTTGACTAATCTTTTTTTTCCTGTTTCATGCTTCAGCTTGAAGGAAGACCTAGCTCTGCTTTTGTCTCCTGCTGCTTGATCTGTCAGTTGCGTACCAGATCCAGTTATTGTTACCTTATTATCTTGTCATTTTAAAATGTATTTTTGTTTCTTCTAGCATAAAGAAATCCTTGACTGCTGAAAAACCTCACAGTGCTTGGGAGAGTTCAGAAGACAGTCGTAACAAGCTGCTGAGAGTAGCATCAACATCTAAATTAATATCGAAAGTGGCAAAGAATGCAGATAAGTATGTATCAGTTTGGTACATAAAAGCAAGTGAACTTTAGAGTCATAGCATTATGAAATTGCATAATTTTGGTGAATTTATTTATGTATATGCTAAGACCATTGGCTTTTTTTTTTAATCAGGAGTAATTACTTGCATAACCTGGCAATGTGATGCTCCAGGTGCCTGTGGAATCTTAAAATTATTACAAAACGTGAATGCAGGATTTGAGTGTAAATATATTTTAATGTTGCCCATTTGGGTTAGTGGAATTACGCACTGTGAGTTAAGATTTATGGCTTGATGCCGCTCTTGTGAAGCTTCCAGCTGCTTTTTTCCTACTTAAAAGTGATTTGAAAATGCTAATGTATTTTCTTGAAGTTAATTTACTGGATTTGACATAATACATATGTTCCTAAAGTAGACTGTAACAGTGAGAATACACATTTATGATTTCAGGTAGGTCTCTCAACTTAATTGTTTACAGGTTACTGATTGCAGGTCCTAGATAATAGGCAAGGATCTTCTTTTCAGCTTTCGCCTTCGGCAGGCGATGGGCTGTAGCCCATTATTCCCCTTATGCTCTTCTTCAGCAGATTTTCTCAGTCTGTGGTCTCCAGTGGAGGCCTTACTGGGGATGAATAGCCCAGAATAGTTACTTGTACTCCTGTCAGCACAGGGACAAGATTTTGCTTTTTGCTGTAACTCCACATTGTTGACGCCTATTGTGACCCACTTCTTGTCCTCAGTACTCTTTGGCACTCGGGCTTCCCACTTCATATTTGCACACTTTGGGGTTTTGGGTGTTGTTTGGTTCGGGTTGTTTTTTTTTTAATTTGAAATTTTGCTGAATTTGTTGAAATTATTGTGTTGACTTTTTGACTGACCCCACTCCTATTTGCTGAGATTCCCCCAGCATGCTGGCAGCTTCTCCCAGCTTGATGTTGTCTGCAGATTTCATGTATCTCTTCATTAATCTTCGTTCAAACAGCCAGTAACTGTTTCAAGGAAGAAGTAGCTGAAAACCCCTCTCCCTGTGACAAATAAAACTCTTCAGGCCTCTCAGAGTAATTTTCAGTCTTTCTAAGACCATGTCTGCAGTGCTTTCCTTTGCTTGCATCTAAGACTAGTCATCAAATACATGCTTAGAGTCAAGAGTGGTGCAAGTGCATTCCTTCTCTCCTAGGAATGGTAAAAACAAAACTGTCTTAAATTAATCTTGGGTGTGGATATCAGCACATTTGCTAAGAGCTTTTATGCTTCACCTGAAGAGTTCTGCAGAGCAGTGAAGTGCTGTCTGTGGGGAATTATGGGTTACATATTTTGCAACTATTTATTTTCCTTTTATAATTTGTTTTCTCTGGAGTTTAAAAGCCCTTTGGCAATTGAGATTATAGCAGGGTACTGCTAGATAATATTTTGGAATGAAAAAACCTTTTGTCTTGTCTTCTACTTAGCAAGCTTCTTTTCTTGTTTTTTGTTATGTTATTAAAATATCTTTCACAATGTGGTATTTAATTCAAATTTGCTGATAAAAATATATTTGATTGACACTTTATATATTGGTGTAGGCATGATCAAAATACAGGTATGTTTCATTTTCCTGTGATTCTGCTTATTTTCTAAAAGATTTTTAATGCTGCCCTTCTACAGCTTCTAATGTGAAAAAAAAAAATCAGGTATCTAAGAAAAGAGCAGATAAGGAAAGTTTAGGTTTAATTATTGTTAGAGAAAGCTGTGTGTTCATGAATTCAAGCTGTTGTATCTTAAAGTATTTGGCAAAAAAAATAAAGTTGCAAACATCAATTGTAGACCATCATCTGATTGAAGACTGGGTATTGTATTGTTTGTGTACTGTCTTCTTGTGCTCAGATTGGTAATAAAAGCAGTATTTGTGTTCATGAGCACACATTAATACTAATTTCTTACATCCTGCATGCCCAGTTTCTAGAAGAATTGGTCAGTATTGTGCAAAGGCTTATTGTTAAATTGCATGTATCGCTCCCAATTAAGAAACACTCGCCTAATCTGCCTGAAGTTACCAGAATCTTGTGCAAGGGAATAGAATTCAGCCCCTAATGTGGGCCCCAGGATAGAAATGTTTTACGTATGCTTTGTGCTACCAGCCCAAGATATGACCTTTGTTTAGCAAGCTCAGTCTCTAAGCCAGCACTGAGCTGTAAATCAGTCTGATAAAGCTGTAAGAAATAAGAGGATTCCCACGGCAGACCATCATTCAGTGTTTTTCAGGCAAGACTGGGAATCCAGTTTTAATTTTTCATTTGTCAGTGTGGTAGACAGTGATTCTACCAATAGCCAGAGGTTACTTTCCTCATGTATATGCTTGACCCTTTGTCACTGTTAGAAAAATTTCATCTCCATCCAGCTAAAAATACTGGATGCCACTCATACCTTCCTGCTGAATTTCAAATGAATTCAAGAGGATTTTTTATGCAATACATTCTCCCATCAAAGAGTGTTACTCTGGTAAGAAGTAGCTCTGATACTGGAAATAAGTATTTCTGCTGTCTTCATAAAAAATGACTGAGGTTGGGGTTTTTTTGTGAGTAGTTCATTCCTGGTTGTGACAAGGAGAGGCATCTCAACTGCACTCCTTTCAAGACTTTGTGTTGTATATTCAGTAATGCTGCATGGATCCAGTTTAAATGATACTGCAACTTGATTACATTTAATCCGTATGTCCAACAGGGTTAATTCCTAGAAAAGATGGTGTTGTTGTGTGCTGACAGCTTATTTTGACAAATGTTAAATGCTTTGCTTGCAGGCCTGAAGGTGTTTGGCAGCGTAAAAGCTGTAATTATGACAAGTTTGCTCTCTCAAAATGGAATTTTCCATGCACAAAGAGCATACCCTCCAACATTTATTTTTAAAAGCTTTTTTTATTTGGTTATCACAGTACTTCTTAGGAACCCTTGCCATAAGGCCAAAGACTTTAAGTTACTCGAAAGATGTAGTGAGTTGCCTAAAATAATATGAGTAGAAATACACTATGATGCCCAAGATCAGTTATTTAGCATCCTATATTACAGTTACATTATACTAAGAATAAGATTGCCAAACAGAATAATGTGTAAGAACTAGATGGTATTGGCTTGATAACCATTTCACATATTATTAACAATATTACTTTGAATTTTTCTCTAGGCACAAAGATGTCATCGTCAGCCAAGGTAAATAAAACCATTTATTTTTAAATACTGGATTAAGTTGAAAGGACTGCCTTTTGACTGAGTAGTATTTTGTGTAAATAACTACATTGGGACATATGCTTATGAAACAGGGATATAGAGCTAAAATAGCATTCCTAATTATTCTAAGAATTCTCATCTGGCCAAATGTTACTCAAGACCTGTAAAAGAATCATTGAAATTATGAAGAAATGCCTCATCAAATTGGATCTGTAGGAAGGACAGAAATTTTTGGTGGGTGGTGGGAGAATTCATTTTACTTCTGGGAAACAGAAAACCTTTTTTGATTATTTTCTTTGTGTGTATGTGTATAAGGAGAGGTTATGAAAACAAAAATCTAAAATTTTGACCTTTGTGCCAAATCTTCATCCAAGCAGGTGTGAGTGAGACTTTAGAAATAGTTTTAAGATATTTTATTTCTGTCCCATAACCAGCAAAAATGTCAACTCGTGAAAAAAACAGCCAAGGTAAGAATTAAGCTATGCCTTTTGGTTGCTTTCTAATGTAGTGCTCTCACGAGTCTTTTATTTGGCTTTTCACCATCAAAGAGCATCAGTGCATGATCTCTTAAAAAAATTGAGCATTTAAATAAATCTTTCAAATTCCTTATTATGGAACTATATGTGCATATGCATATTGCAGTCTAGTGGGGATTATTTGGGAGTGGTCTAAAATAAATAACTACACACATAATCTCCTAGAAGGGAATGTGTGGTCAAATAAGGTTCTAGAAGTCTTGCATTGTTGCCTAAGATCTCAGAATATTAAGAACTGCCAACTAAAAGATTTGTTTTATCTCAGCTTTCTGTCTTGCCAATATTACAACATATACACTCTGATTAGACAAGCACAGAGACTGAAGGTTTTAATGTAGTTTCTTTAAATGGAAAATTTGTCTCTTCTAAATTGTATGTCTTTGCACCGATGAATCTTGCGTTCTGTGGCTACCTGCTGCTGCTGGCTTGTTCAGACAGGAAAAGCAGCCATCTCTCTGAACGTGGTGGGACATGACAACAAAAGAAATCCACTTCTTGTGTCACAAAACTGCTTTGATTTCCTGTAAACTGTACTGAAGCATGCAGTTTCAACACTAAAGCACGTAACCCAAGTGCATGCTCTACACAACATGTATCTATGATTAAGCTGCTGATTAACAAACCTGTAATCTCCGAATTCTGCGCTGTAAGCAAGATTACATTATACACAGTGTGATTACTTTTGATCTCCTCTGGATTTTCTTTCAAAAGAAAAAAAAAACAAACTTTTTGGTAGTTATTAGATGAATTGTTGTAATGAAAGCAAAATCAACTTGAATCTAACTGCTTTATCTTTTTCTAATTCATAGAGAAATTATGGATTTAAAATATGTATGGGTGGAGAGACACTGGCACAGGTTGCCCAGGGAAGTTGTGGTTGCTCCCTCCCTGGAAGTGTTCAAGAACAGGTTGGATGGGGCTTTGAGCAACCTGGTCTAGTGGGAGGTGTCCCTGCCCATGGCAGTGGAGTTGGAACTCGATGATCTTTAAGGTCCTTTCCAACTCATCAAACCGTTCTATGGTTCTGTGATTCTGAATTGATTCTTACCAAAATCATCCTTCAAAGACAGAAGGGATGAAAGAGGATACCTAAGCATCAGGAATAAAGAAGAAATGTTTCTTTAGGCCCGTTCCTTAATACCAGCTGTGGAATGGTACATATGTGCAGCAATGGTTCCTGTAAAAAGAAAGCTAATCAGTAGTGTCCAGAACAACCACAATTTATTTTTACCAGAATTAAATAAAAGCGTTATATTAAAAAACACCCTTTCTACCAAACATAACTTTTCCAAAAAACAAGTTCCATACAGCTAAAATACCTTCAATACTAATTCTTTCCTTACATTGTGCTTCTACAATGTTCTGCAAAGAATGGGCTGTCCTTCAGTTGTCTCATCCTGGTCGTTATAGCTTATGTGGTCTCGTTGTGTACCCTGCTATTGGTTGGGTTACTCTGCTGATGATGTGAGCTTTCACTGAGTGATGAATGGGTACCTTCCATGTGTGTCATGATATAGTCTGTTCTGAGCCCAACTAGAATGAAAGAAAAATATGATGCAGATGACAGCAGCCCCGCATATAAGGAAGATGGAGAGAAAGTCTTGTCATAGAAAATGCTTTTACTAATATTTTATACAGGTACAGTGGCAAAACACCATTCTGCCTTTAACATGGATTAAATTGCTATTAGCTAGGTTCAGCCTCCAAACATTTTTCTTTTTTTAAATGTGATCCCAGTATCATATTTTATGACAACTTTCTGTGTGTGTGTGTGTGTTTGTAAGGCTGTATTATTAGGTTTTGTGCTGTGTTTACTGCCACAGAAGTAACCACTTGTTTGTTACTGTAGTTGCAGAGTGCCTCTCTACCCTTTTCAGTATAAGGTTAGAAATACTCAGCCAGTTCTCTGTAATGCAACGACCTGTTCAGAGCAGGTTACTTTAGCCTATTTTCTGCTGGATGGTTGCCACATAAATAGACCAATTTCCTGTTGGCACCTTGACCCAACTAGTCAGAAACTTGAAGAGTTGCACACAGAGTTAACAAAGTTCCTAGCGGTAAATCCCGTGCAGCTGGACAGAGTCATCTTGGGCAGCGTGGGATGAAGGGTTGCTTTTGGTAATGCTGTTTCTGCAGAGGACCTTCCTGTTCTGCAGCCCAAAGACCTGAAAAGTTATAGCTGCTATAACACTCCTTTGTGGCTTGCCAGCCTTTGCCTCTAGAGGCAAGCAGTCTCTAGCACTGTGTTAATTAAGTTTCAGCAGCTCCCCTGAGCTGCTCATTTCACAAGGCTCTATGTGAAACACTGCATATGCCCCTGGAGCACACCTCCCACGCTAACGATTGTGTCTGTGTGCTCCCTAGAAATTGTTGGGAAGACTGCTGGTGTGCAAACTGTCAGGATTCAAAGCACATCTTCACAAAAATACGTCTGTTTCTTCATACACACATAAATTTGGAAATACAGTGAAATTGCACGTTATCATAGTAGAAGTTTTTTGTATGGGATAATAGGATGGAAGGGGACAGTTCTGAGTAGCTTTGAACATCCTGGAATCACTTTATTTCCTTCTTTTGATTCAGCTGTTGAGGAAACTGCTTTAAAACATGTCACTTTAGCACAGTACCACAAAATGGAGAGAAATATGTTTTTGCTTGTTTAGTTCTTGGAATCTTTATTTTTCTAGCAGCAGAAGTTACTGCGGTATTATCTGTGTTGTGACCATCTGTGCACATTCTTTGTTATTTCTTTTGATAGTATGTATCAGCTACAAAAGTGAAAGGCTTGAGGACCAAATGCGAAGCTTAGATGAGCTTCAGTGGTGGAAGGCATTAGCTTTGACGTCCAAATTGGCTTTGGTATGGAGTCCACAAGAGAGCATGCTACAGGTGGTGTATGTAAATGTCAGCAGGACCAGGGCAATTCTCTCCTCCTGCCAGCACTAGCAGCAGTGTGGGGAGCCACAGCCTGTAGCTGCCTTGCAGGCACTTCAGTTTCCTCTGTTTAGCACCATGCCAAAGGCATGCCTCTTAGCAGTGTTCATCGTGTACCTTCTATCTCAGAACCCAATTTTGTGTCCTCAGTGCCTTTGTCTCCTGCACTTGAGTTCAGTTGTATCTACTCCACATTAAGGTTAGTTTTGAGCTTTGTGTCAGGGTATGCTGAGGCAGAGTCAACACAGACAGAAGCACTTTGGTGGTGCCATCCAATGAGGGAAGCCTTATACACACACTTCCATACATTTGCTGAAGAAATTTTTGAGTTTAGATTTTTAACTTATTTTTGAACTTTTGGTTTTTTTATCCTTGTAAACCAGGGCAACCTTTTTACAATAAAATCCAGTACTAAGGAGGTATTAAAATTCTGTGAAAATCCAAAAAAGCAACGGGTGAAGTGAGCAGGTGCTTACTATGACCTTAAAAGGACACTAGCTGAAGTTATTCTTTAAAATCCTTTACCAGCAGGTGTTTATTATTGCTTATGAAAGCCATCTTGCTTTTCACTTCAGCCAGAGACATTTTTACAGTATTAATCATGAAGTATTCATATTTTTATATCCAGAAGTTAAAGACACAGGTTGTTTTAAGATAAAAGGTAATTTTTTTCACTGAGATTGCGTGTTTGAGTGGGTTTTCAGTAATAGCAGCTCCATTTATGAATCACTTCTTCACTTATTATAAAGTAATAAGAGACACTTAGACTGTTTTGAATGGCAATAAAAACCATATGTGAAAGAAGTAATGAAAAACATTTGCTACATTCCTAAATTTGTTTCTCTTTAGATTGTGCTTTATTAGTTTGCAGGGCTTTTTCTTCTGTTAGTTTAACTGTGCTATAGTTCTAGCTTCACAGAATGGGTCAGTCATGAGGCACACAATGGAAAAAATTACCATGCTGACAGTGTGTCCTGTACAATGAGGGTGTGAAATTCAGTAACTACTTTGGATCAGTTTTTTCATCAGTGGATCAGTTTTTTCATCAGACACAGATTTTCTGTCAGATGCTTATTGAAGGTGGTCATGTACCTGAGAGCAAATGGAGACCCAGTCTGTCTCATTATTAATGGGTTACTTGCTCTCACTCAGGCAATTATTATTAAAATAAAAAAAATAAAAAAATATAGATACTGTCAGAAAAACAAATAGGTGTTTGGGAGTTTTTATAATTGATACTTGGTGAAGTCAGGATTTTATTATTTAAGCAGGGAGTATTTAGATACCATTTTATTGAGCTTGTTTGTGTCTAGTACTTCTTGAGTCCTTTTTTTAAAATAAAAAGCTAGAGTTGAATATTAAATATGAATTATTTCAATGCTAACTATTGTTAATACCTAGATTCTTATTTTCACCTGGTACTTGCAAAAGTGACGTTTAACTATGATTTACATATCAAGTTTTCTAAAATTAATAACCAAAGATCTATTAAGAAATCACAAGACAAAGCTGTAAAATCATTCCAAACCAAGGCAAATCTCTTGTCTCATCTGCTTTCCTCAGCTGTTTGGTTTGCATTGCACCAGCACTCAGTAGCAACAGTGCACGTCTGCTTGTCACATTCAGCAAGCAGTGACACATGGCTCGGGGTGAGAGACAGCAGACCCACAGCCACTGTGACTTCAAATGTAGTGGTCTGGGCATGGTGGCTGAATTTGGTTGTATTCGTCTCTCTGCTGTTATAGCAATGGTTTAAATTAGAAACAGGCTTCTGCGCCTTAGTCCCTCAGGTTAGTGGTCCTACCGAGTTCTTGGACGCAGGCCTGAAAGCAGACAGCTTGTGGGAAAGAAGCTATTTGTACTGTTAGAAAGCATAACTTCACTGGTCAAGCAACTAGAAGGTGAAGACAGATTAATAAATGTACTTTGGTTGTGGTAGTTTATTGTATATTATTAGAGAGTTCTGCTTGGCCAAGCTAGTTGGAATCTTCTGGAGTTTTTCATTTGCTTGTAATTCACTTTGAGGGTAAGATTCAAATGCTAAACACAAGTAGAACTGAGTTGAGGGTTTTGATGCATCAGTCCATGTTGCTCTTCCAAACTAGCTGAGGCGGGACCTATTGAAAAATAATCACCAATAATGTGCAAGTTAAGATTGTTGTAATGATTGCTTAAGAATTACACTTATAGCCATGTAGACAAACAGATATTTTTGTTATTTATTCACTATTATCTACTCTGTGTGTGTGTATATATATATCTAAAATCTGCTGTATGCTCATTAGACTTCACATTATACATACACTTGCTAGCCGAAGAGCAGTTAATTACAGCATGGACTTGGGGGCTATCTCACTGTCTAAGTATCGATAAGGTTTAGGAATAGTGTGATATAAAATACACTTTTCTAATGTTTTGTCCAGTTTTGTTGAAGAAATGAGTACTTGAGGACAAGGGCTTCTCACATACTTCTAGAAAACTGCTATGTATTCCTTGATTATTTCATTTTGTTGCATGTTTTTTGGAAACCAGGAGGATTTTTATTATCTCACTACCGTCAAATTTCTGAAGGATCTAAACAGTAGCTTTCATATCTCCTGAATTGCTCTTCTCTGTAGATATTTCTTAGTTAATCTACAACGACTTCTTTGATCTCTTTTTCTCAGCCTTTCAGTTCCTATTATTTTTATTATTTTCTTCTGAAAGCCTTCCATATTCCCCTAGGAATATGATTCACAGAAAATAATAAATTACTTAATTGGCATTGCAAGAGTCTTTCTCCACTGACTTCATGGAAGCACTAATTTCAGCTTTTCAGATGGTTTGTATTGCCATATATTTGCTGTCTATTACCACCTGCAGTGTTTTTAATTGGTCTTACCTTCCAGCTCACTTTCCTTGAATTGCTGGGTTTTAGACTTCCTGGCAAGAATGAATTATTAGTCATTGTTTGAAGTTAAATTTTACCTTTGTGCTGTTTTTTCTTGGTGGTTCTTTTTCTTGTATGAAAGATTTAAAGCCTGATTAAAAGCTTATTTGTGTTAATGGGAATCTCCTTTTGATCTAAGGAGGCTTTGCAGAAAATCTTTAGCCACTGTCTACTGTTTGTCTAAAATTTTTTTTATTTTCCCCAGATTTTAGTCCTGGATTCTTGGCATTGCATGCTTCACCAACAATTCTCTTGTGTGCCTGTCAATGAACAAAATGCGCTTGTTTCCTTGCAGATCAGGCAGGCTTCTAGCATTTTGTTTCACCAACGTATTTATTCCTCTCTTCTCTAGCAGGCTATAAACTTTCAAAGAACCTGCAGTAGGTGCTGTGGTTGCTAACATCTGCCTCCAGCCTGTTGGGACCTGTTTGACTTAGTGTTTACACTAACTAACTGAACACAGAAAAGTAGGACCAGTGATGAAATTAAGTTAAGAGACTAAATTGATACATTGGAAGCTGAGATACAGTAAGACCTAGATGTTCCTGAGGCTTGGAGTAGTGTAAGGCAAAAATTAAATTAGTCAAAGTGCAAGATCACTCATGCAGGAGTTGTGCTAGCAAGGTTCTAGTAATAAACAGGTTGTCAGCCAGAATCAAATGGTGAGGAAAACAGCTCTAACATGCTGCTTAATCACACAAATATTGAACCATTCTGTTATTATGAAAACACAAATGTAATCCCAGGATCTATCAGAAGTAATTCTAATGGAGAGATGCAGCCTTATGGAAAATGTTAATGCATCAGAACCCTGGTAGGTTTTCCTCTGTAACACTGCATTCAGTTATTGCCACCTACAATCATAAAAGGTAAGTTTTGTGGTGATGTAGAGACAGAATGAAACCTTATCATGCAAAAGGAGTTAAATAGCTGGATGTTTTTATTTTTGCAAGTGAAGGCTGGAAGAAGGTAGGCCATGATTGTTGTTTTCATGCTCATGTGATGCACTTTCAAACAGCTGATGGGCAGACCTGTGCTGAAGTTAACAGCCGTTCTGTCACATGCACAAAAAGTAAACAGCCTGGCCATGCTTTATTGTCCCCTGGAAGTTAAGGGGTTCCCAATTATTAGGAGAATATTTTTTAGATGGTATTCCAAAATCAGCAGGGCATGTTTGTGTCCCAGCGACAGCCAAGTCTCTTCTGTCCAAATTGAGCTCTGCAGTACCTTGATCAGAGTGAAAACCAGTGTGAAGCAGGCAGAGAGAGGGCACAGGGCAGCATGTCAGGCATCTGTCAGGCTGGGCTCAGCTATAATGTTCCTCCCGCTCATGACATGGGTTTTCAGAGCCTTGTGGCTGATCAGTGCTCAAATCCACCTGGAGTGTGTCCAGAGGAGACCAACCAAGCTGGTGAAGGGTCTAGAGAACAAGTCATATGAGGAGCAGCTGAGGGAACTGAGGTTGTTTAGTCTGGAGAAAAGGAGGATGAGGGGAGACCTCATTGCCCTCTACAACTACCTGAAGGAAGGTTGTAGGGAGGTGAGTTTTGGCCTCTTCTCCCAAGTAAATAATTATAGGACCAGAGGAGTGGCCTGAAGTTGCAGCAGGGGAGGTTTAGATGGGATATTAGGAAGAATTTCTATACTGAAAGAGTGGTCAGGCACTGGAACAGCCTGGTCAGAGAGGTGGTGGAGTCACCATCCTTGGAGGTATTCAAAAGCCATGTAGATTTGGTGCTGCAGGACATGCTGTAGTGGTTGTGTGTTGGGTTTTTTTTTTGTGTGTTGACAGTTGGACTCAGTGATCTTAGAGGTCCTTTCCAACCATGACAATTCTGTGATTCTGTAATTCAAGTAGGCGTTTGCCAAATTGCTGTCTTTGCGTCACTCTTCCTAAGCGATGTTTTGTGTTCCTTCAGCTGACTGGGACCATGGTGTAGTCAGATCAAGTGTTTCTGCATCTTTGGGGATGAGTTGTTATTTTCTTCAGATCTCTGAGGATACCACAGAGAGCTGAGACCTTCATGGAGTTTACTTGACTCCAGCACACCCGGAGGGCTTCCATGTGAAACTAATAAGCCTGAGCCAATCCTGGGAGCAAAAACTGGGAGTGCTTGTCCTGTGTCCCCTGGCACTTGTGCAGAGAGATTGTTGAGACTCCAGAGGTGAATTATTGCGGAGCCAAGCAGACTCTGGCAAGGGCTGTGAATTTGAGCTCAAAGCTGCACAAAAGCAGCTACAGCTGTTCCTGGTGAAGAGCTGGCCCCCGAAGCCAGAATTTCAACTGTACTTTTAGGTTGGTTTGATCCATCTGTGAAAGGATTTATAGAACATCTGCAGTTGCAGATTAATTAATGTAGCAATCGGCAGGGTCATTTCAGGTATCCCCTCCAGCTCCTTCCCTCCCCTCCTCCTCCCTCAGGTGCCTCTGCACAGTGGGTACTGGGGTCTGAACACCTCTTTGTAAGGGGCTGAGTATTTTTACTTTCATACCTACTGTTTTCAGGCTGGTAGATACCAGAATTGTCAAGGACTTTTTGTTTGGGGTTCTTTTTCCCTATTCTCTTTAAAACTTCTGAATTTGTCTCCCCTGTACCCCTTTACCTACATATTACTATGAGATGGGCAAGGCTCTTTTCTTCCAGAAGATCGAGGGGAAGAAAGTCTTGACATACTGCTTTGTACCTGGAAATAGTGAGAATGCAGGAAAAAGACAGTCTGATGCTCCTGAGCATTCAGTTGAGCCAGTATGCTATGAAAGAGTTAAAACCGCTGGATTTTTTTAACTTGCTAATACAAGAATTTGGCCTCAGGCAATTAGTTGCTATTAAAGAATGTTTTTTTTATTGATATGCTGCCATCCTCTCTAGTATTTCAAAAGAATTTTACATAATATTATATCTGCCTTACAGGTTATTCTGATGAAAGGAAATTTACAGTCTTAGACAAAAATCTTTCAGTGACTTGTCTCTTATTTTTAATCCTTCCTCCTCTGTAGGGAGAGGCTTAATCAGCTTATACCTGGCCTATGTCTCTCTAACAAGTGTGTTAAATACATCTCTTCAAAAGTAATCTTGAAAAGCATGTAGCTAGATAATGGAAGAAAAAAATATTCTTTCTTTAATGGTTTTAATGGTTCTTTAATGTTCAGAAAGCTAATTTTAATCTGAATGCCCTGCAGATAATCTTTTCCCTGAGCTCCAGGAGAGCCTCTTCTCTTCTGGCCAAAGACCTGATAGAATTCCTCTTGGACTCTTTTATCTCTCTCATCTGCAGAGTCCAACAGGTGCAACTGCTTCCATCCCTATGAATGTCAGTTGCAGCTTGTCTCCACTGTTCCAAGCAATTATGAGAAATTTGATCCTAAATTTGTGGTGTCGTTTTGCACTGATCTTGTGAAACCAGAAGTGCCAAGCTCAGCGTTAGATGAAGAATGTGACTTGCACAAATTAATGGTCTTTTCTAAATACCCTCAGGCTGCGCTGTGCTTTTATTTATAAGAGTATGAGCACCAGATTTTACTAGAAAGGTCACAATTAATACATTACTCTTGTTTTTGGGCAGTGTTATTTTAACTCTGTAAAATGCCTACTATAAAAGTTATTTGAGGGTGTATTGGATTTGCATGGCAAGGTTTGGTAGCAGGCAGGCTACAGGGGGGCTTCTTTGAGAAGCTGCTAGAAGCTTCACCTGTGTCCGACAGAGTCAGCTCCGAGATGGACCCGCCACTGGACAAATCCCATCCCATCCCATCAACGATGGTGGGATAATGTATTTAGGAAGGGGAAAAAGCTCCTACGCATCAGCAATTACAGCCAGAGAGAGGAGTGAGAATATATGAGAGAAACTACTCTGCAGACACCAAGGTCAGGAAAACAGAGAGGGAGGAAGTGCTCCAGGTGCCGGAGCAGAGATTCCCCTGCAGCTTGTAGTGAAGACCATGGCAAGGCAGGCCTGCAGCCCGTGGAGGTCCATGGTGGAGCAGATACCTGCCTGCAGCCTGTGGAGGACCCCACGCTGGAGCAGGTGGATGCCCCAAAGAAGGCTGTGACCCTGTGAGAAGCCCATGCTGAAGCAGGCACCTTGCAGGACCTGTGGACCTGTGGAGAGGGAAGCCTACATTGGAGCAGGTTTGCTGGCAGGACTTGTGGCCCCATGGATGACCCACGCTGGAGCAGCCTGTTCCTGAAGGACTGCAGCCTGTAGGAGGGACCTAGACTGGAGCAGCTTGTCAAGAACTGCAGCCGATAGGAAAGTCACAAGTTCTTGGAGAACTGTCTCTCTTGGCAAGGACCCCATGTTGGAGCAGGGGAAGAGAGTGAGGAGGAAGGAGCTGCACAGACGTGTGATGAGCTGACCACAACCCCCAGTCCTCGTCCCTCTGCGCTGCTGTGAGGGAGGAGGCAGAGAATTAGGGAGTGAAGTTGACCCCGAGAGGATGGGAGGGGTGAGGGATAGGTGTTTTAAGATTTGGTGGTTATTTCTCTTTACCCTTCTTTGATTTGATTGATAATAAATTAAACTAATTTCCCCATGTCGAGTCTGGTTTGCCCATGACCTTAACTGCTCTCCCTGTCCTTATGTCAGCCCATGAGCCTTTCGTTGTATTTTCTGTCCCTTCTGCAGCTGAGGAGGGCAGTGATTAAATGGCTTTGGTGGGCAGCTAGAGTCCATGCAGGGTCAACCCACCGCAGGTGGAAAAAGGAGACACATTATTAGTGTAGAATAATTATCTAAACATTTGTATCAACCTAGTGCTGATGTTTAGCTCTTCTCAGCGATACAGTTAAGCAGTGCACATTTGTTATAACTATTGTTTCTAATTTAGCTACTGGGAAGTGATTTTCTTCTTTAATATTTGGTCTGAGGCAAGTTTTCTACTGTTTTCAGTGGATGGACTCAGGGTTCTAGTTCAAAGGAGCTGTATTTGTTCTTAGAAGTGGAACAACTGTTTTTCATCTTCTCAGTATTTGTTCCGTTTGATACTGGACTTAAATGGCTCAATTTTTATTGTATTATTCTAAATAAGGAAAAACTTTTATATATACATGTTAGTTTTACATTGGTCAATTATTATTATTTCTGTTCAGGAAATATTTTTTGAGCCTGTGGGTGGTTTTTTGCACTAGGTTTCAGTTGTATTTGGACTGTCATAACAAAATTACCTTCTTTTGCCCTCAGTGCAGAGTAAACCTACTATCAGGGTCAAAAGAAACACAAAATTCAAGTAAAATGAGGTCTTGGTCTCAGAAGGTTGACTTGAGCACACCAGAAGTGGAAAAGGAGTCTCACTAATCATCTCTTTTAACTTTGGGAAGTTGGTTGATTTGATAAACTGTGATATGCTTCATCAACAATTAAAAAAAATTTACAACTGTTGAGCACATCAAGAAATCAAACTAAAATGTGTTAAAAGGAAAAAAAAAAATCTATTTTCAACAAGTTAAGCTGTGTGTGTTGTGAAACCCTCAATGTGAGTACCATGCATGTAGTAGAATACTTTTCACTAGCTTACATTCAGGTACATGGATTTATAGACCTAGTTGAGTTTGAGCAATGCTGTGACAAATGATATTAAAACCATGCAAGCCCATAGGTAGTTCTTTCTCTGGCTAGGAGTTACTGAATATATTATATGATTTGGTCACCACAGATTTTTCTTGTATGTGTCAAAGCTGTCCAAGCCATTGGCTTGTTCAGAGATAATCAATGCTGTATTCAAAGCCAGTGCTTTCTGGTGTTTGTAGAGCTGAGGCTGTATTCCACAGAATTTTGTCCAACTGATCAAATCCTCTTTGATCAGAAATGCTTGTTTTAAATAACCTTTTAAATCACCACATTTTTTTATCAAACTGTTGATTGTCGGTATTCTATCTTGTCTAGCTGTAGAAAAAAGACCTTGAGAGTCAAGAATTGATTTCCAAAAATTGCACAGGACTGTATATCTTTGGTGGATAGAAATAGTTACAGGTTTTTTTCTCTCTCATTCTCTTCTGACTGCAGTAAGACAGAGTATGTTTCTGCAGTCTGTATAGTAGGGGTATTTCAAAATCAGAGAAGGGTAGACACCCTGGCTGAAGGTTGGTCTTCCTCACAACTTGGGTTATTTCTTGATCTTTGCATCTCGTAAAATGTTTCTGTAAGCCAGAGACTTTTGGAGTCTATGTTGTGTCTGGTGTCACTGAAATTACCTGCTTTCGCTTGTCTGTTTAGATCTCTGAGTTTGAACTTGAGCTGTTAAACTATAATTCTGTTGGAATAAGGCTGAGTTTCTCATCATTTCAATTGTAGATATTTTAGGGAATACAAAACATGGATTGCACTTTCATGAAGTCTTAAGTAATAATCTTACACTGAATTGAAGAAGTATTTACAAGCATTCCCTGGGCATTTATGGGAAGCCTGTTTCATGTTTGTCGTTTGAAAAACATACAAAAGTAATTGTTTAAAGATCTTGATTTTAGACCTCAGTATTGGTTGCTACAAACATGATTAGAGATTTCTTAATATACTATTGTTGATTCACAGCTATTCTTTTACTCCAATCCTCAACTATTTACATTTTGGTTTGAAAATCTGAGTTCCTTCTTGACTGCCATGATTTTCAAATCCCATACTCATAAAAAAATATCGGAGCTCCAGATTCACAGCAGAATATTGTATTACTTTGGGTTTTTTATATTAGTTACATTAAAAATGGATATAAATTACAAAAGAAGCTGGAGAGTGATAAAAAGTTACCATTTTATTAATGTGAAATACTTGAGTCTTTGTTGTCAGTGCTTTTTGAAATAAAGCTCCTGTGTCATCAGCGTTGGGAGGCTGACATTAATTCTTGTGGATTTGAGGCCTGATTTAACTATAGTGAAACAGCACTGCAGTGCTGGTTTTGATCTGTGGGCAGGGTGTAAACACTTTTAAAGTCTCCAAGGGCTTTTCTGGTCTTCTGAAGTTAGAAAATTATTAGTTTTGTAATGTTACAAGGAAGCCTCCTGTAGGGCATGGAATACACTAATTGCAATCATGTATTCCTTAAATCCAGATGAGTTACCTTCCACTGACTAGCTGATGTGTTTGACCAAGCGATGAAGTTACTCTGTAACTAGTTTTCTCTGTTGGAAAATAATCTCGCGTTGTTTTAAAAGGAACTTCTAAAGGCCTGTGAAGTGCTCAGATACTCTTAACAGAGGCGTGCCTCTATTTTGTCACAGCTACAGACAGTGTTACATCTGGAGTCATTAGGAGCTGTTGCTTCTTTCCATTAATCAGGGTATGATGCAATATGCAATGGCATGCAACTAGAATTATTTCAATAAATTAATAATTCAGGTTAGCATATTAGTTTGTGATGATAAATAATTTCAGATTATATTCCTTAGCAAAGCTTTGACGCTTCCTGCAGTATTCTTGCGTCTTAGGTGGGCTGTTATGATTTGGGTGGGTGGGCAGCTAGGTGGATAAAAACCAGCTGGATGGTTGGTCTCAGAGGATCGAGGTTAATGGGTCACACTCTACCTGCTGCCCAGTAGTAACAAGTGACATCTGCAGGTGTCTGTCCTGGACCTGTCCTGTTTGACCTCTTTAACAATAACCTGGAGCAGGGAACACAGTGTAGCTGCAGCTGACAGCAGTCCAGGGGGCCTGGTTGCTGTGCTAGAGGGTAGAGCTGCCAACCAGGGGTACCTAGGCAGGTTGGAGGAACCTCACAAAATTAGGTGAGGACAAATGCTAAGTCCTAAGTTCCTTTCCTGAAGGAAAGAGGAGCCCCTGGTAAGGGTATAGGCTGAGGACAGGGAGCAGGTCTGTGGGAAAAGCCCTGGGAGTCCTGTTAGACAGCCAGGTGCCAAGAAGTTGAGTCACCCCCATCCTTGGAGGCTTTCAAGACTGGACTAGACAAAACCCTGAGCAACCTAGTTTGACCTCATGGCTGAGCCTGCTTTGAACCAGAGATTGAACCTAGACTTCCTGAGGTCCCCTTCAACCCAAAATACCTTATCCTGTGATTCTGTGACTACTTATTTATTCAGTTGCAGATTTTAATTTGAAACTTGCCTTTGTTATTTAATTTGCATGTCTAAAATGTTACATGCTCAGTCTGTTCTATCACAAATTCAACTAACACTGTGTGCGTGTGTTTTAGTGTTTAAAAAAAATATTAAAATCTGTGCCTTTACTAAGCTTACATTTCAAAAATAATTGTTATCTCACAAGTGTTATTTGCATCCCTGTGCTTATTACTGGTTTCTTTTGTGCTTGTTTCTTGTGCAAACTTGCCATATGATTAATAACGCTTTTTTGTTTCAACAGAGGGAGAATATATCAAGATGTTCATGCGGGGTCGACCAATCACAATGTTCATTCCTTCTGATGTAGAAAACTATGATGATATTAGGACAGAGCTGCCTCCTGAGAAGTTAAAACTGGAGTGGGTGTATCCTTGATATCAGTAACTACTTGCGGTTCCCTTTTTTCTTGTCTTGCCCTTTTTTTTTTTTTTCCATTTGGAATCTGGTCTTGTGTCTTACCTGTTTAGAAGTTAAAGTTACTTTGAAGTGCGGAAATAAGTTCCATTCAATCAACAATTGAAATGGTCTGTAGCTACATTATAGTGCAGCTTTAAGCTGCAGAATATGTAGGCACAGAAAAGCCATACTTTTTGTTCATTTTGCTGTTGAAACTAAGTGCAATTTGTTTTTAGTGTGAAGGTAAGTGCCTTCAAAGGGTTACTGAGTTTGAAAAATATCCCTCTTTGCCTGCCCACTATATTAATGAAGGTTTTGCATTCAGGAACATCATTATTTTTCAATCTCTGTTCATTTTTAGGAATTTTTGGAGCTATGGAAGATCTTGAATGAGATTCAGTATTTCTCATTGTCCTTACCTACAGAGGGAGGATTGCAGAAGCAGGTGTCCACAAGCTTCTTTGCACTACTTTTGTGTTGCAGCTTTGAAGGGAAAGGCTTCACTTCTTGGAGAATAGTATGCATTAAATACATTTATCACGTGAAGAATGTAGTTTAGTACATGTGTTGGTGTCAGTTATTCTCCAGGCTTAGTTGATCAGACATTAAGTTCATTACAAGAGATGTGCTTCTGCCACATGTTTGGGTCTTCCTGTCACTCCCCCCAATCTCCGAAGATTCTTTCAGTAAGCTGTGATATTGTAAGTAATTTTCTTAGTACTTCAGTAAAATAACATGTCTAGGCAGGACTTGAGTTGGTGTAATATTCTTAAGTTTGATCCTTACGATGTTGCTGAAAGCAGGAACATTTTTAGGAATGTTGATGAAACACTTTCACATGACAGGATATGTACCAGCGAAGGCTGCCTGTACCTACCTCAGCATATCTGTTAGTGACTAAGGTGTGCATATATTTTTAAGTCACCCCTTTTTACTCGCTTTAGGAAATAAGATTTATCTATTGTTTTTCCTGCCTTTTTAAACTAACAGATGTTTGAAACAAATAATGTTGGGTACTTGGTTATAAGGAGCAGCTGTGGAGCTTATGCCCTCTGAACTTTTCAGTGAGACTGAAAGTTTAGACCATCAAGGAGGAAAGTTTTGGATTATAAGTCTGGCTAAAGGAAAATGGAGCTCTTATCCATTCTTTGCAGAGTTGTGGTTACCAGCTTTCCTCCTGTCACAGTGCTGATGCTGGTACTCATAGGACTGTGGAGTGAATTGAGTCACTCACTAATCTGGCTGAAATGTAATATTTTTTTGCGGAGCTGACTTTCAGCAGGATCAACTCATTAATTTGATTTGCCCCACAAACGTGCAAGGGATAGAAGTGGTATACTAGAGGAAGATCAGATCTACTTTTTCAGCAGCAGTGAGGAGTTTGGACAGATGAAAAATGATAATGAAATCACACCCTCGGTTAAGTAGGTGCAAATCCCAGTGTGGACATACTAATTTAATGTCCAAGGACCTTAAATTCAGTTTAAACAAGTTTCCTGCTGAAGGCTAATTAAAGTGAAAAAAAAGTTTAGTCTACACACACTGTCCATATGTTTTTGGAAGCTGTTTATGGAAATATCATCCTAATTCAGACCAGTATATCTATGAGTGTAGGGTATCTTTTGGATACAGTGGTGAAGAAAACAATGAGGGAAAGGCAGTAAAATTTATGAGAGCTTATTGGTCTCTATGAAGTTGCACGATTGCTCTTCAGGTTTGGAGGCAGGAGGGAAGACAGCAGCTGCAGATCTCATACTTCATGCAGAGGTTTAGCAAGGGGAAGAAATCTGCAAGCCAGCTGTAACTTTCACATATGATGGCAAACTGAAGGCTGTGCACCTTATTAACAAGGCACAGGGACAGTGATTCACAGAGTATTTTAGTAATGTCAGTCTTCTGCAACTGAAAGGTCAACTGAGTGTTGAACTGTTTAATCTGTAAGTTTTGCTTTGAGCACCTTTAATTCTCCTGCCCTCTGGATGATTGTTAATTAGGTTTTCCTTCAGTATTATTGTTTTGGAAGACGCTGATGAATTATAAACAAATTCAAGTCAAGAACAGAAGGGTTCTTGGTGTGGGTTTTTTGTTTGGGCTCTTTTTTTTTTCATTTGTTTGTTTGATTTGGGAGGGAGGTGTACTTTTTAGATCAACTGTGTCCTACAGGTACATTCAGGTACTGATATCCAGTATTGTAGGTACAACAGGACACACTTAGTTTTTGTCTGCCCTGCAGATTACAGTCAACTGAAGAAAGACCTAAGCTGCTTGACAAGGTAAAGTAGCTCATGGAGAAGTCTGAGCTCTTGACTGTGTCTGGTTTCTGAGTGATTTCCTATAAATTTAATAATGTAGGTAGGGTATCCCTGCTTTGTAGTGCAGTCTTCCCTAGTGTACTTCAGAACTTGTTAAAGCATATCTGGCATTCCTAGTAATAGTGAAATAGGCTTAGTTAGCAGCTGCAGAGGTCATAGTCAGTGCTGCTGTTGGCAGGCATTATGGACTTTATAGACTCTCTTTCCCAGTGTATAGGAGCTCAATTTCTGGAGGGTGTTCTTGAGTTTGTTTTATAGATTACTTTTAGCACTGATGCTCTTCTTTCTAAGAATAATTGAAGTCAGCAGTAAATATACTGTTGAATTCTGCTGTACAGTGTATCACTTCTCATGAGGGCCATGGCTATTCTTAGCCAATTAAAAAAAAAAACCCAACACCAAAATTAAAAGCTGTTAAGCATATCAAATGTTGTGACAAAACAGTCTTTGTGATTGGTGAGAAACATTCACAATATGAAGGCAACTATCTCCAAATTTCCCTGGTTGAAATATCAGTCTCAATGAAAAATTAATGTTGAAATTTAGTGAAAATTAGGTGTCCAGAGTTGTGAGACCCCATTCTCTGTAGAGAGAAGACAGTCAATTATTGTATCAACGTATCTACTCCTTTGTTCTGAGTGTGTGGAGAAGAACTGCTGTGGAGCAACAACCCCTTTCATTTTCTCTCAAGATAGTCTGGGATGGAGAGCGGACAAAGCAAAAAATTCCCGCAAAACAGGTTTTTATGCTCCTAAAAAACACACATCTAGAAAATGCAGCTGCTCTTTATTATGTAGGAGAGGTACAGAAAAGGAATGGACTGAGAAAATGTGACCAGTTTTTGCAGCCTCATGAATGCAGGGGCTCAATGGTGGGTGCCAAAATACTTAGCCTTAGCTTTGCATAGTAGACTTCTGCTATGGAACGGCGTGTTTGTGTAAATCATTAACACTTTTCTAGGATGAATGTTCAAAGATGTCAATCTCAATAAGTCCTCATCAATACACTCCCTATTGTATACAGCAGATTAACAAGATCTGCCTTTCTCCTTTGAGAAGGCATTTAGAATAGTGTTCTTCATGCTTCAGGATAGAAAAAATATTTTCATTGGTTTGTAGCCTGTCATTTTTGAAAGTTCAGTGGTCTGGTTGTTTTGGTTTCGTTTGTTTTTCTATGAAAGGCCGCTCTGGAGTTTTTCTTTTTTGATCCATCAGTGTTTAAAAGAAGAAGAAAGAGGAGAATTTAGTGGGAAAGTAAACAGTGGTGGAGGAGAAACAGAGACGTCCTTTTTTCCTGCCCTCAGCATTGTGTTGTGTCAGCATTTCTCTTGATACCACTTACGAAACAAGCCAGTGAGTAATATCTGCTTCAGAAGAGCCAGGGAATTCTTCTATAATAAATGGAAGACAGCAAGACAGATGTTTTGTTTTCTGTACTCTTTAGGTGATCTAATTGATAACTGAATGCACTGTCCCTCTGGGAGTCGTTGTTTAGTTACAGCATGTGTTTAATCTTGCAAGAGTTTCTGTGGTATAGCGGTCCTGTGGTTTGATGGGACTGCAAAAGAAGAAAGGTAGTGTGGTGGGGGATGGCATTGGAAGGAGTGTGGTGGTCAGTGTAGGAGATAGCAGTTTGTATACTCCCAAACTTGGACTAGTGCACCTGTTGTCATTTATGAGAAGAGGGCCAGCTTCATCCATCCAGCTTTCTGCATGTGGGTCTTTGACTTCCTTTATTTACGTGATTAACCAGGACCTAAGGCTCAGAATCCTTTAGCTAAAGTTGCTTAATGTATTTCCCATATTATCCTTGCTGTTGCAGGTGTACTAGTTGGCACTAAAGGTGGGGAGCTCTCTGAAATGCAGGACATAAAAGAAAAATTATATATTTTGAGGCTGCAAAGATATTGTTAAAGTCTGAATTTTGATGTTAATTGTACATCATGACCCTGGGAACAGCTCTGTTGCTGTAAAAAATGTTAAGGCAGTACAGTAAGTTCTGCTATTACCTAATTAAACTTCACATAGAGATTTTTATAAAATGACACAACTGTATTAGTTTTACTTCAGTGTTCCTTAATATTTGATTTTTAACATCAATGAGCATTACTTTTTAAGGGCTATGATTTCTTGAAGTCCAACTGTATGGGGTTTGTTTTGGCTTATTTTTTTTAACTGTGTTGCTGAAATTGTACTGTAGTTCCAGAGGAAAAGCATAAAGGGCATTTGTTGACATGAGAGCTCTTTAGGAAATGTTTAAAAAAAACCAACAACACCTAAATAAAAAGGTTTAGTTGTGTTGTTTTGTTTTGTTCTAATATATAGTGATTATGAAAACCTTGACTTTAAAAAAAAAATAAATGTATAGATATGGGTATCGTGGAAGAGACTGTCGAGCCAATGTTTACCTCCTTCCTACGGGAGAAATTGTATATTTCATAGCATCAGTGGTGGTACTATTTAACTATGAGGAGAGAACTCAGAGACACTACTTGGGTCATACAGACTGCGTTAAATGGTTAGTAGATAACATTTGCATGTAAGTATGTGTGTAATAATGCAGAAATGTATTTTGTATTCTCTCTTACCGTATATATGAGCTCATTAATGTCATCATAATTGTAGCTATTTTCTTTTTATCAGTCTCAGTAGATTTCACTGTAATAGGCATTGCACAAATGAACAGTGGTAGAGCAGTCCATGCTAGCTTAAGGTTTCTGGCTTAAAAGAAAAACAACAGGGTAGGCAGCCAATCTAAGAGTGCCAGATTAGAAAAAGAGTCTTTGTGGAAATTATTCTAAAGAGATGTCCCAGAAATTAAAAATTGTTGTCAGCCTAATTCTGTATCAGTGACTTACAAGCAATATGGCAAAGGTGTCGTCTTAAAGGTGAGTTAGAAAACCAGAGGGAAAACAGAGCAATTATTTTTGTCATTTTTTGATGGTTTCCCCATCCAACTAGTAAGACTGTCTGGGAAGTCAGAAAGATGTTTGCAAAACAAAATAGAAGCAGGGAAACTCAAGCCAACATCATTGTGGGTGTAAAGGCAGTTGCTGACTTTACAATGTTAGTCTGAAGAGTAGTGCACATAATGTAATTGTGAACATAAGCTCCCTACTGTAACTGAATGGAGAAGAGTTGCCATCTAAACCTCTTTTCTCCTGGCTGAGCTTTGAAAACTGTAATTGCTTCCCGTGGGAGGAATGCTGTCAGTTTTGTGTTTTTTCACTTTCATTCAGAAAACTACACTGAATTGTAAATTATTTTGGTGTCCATCATTCTGACCTCTTCAGGCTTCCCCCTGCTCCCCCTTTCCTGTTTCAATGGCTTTCTTCACTTTTGTATTTTACAGAGAAAGCAAATAAGAAGGTCAGTAAAAAAAATCACTAGGACTAAGAGGATGTGCACTCTGAAATCTGTTTTTTCATATTAGCTCCAAAGCAAAATGTGATAAGCAAAAGCAGGTTCTTACACTAGTAGTGCACTGTACTAGAGAACTTCATTAGTACAGTTACATCAGTAATTCATTTCAAGTGGCAATAATCCCTGACTTCTGGGTGCACAAACCTGCAGCCAACTTTTTAGCTTTTTTTTCCCCAGGTTGATGCTATCTGTAGGTTTAGTGTTTATAAATATAGCACATAACTGCATGTTAGGATGTTCATCATGAGACATTGTCTGTTTTGTTACAGTGGACTCCCAATATAGTGCTATAGGACTAGTAGTACCCTACTATATACTACTATATACTTCAATTTGTCAGAGCACATGTGGAGCTGGCTCTTCTGGCACTCCTGGTTGTGTGCAAGCAGCCATCTACCCATCAGTACAGTGTGTAATTAAATAGTCTGATGAAAAGCTTTCTCATTAGAAGTGGGATTTAGGATCATAAGCATCTTCATGGGCTTCTGTTGAGGAAAAAAAAAATTACAAAAAACCTCTCAGTTTTGAAGACCTATGACAGCAAAAGCAAGTCATATTTCTGTCTGTCTTAGTCTTGCAGTTCATCCAGACAAAATTAGAATTGCAACAGGACAGTTAGCTGGAGTGGATAAAGATGGAAGGGTAAGTAATAGAGCTGTTGAGCAGTAGTATCTTGTTTTGAAAATTAGGAAAAAGTGTTCTGATTTTTTCACTTCTCATTATGACCTGTTTGCAGTTTATTTTATGCACTGCATTTACTGAAATATTTTGCTGTTTCTAAGGTAACAGCCTATATCTCTAGCAAAAGACTGTAACAATTAAGCACTCAGCCATACATCAAAAGAGCAGAAGCTCATAAAGTCCTGTATCTGCGATACAGGAGGAAACTCAACTTTAATTCTGCAAGCAAATGTGAAGCTTGTAATTTATGTATAAGACCACATCCCTTCTGTCACATTTCTTTCAGTAAGTCTTCTCCCAGTGGAGAACAAGTCCCCGGTTCTGTGGGTCTTTGTATTCTTAAAGCTTGATGAAATAGGAAACCAACTTTGAGAACTGATGGAAAGTGTGTCGAGCTTTCCTACAAACTCGCTCCTTTGAGAGCAAGTGCATTTAAATGGTCTTGTCCCTGGCTATTGGTCATCTCTGTCAGAACTGGAATAATTGGATTATCTTCATGAAGTTAGAGGAAAAAAAGGTGGGGGGGAGAAGATACCATGAGGTGTAGAAGCATATTAAATATAACCCTTATTCAGATGTTCAACATAATTTCTTAGATTTTGTAAGAAATTTATGTGGGTTTTTTTGTATAGCTGCTGTTAGGATTTCCACTGAACATTTGACTCTTATTAGGACTGGTTGGTTTGATTTTTCATCAGTGGAATGGTTTGTTGTCACTTCCTATGGTCAATGCTGTCCTTAAGCCAACTGGATTTCCACTTTATTTGTGATTGTTTCACGTTTATGAAGATAAGCTGGTTTGGGACAGTATTTGTATGCAATATAACTGTGCAGATTTTCATGGAGTGGTTGGTGATGGTTAGGGGACTTGGTGCACCAGGGTGTTGGGGTGTTTTCTCCTACTTTATGAAAAAAAAAAAACACAACAAAGTTTGATAATTATTTTTAGTTGTTGCATAAGATTGCTAGATCTGGGATCTGAAATGCAAGATGACCCTTCCATTATTTGTTCAATTACTTAAATGGGGCAAAAGATTTATTTTCACAACTACCAAATGCCACCATACCTAATTTCTTGCCTCGACGGCACTGCTGCCACGTTTGTAGCCCAGACCCAGGGAGCAAGACTGTCTTGACTCTCACCTTTTGAGCTTCAAGATACCACCCAGCGGCATCTTTAGCACAGGTCATCCTGCATTTCGATCTGCAGTTTTTGTAATTCAGGTAGCACCTGCTAAACAAACCTCGAGACCTGCACATGATGCTGCTTTCACTGTTGATGACACTGTTTGTCCCGTTGCTTTTTCATGCAGCCTCTGCAGCCCCATGTTAGAGTATGGGACTCGGTGAGCCTGGCGACGCTGCAGGTTATCGGCCTCGGGACTTTTGAGCGTGGAGTGGGGTGTTTGGATTTTTCAAAAGCGGTAAGATGTGGGTGTGATTGCTCGGAGTGTTACATCATGGATCCAATGCTGTGTAAATGGGAAGCAAATCTCTGGAGATTTCTTGCATGTAGTTGTCTAGCTGATCTGTTTTGGTACTAAATGTGTGTCAGTAAAGTTTTATATATGCTTTATAAAAACAGCTGACAGGGAGCTAGCTGGTAAAACAGGAAATGGCACGTAAAATTGTGGTAACAAACTAGCACGGTGAATAAATAGCAGGCAAGAAAAGCCTTAACTAGAAATTGAACTCTGTGCTGGGTTTGGTGGTTTGGTTTTCTTTGTGAGGGGCTTGGGTTTTTGTTTTGCGTGTTAAAAACAAGTTTGTTAGTGAGGTTCATGAAAACGAATTTCTGATAGAAAGGGTAATCTTTTGCTTGCACAGCTGGGGTAGGTTTTATTTATCCACCAACAGGAAATTAAAAAAAAAAAATCTATTATATTGTACTATTTTTTCCTGAGGAATAAGGTGTTCAGTTTGTGCCTCTACTTTTACATATTAGAAAAAAAAAAAATTTAGAAAGCATCTTGCTACTGGGCTCACAGGATTTATCAGAAAAATCAGTAGAAAATGGAGATGAGCTACTTGGCACTGATAAATGTCTTATTTCAAAATTGGCAATGAGTTTATTTTTCTGTAAAATATGTGTATATTTTAAACCTTAAGCTGCCTTTGTACTTTTGCCAAAGAACTAATACATATCAGACCTCCTTGAGAACCCAGGCTGGGATTCTTGCATCCAGCAAGAAGAATTAGTACATAGAAAATATTCAGAAAAAAAACCATCTGCTGTATTGTGGTAAAAGAGGAGGAGATTCACAAGACAGCTGAGGTGGGAAGGGAGGTTTGGAGTTCACCTCATCCACTGTCCTGCTCACAGCAGGCTCAGCCAGAGCAGGCTGCTCAGGGCTCTGGTCCAACTGGGTTTTGAGTGTCTCCAAGGATGGAGACTTAATTGTCTTGCTGGGTGACCTATTTGAAAGAAATGCCTACACATTGAAATGTTGTTAAGTTAGTTTCCTCCAGGTTTTGTCTTTCAGTAAATAAAAAATGTATTTTAATTTTTTCTACAAATAGAGGGTAGCATAAATAAAAGAGAATACTGTGAGAGGAATACTGTCATGCCTGTCACTCTTCACTAATACAATTTTATACTCAGATACATATTTTTTTTCAAGATTAATAAATACATGTTCCATCATTTTAAAAACAAAACAAAACACTAAGGAATTTTTGAGGACTAGATTTTACTTTTTATTTGTTTGTTTTGCAGCTGAAACTGATTTTGATACCTTGTTACAGTCTCATATGATTCCTCACTAGACTGGAACAGTGAATGTACAGTATCTGGAACTGCGTTTTTACCACAAAATTCCATTAACCCACACAAGAGCTGTGGGGTATCACCAATGCTGTCTGCAGCATTTCTGTCCACTTAATAACCTACAGGTTTATTTGCATATTTCTGCTCATAATATTAGTATTTAGGAATAAGAATTTCAGCAACCTCGATTTTCATAATATGTTATAGAATGCAGTTGAACTGCAAGAATCAACTTAAGGCCTTTTCTAAGTCTTTCCACATATGTCCTTGAAACAACTGGTTTGTGGGAGTTATGTGTTATTGTGAATTAAGTATGTTTTTGTTCCAAGATTTGCTGTCTTCTCTTTTAGTTCAGTACTAACTGTATTTACCATTTTGTTGTAAAAGTGTTGAAAATAAGCTGTTTCACTTATTTAGTACTGTAGATGCCGGTCTTTCTGCTCTGTAATTTTATTCCAAAAGTGCTGCAGTTTTACCAACTACATGATAAAGCTGCTGGCACTTAACATTCCACAAGGAAAAAAAATGTGATGTACTTACAAAATTTGATGGTGTAGTTGTGTGTACACCACGTGACATTGAAGAAAGAAACACAGATGGAGCTGTGTGTCTGTGCTCTGAGACCTGAGGAAAAAAACAGCATATTTGCAGAATAGCAAGAGGGAGGAACCTTTTTGCAACTAGCAAGATATTGCAAACAAGGAAGAAAAAAAAAAAACACAAAAAAACAACCAAAGAAAAAAAAACACCCACAAAAATAAACCAAACAAAACCAAACTGAAAGGGATAGATTCGGTAAGATACTGTTAAAGCTGTCCTAGAATATTATTTGAAGCACAGTCATTTTTTGTGAGTTTATGCTTATTCCCAAATAAATTCCCAGATTTCTATCTGTCTTTAAGAGAAAAGGAAATAGATATATTGAGCTTAAAGTTACTTTAAAAGGACTTGTTTAATTTATGTTTGTACTTTTGTGTTTTTTTAAAATACTACTCTCCTGCCCTGTTTCTAAATAGGGTATGACAGTACTTTGTCAGCACTGCTTATTTTTTATTTTTCCTGTAGGATTCTGGTACTCATTTGTGTGTAGTTGATGACTCTAATGAGCATATGCTGACTGTGTGGGATTGGCAGAAGAAATCAAAAATAGCAGAAATAAAGGTAAGTATTGCATAAATTAATATTCTGAAATACAAGTGGTTTTATTTCCATAAATACAGTAGTTTGTGAGACACATTTAATCTTACTTGGAAACTGCAACGGTGTAATGCTGCTTACATGTGTAAGGGCACAAAGGAAATGTATTCTCAACTTGTATATTGGAAGGGTTTTCAGTATTGGAGTGCTTGTAATGACATTTTACTCATCACTAAAAGCCAATCCAAATAAAGCAATTCTCTAATATTTTCCTAATTAAAAATTAAAAATCCTTGGGAACTTTAAGAAACTGAAGTAATTATTCAGTCTGTAGTTGTTTAAAAAAATTACATTTTTAGTCATTCCTTATTTTCATTTTTTTATGAATCAAGCTCCAGACATTGATTCTTGGTGCATATGTCTCTTCTCATTTGAAGTCCATTAGTACTTTTGTAGATTGCAGTCTTGCCTGCCTACGTGTTTCTTTCATAGCCTAAATTTCTGATCAATGAGAAGCGTTCAGAGATGTTCATGTAAGCACTCAGTTTTCATGTAATGTATATTGAATGGATGTGGAACTGAGTATTTTACAGTTCTTTTTAATTGAGAGTCAACAAGTGGAGTACTCTACAAGGATATATGTCTATAGGGTTACAAACTTGCAATTTCAGGTAACAAAATCAGGTTGGTTTTACCCTTTTTCTTTAAATTATGTTCGCCAGTACTAATTATATTCTGTTCTGTAAGTTTTAATGTAATTCTAGATCCGTATTTTCATTTTCTTGCTTATATTACTACAAGGCTATTTGGCATAAGCAGTGTATTTCACATTTTATTGACATTATGTTTTGACTATTTTCACTCTCCAGGGATTTCCATGGTATTTCAGACTTGGCTAAAAACAATTTGACAGGAACAGCTTGCCCTTCAGTACTTATTCATGTTTAGGGCTTGATCTTGCAGTATCTTCACCACCTTCCACAGTTGGTGCTGTGAGCAGAGCTCATCCTTTGAGCTAGGGTGCAAAACCTTTTCTCATCTGAACTTGATTAAATTTTTCACCCCTTAGTTTCCATACGATTTGTGGATATAGCAGGATCCGCTCATGCAGAGGAAACTGTGTGAAAAGCATAATTCAATAAATATGGCCATTAACAAGAAACGAAACTTAAGAAGGTTGTTTTCCTAAAGTGAGCCAAAAATGGTGGAGTGGGAAAGGATACTCCCACGGGTGCTGATTCAGCAGCACTGTTATATATAATCCCTTAAAGCATGGGCTTAAATCCCATAGAAGTAAATGCATTGATGCATTTGCTTAAGTGTTTCATGGAGTCTTTGTCTCCAGCAGATTGTCCTCAAAGGCAGTTTGGTTGAATATACATTAGAAGTTAGATAAATGACCAGTCAGTTTGTTATGTTTGTAAAATCCTATTGGTACAGGATGAACTACTCACTGAGACGTAAGTAATTCAGCGACAGTATATGCAGCCAGAAAAAAATACAAAGGTGGGACCCTATGTTTCAGAGTTTTTAGTTTTGCAGGCTTCTTATTTTTTCTTCTTTGTGAGGAAGAAAGGACAGGAAGATGCCAAAGGGATACAGAATTTCAGAAAAAGAATGATGGATGTAATCCTACTGTGTTCCCATTGTCTCACTTGCCTCTGTCACATTTGGTTATCCAGAATAGCAAACTAGTCTGTGTAAAAAATGAGGGTTTTCAACCCAAATAAGTGTCTTTCATACATCTTTTACTTTCCATGGCAGAAGTCTTAGCTACTCCAGAGAGCAGAAGCTGTTATGATTTTAAAAGTGAATGTAAAACCCTGACTTTTGTACTGAAGTTTTATAAAGATCTCTTACGAATGTCAAAAGATATATATATATATATATATGAAATGGTATGTGCAGTCATTCAGGCAGTTGATTTAGCACGGAGCACTTACAGATTCTTTCAAGCGTACAATGAGCTGTGTAGTTCCTCATATCTCTGATCTGAAACTTGGGATTCTAAATGTGTTTCTAGTACTTAGTACCCCATCTGAATAAATATTATTTCCATTATAATTTCAGACTACAAATGAAGTTGTTCTTGCTGTAGAATTCCATCCAACTGATGCAAATACCATAATAACATGTGGAAAATCTCATATATTTTTCTGGACCTGGAGTGGCAATTCATTATCAAGGAAGCAAGGGATATTTGGGGTAAGAAATATCTTGGTTGGTATCAGGTCAGTTTTAAATCAGTGGAATGATCTGCTCATGTTTTCTCTAAGTTTGCTCTCTTTTTACCACGTAGTGTTTGAGCAGAGAGGTAAACAAACAAAAAAGGTTTAAAAATTCTCCTTAAACGTCTACAGGGTCTGTGGGTGTGGATACATTATACTAATGACGTAAAAAGTACAAGCAGTTATCCCTTTCTTTTATTAATTTTCTTTCAGAAATATGAAAAACCCAAATTTGTTCAGTGCTTGGCTTTTTTGGGAAATGGTGATGTCCTCACTGGAGACTCAGGTGGGATAATACTTATATGGGGCAAAACTACTGTAGAATCTACTCCAGGAAAAGGACCTAAGGGTAAGATACACTCACAGTTAATCACATATTTTAGATAGTCTGTAGAAGAGAAACATAAAGGATTGCATTCGAAAAGGAATTGGGAAACAGGCCCAACTAAGGTTGTGCACTTCCTGTTACTGACAGGTGGTACTAGACTCCTTCAAGTCGCATGAATTTGCTGACTGAATAGCAGTCAATAATTGAGGTTGTGCCTTAACTGAATGAAAATACTTTATCTAAATGTTTTGCATTTAAAAAATGTGTAGTTAATCAGGTTTCCTTTCATCCTGTCATTTGAAAAGTGCTGTAGGATTGCTTTGAAGATTCTGCAGGCTACTTTTGCCTCTTAAGGTTTATGCTGTACCATGCTTAGTTTCAGAGGAATACCATTAAGTGTTGAAGCTGGTGTTAGTAGTGCTCATACAAGAAGTAAAAGACTAATGCATAGTTGTACCAGTTATGCAAATAACAGTATCTGATTTAGTAGATACTCAAGTCATGGCTGTAAAATATACTTTAAAGCCCATCTTCTTTGAAATTTGCATTAAACTTACTCTTTAGGGCAAAGCCTTTGTAAAAAAGAAAGGAAAATTGTTACCCGACATATGCAGACCTGGCACAGTTGAGCCCTAAGGTAACTTATAAATTCAAGGATAATTTATTTTACTTGGCAGCTACTTCAAACACTGGTTTAAAATGGTATGCCAGGAAAACATTCATGTAAAAAGTAAATTTTTAATGGTATGTCTGTTTTTGTGGGTAAATCTTTTTCTTGTCATTCAAGCTAACTGCTATGGAAAACTAATTTAACAACTTATCTCATGTTTAATTTTTAAGTTCTTGTGGAAAAATAACCTTTTCCCAGTATAATCTTAAAGGATATCAGATAGAATATTTATTTACATTGACTTAACTAAATATGGGATCTTTTAGTTGGTTTATGACATTAGACTGGTCACAGGACTTGCTTTTAAACTCTCTTCCACAGTGTGAGTGCATGTTGACTGGAACTGACTTGAGCCATAGGCTGTCAGTGAAGTTAAGCTGGTATTTTTTTGGGTGGTGTTTTAGGCTTTTTCTATGATTGCTGTCTGAAAATATGCAAGTCTCAAAGCACCAGTCTTGCTTTTTTCCTACAGCAGTTCTTTTGACATGAAGACCCGATTAGGATGCAAAAGGTTTCCTTTGCTACCCTTGTTGTTTAATTTTCTCTTTTTTCATTCTTCCTAGTGTTTTCCTTTGGGTAGACTGCTATATTGATAGATGCCAAATGCTGGTTATGCTATTTTTAAGTGAGGCAACATCCAGCATTAGATACTAGGTTCATGCATCCTGGAAACTTTGCTATAAATAATTCACTTCTTATTCCCATAAGACTATAGACAACAAGTCTTTGAGTTTATTTTAATAAAATAATTTTAATTCTTTTTTCTGATAGTTACTTGCTAAATATTTATTAACTGTAAAGGAAAGTTTCTCTTGCATCTGGAAAAAACTGTATTCCCTTGGATATCAGAAAAATGAAAGCATTTTTGCAAATTGTTGTTGTTGTTTTCAGAAGTTGTAGAACAATCGATCTCAAAAAAAATTTCTATTCAGAAAGGCAGGCCTTTTGTTTTATCTTTTTATCCTGTAAGAAAACACTACCACCTTGTGTTTGCAATACTGATGTAATCCTAATAGCCTGACGGTCCAAATGTAATTATTTATTTTACACTGTTACTTTATTCTTCTGCCAAAAGGCACAGCTTCTTGTCAGCCCCAGGTGAAAAAACAAGTAGTGTTCCTTATTTTTTTATTTTTGTGCATGTAGGAGTATATCAGATAAGCAAACAAATCAAAGCTCACGATGGCAGTGTGTTCACACTCTGTCAAATGAGGAATGGGATGCTGCTAACTGGAGGTGGGAAAGACCGAAAGATCATCCTGTGGGATCATGATTTAAATCCTGAAAGGGAAATTGAGGTAAGAAAGAGACAAGGAAATTACTGTGAGCCAAGTATTGACAAGCAAGACAAAGTCCTTCTCACCCTTTGGAGGATCTGTAGTTAGGATGATAGAATATCTTCTGGTTGCTGTCTTCTTGAGTGGATAACAATGTCATATAATAAAGTGTTTACATTCTCAGCCTCTAAATGAGCCTGTAAGAGGCTTCAGGTCTTCTCTACTTCAGGTCATCTCTAAGTTGAACAGAAATTTTAAGATTTTTCTCTCCTCCGAGCCCTTCCTTAGTTTCTTTTATTTATCCCTTTTTTGAGGATATTCTTCAGTATTGCCTGTGTTTTTGTCTGGAGATAGATCATGTTACTAGGATTTGAGGACTCTAATAGAATTTTTGACATGAGGAAAACAATTAACATGATACATACTCTAAGAGTTAATGGTTAATGAGCTATGTTGAGTAACTTGTTTTAGCTTTATCCTATAACAGGTGTTTAGTGACTATGTATGTCTTTTGTGATTTGGCTACATGGCAATTTTAGGTAAGTGGAGATCAACTGGAGAAAATGATACATTATGGATTTTAAAATACTATTTTTTTCCCCTGACAATAAGATGACCTCTTGAAATAATGCATAGTACTCAAACAGTTTTTCTAATAATAGTTTACTCCACTTACCTAGTATCCATTTATAGCAGCATTTTTTCCTTAACACGTATGTTTAGTTTCATCTAGAGTTACTTATTACCTTGAATCTATTACTGACCTTTAGAAAACATGGCTGAGAGTAAGCAATATTGATGATGATGTATAACTCTGAGGCTTAAGTAACACACTCTATTCATATCAGTGTCTCTGTTTTCCTTTTGTTAGTAACGTTATATTTAAGCTAATTTTTAATCTTGAGAAATATTACCAGAACCCTGGCACACAACTTTCTGAACGATTGCATTGATTTTCTGTCTCATGTAGCTAATATTAAAGTTAGTGTGTTTTCTAAAGATAAATAATTTAGAAAACCAAACACCTGCACATTGTAAAATAAAGCAGTGTATTAGAATTCAAGCATGCAATAAAAAATAAAATTTGAAGTTCTTGCTGACATAAGGCATATGAACAGTTACTTAAGGCTGATCAGGAAGCATTAAGAAAATCAGGAAGCATTTACCAAGTGCTACAACATTTTTCTTATTTTTCACAATGTGTTTTGAAATGTAAACGGTAACTATGTCACATTCCTGTCGTTATATGCTGAGTTGTAAGGTTGTGGAGTGCATTTGTTTAGTCTATTTGACACTTAAAAATCCATGTTATTGAATTTGTAATTTTTTTCAACTGAGACTTATTAAAATGGGAGCATTGTGGTTGTTTTGGGGTGAGATTGTCTTGGAATGCTTGTACTGAATAAATAAATGAGGTGGGTTTCGGGTTATGTCCTGATTCAGTGTCTACATCATTAGATTGTTCCTTTTTACTGGGGAACTGCAGTTCTGGTACTATCATTGTGCACTATTTTTGGTGTTCAAAAATAAGCATCTATCAAGATGCGTGCTGGGACTTTACAGGTGTTTCTTTTCCTAGGTTCCTGACCAGTATGGAACAATCAGAGCAGTAGCAGAAGGAAAAGCAGATCAGTTTTTAGTGGGTACTTCACGAAACTTTGTTTTGCGGGGAACATTTAATGATGGTTTCATAGCAGAGGTACAGGTAAGCACAACATTTTTAAAACTAAACCCAAAAATGTAAAGACTTTCCCTGCTGGTGTGTTATTTTAAGAGAGTCTTTATTTTATTCATTGTTAAATCATGTGTGTTTTCTTTCCAGGGACATACAGATGAACTTTGGGGACTGGCATCCCATCCTTTCAAAGACTTATTTTTAACATGTGCCCAAGATAGGCAAGTCTGTATGTGGAACTCTGTGGACCACACACTGGAATGGACCAGGCTGCTAGATGTACGTCAACCCTTTAACATTATATATAAAGTTGGAAAACAGGAAAAAACACTGATTTTCTAAAACACCCTTGTCACATGTGATTCAAAAGAAGCAAAAATTATTTTGTTACGACATTAAAAACAGCTGTTAACCAGGCTAACCAGGCATTGTATAGGCTGTAATCTGGTTACCATTGTCTGATGCCATTCTAACAATTGAAGTAAAATAAAACTCAAAGTCTGTTGTTCTTGTTAGACTTCAACTTTTTTCCCAATTATTCAGACAGTTCAAGGAGGATATCACACAAATGTGGACAGTTTTGGCTTGAGGAATCCTTCCATACTGTCCTTGTTCATTACCTATTTTGGCTTATTCTGTCCTAATACCCAACTAAAAGTATCCTTTTACAGAGAAATTTAGGCCTTTTACTTGCAAGAAGATCATATCATCCCTGTCACTGAAACGTTAAAAGAAAATCCATCGGATGATTGTAAGCATTCTGCTAACTAATTAGTTTTTTCACTGTGTCAGTTCACCTCAGGCTTTTAGAGTAGCTTTGGTACAAGGAAAGATGTTTGACCCTAAGGAAGCAACCGGGTGAATGACGTGTCTGTGCCTCTCCATTCAGGAACCAGGGCACTGTGCTGACTTCCATCCCAGTGGAGCAGTGGTTGCCATAGGAACACACTCGGGCAGGTAAATACTTTTCGACTGCATTTTGAAAGTTTAAAGGAGGCCTTTTGATACTAGATATATTATATATTGGAATTTATATATAATTTATGTAGTATTCTTTTTGCTTGAGGTTAAGTAGCTTAAAAAGATTGGGGGAAGGGGACAGATCTCCCTTAGTGTGGGTTAGATAAAGACAGAAAGGATTCTTTGACTGTTTTTAGGCTGTTTTGGTTTTTTTAACCACTCTTTCATGAAAGCCCAGATGTTGATTATTTTTTTAACTATTTTTTGTGACTGTTTCCATGAGCACTCCTTATTTGCTTTAGCAAGTATCATATGTTTTATGTATGTGTGTGTGACATTAGTTTATAATAGACATATCTTTCTCTTGCCCAAATCAAACACACTTGAAACCTTATAAATTGACATGGAAAGGCATAGTATTTTGGTTTTTGTGTAAGACAGTTCAATGTGGCACATTGTTGCAGTGAAGTGCTATTGAAGTGCTATTGAGCACTTCACGTTCATCCTTAAAATGGTTGCTTATTTGAAAGCTATCAAAACACAAGCCAAATCCTTTAGCTCAGGCTTCTTGTAGTTGTGGGAAAATGTTGCTGAAATTCATATCCAAAGTCTGGCATAGTATCATCTCCCAAGAAAGGAGTCACATGCAACAGATTTGTAGCAAGTACCAAAAGAAAAAGTAGCAAATTCGTAGCATTAGAAAGGTGATAGGAGCAGATAGTAGATCTACTGGCATTTTTTTCTGGTTTTCAGTTCTACCTCATGTTTGACAGCTCAATGATAAAATTATTCTTAGTACATGTAAGAAAACCGAAGGGGAGGGTGGGGAATAATTTGCCTCCCAGAATATATTTTTTTGTCTAAAACCCATTTAAAGTTTGGTTTCAAAAACTGCTGAACATGAAAAACATCCTTTAACTTTTCTGGAAAAACTAAAATACTTTTACATTATTTTCCTTTTCCAAGATGAAGATGTAGTCTTCACTAAATTAATTAGGTATAACATCAGTTACACCTAGTTTACCTTCCAAGGAGGAATCTTGCTGAGCTCTTGTAGATTTGGTTTCCACATTGTACCTTTCATTTTTTCGTCTTGTTCTAATTACAGCATTAAATTGAATAGGTGTTTCTACCTTCATTAAATAGAGCAGAAGATACTGGACTAATAGTATTTAAAACAGGGAAAAGGGAAAAGAAGGTCAGGCTGCATTTCTTGAGAGTTGGTATGTGTTTTTGAAATTACATCAAAGCACAAGGAAGGCATATTGAGCACCTGACGCATTTGGTGTGGTGTTTGCCTTTGACTGTTTTTTTTGTCTTCCCAGAGTGTTTTAGAATTACTTTTTCAGTTCAGCACTTTTCAGTTTAAAATCTTTTTTTAATTACTTGAGGTAACTGGTTCATACCATGTTGGATAAATTTATGATGCTGGCCTTGGGGGTTTTTTTGTGTTTTGTTTTTTTTTCACTGTTCTTCTTGGAACTGAGCAGTTATAGTTTCACCATTATATTTTATTGCATTCTGAAATTGCATGACTCATTGATAGGTTTGAGATATACAAATGAAACTGAATTGAAATGAGGCCTGCTAAGTGTACAAGTGTATGAGAAATAAATGGAGTTGTGAATCAAGATAAACAGAACAGTTTTAAATTTACTGCCTAACCAGCGGCATTACACTGTGCTTTCTGTGCCAGATAATCCAGTCCAAGGAAGTTATTTCCCAAGGAATGAGGGCTGCATGATGTATCTTGATAAATGTATGAGAGAAAATAGTTTCAGGCCCTTGACAAGATATTTAATAACTTACTTGATTCATAGCCCAAAATGCATAAAACCAATACTAAATTAGTCTAATTTGTTTAGAGTTTGATAAATCTTAGATGTGACTATTGTTGTTCTAGTGCTTTCTGCTTCCAGTACAGAGGTCAATAAAACAGGGGTAGGCAATGGAGCATTAAGAAAGTTGGGTTTGATGGTTAAAATTCTGACATCTGAAGAAAACTGAATTTTCTACCTCTCTTCCCATTATTTTCTGTTGTTTCACAGTGGTGTGTTTTTATCAAGCCTACACATAATGTTTTTGGTGTGCTTTTCAAATACAGCTTCCCATGACGAGTATTTTAGTATCATTTCCCTTTATTGGGCTGTCTGGAAGTGGTCTGCTGCAGGTTTTGTTAACCACTTCTTTAACTGCCTTCTTTGCACCTGATCATCAGTTCTCTGTGATTAAGCCTGGTTTGGAGAGAACTAATGCTTTTTGTGGATCCTGCTGTTTGCAGGAAAAGCACAGCTGAAAAGCTAAAAAGGGCTGGCTATCAGAAATCCTACCAAAAAATGGAGTTTTCAAGGCACTATACAGATAATTTTGCCATGCTGGTAGTCATATTACTTGCAGGGAAGTGACTTTCTGTAACTAATCATTTATAACATCTTGAGTGCTGTGCACTGCAGAAAAAAAAGACTCTTTCCAAAAAATTAACATTTTTAAGAAAACTAAAGGCTGGAGGACAAGGCCAGCATAAGGCAAAGCCACAAGGAGGTAAATCAGTTAATACTGCTGTTGAGATTCATACCTGTTCAGCATCAGTTGTGATACTAAGATGACGAAGCCTAAATAACCCAGGGAACCAGACACATAAGATGGGTTGATTTCTTTACTCTGGTTAATACCTTGCAGATTCAACATTGAGTATAAACTAAATGAGGGAACTGGAAGTATAAGTGCAAAAATACATTACTACTTTGGGATACCGTTTCCCTGGTGTTTTCATTAGAAAAATTCAGTATTCACAGCAGTGAATTATCAGTAATAAATGTCTGTCATGGGTCAGAATTTGTTTTCCAAAAGAGAGTAGTTTAAGGGGGTTTGTTTGTTTCTGAAAACATTTATTTTTTAGTGATGTTATTAGTATTTTTTTTTAAAGAAAATTAATGGGAAGACAAGAAATGGGTGAAAACAGCAAAAGTTCTGTCTTGTTTACATGAACTCACAGACATGTTATCCTTGGTAATAATTGGGAGAAAATCAATAAAACCCAAAAAAGCAATAGAGCTACTATCTTACAGCTGGGGTACCATTTGTCCATTTATTTCATCCAGTCTATGGATCCAATCATCCAGTCATCACAGTCTCCAGTTAGACCAGAGCTGCTCATGAGAAGGGCCTGTGTGGGGCATGCCGATGAACTGCTGTAGCTGCTAGACTGGAGACCTGTTTCATGGAAGCAGGCTTGTGGAAGCATCAAGAAACAGTTGAAGTAAATGTGACCTACACTTACCTTTCTTAAATTAGTACTGAAATTGTCACAGCATGCACTTTCCTCGGTCAGCTAAGATTGCTGCTAAGAACTCTTGTTCAGTACAATTTTTGGAGAAGGGCTGGCATCACAAAATGTTGTCCCTACTACATGGAATGAAGTTCCATGTGCGCACTTGAGAGCAGCAGCAGTTTTGCACTTCTGTGCTTTCAGTAAAATGGTGGGGTTTTACATGTTTTTCTGGTTGCATTTTAGACTGGATGTTTTTTATTTTACATCATATTACCTGAAGGCAGACCTGGTTCAGGGAACAGACTCAAAGGACCAACCCAAAGAACCAGTCACAGGGCCAGCTTGAAGAGGCATGTCTCTGCCTCAGCATCCTCCCTGCCCTGCCCTAGTTGTGTATTTTGGGACACAGAGGGCTCAGGTTTCCCCTTGGCTGCCTGGAAGACACTCTGTGCAGCATGGTCTCCTGTGAGGAAGGGCATGCGAAGGGGATAACCATCCTCTTTGTGGAGGAAGAAGGCTGCTTTTGGTTGTTACTGTGCTCATCATAAGTTTTTATACCCAAGCACTGCAATTATGCTTCTCAGGATAAACAAACAGGTATCATGCTGTGTCGTCTTGCTAGATAAGTAGATTTTACTGTACAGTGCCCAAGTTTTCTGGCAAAAGGTCTTCCTATCTCCTGTTTTGCTGAGTATGCACAAGAGGTGTGTTGCCCACCTAGGCTTAAAGCAATGAGGAGCTTCCACCCTGATCTGGATTCAGGAAAACACACAAAAAATGAAACCGTGGGGCAGTGGCTTTCAGACCAGCTTCCTGTGTGGCCTTGAAAACCAGTTGACTTCAACTCAGTGATGCCTCCCTGTGTGTTCTTCTCACTTATCTTGTTGTCCCATGAGGGTGTACTTTTAGAGCAGTTTTGCTGTCATGATGGAGTGATTGTTTTTCTTTCTATGGTGGCAAAATGGCATAGGTACCCTCTCTTTTTCCCCATGCCAAACCCTTTTATGGCTTTGGATCTTTGGGGGTTTTTTAATTAATTTTGGTTGGTTCTTTAATATCCATACCCTTGTCAGACCTTGACAGGCTTCAGAGGTGGGCCTGTGCAAACCACATGGAGTTCAGTAAGGCCAAGTGCAAGGTCCTGCACCTGGGTCAGGGCAATCCCAAGCACAAATACAGTCTGGGCTGAGAATGGATTGAGAACAGTCCTGAGGAGAGCAACTTGGGGGTGTTGGTTGATGAGAAGCTCAACATGAGTCAACAATGTGTGCTTGCAGCCCAGAAAGCCAACTGTGTTCCAGGCTGCATCAAAAGAAGTGTGGCCAGCAGGTCAAGGGAGGGGATTCTCTCCCTCTGCTCTCATGAGATCTCACCTGAAGTGCTGTGTCCAGTGCCAGGGCACCCAACACAAGAAACTCATGGAGTTCTTGGAGCGAGTCCAGAGGAGGGTGCACAAAGATGATCAGAGGGATGGAGCACCTCTCCTATAAAGACAGGCTGAGAGAGTTGGGGCTGTTCAGCCCAGAGAAGAGAAGGCTTAGGGAGAGACCTTATAGTGGCTTTCCTGTAACTGAAGAGGCTACAGGAAAGCTGGGGAGGGGCTCTTTACAAAGGCTTGTAATGAGAGGACGAGGGGGAATGGCTATAAGATGAAAAAGGGTCGATTTAGGTTGGACATCAGGAATAAATTCTTTCCTGTGAGAGTGGTGAGACAATGGCATGGGTTGCCCATGGAAGTTTTGGATGCCCCATCCCTGAACATGTTCACAGCCGGGTTGGATGGGGCTTTGAGCAACCTGGTCTAGTGGGAGGTGTCCTCATCCATGCAGGGGTGTTAGAAGTAGGTGATCTTTAAGGTCCCTTCCAACCCAAACGATTCTATGATGCTATAAGGGTTATCAACCAGGTAACATTTTAGTGAAGCATTTGGCAAGGCTGAAGGGGGGCATAGTTTGAAATAAATAGCAAAATAGCAACTTATAACTCCTAATGTATTCAGAGAACCTGCAGAAGGCTTCATTGTGTAGATTGGAAGAAATCAAAAGTCCACTTTGTGCAGGGAATTACAACACAGAAACTCTTGAGTGTGGTTTCTACTGCTGTCCAATGCAAACATATTAGCTGGTTTTCATCTGTTTTGCACACAGATTATTCAGCAGTCCACGCCATGTGGGGCTGGGTATTTTTATGTCTATGTTGTTTAATTTCTTTTATGTGGTTCTCTAACCACAAGCTGGTTGTAAGCCACTGGGACCAGGCCACTTTCCAGATACCTAACTGCTGGACACTAGATCAACGAGAGCTGGAATATCCATCCGTAGCGATGTGCGCTGTTGTTCCTGGAGTTTACTTTAGGTTATGAAAGTTTGTTATGGAATAAATGGTCCTAGCTTTCATGGTGTTCCAGCGAGATCACAGTGGGTGGAATTGCCACTCACTTCCACTAGGGATGGAAACATGGCTGTGGTGTGTGCTCACAGTTAAGAGATCAGAAGTTTGGAGCAAAGAGTCAAGTTCCTGAGTACAGTTTTTATGTATCTAGCCATGTTCACTGTCTTTGTTTTGCTAGCATTCACTGTATTTAGGAGTTAGGTGGGCACTGGAACCATTGCAAAAATGCTGAGATTCTGCTCATCTTGCCTGTCTTGCTGTCAGTGGCCATCTTGGTGTATGGGCCACTGAGTTTTTCTGAGCTTTTTACATGTGCCTTATAACTAATACAGCAGGTTAAAAGTTACTATTAAATAATAAAAAAAAGGAATTATTTACCTTAGTTATAAATCATCCAAGCAGGAAATAATAAAAAAAAGCTACGTTATGAACCATCAAATTTCAGTAAACTGTTATTCCTTCTTAGTTTGATAAAATTATTCACAAAAGTGTTACAAACAGAGGAGAAAATACCAAATTAGAATATACTTTTTGTTTAAATGAGTATGGAAATGTTTTCCACTCTTTCCTGCTACTTCTGCTTTTAATTTTTTTTAACTTTGCTTCATGCAAATGGAGACATAAGTTTTTACATCAGAGCTGTCCTTCGAAACGGGGAAGAAGTAATTGATTAAAACTCAGCTGTAGCCTTAATGCTTCAGGACAATAAGATGGAGTCATATTAGCTATCTGGTGGCATGTTTATCATCCAGTAGACATTTTCATGATTACTACAGTGTTCGAGGGAGGGAGGGAAAAATTCAGCTGTATTTAGAATCTTTTATATATCCTTCAGTGAATCCTGTATGACTTTGTGAACCAGAAAAACATTCCATTAAAAACAGATGTTTGGTGTGTTGGCCTTGAGGGTCTAGCATGAGAAGATGAAGGCAGGCAGGGATTATTGCTTTTTTGCTTGCTTTTTTGTTTAGTGGAAGTGATACTCATTGGAATTCTCCTCTCTCTAGGTGGTTTGTTTTGGATGCAGAAACGAGGGATCTGGTTTCAATACACACTGATGGCAACGAACAGCTCTCAGTGATGCGCTACTCAGTAGGTAGGCAGATGTACATTCAGAATACTTGGTGATAAATGAGATGTCTGTTCTGTTAAATGGTGTTAAACTACTCCCCAGTTGATAGAGAAGGCAGAGCTTTCAAAAAACTTGTTTAAGATGCTTAATATATAACTGAATACTTGATTACAGATCTGTTAGCGTATGCTAAATCTTGGAGTTTTGTGACTGCAAACATTACAGTCACCTTTCCTTGATGTTTAACTGTGCTGTTAGAATAAATGTTAGTTTTGCTCCTAGAAAAATTAAAAGTTCTCAACTAAATAGTTGACAGTTTAATAGAAAATCTGTAAAAAGCTTAGTATCTCAGTGATGTTTTAATATACTTCTTCATTAATTTTCAAGTCCATTAATACAAAACCATAAAACTAAGCTCAGGTCTTTCTGAGGCTCAAAGCTGTTTGTCATGTGCTATGGAATTACATGGAGTCCAAGCTAGTCCTCTTAAGACGTGACAGGACAGATCCTCAGAGGATGATTCTTCTCTGTTAAAACTGGATGGGAGAACAGTCTTGTAAATCTGTTTCTTGTTTAGTTTTGCATAACACGCCATGTCAGTGGGCAAAATGTTCCTCTGCTGCTGCTGTATCTGCCAAGTTCAGCATTTGATATTAAAGCATTGATGTTCATTGACACTAAAGGCATTTGATCTTGATTAAGTGCAACTCTTGTCCACATACTTTTTTTTTAAATGGAGACGATGCAAGTTAGAAAACTGCTCATAATGTTTGAATGCTACACGGCCTCTTTAGACACTGTTTTGTGCTGATTTATATGCAATCTTCCCCTTCCAAAGCTAAGCTAACTATAGAGTAAATACTGTTCTGCGTTTTCTGTGATGCAGAAAACTCAAGCTTGCCTCCTGTCCACAATTCCCAGAAATCCAGTGCAATCTGAGCATTTATACCATGTCCATTTGCCCAGAAAACATACCCACAAAGTAAACATACTGACTGAAAAACAATATAATGAAAACAGTTGTGTATCCTTCAGTACAATTCATAAGCAGTCATTTGATTCAGACTAGTATCTTAGTTACAAATCTGAAATCATTAAAATTTGGAAAGCAAACACTCTGTTAATTTATATCCAATATTTTGTGTTGTAGATGGCACCTTACTTGCAGTTGGATCCCATGACAACTTTATTTACCTCTACGTAGTAACAGAAAATGGAAGAAAGTATAGCAGATATGGAAAATGCACTGTAAGTTTTGGAGCAAATATAATCAGCAGTTCTTGCATTTTGGTGGAACTCTCTCTGGGTTGGTGCTTTTCCATTTTTAGTTTTGGTTATAGGTTTTATTGGGTTTTTTTTCAGCATTTGATTTTAAAATTAAGTGAGATGGGTATTGCAGCCCATCACAACCCTGCAACAATATTAACTGCAGTTAATGTTAAGTTAAAACTTTTGCATCAAATATGGCTAATTTCTCAGACTATTGACTTTTTCTTTGAAATAGGAAATAAGCAGTGAGATGGAGAAATACCTTTTACCTGTATGCTGAAACACTTTTAAGGGAAAATATTACACTAGTTTGGAAGTATTTTCCCCCTATTGATAAAGTACTCCTAAGATCAATGTAACATTAGATGGTGGAATTTGGAATATGTAATTTTGGAAGTTGAAAATACACACTATTTTCAACAGTAATTGTTGCTACAAAATTTGGAATTGGGAGATAGATTAACAGTAGATTTCTGGCATAGGGTAAACAAATGTAAGTGCACAAGTAGGGGAGTTTATATTAATCCTTGCACTTACATGATGTTGTCCCAGTGCTAAAAAGACTTTTCTTTTTTACTTCAGTGTTTAGTTATCTAACATCCTGGCCTTAAGTTCAACTATCTCTTTAGGTTAGTGCAAATATTTGCATAAGGAACATACAAACTTTTGCAAATTATGTCATAAGAATAGGTTCACATTTGACATGTGCAGAAGTATTTTTTTTTAAGAATGCATCCCCCGCTCAAAGCGCTTTTCACGTTTGTCACCAATTACATTTCTTAAGTTTTAAAAATAAGATAACTTCTCAAGTTGCTTTGTTAATTTGGAGGTGGGAGGTAGCAGGACTGTAAAACTTAATTGTGGGGGTTGTATTTTTTTATTGTTTATTTTTTTTTCAATTATCATTATTATTTTTCTGCAATCTTTGATGCAAGACTTGCAGTGGGAACTGTGAGTTGAGGAGAAATGAACAGGCACTAACCAGTCCTGTCATGCTATGTATGGTGTCTTTGAGAGGCTTCTACCCATCATTTGGCTGAGGACACCCTGTGCTGCTAGAGCATGGGGGTCCAGAGCAGCCTGGGTCTAGTTGCTGCTGGGGCATGGGGCTGCCAGGGCAGTCAGCAGCAGGGGGTTTGCTCTGTTCCTGTGGTGTACAGGGAGGGCTCAACACTGGCATTGGGTGGGAAGGCTGCTGGGTGTGCTGGAGACTCCTCAATGGCAGGGTGTGGCACAGGTGAGACAGGGCATCCTGCAGCCCCTGAGCAGGGTGGTAATGGGTTAGGCGATAGCACAATGGTCAAGAGATGATAAAACAGGTCTGCAGTCATCCTGGGGAGCTCAGGCAGTGGTGAAAAGACTGAGCCTACAGGCAGGTCAGACCAGGGGCCCAGTGGGGCTGGTGGGGGCAGCAATGGGTGGCTGCACCTCAGTACAGCATTATTTTTTAACCATAAAAGATAAAATCACTCAGAGATGGCTAATCTTAACATGTGTAATGCTTAGCTTGCTATGTAGTTTAAGGTCTCTGGGCTCTTCAAAGATGCATGAGATCACTTATTTCTGTAGATCGTATGGATAAGGTATCAGGAGAGAGCATACTGTAATTTTAGCCAGCAGCTGTATGTCTGTTTGTCCCTCTGCCTGGGCAGGAAGGAGGCTTGATATGGGAGAAATAAGCATTGTTATAGGCAGCAGCGTTAAGCTTCGAAGCAGGTTTCTGTTAACCATTTTTTTTCAGTCTGAGTGACTGAGTGTAGAAGCCAAATTTAGCAATGTGGTTTCTGTCGGGGCTGAGCTCCCCTGACCCTTCCAGCTTGTGCAGAAGGCAGCCGCAGCAGCGTGTAGTTAGCTGACCGGAGCTAACGCTGCCGATCGGGTTTCAGGCGCCCTGTGCCTCCCCGCCGCTGCCTGCCGGCTCGCTGCCGGGTCCGCACCAGCTTGATGCTAAGCAGGGAGACACCCAGGCACGCTCGGGACCCGGAGCGCTTGCCTGGCCGGTGCTTGGATGCTGGCACCGCGTTCTTCTGGCATTCTTCTGGCATTCAGTAGCCTCGCGGGTGACCTCCAAGTAGTATGACTCAGTCCTCCTGGTAGTCAACTTCTGGTTGTTTCTTCCAACTTGAATACGTTATTTGAATACTTTCATAAGGATTTTATCTACTGAACCAGCATCAGCTTGTGCCTAAGGGCTGCATGCCCGCTGTTACGTTTAAATCCCCTTTCAGTCACGACCAGGCTTTTTGCTGTTTGCTGGAGAGGTGAGTCTCTGATCTACGAGCATGTTTCCACAGTGAGGGATGGTGTTGGTTGTGATCAGAAAGAATTTCAGATGAGCCAAAACAACCATTTCGACTAGTGCAGCTGTTTTTCGAGGGCTCCAGCTATGCAGACAGCAACGCAAAGGTATGGGCTGGGGTATGAACTTCCAGCATGTCAGCAGCTACAGGGTGGCTGGTGCTGTCTCTGTTTGCCTTGCATCAGAGCTGTCTGTTAGCTAAGAAGAAGCAAGAGCCCTGCGTTTACTAAGGGCTTTGGGGCGAAAGGGGCAGCCACGCTGAAATATTTGATACAGTGGACTTAACCTGAAACAATTAGTGTGCCAGTCCCCTGCACCACTTAAGTCAGAAACAGATAAGCGTTGCCAGTGAAAGAGGGGGCTTCCATTTAGTCAGGTAGTTTTAGTAGCCAGTGTTAAGTAATTATGTTAATCATATATAAAGATACAGAAAAGGAAAAAGTAAAATACTGCCTTATCAATGGGCAACTATTAAAGAAAGATTATTTTTTTTAAATTAAATATTTAAATATTAAAAGGGATCATCCTATTGAAGATATTATGACAATGTCATGTTCCACTTCAGCGTTTGGTGATGGCTTGCCTGAAGGGATTTCACAGCATGGAGCCCCCTGGCCAATTGCTTTGTTCCCTCCCCCGCCGCCCCCAGGAATTTTAACAGCTGCCAAATGTCTGGCAGGATTTAGTAAATGACTGACCAATTCTTTTCCATGTTGGAGTTTGCTTGCAAATTTGAGGACTTGGAAAATAAGTGGAGGGGGAGAAAATATCCTAGCCAGTTGTGCTTTTTTTTTTTTTTTTTCAAAATACCAAGTTTGAACGTTGATAATTGTGTGTCCCACCCGTGACCGCAAAGTAGTTATGTCAATATACAGTTCCTCTGCTTGAGGCAGAGACTAGTTCATAAGTAAATAAACCTTAAAGGTTAGTTTTTCTCCTAAATGTTTTTGCAGTCTCTCACAGAGGACCTGGGGCCCGGGAGGCCAGCACGGGTGTATTTCTACATGTAATTCTGGAAGCAATCAGCATCTCCTAGAGTTCTCTATAGAGTAAGGTGCCCTGGTGGGTGGCGTGGAGGGCAGTGCAGTGCTACAGCAAGGCCCTGGCATGGCAAGTGCAGGCTGGGCCAAGGGACCTTGCAGGGGGCTGAGGGACACCATCTTAACAATGCCCACTGAGAAAATGAGATTGACATCTGTCAGTCAAGAAAGTGGCATTTTGTTGCCTGGAAGAATGACTAGGAAGGGGAGAAAATGGATGATCTTATGAGGGGAAGAGGAGCAGTAAGAAACCTAAAGGTGAAAGAAGAAAAGAGTGAAATGGACATCACTTTTATTAATTTCTTACCTTTTCCTCTACAGAGAAAAAAAATTGTTCCTACCTTATACAGATTTGTGGCTTCTCTAGAGCCTCCCACGTGTTTATTATTATTTTTATTTTACTACCTACAAAAAAGTTTATGCACAGGAAGAATATTCTGACCAGTTGTACTTACATTCTCCCTCAAATGTGTGCTCTTGATGGTGATAACTAAGCAATCAGGCCAAAGTGTTTTGATTCATACATAGAAAACCCTGTACCCATAAGGAAGACTCCGTTCGAAACTGGCAGTAACATGGATGCAGAGTAAGAAAACAGCAGAAACTTCTGAAAGCTTACAGGGATATTGTTGTAACACCAATCCTTGATCTTGTAGTTTTGCATGGTGGTTGTTAACCAAGGTATCCTAAGTTTTTAGAATGAGCAAAAGTTGTTTGAATGTGCATGCATTTAATGGAAATTATTTTGGATGGACAGAGAAATAAAATAAGAGACCTATCTGTCTCTTTCCTCCTGATCCTGCGTAAATTACTTGCCTTTCTCCATTACTAGCAATGTATACTTTCTTAATTCAGGTACAAAGGTGAATTCACCTGTATTTTAGCAATGTAGTAGAAAATAATTCTGGGGTCTGAGAGGGACGACACCATTTACAAGTGAAGAATCCACCGTGCGGTGGGAGAGGCACGGTGCCCAGCCTGCGTTTGTTAGCAAATGTGGCACTGGGGAGGAAGGAGCCTTTAAAGGAGCACAAGTGAACTGCAGCAGACCTGGGGGGGTGGGAGGGGCAGGGGAGAGGGTGTGCTTTTTTGCTATTAGCTGTCCCTTCTGTGAGTGCAACTTCTGCTTCTGTTTGAATTAAATATGTGTTTCACACTGGCGTTGCTGCATTCTTCTCCAGGGACATTCCAGCTATATTACACACCTTGATTGGTCCCCAGACAACAAGTATATAATGTCAAACTCAGGAGACTATGAAATACTATACTGTAAGTATGAAATTAAATACACTGGAAACAGAAGTATGCATTAGCTGTCAGAATATTTAGAAGAGTGTGTTTGATCAGGACTGTATAAAATGCTTACTGACAAAGGAACCAATTTGAACTGGTGTAACCTTATATCTTGATGTTATTCAGAGCTGGGTATTACTTAATGGCAATGCCAAATATAGTTTACTTCTTTACAAGGTCATAAATCAGTTTAACAGCATAGAATTTACGGAACAAGGGGTTCTATGTTTTGATGTTGGCCCAAAGTTCTGTAGATTGAAAATAATATATACAGTTGTCTAATTAGTGTCAACAATACCAGTTATTTGTGGGGAATAAAATCAGTGGTTCTGTGCCACTGTTCTGTTCTGGCATTGCTTTTTTTAAACTTTATCTTGGCTTGTGGTGTTGAAAACTAAGCAAAGGAATAATGCTACTTTAATGAGCTAGTGGTAACAATGTTTTTGTGTTTGTCTTTTTTTAATATGTGAAAATATTAATGTAATAATGTTTGTGTCAAAAATACAATGCATAATGCACATCAGTCTGGTTTTAAATTGATTTTATATTCTTGTCTTTCTGGGCCTTTAATTAGATCCAAGAAGATTGTAGTTCTGTTTCTCTACAGGCAAGGAGAGCCATCAGTTTAAATATCTCTCACCTTAACATGTTATTTCTGCCTGTCACAACTTAGGTTTCAAATCTGGATAGTGCAGTATTACAGTCTACCATAAAGAAGTGTTAGTATTTATAATTGCCTGTATAGGGAAGCAAAGAGCTGTGACCCATTAGTACTGGGCTGGTGTATTGGAAGATGGATGTTCTTTTGAGAAATAATCTTTCCTTTCCTAGTTAGAAGTTGAAAGGCAATCTAAGGCTCCTCTGACAGAAGTTCCTCAGTGTTTTAAAAGCATAGTTTCCTGAATGATTGATTGAATTTTTATCACATCAGTGGAACTGGTAGGAAGGAGAAATTATTCTATTACAGACTCTTTAAAGCATTTTGTAGAGTAGGTGGCAAGGGACCCAGCTTCAGGGAAGTGTTTTTGAGGTGTGTTGATCTGAAAAGGGACATGAGAAGTAAATGTGACTCTAAAATACTAAGCAAAGCTTGGTACTGGTTTGTCTTTGCCTCTATAGTGTTATTCCAGATTGGTTTTAAGATGCATTTATTTTCTGTCTTAGCATCTTCAAAGAGCATTTGTGTACATATGAAATTACATGGCATAACACATCATTCACTGTTTTGCAGGGGACATTCCAAGTGGCTGTAAGCTAATCAGGAATCGTTCTGACTGTAAGGATATAGATTGGACGACATACACTTGTGTGCTAGGCTTCCAGGTCTTTGGTAAGCACCGTTTAACTTGCTTTTAAGCTATTCACATTGTGCTTTTGTGTTTTCTTTTGCTTTAATTTGTCATTACAAATATGCTGTTAATGATGATTGAGGATGGTGCTGAGATGACAGACCAAAGATACTGACCACAATACTTGTCTGTGATATAGAGCACTGGGTGCTCTATAGGTAATGCATAATTGATTTCTATTTAGTCTTGAAGTTTGGGATTTGATTTTTCTGCTGTCATTTTAGGCTACCAATTTTGGGGGCTCTGAAGCTAAAAGCTGGTATTTTAAGTGCTCATGCGGCACATGTGCATTCTCCTTTGCTTACCTTGTTTTGGGATAGGAAAAGGACTATATGAGTTCATGACTTAAAATCATGACAGCACTTTGATACCTGTAGTCAAGGGTGAGTAGTACACACTGCTTCTAAATAGGAGAGATGCTTTAAAGATTAAACAGATTCTTTACCTCGTCATTTATTTTTTAAATATACACCAAAAATGTACAAAGCTGACAGATCTGATTTCAGTAGTGCAGTTTGAGACTGTGGCCAGACAGTTCAAACAGCTTTTGCTGAAGGCAGCTCTGTTGGCCATAAACGAGGAGCCCCTCTGTGAGGGGTTGAAAAGTATGGTTCAGCCTGTCACTGTTGTAAAACCAAGTTGTGTGAGCAGGATGGTGAATGTCTGACTTCCATCTCTGAGATCAGATACCTGTCTCTGTTCTTCTTGTAGGAAATATCTAAAGCAGGTAGATCAGCAAATTCTTTAGAGGTGAGGGTTAGGGCTACAAATCTTTTCTTCACAGCTACTATGAGGTCAACTTTGAATATCTGTGTAAAATGAGAAGAAGAAAATCAGGTAAATCTGAGTGCTTTCTTTAGCTTCTGACACGTGTCGCACATATTTTAGGACTGTGATGTGCTTAATGAATAAATAGTCTTAAAGGGTACCCTTACTGGGTACTGAAGATCTGAGGCAGAGCAGGCAATATAAAGGGGTCAGAGAAGGAAGCTGACTGCTTTGATAAACCACATAAATATTTTTGAGTTGTTTGGAGGTTGCAGTAGGTAGCAGAACTAAACAGAAGTGCGCTGTTTCTGGAGCTGAATATTATTGCTTGTTGCTGATTTGATGAAAATACTGGCTTCCACTAGCCTGAGGACTGGGTAGTGTATGTTTGGTTTTTTCAGTCTGTCTGGGTGAAGTAGAGAGTGGATGGCTCACTCCTGGTTTTCACCTGGGAGTGAAGTGTGAAGTAGATATAGCAGATAACGAGATGTTATGCTGAGGCAGAGCAGAATATATTTAAACTTCCTAGTCAAGATTCATCATGCTTTAATTTTATATTGTCTGGTAGCCTGACACCCTTTGCAGAATCTTAAAATTATGGCTTGGTATCAGACAAAGGCAAGTATTTTCCCATTAAATCAGACAGTGCAGCTAAGCCAACCTAGCAGGTATTTGCTGCCCAGAGGAGAAGTCTGGCTTTGACCCGAGGGTCAGCTGCCTCAGGAATCCAAACAAGCTGGGGGCTGCTCTCTTTGATGTTCAAGAGATTCAGTTTATGGGATTTGGGCTTTTGGGCTATGTGTTTTACTAATTTAGCTCTATGGATAACGTGCCTGTTAGGCTGAGGCAGTGCACTGTTGTCAGCAGAAGAAAGAGGATGGAAATGCATGATTCGGATGAGAATAGCACGGCTCCTTTTTGGCAGTTGATGTTACTGTGTTGGCTCAGCAGTATCACCAGTCTGCACCCCAAGCACTTGAAGTCAAACTCCTGTTTACTGCACATTTCCCACACTTTTGTCTGAGCAGATTGTTTTGAGAGGCTGGCTAGCAGAATATATTAAAGTTGAAGTGTTGCTAATAACAAAGTCCTGTTATTTTATAATTTTTACAGTTATTAAGAACTAAGAATTTGGTCGTATTAATGTCTGGTTTTTTCCATGTTTGCCTGATGCCTTGAAAGCATATTCTGTCTTCTGACAAAGGGTTGTCTTACCTTCACAGCTGCTAAAGGAATTTGTGAATATAAAATATGTTTAATAAGAGGTGCAATCTTGAATATTAGTCTTTTTAATCTTAAATTTAAAAGAAGAGGAAATAGCATAGCTGTTTAGGACAGTATGCCCAAGGTGGTTGCTGAAACTTCAGGAAACCGATTGGAAGTCGGTTTTTTACTCCCACCCGATGACAGTATATTATATATAAAATGCAGGAGAAAGTTAAAGTTCATTCATTTTGAGATACTTGAAAATTCTTAAATAGTATATATTTTTCAGACTGATTTAATTCATACGAGAGCACTAAAATGTTTCTGAATACTTTCCTTAGTATTTCATGTCTTTAGTAAATTACCTACAATGTACTTTATTGGCATTGTAACAAGCTGCCTTTGTTATTCTTCAGAGAAAATAAAGTTCTTACTTCACCCACTGAAGAATGGAGGGAAAAAAAACAAACTACTTTAAACGCAATTTGCCATTTTTTGCTTAAAACCAAGAAAAGATATTGTGGGATTTTGAAAAAGATAAGGCAATTCTAAGTAGGCATTTTGTACCATATAAAATAGTAGATAGCACATGTTTTTTTATTTTACCAAAGTCAGTTAAGGGAGGAAGAAGGTATTTTCACATCTGATAATGGACATTCCTTTCAGTCAATAGGACACACAGGGTGAGGGGTGAAATTCCTCATAACTCTTGAACTAGTCAGAAACCTAAGTCTGAGCTGTAAAAATATGGTACCTTTGGCATAAATTAATATCTTACAGCCCCCTATTTTTACCCTTATTTTATTTGTTTACCTTATTTGCAGCTGGTTTTGCAGATGTAAATAATCCATTTTGTTGTAGGAATTGCTAGGGTCTTTATTTTTTGTTAAAACTAGAAACTCCCTCCCCTCCCCAATTTGCTCAGTGCTTTTCATCCAGGCAATGTTGTTATTCTTTTGTCTAGACATATCAGTGTCATTCTTTTCACTTAAAAGCATATTGAATTGTACTTAAGCACTTGACAACACTTAGATCTATGAAACTTGTACCGACTGAGTTTCTGTTCAAAGTATCATCAAGTAGTTGTCTCCTTTGAATCAGGAAAATACTAGAAATAGCTCCAGATTTAAAATAAAACCAGAATTAATCTCTGCGTAGTGTATGGTACCTGGGCTTGTTCCACACTTCAGCATCAGTCTTGCTTTTTAAATGCTTGTGCATGAATGAAAGTGTTACATTAAGAGTTGCCAGTTTTAGCACCAAACGTAAGATTAAGTTAAGCTTTAAACAAGACTGAGGTTTTGAACAGGAACCTTACAAAGACTGAGAGGTCATCCTGGCCGAGGCTGGGGCTTTGGGGGGAGCAGGGGGGGTGGGGAAACGGCATTAGACTAGCAAAATATTAATGACATCTAAGGTGATGCATAATCGATTTGCCAGTTAAATGTCTTGTTTACCATTTGTTATGCTTTCCTTTTCTCACACCTTTATAGATTTTAGTTTTGCTTATGGGTTGTCTTTTAATTTGTTTCTAAAATAACCATCACTAAATATCTGCTCTGCTCTGCTCTCTCCTAGGAGTCTGGCCCGAAGGATCAGATGGGACAGACATAAATGCCCTTGTCAGATCCCATAATCGAAAAGTGATAGCAGTTGCTGATGATTTTTGTAAGGTCCATCTCTTTCAGTACCCCTGTTCCAAGCCAAAGGTAAGTCTAGACCAGTCTAGTCAATGTGCTTGTTTGCATTGCATGGAGATTTCCTTGCCAGACACCTGCTTTCGGTCGTTTTGGAACCTGGCAGCCAAATGACTCATTTATATTTGAGAACAGTGCTAGAGACAAAAGCATGGTTTTCCCCATTAAGTTTATATTAAAAAAAAGAAAATATATAACAACGTAAAATATAAAATAATGTACCTAAAAATGAAGTAGCAGTAGTTAAGTTCTGGAGCAGAGACTGGAGGCTTGATGCTTTCTGTTGGCTGGCCTTGGTGTGAAGTCCATTACATTTTGCATTAAGATCTCAATCTGTCCCAAGTTGCACACCTTAAAAAAAGGAGGCTGGAATGGGGGGGAAGGGTTGGGGATGGAAGGAGTAATATAAACATAATTCTTTACTCTTCCGTGAGTAAAGAGCTCTCTTGAAGGGCTAAACAAAATCGAAGTTGTTTTGGATTTTGGTATCACGTGCTCTTGTAGTCAAGCATGTGATTTATCTTTCTGCTTGTTTTCAATAGGCTCCAAGTCACAAATACAGCGCTCACAGTAGTCATGTGACAAATGTCAGCTTCACCCATAGCGATGGTCACTTGATTTCAACTGGAGGGAAAGACATGAGTATTATTCAATGGAAGCTTGTGGAGAAGGTTACTCTGCCACAAAATGACATTGTTGTAGACATCGGTGCAACCAAAGTACCCATCCCTGCCAGTGAAAATGCTGTACAGTCTCCTACACCTCTTCCGCAGCCTTTTAATGAAATGAACCAAAATGAAAGTGTAACTGGCAGCTCTCCGGCTTCTTTGGAGAGCAACTTGGAGCAGTCTGCAGAGGCCAGTGAAGAGCAAAGTGAGGAGCAAAGTGAGGGGAGCAGCCTGGATCCTGCCGAGCCGAGTTACGAGGAGCCCTCTAATGAGACGAGCGAGGAGCACAGTGAATCCACAGTCACTGAAGAGCAGCAAGAAAACTCACCGGAATCTTAATGCTCCCAGCTCAGGCGGTTGTTATTTTCCCTTGGTGTGCGTGCTTTCGTTACAGGGTGAGGGTTCAAATAGGGAAAAGTAGCTGAGATTCATGACCACTCCAGCTTTTGAGTTTCAGTGAGATTTTTAGTCTGAGCTTCAGTTCAATGTGTGGAACCATCCCAAGGGCCTGGCTTGATGGTCTGTGTCAAGATCTGATCACAGTTAGTAGTGGACATTACCATAGATCCATTTCAGTTCTAAAATTGCTGTCAGGAAGTGGCATGAAATATATACTGGAAAAAGGGTTAGCTCTGAGAATTAGCTCAAGTAGACCACCTTAACTATGTGAAAGTGCTTTCTGGAAGAACTAAGCTGATGGGAAGTGCTGAGCTGTTCCAGCTGGGGAGAGCTGTGCTGCTTTTTCCAGGTGTGAAGACAAACAAGGCAAAAAAAAAAAGACAGCCAAAAAGCTCGTTGTAGGCCTGTTTTCCTTTGTTTTTTCTTAATAAGAAAAATAGAGGAAAACCAATGTAACAATGCCACATGTATGGCGATGCCTTCTTGATCTAACACATATGCAATTTTCTAACACTACTAATTCCTAGTGGAGTCTGGATGTGCTCACAGTTGGTCTGCCCTGGGTGCTGCTAGTTCTAAGGCAAATCCTGTCGAGGAACAGTGTCAGCTGTTCCATTTTCACAGACTATTTAATAACAGACAAACCAAATAATGGTGTGTTTCACTTTTCATGACCTGAAAGTTGATTTAAACTGTAGGATATAATTGTCTCTTCCAATAATTGCTTGCCTAGAAAGTCTGAAACTTAAGAGAGTCTTTACAGTGACTTTGATGTGAACAGCAGAGGAAGCATGGCAAGAACACACAAGTCAGATGGGCTCCAGAGTTAAACTTTAAACCTTCAGGCAGAACTTGCTCCATCCCTAGTAGGAGAAATATAAATACAGTTAACTTAAATTATTAAATTGGTGCTTAGGATTAGTATGTTGATATTTTTTTCTTCTGAATTTTTAGAGGTAACTCTAAGAATCATTAAACTGCAATCTCTTCTGTTGTTTTGTTTTGGATTTTTTCTTCCCCTGGCTCCTTTGGCAGTTGTGATATAAGCATTCAGTAATTTAGATGATGATGTGATTTTTGTTTTGGTTTCTTTTTTTCTTCTAGACTTGCTGTTCTATTCTTTTTGTGATTTTTATTTCCACCCCACTCCTCCCTGGGTTGCTCTAAGCCATGCAGCTCTCATGTGGCTATACCTGGCCAGTTACGGGATATCTTGGCATTTGTTATGCATTTGGAAAGTACTTTTTTTACAAAGTTTGTCAGTTAGCTACATTTTTTTCTTAAGTGCATATGTTTCCTACTTTAAAAAGATATAAATTTACTGACAGATAGCCATTTCCTATGTACTTGTTTATATTTTGATTACATAGAATTTTCTTTTTTAACTTGCTGCATTGTGCTGGTATTTTAGTTCTTAGTTAGAATATCATGTTTAGAAACTTTGGATGAGTTCATAAGTCTTAATTGTGCAAGCGTTTACGTGATTGTGCCATTCCAAAGTGCATCAAAACTGTCATTCCCTTACTAGTATCTTCTCAGGAGAAATGCTACAGATCAGGTATTTAGTCATCATTTGGAAAGATAAAAACAAATGGACTCCCAAAGGACATTTAGAACATTTATATATAAAATATATAAATATATATATACACACACATATATATATATTAAAAAAAAAAATATCCTCTTGTTTACAACAGTTCCAGAAAACCTCAAAGTCATTCCCTTCAGATGGAGGGACATATGGATTCCAAGCAACCCGTCTGTTTAAACTGTGCTCTGTACATAGAGTTTTACTGGAGAGCTCTAGTATGCCTGACTTGCAAATTTGCCAAATAGCAGCAATATAAGATAAAAGTCAGCTCATCAAAGTACTTGGTTCCAAATGAGGAATATGCTGTAGGGTTAGAAAATAATTGTAGTAAAGGAGAAAGGATTTTAGAGCTAACGAGGCACAGAGCTCTCTCTGTCATTTTTAAGAACTCCACGTAAGCAACACATTTCTGTTTGGAACATCTGCCACCTGGGGTTGCCATGTAAAGTGAGAGTTATAGTTGTGATAATCTCGTGTTTGTAGTTCAGAAGACTCTACTAATATGCAAAAAGCCTTACAGCTTTCAATTGCTGGCAACTACTGTTTAACACATAATTAAATCTGTGATAGTGGATGGAAATGGGTGGGATTATGTAACTGTAGATGTTTTAGAAAAATAATTGTGAATGAATTATGATTAAGAGTGTTTCATGTGAAGATGTTTGAGCCATTTCTATCTATCATGCATTCCTGTCTCAAGGCAGAAAATTTTGAAGATTAAAAAAAATAAAATAATCAAATTAATATATTGCAGCGTCTTTCTCTGTTTTGGTTCCTTCTCTGTATGAAGTGGGTGCTGTGATCACAGTTGCAATGTCTGAGTCTATGATTTTGGAAGAACCTTTTTAACTTGTGTTTTTTTTATAAGCTCCGAGACTGCCTAAAATACGTAAATTCAGCATTGTGAATAATGCTGGCACTCCTAAATACTGATCTTGTCTGTTTTGGAAAGTTATAAGACATTCCCCTTTTCCATTTTTTATTAGCCTACCAGCATTATCCTACTGTAGCTATTTGATGTGCAGCAGGGGATTACAAATAGCTATTTGTCCTGATGCAAAATGCAGTCTACCTTCCAGGGTTCTACCAGAAGCTTTCTTCTGGAAGTCATGTGAAAAGTACAAGCTTATTTTGGATATAGTGTGTTAAACACCATGATGTTTCCACATTCCTGTTAGTCTCTATCCAGTTGCAGATGCAGAAGGTCACAATGTGCTTAATAGATTCCTTGTGAAAGAATCTCAGTCTTCTAAAAGGCTTTTTGAATCATCTCAGTTTCTTGCAACTGGTTTCTGTTCTTCATAAAAGGGGAGGGTGGGGGGGAGAAAAAAGAAACCCTCAAGATTGACAGATACCTCTTGTTTATCCTCCAGCACACCCACAACTTCATGTACTACTTTGCACCATGGGCAGCTGTGCGGATATTTGCTTTTCTGGGCTGTCCTCCCTTTCTCTCCAAATTCATCAGCAGGCTTTTGATACCTCTTCTGGGTTGCTTGGTAAGGCAGGACTCTTCCAGAAGAGCAGGTAAGCTCCTCTTCTGAGTCCTTCCCTGAGTGTGAAGGCAGGTTGGGGCTTCAGGTGCCCCTTCTTATTTGGGACAGCAGCATCTGCTGCCAGCTTAGGTAGCCGCAGCGATGGGATTTGTCATGTGGAGCTGAAGTTCAGGGTGGAAGCTCCACTGAGGCTTAAAGCTATAACGACATCCCATTTTACATGATGGAAACTTCCGCATTAAAATGTCTGCTTAGGTTGCATAGTAAAATATTGGAATGTTAGGAAATGCCGAGCTTATGCATTCTTGTGCTATGCATCCATATTGGGTGCAGGTCATACAAAGTGATATTGCATATAAAGGGCACATTTCAGGATATAACTAAAAACTTTGGGGTGTTTTCCCCCCCATAGAAGTCCCAAGATAGGTGAGAAAGAGGCTGGAGGTGTGGATGGGTAATGATGAACCAAGCATTAGGTTTGATCTTACTGTAATTCTCATTATAAATAAGAAGTACTAGTTTTTGCATATCCTGCTTATCAAGTTCTAACCTCCTTTTTTTTTTTTTAATGATCCCTGGAATGCACAGATTCTGGCTTTGTCTCTGAAAATAAGGCAAAAATTAAAATTTGATTGTTACATTGAGTACAGTCTACACTGAACAGTATCTTGTATTTTCTACTTCATGCTTTACCCCATAAGATTTGTTACACCCTCTTGTATTTCCTTCAGTTGGATGCAGTGTTTCAGTTGAATCAGGATAAAAATAAGTAGAATGTCCTTGTGAAATTTAATCTTGGCCAGAGCCAAACAACCAGCAAATTCTCCGTGCTGCTGCCTCATGCCAGTAAAATGTTGGTTTCTGGAAATTAAAGAATTAATATTATATGAGGTGGATTTTATTTGTGCGAGATTTGTGCTGCTTGTTTGCTTTCCTGCTGAGCAAGTCCGAGCCCATTGCCTAATCTTTGTCTGACAGATGTTTTATGTACTAAGACTTTAATCAACTGAGAATGAAAAACTGCTTACAGTAGGATTATACAATTTAGAAGGCTGGGCAGTGTACACATTTTAATGCATTTAATGTACGTGGTCGTGTCTCTCTGTGCATACATGTATGAAAGCATCAAGCAGATAGGACTGCTCAAGGCCATTTTTTGTTGTTGTTGGAAAGAGAAATGTGGATGACTTCACACCACAGTGAACTAAGAAGGTTTAGGAGCACAGGGAAAAAAAGGCATTTCCAGCAGGACAGCAAGGGGAGAGGACTGGATTCAGGCACAAGGACTGGGAGAGGAGGCTCAGTGATGGGATGGTGATTTCTTAGGTCAGGTCCCTGACATGTCCTGCAAAGGTTAAAGTCCCCTAAGTGACATTTCACAAATGTAGGATGTTTCAGATGAATAAAAAGCCCCTTCAGAGGTCTGCTAACCTCCTTACCTTAAACTTCTTTAGTTACCTTAAACTCAGTATAGACCTCAGCTCTTCATAAAGAGAGAAAAACTTGGAACTGGGAAGCTCGGCTGCCACTTGGCATGGCTGAGCGTGTTACAGGAGTGTTAAGGGCTGGGAAGAAGGAATGAAATGCCCAGTTGAGGAGACACTCCAGAAGATGGATTCTTCCTGTCATTAAAAAAGAGGGAAAACATAAAAATAAAAAACTTTTGATACAGTACTTAAGGCACTGTGTTGAAATAACTGAAGTGATTTTAAGGCAAGCAGGGGACATTATCTCTGGATAATTTAAAAAAAAAAAAAATTGTCTTCCTCACCCCTTACCCGAAATTGCCCTCTGTTAGGTTTTCTCAGTTTGTTAAAAAGCCTACGAGAGCTTTAATTTCTTCTGTTACAAGTACTGAGTGGTTACAGGGTAGTTTTGAGAAACTTCCAGTTTATTGAGATGTTGGCCAGGTTTTATCCTTAATAAGCAATTCTAGAAGACTTGTGTTCTTCCAAAAAAGTTCTACTAACAAACCAAAATGTGGAAAGAGTGTACATCTTTAAGGGCTATGTGTCGTGTTGTTGGGCTACTTGGTAGAGTAGGGTTAATGGTTGGACTCGATCTTGAAGGTCTTTTCCAACCTGGGCGATTCTGTGATTCTGTTTCCTTCTAATTTCCTTCTGATTTAAGTGTTCAGTGCCTTGTGAGCAGCCTCTGCCATGGACCTCTGTGTGTGTCACATTATTTTGCTCTTCTGTAACCACCACGCTTTGTTAGTTCTTTGGGACTGCTGAAAAAAACCACTTCCTATAAATTCTTTAAGGCTGTGACTTCTCCCAGCTTTATTTTTTGATGAAGTGCCTTTAAGTTGCTATTTCTAGAACATGCTTTTCTATGGTGAGCCAAGTAAGTGCTCCAGATAGCTCTTGAGATACTTGTATTCCCAGTTGTGGGATGTTTCAGAAATTTGATGTTTCTGTCATGCATCGTTTGTTTTGCAAGTTGACCCTGCTCTGAATTCTCCCTGTCATGCAGCCCCACTCTTCATCCCATGTACATCGTTGCTGTCCTGGGCTAAAAGCAAGAAGTGGCGTTTGCTTTTAATGCTGCTTCAGAATTAATTTCAGCTTCCTTTAAATACATAGTCTTGTCATTCCAGTTAGTGTCTTGTCTGTCTGTATGTCCATGTCCTCTTTTATCCCTTCCACAGGTGCATAAAATAAGAGATCAGTCCTTGCACTGGCAATAATTTCTCCTTTTAGTCTCTCTCAAGTCCATTCACACATTCCTATGCATCTGTAACTGTGTACAGGAAAATAATACAGAAGAAAAGGCAAAAGCTGTCTGCATCAGGCCAGTGACACAGCTTCAGAAGCTATCTACTAGGCAAATATAAAAATCCCTAGTATTTTGTATTACATAAACCAGTGTCTCTGGTGTTGTGTGGACACGGACAATAGAGTTGGGAACTTAAAAAACTATTTATGTCCTAGGTAAAAGGAACTTGAAACAGACTTGGTATTGTTGCCACATGAGAGAGGCCTAGAGGTCTGCCTCACAGTTCAGGAAAACAAACTGTGTACACAAACAAAAAAACCACACCAAACAAAAAAACCACACCCCACAATGAAACCCCACGCAATAGCCTTTGGCTTTAGCAAGGCAGACAAAAAAAAAAAATTCAATTTGACAGCAAAAGAAGAGGGACCAAGCACTGACTCGGTGTGTCTGCAGCAGAGGTAACTGTGCCAAACTTGTTCTTACTACATTTCACCTGGTTCAGAGGTGGGTCTGAGCAGCAGCCCTGCTGTGGATGGGCACTCTCTTCACTAGCAATACTGCAGATTACACCATACGCAGAATTTCAGTGGAAAACCTTCCTTTCAACATTGCATTGGTTAGAATTTTTCCTTGCAAAATTGGACAACGCAAAATTAAGACTGGAGAGAGCAGTTAACATCTTGTCTCTGCACAGGTATCCAACATTGCTAATCCAGAGATCTGTTATGAATGTTAAATGTGAAAGGGCTGCATTATAGACAGGGCACTTGAAAGGATCCTGCTTGCTCCAAGTTTAATAAATGGAAAATTAAATGTCAGTAGAGTATGTGAAGCTGGGTTTGTTATGTCCAAGACTGCAATGCATTTTTTAGATGTGTTCACAAATCAAGAGATCTACAATCTGGTGGATTATCTGTCAGCTGGGCGGGAAACAGATGTGAAGCATTTTAAACTTTCAAAAAGCATACCTAGGAGGGATTTTTCAGGACAGATGTCCATTCCACTTTTGCCAGGACCATATGGATCTGCTTATGTTATATTTTGTGGTTGTATGTACAGAGTTCTCATTATGCTGGAGTATTTTGAATTAGACTCAATAATTCTCTAAAGAAAAAAAAACCTCCACAAATAATTATCTTCCAGATTACTCTATCAGAGGCCTTCCTAGAGTTGTGCCTCTGAAGCATCTTCCCCTGAGTTAGGCCCCTTGCTCTGATAGATTATTTTTTTTTCCCAACTATACATAATGTTTCAAAATGTTTTTTTTCTCTCTTAAGAGTATAATGGCATTTCAGGTTATTTCCAGCAATTAAATCGGAGTCTGTCTTCCTAACCATTAAAGCAGGGAACTGCTGCAATGCTCATAGGCCGCCTGTCTTCTGAAAATTTTGGCTAAGGCTCTTCAGCTGTTGAAATGAAGCCATCCCATGCTGAGGTTGCAATTAGACAATACGGAGCTGGTTTTGTGTGGGGATGCAGGCGCACACTGAGGGGTGAGCACAGGAGGGGCTGCAGGCTTTGCCAGCCCACGGTGGCTTGCATGTTGTCCTTACCAACCCTTGTGATGTTTCTAGAGCCGTTTTTCTTCCTCAGGTTACTCTCTTGCAGTGTTTGAGTTTAGCAGCAGCACGCAAGCTGTCGCAACCCATCGATTCCTCAAAGAAGAGGGGAAGAGGTTTTTACATGAAGCGTTCTCACTTACTGCTTTGATTTTTACTTTATTTTTTTTCCTTCATTTGGCTGGAAATAGGCAAAGGAATGCATTGTCATTAAGTCTGCCTAAGGTTTGACTGGAAAGCTTATTCCTGTGTTCCCCCCACCATCACTTTGGAGCCTGACCAATGTCACAGATTTTATTGTCACAGATAGCATAAAAGACATTTTGTTTTAGTTCTGCTGAAGGGAAAGAACTAGGGAAACCACGGGCTGTGTTCCATTTTTGGGTCCTGAATTATTGCCAAGTACAGTATCTCCCCACTGCATGCATGATCTCCCCAGAATCACCCTGTGGGAATAAATCATACCCCTACAGCAAAGAGCAGAAAGGATTTTTGTGCGTAGGGGGGGAGGGCTGCAGATGGGGAGAGCTGCTATAAACAGCTTACTTGACAGTCCAGCTTTTTGCTGAATTGAAAACGTTTCTAGAGACTTGTCTTGCTGTAAATCACGGGGATCAGCTCCCTAGTTTTAGACTTGGTGCATCTGCAAGAAGTTGTATGTGCAGAGAGCTTGACCTGGGGGTACTGTGCACATCCGTAAAATATATATTTAATGAAATGGGGGGAATGAATATCATGTGTGCAAAGGAACGGGCAAGTTTTTGATCAGCCCAATATGCGACTCTTTTGTAATCCTTAACGCTGATTTGTTTGTTTTCCCTTGTTCTTTCAAATGTTCAAAGGCCCTCCATGAGGTTTTTTGTGGTAATTCTCAAGAAGTTCCAGTTCAGAGTCATTTTCAGGGCAGAGCTGCATTTAAACAGCAATAAAACACCCCATTGTTTTCTCCTGTGATGCAAAATCACTCAGGCTATTGCTGATGGTTCAATGAAACATCTCAGTAATGAGGCTGCATGGTTACTGAAACTAGTAGAGAGGAAAAGCCAATTCTACATAGTAGTGGCAAATAAAAGCTAAATGCAGTAAAGACACACATTTTTTCTTACAAGTTTGTGGACATGGTAATTAGACTCATTCGCTTTTGGAAGTTGCTTTGGCTGAGTAAATCTGATACTTGTTTTTCCTTGACTCAAGCACCAGCCAGTGACTATATATGAAGATAATGGCACACACGAAAAAAATCTGTCTTGACTGTCATGCAGCTGAACAATGTCTGATGAATGTTCACCTGGAATAGTCACACTGCAGTGACTGTTGTATCAGCCTTGCATTTCATCACAGGGTATCCCAGCAAGCTTCTTTAGGGGAAGGAAATTTGTACACCAGGCAAATTTTAAGCTAGCATTAACAAATATTGGCATAAGAAATGTCATAGGTACAAATTCAATGTATGAAGTGGCAAAGTGACTCAGAGTTGGTTACGGGAAGGAAATATGTGGTCTCATACAGCAGATACAATGAAAGAGCTGGATTGCACCACTGAATTTTCTCATATTAAACAGACATATGGCCTCCAAACACAGATATAGGTAGCTGAATTAGTTCATCAGTTAACGTATTCTAGGAAATAAAGATATGTCTCTAGAACAATTTGAAAACCGAAAGGAGGGGGGAAAGCTGCAAAAGGGGATTTCCTTGGATGGGTCATCCTACTTTTTTTAGGAAAGGAGTGGGCTCACCACTGCAGTGTATTGCAGGCTAGGTGGTGATTTTGTGATTCCCATTCTCTCTCATACAAGAATTTGACATTTTAAAAGGGTCTTTTAAAAGCAGAGAAAAGGCAATAGGAAGTATGTTGTGCAATGCTTTGTCAAAACCTTTTACAAAGCAGACTTTTCTAAAGGATTTTCCTTGCTGATTATTTTTAACGATTTTTTTTTCAGTGCTCTTCTTCTCTAGGGCCACTAGAATAATCTCTGACCACCACCTCAATATAAATCAGAGCTGGATTGATACCTAGCTGTGTTGCTGCCTTTCATACAAGCAGGTGAAAAATCTGCCTGGGTGGAAATAAGCTTTTACCTCCCAACTTAGAACAGTAAAAAATCCTATAACCAATAAAGACAGGAGGCTATACAGTGAGACACTTGTCTTTTCCATTTCTACGAAGACATTTCAGATTTTTTTTAGATTTTCCCCCTTTTTAAATGAAATATTTTTATTAATTTACACTACCTTTGTTGTAGATGCAAACATCTAACTTGGCTCTTTGTAGCCTTATGCTAAGACTGAAACTAAACAGTGCTGCAGTTTCTTTTTAACTTTCTGATTGTTTCTGAAAAATATACCCTGTTCTAGATATATTTTTCATGTTGTTTAGTTTTACTTTCTCTTGCAGAACATCCAGTATTTCTCTTTGCTGCAGGTAGAAATAATTATTTAAACCTCTCTACCAAAACTTTGACTCCATGGTGAAAGGTATCAATTGTCAGGATCTCTAGTCTGGGCAGTGGCAAAAAAGGTGTTTCTTTGTCTTTCACTCGGGTAGACTGTGTGTGCATGGAGATAGAAATTTGCCTCTCAAGGACGCTTAGAGATGGGTCTTTGTAGTTGGTTTTTGGTTAGGTGGTTTTTTTACTTAGCAGTTTGTATTTTGATGTAGCTGGTCTATAAGGCTCAGATTTAATCTGCTTCTTTTCTGGGAAGGATTTCCCTAGGTAGCCAGCCTCCTAGCATTGACAATGTTTTGTTGCCATGTGTGCTTGTGAGCAAACACTTCTCTCCAGCTCAGTCTCTGTGTTGCAAACAGCTTCACCAAGACACTGTGAAGGACAAGTGAAATTCCACAAAATACCTTCAGCAACTACTCAAACAAAAGGATTGATCTCTTCTTTGCAGACAATGAAAACCCATTGCAGGTGAAATGCAGGTATCATATCCCCACATTGAGCATCAGTGTGCCCCTCCACGGTGAGCAGCTGCTCCAGGCCACCATATGGAAGGCTGAACACTGCCTTGTAAATTAAATTCAGCTGCTCAATCTTATGATCAACAATATGGACCAAATGTTTGTATCGATTTGAAAATTTATTTGTATATTATGCTTCTCATGCACAAGTTGCTTCCTTTCAGCTTTTTCACTTAAGGAAGAAGTACACCTTCTAAATCAAGTGAGGCATCCCTATGTCCATGCGCCACCATAGAATTGTTTGGGTTGAAGGGGACCTTAAAGATATCTAGTTCCAATCTCCCCTGCATGGTCCGGGACACCTCCCACTAGACCAGGTTGCTCAAAGCCCATGAAGCTGCTCTGGTTTGCACCAGCTCCAGATGAGGCTGGAGTGTGACAGTGGTGCTGCTGGCTGTTCAGGGGAGCCCAGGCAGGGAAGACCATGCTGGTGCAAGGCTGCAGGGCTCAGGGGAGGGTACATACCAGCTCTGCGCTGCTCGGTGATATCTCATGTCCTAGCAAATCCAAAATTCAGACTCAGATCTTCCAAAGACATGCTTGCTATGGCAGTCTCTGGTTAGCCTTTGAACATTAGTTTTGTCATCTTCTTTAAAATGTTCAGCTGGGGCCCTTGGAAGGATGCATGTGTTGATTTGTTTGCTGAACTCTCCTGGTGGGGAGAAAAGCCATTTTAATGGGCAGTTCTCACTCTGTCTCTTCTAAGGTGGGAAAGACAGGCTTGGTAGTGAATTACTGGGTTTATTTTTCTGAAAGGTCCATGATTATGTGAGGTACTGATGACTAATAAGCTTTTTGTCAGAAAGAGCAGCACTAAAATGTCGAGCTTTATGGAGAGGTGTGTCTGCATACACAGGTGAAGTCTGACCTGTTGTCCTAAAACTGCTGTGAGGAGGGTGAAGAGTCCTGCACCAAGCAGGGTCAAGGACCACCGTCCCCCTGCTCTGACACGGATTGGCTACAGTTGCCATCTGGTCTGTCAGGGCTTTTCCTGCCCCTGCTCTCAGAGTTGGCCCTCCTGGGGTGATGGGTTTTGCAGTGTTAGCTAACGTGGTCTTACCCTGAGCTCCACGATACTGCCATGAATGTTGAAACATTTAGACCCTAGGGATATGACTCAGATGTCTGTGCCAGATACATGAAAAGAAAATAAGAACAAAAAGTAAACCTTCCAGAAGGAAGGGAGGGCCTGCATGCATGTTCAATTGAGCAAGAACCAGGCATTTTAAAGTCTTTCTGATAAAAACAAGCCTAAACCTTAAGCTAAAAGGTACTCTGGCCATTTTGAAAGCTGTTCCTTCCCTCCAGCTGATACAACAACTGGAACCAGTTTCCACCCCCATTCCTCTTTTATCTGTTTCCCTTCAGTAAAGTCTGAGGAAAGTATTTCCGCTCCCTCACCCTCCTTAAACTGCAGGGCTGCCTGATATCCCCTCGGTCCAGGAGAAACAGAGCAAGGACTGTGGTGGAAGGACTTGTTCTCTTACCGACATGCACAGTTCCTCATTCCCAGGACAGGGTGACGAAAGGTGACAGTTCTGTACGTGCCTATGACTACCTCAAAAACCCGGTCTGAAATATGTCTGTGCTGCGAGAGAGAAGCATGAGGGTTTTAGGCACACATCTTTGAAAATTTGAGAGCTTAAGAAGAATTGGGTCACATCTGACTGCTACCATCTGGCCCACTTCACTCCAAGATTAACCAGGAATGTATTTCACATGTGCCTTTGGAACAAGATTGTGAGCTGCCAAAAAGAAAATATTTTACAGCTGAGCATTGCGTTTTCCTCTGAGCAGTTGAAAATGCAGTAACCCAAGGAGGAGGATTCCACTGGAGGGTACCACGCAGGCCCTTTGGGCTCAGCCCTTTTGTTTTGTCTGCACAGTTTTCTAAGATGGGGACTCCTCGCTGGTTGTTGGGTTGGGTTTAAACGTTCTTGGCTGGCACAGCAGCTTCCCAAGGGAGGGTGGTCTTTTAAATCAGTCTAAGTAGGCAGCTGACCTCATGTTAAACCAGAATCCTGGCTTAAACGAGGTGGCTGACCTTGTGCGAATGGCACCTGCCAAGTGCTGGTGGGGAGATGTGCAGCTGTGTGAAGATACATCAGGTGCAGGCTGAATAAATCAGAGTGCTGCTCCCTACTCAACAGGGAAGGTTTTGCCAAAGCACTTCACCCTTGTGTCTCTGTTTCTCTGTGTGTAGAATGAGGGCATCTCACCTGTGTAAAGCTCAGGTTGCCGTGAAGGTGATTATGAGATTTACTTGCAAAGATGCACAGATTTCTCCATGGCAAATTGGCATGTGGGCCAGGAACTTACATGATGAAAGGAGCATGTTGTGCCACACAAAAATGGGAAATGTGAGGGACAGCAGCACTTCCCTTTGCCTCCACCTGGGCATCCTATGAGAGGAAAGGGAGATTTTTGCTGATTACTCTAACCAGGATGGAGTTAATCCTCTCCCTGCATCAAACAAGAAGGTTTGCAGGACCAATGAGCTGAGATAGCTGTAGAGGTTTTATTTCTTGCAGCATGCTGGAGCTGGTGGGATGCTGAGCTTGATGAAAGTTATAGGCTCTCTAGGGGATGCTGGGATAATCCCAAGAAGCAAGTGGGAGTGCATCCTTCCCTTTTTTTTTTTAATAATTTGAATCAGCCACAGTACACATTCGGTTTTGTCTTAATTATTGTTTTAGGTTTTGAGTGAAGGGAGTTCTGCTTTTTAAGACAAAAAACAGTAGTTTTACTTACTTGTAGGATATGAGCTCTGTCACACAGAGTACGGTATGGAGCCGTATGCAAGTCTGCAACACTTCTGCTAGCTCGTGCCACCCATCCCAAGCTTTGGGAGGGTGGGAAGGTGTGCAGTGAGACCAGCTTTGTGCTTCAAAAGGGTGGTCATGAGCAAGTCTTGCCAAGGCCACCAGCCTACAGAGGCATCTCCACACCCTCTCTGCCAATGTGCTGCTGGATTTGCACAGTGTCATCACTTCCACTGTGATGACAATGGCTACAAATAGGCACAGTCTCGGCAGAGTGGCACCACTGTCTTTCAAGGTAAGACTTTTGGGTCTTTGCAATGATTTTTTGTTGCAACTTGAGGAAAGAAGTTCAGGTTGCTTTTGTTCACACAGTACTTCCACAGCAGACTAAGGGTTCAAATTGCAACGCTTTGTGTTTCATCCCTCTCAAACTTGAGTGATTTTAAGCAAAAAAGAAAAGAAAAAGCAACTAATGAATCATGCTAATTTCTCCCGCTTCAAGGGTGTATTTGCCATATTTGGAAACATACTACTAAGTGACTATGAAATCTTGTTTGTCCTCTGAGTTTGATAACTTTTATGCCGCTGTCTGTACTTGTAAATTATAGGAGGCTCCAAATACCAACGGTGAAAGTGGCATTTCCTGGCTTTGATGCAGTCTGAACATGATGAGATAAGAATCAGAATAATAATTCAGAATAATTCATTGAATTATTGCTCAATCCACTCTGCTCATTTCTACTAGCCTAAAGATAGGCTGCATTTTTTATAATAAATGTCAATTAATCTCAGCTTTCTCTCAAACACACCCAAGCAAGAAGACAGAACTGAGCAGCAAATAGACTGCTGCTTAAACTGTGTTTTCCTGGGAATATCTGTGCTCCACTCCAGAAGTCTGCATGAGACAGTTGCTCATAACCATGTGTAGTGCTCACCAAGAGAAGAGACTGAGGTTTCTATACTCTGTGTATCATTTTCTGGGAAATAATGTTTTAAAGAACACCTGGTTTTGGGTGTGTTTAAGGTTTAAGATTTTATTCTTTCTTTTTTTATTTGACACTTCTCAGTTTTTCCTTTGTTGATCTCTGAAAACATCTACATCATGGGAAGATTGTCCTAGCCAGGGAAATGCTTTCCCTAGCTTAACAGTAGGAAATGCTTAATCTCTGTTTGAGCTATCAGGGAACTCCTTCCTGCCCCCACCCTCTCTCAGCCTAAAACCTCCCTTGGAACATCAGTAAAAGTATTCAGGGAGTGAAAACATTTTGTGTCTCTCATCTCTGTTTCTGTCTAAGGCTATTTTCAGAGCCTACAAGCAGAGATTTCACCTCCTGTCTCTTCAGGGAGCTGTGGGGCATATAAAGATTTCAGCTGACGTTTGCTGGGGTCTGTAGGTGCCTTTCATCTGAAATACAGATGATGATCCCAGCCCTGTTCACTTCAGTGGAGGATTTAGATTTTTTTTCTTGATGGGGGAAAAAAAAAGAGGTCCTATAAAGAAAAGTTTGAAATAAGCATGACTTCCCCCCCAGCTTCCACCGTCTCCATTCTTGAAGGTGTCTAGATTAGTTTGAGCAGATTTTTGTCACATTTTCTTCCTCCATTCACATGCATCATATTATGTGCTAAAATCTAGAGCAGCTGTAACAGTCTAACTGGACTCACCCAGAAGTGCAGGGCTTCGATGAGGGCAGAGCCTTGTCAGCTTTGTAAAGGACATAATTAGTTCAGCCTCTTTTATAATCTTCCCCTCTGTTATTTCATATGCTCTCCTTACACCCTCTCAGGGGGAGTGTGTCATGCTGCCGGTGCAAGTGAAGAATGAATTTTGGTCAATAATTGCATGCGGGTAGGAGCATGCCTTTTGAATTCGGACCTGCTCAGCACTAGGTGGCACTCTGCTATAATCTAAATTAGTCTGCCTTGGGTTTGGACTTCGGTAAACATTTTAGCGATGGGAACAACAAAAAGATATTAGATTAATCAGCATGTTACCAGGATAGGCGCTCATGTTGTGATATGAGGGGAATTTTAACTAGATTGTAAAGCTGTCTGAGCCTCTTTGATTTCCACTGGATGAGAGTACAGAGAGGAAACGAGATCTATGTAGTAGTTTCAATAGTGCCGTTTGTTGTACTTACTGCTGAGAAACCCAGTATGGTGGTGTGTGGAGTAAATAATGTAATGCCCTTTGGGGAAGTGGCCTGAAATAATTCAAGGACAAATCAGTAGAGAATAAGATGGGGATGTGGGACACCTACTAAAAGAGTGTCCGCTCTGGCCTATCTGTTCTTGGTGCATTTTGCATCATGGAGGCTAGGAGAGGGGAACCTGCACTATTATTTATAGTTTTCAGGGGGGTTTATTGCCATGCGTTTTTTTTTATTATAGTGAACTGAATGTATGGTGGTGTGAAGATTTTAGAGAGGTGCATTTCTCAGACAAATACTGCCTGGATGGGTGCAGGACCAACTATTGGTCCAAAGGGAGAATAGGGTCCAGATAGTGGGCAACCATGTGGGCATGTTTGCAGAGCGAGTCATTAGAGGAGGATGTGGAACTGATGGATGTAGTCCTTGAGTACTGGAACATAGTTTCTAGTGATAAAGAATAACCTGGAAACTTTGGAGTGAGGTATTGTGACCCATCCAACCTCAAATTCCAGGAAGAGGTGTTGCTCAAGTTCCCCTCTAGTGATATAAAGAGCATGAGAAATGGGAGTGCCTTGTATACCACACATCTTAGAATGAGCACTGAAATTCTGTTTTTCAGGGTTTAACTATGGGCAATAAGATAATTTCCTGAGTTATGACTGAGTGAAAATCTTCTGCAACCAAATATTTCAGGGACTGAATCAGGTGCCATAATTTCAGTTAACAGAAGTTGTGCCTATGTTAAAAAGTAATGTGGTCCAGCAAGAGCAAATGTGCAGTTCTAAATGCCTGGTGCTGAACTCCTAGCACCCATGCTTTACACATTCAAGTGTATCCATACCTTGGGCTAGCTCTAGCCTGGGCCCACTGAGGACCCTCTACCAGCTGGAGGATGTCAGGTGCCTTCTTGAGGTTCATCTTCTGAGCAGGTTTGACAGAATGGAAACCTGGCTTGCAACCTGTAAGACTGATGGAGATGTGAGCCCAAGCATACTCAGGTGATGACAGTCAGGAGATTTGTTTTAAACGTTCTCTCCTGATCCAGGTGAAAAAAAAAAAAAAAAAAAAAGTAAAAATTAAAAAAATTCTAGAGGAGGTGAGACTGTGTCCTAGGGCAGCCAACATCTAGAAACAGAGCCCTCCTGCCTCCGTGGTGGTGATCAAAGTGGTGAGGAGGTGATCAAAGCACTAGAAGGTGTGACGTTTCTCTGTAGCTGCTAACCCATCCCTCCTCGTGCAGCTAAGCCTCATGCCTAGACCATCAGCCCTGGGCAGGGTAGCACCAATGTTGCTTATGCTCTCTACAGACATTCAAACACTTTTTATTTCTGGGTGGGACAGCATTTGTATATGTGCTGCTCGTTGGGAAGAAATGGATACTCTTAGAGAAACTCAGCTTGTGAATGACATAAGACTTAGAAAATAACTGTCAACTGTTGATCTTACATCAGTGTTCTTTCTGGGCAGCTTCAGAGGAAGGGTGACCTGGTGCTCAGGACACAAACCCAGCCCTGGGGTTATTGCTGTGATGTTTGATGTCTGATGATATAGAATTCCTATATGACCATGGTCATGAAGGCTGGATTCAGCTCAGCTGCTTTAGCCTAAACTCATCCCCTAACTCACTGAGTTTGGGACCTGAGACTCTGCAGCCAGTACATGATGAGAGTTAGGATGCGAGGTGGGCAAATCCCTGCTGCTGACCAGAAAAGTGCTTAGGGCATTCGCCCAGGAGGTTGGACTGGGCTCCAGGTGCCTCTAAATGCCAGACTTTGCCAAAACAGGGCAAATGTGTTTCATATAAAGTGGGTGTGTGTCTGTATGTTCCTTGCTGGTGAATGCTGGCTTTTTAATGCCAGTCTGTGACCTTTGTGGTTTGGATCCTGCCCCTAACACTAAAGGCTCTCTCCTGAAAAACCTTTTCTTGTGCTCTGTGTAGACAGGTTCTTATCACCCCAAGTGACTGGAGCAATTTTCTTGGCTATCTGGGCATACAATTTGTTAGCAGTTACTGGATTGTTTCCTTTTCTCCTGAATTTTAGCCCAGGGCTTCTTTTTTGTGCTGTAAGACAGCTCTGATATTTTGGAATGCCTTTATTATTTGCTTGCCTTCAAATACTTGCAAACAATTAACTTAAGTTTCTGTTCCATAGCAGATCTTTGGTTGTTGTAATGGCAAAAAGGGGCATATTTTGTAGATTTCTACTTTTCTTAGAGGAAAGAGGAATCTCCAAACATGTGCATTTCTATCTGGAGGCATGTGTGCAAAGAAAGATAAAGCCAAGTGAGAGTAAATGGCTATCTGTACATACCTGTGTAAAGCCTATTTTTTCCCTTTAATCTTTCTGTGAGCTATTGCTTCCCTCCCTGTAAAGATTACTTTACAAAAATTTCCATATAAATTCAAATCCTTCTGAGGTGGTTTGTGGCAAAATGTGCCCAATTTAGCTGTTCTTTGTGGTGGAATACAACTGCAACCGGTGGTTTCAAATCAGTCCAATATGTGGTGGAGTACTGTTAAAACACCCTGAAGCAGCCTGTCTTCCAGTGTATATTTCTGCTGGCAGAGACCCTAGATCTCCTTGGCCAAGCACTCAGCACTGGGATATAATCTAGATTCCCAGCAAATTCTCAGTTAAGTGCAAGATGTTTCTCGAGCACAGAGCCAGAGATCAAACTGAAATAAGGCTCACTCTCAGAAATATCTTGAAAACTGTTTGAATAACCTAGTGTATACAAATATTTTAGGTCAACTATCATATTCTCTCAAGACTTGTAGGCGTTTCTGTATGGGTGCCAGCAGCACTGCATCTCTAAAGAATGGAACCAATGCTGATTTCGTACTTCCACTACTGTGTCAGTGAATCCACCCACGGCTTGATAATGTCAGTGCAACGTGATGGAAAATTTTAATTATAATTTGGCTCGTGTGTTGTTTGAGCGACTTTTTGCGTCAGCATTGTGAGAAAAAGGAGATGGTAGCATCCAGGGATATGAATCAGAAAGCAAATCATCCAACTGTTTGAAGACAAACTCACCTGGTCTCAGTCTGCAAAGCGGTGCTGGGAGCTAGTCTTTCCTTTTTTTCAGCTTTAAAAGCCTGGCCTTAAATTAGAGGACAAACAGCCCCCAGCAATTTCTTCTGTTGCATTCCTGAAGCTCTATAGCATCACATCTGTGAACAGCACACACCCACTCACATGCCTTCCTACAGCCACAGACACATTTGGACGCTGTTGATGGGAGCAAATATGAGTTGGGGTGTATTATACCGAGAGATGAGCCCAGATTAACAGACTGTACCGCTAACCAGTCACCAGCTTAGTTGAATTTGTGGTGCAGACAGAGCTTAAGCTGGTGTCTCACTTCATCACAGTAACCACCATGCAGTCTGCTGACCGGCTATATTTAAGTATTTTGGCAGAATCCTGTTTAAAATTGGAAGGAATGCTTTTAATAGTCTGTGCATTTCTCTTGGAGGCCTGCATTAAGGATATAGTTGCATCCCACACATACATAAGTCTGATTGGAAAGCACGATATGGCATGGATGTACGTTGTGGCTATGGGATGTCAGCAAGGCAGATTTAAAGTACTGTTGGCTGAATGACAGAAGAAAGATTCAGACGTCTTGAGGTTAGAGACCAGATTCAGAACTTTCATATACAAAAGCAGCAGCAACTTCGTTGAAGTCAGTGGTGTTACTGTGCTGTAGTGCATGTGACAAGATTCTGAATACTTAATTATTTGAACTAAAGCACATCTGTGCTTTTATATCACTTTGAGATCTTGTACATGAAGCTGTGAATGTCCTAAGAAGCCACTACACTTGCCAGCTGCTGTTAGTTTTCACACAGGAGAATTCAGCTCATCCAGAATTCAAGCAGCAGTCAAGAAGATGAGAAATCCGTCACTGCTCTGCAGTCTGTGGTATCTGAAAAGGGATGAGGTTTCCATACGCCTCCAGCTGGGTTTTTGGGGTTGTTGAAAGGATACCTGGTCAGCTTCTGAGTTTTGTGCAAATGGAGAGAGCTCTGTGGTTTGTATGTGCAACGTGCAGGTCTCGCTTTGCATGAAATGTTTGCAAATACTCTAACGGGGCTCTGTCAGCTTGTGAGTTGAATGGCAGTTGTCAACCCCAAGAATTCACAGGTTCAGCATTAGTCCCTTCTCTCTCTACTTCCCCTCCCCAATTAAATTACAAAAAGGAGAATTTATTTTCATATTAAATATTTTGACTTTTCAAATTTATTTTTTCTGGCTCACAAAATGAAAAGACATTCTTCAATTACACTATAAAGGTTTCCTTTACAGCTCCCAGGACTAGAATCTTATTTTAAAAAACAAGTGAAAATGTAACCAAGAGATGAAAGCACAGATCTTTCCAAAAGTTGCTGATTCCTGAAAGAGGCTTGAGGGAAAACACCAACAAAGAGAACACCAATATTCAGAGCCTATTGATAGAACCCCAAGAAGAGATAACAGTGAAAAAAAGGATTTCCTTATCTTTTTTAATTATTATTATTACTCTACAGAAACTAAAGGATGAGCAAAATGAGCAGTGTGTCAGTTATGCCCTGAGCAGAAGTAACAATTTCCTGGAATACAGTGAGAAGAAAAAGCATCTGGAAAAGGGAATGTATGAACTGTCATCCTGCCCATCAGAATTTGGTGAGTGGAGGAAGATATATTCTACTTGGCTTGTAATTGCTGCATCACTTCATGATACCCTCTTTTTCTTTGAAGGATCAGAGAATCTTCTGCAGAGTGAGTCTACACAATCAGATGATGTGGATTCAAGCTTACTCCTGAAATGAGAGCTTTGATAGCAACATAATGTTTTGTGGTACTTTAATTTTTTTCTAACACTTCCATGTGGAACTATGGAATCAGACTTAGGTCTTTGCTATGGATGTGACTTCTTTTTATACAATTTCTCTTTTCGTTGCAATGAGGAACTTGAATTGTGGTCGTCTCAACAAACCTGAGTGTTTTCAAAGACTGCTGACAAGCCTTTGAGTAATCTGCATTGGATATATGCTGACTGCATGTTGGCAAAACAGTTTCTAAGTATAAAAAGACATGTGAATCTGCAGATAGGTGATCTCATCCTTAGAAGCCTTGGTAGTGGATTCTGGAGCACACCCATTCCTCTGACAGCGTCTTTGTGAGGACACGTGGTAGAAAGTATTTCCTGAGATTAAGTTTGTACACCTACTGAGGCTGAGAGACCCACCTCTTCTAATAGCAATGGTGGAATTTGCTGTGACAATGACAAATATTTGTAGGAGAGATGTTGCGAGTGGAAAAACAGTCAAAAGAAGGTGAATTAGGAATATACAATGACTATGAATAGACAACACAAAGCAGAATAAATCTTTTTGAGTCTCACTTGATTCCTTTTCAGATTGGTTTGGATGAGCTAATTGTTCCTCTGAGGTTATGCTGACATCAACAGAAAAACGTTCTGCAGTAGGAGATTATCTGTAAGGCAAAACAGTGCTGGGGACCCTGATGTCTGCAGCATATGCCTTGGGGGAATTTATTTTTTAATAGCTCTAGTCTGATCCTGTGGACTTGCTTGTTAGCATAGCATGTGCACTCGTGGAGCACATCATCCTATTGAGTTTAATGCATAAGGAATTAATCGTGCATTCTGAGATGTTTTTGGGATACAAACCAAAACACAGTGAGTGGGATCAACCAGGAGATCTGCTTCAAAATTGTGGTCCTGACCCAAATGAACACAGAGGCATTCCAGGCTGCGCCATTTATCCCCTCTTCCCCTTTTTAGAGAGCTGTAGCTGAGAATCTTAACCCTGCTCATGTCTGTGAATCTGTCAGTCTGTGCATCTGTCAGTCTGTCCTCTGGAAGCTTTGGGAAGCATGGCCAAACACCCCTGCTGACGGCAGCTTGGCTGTGCAGAAAGAAGGGATTTAACCAACAGGGCTTCCATTCCAGGGAATCTAAACCAGGATCTTGTGGATCTTGGCTGCACAGTTTTGAGTTTCAAATCAACACAAAGTCAGTCAGAAAGGAAGATGGGAACAAATGCACCTGATGTTTTTGCTATTTACTACATGAGCATTTTTCTCAAAGCCAGGAAGCTGAGAGAGAGGGCTCACATGCTGGCAGCATGTTTTTCCCTATATTTTAACACTGCATACTCACAGGCTGGATCTTAAAACCTACTATTTGCATATCAGTAAAAAAAGGTGTGTCTTCATTATGGCACGGTTTCTTGCATTAATAAGTCCTAAAGCTTCCTTTCCTATTGTCTAGTTTTCCATTTTTAGCTTACATTTTTATATTCCTAGGGGAGGTTCCCCACTTTCATTTCCATGCAGTCCTGAAGCTGGGAATCCCATCATCGTTGTTCGTATGACCTTCGGAATGTGAGTAAATGTTTCATAGTAGTGTATCTTCTTCGCTGTTCACCAGCACCTGTAATTAACTCCACATATATTCCTTTATCTGTAGCACCAGCTTAAGATCTGACCTAATAAAAGCAGTAGAAAGTGGAATAAAAAGTAGTGTTATGAAAAAAATTAAACTTGTAGAAGAGGGTGCCTCTCTAAAAAAAGTGCTTTACTTGCTGATAAGTCTTTGTGTGTTTACTGTGCATGCTCCCTCCTTTTAACAAGATTGCACTTGTAGGAAAGTGCTGCATGGTATAAAACAGCCCTTCTAAATGATCATTCCTACTGGATCAAGAGCATGCAAAATGGTTGGGCATCCTCAGCCTTTTTTAAAGAGTGATGATAAACGCCTATCACTTGTGAGTGAGTTGAATGAACCTTCATTTAGATAACAAAATGTTTTCATTTTATATGCCATTTAAATATCCTGGCATCCTGAACATCTAGTGCATTTTTCGAAAGTAGCTGCTTTTCAAGTGATACACTTACATCATTTTTACTTTAACTTACTATGATATTTGCTTCTGGAAACACTCTTTCACTCTGTATTTCGTTCTCTCACAATTTACACCAAGTTCTTGACAGGACTGAAGTAATTCTAGACCTGGTGGGGAAAAAAAAAGGTAGGATTTGTAAAAGATTGCAACACCTACCCTTTGCTGGGATATCAGTTAATTCTCAACCAATACTTAGATCAGACCAGACTGAGATCTTTGCTATGCTGCTGTAAATCTGGAGTGGTAACACTGAAACTAGTGCATCAGCAGAGCTGAAAGTAGAACTTGGCCTTTATTTTCTTAAGTACCTCATTAGAATTTCCAGTCTTTGTTCCATTTGGTTTTGGGTGCATTCGGTTTATCCAATTATGTGTATTTAACCTTGATTACCATAACTATTCAGAAACAAAGGCTTTCTTATGGTTTCTAGGCTAAGGCTGTTGAGATGCATTATACACTGCTTGTAGAGAAATGTTAGTGGCTCAGCCAGCCTTTGTATCGTATTCCTGTTGATGGCTTTTATGTATGCTATTCACCTGGAACAGATGTTTTCCCTCCTGCTTTCACTATTCACCAAAAATATCTGAAAGAAAAAATAAAATACTATTAATATGCATGTCTATCCAATTAATTTAAATAAATTAGCTTTAAAATTTATTTAAATACTTTCTGCAGTAGCCAAAAATAATCTTGATGCAGGACTGAATTTTATCAGATGCCTCAGTAAACAGCGAAGACTTTTTTTTTTTCCCAAATAGGAATCTCCTTGTTGAGAGCTTAGTTAAGTGCAGACATTACCTCTTATTTTCCCTTGCTTTTGCTTTGCTTTGTTACATGAAGCGAAGACATTAATAAATGAAGTACAACTTCTATAAGGTGCCTTTCAACAGCTACCCCTTTCACCCCCCCTGCCCTCCAGCAGATTTGCCAGTTCCTCTAGAGACCAGGGGCTAACTGTGATGACAATGTGGTGGCATGTTTAGAGAGAACCTCCTATGAATTAAGCCTGATGCCAGCTCCCATCATTTTCCAACCCAAGCTACACAGACATATTTTTAAGATTGGCCATGTTGTCATAGCAATAGTTTTTCACTTCCTAGATTTTAGTCTTAATTGAGATAGAACATAACTCATCTTTGGCTTGTAGGATTGACAGAGTTGAAAAACGTCATGCCAGCATGGAAACCAAGTAAAATACAGATAAAAGGGCTTTTGTCAAGGACATTTCAAACTCAGTCACAAGATGGTAATGGAGTGTGAACACTAAAATATTGCCTACTCATAGTGTGAAAAAGAAAAAGCAAACAACAAAACGAAACAGGAAAAGCTGAAGAGGCTGGTATTAGATTTGGCTATACTTTCTTGCTTGTTTTTTTTTTTTTCCTCCTCTCCAGATTGCTTTCTATGACTCAACATCTGCCCTCCAAATCATAGCACTGCGGTCTTAGGAGAGGTCTGGTGAGGCCAGGGTTGTGGTGCACCTTTGGCTCCTGGAGGTATCAACATCCTGGAGAAGGGCTGGCTCCCAGCCATGCAGCAGGTCAGTCGGGAGCTTTGTCACCAAGGAAGGGGTGACTTCAAGTTCTCTGCTGGGACACCCCTTCCTCTCTCTTTTGGATTTGCTTTTGTGTATAAACTCACTAAACCATCAATCACAAGTAGATGGAAGTTCCCTCGTTGTACATTCTAATGAAGCCTACAAAAATAGCAAATAATACCAAGCTATATTAAAAAAAGTACAAAATGAATCATGATCATTTTCCCCTTCCTCCCCCAGAATATCAGCTGTTAATCTTGTTCCTCCCATGGGCTAAGGATATAAGCTCCCTCAAACAACAGCTGAAATATAGAGTTAAATCAGAATAGTAAAGAAAATTATCTCTAAGATAATCAGGATGATTTAGTGAGTAAATTTGAGTCAGCTGTATTTTTTTCTTTTAATCTAAAGCTTGAGCTTTCTGAAAACTTGTAACTTGGAATTCGTACCTCACTGCAACAAAAAATAATGTAAGCATACCAAGTACTTGTCGTTTTCTTTTAATGAAATAATGCCATGAAGGATCCATTTTGCTGGCTGAAAAAAGGTTTTGTCAGCATACTGGTGAAAATGATGAATTATACTGTGGTTTATGCATACCTTTCGTGTGCAGTTTAGTATGCTCCTATATGCAGCAAATTCTTGGTAGGATTTCGGGAGTCTGCAAAAACAAATGCATAAATTATCATGACTCATTATGTGCTTACTGGTCTGTCTTTCTTTCCTGAATGATTTGTTGCTAAATTTTTAGATGTGTTTTGGCAGTGTATTGCTTTAATTTCTAAGACCTTCTGAGCTGAGTAGGTGTGAGGGCAGGTCATGGGGTGAGCACTTGGGACGTCAATGCTGCTGCTTCCCCTGCCCAGGGAGATGCTCTGGTCAGGGTATGTATGATATGGCCATGTGTCCTCATTGTGGTAAGGAATCAACATTAATGTCACAGATCATGAACCTACTGCAGTGATCTTGCAAAAATGGAGACTGATTGTATGATGAAGTTAGCCAAGGCAGCCAAAAAAATTATCTCTTTTCATTCAGGCAGAATCTTTCCCTTCTGAAGCCCAATGTTGCTCAGGAAAGGCAGCCCTTTTTCATCATTTAAGAAACATCGATGAGATGCTTGTAAATGCAGAAAGAAATGCAAAAAGAGAACAATATAAAAATTTTAACCTTTATGAAAACATTTAAAAATTAGTATTTGAATAGCTCTGCAACTTCAAGTTGAGAACTGACACTTGGCAGGGACTACAGCTTTCACTGGGAAGGACTTTGGAGAGTTTCAGTGGAAATTTGGTTTGATTTGGCAAACTTTCTGAGCCTTTGAAAAGTATAAAATGGATAGTGCCCAGTATGTTTTTTCCACTAAGTTTGTATGAATTTATTCATCACACATTCCAGTGTGGATAACTAGGGGTGTTATGAAATAGGAAATAAAAGTCCACAGGAACCCCTGGCTTTCAGTTTCTGGTAAATGACCTGCTCCAGGTACCATGCAGGACAGACCTCTTTGGTGAGGCACCTGGGAGCTGTGCTATTGGTGGATGGACCTTCCCAGGCTTTGGAGGTGTGTGGATTGCAAGGAAAGGAATGTTTCATTGTGGAGCTTCAAGAAGGATGGTGCAATGCTGCTTACAGGTTCCTCTCCCTGCAGTAAATGTTGGGCATGCAGCTGTTAGGAAATGCCACCTCCCGGGTGAGAGTCACCAATGCAAGGCTGAGGAGTGTCATGGGGAGAGTGTGCCAGTGCTTATAGGCCACTGGTGTTCAGAGACCACTTGCATTGCCAGTTAATTTGGTCTCTTCAGTCCTGTCCTTGCTGGAGTTATGTCCATATCTTAAAATCTACTCCAGACTAGGAATTTTGAAACACAGTTTTGATAACCTGCTCCTGTGTTTCTTCACTTTCATTATTAGAACTGTTTCGCAATATCTAACTTACACCTCTCTGCCATGATTTTTATTTTTACAGAGAACAAAATATTTTTATCCTTTTTTTAAGTCTTCTATATATTAAAACTATCGTTGTGGCCTCTTTGCCTTGTTTTTTCTCAGCTGGACACACCTCTCAACCTTTTTTTCTTGTGTTTTAAACACAATTTGTCTTTGCCGTCTTTGCGATCAGCTCAGATGGTCCGTTCAGCGGGAAAAACGTGTCTGAAGAAGTTGGGTAAGTAGTAGCCAAGTGGGTAGTGTTCTCACACACAAAGCAAGTAAACTGGAATTGATCTACAAATCTTTTTTTTTTTTTTTCTATTTTTTTGTAATTTCTCAGAAAATCCTGCTGCTCAGGGTAGGGTAGGTGGAAGACATCTGCTGTGTCTCCTATTCAAGCACAGCAGTGAAGAACTCAAGGTTTCAATGTAAGTGTAAATCTGGCTCTGCAACCTTGTGAAGTTTGTTTCAGAGAAGGAATTAGTGGGTTCCTGACCATGTATGCTGGGTCTGTGTCTTTTAATGTAAAAGACAGCTTTACATAAAGGTTTTTTTACAAATTTCAGGAGCAGAAATCAAAGCTGGATGCCCCTCCCATACATAACCTCATCAGCTGGCTGGTGGATGGATGCTTTTCCACCAAGCAGAGGCTTAGCCTCAGAAAATTTACTGCTGAAATAGTCTGCTGGTACACCCAGCTGATGCACACCCTGGGGCTGCAAGTGAGGAACTGGAGGGTAAGTAACCTGGAGAGGGAAAGTCCTTACCAGTTTCTCTCTAGCGTGACATTTCTTGAGTGGTTGCAAGGTCAAAAGCTAGCAAGGAGGAGGTGGACTCAAAGGAGAGGAGCTTATGCAGGAGATCCCTTGCGCTAAAGGTGCACTTCGCAATGAGTTGCAGTCTTTACTGGGAACACCATTAAAATACACCCTGGGATTTAACATGCTCTTTCAATAAATGCATCTCCCCTCCCTATAAGGACAAAGAACTTCACCAAATAGAATCTGTTTTTAAACTGCTCAGTAAAGTATAAATATTGAAGTATTTATCCATATTTTCAAGTGTACCCTAAGAGGACATTCTATTAAATACTTGGCAGACTTTCCACATTTCTTTCCATGAAAAAAATTCTATTGTCCTCCATTAACCACCCCCAAAGATTTCAGTTGCTCTCATATAACAGTATAGAGCTTTTCACATGTCAGAGGATAATTTATTTCTTGAATTAATGAATGTAATTTCATTGAGTTTAATATTTTAGTCAGGATTTATTATAGTGCAGTGTCTGATTTACGTTCAGCTCAGGTGAATAGTGCCTTACATTTGTTATAATAATGTTGATTGATTGGAGGTCTCTTAATACAAAGAAGTGGTGAGATGGCTCCCATTTTGTTCTGAATAGGAACAACTACAAAAAAACTCTGCTGTATGTGACACTTTCTTGTCACATTTCTACAGTCTCAGGTGAGGCCAGCTGAATTGGAAGGAATCTTTTTTTTTATTATTCCTGAAGTCCTCTTTCAGTCCTGATTTGAGGAAAGTGCCTCAAATCTGGAACACTACTCCCTTCCTGCCCAAACCTAGTGTTTCTGGTCTCTGCCAGGTACCTACACTTTTTGGCTTTTAAGCTTGCATTTACCCTCAGCAAACTTTGATTTTTGTGAATTTGACTAAGTCATTGCTCACTGCTGTAATAACTATGAACAAGGAAATAAGAATTATTTGTATCATTGTCTTTATATCGGCAACATGGCAGCAGTTATCTGTGTCCAACTTTTCAAAAGAAGTGCTGAGTACCTAGAATATTCCCCAGTTATATTCTCTGCCTTTCTTTGGAGGCATGGATTTTGCTTTTTTAAGTATTGGCTTGGTATTATTCGTGCCAGTTGTAGGATTTAAAGTAACTACAAATGGCATATTTGGTATTTGCAGTATGGAAAAGTAACAGCTTATTGACTAAAGCTGCTTCACTGGCTGCTTTGGTAAATAGAGTAAAAGGACTGTTCTGCTCTGAAGAGACAGCAAGTAGACATCAGAGATACAAATGAGGAATAAGAACCTTCACACTGAGGAACAAAATGATGTTGAATGACCATTCTGGATCATGCACACCAAAGACTGATCAAACTTAATAAATGTGCAAAGCACAAAAGTTAAAACCCCATATCTCTTCTGGGCTGAGCCTGAGACAGGACCAAATCAGGCATGGCACCTGCTGAGATCTGAAGGCTTCTGCTGACCTAGCCTAGGAACACAGGGTGCCTTTAGGCCGATCTGGATCTGAAAATCAAACTCTTGAGGTCCTTGGGTTTGTTGCTCTCTTGCAATTTATCTTGGATTAAAGCACTGTTATATAATCAAGGATTAAATGCACTAAACCATTCTAAAGAAACATAAGCATGTAACTTTATCCAAGTTACCAGACCATAGATCTGAAAGCATTTTTTTTATTATTTAATTAGAACATATTCGTTGTTTGACTTGGATTGACTAGCCAAGCAATTTAAAAATAAATCATTAGAATCTGAGGGCTTTGTCCTCCTCCTTTGCAGATTTGGCACTTGAGAATATGTCACAGGCTGACCATCTTCCTGATCTACTTATGCTTAAATCGGGTTTAAGTGTGGGGTGGCTCACTAAACTGCAGTGACATGTATGCCTCACTTATCATGTGAGAATTAGAGCTAGGGCTTAGTCCAGCCAGATATAATCCTAGTGACCAAATTTAAAATACAAACTTAGGAAATTGCTTGAGCTGTATTGGTAAGCTGTTTGACTGATTTTAGTAATTCTAAACTCTCTTCAAAAGTTCAAAAATAGTAATTTCAAATATTTAAATTTAATATTTATTTTACATTTAAAATTAAACTTAAAATTGTTTTAACTGTTATAACTATTAGTGTTAAAATAAAAAATAATAGTCCATAAACTGATAAAAGAGAGCTTTTTTTTTAAAAAAAAAAAAAAAGAGCCTACATAATGTGCTGTAGATATTAGACTGAAATACAGAATTAATTTGGCAGAAGAGATTTTGCAGCATGCACGAAGAAAGACAAGGTTAACTAAGTTGCATGTTTGTCAGACGGTGCCTTATATGAGCTGAAATAGCTAAAAGTGGTTTGTGAGAGATACACAGAGGATACACTCAGCCAGAAAAGACATCTTCTCTCTTCCTACTGTAGGAGTGAAATAATCCCAGATCATAAAACACAAGCTGTTAGAAAAAGTGCATGCTGCAAGGAGATGTGTGGCACTGACAGGGGAACACAAATCTCTGGTGGCATGCAGGAAATGTGGGAAAGGACTTTCAGATATTAAATCTAGGGTCAAATCTAGGCCTCTGGCAGGTATATTTTGGGAAACACAGGTTGTGTGTTTTACATTCTAATTTCTGGTCTGATTCAAAGCTGGAGGAGTTCCTAGACTAATTTAGGCAGCTCATGGAGTTCTAAGTTTTAGTACTTCCCCCGTTTTGCCATTGGCCTTAATTTCCATCATTTGGTGCACCACTGGCTTCACCTGTGCTTTGGGCCAGCAAGGTAAGGGCAGGGTTCCCTCAGCATCCACATGGATCTGGGCTCACCAGCCTTGCATGAGGACTACCAAGGTAAGCTGAAACCTCTGAGCTAACAACTGGTCTTTTTACCTGGTATTCAAGAATGGATTAAAAATTCAATCATTTCTGAAGTGTAATGTAGGTAATTGTAGGCAGGCAATTTCTCCCTTGCTCTCCCAGTAATTGCATTTTACAATTTTGTGGCTGTATTTTCCAGGTTTCTCAATTATAGTAAATACTTTCTTACATAAGCATTCTCAAGGCCAATTTTGATGGCGAATATGTTTTTTATGCTGATTGTTACAACCACCCAGAGGAGATGTTGTCCCTGCCACAAAAAAACAAGAATCAAAAGACTCGACACAAAATTTCTTATTCTCAGTAAACACTGTGATGTGCTCTGGAGCAAACATAATTACTAGGTCTTTATTTCCATATATTTTCTGGTTTTTTGCTCTAGGAGCAGTGCACTTAAACAAGGACTTCTGTCCCAGAGGCATATGACTTGTTTCACCAGCAGTTCTGAAGGCATGTAGTTATTTTTCTACATGTGCTCTGCAAACATTGTTTAAATCACAGGTAGAAAGGATTTAATCTATCAAGGATTAGCTATTTTAACTTGACCTCTAAACATATGGCTCAAAGTACTTTGCCTGGACAAATAAAATTTTCTTGGGAACTGCAGATAAAACAGCTGAGTATGTAACCAGTAGCAATTAGAATTTAATTTTGTTAGCTATACGTCACCAGATCACATGAGGCTTGCAAAAAAAAAGACACTTGCAAAGGATCAGAAAGGTTTTGAACTTTTTTTTTTTTTAATTGGGGATTTTCTGAAAGAAATTGTATGGGGGTTGGGGGAAGAAAAAACAGACAAACCACCCATTGTTCTGTTCCATTTAGATGTGTTACATTAATAACTGGAGTCTAGCTGGTGTTCTGCTGGCAACATCAATTTCCAATCCTGGAGCTTGACTGTGCCAGTGCTTTTCAGTTCCATTTCTCCTGCCTCCACAAAGGACCTAGATTTCCTAAATTCATTCCTATTCCTCACCAGCTTTTCTGTCGACCATCATACACTGGTGCTCCTTGATTTACTCTTCTCTTGGATGACCTTAACTTTTCTCATGTCTTCTTCGATAGTCAGCTCTTCTCAACTTGCTCTTCTTTCACAGCTGTTCTTAGTAAAATCTTTTTCTTCCTCATTGCAAGCTGCAGAATAAATGTTTTATCAAAACATATGTATCATATAAATACTTATCTTTTTTGATGGTGAATAATCCTGGTGTTCCGTATTTTTCCCCGGTTTGCCATCTGGTGCGTGAAGTCGGGGTGCTGTTTTCCTTTACTGATGATGCCTTACAAACCTGACCCTGCAAATTGAAATAATCTGGTCTAATCCTGGCAGAAATCATTATGTTCAAGAGTAAGTGTTCTGATTTAGTGCCCTGGGGTGGATATTCAGTGTGGGAGTGTTTTCTAAGTTGACTTTCATCAGCAGCCCTGTCAATAATCCCACAGGACAAGAGGTTATTCTGTCTTCAGCCCAGCTGTCAGCCTTTGCTCTCAAGCTTACTGGTAAAATGCCATTTTCACCATGGAAGATGCTAAACAAATGTTTAAACTAGCTTAACTTACAAAATCAAATAGTTTAAAATTCATCATGATCTAGAGAGAGATATTTACGGTTATTAAAAAAAAACAACAACAACCCAACAACAACAAAACAAACAAAAAAGCCCACAGAAAAACAGCTTGTATTTGTTAACTGTTTATTTCAATGAATATCAAGTGCAAAAGAGTGAGCTGAGTTAGTCCTGTACATTAGCAAAGAAAGAGAGAGGAAAACACAGCAACTGATATCATTGTTCAGGCTTGTACTTCAAGTAATGTCACATTTGTGGTAAAGAGATAAGAAGTGACTAGTCTGAGATACCCTCAGGGAGCTGATAAGTGAACGACTGGAACAAATGGAAGGAGGATTATGAGGCTGGGAGGGGATACAATTAAGACTGATAACATATGGAGTCTTGCAGCTATTTCTTCTGCCTCTCAAAGATTAATTTTAGCTGATGATAGGTATTTTTTAGAGTGATTTAATAAAAAAGCACAGAGCGTTAGGGCTTAAAATGATGGCAAAGGGAGGAATTTAGCAAATGACTGCAACAAGGAGGTCACAGGAGCTGAGGTTTGTGTTGGTAAATTGCTACTGAAGCAATTTTCTTGCAAATCAAGGAATGGTAAATTTATTTCTGACTCAAAAAATAAAATAAATTAAAAAAATCAGTGAATAAGAGGAGGTACACACCATGATAGGTTTAATTATGGTCAAGCACTTGTATTGATTCTAGTACTTTGGATGCGAGTCATTGTGCTACTGCTCCATGAGGTGCTCACAAGGTGATTTGCAAAGAGTGTGGTTTCCATCTAGCAGTGGGTGAAGAATAAAGTAGGGCCTGAAGTACCAGAAATTCATGTCTTCAAGAAACTGGCTTTAAGGTTCTCACACTCAGGAAGATAAACTATGTAAAACTAAACAGGCTATTATTTTGATAGGCATTTCTTTCTTGTATCTTGCTTGTCCAATAAATCTCTCTTTTCACAAAGAAAATAAACCCTGGCTGGTGGTATTGTTTAAATCAGTGTTTTTCAAATCTTATTCATAAGTTGTCAAGTGGATGTCTGGTCTTCATGCAAATGATGCAGGCTTATGGACAAGGAACTTGATTTCCTTAGTTAACTTTTGTAGCCTCTTCAGAAGTATTTCAGAGATTCCCAAAATCCTGTGTACCACAGGCTGAAAAATAATCACTTGGGTAGACTTCATTTGTCTACATATTATTCATGTAACTTTTGTTATTCTTAAAGGTGAAATACAGATACTATTTATTATTCTTTGGCTTGTTTGTGCATGTGGGAACAATGGAGGGTAAATGTTCTCTGCTTTTGGTGACAGTTGCTCCAGGCATCCCTGGTGGCAGTGACCCGACCTACAGACAGGCCTCGAATTGATGGCAGTGACCAAAAGTTGTGTCAGCAAGCAGCCTACAGTCCCGTCACTGTCTTTTTATAGAAAATTGTTCTCTCTTAGTCCAATTTGTGCATCTTTCAGACCAGAGAGGAGTTCAAAGTGTCAGGGGATGGAAGGGGGTGTTGGAAGATCTAGTTAATGGCTTGCTTGAACATTTTCATGTACAGTACAGAACCTTCTCCTGCCATAATTTAAACTCCCACTGTGCAGAATGAAGCTTTTGTGCCAATATAAGTTATATGAAAGTGCAGAACAATTAAAGGTTGACGTACTCAATTTGTTGCTTGTGCTGGACTGCTGCTGCCAAAGTCTGTCACTTCGAGAAATCTATTGTAATTCTATTCCTCTGGTTTTGTAAAATATGTTTATACAAAGCTCCACTCACAGCAGTTGCTCAATCAAATGGCTTTGTGGACAGATAAATAAAGAAGTAACAAGAATATGTTAAAAGTAGTCCTCACATCAAATAAGGAGTGCTGCAATTAATCATAATGACATCATTTTTCTTTACCCCATTTTAGATTGCTGTTTTAAGTGTATTTTATGCCATACACCCACTCATGTCTATTTTAATCAAACATTTTGTACTGATGGGTAAATTAATGTAAGAATAGAGAGTTGAGATATGTGATAGAATAAATAAAAGGTTGTTCCAGCACTACAATGTACAAGATAAAAGAGCAAAACCAAAATAGATAACTTTTTATCAAATAAAAAGACCAATGAATGTTCCAAACCAGTATGACAAAAACAGCAACATAATGTCTTTTCCATTAACCATTTGATGTCACCTGAGTGTCTAAATAGTGGAGAAATGTCACAATTCCTATGCAGACAGAAGGTAATGTGATCACTGCACTGCCCATGTCTTGCAAACATCATGGATGTGGAAGAAATAATTTAATCTAAAGATGAATAATTTTGTTTCACTGACAGACTCTTCCTGTGGCAGGGTCCTTTGTGTCCCAGCAGTCACTTATAAAAGGCATAGACCTATTGATGTTCTTGATACAGATCTATTGTATGTTACCTGAAATTTGCTGCTACTCTTTGCTTTGAGCTGATTTTGTTTTGCAAAGAGGAAGTTATCGGTATGAGCAACAGTAAAATTGGAGAGAATGTGTCTTGGCAGCAAAAATTAAAAAAGAATGTATGTAGCTGTCTCACTATTTCACTGGCCCTCCTACTGATTCTAGTGCTTGAATTTCCTCTCTGAATATACCATCCATTTGCATGCATGTGCTGGAACTTCAGTCCAAACTGTGTATCAGCTGAACTTCTGTTTATGAGCAAATATGAGTGTCAATTATTCTTGCTTTTGCCACCATTCTAGCACAGCCTCTATCTAAATCAGCAGGAACCATTCCCAAAATAGTTTCTCCAGTGACATTTCCCCCCACAATGGGACCCACTGGGAAATTGTTGTCAATATTGGTATTTTTGACACCACATTGGTGCTGTAGCTCAATTTCACCTTCTCCTTTTTTTTTTTTCTTTTGGAAAATGTAGTTGATACACCCCTCTATTAATGTTCTTTTCTGGCTCCTTTCATTCCATCTCAGGTATCTGATTATTAAGATTACTCTTTTGAACATATAAATAAATAGTTGAAACTAAATTATTCAGTAGTCTCAATTCAAAGCCTTGCAAGAATCCATGCTGGAATTTTCAAAATACTTGTTCTAGTGAAAACATCAAGGTAAGTAATCTGAATAAAAGGGAAGAATAAAAAAAAGTCAGCTTTCCACTTGAACAGAAACTATGTTTAAAACAATAGGCTTCTGAGTGAGTAATGAATGTTTCAGAAATGAATTTACCTTCAATTATGCAACACTAGAGTAGATGTATCATGTCAAGGTCGATCTAAACCTGTACTGTATCTTTTATACAAATGGTAGGTATTACTTAAGGAGAAATATAAGAAGAAGGGAGGCACAGAGTGATAGGCATATCAAGCCTTCTGCCTTGAAAATCTGGCTGGTAACTTCCTGAAATAGTAGTAAACAAGGATTTCATGTCCATGTTAATGTTCAGTAGATGAACCAAACTGGTATTTTGCAGAATTTGGTTGTGATGTTCAGATGCAAGCAGGATTTGCCTTTGTCGATGGTAGGAAACAACATTGCAGCCCCTGCAAGGTTAAGGTTTATTATTATTAGGATGGATGGAATCTACTTTAGGTGCAAACTCTCTGTAAATCAGAAGACATGAAACTGGGATCCAAATTAATTAAATGTAGAACACCTTCTATAGGCATGTCTGATTTAGGGTGTTAAAATGTTGTTTGACTGGTTTCTCCCTGCTTGTGCATCGACTTGTTGATTTGGTGATACGTATACTGGAGAAGCAGGGATTGCTGGAATGTTACTATTATTGGTTTAGTTTTGAGAGAAATGGTCACAGCAGACAACTCTTTTTCACCCCTAGGATGTGGTGTGGATATTTGCATTGGCATGTCCATTCCATGGATTTCTTCACTCATAAAGTGTAAGTGCACTCAAATCTTCCAGTGGGACTTGGACACATGGCAGTTACCTTCCTTGAGCTGTCCGGGATGGGATGCTACCCTTATGAATCAGCGGCTCCATGTGGAGAGGAGATTTGATGAGGTGATCTGGCTTGAGCTGTCTGCACTGTGTAGTTTTCTGCAGGCACTGATTTTGTGTGTCATTGGGCTGTAGCAACTCAGTTAATTCAATTTACCTGGCGGTCGACTGCACCCAGGCTTGGTTATGGAGCAGATGGCTGCCACTCCATCCTGGCAGGTTAACATCATTCTACTGGGTTGCAGAAAATACTACATAATTATCAGGGTTTTAGAGAACTCTACGCTCCCTTGAGGTTTGAAGCTTGCTTCATCTCTACAGAAAGATGAACCACCACCACCATATGTACATAGACATCTGTTTTGTGCCATTACAATCCCTCTGGCAAAATTTCTGTCAGAAAACTCTCCTAAGCAAGCCTTGCCCTCTTCAAAAGACATATTCCAGCTCCTAAAATTTCTTCATTGGTGAACTATTTCCATGATGCATCTGTATGACTTCCAGGCTTTTTTTCCTCTTACTGCCCTGCACCTTGTGTGCTGTCAGGACAACCCAAGGGGGCAGGAGCCAAGAGTGACTCTCAGCCATTGGGCTGCAGCTGTATGGAGACACATCTGTGGGGTACATCTAAGGAGTCCATCCTGGAGACAGGCTACCCACAGCATAGGTTCGAGGTCCATCCAGGAGGCAGGGCCAGAGGTGGGTCTGGAGAGAAGCATTGCGATGGTGTCACCAGGCTAAGGACTGACAGACTCAGGCTGAGCCAAAATGGAGCTCCTGGGCATTGGGCAGGGTGGGGAGGAGGGCCAGGGGAGGCTGGGCAAGGACCGTGGGGGCTGTTAGTACCCTCAGGCTCCTGACATCAATGCCTGAATAATCAGTTTGGGTTTTAGCATTTGGCATATGTGTATTTGTTTTAAAATGGTCTCACAGTGTTAATTACAAAATATCATTGTCAAAACCCAAGGAGGAAAACTAACCTTCCAGAGCACTGCTGGTAGTTCTACTGTCTCCACTTTTTTAACCAGGAGCTGGGTCAGAAGTCTCCTCAGGATGCAGGAGATTTGTGACCACTCCTTAACCTGTGCTGGATCTGAACCCGGATATGCAGACAGGCAAGTTCCTGCCCCCTGAATTCATATAGAACTCTTACTTTCCTTGCATCCCTGGCAGCCACTCCAGCTTTACTTGTTTTTTACAGAATTTTCTGTTCTTCAATGTTTTGGTTTAAGCTCTAGCAAATTAGAGTTGCAAAAGTATTAGTTACGTTTTTGCAAAGCTCCATTGCCTCCCCTATATGACAGATGTTAGAAGGAATGGAGATGAAATCTTGTACCAAATACTTGAAGACATCTTGATTAGCAGAACATTTTTCCATAAACAGGCATGTATTTTACAACATTTGAAACCCATCTAATTACCACAGAACAGCAGAATTAGTTCAGGATGTTGAGAGAATCTGGAAAGCTGCTATTTTACAGTAAATGGCTTTAATAATCCTGATAACTGAGCTGTGCTTTGTGCATAAAAAGTCGTTTCCTTTTTTTTTTCCTCCCCCACCGTATCAGCTTTCTCTCTGAGCTCAAGCCACAGAGGATGCAGACAGTCAGGTTATATCCTATTTGCTCTGTCTGCTGATTAAACAGGAAAGATTGGGCTCATGTCATGTTACCCTTTTAAAAATCATTGCTTTTACAAGCACGTGTTCTGTATTGTAAAGACATTTACCCTTTGAAACAGAGAGAGGTTAGAAGAGCATAAAATCAATGTAAAGAGTGGTTAGAATTGTGTTTAGTCTACATTTTTGCCTTTAAATAAAAAATGCCTTTATATTGTATTGTATTGTATCTTGCAGTTCTTCCCCAGCCTTAGCTGGATGCTTTGGAACAGATCATCTTTCATTGTCTCAGATGTGGATCTGGCAAGGAGCTTCTGTGTCAAGGTTCAATTCTGGGAAGTCTGAGCTCCACATGGTTTGCTTCTGTCAGAAGGAAGAAGGTCACAGATAAACTTAATTGTGATGTTACCACACAATTAGGATTATGAGACAATGTCTGGAAATAATTTAATTTGCAATTAAAATCGAAAATGCAGCAGAAAGAAATTAGTATATTTATAAAAACAACAAAAGGCATTCAACATCCTCACTATTGAAAGTCAGTTGGACAGATGCTGAATTTTTTTTCTTTGCTTGATAATAATGGTTCATGAAAGTGGCTCACAAAAAATTATGTGAATGCCATAAACTGGGTTTGAATATTGTCACTAGTCTGCATTTATGCAAAACCTGCAAATACTTTCTCTACAAAGCTATTCCTTTCTGTGGAAAAGCACATCTCCCCTGGGCTTTCGAACCCCTTCACGCCGCCTGTCTCATGCACCCCAGGTCCTCTCCCTCCTGCCTGCTGCCATCGGGGGGGACTGCTGGGGACCCCAGACTCTCCAGCAGGGAGCCAATCCTCTGCCTCATCTCAGGTCCTGCTTGTCAAGATGTGCTGAGTTTGAGTGAGGCCGAAAGAGATGGGAGAAGACAAAGTCCTGCATGAAAGGCTCACATGCCAAGCACTGGATAGACTATAACATCACGTGTTGCTTCATAAAGAATGTTCCTGTGACACCATTTTCAATCACCATTTACCTGCTATTTTCATATACCACGCTGGCAAAATTTTAAAACACACAGAGATAAGTCTGAAGGTCCTAACAGAAAGTCGGAAAGCAAATCCTAACAGGTAAGTTTGCTTTTATAATCCACTATTGTAAATAAATATCCTTTCCAGTGCAAGCACAATTATTTATGGATTCATTTTTGTCAGGCAAGTTCCAGGTGACTTTATGTTTCACAGCTTCTCGTAACGGAGAAGGAAGCTCTACCAATCATGTGAATCACCTTCACTACATATTTAAGAGCAAAGAAGCTGTGGGAGACTGAGAGTAGCAGGAGGATGCAGGAGAATGGCTGCTGCAGTGGGGGCATCCATCCCTCTGGTGCACAGCCCTAAGGGCTGCCACTGGGCAGGCAGGGAGAGAGGGACTGTTTCCCTTGCCTTTGCTTTGGCTTTCCAGAGCTATTTAACAACGAAGCAAAGAAAAAAATACTAATCCTCTGAACATCTGGTTAATCTTTGCATTTTCAGGTGCTTTTTTTTCCCTTTCACTGTAGATCAATATTTAAATAAATATCTCAGTTTGCGACAAAATGTATCAGCAGAGCTGCCTGGAGATTACCCAGATCTTCCCTGGGACCTCACTATGCCCTTTCTCAGTTCCTTCCAAGGAAGCAAAGCAGGCAAGAAGTTTGATGGGGTAGATACCTAGCTGGTTGGATGGGGTAGAAATCTAGCTGGTTGGCCAGCCATAATTAATATCAAATAGCCTCCATGTTTTGTTTTCGAATAATACAGATATGAGAAAAAGCTGCTTTGGGGGGATTTTGGGCGGGGGTTTTTTTAACCATTATTACAGGTGATTCTGTAGTTGCATCTTTGGATGCTATGGCTAGAATTTTCTATTTGGCCACCAAGTTTGTTCCTGTGGCCTAAGATCTCTCTTGAGGAAGAACCATTTTAGTGAACTGGTAAAAGACATTAAACAAAAACCCAACTGACAGAGCCAACAACTAGCTTACAATTATCAGGGAACTATGCCTGCCATGAACAAATGCTAAATAATCAGTGTGGTAATTCATGACCATGTGAAGCTGGGTAGGACTGGAGAGGAATTGATAAGGTGCCATGATTCTTATCTGGAAATTGTTCTCTGTGTCTTAATAAGAAAGTATTGAAACTAGGCACATCCCTGTCATGCTATTATTGGAATACTTTTACTGATTGTTTTACTGATACCTAAGATCAACTCTCCACTGATAATGCTGAGGTCTGTGTGTAAGTAGCTAATGATTTTTATAAACTTACAGCCAGGAAGGGACTTTAAAGTCCCATGAAAATCTGATTAAGGCCAGGGTTTCTGAGAGGTGATGATTGCCATGTAGCTGCTCGGTATGTATAACCCTCTAGAGGCTTGTTCCTGTCCTCAACTGCTTGTCTAAAATCCAAACAAATTTGTCTTCAGCTTGGTATGATGGGTCCTATGGCTCTGCTGCTTCTGGTACCTGCATGTGCATGTGGCACTGATTCCTTATGCAGTTTCTTTCTTGTGTTTCTAACAGTAAAACCCGGGAAAAAGACGTACAGCCCAAGGTAATGAAGTGCGTAAACTGCCAGCATTTTCTCTGTGACAAATGTCTCTGTGGCTGAGCACAGAAGTGCTGAGATGAGAGAAAGCTGGGTCTACCACAATGGTTGCCAGTGCCTGATAAAAGTTGCAGTGTTGCTGCACAGCCTCCCACCCACATCGCAGCCACAGGCAGCTACATCCAGCCCTGTCTATAGCAGTCCTAAAATGTGTGTCCAAACACAGCTGTGAATAATATTTTTGGACGTGCACAGGAAGACTGACTATTCTGTGTTGTGTGACTGGAAGACTATGAAAGGTTCTGGGATGCCTCTGTAAATCCAGGAGGGATGCTTTCAGCACAGTGGAATATAAAAAGTTCCCAGTATTTTTAAAGTATTATAATGCAGTGACAAAGAATATCACTCAGACTAGGCAATCTTCATGGAAATATTTAGTCTTCCATCATGTGGGAAACAGACTGCAGCTCTTAAATTCTGTTCTGCAAATTCGAAGTCAAAGGGTAATGATTCCCCATGTGGAATAAAATTGATATATTATACTCAGTTGCTGAGAGCAATGATTAGGAATTAGAAGAAGTCCTTGCAAGACTCCTGAACTCTAACATTTTATTTTGTCAATGATATTGTTTTAACAGAGATAATTTAATAAGTAAAACAATACTGTCCCTAAAATGGACATTCTTCATTTTTTCCAATGCTTTGAACTTTCTTTCATTAGATGTATTAGCCTAAATTAATCCTTGCCATAATTTCACTGGTATGAGTGGAGCAATGTGAAGGCTGTGTATATATGCTAGTTTGAAGCCATAGCACATTGTGAAACTCTTCATAATAAGTGGGGTAGTCTGGATTGCGCAGTCTCTGGTGGTTTTCCAATGTAATCTCATTTAAAGTGACTGCAAACAGGGTTGGGCAAGAAACCTCCTGTTTGGATGGTTGTGTTGTTTGGAGGTTCATTGCGACATCAACATTTGTTAATTACTCCACAATGCTTGGATTTTACCTTGGTTATGTGCTCTAGTGGATTTACACAATGATATATTTCAAGAATGTTTGTTCAGCCTTGAGAAAAGAAGGCTTCCGGGAGACCTCATTACCATGTTCCAGTACTTAAAGGGTGGCCACCAAGAAGGTGGAGACTCCCTATTTACAAGAAGTCACATGGAAAAGACAAGGGGTAATGGGCACAAGTTGCTCCTGGGGAGATTCAGATTAGACACAAGAGGTAAATTTTTCACTATGAGGACAATCAAACATTGGAATAGTCTCCCAAGGGAAGTGGTAGATTCCCCCACATTGGAAAGTTTTAAGTCTCAGCTTGACAGGGTGCTGAGTATTACCTAAAAAAGTTGGACCAGATGATCCTTGAGGTCCCTTCCAACCTGACATTATATGATTCTATGACAATGCTCATTATTTACTTTCATAACTGCAGCTTAATTAAGCTGTATTAAATTTAAAAAAAAAAAAAAAAGACAACAACATGCTCCTGAACAATATTCTTACGGTATTTTTGCTTTGCATAAACCGCATGAATAGTTTGTACCAGTATCCTACATTTTAGGAATTTAAAGAGCTTTAAACCATTGATTACTAATAGGTTTGCATATACACCCACTTGGATGACACTGTGTATGTAGCATCTGGTAATCACAATTAAATTTTCCAGACTGCCTGGCACAGAAGTCAAATGGCACAAATTATCCTCTCCTGATCATGTGCCAGGTTATATATACACATATAGGTGATGATGTGGTTTTCATCTTTATTGAACTATGGTCTATGTCTTCATATTCCTTTCTCCATTTCTTGCCTTGAGTTCACAAAACAAAACCAGTCCCCCTCCCCCCACTATTAAGTTCAATTAGATATTCTCAAAATATGTGACAAGCACATTTTATTTCAGATTATTAATATCACAGCAGGTGTATGAGAATTTCTGTGTCAAATGTAAAGATGGAAACAGATCCTGTAAGACTTTCAGAAACTGGAAAAAGTGTTGTAAGGTATAAAGCTTCTCTCTCTCCTCCTCCCTAGAACCTGTCTTTGCTGCTCTGCAGCACAGGGCTTTGAAAGGTGGAGGTTTTTTTGACATGCTTGGGAGAAAAACAGCCCAATTCCAGCCATAAATCTGCCCTATATGCAGGAAGAACTCTTGTTTCCAAAACCTATGAAATTAAGACCTTGGGGAGGAAGGAATGGCTACATGACACAGTAAGTGTGCACTTTACCCAGGGTGGCAGGGAAATGCTGCTTTCTGTCTGTTACAAGGAGCCATGGGAGACGATTGTGGGCAAATGAGTTTAGGGATGTCAGGTCTGCAGGTGGTGACTGTCAGAGGTGAGAGGTGCTAATTAGGCAGCCCTGCCTTGCAGTGAGCCCCAGCTCTTTCTCACTCTGCTGATTCACACAGAATAATTCATTACCCAGCACTGCTCTTTGACTGTCACAAACAAATCATGAGCTGGAAATTTTTGCATCCTTCTCTCCACCTAGGAGACTGTATTTTGAGTAAAACATAATTTTTGCATTCCAAATATATTTATTTTTTGAGGGCAATGGGTCAGGAAATAAGATTCTAATATCATTATATTTATTCATATAGCGTCCAGTGCACATAAATATTGTATCCACTTGAGAGAATATCTGTATGTCATTATGTAGAAACATTTCTATCCTAAGGTTTGATTTGGTCTCTGAAATTTTTTAAGCTAAGGTCTCTTTTCTGTTGCTGCACTTACTTGTCTTACTAGAACCAGAATGTGTCAAGACAGTGCTGGAGATGATGTTGTCTCTCTTTAGAAATAAGATACTGAAGACATTTCATAAGAAACTCTCTACATAGATGCCTTTTATTAATGATTAAAAACTTAGATGAGCATGTGGATATGATGATGATTATTCAAACAGAAAAAGAACTTCTACACCTCTGCCCACTGGCATTTCAAGACATACAGTGCATTTTGCTGCAATGATAGGGACAACTCTGTCACGTATTTTTAGATGACAGATTTGTGGACCTAAGACCATTGAATTAGAGGGGCAGTTAACTGTTTCTCACAGACAAAGCAGAGAGACATAGGGATATAAAGTTATATGATACACTGGGGACTTGATTAATAGTATTGAGAATTGTTCTGTTGTGGTGTCACTGTGCTGCCCATATGGGATATTTCCAAGTTTGTAAACTGTGAGCACCTGGGGAAGTACTCTAATTACATGCTGATGTTTACACATCAGATACTGTGATTTTTTTTTCCATTTTTTTCCCTCCCCTGCAGTGCTGAAACATGAATATTGGAAAATATGGACAAGGACATTTGGACTTAACTGTATGATGAACCCATATTCGCCTAAGACATCCTGAAACTTTTTCTTTATTTGTTTTTCAGGGTGAGAAGAGTTAAGCTCTTGATTTTCAATGAGAACTTGGTTTGGCTCTCAAATTTTTATTCTTGCTCTTCCACTTTCACACAGTTATGGCAAGAAATGCATATAATTTCTTTCACTGGTTGAAGGCTGAGCATGTATTCATTGGCACAATCCGATAATTATCTATCCAAGTAATATAAAACAATTGTAAAGGTATTTGCAGCCCACTTCACTTTATTCACAATTAATATGAAAGTGAGGGAATGTGAGGAATGAGGTTTAGCTTCATTTTTGAACAAAGCTGGGACTTCTAGAAAATACACTTTAATTACATTCCTCCTCTTGTTGGAAGAGCTGTACATCAGGAAAAGTCTTCTGAGTCATTTCTGTGGCAGAAATGTAGCCACCATATAAAACCTGTAATAAGAATCATCAGATACAACAATTTTATGATGTCTATTCATCACCTGGGCAGTACAAGGAAGCTTTCCTTAATGAATGCATTGATCTAACAGATGAGGGCCAAGGAAGGAGCAGCACAAAAGCAATACCAAGGTTTCACAGAAGAACACAGAGGCGAATATTTGAAAGACAGAGGCACAAAGAGATTTTACTAATGTGCAGTTGTTTTTTTCACTGCTGGGGTGACAACTCAAAGGTGGAAGATAGGTGTGAATTCAGCCAGGGGGCTGGGGCAGGGCTGAGAGCCCAGCCTGTACTGCCCAGAGGGACTGGAGTAAGAAGCTCAGGTTATCATGTCTTGGAGGCCATGCATGCTATTGAAGTCTGGGCTCTTGGAGCTATTTTAAAACAGAGTGAGATTATAACCAGTGCCTGTAGATTATTTATTTATAGTAGGCTGAATGAAATACAAAGGTTTTTGGGAAAGCATATTATTTTCTCTTTCTCCATGCTGAAATATAACATTAGGCACCTTTTTTTTTTTTTTTTAAAGAAAACTTTTCAGGGACTTAGACATTATTATTAAAACAGGACCTGAATGCTGCATGCTCCCGCTGACATTAGTGCAAAACTGCCACTACCCTCTGGATGTGACCATCCAACCAATTCCTCATCAGCTGAACAGTTCATCCATTGAATTCATTGCTCTCCAATTTAGAGAGAAGGATGTTTCGGGGATTGTGTCAAAGGCCTTAAAAAAGTCCAGATAGATGACATCCATAGGTACTCCCTTGTCCACTGATACAGTCACTCCATCATAGAAGGTCACTAGGTCGGTCAGGCAGAACTTGGCCATGGTGAAGCCATGCTGGCTATCTCGAATCACCTCCTTGTTCTCCATATACCTTAACATAGCTTTTAGAAGGATCTGTTCCATGATCTTCCCAGGCAAAGAGGTGAAGCTGACATTTCAGTAGTTCCCAGAGTTCTTCTTTCTACCCTTTTGAAAAATGGATGCAATATTTCCCTTTTCCTAGCCACCAGCACCTTCATCTGACTGCCATGACTTTTCAAATATCATGGAGAGTGTCTCAGCAACTACATCAGCCAGTTCCCTCAGGACTTTGGGATACATCTTGTCAGATCCCATAAACTTATGTATGTTCAATTTCATCAGGTAGTCACAAACCTGTTCTCATCTTACAGTGGGAGGAACTTCGCTCCCCCCATCACTGCCTTGCAGTCCATCCACTTGAGTAGTGTGGGAAGAGAGGTTACCAGTGAAGACTGAGGCAAAAAAGTTGTTGAGTACCTCAGCATTCCCCGCATGTGTTGTTATCAGTTTGCCAGTCTTCTTCACTGAGGGGCATGTGCACTCTTAGACCTTCCTTTTCTGGCTGACATACCTGTAGAAGCCCTTATTATTATTATTCTTTGTGTCCCATGACAAGTTCAACTCCATCTGTGTCTTGGTCCTTCTGGCCCCATTCCTACAGAACTGGGCAGTGTCCCTATACTTTTCCCAGGATACCTCTCCCTACTTCCACATCCTGTGCATCTCCTTCTTGCCCTTTAGTTTGACTAGCAGGTCTCCACTCATCTATGCTAATCTGTTGCCTTCCTTGCCTGATTTCTTACACCTGGGCATCAAGAACTCTTGTGCTCTATGGAAAGTGTCCTTAAAGAGCTGCATATCTGTTCTGCTCCCTTGTTCCTGAGGGCAGTTTCCCAGGGGATCCTATTGACTAACTTCTTGAAGAGCTGCCATTTTTGAGGGGAAACCTTACAGGGATAGGCTGAGGGAGCTGGGGTTGTTTAGCCTGGAGAAGAGAAGACTCAGGAGGGACCTTATCACTCTCTACAACTACCTGAAGGGAGGTTGTAGTCAGGTGGGGGCTGGGTTCTTCTCCCAGGCAACTAGTGACAAGACAAGAGGGCACGGCCTGAAGCTGTGCCAGGGGAGGTTTAGGTTGGATATTAGGAAGCACTTCCTCATGGAGAGGGTGATTAGACATTGGAATGGACTTCCCAGGGAAGTGGTGGAGGCACCGTCCCTGAAGGTGTTCAAGGAAAGGTTGGATGTGGCACTTAGTGCCATGGTCTAGCTGATGTGGTGGGGTTAGGTCAGAGGCTGGACTTGATGATCTTAAAGGTCTTTTCCAGCCTTGATGATTCTGTGATTCTGTGATTTACTCTCCTAAAATTCAGAGTCCCACTGTCCTCTTTAGCTGACCCATGTCCCTTGGGACTGTGAACTCCATTAGTGTGTGATCACTGCAGCCCAGGCTGCCTCCAATCTTGACATCACCTATTAGCTCGTTTGTGTTAGTGACCATCAGGTCCAATATCACATCCCCTCTGGTGGGGCTGTCTATTACCTGGATGAAGAAGTTATCCTCAATGCACTGTAGGAGTCTCCTGAACTCCTTATAGTTCACTCTGCTACATTTTCCAGCAGATCTCGGGGTGACTGAAGTCCCAGAGCAGGATGAACGCCCGCAAACATGATGTCTCCTGTAGCAGGAGTACAAAGGCTTGGGCAGTAGGGTCCCCTTGATCAGGCAGCCTGTAGCAGACATCAACCAAAAGGTTCCCTTTGTTGCGTCGGTCTCTAATCCTTACCCATAAGCTTTCAACCTGCTTGTGGCTATTCTTTTAAGATAGCTCTTCACACTCTATCCACCTCTTGATGCAGAGGGCAACCCCTCTATCCCTCCTTTCTCACCTGTCCCTTCTAAACAGCGTGTAGCCATTAATATCCATTAATATCCATTAATTTGCCCATCTCTGGAGGGCAAATTAAGTCAGCAACAGCTCTGAGGCAGTACCAGCCCTGGAAGACAACTATGCATCTGCTTGGAAAGGACCATTAATGCCTGGTGGAAGTCAAGGGTTATATGTTAAAATGGACTGCTGGCTACTACAGTAAAGTATCTGCAGGAAAACATTATGGATCCACAGCAAGATAGCAGGGGTTATAAGAAGAATCTACTGTTGCAGCAGTTTTTTTTGTTTCTCACTTAATTGCAAAACTGAGTCTCATGTTCAGACAAGCTCAGGTAGTTCAGATTGCTCTTAATAATTTTTTATTGACATTAGCAATACAGATTATGAAATATGGCTGGAAGTTTTTGTTCATTTTTAGAATCCAACAGACAAAACTGTTGTTCTATAGTTCCTACGGAGAAGCTGGCTCTTGCTGTTTGTGAATACATACACAAACACAAAGGGAATTTGCTTACACTTCATTGGGTCCTGAGAGAATAACTGCTTTCTGCATGCATTTTCTTTTCTAGGCTAGTTAAAATAAAGTAAAAAACTGTATTTTTTTTTTTAAAGAAATCTCAGTCTTCATAACAGATACTTAATGATTTTGGAATGTTCAAGATGAGTGGATTTTTTTAATTTTTGCTATGGTTATTAGGAAAGTAAGCAAGAGCAAAGACACAAGCCATAGGTTTCATCTAGAGCAGACCACTGCTTGTTCTCTGTGTGGTGGATGTAGCTGTGCTACAGGGATGAGGTGTGTGTGTGTCTGTGCAACACAGCTGATATGCAGGAAGGCTTTCAGGATGCTGCCAGTGAGCCTGAAACACAGTCACTATGATCATGCACTGCTCAGTTCAGGTCTGAAACCTGCCAGCAGGGCACTGGAATGGGCCATGTCTATTACTGTTTCCCATTTTCTTTCTAAACCTTGAACTACTAACACTGAATAAACAAAGGTGCATATTCTGTTCTGTGGTCTTCACAAATAAGATTCACAGTTTTAGTCACGGAATACACATGGAATCTCTTGGAGAGATTTTATTTTGTACTATCAATACTTTCTCAAATCAAAAGTTATGCATTAGAAAAAAGCCATTGGGAACTAAAGCTGAATCTTGCCAGTGGTCTTATGAATAGGATTTTTATTTCATTCAGATTTTAAGGCTCTTCACACGTTTTCTTCGGAAAGCTCAGGTTTCTATTTTGAGGGCTGAGTTTGTATTTTAATGAATCAGAAAGTGTGAAAGCAACATGAAAAAATGTTAAGTCTTTGGAGGAACAGTCATTCAGAACTGACTATCAATAGAAAGCTGCCTTCAATAGGTTACAGCTTTGCACATGTTGAAGGGGAAAAGGACTAGCTAGATAGTAATCTACATAAATATAGCTATTTTAAGACTGCACGGTGCCTGCCTTTGTCCTCGGAAAGATCAGTATGAATGAAGGTTTAGTATTTTCTTTTAGATAAGTCTATTTATTTCACAATTTAGATAAAGAAATAGCTCATATAAAATTCTTAGTAATATTTGTAAAAGAATATTTGAGTCACCAAAAGCCTGCTCAAATAAATTGGGATGAAAACCTGACCTTGGTTTCTAACTGCCCAGGCAGTGGTCCTGTGGCTGTGCTGGAGAACCCTGGCATGCAACCCTTTTTAAACACTGGGATGCTACAGACTGTGTAGGTAATGCAAAGTTGCAAACACTTTTGATTTAGGAAATTGTTTGTTTGGGGGGGTTATTCCTCTTAACTTTAATTGCTGAAGGATTTTCTTCCTTGTATTTCTTTTCTCATCATGGATATACTGAAGGGAGGTTATCCAAAAGGTTTTGCTCAGTGATATTGCAATGAGAGCTGAAAAAGGTGGGCATCAGTATCCTCAAGCATTCATTTAGTGCAGATTTTAAAAAGGCTTCAATGCAACAAGAATAAAATCAACTTTTAACAGGATAAGCAAGAGTCTGTGATGTAGTTTGGCCAGGCAGCCGCATAGAAGAAAGCAAGTACAACTCATAGATGCAATTTCTTTGAGAGATGGTAGCAATAATACAGCATTACTGTTTTCATTTTTAGCGCAAATCAAATCACAGATTATTTTTTTTCTTGTCCAATTTTTACAAGAATATTCTTTCAAGCCCCAGAATACAATATTAAATAAAAGACAAGACCTGGGTTTGGATGTCATTGGGTTACTCAATGTCATCTGAACAATACAGGGTTTACAAGCAATCAGTGGTTTTAAATTAGGTTTGCCAAATGTTACAAAAAACAATCAGATATGCACAACTAAAAGCTGTTGAAAGCTATTTGCATGCTGGATTATAGGGAGATAGAGCTCAATGAATGTTAATGCCAACAAATAGTCTGAGTTGTTTCTGCAATAAGAATGGAGTACTTGAGAGAACTGGTGGCACATTCTAGGTTTAAATCACATTCTTGATTTAAAATTCTTGATTTACCCTTCTTGAAATCAGGAAAGACCACTAATACCATTTGCAGTTTTTCAAAGGCCAACACAGGCTGTTTCATGCCAACAATTTTATCTGTGTTCATAATTTTGAGATGTAACAACTCCTTGCCTGTTAACAGACTCTAAAGAAAACAGGAGAAGTGTCCATTTAAAAAATTCTTGCTTACCTCTACCAATTATTATCCTCTTAAGGTGGAATAATAATTAGGAATCTGTTTTTCTGGAAATTCTGGTGGACTTTTGAAAGGTTTGCTTTGATTTGCTTTGATCTTTTGGATCTTATGCTTGTCTAGGTGGTAAAATGCAGTACTCGTACTATTGGCTCATGTGTAAAAATCTTTTTGCTGTGTTTCCCAGCACAGCCAATATCTTGGATCAAGCAGCATTCTCATGGCGTTATATCTGAAATAAACGTGCGTAAATCAGAGGACAATGATTTCTGGTCAAACCTTATGCCTTGAGATGATACTTTTCTTTGTTTTCTTCAGGACCGTAAGAGTTTAGACCAGCCTGTGTGTTGGTGTAGACCAACTCTAAACAGATCAATTGCACTTGACAACTCAAGGAGATCTTGGCAAAATATTGGCAGTGAAATCTTGGTTTTCACTGGAAGATATCAGGAATTTTGCCCTTAACTTAATCCAGAACAGGTTTCCTCCTTTTGCTTCTCATCCTTGGTGCTGTCTGCTTAATCCCCTCTCAGGCCAGTGAGATGGAGCAGCAGTGAAGATGGCACAGTGATACAAAGTGTCAGGGATAAGGGATAAAAATTTCATTTAGAGAGCTAGATAGATATTAATCTGTCCTACAACTACCAATGGAAGGGAAAGGGTCTGATTCATAGAATCAGAATGGTTTGGGTTGGAAGAGACCTTAAAGATCATCTAGTCCCAACCGTTCTGATCTTCTGATCTCTTTTTCAAGTGATTGGTTTAAAACCACATATGCCGAGAGTCCCTGTGGGGCAGAACACAAAGTGTGACAGAGACATTTACATCCCATCAGAGATGATGAATTAGAAATCACCACAAAGCATCACTGGGATAAAAGAAAGCAGCCAAGTTTAACTTGTCTTTTAGTGCTGCAGCAAGCAAGTAAGCAAGAACATTGTAATCAGTTTTGCTTCTTTTAAAGTAAAATCTAGCTATTGCTACAATTAATGTTGCAAGAGCAAAATATGACATTTTACTGAAGAAATCTGAAATTCATGGTAGTTTAAAATTATATTACTGAAATGTGAATAAACTCACCAGAACCAAAAATGTTGACTCTGCTGTTTTTAGAGTACCCACCACAATGAAATGTACCTTTCCTTGCAGTAACTACCCTAGTAAACATAATATACAAAAATAATAAAGCAAAGTTGGTCGCTAGTGACTTCCTAACTGAACTTCTGCCTGAGTGGATTAATATCCCTAGTTCCTGCCAGACTAAAATAACTACTAGGCTATTCGTATTTTTGAAATGATGCTTATTAAGCTGCACTTAATTACGTGGTTCCCCTTATATGGACTGGCTTCCTACCAGCTTAGGAACTGGAGGGACTGTGGAGAGGAAGGGCTGGAGCTCAGTTCCTTTCCCTATGTGCGCTTAACAAAATACCTAAACAGATGCTGGAGCTGTGACAGGGAGACAGGTTCTCCACTGAAGGAAAGTTTCCTCAACTTTTAATCATGCTGGAGATCATTCTCTGTTCAAAGGCATATTTAAATAGACTGTTGAAGTTGAACTGTTTTCAACAAAGAGACTAATACATGCAGTAAAACAATTACAGGTGTGGCTCAGCACAGACATGTTGGAGCTGATAACTGATGTGATAAATCAACAGGGAGAACAAGGAGATGGCACAAATGAAGGGACAGAAATGGGGAGGCACAGACACTCAGGAGATGTTGGCTAGGAAGCCAGCCTGTAAAAGCAGACTGCTCCTCTTCCTTGTAAGGCCCAACCCAGCAGATGTTCTTTGAGCATATCCATCACATCAGGCTTCACAGGCAAGCCAGAGCAATCATGAGTTCATAGTTCCCAGTAGAGCTTAAGAGCAAGCTGGAAGTTTCATTGCTCTGGCTTGTCATACTGCAGGTTGCTTGTGCATGCCCAGAAGCAAACCCAATCCCCCCCACTCTCCCCAGAGCATCACCCTTCAAGTGCCACAGGACTCTCAAAGCAGAGGAACATGGGGCTTGAGGAAAGAAATTTTACTCTTTGATGCCTGACATAGCATCAGAATTAGTTAGCCTGATTATTAATTGTAGATTTGGCAGGCAAGTTATATTTCTAACATGTTTCCACTCTTTTGAGCTATCCATATAGATTGTGAAGATTATTTTCTATACTGCTTTAAGATGCCAAATTTTAATTTTAAAACAAAAGAGCCCAGAAGCCAGAAAGATATTGCTGTGCTGTCAAGGATAACCTCACCTCTTGGGCATCAGAAAGCCTCAAGGTCTTGGAGAGAAAATGAAGAAAGATGTCTGACTTTCATGGAAACATGCATTTCCTGCTTAAACTGTTTTTTTAGTTTTGTAAGAAGTATACAGAAAGAGTACAAATATGTTGAAATGAATAATATGGAACTGATTTCAGCAGGACAGGCTGTGAGATAACTACAGGAACCCAAGCAAAGCCCAGATTCTGCCTCTGTGATGTGGTAATGGATGGGAACCTGCAAGACGTGATGAAACACACTGTGACACAGACCTGCTGTCAAGGCCACAGTCTGGTCACACAGGGCTGATCAAACACCAACTAGAAGACAAAACCAAGGCCTTGTACAATGAATAACAGAAGTAGAGAGAAGATAAGGTGGAGCTATAAAGTGATATTCCAGTGCCAGTGTCACCAAGGAAAGCATGGGTGACAAACCACAACCTACATTCTGTGACTGGTAGACATCAACCTCACCCCATTGCAGGAGAGAAGCCAGCAGTTTCTGGGTGAGGGGACTTCTCATATTAAAACATTTCTACAGTATTTTTACGCTATGTCCATCACTAGAGAGGGAAATTCCAAGAGATTAGTGTTTGGTCAATGCTTAGGGGATACAGGAAAAGCATGGAGGCCATGCATTCAGCAAGCCAAGAACTGAAGCGTTGAGAAGATTTGCTCCCAGATATGAGATGCCCTTGTGAAAAGCACGTAGCTATGTAATCCATGAATTATGAGATTGAACTTTAAGAGTGAGATTTTTCCAAAATAACTTGCCAGTGGCAAGGTCTGTGCAGTCTTGGAAAATTGATCTATTAAGTACTCTCTTTTTTTCTCACTAGTGGTACAATTTGCATTTTGATTAAAATGTCCAAATACTTTTTTGAACAAAAGAGGATCTTAGTAAACATAATTACGTGTTTGGTCTTGATGACCTTTCTCCCCCCAAAAAAATAATTCTGGTTACCTTTTCTAGTAATAAAATTTGATTAATGTGGTTGGATAAATTAATGAAGAAGATATAACTGAATTAATCATACTTAATGTAATAGCAGATTGCTAAGAGTTTATAGCTTAGTCCAAGAATTTCCCTTCATGTTATAGGCTAATATAAATAGACTTAATTCAAAAGAAGTCTGTCCATTTTTTTCCTGGCCTTACCTACAAATTAAGAGTGCACTAGTGAAAACTCCTGGCATATAACAGACACAGGGTAACACTTGGGATAAAAGGACCACAGAGGTCCATGTTTTTTGCTACTTGTTTTTAACAGAAACTAGAAATCTCTTCTGTTTGAAAAATATAGATTTTAAGTGTCACACAGAATAAAAGTCTGGTATTGATTCATGATGGATCGGGAGATATTTAGACCTTGTGGCTGATGAATAAGTTTTGAGCTGTTCTTTAGCTCCTCAGTTGCTTTGTTAATTGCTGTCTTGTAGGTGTGTTTCCTGAGATAGTACAGTAGTCAACTGACACATTTTGTCATGTTCATAAAGAAAGTCAGGTCTATTCTTCCTTTTCTTTTGTAGACCTTGCCATTGCACAACCTGTAATTATATTGACAGCTGGGACACATGCAGAGGATGAACAAAGTGAGCAGGAGTCAGATGATAACATTTTTCCACTCTCTGGGAGGGTGTGATTTTTCTTGAGGAAGAGACTGTCTGAAACCATTGGATTCCAGCATAGCTCAGCCTGTGATAGACCCAAATGTATAATTGCAGACCTTAAAATGTAATGAGGCCCTAAAGTACAGTGAAACAATTCCAGACATACATGCATGACATGGCAGAGCCAGGTGCCAAAAGTTTCTCTTTTGTCTGGCCATAAAGTGCAAAAATATTCTCTCTAAAAGGTAAAAATCCAATGAACACTCTAACATAAAACTTTGCTTATATACGTTCTTCTCCATCATACTTCCCTTCGGAATTTTTAAGCACCTTCAGAAAAGGTTGTTTTTTTGTTTCATTCTTATAAAAGGGCTTGGATCCTCCTTCCTCTGTCCAAGAGACTATTGGAAAAAATAATATATAGTTTTATGCATCTGAAGGTATGAGCATGTATGTAAATCCACAGTTGTACTGGACTTTTAGTAGCATCCAGGTCAGCAGATGATGACCAGCAGAAAAGACTTGGCAGCTTGTCTGCACCATCTTTGGCAGCTCTGATGTTCACTGTGAACTTGTGGAAGAGATGAGAGGGAGGATGAGGCACCACGGACCAAGCAGAGACTGAGAGGTGATGGCTCTGGACAGAGAGGACTGTAGCATGAAAAAGTAGGTGATGTTCAAAAGAAGTTGTTCAGGAGGTGACCACGATTTCAACAGCTGGTTCAGCTGAACAGGGCTATGTCCCATCCAACAGCCTATATGCATATGAAAGACAGCCAGGATCCTATTTTGCATCTTCTTGACTCCTGTGAACACCTAAGGTAATGAAATATCTGTTGCTAAAGTATAAAAATAGTTGGACTGTTGGAGGCAAGCTGTAGGTTTGCAGCGGAGAATCCTGTCAGAGGGCTGTCATACTGGCTCAGGCCAGGGGTTTGGCTGGTTTAACATCTTGCATGTCACTGGAGCCAGCTTTCAGCATGCGAGGAAGGTGCAACAAACACAGCAGACAATTGAAGCAGGGCAACCAAGCCAGCAATCCTTAGTGCTCATGGTGGGCTCCATCATATCAGACAGATTATGTCTGGAGTCTCGTTAACCCTTGATATTTTCACATCAGTTTAATGTCCAGTTCTTCTTGAATTTGCTAATAAATTCTGAGGCAATGAGGTCTGTAATTTAATCATGTGCAAAGGGTGCGTACATATGTAGAGAGAGAGAGAGAAGGCACCTCTTTTATTGGTGTTGATATTTGCAAATTCTTATTTTCATGTAATTTCATTTCTTCATTAGCTCTGAAGCTGTGCCCAGTGCTCTCCCAGCTTCAATTTGGGTCTAATAGTGATAAATACAAATAGCAAAAGCAGAGCAAACAAATGGAGCAACACAGTCTATTGGCTCAAAATATTATATGACCAGCTAAAACATTCCTGAGGTAACTGCTTAGGTATTAAAGATTGTTTTGCAAACTGTATTTGAAAGGTTAAAAAAATGATGTTTTCTCCCAAAAGCTTATTTACTTAGCTCCAACACAGTCTGAAATTTCTGGCAGTAGAAAATAAGGAAGTTCCATTAGCAAACACAAATGGTTCTAAAAAGACTTTTACACATTTTGTTTCTGTTTTTGGTTGTGGGGGGTTTTTTTAAGTAGTTAATCTCAAGCTTAAAATTGCCTACAATCTGCTAAACAGTTTTCAAGACCGATATGTAAGTAGAAGAAAGGGCGCTCTCTAGAAAGCTAATCTTGCAGCTAGATTTTGGGTTTTCAGCCAAATAGGATTGGAGACCAGGTTTTATATGAGAATGATTAAGATGTCTATATAAAGATCAAATTAATAATTTTAAAAAAACACACAAAAAAGAAAGGAAAGGAAAAAAAAAAAACAAGCCTGGAAAATGTTTTAATGGAAAGCTAAAATCTCACAAATCTCTTTCATTAAAATCAGTTCTCATTTAAGTGGAAGAATTTTGATTTTATTTTGTTTTCACTGCATGTGTCATTATAGCCAAGCTAGTATTCCAGCACAGCCTCATGGGGATTACGTTGGGCTGCATATCCTTATTTTCTTGTTCAATCCCAAACACTACAGGGAAATAAAAATGTCCATATATTCTTTAGCAATGCTATGAATGTGTGAAAAATGCTACATATGAGTCAAACAGGAGAAAAACTGATTTTTAAATCTTGTGTGAGCCTAGATTAGGACAGTGGAAAATAATGAGAATATTCTGGTCCAAGAGGAAAATAAATTTCCCAAGAGTAACTATACAATGATTTCAGGCATAGGCTGGGGAAGATAGATTGGGAGCTAGTACAAAGACTTGAGAAAGGCAAAGCTGACACCAGTATTAAACCACAGGCTGAAGTTGTTCTTTTGTGTGAAACAGAAGCTTATCTTGTAGATTTATAAAATATGAGCTTTTTTCACAAGAAACAAAGTGGACAAGAGGTTGCAAAGTGTTAACAAGGTCAGATCTTCCTAAAGACAGCCAACCTTTGACAGTCTAAGAAGAGAGGAAAAAAATGTAACTATTAGCTGCCAAGTCCTTAAATGACTGTGATTTTGGCATAGTCTTTCTGATCATATGAGGCACATTCTACTAGAGAAATCAGAGTTGGGTAAATTCTTGCAAAGTATTTTTAGAAAGCTATGAAGAATTGTCAGAAAGCAAATCAAAGAAGGAGAGAATTGCCTTAAATTATAGCAATGCTTTAATTTCATTATTAAATATCTGAGAAAACTTACAGGGGAAAAAAACAAACCAAAAAAACCCCAAACAAAAACAAACACAAAAACCCAACGACCAAACATCTCTAAAAAGGCTATTATAAATCAATGTGTGTAAATTTTCCATTCTGTGTATTGTTCTTGCCTAGGTTTGCCATCTAATTTCTACAAGTACTGTGAGAAATCACTTTGCCTGGAAGGTTTTCAAGGCTTCTATTACTTTTTGGAAACTTAAAATCCCTACATGTCTCCTTGTCCTGAACTGTGATTCTGCTGTTAAAGCTTTGGGTTTGATGAACTTGCAGAGTTACATTAACAGCTTCAAAAGTGTGGTTGCCTAAATAGGTATTTATGGGTATTCTATTAAAACTGGCAGAACTTTTCTTACAGATCATTTGAATGATCGTACTGCAGCTTTCACATCTCCTGGCAAAGAACTTCTGATCTGACCAGTTTTATTCAAATAAATGAATTTGAGGCTATTTCTTTGTATTTCCTCTATTTCTTTGTATTTCCTCTATTTCTGATGCAATGGGTTCCTCTGAAAACTAACATTTCCAAATAAAACTTTGTTTCCACCTGTAACAGTCATTTGCATCCCTCCCTCCCAGCATTTAATTGTTATTACCCATACTAGGACCTTCTTTTCTTGTGTTTTGGTAGTATTTTGTTGCTGTCATGATTTCAAAACTGAAGGAGGGACCCTGACTATCAGGGCCAAATGCAAGACCTTAGCAGTAAAGGGGGTTAGTGTTCTCTTGCTGCTCCCATCTCTGTTCTCAAAGGGCTTTCCACATCTTCCAAACTGCTCATGGCATCATTGCTGAATGAAGAAGGAAAAGGTCATCCAGGCAAAGATGACAGCTGTGAATTAGCTTGCATCTTGGTGGTTAGTGCTTTTGTTTTTTTCCCCACAGCATGCATTAGGGTGAATGTTGTGAGGTGATGCATTTTTTTTTCCTAAGTGATGATGCAATATCTTCAGCTGAAGGTCTGTAGCCTCATCTGTGAGATATTCGGCAGTTTTATACTATTAACTAAACTGGTCCTATAGATGGTGGTGAAATAATGTTAAAAACCTTTTTTTCCAGACCTGAAAGGTGAATGCTGAACATCCACTTAAGTGATCAGGAGATCAAGGTACTCAGCAGCTTGAAATCCAACCTTATTCCACTATAAAGAATGGAAAAACTATTAAGAGATTGGGATGGTAGGCAGAGCACTCAACAGGAATGACACGACAAGGGTATAAAGAATGGAGGTTAAATGTTGTTGAAGGTCTAATTTTGGGAAAGGTCTGAATCAGAACCAAGAATGTTCTTCCTCTCACTTCCTTTCCTCTCACTGTATCATTAAAATCTTTACTAAATATGGGGATGTTCTAGTCTTCACAGTATGGGAAGAATTTCCAATATAAAAAAGTGGAGGAACTATCAGAAATGTGATCAGAGTTCCAGGAACAGAGTAAAATCTCTTCAGTAAACTCAACAAAACAAAGGTAGCTTATGCTCTTTGTATCAAACAACAGCATTTGTCAATGTCTGTAGCACAATGTTTAAGACCCTCAGAGAATGTGCTGCTATGTATTTCTCTATTACTGTCAGTGCAAAAATCCATCAACTACAAGAATTTTCCTTAAAGAATCAACCAAAACAACTTTGTAAGCTCCACTTTTAAAATAAATGTAATCAAAAATAATGAAAAAAAAGTGAATTAAATTAGGTGAAAATTATAGTGTGTCTCATCCAACTTCAAAGCAGGAGCTGTCTTTCGTACCCTTCATGAAGGTATTTGTAAAGCCTAATAAAATATCAACTAATATTTTTGCTCAGTGTTCCTTCCCACAGTGAGCTTGTTATGTCTTTTGCATTAAGCAAGAAAATATATAACTGTGTAAATGTATTTGTGGAAGTGAGGATGCAAGTAATGATCTCAGGATGGTAAAGCTTACTTGGATGAATGGGAATTGGAGAGAGTCTCCCTGGTAAGCAGAAGTGGTAGGACGAGAAGAGGCACTGACTCAATTCAGGGTGAGGGGGTGTCTGAGGAGAGTAAAAATGGGGAATAGTGCAGGATACAGGCTAGAAAGGTAAACGTAGAGAAAGAAATACAGCTGATCTGGAAGGTGTTATGTATCCTAGGACATTGGCTAATAATGCAGGAGGACTCCAGATGTGTGAAGCCAAAATAGCTCTTCTAAGTCAATGTTTACATGCTACAGGCTTGTGGTAATATTCTTTAGCTGTTCCCAGTACACAGACTCCCTGACTTTCCTCTAATCTCATCATACAGCAGTGCAAGAGTGCTTCTCCAAGCTTCAAAAAGGCAGCAAATAATGAATAGATTCCAAGCCCAAAAGGTTCAGATGCAGCAGCCTTAGAAATTATGCATTAATATTTCCTCTAGTAACAGAGAATTTTGATTGAAAGAGGCTTCTTTACAGGAAACTGGTCTATTTTACGTTCAATATATTTTTTAATCAAAGTCCTCCAGATGCTACTATGTTCTCTGTGTTCAAAACCATCAACAGCCATATGCTACAGAACCAAAGGCTTAATTGCAAGAATGTTTCTGGAATCCAACAGAGTCAGGGGAGACAAGGTGGAATTTTGTCAGTAATTAGGCAAGCAGACACCAGCCAGATGAATAAGTAGTGAAGAAATATGCTCAACATTCTCATTATTGAGCAAGTTTGCAACTACTTCCAGTTCCTAGGAAAAAGGGAAGGAAATTTGTCTCTCACATACACATACACCCCTCATTTCTTTAAGTACCAACCTGTAATTGTTACAGGAGAGGTGAAATTGGGGAACACACAGTGAAGAAAATAAAATGCAAAGAAAACATATAAGGCTACAGTTTAGTGATGCCTCAACAATGATCTGATGGGGAACCAACATCTGTTCAAGAATGGAGTTGAAATGGAGCCAGTGGGAAGGTTGCATCTGTGGATGGATGAAAAGTATGCATAAAGATGAAAATTTATGAGGTTTTTTGAGATAGCATTTGTGGGTTTTTATAACAACAAAGTGGGTTTTTTGACCAACATGAAATAGCTGTGTCTGTGCCCTGTTACAGAGCATCGTTAGTCTGGGCCTGTGTTACTGACATATTTCACATGCTGCCATTTTAGATTTACTTAGTTTGAATAAAACTTATGACCTGCTTCTGAACGTGCAGCATAATAATCATTGGGATTAATCACTGTTGTTTTTCAGGGGTCAGGTTTCACCCTGCCACTCCATGTGGAGTGGCATGGATATACTTTAAGAAAAGTCACATCTGCTCAGATTTGTTCCATATTTTTTCACAGTCAAGAATATAATGCAAATTAAATAAATTTTTAGCAACACAAAATCCCAGAATCTTCATAATATCCAATGCCAATTAAAAAATTATTCCAAAATTTGCTTTATTTCCACTAGAGGTCAGTCAATAGATGGTAAACTTTCTTGTAGAAATGTATATTGTTAGCTTCTTTACCTGAGTAATTTGTGCCAACACGCTGAACAAGAAAATGATTATATATTAAAAACTTAGAAAAATTCTTTCAACTGTATGTTGAATTTTTATAAGCTTATCCATCATTATTGCAAGGTGAAATGTCACTAGATGCTTAACTATTTAGCTGAAAATATAGGTGATGAATTTCTGTTCCACAGTTGCAACACTATCTGGATAGAAACACTCTTTATTGTGGAGTGTTTTGTAAATTGTAGAAAGTGATTGGGAATCTACATAAGCCTTTTACTAAGCTGGAAGCTCAATAAAACTGCTGTGTTTTTTTTTAAAAGCAGTCTGTCTTAACATAAAACTTGAAAGTAACAAAGTATTTTAGTACAACTCTGTGGAGTTAAAGATATTTGTCAGGGAATTCAAAAAACTTTGCACTGACTGCATCTGCCACTGCCTTTATTTGCAGCCTCCAAATCTGGGGTATCCCCCTGGTGGCTTGATGTTGAAGAGGTGTAGCTGCTAAGTTTCTTTATTTATAATGGGTTTATTTATTGTATTTTCTGCAAGCAGCATATTCAGATTTTTACTACTTATCTTTTTTTGTGGATATTGAATTTAGTTTATTTTTAACTTAATTGCATTGTTTATTGCTCTGTCTCATCTCAGATGATGCCCTGCTCAATAATGAGGTCCTCAGCTTCACATGCTGCTCTTTGCCTTCAGACATGAAGGTAGTGGATCTTCAATTTAGAAAGCAATCTTGTTGTCCAAGACGGTCTCTTGGGAACCATCAAAATGGGTCAGTATCTGTGCCAGGTGCTATGTTTTATTCTCAGTGAGTATTTACCTAATACTTCAATTTAAATGCTTCCACTATACTTCCAAATATCTCCCATTTTCCACTAAGTGTCACCAATGATGATGACTTTTTTGTTGCCACCCCTCTGCTGCAACTGCATCAAGGTTGAGACACAAGCAATTTCTCCTAAGGTTTCACCACAATGTTGTTCACATGTGGATAGAGAACATCATAAATGTGAGCACCAGTACTGGATCTGTCAAGATATTATATACATATAAAGGTGGTATGCTTTCATATCTCTGCTTGTGGCCCAGATACAGATATGACCCCTACTTGGGATTACCCAGGTGTAACACTCAGGTATTTTACCATCCAACTTCAGGCAAACTGAAGTGTAATGTTTCTAATTCAGGAATCATTATCTGACTTCTGCTGCAAATCATGCAATGCATGATTATGAAAATCTTTGCAAAACTTACAATATTTTAGAATTGTTTTATAAAAGATAATTTTTGTGCAGATTCTGGTAGCCCAAAAAAAAAAACATCTCTGTGAAGCCTCTGGGGGAGCAGAACTACCATTTTTTTTTTTAAATCCCATTTTCCTAAAACTAGCTTTTGGATTGGACCTCTCAGTATTAAGCTAAAGTGGCATGCACAGTTTTGAGCATTGGTCAAAGGATTTTGGAATCCAGTGGCAGTATTTTCAAAAGAAGTTATGTCTCTTGCCCTGCCAACCATGATTTTTCTGACACATGACATTTGAAAAGCTAGTTCTGGGTATTCCAGCAATAAAAGGATGAGCTTGTAGAGCTCTTGAATCCAGTTTCAAAAGCATTCCTTTCAGTGTTTCACAGCCATGATGTTAGAAACCAGAAATGTGCTTTGACATAAACTTGAGTTGATATCCAATATCTCAGCATGTTTGGGGTTTTATTGTTCTTTGACTTTCAGTCCTTAAAATCCTGTTTCAAACTGAATAAACAGAAGATTCTGTTCATGGCACCTATGTGAAAATGATGAAATAAATATATCCATAACGTTGTTCATTTACAGCAGCCTCGAATTGGCCAGCTAGGTCCCTTTGTTCATTTTGGTATGACCTGCAGCAGCAGACCACCTTCAAAAACCTTGTTTTTTTCACATCCTTTTTGTGCTTTTCCTGTGATGGATGGCTTCCCCCAGGAGAGTGCGGGAGGGGTGTTGGGAGGACAGCAGAACTGCACAAAGTGATCAACATGCATGGAGAATTGGTGGAAAAAAATTAATTTTGCTTGCGTGTCAGAAGGGGTGTGAGATGTGCCCAAGGGAAGAAGGTTTCAGATGAAAGTTGCTGAACTTTCCATTTGATGCACAGAAGCGAGCACTTTGCCTAATGGTTACTCCAGGAAATTTACCCTGTGGCTCTTTAAAGAGATGCTGAGTACAACAAACTGGGAGTGAATTTTTTTCCTTGCCATATGAGGCAAGACTAAATGAATTTGAGTTTTCACTAAACTTTTTACTTTTTCTGAAGATGTCTGCCGCTCTTTCTTCTCTTCTCAGGCAGATTAACTATGGAGGCACAGAATTTGTGCTGAGCCGTCTCATATAAACTATAGTAGTACCTAAAAAGGTTGGACCAGGTGATCCTTGAAGTCCCTTCCAACCTGGCATTCTATAATTCTGTGATAATTTGTGAACCATGGTCTCCCTCACATCACTGCTTGGTGCAGCTACAGTTACCATGCAGGGGTGAGGAGCACCAGCCTGCTTTGGAGCTGCTAGATAGCAAAGTGCCACAGCTGAGCTGTGTTGGCTCATTATTCCCTTCCACATTAATACACAGGATGTTCTCATCCTTCCTTCTTCTCACTGGCCTAGGCCCTTCCTACCAGGCTGAACAGGCAAAATAAACTCCTGCAAAGACCTTGTATTAAGGGACTTGTTCACTGTAAAGAATTCCCATCAGCTGGCTAGGTTGCTTTTCTGTTGGTGCAAGTAAACCTGTGTCAGTGATTCCAGATCCACATTATGGGTACAGCTCTAGTGTAGCTTTGCTCATTTAACCAAACTGTGAATGCATCATCTCCAACTGCATGTCCTGAAAGCAGGCAAGCTGCAGAAATATTAAGTGTCTCTAGTGATACTGCCTTGCTGTGGATATCCCAAAAGAGCAAGCCCGTTTTGGCTGGATTTATAATACCCAACAAATTGTGACCCCCCCCCTCCCTCAGCGTGAAGAAAACCTGAGGGCTCTTCAGATGCACTTGAAAAAATGTTATGCATTCTTTATATTTAAATTCACATAGGTCCTATGACCTAAGTGCAATTTGATAATTTTATACAAGCTCTGCTTCAGTTTCTGCCATCTGAAGTTCTGATCCAGCAAAAGTTAATAGAGAAAATGCTATGAAAATCCTGATTAATTTACATCAGCTAGTATTATTCTAGCCTTATCTATTTGTTTACATAGGATTTGGATGGAATTCAGTAGAAAAATGATTATGAAAGGGGTAAAAAATAATTGAAAGGAGACCTGAGGATTCATAAGAAAAAAAACAATGATTTTGGAATGGATTTTAAGACCAGGCAATGCATCCTTTTTGCATGTTAGGTTTAAGTTCAACACTTTCTGCTGTGCTGTGAAGGCAGCACTGGCTATAGGCAGCACTGGGTAAGTCCAGCTGTTAAAGTGCCAGGTAAAGCAAGACTCTGGGAAGCATTTCCCATTGTGTATCACAGAACAAATTGATATCAAGAAAATATTTTGGCAGTTTTGAACTCTCAGTGGCTGGTGCATCTTCTGAGGTGAAAAAAACTCAGTTTGAATGCCATTCTCTTTGCCAGTATGTTCCAGAGTGCAATGTGAAGAACAGAATAGTTTAAAAGCCGATACAAGAAGACAGCTGAAAAATCCCATAAGAAAAAATCCACAGAGAAGCAGAGAGATGAAAACAGACTGGACATATGATACCCTGTTCAGGGCTGAGAATCCAAACCTTGGCTGCTCAGCCATAATCAACATCAGTCTGTTATCCGATCTTCTTCATTCCTCACATACCCACGAGAGAGAAATTAAGAAGTGCTGAGAGTTTGGGTAGCTGGAGCTGTTTAGATGTGATTGGGGCAAAAAAAAAGAAGAGATAATATGGTGCTGTGAAAGGTTGATTATTTTATGACCAGTGTACCATGTTTCCTCCTGCCAAATCCATAACAGTGTCAGGATGATAAAAAAACAACCCCAAAAGGTTTTGTCTCTCTGAGTCCTCCTGCATAACCAAGGCACTGGAGGATATTGTATGATGAACAGCTCACTCTCACCATCAAGTTCCAACAAGTCAGCAAGTTAAGTTGTCAACTTTTGTCAGCTGAGCTGTGGCAATTGTGCATGTGTGTGGTTGACACATAAAATGCCAAGCAATGTTATTTAACTCTCTTTCACTGCATCAAATTACTCCCAGTGTGCCATAGGTTGGGAGTACATATTGGGAGGCATTCGCTGCTCTAAATTTAGCTCTTTTTATTAGAGAGGTCTACATCTGAGATAGCTGTCTAAATTCATGCTAAAGTCAATGGAAATAAACAGGTGCTTCTGGAATACACTTCATCTTGGGATAGCTGTTCAAAACAGAGCAGGTGAATCCTGGTCCTGTGAGTCTAAAAGACATCCACATGTTTAGCTCAGATATAATAGTCTATGGTTAAGTGAGATTCATCTCTAGAGAGCTACCTTATCTCAGCTGATGACTTGATCATTAATGTGAGCATGAGGATATAGTGGTTGGTTTGGTATAGTCTCTCACTGATCAAAGCAAAGAGAAATTAAGATTTTACTGAGTATAAGTAAGAGAAAATCTTAATCTAGAGATTTCTAGGCTTTAGATGGAATTCTTCTGGTTTCTTAAGCTCTCTAAGTAAGCAGGCAGGTCATATAGACATGAATCAAACCACATCTGCTGGATTTCCTAGCATTTGTTGCTTTTAGGTACCTAGCAATTCCTCACAGCCATTTACTTTTTAAAATCTTGTTTATTATAGTCTTGCAGACACTGGATGAATTTCCACTTTGCAGTACAAATGGACCTGCTACAGCACTCCAGTGAGACTGTGAACTCCAGCAGGACTGAGAGAAAAGTACAGCTCCTCATCTGGTATGGTGACTCAGTATTTTCAACAAAATTTTCTGTCAGAGTATCATTTACTGTGGTTTTATTTCATACAGTGTTTCTGAGAGCATACAAGCCCTGATCCTCCCATTTGGTTTGGTAGTTTTGGTCTTGCTGTAAACTTGCAAAATATCTGGAAATCTGTTTTTCCTGTCCTATTTTAATCACATTTGCCCAAGTGTGATTCCTACAGGATATGAAGAACCTCTTGTCCAGCACTCCATCTTCTCTGTTTTAGGGTGGGAGTGGGGGGTAACATGGGAAAAAGCGGTTTCCAGAGCTCCTCTTCATGCGTATTTGAAAAAGTGTCTGAGTGTATTCACAATAAAATGTAGGGCAGGCCCTAGGTCTTTCTATCTTATATGAGGTGAGCTGAATGCTATTAGGTGGACCAGGTAAAGATGCCTTTAATAATTGCATTCCACTTACCCCACCTAGCTCGGTCTCTCTCTCACCCTTTTTTAATGAGTCACATAAGTATTCCAAATAACTTTTACTGCAACATTGATTAAGCAGTTGCCATTTCATTCCTATTTTCAATTAAGCTTTCTAGTCCAGAAGTGTAATCTACCTTGTGCTGGTATGTGATTGATTATTCAAAACAAACCAAAACAAAAAACCAAAAACCAAACGAAAAAACCCACACAAAAATCCCACACACAAACAAAAAACACTCGAGGAATAATTTTTTTCCATGTGACTCTGTCTCACAGTGTAGCTGCCCAAGCACTTGCTCCAGCACAGTGAAAAAGAGGGAGAAATGGGACAGCTGCTGAACACTTGAGTACAGTCACAGGACTAGGGAGACCAAATGGTCTTTTTTCCCCTCTAGCAATTTGAAAACACTGGAGGGAAAAAACTTTGTCCTCATTCCTAATAAAAATGAAGTTTAAATTCAGGATTATGGTGCTGACATATTACAAAAGCTTTAACCAAAAGAAACTGCATCGGAGTGCATGCAGCATTTGGCTTTCTTCCTTAAATTCTGCCTTTTCTGTCAGTGCAGCACTTCTATACCATATTTGCCTTTTACAACCTTTGCACCATTTCCTTTATTTATGGTATCTATTAGCTAAATAGCAATAAGAAACCTAAATCTAAGCTCAGTCTCTCATATGATACTCAGATTCAATCAGGAAAACCCTTATGACTGGCTCGCAGCATGTTTCCTTCAATGTTCATGGATACCTCTGGAGAGATCGGTTGCACTCTGGCCTTCACCCAGAACTGTGAATGATCACATTTTAGTTCCCTCTTCTTGGGATGTGCTGCAGCTTTTCTGGCAGACTCCTGGATAAAATCGTGTCTGTACTGGAGTGAATAGGATTTCAGTCCTTGACTTCAGCAGTGTCAGAATTCTGCTCCCAATTAGTCCGAATTATTGGTACATTTGTGAAATAATATGATATATCCTGTGTATCTTAATTATGTTTTGTAAATTACTTGTGCATGTAGTTCAGCTCTTTGTGAAGAGTTCATGAACTTCTGGTACATCAGTAATACTCAATTTACTTGTTAAGTTCCCAAAGGATACACTGAGGTGTGTTCAGTAGCAGCGACACTCTCAATTTCACTGACTGCTTCTATAGACACAGGGGAAAAATATACCAGTGAGTTTTTTGGAGTGAGTTGTTTAGGGCCTTAGTCTGTGTTCCTTCACTATGTTCTGGTAAACATGTAGGACTTTCAATTAATTTTTTGCAACGTGTCTCATCTCCTCTGTGCTATGGCACACAATGAGGCGATGGAGGATCTGACGTTCAGTGGGTACCAATTGCTTTGCAGGTGTTGATGCGTCTCATCATGATTAACACTGACTTGTTCCAAATGTTATTCTGTCTCATTTTATACATATCATTATGCTGCTTATAATTGCAAAATAGCACAAATTATTTTGTAGCATATAGTATAAAATATGCAGGATTTGCTATCCTGGCTGACTTCTTCCTCTGAACTTGTAGTTGGAGGAGCAAGTGGCTTATAGAGCTTCAGAGCTTCCTTATTCTGAGAGCTGGGTTTTTTCTGCTTTCAATAAAAATAAATAATAATTTCTTAATTAGTTTCATTATTTACCATGAGATGTTTGCTGATTATAGATGTAAAAGAGGTCATTCGCATGTCTATGACATATACCAGAAATTTACTGCTATTGAGTATTCATCTGCTATGTTGTTTTTACAGTTCCATGCTAGAAATACAGTCCTTATTATATACTGAATTTTTAAGGTTAAAAAAAAAATAGAAAGCAAGGGGAAGATATTCAATATGAAAGCACTTCCTGTTCTTACGGTTGTTTTTCTACACAAATAATTCTTCCAGTATCGGGATCTAACCTACTTGATTTTTAAAGAAATTTCTTAGCATTATCCTCTGGCTCTGCAGATAAGACTTTTAGAAAGTGTAGGTTGTTGGTGTAAGAAATGACTAAAATGACTGTGATAAGCCTGTTTCCACACTGTCTGAGAGGGTGTTATGTGAGATGCTGGCCTTAAATGTTTATGCTTGCACAGATGATTGACTTAAAATCTCAACACCTGTGATCTTTATAATGTTCAATCTATTTGTGCAGCTGTTCCTCTGAGACAGTTACATGCAGTAATTGATTAGTTCTGCAGTCCCTCAACATCATTGCAGTGTTATGAAAGCTGGTGAATCAAACTAGATTTCAGCAGCATACAGCCTCTTCCTCCCAGTTTGCATGGTACTTCTCAGGTATCTATATTTTTCTGTGGAAGCCCCACTTTTCCAAAATGACCAGACCACTAAAAAATATTTATTTTTAAAGCTAAGAGGAAAAACATCTCTCGTCATCACTTCCTTTCCCAGCATTAAATATTCTATTTCATTTTGATTGAAGATAATAATAATCTCAAAAAGGGCATCAGGAGGTGGAGAGCATGGAGGATGCTCAGTGTAGAAGAAACAAACAAAATACCTTGTCTTTATTCCTTATATGAAGGATTTTGAAACGTTTGAAATAAAGTGATGATGATAGAGCTTAACTGTATTCACAGATTTAACATAATGTTACTGTTTCTGAAGGACTGGTATGGTGCAAAGAAAAAATGCTCTTAATCTTCTCCCATGCTATCTAGTTGTCAGAGAACATTTCATTACCTCACCCACATGTAGTATGAAATTATTATCTCCTACAAAACAATGTTTAAAACAATGTTATCACATAGCCTGCTGAAATCAAAAAGGGAAATAATGCAGTCTGTGGTAACTTCCCAGTCTGATGTGCACAATTAAGCTTGTTTTTCAGGCTAATATTTTTCTAGAGCTACCACAGCAAATTATAATCAAACTGCCTAAAAAGCACTGCAAAAGTTAGAGATTTTATACACATAAATAATTATGTTACTGTGCTTGCACAATCCTAATATTCTGTCTTAGATGCATGTCATGTTGGTTCCTGCTTGACAGTTCTTCAAGTTCTCCAGGGGAGGAGTCCATTTAGGGCTAAACCAGTATTACATCTAAGAAATCATATGGGGTTTGACAGGGGACACTTTATAAGTATAGTAAGAACTGAGCCTCATTCTTCCGAGTTGTTTCTGCCTGTCTTCCTTCAGCTCACAGATCCTCTTTGGACTTGTCCAAAGCACACCTACTTTTTTTTTCGGTGGCAACACTTAATTGCAGATACAAGTCTCATTATTTACATTATTCATTAGGTCATAGTCCTGCAAAATGCTGGACATGAGGCATGCAGTCACATTCTTATGCTGAAGATGATGCACCCAAGTGTTTTGTTACATCAACTATGTATTAAGTCATAATCTGCATAATTTATGTTCATATTCAGGATGCACACCTAGATAAGGGATTAACCAACTGATATTTCAGAGAATATCTTGATTTAGATCAGATAAATAAAATTGTGCATGTAGGTGCACATGCAAAAGAAGGTCAGTGGAGTGAGAGGCATATTTTTTGTAAGTCTGGGCTTGGGAATTGAGAGATTGAAATTTAAGCACTTGGAATTTAAATGGCAAATTAAAAAATTGGAGAAAAAAACATGAAAATGCATCACGGTGATGTAATAATTTAAAAACAGTGTAAGAGAAATAGACAAATGGTGGAATCACTTCAGTTTTTACAGGTTTTGTATCACTTTAATGACTGTAGGAAAAAAAGATGTATGTTGAGTATCAGCAAGCATGTAGTAAGGTGACAGTATTATACTCCTGTCATGTATGAGGTATGAAATTATGCCAGTCAGGGTGGGAGGAACACGAAAATCTTAACAGAACAGTGTGTCAAGACCATCACATCATGGATCACACTCTTTTTCCAGTCATGCAGTTGTAAATCAACAGAATACATTCTGGCATAATTTACAGCTCTTCTGGGTTTATATATGGCTAGTGGTTTTTAATAAAATGATCACTTGTGATAGGAATAGATTTGTGTTACGCTACATGCTCGCATGTAAGTCTGTTCAAAGTGGCAAAGGGTAGTCCAGGGAGACCTGGAAAAGGAGGTCTAATTAAAAGTTTTTGTATTTATTTCTTTTCCTTCTCAGTATTGCAGAAGTATCTCATTAGGAGCCTAAGACTAGAGCTGCATGCTTAATAAATTCCTGGTACTTTATTACATATATTCTTTCTGACAAGAACCACACTAAATTCCTTAAACAATGCAAGATAACAATAGGATGTTTTAAAACCCCATGAAGAGGAATACATTTTTATTTGGCTTCCTTTAATTGAAATTCTTTTTGATCTTAGAGGAACATATCTATTGGTTTGTCTCATGACCAGTCCTGAACATTTAAAAAATAATTCATTGAGCTTTTGAAAATCAATGTTACAAAAAGTGAATCTCATTCTCTTTGATTTCCAAGTCTTAGATTACACTTGGCCAAAACAAGTTTTTCTCTATAGCTTCAAGGACTATAAAGCTTGAGGGGAGCTGTATCATAGAATCATAGAATCATAGGGGTTGGAAGGGACCTCGAAAGATCATCTAGTCCAACCCCCCCTGCCAGAGCAGGGTCACCTAGAGCACATCACACAGGAACGCACCCAGGCGGGTTTTGAATGTCTCCAGTGAAGGAGACTCCACAACCTCCCTGGGCAGCCTGTTCCAGTGCTCTGTCACTCTCACAGTAAAGAAGTTTTTTCTGATATTCACCTTGAACCTCCTATGCTCCAATTTGCACCCATTACCCCTTGTCCTATCACTGGTCATCACTGAGAAGAGCCTAACTCCATCTCCCTGACACTCACCCCTTACATATTTGTAAACATTGATGAGGTCACCCCTCAGCCTCCTTTTTTCCAAGCTAAAGAGACCCAGCTCCCTCAGCCTTTCCTCATAAGGGAGATGTGTACCCCGCTCCTCACCCCTATTTTTTTTTTTAAAGTGAAAACCAGTATTTTTGTAAAATCATTTTAATTATGATGTGAGGTCTTGAAGTTATTTAATGTTTTGAAGGTCCCCATAAAGTTCTGAGCTGGAAAGAGTTATGATAGATACCTAGGACTGCCTGAAATAAAAATGTGAAAATTTTTAAGAAAAATACAGATGCATTGGAAACTGTGGGAAAAATACCCTTCTAAAATATAAGAAACAAAGGATTTGAGAAATAGAAGAGAGATAAAAGTCTCATGTTTTGCTATTTCTTCTTCTTGCTCTGAAGTAGCAGAAGTCACATTGAAATGCTCTTTAACAGGTATTTACTTGCCATGGTAATGAAAACCTCCAGCTTAATTTTCATAACCTTTTTAGGTCCTTTTATAGATTTTGCTGTCCTTGTTATTAAGTAGAATGTTGCTGTAAACTCCAATCTAGACACCAACCGTTCCCTCCTGTAAAACAAGCTAATTATTCTTTGTTTCACCCTTGATAACCTTGTAGAATAATTAACCACTATACTCTTTCTAACCATTTTCGATATACATGAAATCTTTTATGTCCCCTGCATCACCTTACTGTCCTCTATGTACTTACAAATGGATCATTTAACATTTGCTCTGGCATCTTTCAAGGTATGAAATCAGCTGATATATAATTCCCTGGCCCCTTTCTGTGTTAAGAGGAGTGCAGTGCTTGCCTTTCAACAGCTTTCCATGATTTCTCAAGGATAATGAGTCAGAAGAGACTTCTTTGGCTTTAGGGTACATTTCAGCATGCCCCACTGACTTTAATACAGTCCATTTATCCATCCTCTGTCATGCCCTTTTAACTGTTCTGCCCTGCTTTCTACCCACCTGCTAATATTAGTGGCGTTAAGCAGCTGTCACAAATTTTCTGAACATTAATGGAAAAGGGCAACCCAGCCTTCTCCTTGTCATCTGTTACATGCTTGCCGCCTGCTCCTGCAGCACAGCAGCAGGCCAGACTGCCAAAGCGGTCTCGCTCTCCTCACAGCAGCCATACCTTCTGCTCTCCTTCCCTCCACCTCTGGAGGGGTGCCACCTCCTCACTCTGCCATCGCCTCCTTCCCGGCCACTGAGTGTTATTGCTCACGGCGTTTTCCATCCAAAAGTGCACTCTGCCTTCAGGGTCTGAGGCGTTTCCTCCCTATTTGTCAGGCTTGAATGAAAAACTGCTGCCCACCTAGTTGTTTCTTCTAACTTAGAATACATAAATAAATAAGTAAACCTGGGGACCTGGAACATCTTTGTCCTGCTACATTACCTTTCCTGCAACTCTCAAGTTAGTTAAAGCCTTTCTTTATTAAGGCTTTTAAAGGAACCTGCTCTTGAGTGCTTTTGTTGTCTGTTAGAAAAGTGACAACGTAACAGATTTGGAAAATACAAAACCAGATACATGTCTTCTCAGATCCAACATTTTGAACAGACTATCTTGAAGCTAATGCAAAGGTTAATGTAGGATTATTCTCCTAGAACACAACTTAAAGTGTTAAATAGGTTGTCTTCAAAAAGCAGGTCTTCCAGAAAGATGTTGCAAAACCTTGATGATTTGCTCATTACTGAAAGCAACGTCCTGCTGAGAAAATACAAGTGAATTTCCTGATTTCAGGCTAAATCAAAACCAACTACCTTGCTTGCATAGTGGTCATCATCTTAATGCATTATAAGAAAATATTGGGGTTTTTTTACTTCTGTGGAGAAGGGAAAAATTAATCTCTAAATTGTTAAGATTATATCCTGAAAGTAACACATTTATGGGCCAGATATGCAGTTAGAGCAAATCCTGAGTTAAGAAGATCTAGTGCTGCTTAGAATATGTTTCAGTCACTGGTTTCTGAATCCCAAAGAAGTATTGTTATGCTTTTGCAAGGCAGATTTTCTTCTTTCCTGCCAGAAACAACTCAAGCCCAAGTGTTATACTACTGGTTTAGCTTCAGGTCAAATGCATGAACTCTCTAAGACAGTAGATTCTTTTTGACTCTTAGATTTATGTCAGGTCTTTTTTTTTTGCGCAATGTGTGGTAGAGAGGTCAGCTGAAGAAAAGAATAGACTTGCTATGGAGATATCAAGTCAGAACACAAATCACATATTTAGAAGAGTGTGGGGAGAGCAGAATTTCAGAAATAAACTACAATTCTAATCATAAGCCTGAGTGGAGGTGCATAGCAAATGAATGGATTTTTATCTTCGTTACTACAGAAATGGAACTGTGGGGCAGAAGGGAATCTAGTAACAGAATGGAAGAGGAGATGTGGAAAAAAAACCACCACTCACCTTCTCCTGTCCTTTGAGCAGGTGGCGAATCTCTGAGCACTCCAAAGGTGTCCCTGTGTGGTGGGTTTCACTTCATCTGAACCTCTACTTGAGCAGTTGTGATTCGTAGGCTCTTTCCTCATCGAGACACTTGCATGTTTTGGATCTCCTCCTGATTACCTGATTCAGCTATCTTTCAAGCATTCAAGTAAATTAATTTAACTTAATATCTTGCCAAAATAAAATGTTTTATAAATGCTCATTGCCTTCATGGGACTTATTTGTAATATTAGTCTAAATTATCACATTTTGTTATCTTTCCATAACATTTTACTGTTTGTGAAATAAAAATCAGTTCAAATGTAGTTCACCATTGTCTGCCCAGAAGAGATAATTAATATCTCTGAAATCCAAATACATTAGCAGACTGCTCAATAGACCTCATACTCCTATCTAGAAACCTTATTAATTTCTATGTCTTGGAATATCCTGCATTCTCCTCTGATGATCAAGCTATTATTTTGTACGTTAACGCAGATGGAAGTTTCAGCACTATATTTACTGAGGAAATTCCAGATATGCTGATTAAGCCAAAGCACACTGTATGTCCTTTACAGCCCTGTTAGATTGTCTCAATTTTTCTAGTGAATCTAGAACTTTACACTAGTGGGCATCCTGTCTGTGAATGAACAGGTGATCACCTTATTATTATTATTAAACTGAAAGGCTGCAAATGAAGAGCAAGAGTTAAAACATCCCTGTTGAAAGCTTGCTGCACACTCTCACTTCCTTTGCCTCCTCTTTTCCTGTAGCTCTGTGGTCAGTGTAGTTTCAGCCAAGTCACCTCACTGCCCTAGGTCTCATTTTCATCCCTCTTAGGTTGTACACTTCCCAAGGCAGGAGTTCTTATTTTATACCTACAGCATTTAGTAGGAATCTCAGGATAAAACCCTGATAGAGATAGTAATGACAAAACCCTCTTTCTTTAATAGACTCCTGCTCTTCCTTCAAAGTAGTTTTATTTCTAATGAGTTTATTAACTGCATGACTTGCGCTCCTTTTCATCAACAGGTGGTTTTCAAATGGCTTCGCCTATTTACTAGTCATTATTCTCCATAATGGTGTTGCAAAGGCATAAGATGCATTTAATGGAGTAGAGGGCAGGATTTGAAATGTTCATCAGCTATGTTGCAATTTGTTCATGTGCAAGAGCCCTATGTGCTGTTTCTACATCATGATAGTAACTGTACCTTAAATGATGATGTTGGTCAGTTCTTAAAAAGTTTTGCTACCTTTAGATTTTTGCTTCTGTTTACTAGAGTTTTAATTTTTGAATATGTAAAACCCAAAGCTGTCATATGCTAACACACACTCATAATAGCCTTGTTTGTGCACATTTAGAAACTATGCTTTCCCATTGTCACAGAAACTGCGTTGTCCTTTTGCTGTGGTGTGTAGATTTCTCCTGGAATTAATATATATTTCTGCAGAATTCATTTTACTGATTTTAAGGATAATTTAAAGGCAAAACTATCCACAGTCAGGCAGAAAGACTTTTTCTTACACAGTTTTAAATGGTTTATAAACCAAGAGCACACTGGTGTCTTGATATTAAAAGTTTACACACAGGTATTTTACATTTTAAAAATGGAACATAAACAGGTACACCAATAACGAATACAGCAAGCCACCTGGTCAAATCTAAGTAAGAAAGTTTCACATGCTGTTCTGGTCAACTGGTGATGAGCAGCACCTAGAACCAAGGTTAGGAACCCACCATGGTATTCCATCCAGCCTCACTGACAGTGCCCAGTGGGCTTGCAGCTGAGGAATGGCATGGGGACACGTTGGCACCCAGGTGGTGAAGTAAATGTCATTTTTACCTCTCCAGGATGCACCCGACAACAGTGAAAAAGGTATTTCTAAGTCTGGTGTTACACATTTTGGATACATTTTGATGGCAACCAACAGAAAGTACTGGTGTACCATTGATAACAATGTCCTTAGGACACATTTTCTGTATTTCTTTGGTAGAAACAGAATACTCCTGTAAGAATAACAAAATAACACCCTCTGCATCTGACCTTCTTATCTCATGAATTCAGCAGCCTTTTCATATTTTGGGAAGAGCTGAAAAAGCTGTCCCGGTCTCTGAAAACACCCACACCATAGGTTCAAGCCATGTCATTGACCAGCACTCAGAAGCACTTGATTTAACTTATTTTCAGCTCAGAAGCAGGAACAGAGAGATGGTTTTAGTGTAGTAGGCTGGAAAAGCCTTCAATAACTGTTATTCTCCTCCTAAAATAGCATCCACCTTTTGAACGGGGGAGGACAAAGGGATGCCAAGTAGTCCCAAAATGTAAACCCATTCCTAGAAATATTTTTATGCAGATGGTACTGTGAAAGCTGGACTATTCCAGAGATTCAGAGTGGCAGATGGAAGTACCCAAGCATGTGTGAGGCAGCTGCCTCCTTCCTACACTGGCTGGAAACAAACCATGTAGCCCAGGTGATTACAGCAGGGAAATTGTGTCCAGTTAACCAGATCCTTGAGTTTAATGCATCTTGCTGTGTCACCCTATTCACACAAGTTAAGTGTCAGAGACTGGCTATGTGAAAAATTATGCAAAGTCATTACCTCTGGATCTTAATAAATAAGAAAAATGTATTTTTCTAATATATTTACATTATCCATACTATGTCAGTCAAAGACCCCATCAGCTTTCTTGAATCAATAAATAGGGACTGTAGACAAATCTATCTTTTTTCTTTTAAATGCATTCTGATGTCATTTCTTGGTCAGTAATTTTTATGCCCTCTTAGTTTGTGCAGGCACAATCTCTTAAAGCTTTAAGAGAGTCCTCAGAACTGTACTGACACAGTATGCTGTTCTCTTATGTTATCTAGTGGGGTTTTTAATACACAGGGTATTCAATCTTCAGGTCAAAGTGTCAATAGAACTTTACAAATTAGGTTCTAATCCAGTCTGGATACAATATGGGAGCTGGCGCTGATTGTATCATAATCAGTTCAGAGACTTATTTTTCTCTTTGATATTACTTTAGAGAAAATGTAGCTCTTAATAAAGAGAGAAAAGTTTCTTGCTTTTCAAAACTGTCCCAGTGGTCCATATGCAAGAAGTCTGCCATCTCTGCTTTACAAAGAAACACCTCTGATTACTCCTGAGTTACTCATCTCAAAACTAAAGTCTTCCTGCAAGGAAATCAGCCTGACAAAGCTAGTATCTTTTTACTCAGTTGGCCTATTGCTGTGAAAGTTGGGCTCCTTTTAGGAAGCTATATTTAAAAAAATAATAATTTCAAAAAAACCCTTAGAATTTTGGTCTACAATGATACCACAGTATTTTTGTACCCTGGTTTTTCAGCTGCAGAATATTTTTACTACATCTGAGGCTCCACACTCATGAATGGATATGCTTAAATAATATTGCAGATGATTTGATGGGTCCTTAAATGCTGCCTAGTACTCACAATACTGTATCCCATCATTGTGCTCCTTTCTTGAAATACTATTCCCAAGTGATTTCTGCTCTTTTCTCCTCTCTTTGCTGGTTTTGAGCTGTCATTCCCTGAATTTTTTACTTTCAAGTAACTGTGTAGGTAACTGTTATTAATGTATTGATAAACAGAGTGCTCTTTCTTTGTTAGTAGGGATTGGGTTGAAGCTGGAAATGGGAGTATTGTATCTAGATGTGTGGATTTGGTGTTTAGGGATATGGTTTAGTGGTGGACTTACCAGTGTTAATGACTGGACTTGATGATCTTAAAGGAATTTTCCAACCAAAACGATTCTATGATTCTGTAGTTAAATTTCTAGACAGCTTCATACAGAGCATTTCCTTGTCTGTGCATTTCCACCTGTGCCCACAAGACTTGCATATAATTCATAGGTACAGAAAGGGAGATACTAAAAATCACTCACACCCACCTATAAAGGACTGAATAACACTAAGTATTTTTAAATAAAACAAACTGACAGGAAACATTGAAGTCTAAGCAGAGGGTAAAGATGTAATTCCAAGGTATGGAGGCAATCATAGGAGAGAGCATCTAGAGACCACAGCTTTCAGTCCTTCGGCTCTTTCTCAAGGGAAGTGTTTCTGGAAGACCTAAGGTCTGTTTATGTTTCCATCATTGACTTATGAGATTGTGGACAAAACACTCCATCTTCTCTTGCCTTGCAATTCTGAAATAGTATTTGTCTCTCTTTATGAAGTGCTTAGAGTTCCTAGGGAGGAAAGGGTTATGGATAAATCACCTCTTTTATGTCCTCTCACCTATGCATGTCACATAACTTACGTGCAAGTTTTGTGAGAACCGTCTCTTTTTGTTCTTGAGGTGTGCTAGAGAATGTTATTGGGCAATAAGAATGTTTGCCTAAATATTTTTTTGTTCTGCAGGATTCATTTTCAGTTGAGAAAAAAACCCCAAAACCCGCTTCCCGATACTTTGTTTTTATAAGATGTGCCAAAAAGGGCAGGACTTGCAGCTATAGTCTTGAAGAAAAGCAAGAAAGCCACACAACTGGATCTCTATCAGCTCACATATTATAGTTCTGTCCTGTAGTCTGCTGTCCTTCCATGCCACTAGAAGTCAAGCAAATTTTGTGTTTTGTACCAAAAAGAAAAGTAACCGTATTTTTTGTAAGAGTCACACCTTTAGAAATTATTTGCTGGCATTTCACAGCATCAAAAGGGTTTGGTTTTTTTTCACTTGTTTTTAGAGCCTGTAATACCATTGGCTTGACAAATATAATGTAAGTTCTAAGGTGACTCTATAAATACCAGAGTTTTGTGGCATCTTCAAACAGCTCAGTAATGGTTTCAGAGGAAGCAATCACATAGAAAAAAGAAATGCCTGCCTTAAGAAAAAGGCTATGCTCACAGGATAGACAGACATGAGAAAGAACAAGGGCTTGTGATGACTTCCATGCACAGCTTGAAGGAAGTTATAAAGGGAAGGAAGGCTATCTTGGAGAATCCTTTTTCATATATAAGTAAAAATTCTCTCTCACTGTGGTAAGGAGCAGCACAATTGGGAAAGCAATGAAGTGTATTATCTAGTATGACCTGTTCAGACCTTGTTCAGCATTGTCTGACTAGGTGGTGGTGTCTAGAGGAAGGGGCTGGTGGAAAATGGTCAACCAGAAGGCTTGAGGCAGATAGTCTGCTCAAAGCTGGTGACTGTCTTTATTTCTCAAAGTATAAAACATGCTTTTTAAATGCACATTTTTCTGCTCTCCAGTACGAATCCTGTTACATATAACAGAGATAATTATGATTGTGCTAGACAGAAAGGAAAAGACTAAGACTTTTTCTGACAAGGATAATTTTACTGTGCCTATAAAGAGGGTGACTCCAAAGCAGGGCACAGAAAAAAGGCATGAAAGCCAACTCCAACCTGACAGCAGAATTTACAGGGGGAGGCAGCCCCCTGCAGCACAGTGCTGAGACACCTGATGAGCTTTACTCCTGCTTCTAGCAGCACTTGGTCTCCTGACTCCCTGGTGGGGAACACCTGAGACTCCCATCAAGCACACACATTATTGTTATAAACTTGAAGACTCTGTTACGAGAAATCATAAAAAAATTGTTATTAGAAGCAATGCAATCGCTCAGTCCCTTTACCAAAACGAACCAAGCCTGGTATTCCTGAGTTCTTTTCTTTCCATGCTATGTATTTGGGTGAAAAACATGAAAAAGAGGAAATTTCTGAGCCCACAGAGTGGTAAACTATTTTCTTTGGTCTTCCCTCTTTCTGTAATGGACAGTGAAACAACTTGGTTTACTTCTCAGCTGTTTGTGACTGAGCAGAGATTTGTGCAGTGAAAGAAGCTGCATTTCTGTGGGTTCCTCATGACCTTGTTATATCCTTATGCTAGGGACCAACATGTGGAAGAAAGCACAGGATGTGGCACTTATCACTGGCAGCAGAGCCAGTATTTAGGTAGCGTATGTGGACACTTGGTCTATGTTTTTACAGTTGCTTTATTCCCCAAAATATCTTTCTCTTGCTAAAAACGAAGCTATCCACAACCTGCTCATCTTTACCTGGAAGAGGTATTGAAGGGAAAAAAGTTGTAGCTCCAGGAAGATTCCCTTTAAATGTAATTATTTTCTAATTTAGTGTCTGATAAATGCTGCTAGAAAAGAAAGACAAAACATTTTTCTCAGATGTTTTAGGTCAATATTCCTTTTCAGCCGAGATTAACTGTAAAAGGCTACTCAAGGTTAATAGTTTGAAGCTACGAGGACACATAATAATTTATCAATTAATCTCAGTATCCAACAGCTGTCATGTGAAAAACAGTTCATGCAGCCAAACAAAACAACAGATTCATTGGCTCTTTAAACATTAATGCAAAGAGTTAGCTTAATGTCATCCTATCGGGCTCATGGGCACCCTGTTATCCATGGTTTGCCTGCAGGGCCCACTTCATCATTTTTTTCAGAGATTAAGATGAAAAGAAGACAGTTATTATTCAAACAGAATTGTTCCCTGCCTGAGCTACTTGCTAGCTCTCACAGCACCACAGCAAATTATTTGTATGAGTTTAGTATATTAACTGGAATTGATAGAATTTCATTCAGTAATGCTCATTTGCTCTCATGGCCTGGGGTCTTTCATCCACTGCTGTGTGTTCCATCTCTGAAGTACCCTGGAGTCTACTCAGAAAAAAACAGAGGTGCTCTGTAAATGGAGCCCATCTGCTTCCCTCCATCACCAAATGTATAAGAACTAAATTCATGGGCATGGCTGTGGAAGAGCTGGGCAGCACATGGATGTTCCGTAAGATGCAGGTTGACTCTGCAGAGCTGCCTATCCTTGCTCCAAAATATCCACGGACTGCTAAGAAAAATGACTGCATAAACTGGTCCACAAAGGCAGAAGTGGTCAAGGACTGGTTCTGTTTGAGACGCTGTTGATTTCTCACTGTGTCGTTTCTGACCATTCCACAAACTAGAAAGGACAATCTCAGTTAGTGATCAGCAATCACCATGCTGCTCTTGAACATGCTGTGGATGGGAAGGGCGTTGTACAAAAGCATTGTTCTTTGTTCTTTTAGTTAAAAAAAAAAAAAAAAAGTTACTTGCCTCTTTTCATTTGCCTTACAATTTCAATTGTTCATGACAGTCTATTCTAATTCCTCTGTAGTTTACTGAATTTGCAAGGAGTTGCATGCAGTTGAAATAGCCACATCCTACTGTGAGTACTACAAGAAGTTTTCAACATGGAGAACATTAAGGGAACAGTCTTTGCATTTTTAAAGAAAAGATTATGCGGGTAGAAAGACTTGGAGTCCTGTTGTAGATGACCTTTACTTGGCCTTAATTCTCCTCAGAGGATCGGGAGAACCTTATCAACTGCTGAAAACAAAAGCAAGTCAAGAGTAGAATTAGGTGACAATGGCAATGATTATTAGGCACAAAAAGCCAAAAGCAAAAACTTCAAAAGAGCAAAGTGAACCTATGCAAATCCAGACCCCACGGTTTCTTCAGAATGGTGTTTTCCTTATGTTTTAAACTGGCCTATTAAGAGTGCTCAAAATTTCTTAGTCATGGCTATGGTGCATTATAAGTGATTTCTAACTGTACACTGGCATAAGAAGGAGAGGACCTTCTGCCTCTTCACTGTTGGGAAAGAAACTATTGCCAAGCTCAAACCACCAATCCTCTCTACAGGTGGTGCAACAAATGTGACACCTTCCCTTTGCATTTTTGTATTTCAGTAGTTAGATATTTCCTTAAACAAAAACATGTTTTTTCTGATAAACATGTTTATCTGAAGATAAACATGGGATCCATGTCTTTAAAGGTATTGTAAACAGATGCTTGTTTACAGTGGAACAATTTTGAGCACAGGCTTGTGTTCAAGTCTGGAGAAAACACGTCAGCATGTAGCCAACAGCTAAAAATCAGTCAGGAAATGTTTGGAGATCTCTATTTCTAATCCAGTTCATTTCCCTGTTTGCTCTAGAAGACCTGATTTGTTCTGAATTTTTGTGTCCTTGCAAAACCTTGCTTCAACAATCTCCCCTTGGCTATGCCCCTGCCCTTCATTATCAGAATGATTTCTGTTCCTAAGATTTGTGCCAAGAAAACTAAACAGACTATTGGAAATCTTGATGGCAACAGTACATGAAATGTCACCAGATCAGCTTTCTGGATTTATTTATTGCACACTGTAATTTGATTATGAGAATAATACCAGGTTTTAAATTTAATGAATCAAACAGCCAAAATTGGGGTATTGGTGTGGGGTTGGGTTTTTTTCCATTTGCTTTAGCCAGCTCTTCTTAGATCTGTGGAAGTGTTGGTTGGAACCTTAACCTTTCAATTCAGCTTCTTCAATTATTCATAATAGAATAACCCTGCAAGAGCTAAAATGATGGGATTCCCCCTGCTTGTGGAAAACAAATCTTCCAGCTATATTTAATATTTAAAGCACTCACAATCTATTGCTCAATAGAACTGGCAGGGGGAAATCACCATTCATACACCTACACTGATCAATAAAAAATCAGAAACAGAATGTATAAGCGCTGGTAATTATCAGTTGCTCTTTATGAAGCTATAAATTGACTCAGCCTTCAGGAGGCAGTAGTTGCCAGCAGAGCTGAGTCACACTATCCATGCATTAGATAAAATACTTTATTTAGCTGCTTTAAAAATCCTTCTTTGTATCAAGGCTTTAAGTAAAAATAATCTCCCTGAAATGTCATTAATAATAAAGAAGACCTATACCATAATTTTAAGAGAATAACATGGGCTGTATATCACACAGTATTTTTTGACAAGACAGCCGACTGCAATTCGTGCTGCTTGAAGCACTCCTCCTAATGATGCTCTGCTTGTACGTACAGAGCCCCCATTCCCATTTTCAGCTTCTGTTTTACATGTGAAAATTATACTTGTATATGTATTATAGTCCTTGTTGGCCTAAGATCTCTGTCAAAGCTGTTAAAATAATTCTCATTAATCTTGCCTTCTTTTGAGAAGTCAGATGTTGTATTTCCACAATTACTAATTGTGGTTACAGTGTTAAAAGAAAAAGGAATTTCCTAACAGTGGAAAAAAGAGTTTAGGGAGCTGCATTATCCCTAAAGGTATTTTTATCTTCACTTTTGGATAACAGCTGCTTAATGCTTCATCCAAGTCCAATAAATAGAAAATTGCTATGTTAAGGTGGAAAGAACAAGGCAAGCAACAGGACAACTACTAGAGAAGGACAAGAAAGGGCTGAATTCACCAGCAGGAGTAAGGATTGCTAGAGTTAGACCTTTAGAAAACTATTTATTTCTGTGTCCTGGGCCTAAAGGCATAGCACAGGGGCAGCTTCTGCTGGCTCAGAAGAGCTGTCCCTTTGTTTACCTGGGCTCTCACAGGGATCCCCTGTGCTGTATTTACTGTTTCACTTGGCCGGGGTCTTGGGGACAGGTTGCCTCCATACCCTGTGTAAAAAGCCAGACAGAATCCAGGCTCTAGTGAGCTCTGAAAGCATTAACTGGTTGTTTACATTAACGATGTTGTCTGTAGTGAAATTGGTGTAGGGAGGCATGAGGAGAATGATTTTGCTGTCATGTAAGACTGAAAAGAACCAAACCAAGATATATTGGTCCATGATAATATATCAAAAATTTGAAAATTGTAATTGAGTTCTGTTGTGCAGATAAGGCAGAATTGAGTTACAAACCTTTCTTTCATCTGTTTGTTATAAAATGGCTTTTAGAAGCTTTTAGTCAATCTCTAATTATGACATTGCACGTTAAGGTTAATGACAGAGGAACATATGAAAGCATAGGTCTCACAGGCTGGTGCCCCAAAAGACTCCTAGATTAATTGGTGATCCTAAATTAATGGAGAGCCATCAAATCCTTATACCTGGCTGTGAATTTTTTTCAGTGATAGTAGTGAAATTCTTTTTGGTTTTGTTGTAAGTTGTCACAGAAAAGAACTGTTTTGGTGCCCTAGCTGGTAAACAGCCTACCAAAGCACATCTGCTGGAGATAAGAGTTAATTGTCTGCACCAGACCTACCTGAGTAAACACCTCCACCGTGGAGGTGCAAGCATGGGAAAGACCAAAACAAAGAACAGGGAAGTCATGGGACACACTCTCTGACAATTTTCAAGTTAACAAGTGACTGGTAATACCTAGTGAAAGCAAGTTCTACCTTTGCATCCCGTGGCTGGAGGGATTGTACTGTAGGAAGAGTAGAGCTTTACTGAAGTAAAGGTGAATGTCTGAAGTCAGTAGCAGGGAAGGTCAGCTTCAAATCTCTATTTGGTGGGCTATAAATCCTAGTTCTCCTCCTGTCTGGGTTGAAAAGTGTTACAGAAATAGCTTTTGCAGACAGGTGTGGGTTTTTTCTTCAGTCATGAAAGCTGTAAAATTCAGGATGCCGCAGGAAAGCTATTTGAATTCCTCATCTAGAAAGTGTATTATTAAATTCTGTGATATTGGCAGAGTGCTGCTAACTCTCCTCATTTCCAAATCAGCAGGGTAAGCTGAAAAAAATGCTCCATAAAATCAAATCAATATAAGAAATAAAAGAATTCTTTCCTGAAATTTGGCAATAGTTTTTTACACTGTTTGTCAGTAGTCAAGCAAGACTTTCTCATATACAGCAAATGATGCAGGTGCTGTAGACCTTTATCTTCCAAGATCCCAAGATAAAAAATTAACCCAAAACTGGCTGGCATGCCAAACACCTCGTACTCCTGTCAATAGCTAAAGATAATCTTCCCATCTCATCCAACAAAGATGGTGCTAGAGAGTTGTACAATTTGCACACTATGGGAGTTCTTTCACTATGAGCCATTATTTGCTACCTGGTGGAATTCAGGTATCAGTGTCAAGAAATAATATGAAATACCTTAGCCCCAAAATTTTCCAAAAAACAAATACCAACTGGGTAAGCCTTGTCTCTCAGCAGAAGCTGCTATGACTAACAGGCAGTGTCAAAGGCAGCTTTGGCAATCTCAGAGCTATCAAGACTTGAGCTGTCTTGAACTCTTGTTAATATTGTTAAATGTAGTTCTGCAAACAGATGAAAAGGAACAGGGGCAGATGCATCAAAGATGATATAATGTTCAGGAAATTCTGAACTAGTCAATTAACAAGAGGAAAGCAAGCTATGTAATCCTAGATCAAAAGTAGCAAATTGAGACCTCTAGATATAATGAGCTAAGTTGTGTTGGGATTTCTTTAACAACTACCATGGCATCTTCTTATATCATCACAAAGTTGTCTCCTTTTGACTCCTCTTGACATGCTTTCTCTTCTCCAGACTTGCTAATTAACAGCAAAAATGCAAAGGAACCGGAGGACAGACAAAGACTATTTTGCATTCAGTAGCAGAAAAGCAAGTAAAATTGTCACCTATTCATTCAGCAATGTAGATTTAGTTCTAAGTATTAGTTTGACTTCTGGACAAGGCTTTGCTGTTTCTCTCCTGGTTGTGAAATTATATTGGCAAAACAGGTTTTACACAGAGTTTTCTTTGCTCATCATCCTGGATTTACCAACTAGACCTCTACACAGATTTCAAGGAGATCATGGGTATTGTATAGCTCCTGTCCTTTTGTGGTCTTCCTTTCAGAAAACGTGTATTTAATCCTAGTGTTTGTAGATGAAGCCTTGGAGATGCAGTTTAAGCATAATAAGCACTTGCAGCCTTGCCACCTGACACTGCAGGCAGCCTTTATGTGGGGAGCAGAACCAAGAGCTGAGGTCACCTTGTGTGGACCTCAGGGTTTTTCCAGGTGAGTGTAAAAGTCTCCTTTATATGGTAGAAGTCAGTGAATAGAGGAGACTTGCCAGATTTCTCAGCTGTAGACAACCCTGAGCACCACCACAACCAACCTACCTGTTCATGTTACCAGATAGAAGAGTGAGATTTTGCTTTAGACTTTTCCTACTTAGAGGCCAAGTACCAGAAGTCTGGCCTCAGGGAAAGCTGAAAAAGGGGACCCCTGCTGCCTAATGTCTACCTAGTCCTGGCAGTGGTTTGGCATGATGAAATACAAGTACAGTTTGAGTGTTCACATGGGTATTTGTAGGAAGGTCTTACTAAGCATATCAGCAGTTTACCTGCTGAACCAGAAGGCTAGGAAGTTATTCTGGATGCTTCCTCATGCTAATACAGCTTCTGAGGAGCATCCAGAGTAGTATTTCCTAGATGAGGATTATAATGATGACATACATTATTTGGTTTTCAGGAGTGTCCAACAGTACTTGAAATGTCCCTGATCAGTGCAGCCTACAATCATCTTCTGAGATCAAAAATATGTCATCCCATAACAGGTATCTTTCATAATTCTGCACAAATAATTTTAAATAGAAAATATAATTCCACCTCCACCTCAACTACCTCTTCTCAGCTTAAGCTCTATGGAGCCAAGAATTTAGGCTACTATATTATAGTACTATGGCTTGTTGTGTATACCTTGTTCTCTGTATGTATGTTTTACAACAAATGAGAAATGCTGAAGACTCAAGTCTCTGAGCTAGAGCTGTTTTTTAAATTCAGAAAAAATAGAAAGACCCTTTAATAAGCCCCCTGCATTTTGTAGCAGCAGTATCATGAGCAGTTTCTATGGAAACATCATTTGCAGGAGCAGGAAGTGTTCCTTTTACAATTAGATTATAGGAGGTAGTTAAATTTTTGATCCAACACACATCAGAGCATGGAGAATTCCCAGCCCAGTGCCTCACACTGTTTGAGATAGGAGAAGTACTGCACTCTCCATGCAGTGCTGTCTGGAATAATGAGTGGAAGGAGGAGGAATCTACAGAAAGTGAGAGAGCATCTACAGTTCCCACCAGTGAAAGACTCCAGTTTTTAGTTCCCATATGGCAAGGATTGAGCAATGGCTGGATTTGTCTCATGCCTGGAGCCTGACCTCAGATGCACTCTCTGGTTCATTAGCCATCAGGATATGTGGAGGATGTGATGACTGCTGCATTTTACAGTTATCTGGGTATCAGGTAGATAATACTATGAATAAGTCCTGATCCTGAGGGTCTGCCTACACTGTGGTTACCTCTGTGCCATCTTTAACTAACACTACTCATGTGGATTTGGCACAATTATTGAAAATTAGTGAGCTCCAGTATATTTGTAAAACATCTCATAGGATAATTTGTTGCCTTGAAAGTCAGTTATTTCAGGAAATTATCCTATGAAGAACAATCTTTAATGTGGCAAGTAGACTCTTAGCAATATCACAGTTATTTTAAGTTTAAACCAGGCCTGTATGTCCTAAAACAGTATATACATGCTTTAGTAAACTTTTCAGGGAGAAAGCATCAAGCAGCAAGAGAAGCTGTAAGAAGCTGGGCTGAAGGCAAGAGGCTTGGCAATGGGAAAAAGCCATCAGTGGAAGGACGATGGGGATATGCTGCTAAGAAGAAGCAAGTATAAAAGGTCCTGGCCCAAGGTGGAAAAGGTCCAGATAGTAGAAGGGATCAAGTGTGATGTTCCTTGAGCTGGGGAAGAAACAAGTGGAGGATGAATGCCCACATGTAGAGAGTCTCGCTTGAGTGGTGGGAAGGACTAGTGGAGGTGGTGGCATCCTGTTGAACATATAAGAACAAAAGGCGAGATCCTGATGGAGCAGAAGGTGCAAGATCTGGTAACAGATTTACAGAGATATTGTCAGAAGTGTCTGCATGTGCCCACAGCAAGTGTCAGGGAAGATTCTGATATTTGCCTTTCAAGGAGGAGCCTGAGTTCTGATTAGTGTTTGGATCAGTGTGTCCTGTCTTCCTGTCCTAGTTATTCAGCAGAAAATTTAAATCCTTAACTAAGCCAATGTTAGTAAGTCAGTATCTTTCTATTTCATTTAAAGAAGCATTAAAAGTATGGAATTATTGTTATTAGATTTGGAATCCGAAATTCCAGATACAGTAGGAAGTCTTTACTTATCTGGAAGTTTTACTGATCTTAATGATAACAGACTGCAAGGGATGAATTGCTGATTTTCAGAAATCATGACTCTGAATTGTCCCCTTCCATATTATAGGATTAAAAAAAGAGTTGACACAGTTCTTCTTTTTCCCTGTTTTCTCAGCCTTTTCGGTCATGTTCTTCAGATATTTTCTGAAGCTATGAGTGCTAGAATTTCTGTTTCTCTAAAATAAAATTTTAGGTTTCTGGATATCTTGGACAGTTAAAGAAAACACTATCATGAGACACAAGATAACAATGCAAGTTTAAGGCACAAAATTCAAGACTACAATTAAAAAGGTTAAGAACCTAAAAAGCCATAGTCAACCTGACTTAAAGTCAACTTGATTCTCCAGTTTTTATGTCTGTACAACATGCTGGTCTGAAAGGAAATTGGATTGAGTACTGCTTTATGCACATTGCTGCGTATTAGTGAGTCCAACTTCCAACTGGGAAGTGGCAAGGAGAATTCGACTTAGTTTTGGGGTTAAAATGAGACTGTGATTACGCTGAGTCCAGCTACTCAGAATACCAGAAATGAGCCATAATTGTGTCTCCAGAGACTCTGCAGCAGCTTTAGTATCTGCTCTCTTTTTCCCCTGTAAAATATAACACTATAATTTTTACTACCAAATGCAACAGTTTGCCACTGCCGTATGGCTATGTATAGCTAACTGCTTTGTAAAATTACCTCCCAGGAGTCCTGTGAAAATGAGATAAGAATCTTGTGTAATATATGCACGGTCACTAAGATTGCATTTCAGAAAGCCATTTTACAAATGTAAACTAATGCATGTAAGCCTCCTGGTTTCCTACTGGTTCACTGGGCATCAAGTACAGAGGTTTTAAATCCACGTTTATTTGCAAGTAGAAAATCAAGTTCAATTCACTTATGAAATCATTTGTAACTTTTAGACAAAATACCTCCAGTCATTGAAACAACTCTAGAAAACAAGTTCTTCTGAAGATGTAGAGATGCAAGCTTCAGGCACAGACATTTTAAATACATTAAGCCATCGACACAGTAAGTTCTCACCAGCAAGGAAGGATTTTTATGCTTGGTGCAGAGCTGGCTATAAGGATAAGGCCACATTGTACTCCTTGGTTCTGCAAAATCCTCTCTTGAGCCCATCAAGGAGCCACAGTCTTCAGGGAGTGGGGAAGCCCATTCAGGCTAGTTATCCTTTTCCTATTCCAGGTGCTACTCCAGAGGATCATATTTTCTAGGTTTGATTGCTCGAGCACTGATCTTCAGAGACATTGCTTTCCACAAGGGTTTCCTTTGGTTTTTCTTCTCTTGAGTTTTGGAATTGTGGATGGAAGGGAAATTGAATGGATTGTGTCCCTTCCTCACTCTTTTGCAGCTGCATAGGCAACATGCTGAGATGAAATTACTTTGTAAATAACATTATTTCAGAAAGAGAACATTTGCCTTAATAGCAAGACTTTGTGATCCCCCAAGAATATGTTTTATTACTGTTAGTAGCTGCTAGGGGACACTGAAAAAACATTTAACACAGTCTGAAATTAATAAGGCAGGACTTATGGTAAACAAATGCCCAATTTCTCTCATTAAGAGAAAGAAATAGCACAGTAATCAAGACTCTGGCTTATGCAATATATCATACTGCTACTGTACTGGAAAGGCACTGCAGGGAGGACAGGAATAATGCTGGAAAAACAGGAGAAAGGCAAAAGCTCTGTTTAACCATTTTCCTTGCTCTTTCAGGATGGAGAGAAAAACCCCAAAAAACTTTTTAGGTATGTAAGAGAAAAGCAGTGCGTGGATTTACTGACTGCAGAAGGGGAGTGGTGTTGGTTTTGCTCAGTAAAGGGCTACCAATGTTAAACTTCCCAGACTGAGGTTGGGGAAGAGAGGCCCCAGTCCTGGGAGGTTTCTGGCCATGCTGCAGCCCCTGGAGGGAGGACCTGTGAGGTCGTGTGGAAGGACTTCAGGTAAACATACAGGCTGTCAGGGAGGGGTCTTTCTACTTGCCTCACAGAAGTTTTTGGGTGCATCAATGGTTACGTGAAGTAACTAAAGGAGGCTGAGCTTCTCCAGGTGCTTTTCCATCTTCCAAAAGCTCTCTGATTTTTGTCACAGCTTGCACATTTTATTGACAAATTGGAAGCATCAGATCACTGTCAGATACTCATAAATAATTTTATTTGGTGCTGGGCAGTGTCTGTCAGGTACAGTGTTTCAGAGAAGTTTTGCTGCAAGCTTTTTGGGTGAAGCTTTGCATGCATTTTTTGGGTGAAGAGCAAAATGTAAATAGTCCCAGTGAGGACCTGAAGCTGAAACAGACCTATTCCTGCAAAACATGGAATCACATTATTTTTAATATTTAATTACCCATGAATACCCCCAGCAGGGTTTGAATTTTTAATTTAATTCTATAGCTTGCTTCTAAAACCTTATTGCTAATACTTTTTCATTCTGTTTCACGTACGTTATGAGAACAGAAGGTTGAAATGGGTAGAGTTTTAAAATTATTATTATTATTATTATTATTATTTGCCTAGAATGAAAGCACAAATATTTCCTAAAGCCTGTTAAGGTTGGAAAAGGTACATTAACTGGTGAAGTTTTATAGATTTTTTATAATTTTCTGTTATCTACAGGAATTGTCACCTTCCATGACAGTAAATCTGAAGTGGCAATTTTGTAAAATAGTGAGAGGTTTATTCTTTAATCTATAGTGATAAGGACTTTATTTAGCTAAGAGGAGGAAAAATGCTGAAGTGAGCACATGCTGCTTTAAAGGTATGTGGTGCACTGAATAGGAACTTCTGCCTTTGATGACACCTTTCTTCTTGATCTAAGATTCCTCTATTTCCAAACTTCTTTAATAAATTGTCTACTGCTGGGCAGGAATAAATTGAACAAATCCTCCAATCATGTCAAAAGTACAGCATTGAACAAGGCAGAGGGGAAAATTAAATTTCATATTATGACCTAATAAAATACCCTTTTGTGAAAACTGTTTAGCACAGTGGCTTTGAATTCAATGATAAGCACTAGGTCATCAGCCTAATTTCTGTTTCAGAGTTACCTGAGTCTCAAGAATCACATGAACAAACCAGCAAATTATTTATTTTGGCATCAATAGCTGCCTTTAATATGCTGATATGGTTGGAAATGGACTTTCTGCATATAATTCCTTGGAGTTTGACATCCAGAACAGTAACTGAGTAACAGAGTAGGCAGCAAAAAGGCATGTAAAGGACTATGGGGAAAGGTTAAAGATGTCTCCAGTCACATTGCCTGGACAATTTAGTGTGGAAATCACATATTTCCTGAAATTCTTTTATGAGGGTTTTCTCTTCTGCAGACTGAATTTCCCCACAGTGAAGATTTTTTAAGATTGGATTATTTTAATGAGTAATTTACTGTTAATCAAAACCATGGTTCTAGCTACCTGGGACTATGGGAACTTGTGCTTGTGAAGACCTGCTCCTTAGATACATTAAAATTATAATTAATTTCTAGTGGTTTCTTATTGGTCAAAGTGAGAATACTTCTCTAATATATAATCTACAGAGACACTTTGAAAACCTTTCTATATATAAGCAGATATTTGTGTAACAGAGTCCACCTGGAAGATCTCCGCTAGGAGAAAGATCTAGTTCTCAAGAGCACTGATTGATGTTAAATGCTTCTCACAAAGCCTCCATGGAGGAACTGCTCTCCTTCATGGTTATCCTGTGGAAAAGCACAGGACAACCTAAAAGTTATCCTAACAGAATAGACCAAGCTTGGTTAAATAAAAGGAGACATTGAAGGTTTTCAAGAGAACACCTTTGAAGAAATTGGTGGCCCCCTACAAGTGGAAACTGTCTGTGATGAATGTCTTTAAAAGTCCCCTCTTCATAGAAAACGAACAAGTTACTTGTCTGGTCCTAATTTATTACTGGGCGGGATGTGTATATGTCACAAAGAGCATTTTATTGAATACCAAAAAAATTGCAGAGTAGCCTAATAATTCATAATCATTGTAACATTTGCCTAGATAAAGTGTTAGTTTTCTTCTGTTTGCATTAGTACAGTCTCTCTAAATCTGAACCAGATGTCACTGTGCAAGTGCTGAAAACCTCCACCTCCATAATGGGACTGTAGAGGCTGTTCAAATTTTCCTGGTTTTGGAGGGACCATATATAATGCTCCTGTAGCTTAAGTTAAACCTGGCTGTTGGAAATACAGCAGTGAATAATTGGATTTGATCTTGCTGAGCTGCAAGACAGAGTTATCATGTAGGGAGAGATTATAAAAATCTTAATCTTCTTCAGAGAGGGCATGGGTGTGTGATTGTGTCCATGGGGTTACCTGTCAACCTGGCAGGTCCCTCCACCAGGGAAAGGAGGGATGTCAGGGTGAGAACAATTGTCTTTCCATGATTGTTTGGTCAGCATTTCTTGAAAAAGTGCTGGCTGCTCAATTGAACTAAAATAAGTTGGCAAAAAAGGAGCTTAGTAAAGGAGGAGATGGAGATTTTCAGTTGAGGTTGTAGTAGAAATTGTATGTGCATCCACTAAGCTCACCAGTTCCTTTGCTGCTGTTTGTATGAGCCTGTGGTCTTCTTCCCACAGGTGTCCAAGTCTGCAGGGCAACCTTGGGGTGTCCCATTGGTCTCGCTGGTCTAGTAGATAGGGGTGGTGATCCGGTCCTAGGAGACAACTTGAGACTGGTGCTCTTCTCCTTTATATAGTTAATTCCTGGAATGTGCTACAGTGGTTACCCAATCATTGTTTCATGTTTGTAATGAAAATTCTTTATCAGCTCCTGCATTTCTTTGGTCCAGTTATTTGTATAGACTTTAAGTCTTTTCTGGTTGGTGATTTACATTAAAACACTCTCTGAGCCACTTGATTAATTCAAGGCCTGGTTATCACCGGATGTCCTTGCTCAGTGCTAGCTGTGGCACCAATTGTGTGCCTCTTTTGTCTGCAACCTCAGCACATCCCACACCAAATCCTCTGGTTGACCTTCAGCATTTGTCACATCACGGAGGTCTTGCCGTGATCAGCTGAGTAAAACTGGTTCAGTGGGTTGCCGAGAGGTCTCTTAGACACTGCTTATCTCTTGGATGTCTTGCTCGAGACAAGCATCAGACACCATAAGTGTCTGAATCTCTTGGATTGTTCGAGACAAGCACCATATATCCTGAATGTCACAGCCCCCAGAAGCACCTGAAAAGAAAGCTAGCTTCACTGAATATTGAGCAATAAAATTAGGGTGGAAAAATAAGAAGAAATTCAGTGAAGGGAGGAGAGGATATGCACGGAAAATTAAAAGAAAGGGGCTAAGTGACGATTTAAACAAAATTCTGTAGAGAATAAACAAGCAAGGAAAGCTGCCTGGAAATAATAAAGAGGATAGAGCATATGGGAGCTGGGTGGGCAGAGAGCTGGAAAGGGACAAGTGGCAGATGGGTAGCTTTGCTGAGGCAACACGTGCGCATTTACATTAGTCTGCCTCCTCGTAAGTGAACTGAAGGTCTTCACCAGACTTCTCTGAGATTTGCAAAGCTTGGATTTCACTGAAGTTGGCAGATGTCTTCCAGAGATGTTATTGATATACTAGGCTTTTTGAAGTTCTGCTTCCCTGGAATTTGGCCCCAAAAAAAAGTCATTTGACTAATTTTTTTGCTTAGTGCGCTTACGTCTGAGCTTCACATAACAACTTTATAATATTAACTATCTGATGCCAACTCGTTATACGTTATTATACAAAGATTTTATTGTTGTGGGTTAGGAATATTGACATTATTAATAGCTAGCAAGATCATAGCTGTGTTGGGCAAAGAATTTTAAATAAGCGTTAGTAAAGTGACATGTCCTCATAAATTTTGCTGTGCCATATTTCAGACACATTTGTACAACCTTAGAGAGTTTTAGTTTTACCAGTAATGTCACATATCATTGCTCTTCTCTATCTAAACATGTATTCTTGCACTATTTAATTCTCAGATCTCTTTTGTAAGAGAGTTTAAAATGTATTTGGAAAATATTTTATATACTTGAAGTCAAACTATCATGTAACTGTGCATCTCTGGACACTCATGTTTTAAGACATCAGACAGACATTTTTGACCCAGAAAAAAGCAGGATAACTTCATTCTGAAGCTGTATTGTTGTCAGTTATTAATTGAAATAAGTAAGATTCTGGGGAAAAATCACATTTGGGAAAAAATCACACAGAAGAGAGCATGGAGGACACACAGAGTAAGAACAAGGCCTAGATGACAGTGAAACGGTAAGAATTAGACAAAAACAGATTCCAATTAGAGAAAAACACATGCCAAATGGTCAACAGCCTGGCCTTGAGACAGGCCTGCAGGACACCTGCAAGACAGATGAAAGGGATGGAAAGAAGCACTCCCCACAGCTTGTCTTGGTTACAGCCTTGAGCACTGGGGAAAAACACATTGAGTAATTGAAATCACCGTATTAATATATTAATGAGCCATTAGCATACTAAAATTCACACTCACAGGCTAGAGGGACCCCTACTAACAACAAGCTCCTTACTCTTGGAGCATCCACAGTGAAATTCCTGAACATTGCCACTTTCAATGGAAGCGAGGAATTAGTTGGCCAATCCTGTGTGCCAGTGATAGAATAACGTTAGAGATAAAGTTCTTTCTCACATTTTTGGGTATAAAAGTAGCACTTGTGTTTTGGGAAACTGAGCTTGCTTTGTGGACTACCACCCTGCTCCCTCTTCTGCACAGAACTGGATATTGAAGCAAATATCTCAACTCTGTGTGTGAATTGGCTTCTTGCACACCGGGTAACGGACCCCACTTTCGGGACAACAGTATAACTGTGCTTTTATTAACTTGTCTTCTTTAAAACAACTTTTAAAAAAAAAAACCTGATTCTTAGCAAAAGGAATTAATCAGTGTGATAGTTACTACTATTACAAAAATGACAACAGCAAAAAAACTAAACAAATCCAAAAAAAACCCCAAGCAACAACGCTACCACCACAAAAAAAACCCCAAACCCAGACAAAGTACATCTAATTGTTCTACATATGGAGTATTTTTTCGTACAAAAGGTTTATAAAGCATGCTTAGCACATAAATGTTGGCTCTGACTTTGATCTCAGCATGGAAATTGGACAGTGCTCCATCCACTCTAGGAGAAGCATCTTTGTAAGTAATGAGGAGTCTTTCTTTAGGATCTTTTTTTTCATACTCCATATGCACCCCGTCTATTGTAGAGACAGCTTCATTGTCCCCTGGTTTTCAGTAATTAATGATTAGAAAATCAGCTCTTGTTTAAATCATGGGTGGTAGAAACAGCTGTCTTTAGCATGGGAAAGACTGGTTCTTTCAGCCAGCAGCGTTAACATCACTATGTGCCAGTTGAACAGGCCAGGATCCAGTTCCAGGTGTTAACTTACATTTTGTAAGATTAAGGTACTTATTTTGTTAATAATGAAGGCAGGAAATGGGAGTTCTTAATTAAGTGATGTTTTAAGCTAAAATGTTCTAAATGTACACAAATGAATATAGCTCTTTTTTGAGATCAGTCCACTACAGTGATTTTCACTAACAACCTTGTAACCTCCTTGTTAGGTTACCAGTGTCAGGTAAACTGTGGAATTCAATAGTCAGTCTGAAATGTGAATAAAATATCTTAGATACAGAAGATTAGATTAATAATACAAAATATGACCTATGTCTCTAAAATATGAGAATGTGGGATTAACAAAATTCTAATGATTTTTAAAATTGTAGGAATACCCCGTGAATTTTCCCTGAAGTGTAAAAAGCTTTGCTATATATTCCAAGCTCTAGGTTCAAATGCAGAAAAAAACAACAGCATAAACTGGGTGTTAAATCAACTTTTTGTCTGTTTTTACTAGTAAGCACTATTGACCAAAAATTAGCTTAATGTGTTTAATGTTGTAGTGAAAATATTGTGGTTCATTATGTGAAGCTTTACAAAGGGTTAAAACACATCTTTGCTTAAACCATGTGTTATGCTTCAGAGGCTTAGCCTGTCATCCTTTTTCTCTGAGGTAAAAGCTGTGATCAGCAAATAACTGCTTCCACTGTACTTATTATAGTACCCACATGTTTCAGACTGCTCTATTCTTCTTGTCAAAGTGGACATGTCCCTGAGGAGGTAAGAAGGAGATAACAGATGTCTGCATCCTGCAGTGTGGAAAATCACTTCAGGCTTCATCTTGATTTGTGCAAAGGCAAACGATGCAATATCTTCATCTCTGGGAAAGAGAAAATATTACTGTTGCATGCTGAGATGCTTAGGGAGTGAAGGTATCACTCGACTGTCACCATGTTTGCTGGGATTCATGGCCTCATAAAATGAGATAACACGATGGAATATTTTGCAAGTAATTAAATGTCTTCCCAAGCATGTGAAGTTGCTTCCTGCTTCCTGTTATTCTTGATGTTAGTCATCTGCAGTAAATATTTTACTGATGACTAAACGAAGCACACAAACAGGTCCTTGATAGAGGAGAGTCCTCATTGGCACAGCACCAGAAGCCATTGTTGGCTTTCCCTGTGCAGGTGGATGTAGTAAGGTGAGTTTTGGTAGGAACTGCTCGGCCACAAGATGGAAGTGTTTGGCCAGGCGTAGGGTTCTGGGTGGCCTTGGTGAAGTGGCTACCCTGGCATGCAGCTGCTCTGCACCCTGCACAGCTTGGCAGACAGATGTGCAGAGGGCTGCCCGGTTTTTTGCCTGAGCTAAGCACATTATCATCTTCTTGCTTTCACAAAGACTCAATTACAGCAGAGATTGCTTTCAAATAATTAGCACCAAATTTCCGCCTTGTAACAACAGAAATTTAATCTAAGCAAGAGCCAGCAGCCTCATTTCCTCTCTCCCTGAAAGTCACTGCTGGGCTCAGAGAAGATGCTCGTCTCCTCAAATGTTTACTGAAACCAAAGGCTTTGCTGTTGTGCTTTATAAGCAAAGCTGCACGTTGCCTCCTCCACAGAGATGTTTGTTTCACCAAACTCACACTGAAGATTACAGGTTTTCTTTCTCCCTTTTTTCAGCACGTATATAAAGCTCCTGGAGATAGTTGCTGAGCGTATGGTTGCTTCCTTCAGTTTCTTGAAGGTCACTGGATTTCTGAGAAATACTATGAGAGAGTACTGACCTCTGTTCAACCTTCAAATCTTGTGGCATTGCACAGGCTTTTAGGTCCAATACATAACAATGATAGATCTCGACTCACTTCCAAGGGTTTTCTGACTGCAGCAACTTGCAACTCTTTGTGCTAGTATTTTTTCCTCTATTTGCTGTACAGGTATTTGCGCTCCAGGTTTTCAGCTTTTCACATATGAAAAACGAATCACCTGATCTTAGGGGAGCAGAGGCAAAATGATGGAGGGTAAGATGAAGAAGTCCCTTGCCAACATGATAGGCAGATGCCTGCTAGCATCTGCAGACGCTGCAGAGCTCTGAGCTGCACTGGTGTGAGCTAATGCTTGGGGTGGGTTAGGAGTCAGATCACCAAAACGCCTTCTGTGGGCAGTGGAGAGACCAAAATTGCCCGTTTCTTTTTCTTGAGAGGACCTGCAGAGATCAGCTCCCCAGCTTGTCCTAGGTGTCTGTGTTGCAGTGGCTGTGAAGCCCTGCAGGAGGACAGACCAGTTGAACGTACCTTAGGGGGGTGCTCTGAAGCCTTGTAGTGCTCACCTAAGTAAACAACCACCTGTATTTTCCATCTGTTCTTTCTTTACTCTCACAATAAGGATCTTTGCTGAATGCATGCGTAAAAATATTGAAAAAAGCCCTTAAAAAATAGGAGACTCTTTCCTTGTGGGTGAGCAAAAGGAGGAGGGAGAAGATGGCTTTCCTTGGACTGTACTCTTCTACTCCTCACCATTTTTTTGTTGTTTCATCATTATGATGTGTATTCAGACTATCTCTAAAATAAGTCCATCTCAGCTTTTCCAGCTAGCTTTAATTATGGTTTTAATCAGTGTTTGAAACACACGCAGCCATCAAAGTCTTATTTATATGCATAGAAGCCATTCTGATTCATTACCAAGGCAGACTTGAGGTTATCATCTACCGTAGTCAGACTTAATCTTTTGACATGGGCTATTATTCTACTAAATATTCAAATCATTAACTGAAAGAAAAATATGACAACATGACAAATAAAATCCCTAGAAAATTGCTTTTTTCCATTTAATATGATTTTAAATAAGCAAATAACTCTTAATCGAATCTTTCATCCCCAAATCCTAAGTTCAGCACCTCATCAACAGAGACATTCATACCACCTACAGCATTTATAACACTGTTTATACCATGTCTAATACATGCTGGGTTTTGTACAGGCAGGTAAGGTTTTATAACTCTCAGGCTTTAACCAGGTACAGCAATGGATAATCAGATGTGAAGGTAAATCATGCCTGAACATACGTTACTAACACTATTGCTGAGTACAGTGCTCAGAAATAGGATCAGCAGTCAGCTAAATAGGGATTCTGAAGAGTATAAATCAGTTTGTATCCTGCTGAAACTACTTCTTTTTGACAGTAAGCTTTTAGAATATGTTTTTACTGTGAAAATGAAAAGCTAATAGAGGCTGGTTTTAAATGGTTGCAGCAAAGAGAGCAGGCTTAAGAGAATCATCTTGTGGGCTATTTTTTTTAAAGAAGCTGGTATTTTTAATCTTTTTTTCTGTTTTAATTCTTGCTTGAGTAGAGATACCATTAAACAGATGGCTGTTCCCATGGTTTATGGCAGTCTACTAAATTTCTCTTAATATCTTGAATATAAACAGCAATAAGATGCTTTAAAGTGCCTCTAGGTTAACAAATGCTTAAGAGCTTGTGCCAGTCAGATAGTTTTTGTGTTGGTCTTTCAGAGCAAGGAATGAATTCTACGAGATGCAAAAAAGACGATTATTTGATCTGTCAGTATTCTTTGATAGAAACCCTGCTGCTTAGCAGTACAAAGAACTCCTTGAAAAGAGAACTGAACAACAAAAGAAAATGAAGCATTCACAGGGAAGAGTATTTTACTGTTCAGTTCAAACAAAGGCTTCTACTACTTGGCTAAGTCTGGAATAGACCTGACACTTTTACCATTATATAAATAAAGCAACAGCATAACATATTCAGCGATTTCTCAATCCTCCAGGCTCCCCTAGAGTTTTAAATGGTAAGGTTTTATTATTGATAAACCTGGGTTTATTATCTTGTGGTAAGTAGAGTCCCAGTATTGAAAAAAATTATTTTTAAAAAAAAGATGTCATGCTCCATATATCCTTCCAACAAGACAGAGGAGATACAAGCAACAGCTGATACAGTGTTGGTACACTACTAATTCAATGTTGTGTTACAATGTACTGGGCCAAAGAAGTATACTCAAACCATCTCAATAAAGGTTGCTTATCAGAGTAATCCCTCTTGCCACTACTCACTAACTTAAAAGTCATTTGTAACCCTGTGGGGGAATCTTTCCTCTATTTCATGTTCTTTGGGAGAAAACCATAACACATAAACAGTATCTTAGCTTCTAACAGAGCTAAGAAGTGACTGAGAAGCCTTAAAATACAGTAAATAGCAGATAGAAGTACCTAAACAAGAAAATCAGAATTAAATTATCTCCTGGAAATATGTATCATAGGTGATTACAGCCAGCACTGTGTGCTACTGTGTTGTACAGAGCACTCTGTAAGGAATGACAATGATTTGCTGCCTGAACTATAAAGTCAGTTTATAATTTCAGTTAATTTATAGCTGCAATCAATCCTGTTAATTGGTCAGCATGGAATATAAAGAACAGCAACACCCCTGCACTGAGAGTTACAATATTATAGAGCATTTAATTTTGGAGTGACAGTAAGTATGAAATTGTTCACTGCCCATGAAGATAAACTTCTAACAATATGGGGTTACTTATTCAAATAGGTCTCCAAAGTATGTTAACAATTTATCATTTTGATTGTACAGACAATCAAGCATGAAGCACATTCATAGAAATATAGCATAAATCTAGATTTGACATTGTTCAGCTCATACTTTTTTTTTCAGGCCTGATGTTACAATCATTTGTCCAAGCATGTTATTTTATACCATGGTGATACTTCCATTGGTTTATGTAGAATCAATATATTTAAACTAAGGGGATTGAATCACTGCAATTTAGTGTAACACAAATTCAGCTGAGATTTTAGTTGAAATAATGTGAGGTGTACAAATTACTGAGGAGCCTTAATTTATGTTAAGATATACTTTGCATATCATGACATAAGCAGAATTAGGTGCCCAGGTCCAGAACAGATATCATGACTCTCCCAGCTTGTTGTTTGCCTAATACTGATGGAAGCATTAAAATCCACAGATGGCTACAAGTGGACCAGCTTCACCCAATTGTGACAAGTCTCAGCAAGTGCTAGCATCCTTCTGGCATCCAGAAATGGGGCTTTCCTCGAGGATGTGAGTGGAGGAGATCTTCTGGGTCTCTGAGACCAGAAAGCACCTGGCAGCCTCTCTGGGAAACACATGACCATCAGAGAAGTCTGTGAGACTTCCACACTGGCAGTATTTTGTTGTGCATGTAGGAGGCATGAGGTGCACAGAAGTCACAAGTTTAGTTTTTTTGTTGCCACAGAGGGGCACATACAGAAAAGCTGGTCCATAGAATGGAACTTGAATACATTTTCACATTAGTTGAAGGCCAGGTACCCATTGATAATGAGAAACGTAAAGCTCATATACTTTTTCTTCTAAACTGAAAGGCACATTATAGTCATACTGTAGGGAAAAAACCCACAAACAACGAACAACAACAACAATCAACAAAACAAAACAACAACAAAAACACACACAGAAAACCCCCACAAACTCAGGTTTGACTTTGTAGCTGTGTGATGCTGACAGTTCCAGTTCTGCACCCTGAGCACTTGTATCAGCATTCAGTTGATAAGAAAAGGATTAGATTAAGAAAGCAGAGAATTAAAACCAAGCTGCATTAACAGTTGATTACTTTCACCATGTAAATCAGCTTGGCTTTATTCTGTAACATTTTTTACTGTCTTTTACCATTGCTGTTACATTACATTTGGACTCCATTACTTCCTAGAAAGTAGTTATCCTGCCTACATATGTTCTTGATTCAATGAACAGACAAAAATAAAAACTGTTCAGAATACATTTAGGCATTTGATGGAACAAAATGCTCAAATACTGGTTTTGTATGAGAGTTGCTAAGTGTTGAATCATTAATTTATAAGTAAATAGTCTGTAATTGTTTCACCGGTCTTGTGAGAAGATGTTTGTTTAAGCCATGAGCCATAATTTTGAGTAGAGTGTAATTATTCCAAAGGCTGATGTCTGTGTCATGCTTCCACAGTTATAGGTGTATACAGCTGTAGAAATACTCAGAATAAAAATCTTAATAAAGATCTGGGAGCTTAAAGCCAGCCCCTTTTGGTAGAGGCATGAGGGTGGGGGAGATGATATGAATACTTCAAGAAGGATGTTGAGGTGCTGGAGAGGGGCAAGAGGAGAGCAACAAGGCTGGTGAAGGGACTAGAGGGAAAGTCTTATAGGGATAGGGCTGAGGGTGCTGGGGTTGTTTAGCCTGGAGAAGAGGAGACTCAGGGGGAACCTTATCACTCTCTACAACTACCTGAAGTTGAAGTCAGGTGGGGCTGGGCTCTTTTTCCAGGCAACTAGCAACAAGACAAAAGGGCACAGCCTCAAGCTGCACCAGGGGAGGGTTAGGTAGGGTATTAGGAAAGGCTGGATGTGGCACTTAGTGCCAAGTCTAGGCAGTGTGATGGTGTTGGTCATAGGTTGGACTTGATGATCCTAAAGGTCTTTTCCAGTCTTGGTAATTCTGTGATTCTGTGTGTGATCCTGTGAACAGTGTGGGTGGTGGAGAGCTGCAGCTGACTGCAGTTCTGCCTCCCTACACTCATGTAGCAATTCGTACATTTTGGCTTCAGCTCAGGATATCAGAAGGATATTTCACTGCCTCTAAGTTACGTGCATTTTCCCCAGCATTACTGTAGTTTGTGCTCTAAGACATACACACAGAAGAACAAATCTTGCCTTCTCAGATGTCCTATAATCACAAAGTGTTTGCACAAAATGTGATGAACACTGTACACTTTACACCGTTGGAGTAAAGAAAGTGAATGGAGGTGACGTCTTGCTGTACTGTGGCACAGTAAATCATTAAATTCACCTCAGTGCTGGCAGAAAAATTCATCTTTTAACTATTTCATGCAGTTAATGTTAGGGTATGATGAACGCATGTTTCTGTGTTATAGGAGACCCCCATGGGTGAGTGCATAACTAACACAGTAACCCACCTTCTGAAAACATGGAAGGGTGCAGGGATGCATTTTCACCAGTCAGTGTTGCAGAGTATGAGGTAAATGATTACAGTAGGATGCAGAAGGGGAACTGGTGGAGAGATAGGGGAAAGGCAAAAAGCCCAGTCAAAGGAAATAATTTGACAGTTGATTGTCCTTAATTACAAAGAGGAACAGTGTTTCTGTTTTACTCTGTGGATGCCCTTACGACAACAGGCTGGGGATTCTGTCAGTTCCCTCTACTCCTTATCTTTTAGAGGGGCCCAGGGTTTGACCACAGAGAGAACTATAACAGACTTTCCCCTCAAGTAATTTATAATAAGAAAAAGTATGCCAAAATTTGTAGGAGCATCTCTACTGTGCTGCTTTATCTCTCACAATCATCTTTAGGGTCATCATCAAAATTCTCCAAAATAAGTATGCAAAACCTTCAAGCCCTTGAAGTGAAACTGGCACTATGCACCACACACATATAATTCTCCTTTTTCCTTCAGTTTCCTCCCTTTTTTCAGAGGAAGACTCATAAAAACCACAAATGCAACAGGTGGAGGACATCATCTTCACCACCAGCTTCTCACCTGCTTTGCTCCTCCCCTGAATAAAACCTCAGATTACAAATAGGAGCAACCTGGTTAGTAAGGTGGGAATGGAGTTGTTCTGCAAGTGAGTAGTGTGTCCCGTGTTTGGAAATGGTGTCCTACTTCCTGCTGATCAGGCCTTGTTGAAATCAGCCACTGGATGTTGGCAAAAAGTGAGTAACCCTGTAACAGTGGTACAACAACAGTACAAAACCAGGCAGGGGAAGTCAGGGGCTTCAGGGCTTGTTCTTGAACTGTGATTTCTTGTCAGATAAGGGCTGAAAAGAGTTTTTTTTACTTGTAGTCTATGTTTTGATATCTGGAAATGGTTGTTTCAACTGCATATCTGAAGTAGATTGCAACTAGAAAATGAAGTAAAAGGCAGTTTTGCATGAAAGTTCACAATTCCTACTGTGCTGTTATAAATTATGCAGTGTGGAGTTTAGAAACACAAACAGAGTTGTGAATAATATTGTGGAAGCTTCTGAGGAGAAGAGAGAGTCAGGCTCAAGATTTTCAAACAAACCTGACAGACTGTGACTTAGGATTTGTAGATTTTGGTCTGCCAAACTGAAAGAAGTTTTTTGGGGCTTTCTTTAATGCATTTTTCCAGGGGGTTCATGAACCAGTAAGACAACCCTGTTCTTTCTGTACTCTCTGTGGGAGATATTTACTCACTTTGACTTACTCCCTGACTCTGTTAACTTTTTACATAAATAGTTTTTTAGAACTGGTAGCATGGGCTTGTTCTGCCTGTGCTAGCACATTGGCATCCTCTGCCTGGTAACAGTGAGTCTGTCTCACAGGGGGTGAATATATTCTCTCCTCTTAACCAAGAAGAAACTTCTAGTTTAAAAAACAAAACAACAACAAAAAAACAAACAAATGAAAAAAAAAACACAATCAAGAAACCCAAAAACAAAACCAAAACCAAACCACCAAACACAAAACAACCATCTTGAAGAAGAGTAGGAGAGAGAATTCATAGACACGGGCATACATTGCTGTTTCTTTGAGGAGTTTTAAGAAGCTTCTTGCAACTTTATAGTGGTGATGGTATAACCTTATGAATGTTGCTATTGGATACAAATATCTCAGACCTATCTTGTGTCTTTAAATTAACTCTCTGAACATACAACAGTTAGACATGATTTTGACTGAAACAGAGGCTTTAAAAATCAGAGTACAAACTGTTATGTTGAGTCATTCCATTACTATGAGGTAAACATTCTCTGTATCACAATTAACATAGACATGAATTCTATAAAAAGCTATTTTTGAGAGATTTCCTAGGATATTCTTTCAGTGTTCTGGAAAGATACTTTAACCTTGAAGGACAGTTGTTCCCAATGCCTGGGGCTATACATTCAGTAGCACTCAGTATTAAATATCTCTGCAATGTCACTGTCTTCTTTTTAAATTTCACAGTTTTAAAATGTCAAAGCCTTAAATATATCCTAAAATTTCTACAGGATTGCACTTAATACTGGACACCTGCACTTTATGCAGCATTTCACACTGAGTGCTCTGGATTTTCACTTTTAAGATTATGGTTAGTTTCTCTGCTATAGTATGAAAATTAGGCAGGAAAAAAGTTTTGGGCAAAAAAAAAAATGAAAAACACAGTTTTACTTTTAGGTTTGTGGGCTTTGCATTGCAGAATGGGCTCTGCTCAAAGGTTGACCTTCACATGGCACTGCTCTCATGTCTCTATGATGCTGACTGTGATAAAGGGAAAATATTGCTTTCCTACCATTTGCACTTGCAGATTGTGTTGGCACCCTGTTTGAAGTCGGTTGGAAACAGGGGAAGGAAGGACACAGAGTGTGACTGGGAGCAAACACAGGGCAGCCACTTGCCAGCTCTTGGATCTTAATTTCCATACCACTTTCTTTGGAAGAGTCTTTGGATGCACTGATTGATTGACGTTTTATCTACATTTAGATTAGATTAGATCATTATGATTATAATGATACACTTCAGTGATTCAATTTCGATTCTCTGCTTTCAACTATGAAGATTATTTTTGTGGCAAATATGTTGTAGGAGCTTGTAATCTGTCTAAGAAGTACAAATTGGTTTTGTTTCCATTAAGTTTAGGCAGAACACAGCCCTCCACATCAGTCTCACTGGATTTTTAATTGGGTTTTCATTCAAAGGGGCAAAAAAAGATTTCTCAAATTACCTTTAAATTACTTTGAAATTTAAAAACAATCCAAAACAGAACAGTAAAATGTGCCTTAAAAAAAAAAAGAGCCCTTTGGTCCTGGCAATTTCTGGACCATGTCAGATGACAATGGATTAAAAGTGTTTCCACTCAAACCAGTGTTAAACTTGACCCCTGATTTGAAAATTCCACTTTTATTTTCAGAACTCTTTCAGCTGTATGGATTCAAGCCCTTTTCAAGTGAAAAAATGCTAAGCATGGAGCACCTCAACTGTAACAAGCTACTTCGTATGTAGCTTTGAAAAAAAATACATTTCAACATCCTGTTGCACTGAAGAGGTAAAAAAAAAAATTTGAAAGTGTGAGCTCCATTAAAATATTTGAATAGTTTCAAATAAAGAAATACTGTTTATTACCAGGCGTACAGAGAGCTGATCAGTCTCTCCACAAACAATTCTTCTTCAACATCATTTGATTTTTAGTTCAAATAATGAAAAATTGTCTCAATCATTACCTACTAAAATCATGAGCAAATATATAATAAAATGTTTTAAATAGTTACTGTCTTTGAATAATTTATAATGAAAATAAACAGGCAATCCAATTATTAATTATCACATAATTTACTATTTCTAGATCCCATCCTACAGCTGTCATTTAGAAGATATATCTTAGGATAATTGACTTGATTACATGGTACAGTAATTCTCATAGATGTTTTGTTATGTCACATCAAACTGCTATGTGGGTATTTTGGACCTCCAAGGCAGTAGAGTTTGGTGATCACAACTCCCTTCCTAGCTCCTCAGCACTGTTCAATGGACTTGAATGGAGCATTCCCTTAAAGGATTCTGAATTTTTTCCAGTCTTGAATATTACTTTCACTTCTATATTCTTCACTAGTTCTTTTATCAGAAGTTGGAAATAATTTGTTATTCATGGCAAGTTTGCATAATGTACCCCTTTTGGTGTTGTTTATTTTTTTCTTTTTCATTGGCTACTTAAAACAATATCTTTGATAATTAGATCAAAGTCTGCTGTGAGGCAAAATCACACATTAGTGTTTGGTGCCCACTTAATCCATTTAAACTAACTTACAACTTTTGTGGTAATGTAACAGCTGTCAAAGCATCTACCTTGCTGTATTTAGGGATTTTTCCAGCTAAATAACTGGGAATGTAAAAAACTTTCAATAGAGATACTTATTCTGGTTTTTAATTGCTTTCTACTGGTAATTTTACAGTTTTGGCAAGCACTTACATACTTGAATATTGTTTAAGTATTGTGTTAATGCAGGATTCCACTGTACTATCCCAGGGATGTTGCCTTCCTTTATATGAGCTTTCCATAGTGATCTATAATTTAACCTTAGAGCTGCCAGTTCTGTGTCCACTACTCATACCTATTCTATGTACTGCTTTGTCCTGTGTTGCATGTCAGTACTTGATTTATTTTAATTTAGTTAACATCAGTGAAAAAATATCTGATCGACAGCACTCTTCCTTCTAAAACTTTTAATTCTGTTCACCAGAAGAAGTACTTGGTTTGTACAGGGGGAAAGGAGAAAAAACTTTTTTGTGTTCTGTAGTTTGTGTATCAGACTGGTGACAGCTCAGAGATTGTCTAATGTAATAAAAAACAAATAACCTTACCCTCAGGAATACAAGGACACAAATGGATTAGTTTACAGATTGCTCTTCTCTCTAATGTGCAAAGACTGTACTACTTACAGTCTAACAAATGTAAAGCTTTAAGTGATTGTGAAATGATCCATGAACTTCAGCTATTTTTCTTTAAGCCAGCTGACGCATGTAAGTTTAAGTCCTTGTGAGGCATCATTCATCATCATATGTAACCCTGTACGTGGCAGCCTCTGTGGCAGATGTGCTCCTGTCCTTGCCATGAGCACTCTGCACCCGGGAGGAGATGCTGCATGTGAGTCAGTGTGGCGGTTGCTGCATCAGGCATAGGTGCCTGCTGTTTGAAGCTCCTGGTTTTATGTCCATAGAATATAAATCTTGTGGTCTCTTGCTTGAATTATAATTCTTCTTGGTTATTCTATAGAGAAAAGTACAACTGTGATAATATCACCATATTCAAGTGATAGATTTATGAGTGGTGAGGACTTGCGAAGCAGTTTGCTCCGGTTGGGCGCTTTTATACTTTCTTTGAGCTTCCAAGATAAATGGCATTGAATTTGCAGAGCCTTCTTTGGTATGCAGAATGTGACTCATTTTCTAACAGTGCATACATACCACAACACAAATTGGAGTAGGATGTTGGAGGTCTAATCACTGTACAAACTGGGCTGCTTTGGGTCCTAAGGGTTAGAGTCTCTTTGGAGAAAGGAAGACTTAATACTCTTATTTTACTAAAGGAGGATCAAGGTATGCTCATCTAAAACCTTTCTCAAAAAGGTAGCAGACTTGCAGGTCCCAGATTTTCAACAGTATTTGTGTTCCTAGTGAAAACCCTACCCTTTAGATTACTTAGACATCCTCTAACGTCTGCTGTTGAACTCCACAAATGGTTGAATTCCCTGAGCACAGCACTCCTGAAAAAACTGACATTGCCTGAAGCAAGGACTCAAAGTTACCCTGAAGTCCCTGCAGCACTAAAGTGGACTCAAAATAGAGATTCCCTCACTGCCAGTGGGGCCAAGTCATTTAGCTCTGCTTCAAGTGCATCATAGAATCATAGAATCCTAGGGGTTGGAAGGGACCTCGAAAGATCATCTAGTCCAAGCCCCCTGCCAGAGCAGGGTCACCTAGAGCACATCACACAGGAACTTGTCCAGGCGGGTTTTGAATGTCTCCAGTGAAGGAGACTCCACAACCTCTCTGGGCAGCCTGTTCCAGTGCTCTGTCACTCTCACAGTAAAAAAGTTTTTTTCTGATATTGACCTTGAACCTCCTATGCTCCAATTTGCACCCATTACTCCTTGTCCTGTCATTGGTCATCACTGAGAAGAGCCTAACTCCATCTCCCTGACACTCACCCCTTACATATTTGTAAACATTGATGAGGTCACCCCTCAGCCTCCTTTTTTCCAAGCTAAAGAGACCCAGCTCCCTCAGCCTTTCCTCATAAGGGAGATGTTCCACTCCCTTAATCATCTTTGTGGCTCTGCGCTGGACTCTTTCAAGCAGTTCCCTGTCCTTCTTGAACTGAGAGGCCCAGAACTGGACACAATACTCCAGATGCGGCCTCACCAATGCAGAATAGAGGGGGAGGAGAAACTCTCTTGACCTACACCAGCTTCTACTACTCCTGTGTATGTCTCTCTCTCTTTAGGAACCCCAGTTGGCTAGTCCAATTAGGAATGTTTTGATGTAGCTCAGTTGCTGTTTTATCAGTACAGCCCAAAACTCTGTGACCAGTGGATGCGACAGACACCTGCAATGGGGAAGCCAAGTGGTCTGGAGATGGGCTTTCTGATGGGCCATTGCTCTCACATCCTGTCCTGCATCACTGAGTAGCACCCAAACTACTGTATATTAGGGTACCAGGTGCCCTGGATAGCATGTCATCTCTTTTTTCATAAGTGGTTTTTAGGCATCTAACTCCAAAAGATTACTTTTGGGCTAGGATAGCAAACTGAGGGAGATGCCTCCTGAATGAGGAAGGGCTTTACCATTGAATTACCTTGAACCATTGAGTTCCACTCACAGCCCACTCTAGTCCTGTTCTTGTCTACCAAAGTGATTGCTCAGCCACTGAAATGTCACCTTGTAGAGGTAATGAATGTTACTGAAATGAGATCTGTATGCTTTACATGTGCTGTGTCAAACTTATGCCACCTGATCAGTCAAGTTTCTTTTCATGAATGTGGTAGCCAGGCTAGCAAAAGTTTGGGTGGGCCAATGGCATATGGATTAATTCACAAATTGTTAATAAATTCATATTCAGTAAATGTGAGCTCGCTCAAAAGTGAAGAATTCAAAGTGACAGGTGAAGATGCTTTTATATATTCTCAGGGACAGTGTTTGGGACTTGTTTTCTTTTACTATGACAACCTTTCTTCCACGAAATAAAGACATATCTTTTTCAAACAGTGGATGGCTCTGCTAGCCACTTCACATAACCAACAAGTAATTAGAGCAAGGACAGTGGGTGATTTCTAGAGGTACTCATGGAATAGCTTAGGGTGAAATGAACTTCTGGAGGTCATCTAGCCCCACCTAGTCCTCAAAGCAGGACCAACATCAGTTGGATCATATATTTAAATTATAAACCATTCATTATTTTAAATATGTACTATATATTATGTCAACAGTATACACATATACACCTTCATTTCATATAGCATATTAATAACATGAAATTACATTTGTATTACTATGAAAGTATCCCATACTTCAGTCCATTTAAAATCCATTTTGACTTCTCTGCTGCTCACCTTTCTTCCTTCTCTTTCAGAGAAAAAACCCAGCCTCTACACAGCTACTAGAGGGGGGCTGAAACCTTCCTGTTGCTGCAGCCTAAGCAGTTGCCCAGAGATGGGCAGTCAGATCCAGTTCCCTTCTTGGGCAGGACCCACTCACTTTTGGCATCCCTATAAATTGTTTAAAGCACAGTGTCACAACTTCAAGGTTGGTTCCTCTTCAGAGCATGAGGGAACACAAATTTGTAGTCTCACAAGTAGTGGTTGTACATGCAAGTCCTCCTGACTGCTCAATGCACTGGCACATTTTATTTTTTTTTAGAGTTATGGGATAAAAATATTAAGAACTATCCTGACAGATGCACTTAAGGGAGCAGGATGCAGACTGTTTCTGATGCATGCCTCTCTTTGGGTCATTGAGTCCAGGTGTCCCCTGGAGACCATCACCAGGCTGCAGGATGGGTTGTGTGCCTCCCTCCCCCCAGGCCTACCCCACAGAGGCAGGTTAGCTAACAGAGGGCTGAAGAGCAAGCTGTTAATGGATGTGCAGCTGCCCACTGCCCTCTGATTGCTCCTGGGCTGCAGGAAATGGCCCGGAAACAGCCTCCTTGATTTTAGAAAGGAAATTTCCTTCTCCTCTGGAAAGGCTTTGTAACTTCTAGCACCCTCATTAGAGGTGGCTATTTTTCTGTTTTGTGACTTCTTTGTAGTTGGTTGCTGTTCTGTGAACGCTGGCTGTGCTGAATGTTGCTTAACCCCTCATGGCTCAGCAGGAGAGTGCCAGGTTGAGAGGAGACTCTTTTGAAGCCTTCTTAATTCTTGTTTTTCATTAACTGCAAACTCTAGACTACTACTCCTTGGTGATCGTGACAATATAACCAGTCACAGCTTGTCGATGGTGACAGGGAGGACTGGAAACTAGCAGAATTTGTTTGGAGAGCTTCACAGTGGAAAGAAGGGCAGCACTGGCTGGCAGCTGCAATGCTACCAGCACTGCTCTCCCTAATGTGTTGTACCACTAGGTAGCCTCCTGAATATTCAGTTCTGGGCTCTGAACAAAAGTGTTTCAGGAAGGTTTGCTTCCTCTGGAGAAGGACCATTTTCTCTCTCAGTGAGCAAACAACATGCACGACTGCAGAAAAGGCTGCCTGGGCTGCCCTCACAGATCTCCCCAGTTACCAAGGGAGTTGGTGCTTGGGCTCTGCCAGCTGAGATAGTGATTCTTGTGCTGCTTAACTACCACTGTGTAGCCTCACTCCACAGCATCACCAGTAACAGAAGGGTGTTCTGTGTTCAATGCCATTCATATTTGTTTTCCCAGGGAGGAAAGAATCATTTATGCCAGACAGAAAAGTCAGTTTCATACTGAAAAATGCTGCACCTGAGTTCTCTCATGGAAGACATCCTTTTTTAAAGGATGAGATCAGCAGCTGCATCTCAGCTTTGTAAAGTGTACCTAGAACATATTAATTAAGCAGACATCTTTATCAGTCATATCCTTATTTAGTAGCACCAACCCTTAAAATATCTGTAGAGAGGAAGAGCAGAAACAAATAGTTTGATTTTATTCTGGAGGCTGTACACACCAAATGGGCTATGGAATTGCCACTTAATTTTTTTTATGAAGACAGACTCATTTTTTTAAATTCCACAAACTGATATATTTGCAGAATGATAAGAGTACATTAGTGTCTGCTACATCAGCTTGACCAGTCATTTTGGCTGGTTACTCATCTGGCACAAATTACTGTATTGGAGCCAGGCAAGTTCTGTCAGCTGTGGTGATAGTGTAGCTCAGTATGTGTAAATAGATCCACAAATGCTTCATTTGAGAGGACTGGGTGAAAGGTGCACCAGTTGCTCTCATATGCTCATGGTACTAGCAAGATCTGAGCAATATCGTGCTCCTGTGTTTTTCATTCAGGGTATGAATCTGATCATAGTCATGTAAACAGGGCTTAAATTACTACTTAAAAATAATGGTCCCATTTAGTCTTTACCTTGAGCATGTGAGGTGACTGCACAGATGCCAGGCCCTAAAGAAACATCTGATGCTTTTCATATTTGTGTTTGAAGCACATAATGTGCTATTAGAGTTACACGAATAATATGGAAAAATAAAAAGCAGAAGGCAGCAAGCAAATCTGAGGCTGAACTGCAAGCACTGCAGATCACCTCATCTGAAAGACAGTGAGATTTGACCATAGAAAGGTAAATACTTAGAGCCTCGAGATGCTATTCAAATACAATTTTTCTGAGAGTCACAGGAAAAGCACTAACTTTCAGAGGATTTTATGGTCACTATAGATAAAAAAATTATGATCTCTTTATAGTTACAACAGGCTGGAAAAATAGCTTTTGGTACAGGCATGCATCTTTTGGGTTATTTGCTGGTAAGTAGAAGTACCAGTGAGATTGCAAAGGTTATACAACACAAAGGTGATGAATGCTTTGAAAAAACCCTCCAAACAAAAAAAGCCAAAACCCAACACACCTCAACTTGTGCTGCCTACTATGAAACTAAAGAATAGACTTCACTTTAAACAAGCTCAGTATTGCTTGCCCTTCCAGTTGTTTAATGTAATGGTTATACTATATGCCTCCTGTTAAGAGAGGAGGAACATACCCAAGTATAAGTTTGAAGGAATGTTTTTCATATCTCAGCATAACTTTTTTCACAAATTATCACTTAGGAATTTTAGGAACTGAGAGAATTGAATAAATGGGAACATCAGGATTGAATCAGAGCAAGTTTCACCTAGATAAACACCCTCTCTTTGGATCTCTCCCTATTGCTTCTTTAGCCTGCCACAAACCTGCAGCCTCATAAACATGCACTGCTGTGTCCTGGGGAAGGTGCAACCCCTTCCAGCACAGCCCACCTGGCCACACTGCAGTGCTTAAATTTCCTTTAGCATAATGAAAACTAGAGACCATGCATGGGATGATGGTATATTGCACAGCAGAAAATAACGGAAGTGTCTGGAAAGGTGCAATTCTTGTGGCACCCCACAGATGGCTTTTCTCCACCAACAAAGCTAACAGGTAATTAATACAGCAGGTTACCTAACTTTTAGTCAGTTATTTAGTCAAGTGATACTTTCTGCTTTTCCCAGCTTCATTCTTTGAGCCTTTGAGGGACAAAAAGCTTTTTGAAAATTCGTAGAACTGTAGAATATTAGGGGGTGGAAGGGACCACTAGAGATCATCTAGTCCAATCCCCCTGACAAAGCAGGATCACCTAGGGCAGGTCACACAGGAATGCATCCATGTGGGTTTTGAAAATCTCCAGAGAAGGAGACTCCACAGCCTCTCAAAGCAGCCTGTTCCAGCGCTTTGTCACCCTCACAGTAAAGAAGCTTCTCCTCATGTTGAGGTGGAACTTATTATGTTCTACCTTAAACTCATTGTTCCTTGTTCTGTTACTGGCCACCACCAAAAAGAGATTGGCCCCTTTCTCTTGATACCCACTCCTCAGATATTTATAGACATCAATAAGATCCCCTCTCGACCTTCTCTTCTCCAGATAAACAGCTGCAAGTTCTCTTAGTGTTTCTTCATAGGACAGATGTTCAATTCCCTTAATCAGCCTTGTAGCTCTCCATTGGACTCCCTCCAGTAGATCCCTGTCTCTCTTGAATTGGGGACCCCAAAACTGGATACAGTATTCTAGGTGGTGTCTCATCAAGGCAGAGTAGAGGAGGAGGAGAACCTCCCTAGACCTGCTGGACACACCTTTCCTAATGCACCCCAGGATACCATTGGCACTCTTGGCCACAAGAGCACATTGCTGTCCCATGGATAACTTACTGTCTACTAGGACTCCAAGGTCTTTCTCCATGGAGCTACTTTCCAGTAGGATGACTCCTAATCTGTACTGGTGCCTGGTGTTATTACTCCCCAGATGCAGGACTCTACACTTGTCTGATTGAACTTCATGAGGTTCACCTTCACCCACCACTATAGCCTGTCTAGACCTCGCTGGAGGTCTACAGGCTTCTGGTGTGTCAGCCACCACTCCCAGTTTTGTATCATCAGCAAACTTGCTGAGGGTACACTCTATCCCCTCATACAGGTCATTGATGAAGGTACTGAACAAAACTGGACCCAGTAGTGATCCCTGGGGAATACCACTGGCTACAGGCCTCCAACTTGACTCTGTGCCACTGATCATAATCCTCTGAACTCTGTTATTGAGCCAGTTTTCAATCTACCTCACAGTCCAGTCATCTATCCCACATTTCTTGAGTTTTCCTATGAAGATGTAATGGGAGACAGCATCAAAAGCCATACTGAAGTCACAGTATATGACATTCACTGCTCTCCCTTCATCTATCAATTTGGTCATGTCTCCGTAGAAGGATATCAGACAAGCAAGATTCCCCTTTAGTAAATCCATGTTGGCTACTCCTGATAACCTTTTTTCTTCCATACGGTTAGAGATGTCTTTCAGAATGAGCTGCTCCATCACCTTTCCAAGGATGGAGGTGAAGCTGACTGGTCTGTAGTTGCCTAGGTCTTCCTTCTAGCCCTTTTCGAAGACTGGAGTGATATTGGCTTTTCTCCAGTCCCCAAAGCACTTCTCCAGTTCACCATGATTTTTCAAAAATGATGGAGAGTGGCTCAGCAACAACATCAGCCTGCTCTCAGCATACATGGATGCACCCCATCAGGACCCATGGATCTGTGCATTTTCAGCTTATCCAAGCAATCTCTAACCCAGTCCTCACTGACCAGTGGAGAGTCTTCCTCCCTCAAGTTTTGCTCCCTTACTTCCAGGGACTGGTCTTAGGAGTAAAGACTGAGGCAAAGAAGGCATTCAGTAATTCTGCCATCTCTGCACCCTCTTTTAGAATATCTCCCACCTCATTTAGCAGTAGACCCACTTTTCCCTACTTATGCTTTTATTATTGATGTATTTGAAGAAGCTCTTGTTTTCTTTCACCTCCCTAGCCAGATTAAGTTCCAAGAGAGCCTTGGGCTTTCTTGTTTAGTTTCTACATACTCTGCAGCATTTCTATAATCCTCCCAACTAACCAGACTCTTTTTTTCCCCATGTTGTAAATTTTTCTCTTCCATTTCAGTGTTTCCAGGAGCTCTTTGCTTATCCATGCAGGTCTCCTGCCTCCTCTACTTGACTTTTTTTTTTTCAAGGGAATATGTTTATCTTGAGCTTGGAGGAGGTAGTGTTTCAATATTGACCAGCTCTCCTGGACCCCACTACGCTCTAGAGACCTAGCCCACAGGATACTTCTAAGTAGGACTTGAAGAGGACAAAATTAGCCCTCATAAAGTCCAGAGTATAAATCTTATTTGTTACCCTGCTTCTTTGCTTAATAATACTAAACTTCAACATGTCATGGTCACTACGGTCAAGACTGCCCCCAACCCTAACATCTGTGACCAGATCTTCTTTGATTGATTGCATTACCTTCATCTCCTTTGCCTACATAACTACTGACATCTTCAGAAAACCTGAGAGATATCACAATTTTCATTCTAAAAGCTGTGTTGACTTTTCTTCAATAAACCACTTTTCCTATGTTCACAAACTCTGTTCTTACCATTTAAAACACTCAGCAGAGTACAAAGGACCATAGTGTGGGTTTCTTGTTGTTGGCTTTTTTGTTTTTTGCTTTTTTTAATTCCATCCTGTTTGCCATTTGGTTTTGTACCTGGGCATTTTTAAGTAAGAAACACACACTTCACTTCATCCTTAGCTATTTTATGCTTCAGTTTCTTCTGAGCTCTTACATAAATACCCTCCAATCCTGATGAAGCTGTTTTATAGCTTTTTCTGAACTTCAATTGAATATAGAACCATTGAGGTGCCATCCATTAAAACGAAAAAGAGAGTGCTTGTGTGGCCAGAGAGAAGAACGTTTCTGGTGGGAGAACTTTCTTAAGTTCTTCAGCATTCACTATACATAAAAATTCATTTAATTTATCTGCTCTGGCCTTAGCATCTATGAAAGCCTCTTGTACCATGACCATTTATTTTTGTACAGTCTTTCTAGTAGGCTTTTGATGGTTTTCTACTTTATGTCTTGTGTAAGTTGTTGCTTAAACTCTTTGGCCTGCCTTGTTGTGTTTTCACACTTAACCTGCCAGAGTTCATTCTCCTCTATTTTTCTCATTTGAATATTATGTCAGCTTCTTAAAGGTCACCTTCTCCCTTCTGAAATCTCATCTAAACCACGTTACTGATCAAGCAACAATGCAGTAAGTGAAAGGTGAAGCCACTGCTGGTCAGTGAAGGTCGTGTTATTAATGAGAGATCCAGACAGGATGGGAAAGCTATGGGATGGTCAGTAATGGGGCCTCAACAGGATTTGGAAAGCAGTGCAAAAACTGTTTTTTTTGTTTCTCTAAGTGCCAGCTCCTGCCTGGAAATGTGAACAAGCTGCTGTTGCTTGTTATTGCCCTGAAAATAGTGAAGAATGAGAAAAATGAGAATGAGAAGAAAAACAGAAAAATTAGAATTTGTAAATGAGCAAAATTACACAGCTTTTTTTCTAATGGACCCAGGAACCTCAAAACAGGATTATCTATTTGGTAAAATATTAAAACTGGAGACCTTATAGCAGCCTTCCAGCACCTGACAAGGTCTTACAGGAAAGCTGGAGAGGGAATTTGTAAAAGGACATGGAGAAATAAGACAATGGTTAATGGTTTTAAGCTGATTTAAGGCAGATTTATATTGGATATTAGGAAGAAATTCTTCAGTATGAAGGTAGTGAGACACTGGAACGTGTTGCCCAGGGACGTTGTGGACACCTCATCCCCATCTCTGGAAGTGTTCAAAGCCAGGTTGGATGGGGCTTTGAGCAACCTGGTCTAGTGGGAGGTGTCCCCGCCCATGCAGGGTGTTGGAACTAGTTGCTCTTTAAGATTCCTTCCAACCCAAACCATTTTATGATTCTATGACCAGTACCATGGTGTCATAAGAGTTGTCATGCATTGCAACTGTAACACAATAGAGAAAAGGAAGGCCGGTTTTTGCAATACAATAATACTGTATCAAGGATTAAATGTAAATAAAATAGTGTTATCTTGTATTATTATTAATTAAGAGTAATTGCTGCTTAGTGTGCTGGCAAGTTTTAAAGCAGAGCATGCACATTAAAAAAAGTAGCTCGAATAGGTTCCATTCGGATGATTCTAGAAAAAAAATCCATTTTTTAAATTCCACAATCTAGTAAGAATAGTTAAAAATTAAATAGGGTTTATTTTATGGAAAAAAGTTTGGCTCATCTGCATAGAAGAAATTATTTTCTCTCTGGACAAAACTTCTGATGCGAAATGGCACTTGTAACTACAGCCTTTAGGCACACTTGGCTGCACTTAGGAACACATAGAATAGCATCAAGACTTTCATTTCAAGTATTTTGAAGACTTAGAAATACACATTCAGAAGGTGATTAGTGCAGATGGGACATTGTTTCACTTAAATAAGCAGAGTAATTGGCAGTGCCTCTTTACAAGCAGGGTTTAAGAGCTTGGTCTGTTACAGCTAAGTGTTTCAGCAAATTATTTCTCTGTGAACACCAATTGGCATAGAAATGTTCTGTAGCTGTGCTGTACACGGGTTTTATTTCCTACTTTTAGTGCCCTTCTCTATCTCAGCTTCAGATTGGTCTATAAAATTCATGTCAGTGTATTGTTAGATGTGATGGGATTTACAAAGATTTGAAAATTCCATTTACAGTAGTGCCTGGGTGATAATTAAGGTAGCTGATTGTTTTCCAATTGCCTTCATTTATTGTTTGAGAACTAGCACAGACTTTTTATGGACCACAATTAAACACAGATAAAACTTTTGGGGATTGCAGCAGTGGCATAGGGTGGTAGCTCTATTGTCATATAAAATGCTGTACAGTTACATTAATTGTGCTCTTTTCCACCACTGTGAAGCCATTCCTTTCATGGCACTGCTCCTCTCAGTTCTTTGGAGTATTATAGAATCACAGAATGGTTTGTATTAGAAGTGACCTTAAAGATTGTCTAGTTCCAACCCCCTGCACGGGCAGGGACACCTCCCAGTAGACCAGGTTGCTCAAAGCCCCATCCAACCTGGCCTCGAACACTTCCAGGGATGGGGCAGCCACAGCTTCCCTGTGCAACTTATTCCAGGTATACTTGTCCCTTTAAGTTTTGTTGTTGTTAACACTTTTAAAAAGAATTCACTACTCATTGGTTTGGTGGCTAGAGGCACAACACAATGAAACATTGCCATTGGACAGTCAGTGATGAAAAATTATGATTTTGTTCTTGTCATACTAACTGTCTTGGACCTAGTTCTGCACTAAATATGTGGTGGCAAATCCCCTATGCACCGATGAGAAGGTGTATTGGTCATTAAGGAGCTGCAGACTCTGACAGGGTGGGGTGGTACATCAGCTCTACAAACCCCATGATGTATTGTGATTAATATTATAGGGAATTAGCACAACAAATTCAGTGTGAGATCTTATGGAAGGATAATGTGATAGTTGCTTTAAACAAAACTGTTCTCACCCCCTTGCATTCATAAATTTCATTCATTGCCAAGACACATGCCCAAGTAGTCTGGCCAGGACCAGGGGTGCTGGGTATGACATCCTTATCTCTTGTGTTTCTTTTGTGATTGGCACCTCAGTTTTGAATGTGTACTTTATGCCTCCTAGGTGTGGACAGTGTTTGGGTTTCTTTCATCTCATTAATTTATTTTAGTCCTTGTAAGTATTGGGCAAAATTTTTGCATGTCATTGTTCTTTTTTTGTCTTACCTGTTCTTCATTATCTTGTTCCCTAATCATGAGGCTGGCTTATTCTTCCTATCTGGTCATTCAAATTAAATCACATATTTAGTGCTCTCTAGCAATTAATGTGTGTAACTGTCTTGCACACTCACTTTTCCTTTCATGCTTTGTTCTTACCAATCTTGATATTTCTGTTACACATCCTCACAATCTAAGCTGGTCATCAGCTATGTCTCAGAGAATAGGCAGAACTTGGGAAATACGGTACCATCCAACCTTTTCCAAAGAAGGAGTACAGGAACTATGGATTAAAATAAAACCTCAGTCACTCAATCAAGATTTTCTACATACTCAAGCAGGAATTTACTTGAAGGGCTACGGCTCTGAGCCGATGTCAGTACCAATGGTTTAACTTTTCTATTAAATATATGTTCATATCTCTACATGCTCTTTTCCCCTTTTTATCTTCAGTCATTCAGATCAGGGCTGGGATCCCATCCCTGTCACTCAGATAGCTCCACATCTTCCCTATTAGTTCTCTCTGTCCAGCCTGTTGTAAAAATTATGTCTCTTCCAAAATGCTGCTATTAAATTTGCATTACTTTGGACTCTTGACTTCCTGTCTCTTTCAACACCTCTGACTAGATCCTCTGTCTCTCCTGCTTAGACCCTTGTCTCTCCTAATACAACACAATTTATAAAGTAACGTTTTAAAGAAGCACAACGAAATAATATGTTAATTAAAAAAAAATTAAATGGCTCTTTTAAATCTATATTAAACTATATAGAGCCAAAACCTCAACTAGAACTAAACTTCAGAGCTCACTTGTTCCAATTCACTGTACTTTTGCTTCTTAGTTCTTACAAGAATTTAAGAAGCCATCAACCTGAAGCCCCTGACTTCTCCATTGAGCCTGCTGGCCAGGTTTCCCTGAGAGTGTTTGTAAGCGATGCTTAAAGAATTAAAGAATTAATTAAAAGAATTAAAGAATTAATTAAAAAGTTGGAGAAAAAGATTCAAGCCATCCGGAATAAAAATTAATAAAACTCTGTAGAAAAAGTTCCATGTGTAGTCCCTGAGGAATTTAGAAGTATTCACATCCCATAATGAGATATTTAATCATCAGGTGAGGTTCAAATACTTTTTTTAAAAAATCAAATACCTCTATCATACTTTCTTCCTTAGCTAAACAATTCTTGTTTTGGTAAAGCAATTGCAAGACACTGAAGTCTGTTTCTCATAGAATAGTTTGTGTTGGAAGGGACCTTAAAGATCAACCAGTTCCAATCCCCCTGCATGGGCAGGAACACCTCCCACTAGACCAGGTACTCCAAGCCCCATCCAACCTGGCCTTGAACATTTCCAGGGATGAGGCATCTGCAACTTCCTTGGGCAGCCTGTTCCAGTGTCTCACCACCCTCACATTGAAGAATTTCTTCCTAATGTCTAACCTAAGTCTACCTTCTTCCAGTTAAAACCATTATACCCTGTCCTATAGCTACATGGTTTTTTGTGCATTCTGACCAGGAAACAACCCTGTAAATAACACCTGGGAGCTGAGACTCTTAGCCTCGACTTTTCTGTCTCTTTACCTGAGGTTTTTCAAGATTTTTTTTTTCTTCCAACCTGTGACAAGAGAACACACTTGGAACAGAAGGTATCTGATATTTCATTTACTTTATTATACATCAGACTTATTTGAAATAATTATTTATAATTCTATCACTCACCTTTAAACTTGAAACACAATTGGGTTAATCCCTACATTGCATGCAATTCTTTAATTAGTATTTTACACTCTATTGCCAAACAGTTATGGAAGGTACAAATTATCTTGACTAATGCAATTGAGATAACGGTATACAGGTAGTCATTTTTAGTCACATAGCTCAGCTGAGACATTAACACATGTAGCTTTACATCACCAGGGAGTTACAAGTTTCTCGTAGTCTTGTAAGGTAGGAAAACTCACGACTACATGAGTTACTACAGCTTAACCAAGGTACTCATTTCAGTAGGAGAGTAACCTACTGTCTTTACAATAAACATACTACTCCTGCCTGGTTGTTGGCCGTGGGCACAGTCACACTATTTCTTAGCTGAGTTACCATAGGTTGATTTGACCACAGGAAATGTTGCAGCTTTTGGCTGTGCCAGATTTAGGAACGGCTGTGTAAGAGACCTCGTAAAAGCCACGTGGGGCCAATGCTCTAGGCTTTGCTAGATAAAGTGTCCTGAACATTTCTACTGCTAGGACATCAACATTTTCTGAAAGTCCCTCATTAAACCAGCAGGGGAGTGCAGACAGAAATGTACAATTCCTGTACTCCAAAAGCTGCTAGGTTCTGAGCTTTTGGGTTTATAAAATAGTGTAAAACTGACAGAAGTTCATAGAGCAGCCTATGGGACAGCCCTGCTCCCATCCCTCTCTATATATCATCAGGAGATATTTCCCCACTGGCTTCTTTATGCAGAAGAAATTCTATTACAAACAGATGGTTCTTTTCCCAAACTGAAATAAAAACTAAAGCAAGGAAAGAAAAATAATTTTTCAGTTAGTTCAGCTACCCAAGCCAGCTTAGTAGATAGTGTGTAGAAGCCATCCCAGCATCAAGAAGAGCAAGGATGAGCATCTGAGGGTATGGGAAGTCACTAGGAATACAAGCTTATTTTGTACAAAAGGAGTTCACCTGTTAAAAGTGGTAGTGTTAACGCTCTGGTGTGGCACTGCCATTCCAGTATTCTTTTCTGTCCTGTAGCTCAAGAGGTTTCTGAATAACTTGAAACCCAAACTTTCATGGGTATAATTGCTGATGAGCATTCAGATGGCATGACTGTCATGATAATGTTTCAAACAGTTTTACTGGCCACCTGTGTGTGAGTGCTTAGGACCTCAGCTTAAAAAACACAGGCAGAGGTCTGAAATTTTTCAGCTGGCATGATTTTCTTGTTGTTTAGGTCTTAATGCCTTGGGTCCCTATGGGAAAAGTAAGGAAGTCAGTAGTACCTTGAAGGCACACTGTGGAGGGCATTGGCTGTGGGTCAGGAGGAACTTACCTGTCACAATCCTTGAAACAAAATGCAAACAGCTAGTTGGTGTCATCAATCAGTTCCCTGATGATCTGAGAAGTAAGGAGGTGAAATCTGTCAAGTTACTACACACTTGGCTGAAAGGCCTCTAGTCAGAAACTAGCAACTGGGAAATCAAATACAGGGTGGAGAGTCTCAGCAAACTCCACCTGAGAAAAACATTTAAGCATGCTGAAATCTCACGTAGGGCATAGAGATCCTTGTGATAAGGACAGTAACAGTCTTGTTGCTCTTATTCTATGCTATTCCTTCATGCATGTCTTTGTATTTGATCCTTGATTGTCTTCCCACACAAGGCAATAAACAAAATAAAGAGGAGAAAACAAACTCTCAGACTTGCAACAACACAACCTGTCAAGTAATAACACATCCTCTGCAACACAACAATGATGGCAGCACAAAACATTTAGAACTGTAAAAAGAAAAGTGACAGTAGAACTTTATTTAAATTATGTTCAATATATTTAAATGTCCAAGACATGCAAAGGAGATTATACAACCAGGTTATATGCAAACTTATGTCTTAATTTATTAGTAGAAATGCTGAATCTTAACTTTTCTTGGTTATGAGGAACCTGGGAACCTTAGGGTTAAATTTTATTTGAAGCCACTTTTCTGAAGGAGTTCAGCAAGAAGATTTTTGTGCTTCTAAAATACTGAACATTTTCAGCACAGTCTGGAATCAGGAAGTCATATTTTTCCCTCAACTATATAGAAACTTCAAAACTAAAAATGTGGAACCCTAAGATGTTTATTTTGTCCTTAGTGCTAACAGACCTTAGTGTCACTGAATTTTTTGAGGCCATTCTCTAAGATGAGAAACAGTAGTAGGAAAGATTCCTAATGACTGCTTTTGCTTCCCATTTGTGATCCAGTAGGTTCAAATGGGAGAGATTGAGCCATGAGCCCTGTGAGTGCTATTTCTCTCAGCCCTATTCTCAGTATTCATCTCTCCAGGAAAACTATTACTTACTCATCCTGAGATGTTTGTTTATTTATGAACCAAGAATCCTTATAGTGGAAACCTGCATCTGCCTCTTCACTTCAAGCCTGGGGGAGGGAGAACAAATTTGCCCACTGGTTGTTCTGCATCCTGGACACATTTCTCTTGTGATACATTCCCTCTCAAAGAGTGACCATCAAAAAGGCTGATTTGGTGACCTGACTTGTCTTTTTCATGCAGTTATCATTCCACAACTAGAGTTCTGACTTCGTTCATCTTCCTATCTTTAGTCTTCATTGGAGAATACTCCTTCCCTTACCCTTGCTGGTGTAACTGCCTGTAACTTTGAAAAATCCCTTCTGCCAGTGAAACTTCAAGCAGTTAACTCCTAATGCACATGAATAGGGGATCCAAATAGTATTTTTTTAAAGTATCTGTATTTGCTATATACTGTGATTGAACACACTTGCAAAATATTAGTCCAGATAGTCTATAACTCAGGGACTGAATGCTGAGGTGATATTTTACCTTGTATCTCAAAAGTTCTCACAAATACCTATCTAATGTTCTCCCATCAAATTAACTTGTCTGCTGCAGAATGGCAGCTGTGTGACCTCCTTCCCCTGGAGGCTCTTGGAAGTGCCCACCAAATGAGATAGTGACCCTCAGCTCTGACTTGCTCCAGTGGTTTTCTAAAAGAATGGTTTTTACAATGCTGGATTGCTATATTTATTACTTCTAATGCAAATTCAGGGGTGTTTACTCTGTCCAAAATGCTGATGTGCAAAGTAGAAGTTGACACGCATAGATGAAGGTGGGAGACTGCAGTGCTGCAATGCTGTATTTATACCTAAAGATATCCACTGCTGGTGCCACATGCATTAGTGAACTTTGAAATGTGACACTGAGAGAGGAGCTGTTTTCATGCTCAGCCAAGGTGCTCAAAGGCCCCTCTGGAAAATGTTGCCATGTTCAATCTCATCTAAGCAGCACTTTTGTAGTTCTTGATGTTTTCCCCACTCCCTGCAAAAAAAAAAAGGGAAAAAAAAGTAAAAACTGTCTCATTCTAGATGATTTCTCTGCTCTGTGGGGAGGGAATACGTTTCCTTGATTTATTTAAAGAAAACCACCCAGCATGTCCATGTGCTCAGGTTTCCATCCCACTGTGGAGGCAAATCACCAGTCATCAATCAGGGTGACTGACGGAGGAGAGTTTTGTACTTTCACTTGTACATGCTGCTCTCTTTCCCAGTCCCAAAGCTGTTTAACTACCCAGTAAAGACATGGGTTGGTTTAGGGGCACTCCTCTGAAAGCAGGCAAGAACTAGGTTTTCACAGAACAGGGCTCAAAACTGCAATGTTATACTGCTGAAAATGTCCCCCTTTACAAATGCCAGTGAAATTAGCTCTGTGTCAGGGAGGAAAAGAACTTGTAGCCAATAACTAACAACTGTGATTCCTTTGTTTCTCAGGACTTCCATAATCCAAATTTACTTGCCAAATAACTGCTATGAATAATGCTTGGTCTTTAGGTTTTCCAAAAATTTCCAGTAATAAAAATGCTCCTGTTTTGAACATTCATTAAATGCAGAGGTTGTGTGGCATTCACATTCTCCAGTTACACATAACTTTTAGAAATAGGCTTGCCAGTTCAAGGGTTTCTAATTACAAAATTTATCTTACCCAGCTCTTCTGCTTCAAAGTAAATGTGTAACATTTGCTCCCTCTCTAGTTTGTAGTTCCCAATTTGCCACTGTCTTCACAGGCTCTCTAAGGAGTATCAACATTGCTGAGCAAAAAGCTTTAAACATTCTGAAAAACTTCTTAAAAAGTGTTTAACTACATTTGAACATCTTACTTCAAATGAAAGATACGAGCAGTAGATGTAAACTGGTAGATAATTAAGCAAGAGGAAAAGAATGCTGAAGTGATAGTTAGGTATTTCACTTGGAGTAGAAAATCAAAATTAACATATGCTAAGCATAACTAGAGAACTTCCGATTCATGCTGATCCAGCACATTGATGCAAACATCCTTGCTTCAACCCTTTTACTGCTCTCGAGTATTTCCAAGTTCTCCTACAAGATTGCAGTGACTACTGAAGTGGAAAATAAGGGCAGGACTGCCCTGCCTTGCAGCCAGACCAGAGCAGGTCTCAGGGGCAGCAGCCTCCATCCAGCCAGGAACATGGGGCTGTGTGAGCAGCTCCAAAATGCCTCTTTTCTCTTGTTCTGGGTCCCTCACTACAGGAAGGACATTGAGGTGTTGGAGTGTGTCCAGAGAAGAGTCACCAAGCTGCTGAAGGGTCTAGAGAACAAGTCATATGATGAGTGGCTGAGGGAACTAGGGATGGTTAGTTTGGAGAAGAGGAGGCTGAGGGGAGACCTCATTGCCCTCTACAACTACCTGCAAGGAGGTCGTAGGGAGGTGGATGTTGGCCTCTTCTCCCAAGTGAATAATGACAGGACCATAAGAAATGGCCTTAAGTTGCATCAGGGGCAGTTTAGATTGGACATTAGGAAGAATTTCTTTGCTGAAATGGAAAAATTTCTTTGCTGAAAAAATGATCAGGTACTGGAACAGCCTGCCCAGGAAGGTGGTGGATTCACCATCCTTGGATGTATTCAAGAAATGTATAGATGAGGAACTTCAGGGCATGCTCTAGTGGTCGAGGTTGTCAGTTGTATGTTTGTGGGGTTTTTTGGGGTGTGTTTTGTGGTGGTTTTTTAGTGGTTGAACTCGGTGATCTCAGAGGTCCTTTCCAATCATGACTATTCTGTGATTCTCCCAGCACCTGCCTTTCCTTCAAGTCAATAAGCAAAATATCTTCTCATATAAAGCTGTATAATATTGAAGTGATTGAAATTGGTGCATTGGGCAACTTGAGGCTTAAAAATCCTAAATGTTAATGAATTATTCCAAGCACACAATTGTAAGTCAACATAACACCTCAAATGCATATCAAACAGAGAAAACATTTTGTCTACAATCTGTAGTTTTGAAATAAAAAGAAATCAGGTCTGTTTCTACATGATATTTTTAGTGTGGCTGAACTTCCATGTGATAAGAGAGGCTTTTTTCAGTGCAGAGCAAACTCTCCAGTCTGAGTATACTAGTGGTTAAAATATCTACAGTATGATAAAATGTGATCTCATATCCTATTTGAGTGGCCAAGTTAAATTAGAGGCAATTAGGACTAACCTGGCTTCTTCCTGAGATCATAAATGTGAAGATGAAAGCTCTGATTAGAGAGTGGGAGTGTAGATTTATTTGATTTTTAGCTTTGAATGGCTAATGTGTTCTTACCTTTGAAGATCTGAATTACTAAAATGACAGTGAAATAATAAAAACATCAAAGATAAATCGATTTTAAAGATTAAATGAGTGAATTAAACTGAAGAGGTAAGGGTATTTTAAGCAACTGGCAAGACCTATCGGTATTGCTATTGAGGTGTTTCAAAACCTTTTGTAGTTATACTCTGTGGCATAAAATTCATGAAACAGAAGAAGATTCTTAAATTCTCAGGTCTTTCTCTTGTAATCTGAGGAAGCAAAATAACTTTCCATTTCGAACTGGGATCCCTGTAAAGCAGTGGGAAATTTCTTCTAATCTTATGTCCCTGTAATGAATTGTTTTTTATCTTAAAGAACACTTTCAGTCTAATTTTTTCAGATCTAGATGTCATGGCTCTAGACCTTCAAACATTTGTTCAGCAAAAAAAGAGACATATCCCTTTGGTCTCATTTTGAACACAATTTTACACTTAAGGATGGCCTATTAAAAAAACTGTTGCTGTTCTTTGAAGGCAAATTATTCACACATTCCTAAATACACAGTGCATACGTGTGTGTATATATATGTATTACAGAATCATAGAATAATTCTGGTTGAAAAAGACCTTTAAGATCATCGAGTCCAACCATTAACCTAGCTTTACTGAGTCCAATGCTTAACCCACATTCCTAAACACTGCATCTAACCATCTTCTAAACACCTCCCGGGATGATGATTCAACCACTTCCCTCAGCAGCCTGTTCCAGTGTTTAATAACCCTTTCAGTGAAGAAGTTTCTTCTAATATCCAGTCTAAACCTACCCTGGTGCAACCTGAGGCCATTTCCTAGGGAGAAGAGACCAATCCCCACCTTGCTACAACCTCCTTTCAGGCAGCTGTAGAGAACGATAAGGTCTCCCCTCAGCCTCATGTTCTCCAGACTCAACAACCCCAGTTCCCTCAGCCACTCTTCATAAAGCTTGTTCTCCAGAACCTTCACCAGCTTTGTTGCTCTTCTCTGGAGCCACTCAAACACCTTGATGTCTGTCTTGTAGTGGGGGGCCCAAAACCGAACACAGTATAAAAAAGTGTGTATGAGGCTGTGCCCAAGCTCTGTGGCCAGAACACGATGAGAACTCGTACATGTCATCTAACCAAAGACCAGAAAAATAATGTAGTATTTATAAATAAGTCTGGCTCTTCAGTGTGGAAAAAGCCTGTGGTAGAAAAAAAAAAACACTTTAAAAGAGTGTCATAGAGCAGCATCTGAGTTAAATGGCAACTTTCTGCCTATTGAGCAGGTTGGTTGTATAACATCAAGGCATTTCTCTATATTCCTTTTTTAAAAGTGGATTTACTAAAATGGCCAAACCATTAGGTTTCCAGGCAGTCAGAAGAACTGCTGATCTTTCTGAAATAGGTTTGAATTGTGTCTTGCAAATTTTAAACCTGTCTGTCACCTCTGTCTTTGAACCAATTAAGAGAGAGAATTAAAAAATGGGAAGGTAGCCTGGCTTCAAATGCCATTGTCATCTAACTAAAGAATATATCTTTGTCTGGAGAAACTAAGAAGTAAATATAATTTAATTAAATAATAATAATAATAATAGCCCAAGCACTGATTTAACAGGCAGGTCATTAGGTAGCTGTATCAGTGTACTATGTGGAGCAGTGCCACATCTTTAGGAGGCACCAGTTTGGTTCTTATGTTCCTTTATTATTAAGACAGGGCTGAAGGTAGTCAGACTGGTGCCAGTTCTTCCTGAGAGGTTCTTATTTGTTGTCTAGAGAGCTCTCTCTGCCTAAGTAGGCTCAAAGAACATACTAAACATTTTGTTTGCACATTATCACTTCATCTAGGTTGAGAACAGTCTCCACTGTTCTCAGCCATTGTGTAGTAAAAAGAATGCAAGGTTAGGACTGGAAGTCAGGTACGGAAATAAATTTTTACTTCTAGGCAAATCCTAAAATCCTATGTTGTTAAACACAGTTGGCCTAGGTCCCCCCTTTATTGTCCTTAAGCCTAGTGCCCCTAGCTTTGGGAAAAGTCTTACCTTCTGAAAACACAGGTAATGTAATCATATTATGGGTTTTATCATCTCAGCTTGGTCAAGCTTTCATTATGCTTTATCTGAGCTGGTTCAGAGAGTTTCTGGACGTGGAACCTCTAGGTTATTTCAACATTTTTTTGTTCTGTTTAAGAGTAAATTCTGTGTAAACTGTACGTCAGACACACACAAACAGTGGATTGTGCTTCTAGATCATTATTGATTGCTACTGGACTGTACCTTAATTGGGAGTTCCCCAAAGTATTCAACTTTCAGTCGTAACATTTCTGCAATGTTAGTGACTCTTTGGCCAGCCAGGAACACCAAAATGCATTACTGTATTACTGATGGGTATTTTGGCAAGTTGCTTTTCTCAGCCACAGCACATTTACATTATGTGGGAAACTATCCACTTGCAGAAAAAGACAAATGTAGTAACCAAATGAAAATATTTATTTTCCACCCTAATCTTCCTCAAGATCCAGTATCCCCCTCACCTGCCCTCCACTGGGCCAGCAGCACATGGCCTGCAGCATATGTTAACGATAGTTCATAAAGAAAAGGAGCTAAGAGGAAGGCAATTAAAATAATAATGAACAGATATGGAGAAGGAGGAGGTGATCCTGATGTGTGCATTGCAGACAGAGCAGATAAAAGGTGCCTTTGAGAGGCTTGAGGGTTTTTTTGCCTTTCAGATGCGATTTAATCTGTCATGCTAACTCTGTCCTAATAGTGTCTCCTAAGCGTTAAACACAGGGTCAAGGAAACGTGTAAGGCAGACTCCAGTTCTCTTGATGTCAGTGGAACTTTAAGTACAAGATTTAGATTAATTTATCCCTGAATTGGATAGTAAGTAGAAATAAGGGAACGCTAGAGCTCAGTTGATTTTTCTTTTTTGTTGTTGAACTTATCCGTTTGACACTCATGCATAGAAGGCATGAGTAATTTCTAAATCTTTCTTAAATTTGGAGCCCAGATGGTCTGACTGTCTTATCTCTGCAGCGCGTTTGAGAAGCTCATACAGAATCTAGAGGTTACTTAAGATGCTTGTTGGCTTCATTTAGCTCTGGAGAAAGCCCTAATGCAAAAATAATGTGAACACTCCCCCAGTTCATTGCCTGTTGTCTTCTGGGAATGTAAGAAGCTCTGTGCACGTGTGTGTACATACAGCAGACATGAAGCCTGCTAGCTTTGAACTGCATGTATGAATTGCAAATATGTCTTCTGAGAGTGAGGAAACTTGGAAAGAATGAGGTCACTGTGCATAATAAATCCCCCATATGCTTCTCTTCTGCCCTACAACCCACAGGAGAAACATTTCAGAGAGGGTTACTTTATAATTTACATTCCTATTGTCATAGCTGGGGAATGAAGCACAGATACGGTATGAGGAATGGTTTATTCATTTTAAGTGGAAGAAAAAAAATAAAAGTTGAGACATAACGGCCTGGAAAACAAATCTGAGTTCATTAAATGGACCATGTTTAATGGAGGTGAGACCAGAGGTAAGGACAAAAGAAAACTTATATAAGATAAAATTTTTACTGCCATACGTAGCAGCTGAGCAGTATCACAGGTGTTAAATTAGCCACAGGAGGGCTCTCCAGTTCTTCACTTGAAGAAATACATTAGTGGGAACTGTAAGAACTGCAGGGGAAAAAACAAATTCATATTTCTGCAACAAGAATATTGGGTATACTGCCCTGGTTCACAGGGCATACTCTGCTTGCAAAGAAATATCATTTAAAATGTGGTGCTAGCACAGTAACTGCATGCTTCACTTCTTCATACAAAAACAGTCATTAAAATACTGTCACAAGATCAACGAATTTTTGATCAAGCAGGAAGCAGGGAGGACTCCAAGCTGTAAAGAATATCTCATATAGCTGGGCACTGAGCACAGGCTGGTGTTTAGTCATGAGAGAATGGTAATTACATACAGACATTTGTACCTCTGGCCCCTTGCCCGCACAAGGATTAACCGCACACTGACATCTGGAGTTATATAGCCTCCCAGGGCTGTGTTGTGGCTAAGCAACAGCCTGTTATAGGAAGTCCGAGGAAGAGCTCTGCATGTTGGCAGCTCCTACAGGATTTCTACTTACGAGAGGCAGAAGGTCCCCAGGGGGTGCCAATAGCAACTTACCGAAGTATCTGATTGCCTCCCAGTCCTGCAGTTAGTCTCGCAACAGCCTTGGGAAGCGGGCAAGAAATAATAGCCTCATTTAACCAGCAGAAAACTGAGCAGCCAGATTCAAAGAGGGATTAATGCACCCAAGTCCAGAGTTGTGAGCCAAAGCTTTTGCCGATTCCCTCCCAGCAGCCGCCTGGTCCTGACGCCACCTAAATTCAGGCTGTGTAAATATTCCTAGTGGCCTCTGCCTGAAAAGCTAGGCTCTGTAAGCTAAACAGAGTAGCAACTCTGAATTCCCAAAACGAATTTCAGGTCCAGGATCATCCATCTTGCTTAACTGTTAGCATTTTCCCTGTCTCAAATTCTGGACTTCAATAGTTTGCTGCTTCTGAAAGAAGACACGGAAAGGGTATGGGGGAAAACATGTCAAAAATTTTTCTAACAGGCAGCTTGGAGGTTCCTAGTTTTGCACTGGAGAGAATTCAGTGGATACAAACCAAAATGTGCACTTGACATTAGGGCAAGACAAAGGTTTCAAAGCTGCTCTGTTTAGCTCTGTAGGAATAGATGTTTGGATAATCAGGAAGAGCAGCTGCACATTTTCTGCTCAAGGTTTGAGCTGGAGCAGTTGTGGCCTACAATTTTAACTTTTCATGGTAGCCCAGTGTTACTAATAATGCTTGTCTGTGCATATGGAAGAACTACTTTCACTTCCATCAGTCTCTCAGCTTTCTTGTCCTGCAGAAATACCCTAGCATCAGAGTAAGTTTTGCTCTTGTTGGTTTTCATTCCTGAAATAGCATTTACTCTTGAAATTGTCACCATGTACGCAAGAACACAAAATTCAAGAACTAAAGATAAACAAGGTGGAATCTGTTTCTGTAGGCAGAGGTTAAAGCAGTCTTTTTGGGTTTGGCTTAAAGTCCCATCTGGCTCTGCTTTGTTAAAGTCTGTAAAAAAATGATGTTTCTGCTTCAGCTGAGTTTGAACAAGAATGATGATCGCTTTTCTTAAAGAGCTCTCCTAGGCTTTTTCCCCTGTTAGAAGCATTGCTGGAAGTTATTGCTCCTGACTATAGAAAGGAATGCTTGGTTGGATACAAAACCTCTGGAGAGGGGAGAAGCTCATATGTACTCTTGTGTTTCATTATGTTGGCTGTTGACTAGCTTCAGGGAGTTTCCTGCTCAGTGGCTTTCTTGTGCCCCCTATCTTTTGGAAAGTTCTGGTTTATCTTGTCTTATACAGGAATGCTGGGTGCCCAGCTAGGGATTTAGATTTCATTTTGAGGCACTACTCAACACAGTTTAGCTTTTAAGCTTTTGGGTCTTTTACTGCTCCAAGTAATTAACACAAAGGCATAGCATTAACATAGCAAGGCATTGCATTTGGTTTCTAGCCATTTACCTAAGCCCTGGCTTTTCCTTCCCACCCTTGGTATTCTCATTCTTCTGTCTTTGCTCTGCTAACCAGAATGAGAACTACCTTTCCTGTAAATCCCTTATGTTACAGTACGCTTCAACAATGTGATTCCTTAAAGATCAGAACCTGCAACACTGTCATCTTTTTTTAAATGCCTTTTCCCAGAAAAAGAGCTCATTTATTCTTAAGGGACTAGTGTGTTAAATGCAGACTGCCCCAATGGTTTCCAAGTATTGCTGGAGGACTCTTCTTCCAGTAATCTTTCAATCAGAAAATGTCTGCATCAAAAAGATGAAGACTCTAGATCTTTTCATTCACTCTCCTTGTCAGGTAGCATAATTTTCACTTGTCAGTCAAAGCTGGATTAGTGATTCTCTCTCTCCTTCCTTGTCAGCATTTGTATGTTTGAAGTGTCAGCACTTCAGTCCTTGCTTTCCATAACGGTTTTCCTTTCATTATCCAAAGCTTTAAACCATTTTTCTTCTCCACATTTTCAGTTTCTGCTTTGCCTTCATCAGACTTTGTATTGTATTTATTGTTGAACTAAATATTCAACTCCAGTTCAGCACCTTTTCCAACACATTCATTTTTAGTTTGTCTTTTGTGATGTTATTTTCCTACCTCCTACTTGTTCAGTTGATGTTCACCTCCTTTAGCAGTATTATTATTCTTCCAAGTAATCAGGCTTGGGCGATATGAGATTAATAATGGAGACTGTGAAAAAAAGAAGGGGAGGGAGAAAGTAGAAATGTTCCCTGTCTTGTTCGAAAGGAAATATTGTGTTTCCTTTGCTGCTGCTATTCTAACTTCATGACCTAAGCAATATCATCTGCTCCTAAGTATTCCTCTGGCACTTTTTTATGCTGCTGAATCAAAATACTCATTACCACTGCCATACTTTTCTGTCCATTAATACATTTAGAGTTTCTGGCAAGAGTCTTCTCTAAAATGACCCAACTACAAGTTTTAATAGTGGGAGGAGGTTTGTGTAGTTCCATTCTGAGGGATGGCTATTTTCTAGAGCCGAATTTTGACATTTAAGCTGAGTTTTTTTGTTTGGGTTTTTTTAGAGAACTGCAATAAAAGCACCTGAAATTCTTGCTTAGTTTAACATAGTCTGATGCTTTTGTTTTTAGTGCTGTGTGATGTTCTCACTGTCTGGATAAACTTGAGGTCCATGAAACTGCAAGCTATTTGGTGCTTAGATCACCTGCTGTTTGTGGTATGCTGCACAAGCATTTATTTCCTTCTGCATCAGCTGCTTACGCACAAAACTGTAGGAAAATAAAGCTGAAAAAAAGCTTGGCAAGTTATAGAGTCTCTTGCTCTCCCACAACATTCCTGACTGTCTCTTAACGACTTCCCGTGATGGAGATCCTGATCCTGTCAAAGCCATTTATCCCAGTGTTTTAGTATTCTTACCATTAAAAAATCTTTCTGAAGTTCAGTTAGCTCTTGTTTCACCTTATGTCAATAATTTTTTGTCCTCTCTGCTGCAAATACAGAGAATAGGCTGCTCCATTCCTTTTTTGAAGACTGGTAGCATAGTTCTCCTCTGTTCTTTTCCTTAGAAGAAGCAATTCCACCACATTTTAGGTCATGTTTTTTCACCATCTTTGGGATATTTACCCACACACACACACTCCACCCATGAACGCAAGGGACACTACTGCTCCTGAACCCAGGACAAGTGGTTGGAAGGATCTCTTAGGTTAATACTCCCGAGCCTTTTCCTTGAAAACTTGGTCATGTTGACCTGAATGTGGACTCAGGTTCGGCTTGTGATCCAGTGTCATCCCGAGGAGACCTATGCCTAGCTAGTTGTTTTGCAGTTGATTACATCCATTTGACTGTGAAAGCTTGCATTCATCCCAGCTTTACCTTGTCTTGAACTATGATTTTGTCTTTCAGAGTTGTCCTAATCCTTCCCTGTCTTTGTCATCTACAGTTTTCTTAACTTTTTTGTGTCTTTCTTCTTGTTGACTCTAATGGGGAACCTAGAGTAGCCATAGCTGTTCAAATTGGAGGTGCCTAAAGTCAGGTAATTCTCAACTGAAAGTCAGACACTTAAACTTAACCCACACAGAAGTAACTGTGACCATAGTTATTACTGAGCAAGTCAATGCAATAAACACAGGCCTAACCATTCCTCCAAAAACCAATTAAGCTAAAAAGCAACACATTGAAGCCAGTTCATTTGCTACATTCTGTCAAGTGGAGGCAAACACTTGGATAGGTCTGAGAAAGTGTAGTTTGTTTCTCTGAGAGCCAGCTGTCTTAAAAAAGGGCTGGGATGAGGGGGATGAACTGAGAGGATATTACAAACTGCTGCATAGCCTGCCTAGATTGCTCAGGGGAGACTTTCAGGTCCATCAGCAAAGGCAGTGCAACAGCCACTACTCCCATGTTCTTAGAGGCACACTGGTAGGACCACATTGGATATTTTAGCCTGTGTTGGTTCAGTGAAAGAGCCATCTCTCCTCCCTCTGCTTCATTTTTCCAAACATGACACGACGTTTCATATTTCCTGCATGAATATTACATGGGCCTCAGAAATTATTTATAACTACTGCCTTTGTGTTCAGAACCAGCTGTAGAAATAAATGTCCAGTACTTCAGAGGCAATTCTACTTGTAGCAAATACAGATTAAATATGCATTTTTTTCTGCTTATTACCTCTCTCTCAAAAAAAAGAAAAAAGTGATAAATGAAATTAAGATCCAAGCATGATGTCGAAGTGCCTGAGGTTTGATTACTTGTAACTGTGTATAAGTAATCAAGAGGGTGTGCACCAAAATAAGGCTCTCACTATGCCTTCATTATAAAGAGTGATTTTTTTTTTTTTATCTTAAATTGTTATGGGTGTTCGTAAAGATGATACATTGAGTAAATTGGAGGGAAAGAAGTAACCTGTGAACTCCCTGTACTCAAGCTGAGCCTGACATTCTTTTTTCTGTATCAGTCCATTGAAAGGGGTAAGGAATAAGCTCAAGAAAAATAGGAAAAAAAATATATTTGTGCATTTAAATTTGCTGCAGTTCTGCCAAGACCAACAAGTAATGTGCCAGACTGGGAACAAGAGAGCCATGGTGCTGTAGAAACTACATTGTTCCAAAATCACCAACAGCATCAAATTAGACCCTGGGGAAAACTCCTTGCATGAGACCATCCATATTTTTTTTCTTTCAGACTATGGCTAAGTGAAGATGTTAGTGGAGAGAGCACAGTCAAGTAGGGAACAATAGAAACTGAGGTATTGTTTTGGGCTTTGAGACTCTATAGGGTGAGGAGATGCAAAGCTTTATGCAGACTGCTGAAACAGTTTTACATGGTGCCTGGAAAATACTGTGTATGTTCTGGTCACACTTATCCAAATGTAGCTGTTTGGTTTTTCTGATTCTTCAGTGAAAACAATTCAGGAACAAAATTGACAGTTTTGGCTCTTTGTTTCACTTAAAGAACTGAAAGGCACTGTTTGCTCCATATTTTCTTGAAGAGGACTTATTGCAGGACATTTTTTAATTCTATTGGGATATGGTTGTTTTACAAAAATTAAAAATAAAATACTTCTGTGAAAGCATTACCAATTATTTAAAGCTGCAAAACCATTTCTGGTCTGTTCAAGAGTCAGATTCCAAGTACATTAATTTCTGGGCACAATATTAACAGTTGGTGCCAACCTGAAGGTTTCTGGGGGAAAATAATGTATTTGAAACTACCCTGGAAAAGAGCACAAATACTCCAAGTAAGAAAAATGATCTCAGTTTGGAGAAGAAGCAGCATGAAAAGCTGAATTCCAGGGTAGCACTAGTCTTTACATTTTAAAGTCTTGCATGGCTGTGGAATATACAGTGCACTTTCAGTGCCTTCAAACTTTTTGCTGTTAGACTTTGCCTGTTTCAAAGTGCCATGCTGTATATGCTGTCCTGTGCTGCATAAGTAACCAATTCAAATGCAGGTTCAGCACTTACATGGCTACTGAGGATCTCTTTTCTGCCACCTCATGATATCTCTGGCCTAGGTCTGCAAAAGTGTTCTCAGCACATCAAACCACAGGGTCAGTGCCCTTCAGGAGAGATCGGAGAAACCCAGAGGAAGTCCCTAGGGGAGAAATAACAATAGCCAGCCGTGTGGAAGAACACAGCTCCTGAAGGGAGGCTGAAAACATTGCCGTTATTTTAGATACAAGAAAAGTAAAAGCAGATTAATTGTAAGAGTCTTCTGAAAAGAAAGAGAGAATGAATGCCACAGAATAATTCAGGTTGGGAGGGTCCTCAGGTCTCTAGTTCCAACCTCTCCCTCAAAGCAGGGTCAATGTTTACTTCAGACCAGGTTGCTCAGCATTTTCAACAGTCAGGTCTTCAAAACCTCTGAGGAGGAGAGCCCACAAAATCTTTCAGTGCATAATGATCTTTATAGTGAAAATTTTGTCCTGATGTCCAGGCAGAACCACCCCTGTTCTGATTTATGACCACTGTCTCTCTTTAATTTATGACTTCTGTTCCCTGACATGTCTCAGTATAGAGCTTGGCTCCATCTCCTCAGTAGCTTTCCTACAGGTCTTTGAAGGCTCCTATTAAGTTGCTTTAAGCCTTAACTAGCTATTCTTTCCATCCAAGATTAAACACAAAAAACTAGAAAAAAAAAATAGGGGGTTGCTAGTGGAAGGCTTAGGTTCTAGAGAAGAGGCCCCAGCACGGAGTGCAAAATGGCCTGAGAATGAGGAAGTGGTAACCTCCTCTTGTCATTGGAGGTTGTTAAGAATAAATGAGAAAAATGTATGATTATCCACCCATGCTGTAGAAACGCCAGGGGATGAACTCGACGATCCCTTAAGGTGCTTTCCAGCCTTATTTTCTCTGGCTTTGATTCTGTGCTAGAAGAGCACGTGAATACAAGCTCTAGTGCCAGCTTAGGGCCACAGAGCTATGTATATCCCAAGACTGAGCCCAAGGTGCATAATAAATTTAAGCACTTATTAATATTTCAGGAAGTTATGAATGACTGAAAATCACCAAGGAAAGATAGTTATAAAAGAAATAATGTTGCCAGCTGAATTATTGCAGTGTTAGCAGATGTCCATTCTGCTTATGTTAGTCACCTGAGATAAACTGACTACAGTGTGGTTTTTTTAAAGGTCAAGGAATAGACAGGTTTACTAATAACAGACCTTCAAAAACACTGAACCCTCACTATATTCAGTTTATCTCAGGTCTACCAATAATGGATGTTTTAAAAAAATCTGTCACCTCTACTACAAGTCCACCTTAATTCTTTGTGTGTTATAATTTCAATTTAATATTATTTGTCCATATATCTAAATAGTTCTGTAAAAGAGATTGTTAATTATATTACTATAGATACAGTATTACTGTAGATACTATAGGTGCAGAAACCAGGGCTTACAAAGGTTGCTGGGCATGATGTTCAAGTGTTGAAAGCCAGGTTGGATGGGGCTTTGAGCAACCTGGCTAGTGGGAGGTGTTCCTGCCCATGCAGGGGGCTTGGAACTAGATGATGTTTAAGGCCCCTTCCAATCCAAACCATTCTATGATGTTATTAAAATCATGCTCTTCTAAAGCATGCAAGAATACAAATTTTCCTCTGGGAATCAGCAAACCAAATTGCTCAGACCTCTTTCTTTACCAGTCGGGTTTTCTAGGTGTGTGCACAAAAGCACTTGAAGGACTCCAAATTAGTGGCCACTCCTTTGAACTTTACTTTTTGGTTACTCAGTAGGAGGACACCTGACAAAGACAGAAAAGAATTAAGGGGTAAGCCAGCCTTGAGCATTCCAAGACAACATCTATCCTGCTCCACACTGGGTAGCCTGTGCATATGTTTGAAGCAGTATGGAGGTATCATGGAGCAAAAAAAAGAAAAAGCCAGGCATAGCTTTCTGACTTCAGACAGCAGGAACCCCTTTCTGACCTATTCAGTGCGAAACACTTCTTACACTCTATTTTTGAAATCCTTCATCATTCTTTTCACCATCTCCATTCTATTCTTACAAAGAAACATATTTCCTTCAGTCAGGTTTTGATACCCAGCAAAAGAACATCTACTTTTTCTCTGTTTGTTACTGCTCTGCTGCCCCAACCTGCTGATTACAGGAGCCTTTTGCTTCTATTATAGTTCAAATAAAATGACAGACTGGCTACACAGGGAATCCATTAGCCTTAAGCAGTCTAGTTGCTGTTAATTACAGGCTTTAGATTTCAGAAAGCTGGGTCAAAATTCTCCACTTTTCAATGGAAACCTATGTCATTTAAACACTATCTTCTGTACACCATTCATTCACAGTTCTGCTGCTCAAACCTCAGCAGCGACTTTTCTGTGGTGAACATCTTCTTTTTCACTCTGTGCACAGAACAAAACCTAAAGCAAAAACCTCATTAAGCAGAGTTCACTCTGCAGGCAAGTCATTTGTTTCACAGTTTGCTGATATGAAGTGGAAAACACCTTGGAAAGTTGAATCTTGCAATGTTATCTAAAAAACAGAGCTGTGAAGGAGAAAGTGAGGTGGTGGAGGCAATTTGGAAATGATGTTTATTTCAGTGTTTGAGGGTTTCTCCAGAGCAAAGCCTGACTTTGGGAGGGGAGCCTGGAAGGGATGTTTATTGAAAATGTACGCCTTTCAAATGGAAATGGAAATTTTATGTAAAACTGTTTAGTCAACTGTCATTTTGTGTTAAGCTTAAAAAAAGAAAATCACAAACACAGTGTTTTGCTCTTTTTTTAACCATTTCTACTATTCAATTGAAATAAATAGTCTGTAAAAACCTTGATACTGCAGGTCTACCTTTTTGTGGTCTGTTTTGAACCCACCAGCTAAGGCCTCTGGTATTTCTGCTTGCACACAGCAGGTCCTGACCCCCCAGAAGAGGGAAAGATTCACAGAGGGCATGGCCCTTGCCACCCTGCTTTCTTCCAGAGCTGCTTCGAGGCGGGGCTGTGTTTGTACAAAGGCTGTGTGTCCTCTTGGCTGGGTGTGTTTGAGCAGTGAAAGTCCTCCCGACTGCCATCCCAATCAGAGTGGCTCCCAGGGCACCATGGGTGCAGGCAGCTTGGGAAGTCAGAGAGAGGTTTTGTTTTTCCCAGGACAACAAGGAGCGGGCAGGGGCACAGGCTCTCATCCTCATTCCCCCTGAGGCTTGAAGCTATTGCAGAGGAAGGAGAGGCTAACGAAGCACAGGAACAGATACAACCCCACTTTCTCCTTAGGGAAAATAAGGGGAGAATTTCTGGTACAGTCTGGAAGCTTTTTTCTTTTTCCATTTTGCTAATAATTCTTATCTAGCAGTACCCAAAATCACAAATGGTTCAATATGATGAGATAAAAGAAGTTGCCCTTTCCTGGTAGTACATTAAAATGTTTAAAATGATATCAGCAAACAGGAGGAAGATGTACTGAAGAGAGTAAAGAGTTCAAATGAAATCCAGAGTACTGAAACCATCAGAATTTCAGTGGGCTGATTCTTTGCAAAACATGGACTGCATAGCTCTGGCAGAGAGGAATAAGAGACATCCTCATGGCATCTTGTCACTTGTTTCTCACTTATTTCATTTTTTTTCCTTTATAATAAAATGGCAGTTTTGTTGTATGATAAAATCAGAATTTCTTTGCCCAGGAGAAAATTAAGTGACAAATTTAAGGCATTTGGGTCAGATATCTGCAACATTGTCTTGACGAAGGTTGGTTCAAAATAGCGAGTTTAACACCCTGTTATACTCTGCTTCCCATTAAATTCTGCTTAGACTATTATTTGATCATGTGAATTCAAAATAATCATAGAGGAGACTTTCAGTGAACTAGAAGATTAAACGCCATTTGAGTAGAAAGCCACTGCACAAGGGTTTAATATCTGAAACTATAATCTGCTAAGTCTGTTGAAGGATTTTAATGATCAGTCTTTGAAGATATTGAAGTACTACTTTTGTTGATGCAGTTGTAAAATGTACTAAATATGGTAGACTCTCTGTTACAATTTAGTAGGAAAGAAATAAAATGAGAATGCAATGCAGTCGTGGTGTCTGTATATAGCCTAGTTCTCTCATAGAGAAGTTTCTAAATTTTGTGGAAATAAAGTATTCGTGTACAGTGGGTGTCCAGCTGTGAGCATATGCTGTTCAAGTTTATGAAATAACTGATATGCTTAAATGTTTCAGGAGATCAGTACCTCTATCTTTAGCAGTTTTTCTTTGATAGTACCATATAAGTAGCAGAAGAATTAAAAAGGATGGGTTTACATGTGTCAGTGTAGAGATAAAGATAACATTATTGAGGTGACTTCTCTTTATGACTCATTTTTAGTTAGCGTGACAATTATTTAAAAGCGATTTAACATAGTTTCATGAAAGGTTGATGGTATTTTAACGGAGCTGAATACAATACAGACTTTGCTAGAAATACAAATCTAGCTTTTGTTTGCTTTAATTGTTCTTCTAGAGCAATTTCCTGAAAATCTGTTAAGCCAAGTTTTATTGAACCCTGAAGTCTGCATTAAGGTAAGCCTAACACAATTAAATTTAAAGGGTTATTTATTACTTGGTGTGTCAATGTCCTTATGAAAAGTAATTGTTCATTTGTACATTTAATTATTGGTATTAAAGTTCAAAATGACCATTACTTTGCAATTTAGAAACACAAAAGTTATTTTTCTTGATCTGTACAATCATGCATTAAATCCTTATTACGGAGTTACTTCCCTCTAGTGGACAAGAAAATATTTCTTTTACAGTATTTTTCAGTTCCCTTCCACAATTTGATCAGGATTTAAGGAAAAGTGTGCCTTTTAAAAAGGCAGGGGACAGGAGTGGGGATGAGAAGGTCAAGGAGGCTATGTCTGAGATGGCTCAGGACTGCTGCCACTGCACATGTGAGAGCAGGCAACAGCAGGGTGCCACCTCTTGTATTTGCTACAGGAATAGTCAGAATAGTCAAAACAAAGCTCCCTGAGGAACTGCAGTAGGCTTTCCTGGTGCTCAGAAACTGGCTGAGGGATAAAACAGTAGGTAGATTCAGTATCAATAAATGCAAAGCAGAGTACCTGAGTTAAAACAAGTAGATGCAGTAAAAGTCACTGAGATCTTGGTGTTTTTTCTCCAAAAATATCAGTAGTGGCAGAAAAGGTAAACTAAATGTTAGGCAGAGTTAGAAAAAGGAATAGAATTTAAAAGAAATAATGTGCACATGTATGCAATACTATTGAGATTATAGTCCCTCTTTCTTCAAGATTGAGAAGAATGATAGAAATATACAACAGCTTCTACTTGAGAAGAGATTAAATGAGAAAGTCAAAACCAGAAATGGAAATACAAAAGGACACTCCAGCCTGAAAAAGAGGCAGATGGGATAAGGTATACTGGAAGTATATTGTATCATGAAGGGAAGGAAGAAAGTGAATAGGGATTATTAGTCTTGTTTCTCATATCAGAAGTAAGACATGTAGCATCCAAAAAGAATTAAACAGAAATGATAGAACAGAAGTCTGTTGACAGCTACTAAATATGACAGTCTCTTTGAAGTATCTCTGTCTCAGAAAGTCCTTAGAGCTGCTGACTCTCAGCTGCTAGTTGGGTTGGCCATTGGGAAAAAAACTGTATGCCTGCTCTGGTTCCATACACTCTTTTTATAAATATCCAACACTCTCTGGGGTGGGATTCAGACTGGCAATTTAAATTTTGTAAGTGAAATACAGACAGCCTCTGTCATCCTTACCATACTGCATATACCCAAAGGTTTCTTTTTATATCCTGTTCAAACATTTTTATATACTGTTAGTATTTTGAATTGCTGCATTTGTCATGCTACTAATTATTGAGATTTTATCATAAGTCTCCCTTGCACTAGATTTTTGTGTTTTGTTTTGCTTTTTCTGAGAGTTCTAACTACAGGTGATCTTGCAGTTGAATGTACCTTTAAAAAAAAATAAGATAAAAAAAAAATCTAACTCCAGTTTGTGCAATAAAGTTTCATGATGTGTACCCATATCTTTGAAAAAGAGGGTGTAAACATTAAGGTAAAAAGAGCATCAATTTATTCCACTGTTTAAAAACATCAATAATTTTATGAGCTTTTCCTAATGCATAGACTTATCAGCATACCTTTTTAATAAAGAAATTATAGTGAAATGTTTTAACAATATGCTATGTAAATCAGCATTAAAATCTCAGATCCCTGTACGTCTCTCAGGAATATGGTCTAAATCAGGTCTAGAAAGGTAATGTAATTGGTTTCTAGGCAGTTTTTAAGTATAACGTGCATGTCTAATAGTAGCATAATATCATCCACTAGATACTATGAGAATTTATAATGGTGGCAATAAATAAAACATCAGTGTTCACCTTTCTCTTTTTCTGGCTTAATCACCAAAGACTAGGAACTGCTTAACATCCCCTTGAAGAAGCATAAAATATGCATATTTACATATATAAAACACATGCCAGTAAGCATAAAAGCAGTGTACCTATGTATGTGTTGCACATCACTTGAGCACCTGGTACACAAGAAAATGCTGCAACACAGAGTAAAAAAGGAAGCATGTCTGGAGAGCAGGGATGTTTGTGGCTGCCAAAGCACGGCTGTAAAAGAATGGAGGGTAGCTGGATATAAAACAGGGCCCATGCAAACGTACAATTGGCAATAGAAGTTAAACAAAGAACAAAGTGCAGAATTATTCACAGCTCATTTATTTCTATCTTACTGGGGTTTTAATAAATTTTGTGTGTGAATACTTTGGATGGAAATTTGCAGGTATTTTAAATAATGACTAGCCAAACACACTATCTTCCAATATTTTCTCTGCTCAAAATGCCAAGCAGGACATTGACTAACTAGCTATTCCAAGGTTCAAACTGTGTTTTCAAGGTTCAATCAGTGTTTTTCAGAGCTGCACTTATGTCAGCTCACTCTCTCCTGTAATAAAAGTGGAAGGAAATTAATTCTAAGCTCTTTTTTCTCTCTGTCCATTCTTTCCTCTGCCACACCATTTCCATTCTGCAGGGAATGGTAAATATACTTGTGCTATTCAATCTGCAGACACAGTGGTAAATAAAAAATGGCTACATTTCTATTTACGCCTATGTTGTTTAGATTAGGCCTGAATAAGTTCCATTATCTGTGCTATATCCCTGCCCACACCAGAGATTTTTGTTTATTGAAAAAGCCCACTTATAGGCAAATGTAGCTAAGGACACTGACCATCACACCACCTTTTTATGGATGTTCTTGAAGCCTTCCTGAAATCAAGACATGTTTTGTGGGATCTTTAGAGAAATACTGACATTTTTGATAACGTGCCATGGCAGCAAAGATCCACTCTTTTCGAAAGTGGGAAAAGGTGGGGATAGCTATTAACAGTGTCTGACAATTCTTTATTACCCTCAAACCTGAACTTTTTACTGTGTCTTACCTTCTGTCCTAGAGCCTGTACACATTCTCAAATGAAGAAGTGAACAAATTTTATCTTTTCCGTGAAAAATCTAAACCATATAACATTAAATCAAAATAATCCTATGCTGTTATCAGATGATGGCTCATAAGAGAGTCAGGACTCTAATAAAAACACCACTGCAGCACCCTTAAGGCTCATACATGTACCATAGAATCATAGAATGGTTTGGGTTGGAAGGGACCTTAAAGATCAACCAGTTCCAATCCCCCTGCATGGGCAGGTACACCTCCCACTAGATTAGGTTGCTCAGAGCTCTATCTAACCTGGCCTTGAACACTTCCAGGGATGGGGCCTCCACAGCTTCTCTGGGCAACATGTTCCAGTCTCACCACCCTCATAGTGAAGAATTTCTTCCTAATGTCTAATCTGAATTTCCCCTCTTCCAGTTTTAAGCCATTATCACTTCTCCTCTTGCTACTTGCCCTTATAAAAAGTCCCTCCCCAACTTTCCTGTACCCCTTCATGTACTGGAAGGTTGCTATGAGGTCTCCCTGGAGCCTTCTCCAGGCTGAACAGCCCCAGCTCTCTCTGCCTGCCCTCACAGGAGAGGTGCTCCAGCCCTTCGATCATTTTTGTGGCCCTCCTCTTCCCCACTTCTTTGCTGCATGCCATTTTCGAGCTAATGCTATTCACTGGAAGACAGTTTGCCTCTTAGACTTGGTTCTCAGCTCAGCTGCAAGGATTTTATTTCATTGTGAAATGTATGGGATGACCTAGAGCCCTGATAAGAGTTCTCTGTGCATATTGAACACAGCTGTTACTCATCTCCTTCAGAATCACTTTTTATTCACGCCAAGTTAAGATACAAGTAACTAAAATACTTATTTCTAAAATGTCCAACACAGGTAGAAAAGTTTATCAAGACACAGGAGGCAGAAATTAAAGATCTGTGTTCTGTCCACTTGTGCAGAGAGAAAATCTGAGCTGGCTCACTCTGCCACTGGCAGTCTGTCCCTAACCCAGGTTGTTGGGGTCTCAGCACTCTTGCACAATCTGCGCACTCAGTAAATGTGCTGTCAAAACACAGGGTCTTTTATCTTAAACCCCTTACTTGGAGCTCCATTCAGCTTCAGCTCTTCTTTTCTTCAAAGACTATTCTGGAAGCAATTTTGCCTCTCTGCCTTCCACCTTCTGAAAATGCTCATATGTCTTCAGCAGAAAGGTTGTGATCTCTTGTACATTACTAAATTATTAGGATATTGTTGACTTAGAAAGGAAAGAATTTGAAAATCTCTTTGAGAATTTTTTTCCTATGAAGCTTTTTTTAATTCATATGTATCCACCAACTGCTCTGATATAAAAATGTAAATACAGTTGATGCATGTAGTACATTTCTGGCTCTCATTCAAAAGCAGAAACCTAAGTGAGTCACTGTTTTGAGGTGAGAGTGATCTTAGGGCAACTGAATTAAAACAATTAATTATTTGCTTTATTCATTAATAAAGACTGTTACCTCTGTGCCTGATGGGAAGAGCCCACACCATCTTGGAGTCAGCAAACACATAAAAACAAGCAGGTGTTGTATAAAGTAGCATCGGCATAAGGAATAGCATGCTTGTCAGATGTAAAAATCACAATTAAGATTTCAAGCAAAACCACAATTACTCTTTGGAGATGTCAGTACAACCATTAGAGCTGGGAGCAACAAAAGCACAGTAGGATGATTTCTGCTCTGTTTGGGTAAGTTGAGTAATGAAGGAATAACTAAGACTTTGCTCTTTAGCATCAGTAAAGGCGAGGAGGACTTTAATATGTCAGCACAATAGCCCTCAGGAGGAAGACAGGCTGGGGTGCTTTTCCCATTGTTGTACTTAAATCCATGCAATGAAATCTGCTAAGGCACAAAATGTCCTTTGCTTGGAACATCATCATGTTCTATGACAAGTCTAAGACAAGTTGGAAGAGAGAAGTTGAAGATGAGGTGTCAGTATGTTACTAATACTGTTCAGATCTATGAATCATTACCAACAGATGTAGAGTAAGTGAAAAGTTTTCTGCAAATCACAACAGTGAAATTCAAGAGCCACTTTGGTAGTTTGGCTTTATATCCATGTAGCTGGTAGAAAAGCATGGTGCAAAGATGCTAAGCTTCTTAAGTAAAAATGCCTCAGAAATTAAAAAAAAAAAAAAAACGAAAACCAATGCTGAAGTAAACTTGACTAAAACTAACTCAGTCATGTGCTTAGAGAAAAATTAAGTATAGCCTTGATTAGATTTATTGGTTAATCTTTGTTCAAGACACTTGTAGGACTAAAAACACATATCAATACTTATGAACTGAATCAGTTGAAAGCAACAAAAATCAACACCATTGTGCCCAACTGAGTTTGCCTTAACAGAAACGAGTGATGCACAGGAAGCAAGAAAATCTTCATTTTGAGTACGGCACAAAGGGGAAGCAAGTGAATTGCCTGCTTATCTTAGTCTGTTACATTGAAAATACTTCAAATAATACTTCAAATACATCTTAAAAATTCAAAATGCCCAGTTTTCTTGAAATAATAGTTTTCCTCTACATAATTTATTACATATGTCTTTTTTACTACTGGATAATGGTGAGTGCTTCCCAGAGTATATCTGAAATGACACTGCATGTAAAGGCCTTATGATGGAGAGAACTTCTCTTGAAGAATTGAATTGCACGTGACTGGTGGTATTGTTGGTTGGCTGGCACAAAACATACACTCCACCTTCTCAGATGAACAAACAGCAGTGCCCTTTTAGGAGTATATTGAAAACAAGCTATTTGAATCATTCTGTCTAAAAAAAATAAGAATAATAAAAAAAGAAAATGAAAACGTGCGCCTTTTTAAAACTCTGCACCGTGTTTCATCTGTTTAATGTGGAGACTCTACGAAGCACAGAAGAGGTCATTTCCCCATGGGTGTTGGAACTGATTCTTTTTAAAATTTTTATCTGCCACTTATTTCTGGATGATCTGAACCATCTTATTTCTGTGAAGCCACAGGGCAAGTTCTCCCCCTTCCAGTAAATTGAAACTTTTGATAATTCAATCACTAGCCACTTTCTTTGAGTGCTCTGTTCTTCCTCCAAGCTTTGCTGTGTAATACCACCTTTGCCACAAAGCCTTTCCCATTGAAATAATTCTTGGTTGAGATGAAGGAAAAACCAGAATCAAGAAAGAGCAGAAAGAAAGTTCTCAGACAAGTCCTCTCAAGTGACCTGGCAGTTTAAGGAGACATTGCCATTATAAGAACTGAGCTGTGAAAAAAACATAGCATATACATATATATCTAGGCTTGACAGAGACTTTGTAGCTGGGGTATAGGTGGCAGTCTAGCTCCAGCAGTTCAGCAGGATCTCTTGCCATGATTTTAGGTAGCTTCACAGATCTGTAAATTGTACCCTGAGCTGCTTTTTTAAATATTATATCCTCAGTGTGCATGTTTACATGTCTTTTCTGCAATTCCTGTATTTCTAAGTACAAAGGAGTAGTCAAATTCAGCCAAACACAGGGAACAAATGATGGATGGTCACGTAAAGCTAGCAGCAACCCCAGCTATGGAGCTAACAGGTTCAACTGCTGCCAGAGCTGCCTAGCCTAGACTCCATTGTGTATATGGATGGACAAAATGTCAAGGCATTAGGAAAAGTGGTAGTGCCTCTTGCCAGGATTCAGGTGGCTGGTTTTCCTCAACTAGAACTAACAGCCATGGGGTCTGGCCTGACCGATGGCTCTTTCACTTCTAACCACCAGGAAGGGGCAAAGGTAGAGCTGAGATTACCAAGAATTTTCAACCTAGGAAGTGCAAAGCACAAAAGGCAAAGTGTGGTCATTGCTCCAAGACCTCAAATGAACAAACCATTCTGAGATAAACCTTTCTATCAATATTTGATAGAGGGTGCAATGTTAGTGCTCTTTGAGGCCCAAAAAATTATTTCATAGACTAATAGAATGGTTTGGGTTGGAAGGGACCTTAAAGATCATCTAGTCCCAACCCCCCTGCGTTGGCAGGAACACCTTCCACTAGATCAGGTTGCTCAGATCCCCATCCAAGCTGGCCTTGAACACCACCAGGGGATGGGGCCTCCCCAGCTTCCCTGGTTAACCTGGGCTAGTGTCTTATCACCCCCATAATAAACTTCCTCCTAATAGCTAAGGGAAAGGAGGAGAAAGGAAGGGCAAAGAAGGTCAAGTGAGGTCAAAGAAGGCTGAGGAGGGGAAAGGAGGGCAAGGGGATGTGCAAGGAAGGGCAAACAGGGGAAAGAAATAGGCTTAATTACACCCTTTTCACAGGTGCAGAAAAAAAGATAACTGGAAGGACCTGAGCAGTGCCACCGGGCAGCAGGGGCAGGAAAAGGGACACAGGCAGCAACATATGTCACTTTGGTCTCTCAAGAAGCAACGCTAATGTTAGACAGGAGTAACATGCTGTATTTTTCTTTGAACTGTTACACATGCTGAGACACAACTTTTGCAGAAACATCTTCTCCCACAAACGCCTTCTCCTGCTTTTTGGAGAGATGTCTTCCATGTTCATTCAAGCAATTCAAAACAAGCTTTGAAGAAACTAGTCCTTCTTCATTTTTCTGCTCTTCTAGAACTATCTTCCTGCCTGTTTTGTGCTTTTAGCCATTTTACAGACTTCCTTAGAAGATCTATGTGCTGTGCACATTTTTGGATACGTACGGTTTTTGAGATTTCCTTTTCTTGCTTTGAATGTTTAAATTTGGCATGTTTTTATGTAACTGCTTTTTTAACTTTTATAGTCCATTAAATTCAGATTATAAGCTCTATCATTGTATTTGAAAATGGCAATGCTACTCAAAATCCTTTTTAAATAGTAGTATGGATAAATTTAGGAAAAGGGAGGGAAATTTTTTCATTTGCTTCTTTAAAACATCTAAAAGTAGCAAAGGGATTTAAAGGTACAAGTCCTTTGAGTTGGAGTAGATCTGCAGCTTTCTCCTTTTGGTGTGTGGTTTGGTGGCTTGTTTTTTTGTGGTTTGGCTTTTTTTAGTCTCCTGCTGTGTGTTTCTTTAATATATATTTTAAATAATGCTTGCAAATAGTATTAGCCACTTTAATGAAGACTTTAATGATTTAGATGTCTGTGATGTTGAAAAAATACTGGGTTAATGCTGAAACTCATTTTGGGTCTTATTTGGCTGCTTGGGGGGGTTTCTTCCAGTACAAGTTCTACTAATTTCAAGTTTAAATAGGTTTTTCAATTTAGATTAAACAAGAACAAAGCTGAGGACTAAACAGAGACAGCATTCCAGGCAGAATTTTAAAACCCCTTAATGATGGGTCTACGTGCAGTCACTCAAATAACTACAGCGTATGCTGCAGATATCTTGTCTACCTATACAATAATTCATGCATAATAATGTTACTTTGGCAATGTAGAACTCATGGGAGAAAAAAAAAAAAGAGGAGTTACAGTGGATAGGGACATATCCCATATATGACAGGATCTGTTAAATCATGTCTCAGTTTGTCCTGATCTGGTAGTACAGTAACAATGAACTTGTTCTAGCTGTCAAATGTCTTATTCCACAAAGAAAAAGAAACAAAAGGGGACCACTTAATCTCACAAAAAAATTAATGTATTTGGGCAAATAGCATTGGTTTCCTCATGCTTTGAATTGGATTCATACTGTAATTGTTTTTCCAGGAAGGAAGGCATTAAGATAAAATGTTAATGCTTGAAGTAAAATACCAGATCTGCTAGTTTTTCCCCAAATGTGCAGGATTCATAATTCCCTTGTACATGTGCAGACATATTCTTCATATACTTCATCAGTTCCATAGGAATAAGTCTCAGAACCACTGCCAGCCCCAAAACTGTCCTATTAGCTATGGAATGTGCTCAAATACCATGGTAATAGCCACACAATAAGAAACCTTGTCAGATAGTGATTTTTCTCTCATATTTCCCACGTAGTCTCCTCAAAATATTACAGCACTGTTTTGCACAAAACTAATTTATTTTTATTTATGCAAGTGTTTTAGCATCTCACAGCAAGGGAAAGTCTGTCCTACATTTTGCTTTTTTATAAAATATTTCCATTGAGTATTCTACAGTTCCCTTTTGCCTTTGAAAGCAGGAAACAAACATAAAGAAAGTCCATGAGCACATGAGAAAGAAATGTGCACATGGTCAGAGAAATTAATTTTGTTTGTCATGTATTGCCCTCAGCTGGATGGGCAACTAGCAACTGTTACCAGTGTATATTGCACACAGAAATCTGAATTACTTGCTTTCTGCATTTTTCCTTCTGCTTGATTTTCTCCCTCCCTCCCTCAGAAACTGCTGCCTTTCCCTTTGAATCCTATATTCCCCAGCATTCTTTTAGCTAGAATTAAATCCTTGTGTGATGACTGCTACCTTGTTAACCTCAGGAGCCCCTGGAAACAAAAAAGGATGTTTCTCTAGATACCTTGGAGCTGGGTCATAGGAAATTATTGCACCCTCCATGATCCACAGTAAGGAAGGACAGTGCTGTCATACAGAGGAGCACCAACATGCAGAGGTGTCCTCCTGGCCTCAAGCCCATCTTGGTACAACCTCATGACACAGTGCAGCAGTATGCACTGAAAATGTATGTATGCTGAAAGCAGTAGGACTAGATAAGCATGGTGTTATACTCCCAGCTAGAGAAACCTGTATCCACATTATTTCCAGTGTCTTCAGTGATGAAACAAGTCTGAGTTGTGTTTCTGTCCCATTCCCCTGTAGATATGCCATTGAAATGATGTTTTCAGGAGTACAGTACCAAGTCTTCTGAAGATGGCTGTGTCTATATTAGCAAGTAGTACAGTGCAATAGGAGCAGATCTCCAGAACAAAGCAGTTGGTGCTGAGGATGCAGCACCCACACTACATGTATTCATGGAGGTGGGGGGTGGGAAGGGTAGCTCAGACCAGCTCTTGACTGCTCCTGAGGGCTGGCTGCCTCTAAGTAGTTTAATCTCAGTAGAGGTTCTCCCTAGGCATGCTTTTCAGCTAAGCATGGATCTGGAAGGAGCCAAGAAGAAATGGATGTGGATTGGAGATTTACTGCAAAAGCACTCACCCAGTATGATCCAAATATTAACATACATGCACCTGCTTTCATCTCCCCCTTCAGCATCAAGATAGAAGGTACATTTAAAAAAAACCAACACCTCCACATATGGATTTTTAAAATGAGCTGAAGGTTTGATCAACTAGTACCAGAAGGTGAGCACTGCTGGAGATCAGGGTCTCACCTAGTAGCTTAGATGGTCAGGAAAACTTAACCCTAATTGCAGTGTTGGCCATCTGAATACACAGCCCTGAATCTGGTAGGCAAAAGTTCTGGCTCAGCTGCTTATCTGTGAAATGTGGTGATGTGATTTACTGTTGCCAGCTCTTAGACTTTCATTGTAATTCTTGTGGTTTCAGCACCCTCTGTAAAATCCAGGTCCAAGAGTTATGAGACAAGAAATTCTCCTTCCTCATTTGTGAAGCAACTTTCGAAGCATAGAGTTCTAAGGATGCTTGTAAATGAGTCCAAACGAATTCAAAGATATTAATTGTAATTTTTAATATATTATCAATAGCATCGATTACTATTCTACCCACCATTTGTTTTTTTTCCCCTTTTCGTGACTGAATCTCAATCTGATGAAGAGCTTACAATAGAGGGCTAGAATAGGAATGTTGCACTTCCCCACCATTAAACAGGAAGGATGAAGCAGAGGTTGCTTTTGTTATTTTTAGGATGCAATCCTGGTGAAAGCAGAGGTTTCTTTGACATAATGTTTTTTTGAAAATAATGTACAAGGGTGTTTTTTTCCCCTGTATGCAGCTGAATAAATCAGGAGCAGCTCTGTTTCTTTGACCACAGCTTACACAGATGTGCATTTGGTCCACAAGCATTCTGTAACTTCATCTTGATTCTTTGACTGCTTGTCTGGTTTGCTTCTGTGGTTTTCTGTCTTCAATATGGAATTTGCAAAAGTAAGCAGAGAATGCCAACATGTATTCACACATTTCCTGTACCTACACAAGTAGTACGCAATACCATGCAAATTCCTGAGTGGCATGGCACATGCATTTATATTTAATTGTTACATGCAACTGAATTTTGGTGTAAAAGGTTGGGTTATCTCATAAAGGAGCTTGTGTCTATCTGTTAAGTAGAAAATAACCAGTTGTGGTTACTTGCTTTGGTATGTTTTTCCCAGTTCACAGTAAACAGTGTGAAACTCAAAATGCGAAGGCATCTCTTCAGGTGTCTGAAAGGTGGTTTTGAAGGACCTTGTTTTGAAGGCGATTTGTAACATGAAGCAAATCTAAACAAGTACCAAGGCTGTGAAAGTATCAAAATGAAGTAGTTTTGGCAGAAAGCGAAAGTTGAACAGCTTTCATTTAGCACAAGAAGTCCCTAACCAATACTTTTAAATGGTTTGCTAGATAGCACGTCTGCTTCACTCAGCAGAGAAGACAGATTTTTCTTGAATAACACAATCCTTTGAATATATTTTTTTTTAATAATACTTAAGCTTTCTTCATGCTGTGTTCAACAAAATCACAGTGTCCAAGGACTTTTTTTACCTTTAACTTTGAAAAATGGCACAGCACCTCAGACTACAAGGGAAACATTAGATGCTGTTTGAATTCTGTAAGCTTCCACCTATCAAAAGCCCAGCTTAATATAGTGTGATACACACACCTTGCAAGCGGCTGTCTAGTTTTCTGTGCCAGAGAAACATTTTAATTATTTCATTTACTAAAATGCTGTTACCTCACTTAGCAAATTAGCATCCTAACCCTAGGCATGACCTACAAAATTATTAATCTTTTAAAATACGTGTTAATGTCTTTCATAATACATCTGTTCAGCTGTCTTCTCTGCACAGCCACCTTCCCCCTCAAGTTTCTGCCAAAACACAAAACTAATTTTAAAAACAGAAACTTTCAGTTAAAAATGCAATGTTAGAAATCTCCTGAGAATTCACATGTCGGGGAAGAAGAGGATTTAAAACAAAGGCTAAAATGTGGCAGGCTGAGTCCATGCCTTTTAACACTATATTTGCAATTTGTATTTAAAAATGGTTCAATATAAAATGCAGTGCCACAAGTTACACAATAGGAGTTGATGTCTGAGTAGGATTTGAGGGCAGAGAGGGATGGAGAATGTAATAATTCACAGGACAATGTCCTACTTAGAGAAAGGTTTGGTAAATTTCTATTTCTCCAAGATTTCTGAGGATTATCCAAAGTGAAAGTTAAATTGAATCTAACGTTATATGGCAGGTGACTGAGAAAAGGAGAGCCAGATTCCATTAGCAGGGTATGCTGAATCCAAATGGAGAGATGAGTAGATGAGCTTCTCCAGGCCTGTTGCAACCTGTCAGTTGTAAGCACCTGTTTATAACACATCTGTGCCGTTTTCAGGCTGGGAAAACCAACTATATTTATGCAAGAGCTAAGGATTTGGGTTTTGTCTGCATCCATCAATGAAGACTTACTCAATTTTGGTAGAAATCAGTAATGAGCCTGGTAGCAGCTCTCAGGCAAATCATACCCTCTTAAAAATTCTGTCTTCTGCATTATTTATTGCTAAGACAGCTAATGACTTTCCAACCTTTAGAAGTTTGCAGCTGCTTAGATAGAGCAAAGGATACACTTAATTTCTGTTCTGATTTCATAGCTGTTGGCTCAAAGTTTGCCAGCACTACAGGTAATGCTAAATTTTGCCACGCCAGGGAGGAGATGGCTGCGAGTAGGTCAGAGAGAGCTGAATCCTAAAGAGTCCTTTGTGTTTGTACCACTTGCTGCTCTAGCAATAGCCACCACCTTGCATTACTAACCCTGTCTGTGCACAGCAGCAGCCACCAGCATGGCTTTCTAGGTGCCAACAAAGGCAGTGTGGCCCTTCCACTCCCTAGAGCATGCCTTTGGATTTTTGAGGATGGCAAGAAACACAGATTCTGTTTGTATACATCATATTTAGTTTTCAGAAGAACGAAAGGTCTGCCCCTAAAAATCCATAATAGAGATCTGAGACTCTAAAGCCAAAAGTGTTGTCATCCACAGGTAAAGAAACACAAGTGGCACTCATCCACTACCTGGATGTTGCTTTCAATGGCGTGACTGTGGATGATGAGTGACTTTTGTCTTTTATCCTAAGACCTTTAAGCAGTACATATCACTAATACCACTGTTAAGCTTTCTCTATTACTCTTCAATCCTCTTCTTAGGTTGTGACCCTAAATATTTTTGATGTGACAGAGAGAAAAGTAATCTGTTCGGTATTTAAATTGAGTGGCAAATGTTCAAAATTAAGCCATATAAATCTTGAAAGATAAACTCTTACATAACAGTTCTCAGTGAGGTACAAATGCTGTGTAAAGCCCCTTCTGAACACTTGTGAATGATGGTGTCAAACAACTGCACCTCAGCTACGGTACAAGCAAGTGCCATGGGACAGAAACACAAAGGGGACAGTGAGGTTGTATTGCAAGGATTACTGATACAAAATTATTATTAGTAGTTACAAGATGTTTTTAGTTTTCCAAGAAGAACAGAGAGGATGAAATCCTGGCTGCAGAGAATGCCAGAACAAATTCTCGCAGATTTCATAAAATGATGTTTTCACTCTAAAGTAATTTTTCCTCCATGCTTCCCTAAATTAATTCTCCCATATTCCACTTTGCTGAAGAGCTACAGTGGTGGGCTAAAGGTTTTGTTCACTAACAAGGCTGCTCATCTCTTTATGCCTAATATTACAAGCCTTAACAGGATTTGCAGCTCCAGGTTTGGCCCTGAAGCTCCCCTGCACACAGACTGAAGGTATACATCAGCCTCTGCCTAGGAAAAGCTTTCCTGTGCTTCCCGTCATTTGCAGAGGGAGGCTCAGATGCTGAAGCCAAATCTTTAGGGAAGAACACTTGTTCATCAGGGTTTGTGCCCAAAAATCTCCTTGTAAAGGTGCAGTGGGGACAAGCGGTTGGCTGGAGGCAGGTGACTGGTAGCACTGCGGGCTCCTCAGGGTAGCAGGACAGAGCCAGGGCCTTTCCTATGTCCCTCCAACCCAGCCAGGAGCAGGACAGCTGAAGGCACTTGGGCAGCCCTGGGCATGGGATACCTCTCAGGAGATGGGGACAGGCCGAGGCTAGGCTGAGTCACAGGCCCACGCAGCTGCCAGCAGCTGCGGGGCCAGTAAAGTGCAGGGACCACTGGAGACAAGGATCTGCAAGGCTCAGTTGGTCTTACACTGCTTGCATCATCTCTCTTACAAACTTACGACCAGGCTCACAAGACAGGCACCTGTTCTTGCACAGGGAGATTTCAAGTCAAAAACCTTTGCCAAGAGTGATTCTTTCGAAGCACTGTGGGATCTAACGTCCTCAATTGTGGGCACTTTTGACAATGTAACCCTGAAGATTTTTGGGTATATAATGGAGTCCAATCAATAATTTAGAGTAAGTATGCGTTTTTCCATTGGCTTCAAATGCTTATGAATCAAGCAGATATATTTTTAGTTGAAATATTTCCATCAGTAAACCAAAATCCTCAAAATGGTCATATGTTTCCAGTTATTCCTTCAGAGTTGATTTTTCCCCTTCTTCAGATAATTTTTCTGTGGCTGTGTTAAGTTTTCAATGTCTTAGGAAATGACTAATGATCAAAATCAACAGAAAGTGAAGATTTCTTCTGTGTTATAATTGCTCATTTAAAAACTCTTCAAGATAAGTTACTGAGCTGGGTATTCTTTTCACTAAGTGTTTCATGGCAACAACAATGACTGAAGATGATGGTAAATTAATATTTGATCTCTTAAATAGAGCTTTTAGACAAATCCTGCTAAAATTACAAGGAATTCTTTCTTTTTCTTCATTCTAAATGACTTGCCCACTGAGCATGTTATTCTGCACAAAGTCATGTTCAAAATATGGCTATTTTTGGACTGTATTTGCCTGAAATAGCAAGATGACAATCTAACCACTGAGTTGAAAGAGTCAAGTAGTATGATTTTGGTTTTGCTTTTACTAGAGAGGTTCCCAGAATCTGACTGAGAAAATGAGGAAAATAAATCCTGGTACCTGATGAGAGATACCCTCAGGCAAATTAAAATGAGGAGACATTATTTAGGTTTTTTGCTTCCTAGGCTATAGACCAGCCTCGGTACTTGCCAAGGTTAAAGGAAGGGCTCTTTCAGTGTGCATAGTGGAGAGTGCAGAGGCTCCCAAGCTATTTACAAGACAGCTATTGCATCTGTGCAATATAATGCAGCATTGGATGCAGAGAGAGTTCAGGGTTTAAAGTGACTTTGCTATGTCTGCCTGTGCCTGAGTTCATACACCTCACCCTCCCCCTAGCCTTTTCTCAGATGCTCTGCCCTGCGCTCCAGCACACAGCCTAGCTATGCCTTTCACAAAATACAGAAAGGAGGGGGAGAACTGCAGGTTTCCCTGCTTTTGTTCTGATTTGACTTGGTACAGCATAGCCTCTTTTCCTCAAATGATGCTAAACAATATCCTCTTAGGAGCTGTGCTAATCCCTGGGCAGAAACAAAAGCAATGAGATCCTTGTTACTATAGTGTGGACCCTCATCCATTCCAGCAGTATTTTATGCTGCTTCTGACTAATTCTTGTCCTGTCCCAGTGTCTGTATCAGTGTTCTGGAGTGTGATGCATACTGTGTATTATGTGGTATAGGCTTCTTGCATAAATGATGTTCACTAAAATGAGGTCTATACACATGTTCTGTTGCTTTTGGCATACGTATTTGTTGGTGTATGCAAACTATGTCACTGTCATCTGCTTGCAATCATCTGAATATATGAGCTGGGTATATTGTTAACATGGATCTAAAAATTCAATGCAAACACAATTAAGAGTGTCAGTGTTTTCACCTTGACAAGAATTGCCCTTTTCTTCTGAAAGCTTCAGATCCTATGCATGACTTTCACTGATGCAAACACACAGCATACATTTAGACTTTGATAGATGCTTTGCTAAAAAGGTGGAGAAACAAAAAAGGAAGAGATCAAAGCAGCACACCAAATCTTACAAGATTTAATTAAGCATAAGCAGCTGCATCCTATCTTCTCAGAGAAGTCCCATCATTTGTGCTATGTAACATTAATGTTCACTGAACCGTAAAGCTCAAGGGAACCCCAGGCACAATTTAGAAGAGACAAACATTTGTTTTTCAGAAACAGATTCATTATCGTTTGAAGTACGGGTTTAATCTAACCAGAGATCTTATGGGAATATCTTTGAAGGGTTCTGTCTCTGCAAATCAATTTATTTGTAAGAAACGGGACTAAAATAACCAAAAAGGACCAGACTAGTATTGCAAAGAGAACATCGATGATACTTCTTTAAGGAGACAATGACATTTTGCCCTTCAGAAAATCATCAGGAAGAAAAATCTACCCTAAAAAAGAATTCTAAAAAACTGGTAGTTTTCTACCCTACTGAGTTCTGAAAACATGACAATGGCAACGACTTTGGCCACAATCTCCTAGAGGAGGACTTGGACTTTTGTCTTTTCAACAAAATGATCTCAGAGTGGCTTAGAACAGAGCTAATAACAGTAAGATAGTTCTGTAGAGATTCTGGCAACAGAAGCATCACAGCCTCAGTGTAGCTCTAGTAATTCAAGCATGGCTGTGGCGTATGTGCTCATACCTAGGCTATGCTTACACTAGCAAGAGCTTTTTGATGGAGTCTATGGCACCAGATGTGTTGTAAAGAGGTTTTATTTGCACAAAACTAATCATATAGGACTGAATGAACCAAACATTTATCAGACTGCTTGAGTCTGATTGATTTCTGAATTGTACTTGATACCACAAACAATGCTGATTAAGAAGGTTCCTTAATATAAAAACTTGTACCATTAACAAGCCTCACCAGGGCTGAAATCTTCTAGAAATACAAAGTAGAGCCAGCTCACTGTCTTCAGTCAGTGAGCACAAGCAAAAAACATAACATAAAGGGTAGATTTATTGCCAAATATAGCTGCTCCTGTAGTTACATTTTTCATTTTTATTGTATGCATTTATCATTTTCAGTTTATTCAAAGGAAATTGCAAGAGATTCATGTTTGTTAGCACCTGCCTACACAGCATCAACACTTCAGGAGAGCAATGTGGCCATGCAGCAGCCCAGGATAACAAAGACAGATCTTGCTAGATGAGTCAATCAGTCATTACATGTATCTGAAATATTGTAAGACGTTATCATTGATCATTAATTCATGTTAATATGTTTGAGAAAAGGAAGATGTGGAGTATAGCACCTTAAAGCAGATACAGCCTGAGCTATCTGGAACTGTTCAGTGTGTTATTCAGAGGTTTGTATTAGATACATGCTGACTGGTTAGCACTCAGGCAAATCCTTGTTTGACTTCTCAGCTGGAAGAGGTTACTGGTGAGTACCAAACAAGTTCAGATCCTATGACCAGCAGTTAAATTCTCTATGTTATTCCCCAAAGTTGTTAGATTGTGCCTGAAGAGATTTCTCATGCCCCAGTACAACAGCTCTGAAGATCTCCCATTTCTCCCTAGAATCGCCCTAATGCTCCCTGTAAACAACTAAGACATTTATTTTAATCTAATGAAAATGTTCATGCGACTGGTGAACAAACCTTTGACTTGATGTTATTCCTTTTCCAATATCAATTTAACTGACAAAGCTGTGAGCAGGCCCACAGCTCATTGACCAACTAATTGCTGTCAGTAGGCAGAATTGGCTGAATGCAAAAATCCACCTACTTTTATAGGTATGGAAAGGCAGAAAAAGTATCTGAAGCTGGTTGTCACACCATGAGGAGACCTTCTTTGCAAATTGCTTTTCAATGAGGACTTCAAAATGTGGTGCATTTTTATAAATATGATTTTGAACTGGAAAACAAATAAAAAGCTGGAATAAGAAAATCCTTAAAGAAAAAAATTGACTATAAATATGGGGATTTTTAATGTTGTAAAAAGAGAACTGCTTGGAAATGAGTTGGAGTTTGGGTTTTTTTTAAACCATTAACAATTTCTCTCCTTAGGAGAATGACAGGGTATCTAAGAAGGTAAAAATTTTTCTGCAAAAGTCTTCATTTGAACTAATAATCTTTTAACTAGAAGAAAAGATGGAAAATGTTCAACTAAATTAGCTGAATTTATCTACGGATCTCTAAGCAGAAAAGAAAAAATTATTCTGAGAGAGAAAAGGAAGAGAAATCTGTTTGAAATAAACCTAAAACTCAAACTATGAAATGTCTGTAGGTCAGTTGCAGATCTGGCTGCTCATTTTTTTCTGACTTCAAATAAAAATCAGCTTGGTGATTTTTCTTTGGGTTTTATTTGCTTTCTCCCTTGGAAAAGGTAAAGATCTATTAATTCTGTCGATCTATTAATCAGACACAACAGCATGCCCTTTGACATGTGTTCTTTCCTTTTTTCATAACAAAACATTTTAATAATTTTCTCTTATAAGGGAAGATTGTTGAGTGAGCACAAATTATTGTCTCAGTCCTCAAAAGGAAAACTAGGCTTACTTAACCTGCCCTTCTAAACACAGTTGTGTTGCATCCCAGGTTATCTTCTAGGCTGCTCTCAACAATATTGGCAGTTCTTGTACCCAAAACTAAACTGCAAATTCTAGATTTTCACAGCTTGTCTGCTGGGTAAGAAAATCAGTCTCTAAAACATTTTACATCTTAAGCCAAATATTTTTGTTTCCTAATAGTCAGGCTTCTGTGTAATGGTTATTTTTGTAATATTTCTGAATGTTCCGCTTTTATTAGTATGATGGAATTACAGACCAGACAGAAACAAAGCTACAAATTTTGCAAATACAGAATCTAAAGAGTGAAGGCTTGAAATGGGAAGGATAGAAAACCATACATAAAGTGTAGGTAAAACAGTCATGGGGACTGCAGCAGTGGTAAGATTTTTCTTCTGATGACCACTTATCTTTTATCTTCCCTTGAAAAAGGAGGTTTTCACTGAGCTTTTAGAGCTTTATTCACGATTCTTAGGGTAAGGCTTTGAAAATTTTCTACCAGAGAGGAAAAGAGTGGGAGGGCAGGTAGAATAATGCTGGGATGAGGGGAGTACACCATAAGGAGCCAGATAGGAAGGCAATAAATGCTCAATCAGCAGATGGAAGAGAGCATCAGCTGGGTGTTACCCTCACCAGTTGCCTGAGGGTTGTTTCTGCTGTTGATGCTCCTCTCCATGCTCCTGCAGGAAATTTTCCCTGGCCTGGTTCCTGGTTATAAGTCCTTCCTAAGCCCAGGACTGGCAGTGCTGGAGGAGCTTGGCTGTTCTTAGAAGTAAGTGAAGACCTTCCAAGTTGAGTTTGATAGTTTCTGTGGGGTGCTGGTGGGAACTAGCTACACCTCAGAGCCTGAAAGCACAAGAGGAGACCCTCATCTGAAAATGACTGCAAGTATGGGATCCCTGGGCCTACCAGCGATCCTGTTAAGGTAGGGTATTATATGGCTGTAGTATCAAGTCTAAAGAATTCTGAAAGCACCATAGTGGAAGATATGCTCTCTGTTAGTTGCCTGAAACTAGATTTGGAGAACTGAAAAGCTGACTTTTGTCTGGAGACTGAGCATAGGGAGGGACTTTTGGATGAGCCAAAGCAAATTTTATTTCCCTATGAATAAAGCTATTAAAATTGCATTAGCTTTAAGATATTAATACTGTGTGGTATAGTGCTGCTGAAAAAAAATTTGATTGCTGATAGTGGTTCAGAGTGCATGAATTAATTAAAATTACAGTTAACTGGGATGCTTAATGAATTTTGTACTTATTTTTCTTAGAAGCAAAAGGCAGTTGAGTTCATTCTGAAATAAAGTATCATGGTGTATTTTGGTATTGTTTGTATACGACTAAAAAGCTTGTGAAAACTCTGGATACTGAATTTTGATAGGGCAGAAGTATGGTAATTATGTGCCTTTGAAATGTATGGTATTTTCTGTAATAAAATACATGGTGATGTAGGGCTTCTGTTACTGCAATTATAGTTACTGTAATTGTCCCCAAGTAATCTTTATACCTCCAGACAAAGTGACTGCTATGGTACAGTGGGTTTCTTCCTAGCAGAAGAGAATTCAGTTTCTTTAACATCTCTTTGCACTCTATAGAAAGGAAGGGGGGAGTGGAGGAATGAAAATACTTTTCTTCTAAAGTCTAGAGGGAATTTTATCCTTCCTATCTCCTTGACATCACACAAGGTTCTCCCCTTTATAGTTTCTGGATTTAAATTTTCTGTAACAGACTTTGCACAGTTGTTGATTTCTTTTGTTGCGCTGCTTTAGGGAAAGAATAAAACTCAATATTCTACTAACAAAATATTTTGCGGAACCTCAAAAGTACCCCAAAATAAATGAGCTAGATTTTCTGGCTTAAAGGAGATAGAGAGGACGCTGCTAAATAGTCTTGGATCCTCTTCATGAAATAATGGTTCCTGCACTGTGAAGTTTTGGATGGATTGGTTTGCTTGCTTGCTTATTCTTCATTGTTTTGTTGTGGTGGTGGTTATGGGTTTTCTTATTTATGTATTATTTTTCTGTTGGTTACTTAGAATAGTAAGGCTTTTCCTTCAGTGCTGCCAAATTACAGAAACATCTCTATCAAGACTTCTCTTTCCAAGCTGTAATTAATCTGGTCTAGGTATCTCACTGAATAACTACTCATTTCTTCTGGCATTTCATGAAGCTATTTAATCTCTTATTCCTTCAAACAGCAAAAGTTCCAGAGTTGGCAGGTATCATTTTTAGCTTTTTTCATAGTGTAGAGATAGCATTCACTTTGGGGCATGGTAATACCACCCTGCTCACTCATTAGCTTCCCACTTATGTTCTCGCACACTCCTCCAAAGCCTTAGTCTTGTTGCTTGTACTGAAGAAATTAATCCACCAAAAAACTAAGTGTTTAATACTTGTTTCAGATATTTCTGTGAAGCTTTCAGGCCACAGCTGAGTTTTGCACCGTGACCTCCATTGTCAGCTGTTTCTTTGGCAACAGTGACGTAAGATTGTAACAGAATGTTGTCCTGCATGTTGGATGAGCAGCCCTTCTTCTGAAGAACAGGGAATAATTGTTGGGTGGGGTCTGCAGAGGTGACAGGAGGTAACTTGTGCCTTCCTATGAGCTCCTCTTGGACAGGTGAAAGCTTTGAATTACATGATGCAGCAGAAGCCACAAGCTTGCAGGATTACCTTCATTGCCCCACATGTACAGTTTTTCATACTTGGCCTAGTAAGCAGAACAGAAACACAAAAGTTTCTGACTTTCTGTCTCTCTGAAGAAGTGGCCCTGGGGAAGCATTTAGGTATAAGCAGTTGCTATTCCTATGTGGCATTTTCTCATAGATGTAAAAATGGTGGACTTTCTGCATAAGCCACAGCTTTTCCTGTTTGACTGGACACAGAAGGAAGTTATTATTTATAACTAGTTTCTAAATGACAAATAATCCAAGTGTTATTCTTTTTGACATTAATGAAGTTCAAAAAAGTAGTTACTAGTGTTTCACTGGTTTGGAACCACACAAGAGAAATTATCAGTGTGTACTCCGCTGAGGCTGTGAAAACAACTTTTTACTTCATTTGAATGACGAAAATGGAAGACAGGGAGGGAGATGTTGTTCTTGACTTCTTTTTTCAATTTAAACAAAGACTGCAGTGTGTGCACACCATTGGAACCAAATAATTATGGTAACTCATCATTAAAAACAAAGGAAAAGTGAGAGCACAAATTCCTCCCCTCCAAAATATTATACACCACAGTGAAGTAGCCCAGTATTCACCTAGAAGAGGATGAGGAGCAAACCAGAGAGTGAGAACATGATGCACAATGTGGTAGTGAGAGCCCTCATCTAAGAGAAGGTAGACCTCAGTCTCTGCTCTTGCTGTATGGTCTGTGCAAAGTGAAGGTGCATCAAGAAATCAAAAGCAAGCCCCTGAGTAGCATATGGCAGATATTTAAATCATTTATCTGGAACATGAGATAATAGGATGAGGGAAGATTTGAACCTGTATTGCTGTGTTGGGAGTGTAGCCCTTCACCAATATGTGGGCACATACTTGCGTTGAGAAGGACTTGATACTGCCTGTGGTGAAAGAGAGACTCAGTGGCAAGCCAGCAGAAGGGCCCAAGGAAAAAGCAAGTAGGACAGAACTAACCAAGGAGAAGATTAGAAATAGAGTCCTAGAAAACTGTAGGTTGGAAGGCTCCTCTGGAGATCATGTAGTCCAGCTTTGTTCTTCAAGCAGGGCTCACTTTAATGATAGATAAGGTTTCTTCATGCAAGTGTCCCATCTGATATAACCAGACTCCCTCTAAACTGCTCTCATTTGCAAAACAAAAAAAACCAAAGTGTTGGAAAAGATTTTCTGCATTTACATGATATTACTCTAGTTCAATAACACATCACATGCTGCTTGTAAATGTGGCACTAAGGGAAGGTGTTACAAGTTATGTCATGGTGTCCTGGTTTGAGCCAGGATTGGCAAATAAATCAGAGACACATGGAGTAATAAAGAACTATTAAACTAACCTAGGAATTGAAGAAATGAAACAGAGGAAGGTTAACAGAGGGAGCACAACTAAAAGAAAACATCAAATACAGCAGAAAAGCTTGGCTTCTTAATAATTTTGCAAAGTGACTTAGCAACTGCTAACATGGAAGAAGAGGCACAGAACAGCTTTGCAAATCTTTGTATCTATTTTTTTTTCCTTTTTTTTTTTTTTTTTTATTTTATTCAAGATCAGGAGATTATGGTGTTAGAAAGGGAAGGATTAGGCTATCCACAGATTGCTCCTGAAGTGGTGAATGTGAAGATACATGCTATAATAGATTATATGGTTCAGAATATAAGAGCTGGAAAATTTTAGTATGAAAACTGGAAGAAGCATTTTAAGACAGTTAAAATAATGGTATTTTACTGGAAGCATAAGCAAGTGTTCAATTTGAAGTCTATGAAGATTGAAGGAAATAGTATTTAAAATTGTCAGCCTGAAGAAACCTCAGAGTGTTACAGTGTCTGTTCTCAGTGTTATTTAGCTTTCAGAAAGAGAAATTATACCTTTGTAAAAGGTTTTTGTTGCCTTTGAGAATGGTACATGGGCAGAGTATTTTTCTGCTTACTCAAATCTTCTGGGAAGGGGAGATTAAATCATTGCAGCCTGAAAGGGCTCAGTTTGATTTCCTTTTGCATGTGGCTAGATACTCGAGTCCAGGGGGGGTATCTGTGCAAGGAACACAGCAGGGACAACAGTCACTCTGTTTCATGGAGTGGCTCTCTGGGAAGCTGCAGATGATAGGGCTTTGCTGAACACTAGATCTGGATACAAAATTCAGATCTTAAACTGGGTAGGATGGTGAGAAAAATGCTCGGCAAGGCATGGTGAAGCCACAATCTGGTGTTAACTGGAAGAATCCCTGGGGTAGCTGTGCAGCTCGTGCTGCATTTCATCACTGCATTTGGATTTTTGTACAGCCTTGCTGTTGCAAGGGTAATATGGAGATGCCACAGGGGAAGAATGTGTCCAAAAACAATGTATTTGCTGCCCATGAAATGTCTGGATATGCCCCTTTGCCTCTGTTTGCACAGGGCTGTGGTGCAGAACCAGAAGTGGAAGGGCCAGGAAGGAAGTCACAAACTGTTCAAGAAGGGGGCATGCACGGTGTGTCGAAGTGGAAAGAAAAGAGGAAGCCAGGCTGACTGTAGATATGGATTGTGTCAGTCTCCAATATGAATGTTTCTTATGTTTTGGGCTAGAGTTTCCTTAAATTTCACGAATTACACCTTATTTTTATCATATAGCGAAGAGGTTTGCTACACTGCATGTCCCTGTCTCTTCTCGGATTTCAAACCATATATCATATTTCATATTGGAATGTTTTTGGACTTTGTTTTTTTGTCATTTCAATATTCTCCTGTTAGGAGAGAGCCTATTTTCTTCCTTTCTTTGTAGTTCTTGTCTTAACCATCTCATGCTCAGATGATAGGAATTTGTTATGTTCCAGCTAGAAAAATAAATATGAAAATGTAATTAAAACCTGAAATTAGACTGGAAATGTTTGTAAAATCCTCTCTGCAGATGTTCTTACATGGTGGTACACAATACTTTTATGAATAGGACTTAGCTTTACAAACAGGTTTGAACATAGTATGTGCCAATGTTACTGATACCAAAGATACATACAGGGATTTAATTGCTTATCTGAAGTTGTTTATGTCAACATTCAGCAGCAACCCACTACTGTGCAGTTGGAATAACAACACTAAGGAAGAAAATTAATGAGCAGTAAGGTAGTCAGATGAGGAAGGATTTAGAACACACTAGTACCTGGCCTGATTACAGATGGAAAGAGGGCTGTTTAGATTATAGATATATTTAGAATAATTAGTTTTAGACTGTAGACTACAGTGAAAGGATAGGTGCTAATTGGGAAGTTGCTGCTGCATGCTGAATAGGAGGACAACTGGTGAGCTAATTTGGAAATATCCCCAGAAGATTTCTGCTGAAGGCTCAATGACAGAAAGGAAGGGACATGAGGATGAGACTGGCACTGAGGGTGAGCCAGAACCTTCTTTTTCAGATGTCTTGCAAAGACAGGATTAGACTGAATTGTACTGAGCCCACCTCCTTGTGCTGGCCCTAGAATTCCCCTTGCCCCAGTGGACATCCTCCATGTGCAGGGGAATTTACAATACTGTAGTTTGCGTTGAGGGATTAACAGTGAACTCTGTGGGCTCTGTGAATTTGAGCCTCTGAAAGAAAAGCTGCAAAAACCAGACATCTCTCCTCAGTGAATACTTTTGGTATCTCTGGAAACGAAATGCAAGTGCTAAATATCAGGAGTGGAGAGGAAGGCTTGGTAGTTGAGATAATGGTATGGGTTGGGCTGATAAGATTCAGAATATCTCTATATGCAAACAAATACCATCGGTACCATTTGGTGAGATTGCATTGGCAGGGAGGCATCTGGCAGTACTCTGTAGTATTTCAGCTACTTGATCTATGCCAACAAGTGGGAGTTTGTGTGAATTTACCTGCCTGGCCATAAACCACTCTGCCAGCTATTGTCCCACCTTGTCACTAGAACAGAACCTTACCCAGGAAGTGGGATGGTGGGATTGAGACATGCACTCACTGATGTCTCGAGGCAAAAAGGTTCCCAAATTGGGTGAATCAAGGTTACTTCCTCTGCCTGCCTGACCTGAGACTTAGAATCACCCTCATTTGCCTTATGGTCCTGGTCACAGTTTTCAGAGAAAGCCTTGGCACTTCTTTTTGAAGGCTGATGAACAGGAGGGGAAGTGAAACAAGGCCTTTGCAGCCTCAATTCCCATTCCTTACGCATTCTTTGAAAAAGATAAATATTCTGTAGGATTCACAATCCTGCCATTAGATAGAATGAACTGGGAATTGTGTATATTGTCTATAACTGGAATTATTGGTCAGATTGCAGGTTTGCCTTCCCCTTCATAGTGACCGTCCTCTTGAAAGCAGCCCAGGTTCTATTTAGCAGCAGTTGTCTTGTGTATTAAAGAGAAGTGCTAACTGCATGGCTTCTGAACATTGGCATCATCACTGCTAGGAAACCTCCCTTGTCCTGACTCGTTTCATTACTTTTGGTTAGAAAGTGATTCAGTGCTCCCTGTTGCAATGCAAGTTAGCAGCCCTGTTGCAGGGGAAAGGACATCTAATTGGCACCCTGGCTGAGAGCAATGCTTCATGAGTAGAGCTGTGGTACCCAAGAACTTGAAAGGAGACATTTGGGACATCCTGTGTGACAGAATCGGTAACTCAAATGAATGAGGCCTCCTTGTTTCATCCCATGCTGTGTGCAGCAGCCATATCCATTAAGAGCAGTGCTCTGAGAGCAAGTCTTGAAGGGCAGGAAAGGCAGTTTCTCAGCAAAACTATTTCTTCCCAAACCTGAGTGCCTGTAGATCGATTCAGGAGTACTTTGCACAGGAGCAGAAACAGGCTAATAGAGAGGATGAAGAATGAAACAAGATGAAGCAGCAGTTTCATCTAGGAGGAGGGACCTGGCTTGAAGCTGACCTAGCAAAACATAGAGCACAACAATGCTGGAAGTCTTCCATTACCCAAATTTACTTGTGGAGTAAATGGGTGCAGTCCTCAGTTGTGTTTCCAGGGTCTGGAGAAATTGATTCTACAGCCATGATTTACTTTTTTTTTTTTTTAACGCAATTAATGGACTTCTGAAAACTTCCTAGGGGACCTGTGGGTCCCATGTAGCAAACACCAGCTTGACAACAAGTATTTCTGAGAAGAAAGCTGAGGCACAACTGTGCTGGGGGAAATGGGAGAAAAATGCTTTACTGTGCTGAGAGGTCAGAGCCTGGTGGTCAGAAATAAAACTGAGGCAGTCTGTCTGCCTTCCACCTACAACTGCACAAAGCCTGTTTCAGCACACAGTGCACTTCAGTTGCTTAGACCTTTGTTTTCACAGGCCTTATTTTTAGCTTAGGGGAAAACCCTAGTGTGTACGGCTGTTCCTTTTTACTCTTTCCTCAGGAAAGGCTTTAACATAAAAAAAGCACTCCAAGAAAATATAGGAAGCTGACTTTTTTTAAAGGCAATGTGTAACAGGCTTTGCAGTTTCTGATCATATACAGAATTAATGTAATGATTTTTAATGAGACAACATCTTATGATTAAAACACCAGCTGGTGAATGACAGCAATAAAAGCATTAGAGGATTTTATCTTCTGAGTATTATGAGTTCATAGCTCACTATTAACTTTGGAACTCCACTTGCTAATAATAAAGCTTAGTGTTGCTAGGGAATGGTGCTGCATGATACATGGTGAATGCTGTATGGAAAGGATATGACTAAGGCATGATGGCAACTTGCTAAATCTTTTTAATATTTTATTGAACACAAATACTGCTTGATAATCCACAAAGTTGGATCCGGTTTACAGTGTTTGTTAATAAAGCTTGCCCTGATTAAGCAATTAGTTAAACAGCATTTTACTGCAGCACAGGTATTTTCAATATTGGTTGCTGACGGTACTACTGTAGGTGTAGTAGTATGCACTGAGCAGGACTTTCCCATGCTCTGGCTGTTGCCTGCTATGTGCCTCAGTGAACTGCACACTTATCTAAAAGATGAGGCTCACCAGCAAGTATTCTAGGGTAAAATGAGTTTCTTGCTGCCTTTTCATGTTGCTTAATATCTGAGGTTCCCATATTTACCTGCGGCAAATAATAATTTTCAGGTTTGTTTTATTCCAGATATCAGATAGCTGTTAGAAATTCATATTTACACTGCAGTATAGAATTGCAGATTTACTACAATGCCTCATTTTAAAAAAAAAAAAAAAAAGTGTAGACCTTCCTGCAACACTGTGCCTGGCAGAAGATAGAGCTGAATTACAGTACTCCATAATATCAGGATAGTGATGCAGTCAGAGCACCCCAAAGAGGACAGTGATGCTCACATACCGATTTCGCTACATGGTTTGGGTCCTATGGGCCATCACAAGTTACACTAGCCAGAACTCTCACTCTTACAGAGTATTGGTGTCTTGATGCACTGCTCTCTCTTCTCTTTATCTTGGCCAAAGGGCTCATTTGCAGTTGTCTTACTCTATCAAGGAACAAGATTTATTGCAATGTAGCAAGTCAGTTATGCAATAAGTGATTTAATCTACCAGTCTCCCACTGATAATGATTTAAACCTGTTTGTTGATGTTCTTCAAGTTACAGAAAATTAGATTCTTTAAAACTTAAAAATTGATGCCTTGACAGAGTAGAAAGCTGAGAGATTTGTGTTCCCAGTGTCAGGAAAAGTGGCAGAATTCAGCTGCTGCTTGTGATTTGTTTGGGCTACTTTGCCAGCTGAAATCATAGAATCATAGAATCATCATAGCATGGCTAGGGTTGGAAGAGACCTTAAAGATCATCTAGTTCCAAACCCCCTGCATGGGCAGGGACACCTCCCACTAGACCAGGTTGCTTAAGGCCTCATCCAGTCTGGCCTTGAACACCTCGAGGGAGGGGGCATCCACAACCTCCCTCAGCAACCTGTTCCAGCATCTCACCACCCTCACAGGAAAGAACTTGTCTGTCAGACTGTGGGTAGCTCCAGATTATCTGTATGTTGTCTATTACCTGATTAAATTATTAAAGGGGATGTAGGGTAAGTGTTACCATGAAGTGAAAGGGGAAAGTTTGAGAAACAGAGCATGACTACCATAGAAAACAGGCATTACTAGCTCCACTGTACACAGAGCAGCTTGTCTTCAGTTCTTCCACACTGACTCCTGAATGGTGTGCCCTTTCAGTTTTGGCTGGAAATAGCCTCTCATTAGTAGTCAGTTAATAGAAATTTATTCAAGTAAATCACATGGATTTGGTTTCAGCACAAGAACTCCCAGAAAACAAAATGCTGGGCACAGTGAGATCATAACGCAGGTGGGCAAAATCTGTACAACCATGTGTTGAAGCAGATCAATTCTTATAGTTTGAAGATCAAAGCCTTGTTGTTTACAAGTCTTTGCCCCTGACTTTTGTGTTCTGGCTACTCAAAACAGGCACTGAGTTTTCCCCCTGCCTCCCCTCCCCCAACTCTCCATGTTTTTCAAACAAGATAAATTCCCCAGGCCAGTCTCAGGCAAAGTAATCATGTAATCCTGTCAAGTGCTGAATGTTTACTTTTTCCTTTGAGAAGATGAACTGCAAATGTTCAATAATCTAAAAGGTGCCATAGTCCTTCAGTGGGACTAAGCCAGAGTTGGACAGGGACATTGATAGGTAGGGCTTACAGTAAAATACTGCAGATTTTCAGCAAAGCTCTCAAACAAATGAAACATCGGAATGGAAGAAAGCCAAGGAGAATATTCCATCTTGCCAACCTTTTGTGTTTCCCTTTCATATGGCCCCCTATAAAACAGACTTTCATTTCTGTTCATTCTTAATGAATCATGTCCCCTTCAGGTGCTCAGAAATATTCTTCAGAAGCCATGTGTTCCTTTCAAAGTGGGGATCAGCCTTGGCATAATCTATGTTGCATTAGTATTGAAAACTCATCAAATACAAAAGAAAATATTTCCAAGACATGGTTATCTCATTACGTTTTACATATTTTTGGAGTGGAGAAGGGCAAGTCATCAACAAGGAAGAGATAAATGTATTTACATGAAACATTGCAACATTAAAATTCAATAGCTAGGGTAAAACACAGAGGTAAATGAATCAGTAATTATTTCAAAATCATTCCAGCTAGAAGAAGCAGTATATTCCTTCTAATAATTATCTTAAGTACTAGACAGAAAACAGTGCTTTATGTTATGTTATCATAGAATCATAGAATCATAGAATCCTAGGGGTTGGAAGGGACCTCGAAAGATCATCTAGTCCAACCCCCCCTGCCAGAGCAGGGTCACCTAGAGCACATCACACAGGAACTTGTCCAGGCGGGTTTTGAATGTCTCCAGTGAAGGAGACTCCACAACCTCCCTGGGCAGCCTGTTCCAGTGCTCTGTCACTCTCACAGTAAAAAAGTTTTTTCTGATATTCACCTTGAACCTCCTTATTAAACCTCCTTATTAAACTCTTGAGTGTTCTGCATCATCAAAGTTCCATTAAATAGTAGAAATGAAATAATTTTAAAGTGTTCATCCACAGACGTCTTCATCTTGAGGTCTAAGGTCTCAGCATATGTTAATCTGAGAAACACTTGCAAATAAATAACCCTCTTCACTGAGATGTCTGAATACCTTCATTGCCCTCTGAAGGGAAAAAAAGCTCCAGCTCATGCAGGACTCTAAAAAAAAAAATAAAGGGCATATACAAGTGTTCACACAACATATTGTCATCTAGCTGTTGAAAGTTGCTGAATTTTGAAAACATGGAACCCAAAACTTACAGTTGAAAATTATATATATAGATATATGTATGTGTATAAATGTAGATATACAGATATATATGGAATAACCACCTGACACATGATCACAAGTGGTATTCCTAATAGACCTGCTGGTGTTAGATGGTGATCTTTACAGATGCTCTTTTCAGGTAGTTCTGATGGCTTTGGCTCCAGAGACACCAAGTATCACTTCCCCATTACTCTTGCCACTGGTACCTAAGTGCCAGCCATGGCAGTTGGGCCTGGCTGTTGATCAACCAGAGAAATCATTAAGATCTTGCCTTCCTTAGACCAGTCAGGCACGCAAGGCACTACAGTTGCAGAGAAAACTGCAGTCTTACTGTTTTCTTGTATCCACAAAGAAAGGAATTGGTGTTATTGAAATAAATCTGTTACTCTATGGCCACCCAGTCTCCCTTGCTCTAGAAAAAAGAAAAATCATACTGTGAATAGGTGCATGATTGCTTGCCGCTCCCAGAAACAGCGGCAGGAAAAGCACAGGCACTGTCATCCACTCCTGGAGAGAAGGGGCTGCAAACCATGGAGAAGGGATAACTGTAGTTAATACTGCTATCAACAGATTTTTCTATTTTTACTTAGTTCCACTTATCCCGTACAATTTAAAGAAAGAACATGGGATTTGAGTCTGTAATCCAGGAAATCCGTATTACATAGATTTTCTTGCAACCTGTTGGTTAGTGAAAGTAAAAATACGCCACAGATAAGTAATTTCTGAAAGCGCATTTGCCTTTCTCAATTATTCATTTAAATATTGTCAAATTTGGATATTGCCTTGTGGTATTTTCTACATGTTGTAGTACACAGGGATCAAATATACAGCTTCCCTGCAGGCAGACCTGACAGGCTTTATCTGTCAGGTTTTATGTAAGCTGGGAATATGTTTAAACTTCTGGGAAACCAGCAAGTCTCAGAGATTGCCAGAAATCATCCTTTCAGTCTGTTTGAAGTATGCTTTCCTAAAAAAAGGAGTGTAAGAAGGGCACAGTGCTACAAGATGTTTGGTTGGTTTCTCCTTGTCTTGGTGAACCTACATGGACTCCAGCCTGTTTTACTGCAACATAGGGTTTTGCTGCTGCTGTTTTTTGGAAGCCTGACTCTTAATTACACAGGGTTGTGCTGCTAACAATAAGTATGCTGGTGTGTTTTTTGTTATGCATATTGAGCAGGCTTGCTTAATCAGTCCTAATTAGAAGACTAATACATTTTCCTTAGGTTTATGCAAGGCTAAGCTTTAACAAGAAGTACTTGCTCTTTATGCCAGAAAACCTGTGTTTCATTAGTTTTGCTCACTTGGCAACAAGTCAGGTTCAAGTTGGTGGAATTGACACTTGTGATCTCTCCACTCCTCCAGGCATGCTCCCCTTCTCTTCTTCCAAAGAAGTGCTCTTACGGTTTTAGTTTAAGGAAAGATGCAATTTGCATTTGTGCAGTATTGTGTATTACACAATGCTCAACCTTTTGCAAGTAGGTAAGCAACTAAAGGTTAGACAGAGCATCTTCCTTACGTGTAACAAGGAACTATGCAAAACACTAAGAATGGCTTTATATGGTCAAAATATCTGGTTATGGTACCATGTTGTGCTAACTCTGCTATGGATGCTGTTAGCTCTATCTGCTCTATGCCTCAGGTGAGAGAAACAGACACACAGTTTAATTCATGTCTAAATTTCTAATTTTGGGTGCTTAAAATTAAGAACTCAGTGAAGAAATTGGAAAGGGAATCTAAGATGTTTGAGGTAGCACCACACCATAAGCAATTAATAACAAGATTGATGTGAGTGAATTGCATGGAAGATACAAAAATGGGTACCATACACATCTGAGGTAAAACAACTGTGGGTGTAATAATGTTGCATGGAAGAAGTGTTTCCTATATTTTTTTGAAATACAGTTGGGTGCTTGGAAGCAGTCAGCCGTTGCATACCCCTACATTTGCACACCTGTTTAACAGCTTCTTCAAAGATTTGCAACTGTAGTAAGGGGTTTACCTGTGCACCTGGCACAGATGCGAGTTGCTGGGTTGACAGGATCATATACTTCACCAGGGAGACTTCCAGGGCTTGTTCCAACTTGCAGAATGAAAATCTATGTGACAAATGTATCCTTTCTGATATGAATATTTCAGAAGCTCTCTTGCACTTAGAAACACTTCCATTCCTTTTGTGGCACAGAATTATTTTAAAAATGCTGTGGAAAGAATGAAGTCAACTAGGAAAATTTTCATGGTCTTCAAGAATAGAAATGTGGGAGTGAGGGAGGGAGAAAAGTGATGGTGATATGCAGCTGGCGTGAAGGGAGGCAAAGTACCTCCCCCTCCCTCTCACCCCCCTACTTTTGCAACACTGGATCCACCAGGCAAAGATAAGATCTGCTAGTAGTGAGAAGCCATGCTGATACTTGATAGTGTACCCTGTTAACTGATCCACGGGCACACTTCCACTCCCTTTCACAGCAAATATGCTTCTGCCTCTTAGCAATCTGTGCATCGCTTGCACGGCAGCTAACTGGAATTGATTCAAATTAATGAAGTAATCTTTAATAAACTAAGATGCAATTAGTACTGAATATGCAAAACACTTAAAAGCTTGGCTTTCGTGCCTGTTGCTAAAATTTACACTAAGATAACAGGAAAGCTCTTCCCATTTTCCATTTTAAACAGATCAAACTTTGGCCTCCTGTGAAACTTTTGACTGAGGTTAAGGGCTGGAGAGGGGGGAAAAATTTAGTACGTTGTGTCATAAAACACAGGTAGCTTGTAACTTTTTTTTTAAACAGTTCAGCGTGATTTTACATGTAACTTACTCAATCCATGCACTTCTTTATGTAAGAGTATTTCGATTTTTTTTTTTAAGATCTGCAGGGGTAATGGTTTGTGACAGGAGTGGAAAAAACTCATCTGCGACTCTTCTGAAGTCTCTTGGAAGGCTTGAGTTTGGATAAAGGAGGGTAAAGAGGGAGTGAGTACTATGTACACACGTGTGAGGAAACAGCTCTTAAAACACCCTCCAGCTTTTTGGTGTAAGATTAGATTCCCATTTTCCTAGTTTCTCTTGTTTTATTCCTTACAGTGCCTTTTATTTTGACAAGATTTACTTTAAGGCAAGATGAATCAATCAGTTCATGTCTTAGTATTGAAATAATCAGTCTATTGATGTTAAGGCAAAAGCCTGTTGAGATGGTATGGTCATACTGAAATATTCTGGAGGAATCCTCTCCTTATCATACTTTAAAAATAAAAGCAGCTGAAAGACATACATACATACTATGAACATCTTCTCAAATACATTGGTTGTTCTACACCCACATAAAAAGTAAGGAAGGAGATCTTATTTTAAAAAAATTACAAAGATATAACAATTGAATTCAGGTTGCCAGAGAGATCATTTAGGAAGGAAAACCACTGTCTCAACAGTAAGATAATGCCATGGGGGATGGATGATTATCCATGAGATAATTTTGTTTCTGAGTACTGTAAATCTCAGCTGCTTTCCCCTCCAAACCCAGCACCTTGGGGTATGAGAGCTTATTAGAATGCAAAACACTAGAGTATAAACTAGTACTTCAAAACTCATCTTGTTTTCTCAGTTCTCGGTGCTGGTAGGTTGCATAATTTCTAAATCAAAACTGAGAGGCTCTTCAAAAAAAAAAGAAAACAAACCACAAAACATAACACATGTACTGAAGTTGTAGTGTCTAAGTCAGATTCTTGCTTGGGGGGATGACAAATCACAATACTGAAGTAGCCTTCTTTGTGCTGTAATTTGCTCCTGGTTCTCCTTACTTAAGACCTTATTTAACATCAGGCTGTGGGAATATAGAAATGCAGTCTCCTTTTTCTCTCATGACTGGAGCCCTGCCCAATAGCTGCAGTCAAGCAATGCCTCTTTGTTCTTTAACCTCCAACTGTACTAGGGATGCGACTCTGACAAGCTGATGCAGCATTCTCGTCCCACTTCAACTGTTCCAGCTTTTTTGAGAAGGGCAAATAAAAAAAAATATAAAAAAATAAAAATAGTTTTTCAAAATCCAAACACTGTAAAAACAAACAAAACAATGGATTATCTAGAATCTGGTTATTTGCAAAATTCAATGGTGTTTTCTTTTCCCTTTAGCACACCTGGTTTTAGCTGCTGACAAAGAGCTGGAAAAAGCTAGATCCAGGGCAATAGGAAAGAGAATTCTGATATCCACAGCTCCAACCATGACCTCTATAGCAATACATTAACCCAATCTCCTAGTTGAGTTCCCTTTAAGAAAGCTGGATCTCAGTGATGTCTCTGTTGTTTTTCTTTCCACAAGGACTTGGAGGAGTATTTCCACTGGTTAATGAGTTATGGGTAACAGTTTAGTTACTTTATCCACATCTGCCTTAGCAACAAGCAGAAAGTTTTTATCCTCTATGTGAACTCTAAAGATAGTTGGTTTTCTTTTTTTTTTTTAAAAAAGAGCGTAGAAATTCTCTGAGCAAAACTCATCCTCGTGAAAATGCACCCGTCAAGTTTGTGTGCAAAGTATCTTTTATTAGAAAATTCTTGTAGGTAGTGCTTAATATATGATACACAGGGAAGATGAACAATAACTATATTGCAATTTTTTTTATTTTTTTTTTTTTACATAGGACTTGACAGCGTATAACACAAGATTCTTAGTGCCATGGAAGCATGGGCTACTGAGAATAAAACATGTTATTTGTAGAGGCAACAGAGCTGTCAGTTCCTGGAAAACTTAACTATTCTCTACTATTCTTTGAGTCTTGCTGTCCTTACAAATTTCTTTTTCAGTGACTTAATCCCTCCTATCCTGTAATACCAACATTGACTGAAACCTGAGATCACAGCAGAAGCGGCCATTCTCTTTCCTATGCAACAGTAATTAGATTTTTATATAACGTGACTAGGAAAAAAGAATCTGTATGTTTTTAGTAAAAGATTAAAGCAATGGGAATTTTAGGTTTCTTTATCAACTGTTTCCCTTATTTATATGGAAGGTGATTTCTGCATAGTTCTGGGAGAGATGGGTCTTTAGAGATGCTAGTGAATCCATGTTTATTCAGAACTTGGGTGACTAAGATGAATACTCTATGTTCAAGACAGAGGATGATCTATCAAATTAGAGGATGCTTACTGTAAAGACTTGTGTGAAACTTGCAGTTCAAGGCTATATTACATAGGAAAGACAAAGAATAAAGGGTTTTATTGGCTTCTCTCTCTTCCACCCACGCAGCAATGGAAATGTGTGTGTGTGTACACATAGATATGTGTGTGCACTGAAAGTAATACACAGCTGAGCTATGAGAATGACTGCTTGACCAAAAATTATAGTTAAACACCCAATCAGTTCTAAGAGAGGAGTTTAAGAGGATTACCATCTCAAAAAAATTACAATAAAGTAGCTCAATCTGTTGTCTCACAGATGTCTTGAGATCTACAAGTTGAATTTAAACAAAAGTGTACCAGTATGGTTATTTCATTACCAGTCCAGCTGAAGCAGTCCGAAACTTTCAGGACTTGTCTGTTTCATTATTCATATGGTTATCTTTATTGCACATGAAGACAGTTTGACAAACGAAAGTTCAAAAACTGGTATAATTGAAGCTACAATACTGGTGCACCCTGCTGCATACAGTGATGCTAACACTATGGAGTAAATACAGTTGAAATGCTCCAAGGAGCTAAACCCTTTGTCCTATCACCAGAGGCACAAATATTTAATAATATACCAGCATTCGGAAAAGTTCCACTGTCACCCGCTTACGTAACATGGGCTGTGTATGACAGAAACAGGTTCCCAGTATAATAATTAAATTATTTGCTTTTCGAGTTTTGGAAACCAGCAGCATCCTCCCACTTCTGACTGTAGAGCATAGCCCTCAAGTATTTGTCCTATCCTATCTGTAACATGGTTTAATTGGGGGAGGGAAAGAAGGAAAAAGCTTAGATTTCTCCAACTGTTCATCCACTCCTGCAAGACAACAAATGCAAAGATACGACCATATGTTAAGATGATGTTTTTAAGTCTGTTTATATTGATTTCTAGAACACATAAAGCAACCAATTTAAAACATTTTCTTCAAGATATTTGATGTGAATAATGAACCCTGCATGATCACATAATTAAAGCAAGTGCAAAGAGATACATGCAGGAAGTCCTTCAGAGAAGTGTCACGAGTCCCATGAGTTGTGGTTCTTTTACTTTTGGTTTCTTGGTTGTGAGGCCATGTACAGTGCTACTAGACAGTAGATAGTCCCGCCTATTGTTAGAGCCATAGTGGTCCGATAAAGCAGCTTATCTGGAACTCCTCGCTTCAGGTGTACTGGCAATCCATCTGCTCTCTGTGGGAAGAGTTTAAAAAAAAACAAAGAAATGAACACCTGTTCCCAAGATCACACTGAACAAGCTACACTGGGTAAATTAAGATACTTCCATAAGGGAATAATTAAGTGTATTATGTGTTTTTCATTTAGCAAGACAAGTGCAAAGGCAAGTTAATTTTATTAGCCAAAGCTGTTAAATGCAGGCAGAAAGACTATATCCTGAAACAGTTCTAAGGAGGACCTAGATGGGAAAAGTGTCACTAACAAAAGAATGTGAAAAGATACGTATAAAAGGTTATTCACCAAGTCAGACTGACACATTCCAAATGCAAGTGGCATGTAAGAGAGAAAAGGGTATATTATATAAAGCACATTTTTGATGTTTAAAAAAATAAATGCTTAAATGACTTCGTTATGAAAAGACCTAGTACGCTTAGAAATCGCATAGCTAACAAACTGGCTTTGAAAACTTTACTGTGCTCTTTTTATACTGCATTATAAACAGCTTCAGTGATATTCCAATTATTATATACAAAACAGGAACAATCTACTTTAAGGTATACGCTTGGATTCCCTGACAAAGTGTTTCCAATAGTCAAATGATACAATAAGCATCTTCTGAAGCCAGCAAAAAGATAGACAATGTGACTAGACACTTTATGTATCTCCTATACAAGGTATAGGTACCTTGTAATACATTTCAAGTATACAGGTTATACTGTGTTTGATGCTTTCTTAATTAGACTTCACAAATTTTTGGTGTTGTAGAATGGCAAAAGTAGTTAGCCACATGAAAATAAGGAAAGATAGGTCCCACTCTACAGTTTTCTTTTAAGTTACTCTCAAAGTTGTCGTTACCTGAAAAAGTTTCTGTAGGTCTGGCACCTTGTTTTTACCCAAGAAAGAATCAGTTGCTGGTAAATCTGAAGCAAGTTTAGTTGTTGTCCCAAAAATCAGAGCTGGGGATTCAGTGGAAACTATTGGTTTGAGTCCCTGCATAAATAAAGATTAAAATATCAAGGTATATAACACTTACAAATGTACCAATTGTCACGTTAGGCAGGCACACTGCCAGTCATTACAAGGATACATGACAAAGAATATTTATCTGGTGCGAAGATCTGTGACAATGAGCTAAAGACACATTGTTGGCCCACTCACTCGTTTCTCAGCTACAACTTTGGGTCAGGGTTTAGCAAGGAGAACAGAAGCCTCCTTTCTGATTTCTTCATGACATAAATTTTCAGCTATAAGTTTTTCTGTACTGGTACTTGTTCCAAACTGCTGCTTTTTTTTTTTTTTTTTGCAATTAGTTAGACTATCTAGGGCTCTATCCAAGTAGTAGGATTAGAAGGAGGGAATCCCTGATGCTTGGGTCAAACAGAGTGAGGAGACTTCCATTAACTCTTCCTCCTGAGTAGTGCAAGTAGTAGCCATAAATAACTGGGCCTTAAATAATTTGGACATACAGTCTGAGGAGGGAGGGAAGAAAAAAGAGTTAGGACCACTAGTTTCATACAAAAGCTGTAAGTGGTCCTCAAGGACACTCCAGAAACCCTGACATGGTAGATATTTTATGCAGGTGTAGCTACACCCTATAGTTCACATGCTGCTCCAACTTTCCACACGTCCCTGTATTCCCTGTGAGCAGGAAAACTTAATTTCTTTACAGTTCGAAGGGCTGTGCTCTACATTTGCCATAATTACAAACTACATAATCCAGTTTTATGGATAAGATTATGTGTACAAAGTTGGAGTCAGCATGAGGTAGCCTCCTTGCCTTTATTGTTTGCTAGATTTAAGTTGTGCCTGGGCACATGGCAGTGCTATTTTATACTATGGCTCCTGAAACAGCTGTATATGTATTTTTTTTCCCTAACTTGCCACAGAAATTTAAAGCATTGCACAAGAAGGTCAATGCAACAGGTTTTCATTGCAAACAGAAGCAGCAATTGCTCTCCATGGATCAAGTTAAGGCTGCACTGAAATTTTAGTTTCTGTTCAAATGACTAGTTGATGTATTTTGTATTTGAGAACTGCCTGAACAATATTGGGAGCTGGAAGCAGACTGGCACTTTCTCTTATGCCTGCCACACACCAGACACATTCTCCATATGCAAATTCTCTCTGCCACAATAGGCATATTCAACAGAAAGACTAGATTTTTTAACATCCCAAAACAGCCAATGGAATGGCCATCATGATTCTATCCCAAAGACATGGGTCCAGCTTCCCATTTTGCCAGTGCCTGAATGGATATTAGAATCCCTTTGTGGCCTTCTTAGTTATGTTTTGAAAGACAGCAGCCAAAACTGGATTTTCTTGGTAACTAGTGCCTTCCTACTGAACAGGCTTGTGCAAAAGGCAGGTACTGAATTACTTAAGACTAAGCCGTTCTGATCACACCAGTAAGGAAGCATCTAAGAAACTATTATGAGTCAGGGGAAGTTACTGGCTATATATTTGAGGATAAGTACCAGCAACATCAAAATGCTTGAAGAAAACAATTTTGAACCAGTATTTTTGTCTGTAAGAGCTTTAAGTACTTTATCAGATTTGCCTTTAAAAGGTTGGTGATTTGCTAGAAAGAACTATAGAACAGATGTTTACACCAAATATGCAGGTGACTTCTCCAAAACTTTCCTTGCCTTCTTGATTGTTAGTATCGCAGCAATGTGCACCTTTCAGCTTTCTTCAAGTTTCTATTTCTGAATCTCACTTTTACCTTCCTGAGGGCCCACTTTTTTCAGGAGCAATCTTTGAGATCACTTCAGCAGTCATCAGATCATTGCAATCCCTGCTTTTGGTGATCGTATCTGTTTTTTTAATTAGTTATCTGTAGCATATAAAAACTGTAAATACTGCAAATTGGAGTAAGCTGCAAACTACTTTCAAACAGTTCCATGACAGACTTCTTTCATAATTTCTAAACCCAGAGGGGGCTTAAAAATGTGATTAACAACCCCTATCATTTGTAATTAGCACTAAAACTCCTGCCTCTGCAGATACTATTACCTAGATGCAAGACACACTCTACAGATTAGTTAGAAATTAATCATGTTAACAACTGTGAATTATCATACACTTTTTCAGGCTTTAGAAATATATTCCTGTTCAGATAGTTATAAGATCTCCTTCTGTTGGAGCAATAGGAGATTCAAACCTGAACTAAAACTGCAGGTTTATTAGATAACATGTCTCACCACACTCAAGATAGTATTGAGGAATTGAGACCTCTACACACTTGACCTTTGTATGCTTCATAAGAAAATGTTTCACATTGATCATTCCTCTTCTGATATTAAGGTGTTAATCTTTTATTCCTCATCATGTTAACAGGAATTTGTTCCAATTCTTGGACAAAGTACAGCAGAGCTACTTGTGCAGAAGAGTCAAAATGAGCACATTAAAGCAATGACTGTCAAATGCTGAAGTCCTCAAAGAAAGGTCAGGACATGCAGCTAATCCAAAAGAACAAACAAAATTCTCTGCCTACCCCTCTGTAAAGTATTTGTTTTCCAGTCAGAGGCCTGAAGGTCTTGGGACCCAATCTATCTGTTGGCTGGCCAACATGGTCAAAGTTAAGATAAACTTTTGCCTTGCTAGCATGAATTCTTCAGCTAGATTTACATTTTCTTGACAGCACAATATAGTTAGGGATTTGGAGCACAATTTAATGGAGATAGCACCACACTTAAGTTTTTAAATGTTAGAGGAAATGCTCAAATAGATCAGAGAATGAGAAAGAGAAAAGTGAGATAAGGACCAAAATGAACAGGGGACACAGGACAGTTGTGAAATTATTTCAGAACATGCATTGAATTAACTTTCATGAACTTGCTGATCCTAGACACTTCTTGACTAATTAGCAGGTCCTTCATAGCAGAACATACCTCACTGGATGAGGTTAAATATATTTGTTACCACTAACACAAGGATGCTTTTAGGTACTATCACTTGAGGCTTTGTAGTGTGATGACAAGTGATTTTGTGTACATTTTAAGTATCATCTACAGCATAAAAGGTTAACCATTCCAGTTTCTCAATGAACTCCAAGTACTTCGTAACAGCTAAAATTAAACGATCTGTGGTTTGTGGGGGTTTTAATTAGCTACAAGCAACATAAGCTGTAGCGGGTGAAGACATGGTAGTATGACTAAATTTCTACTGGGACCATGGTCAGCCTTGATGAACTAGGGAAAAGTTCATACTGTCGTCTTCATGTGATGGCATTTGAAACTGGTCCCACTATTTGTACTTTCATCATAAACCAACTCCTTGAATTAATAGTTTTTACTGTATTTGTAGTGGTTATGGTAGTCATTATCCTCCTAACTATGAACAGTAGTTTTTAATCTATTTGACTCCTCACCTGCACTAGCTGAGAAAATTGCTATTTATTCAAACAGTTCCCATTTATTCATACTACTTCACATTGTTAAATGCAGAATTAAGTCTTCTAAGAATGCTAGGACTGAGATGGAAAGAACAACACAGATTTCGAACTAAAACTTCATTTTTGTTAGTGTAAGCTGTTAGTTATGTTACTGTCAGCAAAAGAATTTTTAAATACATTTTGACTGCTATTTTGCAAGCCCATAATAAGCTTAAACCTGCATCAGAACAATACTCCATTGAAGGGCAGCAGAATGTAACAATACAAAATAGAGTGCGTTATTATCCTGCATATTTGATCAAGCAGAATTTCAATCACAGGATGTCTTCACTTTTCTAGAAACATCAAGATAAGCAGAAGCATAAAAAGCAAACCATTCCTACATGCTAAGCTATGGATTTTATTAAATACAGCAATTAAATCAGTAGGAAAAACAGCCAATAACTTCCTTTTGCACTTAACATACAGTTAATTGTGTGATTCCTTTCATATTTTAATCTCTATTGATTGCAATTTTATCAGACTGATGCATCTGTGTCACCTGGGAGTAGAGTCAGACTACAAAAAAAATTCTACCAAAAAGCTGGCCTACGTACATTGAAAAAAAGAGACAGAAGGTAATTTTTTTTTAATGTAGCTTTTCTATTGCATAACGTTTGCATGCCACAGTTGAGGACTAAGCCATATGAATGGTGGACCAAATATAAAATGCAGCATTTCTTTCATCAATATAAAAACCCCCCACATTTAAAAAGTGAGACAATGTTCATAAGACTTATGCAGAATGCTCCTGCTTGAATACAATGTCATCTTCTCAACTATATTCTAAGATTTCAGTGACGACACTGACATGAAATACAATGCCCTGTGCTGACCTAAAAAGAAATCACTACAGTGCTCTAGGATTCCTTGGATGTTATCTATCCTACCTTGCAGAGCAGTAAGATCTAGACTTTTTTTCTCCTTTTTGCAATGATACCTATATATGAAGCTAGTTTTGCAGACCCTTTATTAATAATTTTTTATGTGTGACACTACAGCATTTTAATCTATTCATCATGTCTTTCTGCATCTATTGCAATGATATTCGTACCTAGTAATAACAGAATGTGAGATAAGAAAGAATTCTGTATTCCCCTCTAATCTTGCTTCTGCCTTTTTAATCCCTACAAAATAAATATGTACTTAAAATGATGATTATTATAATGCAATAGGACCTCCTGAACAGAAAGTTAAGCAATACTCCACAACCTGGGCTCCAGAAACAAAGAGTGTTGTCTTTAGGACAACTTTACTCCAGGTGGTTATAAGAGCTTTCTGTATTTCTGTGTTGGGGCTTTTCTCTTAGAATCCTAAAAAGAATTATTTGCAGAAAAACAGTCACAATGACCTAGAGACTAATACATCGTGTTCTAAGCTATGCTCTTCCAGAAAGGGGCACTTCACTGCTTTGGCTTGAAGCCCTTCCCTCACCCCCCCTATAGTAACCCTAGCCTTTGCTTTCCTGTACACAAATGAAGTGTCAACTAGTTGTTAAATCTTGAAATATGACTTTGTGTATAGAAGTGCTCTGCGATAGTAGCAAGAGTATTTTCTAGCACAAGGGTCCACTGGACATACACCTAATGAACAGACTTACTTATAGACTAGCACGTATTTATTCTGCTGTCTTCCCTGTGCCCTGCACCCCTGGCCCCAGTAGCTACCCAGGAAGCATTCCAAAGTGATGGGAAAAGAGGATAAAAATCTTGAGACAGAAATTGCCATATCAGAAAGTCACTAGACACTCAATGTTTACTGAAGATCATAGGGTAATTCAGGATGGAAGGGCCCTCTGGCATTCTTTAGTCCAAACTCTTCTTCACAGAAGGCTGTTGTGATGTTGGACCAGGTTGCTGTGGGTTTTGTCTGGTCTGGCCTTGAAAATCTCTAAGGATTGGAGACAACATAACCTCCCTGGGCACCTGCTCCACTGCCTGACACTTCTCAGTGTGAAAATGTCTTTCCTCATATGCACTTTGAACCTCTCTTCCTGGAGCTTATGCCCGTTTGTCTTTTTCCTCCCCACCATGCACCATTTTGCAGAGCCTGGCTCTATAATTTTGATAACCTCCCTACAGGTGCTGGCTCTCTGGTCTTAGGTCTGCATCTGACCCCTCCTTTCCGCCACACCTTCTCTTCTCCAGGTGGAACAAGACCTATTTCCTCATCCTCTCCTCACAGGGGAAGTGCTCCAGCCCCTCTGACCTTCTTGGTGACCTTTGCTGAGCTTGCTCCAGTTGATCAAGAACTTTCCGTACAGGGGGGTACAAAACTGGATGCTGTACCTAGATGTGATCCAATGAGCGCTGAGTAGAGGGAGATTGGCACTTTCCTTAATCCACTGGCTATGCCCACAGTGATACAGCCCAGGGTGCTCGTTGGCCTCCTTTACCAGCAGGACACACTTGGCTTATGCCAAGCTTGCTATCTGCCAGTACCTCTGTGGTCTCTACCCCAGAGCTGCTCCTACCAGCCTGTCACTCCACAGCTTGTATCCCAGGGTTTCTTCCTTTCCACATGCACAACTTTCCCAATTTTCCTTACAGAAATTCAGTGTTCCTGTCAGCTCATTCCTCCACTCTAGATAGGTCTCTCTGAGTGGCAGCCCTACTTCAAACATTGCAGAGCCACTCTCTTGCCCTCTGTAAACTTTACAAGAGTGCACTCTATTGCCTGCTCCAGGCAACTGATAACGTCCCGCAGTAACTGCAGTATTCCACTTAGTATTAGCATCCCAGCAGAATTTGACCCATTAACCACTATGCTAAGCCTTATCATCCACTTCTCTTCACCTTTCTAAATGACTACCCATCTTTGTAGTTGGTCTGGGCCCCCTAAAAGAATTTGAGATTTTGCAGAAGTTTAGTGCAATACATCCAGAAGATTACTGGATTTTCCATGTAAAACTTGCACAGTCAATGATATCCAGGAAAATCAAACTGTGAAGTAGTAGGTTGCTAACTGAATTAGGCCAAGAGAGAATCAAATAGTAGTTGTGTATCGCAATACACAGACTACAAGCATGTAGTGTCTTTCAGTTACCTTTATATCGATTAGTTTATCAGAAAAAAGACAAACTGTAAGGTCAATTTCACTTCTGTGTGTACACATGTATCTTTTTTTTTTTCCCCTTAAAAACCTGAGTCATATCAGCAGGTATGTTTGCTCTCTGGAGGTAGGTCTTTAGATGCTTGACTTTAATAAAACAAATCATTCTTTTAATTCTTAACCTCTGTGTTTTTTTAATACTAAACGCTAAGAACTTAAGTTTTTCAAAATTTACTCAAACTTGAGCACAGTATAGCAACCATGTTGCATTTGTCCTGTGACAGAATCCTATTACAAATTTTTCTTATATTACTTGGGAATCTGTGTCAATGTCCAGAAAGGAAAACAAGTTCTGTTTTTTTTCAGTTTTTTTGCCAGTATGCAACTCTTCAATATCTTGGAATGGCTAATGTAATCAGGATCCATTCTCCCCTCCCTCAGCTCTCCTCCACTCTCCCCAGAATTAACCATATGTCTTAACTATAAAATACAGCGGAAAGTATAAGGATATTTAATGTAACCTTTAACCTGTAACAGTTGGTAAGTCAGCCAGCATCACTACAAAGGAAAGGCTGTTTTTCATTTGGCTTTAAACAAACGTCTATAGATGTGTGTCCTCTCAATAAGAGTTTTAATGCTTTCAAGTAGTTGTTTTTTTCTGCATGCACAGACTAGAGAGAGGAACTAGCTGGAATGCTGTTTGGATTTGCGAGCTGCAATTTTAAAACACCCTCAGCCACCGTTCTAGCTCAGCCAGTGTCCGATGTCATGAAAGTGTGTTAATTTCTTGCTACAAGACCCAATACATCCCGAAAACTGAGCCCAGAGATGAACGGCAGAACGCAGCGTCTCAGTTGCCCAAGGTCACACAACAGGCCGGGTTCGCTTGCTGCCCCGCGGAGGGAGTGGGGGCGGCGCGGAAGATCCCTCCCCAGCTAAACGAACGCCACCAGCTCCGGCAGCCCCCGCCCGGCCCAGTAACTCCAACGCCCCGCGACCCGCCACTAAGCGGAACTGGGTCCGAGCCGCGCCGGCTCCCCCGGCGACTCTAGAGAGCGAGTGGCGGCGCACGAGTAAGAGGACGGCGAAGGTCACCGCCGCGAGGGCGCCAGGGGCGGCGGCGGTCCCGTTACCTGGGGGTTGTAGGCGGCGGAAGCCGCTGCCCCGACCAGCCTCTGCGTGAAGCAGTTGAACTTGTAATACATGGTGGGTGGGCGCCCCCGGCACGCGCGTCGCGACGGCCCACCGGCTGCGGCGCCTTGCGCGGAAGGACCCTAGCCAGCTTTTTGCGACGTCTTAAAGTGCAAGGGCCCGCCGGCTCGCAGACGCTCACCGAACGCCTGCAAGCTGTGACGGCGGGAAGCCGCCAAAAGAGAGAAGTAAAAAAAAAAACCTACCGGAGAAATATACAAACCAAGACTAAAGCAGTGGAGCGCCTCTCTCCTTCGAATGCCTGCCGCGCTGAAAGCGAGGCCGGCGGCGATTTTCAGTCAGGCAAGGAGCTGGACCCCTAACAGGCGTGCGATAATGCGCGTGCGTGCCACTGTCCGCCGACGAGCAACGGCAGCGGGATGCAGGCGCGCGCCAGGCGGGGCGGAGGCGCCGGCTTCTGTCAGCCAATCAGCGCTATAGGAAGGCGATGCCCCGCCCCCCGGCGAGGGGGAGGGGGCAGGAGGGGAGGAGCGGGGCTGCGGTAGGGGCGGGGGAGGTGCTGGCCCGCGCCGGTTTTGGGGGAGGCCGGGAGGGATGAGCACGGGTAGAACCGGTGTCGTGTGCGCGGTGGTCCCCGCACCCTGGCCCAGCGCGCCCTTCCCCTCCTGAGGGCGGGCGGCTCCCTCAGGCCGCCGCCTTCCCACCGCTGAGGTAGCCACGCACGCCCGGTGCGTGTGTGTGCGCCTGCGGCTGCCCAGCTCGGGGTGTGCGGGTTTTGGTGGTGGCTTGTTCGATGTGTTTGTTTTCTGGTAGAAACTACGAAGGGGCAGGAGCGGTTTAGTTTTCTGGAACTTAAATCTCCGTATTTCTGCTCTGTTAGGTAATTGCATTCTCTCCCAGTGTCTTTGAAGAACCTCTGAAATCTGTAATTTGTTTCATATAATAAGGCTTTCGCAAAATGAAATCAGCATCATTAACTAGGGGAATGGGATATGATGTTGCTTCTGTTGTGACTTTAATCTTCCCGAGACGCAGCAGCTCTGAGGCTGGAGATACAGAGGGGTGGGGTGTTACCGTGCGCACAGCTCAAGGGGCTGCGGGTGCTGGGTGGTTATTTGGCTCCTGTGCACTCCTTGGGCCAGAGGCGGCTACCAGCTGAGATCTTGTTAGTAATCCAGAGCATCCTTCCGTTATCTAAGTCTGACATTGCAAATTCACAGTTTGAGTTCACCCTGCGAATTGCCTGCTGTTGGTTAAGATTATTAAAAAAGGATCTTTTTTTGGTAGTGTTTAATCATTAGTGACTTGCGCCAGTTAGAGTATTGCCTGTTAGGAGTCCTGCATACAGGTTTGCAGATATGTTTGCTATAAATACATCTGTGGTCATGTGCTGAGTGAAAGATTAAAATATGCTTTTCTTACAAGCTGGAGGAAAATCTGTTCATAGGAGATGTTTTAGAAAGTAAAATACTAATTTAAAAATACGTATTATATGATTTCTTTACCCACCCGTGTAACACCTACTAAGTTTTTAGAATTTGAGTTTGGTGGCAGCAAAATGGAGCCTTGAGTCTTTTGACTGATCCCTTTCTGAACAGACACATCCTATAAAGGGTAACTGCTGCTCAGCAATGAGGAAAGCCCCTGTGAGCAAGCCCCTGTATGCGTTAACCTGTGAGAGCAGGGCTATGAACAAGAAGTGTAAGTCGTTGCTGCACCAGTTCTTATCTGTGGCTGTTGCCCTGTAGGCAGATTTTCTTCCTCAGGAGACTTCAGTTCCACAAACTGCTGTCCTTGAGAGAACCAGCTGGATGGTCCATACATGATACGCTGAGTTAATGTTCCGACTCCATTTTAGGACCATGAACTAAAGAGAGTATGTTGTTTGCTCAGTAAGTAGGAAATTTATGGAAATATTTTGTAAATGTTACAGGAAGAATTGTGAAATCCCTGTAGCTTTCAAGACTAGGCAGCATTAATGAACATGTGCTGCATGATTTATGGTAGAAAATAATTTGCTAATCAGGATTCAACTTCTTTCTGAGAAAACTAAACAGAAGTTATGTTTTATTACAAACCTGACTGTAATGGAGCCAAAGACCCTGAAGATGGGGTATCCATATTCTTTTAGAGTGGAATGCTGTGGATCATGGCTAGGTTTGTATGGTAACAGTTCTGATCTATTGAAATCCAAGGGATCTGGCTCATATCTGGAGCCTTCCCTGGGCATATCTGTCTGTAGATGCACTATAGCTCCTCTGTCCAGATATTTCAGCCTTTGCCAGAAATAGGTGTGCCTGTCAAGCTCACTTACTAAGGTCATTTTATATGTTTCTCTTTTCTACGTTTTTTTCCAATATTAACATCTACTGTAATCTCAGAGGTGCACAGGTTTTGTGGCAGGTCATGCATGGAGATACTGCCATTGTATAAGTAGTTCTTGCATCATTGATGCTCTTAAAAAGTCATACGGTAGTGACTGAAAGCTGCAGAAAGGAAACGTTTGTGCCCTGGAGTTCTAAAGAGGCTGTGAGAAATGTACAAATATCCCCTTTTTCAGTTCATCAGTTTAAGACATGATGCTGAAAAGTAAGCTATGAAACTTGACTGCAACAAGCTGTTGAAACAAAACCTAGGTGCTGTCTCTGTGTTGTTTTAGCTCAGAAAATTGAAGATGGGGAATTGTTTACCTTGCAAGAGAGATGCATGGGAGGATGACATGAATAAAATTACAGTTACAAGTGAAGCTTCTGCTTCTCCCCAAGAGCATGGGGATATTTTATGAGAAGGAAAGTAAAATCAGAATAGCATGAAGTCTTCCCTTTAAAAAAAGAAACTTGTTTCTGTGTTAGGCTTTTGGACCATCTTTTGCTGTAGTCTTCAGACTTTTGCCAAGACTGATTTGTTTATCAGACTTTTTGACATAATGGGTGGTCAGACTGTAAAACTTTCTGCCATCGGAAGGCATTGGGGCAAAATGAGGCCACTCACTCTAGCAGGGTTCGAAGAAGGACTGGGCATCTTTGTGGACAATAAAACTATGTACAGTTAATGTAAACCAAATGTCCCAGAAGGAAAAGACTTCATGCACTGGACTTAAGGGAGCTCTCACGTGTAGACAAGATGAATAATTCATGGAGACTGGCAGTTCAGCATCTGGTCTGTTAGGGCTTTTATAGCTTCATCTGCAGTGTGATATTGGCAACAGCTAAAGCCTGTCCTACAGGCTACACTGTAGTTTGATCTATTGATTTTTTCCCACATTTTTAAGGTAATTGATTTCATACATGCAAGTTTGTTTATTGTGACCCATTCCTGGAATGGCAGAAAGACACTTCTTCAAGACGAGTAGACTTCTGGGGGTGAATGAAAGAAGCGGAGTTACCTTGAGTTTATTCTGCTTTTTTTGTTGTCGTTGTGATTTTTGTGTGTTTGTTTTCTTTTTGAGGATAAAATAAACAAAAACCAAGACCTTATTATATTGCTTAATGAACAGAACCTTTGTATCCTGATTGTTATTTCAGCACAGATGTCTGTAACTCGGGTTCTGTGAATCTGCCCATGCAGCTCTGTTCTTGAATTGCCGAGAACAACTATGTGGGTGGATTTAGAACATGAAATTGTTGTGTGCACTTATGTTTTGTGTATGCAGTACTCATTTTTAAGAATACTAGATTGGATTTGCTTAATATTTGCTTTGTGTATACAAACCCCCAAACTAGAAGATGATCACCAAGCATAAACTCTATTAATGCAAGAGACTGTGATATTGTAAACATGTTCCATTCAAATCATGTTGTCAACTGAAAGAAAGAAATTATGCACAGAATAAGGCAGTAGTTACTTCTAAAACCTGTACCTGAATTTACTTGTGCTTTATTACCTGTATGTACTGAACACAGCTCAGATGACTCTTGGAAATGATTGGATAATGCTTCTGGGACAATAAATTACGCTTTTTATTAACTGTTTCTTTGCAATTATGTGTTACCTGTAGAAAAGCAGATTGGAAATTGTGAAAGCAATGGTTTATTCCAGATTAGCAAGTCTTCAGCTTTGAAAAGCATCATAGGAACCTACAGTAAATACTGCTTTCGCTACTTTTCGGCTTTGTTGTCTTTGCTTTTTCCCCCCCCTTATTTTCAGAATTGCAGAAGTGAAGGTAAATTTTTTGTCTGATTGAGGCATCAATATCGGCTGTCAGTAAAATAATAATTACCTAAAAGCCCTATTTATTCTATTTTGAGAAAGTAGTTTTGAAATCACTAGGCCTTACCTTTATTGCTTATAACACTTCCCACTTCTGAAAGGCTCTGCTGGAAGGTTGGATACTTTGCCTCTTGCTGTTGACTTTGATAGTGACATCCATAGCTCAAAGTTTCTGTCTGCTTTCTGCTGTGACATATTTTTTTCATTTACAACCAGAAGAGAAATCTTAGGATGGCAGTACCTTAGTTTTCTGGAAATTTTCCTTACACATTATACAAGTAGTGAAGGAAGTTCCCAAATAAGTGAGCACTATCTCTGGACATCAAGAGGTAAAATGTTTCTGGTAGGTTTTCGGTTTCCACACTGCTGCCAAAGTCTTACTTCATCTCTTCCTTCTCCCTCCCTTAGGCTGTAAGTGTTTCTCTCTCGAACAGCCAACAATCCGCAGCAGAAGTTTATTTTTCTGATACATTTTAGATACTGGGAGGGTGATGCATTGTCCTTGTATTTCATTTCTTCTTGCCAGCCTTTTCATATGCAACCCCCCAGACAGGAGTATAGAGACAACCACATCCATTACCCTTTCGCAACAGTGACGCCTCTCTGTCACTGCCCTTTCTCTACTTTAACAGTTCCTTGGAGAAGGCAATAATCAATGAACATTTAGGATTGCCAACACCAGCTGTTCAAATATCAGGAGCTTGGGTTTAAAAGTGTGTCAGTTTAATCATGCTTTAGCACGTGAACCTGTTTTAGCACATGATCATGTTTCAGCACGTCTGTCTCACACCTCAGGATGTAAGCAACATGAATAGGTGAAAGCCTTGTTTCAAATGATGAGTTTTTGTAGGGACTACCATAGGTAATGAATTTCTAAAGTTGGCAACTTCTGAGAATTGCAGCTCCAATTCTCTGCATTCCAGTGAATTCACTGCAACTCCAGTGAAATGCCTGCTGTTCTGTGGATCCACAAAGGTTGAAAACAACAGATCTCTAGTATGTTACAGAGAAGAAGCTGAAATATAAGGAGCAAAAAGAGAACTTTCCTCCAGATGTACTCAACTTTGAAGCTTTTAATCAGAAACATGCTTTTTAAGTGAACCTCCAAGTTACACTTCTACATTCAGACAATTGGACCAGACTAGAAGTAGTCTGAAGTAACCTCCCCCTGAAATGTGTTTGATGTGGGTGTCAGGTCCTTGGCATTAGCTGGTTTATTCTGCACATTGCTTCCCTTTCTCCGCTGCTTCCCGCAACAGGCACAATCTGGTAAATGGTGGAAGATGGGATGTGAGGATGGATTTTCTAGGTCCTAATGCCTGCTAGAATCCCATTCACAGCTGCTACCTCTCAGCTCTGCTTCTAAGTACTGCCATGGGATAAAGCCATTCAGAGCTGGCTGAACTCTCACCATGCTAAGGCAGAAGGCCCAGCTTTGCCCAGATTATTTGTCAGCAGGCTCTGCTCTAAGGGGTTTCTGTTTGACTGGTGTTTTTTTTTTTAAAGGCGTACTTCAGTGTAGTAATATTAATGTTAACTATCTGGTTACTAGAGAAATCTTTCTCCTAGAAAATATTCTTGTGAATCATTTAGCACATCAGAGGTAACATAATAAAAATAGATTGCTGCCATGAGATTAGTGTCTCCTGCATTGAAAATAACGCATAGTTTTGACTACATTTATTTTTGAGGATTTTATTCTGCCAGCAGCAAGCACCATTACCCTGTGATACCTTTACAGTTGACAGTCTCCTAATTATCCTTCCTGCAGCATCCTATAGTCTCACTGACATTCTGTAAATGTGTAACTATTATGGTTTTGTCTCTTCATTAGGTAGCACAACTCACATCTGTTTCAGGAAGTCTTGCAGTTTTTTTGATGCATTCCCCTTTGTCTTGCTGCATTATAAATTATTTTTTCTTTTCCTTCTAAAATATTCCATCAGCTGTTGTATACCTGTCTGTGCTTTCTTGCTGTCATCAGAATAGGGACACTGTAAAACTCAGAGTACAAGGAGATAAAAGAACTCTCTACCTCCTTATCACAGCATTTCCCTGCATAGGAGAAAGAAGTTGAGAAGATTAGATAACAGTGTGGGAGAACACTGACAAAGTCCCGAGTGAGGGGAAGAGGAAAGCTCAGTAGCAGCTTTTCAGAAAAGGAGACTGAAGTGTGCTGGAGTGAGTGGAGTAACAGCAGGGAGGGCTGAAAGGAACTGTTCCTGAGCCAAGTCCTTGCACACATGAAAGGAATGGATGGTTGCAGAAATAGGGAGCCCTCCAAGTAAATGCTGCCTGCAACATCTGCCTCTGCATTTTTGCAGGAACTTCTCTTTGGCAGAGCACACACAGCCTTACAAAGCCTACAGTTAGATTGGGGTTCTTCATAGTGTACTTGGCATCCCTACTTACAGTTTCCTCCCAAGCAAGAGATGACCTGTGTGATGCAGATATGGAAGGAAGCAGTGTGATTCAGTTGCTGACCACTTTTAACATCTGAGTAAGAATTTTTGTTGAAAACACGTCTTTTGATAACATCCTCCCTCCTAAAGATTTTTCACAGTAAATTTTGCTGAGCCATATCTGGCTCCCATGTCTTGCATAGGTTCTGTGATGCCAGTCGCTAACAGTTTCATTTGGCACAACATAAAGGAGTCTGGGCTTTTTTCATGAGAGTTCTGTTTTCCCAGGGAGAATCAGAGCTCGCAGTACCATTGGTGGTGCAGGCGTGTTCACTTGAGTGCTATATCCTATTCTGCAGCCTGAGAGAACTGAAAAGGGGTGGTGAGGAGGTGTAGAAATGGAGATTTAGCACCATGATTGTACTTGCTTTTTACTTTCCATACACTTGGTTGTTCCCCCTCCCCAATATAGTTCTCTTTTTAGATTTTGCAGTGTGGAGATGATGTGCTTATGGTTTCCTGATGGATTCCCCATCTCCTTCAGACTACAGTATGTGTTGCTTACTGTTCAAAGGCAGAATGGAAACGTGCTTCTGTGCATCCGCAGAGTTTGGAGGTGCCGCTTTGACGCCGTTAAATTTCTTGTACCAGATGCAGTTGCCACCAAAGAGATGGAATCAGTTTAATATAATTTGAACCCACAAACTCAAGCTTCTTAGCACTGGCTAAACCCTTGCCTTATAGTGTAGAGATTACACCAAAATAATGGGAACCAAATTACTCCAAGTTATTTCCTTGCTTTCACTACGTTATTGAATTATAGCATCATGTTTGTAGTGCTTCGGGGAGAAATTAATTAGGAGTGAGATCCATGCACTTGCCTTACAGGAAAGTTTTATGGATAGAGACAAGGGAAACATTCTCCAAATGCTATTAAAAGATTTAACTTAAGGTCCCATTTGTTTTTAGTGTAATCTGAGAGTTGACTTTGATTCACATATAAACCAATTTGAGCTTTGGAACAGTACCTATGTGTGTTCCCTTTTGTTCCCTTTTGGGGGATTGCAGCCTTAAAGCTTTAAAAACTTTCTTAAAACTTGTTACAAAAAAAAAAAAAGAAATCATAAAATGTGATTTGCACATTCAATAGATGAGGAGGAAATAAAGACCTGGTAGAGAGTTTATGGATTATTTATGACTACTGGTAAATAACTGCAGGTTTCTACAACGGACTTACCCAATTTTCCCTCTGAACTGCAACATTCAAGCTAAATGTCTTATGATTCAGGAGATCTGTCTCTCTCTTTTGAGCAGGGAAAATGCCTAATCAAGTACTGTAGTGCTTATCTTCTTGCTCTAGTCTCTAAGACAATTGATGGGGCTTCAGCTGAGCTTTTGTTTTAAAAAAGCAAAATAGTAAGTATTGTTTACAGTATATCCTGCTTTAAAATAGTAGGAAAAAATAGATAAAGATGTGGCTTGGGAGCCCAGGTTACAGAGGTGAACATTTGTTGTATTATCATTGAATCAGAGTGCTGAGATGGCACGTTTTGATTGAAGTTTCCAGTGGTCATCTCTGAAAGGAAAGGATGTGACTTTTGAGGAAGTTTTAAGTCAAAGCCTTCTGTTTTGCTTTTGTGTGTATTTTGAGTTGTAGCCTGCAGTCCCTGGATGCCCTTACTGTGGATGCCTTATGCTTTTTGGTAGCTGTTGGCACACAACAGAAAGGGAAGCAACTGCTGAATGGCATGAGATGGTGCTAGATTATCTTTTATTTCCTGATCTGAGAGACTGCATTGCAAGCAGACACATTCAGAAAACATTTAGAGGAAAATAGTGAATCACAAATGTTAGCAATACAAGTTATTGTCACAGTGTGTAACCCAAAGTAATGCTTGAAAGCTTTTCTTTTTAGCAAAGGAAGCAGGTATCAGCTGGGTTCCACTTACCAGGAATGAGTAGAACGGAGAACTGCTTTTTAGCACAGTTCCTCGAGGGGCAGGATGCTCCATTTATATAAGGAATTACAGAGGGACAGAAACGAATGGGCAGGATGGGATGGCAGACAGTGGCCTGGCACTGCAATTTCAGAAATACTTGGTGCCACCACAGAAACCTGCCCATGTGGCTAGCAGCAGAAAGAAAATTAGGCAGGTAGGAAAAGGGTAAAAAACAAAGAGGAAAGGAGTTGGATGGAAAAAGTCTGTCAAAGGATGAAAGCAGAGATGTGCTTTCAGGGAGGGTATGGCAGGACAGCAGCAGTGATCGGGCGGAGGGCTGAAAAGCACAGTGGAGTCCTGTTGTGTCGAGTGTCGCAGAGTTATCTGCGTTGCATGTTCTTAGTTTTTGAGTGTCCCTTAAGACATTACTGTCTCAGAGCCTTTCGCATTGCTGGATTTAGTGTTTTTAACATCTCCCTGCCCCTCTACCTCATCTTCTTTTTCCATTAATTATTCTTCCACCTGCTCTCTGCAATGTTCTTAAGTTTGTGCATGACAATCCTGGACTCAAAGTAGGGATAATTTCCCAAAAGCAGGGATCGTAAAAGTAGTAATTCCTCTTATGTATCTTAAACTGGTATCTTTAATACTGGAGTGAAAGCCTACCAGTTTCTGAGGCTGTTAGTTTCTTCTAGCATAACTCTGACATGCTGGTGGAAATGGACCAGCCAGTAGAAATGTACTGTCCAAGCTTGGCCAGTTTGCTTTACATTTTCTGGGTAGAAACAGTAATTTAGAGTAATCAACCAAAAAGCAAAGAAGTGCAGATCTAACTCTGACATCTCATTGGCAATTCAGCTGTCAGGTCCACTCACTCATGTTGGCAGGAGTAGGTGGCCAAAGGCAGATAGCTGATCTTTACTGCAGACTTGTGAGTTGATTTGAATGGGCTGCGGGATGCAAGGTGCCAGGATAAGATGGTAGATGAAAGGTGGGATGTGGATGATTTCGGCTATTTTGCATTGCTTTGTAAGAGCTTTGCTTTGCGTGACTGTTTCTTCCCATTATATATGACATTTATTGTGGGGGAGGAGAGAGCTTCTTATCCTACACTGAGACAGAAAAATGTATGGATATTTATTTTCAGCTATCTAATCTGGAGTTGAACTGCATTTCAAATGTGAATGGGACAGTCTGTATGAAGAGAAGGCAAAGGTAACTGCAACCACGGTCCCTGGATATTAATGTTTAACCCTAATGCTCCTTGAGTGAGGATCGGGTAAAAGGAGAAAGGTCTAAGAAAACACAATAGGGATGCTGAAGATGGAGTCTGCTATGGAGAGGGAGCAGGTGAGCTTCATGGTCCCTGGTCTTATGTTGAGGGTAAGCTGGCATTTACATCCAAGACTTTGTCTTCCATAACCCAGATGACAAATAGATTTTCTAAAACAAAGCAAAATTAACTTTAGCTAGCTTTTCTTCACTGTTGGTTGACTGATTCCCTTGAAGAAGAATTTTCTCTTTAGACATACCTGGTTTTTAAGCCTCTTGAGTCAATGGAGACCAAAAAAGCTGCTGTGAGCTACAGGCTTAGTTTTGTATCAAACAACCCAATGGGTACAGCCCAAAGACCCTGCACCCAAAGGCAGGGATACTCAAGGAATAAATAAGAATCCCTGGCAGGAATACACACTTTTAGGGTTTTTATTTATTTTTTGTTGAAATAATTTTGTTATTTATGCTTTTCTTTTCAGTGGGGCTCTGCGTGACTAGACTGAGTGAATACACTGTTGGGATTTTTTTTCTCTTTTATATAGCATCTGTATAATATCATCTTTATATAGCACCAAGGATTCAAGATGCTATTCTAATAAATGGCCCAAATTTTACTCATTCATAGCATCACATCAAATGACATCAAGTTCAAATGTTAAACCCTAACAACAAAAATCATCACTAGATTGACAGCTGACAAAGCCTGTAACAATGTAGAAAAGACTGTCGTCTTCTAAGTGCTGCAATATTTTGGACCCTCTCTACACTGAAGAGAAAAAAAAAGATATTTGAACACTTAGTACTTAAAAGTATATCAGTCAATAGAAAAGCTACACTCATGCTACACTCATGTTGTTTGCTTGCACTGTTGTCTGCAAACAGCTTTTGATTTGTGTTTCAGTCTTGGATTATATGGGTTTTGGGAGCAGCACTGTAATTTTGAGCCATGGAGTACTTAGTACAACACAAGCTTGGTCCTCACTGTAGTTCTTAGTTGCTACTTCAATATTGGTAAAAGGGCAATGAAAAAAATATGAAAGCTGAAGTGGAGGATTTCTGGGGTATAAGGGAGAGAATTCAAATTCTGAATGTGTAGTATTCCTAGATTTTATTGAACACCTGTACTGTTTTCTTTTTTTAATTCTTATGGCAAACAAATTTATAAAATGTTCCCTGAGACAGCAGGTAGTTTTCTTATTCTGGGGGGTTCTATGTATTTACAGTTGCATCTCGGGTTGCTGGGAGGTGAAAGTGCTGAGCATATATCTAAATTAGTCAGTGTTAAAACATTAAACAGCCCCTTCCGCTTCCAGAGTATTTAGAAATTCTTTTAGAGAGACCCTTTTAAAATATACTTATATGACTAGGTGGATACCTGCTTTGTTTTTTCAATGATCAATTTAATATAAAACTAATAAATAAAATATGAGAAGTAAAAATGTGTGTTCATTTTAATGATAATGAAGTGGGCTGCTGCCAGAATAGTTCACAATTCAGTGATCTCGTAAAATATTCAAACTTTTTTTAAAAATAACATTAGTTTTGATTATTTTTGGAAGTACTTTTGAAATGGCTGCATTTAAAGAGTCACCAGACTGTCTCATATCTGTTCATAATAATGCAAGTATTGCACTGGTGAAGCTTCTGGTTGTTTTGAAATTCCAGAGTGAACACCATGTTGATGTTTTGGTTTGTTTTTTTTTTTTAATATAAATAGGTTTTAGTGAACTTGAAGCCATATTCAATCCATTTTTCCAGATTTGTTCTTATAAATAATGCCTGAGAAATAATGTATGTGTTAAATGGCTGCTTTTTCATTTTGTTTTGACAGTTCTGTTGTCCGTAATTATAATAGATACTCAGCTGCTGAAGAATAACCCTGTGTAGGTTTAACTTTATTTCTTGGCTCAGACTAACTTCTGGATCAAATATGCAAATTTTCTGTTGAATAGAACTCCTAGGTTCTAAATGGCAGACTTATCAGTAACCAAAAATTGTCATAGGAAAAAAGTTTTTCCCAAGGTACAATACCAATATGAATAGCCACATTATTCATTTGTGAAAAAGAATACATTTCGTAAATGTATGCACTTTGACCACTAGTCCATGAAATATAGGAACAAGACCAGCAAATTTTATTACGTGGTTTTATGCATCTAATTCTGTATTCACATCAAAACCCCACATTTATTCTCTTTTTAAATTATACAGTTTTTGTTACAGATAAGCACACAATATTTAAAATTAATGTTCTATAAAATTATAAATCTTTGCATTTGTGAAGAAGAAAGGAGTCTAAAATGTGTAGATGCAAACATTCACATGTTATTAATTTGACCAAAGATTTAAATTCTTCTTCTGTAGCTCTTTGCATTTACTGTTAAGCCGATTGTCAGTCTCGGTTTTGCTCACTGTGCAGCCTTCTTGATGCTTTACCTATCCTTTCATCTGCAAAAGATTATACTCTACTTTGTGTTGCACTTCACAGGCCGTACATCATATTAGTTTTTAACTATGAAACCAGAATGTTGTTGTTTCTTCCATATGGGCTGGGGCGGCTCTTCAGCTAGTGTGAACTGTTACAGCTCTAGCAAAGCTGGAAGACCTTTCTCACTAAGTCTCCTTATTTTAAGCAGGCATCTGGTTTATGTAGCAGGTTTTAATAGCAGCATGTATATTGACCTGCATGTTTGCTTTTACAAACAAATAACAGAAAATGAGAGTCAATTTCCTCTTTTAAAATCAGAGTGAAAAATCTTTTATAATGCAATCTTTTTTGCTGTGCGTAGCTTACTATTTATCCAGCAAGTATCTCTGTAGAAGCTCATTTGAAAGGATAATTCTAAAATTTTCCTGGTACTTAAAATGATCAAACCTTAATCAGTAATTTTATCCTGAACCTCTTAGGTGGGAGAAAATTCAGAGCACAGCAGACCTGTTCGTGGTGCTGGTTCCCAGGAAACTGGCTGGTTTGGCTGCTGAATTTAGCTGGCTGGTGTGTGCATATGACCACTTCCTGGCAGAGGTTCAGATCCAGTAAGATTTTTGTAGTTGTGTACCCAGAGGGGAAGAGGCAAGTGTTTTGAACCCATAAAGACTTCAGTTTTAATTTGGGAACCTGAGGGCTGAATGCTACAAAAGCTGAAGAATGACTCCTTTATGGGCACAAATTGCATATACAATATGAAAACACAGTACCTTTTCTTTTAAATACATGGGATTCATAGTATCAGTCTTACATTAGCAGGGTTTTTATCTTCCTCACACTTGCTTCTGTGTACACCAGGATAAGCCATTGTACAGGAAGAATGAATATCACATATTTAAATGCTGATAAAACTGTTTAAAATCATCAATCAAATTAATGTGTGAGTATGGGGGTGGTATTCATCAAGACAGTATCATTTCCAAGTCTTAGATCAAGATAAATTATAATCCTCCATTCCTTGTGATATGCTTCATGTAGAACTGTAGAAGGAAACGTACCCTAGACAGCTTTCCATCCCAGTGATTTCATTAATGAGCAAATGCTTTTCAGTGGCATGTTGTACCTTGAAGGACTGCAGACAATATGTAGTTCTCAACAGGTCAGTCCTAAGGACTGAACCTATTATATTATGTATGATTAACCTTTGTTGTCATCAAAACATACAATGGCAGTTCAAAACTCATTGACATTGGTACTAGTTTTAGATGAACAGAAAGGCTGGATCACAATTACATAAGCTTTCTTCATTTATTCCCATTTTCTTATATTTGTATTTCATCTCATTTGTTCTAACTGTGAATGTTTCAGATATTGAAAGAGATACTGCCCATAATGTATTTCTTTGTATAGGGTTAAAACTGGCAATACTCAGAAACGAGCCAGCTTGTCTTTGAAATGCCGTATTTCAAAAGAGAGCGCTGCACCCCATGTCTGCCTGAAACATGGTCTCAAGTAAACTTTTAGTAAAACAATTTCATCTGTTGAAAAGTAGGCTTATTTTTGACTACACATATAATTCAGGTTTTTTTAAGTTTCACTAGAAAAACACTAGTAGACTGGCTCACTGAAAATAAAATTACATATATTACTACATGTAATAAGTCAGGAACCCTATTTACTTACTACAAAGTTCTGGTTTAAGGCTACCATTGAGAGCATGTTACTTCAGCTTGGTTTCTAAGGAAACGAAAGTCTACACAGTGACAACCATAGAACAATAAAAAAACCAAAAACCCCCACCTACCCCAGTATCTCTTCTTAGTGGGCTTATATAGAGAGTAGTTTAAAAATAATAGTTTATTTTAACTCATATTGAAAAATACATTAGGTCATTCCATTCACATTTTGCCATATAAAAAGTGAACATAAGCTGTTAAAAAAAAGTGCAACTTAATCTCCACAGATTTATTCCTTTATACGATTATTTTCATTAGATAATCTTTTTACACTAGGAAAGGATTATTTAGCTGGAAAATGCTTTATAAAGGATCAAACGTTTTGTCTGTATACCACATATAGCCTGTATCTTTGAAAACTTCCTGTCTTTAACTGCTTATACAGAATGATTCATGGTGCAAATTGTTCTTCATGAGTTGTTATATGCATTACTTTATATTTTTTCCTTTGTATGGGCATCTAAAGATTAGATTTATAGGTAGTGTTCAAATGCATTTTATTTTTGCCTTTAAATCAATATTGCAACATACTTTAAAGTATATTCACATTCTGTATGGATTTCAAACTATTGTCATCATGATGATTGTTTGGACATTTTGTGGGAGGAAGGTTGTTACCTCAGAGTATTGGTTTAGTTAAGTACAATTCATGGACAAAAGACAAAGTAAGCTTTGAGAACCCCTATGAAAAACAGTATTTTTCCCAAGCATTAAAAACAGTGCACAAAAATCTGTAGGGCTAAGTTCTTAGGTGGGTTTTTTTACCTATTCTTAATGAGAAAAAAGATGGAGCAGAACAAAAAAAAAAATTAGCGAATTTTCTTCTGGAAAATGGTTTCGATACTGTCAAAATAAACTTTTCATTAGAAGATGAAAGTGTCGTTTTCTTCAAAAGCTGTGTTTGGATTGAAGTCTGAAATTTCAATTTTGTCAAGGAGGAAATTTTTTGTGAGGGGAAAAACCCATTTTGACTGACTATAATATATAATATATGCAGGATATATATAGGTATACATGCAGGAATACAGAGCCAGCATCTCTGCTGGTGTTGAACATCTAAGTCTCTGAAGTCACAAGTTGTCTAACTAACAACAGCTGTGAATCTCACCTAAGAAAGAAATTTTTGCTTATCTTGTATCTACGTCTCTGTGGAATGCTGAACGCAGTTGCTGAACATGATTCTGATATAAAAGGCATAAATACAGTAGTACAGGTAACTACAGAGCTCACCTGAACACCAGAATGTGTCAGTGGCAAGAAAACAGAACTATGTCTGTAACGTTACTTAATGCAGTCTTGAAAGACTATTGAAGGAAAAGTCAACCTCGACTACAAGGCGGCTACTCAAATTCTTTTCAGACCTTCAGAAAAATGGTGTTTGCAATGTAATTCTTTAAGACTGCGTAAGACTAAGACCACTTAAAATAATGAACTTTTCAGGTCTCAGGGTAAAGCCTTCAATGTACTGGTTACTGACCAATGCGGTACTTTATTGGAGTGAGCCATTCCAGAGATGTGTGTTCTAGCTGGTACTTGTTTTACTTCTAAAGGTTTTAACAAATATGTATATAAAAGATGCTTCTACAGCACAATAATAATAAAGGCGGTATTTTCAGGCAAGCACACCAAATTGCACTATGCTGATGGCTCTGAACTTCCATATTAATAAGAAAGCTCCCTGTTGATGTTCATTGGTACCCAAATTTTACAAGCTGTACCTTAATGTGTTTTAGTATCTAACTGCACATTTCTACATAGCAGAGTTACACTGAACGATGCTATTAAGCAGTACTACACAAGAAATGTAGTGAACTCTATTTCAGAACCTAACTTGATTCATTTTAATTTTCTAGATACGTTGGAGAATATACCATTTTGCCAAATGCAACTCACACTTCTATATTTTACTTTCTCTGATATGCTCTGGACTTTTAACAGTTGTTTTCAAAACTTCCATTAAAGAGAAGTCCATCCTTCAGTAAGGATTGCAGAATGTAAAGATGATCAAGTGTCTCATCTGACAGGGAGCAGCTACCCTTGTTTCCCAGTGCTTTCTCCAGACTGTTTCAAGTGATGGAACCTTATAGTTTGTCTTGAAGAACTTTCACTATGATATATACGTTTAATTAAATGGGGCAAAAAATCTACACTTATGAGTATATAACTTCAGGTGGGTGGAGCTGAACTGAATGTACGTGAAATTTGGATAGCTCCCCCACTAATCTACCAGAAAATATATTAATCAATGCCTGGTTTTGGTTTTGGGTTTTTTTTTATGCTTATCTTTGTAAAGTACAACACTTGCTTCTACTAATGATTTGGTTCCAGAGAAGAAATTAATTGTGGCCAAGGAAGTCCTTGCTACAACACTGAGGTGCACTTCTTACACCTCTTCGAATTACCAAATTCAGGATAATGCCACAGACTTCACTGGTTTTACAGAAGATTTGTGTGCTTCATCCAAGATTAGAATCAGGCCTTGAGATTTTTTTTGCCCTACAGACCTATATTCTTCATCCTTCCTGAGTTACAGAATCACCTATACTCTGTTGCAAAACTCAGGAGTAGCAGTGGTTCTTCTTCAGAATTTGGTTATCTGAGTTAAAACAGGAGATACTTCAGGCAAGAAGTTATTAATGCCTCTATGGAGCATTTAGATATTGAAATCTTTGAAAAATGTTTGCTACACATTGCTTAGAATGCATAGGATGTTATTAGGGGAATGACACATCTCAGTGTTAAGCCTATTTTTTGTTCTGTTTTTGTGTGGAAAGGCATACTGAAGACCAAACTGGTCTGGGTGAGGACTTCTGAATCCTCTTGTTAATTTTGTTCCCTCAAATTTGAAACACTGCTCCCTCTTCCTGCAAGGTACCCAAGGTAGATGGCCATCCTTCCTGTCTGAATGGTGACGGGCTTTCTGCAGGCTGGCGAGAATGTTGTTCCATAGGACCATCCAGTCAAGGAGGACACACGAAGGGACCTTCCATCTCTCTCTTCTAAGACAAAGCTTAGCAAGTAACTACAACAGAATGGAAGTTTGGTCAATTTAAGAATTCAGCAGAGAGGCTCCTACTGTACCTAGCAGATCGGAACTTGAGCTCATGGTAACACTGCACAAAACTGTGATAAATGAAAGTGATTGGCAAGGCTAATAAAACAATGCCACTAACGACACAAATTCCTCCAAGAATTCTTCCTGGTACAGTGATAGGACACATGTCACCATAACCAACCGTGGTCATCGAGATGATCACCCACCAACAAGCAGCAGGGATGCTGGCATAATCCTTATTCTTTGTTCCCAAATCCAGCCCATTTTCAAGAAGCTGGGAAAGTGCACTGAAAATTGCCATAGCAACACAGATAAAGACAAGTAGCATCACCATCTCTCTGTAACAACGCTTCAGAGTCAGACCAAGTGTTTGAAGGCCAATGAAATGACGAGCCAGTTTAATCACCCAAAAAATCCTCATCATTCTTAAGACCCTCAAGGTGACTCCAGCCCTCTGAAGCTGCGAATTTTCCCCCGTGAAAACTGTCATTAGAACAGAGATGTAGTAAGGAGTAATTGCCAGTAAATCAATGATGTTGAGAGGTCTTCTGACAAACTCACACTTGTTTTTGGAGACGATGAACCTCACAATGCACTCCGCAGTAAACCAGCCTATGCAGATAGCTTCAATTATCCTGTCAAAAGAAACAAAGTACAGGATTTATGTTCTGTGCAAAAGCTTTAGTGGATGTTTGGTTTGTTTACAGACATTACCAAATTGACACTCAGACCTTCACAAATGACAAACAGAAAGCCACACTATTCTTGCCCTAGGCACGTAGCACCAGATCTCAGCAATTAACCTGAGCATCTACTGAGTAGTTTAAACTGGTCATTGCTAAGAACTCACTCACTGATAATTTTCTTTGAATGACAGACTGCTACTGGTCCTAATACTAGCAAATACACCTACAAAAACTGGAACCCTACAGGAAATGGTATGCCACTGGTGCCAATGTGTAACATTATTTAGAACACTTTGCTTTTTTTTTCCCCTTGGTTGGGTTTTGGGGCTTTTTTGTTAATTTTTTTGTTTGGGTTTTTTTTAAAATCTGAGAGGCTTGATCCATTTGGAAATGCCAAGGACTGTGAATTAGTGAACTGGCTGGTTACGAATGGCAACGTATAGAACCAGACTGCTAAACTAAAATGGAAGTGGAGTAGGCAGAAAACCGCTTTTGCATTAGATAATTCATGCAAAAAACAACCTAAACCAGTCTGTCTGATTTTCATCTCAAACAAGGTCTTACCTAGAACTACATTCAGAACCTTATAGGTATTGCTGCTAAATACAGATGATATTTTATTTCTCATCACTGGGGACACAAAGTAATAAGATTGTGTCCTCCCATTTACCACTATGCTCTGCATTACTGAATTTTTTATCTTGTTTTTTCATGTAACTCCACCTAAACTGTGTTGCAGCAAAAATGTCAAGGTAACCAAACAGTCGGTAAGATCATCTTCTTGCCAAACACAAATAATGGCCTTAAGAAAAGAAATCCTGGAAGGTGTTCTTAAATATTTTCAAGTCTCGGTGGAGTGAATGAGACTTGAGAATAGCTCAACTTGAAACAAGTGGAAGGCAGAAACAGAAGATGATAATGTTGCTCTAAGATTATTTGATAACTGTTGTGTATGTATTCCCAAATCTACCATCTGAAAATAGCCCTTTTCTTAAGAGTTCAGGCTGTGCTCACTTGTTTAATACAGTTTTGTTTATCTATTTTCAGCAACAGTTTGAGAGAAGAAAAAGCCAATTACCAATGCCTTTTCATATCATCAGATCTGAAATCAAACTGATGTGACACTGGGGTTTTGAAAATACTACATACCACCAGAGCTTTTTTGCCACTGCAAGGATCCTAAGAAGGTAGTGTCTGTAGAAATGTAATGATTTGCAAGCAATAATCCAACTGTAATTTCAAACCTAAAATTTTGCTTCCCTAACACACCTGCATTTTTTTAATGAGTTTTGAAATCTATTATTATTACTAACACAATGGCCTGTTAGAAAGACAATATTCTTCTGTAGCTGCTTTAATTATACTAATGGACTCCATAAACTAATGTTCATAAACACTTAATATACTAAAGGTTTTTTTTTTATTAATTTCATTTTATTCATTAATTCACTTGAGTTTTATGCTAAAAAATGGAGGAAACAGTCAGTTGATATAAAGTCATTACCGCCACAGCAAATTTAAATGAGTATTAATTAATTAAAGAAACAGTTCATATAAAATCAGACCTTGTCTTTCTTATTTCATGAATAAAAATGAAAGTTCTGTAAGCAAGTGGCCTTTCTTCATAAAGGGCTTATAAAACACTTGTTCATGTTAGCACCTTTTGATGGAAAGACCTGTGAATTTCAAAAATAGCTTGCTCTTAAGAATTATGTGTTCTCTGAAAAATTAAGCCTTTTAAAATACTAGTGCTTCTTTTAATACTGAGTGATAACTACCTCAGACACAGATTTAAAATCTCTTTAAAAATGCTAAGATTATAATGTCTGCCAAACAAAAGTCATGTACAGAATATATGAAAATTATTGTATGAATGTGGATTATTGTTCCCTTATGTTGAAAAACATCAAGAAGAACATGTTAATGGATGAGTTCTCTTAAATCCTTTTTACACATGATGAGGAAATACCTGAGTTCCCCTAATAAAATCTGTCAAACAGTACATTATGGTAATGGACACACTGATAAAGTCTGAATATACTTACACAGTGGCTAGTTGAGATCTCATGTAATGAATAAAACAAAAAAATTTATCTGGATAGAACACTGCAGCCAGGAATATTCACCAATTCCACCAGACTCTATTTCATTACATTTTACAAGATTTCTCTAGTAGTGCTGCCTGTATCCTATGACATGGAGCATTTAAATTAAAAAAAGAATTAATAATTATAACAATTTACAGCTTTTTCACTCAGTATTTCCTGCTGGTGCCCTGATAATGTTGGAAATGCAATTCCTCCATTTTGTCACAAATTAGGCAGTTTATCCCTGAGTTGAGCTTTAAGGAAGTTAAGTCCTGATCATTGAGATTCAGTAGAAGTCTTTATGAATCAACATCGATTCAGTGGTCCAGTATGACTCTGGGGAGTAGTTGTGGAAGTAAAAATCCATGAAATGTGATAAATCCATTGTTTTACTCTGGTAGTTCCTAGCACAAGAGATACTGTGAATCAGTTATACCTCGGGAGGAAGGACTGAAGAAGCCTTTTATTGTAGAACGGACCTGAAGAGAGCTAAGGAACGTCACTGAAGCGAAAAAGACAGTGGGAGATGCATTACCACCACTCCATATGTTGCACTTCCATTTCTCTATTCTACATCTATCCTTCTTTCTCATCAATTATACATATTCTGGATAGGGAAAAGATAATGAAGAAGGGTGTCCCTTGTTTTTTTTTTTTCCTTTCCTCTCCTTACTTCTTAGCCACCACTGAAGCATTTTTCACTTTTCCTGTCTTGTCACTCATTTTGCCTGTGTAGATGGATTTTGGCAGCCTTAGTGAATCACGTAAAATTAAGTGCTTTGGTGAGAAGAACTAAAAACCTCTGGCATGTTGGGAAATCTGGACAGCTGCACACCATGTTTCCACTTTCAGACTGAGTCTCTCATTGTAGTGATGTATCTTTATAGTTAACCTTGTTAATGGATAAATAACATCTGATAAGGAAAGCAAATTTAACAGTTAGTCCTCAAGAGAACTTAAGTGAGTATGAAGTTAAAGCCAAATAAAATGCATACGCACAGAATACTAAAATTACTCTATCTTCTGTAATCAATTTTTAAAATATTTATTGTATATTCACAGGACAGACTGCCTTTTATTGCCTATTCCGAGAATAATGCTGTATTAAAATCTACGATGATATGATTAAATAATGAGCTTTATTTGGTAAAATGTAGCACCTATTTTATAAAATTCCCTCACAGTTTTTGGTTGCTTTTTCCCCCCATCAGTTAGTTAAGTTTTAAAATAGCTGGTATTCAAAAAGGAGAGGGGAAATTAAAAACAAACTCATGAATTGAGTATTTGAATATTCCCCACCAAAACTGTAAATAATCAGAGAAAATGCTATGTCCAAATTTTTATTCAGGTTATTTCTGCTCAAACTTCCTGTTCATTGTCCCAGACCTAAGGATATGAAAGAAGGGTTTCCTCCTAAAAATGCAGGCCTCTTGGTACTTAACAATCTTTGATAATTGCTCTAATGAGTCTTTTGTCTATCAATGGAGACTCAGTCCTTTATGAGCCTCCTTTCTAATGTAATCCCATCACTGTTCCCTCTTCTCTTCCATCTGATAACTTCCTTTCAGAATAAGCTGTTTTATGTACAATGAGTTAAACCACTTCAGAAATTAATTTTTCAATCACTAACAAGACTAGTTTGTTATTACTAAAAAATTCACAATGTGAATGTCTTAGAATATTTCAATTTAGCATTATTCTTTGCCCCAGCATGGCCACTTGTATACTTTCAATATCCCTGGTGAGTTGGTTGAAATCTAGCCAAAATATTCATTAGTGACATTATTATCTATTAAGCTTGTAAATATAACATACACATCAACGGGACACATGAGGAAAACAGATAATATGATTAAAGACAGTATATGACAGGATTAAAGATTAAAATCTGTCAGCACTGATTTGTTAAATTGTTGCTAAAGCCTATTTAAAATGTCCAAGCAGTAGCCATAATGATGAAATTCCTACTCAGGGAGACTCCTAGTCATTTCAGCACCTCTTGGTTTTTTTTTAAATCCTTTTGAAATCAACAGGGTTTCTGTCTCACTACAAACTATAGAGCTAAGGGCCCCAGAACAGCTCATTTCCCCGCATTAAAACCATGCTGGTTTTTTTTCCTATTCTGCTCCTGCTTTAATAATATGTCTTGATAAACTTCAGTGCCTTATGTGGGAAGCTGTAATGACCCAGTTCTCCCCAGGAAAGGGGCAAATGCCTGTCACAGCTCTCAGGGGATTTCTAGATATAAACATCTTGACTCCTGGAGTCCTCAGAATCTTTTTCATATGCTTGAAACGTGATTGGCACTTAGCCCTGGTGAGTTCATTTAGGTTCTCCTGGAGCCAGGCAGTGATACACGTCTGTTCTTTGTGTTATCTCCATTTTTTAAAAAGCTCATAAATTTATTAGAATCCACATCTGTATTTTTAACTTAGGTCTGTAGTTCAATTCTTTACCTTCAACCTACTGTTTTAACATGTTTTCAAATGTGGTGTTCAGGTTAGCTCTTAACCAGGAAAAAGTTTTGGTGTTGTTTTTTTTTAACAGATGTTAGACATGAGTATTTGTGCATTCTGAAATTCCACCACCATAAAGGAATAATGATTTTTGTCTGTCTAAATTTCAAATGCAACTTTTTAAGATGATGTTTTGCAGAGATGAAAAAAAGCCCACTGGCATCTGTTGAGAGATACTGCTTGGAGAAGTTACTGTATTTATTTGCCTTTGCTTAAGAACACAGCAATCATGTAGGCTTGGTAACTGAGTGATTCTTAAAATGCAAATTTAATTATGTTTAGTGAGGGGCAACAGTCTCTCCCTTGTGCTAACAAGCTACTTGTATTTAGTGTTAGAAAAATAGTTTAAAGGCAGATAGATAAAACTGTGCTAGCAGTAAGTCAAGCAGCTTCATACTACTTCCTATTACAGGCTTCAGAAGCAATCCTCTCTCCCCAAACGATCATGCTAACGATCAGTGTATGGACGGGTCCCTGATCAGAGGTTGGCAGTGTGCCTCTGTTGGCACAGTTCAGAGGAGACCAAAGATGACCTGAAATTGTCAGAAGCAACAGAAGGGGAGATAGGTGTCACTAAACTGTGCAAATCTGAAGCAAATCCTTAGCTCTATTAAGTGAAACATGTTAAGGCAGGGAAGAGAGCAAAATAGTAATATGCAAGAAATTTAATAACTCATCCCTCATCCTGAGAACAGACCTGGGGACAGCAATCCCTCTGCAAATCAGGGACTTTTACTGTCAGTGTCTGTAAGATCTGTGAAATTCTGAGGTCAGATTCCCCATCACTCTCTCCTTAAAAAGGCTTACTCGTGGAGTTCTCTGTTGCCCTCTAAAGGGTGTTACTCCAAAGGATCAGAAATAGCTGTAGGCTGTTCAGTCTTTGAGAGTGTGGTCACTAGGAAAAGTAATAGTTTGGTGGACTCAATTCTAGTGAAGAGTTGTTCGTACAAGAAAAAGAAATACCACTGGTATTAGCTGGCAGCCACAGTAACGCTCACCACCAACCTCATTACAGAGGCTGATTTTGTAAATTACAGTTAGTGACACCCCCACTTCTAGAGATGAGGTCCAGGTAAGCTGGAGACACTCTGCTACAGCTGCTCTTGCTACAGCTGCCCGAAGCAGTGCTGGAGATGGTTGCCACAGTTCAGCCACAGAAATTACCCAGGTGGCACCTTTCTGAACTGGAACATAACATCGAGGGAAGGACTAGAGTTTTCATTAGTAAGCATGTGAGGGACTAAAAGTATCAAAGCTGCTGAATTTCATGAAGAAGTTCACACCTCTTCTAAGCAGTGGCTTATGCTGCTCTGAATAGTCAGTTACATCCCAAATCTGCTGTTTTAAGACTTCTAGGTAAGCCCATTCAATTTTCATTTCTAAAGCTTTCCAAAATATGTTTTTATAATAACGTAAAGTCTTCATATGAGTAATTACACTGCCATGTGAGTGAAAACTCACTTGTATACAGCATTAATGTCACAATTTCTCTTGACAAAAAAATTATTGTATTATCGTGTTAGAATTTCTTTATTTCAATGAGGAACCTTGGTTAATAAACGAAAGACAGAATTTGTCTTCAAACTTTTAAATGTATCATAAATTAGTGGACGAATTTTTAAAGCCTTCACACCAAAGAAGGACACTATTGCCAGAGGATGCAATCCCAGAGACTCCTGTGTGATTTTTGTGGTGAGACTTTCAAATAAGCCACTTAGCTACTTAGGTCTCGAAAATCTAACTAATTTTAAATTAAATAACTATAAACAAAAGAAAATAAAATATACACAAAGGGAAAGAGAGTCAGATGACAACTCGTCATCTTAGGTCAAATCCTATGGTATGTGTAAGTATTTGTAATTAAACTGGAGCACTCAGTTAAAAACAACTGTAGCTCACATCTTTTTTTCCAGATATAACAGGCTTCTTAGTTATGATGCAGCACATGCAATAAAGAAAGGAGAGGCTCCTGTAAGAGAACAAGACCACCTCAGAAGGTGACCAGCTGTGGATGGAAAGGAACACATTTGTATCTGTTTTCCATGTGTTTGCCATTGAATTGCTATCAGTTCCTGTGCAGTGACAGCACAGAGATTAAGTCAGGCATGAAATGAGCCAACCTGTGTCAGTGTTTATATGTGACAGACTTGTGCTACAAACATGGCTACAAAGTGTTCAGCAGCAACTTTTAGGGTTATCTCTTTTTTTTGTTGCAATGCCACAGAGACTACAACTGGTACTGAAGAAACTCACCCTACTATTGATAGTGGTCCTTCTGGTTTTAAAAGCAGCCTTCACTGCCCTGTGAAGTGCTTGGCTACACTGTACCCTACAAGTATTTAGGATCTTATCCTTCAAAACTTGGTATATAATATGCAATCGTTCAGAAGAGTAAAATTATGTATACATATAACACACATGTTCTTGAAGACAAAGGCACTATGAAAGAAAAATTACACATCATATGTCTTGTTCGTCTGCAAGTTGAACTCTTGCAGTAAGAAATAAATTGCTGTTGACTCCCACACCATGAAGATGTGAACGAAGATATAACCAATTTCACTAATGCTATGGTGGCATTGCATCAATTTTCCCCTGTCTGTTGGGGGTATCTAAGCAATCTGTTGTCTTACAAAAAGATCACCCAGAGCAACCACTCCATGAAATAACCATGCAAAGCTTAAGTAGGGCTTTTCAACTAGAAGAACCTGTAAGAGCAACTTTTGACATCTGAATGTAAGCAGGAATCAACAGCTGCTCAATCTGCATCTGCTTTCTTTTTGTTCATGCAATTAATTCTTTGGCTCTGCTACAATCAGAAATACACAGGTGCAGTTTTCCATTAAGCTAATGGAAACTATGAAAATACTTTCCAAGGAATTAATTTGGCTACTAAGATACAATATATCACCTTCCAATTAACTCTATGGTAAAAGATGATGATTTCATAATGACAAGGCTGCGATTTCATTGTAGGGCCCCTTTAGCAGAGCAGAAGCTGAAAACTTTTTGTTGAATATCCTGTCTGTTTTAGAAGGGAGAAGCTAGCAAATACAGTAAGTATTTACTTCATTCTTTATATATCAATCTTATTTATTGGAGAAATCCTACCAGAGTGGTCTTGATTCTGTTCTCTAGGGAACAGAAAGAGTGAGAGCACAATGATACTGAAGTCAGCAGTTGCATCAATGTAACCCTAAGATGAGGTCACAAAGAAGATGATAAGGGTTGGTTCATCCTATTAAGGCTCAAGATTGAGCCTTACACCCCATAGCCTGGTTTCTGCAACTGTTTTGCAATGTTTAGTGTGCTTACACACGTTTTATCTGAAGGAAATGTGAACATGTTAGATTCATACACTGGGGTGCTTACATGAAGCATTTTTAAGAGCTTCAGTCTCAGTCTGATCATCTCCTGTGTTTCCCACGTAGAGAGAATCTGAGATTAAAAGAGGAACAGGGGTGTAAGGCTGTTCTCACACACAAGATTTACAAGACCAGAACTCTAACAACCACTGGATCTGCTCCAGCCTGTACGAATACACACAGAGTGCATGCAGCATTGTGCTCTTCTTAAAGATAATTGTGGTTTTTTTTTCTTTTTAGGATATTATATCCCCGGTTTTCCACCAATGTAAGGCTCAATATGATTTTCCGAGTGTCTCTTTGTGCGTAAGGAGTCCCGTCGCTCCTAAAGGGGGGGAAATAAGAGCTCCGATATCCTGCACAGACGGAAGCACCTATACAGAAGAGAAGCCCTATTCGGATGGCAACTGCTCCGCTCTCAATCTACCCCATACCCCAGCCTGCGGGCCGGCCCCGGGCTGCCCGCGGCAGGGTAGCTCCCGGGGGCGGCAGCGCTGCCCGCTCAGGACTCCGCTCCCGCCCCCTGCGCCCGGAGCCATCAGCCGCCCGGCAGAGCCCGGTTCGAGCCGGAGCTGCAAACCGGCGCCCGCGCCCCCAGATACTCCCACATCCCGCCCCATCGCCCCCCCCCCCCCCCCCCCTTCCCCCGGCTCCCCAATTCAGGGCCGGGGTTTTGAGGCGCAGGCAATCTCCGCCGGTGGCGGCTACAGCTATGGACGGTCAGGACGAGAGGCAGGACAGACGGGACGGGACACACGGGGATCGGACAGCGGGAAAATAAAGGATCCTCCTACCCTGAGGGCTCCCTCACTGACTCTGCTGTGTACCTGCTCTGCTCCTCCACGCTGCGGTTCTCCGGCGCCCGCCACTCGGGCAGGGTGCTGGCGCACAGCACCACCATGGACACGATGACGAAGAGGATGGAGACGGTGGCCAGGACCTGGGCGGCCACGGAAGACGTGGGCTCCTCGAAAGTCCTCCTCATTCTCTCCAGCCACTTCCCGCCCTCGGGTCCCGGCGGCCGCCGGCCCTTGCCCTCGGGGCCGCCAGTCGCCTCTCCCGGCGGCTCCTCTGCCGCGTAGTAGGTGCGCGTCTCGGACATGCGGTCGTCGAGGCGGCGCTGGCAGCAATAGTCGAGGTGGGAGCCCTCCAGCCCCCAGTAGATCATCTCGTTGTAGAAGGAAAGCTCGCACATGTGGGGCACGAAGCGCAGGTGGCCGTGCCGGACGTACAGCATGATGAAGCCGAAGGCCTCCGAATGCCGGTCGAAGAAGTACTCGTTCCGCTCCCGGTCGTAGTCGTCGCACACTTCCAGCACGTCCTGCTCCGAGAGGCAGCCGTGCAGGCGACTCACCCGCCGCAGCGGGAAATCCTTCAGCACCTCCCGGGAAAAGGAGTACCGGGTGCCCCCGACGTTCAACACCACCGAGGGGCCGCGGCCAAAGTTCATGGCTTGGGCGGGACGGAGGAGGGGAAGGGCGGGCAGGGCAGGGCAGGGCGGCGAGGCGGGGAGCAGCGCGGGCGGCGGAGGCTGCCCGGGCTCCGGCTCCGTTCGCACCGCTGGCGGCTCCCGCTTGACGACGGGGCGGACGGGGAGGGAGGGAGGGAAAGCGGGAGAGGCTCCGCTGCGGGCGCCCCAGCGGCCGCGGAGCAGACGGGGCGCGGCGGAGGCTGCGCGTGTCCCCGCCGATGCCGCTAACAGGTGCGGCTTCGGCCTCAGCGCCAGCGGGCGGGCGCCTCGGCGGGACCCCGCCGAGGTGGGGGCGCGGCCGCGGGCATGGCGGGGCCCGGGAGCTCCGCGCCCGGCGCCGCTCTGCTCCGCCGGTGCCGGCTCACAGGCAGGCGGGAGGCGGCGCGGCGGCGGCTGGGGACACGCCTCCTTCCCCGCCCGTGCACATGGCGGAGCGCGGCGCCGGGGCTGTCCAGGGCCCGGCCCTGTTCCCTTCGGGGGCCCTTCGGCTGCAGCAGAGAAGAGCTCGTCCTCGCCAGCCCCACTGCCCGCCTCGCCAAGCCGCTCTTGCGTGAAGTTGCCCACCAAACCCAAGTAACACTTTGGGGGCGCTTTTTCCCAAAAAAAATCCTGAAAGTGAAGCATTTGACCACCACACCGCTCGGTCCTTGCTCGAGGCAGCCGGCTGCCAGCTCCCGGTCGCTTCCGTCTCGTTCGTTTCCCACTGCCCACCCTTCCCGCCGCGGCGGCGGGCAGCTCCCTGCCCTGGACACAGCTGAGCGGCGGGGGCAGCGGCTGGCCTCACCGGGCTTTCCTGCAAAACACTCTTTCCTTTTCAGAGACTGTCCCCAACACCCCCCCCGTTCACATCTGGATGAGGAGACGCATCTTTTTCCACCTTATATCGACAACACGCAGAGTCAGATGCCTTGGATAGAGCCTTCTGCCCGGCTTCTACCCACCTCCGTCTCAGTTCTGTACTACATTCTCGTGTCCCACACACATCTACAACATGCATCAGCGGGGACGACTCTGCTCTCTAAAGCCTTGATTTCATTTGATTGCATTATGTACAGAGAGTTCTTAATTTCCACTGCTGAGTTGTTGGTTTTTTTAACCCTAATTTGAGAACTCTGCAAGCTGAGGTATTTTATAGGCTTATTAACATCTGGAGCATCATGGGGTAAAATCACCCAAGATACAGTTCTCCCTTTCAGTGAGGTGCTTCCAGTTGCGAATGTGCCTCCAGTTGTCAGGAGAAAGGGCAGGTGAGTATAACCTTTCAAAACTCATGCCAAAGATTTGTCGCTCAAGTGCTGTGTGTACAAGGGCACCAAGGTTAAACCAGTGTTTTACCATCCCCTCACTTTGTTGCTCTAGATATATGTACTTGTCTTTATGGGTTAGGGTCGGGTTTTTTCTTGTGTTGTTCTTGTTGCTGCCACGTTGCTTTCTTAGCCGAGATTTGTAAGGCACATTTAGATGACCAAAATAAACGGATAGAAATCTAATTGCGTAGTAAAAATTGTTGTTTTAAAGGAGAATGCGACAAAGCGCTAGTATTTTTAAGCCTATTTGTCATCTTCTAAAAAATACTTCCAGAGAGATTCGAAGAAATGTCCACGTTACCACGAGCAGAATTCTGCAAGCTCTGCTGTGGTTGTCATACAGAATATCCACTAGAGGTCACAGTTAGTCATTCTTCTCTCCTCCTTTACTGAGAAGATAAGAAACCCACCCAAACTGCCAGTTGCAAAATGTAGTGAAGTACGCGCGCTAGCGGGTTGTTCCACAGTAAGGTCATTTTTTATCTCTCTTTAGTCATGCTGGTGTCTGTTTTCACATAGCTGGAAAGGTTTTTTGCTGCCAGCAGCTGCATTTAGTTAATACAGCTTGGCTGCCTGTTAATTTTATAAGCAACAAACACTATTTTAAACCTCTTCACCTTTCTTTGATGTGCATGCTTCTGTATTTCATTCTTTCAGGAACAATTACTAGAATATCTGTTTTAAAAACCCTGACTAGAACTGTGACAGAGATAATGAGTTATCCAGGTGCTTCTGGCTTTGCAATTTGTAATGCTTCCTTGCTCCAAATATTTTAACCTCCTTCATTCCTCATAGGGCATTTGCAGTGGAAGAGGAGAGTGTAAATAGCATGGCCTGAAGACGTGCATTTACTAACTGTGTAGAAATATGGGTTGGAGTGTATGTTCTAGAAGTAATTTCAAGATCAACAAAGGTTTATGTGCTGTGAAGCTGTATGGCAGAACAGGTAAAGTGCTGGGCTGACAAGAGCCAGGCTTTAAAGTGCATCACTTGAAGAAGGTTGATTTTATGCCTATTTCTGTTTCTGGTTTTCACTTTCTTTTAAATATAGAATACAATTATTTCCTCCTTCAGACTAACACTGGCAAACATTCAAGATGAGCAAAGCTAACACGGTAACAGCAATGTTTTCTTTGTAGTCTGGCATGTTTGATTTTAGTTAATTTAGTTAAAATTACTGATTTTCAATTTTTTTTTCTAGCAAGCTGGTGTCAATAGCTGTAAACACCACCACGTCACACCAGGAGCAGTGATTTACTGGGAACAAAACTTTGAATTTTAGAAAGGATTTGTAAATGTTCTGGTTTTTGGCATTCTAAGATTGGTCACCTCATTGCAGTTGTGAAATAGCTTGTTTATAGTAAATTTGTCATCATGCAGAATGTTGAGAGGCGAAATACTTGAGACTCTGTGTGACCATAAGCAAAACACTTAGTAATATTTTAAGAAAAAGACCTTTCTGAAGGTTCTTGTGGGAAAAAAAAGTGTGTTTGGAAGTTCCAGCTGTTAGGATTTGAAGTATGGTACCTAATCAGTAAAAAAGAAGTGAGCCAAATAGCTAAGCATAGAAATTAGTAAAGAGTATTCAACCTATATGTTAAAAGGCAAAGTATGAAGTGTAAAGTGAATCTTTAGAAGGACTGAGCTGGCTAATAATCTAAAACATAATAAAGGCCTCTTTCAGGTAGTTGAGTTCAGGTGGTTGGGAGGTTGGTTTGGTTTGGTTTTGGTGTGGATTTTTACAATCTGGAGATACATGCTGGGGTGTTGAATCAAAGCAATTACTTTTTTCCTGGTATAACCTCTGTTATCATTAGCTGCACAGGAGGAACTTCACAATTAATAGTAATGATGTAAAAATAGCTTTCTTTGTGTCAACATTTATTTTCATGGCTTCTGTTGTGCTATTTCATCCTAGGGATATGTAATGGACTTGAAAATTTTTCTACGGTTTCCTAATCTTTCTGGCCTTGCACTGAGACCGTTGCTCTGTGTTTTGAGTACAGGTCTACATTTGCTTTTAGAAAATAGATTCTTTACTTGCATTTTGTATGTGAACAAAGTGGTATATTTTGATGGCAGGCATTTTTCATAACTTGGCATGAGGTTCTGTTCCTATTGAGGTAGTTACTAATGCTTTTGACTTCAGTGCAAGAAAAATTTGCTTTTGATTGGGTGTTTTTGTCAGGAATCTGTTATTTTTCTGACCACAACATGCCGGAAGTCTAGCTGTGGAGCAGTCTATGATGGCAGACTTTTACACACAGAACAAAAAGATCTTCTGGCTAGGGAGTATACATAACGTAATGTGTAAAACTGGGCAGGGGCTTAAAAGCCAGTGGTTTTTGGTATTAAGCATAATGTAGTTGGCTATATCTGTCTTAATTACTTGAAGAGGCAATACATAAAGACTAATATAAATACTTCAAAAGGCTCTGCATTCACAGCTGGGCTATGATTTGCATTTATCTATAGTTTAGGTCTTGGGGAAAAATGGCTTCCAATAAATGTTTTTTCTTTAATCAAACTTCTCTGCACCAAAGCCATTCTACTTCAATGTGATTTGTGGGCTCTGTAGAAAGTCTTTCAGAAGATGAGCCTAATATCACATATAATTACCAAACAGTCTAATGACAGATGCAGTTTGGATTGTCACTGGCACCTGACATAAGAGTACAAGTTCCCTTGTCACTGAGGCACTTATAAAAATCTGAATAATTTTGAATATGAATGTTTCTAAAAGTGGATGAATGACATTTAGTAGGGAGCTGGGTACTCACGTTTGATATACATGTGCACAGAATACAATCTGTAGTTGACATAATTAGACTAGCTTACTTCATGAAACATGCTAACACTTTGGGAAATTTGGCTGTGAACAATTAAGATTTGATACTGGAGACTCAATGTCTTTGCAGGTCAGACTGCAGGGTTTTTTAATGCGAGAGACAACTGCCTTCTCTGTTGTCCCTCATGTCCATATTGAGAAAATCCCAGCAAAATTTCATGTACTTGATGCTGGGCTAATTACTGAAGGCTATTAAATTTCAGTGATCATTAAATAAAATTAAGCCCTCTTGGACAGAGATAGTTACTAACTGGGGTAAACCAGTTTGTTACATCTGAACTCCAGGCAGATACGAAGCACAGAGAGAAGGACACTGCTTGCCTGAGGAAGGTGATTAGGAGACTTGCTAATGGGGAATTCAAAGGCATGAATGTATTCCCGCAGGAGAGTACAACCCAGGAATGTGTTTTCACACCAGTAAGATTCTTTTCTAAATGCCTGCCAAGGGGAAGGAAAACTGCAGAGAAGACGTAGAGAAATACTGGGATCTGGACAAGATGAGCATGGCTGAATCTAAAGCATGGTCTCGGAACAGGATGAAACAGGGCCAGATAAATGCATATAAACATTTTGTCACAATCTTTTTTTTTCTTTTTTTTGGGTGTTAGCTGACATAAGGAGTTACTGTTGTGCTTTTTTGTAGGGTTGGTTTTTTTTTCCTTGCATCCTCAGCAAAGGCTATGAGCTTGGTTCATAAACATACATGAGTTAGTGCCACTTGAGATGCCCTGCATTTTCCCTATTCTTCACCTGCTGCTCCAGTTGTGCATGAGCCTTCTGTGTCCTGTCTACCAGCCACTGATGTCCTGGCTGCCACAGGGGACACTTCTTGTCTGTGTATAGGTAACTGAACTGAGCCCCAGGCATTATTTAAGAACAAGACTAGAAACTTAAATTGTGTTGGTTGGGATTCAGGGCAGATGCCCTGGTGAGTCACTCATGGCCTTTGGGAAGATAATTCAGACAGCTGGAACTCTGAAATCCCATTGCTGGGGGCTTCTGCAGAGCCACTGAAGGCAACACAAGTAGCCCTACCTGCTCATTTAGAGGAGGTTATAAGCCTGTAGGTCTAATTAGGTGAGACTTAACCACAATGAGTTAGTGTCCTGCAAGCAGGGTTTTAGTGGATTTGTGGAAAAAATGTTCTAAAGAAAAATTTCAGGAATTAAATAAATCTGCTGATATTTCCATAGTGAGAAATAGTATACTTTTCCATTTTATGTATCTAAGCTCTCAGGGGAAGGAGAAGAGAGTGAGAAATTCTGTCTTGCTATTATGCTGCTCTAAGCTCCACACTTCTGGGAAATGAAGGTAAATAAGGAGTTTTTGGAAACCCTTTCACTTGTTTCTTGATGAATAGGGGAAATATAACCTTCTCAAACCCTGCTCTTCTCAAATGCAGTGTTGTTAACAACTGAACATTCCGTTCTTCTAAACTGCAACAAATCATGTAGAACCAGGTCTTGTATAACACTTGAGCATGCAAAATTCAGTCACTTTGACCCGTTCCATGCAGATTTTTCTTTCTATGAAGACTTACTAATCTTTTCAGTATAATCCTACATGTTCTTCCAGGAGTCCCAGAAAGTCTTCCTGTTGACTATACTGGTTTATAAAAATGGTTGAGCTTGCAAACACAGATTAAACATTTGGATTACTATTTAAAATTTAAAGATGATGCTCAGATTTTTAAAATACAAAGTCTGAAGTCAAATACTTATCTAGTTAAAATCAATAAACCAGTAATGTCTTGTGTTCAGTTCACAAAGAAATCCTTTGATTCTTGGTGAAAATGAGATAAACCCTCTCTGTAAAAATTTTCTGAGAGGACTGCACTGGAGACTGCTGTGTGGTTGTATCCTTCCTCAGGGCATAGGTAGACCTGGTTCTGCAGTGCAACAGGGTGGTAAAACCTTTGCATTATCGGAGCTTCAGGAACAACGGGAGCATAGCTCCATTACAGTTACAGGGAAGCCAATAAAGCTTCTCCAGCCTGAGTTTACCATGTAGGATGTTAAATGGCAGCTTGCCTTTCATGGCTGTGCAGAAATAAGCTAAAAATCCCTTGGTAACTTCTGTAACTTATCTGCAATATATAGGCGACGACTCTGGCTTCTAGCAAAAAGGTTGCATTAAACTGGGTTGTGTGTGCCTACATAATCACTGTCAACATCTAAGTAAATGACATAGATGTTCCCTGAGTTCACTGTGGTATCACTGCCACTAGTTGGTATCTGCTTGCAGGAGCAGTAACTTCTTTCCACTTATATCAAATAATTCCTTCCTAAATCGCACAAAAGACTGGATTACGTCCTGGAAATGGAAGCGTCATATCATTATCTTCTTTACACAGCTAGAAATGTGTCAGATAGCCTGAATGAGTCTCTCTTTCTCCACCTTCATTCTGTGATGGTATTTTTCGGCTGTGACCTCAAGATATAACGACTGACTTTCTGGATTAGGTACAAATACTTGAAACACAATCTGCCAGAATGATCCTGTAGTTTGATACCTCTTACCAAGATACCTGAGAATCTGGTTCTTGAGATTAAACAACTACATGAGAAAATACTTTTCTCTCTTTCACACTGTACAAATAAACATTTGTGTACAGTTTTTATGCTGCCTTGTCCTCTGGTATAAGTTATTACAGTTCCATTTTCTGCAAGTACTGATTTAATGTGGATTTTTTAAACACACGCTTTTGCCTATTTCTACACACTTGTTTGTCCACTGGCAACTGCAGATCCTACGTACACGTAGACCTGCCCCCACATTTTAAGTCAAGTGTCACTTCAGTCCCAGTTTCTGGGTCACTTGTTGGAAAGTTGCAATATCTTCAGTAATTGTTCTTTTCCTGCTCGTTACAGGAGGGGAAGGTGGACTCTCCATACTTCCCCTGGGGAAGGAGGAGTGGGGTTCAGAGGAGGGGTTTGCCAGTTGTGTTCCTCTAGAACATGTGTGAAATCCTTAATGAAATTGCAGTTGAAAATGATGCATTCCTTTGCCATCACAGGGCGTGTTAGAAAGTGCTGCTGGTGGGACTTGGCAGAGCTCAGAAACAGTTACATCACGCTGAAATGCAAATGGCAAGAGGGCCACCTGCATTGCTGTAATGGCCACTACCTCTCTGACTGAGCTACTGATGTACCTGCAGGATGTAAAGTGAATCAACTGACATTAGCAATTTATACGTTCCCTAATTTCCTTGCTTCCTGTTGTGATAAACTGTAGAACCAAACTGCTGAGGCTGCAGTGATTTTGGCACAACTTTGCCATTAAGTTAGGACTGACTCTAGCCTGGATATAGCAGAAAACCAAAATCGCACAATCTTGATGACAAGTCATATCTTTCCTGGAAAATATGGCTAAGAAAAAATTATTAATGCTGTCTGCAGAGATATACAAATTTATTCTGATAAAGATCTTTGATAAATTTTCAGTATTACTGGGTTTTTGCATGTTCAGCTGCCCAGGCAGGTTTCTAGATGTGCCTGTCAATTGCAAGAGACAGAATAAAATAGATTGCTCATTTCAGGTTCTAAATCATGTTTTCCTTTGATCCACGGGAGTTTGGATTTTGTTTGTTCTTTTTTTAACTATTTCACAAACAAGGCAGGAGACATCTCAAAATCATAATAATACGAATTTTGTACAGGTCCTCTTAGAAAAGCTTAATGTCATGTAATGAGACACACTGCGTTGTGTTGCATTTCAATGAATATGATATTGCCCTGGTTCTTAAAGGTGGGAAATCTTTAGTAGCAACGACAGAAGCTTGTTTCAGAAGGCTCCTACCCTTAGCAGAAAGTCTCTGCGTGTAGACTACAGCATTCAGGTATGCTGCAGAGGCTGCAGGAGCTCCTTTGTGTTTGGGAGTTAGGATATTATTATTATTATTATTAATAATAATAATAACTTTCTGTTGTGATCTTATGCTGAAGCTGGCAAAACATGACCTTAAGATGATGTTGCTTCCTTCATTTTGTGAAGCGTGTTGTTATTGGATCATCAACTCATTTTTCTCTGAGCAGGTTTAAACGTGACTCTGTTCCTTTCTTCTCTTTTTTAGAAATTTCATCTGTTTAAACATTTGTGCTGCCAAACAGACTTCAAACTGGGAACAGACATCTCATGTTTGCACTGCCTTGTTTGTTTGATTTCTTTCTTCCTATAGCTACAGCTTTAATTCTGAGACCTGTCCTTAATTCACCAATTTATATTGCTGGTTTTCCATGTCTTCTACACAACACTTTTTGTCTTAGAGAAAAGGAATAGGGAAAAGAAGCTCTAAAAAAAAAACCCAAACAATCAAAAACCTGAAACCAGAAAACAAAACCAAAAAAGCCCAAAAGCCAGTAAAAAAAAAAAAAAAATCCCTCCAAATATCAATTACTGATTAAAACATAGAATTTAAATCCTGTGCTTCTGTTTACGAGGAGCTGTATGGGGAACTGTACTTTTTAATGTCTTACTCAATAAGTCATGGGTTTACCCTCTCTTTTTAGCCCCAAGCATCTTGTGCTTCTTTTTAGAAAGAGGATGGTGACAATTTCCCCACTCAGCCTGGAGAGTATTTTGGAGGGCTGTGGTCACCCATTCAAAGATACGTACAGTTCCTGTGGCCTGGTTCCCAGCAGAAATTAGGAATGTGTCAGAGCCTGGTGTTCTCTTTTACTATTTCCAGAGATTACTTCTGAGTCTCTGTAGGCAAATAAAAAATATATATATTTTAGTTGCTAATCATGATGGTCTGCCTAGTATTTGAGTATTGACTGTATTTAAGGAATTTTTACTATGTAGATAATAAGTTCCATTGAAAGCAATCTGCATTGCAGAAATTGTGATCATTTAGGTCAACTGGCTCAAGAGACAGATATTCCAAGTGACAGAAAAATTATTTCTCATAGACAAATTGCTTGGCACAACTGTCTGTAGGTATTATATTCTTTGCCTTTCTTGTTGACATAAAAACAATCCTCTCTGTCTCCTACAACCAGAAAAGTAATTCTGTAGTAAAAAAAAGAAAATAGCTCTTGGGTTCCTTAAACCTCACAGGACAAATTTCTGCCTAGCATGAATTTTTACTGCTAAGTTATAAACCTTGGAACAGAGGCTGGTAATGGAAATAGTGATGGAGAAAATTTTACAGTTATGAATGGTGACATGATGAATTTCTGTGCCTCAAAGTTTTGCACTCGGAAGGCTTCACAAGACTGGAGTGTTGGAAATAGCAGCATTACTTTTTGCAGTTCAGAACAGCAGACTGCAACAGAAAGCAATACTTCAATTTAATACACAATTCCAGAAGGTTCATTAAGAACTGTAGTTACTTTTGTCCTCTCTGGTAAGGAAATAGTTCTGATGAAAGTGTAATGGGGTTTTCCAGTGTTTCTAGGGAACAGCTCATCCCTGAACAATGAAGTTCTTGATCTGTGTACTACATTCAGAGATGTATTTGAATTTGTTAAGGACTAGTACAGCAGCAAATATTGCTTTCAGTCCTTGTGATGCTGCCATCGTAGAAATCTGTAGGTGACTAAGAAATATGCTCAGCAGCACAGTTTGTCCCATAAAAAAAAAACAGGCTTAAAGTACAAGTTGATACTTTCAATTTTACATTTGGATGTATGAGGATAACTGTAAAAGGCCTTTAAAATTACATGTCACCTTTAAGTCACAATTGCTATAAAGCAGTATATCTCTTCAAGTTTTAAAGGGAGAACTAACAGAAACTTAACACATTCTATGCTTTACAGATACTATTAAACTTGCTAAAGAGCTAAGGTAAAATGCCAGATTAGGTACAAAGTGTCCAGATTCCACAGTATAGAAGGCAACACTACACCCCTGCACAAACACCTTGTCCTCCTGCTTCTCCCATCACCATAGGTCACTGCTATATTTGATCGTTTGTTATCTTCTGTTCCAAACATAAAATGTTGATAGCCAAACACAAAATGACTCATGTTCAGAAGAAAATATTCATCAAACAATCACAAATAACCTTCTTCATCTCAAAATGTTGGGCAACTCCCAAAGAGGAACCAAATCAAAACATGAAATCTTAAAATATTCGTTAAAAAGGTCATATTCTGAAAGGCTTGACAGTCACTATGACTAGGAAATTTTTATTGCATTTTTCCACTCCCTGACACAGCATACTATTTTCAACTGTTTTCATGGAGAAGTCTGTGGGGAACTCATGTTATGAATAATTATTACAGGAACTTATACAGAACTCTCCAGCACTGCAAAGTTGGAGGGCTTTCTACCTGTATTGCATATTTGGTATCTTCCTAAAAGCAGAAATGCAGATGGCGTCCAGCACCTGTGAGAACTGACTGAGCCCTACAGTGATGGCTTTAGATGTTGATCACTGCTTATTCACAGACCCAGCCAGTCCTCAAAAGGATATGAGTCTTCATTTGGGAAGAAGACCAGAACTTCTGGAAGCAGATCTGAGAAACATGCATGCGCAGGCCTCTTCTGTCTCAGAGCATATGTGATCTAGCAGCATGAGCTGTGCTTCTTTTCTCTCTGATGTCTTCTGGGTATTTCACTTACACAGATGTTTGTACTTTGATCTAGCTGCTGGTTGTTACTCTGATGAAATTCAGAAGCTGGCTTCAGTGAAAATAGTCCTGGACAGGTTGCTGCCTGATTTTTGGTTTTTTTGGTTGTGGGTTTTTTGTGATGTTTGGTTTTTTGTTTTATTTTTGTTTGTTTATTTTGTGGTTTGATTTTTTTAATTACTTGTGTTATGCATTAGTTTAAAAACTTTTGCAGATCCTTAAAGGGAGAGTAGCTGTAAGAGTATAAAAAAGGGAGGTTATTCCAGTATAGCCTATTATTGTGTTTCGAAGAACAGGAAAATAAGCACACTGTATGGATTTGAGCCTTATATTCCTTCCTTCTTTTTATCACTTGTCTTTTTTAGGAATTTTTGAGCTCTGTCCCAAAGCAGAACTTGCAGGATGGACCCTAAAATATTTTCAGAGCTGTATGGTAAACCACTTGATCAAGAAATCTAGGTTATGTCAAGGACCATACTGTTAAAGACACTTCTTTGGTCCTATTCTTCCTGAAGAACAAGAATTTTTGTTTATCCTTATCAGTCCTCGTTGCCAGTTCCCTAGTTTGAGGTAGTTTGTTGGATATCTTTGAGGAAGATAGGGGAATGGAAACATTTGATTTTGTCTCCATGTGTTTTTACAACTATATGCTGTACTCCTACCTCCCAATGGAGAAGGATAAAGAGAAGAGGGCTGATGCACCTTGCTTTTTTTCTTACATTTAAATATAAATCATAGAATCACAGAATGGTTTGGGTTGGAAGGAACCTTAAAGATCATCTAGTTCCAATCCCCCTGCCATGGGCAGGGACACCTCCCACTAGACCAGGTTGCTCAAAGCCTCATCCAACCTGGCCTTGAACACTTCCAGGGATGGGCCTTCCACAACTTCCCTGGGCAGCCTGTTCCAGCATCTCACCACCCTCATACTGAAGAATTTCTTCCTAATACCCAATCTGTATCTCCCCTCTTCCAGTTTAAAGCCATTACCCCTGGTCCTGTTGCTACAAGCCCTTGTAAAATGTCCCTCCCTAGCTTTCCTGTAGCCCCTTCAGGTGCTGGAAAGTTGCTATGAGGCTTCCCCAAAACCTTCTCTTCTCCAGGCTGAACAACCTGTCTTCCTAGGCCCTCTGATCATCCTCTTGGCTCTCCTCTGTATGATAAGAACAACTTGTTTGGAAGCACATAAAATATTCCTTGGCATTCTAGACAATATTACACAATACTAAAACTCAGATACTTGCAGACTGTTAGTCTTGGTTCTCCAGATTTTATAGGTTTCCATCCTTAGCTGTTACCAAGAGCCAAGCTGCAAAAGGGTCTAGTTGCAGAGGTTAAAAAATAGTGAGAGGCTCTTCTGAAGAATGGGCCTGAAGTCTGTAAAGTCAGATCTTCCAGCTGCCAGGGGAAAGTGTAAAACTTGACAGACTGAGCATGCACATGACAGAGCTATCAGATAGTAGAATCTTATAGTAGCATCTTCCTTCCCTACAAAGAAGAGAGACTTAACTGCAGTAGGGGGGGATTTTTACTGAATATGGATGTTTCAAAGGCAGGTACTATGTTCAGGTTTTTTTGTTTGTGTCTATTTGGTACAAACAGATACATTTGGCACAAATTTGCCTGTTGTTGTGTCTATTTTGGCACAAACAGCCGTTGTTAAACAACTTGCAGAACATACCAATTCGTATGACATCCAAAGTTAGATTCTTTGCTTTAGTCCTGTTTAGGAAATATGTAAAATCTCTTGTTCTCTGGCATACAGGGGGAATACTCAGGGTATTCTGAGAGCGTAAGTGTTCTCTGTCAGTCAATTGTATGCTATGGGGAAGAGAGTTTTCAAACTGTTTATTTCTTCTTGCCAGGGATAACATATATCTGATTTAAACAAACAAAAAATCCAACAAGGAAAACACCATGCCAGCTTTGCAACCAGGGAGCATCTCATTCTTACAATATTTCTTGTGTCATCAGCTGTTGCCTGGTGTGGTAACATCCTGCAGTAGTCTGGCTGCCGAAAGGCACGTCACTTGTTCGTTCTACTCATCCTGAGAAAATACTTCATGCACTTCAGTGACCCCAGCCAGGCATGTGACTGTCTCTAGGTAAAAGACTCACTTAAAAGTGACTGCCAATACTGTTGGAAAAGAACTCAGAAATTTAGAATTATGTGATTATTTTGTATAAGATGTACTCTCTCTATATATGCAAGTTAAAATTGTAGTCAAAGAGGCACAATTTGTACCACAGACAGCACTGAGCAAGGACGTCCTGGAATAACTAGGCCTTGAAGGCAATTAATCCAGAGGTTTTAAGAGTGTCTCATGTATATCACCAATTTAGCAGATAAGACTTGAGGTCTATACAGATAATTGGACCTAAAGAATGCAGGAGGTGATAAAGAAGAACCAAAATCAGCAAGATTGATGGCTAAACCAGTATTGAGCAGTTGTAGCCATAGAACTTGAAATGTTGTGTCCTTTAGGTGAACTTAGCTCATTATAATGCGCTATAAATCACACTCCCAGGTCAAAAAGACCCCTGCCCAGGTGAAGACCCTTCCTCTAAGCATGCGATAGGATGTATGTAACTATATGTAAATCTCTAACCAATCACTATAAGGAGGATTGGCTTGGAAGATGACTAACATTATAGTTTTGTGTATACATCTGTAAGGAAAATCTCATTTGGTGTGCTTGATTTGTGGGAACGCACCAAGCACCCAGCTTTGTACAAACTTGCAATAAATAACCATTTCTCCTTCCTAAATGTAATCTCTTTGCTTGCATTTCAGGAGCTATCTTAAAACAGGAACAATACTTTCCACAATAACAGCACTAATAAGTGGAGTGCTGCTGGTCTTCCTTGCCAGTACCCAGATTGATTTTGGAAGCAAGTCATCTAGTCAGAAGCCTGTTTAATCAGGCAGGCAAACTGACCTCCTCTGTGATACCGCCTGTTGTTAGAAATAAAGATCACTTGAACACAAAGTTTAATTCACTGTGTGTAAGCAGGCACGATTTCCCCGATTCGAAAGGAAGGTGTGTGTATTATACCACTGATAAATGTGTCCCTGAAATTCACCCAGCCATTTCAGAAGTGAAGTCCCTCCTACCAACAGAATAATGAGTCTTCTCACTGTGCTGACCTGGAGACTTGCTACCTGTATAAAGAACTTGTTCTGACTTGCAAAACTAACGGTAAACACAGTAGCTGAGAATTTCAGGTCAAACGTGTCTGTAATGGAAACACAAGGCAGTGTTGAGGGACATGGTGAGGGACTGAGGGTACATTTGATCAATAAGTTGCACTTTGATGTTGCTTGCCCATAATCATTCAATTCTCAGAAAAACTGAACTGAACAGATGCTGAGTCCTTCATGTAAATTAATTCTGCTCAGATGAATGTACTGTACTGTACTTAAATATGTGTCATTAAGCACCTTTGACAGCTTTTTAGCAGGTGTTTAGCACGAAAAATAGATCAGTTGGAGAAAGAGAGAGAGAAAGAGTAAAACCAGTGTGGTGTGTTTAATGTCTATCTTGTATTACTGTGTTCAAGCCCAAAATGGCTTCATTTAGGAGTGCTGCAGATGTGTGCAACACTCCACCGTGCTTCCAGCTGCTCTGATTTGCAACCTTGCTTACATCAAAGAAAATAAAGGTATATAATGGTCTCACCTTAGCCCTACTGGAGTTTAACGTAAACAAGATGTGATCCAAAGTCATCTCTAAAACTGGTAAACAGAATGGGGTACAAAACTGAATCCTAGAGTTGTAGGTTTTCTTCCTCTATTAGGGTGTCAACCCTAAAAATAAATTAGTAGCTATAACAAAAGACACAGATGGGCAAATTTTCTTTTAAAAAAAATCTGATTAGAAAATAAAATCTTAACTCTGTTACAGAGAATATTATCAAAACCTGTGAGTAAAGCCTGTGGCGTGGAAGGAATGCACTTCTTCCATATCTAGTTGTTAGTAGTAGATTAATGATAAACCCTACTTTACCTTCTCTCCCTTCCCGTTTCCATCAAACCTATAGGATATTTTCCATTGCGAGAGAGTGGTTTTCATTAAAGCAAATTCATTCAGAACAAGAAGACAGGTTCAGATCTGACTTAATATGCACAAAAAAGTCCCTAATTCAATTGTATGATTTATGGGAAATGAAATTATGTATTTTGTCAAAGCAGTGTCATACGGTAGGTTATATCATCAATCTATATAATAATAATAATGATACTTATTGAAAAACCATTACCAAATATCTTTTTTTCACTACCCACTCAAATAATAACTTGTTGCCAGCCATAAGCACCATTTTTCTCTGCACATTGATTTAATGGTATACTTCAACTTTAAGATGTGGATTGAATATCTAAATCTGGAGACTACTGATAATTCAGCAATTAACTTTAAGCTATTGTTTAAATCATATTTAATGAAAATAGTGACATATTTAGCTAAGAGTCTCTTGAGAGATCTGACTCATAGAGTCAATAAAAAAGCCAACAGCATTTCTGATGCCAAGAGAAGATGATTTTCACTTGTGAGAGAGTTGGGATTGTTTTCCTGATTTATAAAGAACTGGATATGGAAGCATTTATTATAGGTTGCACCTAGCTTCTATTTCAGTAGAAGCAGCTAAATTTTTCTACTGCTTACAATAATTAACATTGAATTTCATATTCCTGTAAATAAAATGTTATAAGATCTTACATGCCTGTTACAAAACGAAAGTTATCTAAGTTTTTCATAAATATGAGTATTGATATGGAAGAATGTTTGGTGACTACTTCAGTGCCAGCAATATGAATTCTGTTTCTGCTACAAATTAATTAATGAGGTTTTGCAAGCTGTGGTGCATAATTTTTTTTTTCTACTTATGGAAAGTGCATGTACTTTTAGCTGCCTGTAAGCAAGTATGAGCCATGTGCAGCCGTACGAGCTGGCATGTTTGTTCACACTAGACGAAAGCAATTTTTTATAGACTACATATAGTATTTTTGAGTGCAAGATAAGTTCGTGAACTATCAAAGTTCTCTGTGGTGGTGAACTACTTGCAGTGTAAGCAAGAGTTTAGGCTGATAAGAAATGATCATTTGTTAAGTCCTTTTTTTTTTTTTTTTAACACTTTGCATTTGTTACCTGCATGCAGCCTGCTTATTCATTGTAGCAAAGTTTTACTAGCAAGGGAGTCATGCTCCCTTGGTGTATACTCATAAACTTGAACTGCTGAATGTTTCCTGTGCTTCCAGATTACCCACGCCAAAAAGAAACTCTAGGCTCGGCCACTTTGAGTTAGGCAAATCCTATCAGTATGATCCAAGGATGAGAAAGTTGAAATTCCTTTTCCTTTCTGTTGTATCAGTATGAGGGTGAGTCTCTATGAAAGTTCTACAAGGAGCTGAGCACCTTTTATTAAGGTGCAAGGAACTCTCTTCTCCAGTAGTTTTGTTGATTTCAGGAAGATGTTTCTAACTATAAAATCCCAAAGTATTCCATTCTTAAACACACCTGTATCAATTTCTATTACTTTGGATCTCTGAACTGTCAGTTTAATCCTTAAGCAAGTAATTTATGAAGGTTTGTCTTCAATACTGGTGTTTTTGTCAGCAAATGTATGAGGTTCTGGGGCTGTTTGGGTTTTTTGGGTTTTTTTGTTTGTTTTGATTATTTGTTTGAGTTTTTTGTTTGTTTTTGTTTTTTGCTTTGTCTTGTTTTGGTTTTTGTTAGATTCAGGCTTTTATTACCTAGATAATATCCTGGGCTGAAACCTATGAAATTTAAGTTCTCTGGGTACAAAACAGGGCATTGCACAACAACTGCAAGGGAAGTTGCCATATTCTGCCACTTTTTGGGGTGACAAAGTTGTCAGAGCTTTCTGAAGCTTTCCTCTTGGTTTTGCAATACTGGGAAAAGAGCATCGGTGGTGAGGAGTTTTGGTGTCAGATGCAAGAATCCTTGAGGTTTGTCTTAGAACCTTTGAACTAATGTGAACAACCAGAGCTCTACCACTGGCTGAATACAATTTTTGGTCTCTGAAAAGCTACAGGCAATTAAAAATGAAAATCAGGAATAAAATTCTCTGATAGCAGATTCCCATTCCCCTTTGTCTAACCATTTCCAAACATGAGAAAGAAGACTTAAATTACTATGAAGGTGAAACTTTTTGCATTTTCTCTAATGAAAAAACTGTACTTAATAACTGAATGGTTTTTTAATACAGTAAGAAAATTGCACAGCTCCAGTCAGCTTAATGGGTATTTAATATACATGATTTAGATGCTTCTGATGATGCTAAAGTAAAAAAATGATGGGAGTGTGGTCTGGAGAAGTCAATAGAGACTGCATTGGTAATATCGTGAAAGGTCCTCAGGCAGCCCTGCTCTCAGCACCATGGGTTTTCCTGGCTTGCTCTCTCATGTTTTTGAGAGGTGAATTCTGTATCTTGGAGTTATCTTCCTTTTCCACAGGTCGGGCTTTCAGATGATGGAAGTGAGAGTCTGTTTCTACCAAAATCCATGCTTTGCTGGGTGAAGGTACATTTGTAAGCTTTGAAGTGTGGGAAATAACTCTAATGTCACAGTGCAGACGAAAAGAGCTTGGAGGCATTTTGTTTAATTGATAATGACTGCAATAAGCCAACAATTTGAATTAACTATTCTCTTCCCTTGAAAGTTTAACGTGTTTCATTTACCAACTACAAGAGTAAAAACACCCCACTTAACTTCTAGCTATTTGTATTCAGGTCTCTGGTAAGGTAGTGTTACTGTGCTTCTAAAAATAAACAGCTGGATAGAGCTGCTACTTCCCAAGGAGTTTCTGCAGACTTTCTTTCCAGCTCCCACAGATGTTCTTGTCAGGAGATAAAACAGAGGAAGATTTCTGAATTTTCCTTTCAATGCATGAATGTACTGCTGTTTATTAAAGAAGACTAAATCTCTGTATCATATGACTACTTCCCATATCTCAGGAATTTGGTACTCAGTTGCTTGTTTGACACAAAGTAGTCTCTCGGGAAATTAAAATTGCCTTGAAAGTACTAAACCCAATACTCCCAGCTTCACTTAAAGGGGGAAAGGGAACAGAGCATACGATCATTTGAAACACCAGGGAAGCTCATCCTCCTTCTAATCAACACCATTTCCCTGCAGCTCAGGCTGAAGTGTAATGTTAGCTTGGTAATGCTCAAATGTTAAGTCACCACCTTCCTTGCAAGAAAATTATAAAAAGCATTTCTCTCCCAAGGAAGCATTTCCCAGCAAGCTCAATTTCTTTGTAAAGCGTACGTATGCTTTGTGATGGTGTGAACCTTGTATAAACACGGGGAAACGGCTTCTTGTTACACCAATATTGATATTTTTGAAGCATCCCTCTCATCAGATGATTTGTAAGCGTCTCCTTCAACGCTTCCTGACTCCGAGACGAGCCGAGAAATTTATTTTTATTCTGTCGTAGATGCTTTCCGCTGCCTGTTGCGAGCAAGCTGCCTCCTGCAAACGGCGGAGACCCCAGTACCCCTTGGCGGCGGCGGGCTGGTGTCCCGGAGCAGCTCGCCCTCCCCGCCTGCATCCCTCTCCGCCTGCATCCCTCTCCCAAGGAGAACAAAGGACCCGCCAAATCCATCACCGACAGGTGTGAGAAACTTTCTGGGTTATCACTAGGAGTTTCCTAGGCTTAAGAGATCCCTCGGCTGCAGGGGACAAAGCGGCGCCCGAGGAGAGGAAACCACCAAAAAAAACCAGAGGGGTCCGGACAAGAGATGGAAGAAACAGTCACCCGCTTCTTCCAGGCAGCCCGGGGTTCCTAGGTTTTGGGACAAAGCGGCGAGAGCCCGCAAAACGTGGCGGGCTTTGGGGCAGGGCAGGCATCCCTCGCCCAGAGGTAAGGCACCTGGCTCTGCGCCCGCCGGGCGCGGGGCCGGAGCAGCCGCGTATCCACAACTCCTCCGGGGCCGCGTGGCAGTGGCCCCAGCCCCCGCTCGGACCGCCCCACCTGCGGCCGGGCCTCCGACCCGCCCCGGGGCCGGTGCGCGGATGGGAGGGAGGGAAGCGGAGGGGGGGGGTGTGTTGTTGTTTAACCCCTTCTCCGCCGGGTGGCTCCGGAAAGGGACTAGGCGGCGTCGGCCCCGTGAGGCGCAGCGCTGTGTCCTGTGCCCGGGCGGGGACGGGTGGCGCAGGGTGGGGGCGAGCGCGGGGCGGGGGGGCCGCGGGAGCCGCTCCCTCCTTGCCCAGCCCGGCCCGGCAGAGGCGGCGGGAGGAGGAGGAAGGCGCAGAGCGCAGATATGGCGGCCAACATGTACCGAGTGGGAGGTATGTGGGGACGCGGCGGCGCCTGCCCGGCGCTGGGGGGCCCTGCGCCTGGCAGCGGGGAGGGGGCCAGGCCGGGGGACTCCGCTGAGCTGCGGGCTGTGCGCGCCGCGCCGGCGCGAAGAAAGGCGCACCGGCCCCCTTCCTTTGCCTGTCGCGGGCAGCGCCATGGCCCCGAGCTCGTTGGCCAGGCCCGGGCGGGAGGCGGCAGCCGGTTCCCGGTAAAGGGGTGCCGGGCCCTCCGCGGGGCGGAGGACGCAGGTTCCTCCCCCGCCAGCCCTGTGCGACGGGTGGGAGGCCGGCCCCCACCGCCGAGGAGAAGAAGGGCAGCGCCGCCCTCCGCGGGGAAGGGGGGAGCGGCGCCGCCGGCTTCCTGCCCCCTCACCTTGGCGCGGGTCGGGCATGGCCTTCCTTCGCGCCTGGCCTCTTTTCTCGGGGAGGGCTGAAGAGGACGCCCAGCCGACTCCGGCGGGTCCCCGGCCCCACCACCCGCCGAAGTAGCGCACCGCGGCAGGCTGGCCTGGCTGCGAGGGGAGCGAGGGGCAGCCTACCGAGGCCGTGCGCCCCCGGCCCAGGGGCTGGCCCCGGCCCAGCCCTGCCGCCGCTGCGGCCTGGCGGGCCCGGGCGGCGCGGGCAGGCGATGCCCGCCCCGGGGGGCGCCCAGCGGCCCTTCTCTCCGTGCCGTTCCCCGACCCCGCGCCCTCCCGTAACGGCGGAGTTTGTCAGCGTCTTCTTTCATCTCCCAGGGATAATTAATAAATTCGGCTGTGTAACCGGGGGATTTCTGCCAGCTTCTCTGCTCACCGGCGCGTCCACCTCAGGAGTGCGCTGATACGTGACTGCTTGGCACTGGGCGAAGCGGGGGCACTTCGGCAGTAAAAAAGAGCAAACGTTTCTCTTCCCACCCCCAGCCTGTCGAAATAGCCGCTGGTAACTTTCGGCGCCCCCCCCCCACCCCAGACGGAGTGAACACAGCTATGTGCCGAGGGCTGTGGCTCTGGTGCACGGCTCGAGTTAGGTTTTCATTACTTAGTGCTCAAATATGGCTTGTTTCCTCTTGCTCACTCCTCAGGAGCCTGGGGTGAGAGGGAAGATGGAAGGAAATGAAGGGGTAACCGTAGTTAGTTTGAATCTGTTTCTGCCTCTGTTTTGAGATGGGGTGATACATCCCCAAATCGTCCATCTGCATACTCCTTCCCTAGGGTATGTAGATTGTAATCCCATCAGCCTTTACTCATGAAAGTAATCCCCTGAGCCGCGCTGTTGAAATCTGGGTAGGGTTTGGTTCTTTGGTCATACATTCTCAATTTTTTCGTTGTAATCTTAATAAACAATTGTGAACAAAATGCAGAGATCATACTCTTTCTTTAGAGTTGAATGATCTACTTGAGGCTGTACTTCATTCCAATGTAGCGTCAAAGCATTGCAGAAGAGTTTTATACATCATTATGGCCCCCCCCCCCATTTTTTTAAAATAAAATTTGAAGGTGCATAGCACAGAGGTAGAATATCAAATATAAAGAGTGGTTAGATTTGATGGATACTTTTTCATTTGACATAACCAACTTTTGAGAAAACTGTTGAAAGAAACATGCCTCTTGTCAATTCTTTATATGTTACATGGGAGCAGCTTTCAGGATATGAGTAAGCTTCCATATACTCTATGAAAATATTTTCATGTCCATGATGCCGTAAGAGACTTTGTCCTGGAAGAACCTCGCTAACCTCATGACTATTACTACATGTTACTGAGCAGAGGTGACAACAAAAGCAAGTATCATAAAATGTACATTACTCATTTGGACAATTGTAGTATGACAGCTTCTGAAAGTAAATGTGAGTGTATCTTACAGAAATACTCATTTCCATAAGACAGAAGCTCACGAAAGCACTCGATTCTTAAATCTTCTCTAATCGATTGAGAGAAACTGCTGCTTTTATATCAGGATTTCTGATGTGTGTCTATTACTGAATTGCAATGAAAGGTCCAACACAAGGCATTTAACATTATTTCAGCATGATTGTTAAAGCATGTGCAGTGCAGTTATAACCAGAAATTTAGAAACACGTTATGTTAAGTCTCAGGATAGAAATACTTCACTGTCTTAACATTTACTAAGAAATGTCAGCTTTTTAACAACTTCCACGTTTAGAAGAAAAATTCTGCATTAATACTTTTATGTGTTATTTTTTGGTGTTTCAGTATCTTTCCTTTTTTCATTGCAGATTATGTTTATTTTGAAAATTCTTCCAGCAATCCGTATCTCATTAGGAGAATTGAAGAACTTAACAAGGTACACAAGTATCTAAGACTCTCGCTTAACCTTTGACAACAGTCAGTGCACTTTTCAAAAACTGAGAATGATTTCCATCCCATACGAATTTATTTTTTTTGCTTCCTTGAGGTTTGCTATGTATTTTATATATGTTTCAGTCACTAAGATCTTCCTACGTGTTATTCTGTAATGCTGCCCTGTTATCAAGGCAACACCCAGTTGATCACTCCTGGTGAACAGGACTCTTGTGCTGTAAAAATTTCCAAACAAATCCTATGGATGCTTGAGGAAATCAATGAATTTAATTCTCTGTATGGTGGTGACACTGTGAATCACTCTGGAATGACAGCGATCATGAAATGTGTCTGCTTTTGGATGTATGTGTAAAGAACTAGTAGGTATCACTGAGGCTTTGTGGTGATCAAATAACAGAATATGTGACTTCTGTGGCTGTTTATTATTCTGCTTGTTGGATGGGCTTTTGAATAGGAATAGAGACTGTATGTCTTTATCCTGATTGTATGTTTATGAAGAGTGGAGGCTTTTCAGAGTGTCATTTTGGGGAAAGCATGTTTATTTTTCTTTGTTCATGTACTACTAAGAATGGTGTAGGATTTTTTTTTAGTGTGGCATATTTTTACTACTATACCAAGCAGTATTAAAACAACTTAATGACACATTATGTCCAAAGTTAATGATCAAAATGCCTATTGGGATGTCAATAATAATTTTTTTTTCCTGTGGTCAGAAACTGAAGTAAAAAATTGGTGATCTGCAAACAATTTCCGTCTTAATACTGGAACATAATGCTATTCCATAGCAGACATCAACCATGTTACCTTTTAGTGCTGTCCAGCACAACATCCACTAAACTTGTGCCTGCCAAATTTTTTTTGACTTTTCTTGGGGAATAATATTTTTTTCTTTATAGTAATTGAAGTGATTCCAATAGTGTTCTGAAGACAATGTTTATTATCTTTAAACTGCATTGCTATAATTTAATCTTGCTTGTGGATGGTGGAGGCAGAGTCATGTATTGATTTTTCTTTTTTTTGAAGAGAGTTTGAATGATATAGTCCACATATCTTAGTCGTGAATTATGTGCTTTCATGTGTTAAAAGCATTGAGTAAACATAGAGATGTTACACAAATATGTCATGATACGCTTTGGTTATCATTTTACCAGAGATAACAGGCTTTTTTTTTTGCCTTTTTTTTTTTTTGTAAGAAACTTGATTAAAACATGATACTTTTCAGTGCCACATCTTGTGTTTTAAATAAGTAACTCAAGGTAATTAACCGATTTTGTACTTTTCATAACGAGAGGGTACTGTTTTGCAAATATAAGTAGGTTCTTTACATTATTAGGTTAAAGAGCATGATCCTGTGATGAGTCATGAACACAACTGTAAACTAAGTAGCTCTTTTACTTTATGAGCTGCAGTGAAATTTCAAATAAACATTAAATACAATTCTGAAAAAAGTGACAAAGTACTTTGGAATACGTGTTTCTATCTAAAACTGGTTTGTGAATAAATGTTCACAAGCTTCTAAAATTTCTTAAGGATTCTTACGTTAATGTGATACTGGCATTGCATCTCTGAACAGGTGAATAACATACAGACTAAATAATCAATACTAAATCAATACTGTTATCTGATCTGAAATTGATACTGGCTTGTATCAGGAAGTTTTTACTCATATTAGTAATTCTGTTTCAGCCTGACTGATCATGCGAGAACCACTAATACGAGGGGAAGATAGCAGGCAGAGGGCATTTAATTTGTGTTACTTGGCTGAAGAAGGGTACCTTCTGACTTGATTTGTCTTTCTTTTGTAGACTGCCAATGGAAATGTGGAAGCAAAAGTGGTGTGTTTTTACAGGCGAAGAGACATTTCCAACAGCCTTATAATGCTTGCAGATAAGCATGCTAGTAAGTAGATTGTATAGGGCATTTTTTCTTTTTATTACAGCCTGTTCAGTTTCTGCAGCTACTTAAAATTGCATTTCTTTGGCATGTGGAATACATATTTATGTTGCGCATTAATAAATATCCAGTTAGATGCTTAGCATTATGTGATACTGGCCCTGCTCCTAGTAGTTGCTTCTGGGACTAAGCTGTATTAACGTGTTTGACAGTCTCAATTTCAAAAACAAAAAAAAGTGTATATTTTTTCATCTGGAAGGTACAGTCATATTTCTCTTTTTTATGTTAAGAGTAAATCTTGGTTATAAGTCAATTTAAGCTTAAGAGCTTTCGTGAGGATTTGATTTAACCTTTTTTGGGTCAGACATAAATGTGTATTGTTTACTGTAAATTAAATGTATTATTGGAGACTGAAAGTCACTGGAGATTGTTCAATAGCTCATGTCTATTTATGCTAAGCATAGATATCAGTAAAAAAGCCTTAAGTATCATCACTTGTTTTTCAGAAAAGTAATGTAATAGGGAAAAAAGTCCCTTTTCATCATTAACTTTATTTTTTTTTGTAGTTACCATTTGGTCTACAACTGAAATGTATTTTCCCGTAACTTTATAATTAAAATATAATTCTGAAGACAAAAATGTAATCTAAAAAACTAAGATGTTTGAGAACATTGTTTTTTAAGGAAAGAAGATTCATCTTGCTTACGTTCTAAGGGAAGGATTCATTTAAATGTTTTTCTACTATAGTTGTATACATTTTAAAATTGTTGGTAGCCAATTTTATGGTAGCGTGTACCCACAGTCATCATAGTTTTTGAGTTCTTCCACATGAAATGTATGGAAACATACAACTTTCAGTGAGCTTCACTAAGCTTTCTGGCACATTTTTTTTGTTTTGTAATTAGGAGGACAGGGAAGGATAAGAAGGGTAACACTTTACTGGAAATATATTGTTCCATTTGATGTTAAATTTTTTTGGTTGGCTTGTATTTTTTTGAAAGGATGTTTTTCTGTGGTCATCATTTGATCTGAAAAAGTGTATGAGATTTTTTTATTTCCTTTGTGAGTTTTAGATTGCCCATTTGTCAGCATTTTGATATAAAGGATGTGTTGATGGTCTGTTGCTTTTCCACTATAGCATACTAGGGGTTTGTTGGCGTCAGTAGAAGTACCATGGGATTGTCCATCACATTTTCTCTATTGAGATTCTCTTGCTGTTTTCTAGCGAGAAAATAGAAATGTAACTTCTAGCTGATTCAACAGGCATTTTCAGAATGTCTCTGTCTCACAGGTTGTAAGTCTTCTACCTCAGTGTTCTTATGGGTTGGGTTTCTCTCTGGATGTTTTCTCTGTACATAATGTTTTCTTTCTGACCAATCTGGCATCTGTACAACTAAGTTATCTTAAAATGTATGTTGCAGTTACAGAGGACAGTATATAGTGAAGGATTGCTTGTCTGAATCTTCATTAGGCTCATACAGCAGATGTAGTTAAATGTCAAATCAATTTAAATATTTTGATTTTTGAATACCACAGTGTTCTGTTTAAAAATATGATGCATGTAAACAAAATATTTGTATATTTATGAACGGAATGTTTTGGGAATGTGTTAGATAGCAAAACATGTTGATGCTTCAACATTTCTATGTGGTTTGTTATAAAATAAATGTTAAAATCTGAGCTTTTTACAGAATGGAAATTCCAGTTCAGTCACTGGTTACTCTAGTGGAAGTGTCTAGAGAAGTCTTTGAAGTAATAGACATTTTATATTGCTAGTAATTATTTTTTTTCTTTATGATGGAGGAAACTGTCCTGAGTAGTGCACTATTGAAGATTTTGGCAGGTGGGGATTGTGTTTTTGTTGGTGACATTTCAGTTTCTGAAGGTGGCATTTTTGTGATGTGGGTATGGTCCTATTTAATAAGAAGAAAATAGCTTTGTAAGAAAATATTTTAGAATTTTAAGAACAGATTTTAAATAACTTGAAAAAGTTTCAGAACAGTTTTAAAGAAGAATGGAATCAAGTAAATCTGTGACACTGTCACTGGTAAAGAGTCAATTTTGGGTATTTTTTATTTGTGTTTTAAGCTGTCTGAAAAAAAGTTTCAGGATATAAAAAGAAATTGGTGGGGGAGGGGGGAACAGAGTTCTCCTTAGGTTTTTCTTAAATACTCAGGTACAGAGGAGTTCCCTTGATTTCAAAGCATCTGACAGTAATTTGTGAAGATACTGTATTTCTTCCATTTTTTCTCTGGTATTTCTGATGGAGGTTAATTAAAGAGCATTTTTATTTGTCTGCCAGCATCATGTATGACTTCAGTCTAGGTTTGGGAATAGATGAATAGTTCTATAAACTGACTGTAGCCACTGAAATTCAGGGGTTTGGAATGTTTTATGGGCCCTTGAAGACATCATGTTTCCCCCCCCTCCCAGATTTGATTTCTGTTACTATAAAATAGAATTTATGATAAGGCCATCTTGAAACCCAAATCAAAATACTGGCCAAGTTCAGCTTCTTGGTCCTATGCAGCCTTCTAAGCTGAGTAGGGGAGTTCTGCTGGAGTGTTAATACCCACCAGCTCTTAGGTTGTAGCCATTACCATAGGGTTACTGTGAGGGCCTCACACCTTTCTTCATGCGGCAGAGTAAGTCTTGCTTTATGGGGAGAAGACAGAAGAGAGATGAATAGAAGGCAGCAGGCAGTACAAGAACTATCGCAGCAGAAGACTGAATCACAGAATCACTAAGGCTGGAAAAGGCCTTTAAGATCATCAAGTCCAGCCTATGACCAACACCACCACACCATATGAAGTACATAAGCAAATGAACTCGCAGAGATGGGACACAAACAGTCTGCTCATTAAAATGGGTGAAAAAGCTAAACGGTGTGATTGAATGAGAAATTGTCAACTGTAGCTGTATCTGTAAAATTTAGATACCCTTTCGCTAAAGTGGAGTTTAGGTATTTAGGGCAAGGTTTTAATACCTGGGGAGAGGGCACTGTACTAGCTCTGTACAAGCACTGGGTTTGGGTTACAGGGCTCAACTTCTGTGTTTCTTTCTTTTTTCATCGATTTATGCACTGTTACTTTCTTGAAGCTGAGTAGGGTGCTCTGAGTGCATGATGCAATTTTTTTACATTTCTTTAAATTTTAAATTCTTCATCTAGTCATGTGCTATCATGTAATACTATGTCTGACGTCATTCTCTTGCAAATCCTCAAACAGCTTTTGCCTAATCAACCACCTGGGGAGGAAAAAAAAATAATTCCTGTTGTTGTAGGCCTTTGTCTTGTCTTCTGGTTTATTAAGAGAGCTTGCTTTGATATAGGTGTGCTGAGCTTCTGACTAAATGTACAGGTTTTTTTGAGCCTGTGATAAAGCCCATGCACTATGTATTTTTTTTCTCAATAACAAAACTGATGCTCTTGTGAATGAGACAGGAGTCATTTGCAAAAACAGAATCTGAGGCATATGGGTTTCAGTGACTGAGAGATCAAAGGTAGAACTGAGTTTTTTTGACATTACAGAAACTGTAGTCAAAATCTCCTTTTTTTTCAATCTCAGTTGCCCTTTGTAGAGATCACTTAATGGCTATACTTCTCATAGTAGCACTTTTTTTAGGACTTTTCTTAGCCTTTGGCTCTTGAACATTCCATGTCACGTTGCTTTGCAAAATGGTGCAGAATTTTTAGTTCGTGATAGATTTCTAGGAAGAAAGGAAGAGTCCTGCTAGTGATTCCTGTTGAACAGTTGGAACTTGTACTCGGTTCTGATCTTGGTATGACACTGATGTATTAAGATGAGAAACAAAGTTATTCTCTCTGTACTTGAATTTCTTTATCTGTAAAGTAATGCTCTTATTAGAGATTCTTAAGGTTGATGAAAAATATTGAATATACCAATACATTTTTATAGCTCCTGCTAAAAGATATGGAAGTGCCTCACATGTAAAAACTAAGAGCTTTGTTTTTTTATATTACTAACAAGAATGTTCCAACACTCCTGGAAGTGGTTTGATTTTACACTGCAGTTCCGCTGCTGTTGAGCTCTCTTATGTAAAGATGCTTTTGTATTTGTGAAAAAAAACCCCAACACAACAAAGCCAATTATTTTGCATATTGTCAATTTACGTTAGTATGTAATAATTGGCAAACACTCCAGAGAGAATGAACATATCCAAGAGAATGAAGCTGTTAATATTCCATCTGATTTTTGGGAAGCATTTTATTTCAGTAGAGCAGCAGGCTAGCAGGTAGCATAGAAGAAGGTAAGAAAATCTGATTAACTTAAGAAATATTGTTTAATATGTTAGTAATGCAGATTACTCATTCCCAAAGATACACAAAATGGAAATATTAATTCCTTTTATGTCATGAGTTTTATTTTAATATATGTTTGCTGTTGCATAGTGGCATTCCTAATAATAATTTGCAGGAAAATCACATGAACGTTTTTCCTGTCCTCTTCAATAATCAAAAACATACAACTTAGAAAGCTTAATTGTTCAGTATTTTTCTCAAATGTGCATAGAACTAAAACAGGAACAGGGCAATTCAGATATTCAGTCCACAATTTAAAAAAATTGTGTATGTGGAGACCCTGACTGTTCAGCAAAGAGCTCCAGAGTACGGTGCCTAAAACACTTAGTGTTGTTCAGTGTTCTTTTTCTCAGTCATGTATTTGACTCAGTATAATTTAAAACATTTTTATTTCTTTAATGATAATTGCTTTTCTGAAAAAACACTTTAAGATGAGAACCTTTTCCTGTTACTTAATTCAAATCATATAATGTCTTAAAGTAAAAAAGTATGTTTTGACTGGAGATTTTATTTGAAACCTTAAATTGGCTTTTTTTTTTGGTCCTATTAGTTCCCTTGAATGCCTGTTTTCTCCACAGCTTGTGTTTAGTTAGAAACACCTTTGGTCAAATGAATGTGAGAGACAAATGTTAATTCTTCCATTGCACATCATCCATTTTCTCCACCTTCATAATTTTTTTTTTTTAACATGGTGAATGCTGTTACTGTTGTGTTTTACATACAACTTCCAGGGAATGAATTAAGACAGTTTGTTCACTTTGCAGGTAGTGCTAGTAGAGTCTGACATCTATCCTCCAGGAAAGGATGCTCAGAGGCATAGAGAGTTCCTGGTTACTCTTAGAAGGGAATCAAAGTTTAAAGACCTGCCTGTTTAGCAGGCGGTCCTTTGAATGAAAAGAAGATCATTGTAGTCCATTGGTCTTCATGCAAATAAAACAAAAAAATATTTTTGTCTTATTTATGGTCACGTGGATGCAAAAAAACCCCAACAAAACACCAACCAAAAAAACCTCCTTTAGAGCTCAAGAGTGCAGTTGATTTGTGTCTCTTAAAGTAGTGTGTAAGTGGCTCATCCATGGAATTTAGTGGCTTTCGGAAGATTTTCTGTTAGGTTACAGTTTGTTTTTTAATTTCACTTCTTGAGGCCTTTTTCCTGCTTAGTGTTAAGAAAACAGATCTTCTGATATTACCCTGTGATGAAGGATACAATTTTTCTGGATGTTAGAGAGGAAGGATAGGAGCTAAGGAGTTGAAAGGCAGAGTTGGGAATCAAAGATAAGAGAATCTCTTGGGGCATTTATAAGGAAGAAGGAGGCTTGGCTGCTAGATATGCCCAAGGAGTGGGTGAGCAGACTTGTGAAACTGGTTCAGTGAAATACTACCTTCTTAATCCCAAGGCTACTGTAAATATAAACCTAGTGTTTGTTTGCAGCTTAGTGTCCCTGGCTCTGTCATCTGTGTTCATTATCCCACCCACTTGCCTCTGTTGAGTACCTAAGAATTAGGAGAAGATTATTTTTTACCTGACATATTTGCCCTCTTTTCTTAGAGGAAAAGACTAGTCATTGAGAACTCTGTGACTGTGAGCAAGCCATTGGAAGACTTTTACTAGACATTGGTTTACTTTGAAGATGGGGTAGTGAACAGTGACAAAAACTAATAGTAAGCCAGGAAAGTTTAGGAGAATGAGTTCAGTGGCTCTTTTGCTCAAGACTAGAGTTTCACATGTTACACTTACAGTCAACTAATAGAGACACATAAACTAAGCAATAGCAAATTCAAGTATGTTATGTTGCTTCTGGGGATCCTGAAGCCTGTGATGTGGGGGAGACACACCCTAGGAGGGCCATTTAAAGATGATAGGGATAGCATTCTTTCATCAGTAGCAGAGTAGCTATTATGCTAAGGTATTTTTATATTAGTGTAACTATCAGTTTCACTGAAAATGAGTTTGAGGAACAGGTGGGGTTTTTTTGTGAGGAAGGCATGACCTTTTTGATCTCCTAGGATAAGGGAACATGAAGTTTTCCTTCATTTACCCAAGATAATGCCTTCAGTTGTAATTTATTTGGAGAGGAGGAAAAAAATTCAGAACTTGCTGAAATAGAACCTTGTCCAAAATTACATACTTGTCACAAAGGAGAAACTTGTCTCAAGGCTCCCAATTATCCTTTTCAAAGACACTTTGGGTAGTCATAAAAATTACTTGTTTTGGTCTTCTGACTTTTGTGCAAGAACTGCGTACTTGTGAATTCATTTTTTTTCCCCTCAATGGTAAAAGCAATAAAGAAGAAGTAATGAGGATCTTTTTGCTTCTGACAGTATCAGTCATCCTTTTGTGAATGACATTTTGGAATTAGTAGCTAACAGTGCTATATATTGTCTCATTAACAAGTTTACTGTCAGCTCTAAGTATCTGGTGGAATTATTAACTGTGGTGGCCGTTCAGACTCTTCCTTTGGTGCAGAATGTCTTGTTAGATTGTGAATGTTAATGATCTTCTCTTAATGGAGTGAATGGATTTTCAACTAAGTTAGTAATTTTAGGAGTTCTTAGCTCTGATGGAAAACTTGCATAAATAGTTTTTTTCACTGGAGTGATCTGCATTTGGGTATGAAGGATTTTGCGTGTATAAAAATATTGTCCCCTGTGCGTTAGTTTGTCTAAATGCATTGAACGTTTCCTTGAACTAGCAAACTAGCTAGTAACTGTTAGCTTCATCTTTTGACCTTTTAAGAATAGATGTATAATTTTGGGCAGTCATGCCTAGACTTTTATTAAAAAGTGTTGTGTTGTGTTTTTTTTTCCAAACATGTAATTTGAAAGGCTTGAACCCATTTGCTGCTAATCTCTGTGAAAGTAAAAGCAAACTAAACCCAAAATCTGAATTAACTCCATGAGTTTGCTGTGGAGAATGGAAAGCTGCAAAGTAGCAGTTTGTATTTATTCTTGGAAACTTTTCAATAGATATCTGAAATTCAGCTATTATTTTTATTACTTAATTACAAAAACTATTTATTTAGTATTGTTTCCTCAGTAGGGAGGAACTCAATGGGGTACAAAAGGTGTCAGTTTTTTGAGCTCTACTCACAAAACAAATTCTTCACATTTGCGTTCTTGGATGGAGACAGCATTCACAGGAAACTGCCAAAGCACTGTGCCTTCTTTGTTTCCTTCTGTTCCTTAAGATTTCTCCATGGTCAAGTTTAAATACATGCATCAGTATTTACTGTACTTCTTTTTCTGCGTTTCCTTTGATTTGTGGAAAACAGGTTAACTGTCATCTCTCGGCTGCTAACTTTCTTGTCTTCTTAATCTTTGCTAATTGTGTAGGCCAGTAATCCTACATTGTTTTATTGATGACCTCCAAAATACTAGTAACATTTAAATTGATCATGACTTTGTGTCATGAAGATAAATAAAATGCTTCACGTCTCCTAGATTTGCATGATTTTGGATGCTTCTACTTTTTTTTTTCTTGGCTCATAATTTTAAGTGACTCTTACTACTTTCTCCCCAGTGCACCCACACTGTAGCAAAGCACCCGAGGCATAAATTTTAGACTATAAAAACATTGATGCATTATCTCTATCTTTAAAGATCCAATTAAAGATGCATTTTACATCTTCAAAGAGTTCTCCGATAGTCTAATTGAATCAGTAGTTGATATCTTTTACAAATCTGAATGATGTAAACTCAGTATTAATATAGAAGGACTTATTTCCCATCATGCAGTGGCAGTTAAATGGATGAATCAGGGTTCAGGCTTGATAGTGTAAAGACTTACCATGTCTGTTTCATACAGGGGAATGAAGTCTGCAGTAGTTGTCCTTGGTAATACTTTTGAATGCCTGTAATTTCACATACCATGTCAGAGATGGAGCTCACTAGCTCAGGCAAAGCACTGTGTGAGAATAAATGTAGTGCTTCCTACCCATGCTGATTGACCCAGTGCTGAGTGTATAAATGGCATGAGGTATTACGGAGAACGTAGAACTAGCAGATAAGATTAGTCTGTAAAGTACTTCTGTGGTTTGTCTGTGAACTATCTTTCTGTTAAATGTAGCTTGCACAAATAACAGAATATGGGCTCAGAGTTACCATATATGTTGAGTTTGACATGCCCTGAACCAAATGAAGTATCAGAGTGGGTGGCTGGAATGACTGTGCTATGTGGAGATGTGATTTGTCTGTTCGATCAATACTTTCCTTTTCCCCCAGCTGCTGTTTTTAAGTCTGTCTAAGGAAGGGAAGATTTGTAGTATGAACCGGCGTCAGTTCTGATTTTGATGTGCTAAACAAGTGCTTCTGCAAGAATCCTTGCAGAGATGTTTTGTACTAATACAGAAACATCACTACAATTAGCAAACCAAGTCTGAGGGGTAAAAAGTGTGTTTTTATTTCAGTAAAAGCCTGGTCTACTTTATGAAATGCCTGAAAGACTCTGGAGAGCGAAGTAGTTAGATTGGACTGTCACCCAGTGTCTGAATCCAAGACTTGTTTGCAGATTTATCACAGTACGTAAGATGTCTTCTCTGTGCAGATGGTGTAGTTGCTCAGCTATGCATAGAACACTGTGTGTGCATACATCCAGAGGTTATGTAAGTACATATGCATTTTCTACTTGTGCAGTAGGTTAAGCGTCTACCAAATAACAGCACAGCTAAATTAGCAGTCTTCCCATTTTTGATATGCTGAGTGATAGAGTTAAATTTTCATTTGTCTGTTCCTGTTTCTGTGAAGGATTGTGACAGTGATATGCAAAGCTGAAGAGATTAATGTTTCAGTTTCCTGTATTAAAAGTGTAGGCTTGTTTTGGCAGTGCAGAAATTGTTAGTGTTGGCAGGGTCAGTGACCTGTAACCTAGTCCTACAGGGTGCTGTGGCCCTTTGCTATGTGACAGTTCCTTTAGGCCAGATCCTTTGACTGATGCTGCTGTCAGGAGTGAAATCCTGATGCTGTTACTCTCAGGAGGGCCTCAAGAGGCCAAGGACTCAGTTGTCAATTATCATACAAGAAATGGAGCTCTGATGCATGGATAGCTTTTATATTTATATTTGCCTTCAAAGGGTGACATGCTGTGTATAGACTCATAGAATGGTTTGGGTTGGAAGGGACCTTAAGGATCATCTAGTTCCAATGCCCCCTGCCACGAGCAGGGGCACCTTCCACTAGACCAGGTTGCCCCATCCAACCTATCCCTGAATGCTCCCCCCCATTTTTTTTTCCTGTTTTTATTTTTTTTCTTAATAAGAGAGGAAAAAGGCCAGGATCAGAATACTCACCATTCAACATGTATGAAGTTAATAAATGATGATTTTTGATACTTTACTTAACATCGTAACAAACACGCTATTTGAATGTGTTATCTACAAGACAAAGTACTGAGAGTAGAAGAAAAACTTCTATTTGTATAATTTGTATATATAGTTTCTGTAATTAGGATCTTAAGATCTCTGTACATGTATCAAGGAAATAAAATATGCTGGAAGATAAATATCTAGCGTAGCTGAAGATAGAAGAAAGATCTTTTAAGTCTTACACAGACCATCAGAGTGACTGAACCTGTCCTCCTGCTTGTCTTGTCAAGTTTATAAACAGAAAAGCTTTCTTACCGTGCTGGCTTTGAGCAGACATTATCTTAGATAACATTTTTCTCATTTTAAAATCCTGCACAGAGTGCTTTCTTTTTCCTTTTTTTCCTACTTCATTCTTTCCTGCAAACAACCGAACAAAATTCAGCCCTACTGGAATGAGATACTGTAGAAGATAAATAATTTGTGTTTTATAAGCAGAATCATATGCCATTCTGAGTAGGGGTAGGAAAGTGCTTGTGCAATCTGTGCCTTTTTGTGTCTGCCAGCAAATTTTGAAGAGCTGTTTACCTGCTGTTGAGAATATCAGTTTTATGTTAGAAAAACAGTTTAGTTCTCTGAAGCTCTGAAAGAAAATGCCAGTGTATATCTGGGTTCTTACAGAAAACTTAACAGATTTTTGGTCATCTTATTTCTCTACATGATGCATTTATTTATTTATTTATTTTTAATATTTGCACTGCATTTTATTAAGAGGTAACTATACAACTTGTTAACTAAGTAGATCAGACACACCTGTTGACCTTTTGTTTTAACGAGGTACTATGAGGTTTGTATAGAAAGGATGAAAACCCATGTGATGGGAAAAGTTGTTAATATCAGATCTTCCTTTTCTCAAAATCAGGTCTAATAAATTCATGCAGGTTACATGGCATTGTTGCAGATAGTCTTGGCATATCTTGAGCCAGATTATAGATGTAACAAATTATTTCTGGGGCAGTGTCAGGTTCCCCTTGGGCACTTGCTCTGTTTGTGATCTGCCAGCCTGAATTTGAGGGTAGAACTGCAACTTTCCACTTTCTTTCCCATTACAGCTCTAACTGTATAATTTGGAAAAATTGCTGATGGGCTTCTGGTTCAGCTGATGAGCTGGATGCTAGTAACTGGACATTGAAAATATTAATCAAATTGCAAATAGCAGTGACTGTGGAACAATTTTGAATCTGCTGCTTTCTACTATTAACGAGTTTCTTAATGGAACACTGCAGGACACTTACTTCACACATGCTGCAACAGGTTGCTACAGTTCATACAAGTGTACTATGACCAAATACCTTTTGAGCCCCATAACAGGATGTCTTCTCATTTGGAAGAGTTTGCATTTGAATAAGTGAGACAGAAACCAGACGAGGACAGGGGAAAAAAATCTAGTTTAGTTTTATGATACAAAATTGCCAGTTCTTTTACCTTTGCCCATGCCATTGTTTTCGTGCTTCTGTGGGACCCTTCTGTTCTGTAGTATTGTCATAAACTAGCTTGCAGTATTGAATAATAGAGTTAAAAACTATTGTGCTTACTCTTGCATTTATTCATATGGCATTTAGTTCATTAGAATATGTTTCTTAATGTAGCACATCATGATTCATACTATTTATGAAGGTAATCCTTCCCTGCCTTCCACCCATGAGCTCCTTGCTCTTAAAAACTTCCTAAACCAGTTATCCAAAAAACCCATCCATCAGGTTTTGGAAGGTGGAGTTGTCTGGTAATGAAAACTGTGACAGTTTTAAATATTTGCTTCAGGCCTATGATAAATATCAGATAGTTACCCAGTTGTTTATAACTGACTGTCCTGGGAATTTTTATTATTGTAATATGCTACTTGGAAGTATTAAAAAAACCCTTTTGCATTATTTTAGAAGTAATTTTTATTACCTGAGAGTAGGTGTGGCACATGAGTTCTTAATGGTTATACAGTGTAATTACTTCTTTCTTTTGTGACCTCCTTTAGAAAAATAATGATGACATAGTGTGGGAGGATCACCTGGATAATTGTGTAAGAAAACTGGATAACCTCTCAGTGGCCACGTGTGTATCTGTGTTATCCAACATTAATTAAAAGTACATCTGTTCCCTGTAAACAACTGATCAGTCTTTTTTTTTCTACCTGCAGAATTGGTCAGATTCACACTTTAGATAGTAATATGCTATCTGAATGACTTATAATCCATGCAAACTGTGCTTTAGATTTTTAATCCTATCTGACAGTAACAGCAAATATGAAATTGATGTTATATATTCTAACAGCCATCTGAACATTGCACTCACCAACATGGTGTAAGTGAAGCTAACTAATTCAACTTTGGTAAACACTTTCTCAGTCAAATTGACAGTATAATCATGCATAGTCTAGTTCACACAGTTGATTAAACTGCTTTACTGCAGCACTAGGGGGTTAAGTATCACAGCTAAGTTACTACAACACAATGTGTGTGGCAAGATGAGCAAGTTGGCCACTGCTAACCTAAGAGAGCTCTTCATTCATACTCTGAAGAGTTGTTCAGATGGTTCGACTTTAATGTTTCTGCTTTGTGCTTAAATTGGCAGTAAAGAGTTTTACTCCCTCTCCCCCAAAATTTTTAATTTACTGCTGTAAGCATCTAATTGCCAAGTGTGCACTTGATTTTTTTAATTTTTTTTTTGCCACAACCAGCTAAGCTTAAATAAGACTTAATGCACAGCCATCTTATTTTTCATGTGTATTGTAAACTTGCTGTTCAGCTTTTTATCTGTAGGTTTTAAAATACGTTAGTGATGCCTATGATGTATGTAGTTTTTGGGCTGAATATAGGAAGAAAAAAGGTATACAGGAAAGGGAAAAAGTTTAGAAACTGTTCTGAAAGAAGGTCCTAGTTGTGTTCTGTGAGGAGAAAATACCTTTAAAATTACATTAGATCAGTTTAAATTTAACATAATTAGTGAGACTACTGTAACTCCACAAATTGTAGTAGTGATTCAAATCTCCATCTAAGCTTGTATAAGCCAGATGCAGCTAAGCTGAGATATGCTTTCAAAATTGGAAGCAATTAAGTTAAGACGTAGGAAGTTAATACACCTCAGTTTTCAATTACGCTGCTGATACAATTAAGCAGTCTTGGTCTTGGTTTTTTCCCATCATGTCTTCCCAGTTTAAGTCTCTTATTCTTGCTTTTTTCTTTTGTGCCAGCACTAAGCATTTTTGGTAGGCACACCAGGCCAAGGAATTGAAATTGATCTGGATTAAGGGACAACTAGGTGAATAAAGAACTAATTGCATGGTCTGAGTCAGAAGGTGGTGCTTAAGGATTCATACTGTGTGTGGAGTCCCACAGGGTCCCTATGGGGATCTGTCTTTATTGCTGACTGGAGCAGACAATGTGGTGCACTCTTATATTGTTCACAGGTGGCACCACACTGTGGGGAATGATCAGGTGATATGCTTGAGGGAAGGGTTGGTAGTCAGGGGTTCCTAGAAAGCAGGGAGAATGGTCTTTTGTGAACCCGAAGATACTCAACAGGGAGAAATGCCAAGTCTTGCACCTGGAAGGAATAGCCCCTGGCAGGGATACAGGCTGATGACAGAGGGGCTTGGGGGAGCAGCTCTGCAAGAAAGGCCCTGAGGCTGCTGGCAGGCAGCAACACCCTGGCAATATAGTTGGCCAACAGCATCCTGGGCTGTATCACCAGGCACAGAGCCAGTAGATCGTGGCAAGTGATTATCCACCCTGGTTATTCAGCACTATTGCATCACACCTAGGTACTGCATCCAGTTTTAGGCCCCTGATACAGGAAAGTTGCTGATAAATTGGAACAAGTTCAACAGTGGCCACCATGATGGGCACCTGCCCTGCTTGGAGAGGCTGTGGGAATTGTTTCTGTTCAGCTTGGAGAAGTAGACTCCCAGTGCTTGTGGAGAGGTTATAAAGAAGGTTGAGTTGGACTCTTTGAAGTGACTAAATTGAAACAGGAGTGATTTTCACCATGATTGGGTTGCTGGAGAGGCTGTGTGGTCTCTGTCCTCGAAGGTCTTCAAGACCCAACTGAATAAAATGATGAGTAACCTCGGCTGACCTCACAGCTGAGCCCACTTTGAGGAGGTGTTTCTACTAGAGACCACCTGAGGCAGCTCCCAGTCTGAATTTCTGTTTCTATGTTTCTGTGATCCAGCCAACCTCTAGCTGAAAATAATGCTGTCAGCAGTTTGGTGGCAATAGAGGGAGAACTTTCTTCTTCCATTTAAATGTGAAGATTTACTCCTCCTCCCTGAAGATAGCTTTCAGTGTTTAATCTTTCTTACTTTCTGGTGCAGAAAACAAAGGAAAGCAAATGGTGGGTTATTTTGACTTATTACTCATCCTTAACAGTATTAGAGGAATTTTAACTTGTTTGCTAGCTGATGGTTAGCTGTAGAGTGGTTTGAGACTTGCTCTCAGTTTATTTTAATTTTTGTTGTAAAAACAAGGAGTTCTTCCTAGTGGCAAGCTTGAGTCATCACATTACTTAACTATAAGCAAAGACGCTGTATACAAAGTTTAGGTAGTATGGACAGTTACCTCCTCACATTCACTCACACCACCATTTTCAAACAGTGAATCTACAAATTAAATGGAAGAGGAAAACAAAGAGTTCATCATGTTTTTTTTAAGTGATGGTGCATATGTAAAATGTGCGAGGATTAGTTTCTTCCCAGTATCCGTTGCTTGATTGAGTCTGTGAAGCCTTTTTTCTTAACATCAGAGGGAAAAAGGGAAAGGGTAAGTCTGTAGCCACTGGAAGTATCACCAGATCAGTCTGATTTTCAGGATCAAAGTAAGTATTTACAATTCCTGATTAGAAATCCCATGTATAATAAATAGACCTAAAGGTTTGAAAGCTCACTGGAGATGCTTGCTTTTGCTCTACAGGATTTTTCCTTTAAATAATGAAATATTTCTAGTAAACCAGGAAAAGTACTGCAGAACAGCATTAGCTTGAACTTTGCCCAAGGCCTAAAGGGGATTGTGTCAGTTTAAAAAACTGATTGTAATATTTGTAGTTATACCTAAGACTTTTAAAATATTTTGGGCTGAGCAATTTTAAATTGATTTTGTTTTCTCACTAATCTTGGAACAATGAGGCCTGTGTATGTCATCCCCATATTGCTCCATTTAAATATTTGCTAGCTCCCAGCCATTGCTTTATTTCTTTTCCTGAGTGCTGAAGATGTGCTTTGCTTAGTAGCACATTATGTGAATTTGCTTAGCTCCTATAGGAACCTTCTATTTCACTCCTTTTGACAGGAATAATCTCTTCTTGGATGGCAAAAGAAATCTCACGTGCTGCAAATCTGAGTCAAAAAGGTGAAGAGATCTCTAAAAGTACTGGTAGTTTGTCACTGCTTTTTAATAGGTGTTACAGCCTGATTTATACAAAAACCTGGTTCAAAAGCAGTTATCTAAAAGTTTGTTGAGATTCAGAATTATTCTTATTGACATCAAGCAAATTGGTTTTGCATTTGCCATCAAGCAAATTTAGTTTTCTCACTTCTTTATGCTGTCCGGTGTTTCCTTCCCTGGTGCAGGTTTGTATTACTGCTGGGGCAAATATTAGTTGTTTGACTAAATGCTAATAGTGGTAGCATTATATTTATATCATGCCTAAAAAAAAGAAAATAATCCTGGTGATAAATTATATTGTATTAAGAGTAAAACTGTTCTGTGTCTGGCATGGTTCTACTTACTACTGAACTTTTCGACATCACCGTAAGTAAAATACCTATGTTTTATTTCTAAAACTGCAACAGAAAAGTTACATTGTTTCACGTTTAGGTTTCAAGTGATGTAACAGGTGTGTGTAAAGGACAAACACTTTTTTTGTCTTATATAAGGTTAGTATCATAGATATATGACTAAAGTTTTTTGTTTTATTTAAATTACTTTTTAATTCAAATTCTTACTCTGAAGGAGCTGTTAAGATGCTTGAGCACAGGTGTCTAAAGCCATTTTAAGCTCTCTATAATACAATCTCTGGCTCCCTGCAGCCGCTTCAAAATGGCACATAATCCTGTGTTTTGTATCATACCTGCAGTCAGATGTTTTGAATATGTCAATCTAAAATGGCCCCAGACACCTGTTTTTGGATGCCTAAGCTGCTTTCTAATAGACTGCTTTTTGTTAGCTGTTTTCAGATCGTTATAACACAAGATTGCCTTGCTTTGATACTTTTCAGGAAGGAGAGAGGAAATAAATAGCCAACTGAGAATTTTGGACCTGTAGAATACTAGAACCAGTACATTTATCTTAAAAAAACAAAACAGGAAAAATTAAGGAACTACTGGCATGTCTTGGTATTTAAGGAAGAAACATTAATGCTTGAACTTTGAAATGTAGCTTTTAATGTTCACTTACTGTAATAGTAGTTATTAATTGCTTGGAACGAACCTTCTAGTATTAGTTTCTGGTTTTGTCTTTAATTACTTGCTGAATTAGAAAAAATGCTTTCTCTGCACAGATTTTTTTTTTTTTTTTAAGTTTTATTAACTGTTAGTATTAAAGATGCCAGAATAATTCTGAACTGAGTTGTGGTCTGACTTGAACCTGGCTGTCAGGTGAGACTGGAGGAAGTCTTGTTTTAATTTTTTTCTCATTCTGCCTCCCCACAAAACATGCCAAAACAAGGAAAGTTACTGGCACGGTCTACAGCAAGATAAGACTTAAACTGGATGGAACTGGGTTTGAAGACATTGGTTATATCAGAGTGTATTGTTTTGTCACCTTTATGGAAAGAACAGTTAGAAATTGAATGAGCTACACACAGACGTGATTAAAATAAGATAAAATAATGAAGTGTTGGATTTGAAGAAAACTGCAGTTGCCATGAGGATGCAGGCAGGCTTCATATTTTGAGACAGTGTCTGTAAAACTGTTGTTTGTAAAACTGGTTATTGTTGGAGAGTGAATGAAGTGATCTGTTACAGGTAGTTACATGAAATACTACCTAAAGCTTAGGTTTCGTCGTTCAGTTTCTGAGACATGTTTTATAAAGTACACTTAGTTCTGCAGCTGGTGGATAATTTAGCAGGTAGAAAATTTCAAATATTGAGAGGTTTTTGAAGTGTCTGTATTTTTGCATACAGTATCCAGTAAGACTTTTTGGGGAAGCTAGAGAAAGTATAGATTCAAGTTCTGCGTATCCCAAGAATCCACTAGGAAAGCAGATTTCAGCCATGAAGATCCCAGAGTAGCCATTTTGGAGAGTTGGTCATTATATGGTATGGTCACCACCACTGTGAACGTTGCTCTTTAACTCAGTATGTGATGCTTTCTAGTATCTTTTTTTATTTCTTCCTTTATTGTCTCAGTTTACAGTTGGTTTAAATCTTTAAAAGGTAATTATTTCCTTGGTTTTATCATATATGAGGTAATGCTAGAGAATTTCAGATTAGAGTAACTATAAAAGATAGTTTTCAACTGAAAATGCCCTTCAAAAAAACCTATATAATGTATGACTTGCTGTTACAGATTCTGTCTTATAAATGAAATAGTGCTGTCTTGCTTAACACAGGAATAATTTTAAATCTTACTGAAGCATGAAAATAAACTGTGTTGCTGTCGGTATCGTAACACAGCATAATGGAAGGCAGGAGGCTTTTTCAGTTTTCTTACCCTGTGATTTTGGCAGTCTTAAACTGCAATTGTGTTTTAGTAAACTTCTGTTCATAGAAAGTATGCTTTTCCCCAGGACATCTGTAGAAATTTTAGTAATACCAATATCAGCAACGCAAAATCTCAACCAGAACTGGTCAGCAAGCAAGAGGCACCCCAGAGAAAAAAAGAGATTTAAGAAGAAAAACTTTATTAATATTGTCAGGATTGTACTTACAGCTGTGTGAAAGACATCAATGCATAGTAGGAGAGGAGTGTAATTTTTTAAAAGAGTTTAAGTAGAAGGTATAGAATTCAAAATACATAATAATCTGTCAAGTTACATAAAACTGTAGTCTTTTCTTTGAAATACGAAGGGAGGTTGCTAAGGGGTGGGGGTATGTCAAGCGAATTGGCTGCAATGGCGTTATGCAACAGAGTTAATTTCGACCTACGCTCTGCTTCTCTGCAGAAGAAGTTGAAGAAGAATCTGAAACTACAATTGAGCTTGACTTGACTGATAAACAGAAACATCAGTTGAAGCACAGAGAGCTCTTCCTTTCTCGCCAGTATGAGTCCCTTCCGGCAACACACATCAGGTGAGAAAAAGTAAATATAATTTATCTGTGTATTCTATTGAGGTGGATTGCCTGCCAGTAGCCCATCTGCTTTGAACACTTCAGCCTTTATCTTGCAAAAGAATGTGATTGGTCACAGCTGAATTATGCCAGATTGTCCCATGAACTGCTTTGGAACCACCTTTGGTTCTTCCTTTTGTTACTTCAAGTCTGAGCCTTGGAAGGGGCAAGAGTCTGAGGGCCCTGGCTTGCCAATTGAGGCATCAGTTGATAATGTGGTATAAAGTCAGTCTGTTCCTATTTTGGAAGAGTTATTTTATTAGTTTTGCTGGCCAGAGGAACTTTGACTGTTTTATCTGCCCAGGGAAACCACAGACAGGTTTGGAAGGAGACAGTCACTCAGTGATCAGATCTGCAATTTAGGGCTGCATGGTTTTAAGAACAAAATTGCCCTAACTTACTTCAGTAAAAGTGAAGAAGTTGTGATTGAGTTTTGCTAAATATTGCAAAAGCATTTCAAATATTGTTTTTAATTGTCCTAAGGAAGAAAGCTCCAAAAGGGTGTGTTCACTTACTTCTGTAAATCATGTAAGTGCTCATGTCATCTCTTAGCAGTCAAGCAAATTCTTTTTGGGTGAGGCAGGGGGATGACGTACCTGGAAATGGAAAAGGAAGAGCACAGTGACAACGGGGAAATGTAGTAAGGGTAAAACAAGGACTCTGACATTGCATTCATTTTTTCACTACATCGAGCCCCTTTCAGCTGTTTCAGACCAAAAATGAGAAGCTACCAAAAAAACCTGAATGTGCTCCAATAGGATAAGCACTTTGTATATGTATATCTGTGTTCTCTCTCACTGACAAATATGTGGCTTGTTTTTCTCACTGCTAATGTAAAAACTGGAAGTTGGAAATTTTTCTATTAATTTCCTGTGCTTGATTCAGCTACTTGTTCTCTGACTTTGAGAAAGTCATTTGGCTGTCAAATCTCTGCTTCTCCAACTACAGCATAGAGATAATAATCCTGCACAGTTTCTTTTACTTAGTTTGACATTTAGATATCGAAGTAAGGTATTCTCTTCGTGGAGAGATTACATAGAAAGTAGTATTGTAAATGTCATCTCACCTCACAACTCAGGGAGCAAATACAATAGAGGTCCTCAAGTACACACTTCACAAAGAACCCAGAAAAACAAGTGAATTCATAGTACATGCAGCACTGCACAGCAGGTAGAGTGATGACTTGCATCTACTTTTCAGAAAGATGAATGCTGTAGGGCTGTGCTGTCACATGTTACTAAGACCTTTACCAGACGAATTCTGGAACAAGTTTTATGTAGTCTAATAACATTTTAGCAATCTTAACTCTGTTTTTAAAAGAAACAAGAAGGAAAGGAGACTGCAAAATACTCATTTAGCTTCTTAACATATTAACGTTCATATTCTGTAATGTTCAGTTGTTTTCATAACTTACATTGATTAGCTTGTCTTGTAAAAGGTGATAGAAATGTTATGAAGGTGGTAGTCCTCCAACTTTCTCCCATAAGTGCTCCAGAATATCCAAGGATATCCAGAGCCTCTCTGTGTCTGTTTCAGTGTTTGACTACCGTTGTGGTGAAATTTTTTTTTCTCCTGTCACCCAATTGGGATTTCCCTTGTTGAAACTTGCTGTCTGCTACCTCTTGTCCTATCACTGTGCTTCTCTGAAAGGAGCCCAGCTCTGTCTTACTTATTTATACATATTTTAATTGAGTAATTGAAGACAGCGGTAGGATTTCTCCCTTTACTCGTCATACCTTGAGAGTGAACAAATCCAGTTTAGTGTGATGGCATGTGGTACAGTACAGCTGATGTATTAGTTTCACAGAATCGGAGGCTGGATTAGGTTGGAAGGGACCTCAAAGATCATCTAGTCCAACCCCCAACCCAGTTTGGGTCTCAAAGGCAAGGCTTGTTACTTTAGTGTCTCCTTGTGAAGTTACCAGTGAAACTGCTCCTTCCCCTGTCTTTGCAAATGTTTAAGGTTAGTAGCAGCCCTCCAGTGAATTATTTTCTTTCTTCCTAATCCCTGCACGTTACAGATGCGGTTTTGGCAGGCACTGTAATCCCCAGTTGTCCTTGTAACAGTTACGCTGCCAGCCAGATTCTCGCTCTCCTTCATGAATGTTGCACACTGCATGCACCCAGAATTCATGCAGATGGCTCCTGCCAGCAGTGCCAGTCCCAGGAAGGGGCTGAGTTGAGCTGAAGTGCTCTGTGCTTTGACTTGGGTTTTCAGAGATGTGAGCATGACCAAATACAGCATTTTGGAAAAGCATCGGAAGGCATGGGGTGGAAAAAAATGTTGAAAGTTGTCATAAAGGTGAAATCGTTTGCCAGTGCTGTAAAATTCATCATAAAACTTAGCAATACTTAGGCTTTAAATTTATTTTTCATTTTTAAGTCCTCAGTAGTTAATAGGTGGTAAACACGTTTAGATTGCTGTAAACTTCTGAGATAGTTTGCAATTGCTTTTAAATTTAATACTTCAAATGAGTTGTGTAGAAGAATGTATTTCTCCATCAGGATTCATCTTGTCATTTCATTATCTTTGCTTAGTTTTTGTTTGCTAGTAACTGTTTCATTCTTGGGGCTGTGGTTTTAGTGGTATAATAATTATTGTTGTTGTTATTATTATTTTTTAAGTGTTTGGAAAGCATACATGAGCCAGGCATTCTCAGACATTGTAACAAAATCAGGTGTGAATCTTTTGGGCTCCTCTATACTGCAATAACAGTCCTTCCTTACGCGGAAAACGAAAGATATATGGACTCATTTTTGCAAAGTAAAAAGAGGCTTTTATATTACTTGACTAAAGTCGAAAGAGCTTGAGACTGGAGAAAAGTTTCAAAGAGTGGCAGCCATTTGTGAAGGGGAAAGAGGATTAAAATACATAGCTGTTTGGTTGCTATTGAGCTGGTGATTTAGTTGTTGCAGTTGTGTGGGGTTTTGTTGGGGTTAAAGAATAAACTACTGCTTCCTCAAAATTCTTTCTTAGTTATGGCAGGGTGACAAATACTTACCTTGAGTAAATAATAACGAAATTGGCTAAATTACTTCTGTTCAGCAGTCTTTCTGGTACATTACAGTTTGGATACAGGTTTTTAAGAGTCCTTCCCTGGGATTGTTGTGACCTCTTTAGTTGCTCTTTTGCCTGATTCAAGCCACACAATTTTGTGCAGTGACTGTTGACGTGATCCCAACTGTTTGTGCTTGAATTAAATTGCATTTTTCAGTGAGACATCTGCGCTTGGTTGAAAAATTTCCAAGTGATTGATAATATACCATATTCTTTGCAGTTTTATCAGTTGCTAGTTACATGTGTTTGTACCACTCTACTTTTTTTGTAAGTGCAAGGATTCTAATCACATAGCATTTATTTATTTTTCTCCTGGAGACTGTGTTTTCACTGAGTAGTTTTTGCTTTTCTTGTACACAACCTCAAGATGCTGCAATTCTTGCTGAGCTTGATTTCTGGACTCCAACATTGCTGTGTATGGTATCTGTGCATTATATGGTGGGTACCAACACTGTTAAAAGTAACCTTAAAACTGTACGGAAGGATTACAGAGCGTTAGGAGCAGCAGTGAAGGACTCGGGAGCACAGGTAGTGTTCTCATCACTCCTTCCAGTCAAAGGACAAGGGCAGGAAAGGGCTGACAGAATTGGAAAAGTGAACGAATGGTTGAAGGAATGGTGTCATAGTCAGGGCTTTGGCTACCTAGACCGTAAGGCTCTTTTGACTAAACCTGGTTTGATGGGGGCTGATGGGGTCCACCTGTCAGGGAAAGGGTAAAGAGCCTTTGGCCAGAGGCTGGCCAATTTAGTTAGGAGGGCTTTAAACTAGGGATGCTGGGGGAGGGGATCCTCAGCTGATTCCATGACCACCATGGTGAGGACAGAGCTACTAACAGATTCCCTCGGCCTGGAAAAGAACCATGGGCCAACAGGGAAACATGTAAGACTGCTTTGAAGGGGGCACATCTCAAATGCCTCTATGCAAACACAAGAAGCATGAGGAATAAACAAGAGGAGCTGCACACGTTGGTGTGCCTGCAGGGTTATGATGTTACTGGGATCACTGAGACATGGTGGGATGGCTCCTATGACTGGAATGGCTGGGTATAAACTGTTTAGGAAGGGCAGAAGAGGGGGGGTGTTGCCTTCTACACCAGCTGAACTCCATGGAGCTCCACCTAGGGATGGATGAGGAGCAGACAGAAACCCTCTGGGTCAGGATTAAAGGGAAGACGGGGCAGCAGATGTCATAGCGGGCATCTGGTACAGGCCACCCAACTAGAATGACCAAGTGGATGGGGCCCTCTTTAGACAGATAGGAGCTGCCTCGCACTCGCAAGCCATGGTCCTCATGGGGTACTTTAATCACCCTGACATCTGCTGGAGGAACAACACAGCAAAGCACCAGCATTCCAGGAAGTTCCTCGAGTGCATTGATGACAACTTCCTCCTCCAAATAGTAGAGGAACCAACAGAAAAGGAGCTTTGCTGGACCTTGTTCTCACCAACAGAGATGGGCTGGTGAGTGATGTGAAACTCACTGGGAGACCAGGCTGCAGTGACCATGACACCGTAGAATCCAAGATCCTTAGGGCAGCGAGAAAAGTGCGAAGTAAGCTGAGCACGCTTGATTTTAAAAGGGCAGACTTTCATCTCTTTGAGGACCCACTTACTATGGTAGAATGGGACAAAGCCCTGGATGGGAAGGGAGCCCAGGAAAGCTGGTCTGTATTCAAGGAACACTTCCTGCATGCCCAGGACCAATGTGTTCTAACAAAGAAGAAGGCAGGCAGGAGTGCCAGGAGGCCTGTGTGGATGAGCAAGGAACTCCTGGACACACTTAGGTGTAAAAACAAAATTTACAGAGGGTGGAAGCAAGGCCAGGTACTCTGGGAGAAGTACGGAGAGGTAGTTAGAGAAGCAAGAGATCGGGTTAAGAAAGCAAAAGCACAGAGAGAATTGGATCTGGCAAGGGAAGTTAAGAGCAATAAGAAAAGTTTCTATAGGTATGTTAATGATAAGAGGAAGGCTAGGGAAAATGTGGGCCCACTTCAGAATGAAACAGGGGGGCTGGTCATCCAAGATGTAGACAAGGCTGCTGTACTCAATGACTACTTTACATCAGTCTTCACCAGCAAGGAGTCCGGTCACGCCCCCCATGTTACAGAAACCAAATACAGGGACTGAGAAAAGGAGGATTCCCCCAACTGTAGACGAAGAGGAGATTCGAGACCACCTAAAGAACCTAAAGGTGAACAAGTCCATGGGACCTGATGGGATTCATCTGCGGCTCCTGAAAGAACTGGTGAATGAAGGTTGTGCAAAGCCACTGTCCATCATATTTGAAAAGTCATGGCAGTCTGGTGAAGTTCCTGCTGACTGGAAATGGGGAAACATCACCCCCATTTTCAAAAAGAGAAAAAAAAAAAAAAGACCCAGAGAACTACAGGCCAGTCAGTCTCACCTCTGTGCCTGGCAAGATCTTGGAAAAGATCTTCCTGAAGACCCTGCTAAGACATGATAACAATAAAGGGGTGATTGGTGATAGCCAACATGACTTCACTAAAGGCAAATCCTGCCTAACTAATTTGGTGGCCTTTTATGATAGGGTCACAGCCTCGGTGGACAATGGCAGAGCAATAGACGTCATCTACCTGGACCTGTCCAAAGCTTTCGACACTGTTCTGCATGACATTCTAGTCTCGAAACTGGAACAATAAGGATTTGATGGATGGAGCACTCATTGGATAAGGAACTGACTGACTGGTCGCACCCAAAGAGTTGTGATCAGTGGCTTGGTGTCCAAATGGAGGCGTGGACTAGTGGTGTTCCTCAAGGGTCAGTACTTGGACCAGTGTTATTTAATATCATTGTTGTCAACATGGACAGTGGAATCAAGTGCACCCTCAGCAACTTTGCTGATGACACCAAACTGTGTGGTGAAGTCAACACACTGGAGGGAAGGGATGCCATCCAGAGGGACCTTGATAGGCTTGAGAAGTGGGCTTGTGCAAACTGCATTAAGTTCAACAAGGCCACGTGCAAGGTTCTGCACTGGGGTCAAGGCAATCCCATGCACGAATACAGGTTGGGAGGAGTAAGGATTGAGGACGGCCCAGAGGAGAAGGACTTGGGGGTAGTGGTCAACCAGAAGTTTAACATGAGTCATCAATGTACACTTTCAGCCCAAAGAGCCAACCATATCCTGGGCTGCATCAAAAGAAGCATGGCCAGCAGGTCAAGGGAGCAGATTCTCCCTCTCTACTCTGCTCTCATGAGACCCCACCAGGAGTACTGTGTCCAATTCTGGAGTCCCCAGCATAAGAAGGACATAAAACTCCTCGAGTGTGTCCAGAGGAGAGCCACAAAGATGATCAGAGGACTGAAGCACCTCCCCTGTGAAGATAGGCTGAGGAAGTTGGGTTTGTTTAGCCTAGAGAAGAGGAGGCTCCAGGGTGACCTTATAGCAGCTTTCCAGTATCTGAAGGGGGCCTACAAGAAAGCTCGGGTAGGGCTTTTTAAGTGGGTGTGTAGTAAGAGGACAAGGGACAATGGTTTGAAACTTAGAGGGGAAATTCAGGCTAGACATTGGAAGAAATTCTTTGCTGTGAGGGTGATGAGATGCTGGAACAGGTTGCCCAGGGAGGTTGTGGATGCCCCCTCCCTGGAGATGTTCAAGGCCAGATTGGATGAGGCCTTAAGCAACCTGGTCTAGTGGGAGGTGTCCCTGCCCATGCAGGGGGGTTGGAACTAGATGATCTTTAGGATTCCTTCCGACCCTAGCCATTCTATGATTCTATATGCATGCTTGTCATTATGGAGATGATTAAAATAACTGTAAGGAATCTACACCCTAATCTTTAATGGGGAGTATTGGTTTAGTCTATCAGTCATTGGATGAACTAAATGTTTCTTACATTTCTTAGAGTATTGCATTTATTGCTTGACATAAGCAGCAAATTCAAGCTTTCTGTGTACTTGTGGCCTTAATTCAGAAAAACTTGCTGAGCTCTGATTCTGAAATCTTCAGTTTTTTGCTAACTTATGAATCCTTCTAGAACATAGTCTTTATTTAACAAAAAACAAACAAAAAAACCAAACAAGCAAACCCTAAACGATCTTAAAATGCTCTTGACTTGGTTTATTACTTTTGTTAACACACAGAAAGGACTTTATGAGCATGTTAAATATTGTGATTGTGTAGGATCATTTTATTAAGAGCTGAATAATACGACTAGGGAGAAGGTATTTTTGCAGAATGCTTATGCATGTGTGACATAAAAAAGGTCTTCCAAATAGTCTGATTGTGAGAAGAGTTACTTGATTGTTATAAAGAAATTTGGAGCCTCTGCATATTTCTGTGTAAGCATACAAAAAGCATACTTAAACTTCTAAAGCGTCAAGCTATAAGAATCTTGGTTTCCCTCTGTTCTGAAATTGTTCCCTGTGTTAGTTTGATGTATTTTTACTCTTTTTTTTTTTCTGTGTATTTTGACATTTTCATAGAATCATAGAATGGTTTGAGTTGGAAAGGACCTTAAAGATCATCTAGTTCCAACCCCTGCATGGGCAGGGATACCTCCCCATAGACCAGGTTGCTGAGAGCTCCATCCAACCTGGCCTTGAACACTTCCAGGGATGGGGCTTCCACAGCTTCTCTAGGCAACCAGAACACTGTGTCTGATTCTTTTGTGTTTGTGTTTTTTTGTTAGTTTGGGGTTTTTGTTTTGGTTTGTTTGTTTTGTTTGTTTGTTAGTTATTTGGTTTGGTTTGTGTTTTGTCTTTTTTTAAAATCGTCCCATGGCTCCTGGGTAGACAAAAGTAACTTTGGTTGGTAACCACTTTGTAGCTATATCAGAAAAAGTGCAGTACGTATGTGCAGTTTATAAAAACATGCTGTGTGATGGTTTTTAGGTGCATAATAAATTACTTTATGCTGTGCTTTCTTTTTCATGATCTCATCAGGACTTGCTACTATTGCTGCTGCAAACAACTAAGGTGTAGATAAATACTTTTTTTCTGAATGTGGGGTTTCTTTATTTAAAATACACCAAAACATACAAAATGGTCTGAAACTCAAGACAGGGCAGGTCATTTTATAGAAGAATAGCACCTTAGGATTTAATGGTATTACCTCAGAATGTCTGTGTTTGGCATTCTTGGCAAACTGGAAATTTCAGGCATATGGGGGTTGTGTGTGTATGCATTTATATACCTTATGTGTGTGTGTGCATATATAGGTGCGATACAAATTTTAGCTAATTTTAAAAACCTGACTTTGAACCTTAAGCCTGATTTATTTTCAGGCATACATCAGACTCGATAAGGAGTCAATCTACTTTGATGTGCTTATCTAATGATTTGGATTGTTAAGAAAGGAATTTCTCCTTTCTGGATTGAGTATATTTAGAGCAAGGGGACTTTCAAAGTGTATCTAATTTTTTAATTTATTTTCCTTTTTCTTACTTTCTTTTCCAATAGAATTTGGAGAATTCTAACATGAATTAAGATGGAAGTTAATTCTAGGCAAGAATCTTGTTTTCAGATGTCATCAATAGCCAGTACTAGTAACAGTATAAGGGAAAGTGTATTTATCGGTGGAAGGTCATCACTTAACTACCTGAGAATCAGCACGTTTCCCTATAGTGACATAATTACAAAGTAGGAGTCTCTCATATGGTGCAAAATTTTAAGTTCAGTTGCATGCAGTGATGTGCATTGCTTCTGAGCTGGGCAACCTTGAAATGTCACACTGTTCAATACACGTGTGTTGCTGCTGCTGTGCTAAAAGGTAACTTTTTTTTTTTACTTTTTAGCATGAAGTAATTCCTAGAGGAAAAAAATATCAATGAACTGAGTTTCTTATACATATTTTCTATAAATTATTATATGGTTATGCTTATTTTGAGATATCAAAACGTAGTTAGTCCAGACCAAGAAAATATTTACCTCTCTCTGTGGCCCTCAGAGCATTGTTCTTTCTACTCAGTGTTTTCTCACAGACCCTTCTCAGCTACAGAACACAAGATTCAGTCAGTTGTGTGAACTGGACCTATATCAGTGTAAGTCCGGTTTTAAGTGATAATGTGTTAAAGCTTGTTCCGAACATATGTACATTCCAGATCCATAAATTTATCTCCTCACATTTTCTGCAACTATCAAGATTAAGTTGTTCTGCTAGAGTTTTTGAATATTTCGGCTCTTCAGCTAACAATGCAGTAGTTTAAACATATACACTGTGTAAATTGTTACTGAATGCAAAGCCTCCTTTAATTTTGTCTTTTGTAAATTTCTTTCATGTTGGGAATGTTGCAACTAGACAACAGTGGTGAGAACTGTATCAAATTTGGAACCTTAAGAAAATGCAAAAAAAAAAAAGTGAACATACCTACAAATTACTTTTAAATCCACGTCAGTTGTGCATGGTTGCTCCAGGAGACTGCCTTTAAATCTTACCAATATACTCTGGTTTTTTGACTAAAATCCACATGCAGCATAAAAAGCCTGGGCCATCCAAATGATCTGTGCATATCTTTAGATGCTTAGTGTTTACTGCTTCATTTAGATGAACATAAATGAATTTACTGTGTCTTCTGTTTTTAATTTTGTTTGATCAAGAGTGTGTTAATCAGGTAATACCAAGTTTATTGATCTATCTTTTGACCATAGATACACAATCTTGTACTGTTTGGGAGATTGGTATAATTTTGTTGGATACAAATCCCAGTAGTATTCCACCTGTCAAATGCTTTTTGTCTTTTGGGGTTTTTTTTCGTCGTGTTTGGGATGGCTCTGTGAGTGAGCAGAGCCAAACTTGAGCCAGTTAAGTATGAATCAATACAATGCAGATCTTTCTTTTGTCAATTGTAGATACTGATTGACTATTTTAAAAGTCAAACTCTAGTTAGGGGTCTGTTAAAGATTTAAATCACAATGATGATATTTTAATTTGTATTTTTTCATATAGAATCATAGAATGGTTCGATTTGGAAGAGACCAGCCCTCTGATCTCCAGACTCACACCAACAGGTTCTTGTTTTTAGCGTTGTGCGATAGCTTGCTCTCCAGTTGTAAATATCTTTGCCATCTGGAGAATCTGAAATTTGCTATAAAGACTTTGGAATGTGTCTGTCAGCATCATTCTGTGCTGGTTAAAAGTAAAATACACAAGTACTCTTAGTATTTGCTTCCCATAATTGGGCAATCCATTTCATATAATTAGCAGAAACTCTTTGGAATCCACAGTCCCTAGTCTGTGGTTTGGTGATCATCATTGCAATTCAGACTGCTTGTAAAGGATCAGGAGTTCACTCGAAGTGGTAGTTTGTTTGGAAATCTTCAAAACACTTTCTCATTTAAGGCAGTTCAGAAAAAATCATTTTACTTAAGGTGGCTGTCTCCTCTTGTACTCAACATTTGTACCTTTTTTCCCCTTTCTTTTACTCTATGCAGAAAGTAGGAAAGGTTACTCCTGAGTTCTCCTCCTGCACAAAACCTTCCTGCTGCTCTTCATTATGCACTTTCTTCTTAGTTTAATCTCTGGTTGTCACTGAAGTAGCAGCATCTGTTGAAATCAAATCAAATGTTCCTCACAAGCCTAATATTTCCTAATACTATCTCCTGTTACTTTATTCCTCAGACTCTTTAGGTAGTGACTCAAACTTTTGTGTTCTAGATCTCTACTGAGAGACCAACGTATCTTGTTGAAGATCAAAGAGATACAATTCATATATTTGTACAGAATTACCCAACGTCATTCTGTCATACTCAGGAAGGCAGTACTCACTAATAGCAGAATTTCAAAGTCTGTGGGATCGTGTCTGTACATAGTATTTTCTTCCTTCAACTTGTGTCTGAATGACCAGTGTATATCAAGTTTCATTGACTTGGCGCAAACCCAGAGCTTTGAGTTCTGAGAGTTCTTACCCACATCATTCTCACCCAGACTGCATCTGCATTACAATAGGAAATGTACATAGCATGATACCATACCTATGAGGTTTCCTTTTCCATTTCTGGGGCTTGTCCAGGTCAACAGGCACCAGGTGTTTTGTTTCTTTCATAATTTCTTTCTGTAATTTGTGTTTGCATATCTCGTTTCCTAATAAATCCTTATATAAAATAACATTTGTATCTCATGGGCTGTCTCACTTACCTGCTAAAAACATGAAGAAATAGCCTCCAAGAGTAGCAGGACAGGAATTGTAGAGCTATCCACCAGTTTAAAAGTATGGCCTGTGCCAAAATAAAGTAGGACTTTAAAATATAAAAACAGTTGCTGTTGATTTCGATTTATTTAGGTAGTTTTAAAAGATCAGTGTTTGCATCAGTTTTTAAAAGTTCGGTAAAGATTTGAAACTATATTTTTGCTTACTTAAAAAAAAACCACAAGAAGTCTGAATTTATATATATATATATATATATATATATATATATATATATATACACACACACACACACACACATATATTCCCCCCCCCTATATGCTTTAAGTGTATCTCCTGGAAAATCTGGTGTTTTGCTCTAGGTTTTTTAACTGGGCTGTATTTAAATTTTTCATAACATTGTTTTGTATGATAGCTTTGGTACAACTTTTTTCATACAGCTTAAATTCTTGTGCTGGTTGTCATTGTCTTTTTTCTTCATTGGAACCGGTTAGTACGGACAGTCTTGTACTTCTCTGTTCTAAATACCAATTGTTGTCATGGTCTTGTCTGAATTATGTTTCCACATGTTTTTCATTCCACTATTTGGTCTCACTCAAATGTGGCACTTCTTTGTCTTTAGTTTTCAAGGCCTGTTAGATCCTATCTCTGTGTAGTCTCTTTGAAATCTCTCCTTCAGGACTTGCATACTATCTGACATCTCATATACAGTTTTAATTTTTATTAGCTCCTTATTGAATTATCCAAGTCAGTCTTACCCATGATTGAGAGATGACAGAGACAATATAATGAGCTAAATGCTTGGTTCAAGCCAGTAGACCATTTACAATATGCTGAGAGGAGTTTCTTCTGATGGAAAAAAAGAGAGGAGATATTTAAGTGGTAGGCTTTTATGTATTTGGTAAAGATTCTAAATTGTTTGTAGTTAGTATGGCAGGTTTCTAAATTGTAGAAATTGGTAACTGTAATATAGATACATTTTTCTAATTTTTACTCTCTAATTTGCCTGTTTTCAGATTATTTTTTTTTATGTTAGTGTTATATGTACTACTGTATGTCTAGCACTGTGTTTTTGGATGCTCTAGTTCATGCTTGCGAGATATCATACATGCATATAAAGTGTTACCTGTGTGTGTGACTCGAGCCATTAGATAGCTAAAATTCTGTACAAATAAATGTAACATCACATAGAAATTCACTCATTTAGAAGGCATGCTGGGGGGATTACTCTTGTCTCTTAATGAAATAAGAATTTTTTTTACATTGCCAGCAATCGGGTATTAAGGTCGATAAAATACTCCTGGAGTCACAATGACAGTGAAGAAATGCCTCTGCAATAATTGGAATTAAGTAATGGTGGGCTGTAGTGGAGAGAGAGCATACTGGAGCCATATGGGATAGAAACAAACTGGAAAGATAAACACCTGTTTAGCCTTTAACACTAAAAAAAAAAGCTGTTAAAATAAAGTTGACAAACTGACTTCATGGTACAACACAATTAATTTTTGAAGTGAATGTTCTAGGTTTATCAAGGCCAGAAGCTTCAAAAAGCATTCAAAGACATGGTCGCATATAGAGAAGGTTTCCTGCTTCTCTGCTGCAGCAATCTTTTCCTCTGTTGTTGTGAATGGGGCTCAGATTTTTTTTCTCTTATCTTCCCACCATTTCTCTTTGGTGGTGTGGTTCTCCTGACAAATACAGAGATAAAGAGACATTCAGGAGGTCATATACTGAGACTTAATGCGTGGCTTAGCCTGATTTCCTTTGATGTGCCATGGTAATGAGTAAAACATTAACTGGGTATGTTCACTCAGTGATCAGCTATTAACAGTTGGTGTCTAATGCTTTATGATTGAGCTTAATTGAAATGAACAATGCTTTTTTTTACAAAACTACTTTGGTGTTACCTTAAAATCAAGGACATCTCTGCAAACAATTAAATTTCTATATTTGTATGCTGGTCTGTTCCATGGGAGAAGGGTGTTCTGGGCAGGGGTCCTATAGCCACATGTATCAGGCCACGGGAACCTCCCAGTAAATACTGACTAAACTGATAGAAATTGAAAAAAACTTCAGTGCATGAAGTACAAGGTGATGTATTTAAGGTGATGATAAATATATATGATTATAAAAAATGGTAGGTAGTTGAAAATTATAGCATAAAAATGACAGTTGCTAGCAAGGTGATTCAGCAGACAACATTTTTCATCCACGTCTGTGTGTTTCTTTAAAATACCATTTCTTTAAAAGGATTCTGCAGATTATTAGCAGAGAAGTTGGAGGCAGAGGAATTTGAGGCCAAAGGAATGTTGGGGGGGGAAAAGGGATGAGCGAGAAGAAAGAAAAAAGGTAAGGGTATTGGGGTCAAACGCCCATTGATTTACCTACATGAGCAGATCTGTACCACTGCTGAGCCATGGGAAGCTTTCTACTGGTAGCCTGCACAAAAATGTGGTGGTTAGCATTTTAGTGTTGCCATAGAAGAAGTGAATACAGCTTCATGATTAATTATTAGAAATAATTCCATTAATGAAAGAAAAGCAATTTACATTTACCAGGACATTGGGAAAACCTTACGTTGTTTCTAGTTTGGGTTATTTATTTTCAAATTAGGTGCTGAATTTACTGTCATTAGGAATTTACTGTCATAGGTGAGTCATTAGGAAGTGATGTTCCATTCATCCAGGCCTTTTTATTAATTGGATGTGTATTTATGGTTTGCTGGGCTCTTCTTCCTTCGTTGCTTCTTTATTTGTGAAACTGTTTCTCAGTTCTGCAGAATTCTTATGTATTTGAGTGCTTGGGTCAGTACAGCCATTCATTTTATTGCTTTGATGTTAATTTTGTTATCTTAAAAGTGTGAAGTGCGTCTTACTGGATTATAAACTATGTCTAGATAATTTTCTTGCAGATAATGTTTTGACTTCAAAAAAATCTGAACTTTTTACAAAGTACCAATTCTTCCTTATGTTTGTGTAGGGGAAAATGCAGTGTTGCACTTCTCAATGAGACCGAGTCTGTGCTGTCATATCTGGAGAAAGAGGTAATACGTGACTTCTGTATGGGTAAATACTAGGGTGGGTGTATGCTTTTTTTATGGCTGTATCTTTAATAAGTGGGCAAGTAATACTTTTAAAATCCTTTATTGAACGATAAATTACAAAAAATTATGTTACTGAGAACGCTAATTTTAAGTGTGTTACTGGCTAAATACTTAATTGACACTCTTAAGTGACTGATTTATTATGAGTATGTTGTATTTAGAAAATAATTAATTGCAAGTAATTAATATGGTATCTTACAAAAGAAAAATACAGAGACTTTTCCCTGTAGTGGGTATTTAAGGAGGAATCCAAATGCTTTTTTTCTTCCCCCCCCCCCAGCTCCCCAAAGGTGTTCTAGGAAGAAGAATCTTCTGTAGTCAATGGACAGAGAGAGCAAGAGAGGTTCCTGTAGAGGGGAACTTAGCATAGAAATTCAATTTTAAGGGCTCAGAATTATTGTATGGAGGTATCTCCTTACATTCCATTTTCTGTGGAAGGAACTTAAGGTGCTTAGCCTTACCAGAGGGGAAGAAAATTCCCCAAGAATTAGAAAGATCATTGTGTTGCAAAATACCTTTCAGAATAATCATATTTTTCTTTCAGAATGTCTTAATATAACATCAGGCAGACAGTGGTATTTAGGTGATGTTAGCATGTTGGTTTATTTTAAATTTCTACACCAAAACCACTGACGCTCAGTAAAAATGTTTCTGAAAACAGGACTTGCCCTGTGCTTCAAGTGACTGTATCATATATGTAAATACTATTTTTTGTGTAAGCCTTTTTCAGGCACTGATGATGTTTTATGCTTTCTGAGACTAATTTATAATACAAAGCTGGCATGGTAGAGTTATTTAGGAAGAGAAACATGTTAAATTCCAAAAGCAGTTAATTCTTTTTAAATCCGTTGGTTTTTTTGTGTGTGTATGAGTCTTTTCATTATTGCTCTGTTCTGAAATAACTCTTAGCCATGCGAGAAGATTCAATTAGCCGTTTAAAAGCACTCATGAAACATCTGCATTATTGAAAATAAGGATTAATGTACCAAATCTGTGCTCTGTAAAAGTCTGCAAAGGGGGTTACTTTAATAATTTCCAAATGGAAGGTGATGCAGATTTACAAACCTAATTTTAAAAATTCATTATGTTGTTGCAAATGTGTGTTCTTTTTTAGGATACTTTTTTTTATTCATTGGTGTATGATCCATCACTGAAAACGCTTTTAGCAGACAAGGGAGAAATCAGAGTGGGACCTAGATATCAAGCAGATGTGCCAGACATGCTTGCAGAAGGTAAATACATAGTCTGTGATAAGTAAAAAAAAATAAATTCTCATCTTGCATTATTACTTATGCAGACTTTCTGAACTAAACTAATCGTCATGGTCAGAGAAAATAAAATAGTAGGTCTTAGAAAATTAACAAATATCAGTAGATATTATGAAGAAAGAAAGGATACTTGGATAGCTGTTGATGTTCATTTCAAGGTTGTGTATAACACAATTTAGACATTCAGTGTTTATTTAATTGTGCCTTCCAGTTAGCCCTTTGATACAGGCCTCGTGGAAGAATGTTGAAGGTTATCCCATTTTATAGAATAATAACATGATAGTAAAATAAGTGAAAAATGTATTTCTGTCCCTTTTAAAACAAGCTCTGCATAAAGAATGTGTATCTTTGTGTTGTTTTATTTTAAAATACTAGCTTCCATCAAAGCATCCTGTCCATGTTGTAGAACAGAAGCAAATGTTTCAAACCTTGGCCTATCTTTAAAATCACTGTTACTTTTAAGTTTAATTTTGTTTAGTTATAATCTAGCACAACTACCTGTGCCTTAGTCTTTTGCTAGATAGAAACTTTATTCTTTAAAACTAAATTTCAAGTACAATATTTATGTAGTGTTTGGATGTTGGATGAGCAGCTGTCTTGTTATGTTTACAATTATATTTACCTAGTTGTCGTGGTTTGGGTTTAACATGACAACAGAGAACCAGCCACATGGCCATTCACTCAGCTTCCCCTGCTGCCACACACACTGTGGGATGAGGAGGACAAAGGCCAACTATAGAAGCTCATGGGTCAAGACAAAGGACAAGGAGGATTCTTCACTGTTAAGGTCACGGGCAAAACAGACTCAACTTAGGGAAAAATAATAATTTAATTTCACACTAATCAGATGCACAGAGGACACAGACAACACAAAGAGCAGTGCTTACATACATTACCCCACCCCTCCCTTCTTCCCGGGCCCAAATTACTTTGTTCCTGGTTTCTGTACCTCCTTCCCCGCAGCAGCACAGGGGGCAGGGGATGGGGTTTAGAGTCAGTTCACAGTCTGGTGGTTCCTGCCACTGCTTCCTCCTCAGGAAGAAGGATGCCTTACAGCTCTCCCCTGCTTCCCCATAGGGCCCCTCCCATGGGAGAGAGTCCTCCACGAACCTCTCCTTCATGAGTCCTTCCCACGAGGTCAGGAGCAAGCTGCTCCAGCGTGGGTTTCCCACAGAGTCACGGACTGCTTCGGGAACAGTCACTTCCCCTGGGTCTTCCACAGTTTCCTGAGAGGTAGCTAGACATAGATACTATTTTCAAGAATCTTGGTAGTTATTCCTTAGTAAGAAAAAATTACGTAACAGTTTGCACTAAATCAAAGCAGTTCTGAATACTATTTGTAGCCTAGTGTGTTTTCCATCCATCATGGGCTTTTTTTTCTCTGTCATACTTTTCTTTTTGTACAAACCAAGTATTATTTCTATGAAACTTATGTAATGAGCTGTATAAAACAAGAATTATTTGATTTCTGGCAAGTGGCAGGTTATTTTACAATGGATGCTGTTTGGCAGCTCACCTGCATTGTTATTCTGACTCTTCTTTTAATAACCACAAACAAACTGCAGGAAGTCTTCTCCAGATTTGTTTATAAGGTGTACATTCTTGTTTCAGAATAAGTTTGTGACTATAGTATGATACACTGTTATTCTTGCTGTAAAATGTGCCTGTCATGGGAAAACAAACAGTAATGTAGACATTCATATGCTCAAAAGAAAAGTTATCTCAGAGAAATTTACTGTCTCAATTTGTGTATCAAGTAGCCAGGAAGTATTATTGATGTGCTTCTGAAGTAGCTGGTTGAATTTTAGGTTTGCAGGATGATCTGAGATTGTCTGCCAGACAAAGTCTTTTCCTGCGAATTCTGCTCCTTAAATTACTAAAGGCAGAGCCAAATTATGCAATAGTGAATGCTACATAAAAAGTAAATTTTTTTTCCATGAAAATTTTAGTTATTTAATTTTTTTCTAAAATTAATTTTTTTTTTCTCACTACCCATTATTCCCCAAGGTGCAATAAGCAATGCAGTCCTTTTGCTGTCTTTAGTAGGCAGTAATAGTCCATCAGTTATAAAAGTTAAGAAGCACCAGGTTTTCTAGAAACCAAAGATCTGGTGATACACGGATAACTGCTTTGGCCATTTAGTTGGATTAATCTACCCTTTTTTTCCAGTGGCTGGTGGAAAGAAGAGTTTGGTTTTAGGGGGATGAAAATATTGGAATTACTGTCGTTTTGACTGATTGATATCTAAACGTTTCCATAGCCTTCTGACCTCCAAGAAAAAGAAGAAGATTATTCAGCTGTTAATGTGTCCTTTATGTAAGCTGACATACTGAAAGTTAATCCATTCACTGTCAAACTTTTCCTTCATGAAAACAAATCTCAACAAAGTTTAAATTGAATAGAATAAAATAGATATGTTTGGGAAATAGGAGATTGTGTGAAGATTTCTGAATCCTGAAATGAATTTTTCAGCCAGTATTTTTAAAAGTGGAAATTATGCGGACATCCAAATTGTTCTGCCATAATGTGGGAGTCTTCAAAACACTAGAGCAATCACCTTAAATTAAAAGAAAGAATTCAGACATCTTCAATTTATTTAGAGATCATTTGAGAAAAATAAGTTTTATACCATCTAATAATAGTATTGTGTAAGAAAATAGCACTGATAACTTTATTCACATGTAAACTTCCATTTACATTGTCATGCCAATTTTAATGTAAAGGAAGTATATCGTTTTGAAGGTTGCTGGTAGGCATATTTTGTCTTTACAGGAAATCCCCAAAGCCATTTAAAAAAAAAAATTAGAAAAATTAGAGATTCACACACCATCAGTTTTTATTATTTTAAAGCTTACTGGCATATAAATCCAATTCAAAAGACTGAAAACATGCCAGTTCAGCTTAGCTTTCAGAAGACCAGTCACAAAATGGTTGAAAAGTGAAAAAGTTCTTTGAACTGTGAAAACCCTTTCACATCTTCTATAAAAATGATGTATTTTTTATGGAAACACATTTATGTATTGTAGTAATTCAAAGTGCTTGCATTTTCTCTATACTGTGATAATTTGTGTTATGTCTGAACGGACTACTGTCCTTTTTAGTGTTTATTGGAGAACTATGTGCATTTTTTTTTTTTGAGGGAGTAGGTTTATATTTTTTTCCATGATGTTACCATTTTTGCATCCTTGAATAAAACATACTCCAAAACCTGGTTTCAATGGGTTAGGACAAACTTTGGATAATGCAGTATACCTTCTCCCCACCATCCTGCTCCATGAGTGAACTGGTTATTTCTCTTTAATTTTTGAAATGAAAATAATGTGGGGTTTTTTTTTAAAGACTAAATGGTTCATTAAAATCAAGACACATAATGAAGTAATATAGATGCAACTGTAATACAACTCTACATCAGGTAATGTGTCTCAATCACAAGGACAGTTTTCTTCCTCTGTGGCTTGAGATTTGACTTTAGTTTTGTTCTGACAGGAGAATTATAGCATACGAAAGTACTCTTGTTAATATATTTCATAAAAGTATGAAATTTACTGGGAGACAATAGGCTGAGGAAGCAGCTCTAAGGGAAAAGCGCTGGGGTGCTGGCAGACAGCAAGAAGATGTAAGCCAGCAGTGTGGCCTGGCAGTGAAGGAAGCTAACAGCATTCTGGGCTGTGTCACCTGGCACACAGCCAGTAGATCAAGGAAAGTGGTCATTTTCCTTGACTAAGCAATCATCAGATAATACCTAGCTACTGCATCCAGGTTTGGGTCCCCCAATAAAGGAAAGTTACTAGTAAACTGAAGTCAGTTCCGTGGAGATCATCAGACTTGTTGGGGATTAGAGCACTTGCCCTGCAAGGTTAGGCTGGAGGAATTGTGCATGTTCAACCTGGAGAAAAGGTGGCTTCAAGGGAGGGGCCAACAGCAGCCCCCCCCAGTGACTGGGAGGAGGTTGTTGAGAAGACAGGCAGGTTCTTGATGGTGGAGGGTGAGGTAAAACAGACTCAACATGAAATGAAAGGTTCAGAATGGCCCTGAGGAGAAATTTTTTTCCCCTTGAGGGTGGTCAGGTGGTGGAGCAAGCATCCAGGGAGGTTGTGTCATTTCTGGCCTCAGAGATCTTCAAGACCCAAGTGGATAGAGAGAGCTCTGGACTGCCCTCACAGCTGAGTATATTTTGAGGAGAAGGCTGGCCTAGAGACCACCTGAGGTCCCTTCCAATTTGAACAGATCCTGCTGTGGTACTCCAGCTTAACAACCTATTGATGAGATTCAGCCCGCAGTCTTCTGCCTTTTATCCTGAGGAAGTGCTTCTTTATCTGTTGAGAAATAGTTGGGACTGAAAGTCTAACCCTTATTAAACAAGCATGTGAGTGAACAGTTATTTAATCAAAGGACCTATGCTTCAAATATGATCTTAAGGCCACATCTTCTGTACTTACCTACACTTTTCATGAAGAAAAGCTGCAAGAGAGCCCTCAAACTGCTACTTAGTTACCTTCACTCTAGTGATGGTGCTGGGTAGTAGGTAACTTTTTTGATGTGTTCAGTCATTGCCTTTAGCATGCACAGTTTCAGCTGAGTTTTCCATAAACAGCTGAGAAAATATGTTGAGCTTTTAGCAAATCTCAGACTAAAAATAAAAATAATACCTAAAGATTAGGAAGTGCAAACACTAATATTGAGCTAACGTCATTAATACCTACCAAAAAGTCTTCATTGTAATTAGATTATAATACTGCAATATAAGAAGAAGTATGACATATACATAGTGTGATTCAGTTCACAGAGCAACTACTAACCTTTAAAAATTTTTTCCCCTCTTATAAAAACATGGGGTAATTTCTGAGATTTAGCACAAAATCGCCAGCTAGAAAGTAGATTGTAGAGGGAGTAAAACTCTGAATTTTTCTACCTGTCTTTAAGTTGTTCAGGTGGTTTTGAAGGGTGTCTTTGGGCACAGAGATCCTCAGCCTGTGTTATTTGGGGTAGCATCACAGCAGTAGCTGTTTGCAACTGTCAGTGTGCACACATTTATCCATACAGCAGAGAAGTTCCTGCTAAGAATGTTTTAATGCTAATTAATTGCCTGTGTATAGCAGCATCTTCTGTCAGCTCATCTGGTTCTGCCCATAGTGCCTGCGGTAAGGATGCTGAGTGCTGAGCAAGTCATGTGGAGATAGGGATCACTCTGCAAAACAAGGGCATGTCAATGTGGGAAATGTGATAATGGATGCATGAAGGCTTAGGGTTGATTCACAGTTGGTGGGAAATGAGATTTTAGTCTCCGTGCAGAGGTATATAGAAGGAAACAAGCATCAAGAGTTTGACAGGTGCAATGGGGAATAATGTGGTTTAAAGGTTTATGTAGAGAACTGCTGCTAGTATTAAGTACTGCTAGTCCTGATGAAGAGCTCCCACCAGTAATGGCAAACTGTTTGCAGATCCCTTTTTTTAATTAGCCTGGGGGCCTGCTCTGAGAGTCACTGTTAGGGGCATGTCTGTGTACTGCTGCATGGAATTTTTCTCATGCTAATGGTCCCCTCCCAGCTGCACTACTGTTCCTATCCCAGTGCTTCTTATCTCTTGTATCTAGTTTTAAAAGCAGACACTGTGTTCTTGGGAAATTCTTTATGGCGCAGGAATCTAACACAATTAGGTACTGTGTGGCCATTTAAAGCAGTACAAAGAGTTTGGGTTTGGCAGGGAAGAGGACTACCCCCTTTACTAAGTCAGAGGGAGAGGAAGTGGAATTAGAGTCTCTGAAATGGAGGAAGAAGTAGCCTGAAGGAAAGACATTCTGTTCAAAGCTCTTTTTTTTCTTTTTAATAAAATTATAAGCTATATTCAAATTTTCTGTATAAAAAAGAGTCCCTTTTGCACATCTGAAAATAACCTAGTGTGCCTAGAAATAGCACTTGCTGTGCAGCTGGTTGTGTTTCTTCAAGGCAAGGCATTTTAGAATTAATGGAGTTCAAGTAGCTGAGCGCTTCATAGGAAGAAGGGGAGGAGTAGGGGAAATTCAAGCTGTAAATTTAGGGTGACATTCAGAGAACTTGTATCCAAGACTTATAAAACTTTTCTCTGTTTTAAAAAAGAAGAATTCCTTTAGAGGTGTTTCCTGCTGTTTTCTCTGTTGTTGCTTCTTACTGCAGCTCAGTTGTGAGAGTGTGTTGCTTTTAATAGACCAGACACGCCAGAGAGAAACTACTGAACTCAGAGTTCAAGCCTGTTGATGTTTGGGAATAATGGAATTCTGGGATTTTAAGTTTAACAAATTGTTACAACTAAAGAGAAAAATAAGGAACTCATCTATCTATTGTTTGGCTTTATAGTGTTGTGAAAGTATAGGATGTGTAGATTTAGCGTGTTTTATTTTCTGGCTCTCTAAATGCTTCCCATATACACTGAAATTTTCTTTTAATTTATTAAATGAAAAATGTATTTTAGAATAGTGGAACCCAGCTGTAATCTCATGATGAGAGATCTGTTTTGTTACTTCATGATGCATAATACTCCCATTTATTGGAAAACCACTGCTGAATTTGAAAATCACTCATCCTAGCTGGAGATCTGGAGGAGTTGTTTGAATGGCATAACTCATTCTCTTGTCAAAATTCTTTGTGCTGGATTATCTCTGTTAGACTTGATGTAGTTGCAATGATTGTGTTCTGTTGTGAGAAGATAAAAATCAGGCAATATGAAATATTTTTTTGATATTCTGTATTCTAATATTTAAATATTAAAAATTGGAGAGCCATGTCATTGTTAGACTCTGAAGACGTAATGTGTGACCATGAGAAATGTCTGACAAGGTAGACAAATACAGTGTCTTTGTGTCCTATTGAATTTAAGAATATATGGTCTGTAATTTGTGCTAAATAATCAGTCTGGTAACTGTTGGGTACGAGAACTGGACACATCAAGACAAAAGGCAATTCTCAGAAAACAAAAGCTCAGAAAATATTGCCTCTTTTTTCCTGAGGTTAGTATTTCACAAATAGATTGTGTCTAGCCTTTTGTTTTTAAATGGCTTTAAGAAATCATGAGGACTGATGATTTTGAGGCTATGTCGTCCTGAGATAGTGTTTCCTTTGTGAATGGACCGAATTGCAATTACAACAATAAATCAGTGGATTTAGTTTAAATGCAGTTGCTTAAGTACAGTCATCAAAGAAAGAACTGCTTTTCCTGTGCACGCAGAAGGTGACAGTACCAGCATCTTTAGACTCTTCAGTGAGCTGTATGTTGGCATGCAAGGAAAAGGATTTCATGGAAAAAGCTGTCAACTATGAAGTAGTTTTTGGATGGGGTGGAGGAAGTAATTTGGGTAGTAGCTTGTGCACCTCTTTTGTTCTACATACAGCAGTTTGGGTGTCCACAGCCTTTTGTCTAAAGCCAGATTTTCTGTCAATTCAAGATGACCTCACTGGGATCTAGGCAGCGGAAAACAAAGCTCAAGTTCCTGTACCAGAACTACCTTCAGGAGCAAGTATAAAAGGAAATGTTAATGCCAAACTTGCATTTGCTTCCAGAAGATGCCTGAGAACCTTGTAGAAATCTGTTGCACCGAGTTTAGTGTGAAATGCATTGAAACTTCAAATTTGTCAGAAAATGTTGAAAGTTAGCTGCAAAATAAATTATCATTTCAAACTATCAGTCAGAATATGCCAGAAACAGAGAGATCTTTGAGGGCAATTGGTTTGACTAAAAAATCATGGCATTCTATTTTAATGCAGTTTTGAGAAGGAATGTTTGGAAAAAAAGATACAGAAAGAAGATTCAGGAATTCCCACATGTGGAAATTGGAATAGAGTATGAGACAAAAGGTGTGACTGTGCTAACCCAGTAAGACTAACCCGTATGGTCAGAGTAGAAGAATGTTGACTAGACTTGATTCATCTCAGCTGAAGAGAAATATCTAAAATAGATCAGAGGAAGCTTAAGGTTACATGAGATCAATCTCGACAAAGGCAATACACCAGAATAAAACTCCTGTTTATGTATACTCAAATGGAGTTTTTGTTGGTTGCACCTTTGACTTTGAGTTAACATGAAAAGTTTTTCTATGATACCTTCTAAAAGAAGGAGCTGTTCCTTGAGGGTTAGCAAATTTGAATATGGTAGTCACTTGTCCAATTTGCAGATTTTTTTCTTGTTATTAAACTCAGTGGAGTAAATCTTTCATAATTAACTGTAAAGTACTCTTTACATTGTTGTTCATGTGAAATTTTAGTAGGATTATAATATCCTTTACGTCAGCCTTGCCAGTCTCTGTACTAGGGAGCTTAGTGATTTACGTGCTGGGCAATTAAAAGCATGTTTATAGACTTTTTATCAGTTTTACTATAAATTAAACAAACAAAACACATGTAAGTGGCCTCTTTGTGCAGGTTTTCAGTTAAGACTTGCTTCTGCCTAACCTTGCAGGTGCAAGTTTAGCATTAGTAGTTTAGCATTGCAGCCCCATAAACTATGAAAGCTCAATTAGGTATTTGGGAGCTTTGCATTATAAAACAGTGTTTTATGAAGTCTTTTCAGTAATGTATTTAAAAATATTTTTTGCCTTTCAGTGCAATTTGTTGAGGTATTAAATGCATTCACAATTTTGATCAAACAAGCCAGTACATGCGTTAAGTTGGTTCTTTTGTTACATATTTTCTTATGGTATCTTCTATAACGTGGTAATGGAAATTTCTGAGCTTCACTTCTCAGACAATTCACAACGTCTACGTTAACAGTCAAACAATAAAGCAGAGAGTTGGAAACTTTTAGCTTAGCAATTATATCTTATAAAAACTATTGAACAGTTGAGGTGAGTTATTTGGGTTGTTGTCTTTAGGGATTGTTGCATTGGCCTCTTTTTTTTTGTTTTTTATCCCTGCCCCAAATTGTGAAAGCACGTTTACCTTTCTTAAGTTTGCTTTATATTTGAAGAGAAGTCTGTTGGAGTTTTAGCCTTCATAACAAGAGAACCATCAATTCCTGCTGTCTTTAGCATCTTAAGGAGACTTAGGGGTGGTCTGTGCTACATAATTGGTGTGGAAGGTGTTGTGCATGATTACTGTTGGAAAAATTTCTTTATTAGTAATAGCTGTAGAGCCTTGGCTGAGATTGTTCAAATATTAAATTGAGTTCTGTCGGGTAGTCAGTCTGACGAAGGATACGCTTATTTATTGTATTTTGTGCTTATTATCCCAAATAATGTAACGCAGTGAGCGCTCAAACTGTATTTCAAGCAGCAGCATCTGAGGGTTTTCTTGGCTTTACTGTTTTTTTTCTACCTCAGTAACTTTGCCTAAATGGATTTATTATAAGCTCACATTTTTGTTTCCTTTGCTGTTTTACTGTCAGACTTTCTTAAGTTTATTCTGTAGAAGATGAAAAACCAATCAGACGAAGATGAAATGTGTTTCTTACACTTGAATAAATCAAAATTTCATTTTGAAAAATCAACATTTCATCCTAAAGAAAAAGTTCTCCGTGTTTTGTTTAAATTTATGCAAATTAATAGCCCTATTTATCTTTAGAATACTACAGTCAAAGGGGATTTGTGTATTCATAACATGAGGTTTATGTAAAAAGAAAAATCGCAGGATTAGCAATTTAATTTAGTGGGGTTTTCTTAATAATACAATGTCTGTGCGTTGCCATATCCCTCTTTCCAAAACAAGAATTTTGAGTGTATGTACTATAGTACTGTTACTCTTTATACTCAGAAGCATTTTCACTGTGCTTCCCTGAAAACTGTATTACCTTGTGTTGTTATTTCCAGAATTCTGAAAAGCTGTTGCTCTTTTCTGTATTGAGATTGGAATAGGTACTCGACCACTGCAGAGTGTCTACGAACCAAAAAAATAATGTAAGATGGGGGTGAGGGGCAGGGAATCGTGGTGCAAGTCACATTGTACAGGTTTGTTCACAGATATCAAAGGAGTACAAGAAGCCAATTCCAAAATAAAAGGTGAATTTCGGGTATCTTTTAATTAGTTGAATACTTGTCCTTGCCTTTGAGCTAAAGGTGACCTTGAATATATGTATATTTAGAATTGCCACAAAAAGCTAAAATTGAAGGACTTTTATTATTCCATTTCTGTAACAGTGGGGATGCTACCTACATGTGATTTAATATAAGGATTATAAAGTGAGGAATGGTATAATCTTAGGATGTTATGCTCCCATGTTGGCTGATCTGTGCATACTGTTCTGCAGGGTTTTGGGAAAGAGGCAACATTTTTGTTTCTGCTTTCCAGTACTGGACAATCCTGTAAGCCAGCTGTTCTGGAGGCAGTGTTATTAAAAAGTTTGTCATTACTGTGCGGTCACACTTTAGTTTATTCTAAGTCCAGTTAAAATTATTTCTGTTTTTTTCTAGGAATTTAGAACATGATGAATTAAAGCTCTTTTGAGTGCTTTGTGAGGTCTTGTGTCTTGGTCATGAGTAGTTGATTTATAAGCACTGCAAGGCTGAGCACTGGGAGAGCTCTAAGGTCACTGGAGGCAGTTTTAATTCAGAAGGGATTTTTTGAGTGAAGAATTATTGGATTTTTTTTATACACTAGTGCTTTACAGAATAGGAAATGACTGTCCTATGCATGTTTTATTGGCTTGGCAAAAGCCCAGCAGCAGTTTAAATTGCTGTAGACAAATAATGGGCACGCATCACTTGGTACCTTTCATTTGTAGTCTCTACATGTGTAGTTTTTATATAGTCTGTTTTACATTTCTAGTCTTTGTATATGCATTATGCTCATAAATTGAGTTTTACTGTAAGATTTGTGTAAATACGTGACTCATTGTCTGACTGATTCAAATCTTGACTCTACAACTGTCGGGCAAGCTGAGGGGGGAATTATTCTGCAATTGAAAGGTAAACAGGATTTTCTTTTTGGCTACGCTTTTAAAATAATCTAAGCTTTCTCATGTTATTGTTACTAGATAAGTTATTTGCATCTCATAGAGATTTATTTTAATTTTTGAACGCTTTTCCTGGATTATTTTTTATTATCAGTACTGGTGGGAATCACAAATAATTAAAAATAAAAAAATTAATAATAAAAACTATGCAGAACTTTTATAATGAGGATTGTGATTTCTGTTATTTAAGACCAACAGTCAGCTAGCTGTTTACCATGAATTCATTTTATGCAGAATTTAACTCATTAAGTGTCAGTAGATAAAAAGTTTATCTACTTGAAAGAAATCTTTCCTCCTGTACTTCATATAAAACTCAATTTTCTCAGTAGCAATTTTATGTCTTGTAACCTGCTTTCTCAGTTAAACTGTGCATGTTCCCCCCCCATCAGTTATTCAACAAAAGCGATGTGATGTTTTGTGATAATTAACCACAGTGTATGAATGTATAATTAATTTTATACAGAATAAATACGCTGACTGTTTTAGAGGGGAACTAACGAACTTTTCATTGAAGGAGAAAGCTTAGATTTTCCTTGAGACAGGCTAAATGTCCTGGAAGTTTGTTCATAGCTTGACAGTAAGAGAAAATCCAATGTGATGCTATTTTTCTCATCCGTAAATGAGAGAAAAAGTTTGCAGACATGCAGTATAAACAGCAACGTGAGGCAGTGGTTCATGAGTTGAAACCTCATTTTCAGTGATCAGTTGCCTATTTTTACAATGTTATATAGCACATGAAGTTATGTTCAAAAAGGCATTTACGATTCCCTGCAGTTAGTATTCTACCAAATGTTCTATCTAGTAAATCTGATCCTGTATCTCAATATCAGAATTTCATTGTATTGCACACTGAGCTGGACAAAGGGGAACTAAAAACTGACAACTACCTCTCTTTTGCATCCTTGCAGTGTAGCTAAGAGACTCCTGTTTCACAGTTATAAAACTGAAGCACAAAGGTAAAAGGCACTGAATTTATTTCTTAAACATATGACAAGCTTTAAAAATATAAGCATCTACAAATGTCATCATATTTAGGTGCTTAAGTATCTTGTGAGTCTGGGTAATTAACGCATTACTCAAATCGCCTGGCTGATTTAAAGAGATTGTATCAAGCCCTGAATGAATTTCCATAATAGGAGGAACTCTGCAGCACAAACTATTGGTCTTGTGTCCCAACTGCTGTCCATGGGTATGTCTGCTGTCTTGTTATGACCAAAAAATTGCAACCATAGATTTTCTGGTCAGTGTGATTAAGGATCCAGCAGCTGGTACCACTCTTTTGCGTATCATGAAAGATGGATTTAGTCAGAAAGCTAAGTTTGTAAGTTTGGATTGAAGTGACTGCTGAATTACTTTTTGAACAGGAGAGTTAAGAGGTATATTGAAAAACAGTGCAAATTATGCAAAATACAAAAGTAAGGCATTGTACCTGACAAGTGATGTCTCTAAAAACTGTCCTCCTGGCTAGTTTTCAGTCAGATACTTCATCAACTGTTTGTCCTTAAAAGTGGAATTGGCATTGTTTCCCTGAAAACTATTTTATACAATTCCAACTTACATAGATTTCATACTTCAATTTCTTAAAAGAATACAATATTACAGCATTGTTATATATCTGTAAAATCAAAAGGATTGCACCCTAAGAAAATGTTCATATTGCAAGTTACTGTCTTTTAGTTTGATGTGTTACAAGAGGAACATAAAATTATGTGAAATCTAATGTACTAATTATGTTGGGAGTACTTACCTTCAGGAAGTGAACTCTGAAAGACTGACTGAGTAGATCTTTTTTAATTTCTTGTAATTTATCTTAATTGCATTTGGTTTAAAGTTGCATTTCATTTACTTTTGTTACAAATTTTCTTACAGTTGTTTCTGGGGGGCATATCATGCTTTCCTTTGTTAGAAATTACTAACTGAACTGCAGAATTTAACTTTTTTTTAAACATAAAAACAACATTTTGCTTTTTTTTTTTAAAAGAGAACCATGAGAAGTAAGGCATTGAATGATTGATGAGGAGAGAACCAGGCTTATTTCTGGCCATCTACTAATGCTTTCCGGTAAAATTAATCTTCAGGATTAGGCTATAATAAAATGATAAGTAGCACTCAAAATATATTGGATATACTGGTATGTCATGCGAGCTATTAAAAAAAAAACAACCTAGCACTTCTTAGAAGCTGTAATAGGTGAGGCAGTGGTGAGGAAAGGTAACATTTGTAAAACAGTACATGAGAACCTTCTCAGATGCAACACTGACAATATTACAAGTGAAACTCCCCCATTCCATTTGTGTTGAGTTTGCAGTATAAGGGATGAATATTATGGCAACTTCAATGCTTGTTCAGTTTGAATGTCTTATAGTTCTGTGTCAAATTCAGCAGTGTAAAAGATAAATGTAGAGCTACTAACAGAAATTGTGTTGTAGTCTTAAAGGGGTCTCCTGTGTTAGAAATCCTATAGTATAAGGTACAGGCATGGTTAACGAAGGACAGATAGCTCAAATCCCAATCAAATGGAATTTTTTTATAATTACTATTTTGGAAGAAGACTTCTAGAAAGAAGACCTGTTTAACTTTGTGATCCTGCTATACTGATTCTTTCAGTACATTCAAAGGAAGTAAACAGTTTTTATTGCTGACCTCAACTACTCAAATATTTCTACAGTACCAGTTGACTGCCCCCATCATTTGATCAAAGTTACTTTTCTTGTGCTTAAGTGATCATATCCTGCCATTTAAGTGGAAAAGCAGGAATGAAGTGTTTTTAGTAAGTGCAGTTTTGCAGAGACCACATGTTCCAGAAACCTCTCTCTGCCATTGTTGCAGTAATATTTAATATTGCAAATATTAAATTATATATGTTTGGAATCTTTTGGTATAGCTATTTCATTGGCTCATATCCTATTTAGTTCTATTGCCATTACAAAATACTGTTTGGCAATATTTCAGATTTGCCTTTAGCAACAGTTAAAACAACATTTTGCAGTAGCAATTGTTAATTTACCTCTAATTGAAGTAAGATGTAGTATTGCTGTTTCTTCCATATTTTTGCAAACTTGATTCAGGAGAGTGACATGTTTTGGTTGAATACTTGTGCTGTGCTCCTATGATGTTTTCTCTTTTTGAGAAATATGTCTTGTCTGAGTATTGGGTTTTGCCATACTTTGTCAGTTCTGATCTCCAGGATGTAATGTCCTGAAACAGTTAACTAACGTTAAAAATATTTAAAAACTATATATTAACATATTGAAGTGCTCAGAGATTATTTATAAAATCTAGAACATCACCCACAGTGTGTCTGTCACAGATGGAAAAAAATGAATGTATTTAAAAGTGTGTAGTCCATTGAATAATTTTATTGACCTAAAATCCTACTCAAGACTGCCAGAAATTAAGAGTTTGTCTTCAGTACTGGATGTGAATTCTCTGCAACAGAAGCATAAGTCCCATTAGGCAGGCAGGCAATTCTTTGTTGCCTGCATATCAGAAGAAAGTAATTTGCTTTGGTTTTCTGAGAATGTGACTGGATTGTGCAGTTTTAACTTCTGTATTTGGTAGACATCAATATATATGCCACATTCTTAGTCACTTCCAGAATGAATGTGCTAGAGAAACTTGTAATGTGTGATCAGATTTCAGAAAAGCCAGAGGTTGGCTTGCAGTCTGTTTCCAGACTGTTAGGTGTACAGGTTATTTCATGTCTTCATGATACTTATGTGTGTTTAGACTGGCTGTTTTCATTAAGTGATAAGAACTAATAAAGACTAAAGTGATGTTCTGTGTGGTCAGAGAGGTACCTACAAGGCCTAGCTTTTCAGTGGAAATGGAATAGCTGTATTTGATCACAGGTTTTTATTCTTCTAGTACCTCATAAAAGTACTGGCATCCAGCTTAACATTGGATTTTTTCACAGGTTCACTGGAGGAAGAACGTGTTCATATTTTAAAATACCAAGAAAAGAAAATAATTCTAACTTTGCTCTTGTTGTCTGTTCTGGCCTTAAATGTGCTAGCCACATCCCATGGGTAAATCTTCTCACACTAGTAGAATGCGTCTTGCCTGCTTAATCAGCCTCTTAATCAGTTTCTCACTTTGCAGTAGAAGTTACTGGTGTAAGAGTCAAGCCAAGATGTAGGCTTCCATATGAACGAGAATCATGGTAGCATCTTCACACTTCACTGTTCTTCCAAGCAGTGCAAATGGCATACTCTTCATCATGAATACAGGGCAAATTAAATTTCAGGAACTACCACTATTGTTTCAACCACATGCATGTGTTGAGACAAATGGAGTTGGGAAAGCATGATGTAGTATATAGTAACTTCCTTGTGCTGTAGTCTTATATATTATTTTATAAGAGTCAACACGTGTTATAACAACATTTTATAACAAACAGGTCAACACACACAGCAATTTTAATAGTATGAGTTGTGGTAACAATGTGGATAATGTAATGACTGAGACCAAGTGGTGGAAATATGTAGTAGCAGTTTTTCATAATGATTTTTGTGTTGGGGGCGTAGAATACAAATTAGAAAGAATTTAACTGCTTAATCTGGTCAAGTGTAAAATTAATTCTAATATGGCTTAAGTGAAACAGTAAGTTTGGTATAGTTGAGAAGCAATTTAAAGAAAACTCTGGATACTGAATTAATCTTTCAAGTTTATGATCGCATTTTGTTGAAGTTATTTCATGCTACACCTCCTAAGAATGCCTCCTTAAATTGAGATGCCCATGTTAAGTGAAGGTATTCATTTTACTGATGCTGCATTATAGAATTTAAATGGATAACTGCTGATTGTTAAATACTGTATGTGTTTAAAAATTTACAATGTCTCTTTTAAACATAGTAGAAGAAATACACAGACAAAAACATGTGAGTAATAAGTGTTTTGTCCCATCTACCTTTTGACAGGAGAATTAGATGACAGAGAACAGGCAAAGCTGGAAGTAAAAGTATGGGATCCAGATAGCCCCCTTACTGACCGTCAGATTGACCAGTTTTTAGTTGTAGCACGGTAAGATTAAAATCCTCTAATAAAAAAAAATCCTTTTCTTTTTCCTACTTTTGATTCCCCTATATTGCATTACTCAACTTGTTTGCCATTTTGTGAGCCCTTCTCTTTCCCACAGTTAGCTAAAAGAGAAAATCAGACCATAATCTTCTGCTTGTATATTGAAGCTACCAATAGAGAAGAGAGAAAAAGAGAGTGAGTTTTGGAATAATGCTACACTGCCTGTATTTCAGGTTCTGCTTCAAATGTAGACATCAGTCTGTGCTCCCTTCACACTAAATCAAACAGGACTACAGTGCTAATGTTTCAGTTTTATCTTACATTATGGAATTCCAAGTGCTGTAATATAAAGAGTAGAAATAAAGAAAATGTTTGCAAATGAAATGGATGCAGAACTTGTCCAATTTGCATATAAGTTGAATAATATACAGTGCAATTATTTTCAATGAGTGTTGAAATTAAAGTTTTTAAGCGATGCATTTCTTTAGTGAAAAAAAAATCTGGTCAGTTCAATTTTATAAATAAACATTTGAATATGCAGATTTACGAGAAGAACATCAAAGCCTTTGGAATTCATGAACACCTTTAAAAAGAATTTCTCTGCTTTAAAAAACTCCTCAAAACTCTATAGACTTCTTACTGAAGAAAAACTGTACACTCATAAGATACAGCATGTCTTGCCTGTCCAGTAATTCATACTTACAAATATAGTACAAATGGTACTGTTCTTACGATGGCAGAGAACTATTAATCACAGCCAATGTAGGGATTTTATCCTGAATCACTCCATCTCTTGTATTTTCAGTAGCCTGGTTGCAGAGTTTAGTCTCAAATTTTAGGCAAATAATCCTTTTACGTTGTATCCAGTTTCTGTTCTTTATTATTTCACTGTTTCGAATAAAGTGGTTCAGGAAGGAAATGAGGAAAAAGAAGTTGCTGTATATTTTCCAGTTTATGTGTGTGGTGAAATGAGTTGCCAGTTCATTGTTTTACACTTCAGATGTAGATCCATCTGGGTTTCTTCTTTCTCCCCCACTTTGTAGTGCTGTATCCTTTCTGTACAGTAGTAAAAAATGCCTGCCCCGTTGAATTTCCAAGCAAGCCAGAGGGGCATAGATGTGAACATGCATCTGCTCAGAAGAACACAGTGTCTAGTAGATGGTCCATAGAATGGAGCTCAGAAAACAGAACTACTTCTGTCACCAGCAGTAGAATACCTGGGTGTGTATGAGCAGACCATTATGGGGAGCCTTAAAAATTCTATCTGTGTGAAGATTATGTGCATTTTTGCAGAGTTCATTGATTGATTGCCTTCACATCCCTCCACTCCCCATTTTGGAGCTATTCCATGGAGTTGAAGTAGTATACTGTGAAGCTGAAAACATTCTCAGAGGAGTGTACCAGTAAGCAGGGTAGTGACAGAATAAACAAAATTTTTAGAGAAAAATCCTTGTCTCTTTGTCCCTTTGCTTGAGACATCATGTGCAGTGCTGTGCCCTGACCAAGACTGTATTTGTTTAGAAATTGATACATTTCTAATTGTAACTATCCAAGAGCTTGTGGCAGGCAATCAGTAATGACCAACTGTCATCAGATGTTCCTCAGATATTCTTCTGCAAAACTTTGTGCATATTTGTAAGCTGCTTTTGAACTGACAAAAACTGTTTCCAAGCTTCTATATGCTTGTATGCACAGGCTGCAAGATAACATTTCTGTTGCATTAAGTACTTCCCAGACACATTTTCACCAATTTCTGGAGAAACAGTTCTCCTATGATGATTGTGGCAGCTCTAAATCCAGTGTGTTGTGTGCTCACATGTAAAGGCTTTTATTTTACTGGACCATTAAAAGCTACTTGAGTAACTGGAGTTGGTGTTATGATCTGGTAAACTCTGCTTACAGACTCAGAAGATATTTCTGCTGTGGCCTAACTGCAATTCACTGGGCAGTGGCTGCACCAGCTGGATTTCCAGTGAGAATGGTGTTTTTGTGGTTCCTGGAAGTTACATTTAGTTTTGCAAACTTGAAATTCTGGCAATAAGAACTTACTACTAAATGCTTTCCTATATATGATTTTGGTTAAGTGTGTGTATGCTAGCTTGTATTTGAAATTTTAAAAGCATTTTTCATGTGATCTTCTAACATGTTACATCAAAGGTGAGGAGTATTTCTTCTGGAGGAAGGAAGAGTTGCTTTTATCCTTGTAGGCTTTAGCTTTTTCAATCACACAAACATGCTTTGTTTTTTTTTTAGAAAGTGTTCAAACACTTTTTTTTGTATTGCCCATTTGCAGGAACATTTCGAATTGTCCTAGGATGTGTAGCTTTCCCAGTCTTACAAGGCTTGTTTACTTGTTTCTTAACCTTGAGCTCCCTACTTGCTTGACTGTGGATTTACGAGTCTTGAAAGTACGTTATTGCTACTACTGAAGCATAATTTGGGCCAGGGCCTCCTGCTTGAACTAGCAAAGCATTTGTTAGGAAAAGCTTGAGGCATCAGACTAATGTGTTCTGTTTTGGAGTTTGTTTTTTTTTTTTTGGGGGGGGGGGGAACACACTGTCATTTACACTTTGGCAGTGAGAACTCCAGCACTATTTTCTACTCAATTCAAATAAGATACACAGCTTCTCCAACCAATTTTTGTTCTGTCACAAATATTGGCAAAAGCTTCTGAGTCTGCTAGCTTCCAAGAACAGGACTCTTAAGAAGCTGCAACAGCATTTGAGATCTGTCTGTAGTGAGAAATAGTAAAATACTGTAGAAGTGGATTGGTAGAATTGAAATATTTGGTGCTGCAAATTCTGAGCAGTTTTGGTTTTAAGCTAACTCTGATCTGGTCCTTTGGACTCAATATCTAGGAGTATGTGGAACTACTGTTCAATTTGACAGAAATCCAGTTTCTACGCTACAAAGTGCCTTCTAGTGTTTGTAAATTGCAGTAGACAAAAATGCTGGGGACAGTAGCTTTAAAAATCCATTCCTAATTTGAACTGAAACACTGATACTTATGCACCCTGTTTTTTCCAGTCGTCAGTCTGTCATTCTTAATATACAAGGAAGACTTCACTTCCTTGTGAGATCTCATGTTCTCTTTTTGTGTTCCACGTTGCATAGTATTAGCAAATAGAAACCTTCCTATTGTCTGTATAGCATAATAGTCTTGTCTTTTTTTTTTTGTTTGCTTTGTTTTTAATTTGTCAAGGAGTCTAAAATGGTTCTGACCAGACGCAAATGTGGTAGAAGTTGTGGGCTCGTCTGGACAGATGCTGAGAGCCATACACCTTACCCTTTGTTTGTTTTTTTGTTTTATTTTCTATCTGCTAGTTTGGTCTATACTTCATTAAATGTTAAGTTTTTTTGTACATTCTAGCTCTATTTCTGTACTTTATGATGCAGTGAAACAGTTAACTTAGTTTTTATTCAGTTTCATCTAACTGGATTATCATTGCAGTCTTCTGAAGGGAATGTATCTCTAAATCAAGATATTTTCCAGACACTTGTGGTCCCAACTTATCTCACCTAAAACAGAGTTTTGGAGACTAATTAAAATAGCCTTGAAGCAACACATCTCTACCTTAAAATTTTGTTATTTGATTACTTGGAAATTAAAATGGCATTGCATACCTCTGGCTAACATAAAATTTCTCTTCATTTGAACACCTGCTTATTTTTAAATTTAAAATCACAGAAGAGTGGAAAATTACATTAGTCATTTTGAATTAGAGCTTCACGCTTTCTGTGTTTTTTCCACTTTCCCATTTTCTCTAGGACCGTGATTATATTCATTTTCTCTTGGTTACTATTGATTTAAGTGCTCATGGTATATGAAGGCTTATTTGTTACATTTATTTACCTTACAGTGAGGAAATGAACACAGCAGCTTCAACTAGCAATGTGTCTTTCATCATATTGAGGCAAAGAATACACTCATCGACTGAGAACAATAAGTAAAAACACTTAAAAGTGTGCTCGAATTGTAATTCAGTGTAGTCACTGGCAGTACACAAGACCCCCAAAGCTTGTAAATGAAAATAAATATGAAAGTCACTGACTTGGAAAGCTTCAGTAGTAGTATGCTTCTGGATTCTCTTTAGATGGTAAGAAGTCAGAGGTAATGAAATGTAATGGTAGAACTATAGCATAAAATTATGCAATAAAGGTGCTGAAACATCTTCATGCCAATGCAGCACTCAGAGAACTAGTTGTTGCTAGTAAGGTGAATTACAGCACCTAATGGTAGGCAGATGGTTTGGCAATAACAAGGAGAAATATTTTCACATCGGGTTTACTAGAAGTATCAAAAATACTGTGTTTCTGCCTGTCTGTCGTGCTTGGCCAAGACACATTTATTCATTTGTACATTTTCTGTCACTGTATTTCTTCTTGACCAAACTAATTTGAAAACCACTAATTCAGACTTGAAGCTGAATTTCTTTTTGAATCTTTTTTAATGAATTTTGATCTATTGCACTACACAAAAATGTGCAACAGTCTTTTCAAGAACCTGCTTTTGGGGGGGCTGTAAATCTCCTCTGTGACCGTGAAATTGCAGGAGGGAGTACAGATGATCACTTAAATCATATCCTGTGAATTAAACTACTTGTATGAATCAGTTTCTGTTTGTTTTGAAAGATTTTGCATACATTCTAATTCTATAAATTTAGTAATGAAAGGGAAGTTGTTGTGCATGGGGAATGTTACATGTAATGCTACCTAACTTTGAGAGTCTTTCAGAGAAAGAGTAGTGGCAGGTGACCTCGATGTTTATCGTTATCACCTCCCTTTGTGCTCTAGTTATCTGAAGTGGTAATAATGAAGCATAGCATTGTACAGACAGTTGCTTAGAAATGCAAGGAAGATGCATCTTCTGGAACAGCATCATTTTACTGAGTATGTTCTTCATGTCAGATTTTGCATTATCCAGTAGTAAAAGTCTCGGGTATTTTTTCAACTTAAATTAATATTGTGCTGATGACGTACATCTCTACTGAAGAAATATTTTTTCCTTCTTTCCAAGATTTTAAGTATCAAAAGACTCTCTGTTAAGAATAAATCAAATATTAATTGGCTGCTTGTAAAATGCTGTAATTGATAGCAATCTAAGAGGTCATCTTTTAGAACTGTTTCCAGCTCACAGTGAAGTGGAACATTTATGAAATAATAAGGAAAACAAAAACCTTCCCTAGTCTGTAGGTAAGCATCAAAGATCCACTTAATAATCTTCCTCAGAAACATTAACTCTGAGGTGAAAATTAGGTCTTATTCACTATTGTGCAAATACGTGAGGAAAATTGTGAATTTGAAGGTTCATCTATGCAGAGAGGTAGTTTGCCTTAAACATATTTGTCCAGACTATGCCCATTACTCTTATCACTGAAACAGAGAAACAAAGTGTAAAAGTTCTGGTCTTTTAAGATAATTAAAACAATGAAAACCTAATTAAGGTAACACTGGATCATTTGGTCTAGCCCTTAAAGCTTTTATACCTGCTTGGTTATACAGCCTGTGCAGAGAGTGCTCTCTCTGCTGATACCACCAGTTGTTGTTCTTGTAGATCTCTCTGCCACGTGTGCAATTCACTGCATGCCTTTTGGCATTAGCTTATTTTGGGAGGCCTGGAGAGTATTAGGTTCTGTTTGAAGTCTCAGTATTTTAATTATTTTTTGAATAATTAATTTATGACTAGCTTGCTGAGAACTTTTTCTAATGTGAATGTATGATTGTTATTAATTAATTAAATGTTTTCAAGTAAGTATTTACAGGGTTTTTTTTATTCTGCAAGTTAATAGAATATCTACATTACATAGCCTGTTTAAAAGAAAAAGTGGGTACTTTGATAGCACGTAGGTGAAGACAATGGTGTGTCTTCTAGACATTGACATTGTTTATTTTGGTAGGCTTTTTTCTCCCTTTTCAGATTTTTTAAATAATTATTTAGTATTATTAGGGGAAAAAATCATGCAAGGATAAATTACAAAGGAAACGTTTAACCTTTGTATAAATACGTTCCTCATATCTAAATTTTAAATGTAAAACCATTTTTTAAAAGGTATTTAAGTGATTTCTAAAATTAATACTGAATTTATCTTCAGATTCCATGGCTATATTATACAGAGCACTGTAAATCACTGTTAATGGTTTGAGACTAGTTACCGCTTAAGAACCAAAATCTCTAGAAGCTCGGCACTCCTTTGGATTGTCTGAAAAATTCACCATTTTTCAAAAGTTTCCAGAAAAAGGTGAACTGGAAGTTGCATTGGTTTCAACGTACAGCCACAAACAAATGCACCCCTGTCCCCTGCCCCAACATGGCACACTGCCTGGGTTTTACCGTGGTTCTTGCTTGTTTTTTCACTCACGTACCCCACGCTGCCACACAGCGATCCTCTCATACTCACTACAGCACTGGAAGTAATGTCAACTACTTCATCAATTCTTATCTCTTTATCACTTACTCAGAATAAACCTAGCTTTATGTTTGTGTCTTAATTTTGACTTTACATACTGGACAACATAATTCATATATGCTTGGGCTCTGAAGTCATTCTAAAAACTTTTATATAGTAGAGCGTCACTTGTGAGGACATACTCTTTTGTAATTTTCATAGCATATTCTGATTTTATTTTAGAAATATGGTCAAAAGAAAATAGTGTCTATTAAGAAAAAAGAAGATAAGCTAGTAGGTAGCAGCAGGAGGGAGATACATTCATACTGAATGCTGCTTCACTGATTTGAACAGTAGCAACAGAGGGTTCACAGGAAAGACTGTTTAGCTACAACCCTTATCAATGCCAGCGTGTTTAAAGGGGTAGACTGACTATCAGGAAGTGTGTTCACAATGGAGCCTTATTCTCAAGACTGATTTGTGGGCAAATACTGTTTTATGTACCACCTAACTTTCTGAAACAGAAAACAGAGTGTACATGTGTGTTCTTGTCACGTATTTGCCATTTCTGCAAAGAGGGACCAAAGGTTGTGGAATCAAAGGTTTGAATAGAATGTATTTATTCCACAACCTTTAGAAATATAAGCAGTTATCATCTGAAGTGTGTGAATTGCTCCTGTTGAATCTTAACTGTGTCTTGTAAGTTTTTGGCATCAAGTCTGAAACATGCATTCAGTGTTCAATGTTTTGAGAATCAAGATAAAATTCCAATAATAGATGTTATTACCAGTTTCTGCACAATCAGTAATACACCTTAGTAAGTTAAACTCTTGATGCACGTTACATTACTGCTGAGTATCACATTTTTACTACGCAGTAGTGCGATGCTTTGAATGTGTTGATCTCAGTCAGTGGCATTCCCCAATTGTATAATTTTTCACTTACGATTTGTATGGAGTGTAATTGCTGAGTGAGGCTCCAGTCCTTAGTCCAGAAGCTTAGATTGTATTAAAAATGTTCAGTGAGTACATGAGTCTTTGAATTTAGAAGGACTTGAATCGTGTCATAACTGCGACAAATGATTTTTTTCTAGTATCAGTGACACACTGCACCTTGAGTAATTATGCAACTCAGGGTACTGGAGCAATTTCTGTTATTTAATAATCATGTGTTGCTGCATCATTGCTCATTTCCTGTATGATATGCTGAGTCCAGTCAAATCCTTTTAGCCATTTTTCCCTTCACTTTGCATGATTTATGGGTGTGCTTCCAAGAAAAGTTTGCAGTTTAGAATGGTCACTGTCACACTAATTCTCCATCTCTTTTCCTTATCTTTTATTGCTCTGGTAAGCATTAACAAATGCCATGTACAATTCATCAAGAAAAATTGAAAACAAACAAAAAAAAGGTTTGAAGAAAAAAGTGGCCATTTCAATATGTTGGGATGCTTTTATTAAGTAGGCTGAGTGTTCAGTTTATTTCATTATTACTTAAAATCCATGACAAAAATAGGATTTTGAAGGTACCTTACCCTAAGCTAATATGGTTTCTTTGCCTCACTAATGGAAGTAGTAGATGTGCATTACTGAAGTGAATATAATTGTTACTCATTTCCTCGTGGGAACGTGGTTACCCCCTTTATAAAACGTATTGTAATTTCTTAAACAGTGTTGTGACTTTTTAATTTTAAAAATAATACTCATGGTTGTAAAACCCAAACTGAATAGGATCTTTGACTTCATATTTAATAAAAAATTGGTACACTAAAAGTTGGTACATTAGAATTCTCTGAGTCTCTTTTGTTTCTGTGCTATTGTTCTTACATCTAGGTTGTTATTTTGGGGGGTGAAGGTCAGAATTTTTACTATAGTGTTTAGCGATTTGTCTTTATCAGGTTTTCTGTTGTTAGCAAAGATCTGAAATCTTGAGAGTAACAACATGTGACTTTTATTTTTAAAAGGACGCTTTTATAGATGTGACATAGTCTGATAATAATAAAGAGCTTACATCTTTCTGTGCATTTACAGTCTGCTGTTTCTCTGTTGTAGTGCCGTTGGCACGTTTGCTCGAGCATTGGACTGCAGTAGCTCTGTCAGGCAACCTAGTTTACACATGAGTGCAGCAGCTGCTTCCCGAGACATCACACTGGTAGGTGGCTTCTTAGAAACCCTACAACTTTTTTTATATCTGTGAATTTCACAGTATCTGTTACTCCAGAGTCCTTGTCCTCCGGGTATCTGCTTTTCCTGTAGATACCTGCATGCAAGGTATGCATGTGTATGATAGATAAGCTTGTGTTCTTTGTGTAAGCATAATGGTGCTGCCCTTGCAATCATGCTGTGAATCACTGGACTTTAGCTGAAAAATAATTAAATACAACATCTGCATATGTGATAATTTGCACAGCAGCGTGGATAATACACATTGTATAACAATTCCCTCAGTATAATTGATCAATAGTGTGATTTAAAGTATGTGGTAATAAAGCGGATTAAAAATTGTTTAGATCATGTTCTGTACTTGATGTGTGTCAGTAAATTTTATAAATCATAAGCAGCCTGACTTTGTAAGGAACTTCATGAGCATTTTAATTGGGATATCCTTAGGATGTTTCCTTAGGTTGTTAAGTATTCACTGTAATGTAAGCACCTGCATCTTTTAGATAAAGTTAAAAATATGCTAATTACAGACCAAAGTTTATTTCTCTGTATGTTCGTATCAGCTGAGATGACAAGATGTGCTAAGGTAATAAAAGCGTGAGAAGAAAACTATGCAAGAAGCAAAAAATCTTACTGCTTCATTAGAATCAAGTTTGACTTAGGTTTTCAAAGACTACAGAAGGAGTTGTTTCTTATTCTAAGTATTTGTGTACAGAATAATGAGGGTGATAATTAAGACTAAAGTAGATCTGCTGTTCATCAGATCCTTGAGTATTTGAACTAGACGACACTCAGTGAAACTAACAAATCAGTTTAAAATAGTTAAGCTACTGTCTTACAAAGTGGCTAGAGAGCTCCTGGAATTTATTTAACACAAAATTTTGTGGGAACAGATGATATCAGCAGGTTAAAAAAAGAGGTTAGAAAAATAATGGGCTTTGGGTCCATAAATGGGTACTGAGGAGAACTAGAGGAGTTGTACCGTCTAGCATTCCTAATTCTTAAGGTTTGTAGATGCTGGTGAAGGAAATGGGAATTGACTCGAAGCTGTGGTTAGACTTGAATACTTTCTCAAAGTAACATCCCTTGGTGCTGCTGTCAGAGACAGAATGGTTGTTTAGATGGATGACTGGTCTGATTCAGTAGGGCAGTTCTTAATATTCCAGAAAGAAAATTTCATTAGTAGTATAGAAAAATATTTAATTTCTTACATTTTGCGGTGTTCTCAAAGGCTATTAAACAGGAAATTGATTAAGTCTGGATTACAGTAATGTAGTAAAGGCAGTGGCAAAATGTAATGTTATCAGTAATACTCAATGAGTTTTCTGTTTCACGCTTGGCAATAGGACCTTACCAACACGATTCTATTCACATTAAGAGCTTTATTTTTTCCATAAAAATAGTACTTCAGTTGAACATTTTTCATTTTATGAAGATTTCATTGCGTTAAGAATTTCTAATATATCCCACACATTGCATACATTACTGTATTCAGTGATTAATAGAATAGATTTATCCTTACAGCAGTTTCTTCTTGCTTGAAAGTACATACGCAGTGCTGCTAATAAAGGGATACATTTAGTGTTTGAGTGCCATATAAATGTTTCTCCATTGCAAATGATCCATTAAGTTCTATTACACTTAATGAAAGGCATATCTTAGTATGAGGCACCAGAGGAGCTGCCCCAGGTTTAATTACTCATGTCTGTCCCCATTTTCCTACCCCATCAGCTTTTTAAAGCCCTTCTCTTTTGCTCTTTGGCAATGTACTTCCTTTTAAGCTAAGAAAAGACACATTTGTCATTATAGTAGGGTTTTTTCCAGACATTCCCATGTTAATTGGGAGCATATTTTCAGCAGCACTTAAAGTTAGAACAGACATTTGCAGAAGTTGTGATGTATCTTATTTATGCTTTGGAAGGGCTGTAGGTGCATAATGCCAAGAAAATTGTACTGTCTGTCATCTTAATGCCAGGCAGATAACCCTTGCACCTGAAGTGCTATTAATGGAATTTCCGTACACCACACCTGTGTCTTTCCAGTGTTCCTAATTAGTTGTTTCCATTAGAGATGACTGTAAAAAGACTGATATGGAAAAAAATCACAAACACAATTCAGAGTGGATGTACAAATTAGGGAGGTCTTACAGATTCACAAGAAGTGAGAGGTTACTTTCAGGCATCCTTACTTTGAAAGTCAGGGAAGGTAATAAGGCAAGGCAAGAAACTACCAGTGCTTTTCGAAAACTCTACTGAAAGACATTAAAAAATATGTGTTTACCTTCTTAGATGATAGTAAATGTTGTTTTCTTACAGTGATAAAGACTCATGAGACAAACAACCAACTGAAACTTGCATTTCTGCCCTTCTCGGAGGCAGTGTTTTATTTTGTAATTAAAATTGATCTCTGAGAGAAACTGGGAAGACTGCCTGTTTTAGATTCCTAAACGTTGCAGAGAGTGTACACAAACTATGAGAGCCTTTAAAGCAAAGCGGGTTGATGGAATCACTTGGTCCTTGTGGTGGCCTTGTTCAGAAGAGCCCGTGCTACTTTACTGTAAGAACATAAATGCGGTTTTGGAGGTCTCCAAAATAAAAAGCATGAACAGATTTTCCTTTGCATTTTGACAGCCAGCTTTATAGTGAGTTTTCTTAGGCTTCCATATATGTTGCTGCTAAGATAAACATGCTTAAAATTTTACTGAATTACAGAATTCATACTCTGTGTTCAGTTTGAGTGCTTTGTAGGCAGCAGTTCAGTCTAGTTCAGTTATCTGACTACTGCAATTGCAGCTGTTCTGGGAACTGTGTGTTACAGCTTGTTTTCAGCATACCCTTGTCATTCGGTTTCTTCCTAGCTGCGTGCTGTCTTTCCTTGGCTTTTGATGGATAGTTTCTTCCTTCACTTGCTTAAATTTGGGCTTGAAGTTCCTTCTATTTGTTTGGCTAATACCTTTCTCCTGGGGGAACCCATATCTGTGCTGGGCAGTATGCTCTGGACTAGAGTTCTTAGGGGTAGGGTGGTTCTTCCTCTGTTCTTCAAACTCCAATTTGGGAGAGGCAACACTGGGTCTTTCAAGCCTCCTGCTCCTTAGGTATCTGTCTGCTACCCACTAGTTGCTTCTGGCAGTCCTCTTATCCTTGAGTCACACAAATAAAAAGTAGATGCTCCAGACTTTTTGTCTGGGACTCTACTCCTGTCTTCAGGCTGCTCTTGCTTTTGCTAGCACAGTTTATTCCTTGCCATTTGGCCATTTGATTGCAGGTGAGGGCTGACAAACCTGCAGAAGGCAGAGGGTGTTATCGTGGGAACTCATCAGTGGTCTTCTGTCACAGAACAGCTCAGCGAAGACAGTACTTCTCCACAGAGTTCATTATGAATCTTTTCCTTCGTAGTATCAAAAAAAGTTTTATGAAATCAGATGTTCATTATAGATGGAAAAATTAACATAAGGCAAGAGCAAGATCCTGATTTATTCATTTCCACTGTAATTTTTCAGAAAGTCGGTATCAGTGAATAGATCTGGATTTGGCAGCTGTTCAGAAAATGCCTGGTATATACTGTTTTTCCACAAGGGCTGCAATTTAACAAAGGTTTAAGCCTTTGTAACATACTGTAAGGGTTAAATCTTTAAGCCTGTTTACTCATTGCCTGAATACTGAGCAGTAAACCAGTGGTTTCATTTTACATTCTTCAATCTGAAGATTATGGATTTTGGACATTACATTTTATATTTGCATATTAGAATACTTCATTTTAACAATAGCTTTTTCTCAAGGCTGGTAAATTTGACTTGAACCATAAGTGAAATGACATATTGTAAGATAATAGTGACATTACTTCTTGCAGATTGAAGAATCTTGTGCTTGATAGCTTTCAAAGAGGCATACTGAAAGCTGGAGAAGGACTTCAGCCACACATAGGAGATGGCTAAATACGAGGAGTATTCATTATTTGCAGTACATTTGTGTGCAGAAGCTCCACTGGAATTGCTCTGCAAGTGCTATACTGACACATAATCCAATAACATTCTTTCCTTAAAAGTCTTTGGGTGCCCCCTCTCCTGGAAGGATTTTAGGGCTGTTGGAGAGAGTGCATACTGCAGTTATACCTCATCATTGCTGTGGGACTGACAGGTCCCACCTATTTGGAGGGAGCCTGATGTTACACAGTCACACACTTACTGTGCTTTATACCTCTAATACCTCCTTCAGCACAACAATGTAAGATTGTGGTGATGGGGGCTTTTGGGATGCTGAGTCAGAAAGGCTTCTTGGATGTTGCTTGTTTTCCCTGTGGTGTAGTTGTGATGTAGTTGCTTGCTTTTCATATTCCCCATTGTTTGTTAGTGATGGGAGCATTCAGTGTTACCTTTAAAGTAAAATGCTATGACTTGTCTGATTTCTGTTTTCCTCTTTTATAAAGGAAAGTGAAGTAACCAAAGAAACGTTTTTTACCCATCTCTGACAGCAAAATTTAGCAAGAGACAAAAATCTTGCTTGTTTTTCTGTATGCTGATAATGAAACCAGTAAATTAATTTCCTTGCCCAGCAATGAGAATATTGAGCACATGTTGTTTCAACAGCTATTTAGCTAGTATTTAGAACTTCTGTTAATTGAAAATGGCCCCTCAGTCAATATATGTCACTGTCTCTATGGCGTTACTTGGAACCAATTTCTAGCAACTGAAGATTCTCTAGAAATGCTTGGTAATAGTTTGCATGCAACTAATAATGTCATTTTTAGTAAACATTTGATAAGCCATTTCCTTTCCCAAATCAAGCAATAACTGATCTATTTTCCTCATGTTCCACAGCAGAAAACCTATTTTATCAAGGTAGATTATAAATTTAGCATTAGTTGAGGCTTCTTGCATGGCTTATAGAAAGTAATACATTGAATTTGCTTTAAATGAAATGGACTATAGTCTATTTAAACATTTTTTTTTATTCTCTGTGCTAGTTTCATGCAATGGATACACTGCATAAACACAACTATGATTTGAGCAGTGCCATCAGTGTTCTAGTGCCAGTTGGAGGGCCTGTCTTGTGTAGAGATGAAATGGAAGAGTGGTCAGCATCAGAAGCTAGTTTATTTGAAGAAGCACTGGAAAAGTATGGCAAGGACTTCAATGACATTCGACAAGACTTTGTAAGTACAAAAGGAGTACACTATTCTGTTACTATGTTTTTGCATGGGTGAGCATAACTACTTTCTGTAGGTTTGGGAGATTAGGTAGAGGAGAAGCCTGTGTAGCTGATCCATGTAATTAGCATACATACGCATTTTAGCAGGTTGCAAGTCAATATGCTTTCTTGTTCAGTGCCGTTCTTTGGAAAGATGTTGACAGAAGATAATCTGTACAATGGTTTAATACTAGGTAGGATGTCTTGTGCTGATGTGTTTTGATAAGGATTTTACAAGCGTCTGAAAAGGATGCTTCAGAACTTTTCCACAATTTGCAGTGAAATTCATTAGCAGCTACCTGTCTGACTCCCTTGAGTCTTTTTGGAAAGCCAGGGTTTCCTTCTCTGGTTACCAGAGAAAAATTTATATTAAGATACCTTTTAAAGTGCACTACAGGGAGTTATTTTGACATATTATGTATTTTGGCACTTCTGAAAACTAAAGGAAATGTTTTCCATTATGTTCTAACTACACTGGTTTTGGTACTGAAGTATCAGACTATAGGGCAGCAAAGCTTTAACTTGCTGAATTCTAATGCAGAGTAATTGAAATAAATTGATTCTAACACTGATTGCTGGAATTCCTAGTAATTTGTCTGCAAGCTTTTGTGCCTCTTTCTTTCAAGGAAAAAGGTTTCTTCTGTTGAACTAAGTTGAAGTTGGGATTTGTGAAATGGTTAGGATTTGAGCCAAAGGGATTCCATTATTCAAGACTTAAGTTGCTTGAAGCATTTTCACAACTTACTCTGCTTGACTCTGAGAGCTCAGATTTTTTTAGTTTGCAGATGTTATTAGTAGTCTCTGTGAGGGTAAAATGTTACTGTATGGTAAATGTAGAAGTCCTTCCACAATAGTCTGGGGGATAATGGGAGGAAGCTTGGCTCTGAGCAAGAGTGTCTTTTCTTCACTTTCGCAGTTCTGAAATGAAGCAGATAATTGAATGAAGGTGGGAAGGGAAGGCTATTGTTTTCTGAAGAGCTGTCATTTTTAACAGGTGTATTGTATCTGCATGCTTAATTTGGAGATTCCTAAGGGGGAAAATGTTCACTGCATTCATCACATAAGGTTGAAAACTGCATCGTGGATGAAATAACTGTCTTAAGCTCAAGAAATATGAGTGGAAAAGAACATTTTATAGAATTTTAGAACTGAAATCTTAATGTGAACTACAGTTCCTTATTATTTCTCATGCAGACAAATGGTCCTCAGCTGCAGTTGTATAAAATATAGCTCAGTAGCTATATTTTGTAACTCAGTGTTTACTAGTACATAGTGTTCGGCTTTTCAAAATGCCTAAAGCATATTACAGATTTTACTGTCTGTTTACAAGTTAAGTCCCTACACAGTTTGTGACCAAGTATATCTAAGCCTTGTCTCTGGTATTTATGTAATATTTTTATTTTCTGTATAATTTCTATGTCATGTTACAGGTCATTTTGTTGATGTGCATAGATTAAAGTGATATAGTGGAGTAGCACATTGCAGGAATCAGTTATGGATTTGTAATGCTCAAATGATAGATATTTGAGTGAGTCTACCAGAAGCTCTATAGAATGTTCACTTTTTATCTCAGTAGACTCCCAATACCTTCCCTCTTTCACTGAATTTTCCTTACCAAAATGCATATATTTTCCCTTGCCCTCTTCCCAAAGTGAGAGACGTGAAGATCTAGAGATAGGGTTGTGTAGTCCACTGAGGGCACATTAATGATGAGTCAAGAGTGCAGCAGAAATAGATATGGGGCGCTAATTAATTATAGTGTCATTTACTTTGAACAGGGATGTTGTCTATCCTGAAGTCAGGGCTTTTTTTACCATTGGAAAAATGACACATCATTTTTAAAACATCAGTAGAAGGACGTCTATTTTACATATCAATTTACATGGTATTGATAATTTAGTGCACACAATCTTAATCTAATCCTATGTAATTTGGAAACTTTCAATTACATTAATAATTGTGTAATCTTCAGATATCGTAATTTCTCTGGAGCAAAACTGATGTGTTCTCCCTTGCTATGCAGCAGCATTCTAAAGGGATATGGATTTAAAAATAAACATTTGTTTTTAAGTAATAATCTAAAGTAGCCCTTCAAGGTTGAGATGATGGATGTATGGAAAGCTTCTGCAAGACTAGGTAGGTGTATATTTTTAGCACTAAACTAGTGGTTATCCTTGAGACTACGTTTCTCTATTACCATCCCTTCTTCTGTGGCTGGTCTTTGAAAAATAAGTGTTGTGACATGTAAAAGCATGAATCAAGAAAGTAATGCCCTGGTAGTTTACACACTGAGTTGTTAAAGTATCTGTGTGAGATCTAATGATAGAATTATATCCTACAGTACCTGAAATAAAACTAGAACCTAAGCAGTCACGCAGTGGTGCGACAGCATAGGAAAGACTGTCGTGTTGCATATCATAAAGTGGTTGGTGGCAGTGTTCTGAAGCAGAAGGGTTAGGTAGTACCTGCTTGAGTCATCACATGCCAGAGGAGTTGCTTTTTCTGAATCGTCCTGAATGTGCAAGGCATGGCAGCTGCAATTGTAGCCCTTACATCGTAGTCCTCTAAAGGGCAGGCTCATTTACTTTTCCAGCAATTACTAAGAACTGGCACTATTTGGCACTCAATGTGCAGCTCAAGCATTATGCTATAAATGTTAAGTATTACTAAGCATTTCATTTTAAATGAAATGGTGTAAAGGAGTACCTTTTTTAATAGGCAGAAGCTCATTTGTTATCAAATTGCTGGTCTACTACTCTTTGAAAAATAATTTTCATCAGCTGTTGACTTATCAACAGTTAGAGCTCATTTGTTAAGGTTGTGCTGTCTTAAAGAGCCTATGTGAATGGTAATCACCCAGAACTTTTTAACTTAAGTGAATTTACTTTATTTGTATTACTTCATATCCTAGGGTAGTAGAATGGGAGAAGACTGAATGTTTTCTGTTATCCAAATATAACTATTTTTCTAATGGTGAGAGAGCTGTTAGGCTTGTTAATTCTTAGTTTTTCATTATCACTTTTTTTCACAAATATGTAGGAAGGGCCTCAGGAATCAGACTTTAACTGTTCATAGAAAACAGGAGTGTCTGTTTTCCAACTTCAAGACATTGTGGAAACATGCCTTGAAATTAACATGGTCATTTTAAGATACTTTATAATCCAGAGTTTTTCATGCTAGTCTGATTTGAGTAGTCCGTTTTTAATCTGCAGAAACAAAAAAACGTGAAAATTCATTCTCCCCATTTTTTACTGCTGACACCTCTTTGCTAATTTTCTCCTACAAAGATGTCACACAGATGGTAATTTTACTACTTTCAGTTAGTGTTTAATAAAATTTGGTAACGAGGGTACATTATTCTGTGACTGTTCACAGCTTCTCTGGCAGTTGAGAGCAACCTCTGGAAAATTCATGTACCTCCACAGTGTTTTGTTCCTTAGGTATGTAGGTAAACAGAATACAGGATAGTCATATTCAATCTGTCAAACAGGTTTTCAGAGTTGTGAATCAAAGCGTAGAAGGATTATGGTTATCCAGTCTAAGCATTTTAATTATCTGTCTTTAATTGTAGATACCTACTGAATGAATGCGTACACACAGGTGTCACAGTCATAGTTAAAATAGATTGAAGTATTTTCTTGGAAATATAGTCCGTTGCCTGAATGTGTTAATAAGTGTTCAGGAAGGAAAATAAGTGTGGAGATGCTAAAACATACTCACTGACAATGGCAGGTAGTTGGGAAGACAGTGTTTCATCTGGATGCCAGGAAGAATATGGACCTATAGACCAAGAAGCAGCTCGTCTGTCACCTCACACTAAACACGTTCCCATCATTGGCCTTTTCTTGGTCAGATTTCTCTTAAGTCATAATTTACCTCAGTAAAATGATTTTAGTAAACCAAATTGTCTTTTTCATTGGAACATCAGCTTATGCATTTGTTAGCCTATTACTTTTTAATTAAATGCAAATGGACAGGGATTTACGCACTGTGGTACACTGCCTGAGAGAGAATCCACAGCTCAGTCTGAACCTGCATCCCAGCTCCTGAAAGGCAGAGGTGGGAGCCAGGCTCAGTTCTTCAAAGTGTCTGCAAGCAAGGAAAGTGAAAAACTGGCTGTGAGCTCCCATGTGCAGGGAGAAGCAGCTTGATACAATGTTCTGTTGTTTAAGGAACTTAATTAACCGTTCAGGAACCTGTTCTTTTGTTTTAAGACATGCATAAAGCTCCAAAGTTAAGTGAGTAGGGTTGGAAAGATAAGTTTCCATGCCTGTGTTTTCTGGGACTTCCTAAAAATCATCCTCTTTTCTGGAAAGCAGAGGATATTAGCATTAATGCATGCCTTGGAAAAGGTAATGTAATAGAAAATACCATGCACAGAGTAGGAGCATGTTTCCAGGCTATGCAGAAAAACTGCTTGAATTCTGTAAGAGAATTACTAATTTAGATTATAGAAGGAATGTATGAAGTTAAATAGCTTATTTGGTAGTAAATAAAAATGGCTACTGTATGCTTAGTTTTCTCCCCTAAACTTAGGCTGATGCATTTTTATTTTACCAATGAATGTGTGCAGCCAGAGTGATCATCAGTTGCACTGAGTTTGTGCAGAGATTTTTGTGAAATTCATTTTCAGTATCATTCTTGTTCCTCAAGGTAGCAGTTGTCCCTTGTATCCATTTGTTTCTTGTTCAGTGGTTAAGAGTATGTGGGGATTTATGCAAAACTAGTGGCAGTGTATGAGCGGCTGAGTTGTAATGGGACTTGAAAACCCTGTGAATTAAGTACAGTAACCATTGTATTTTTTAAGAGTAAAATTATCATGAGACTCAAACACAGTCTTTTGAAGATTATTTATTTTAGTCTTGATGTTGTTCTCCATCTGATACACTTTATAATAGAGAAATTACCTTCTGTGTTTCCTGATGGCAATCTGGATTCTGTTTTGATCATTTTGTTTAACCATATGGCTTAAACAGAATAAATTAATTTGGATTTGGATGTGTAATATTGTTGTAATTCTGCATCCTTTTTAACTAAAAGGAAAGGTGTATTATTAGTAGTAATGTGTATTCATTTACGTATGGATTTTAATGTAGGGATTTAATACATTCACATTTTGATATTTGTGTGTCAACTATACTTGATTTTGACATGTGTTTAATAAGACGTGGACATGGCAATTTCTTGGAACTGCTTTAATTTGTAACAAATGTTTTTCAGCTCCCTTGGAAGTCGCTGACTAGCATCATTGAGTATTATTACATGTGGAAAACCACTGACAGATATGTGCAGCAGGTAATTTAACGACTATTTCAGCGTGAACTAGTCTGCCACATTGTTAAAAAAATCTGTACTTGTTAAAGCATAAAAATCTGTTTGTGTTCTTCAAAAAAAATATGGTGGGAGGCCTATGGTAATATTTTAGGCTATAGACCAGTCCTTTTTTGCTGTTCACAGGGTGCATTGTCAGATCCTCTGATGCCTGCTGTATGTCTCTCACCCATGAAGAGCTTTTTAAGCCATTTGTATTGTGTGTTGGTTTGCAGCAGTGTGATCCCTGGTTGTTACTGCAGTATGGGATAAGAAGGAGATGGGCTGTACAGCAAATGCTTTAAGCTGTGCATGGGACTGAAGGAAAAAGAAAAATACATTGTGTTAAAATGGCAGCTGACGTTATAAACCTTCTATTGGTACTCCACGATAAACCATTACTTTGGCATTACCAGTATTTAAGAACAAAATTGAGAACATTCTGCACATAGTGGATGTGGTCATCCTTCTGATGGAATGTTCAATTCTTTGGGTTGCGCTGGAGCAGAAATTCGGTAAGATTTTATTGGATACCGACACCAGGATATTTTAGGCAGGTTGAGGTAAAATTTCAATGTTGGTGCTTTTGATATGTTGCACTATTTGTACATTTAGTCCTTTGTAGAAAAGATTTTAAAATACTCCATTTTAGCTTATTAATATTTAAGTTAATATTTAAGTTTGTAGCTCCTTTAGGTGCTGCATAATTAGTGGCAATGTTATGTCCAGCACATGGAAAATAAATGTTATGCTGTAATGATTACAGCTTTATTGTCAGATGGATCTTTGGAATTATTCCAGATTTCATTACAGTGTGTCAGAAGGGTTGCTTCAGGTTGTTTTGGTTTATTTGGAAGTGTTTCTACTTCAGCTTGTTAGAGTATGGAAGGTAAGGGAATAGTCATTTACCACATAGAGTTTTGGACTATCACTTTTAACACTTTTTTACCCTAGAAAGGTATTGCCAGCAGAGATTTTTCTGGGTTTTTTTGTCACTCTTAAAGATTGAGGAACAGATGATCCTGAAGAATCAGATAAAAAGATTTTACTGATACTGAAAACCATGGAGTAAGGATAAATTAAAGTGCAAATTGACTTTTGTCAATGCTCTGAGGTTGCTCAGAGACTCATTTTTGTTTCCTGTGAAATTTTTCTGAAATACTTGCTCTGGAGTGGTTGGCAAAAGACTGAAACTCCCTCTCTAAAACTCTCTAGTGCTCCATTTTGATTCTGTTCACTATGGTGATCAAGATGTGTGATAGTGTGTTCAGTTTGTGTATCCTTTTGCAGGATTAGGCTTTTAACCTCACACATAAGAAAAACACATAGGGTTTATATGGTTATCTACAACTTGAATACTTTTAAAAATGCCTGTGTTTTACTAGTAGTTAAGTAAACTTAGAACATCCTAACTCAGGACATGGCAATACACCTCAGAATTTTATGCTTTAGACATGTTCTTTCAAGGTCATGCATGATCAAAAATAATAAAACCTGTGTAGGCCAAATACTTCATTTTTGTCCTTGTTAACAGTTCTATAACTCTACTGAGCGATGAGAACTTCATCCTGCCCTTTTTTAGTTTGTTCTGGAATGGTAAAAAATAATACAGTTCAGTAAAAACGGTATCTGTAGGGTTTTGGGTTTTTTTTCCTCACCAGAATAAGCTGTGATAATTGAATGCATTTCAGGGAGAAAATATGTTCAGTAAGAAAGTGGCAATTTCAGTCATTCTTCTCTAAATTTGTTTATGTGATAGGGCAGCTGAGGGGAATGGGAAGACGAAAAGTTGTTGTACATACTTGAATCATATGCATAAAATATAGTCCCTGAATTCTGAATCAATGTGATATAATAAGAAAATTTGCTCTTTCATTATCTTTATTTCTTACTGTGAATTGGCTTATTGTGTCAGGCATAAGAAAGGTTTCCTTGTCATAATTGCTACTAAATGTTATTTTTGCTTGGTAGCTAAAGGTGGTGATTTATTGGCAGTGGAGGTACTGCTGCCACCTTGCTTTCAGATCATGTTCTCTTCAAGTCAAGGGGAAGGGAAATAGCTGTGTTAAATTTCTCAGTCTGTGCTGAACCTGTCTAGCAAAACTGATTCAGGCCTTGGGTGATCATTCTTGGTGACATGGCACTCTTCATGATCAGTACATTATATAGTGTTTGAGGAAGACCAAGTGGCTCATTCCACTGAGTGAAATGTATTCTCACTGTTGGTGGTGTTGTCCTTAAAAATCTGACTCAATGCAAAAAGACTTGTCCTGAGACTTTGCAAGAGAAAAAGGGAGAGTGTATGTAAAGATGACTATATTACTGTACCACAACAATGTATTCCATTTCCCTCTATGTATTTATTTCCACTGTTGAAAACAAGCACTAACATAGGAAAATGGTCCTTTCTTGGGATATTTGTCAGTTGATATTCATAACAACTATTCTTCAAAAGAAATAGCATTCAGTTTCAAGGGTAGTTTATTAAAAGTAGTAGAGCACAGGTGAAAATGAATCTTGACCTCTGCTACAATGCAGTCTGTAAGACTGGTTTGAAATAGGTACTGTTTAACATGTCATTACATTATTTTTCAGGAGAAGCATCAGCTCTTTTTTACGTTGCTCCAGTGATTTATTACCCTTATTGTTACAAACTGGTGCTTTGTTTCTTGTCTGAAAGTTTTCAGTTTCAACTTCCAACCTTTACAGTTTGCCAGTTTTCATCCTCTAAATTTCAACGGGCAGAGGTTTCATCTCTGGAAACTATTTGTTGATTGTTTTGTTTCTGCATCCTTTCTTCTCTCTTGGTAATTAACAGTTGATAGGTCAGTGTGAATTCAAGCTGTGACGTTTCCTGTCACATGAGACCTGAGAGCAATGTTAACCACAGTTTAAGTGCATAAAAATCCAGCTTATGGTGAAATGGCATTGTGTGATTCTTTTGTAGTAGGCAGTATAGCATTCATATTAATAAATGAAGGAGCAAAGCAGTTGCTAAAATTGCATTCCTTACAACCCCCCTGCCAGTATTAAAAGTATGCTAAAATGTAATTAATCTGTATAATCACTTCTCACTGACACTGCCATCAGGGCTTAATACAATTACCTAAAAATGGCTTCACATTTTGACAGTGTTTCAAAGCTACTTTCCTCATTTTTTTCCCCTTTATTGTGTTTTTCTTTTTTGCTCTGATTTATTCTTTTGTTTTTGTGGAATGGGACCAGTTTGTTATGAACCCCTGTGGAACACCTGCTACCTGCTGACCTGTGGTCTTGCATGCTCTTCCAGTCTGAAAGCAAGTTCTGTATTGTTGGGTATAATACGAAAAGAAAAAAGAGACAGTTGTGGAAAGCCTGTGGCCTGAAGCTGTTAAGCTGAAGGGGTTCAACTAGAGAGCTCTTCTGCTGGGGCTGCAAAATGCTCTCAGATTAGTAACTGTCAGTTTATGAGACTTGGAGCATGTTGCTGCTGTTCTTTCTCTGTGCTCTAGTAAAACTGGACTTAGGCAGGCAGAGCATACTGTGTTTGCATTTCTGCTATGGAGGTGTGTCTATTGGAGGTAGGGCTGTGTTGCCAAACCTGGCGCTGGGAAGAGACTGCAGCTGCACCAGATGTATCAATGGAAGTCACTTCTGGAGCTCTGAACACAGCTGAGCACCTGTGAACAGCAAAAAAAAAAGACCTGTTTAAAAAAAGCCCATCTTGGAAATAATTGGAAAAGGGCTCTCATATTGGAGAATATGCAATATTTGGGAATTAATGTGTGGTGGCATGGACTGTTGAGGAGTCTATTTTTCATAGGTGTCTCCTCAAAAATGCAGTTTTTATAAATGAGAGTTATGGTGTGATAGCACAGAGACAAACTTCTGAAATGGAAAAGAGCAGTGGCTTATGTTGTTACATCCCAAAATGGAAGAGAGCAGTGGCTTACGTGAGCAGGCTTACTCAGGCTCCTCGACCAGTAAAGTTGATCATCCCTGTAACTCACCTCATGGCTCAGACAAGGCACTCTCAGAGCAGTCTCTTTTGATGTTACTTTTCTCAAGATGGGAAATGTCTTCCTGGGTTGTGAACGTTGCAAAGATTGCCTATCAGAAAAAAGGAGCATAGCAGAGAAGAGAATTGGCTGTTGTAGAAGAAATGGATGACTGAGTTTTGAACACCTGATAAAGAAAGAAGGAATCTTGAGAGGAAGGTTTATTGCTGGATATCAACATCATCCTCTTTTTTTTTTTTTTCCTCCTCTGTAATAAAATTGACATTGTTTCTCCTCTTTTTTTTTTTTTTTTTTTGGTGATAAGTGATGTCTGGAGTACAAGAAGAGCAGGGATTTATCTATTTTTCTTCATCTCTTTACACACAGGCAAATGTTTCAGATAACCAGTAGACATCTGAACTCCATATTTCTTGTGCCTTTGCTGAAAAAACTGTCCTAATTACTTGTTTGGTATATGGCAATAGCTAGAGCTTCTCAACGTTTTAGAAGTTCATATTACTGCCATGAGTGCAACGTGTTTTGAGTTTATTGCAAGTATGAAGGAAGTAATAATTTAGTAAATTCACAGACTATCTTCGTAGAAGTGTAGCTGTCCTGTGACCACTGTGTTCCTGAGCTACAGCTTTAATGGCACTTAAGAGAATTAGATGTTTCATTATTTTTAACAGTCAGTGGACTTTACTGTTCCCCTTCCATATACGGCATATAAAATACTAGCCTTGGGCCTGACAGAGCACACAAGAAGTATTGAGTTCCACGAGAGATGAAGAGCTCAACAGATGACATTTAATTAATTTATTTTCTACTTACTCTGCAGTGAGGGTTAGCCACAATGATGTTCATGTTTACATAGATGTAATTGATGTAAATTGGAATTGTCGTTTTTACAGTTGTGTTGTCATATCTGAGGCCTATGGGTTTTACAGTGGAGGACAGTGTACTGTAATTTCAAGCTAACAATAAACAGAGAACTCATTTTTCATGGTTTTCACCTTGTAGATTTCTACACTTGTTTTAGAGGCGCTTGTGGAATCCCAACATAGAAATAATTTAAAGATGGGTTGTGTGCAGTTTTATGAAATTTCATGCTTGAATATAATAAAATATTTTAATGTGTTAATTTTTCAACTAGAAACGTCTGAAAGCAGCTGAAACAGAAAGTAAATTGAAACAAGTGTACATCCCCACCTAGTGAGTATAACAAAGTCAATGTTTTTAATAATGTACAGGTAAAATTGAAACACTAACATGCAGTAACATCCATGATATTCTCTTAAGCATTTTTTTAATAGTTACTTTCTATATATTTGTTATATGCAAGCAGAATATTCAGAGATATAACCAAAAAATGCCACAAACTCTTGTGAAACCTTTGTACTTAACTGTCCCCACTGTCTTTGACCTGCAAACTGCTTGTTCTGAAATGGGGAGTTTTATAGAAGGTGATCAAGTGCTACATGGACTGCTCACATGCAGGAAGGGACTAATCATTTAAAAAGCAGTTTTTCCAGAATAATTGCTTCCGAATCCCTGTAGCACAAGACTTCATATTTTTGTAGATGCAGTACTTAAAAATAGATGCAGTTTCATTTAGTTACATGAAAGAAAATCAGATACTTTCCCATTATGGTTTTATCTTAATGATACAGTCTGTGCTTCAGCAAGAGACAAGAGGTGTTCTGGATGTAAATTAAAAGTAGCACACAGCCCAAAATATTTTATCTTTGAACAAGCCTTAATATTGCATTCTATTTTTCTCTGAGAGTTTTTTTATCTGTTCTTTTAGATGTAAATTTAATGCTATGTCTGCTTTGATTAACACGTAGTTTACAGAAACAAGATAAAATCTATTTCATATTCATAATTTCCTTAAGATTACGAGAAGAGAGAGGATTACAAATTACATTCTTTTAAGATTTTTGTGGGTATATTAAGTTTACATATATGTGAATTTCCCAGTTACGAGCATTTGTATGATGGAAGACTAGAATACTTTGAAAATACAGTGTTGTCTTTTTGATGACTTGTATAAATTGCATATAATAGGGCTTCGTTTCCATATTTTGTGCAGACATTTCTCTCAAAATTTAATGATACAAACAACAGACTGTTGAATTCAGTCTTTTAACCTCATATGTGAAGAATTGTTGTGAGCTTTGAAGCTCAAGTCTCTAAATAAACTATGCCTTTTTCAAAAAGCTGAAAACTCTGGTAAGGATGTTCCCTAATTCTCTTGGGGAAGTGCCTGCTTTAGGGAAACTGGAAGATGCTCTGTCTTTACATAATGCTTCTAAAATTTAATTTCCTTTGTCTGCGTGGACAATTCAAGACTTTGCCAGTATGTCCACAGCAAGGACTAGCTGTATCAGATGACAAAACCTGTTTTGAAATTTAGTATTTTTGCATTTGTTGTCTTTCTTGCCATCTGCCTTTTGCCTCCATGTCAAGATAAAATCCACAGGAAATGGTAAGAAGGTGGTAGGATGTCTCAGTTCTTTGATATAACTATGCAATCTGGGGCACTCGTTGGCAAATGCATTGCTAACACTGTTTCAAGACTGATTTATTGTATTTGAAATATGAGAAAAACGATTCTTAGTGCTCAATACCTTTTTGAACTAGATCATAAGGTATTTCTTGTAAAAGCAAGGTTCTGTCCTCAATACGAGAGATTCCCTTTCAGGTGATGGCTTCTCTGGAAGGTAACTAAGCAACAGATCATAATGTGGGAGACTTAATCATCTCTTGATCCCTTCTCTTGTACCTTGAGCCCAAGGTAGTTGATAAAGAGTATCTGGAAATGGTTTAAATGGCACTCACTAGATATAGTGAAAAAGGAGAAGGCAGGAGACAAACTTGCTGGCATTTGGACTAGACACTGGACACAGCAAAGGTTTCTTCACTTAGTCATTTTAGCTGATCTTGAATATATTTTATGCTACCTAAAGTATCAAATACTTAGGAAATCAATGCAAAATCTTAGGAATCAATGCATCCAGCCTTGCATTGTACTGAGAGTGTAGCTCGTTAAAGGGGTAATTAACACCCACAAAGTTGGAGCTTTGGAAATACTGTAATTAACCTAGTGAAGAGTAAATTCATTCTCTCTGAAATAACTGATCTGTAAAGTCCTACTTTACTCAAGTATTAGGAGGTAAAATAATCACTGTAATGATGTAACAAAACAAATAAACCCAAACCCAGTTCTTCAGCCTTCTCAAAAAGAAAGTAGTTCAGGACTGAACCCAGACAAATGAGCCTGATATTTGTATGGATGAGTTTTCCCAGGGTTACAGGACATACACATTTATGGCAGCTGGTGGGAAGATGTGTACTTCTGCTTGAGATAGGAGGCAACAGACCCTCTTTTAGGGTGGACAGCCTTTGTAGTATTATGGCAGTCTTACTGCTCTTACTTGTTGCACTTAACCCAAAGTTCAGCCTCACCCTGTACAGCCTTACCTTTTGCCTGGAACCCCCTGCTTGAATTCTGTGCTGTGTCTGGCTTTTGTTAATGCTTGATCCTGAGACTTGGTCTTTTAGTAGCTTGCTGAGTAGCTTAGACCATGTGAGAGCATTTTACAAAAATCTGTAAATTTGCGTGTCAAAGCAGCTATTTAGATAGCAAGTCTCTTACAGAGCTGAAACTAGTAGAGGTTTATAAAAATTAGTCTTGTTTAGAGCAGATTTTACAGGTGTCACCATACATCACAATTCCAGAATTAGATTGTTTGTTTACATGTTGACTACTTAGTTAGTAAAATCACTTTTTTTTTTTATTTTATCATAAGCAATAAACCAAATCCCAATCAAATATCCAGCAACAATGGGAAACCTGCTGCTGTGAATGGAGCTATGGGAGCCTCTTATCAGGCACAGGCCACACTAATAGGTCGGGCTTGTGAAAGCTGCTATAGTAAGTAAAATTTATTTTTTAAAAATAATTCAGGAGTTTAGATTAATCTTAATATACACCTTTGTTAAAAAACGAATGTATGTACTTTCATTTTCATGCTACAGAGAATAATTTTCAATGACTTGGGTTGCAGGAAGAGCTTTTAAGTTAGAGCTGCCTTCAGTGTATTGATTAAACGTCTATGATATGATACGATTTTTTTTAACAATGCAGAAAGTACAGAAAGATAAAGTAGTATAATATGATGGCACTGATACTTCATACCTTTACCTTCAGAATACTGCATTCAAATTTATTTTTGGTTCTGTAAGGCTGCAGGAGTTCTGAATTATTTCTTCCAGTTTTGTTTTGTTTTCCCCATTCTGGTGTTGTTTTTTTCCTAGTATTTGGCGTGTTTCTGATGGTCCTTGTGAGATTTCTTGTAGTAGCAGCCTTCAGCATAGGTTCTATGAGAGTAGATAGAAAAATCCAGAAATGGAAAGAATTGAAAAGGCTTACCGTATGAGAGTTTGTAACTTACCATTGCTATGGCTGCCAGTCTCTTAAACACCAATTAAATTAAAACTACATTTTATATATAGAAAGTTCTAGTTACATACTATGTTGTTCTTCAAATAATTTTTTTTTAAAGAGTAGTTTTCTCATGAAAGATTACAAAAAGAAAAGAAAAAAGGTTAATTTAGTGTTTCCTGCTACATCTTCTCAGGCACAAGGTAAAGGTACATAGACATCTTCAAGGTCAATATGAGATGTACTTGTCCTTTTCTTATATGGATCTTGGTTTATAAGTACTCACTTTGCATGACTGGAGTAAAAAAAGCAGATCTTAAATAATTCTAATAAATAACAAGGAACTTAATAAGCCTGTCTCTCAGGGTGAGATTAGAAATAGCGGAGGGCTTACAGAGCTTTTTTTTTATCCTGCCCTGGAAGAAAATCTCTTCTTGGCAGTACAAAGTCCCTGGTTTGCAATTAAATAGTAAAGCATTTAAAAATTTCCATTTGGGGTTGACTTCTGGAGTGCTTTTGTAACAAATCAACTTAAAATTGAAGTTGTTCTTTTCTACATGCCAAATGTATTAAACCTTTATCCATATAATGCTCTTCTAATGGCATATATTATGGCCATATAAAGCCATCTCTTACAGCCTTTGTATTTACTATGTTATGTTATGAATGTAGCATGCACCAGTTCACCTGTGCTGTTTTCTCCTCCTTAGCTCCACAGTCTCACCAGTGGTATTCTTGGGGTCCTCCCAATATGCAATGTAGATTGTGTGCATCATGCTGGATTTACTGGAAGAAATATGGTGGCCTGAAAATGCCCACACAGACAGATGAAGATAAACTGTCTTCCAACCAACCTACAGAGGTAGGACTGTGTAGAAAAACTTTCTTAAAAGAAAATGTGGGGCTTTCACAAGACTGCTGTGATTTGAATATTTAATGAATGTTTTTTTAATGTATGTGTTCAACTTTGGTATTACAAAACTCAAGACAGGAAAAGGACTAATAAATTCAGTAAAAGTGAAGAGTGTGCAGGTCCTGCCATGTCTTTATTTGACTTAGTCTTAGGTAACCAAACATCTGCTTCATGCATTTTTGGTAGACAAGTGTTACCTTGTGAATCAAATGGTGTATTGTCTATAAAATGTTAATATGACTACACAGTATCTCATCTACAATGGCACTCGCAGTAGAGTTCTGTGTTTTACAGTTTCATACATAAGCACTTTAAAAAAAATAGGGCTTATACGTAATGATTATTTAGCCTTTTGAATTTATTTTTAGCTGTTTTGTGGTGTAATCGAGATGTATGCATTGTGATTTTTTTGTTGTTTGTTGTTGTAGGAACCCCATGTTAGAACTCACATGTCCCGGCAGGCCACACAGGGCACTCCGGTTCGTAACACTGGGAGTCCGAAGTCGGCAGTGAAAACACGTCAGGCTTTCTTCCTTCACACAACATGTTGGACAAAACTGGCCCGTCAGGTCTGCAAAAATACCCTCCGGCTGCGGCAGGCAGCAAGACGTCCCTTTGTCCCTATTAACTGTGCTGCCATTAAGGCAGAATGTAAGATGTTTTTTTAATTCTTAGTTCTGTGTGCTGTGCTTCCCACCCATTTTTGTCTTTTAATTTTATTTTCTTTTTCAATAAACATTTCTTGTCTATACACTTTTGCTTTTCATTTTTTCATTTGTCCAGCATATCACCAACACGTTGGATAAAGTTTGGCTGCCTTGAACAGATTGCAGGCTGAGGAACATTTCAAAGCAATTAAGAAGGGGATAACTATTGCCTCATTCACTTACAGAAAAAGTAATTAAAAAAAAAACCTGGGGACAGGGAGAGAAAATCAATGCCATGACATAGAAAGCGTGCTTCTTACAAGGCAGTGGGAAAGAAGTTTGCCTTTCTATTGTTTGTTTATTCTTTTGCTGAGCAGAAGGTATAGGTCTGTACATTTTACCTTTTTCTCAGTGGGGTTGGTCAAGGAATTAAGGAGCTGAGGGTGCATAAGAGTTTAAATCTGGCCTGTAATAAAGCCCTTTGTTACTGTGGTGATCACATGGTGGTGACAGCTATGTTTATTATTACATCATAGTTGCATTTTTTCTCTCTGCCAGTTTTAAGTTTTCATTTTAAATAAAATTATGTATTGTGCTTTCATTTTTTATAGACAAAATATAAAGAACTGATAAATTCACTAGTAGTATGACAAAAGGTTATGAGTTGTAGATAGCAACAGTAAGTCTCTCCATGTGCATATGTGTATAAATTCTGCTGCAAAGTCACTGAATATTTCAGCAGGTTTTGTACCTGTGCTGACAGAGCATGTTGTTTTACTGCTTTCTTAAGTTTGGTTATGTTTCCCAGTCTTCCATAGGTGCAGTTGTTGGAGCTGACACTTGGTATTACAAGATGAGCCACGCTGGCTCATTGTACTGTCAATTGTATTAGAATTTAAAAGACCTTTTTAGAATATTAGATGTTAGTTTTATAACCGTGTTTACTAGATGAACTAGATTACTTTTCCCAGCATATTTAACTGGGATGCCAATGATGTGAGTGTTGATTGTAAGAAATTTACTCTGTGGGGCTTGAGATCTGGTTTCGCGTAATTATTTTCCCCTGTTGTACTTTTACACCAGCCATTCTTCACATGCAAACTCTACACCTATTTCTGCAGTCATCCAGAACATGGTGAATATTTCTGTTCATTGTTATTTATGTAGTTTTCCTGTTAGCCATTTTATTTCTTCTTTTGAAGCTATGAAAGTCAGGAGCAGCTTTCAGATGTAAGGAAACCATATGTCCACTGTGTGAACAAAATGGATTGTACTTTATGGAAGAAGTGTGTCTGAGGCTGGATAGGCTTATATTTTTAATCCTTAATACAAAATAAGATCTGTTTTCTGAGAGGAAAACATTGTACCTTCTAATTTATGTAATCGGCATTGATTTCTGCTGCATCCTGGAGGAAAATTGATTTAGAAGTTAACTTGAACCTTTAATCTTTTTTCCATATCCCTATTTCTTTTCATTCTCATGCAGTGACTCAATTCAAAAGAAGATTAAGTTTTTGTTTAAGGAAGAGCAATAGTAAAAAAAAATTCCATTCAACTGTTGATCATCATATTAGAACAAGTGTTATATACACAGTTCAACTTTAAAACAAAGGAGTGCAAAGCCGAGCTTTGCAGCAGGAAATAGTCATTCTTCTATCAGACTGGCAGTGTTGTGAGTGCTTCCTCTTTCTTCATTTGAATGAAAAAGTGCCTCATCAGATTAACATCAAGAGCAGAAAGATCTATTTTGTTTCCCGGAGTCTCCATCTTTCATTATTTTTATTCTGCTTAAAGCAAAATTTGGACCTTACAATTTTGTCTTTTTGACTGCTGGTGCCTCCTCATTAGACCCAGCTTAGACTGAAAAAAAAGTCATAGTTGTCAGTGCTTTTTTATTTTATAATAGTGGAGGCCAGATGATACCTCAATTAATTTAACTCCTGTTTCTCTGTGTGTGTACACACACACTTACATACACATGCACATACTCTGTTTCTGGCAATATCTGTCTCTGTGGAATTGTAAAATGCTCTTACCTGCATTGTCCTTGCTTTGTTCTTTTACTTACTAGTAAAGGAGCAATTTATGTTATAATCATATCCAGAATTGTTTCCTAAGGTTCCCTCTGTTAGCAAAAGTAATGAGTTTCAAAAGTATAAATAAATGAAATATAGCTAAATATCTATATAATACAGCCATGAAGAAAAGAAAAAAAATCGTTTTTAAAAGATGGAAACTGATTTTATTCTTCACCAAGTGTATGTATCTTATAGACCCCGAGGGAATCAATGTATCTAATTATGTTCTTTTCTTAATACAATACCTTTTCTTACTGCTTTTTCTCCATCCAGACCAAGCTGCTGTTCTTGCTCTCTATGCAGGGGTAGCTGTATTTTCACCTCCTGACAAATACACTAGTTCCTTTACTTACTTACTTGTAAAGCCTAGTAAGTAAGTAAATTAAAAACTTGCATCCTAGAAACCATAAAATCTAAAGACAGAAGGATGGTGGGGTGCTTACCCCTGTAGCATACCAGTTATTATGTCATCTTAGCCTTATGAAATTTATTTAAGTGCCAGGTTGTGAATAAAGCTACTTCCCAGTTCTGAGAAAGTCTGAACCAGCCAGTCAGAGCTTCCTCATTAAATAAATTGATTTTTGCATTCCACCTCAACACAACTGCAGATAATTCTTTTGTCTTGGAGGAGCATGGAAGCCTCTGAGAATGCTAACCTCAAGCCCAACCATCTTGTAGGTGAAACCAGATTTCAGACAGAGCATTTTATTTTATTTTTTTTTTCATCTCCCTCAGCTCGTTATATCCACTGGCAGAAAACATGGTCCTATTCTATGTTCTTTCAGAATTAGTTTTTTTCATTAATGAACCATATGACCCCTGCTCAGATGCCAGCAGGAGGTAGTGGAGATGATGCCTCTACATCCCATTTCAACCCAGGGATGGTCACCAGGAGGTTGAGAAGGCATGGCATCTCCTGCTAGGAGTGCAACCCATCATGGAAATCAAACTTTGTTCTGCTTGAAGATAGTAGACTCACTGTAGTTGTTGATACTGAATGTGTTTGATGGATTTTCAGGAATAATTAGAATTGGTGAACTCTTTCAGTAAGAGGAAATTCCCATGCTTTAAATTAGGCAGAATACCTTCTTTTTAGTGTGAATATATTGCATGTTTTTTAGAAAGTGAAGCAAAACTATCCTGTCTGTGGAAGGTCTCTTTAATTAGAGGAAACCGATGTGGCCACTCTTCTCCAGTCACTGAGAAGATTGGACCTGTCTCCATGCCATGCACCTGTGAACCTTATTACTGCAGCACAGGAAGGTTGTTGAGGGGATTTTTTTTCTCTCCTGCTTAAATATAGTTTTATCAATATAACTATATGTATTAATGATAGTAATTTAAATTTCGGTAACTGCATATCTGTGTAGATATGATTGTCAAAATGTTTTCAGTGGATGGCAACATATTACCTGTATTTTATATATATATATATATAAAAATATATGGTTACCTGGAAATGGGTATACTATTCATAATAAAAGCTTAACATACCTTTAAAACTGCAGATTTAATATCAAGTTTGGTACACAGTACTTACTTGTTACAATCTGGTTTGATAAAACAAAGATAAATGAAAGTTAAGTAGAATATACAAAACATTACTGATTTGTCTTTGTAAGCATACAGCCTATGTTTTACTGACATAAAACTACCCATTCATCTGAAGTGAGTAACATTTATGGGTATTGGTTCACAAACAATGTTTTACATCCTTCACTTTGAAAGCTATGGAAGATCTTTTGGCTGCATCTAGGGTGACAATGTTTACTGTTCTCTTTGAATAGAGTTTGTGCCAGATTTTAGTAGCTGGTAAAATAATTAAAAGAACACACTATCTTTTCCCCAAAGTTTCTAAGAAGAGTACAATTCAGGGAATACATAAAGCACAGTACATTTATTAGATGATCTGAATTTTGATGGAGATGTGATAGAATGTCAAAGAGAAATAACTCCCCAGTGAGAATCTCTCTAAGCTTAAGAGACCTACGAATCTAGTCTTAAAAAAGGAAATAATGAAAAAACACTTTCAAATCTAAAAGAAGCCTCAGTCGCTATCATCATCTTCATAGCATTCCTGATTTTGTTGGTCTCTGTAATACACAACACTCATCACATTTGTAGGTTAAGAGCTGAGTATGTTACAACCACATAACTAGTCCACGCTGTAGTTCGTAATGTGATTCCCTGGAGTGTTTCTAATTGTACTGTATCCTCTTTAGGGTTATGGTGCTCCAAATTACATACACTTGAAGATACGGGTTTCCCATCACTTCAGAGAGAGTCACGAGTTTTCTGTTTTCCTGTCATCATAGTTTCTAATATTCTGATTTTAATTGAAGTGGCCACTTTCTAGTATTATCTAGATATATTTAAAAGCTGTTGATGCTGACTCTGTAAACTGTTTTCTGCATGGTGGTGGTGTAGAACCCATTGTTGTATCTGTATGTTACAATCGTTTTACCACTTAAGAATTAATTTACGTTGGTTGCTTGATGCTGCTGCTACCATTTGGAATCTGTTTGAGCATTGACTATGCTCAGTAATTACTTATCAGGGAATTTTAATTCTCTAATCACCTCTTTTCCTGGTCTTTTGTATGTTGAGCAGCACAGATCTTTTGGGGATTACATAGACAATTCATTTTAATCAGGTGCTAACCCCTGAAAAAAAAAACCTTACCCTGTAACAGCTGGGCGGCAATGGTCTTTGGTGGCACAGTTGGTTAAAAGCTGACGGAAATGCCGAGCTTTATGTGTACAATCAGCTGCATGTCACGATTCCTCCAGAGGATCCTGGCAGACCTTTGACAGTTGCAGGATGGTGTAAGTAGGAAGGGACCTCTGGAGAACTCTAGTCACAGCCTTGCACAAAGCTCAAGTGTTCAGGGCCTTTTGTGCAGACAAGATTTGTATATAAGTAAGGATGGACACTCCATGGCTTCTCTGGGCACCTCTTCCAGTGTTTCTCACAGTAAATAATCTTCCTTTACATCTAAAGAATTTCCTATCTCTTAACTTGTGTCACTTGCCACAGGCAGCAATAGTATGTTGTTGTATTTCTGCGTACCTCTGAGAAGGGTCTGGCTTGGTCTTCTCTATGCTCTGCCACCAGGTAATTACAGGTGGCAGTCAAGTCTCCTCTTGGCCTTCTCATCTCGAGGCTGACCAGACCCAGTTCCCTCAGACTTTCTGTGTATATCCTGTACCCCAACCCCAAACCAGACTCTGTCCATATCTTACTTATAGTGGGGATCCCAGAACTCAACACAGGGTCTCGATGTGGTTTCACGGGGGTGAGTAGAGGGGAAAGGTTACCTCCCTCGTCTTGCTGGCAACACTCAGGCTAGTAAGGCCCAGTATGGTCATATTCTTCTTGCAGGGACACACCACTGAATAATGTGACCACATTAAACGTGTTTCTCCTTTACAAGGTCTTTGTTGGCTCCCTTGATGTTTCTGTATTTAACTGTATGCCTCTATTAATAGTTAAACCCTTTTGCCAGTCTGCAGACCTACTTACTGAAGAACGTTATCACCTTTTCTGTGTTTTTGTTCTCTCGAATCAAAACCAGTTTCAGCATTAAACACCAGTAGTGTACTTGCTCAGCAGTTCCTGTTTGGATGAATTCCACCTGGTCCCGCTTAACTAGTTTTTATTCATTAACCGTTTTGTTTCAAAATATTTTCTATGGACGCTTTGACGTGACACAGTTCTCACACTTTCCTCATAAAAGGGTTTTGGAAGTGAGGTTGTTAAAGTTCTTTTGCAGTGAACAGGGCTGCAAAGAGTTCAGCTTTTCTGCCATGCCTTTATCTTTCTTCTGTATATTCCTCACACCTTGGTAATCTCCTGTTGCTACGGCCACTAGCACACTTTCTGCTTTTCATATGTTTGAAAAAATACACTATCAAATGTAATACTCCAATTCTGTTTTCTTTTTTCAATACATTTTTATTTCTCATAGTTTCCACTATTTCCCTGACCTTACTAAGATGATTAATGTTCATTTGGAGGCCCATATTTCATTCTAGGAGTTTCCTAGAATTTTGGTTTTGACAACTTCTTGCCTAAATTTTACTCTGTGGTTTTACACTTGCGAGTGATGCACAATCTAACTTTGTATTTTTCTGGATATAGTGCATAAAGATAATAAACTTTATTATCTTTTTCATGGGAGTAACATATTGTGCATAGAAGTTTACTGCTGTTAAACATTTAACTATTTTAATAGATTGGTGTGCTTCGCAATACCCACCCGGTACCTTTGGTGTACCTGGTTTGCCTCAAGCATGGAAATTTTGCTGTCTTCGCCGTCTGTATTCTCAGTCAGCATATTAATATCTCACCATGATTCAATGTCTTTTTTATACAGTGAAGACATGTAGATGGAAAATTTTCTTGCTAATTACTTCTTAGGCGATGCTCTGCTGTTCCCAAAGTAACTGTAAAATGCTCACTGTATAGTCTGTGCTTATTTTACTAAGGGAGACAGTGGAGACACATCGTTCTACTCTGTCACTTAAAGTATTTGAAGTGTTGTGTAATATTAAAAATATTCCAGGCACTAGGTTCAGTGCATTTTTTTCACTGAGAACAGTATATTTTTTTTATTCAAGTCAAATAATAAAGTACTTCATGTACTCAGCTTTAGGGCTCTGGAACCTGTGGGCTTCCCAGATACCAGCTACCATTTACACTTAGCACATGTATTAAGAAGTTTCCTTAATAATTTGAGCGAAGTTTTGCCCCGTATGCTGCATGTAAAACATCTGTGAACATACAGAAATACTTACATCAGTCATTGCTGTGATTTCGTGACCTACAAGTATTTTGCACATAGCTAGATAAAATACATGAAGATAATATAAATGTGGGGGGTTTTCTCAAATGTAAATTGTTGTATACATTATCTTATCCTTTTCATGTGCCCTTGTACTCCCTACCTTGTGCGGGAATGAAACAGAAGGTGGAGAGAAAGCGGAATTAGAGTTATTATAATCTGTTTGTAATGTCTATCTTTTGTAAAGCTTGTTAGAAAATGCAGATCTGAATGTGCACATGTGAAACCTACACGAAGGTGTACACATACCTGGGAAGTAATGCCATGTGAGGGATTTCTAGATCTTCACAATCAACATATGAACACAATTTTGTACAAAAAAGGATGCCTGTGTTCCTAGGGATACTAGAAGCCCAGTATGGGAATTACTTATGTGGTTTTGGAAGATATAACCAAATAATTCTGAGGAGTTTTAAAAAAAGATAGTATAGTTTCAATAGTCTTGAAACCATTTCCTGAAACATTTTGTCTTGGGCATTTTTGCCTTACGTTGATTGACTCCACTGTCTAAGTATAAACCTCTTTATAATAGCAGTTGTACATTTGGGGCATTTAGACAGATTCTCTGCTTGTGTATTCACATCGCCTTTTAAGTTGTGAGATCAGAGTTTTAGCACCGAATTAAGGTAGTTTTTGAACTCCTTATTTTAATTTACTTTACAGGAAGTTCCTACTTTGAGACCTTTGAGCTCTGACATCCTTGGTTACAATTCACCACTTTCTTCAGAAGTTTTCAGTAAAGGGTTTTTTGAGGCTTGGTGCTTTTTAAGGATCTTCTTGCCAAGATAGTCCTTGTGTTCTGGTATATTTATGGAGAATTATATGAATCACTGTACCATGCAAGTAATACATAAACAAAATCAATAGTCCCAATTTTAAATCCTTCTTACCTCTGTGTGACACCGGTTAGGGCCGAACTTTTAGAAAACCATAAAGAATTCCACATAAATTCTTTTTAATGATCAGAGCTACTTTTATTTTAGTACTCATGTTTTCATTTGTTTTTCATTTGCCTAGCTGACTGTCTCCAAAAAAGACTTTGTAGGCAAAAAAAGCAATCAAATTTGTGTTACAACTTATATTAACCATTAAAAAGCAATAAATCATCACTTGCATGACTGAGGACATGGCCTGCGTTTAAATATTTTTATTATAGTTGATGAAAAAAAAAAGAATATGCTAAAAAGACATTTGTGATAAAAATCTAAGTCAGAAACTGAAATTAGGTGCATCCTAATTATATTTTAAATGGTAGAATTTTTAATCTAAGTTTCATTCTTTAAAATTCTCAGATGCAGATCGACATTGTGAAGTTGCTGGAAATCCTATGAAGATCAAAAGCACCAGAAAACCACTGTCATGTATCATTGGGTATTTAGGTGGGTATCTGCCTCCAGAGGAAAAAATGAATCAGATGAACATTCAATGTTTATTAACGCTTAAAAGTCCTGTATGCATAGAATGAGAGATTTATGCTTGTAATGAAAAGAAAGCCATAAAGTTAATAAATTAATTAAAATTCTGGCCTGCTATAAGTTCCAAAACCAGATGATTGGACTCGCAGGATGTAGGCAGAAGGCTTTCTCATACTGGTTTAAAATGGCAGAGTGGAACCTGATGTGATTTAGAATGTGAAAAATATTCCATTAGTCTAAATAAATAAGTACTCAAAGGGGAGACGAGATACTCAATATGTCCACTGCTACTCTGCTGTGTCCCTTGAATCCACTTGTAATACGCCAATGTACTTGAAAGGAGCAGACTTCAGACATAATGAGGCACTGATGTCTTAATTTGATACCATAATTTTAAAAATATGCAATGAAATCTGTACTGCGATCATAGCCAGGAGGTCAAGGTACTCACACAAGATAACAGGGAGAGGGGAAATTCTAGTAATTGTGATTCGTTATTTAAGAAATGAAAGTTGTCCTCTTTGCAAAGAACCAACACTAATTATTAAATATTTACACAATCATATGAGAGATGGGATACTCCAGAGGCTGTATATCCTCAAATGAATATAGAAGTCACTCCATTGATCACAGCAGCAATGAACAATTCTGCAGTGTGTTAGTCCCATTCTACAGAAGCAAAGCTGAGGGTGGAACTCAGTCTAAGCATTTTTCTCAAAATTCCAATTATTAACAGGAAGGGTTTTTTTGTACTAGAACGAAGTAAACAGTAACAGTCTCTTGACTTACTGAAATAGAAAGCAACTATTAATGTAGTTACAATTGTTCTTCCAGAACATCCAATTTAACAAAATCCAGACTTCAGAAAAGTGGGTAATGAACAATTAATGTCCCATTGCACTGAATTTTGTTTCCTCCTGCCCTGGAGTTAAAGGAAAAAGCCAGTGATAATTTCCTACAGGCATCCCAGCTTTGTGCTTTACCTATGTTGTCATTTGAGTGAATGAGGCAAGGACTGCTTGGATTGACCTGGTGGAGCTGTGAGGGAGGTGGAGTTGTGAGGGTGGTGATCCAGCAGTAGGTTTATGGTTCATCTGGCTTTACCCCATTTGAGTGGTCAAAAGAAGAAACATCAGAGTGTGCAATCTTAGAAGGTACTTAATGGTTTTAGTGCCCCATTATTTAGTTGGTGAGGGGTTGCCTTGATACCCCTGGTAACAGGTCTGTAGGTTTAATGGGTGAATAGTGTCAGCATTTTGTGTACTTAGGTGAAGGCTTTGTAGAAGATTAACAGTGCTATAACATACCAGCTATTTGCAGAGTCTGCTTAGCATTTCACTGCGTGGGAAGTGAAGGTATTTCACTGCGGTTGAAGATAATACATGTTGTGCAGTGTACCCAGTGTAATTATGGTTATGCACCTCAATGAGCTGTTTAAGGATGGCTAGGAGATAGCTTTTTGTTTGCCATTTAGCTTGGTCAAGGTTATCGTGTTTGTGGTTTTTGGTTTTTTTTTAGTTTAGTTTGTGATGGGTTTTTGTTTGTTTGGGATGCTTGTTTGCTTATTTCAGTGAATAAGTAGCATTTGCATCATTATTTTTCCCATAAAATTTAGCATTAACTATCATGTCATAGCTTATTCAGGAGGTATTTATTGTCTTTTTAAACTACTTCCATGCCAGTTCCACAGACATATATTGGCATACAGTTAACTGTGTCTCTCAGGGTGCTACTGTTTTCAGCCCTACTGGTGAAGCAGGGAGGATTTCAATGCCCTGCACATCCTGGGTCATTGCTTCCCTTTATCCCTGTTCTGCTTCTTGCCTGCCAGTTCCTCAGGTGAGGTAGGATAAGCTTTAAAAGTAGGCCTGGTCCTCTAGAGAGCTGGGGCTAATCCCCTGTAATCTTTTTTATCATCACTGTGTTTACTAAACAAACCCCCTATGGGGATCCCCTGGCTAATTAAATGTCCTATATTACCTTCTAGTTATAAGGAAAGCAGGTTAACGTTTCCAGCTGGGATGCATGTTGAGGAGATGGGATGAGAGAGAAATGCAGCTGCTTAAGCACCTCTGGAATCCACGATGCTTATTTAAGTGACTCAGTAGGAGACTGACTTTGGTTTGGATTTAATTTTTTTTTTTTTACCCTAGTGACATAAGTGCAAATAGAAGTTTTTAGAGTTGTTACTGCTAATTAATTGTTTGAGGCTGCAGCCTGGTCTTATCATAAAAGTTCCTAATAGGTTGTTCAAGTATTTTTTCTTGCTCTTGTTTTATTCTTATATCAGAAATGATAATAAAACCGGAATCTGTTGTATAGCTAAAAGGATAATTTTGATTATTTGTATGTTATAGTTAGTTGTCTGAGTTAGTAGAAGATGCAGGTGGCTGGGAGATTTTCAGTGAAGTACTAAACAATAGAACAAAGATAATAGCAGTAGGAATTAAAAGATCCCTAATTACTATTATTCCATAATACAATAATATGATGGGATAATATAATTCAGGCAAAAACCCTGAAATGCATCATTATCTCTCCCAGGGGTGATGAGGCAGCTAGTTACAAAGTGCTGATCTAAAGCATGAAAATGCTTGAAGCAAGTCTCTATGTAGAGGATGAGACAGTGTACAGTATAAAGACCCCACAGGTAGGACTCAATCCACTGGGAAGTGGTCCTGGTTGTTTAAGTTCCTTTCTAGAGCTTAAAAGGAGAGCTTGGTCTTGCTACCTTCCTCTAGTGCAGAAAGAGAAAGGACAACCTTTGTGGTAAACTACCTCCAGGCGGAAGAAAAGTTGAAGGAAGGAAATGCTTCCTTCTTCAACTGTTCACTCCTCCTGAAAATATAAAGTTATATCTCCTACACGCTGTAGACAGAAACTGGTTACAAGTTCTCATACGGTGATCCAGCTGCTGGAATTATTGTGGATGCTGCTGGAGCTCCTTGGCAAAGAATATAACATTTTAGTGGTGTTAGCCCTGAAAATTAATAATTCCTTCAGAAAATTGGAAAAGGTTGCCAAAGGAGCATTTTAGAATGCAAATTCCAGTCATCTTCAGCAAACAGTGCAGACCTTTTTATTTCAGTGGAGAGTTTTGCTTTAGCCATCAGTAGTGTTCATACATTAAGCATGCCTCTGTTCCCATTTTAGTAAAAACACTAAGTAGATGCTTGTTCTCTACAGCAGGAATAATGGGCCGTGCCATCAAGCACGGTGAGAGCTCGGTGTTCCTGAACTCTTTTATATGAAAAGCAGCTGAGTGCTGCAGTGAATGGCAGGAAATTGCTCTCATCTAAGTGGTGAAAAGATCGGTGACATCAAACTGGCCTTTGCCCCCACGCAAATCTACAGGACTGCCCTCAGGCAACTGTGCTGGCTCTGTGCTGTTCTTCCACCTGCCCAGAGCATTACCCTACTTTGCTCTTTCTAATCTGACTCTCTTGAAGCATCTTGGATGAGGGCGTTCACCCTTTGAGAGTGTGGTTGCATGCTCTGACCAAGCCAGTGGTTAACAATGAAGCAAAGTCTGTTCAAATGTGAAGACTGTTGTCATTCTGTCATCCTGGCAAGCTGTTCCCAGTTGAGCCTGGCCAGGTCACTGTGGCCATCCTATTCCTTTCCACCTGTTCAGATACTGTTTAATCTGTTTGGCCGTCCTTCCTTTCTATTTCAGCCTTTTAAAGGCTATCATGGCTGTTTGGGCAGTGCAGCCCCAGGCTCCCCTGCAGCCAGGGTGGGTGGGCTGGGGACCTGCAGGCTGGGCGAGAAAGCTTGTCCTAGGAACCAGAGCATGGAGCCCAGCAGGTGAGCATTTGAATATCAGATTTCCTTGGCGTTTGTGAGAGAGGAACAATCTTCTATCACAGTGGACTTTGACTTTGTGCAATGGTTTCTAGTGGCAGTAAACAACAGAAGCTGGAGGGCCTCCTCCTTGGATAACCTTGCCGCACTTTAGATCTTGCATATTCCCAGCTTCTGTGGTTTATTTTATTTAAAAAAAAAAAAGTGCAAGATGGTTTTGTTGGGTTTTTTTCATCTTTTCTTACTCACCTGGGACAGTTGACTCTCTCAATCCCTCTCCTGGCTGCTCTGCCCTTGTGTCCTCAGCGCAGCGGTCTCCTCTCCTTGGTGGGGTGATGGGGTGTCTGGCCGTGAAGAGGCTGCAAGCACCTGGCCCCTGCACTGTGCTGGCAGCTGGTGCCCCATGGCTGGGTCAGAGGGATGGGGACCTGCCCTGGGGTGCCCTGACTTCCTCTGCAAACCTGGCTCTGTCCCAGGACGTACACAGTGATGGCTTTTTGAACCCAAATGTGTGATGGGAATAAGTTAATTAGTTCAGCACATTCCTGGGAAGGACAAGCAGACTCTGCTGAGGCTTCCTTTTGCCACTTTTATCTGGTGGGTAACTGAGAAATTTCCATACATCTGTATCAGCTTTTGGCAAACACAGAAGCTGTCACCCTGAGCTGTGCTGTCCAGGTGCATTTCACTGCCTCTTACCCATCTTTCTCCTTTTCCAAAATAATCATACCGCTTTGAACCTTATTAGATACTCTGGGATGTTTGAAGCTCCCCCAATAATGACCCTCTATGGGAGTGCCTGGGGAACCCAGTGCAATCTGACTGATTTTTGTGTTCTTGCTGCAGTTTTGGGGTACTTTTCGTTTCAGAGTCCTGCTGTGGCTGCTTCTATGGCTTCTGGCACCTAGTGACTTGTGTTTAGAAAGATCCCTCAAAACTTTTTATTGTGACAGAAAATACTGATTAGCTTGAGGTATTGAGGTGATTTCTTTATAGTAAAATACTTTTACTTGCTTGCTTAAAAAGCTGTCGGTGTGTAGCTCCAATACAAACATCAAAATAATAGGAAAATGTAAACATAGATCTGTTTCAGATTGATTTGTATTATCTCTTCAGTCTCTGAAATCCTTACACATCTACATTGTAGTATTGAACTTGGGCAATCTAAAGTTGAAATAGATTTTTCTTATTTGGAGGAACTGTAGGTAGGAAGACTCATGTTTGAATTGTTATTCAAGGTCTTGTAAACACATGCTGAAAAACCTTTTTTCATTAGAAATTTAAATGTACGTTTAATGTTGAATAGGCTGTTTTTATTTACTCTTTAATCAAGTATGTACAATCTCTCTCTCTGTTCCTGTCTCAAACAGAGATTCATCCTGCAGTGAAACCCAATGTAATCAGGTCAACACCAAGCCTTCAAAGTCCAAGTGCAAAACGGCTGCTTGCACCCTCCAATCACTCTTCACTAAGTATTTTGGGAAAAAGAAACTACAGCCATCATAATGGCCTTGATGGTATGTGAAGGAATATAAAAGAAATATTCTTTAAGTTTCTGAATTGCAAAACTTTCTGGAGACCTGAAGCAGCAAATTTTGTGAGCTTTCTGTGGGGAATGCGGTTAAATAAATGACATTCAATGAGCAGGTACAGACCAACAGAAATGTAAGTTCTAAAAGGCATATTTATAGCTTTGATTCTTAATGCAGCAAATGGTGGTGCTTATTCATTGAACATGAGTATTAATGCCATCGTTTAAACAAACGATTTTTACCATTTTTCTTATTAATCCTTCATCTCTATACAAAAGGGCAACAAAGGAATAAAACGAATTTGGTGAAGGGAGCAACTCAACTAATGCTTTATTTCAGTTTGTTGCATTGCATTTTTATTTGAAGAAATATTTTGCAGAGATAGGCAAGACCTTTTGTATTACTCTGTGCTAAATAACTTGATCGGTAGCTAAACTGTTAAATGCTGGACTTGTTAGTTTAAAACCAGTCTCTTTGCTACTGTGTGAATTGTAAATACAGCTTAATCTGGATTCTCAACAGTCTGATCAGTACTAGAAGATAGCTTTTGGCATCTTGCATCACAAGACCGTGTTACAGAGTCAGTTAAAATAAGAACAAAACGGTCCTGGCAGTAAGGACTGGTGGAAGGTAGGAGCTCCTTAGAAAGAGACTGTCCCTGCATTTTATACCACTTGCAGAGGAAAAAGGAAAAGGAATGTCACAGAGGTACAGGAGAGGCTTTTCATGTACACTGCAGCCCAAAGGGGTGATCTTTAAGCCTGGCTTATCCAGCCACTTCATTACAGTATGGTGATGAGATATGAAGCTGTGCAAAAGAATTATGGAAATTTGTGGATAAGGTGAACTTTTCTCAAATAATCTTCATTTTTTCTTCTGAAAAGTGACTGTCCATTACTGATTTTTACTTTTTTATTATTATTATTACCAAAAAGAAAGATTTTCAACTGAAACTGAACAGTTTTACCTCATATCTAAATAAGAGGAGAATCCAGCAGGATGCCATCTGTTTCCACTGAAAAGAAATGGATGCATTTCCTCAGCTCTCTTTTTGTGAGATGTAACTTCTGTAAGCCATTAGCTTATTTGTTCTGTAATTGAGTAAGGTTGTTGAGATGAGAAATCTGAAAGAAGTTGGGATCTGAAATAGACTGTTCAGGACACAGTCTGCACAAAAGAGATGACTGACTGTTCTCATGCTTCACAGAATTGGTCAAGGCAGAAATAAAAGGGACTTACCTTTTAGACAAGCAAATAGAAATAGTACTCCATATACAAGAAGAAAAATTTGATCTGTTATCCATCATCTTCCCTGATGATCATGTTTTTCTGTCATTGCCAACACTATTTGTATTTTGCAGTGTACTTTTAATGGTAGAAATCACTACATACTTTGACAAAAGGTGGTTCTTCAGTACACACAGAAGAGAGGATGGCTCAGTGTGCAAACAGCCATTACATAGTAAGCAAATAACAAGCGTGGTAACTCAGGCTATTCAGTGAACCAAGATGACAACTGTGTGACTTGTGCTTAGAAGAAAAAATGATGACATTACTAAGCATAGCCATAAATCATGAATTTCCACTGCAGTCCTTGAGTGTGAAGTTCTAGAGGGACGGTCTTGTGAACAAAGGCTGCTTCTTTCCCCCACCCCCTTCAATGCTGGCCATTGCACTGGACTCTCCTTAGGAGCTTTGAGTGATGAATGACTTTCACCTGTAAATATGATGCTACATTTCTACTGCAGAGAAGTCTGTAGCAGTAAGTTCAAGGTAAATATGATTATGATTGTGATGTCCCTATGAAGGGGCATACTTGTAAGTCTTTCAGATTTTTCTTCTACTTTATGTGGATGTTCTCTTCAAAGTAAAGAGTTTATAAAACCAGCTATTAGCCACACAGATTAGTTTGTATCAAAGAGTCAGCTGTGTTAGGGCAATTTGCACAAAATAACATCTAATTTGAAAAATTAGTATTGAGAACAGCAAGTAATTGCTTTAGGAGGTAATTATTTCTGCTGATCTATTTTCTGTGAAAACGTAACTTACTGGAAAGCATATATCCTAAATAACTGAAATCTGTATTTCGTTAGTGTAAAAATGGCTATTTGAGTACTTTTAAATGGCTATTTTTGTTCTTATTCTAGCCTCTGTCTTCAATTAAAAGCCTGAAAAGTGTACATAAAATGCAAAGAAAACAATCAAACCAGTAGTAATGATTTTCAACAGCACAGATCCTCTGTTCCTTTTGACTTAAAAACATTTACCTTTAATATCTGCCATGTAACCCTTTCTGTGGTTATTGGTAAATATCAAATACATTTTTGGGGACTGTAATGTGTCCAGCTTCTCTTCAGTACACATCAAACAGTGACCAGATCAGCTTGGGAAATGGTGGTTTCTGTGTCATTGTGCTGACAAGAATGTACTATGTGCAATGAAAGGTTTTGCCAACCTGCAGAGTTTTTATGTTACTATAAATATATTAAAAAGCTTTTTTTGGTTCCAAAATACTATTGATTGATGGTGGTGTATTGCATTGTGTCAATTAACAGTATCCAGAAAGCTGACTATGGAGATGATGAGATGTTCTGTCTTTCAGTGCATGCTTTGATGAAATGAGCAAACAAAATGAGCACAGTCAGCTTTTAATTAAGTCTTATCTCTTGCTGTTTTCATGATCTTAATGTTATTGACATAGAAATGTCTGCATGTTCAGCTTTGCTTTTTTTCAACAGTATAAGAAATTTGTTGTAAAGAAGCCATATAAATATAGAATCATAGAATTGTTTGGAAGGGACCTTTAATCAAACCCCCCCTGCAATGAGCATCTTCATCTAGACCTGGTTGCTCAGAGCCCCATCCAATCAATGTTTCCAGGGATTGGCCATCCACCATCTCTCTAGGCAACCCATGCTAGTGTTTCACCACCCTTATTGTAAAAAATATGTTTACTTAAGATACACAATAATTTACAGCATTCAAGTAAATGTCACTTATGTTTGTGTAAATATAGATTTAGATTTTCATATTTAAAGTCAATCTTGCTGCCTGGGTGAGTTGAGTGCCATATTTTGACAGAAATTGCTGTTAACAAAATAGTAATGATTACCTCAGAAATTAAGCAGTGTAATATGGAAATGGCACTTTTATTATGCCTGTGTGGGGGAATTGGGGGAGATGATGAGGAACATCATTAGTATTTGATTTAATGTTTTTAAGAGTAATAAATAAGAACATAATTACATTTCTTAGGGAAGTCTTATGTTGGCTTGAGCCTTGATTTGGCCAGTGCAGTACAAGTTTCCCTTCCAATTTTCCACAGATGCACCTCCAGCGACAGTTTGGTACAATTGATAGAGGAGTGAGGGAGTCTGTCATTTCTGACTACCAGTCCTTGGTCTTTATCAGGAATGATGAGGGAGCATATCTACTTCTTCATAAATGGTGGGGTTTGTGCCCAGATACCTTGCTATTCGGAGACCTAAGTGTCAGTCACGGGTGGCTGAGACATGTAGGTGTAGTTGTATGCATGAACCCACATATAAGGCATAGACCTAAATAAAATTGCACTGCTTAAAGTTACTTACATTGTAACTAGATAAGAGATGAGATCTTGTAGTTGCATCCTTGTAGGAGAAAGACTTCTGGATGGTCTTAGAAAAGTGGTTTTCCTTTTATTTTCTAACAAGAGCAAATCTCACATTCTGTCAGATGGAATGAAAAATGCCAGAAAGCTTTTTTCCATTCTGTAAAAAAAAAATTATAGTAATTTGAGAAGTTTTTGAGTAATGTGCGTGCTGGTGCTTTGGCCTATTCTGAGATGCAGAATTTCCATTGCTGCTGAAAAGAAAGACAACACAAGTTATTTAAATGATTCTCAGCAGTGAATACAGTCTCTTTCAAATGGGAAAACTGTCTTCAGAAAATCATGATGTTGCAGAATATTATGTGTACCCAGTTTTGTGGCTGGAGTTAACGATGGGAAGATTTAGGTGTGAGTGTAAAGAGCCTTATAGATATTTGTAGAATCTGATCTTTAAATTTCAGTGTCTGAAATTATTCTGAGCAATTACTTTCACCCACAAGCTGCTTAATTGTGAGCAACAGTACATCCAAGTAGTCAAGTTTCACATCAGGCTATTGTTTTGGCAGGGTGAGTAATGATAATTTTCCATATAATATTTGGAAAGATCAGGATGAGGTATTTTACATGGGTATAATCTCTGTCAATTGGCAAACATATCCGTACTTTTACAGGCATCAGAACCAGAATATCCACAAGATGCCCAAGATATTAACGTCACTAATGAGGTACAGAAATCAGTCTGTGCCTGTTGATACCGTTTTCATGACTTGTGGGCAGAAATAGAAGAATTTATCATAGCTGGAGACTTAAATCAACAGCCCTGATCCTCCTTCTCTCTACTCCTGCCCAGACCTTTGGTGCTGTATTTCAGGCTGAGATGTCCTGGTGTCTCCAGGAGGATTCTTTCAACAGTCAAATTTCTGTTCCTGAATATACTGAAGTATGCAGCTCTGTCTAAGAATGAGACATCAATTTTTGGGGTCAGATTTCCTAGGAACCTGCACATCTCTGGCACAACAAGATGAGAAAGTGACATGAGCAACTGGCAAAGGGAGGAAGATGTCAAAAAAATGTAGCTCTTCTCTATGATGCTTTTTTGGTCAATCCTCTCTCTGCTTGTGACTTACAGTATTGGCTGTAGAGGAGATAAGCAAGGAAGAAATGCTTATGTTTTACTCATATTTTTCCATGGGGAAATTTGAGACTCTCCCTTGACAAACACATGAAAATACAAGCAACCCAACTGACAAAGCAGGGAAACCGGAGCCTTTCCTGCCCAAAATTTTATTAAAATATGGAAAACAATTATAATATGTACTTCATCTTAATGAACTTCACATAACCTTATGTTGGAAGTATATTAGAAGGAAGGAGTTTTCGCTGTAGGATTGAATTTCTCAGCAGAGGGAGCTGTATTTTCTCAAAGGTGTCTGATTTTTGTTATACTCATTTTTGGTGGAGAGGGAGATGTTCATCTGCTGTGGCAGGCTAGTGGCATGGGATGCATACCAAGAAAACATCTGTCGATCCATTACTTTAAAAAATAAACCCTTAATTTTTACCTACCTATCAATAAAATATAAATCTACCTAAATTTTTATAAACCTCATTTTACATACCAATAATTTTCAGCTGAAAGAGAAGAAAACGAGATGTAATAAACTACCGTGAATCCACTTTTGCCATTGCTTCTGTGCTGAGACACAAAGTGGGATTAATGTTTAATTTTGATTAATTGTGTATACACATCTTTCCCAAAAGAGAGAAACTAAAATTTTATTTTGTTCCATGTCCAGTTTTTCCTTGGAAATTTGCTTTGAGCATGTGTGTTCTGGCTTTGGTCCTTGCTACAGCCAGCACCTGTTTTGAAATATTTGGCCACAGGTCTCTTACTGAAATGCGTGCACTGATATTGATGGAAATGTGAGCATAGAAAGTAGACCTCTCTGGAAAAATTGATGTTGTGTTACTGTCATTTACTGGAGAAGCAGAGGACAGTGAAAGGGGTGTTTATGACTCTTGGTTCTTTCCCAACATATACTGCTCACAGTATTTATTTTTGTCATGATATAAAATGCTTTATGGTAAGAGCCTTGTTACGCATAGTTCTATACAAAGAGCCATCTCTGACCCTCAAGAGATTAACCTAGTAACATTTTGCCTTTGATTTTTGCAGCTTGCCCAGGAGTAGCCAATTTCTGTCTAGTTTCACTGTCCAATTAGAAGCAATAATTTTAAATATTTAGTAGAAAACTAAAATGCTTCAAAGCTTGCATTTCTGTGGTCAGTATATTGACCTGTTTTTGCAGGGATGGGAATGAAGATAGTGGAGAAGATGAACTAGTGACAACTTCCAGAGCCCAAATTATGTACCCAGAAAATGATGCAGGATTTAATTAACACAGGGTGTTACTGCTGATATTGTCAGTAATTTGTAGAAATCGGCTACTATATCTCATGTTTGCACATCTCAAGCCATTATTTTTTTTCCTATTTAAATTTTTGAATAATGAAACTACGTTTTTCCTTCAGTTCATTTACAATGAGTGATGATTCCCCCCCTCCCCACTTTGGTCTTCACTTCTCCAACCCCAGTGATGCAATTTGTGACTTAATGTGAAAAATAACAAGGAGGAAAATACTTAAATCTGTGTTGGTTTTGTTCGAAAAATAGAAGAGAAATGTTTTCAGGTTTTTTTTCAGAATTTCATAAAGTTTAGAACATTATTATCTTGCAATGATAAATGTGCGGTCATTGTTTGCCTACACTGAATTCACATTACAGTTACCTCTCAAGTATTTGAGGTTCTTTGATTACAAATAAAAAGAACAGTCTTCCATTCTGTGTCCAAAGACTGTTCAAACTGCAGAGTATTTATACAGAAGGGAAGCAGTGTGCTTTTTATATGATTAATTTGGTTACAGGAGGACTTGAGAAAAGAAAAACCATTTCTGCAAACCCATGTTTCCTTGAATTTCCTCTGAGAAGGAACTATTCCTAAGCATTAGCATAGCATAGCACTGTCGTGGGTTTTTAAAATATAGACAGTGATTGCTTTTGTTTTGCAAAAGACAAAATACAATATCTATTCAACTGTAGTTCTCAGTCCTATTGTATCTCCTGGAATGTGAGTGATTTCCAGGGGTGTAAATACCCTTGAAATTGAATAGAGGGGGTGTTAATTTTTGTGGGGTTTTGTGTTTTGGTTTTTTGTGTTGTTTTTCTTTTTTTCAAAAATATACCTTTGGACTTACAGGGCTGTTTTCCCTGCATTGGGTTCAGAAAAAAACACATAAGCAGGATTGCAAACTTGCTGTGATGCACCACTCTGAGTGTGCCAGATATGATTTACATTTTGTTGTACTAAGGAAATGAATACTCAGGAAAAGATTACATCATTGTATCTCTATTCACCAGTGTAACGTATGCTTCTGCTGGCTCTAACGATAGCAGGGGTTAGAAAGAGCAAGCTCTGTGGGATCGCAGGTGGAGGAAAGGGCACTTCATGATGAACTGCCCTAGATTTGCTGTTGAATCACAGTTTCTTTGAAATTGCAGTAACACTGGCTTTTCTAATTGGCAGAATAAATCAGCTCTTAAAACAGTACACAGTAAGAACAACACTATAATCAAGTTAGCATTCAAACCACAATGCAGATAACCAGAACCTAATTCCTGGAGTCACTCGTTTCCCTAGTATTCTTTTAAAGAATTAAAGTTGCACAAAGAGAATCCTGTCTGTTGGCTAACAGGATTTGCAGCATATCACCTCATGAATTACATGTTTTGGATTCAAGACCTGAAGCTCATACTGAAAGTGCTTCTGTGTATGATTACTGTCAAGTAGGCTGATTATGTTTTTGTAAGCCATGATTGCTGTGCAAGAGTTCTTACCAATTTTTATTGCATAATGCAATAGGGAAGGCACCTTCACAAAGTGCTCAGGCAGCATAACTGGAAAATTCCTGTCTTTGGGGAAAACACTTAGTTTTTAATACTGTTGTGCTTTTTATGCTTTTGTTGTCTAGATATTGTTTCTTTGCTGCTTCAGATTTCAATCTTGGGAGACTGAGGATCTTCCTCAAACAAAGTCAAACTAATTCTTGGTGTGATCACAAGATACATATTTTTCTAATTATACTTTTGAAGTAACACTCAATGGGTCACTTGTTCCACTGCCAGAAACGGGTGGGACTAGAACTATTATTTTGGTCACTTAAAATATCCATAACCTGAGTTGAGAAGAAATAATGAAACAGTCCTCCTTTCTCAGCTTATTTCATCGTGGGTGAAAAGGTTCTTTATAGTCTTATGCATCACGACAAGCTCTGAGTGTTACTAAGATTAAGCACCTATTGCATGTCTGTCTTTATTTTCCACATGTCTGCATGACATTATCTTGCAGTGTGTTTACTCTGGGAGGTTTAGAAAAGGGCACCTTTCATCCACTGGCATTGCTGATGACCCTGTTAATATAAAAAGATGAATCTCAGATAATTTTCTACCAGCAGAACTAAAAAATAGCATATATAAACATAACACATGAACAGCTGGAAAAGGGTTGGAGTGGTATTAAGGAGGTGGTTTCCGTCCTGGCTTGAAGAACCCTTAAGGGAAGGGAAAAAAAAAAACTTTGCTGGGGAGTAATGTATAAACTTGAAATAGTTCTGTAACCGGCACCATCCCTTAGCAGTGGACTTTTTTCTGATTTAGCCTTAAACGGTTGTACAGTGGGAAATTTTATAGTCTCCTAGTGCCCATAAACAGGGAGAAACACTTGATTTCTTTTTACAACTTGCTAATTTCTACTTGAGCTCAAATTAGTATTTTGTAGAGAGAGCATACGAGCACCTCTAGGCAGTTTCTGCTGTTTGTGCATCAATTTCTCCACAATGATAAGCTCCTAAACATCTTGTCAGTACTGAAGTTCTGTTTACTGTAATTTACTCATATCAGATCCCTAAACCCCCTTGTTTGTGATGTTGTCTGACCATTTCTGTTTAAAGTGGAACAATCCACTTCACTAGCACTTCATCGGCCGTAAGGGGGGAGTCATTCTGTATCCTGGAGTTTCCTTTCTACTGAAGAAGTGCAAGTACAGATTATTGCCATGCACAAAATAATTTGCTATAGTAACTCATTTATAAATAAAGTGGCCATTGGTGCCAGCTTTGCTGAAAGTCGAGCCTGATTATTTAAATCGCCTCAGGCATTCTAAAACTTGGCAGATAAAACTGAAAATCCAAAGTTTTGTTTTTCTGTTCTGTTGAACACCAAGACATTTGTGGTTTTTAAATAAGCTCTGTCGCCCTCAGGCTGCATTGGAGGTTGCATGGGGGTGCAGACGTTTTGTAAAACATGCCTTTTGAATGCTGTGTGACTGCCTTTTTAATTGGGAGCAAGGGCTTTCTTCCTCAGTTGCCTTAATTAACAGCTTTTAATTTTGAAGTAAAAGTTTTCCACAGAATTGGCTGTTGTGTGTTCCTGCATAAATGTTCCTCAGAATCGTGTCCAATCAGGGTGTAATTATTTTCTGGGAGAAATCAGTGCCTCTTCAGTTCTAAAATCTGAAAATTTGGGTATCGAAATATGTAAAAATTGTAATTGTATAATAATGACACCTTAATTAATAGTCTCTGATCCTAGACTCTTTTGATGTATGTTTACCTATTTAATAGTTCTTACCCTAGCTTTTTATTTATGGGTATACATATGTATTTCTAAAAGATGCTTGGCAATTTAGATTATATTTCAGTATCTGCAGCAATAAAAGCTAAGAAAAAGATATGCAAAAAAAAAAGAATATATTTTTTTATTGTCTGATACAACGCAGGGATATTACTCCACAGATAGTTCTTTCTTCACTTCTTTGCTCAGTTTTATTAAAAGGTTATCAATATGCTAATATCCTGGAGTTAGCAGCTTTTGGCATTGTATTCAGAGTGTTTGTATTCTTCAAAAATACGCTGTTTAGCAGCCTCCAGGTACATTTGTCTGTTCCTCGCTTCCCTTTAGGGAGACATTCTCTCTTTCGATCAATTGTGGAATGAATTTCATTTCATTCTGTGTGGAACTGAGAGGGTGACTGAGTATTTTAGGACAATTCTGGCTAGGCATTGTTTTTATAGATTTGGCATATAAAGCTATGCCAAAAGCAGAGCACCTCTGAGTAAGAGTGAAGATTTTATTACTGTAGTATCCGAGTGTAAAAAGTACAGATTTTTGCTTGTTCACTTAGGTCTTTTTGAGGGTGACTGCAAGTGCTGGGTAATGCATCTGCTCTATATTTTGAGAAGAAGCCCCATCCTTTTTGTTTAAACTGATGATTCTGCTTAAGTTGAGGTTTCCTCAGGAAATGCAGTTGTGGTCTTGGAGATAGATTGAGTGGTTCTTTGTGTAAGTGGTGCCATTTGGGACCCCCATAAGAACTGCAGTTTGGAACGGGGGCAAGAATAAATAATCCCTTGTAATTATTGTACATTTATCTCACTTGCAGAATTGCAAGACTCTGCTGATGCAATTCCTGCAGAATTGTGTACATTTTATCCAGAAATGCATGTAGTGTTGCTAAGTGTCTCTTCCTTAAGAATTCTGTGTACTGTAGCTGATATAGCTTGTCCAAATCTTTGAGCAAGTTTACGAGACTGCTAATAGCATCATTTTGCATCTTGTAGCAGCAAATTTTCTTGCAGATTTTTTTAACTGGTTAGGAGGATGTTTAGTTTTGAAAAAGAACACGGCTGTAATATGGCATTTGTAGCGTTTTAAAGCCAAAAAGGGTGAGATTTCTGTCCTTGGGGGGAAAAAACCCAAGTGTAATTAAATTTAATCAGCAGAGTGAAATCTGTATTATTGGCCTAATCTATAGGTATCTATAGGTAATCTATATTAGGTCTACCTATTGGCCTAATCATGATTCCTCAGCAATTTTGTATAAATACAATTGTGAGTTCAGTTGGCTGACTCCTGGTTTATCATATAGGAAAGAATAATTAAGATTTCTGGATGTTACACTGCTCCATTTCAAACTGAGAATCCATCTCAAAATTCCTAGAAAAAGGATTGCCTAGTTTTATAAAGCTTTTTTCCAAAGGGGAATAGTAATGGAGTTATGCTGATACTATTTGTATTTTTTTTTTCTGCAGAGCTAATCCTCCATGTTAAATGATGCCATATGTTAAAAGCAAAATGAAAAAACCCACTTATCGAAACATGAATTATGAATTAGTTCCATTTTTACATTTTCTTGCAGAAGAGGATAATTAAGCAGAGAGAATGAGTGCAGCTCACATCATGCTATAGTGTGCCGCATATTTTCAGGACCAGTGATGATTCTCGTGCTCGTTTCATGAGAAAGCTTTCCAGTCTCTGCATTTCTGATAGGTTTGTCGTATCGTAGCTGAACAGTAGCATCTTAGTCTTCTGGGTGAACATGAGAAAATAGGGCTTCTGTGGATAAAGGCAGTATCTAATGCACTGTGTTTCTTTTGTTTTCCAGAATCATCCAGCCGTACAACAAGAACAATAATGGTAAGTATAGAGGAGAATGCAGGTATTGCTCTATCTATGGATGTGATTTTTCCTTTGAACACAAAGTGGATGTAGTAGTATCCTAAGCCGTTGTCATGCTTTCTCATAAAGTCCAGTATCACTGTAGAGATGTAATGAGTCTGTCTGCCATCGTATCTCGTGGGAAATCTGGGAAAAATTGTGAGGTTGAATAGCTTAAGAGGTAGCAGTACTGTAATTTGAGTTGGTGAAAAGTCCAGTTACAATTCAGTCTGTTACGTGTTTCAGAAATTTTCTATTACATCAAATTATTGTTGATAAAATTGTTTGCATTCTGTGTGCATCACAAGTGTCAGACCCCATTTAAAGTTCAAAATATACGCTGAGTGATTTTTTTGCATCACATTCCAGTTTCTGACTTTATCTTGAGTTTGATAGGTTGGGTTCCAGAAACAGAGAAATTATTAAATGGACAGATACATCTTAAAAAATGAGATTTAAGGAGTTTTATGCATAACAATGCCATGGATTTAGTTTCTATCTTGGTTTTGTATAGGGTGAGAAATTTTAACAGTATCTTTCTGTTTCAAACTCCTAATAAATTTCAGTTAAGGACTAAACAAAAAATCACATAAAGAGAACCTTTTTCTGACTGGGAATGATTCATACCTATCCTGCAGATATTTGGGGGAAGGGCTATCCACTTTTGGAAAAAGACCAATTTTTGAGGAGAATCTTGAGACTTTAGCATAAACCCCAACAAAACATGATGTGAGCTTGTTTGTTTTCATTCCTACAGTTTTTTTCAGGGTGTCCCTTCAAGTTTATTACCTCTTCTGTATGTACAGCATTTGTGGGACATGTAAATTCCCACACAGAAACTTGATTCAACAGGGGACAAAGGGTAAATATAGTGAATTGCCTTTATCACCAATAGTTGTTAATAATCCAGTGCAAATGGATAATAAATAGGCAAGAACTACAGATCACAAAATTTCAAAATAGTAGAGATATGTCTTGAAAAAGCAGTATTTTCTATTGGATATGATGTAATCCTTTTTTGTCATGAACCTGGTTTAAATAGACCCATTTCAAAATGAGATGCTTGGAGTTATTTAACTGTATTCCTCTGCTGTAAAGTTTTGGAAGGGATTGAAAACTTTTTCAAGAATTCTTTCCAATTCTGCACTGGTGTCAGGAAAAGAGCTAAAGGTTAATGCTGAAGCTGGTGAAAACTTCAATTTTCTTTCCTCTTTTTTTTCCTATTAATTTTACTCTGAAGAGAACACTTTTTGTCAGTCTCTCTTTTTCAATAGTGCATCAAACCAGCTGTAAAACCTGACCCAAAGAAATGGGGTTTTTGCCTTTATAAATGTCTTCACGCCAAAACACGGCCAAACTGTAAAGAGACAAGAGAAAGGTTTTTAAAAAACTCGCATTCTTGAGGTTCCTGCATTGTGAACCTCTCCAGACCTCTCTGCTGACAACTCAGATGGTTCAGACTAATGTTCTGCAGTCAGTGTGAAGTAATTGTCCATTGCACTTAAAAGTGCGATTAAAAATAAGTATTCTGTTTAGTGTGAAAAGGTTGTAACAATATGTCCATTGTTCTCTGCAATTAAAGCGTAACTGAACGTGTAATGGAAAATCTCTTACTCTCTAACGAGTAGGTAGAATGTGTCAGTAAAGCCAGAAAATACACTGTTCCTTGCATTAGAAACAGTATGAGGTTATCTATTCAATGCATAGTGAAGCAATGCTGCTGAGATCCGTTTTTTAATGACTACTGCAATAAATAACTACTCTGAAATAACTGAACTGGTCATGGTTAATACCGTAACAGATAAAGTCAGAGCATCTTCTTAAGTCAATCAGAATGTGAGGGGTATAGCAGCAAATATGCATACAGCCTTGGATATTTTGATGTAAAAAGGCTTTTGTCTTATGAAGGTGAAGTGTTTGAACTGCTTTCAAGTGGCGTGTACAGGTGGTGGAATGTCATAAGTAAGGCATTAAATCTGATCTTGTCTCTGAAGATTCAGATTTATGTTCAAGTAAGGAATAGAGTGTACCTTGCTAATGAAAAAGTGCGGTGTTTCTGAGAACATTACAAGAATTCTTCTGTATTTAAATACAATGGTGGCTCCCTATTTTTTGTTTCAGATTCTTGTTCCTAAAAATAAAAAAAAAAGAACTAGACATTTTTTAAGGTCTGGGGAGGGGGGAAGAGGATCTTACATGTTTTAACTATAAAACAAATGTCCTCTTGTCCTGTGGATTAGTCTTTCATCACTGACTTACTGATTTCTCTAAACAAACATTTACTTAAAAGTGCTGCTTTTAAAGACATGGTTTATTCAGCTTTTATGCAACTTCCATGAAATACAGAAGCTATAAACATTGTAGTATTTTAGCCCAGATGCTTTGGAAAATCAGCTGTCATCTTTTTTATTTTTAACCCTTCAACAGAAAAGTCACTGACTTGAATTTTCAGCATTACATCTATTCTAGGTGTTTTATGAAAGGTTTAATAGCAAATCAGGAGGTTCAAAAGTAATACTTGTGTTGACTATTTGGTTCATTTCTTGTATATGTTCTCTTGTTTAAAAAACTTTTTTTAATAGCTGTCAGGTTTCTTAAAGAAAATGCTGTACCCAAAATGAATGTGTGCCAGCATGCTAGTATCAATGTTGGAGACTTCTTGCTGTGCAGAGTCTGTGTTTTGTAATTTTTGCATTCATCTCAAAGCTCTTTGAATAAGTCAAAGCTCTATGAAGAGGTAAACTAAATCGGCACCAAACCTTGATTCTTATACAGGTCTTCTGCTAACGCCTTTGCAAGTAAGAACACTCCAGGTGTGGCAAAACAGAATCAATAGCTGGTTTAAACTTAATGTAATTCTAAACTTGTTTTACAGTATATCCTGTATGATTAGGTCAATGCAAAATATATTGAAGCAGTTAATATCGATTACTACCAATCATCTGAGCATGCCAGATTTCTTCTCATGATTTAATTTTCTCAATGTAGGGAGCTGCTTTTACTCTGATTTGATTTTATTTTTTGTTTAAAGATGTGACAGAAATTTTTAAAATGCTATTTTAAGGCAGTGGGATTTTTTTCCTTTTTTAAAAGATGGGGTAAGAACATAAGAGATGATATATTCAAGTCCACTTAAGAATTTAGGATAATCCAGTTAAACATTCTTTCAGTCACAGCATAAACATTCACTTGATTTTTGCACTTATAATGCCTGTTGGTGTTACATATTTATTTCAAAGCTGGATGTCTTCTCCAGACTCTTACGTGGGTCTCAATGCATGAGTGCTTAGCCATTTATATCCCAGTGCAAGTTGAGAAATTTATAGACAGGAGCCTTGACTGTGATTTGGGATCTGTGTCCCATCTCTGAATTTGTACAGGATTCTTCCTTTGGCTTTCCAACATGCATCTTAATATCCTTGTGTTTGAAATTTCTCTGGGAGCTAATGAGGACAGGAAGTTTACCCTCTGTAGTAAAGATGCTGTCTTAAGTTGCCACTTAATTGTAAAATGTTTGTGAAGCATCTCTGTAGGTGTCTTTGGACAACCAAGTCCAACCAGATATCCCACCTTCGTAGCTGCCACTACAGCATATATCACACGTGTGTGTGTGTGTATATATATATAATTATATATGTTAAATATATATGTTAAATATATATATATTAAATAACCTAATTCCTGTTTCTCAGACACAGTCAAGCCTTTTGCCTGGTGTACCTTGTATTGAAAGACCTGTATTTACAGTTAAGCAACTGATTGAATTAGTAACTGACTGAACAATTGCTGCTGCTTCCGGAAGATGTAACAGAGAGAAACATACTCTTCTATATCTTCTTCATGAAAGGGACTGTTGCATTTGTTGAGTGTTGGAGATCTGTTTTGCTTTCTGAGAAATGAACCTTAGTGTATGCAAATGAGAAATTCATGCCCTTGGAGCTCTCACAAATCGAACCTGTGAGTGAAATACCTGAGAGTGCTACCCACAGGGAAATATTTTAGCAGGGGCTGCATGAAGCTGTGAAGACATTCTAACAAATGCTCTTCCCATAAACTCCTCCTTGTCGAAGACCTTGAAAATATTGCCTTTGGCCTCAGAGGTCTCTGGAGATGTGATTTGTCTGCAGTATGGAGACCTGCTCTTCAGCAGGTGGCTCTCTTTCCAAATATCTCTGCTAAGTTATGTATTTGTGTTCTCTGTTGGATGTAACATTACCTGAATGAGAGCATCCTTAGCCCCCGGGGTTTGCCACTGGCATGTGGACTCTTAATACCAGAGGTTTTGTTGCAAAATCACAGTGTGGCTCACTAGTGATGTACAGAGTCAAAAGCAAAATGCCAGCTGCTCATTGCACATGGCAGTGTTAGGGTGCAATTACTTGGAGCTTTCTGCATGCAGGGTATTTGAATGAATAGAGCTTCTGTGGTAGTACAGGTGGTATTCCTGAGTCTTTCATGACCTTCCTGGCATAACTGTGTGCTGGAGGGAAAAAAAACCCACAAAATTTCAAAAAACATTTAACAAGTACTTTGTATGCAAATTTATTTTGCTCTTGCTGTTGGTATTGGTATGGCAATGGCAATTGAATGCTCATTTTTATACACAGTGGCAAATACATTTTTTGAGAGGAACTAATGAACTGATTATCTAGTCCTAAATTATTCAAGAACTTTAATTGTTTTGATTAACTAGAAATTAAAGATAATGTGGTTCCTAGCACACAGATTGGAGAACAATGGTCTTATTTTCTCTCGTCCTTAAGTGAAATGTAATTAATTTCTTCAAATAGTTTGAAAGGACTGAGGGAGAAGGAAAATAAAAGAGAAAATTCTAACCAATATGATGCAACAGAAATGAGATTATATTGTAACCTTGCACTATTTTCCCAAATGTTATCTCTTGCCTGGAATAAGAGGGTCTAATAAAAGTAGACAAAACAGAATTTCAGAACTGGTAACAACATCTGTCTCTGCCAGGGCAAAATGTATTATGAAAAACCACATACTTCTTCCATTAGGTTTAACTCTTCTTCAGAGTTTATGCCATAGGAAATACACTTTTTGTACCTTGTACTTTGAACACTTTTTGCTTGTGCATGCTTTCTTGAGTAAAGGAAACATTCAGTGATGTATTACAAAGGAGCTTGTGAAAAGAAAACCATTATATTTGATAACTTAAACCTATTTCTGACTGGGAAAGCACAGCAAAAAATTGGCCTTGGAGCCCTTGAATGTTCCCCTCTAACATATGGCATTGCCTATTGCCAGATACAATTAGTTTGGATGTACTGTGAAATTTGATGTGTGGCACCATTTTCCATGCATGAATTCCTATTAATGTTTTGAGCAGTATCCTCTTTGGACATTAAGAGATCATAAAATACTTTCATGAATTTCTAATTTCATCCAAATATATTTTATCCTGAATTTATTCTAAATAACAACTGAATTACTTCTAGTAGCATGTCCTTTATTTTTTTCCTCCCACCAAAGCCAACGCAAAACAAATGTGAAAAGCAAACTGGAGTCTAGACACTGAAAAAAATAATGGAAAAATTTAGGCAAATATTTAGAGGGACTACAAAGAGAGATATACAGCCCTAACTGTGTGCAGCACCAACTAAATTCACCATCAGCCTTATTTATTTCTAAGACAGGAATATAGTTTAGCTTTAAGAAAGAGTTAGCTGTGACTCACTCAGATTTAATGTTTTGTTGCTCTTTTTGTTCTTGTTTGGTTTCGTTACATCAGATCTAAGGAATCATAGAGGAGATTGTTCAGTTATTTGCACTAAAATAATGAATGCTGGAATTTTCTGTTGAATGCATAAAATTTGTCGTGCTGGAGGGAACAAATGGTATGGATCAGGGTCTGTTTGAAGTTGTGGCATAATGTGAATATAAGGCATTGTATATATGTGTAAGGATTGTGCAGAAGTAGCGAGGCCCTTGTTTATTAGTTTTGGCTGTTATGTTTTTCATACATGATTTAAGAGGTCAGTGTCATGTTCTGTCCTGCTAGTCTTTTTGGATGTTGCCAGCCCCTTCCTTACTCTGTGGAATTGGTCCCCTCATTAGAGGGTACTCCTGTGAAGGTGCAGCATTGTGAGCATTTTAGGGATATTACAAAAATGCTCTCAGTAATGTGGAATCCTGGTATTATTTCACCATGAAAATAGTACTTCTTCCTAAGAAAATACGATGTTGAATCCACATGAGAGAAAGTAAGCAAACTTTCATCCTTGTGTAGTATCTTCCGTCGTATCTGTTTTAATCAAATAGTGTTATTAGTTAGTCCTGCTGATAGTCAGTTATGTGGGAAACAAGATTCAAATTGCCTAAATTAATATATTTGTTATGGGATATTCTTCCAACGTGTTACCTACAGATGGTATAGAAAGCAGTATTTTCAATGTCTCCTTTTCATATATCAGAAGGCAGCTTCTCTCATTAGATCTGAGCACTTGCTCTCTTGTTGCATAGTGATTCCAGGTATAGGTTTGGTGGACAATTAATGGATCGTTTTATGTTCAATGATACCTCAGTGAAAATGAATGCAGACATGTTGCCGTCTGCTCTAATATGGAATATTGGTGAGTAAATCTAAGAACTGTGGCACCAGCAAGGTGATTTAAACCCTTGATACCCTGCTTCCATTTAGCTTAGCAGCAGGAGCAAACCACTTGTCTTATTCAGTGACTTTTACTTAACAAGACAGACAGAGTCAGGACCTGTAAAGTGAGAAGTATGGATTTTTAAAAAATGAGATTAATGCCATACTTGGATGAAAAAAAAAAAAAAGGACTCTTATTTTGTTGTTGTTGGGATGCTGGGATTTTGCTTAGAAAATCTGAAATCTCTCCTAATATCAATGGGTTTCTGTTGCGAAACTGCTTAGTTCATGGCATTGATTCAGTTTATCTTTGTATAAAATGTCATTAACAATAGTTAATTTAGTTGTTAAAGAGCTTTAAGACCTGTAGATAAAACAAATCAGAGCACACATGGTGTTACCTGACCCCCAGGTACTGGTTGAGGAGGACTAGCTGGTTTTTGAGAAGGGTGTTCTGTTTAGGCTGTCCTTTACAGGAGAACTAGTTAACAGAAGTATGCTTATTCTCAGGCAAATATTTTTCCTGGTTTTTTGTATGATTTCAGCATGCTGCTCCACGTGTTCATATGACTAATGGTAAGGCCTTGCAGGCCAGTGCAAGTGCCATTAAGACAAGCACCATTCCAGTCATCAAGAGGCAGAGGCAAAACTGGCTTGATGCTTCAGATGATGGTTTCTTTATAGCTACAGAAGAGACCAGGTAAGAGAAACGAAATCTAAGCAGGGAATGATGCTTCACTTCATACATGTTATTGACCCACTATTTGAATAACAGGTTTTTGACATTATTATTTGAGGTTGCGTTACAGTGAAGAGCAATGTTACATCAAAGCATACACCCAGCTTTGCACCTCTTGCATACTAATAGTATCAGTATTTCACTAGTAAGACTTAGTCAGAGCTACTTCTCTGTGGCAAAGATTAGAACTTTTAAATTGTTATTAATTGTAGTTCATATACAATGAAATTTAAGACACCTCTGATCATTCAGCAAAATGTACATGCATCCACAATGTAGGTTATACTCTGCAGTTTTCAGAACTTGGAAAAATATATAGCACACAATAGGGAAATACACAGCAGATATTGTCTTTTCTAGGCTAGGAATTTATTTGCTTTACAAGCAAGATCATTTTTGTTTTTTCTTTATGGATTAATTGGTAAAATTGAGGGAGCTTTTGCTTTTCCCAATGGAGCTTGATATCACGGAGGAGTCATTAGTTTTCTGGAAGCTTCTCTGTTCTTTTCTTCCCCTGTTAAGATCTGACCATTCCCTGATTTAATTCAGACTAAGACAAGAAGTTGCAGTCTGTTCTTGTAAGCTATGATTGCTGGGCCTATTATTGAAAACCTTTAAAGTATTGCTTAAGAAAGTGGATTATTATGGCAAGTAACATCAGACTGCTCCTCACTTCTGTGATTCTTTTACAAACTAGAAAAGCTGGTAGTTGAACAAAAATGTAAGTAGTATAATGAGGGAAGAGAAAGAACATATAAATACAGAGCTAATCAAGGAAAATGTGCATATTTGTCCCATTTATAGTACATACAGCTAGGGAAGTAAAAATGCTAGTACCTGACAGTTTGGTTATTTATTCTTTCAAGACCAATTAAGTACAGCACTTCATTTTTGTTTTGTATGAGGAGCACAATAATTCAGAGAGAGTGGTAGGAGGATGATGAGCTCTTAGGCTTTGGATACTCAGCCCAGATTGAAAGCATTCACTATTTTGAGAGTTGTTTGATGCAAAGAGCTTAGTAGTATCAGACTAATCCCTAGTCATTATACCCTCAAAGTGAGACTGGTAACCTTTTGAAGTTTTAGAATTGTGATTTTTTATTTTTTTTAAATTTATTTTTTCCCCCAAAATTATTATAGAGAAGTTGCTGTCAAAGGATGAGTTGAGTCTGACACCAACAGTCTTTGTCTCTCCCCACTGATTTCAGAGGTAGCTCAGAGAACTGGCCTAGACTAGATGTTTAAATTCTAGGTAATCAAAGTATGGTGAGATGAGCCCTGCCTTTGCTAATCACTCATCTATGATAACCCTGCCTGTTCCCATCCTAGGAAATCCTCCCACACACACTTCCATGGCTGCACACACCATATCCAGGCCAGGCAGCAAGGCAGAACTTGCACTGTCTGCCCCTCCGCATCCATGGTGGTGGGTAAATGAGAAGCTTAGTCTTCAGAACTTTGTGTCTGATGCTCCTCTCTAAATCATTAGCAGTTTGGAGAGTAACATTTGATATCTCCTGATATGGGGAACACGGGGCAGTTAGACCTCATTGATACTCCCTCAAAGAAGGAGGTGCCTCGAAACGTGGTGGTGCATCCCTCTAGCCAATGCTGAAGGAGCAACAGGGATGGTCCAGGGCTGGCCCCCCAGTGCAGCCGTTGTCAGCCTGACAGGAGCTAACCCCCTAGCTTTGATGCCAGTACACATGCATGCACCTTCCTTCTGTGGCAGCAACACACAAGGAGCGTTATCACTTGCATTGTTCTTCAAAACTATAACTAGTGGGGGACAGCAGCTTCTTACCCTTTGTCATGCCATGTCACATGAGATCTGTTCCTTCTCCCTCATAGCACTTTTTTTCTTTTTTTTTTTTCTTTTTTTTCTTTCCTGTCCCCATCCCATCCCCACTGATTCCTTCCCTACCTCAGGCGTGCTTTCTCCTTTCTAATGTTTTCATGTGATCTCCTTCACCTTTACTCCAAAATTATTCAGAAGAGAGAGTGTAGCTTGTTCTCCTTTCAGCTCCCACTTGCCTCCAGCCTTTAGAGGTTGAAGTGGAAAGCACTGCCTAGTTCTGCTGCTAGGAAAGCACTGATGCCTAAGACAACAATTAAATGCTCTGCTGTTTGGGGGAAGAAGGAGGAAGAGGGAATAGACAGTGGTCCCTGACAGCCAGCTCCTGTGATTTCACTCCTGTGATAGGAGTTCACATAGCTGAGCATGGCCACGGCAAGAGTTGAATGCAATATAATTGCAATGGGAAGAGATCTCGAGGGAGGAGACATTTGCAAAAAAACAACACACAATTTATCCGGTCCTGCCATAGAATGAAACAAAAATTAAAAAAAGATCAGTAGCAAGTTTGCAGCCATTAGGTATTTAAATATGTTCTGAACACTCAGAAATAATCACCCCATTTGAGTCAAGGGAACAACTAGTTCTTTTGTTTCCTGCTGCATCGGGAACCAGTCTGTTTTGTCATGTGTTTTTGTTCATTAAATATACATGTAAGATAGACACATAGTAATTACAGCAAAAGGAAAAATATTTTTCAGTGTAATTAATTTCTGCAGTAAAATTAAATTTCTGCAGTAAAATTAACTTTCTGCATAATGTTTTGTTTGCAACAGTCCATAACAATTGTAAGATGCGTATTTCTACAAACCATCAAGTAGGGAGTGTAGAGAGTATGTTTGCTCAGACATTTAGCTAAAAAAAATTATACTACAATAGTCAGTTGATATTATCTGAGGAAAAAAAAAAAATATTGCTGGTAAGCTAAATGAGGTGCCAGTCTGTTTCATGGTAACCAAGACAAAGACGCACACGAGCATTCTAAATTTTACTATCCATCAATAAATCAAGTGAATATAGCCTATAGCTCCATGTTAGAATATATTTTCAAAGAAATTGTTATAATCCCTCCCCTTTCTGAATTTAAGCAGCAATCGTATTTCTGCAAAGTTAACCATTGTATCTCTAATTGCTCACAGATTCCAGCTATTTATAACAATGAATGAGTAGGGAGCTTAAGTATTCAGAACAGTGAAAATAATTGTGGAGATTATATATTGTCTGAGCTTTCCAAGCTAACCCTTGGAGGTACCCTAGAATTTTAGGGCAGCACCCTTCACTGTTCACTCAGGCCACAGCTCAGCAGTATGTATCATTGAAGCAAAAGACTGCGAGTTTACGTCTGAAGTTCAACATATTTTAGGTGCTGATTTGCTCTTCGGAGTAGAACGGGAATGTACTTTATATCAGTTGTAATGTGCATCCTCATACATATCAGCTCTTTTTTGAGGTTTTATCTATTTGAATGCAGTTTCCTCCCCTGTTGTGTTTCAGTGTCTGCACATTTGGGGAAAAATGTCAGCATAATTCCCATTTGTATTCCCTTCTCTCCAATCCCAAAGGAACTGGGGAAAGAATGCAAAGGGTTTGCTTCTGCCTACATATTAGTGCCATGAATGCATCACCCATATGAAATTCTTGATTAATCTATATGCATCTAGAGGCCCTTCCTGAATACCTGTCAGCATGCTCAGTGAATTTTGCCAATAGAGAGGTCCCCAGTTCTACTATTTCATCTGTAGTGACAAGCTTCACTCTCAATTAAAAAACCTGTGCGAGTCCAGCTCACTTGGGATTTCCATGCCTTTGCCCAGTCACTGGCAAGGATTAATCTCAGCCAAAAAACAGGTGACAGTTCAAGAACACCTGACATTACATCATAATTTTATGTTGATTCTTGCTATATTTAACATTTTTTCTTTATTCTTACACTTCTTGAATGAAAATGGAATTCTCATTCCCTACTGTGAAATAACTTGCTCAAGATTTTATTCAGAAGTGTAAATCTGTTTACACAATTCATTGAAGAATGACTCTTTGAAGAGCCTTACATTTATCACTGCTCACCAAGGGAGTCTCCTTATTTCTTTTTAATACACTTAGATATTAGCTGCTAGGATTCTCCTTAGCACTAAGTTCATGCTTTGGGATCAACCAAAAGTCTAGTAGCTATGAAAGAATTTTATTCAGTACCTTGCACTAAATCACCTTTGCTACAAGGAAACTTTTTGGGTTTTATTTCCCCTTTTGTTAACTAGCTGTGATGTGGATTCTGTTATAGGCCCTGCTAGAGGTTAATGCAGAAAATGACTGTGTTGTGTAAAATTCTTTATACTGAATCGCCAGTCTGGGAGTTAAATAATAATTGAAGAAATTGGACAGTTTATATTATGGTCTCCAGAAGTTTAATAAAATTGTAATATATCAGCTTAATATTTATTGAGTTATATAAGGCATAATCATAATCTATGAATAAAATTAGCTGTTGGATTTCAAGGGAAATGTATCTGTTGATTAAAGCTTTTCTTACCCATTCTAGGTTTGCAGTGTTCATGGTCAGTCCGTAACAGAATGCACGTGTATGCTCATGAGCATACTTGTATAGGGACAGCTAAAACACTGTGGAAAATGAATGATTTTTTTTTCAGCATTTGCACTGTAAGACATTTGTGGAAATGTTTAGCTGAATGGGTTATAGCAGCAGATTCCATATGCTTTCCCTTCAGGGGCCAAAAAGCATATTTACATATAGAACTGCAGTTGAATGACTCGATGCTTGTTTCCTTTCAGTGCTGAAGCAGTTAGAAACCTTCTCACGGTAAGTGCAACTCCATTGGGAATGAGTTAACTGCAACTGCTAAAATTAGAACGTGATCTTTAGCTGTTACCAGCAGACTTTGCTTCCTTTTTGCTGATAAAATGATTTGAGAGGCATCCCTGTGGCAGCATTACGTAGGCAATTTTCATATTCTTCACTTCATGTTCTGTCTCCAAAAGGAAAAGCTTCCCTTGATTTTTTGAGGTGCTACGTAAGGATTTCACAATTGCTGTGATAATTACCTGATACCACTCATTTTTACTTATGCATGTCTCATAGCACACACAAAAAGCTTAAAAACCAAAATTGCATGTTGAGAAAGGAGAGAACATGAGGCCGACGGCCAACTCAAGCAAAATGTTGAGTCTTGCCTTGCCGTCAGTGGTCTGGTTCTCTTGTAGACTTCGGGGAGAGTCATTCTAGTGCTCACAGCCCTTTGCGCTCCTGCATACGCTGCTGGCACTCTCTGCATTGCAGCTTTGGCAGTGTACACCCTAACCTGTACCTTTAAAAACAAACTGAAAACTTGTGTGAGACAGTGAATGACCTGCTCTTGACCCTTCTCCCTCCCACATGTGTTTTAACCAATGCTTAAGCAAGGTCGGGCAAGGTGTTTGAGTTACTACTTGGAGCACACAGCTGGGAGAAAAGGGACAAGTGGAGGGTCGAGTTTGCAGTGCCCGGGGTCTGATGTACCGTGCATGGGTGCAGGTCTAGATCAAAGTCCCAGTTCCAGTGCTATCTGCTCTGCTTATTCTTCCTCTTCACATGTGTAATTCATATCACGGAAATGTTCATAGGTGTGATTATTCTTTCTTTTTCAGTAGACCCCAACAATGCAAAACAAATCGTGCACTAAAAAAGTATTTCTAACAGACACTCAGGGATGACCTCTGCTTTTCATAAAGATGAGGCAATTTGATTTGAATTAGGATCCTGGTTTTGAAGTTCACCATACTTGAATTCAGGCCATTGGTGCATTTCCATTTCTTACCTGCATGGCACTGTGGCCGTTAGACCCTGACCCTGTAACCAACTGCATGAAGACGCTTGGCTGCACCCTTGGAGCATCAGCTGCAAGCCTGAGAATGTAATGCACCAGCTACTACCCTCTAACCCAAAAATCAGCCTCCAAGGATGTAATTTTCTGGTTTCTTTGCTTCTGCTGTGTTATATAGCTGTCATAAATCTTGAAAAGCAGGGATTATAGAATATATCCCTTAGAATGGTGTCTAACCCTTGCTGATAGGATTGCAAATATTTGATTGATTGGCTGCAGCTGCATACAGGTGAGGTGACAACCATATCCAGTCACTGTGACAATACTGTTTATGGGGAATTTGGAGAGCAGCTGTCCTTGCTACAATTTAGGAGCAGTTGTACTTGGCTAGGTGCTATTCAAAGTGGTTATACACTCATGAGAGTGAGTAATAGTTTCTGTGAGCAGTTATTTTTGTCTCATTTAGTGTGGACTATTTATGAATGCTGTGCACTGTTCATGCCTTATAATCATGCTTCTCTGAGCTCTGGCTGAGATAGCAGTGGTATAGAAACTAGATCATAATCTCTTGCCATTTGTTTCTCATTGAGCAGCTTTCATGGGTCTACAGATGTTTTCTTTTTCTATTTATGTACATGATTTTTTTCCCCAAGCTCCTGTTACAGTACCTTCTAAGTCAAAGGAGCACTACTGTGATAATGCAAAAGTTTGTTTTTAAAAGCAGGATCATTCCATGAAGCTAAAATAACTCATTTGAAGAATGTAATGCTTTGGGAGGTTTTTTTAACTTACAAAAGGAATAATAGAGATATACATGGAAAACATGTACATAACAAAACCCAAAGATTGGTATAAGTTGTGTAATTAGTTTAAGAGAGCTGATAGGTTTGAATAACATATGGTATTAAGTGTTTTGCTTTATCAGTCTTCAGAACAAACGAAATGCAGCCATTCTGATTGGGAGCTATGTATTTAACTTCTCACAATTTAAGATGAATTTTCAATGATGCTGTAGTAAACTACTCACTGTATTTAAAGCTACATTGGAAGGGAAAGATGTTGCAGTGGTTGGAGTGCTTATCCAGGGCTTGGGAAAATGTGATTCAGTTTCTTGCTCCCTCACAGACTTCCTGTGAAACCTCAAGCAGGTCTTTTAGGCATATTTTTAAAGTGTTTCTTCAAGCATTTAGATGCCTAACTCCTCATATCAAAATTAACAAGGTGCCTAAGTATTTTGTTGAAGATTTGGAGGCAGTTGTCAATGTACCCTCTGTTCTTTGCCTGAAGAATGAGGTGAAAAGGATTAGTTCTCAGGGCTGTTGTACATGGAACGGGTCAGAAGCCCTAAAAGGGATTGTCTTTCAAAGAAAATTTTTACCTTCACTGGTAATAGAAACCTCATGGAAATGCCACCCACAGGATTCCAGAAGCTGTTGGCTGCAACTGGGTGATTTGTTAGTTTCAGAGGTGTCTCCACTGATTAGCAGGTGAAAATTAATTAGCACAGAGCTCTGGCAATGATCACAGGGAGACTGGAGACTGGGGCTACGAACAGATGGTTGTAAATGACCTAGTTACTGCTGCCTGAAGAGTCACACCGTTGGATCTTGTAAAGTGATCTTGTCTGATCCTACCCTGTTGTGAGCAGAAATTCAAATATGCTGCCTCTCTATGGTGGCTTAGATACCAAAGTATATTTTGCAATTTCATCTTCGGTAGGAGCTTGAATGTGGTTAATTTCTATGACTCAGCCAAAGAGCAGCAACACATTTACAGATGTTACTCAACCACTTGCTGTCTTCACCCTCTTTGACAAAAGTCATTTTGCATTCAGACAGTAGCTGCAGAAGCAGCCAGAGCATTTTATGTTCGGGAATGGAAGTATAATTTCTGAAATCAGACTTTTTGCAGAATTTTATTGTCTTGAGAAACTTGGGGGGGCGGAGGGAGTGGAAAATGAACTTAAATGAAACATGACGATGATGGAAAGTGCATTAGAGATTGTCTTAAACACAGGTGTTGGTGGAGAAGCTCCTGTATAAGTACTTAACTTTCCCATAAACCTCATTCACTTTTTCAGACCTTCCAGTCCCAGTTCAGGAAAGCTCTTAAATTCATGACCAAGTCCTGCTGAGTGCACTCTGTCAGCTGGAGTACATTGCATAGTCAGTAACACCTTGTATGTCAGATGTCAAATTGGAATGTCATGCGATTCTTTTAACCTGATTTCTTACAGTTCCTGACAAACTTTGAATTCCCTGCAGTATGTTCAGCCATTTCAAAAGGTTTTCCTTCAGAAGCTGACTTTTGTGTTTGTGCAGAGGATTTGATGTAGCTGAACTTAATCCTCTTTTACAGGATGTTTTAACTGAAGGTCTTAGGGCTTAGCTTTTTGTTACCTTGCTGCTCAGCTTTTTCCTAAATCCACAACCCCAGTGGGAAAGTGTCATCTTGTAATATTTGGTCATCTTCTATTGTGGGAATTAAAACGAAATTTGTTTTAATTCAAGAAGAAATTTTTCTTTAAAGAAGCATCTTTGTATGGGAAGCCAATTTCTCTTTTGAAGCCTTGGGAAACATACAAAATAAAAATAAAGATGATAAATATGCATAAGACTATGCTGGTCTGACAAGTTAAGTATGAAAGAGAAGATGACAACAGAATTAATTATACAGTTGGTACCTATAGCAAGTCTAGAGTAACACTAGTTTATGGCTAAAATTAGTCTACTCTCACCATTCCTAAAGCACAGAGGTTTATTGCATTAAGTCTTAGCTATTGATGATTGTAATCCTCAAACACTGCACAGTATCAGTCCCAAGACATTTTTTCCCCTTTTTATAATTTCTCTGCTATGTGAGCAATAGTAATTAGTAGAAGCAGGACACAGGGTTAAGATTTATTTCATTTGAAGGCAAAGAAATACACAGCAATAAGCTGAATTCAGATAGAGAAACTAGGTAAGTCCTGTGGTGAACACACTTGTTAAAGTTAAATAGCAAAGAAGATGATAATACTTTACCATGGTTCAAAAACGTAATGCCAGTGATTCTCACAGTCTTAAAATTCACACAGAACTGCCCTCTAACTTTCATTTGTGAACTGTCCTGTATTGGACAGATAGAGGACTTGATTCTGAGCTACTCTATATTTCAGTGTATGTATTTAATAATTTATTCTTATTATTTTCCTCCGATAGTTTTCTTTTTAAACTTATTTCGCATGTTTAAATGTATGGCACTCTTGGCATTAATGTAACTAAGGCTGTGGAAGAACAAATGTTAGTTGGTCTCTGTGAAAAAGCTTGGCTAAGTAACTACATAGGCATTTTGAATGTGAAATATTGAAGAGAACATAATGACTGTGAAAGCTGATCACAGGGATAACTATTGGTTCTTGTCAAACATACAAGGAGTGGTGGCTGGCTGTTTTCCTTGCTTTTGCTATGGATAGAAGCTATTGACGAAATTCAATAGAAGTGTGGTTCTAGTGCAGAAAGCACAGATCTGAACTTTAAAATCCTTAAGTTGCCTCTGCTGCTTGATGTGAGACAGCAGAGAAATCATTTCACTGCTGAGTAACTCCACCTTTTTGTCTATACACTTGAATAATACTGATGTATATCTATCTACTCCTAAGGATGCTGTGCAGATTTTAATTAAGCAGTCCAGCAAGCACTATGAGATAGTAACATGAAAAGTGCAGAAAATGAACTTGAAAAACACCTTTGGTAACATGAATATGAAAAAAAAATAATCAAAAATTAAAGGCCAATCTTTGAAATGAAGCTGACCTTAGAATTTAGCATCAAATTATTCTGTGGCAAAGCTTTCCTCTGTTGATGCCACAGTACAGATTTCTAATCCATATTCTGCATCTGAGCTTGTGTGTAGAGTAAGTACTGATTACTCAACAGATTGATGGTGTGGAGCAGAGCCCCAGGGGATGGTTTTGCGAGGGAACTTTTGCTTTCCAACTGTTTCTGGTAAAATGATTAATTTTGATGTTCAGCTTTTGCTTAATAGCAAGTAGCCAGAATGCCAAGAAGCTCATCCAAGTGTACTCTATTGGTACATACATTATTCCAGGAAAAGCGTATGCATAATTGATACAGCAAAAAATATTGTCGATTTTTTTTGAGTGTCAGGTAATATTATAAGCTGTAATGCTGTGAACACAGTGTCCAGGCCAAAAACCTCAGAGGAAACCTACCCTGAAGTAATCAAACAAGGTAAGGAAAGAAGGAAAGAAACAAAAATACTAATAACAAGCCATAAAAAAAGTTCTGTGTTGAAACAGTTCTCCTAATAAAGAAAACACTGAAGTAGTTAAGATGGAGTGTTTGAAGTGTGTAAAAGTTGGAAATGGCAGCAGAAGTATAATTTTTTCTGTTATCTTGGCCTCAGATAAGCATGTTTGGTTAACACAGTATTTTTTTGAAAATTCTGAACACAGTGTTTGACTGGGGAAATGGCACTTAATGCTTGTAGCCCAAGGCCAGAGACAGAAGTTGTATATTCTGAACCTTTTTGTCATCTTGAAGTCTGGGATGATGCTGGAATTGTGAATTAGTAAGCAAACTGAGCGTAGTTGAAAGCAACATTGTGTTCCACTCTGATGCATCTTCTCTCCAATTTTTTGCCTGTCTCAGGAAAAAGTACTTGCTGCCATGTGGGTAATATTTGCATCTGATAGTGAGTGGATAGTAATGAAAATTCCTTTTGGTAGAGTTTAAAGTTACATAGTGTAGCAATTCACCCACACCCTGCTCATATAGTTAGGAATAATAAAGAAGTCGCTTTAAGATCTTCTGACATTTGTGCCTGGTGAGCTGCAGAAGCCTTTCTGGCTCCTTGGAGTCCCAGGGTGTGTATTGACAAATTTGCAGTGAACTTGTGTGTGCATTCATGAGGAGGAGAGGTTAAACAGCTGTTTCTTCAAAAGAGCAGGCTCCATGCCTTACAACCTCTGAAGTCGATGGTAACTAAGGAGGGGCTAATGAATTTCAGATAAGATGCAAAGCAGCTGTCCCAGAGCTCAGGTTACAAGTCTGTTGAAGCCTGAGCCATTGTTTTGTTTCAAGGAGTATTAATAATTTACTTTTTATCCGTTCCTCTGAGCTACCTTTGCTAGGTCTTATCAGTTCTAATTCCCTCCATGAAGCTGGAATTGGAACACCATGAATCCAAAGACAGGCCTTTCTCCCTTCTTTGAGGGAAAAGCCTTCTCTGAGGAACAGGGCTCTCAACATGCCTCTGCCACAGTCACTGTTGTGTAGGGTATAACGTGGGAGAATCACAGAATGGTTTGGGTTGGAAAGGACCTTAAAGATCAACTAGTTCCAAACCCCCTGCCATGGGCAGGGGCACCTCCTGCTAGGCCAGGTTGCTCAAAGCCCCATCCAACCTGGCCTTGAACACTTCAAAGGATGAGGTATCCACAACTTCCCTGGGCAGCCTGGTCCAGTGTCTCACCACCTTCACAGAGATTAATTTCTTCCTAATATCTAACCTAAATCTACCCTCTTTCAGTTTAAAGCCATTATACCTTGTCCACTTGCTACAAGCCCTTGTAAAAAGTCCCTCACCGCCTTTTCCGTAGCCCCTTCAGGTATTGTAAGGCTGCTATAAGGTCGCCCTGGGGCCTTCTCTTCTCCAGGCTGAACAGCCCCAAGTCTCTCAGCCTGTCTCCATAGCAGAGGTGCTTCAGCCCTCTGATCATCTTCTTCAGCCCTCCTCTGGACTCACTCCAACAGATCTGTATCCTTATTCTGTTGGGAGCTCCAGAACTGGACACAGTACTGCAAGCGGAGTCTCACAAGAGCAGAGTAGAGGGGGAGAATCCTCTCCCGTGACCTACTGGCCATGTTTCTTTTGATGCAGCCCAGGACACAGTTGGCTTTCTGGGCTGCAAGTGCACATTGCCAGCTTGTGTTGAGCTTTTCATCAACTAGAACCCCCAAGTCCTTATCCTCAGGGCTGTTCTCAAGCCAGTCTCCACGCAACCTATATTTGTGCTTGGGATTGCCCCGACCCATGTGCAGGACCTTGCATCTGGCCTTGTTGAACTTCATGATTTTGGCACGGGCCCACCTCTGAAGCCCTTCACGGTCCCTCTGGATGGCCTCACTTCCCTCCAGCATGTTGACCACACTGCACTGCTTTGTGTCATCACTGCTGAGTTAAAAAAGCTCCATTCAAGATGCAGGGCAAGTCCTGAGCTACTTAATCCATGTGAGCTCTGTGGTGTCCATCATTTCTGTCAACTATATCAAGGGTTTTTTTTAAACTCTGCCTACCACAAGTGAGTCTGGTATGGCCTCCGTGCTGCTGACTTCTGTGGTTTTGTCCCAGCCATCTGCATTAGGTAGCTTTAGTCTCTTGGTAGTAAGTACCAAGCTCACAGGTGAACTGGCAGGATAATTTATTTGCTGATTGTTAAGATTTAAGTTCAGTCATCGTGTGATGGCTGCTGTATGACAGCATCTATTCATAATGTTTTGTAGGGGTTAAAAATTTTTCTCAGCTGAAAACTGAATGGTAATGCCTAGAATAAGACTGCACTTCTTTTAATTTCTTCTTTCGTAGCACCCTGAACCACTTTAAAACATTAATGAAATATGGCATTTTCAGGGGAAATGAAAGCATGGAAAAAAGTGTTGAATGAGGTGATTTTTCCAAAAAACATGCCAGTTGTTTGCAGTAAAGCTGGGTATAGATCTTTCAATAGTGGGTAAGTTTCCTGTTGTCCTAGACACACTAAAAATGCACACAAAGAGATGGTTTCTGCTCCAAGCTTTTAGATGCAAGTAGATCAAACAGCACGTAGAGACAGAGAAGTGGCTTGTACCTTGCAACAGGTCAGGCATGACACAGTCATAGAAGTCTGTGCTTTAAGACTTAGCCTGGATTTTTCCTCCCAGTAAAGTAAACATTCAAAAAACCCCATTATTTATTGCTTTATATATATATATATAAAATATCTATAAGTTGTTGCTCTGAAACACAAACATCAGAGAAGCCCTCAAGGTGGTGCAGTACTTGAAAATACTATATTAAGCTGCTTAGGAAGATCTGACACTGCAATTTGTAAATGGTGTGTCTATAAATTATTGTTCATAGAGAACAGTTTTGCACCATAAATATTGATGTCAGATTGGAAGATAAATACCAGCAAAAGAAAACATTTCCTTGCTAGGAGGAGAAAAATAAGACAAGCTTTTAAAACATCTAAATGGTGTTGGCATGTCTACAGCAACACCTCTTTAATCTTATAAAGGTTGCACCACTCTATCTGCCATCTGTATGAGTTTTATAACGCAACTAAGTGGCTCATGGCAACTGTTTTCCAGTAGCTCAATGGTTATTAAAACATTTCTGATTTATTTTATAAATGAACCTTTCACAAAGGAGCTTATTTTTTAAAGGCATATCTGTGTCAACTCATTTATGCTTTCCAAATATGTTTGCCCTAATTTCTGTCATTTTGAGGTTAGAGTAAAACTTCAGTGGAATATGGGCTCAGAGCACTGAGAGAAAAACAAAGAAGAAGAAAACCAAAAAAGATTGTCTAAACCAGCAAGCCAAATAGACAGTTAAATAAATTATTGCTCAGTTCCATGCAGGTAGAAATGTAGGAAGTGCTGTGAGTCATTCAGTCTCTCTGAAACCTGTCAGGTTTCTAAGGATCTGTGCCTACAGCTTCATTCCAGTTACATTCTCTTGGAGCAGACCTCAGCATTGCACACATTTTGACCTTTCACTTTGTTTAAAAGTCTATTGAAATTAATAAAAAGCCTATTGGCCTCCTAGTATAGTGCCCCCTCTTGTAATTTAATCCACGGAATAGTTATAGTGTACCTCTGGATACAAGAAGCCCTCAGAGAAATGAGTGATAATTAGGTCTAATAACCCCCAAGGAATGCTGGTTATTTTTTAAACAGTGGTTTTTGCTAACTGAACTTGAGCTTGCACTGAAAATTTACATGGCACAAAATTTACATTGCCCTGGAGCAGCAGCAGCTTCACAAATCTTTGTCTAGCAGACCTTTCTTTTTTTTCTTTAGTTTTTCTCTCTGAATGTCTCAATGGTTAGACTGATGGCAGGTTTCACGTGAAACTTGTGCCAGAATGCAAGATCCTGCCCTACTGTAGTTAATGTCTAAAACTGCACCTTCTTCCAGGGTTGGCAGTATTTTGTGCACCTGGCACATTGAAGTTGCTCTTTACAATTGAGATTAGGTGGAATTTCAGCTATGATTGTTCAGGGAGTAATTTGCTGCCGACCTGGGCACATTCCTTGTGCTACGAGCAACAGCTGTGTAGAAACACATTTGCACAACATTAGGGCTTTGTATATAGGGATGTTGCTTAAATGGCATCAATCTAAGAAAGACTCGGGCCAAAATACCAAACTAATTTCAGTACAGCATGAAACACAATCCTATGCCATTCAGCATAAAACTCTGTAGCTAGGTTTGTATGAGGTCCTTAATATCTTTTTAGTGGAAAGAGAGCATCAAAAGCATTTATGGACCTTGGTATTTAAGAAGAATTACGGACATCTCAAAAGTGTGTGGCACTATTCCCCTTCATAGGAAACTGTTTGGTTCTTTCCGTTCACTTTCAAAACAAGGTTTGTAATCTGGTAAAATTTCAGTGGGCCTCTATATGCAATTAATGTCTCTCACACTAAAATCTTCTGCCATGCCTTGAATTTGTTTAGTGTTACTTCTTAAGTACTGTTAGTATAGCAGAATAGACCAAAGTCACACTAGTCATCACAACTCTGGGTCTAATGCAGAGGATGGAAGTCTGATGCACAGCAGTTTATATATAGAAGCAGTATCAGAGAGAGACGCCTGGTATCAACAGAGCTAAAGCAAGTAACGCCTTGAACTCCTGTAAGAAAAGGCTTGAAAAACACATTCTTGACTAACCTCAACTGAGGGCTGCCTTTCATTATTCAAGTTTAAAAAGCGCTGCTCTTTTAATGCATGGCATAATTAGAGCAGAGATTTTGAGTCGGCTTTGTCAAATGAGAAATTTTGTTAGCAGCTACCCTATTCCTGAGAAATCTGGACATAACAGAGTACATAGGATTGTGCTTAACTTCACCACATGGAATTCACTTAGGTCCTGAGAAAGGGTTGGTTCATTGAAATGGTATGCCTGACTAAATTTAGGCATGGCATAAATACCTTATACAGCCTAACTATTATTTCTACCCAGTAGGTGCCAGGCAGTGCATGAAACTTGCAAAGAGAAGATAGGTCTTCCTAGTGTGTAGTACTTATGTGCATTTCCATATTTCCCTGAATAAGTGCCAGGGGTCTTATGTACCTTTAACTGCAGTGACTATTTGAAGTGTCATGCAGACGAAAAGAGTTTGTCCTGTTCCTACATTAGCAGCAGTGCATCACATTTGACATAAAAATGAGCACCGTGGGCTTTATATACCAATCACCTATTAAAAGTTTGATTCATTCTCCTACCTTTGGTCTCAGGAGGACAGGAAATACAATGCAAACGCTTTAAAATGCTTTTAAATTCACATTTCAAATTAAGTCTGTACTTCAAGCACTAGTAAAAAAGTCAAAGGAAAAAAGCAGGGGGAAATGGCAATTACTCTTTCATAACAGCTGCAAAGGATGTTATCAATGCTACAGATATTAAAGCCATTTACTTGCCATCACCAAATTAGAGCTTTATGTAATTAAAACGCGTGGCTGGTATTAACTGAGAAAGGGACAGGAAATTGAACATTAAAGGTGACTCTGGCCTTAATTCACTGTATTGTTGGGGGAGGGAGCAGAGTGTGTTGAAGTGCTCCGAGTGAAAGGGCAACTGACAACCTTATCTTTGAATTTCCTGCCTTTCATCAGCTCCTATTACAACCTGCATGTTTAAGTGTTAAAAAAAACCTCCAAAGCACTATGAAACGTGATCAGTGCCTCCAAAAACTTTGACTGTATTTAGATGCTGCATTCTTCAGTGTAAACAATCAGTTCCCTCGACCCTCTGTGTTTTTTTGCAGTAAAAGGAAGAGATTTGGCTTTTAGTGAAATCGTTGTTTAAATATTATGTTTAATGAAGTCAGTGGAAATTTCCATTCTTCCAGTTTTATTTCTGAAAGGCTATATCCCAGCAAGCTAATTTCTGGAAGCATGTTCACAATCCTGTTTAAATTGAAGTGCATACCAGATTAGTTCTTCTGACAGCTACTTCCATTTCTACTAAGGGAAGAGCTGACTTTTTTTTGTGGTTTGCTTGATTTAATGCTGATTACTCCTTTTTTATTCTTTTTTCATGGTAGTTTTGAACCAGTGTGTAATGAGAATATCTACATCTTTTGACTTTCCTTACACAGTAATCACAAATTGTAATCACAAATACTTTACTTTCCTTACATTTAGTGTCAGCTGCCAATTGCTTTCATTGTTAGGAACTTCTTGGCAGCTTATGAAGTTGCCATATTAAAAATTCAAAAGGGCAAACCGTTATCTAACATTTTTGTAAACCACGGGCTTCTCAAGTGATTAGTGACCACCTTCGGTCTGTAAATAAGTAAAAAGTTTTGCAAATATATCAAAAAGGATCCAGTTCTGTGAGCTTGTGCTGGAATGATCCCCATTAATAATCAGTGTGGGTAACAGCTGTTGTCCATTCACATTAATTTAAAAAGACCTAACTGTCTTCTTATTTTAGAAATACATATTTCTACCAGTCTCATGTTGCATTTTTATGATTTTACCATTCTGGAAGGTATCTTATCAATTGGTTGAATATTTTTTTAAGCCTAAATTAGGATCACCATGTAAAGTAAGTACTCAAACAGTACGACTCTGTCTCTCTGGGACTGTGTGAAAAGCTTAAACTTTCTGGCTATTCATTTCCTTTTCTTTTGCTGTGCATATTACTGAATTATGCTAAATCCTGATTTGTATTCCAGGCCATGAGATGCTGATGACATCGTGCTTTCAGGCAGCCAAAATTAATACTTCTCTCTACTTTTTAAATATATTAACCAAAATAGATGTGTTTGTCAGGCTTCCTTTAACCTGTGAGAGCACAGTATAGTCTCCTGGTTTTTGGCTTTTTGTTCTGTCTTTGATTATACTCTCTTCTGTGGCTTAGTTACTCAACTGGGAGCTTACATTCCCGGGGAATACTCAACCATAAACTAAATAGGTGTTTGAAATTTAATATGCAAATTATCATTTTAGTATTCCAATAGAACTTATTTTAAGCTGATTCTGTATTTTCAATGTTGCATGCCACCATTTTTCAGTTTCAGAGTTCACAGCCCATTAAGATGAAAGGGACGAATAATTTCTTGAGTTACCATCTCAAAGCCTTGATGCAGGTCGATGCATCACCACCCAGTAGTTTGTAGCATTTTCAAACTTGGAACTAGAAAGCCTGTTCTCATTTAGTATTACAGGCCCCAGATTGCTTTGATTCATATCCATAAGCTCAAAATCTCTGTAATGTATAAAACTACCTAAAGGAAAGCTGGGATTCCGGACTTGAGTGAATTCAGAAAATACGTAATTTTCCAGTAACATCTAATATTCAGGACTCTCCCAATGATGGTGGTTCTTGACGTGTAATTTCTGTGTTTTCTGATACTCTCTCAGCATTGTGGTTATTGATTTATAATACTAGAGAGACAGAACAGTTGTAACATAAGAAAGCTTTTTGTTTTAGAATTAACTATCCTTGGATGTATAAGATTACAATACAAACAACATGGCTGCCTGTAGTGAATATGTTTATCGTCTAAAATGGAAGTGAGTTTACTGCACCTGAAAGGCAGTAGTAGAGATTTGAGTCATTCATTATCTGCAGAATTGATACAGTGCAAATAAAAATTCCTCCCAGTCCATCACTTTTACAGAGGTAACACATTCACTTGAGTGCTAATGACATTCTTTCTTCTGTGGTCCTTCATTCCTGTATTGATATTTCATGTGAGGATTCTTCATTTGAGTGTTCTGGCCCAAGATTTATTATATTTAAATTACCATGTAAATGTAATCGAGTGCCATCTGGTTTTTCACTGAGCAATTATCAGTTACTAGTTGGAGACAACTGTGAATCATCAGTTGATGGACAGGGCTCACTTTTGTTGACTGCAAGTGTCTTTTCCATGAAATAGCCTTCCTGCTTTGGTAAGAGTATTTGCTTATGTTTGTTATTGGTTCTGGAGCAGTCTTCTGTTAAAGACTGAGATTTATCTCTTCTGTTGTCTCTCTCTTCTTTCCCTCCTTTTCTCCTTTCCTCCATACAGAAAAATCCGTAAGAAGTTCACCAGATCACAGCTGAAAAGAGCCTCCAGAACACCTTGTTCTCCAATCATTGCCAAGACAAAGTCTCTCATGAACAATAGGCAGGCACGATCAGAGCCAGGAATCATCATGCACTGAAGATATAACAGCATCAGCACCATATTCATGTCAGAATCATATTGAATAATTGTGAATGCAGATACAACAGGACCTTCCACATCTTCAAGACAGAAACAATATATGGACAGATTGTGGATGGGTTCTGTGTTCTGGGCAGGATCCAACAGCAGCCCTTGTTTTCCCTCATCTCTGCAAGGGCTTCTTCTGGTTTCCCTGTGCAGGCCTATCTGGGATTGCTATTCCCTCCATTCCCAGTCATCAGCATTGGCTGGTGAGGGAGGGGCTGTTTGCACTGACTATACTGAAGGAGTTTGGATGCAGAGACTACCCACCACATTTGTCTATGCCTTCTAGTGGCTTGATACAATAATATGCAGCTTTCAAAACTATTGCAGTATCTTTAAAGTGGGATTTAGCCTTGAGGGGCTTGCATTTTCAAAAACAGCTGCAGACTTTGGGTGTTCATATTTTTCAGTATTGGCTTGAGTCACTTTGGGTTTGATTTTCTGAACTGCTGAGCATCCAAGCCCTGCAATGAGGACAAGGATTTGTTTAGCAGTTCTGAAACTTAGACCAATTAGGAAGTGCCCATAATTAGTGGCCGATTTTCAAAATACTGTCCATATTAGCCCTGGTGGAAATCCTGGAAAGCATTATATGTGGCAGTGAACACCCAGTTGGACTAGTTGCATGTGTAGGAACTGGTCCCATTGTTTATATATTTGCAAGCATCCACCTCTTTCTTTGGGTATTTTTTGCATTTCTTGAAGCCTATTCTGAATAGTGAAAACCAGCAGAATGCCATTCCCAGGAAAACATGAAGAAGTAGAGTATTTGCTGTTAGAAATGTCTCTCCACAAAATAATTTCTGCATTTGGATATGTCTGGATAAAAAGTTGTCTTGCAGAATGCTTTGAATTTCCTAATTGTAAGGCTACAGCTACAGGTGGATACTTACCATGGAGAGATGATGTGCCTTTTGAAACTACTTGTAGGAAACTGTCAGTCCCTCAGAAAGTGGGAATGGCAACAGAGGCAGGTCTTTTTTCTACTCAGGTACTTACAGGTGAACAATCTCTGCCCTTCTTGGAAATCAAGAGCCACCAATTTGTAGCACTTCTTTGTAAACATAGTTGGGATATGTTGATTATCTGAGGCAAGTAGTGTCCTTCAGTAGGTTTGGTTTCCATATAGCTTTTGAAGAGGTAGTCAGACACTAAACACATCACAGTAAGCTGAGATGAGCTTCAAGATTTTTTTTCTTGTCTCTTTACTAGATAGCTGTAATAGCATAGTATAGATGTGAGGCTTTCATCCAGTTGTGGTCACACACTCAGCTCTGTGGTTAGAAAGACAAAGATATAAGTGGTTCATACCTCTGGGTGATCCCCCCCCCCAATATGATTTACGGTTTCAACCTGAAAGAGCATCTGTGATCTCAGCCTATAACTAGCCATACTCTGTGTAGGATTTTGAGCTCTTGAGACAATGACCCAGATGCTTCTTCAAAAAGGAGAGGGACTTGCTGATGCTTTTCTGGAGTGATGGATTCAGATCTTGTCCCCTGTCCTTTACCAGCAAGTAAAGGGTTGAATATAAAGTCAGGATTATGACATGAAGTGCTTCTAGTGCCCTGATCACCCTAGTGAATGTCACTGATTCGGACTCAATTGGAGAAGATCTGGGATTCATCTGCTTACTGTTCTTTCCAGTAGCCACTGAAGCGTGCAGCCCTAGGAGTCTCTTCTAGCCACAGAATCTGCTTTTTTGCTCACAACAGCAGGGGCTTTTCATCAGATAACTGAGTGGAGACAACCTATTCTTATTAGGAAGAATTGCCTTTATTAACTGTGACATATGGAAACACCTTCTGTATAATAGCTTCCTCACCCATTAAAATAAAGAAAACAAGATTATTCAGCAATCTGTTTGACTGAAAGTATGAAAAACATGAACAGAAAGAGCTTTGTCTCCCTCAGGCATCAGTGATATCACACACAGCAGACTCATTTTCGAAGTGTCATTAGCTGTAAGGTGTCGGATTTTTTACCTTGCCTTATTAAGCTTGTACTCAAATTATTTCTTTTAGTCAGTGTGCTATGTTGTCTAGCCAGTATTTTGTAAAATCTGTGTGTTTCTGCTTTTGAAAAAAGTACTAATATATCAGTAATAGTCTGATGTGAAGTCATTTCTTCTTCTTTCCCTCTGAGGAGAGATTGGTAACACGACTCTCTGTTACGCAGCCAGCTGCCTGATACCATTATCTTTTGCATCAAGTAGCCAAGGTAAGGAAGAACCCTTCTTTGCAGCTTCAAGCTGAGGTGCTTCATCTAGATATCTGGAAATGACACTGTGCCCCTGTCTGGCAGAGTCATTTCACAGGCTGCAGTAGCCAACCCTTAGGGTGGGCGAGGCACAGAGGAGACCAATTGCTGAAGTAACTTCTGCTCTGTCTTTAAACTGTTTTGCGTGCAGCTGCACAGAGACTTACTTCCCCTTCCCTAAAACGCACACAGTGCACAGAGAAACTGCATGCCATGTATTGCACCTTTGACTTTATCTGCTCTCTCTATCCATCTTACTTTTCCTGCAAGATGTTCTCCAGAGGTGGATACAGGATTTACCTATGAATTTCAGCTGAAAGTGTTTCTGGAAGACGAGCTGAAGATGTGTTCCTGCTGGATTTGGGCATAAAGATTTAAATTTTTGTAGAAATTGTGATGCTCCTTACCATAATGGCATGCAATTCCATGCTTTCTGTTGAGGTAAAGATTTTTCCACTGGCTGTGAGCAAAGATGACACATTCCTGTGTAAACTCTAACAGTATATCCACAGCACATCAGAGATCAATACTGTTTTTATTAAGCTTCCCAAGATAGTTATTTTAAGACTAGCTGACATATATCAGTCATCATCCGTGACATTGAGTGTAAGCATAAACCTCAGAAGGAAGGACAAGAAGTTTGGTACTTACCGTGGATGTGAACAAGCAAATCTCGGCAGCATTTACAATATGATTTATTTTCCTGTTAGCTAAATAAGAAATGTCTGAAAACCTGCCTTTCCTCTTTAAATATACAGGGCTAGAAAGCCATGCAAAATGCACAATCGTTTTGTGTCTAGAGGTCTCACATAAAAAGTAGGAAGATTGTTTCAATGTTTAAAATGTCTATGTTGCTGATTTTAACTATATTGCTATTCTGCTCTCTTGAAATATTTTGCATATTGTTTTCAGTTTATTTTTAAAGGCAAATATTTAGTGATGGAAGTTTTGGTACTTTAGGATGGAATAATGAGGTTTCGAAATACTTTAGACTGCTTGAAATGTGTTGGTGATAAGAAAACAACATCTTTCAAACCAGTGCTTTGATTAAGGGCAAATATAACCTTCATTTCTGCAGTCCAAACCTTGCAGCATGCTATAAAAAACTGGCTATTGAAACTGAACAAGCAAGCAGTAGAAATGGCGAAATGGAATCTGCACTTACAGAATGTGCACTTTTTAGTGACCAAAAGTAAGATTATTTCTTTTAATGAATATAATTTCAACCCAGGTACTTTCCTAATTATGATGGATTAAATAATGCATGGTAATTTCTGATAATAGTCACAGCATAACATGCTACAGCCTTGCACAGAGAACAAGTATAGTCTTTCAGAAATATTATCTTGCAAAGTAACAATATAGTGGACACGGTGTCTTTATATGTGTACTGCTATGGTAATGAAAGTGTTAGAATCCTCTGGAAATTTCAGCAAAATAATATCCGTTTTTCATTTTCTCTTGAAGGTCCTTTATATAAACCTGTGTCTTCATAAGCCAGAGTGGGTGTCAAGAGATCTGAGTTTATATAACTGCACAGTGGAATTTTTTGGAGTAAGTCAGGACTTTTTTATTCAAATGTTGCATGTTGAGGGAGGAAACCTAATTTTGGAATACATGAGTTTTGGATAAGAGTTTTGAGGTTGTACTATATAGCGATCAGCAAATTTGCAGAATATGCTCCTGTTGCTCATAAAGATTTAACAGTTGGTATTGAAATACAGTATTGATTAAATAAAGAAGCTAAGCATTAAAGAGCTGTCTTTTTAATATTCTGTTGTTCAGACTAAAAGACAATTTCTCAAGGGAATGGTAAAACTGGGAAGCTCAATGTTGAGTGTCTGAGGATGTGGAGCACCTTAGAACGAAACATATTTGATTTGCATTAAAGTGTCTTTGTGTACAAACTGTGTGACTCTTGGCTCTTTTTGCAGGAAACTAAATTTCTGCAGTGACACTGGCATCCTGATTTACAGTAGGTTTTGGGTAATCAAGAGACTGAGTATTGGTGAGCTGTTTAAACTGTCCTAGAGTTAAAGACACAAGTAGGTGAAATGGAAATGAGGAAAGAAGACTAAAACGTTAGGGAGACAGAGACATGAGGTATTAGTCATTGCATTGGAACACTAGAAAGCTACTTAGTATTGAACTGAAACCTAGGCAAAAGTACCCACTGTCCACAAAATAAGATAGTAAAAATTACAGTGCATTGCAGTCTCCAGTGCATTGGCCTATCTAAGCTTTGCGGGTTGGTATTAATGTCAAAAACTTTGCATGTTGTTAGTTTGGTAGCACCTAGAATTGGTGGCTTCTGTGTGAATAGGGGACATAACCTGAATCCTCTTCCTTACTGAAATCTGAAGTCTTTTCCCTAAATAAGTTGGAGGTTTTTTGCAGAGAAGGAGAATCAAAGGGCTTCTGAACACAAGCAATGGCTGCTACTTCACAGGTTTGTTCAAAGCAACTCTTCTAATCTCCTAATTCCCCCATCTGTCTTGGGGAAGTCAGGATTTACATAGATCCATGCTGCTAGGTCCACACATTATTGTTTCAAGTTTGTGCATTAGAATGGATTATATTTTTCTTCTTTTTTTTTATTTTTTCACCCTTCCATAAAGAGACCTGTCCAGATCCCAAGTAGCAAAACTCAAGTTCTTCTGTGGTGTTTGGATTTCTTTGGGAAGTTGAGTTACATTTACTTGTCCTTCTGGGTAAGTTGCATTGGTATCAAGGAGGGGATGATACCTGGAAGCAGTTATTTGCTGGGGCAACTGAAAAAATGGGCATCTCTTAAACAAAGTTTACAAAGAATCTCAGTCAAAATGGAGGAGGCTCAAGATACTCATCACTTCCAAAGTATGTCTGGTTGAAATATGCACTTGAGGGACCACTTTAGTCTCCTAATTCTTTGGTTCACTGTAAAGATATCAGACACATACAAAGCCTCAGCCATGAAAGGACATACATTTAAAGTGCTTTCCTTTCCCTTGAACTATCAGTCAGAAAAAAAGAAAAAAAAAAAAAAATTAAAAAAAGCTGTGCTGTTTACTTGAAAGCAGGAATTATGGGAAAGAAGGTCTTACGAGGTGCTGAGTTCTGTTTTGGTTCTTCATATATGCAGCACTTCCATAAAACAGTGTAAATGCAGAATACATTTTCTGTTAGATTGGTTTGACACCATGACCCTTTTCCATTAAGTCAGATGCACTGTGGCTTCTATACAATGGGAAACTAGCAGGTGAGTGACTGTTACCATTTCAACTTAACATAAAAGCCCTACATGGGCTTTGGGATCCTGTTATATCACAGCTACTTGTTACCACTGTGGCAAGACCAAAAGTTCTTAAATTACACATTTTTTGTGTATACAGTAAATGTGTGTTCCTTATAAGCTAAGCAGGGGGATCTTTATGGAAATTAAACCTCTTTATTACTCATTTAAATTATGATAAAATGTAGATGCCTGGCCAAAGCACTGTCTGTGGGCAATAATTTTTGAGATACACGTTCAAATCAAAGTCTGCTTTGTGTAGCTGGGATGTTCCTTAAGTACTGGAATTGGCATTGATATTATGTGATGAGGACATTTGTTTTTAAATGACCGAATAGAGTCCTCTAAGGAATTAAATCTCCTGCAGGAAATAAATCTTAGTCTCTACTGCTGTGGGCAATACAATGGAAGGAAAAGGATTAGAGCTAAATTTCAATGCTGATTCTCTTCCTATCAAGTTAGTAATTCATGGCTGCAGAATTTCCTTCCCAAAGCTAAGCCCCAGTGAGCCTGGAGGAGCATGATGACTCCCTAATTGCTTTGTAGGAGTTTTTTTCCCCTGCTTCCTAGCTATGTTATTACTTTGGAGATTTGCTCCTTGGTAATCTGAATCAATAGTTTCATTAATGTGGAGGAAGTGGTTAATATCACCTTTGGGCTAAAAGGCTCTTTTCCTAGTTTTGTCTTCTTGGGCACAGAGCATTCTGTATAATACTAGAAAAAAGAAAAAAGTAGTTTCACAAGGATTTCTGTGAAGCTAAGAAGTAAGTAAAGTGTGTGCAAACTTCAACTTGCATGGTATAGCAGAACATGATTTCCTTTTGTTACATGGCTACACCTGTCCATGACTGAAGGATCATTCTTTCAAGCAGTCCTTTCCGTCCCTGTCCCCTGGATGCTACACTTGCTTTTGCTGTATTGTCAACCTCCTCCATTTGTGCTGTTTGCTCTTCCCAGCAGTCACATGTTGGAAAAATGAACTACTTCAGCTTTTCAATAAGATAAGTTAGTGGGGCAGAATTAGAATTTTAGTCTCTTTTCAGACAGTGAATCTAAGAAAAGTTACATTAAATGCCTTTGATCCTTAATCCATAGGGTAGATGCTGCTCGCCTTCTGAGTGTATGTGGGTTTGGCTCAGTTGCTGGAAGAAGGAAAGGTTGGATCACTGCTGACTGTCTCTTTGTACTGTGTACTGGGCACTACACACTACTCTGATACTTTTTACTCTAAAATTGTAAGTATGGGGACAGGCTGCCTGGCTGGTGCTGCTCTCACCCATAGCACAATAGTGTCTTGTTCTGTGGCTAAGCAGACTCCGTGGCACTGGTACAATTTGGAGTGCAATAAATGGTTCAGAGTGGCAGACCCCTCTGGAGATGCTCCCATTCCACTGCTGCATAACTGGAATATGCTGCCAGCCCTCTTATTTAATGGCATATTTGGATCTACTGCCCTTCTAAGTTGCTTCACCGATGCTCGGCACGCTAATCCTGCCATTTTATGTTTACGTTCTTTCCTTGAACCCTAATCTCTATGAATTTTAACTCACTTTTCAAAGTGATGTCAAGGAAGATTATAATTAAGATACTATAAACATCTAGAAGTTTTTGCCCCTTCACCCCTTCTACATTTTCCAATTATAGCCAATTTTTATTCCATTATTCTTTCCTTTTCACCTTTCTTTCCATTGGCTTTTCCTTTACTGATAAAGATTAATCTAATATGCTCAGATCTTACTTGAAATATGACATAATCTTCAAAAATCACAACATTTTACCCATTGGGATGAGAGCAGTGAACATTTGATGTGTGCTCGTAGGTCAGTAAAACTAGATAGCATATTGGCCAAATCGTCAGAAGTCAAGTCCAAATTATTTTTTTTAACCTGCCTAGTTTCTTGGGTATTTGGAGCCAGTGAGTTTGTACTGTCCCTTCCAAAGACAGGGGCTTGCTGTAGACCTGCAATCTCAACATGTTTGGCTTTTTACTCTTCCTTAAGGCTTAGAGGAGTTCTGCTCTAGTGTTTGGCTGGACTGTACCTATTCCAGATGCCTTGACAGACTGTAATTAGACCAGCTACTTGAATGCTGAGTAGCTTTCTTCTGTTCACTGCTTGTGTATTAAATTTGAAAGATTTCAGTAGAAGAATATAAATGAAGTGACTGCCTAGCTCTGGATTTTCTCCATCTTCCCTTGATGCAGTAATGAGAATCAATTGCAGTTGCTTATTATTTTTAAATAGCAGTTAATTTGAGAAAATCTGATTCACTAGCTCTTTTCATTTTGCTGATTTGATTTCAGCCTTCTGCCCATCTGTGCCAATCTACGTATACTGTTCTGCAGCCGGTGTGTAAACTCATTGGTGCACATCACCAAAGTCAAAGACACCCAACCTGACAACCCAGCAGAGTGCTGACTGCAGCAGTGTACTCTGACCCTCTGTTTTCTTATGGGTAAAATCCTCAATGAAAGAGGGGGCTTTACTCTGCAATTTATTTTCTCTTGTGCCTGGGAGAGAATCAAAGAGAGTATCCAAAAACCTCCCATTTAACCATTCAGTTCTCTGGATGTTCAAATCAGGTGACAGCATACAGGACTGTGGAGTTGCATAGATGGAGAAATTATTTCCTGAGCAGATCAGTTTTTCCTGTCTGGGGATGTTCTGAGAGAATTCCATGCTCACTGTGAGAACTGTAGAATTAATCTCCGTAAAGTGGCATGACACTTCTAGAAACAGCCTTCTGGTCAAAATTCTGCATCTGTGCAAATCCTCTTGAAAGCGACAAAGAATTCTGAAGTAGGATTGCAGGCTAAGCTGTAGTCTCTTTAGGTTAGGGCTAATATCCTTCTGTAATTATTAAAAAATGCTTTTTAGATTGATAGCTTTGTAGCAATATCTATGATATTAAAGAAAAAAAGAGATTTGAGAGGTGGTAGTAGATACAGGGTCTTCTTGGATGGACACAGGGGAGGATGTCACTAGTTTCTACAGAAGAGGTGTGCTGTTGTCTGATGTGAGGAAAAAAAAGATGTATTCTTCTCTGAATCAGGGGCTTGGTGAGTGTTACTAGCTCCTAATGGTCTCCCCACGTTTAAATCCATGGTGATTTCTGTTCATAGCTTTTTAAAAGCTTTTCACTTTGTGGCAAAAAAAAAAAGATAGGATAATACACTGAAAGGTGCAGGATGGTTGTATGTGATGAAACATTGCTTTTTTTGTTAGCCACACACAGGGAAGTTGAAATGTTATTTGTAGAGGATAAAGGTGAACTTTGCTCATGATTTTATGAACTTCTTTATTGCACAGTTCTCTTTGTGCAAACAGCACTTGACACTCTCTTGCCTTTTGCTATTTCCAGCAGATTGGAGTCATTTGTTTTTTAATGCTGAACTGTGACAGAGCAGCAGGTGTTGGATAAAAAGAATCAAGATCACTTTCAGGTTTTGTGCAAATATTTAGGGGGATTTGTGAAGTACTGTAAAATTCAATTAGATTTGCTTCCTACCTCTTTTTCCCTAGACCATTGATTTGCAATTCTGGTATCATTTGTAATCATTTTTCCAAAACTAGAGCTGGTAGCTGGACGGGGCTAAGGCTGTGGGGTTGGTGTTCATTTTGCAGGCAGCCACGGTGACTGAAGACATCACCCTGGAATAGCTACTTGCTACTAATCCTCTCTTGGGAGTTCTGCCCTATCTCAGAGGATAGCATGGTTTCTGCTGGTTTTTACCTCAAAGTTAGCCTGAAAGCTAGGCTTAACTCTGTGGTATTGTCTGAAATGAAAAAAAGGGGATTCATATGAACCCACTAACCAGGAGGGAGGGAGGGAAGGGAGTAGACAAGAGCCTCTGATGGCCGTGGAAAACTCAGGTCAGTAGCATCTTCAGCTGCACAGCTATATCTGGAAATGGACATCTGTCCACAGCCCAAGTTAGCCTCTGGGTTTACCTAAGGAATTATTAACCTTGCAGAAATAAATAGCTTTCCATGAGGAGCTATTAAGGTATTTAAAAAGTAGAAAAGATCTCAAACTAATCAATGTAATATCACCAATTAGATTCAAGAGTCTATGTATTTCTAATGAATTTCATGTCTGCATGTATCTCTGCCTGTGATCAATCCAGCATTGCTGTCAGTGTCTGCCCCTCACCAATTTTGTGTTCTCATCTGTGTCTGATTGTGACCACTTGTGTTCAATCACTGCCAATTCAGGAGAGTCCCGACAGTCTTCAGCAAGAACTAGAACCTATTAAACAGTGACAGACTCTGAATTGCTTAGTCCTTTCGCTCTGTGCTGCTTGAAAAGAGCCTTATTTGCTCAGAACTCAGACTACAGCTAAGCTAAAGGTCACTGACATACTTGGTCCAGTTTATCTGTTTGAAATGTCAAGTAACATGATAACTTTTCCATAAACTAATAGGTTAATCCAATATGACCACTGAGAAAGAAAGAATTGTATTTTCAAATGTTTCCACAAGCAGTGCTGTCATGAACACAGATACTGAATTTCTGATCGCTGCTGAAATGTATTTCCATGTTGTTTGTAGCCGTGTACCTATATTTATGTAATTAATCCAGCTATCAATAATGCAGGATGCTGTGTCTGCAAAAATTTAAAAAATATGCAACTAAAAATCAGTAGTGATTATGAACAAAGCCAGTGGAATACAATTTTAGTAAATGTGTGATGATCAGCAGGCAGGAAGAGACTCAGGTAAATAGGCAGTTTTTCCTGATTTCTTGTTAAAAGTACTGCAAGGGAAGAACATGTATTTTGCTACTCTCATGAAGTTTATTTAAGTTGCCATTCTTTTTTAAACTTGAGCACCATCTAGTGTGCGTGATAAAAATAATTCTAAAACTAAATAGAAAACCAGTTCATTATCACACTTAGCAGTGGAAGTGCTGGCGTGTTTTCAGTGTCAAAAAGGAACAAGCACAAGCTTATGTTCTGCTAACTTTCAGTAGAACAAGCTTCTAGTGACATAATTTTATGAGCCCCCTCCCCATTTTCATTTGTGCCTCACTTCAACAGCCCCTTGCACCTGAAAAAAATACAAGAAAGGAAATGCACAAAACCTAAACGTATCTATTTACAAGCAGGTTAAAAATACAAAAATGAAAAATCAACAGCTGTGTTTTTCAAAATGCAAACGCATAGTTGTGTATTCATGCAAATATAAATGCAAGGTCCTTCACATTGCTGGAAGTTGATACTGTCTGCTCCACCAAACCCCTAGCTTTCAGCTAAATGTATCTTGGCAGATGTTCTCTAGATCTTGCCCATACTTGGAATACAGTCAGAGATTAATTTCTTTCCTGTGTGCCTGGATCAGAGTGGAGTGCATTTATGAGAAGTTCAGTGTTCTATAACTTTTCCTATTAGCATTGTTTTGTGCAGCATGTGCTTTATGGCATGTTATGGAAGAGGTTCATCCATTAATACCATTGCTAATGAACTTAAAAACGGTGTTTGCAGTACAGTTTGTTTGCACCTGTGTTGCAAAGTCCCTCTGGCAATAACGTCTGCCATCTTTCCAGTCACCTCACATTCCTCATTATGACAAGATTTAGAGCTGCTGCTGGGGAGCATTACTCATTTTCATGCCTCCATCACCAGTCATGATTCTGCCTCTTGCTACAAGAGTTCCCATGATGAGGGAAAGATCTGCTCCCATGTGTACTTCTGGCTTCTGAGTAGTATTAAATTTAGTGGAGATCAAAACCTACTGTTTGATTTTATTTATTTTTTTTTTAATTTATAATTTCTTCATCAAGTAAGTGATTCTTTTGGAAAGTGGAAGGCAGAAGAAGAGGACATTACCAAGATTTTTTTAAACTTTAGTCGTAGGAGCCTATTGATGTTTTGCTCCCATTATTTTATTTTATTTTATGAAACAGAGGCTACCTATGCAGACAATACAGAATTATTTTAAATGCTGAAATGAAAGCTAAAGTTGGTAAAACTACACCTGGAGAATCAACTTTTCATAGGACTAAGGAAAGGAAAAAGCTTATTTGGGGCATTTCTCTTCCTCAGTTCAAGCACAGTAGGAGAGTTCTGGGTATGGACATCACTGGTCTCAACAGGTCCATGTGCTCTGGAAACCTTAAGAGCTCTTTGCACTGGTACTGTGTTTCGGTGAGACCTAGCTCTAATCTAAAATAATTCGGATCAATAACTGCAATTTTTAATGCTTAGTAGCTGTATTTGGATAAAGCTTTTGAATTCAACCTATCATTTGCTGTCTTGTTATGCAGGCATCTAGTCTCCAGTGCAGCACCAACTGCAAACTTTTTAACAAAGCCACACATCCAGATGACTTTTCAGGATATATATAGACCAGATAATAAGTGAAAAGAAATATATTGTGATGAGCGACCTCATCACCCACTGGGATTTGGAAACTCTTCATCACCTCACATGGGTGTTTACTGTATGATCTAAGGGACAGCTTTAGTAAACACTTGTTTCAGGGGAATCCTCTAGTGGGAATTGCCTTCTCTGTCCAAAACACTTTCTCTTTCTTTGGACTATGCTAAATACAGACTGGGCAGTGTGATGTTGCCTCCTCAGGCAGACGTAGTCACCCCTTTCTAGCCATTTGATTTACTCTGGGAGAGAGGGTCCAAATGGAAAATATACTGGGCTAGAAAAATAGGGATGGCTTAGTGTAGATTCAGATGAGATGGCAGAAGAATTGAGATTGCAAAACATTAATGAAAATATATATGTTTAAATTGTTAGTTAGATCCTCTGCTCTTACTAGTGTTGTGTTTACTATCTGGTAGTTTTACAACCTTCATTTCATCTCAGGTTGTTATACCAATACTGTTGAATGATTTATAATAGACTAATTCAGTTTTTCTTTTGGAAAGGAAAATCTTGCTGCAAACCAGATGCTGTGTCTGATCTGAGCTTTCATGGGTAAATTGATTACAAAAGCATACACAAATGTGTACTTTGTCAGAGGCTCGAAAGCAGACAGGAACTGCTTATTTTCCCTTAAGTTGAAATATGTTGAAGAGAGCAACAATGAAGTGATTTATAAGGACTGTAAAACTATCAGTCTTCAACCTTACTCCACATGTACACATATCAAAAGACTTGAGTTTCCTACATCTCTGAGGTATGATTTCTATTCCAATCTTACCGAAGTTCAGGTGGAGTTGTTGCTTTCTGGTATGCAGCATAGAAAATGCCACCAACCTAAGGGTTAAGCATGTTGCTTCCAGCATTACTGGAGTTGTTTTGCTTGCCTGTAGCACCCAGAGCAAAGAGAATTTGGAGGTGCAGTCTCCTGGAAAGCTCTGCTTCAGTAGTTCTCCATTTCTTTGTGCAATTTCTAAAAAGCTCAGCATTTAATTCCTATGTGTTTTAATTCTCCTTGCACAGCCAGTTATTAAAGTTATCTGCATGGAAAAGAACCACTTCCCATTAGTGCCTTACTGGCAATACAGGATTTCAGTACCTCACAGGGGATTTGGCTTTATCATTTGGAATATAGTTTGAGAGCTTTGCCATTCTGCCTTTTCTTCCTGGAATAAGCAAAGTTGTAATTTTTGATTGGATAATTAAATTGTGTTTCTATTTTGCAAGCAGAGATATGTAATCTTTTCTTTCAAGGGTGTGGTTTTAAAAGCACTTAGATTTGGCCTAGCTCCTTTCTTCTTCAACCGTGGTTTTGTAACACTTGAGGACTATTAAGACTACTGCAAACATTCATTGGTCCTCATCCTCTCCAAGACTCTCTTTAAAAGACAAAATCTAATGGATGGGTGAAGCACCTTGCGCCATCATATCATATGAGATGAGGAGGCCACATCTGACATCCCAGCATGAACCTCAGTCTGGAGCCAGGCAGAGATGACACCAGAGATCTCAGTCTACATATCCACTTTCGGTGCTGGGGCAAGGGTTTGTGCTTGAGGACTTTTGACAGTCCCATACAAAATGTTAAAATGGGAGCAATTAAATTCTTAAAGGCAGTGAACGGAGAGCTGCTGGTCTGATGGCAGTGAATGGGGAAGCCTGAACACCACCAGCACTCCAAGCTTCCTACAGCTGAAATGGCTTTGAGAGGGATTTCCTGAGAGGCACAGTATAATTCTGTCAAAATGTTGCCATTTATCTGTCATTTCATTCTATGTATAAGTAGCAACCAGTCCTAGTCCCTGACCTAGTCATCTGTCTATGTGCTACTGGGTATAAGTTAAGGAATTGGCTGAGCTCACTGAATTCCCATCTTACCAAATGTTCGTTGTTTGTTGATATCTCATGAAAGAAGACAGACTTCCTCACTGACAAATGGGCTACCTGCATTTCTAGTGTTTACATATATGTATTTATATTTTAAGTCTAGGGAGATGAAATATTTTGGGGTTTTGTTTGTTTGTTTTTATTGTGAGTACTACTTTGTTTGGAGTCTGAAGGCCATACACCTGCATGTTTCCATTTCTTTACCCTATAATTAACTCCTGAGAGCAGCTCCCAAGAATACTTAAAATCTTGTTGATCTATAAAAATTAAACAGCCAGCCTTGGAAAAACTTGTTAACAGAGAGGGTTTCTATAATGACTGAACAGGGAAATTAAGACCAAGTGAGAAGCAGACTACGCTGTGGTTATATTGAAGAGCATTCTTTATGGAAAATTCCAATTATTATTTTTTATATTGGTGTATTGCATATTGTGTTCTCAGGAGTAATTGGATTAGATTGTGTTAATCACTTCCCTTTTTCTGTCCGGTCATTAATGTGACCAATATATTTTTTCTCTGTGTTATTCCTGAAGGTAATCACCTTAGCTATCAGTGAGATAAGAGAAAATAGAAATAAAGAGCAAAACATCTTCAAAAATACATGTTGCTCATTGTCTTCTTTAGAGGCTTTACCATCAGCAATTCTGTAATCCGGCAGTGGAACTGTGCCTTACATATCTTCCCTGCCTGCAGTCCTAGCAGGAGGTTTCAAACTGATGGTGTCTCATCTAGAGATCTTCAGTGCATGCTTTAAGATTCTTCTTCATTGGTGGGCACAAGTGTAGCCTGGGATGGCCTAAGTAGTTCCTTTTAGAGAGTGTATTTAATACTTTGAATTTGTGCTGCTGAGCCATCACAATTTAAAATCCAGCATATGAAAGTAACCTGACCTTAGAGCTCATTCTTCTAAATCTTTTGGACTAATAGCTATGATTCACTATCTGTGGCATCAACAGTTGAGTTGTTCCTGCAGCAGGAGCCATCCTGCAGCAGAGGTGATGGAGCGGTGACTGTTTTGCTCAAACTGTACATTACTGTAATTGGTAGCAGGGTAACTGGAAATTGTCCTTATGCAGGGTCTTGTTATGTTGTCGTTTTTTTCTATTAATTCAGTGTAACTCCTAAAATACCATGCTGGAGGTGTTAGGGTGGCTTCTGATCTGGACACGCAAAACAGGAGAGAGATGTTGAAAAGAATTGGCTACCAGAGAAAGTTGTGTAAGGACAGCCCAAACAGACATCTGTTTTGGTCTGCTTGCATTTGTTGAATGGTCATTTAATACATGTGTAAGAGTCTTCCTCCACACTGCCTCCAACCAACACAGCTCAGGTGTTGGGCATAGACCTCAAGCAAAGCAAAACTCCCAGTGATTACAGTCAGGACCAGGGACCTGTGCTTTCTCATGTCTATAAGGAACTTGTAAATTACAAGGTAGACTAAAAGGACTCTGAGCTGTCACCCGGGAATGGGACTTTTGTAGAATGAACAGTAATATATCCATACTCAGGGTATCCTGCAGCTGGGTTGAGGCAATCCTAAGCATAAATACAGGTTGGGAGGAAAACAGATTGAGAACAGTCTTGAGGAGAAGGACCTGGGGGTGTTGGTTGATGAGAAGCTCAACATGAGCTGGCAATGTGCACTTGCAGCCCAGAAAGCCAACCGTGTTCTGGGCTGCATCAAAAGAAGCATGGCCAGCAGGTCAAGGGAGCAGATTCTCCCTCTCTACTCTGCTCTCATGAGACCCCACCTGGAGTTCTGGAGCCCTCAACACAGGAAGGACATAGAGCTGTTAGAGTAAGTCCAGAGGAGGGCCACAAAGATCATCAGAGGGCTGGAGCACCTCTCCTATGGAGACAGGCTGAGAGAGTTGGGACTGTTCAGCCTTAAGAAGTTAAGGCTCTGGGGAGACTTCATTGCGGCCTTCCAGAGGGCCTACAGGAAAGCTGGGGAGGGACTTTTTTCCAGGGTGTGTAGTGATAGGATGAGGGGTAATGGTTTTAAGCTGGAAGAGGGGAGATTTAGTTCAGACGTTAGGAAGACATTCTTTAGTGTATGGGTGGTGAGACACTGGAACAGGTTGCCCAGGGAAGTTGTGAATGCCCCATCCCTGGAAGTGTTCAAGGGCAGGTTGGATGGGGCTTGGAGCAACCTGGTCTAGTGGGAGGTGTCCCTGCCCATGCAGGGAGGTTGGAACTAGATGATCTTTAAGGTCCCTTCTAATCCAAACCATTCTATGATGATTCTATGACTCTACTAAGAATACTTCCCCTTAAAAGACTCCTGTTTAGAAAAAAACAAACAAACAAACAAACAAACAAAAGAAACCTAGTAAATAAAAGGCAGGAATAAATTACTACTAGGTTTCAGTATGTAATGCTCCAGTCCAATTTTAAATGATCTAAGCCTTAGATCCTTTGTTAGGGACTAGGTACAACCAATCTGGATTTTCCTCCTTAAAACAACTCCTGTTTCTATAGTTTTACCAGCACAGGACTTTGACTCCATTTTATACCATCAGAGTTGTCTATCATGTCAGATCTGTAGCTGACTCTCAGCAGCTGTAAATCAATGCATCTTTTTTATTTCACTGTCAATATGTTCCCTATTCACCAGCTGAAGATCAGACCGAGAATCTGCTGACTTTCTTTCTCATCTCGATTGTATTCTGTATTTCCAGTTAAATACTTAGAGCAACTGTAATTTTCCTTCTGGCTTTAACTTTTGCTCTGGGATTATTTGCTAGATTAATGCTGTATTTTAATACATTCCTCCTACTCTAGCAAGTTACCTTGAAGTAGGTTATTGAACCAGAAAGCAGAGAAGTATTTTTTAAGGATAAAAAGAAAATGTGGAATCATAAAATGTAATTTCTTCAGAATTATTGCCCATAAATAATTGGTGCATTTTTGGACTGTCCTTTTCTCCAAATTTATTTTTATTTATTTCATTATGATCTCTCTGTATCCCACTTATCATTTTGTCTTTTGAACAAGCTCCTTCTCAAAAGCAAAACAGGGGAGAAGTCTTACTTGCTGACAGTAAGCTCTAAACTTCTGAAGGAGGCAGGTGCCCACTGGCAGTATCTGAGTCATGGTGCAATGCTCACTGTGCAGTGTGATGTGCAGTGTCATGGATTGACTCTCATGCTCATGGAAGAGGAAACAAGGGAACTCTGTTTTCAGTGAACAGGAAGGGGACTGAACCTCCAGCTCCTTGAAAGTAATTCTTTTTAGCAATTCATGTCAATTTAAAATGAAATAAGTTGATTTACTGTTGTGAAAATCATGCTTACTGAAATGATATATCTGCTTGGATGCGCAGAAAGGAACCAGGCATTTGCAGTGCCAGTCATCTTGAAGAATGCACAAGGATGCTGTTAAAAAAGTCATCATCACAGCATAGACTGTATGCCAGAAACATACTTAAGGACTGAAAAATAGCTGGATACAAGAGCCCATTGTAATGCAATCTCATGACAGTTTGTGGATAATTTGCAATGGAAAGAATATAACCTCGTTCTCAATAGGCTCTTGCTAGATTTCAAAATTATCATTTTGATGAGGTTAAAATATGAATTATATTTTTGTCTCTGTGAAACAGTGACCTTCCTGGATAAGGTGGAGAATAAATGGCAATAGTTGGTTACGTCTTGCATGAAAATATAGCTTTGGGCATTATGTCTGTATCCACAGGAAAGGGGGGCCAGCTGCTTGTGAAGGCTTCTCTTTAGATCTAAGTGTGCTTATTAGGGACTTAATTTTTATACCTTTTTGTCAGCATGAGGGTTAGTAGGAATGCCTGTTGCAGTTGATTCTGCTTTACCTCTTTTTGATGCTTGGATATGGCACAGGAGAATGGTAAGGGCATTAAGGAACTCTTAAAACAGGGAAGTGGTTCCAGGTCCATTGTTAAAGCAGATTGACTATGGTTGGAGTTTCTAACCAGAGAGTAGATGGGGTGCTCTGGTGTAATTCCAAGGAACAGTTTGGATGAACTGCTCCTCTCCCTAGAAGGAACAGCTCATCAGGATTCCTTGTATTAGGGAAGGAAGGGCAATATCTCTGTGGTACTGAAGACATGGGGTGTCCTATCTGCCCAGACTGCATGAGTAAACTAGTATCTGAACAAGACAGAATATCAATTAGGACAAACAAGGAGAAGTTGAACTGACATGAAGTTCTAGTATCCCAATCAGTAGAATACCTATGGTTTGTATTATCACTTTATATTAGCATTTATGACAGGATCACAGAAGGGTTGATGTTGGAAGGGATCTCTGGAGGTCATCTTGACCAACTCTCTGCTGAAGCAGGGCCACATATAGCTAGTTGCCAAGGACTATGGCCAGAGGGCTTTTGACTATCTTCTAGGAGGGAGACTCCACAACTTCTCTGGGCAGCCTGTGCCAGTGCTTAGTCACCTTCACAGTAAAAAAATGCTTCCTAATGTTCACAGGGAAGCTCCTGTGTTTCACTTTGTGCCCATTGCCTCCAGTCCTGTCACTGTCCTGAGTCTTCTCTTCTCTAGGCTAAACAGTCTCAGTCCAGCTGTTTATTCTGCTTCACCCTTTAGGAACCTTATTGGCTTTTACACAGTTTCTAGATGCTCAGTCAGCAGCTGTGACCAAGAAGAATGAAAAATCTTTTTCCGGGTCTTGGCTTTGCTGTAATTGCAGCATTTGCTGTAATGCTGTAATGTCATAATGGTAATGATGGCATTCCATCTTCAGGTTCTGATTTCTGCAACACGCTCCTCTTTGCTTTGCAGGGCAGTATGTAAAAAAACCAATCTATCGCAATTCAATCAAATAGAAAACTTTGGCCCTCAGCTTCCTTGCTGTGGGATGTGCCACGGTACTTTAATCTTCTGTAACCTGCTGTCCATGCGAGCTGACTGATGTTAGTAACTGTGGACAAAGTACCTACAGTCCTTTGATGAGTTCTATAAGAGATCCATAGTTGAGTGTTGTTGATCTGGCAAATTTGAATGGACAGGGCGGGTAGGGTATGGGGCAAGCCCTTGTGGTATTTCTTAGCAAATGGAAAGCAGTCACCTGAAAGGCCTTCGTGTGGAATGGCAAAAATTATTAGGAATTTTACCAAGGCAAAGAGAGACTGGGAACAGATCATGGTGTTTCCCCAGCTCTATTACGAAGAGCATACTGGTGACATGCTGCAGAGAGACAAACTTGTTGTGGTGATCACCAGAGATTGGTTATAGAATATCATATTTTAGTACTTGAGTATGTTGAAAATTTCAATACATTTTGCATTTTTTACAGAGGCTGCCTTGTTTTTCAGGACCAGTTGGGCTGGAGCAGTGATATGTTTTGTGTGTTTAACCTGTGTTGCTTGTTAGGTCAGAATAATCAGTTCCTAGCAACTAGGGTCCCTGTGCTTCCTTGGACCTTCACAGGACTAGAAAACAGAGGAGCCACAGTCCTACCAGTGCCAGCATAGGTTCTAGAGAGCTTCTTCATAATAACTTCTACCTCAGCTGTCAGAGGGAAGTCCAATCAGGAAATTTCATACTGCCTGTTCATGGAGCAGGTGCTCATCCCACAGCCCATCTGCCAGTGCCACATCTGTGTAGTCAGAACGAGCTGCCTCTGGGAGAGAGCTGCTGTGCCTTCCAGCTAAAGCTGACTCTGGATGTTGCTCAAGAGTTCTGTGTGAATTTTGACTGTGCCTTTACACTGGAATATTCTGAATTCCAGTGAAATTGTGCTGGTGTCATATAAGGGAGAACAGCATCTGCTTTGCGTTTTGCTTTCAAATGGATTTGCAAGTGAAGATGTCAGATTGTGTATATTGCAGACTATTCCAGACAGATAAAACAATCCTAATGTGTAAGTGACATCTCAATAGCTAGAAAACCCCTTCAAGGTAAATATGCTAAGTTGGGTAACTTCCCTCAAGACTGCATGCTGCATTTGTCACTGGCATTGAATTTGTTGCAATTCATTTGGATTGCTAATGTTAAATTCAATTTGGAATTTATTTCATTTTTTAGAAAAGATTAAAAAGAAAAAAGTCCAAAAAGAAAGCAACAAAGATGCACATAGGCTAAGTACAACCCACATCAGGGAAAAAACCATAAATTATCCCTTGTCAGCATCTGGGATAGTACAGAAAGCAATTAATTAATAGGTGCTCTGGAAATCGCCTTCAGCGAAAGACTATCCTTTGTTCATGGATGTGTAAGGGGCAAACAGTGTAACTTCAAGTGTGCGACACAGCGATTGCCAAGGTGCTTGGCATCTCCTCTACTTCCCTTTGCAGAGAAAAAATCGGAGGGAAGGAGTAACGATCAGGCAAAATTCTCCTACAGGTATTCAGCTTATTTTCCTAGCTACGTGAAACCAACCCCATTGATTTCTTGATTTTAGAAGACTTCTTTACCACAAATGCGAAAGAATGGGCTTCCAAAACCAAACCAAACTGTAAGGGAAAAAAAAAAGGAATTTAATTTAGGGTTTGTCTGAATCTGGGGAAAATGGTAAATTCTTATTTTTGGAATTCAAAGAAAAAAAAAGCCTTTAATATGAGTAACTTTCAGCCAGTGTTAAGATTCTCTTGCTAGAAGTATAACTTCAGATATTCTTATGTTGCATAAAATTGTTTGTCCAGGATTATCCATTATATTAGCTAGGAGTTTACAAGTTTGAGCTCAAGCATGTCCTTAGAAATATAGTTGTCACAGTATGCAAGATCTCATAATCTCTTATTGCTAATCTTCCTCAGAAGACAAAAGTAGACAAAAAGCTAATGAGATAATATTAAATGAAACAATCCCATAAAATTTTCTACCTTTTGAAGTTTTTAATCCAGATATCTTTTGTGGTCCTAAATTTAGTTCATGGAAGTACCACAGGCCTGCAATTGGATGGAAGAACTTCATTTCATATGGTTTGATTCTGATAGTTGAACATCTTATCCCTATCTTTAGATTTACAAGGGATATCATTAAATTGGTTGATCAAGACTATAAAATCCTTGGGGCAAAGGCTTTTGCAAAAATTGCTTTTTTAGCATACTGTCAAGAACCATGGTCGTAGTAAATGCATAAGAACTACACATTAGTTTGCAGAATTTTTATTAAGTAATGATTACTCTGCACGAATATTTTTGTCTTAGTATAACAAACTCCTTATTTCCTTTATTACTGGCTACATTAAAATGGTTAAGCATTTTAAAGAAAAAGTTTAAATTTCTGAAAATCAATGCTCAATAAATACTTTGGAGGTAAAGTATCTGAAGCGAAACGGATTATGTTTATTATTGATGAATACCAATACACGTTCATATTTAAACGATTTGGAACAGACTTCTACCAGAAAGGCAAAGCATGGACGACTGCTATTACTCTAAGGCAAAGACTATTTCTTTTCTATGCTGGAGATCTTTTCTCCCCACACCCCGTGTTAGTGTTGTGTCCAAATGAATTATTTCACATAATGAGAGTAAAGTTGTGGTAATGGTTCCGTATCCTACTTCCAAAATCAATGTCTTGTCTTTACCATGTTTGTTGACAACGTGAGGGGAGACTGTTTATTATTGAATAACATGGCATTATCTCTACAGGAGCCTTATTTAAAGACAGCTTTTGTTCAGCAGAGTTCTTTTGGCAAGCAAGGAATTGCTTTGTCCTAGCAAAGTGCTGAGTTACACCTGCGGGCTATGCTCCCAACATTTTATTTTTTTTTTTAATTATTTTGTAAGCTTCTATATATCTGTCTCCTATCTTATTGCAAGAAAATGAGAATTTTAAAGGCATCAAATAGGAAAATTAAGGCATTTACTTTAACATTAATCGCAGTGGCAAACAAAGCTTCAAATCCTCAAGCAGTTCATTACATTTTTGTCTGAGGTGCCTTCCAACCTGAATTACCCCATGATAGCTTTCTTAAAATTATTTTTAAAGTATTTGAAGTCACTTTTAATTAAAAGTAGAATAAATTATCAACTGCCCTCTTCCACTTAAAGCTTACTTTATTTTAAGAAATAGTTAGAGATGTCTCATTGCTGAAATGCTGGTGATTTTCAAAAGTATATGCTGTTATTTGCAGGTTCCTAGGCAAATAGGCTCCTGTATCCTGAAATAAACTTAACCAGATGGTAGTTACAGTTCTAGGTATGTAATCCAAAGGTATCGATTATGGAAAAGCTGAAAGAATTATGTTGCTATAAGAAATACAGGCTCGGCGAGAACTGGACCCTCCATCTGATGGGGCATCAGGAGCACTCAGAGCTGATTGCCTGGATACAGGCCATCACACCACATGGCACATGTTGTGGGGCACATCACTACCTCAAAAAGGAAAGGGAAAGCAGCAGGAAATGTGACCTCTCACCACCCTGTCAGCCCACAGCTTCCAGCTGGGAAGAGCACTGGCTGGAGGGAGCCCTAAAATGGTTGACTAGGAATCGCCACCCTGAAATGGCTGCTCTCTGGGTGAGCTGCTGTGAGTGCCTCAGGTGTGTCACTTGGGACAACTGCTCTGGGCCTTGTCAGCCACTGTGTTTAACGCTGTGCTCAGGGAGAAGCACTCGGATCAGCGCTGGGGTAGAATCTCCCGAGCTGTTGACGGACGTTTTCTGGCTATCCTACAGGGGTAGGTGATTTATAATGGGGTTTTCAGTAACACTGGTAGCCCTTCCTGCCCCAGCCCCCTGCTTTAGGAGAAAGCTTGTCAAAATCTGATGCACTTACGGTTACTTTAGGAGTTTTGGCCTGACTGTTCCTGCAGCAAGCTATTCCTCGTAGACCTCATGGGCTGCTAATGGAAGTGGGCAGCACTTTACGCCTGCCTTATGTCCTGGCCTGTGACAAATCGCTCTCCAAAGTCCATTACAAACCAGCCTAAAGGTTTGCTGTTGCTTCAGCAAAATGTTCTATAATGCAGACGATTTCATGCCTTTGTCTGGAATGGAAAAAGTGGCCTTTCTAGTGCATAACACCGTGAGAGCTGGACCCTTCATCACATTAGAGACCCACCCTGTAGCATATTAAATAGCTGACTTCTTTTTTAATGAAGAACAGCTAAGCAAACCCCCTTAGAGAAAAAAATTGTCAAAATGGCACTTACCCTTCTAAAAAACTTTCCATACTCAGTAAAATACATTACTTTTTTTTTTTTTTTTTTTTTTTCCAAAAAACATTCAGGTCTCTGAAACATGAGGGAATGCATGTGGCATTTTCTCAAGCCTCTCCACTCTCTCCGTTCGCTTCCAAAAGTTTGTAAAGTTTTTCATATAATTCCTGAACTCTGGGCACTTATGCATCAAAAATGTACACACTGTAGTAATCAAGATACGAGAATTGTCAGTCTGATGATAATTTTCTTCCTGCACAGTAGTTTTATAGTTTTGGATCAACTATGGCAAATATAGTTAAAAGAGGTGGATAAGGTAGAAGAAGCAATGAAAAGCCTTTTTTCTTGTTACTTTTTTTTTTACACTAAGCCTCTGCAAAATACGTAATTATGGAATGTGCTATTTTGTGTGGCTGATTTATGGTGAAGCTTTGAATTAATAATTTGGTAATCCATTATAAGAACCATTTGAGAACTAGTAAGCTGAACAACATTGTTCAAACACATTTCAAAAGCAATAAACATCCAGAAGAAAAAGTAATATTCATGGTAAATGGCAATCAGAGACATAACTGGCTTTGAATGCAAAATTGCAATTTAGGCATCTGTTTTGTTTGCTCAGTGTTTGTCAGAGGTTCTTGCAACTCAGATGCATGCAATAATTTCACAGAAATCAATGAAATTGAATGTGGGAGTGTGAGAGAAAAAGAACCTTTTCAAGTAGGTAACTATTCCATTTAATTAAGTTCCCTGCTTATCTTGCTTCTACATTTCAAAAGCTTCTAAATTATATTTACTTAAATTATATTTACTTAAGCGGTTGGTCTGTGTGTCACACACTCTGCATGCAGTGTCAGGGGAAGCTATGGTATAGTATAGCTTCTTTCTCTGCCACTGTACTGCTGGAGCAATATACTACTCTGAAAACCAACCTCGCCAACAGATACAGAAATACTGTAGCACTCCAAATGTGAAGTTAAATAGGTGACTAATTTCCCTAGTCAATGTAGCTGTCTATATTTACATCCGTTTCCTCTAAGTAGTCTGGCTGATTGTAGTGTGTTTTTCTTTAAGTCAATATTGCTATTTTGTAGAAGGGGGTTTTGACATAACAAATATTTTTACAAGTACCTCACTTGGGTCTATTGTTTTCCTTCAAAAATAGAATTAATTGAATATTTGGCTGATAATAAGAGATTTTTTCATTCAAAAATTCTACAGTGCATCATGGGAGTCATGGTTGTAATTTCTTAGATTATGAGACTGGGCTCTCCAGCTGAATGAAGTTGTTCATGTGCTCTGACCATAGACTTCCAAGACATACCTGGCTTCTCTCATGATTCTCACATGGTGCAAAAGATTATGTTGTACCATTGAAAATGTAGTGCAACCTAGAAGATAAATCTGTGGGAGACTCGTAATATGAAGTAATAGAACTACAACTCCTCTGGACCTGCCACTTAGTTTTCTTCTGAAATATTTTTTGCTTTTAGATTTTTTTGGGGGAGAATGGAAATGGTGGTGAGGAACAGAAATACTTCCATATAAAAACTGTTCCAAACTGTGTGGGGAAGTCAACACACTGGAGGGAAGGGATGCCATCCAGAGGGACCTTGACAGGCTTGAGAAGTGGGCTTGTGCAAACTGCATGAAGTTCAACAAGGCCAAGTGCAAGGTTCTGCACCTGGGTCGAGGCAATCCCATGCACGAATACAGGTTGGGAGGAGTAAGGATTGAGGATGGCCCAGAGGAGAAGGACTTGGGGGTAGTGGTCGACCAGAAGTTTAACATGAGTCATCAATGTACACTTTCAGCCCAAAGAGCCAACCATATCCTGGGCTGCATCAAAAGAAGCATAGCCAGCGGGTCGAGAGAGGTGATTCTCCCCCTCTAATCTGCTCTGTTGAGACCCCACCAGGAGTACTGTGTCCAATTTTGGAGTCCCCAGCATAAGAAGGACATAGAACTCCTCGAGCGTGTCCAGAGGAGAGCCACAAAGATGATCAGAGGACTGAAGCACCTCCCCTGTGAAGATAGGCTGAGGAAGTTGGGGTTGTTTAGCCTAGAGAAGAGGAGGCTCCGGGGTGACCTTATAGCAGCTTTCCAGTATCTGAAGGGGGCCTACAGGAAAGCTGGGTAGGGCTTTTTACGTGGGTGTGTAGTAAGAGGACAAGGGGCAATGGTTTGAAACTTACAGAGGGGAAATTCAGGCTAGACATTAGGAAGAAGTTCTTTCCTGTGAGGGTGATGAGATGCTGGAACAGGTTGCCCAGGGAGGTTTGTGGATGCCCCCTCCCTGGAGATGTTCAAGGCCAGATTGGATGAGGCCTTAAGCAACCTGGTCTAGTGGGAGATGTCCCTGCCCATGCAGGGGGGGGTTGGAACTAGATGATCTTTAGGACTTCTTCCAACCCTAGCCATTCTATAATTCTATGAAAAATGCTGATATCTCTTTTTCGTTGTTTTTCATTTTTGTTAGCATTTTTCTAGTATGAGTCCTTTTTATTTCTACCAGCTAATTTAGTTGGGTACTTAATATTCATGACTAATATTGAAACTGTGTGACACGTTCTTTGATTCAACAAGTGAACCTTTAAAAGTGCTTTACACTTGCAACAAAAAATTTAATCTCCCTATGTATCTCAGCCATAGACCCAGGATTCATTTCTGTGAATATTTCTACGAACAAAATGTCAAACATATGGATGTTTTAAAAAGGAAACAAAAAAGGGTGGTAGAATCATATTTCTAATTAGAAGCCAATTGAATGTCTTTGGTGACGTTAATGCTACTCACACAGTTGCACTGGCAACTCGTGGCAAATATTTATTTTCAAAATGGTGACTGGTGTGTGGTTGTTGCAGGGAACTGACTTGAAAGTTGTGTAACTGACTTAATGCTGTGTAAAAAGGATATGAGTCTGTCTACACTGGAGCTGTGAACTTGAGCTCCAGATTCAGATGCGTGTGCTGGACTTTTGCCTTGCTGCTTTCTTCCATGTGGGAAGGAAACCTGGTAATGAGAGATGGAAAAGAGCTGTGTAGTTCAGGCCACTGAGCTGAATGCCCCATAGAAAGTATTTGGGTCTTGCTGAGTAAGATGTGTAAATTAGATAACATGGCAACTGCATAGCTGTAATTGGTGGATAGCTAGTCAAATTATATGCTAAGTATTCTTCAGGGAATCTGTGGTCTGATTTACATTCGTAGAATTATTTTTTAAAATATCTTAAAAAAGCAACAGATTACTGATTAATTGAAAATCTGCACATGGATCATTTGCAAGAAGATAAAATTAAGTACTTTATTCAATGTAACGTCTTGCTGGTATTTGATGAGGAAGGCTGGCACAGTCAGCTGAAAGGTAGTCTGCTCAACCGAAATCTCTTAAGTGCTGGTTTATTCTCCCAGCAGGATTCCCAGCTCTGAATTGGTAATCTCTTTAGGTTGTACTGATTTTATCCTGGCTAGTCTTTGGGGAAAGGACTTTTCCTTACTCTCTGGTATCATGTGAGCTCTAGATAATAACAAATGTGTGAACCGCACACTGTAAGTGGCTCATCTGGCTCTACTCACATTGCCCTCTTAAGGAAATGTCCCAATGGCACCTGGAAGAAGAAAGCTGGAATATGTGCCAGTGGAAATGTAAAACCCCAGAACTTAAAGCTAAGCAATAAAAGACTGTCTGTAGAATAGCAATAGCATGATTTAGTAACACATGCAATAGCCACCATTTCCAGATTAAAGAGGAAAAGTTATTTACTGGGTGTCAGGATGATCAATGGATTGTTTTTACATTACTTCAACACAGCTTTTTTTCAATATGTTGCAGTATTGAATCAACATGTTAGGGTTCTGCAATGCAACCCTAAAGAGAAAAAGGTTTGTTAGGCCAGTAGCAAGAACCAGTATGATTCTTATCTATGACACCTTCGGTTATTACAATGAATAGGTGCCCTGAAAACGTATTCTCCAAAAGCTGCTTTCTACCCTGTACTTTGAGAGTGGTGTTGGAAAGCTCTCCTAATGCCTGTTCCAGCTGAGGATTTGTCTCTCTTCTTGGTACACACAAATTGTGTCAGGGTTTTCTTATTGAGAGGATGTAAGCAGTAAAGTCAACAGCAAACAGCTTGTGTTGAAGAGAGATCATGTCTGAGGGTCTTAGAAAACCAATTTGGAAAGAACCTCAGAGATTGGAAAGGATCTCTGGGGGGCATCTGGTTCAATCCCCACGCAAAGAAGGGCCAAATTAGAACAGCTTTCTCAGGGCATTGTCTGGTCAAGTTCACATAGGAACTTGCTTTTGGAACAGATGGATCATCTGCAATTTGATTGTTCTCATGGGCAGTCTGAGTAGAGTCTGGATGTTTCAGGTGTGTCTAGACGAGGAACTGAGCTCTGTCCAGAGCATGTCGCAGGAACATCTTTGTTCAGATTTTCTGGTTTGCTTCTATGAATGATTCCTCCATGAAGAGGAGGGACTGTTAGAGGGAAGATCAAGAGGAAAAAGGGTCCAGGCTAGTTGTCACTGTACCTTCATGACCATCCTTTGATCCAGGGTTGAGTATAATGAGTAACAGCTGACAAGAATATACAAACAAGGACTGAGTGTATTGAAACTTTGCATGGGCCATGGATATTTTACAAGCACATTGTTTGAAACTTCTGGAAAGATAAACAGTGATATCATTGGGTACTAATTCGATTGGCAGCCTGTGCCAAATCCTAGCTATAAAATCCTCCAGTAATTGAGATCAAGAGAAACATCGCCATGCAGTACATCCAACACTATGTAGAAGAAGGAGGACCCAAGATGAAACTGTTACTTGTTTGTGCTGAGCCTCTGACCAGAGCCTGACATGATCTGGTTGCAGTGGGTGTCACTCCTCCTTCAGGCAAGTGTGAGCCAACCCACTCCTGTGGTAACTGGGTTGGGTCTGGCTTTGTGTGTGTGAGTCTAAAGCTTTGCCAGCCAAAGGTCCTCGCTTGGTCCGCTTAATAAGATGAGCTTAGCAGTCACATTGCCTGCTGTTCTTTTTCCCTGTGATGCTGACTTAGATCTGAATCTCAGGATGACAAGGAGTCCAGATGTTGCTGGCTCACATGCAGTCAGGCTGAGTGGCTGGAAAGTATTGTTTGGCCCTAAATCTCATGTCTGAGATGCTGAGAATGTTTCTCTACGGAGGTTTGCCTTTGCTGCAACTAGAGGTCCTGTTCTCTCTCCTTACTTGGTGGATCAGTAGCTCCCAGTGCAAGCTTTTTGGCCACCACAAAGCCGGCTAGGCTGGTGCAGAGTGCTCACAGATGAGCAGATGGGGATTAGCTGGAAACTACTTTTGCATGCAACACAAACACACATCTGCACTCCCTGGTCATAGACACAGGCTACTTGCAAAGATGTAATTTTAACAGTAGTTGAACTTGGATCCCAGAAATCTTTCTTACTTTTACAGCTAAGTAAAAAGCTTATAATTAATTCAAAACTGAGGATTGCGTTGCAGATAAAAGTATTCTTTCTGGGTTTTGAGTCTTGCAGCTGTAGCATTATGTTGAAAGAAGGCAAAGCAAGTGCAAGACACTTCCAAAACAGATTGCTGGCTAGACAGAAATATTTTCTATTATTATTTTAGATTAATAAATGTTGAAGAAAAAAAGTTATGCAAATTTCCCAATTTCTTGACCAGGACCAATGAACGTAGCTGGTTCGTCCCTTTGCAGGGAAAAAAATGAAGAAAGTGTAGGCATATCCTTAAGTATAACTGAAGCACCTGTCATGGACTGTTGTGACAGTCTCATTCAGAATGTAAGGTAGTAGTCTGTAGGCACAGGAAAATACTTTGTGCCAAATAGGTTGAGTGAGTTTAAATTTTGCACAGTTATGCCCAGCTACAGAGAAGAAACATTCTTAGCACACTAAGAATAATAACCTGTTCAGTGAGAAAAGCATATTTGGACGGGTGTCTGGCAGAGAATTCTCATAAGGTTTGAGAATTGCGATACCAAATTGATACCAAATTTGGCTACCAAAATTTTTGGAACAATGCCCATTGCATCTTACTCTGTACCAGCCGACAACCAAAACTACTGGAAGAGTTCTTACCGGTTCATAATACTTCTTGAATTTATATCAGAAGATTCCATACCATCAGTTGTACTTTAGTTAACTTCATGCCACTGCATAGCATAGAAGATAACAGCAAATGAAAGCAGTGCTTCGTTCTCTCTGATCAGTGTCTGGCTACCAAAAATATCATGAGATGAAAATAAATATTACAGTGCTATTGCTTTAGCCCAAAAGGAAGGGGCTAATTCCACACACAAATGAAGTGCTTAAGGAACTCAGCTGTGGCTGAACATGTGCAGGGTATGAAATTAACTATAAAAACCCAATGTGCTTTAATCAGGATTTTTGAACAGCTTCTCCCTTTAAAGCATTTGGCCTGACTCTAATATCCTGATATCAGCATAAGGTAGATTTCATGCAGTTGGAAGAAGATCACAACAGATCAGCCTTTTGTAGCAATATGGCACATAGCCTTTCCTTCTGGAATTTTTAAATGAAAATTGAAACTGGATGGTAGCTCTGAATATATCCACAATAAGCCTCTCTGATTAGAATTTTTGGTGATCTGCTACTACTGTCCATCTAGCAGCCTATCAAGGAAGTAATTTTACAACCACCCCTTAAGGTACAATGCTCATTTAAAAAAACAAACAAAAAAAAAAAGAGGTGGCAAAATAATAGCAGTAACAGCAGAGTTAAGTTATTTTTCCATAACTGAAGAACACTTAGAAGTTTGAAGCTCCTCTTACCACCCCTAGCCATTAAGTTTACTTATTTAGAACTGCAATAAGCGGGTGAAGGTAGCAGTATTTCTCTACTGCTGGCATTATTTTTTTTGTGCTCATGCTTTCAGCTGCATGACTATTGCCTGGTCTATGATAGCTTAGAAATTTTAAATTAGCTTTGAAGCTTGGCCAGCTTCATAACTGATATAATTTGATACTGCTCCATTGACTTTGCAATGTTGACTATCACTAAAGGAGGAGATGACACAAGATTTCTAATGTTTATGAAGGCAAGAAGAGTTCAGCCATATAAAAATTAAACCCTGTGATATTTAAGTGAAGCGTATGAAAATTGTGATTTAATTCCAGGTCAATACTGAGTTAATACCAGGTTAATCAATGCTAACAGAGCTGAACTGCTGCTTTAGGAAAATTTTGTGAAACCACAGCTGTATCAGCTAGTGATAGCAATAAAAAATATACTCCTGGGTTATTTTTTGCATGATTCAAATAAGATAACTCATAACATGATGCATGCTTCCTAAGAGAAACTAGTCTTGCTATTCAGCTGTTTTCTAGCGTTAATAGCGTAAACAATGGACTTGAACCTGACTTCCCACAGTCTGCTATTCATTATGTTGTTCATTCTACACTGGATACAAAGAGAAGCAAATTTGGACTGAGAAATTTGACTTGATTCTAGATTGTGATAAACAAGGAATGGAAAATGGATTTTATTTTCTTATCTGGTAACCAAGGCAGAATTTACACTATGAGAAGCCAGTTTCTGATCTTAGTATTTCAGTGTCAGCCTGGAGTGGTCCCATCACTTTATTGTCCTGCTCCTCTTTTTCCTGCCAGTGCTCCATCTGTTTACCTCTGCTCTCACTTTATTTTTCTGTCTTCTGCTTCATACCTGATGGCATCTTTTCATATGTGTACTGTGTGCTTGGACCAACCTTTCATTTTCTATGTCAAGCATGTAAACTACAGTGTTGACAGTGCTTCTCAGAACTTATTTCTTATACCTTGGTTTTTACCTCATACTTCTATTTCATTAATGAAATTCTGACTTAATTGAAGATTCTTGCAACACTCCCATTGGCTTTCTGAGGGACAGGTTTAATTTTTGGTGTCTGGATTTGTCAAAAAAGATTGAAAAGTATTTGGGGCAGAGACAATTGGATAGATTTCCAGTACCTACAGTGGTACACGGGTCAGATTTTTAAATTTTTAGAGTACTTAGCTCTTCTAAAAAGATTTTTCTGTTCTGAGTCCCTTTGAGACTGGGATTTCAGAGGTATTAACATTTACATTCCTACTCACCCTACCTACTATCAGCAATTTAGCTAAGGTCTCTGTATCAAGAATTGAGTCATGCTAGATTTCCTCAGTAATCAGTAGGTGGAGAGAAACAGTCTAAGAAGATAGGTCTACTTATCTATGATATGTATCACCCTCTGGATGTGCTGCTGCATCTCTCTAGTGACTACAGTGGTGTTTGTGCTGACTAGGCTCAAAGTCAGGGCAACTCAGATTTCATCTGAAGCCTTAATGTTCCAGAAAATCAAGCAAAGCATTAGCTGAATACATACAAAATTAATGAAGCCAGTTCAAAACTCTGAGGCCACTTGACTTGCCCAAAGTTTTAACTGCTGAAACAAAACTCTAAATGTTAGCTGAGAATTCCCTCATGCTGCTCTCAATAAGGCCATGATGCCTTATTGTATCTAAATCACACATGTATCCATGATGTTGTATTGCATCCAAAACCCAAAAGCATCCTTTTAATTTAGTAAATAAAAATTACGAGTAACAGAGGGGTGCAAACACAATTCTGAAGCAGTCCTACTGTCATGGCGTTAACACTTTGAGACACTGCAGTCTTTTCTTGCTGGACTGATTTTCATCTGTTACAGGATTCTGACTAAGTAGGTGTAGGGTTTTTTACATCTATTTATGAACCCTGGACTTTAAAAGCAATACATACCTGTTCAGGCAGATTGTTTAGGTATGTAAAGGCAATTGAAGCATGGAATAAGGTGACTACAATACCAACAGGTTTTGTAATGCTTTCCACAGTGCCAATCAGAACAAACAGAAAAGCAGGGAAAGAAGCAGGTGTTATTTACAACAACGACCAAAGAACAATGCTTGTTAGCCTGCTTCAGTTCGAAGATAATGCAGAAAATACTGAAGAAAATGCGTAAAAAGCAAAAAAAAAACAACCAAGAACAAAATGAAGTTTTAAGCCATACAATTGCTGCTTGTATCTTACTGGTCAGGTATATAATTTTTTGTCATAATGAAAAGCTTTCATGGTAACGACATGGAGATTCAGCAGCACAGCAGTAATCCAGACTGTAACTGCTATTTTTATAGCACAAACTATTGATACTTTCTTCAACTGGTGATGCAGGTGAACCACTTTCAGTAATGTGGCCCACAAACTAATGTATTGACAGTGAGAAATACAATTCCCCCTGTCTTCCCTAGTGGCAACATAAACAGATTAAAACTGCAGAGAAGTTATTTGGAAATCCAATATTCTCTTTTCAGGTAGTACTGCATATGAAATGACAGACTAATCATCAGTAAGAAATCAAAACAATTATACTGAATAGATGTATGGTACTTGCTCTCCAGATATTCCTATAAAAGCTCGAAAGGTGCTCAAAGCAATTCCACTGCCAAGCACAGGGTCAAGAATTCAAAACTGTATGTGGTCCACTTGTCATTTTAATAATTGCTGCAGTTCTGCAGCTTTTCCTGGCTTCATCAGCGTTGTTGTTGTTGCTCAAAGCCTACTGCCCACAGTCCCTTGGTAAACTGAGCTGTGCTGTAGCCAAGAGCCTGTGAAGTGAGCTGCAGAAGTACAGTGAAGTTTCAGAATGTGGTATATGTTATGCAAATTATGAGTCATAGTGAGCATGATGGACTCTTTCAAACTGTTGGGAGAGGTGAGTAGTGAAATATTTGTTTGGATAAAGCATGGTCATAGCACACAAATCCTGGCTGTACTCTTTTTAGGTCTCCAGGAATACCACATGTAGACTAAAAGCATTAATTTTGTCCTTGCTTTTGTTCAGTCTCACTCAGTGGTATCTGGTCCAACAAGTAGTTTCCTTTATTTGGGATACTAAGTGGTCATTAGCCAATAAGTACAGCATAATCATCAGAGTCACATTTGTCAAAGCTTTTAGGCATCCGACTTCCTTTTGATGTCCATCAGTCTTTGTATGTGTCTGTTCAGTACTTTTGTTCTACAAGTGCCATCAACACTTGTATCACAAGGAAGGAACACTGGAGCTAAGAAGCCAGGTAAGAGAGAAAGACTACTTGTGCTCCTTCATCAGATGTACCTGACTGTTCCCTGAAACAAAATGTTTAATGTTGTAACATCTTTTTAAATTTTAAATTGTCACTATTTTTATTTGCTTTTGTCCGTTAAAATGCTAGATTCCCAGGAAATCTTTCTAAGCCATTCACTTTATTCTCTTTGTTCTACTGGGTAGCAGACACCATTTGCCTGGATATGGTCTTCCCTCCAAACGGTTCAATTTAAGTAGGAACTGGGGCATGGACTTAAGGTTTACAGGAAGTCTAGACATAGTTGAAGCTACCTAGTAGAAATTAATTTTACAGGCATGTCTGTAACTTGTAAAATAATGTGTTCTTATGCATTCATGTCAGGTATGTTGTCTTCTGGAATTATTCCTTTGTTCTTGAGTTGTCAGAGGAAATAATTAAGAAAAGGATTCTTCATTTTTGAAGCATTTCTTACAGTACTTCTTATTAATTTTATCTGTGATGTGGAGAATTATGGTTTTTATTATTATATCACAGCTGTCAGAAAACCAGAAGAAATTCGTAAACAGAAACAAATAATCTTGAAATAGAAAAAAACACGAACATTGACATGTTCATTTTTGTTATATAGTGTGATTAAGACCTCTGTTTTGAAGAAGAGAATAAGAAAATTATTATTTCACCTTTACTAAACCTTTCTACAGTTCTGTAAGATGTTCAGAACCCCCAAAGCCTGTTAAGTTTGGTAGCTTAGCAGCTGAGAAAAGCTGGGGACAGAGGTTCTTGGGCTTCTTCATCATGGGGAATATTCCACATTTTACCCTCCCTGCTGCCCGTTCTGGGTGTCCAGAGGGCCTGTATTGGCAAAGACCCATGAAGCTAGGCATGAAATGAGCAAGCAACATTCAGGGTGTTGACCAGATATAAACAGCCCTACACCCATGTCATGCAACACTTTCACCTCCAGACCACCCTTCATGTGAGATAGCAGAGTTTAGAAGACAACAGTTGGCCTGTCAGTTCTGTAGGATCCTTCATTGAAACCTGTATAAGTACAGTCTTTTTCCAGTGTCTTGCTTTGAAGGTGGGAATTTGCTCTCTGTTATCTTTGTTGTACAATGTTATGCATGCAGGGTCCATGCTGTGCCCCTAAAGTAGCTGGAGTCCAGTGCCTTTGTAGGGATTTAATTCTTGAGACACTTTTCAGATTCAGCAAAGGGAAATTACTCAGCAAATTTGAGCTAACAGTAGAATATTTGACATAACTGTAACAGAAAGTTTAGGCAGAATGGTTTCTTAGCTTAACCCATGCCTAAAGTGTACAGCCCCACTTGTCTTTCTTGGCATATCTCAGAAATGCTAGCGAATTTTGCTTATTTAGCAAGTTTAACAGGATGGTTTCACCTGACATTCTTTGAACTGTTGTTTCATCATATTTCAGATATAAAGTGCTGTGGTAATTCTTGATGCAACTTCCACACATGCAAGAAAGTTAGTTTACACAAGATGTAAAAAAACCTTTTTTACTATTTACTCACAGCTATCTTTGGATAACATCGGGCCAAATGAAGCAGGTTTACCATTCAACTGAAATGTATGATTGGCAAACCAAGATCCTGGAAGTAAAAATGCAACAATGACTTCAGAACTAGGGTCAGCTTATATCTATATTTATTACACAACCATTTAAAATTAATCTTGGGAAATGTTTAAATGCAAAATGCCATTCTTACTGGTTTTGGTCAGTCATTGCAGAAGCATGCATGTGTGTGTTTGTAGAATATATAGAAAAATTCTATGGGATGGCACCTGGAACATTTTGTAACATTATTGATGCCCTACTATTTACCTCATATTCCTCTTCCTTCTCCCAATATTGCTGACTTAGAAGTAGTTGTGAAGAAATACACTACCCTGAAGTGTTAGGAAGAGCAAAGTGTTAAGATGTGTAAAAAACAGCTAATTTTGTCGTATTTCTTTACCCCTTCTTCCAATATTGACAATAGAAGGGTGACCCTAATTAACACAGGAAGTTACAGAAGGGCCTGCCTGGCACCAATCAATAAGATTAATTTTGTGCACATAAATTCCTATGAAATTTTTTGAATGTCAAATTGTCCTCTTAATTAGAAGAATAGAATAATAGAATATGCTGAGTTGGAAGGGACCCATCAGGATCATCGAGTCCAACCCCTGTCCTTGTGTAGGGCACCCCTAGAATCACACCATGGGCGTGAGAGCATCATCCAAACGCTTCTTGAACTCAGGCAGGCTTGGTGCTGTGACCACTTCCCTGGGGACCTTGTTCCAGTGCTCAGCCACCCTCTGGGTGAAAAACCTTTTCCTGATATCTAACCTAAACCTCCCCTGATTCAGCTTCCTGCCGTTTCCCCGAGTCCTGTCGTTGGTCACAGGAGTGGAGAGATCAGTACCTGCCCCATCTCTTCCCTTGTGAGGAAGCCATAGACTGCAATGAGGTCACCCCTCAGCCTCCTCTTCTCCAAGCTGAGTAATCCGAGTGACCTAAGCCGCTCCTCATAAGTCATCCCTTCCAGACCCTTCACCATCCTCGTGGCTCTAATTGAAATGTGTTTGGTTGTTAGAGAGAGATGGAGTGACAGTGACCCATGTGACTTCTGTTGGCTTAAGTTTCATCAGGTGTTGCATAGTTGCAATACATAAGGAAATGAAATTATAAAAATATAAAGATAATATTTTTTTTCTTCTTTTTACTATGTGCCTGGATGTAGGGGAGGACAGAGAGACATTCTTTTATTTCCTGCCCTGGGAACTCTCTGAAGCAACAAGCACCGTTTTGGGGCTGCAGTAAGGTTGCCTCCCACAGGCCATAAATAAACTGTCAGGGCTTCATGGGCTCTGGAAAAAGGGCCAGTGCTGAGCAGTATGAAATTCACCCTGATGTTCTGGACGCTCTGCCTACAGAACTCTCAGTGGAGGTGCTGAGGAGATTTTTCCTCATGAGCCTGTTTGGCCTTTAAATTAGCAAAATGAGTTTAAGCTCCAGTTTGATTGATGTAGTTATTAATCCTATGAAAGATGCTGCAAATCTGTTCTTTGAGTTAAAGGAGCTAGTAAAAGTAATACTCATGTCTTGCACTTTCATGACGTGACTGATTTCTTGTCATGTTTTCCATTGAATACCTTGTTTTGGGCAATGCAAAAACTGAGCACTGCTGTTCCCAGTTGTGTGAGCTTTATGATTTGATACACTCTGTTAATGACAAGATTGCTTTTTTTCCTTCAACCATGCCAACATAAGCCTATGTAAACTGAACTCCAAACCACACTGAGGGCTGTGAATGCAAACAAAAAAAGAGCTTCTCTGTTTTGTTTTAGTTTTGTATTTTAGTTGCTTTTCTGCCTTGAATTAGTTTGTTTAGGTGATGAATTGGAAAGATGAAGGCATCAGTTTTGCGTAACTATGCTTTGCAACCAACAGCTAATATTTATATTTTTGAAAAAGATAAATTGATAGCTTGGAATCTTCACAGATTTTACTTCTAGAAGCCTCTTGCACTGTTCTGATCACATACTTCTGAACTGTGTGATGTGACAGATGTCTGACATGTCTGGTTGGTTGACTTGTTTGTGTCTGGTACATTCTTCCTCCTGTGCTACTGCCCAGAGTAAAGCTGGCTTAGGTCTTGAGTGATTTGTGCACAGGCATTTTGTGAAGAGAGGGCAAAGAGGAGCTCATGTTTTCCTTGGATCTAAAGGGAGTGAGTGTGTTTTTCATCCTGTGTTCTTTAGTCTTTGACACAGTTTCCTCTGAGAAGTTCATGCCTCCTGTGATGTCCTATTTCAGAGCTCCATCTCCAAGAGACCACAAAAGATCATTGCAGGAAGATCTGTTTCAGCTCAACATCTCTAGAGAAGGAGAGAAATGCAGGAATGTGAATGAATGTAGAGAGGAAATTCCTGCCTCTCCTGTTTAGGGCCTACCAGAAGAGATTGGGTCCTTGTTGCAGTCTAAGACATCTGGACTTACCTGTTGACAAAATGCACTGAATACTTGTGGCTGCCAGATGTTGTGAGAGTACAGGACATGCAATTGTGCTTAACAGCATTTCAGCCACAATTGCCTAAGAGGGAAAGGTGGCTTTTTGTCTGTACGTGTGGCTTTGGACTGTGGGTTTGGAGCCTGTGCTCTCCAAATGCAGTGACCAAGAACTTGTACGTCCTGTCTCACTTTGATACACCCTGAGCCCTGCCTCTCCAGACACTCTTGAATATTTTCTTGGTTTTATTAGAATTTTGCTTGAGAAAGGAAACAAGATTATTGGACTGCAGCTTGGCTGTACTTAACCACTGTTTTAGTTTTTGTTCCATTGTTAAACTGTTTACATTAATTGAATTTTTTTTTTAATAAGAGCCCAAGCAGTTCACACAGCAGGTGTTCTCTGAGGCTACTCATCATAGTCTGAGGTCATTGTGACTTTCACAGGTAATTTGGTATCTTTTTTGTTTGTTCTCTGCTGTTTTGTTTTGCTTGGTTTTCTATAGATGCCTGAGAGAGAAATAATTGATTCTTTTCTATTTCATTTACTTTATGGAGGGATTGTACATGCTTCTGATCATTCTCATACTTCCTCTGTGAGTCCCTCCTCAGGTCATTGTGGTGAAAGTAGTATAATGTCCTTTTCGAACTGCTAGCCTGCTGATTGCTTGTTGTAGTCTATTTTCTGTTTTCTGCTATTAATTCCACCCATAATTCCACTGATTTTCCTAGCTCCCTTTTCTAAATTAGACTTTGGCTAATGCAGACTTCTCAAGCCTCTTTTCTTCTGCTCTGTGAGACTCTGGGCACTAATCAGTGTAAAAGACTTGACAGGTTCTTATTTCTTTTAAGTGCTCCCTTCCTACCAAAGCATCACACAAAAGTCATTAGCCAAAATGCCATTTTCCTTTTTTTTTTTTTTTTTTTTTTTTTTTTTTTTTTTTTTTTTTTTTTTTTTTCCCAGGGGGAGAAACAAGAGGGAGGCATGGGCAAGTATCTGGAATACCCAGAATACGAGGTAGTCCCTAGGGCACGAGACCTTTGCCAGCATTTGGCTTCATGGATTGGCACCCTACTGAGCCCTGGGCATATCTCAGGGCTGTGGCTCGTGCACTCTCATGTTTGTTTCTCTGCATAGAAACGCCCAGAGGATCTCTGGAAATTCACCTTGATTCTTCCAAGGCCTTCAGCTAGTCTGGATCTGTCTGTGGGCTTCCTGCCCCTTTATATTGCAGCAAACTGTAGGGTGCCCCTGAATTTGCTTTCCTGTTGTTTACTAGATCATTAGAGGTTTTTTTACTTCTACATTTGGTTTCAGAAAGCTCAGTGTTACTACTTCAGTTTCCCTAAATATGTATATATGTAGCTATGCTATGTTGTCTCTCTAGATACCAGCAGATCACAAATCACAGGCTTCATCATTTAAACTGCCAAATACTGATAGATGGTAGGCAGGAAGATACAAAGGCATGATCTTGTAATGGTCCTCCTGATATTGAGAGCATACAACCACTTATGGAAAATCATTATCTGCCTGTAATAGTATCTTCACCTGTCAATGAGACCTGACATCTCAAAGATGAGGTTGACTTTTAGGGGCAAGTTCTTCATGCAGATGAGTTTACTTCAAGTTATTTAAAAAAAAAAAGTTAAATAGCCACCGATGTGATTTCCTAAGTAGCATATACTGAAGGTTTGAGGTGCACTCAGTTTTTCCCATGGCACAAAAGTTTTTCCATGGTATGAACTTTTTAAATCTTCTCTTCCAATTCAGTTATTCCTGGTGAAACATTATTTGGATGAAATTGCACTGGTGTAATTTAATTTGCTTCTTATATTGTCATTAGTTTATGATAGTGCTGTGATTGCATCTATGCTAATGGATGTGAATAAAGCAACTTTTCTATACACATGCAAGCCCTGAAATACATATTTCTCCCAACATTTAATGTCATTGAAGGTCCTGCTCGTGTTTTGAGAACATTAAAGGAAGCTTGATTAACTATTTTATCTTTAAATTAGTCCTACTCTCTTTCCTTTTGTGCCATGAAAAAGGCCAGCTGATATTAATAAAATCCTTCTATCTCAGCTTTTTAGATTACTTTTTTTTTTTCACTTTAAGTCCTGAATATGTGAAAAACTTCTAGCCCTCCAAACCCAAATTCCAGTTAATTCCATTCTATTTTCTCATTTAAAACTAGATTTTTTTTTTTAGTCATGCCTTTATTTAGTGAGCTGTATGCAGACAGAAGGGCTCATTAGAAAGACATTTTCTGCATATCAAGGTTATGCCTAAACTACCTTTTCTACATTCAAGGAGAACTTACAGTTGAAATTGCCTGAATTGTGACTTTGGTGTAACACTTTGACGAGAGCGGTTTTTTAACACAACTGATCAGAGAGTTAATTTATTCTTTTTTAAGGAATAATTGAGACCTTTGGCTCTTTACTCTTTTTTGAACAAGCTAATTTGCATTCCTATCTCTTCTCCCAGGATTTATGCTTCGCAGAGCTCTTGCTTAATAGAGACCCAATATTGCCTTCACAGTGTGAGTGTGAGAGCTGTTTAGCAGCTGATAATGGGTAGAGTTTAGCTGGTCACAAGAGGTCTGTACTGAAGATAGAAAGAGAGGAAGTGGGCTCTTCTGAGCTCTCTGAACATCATCTTTTTGCTCATAAGAACCTTCTTTCCAAGGGACACTGGCATCTGTGATATGGTTTGGCATGTTTGGATGTTCAATGCAATACATTTGAATATTAGTATTACGTATAACCATCCTGATGACAAATCTGGGCAGAGTTTTGAAAGAAAAGAAATATGTTCTAATATACCACAGAGTAGACAACTAATTAAGCCTGCTGGAAGGTTCTCATAGTTTCATACAAATTCTTCCAAATGTTTCTTTTAGAATGATGTTGGGGCCTGTATTTTCTTTGCTCCTGAGTGTATGATTGATAGTGGTATGGTTTCAGCTGCTGCTTGAGGCAGCATATAGATCTCCAGGTATTACAACCCTAGCTGCAGCTTTGCCCTCCCTTTCCATTTTTTGTTGAATCAAACATTTTAAGGGGCCTGTGGTTCGGAAAAACAGTGCACGTACAAAAATACAGTGTAGGCTGTTCTTCAATTTTTAATTACTTTTTTTTTTCCTTTTTCAAATGTGGTTTTCAGTCTGTGGCCTCACATTGCACTTTGTGAGCTGATAACCTCCCCCCTGCACCCTTTCCCCTCCCACACACCTTTGCACTCCAGTTCCTCCATTGCTCCATCTGGCAATATTCCCTGTAATAAAAATTGATAACTGTCTAACACAAACGAGAAGAGAAAAATATGTTTTAATGGAGATGGGCTATTGAATGTGTAATGGTGTCATGAACTTTCTGCCTCTACTGTTGGGTTTTTTGTGCCATATGGGAAAGGCAGCATAGCAACATAACTGCTACTCCTAATTATATAATATAAATGTCAAGCTTGTTCAAAATTCAAAGATTACACACTGCCAGAAGAAACTCTCTCTTCTGTAGAATTAATCTTTTTGGCAGCAGGGTCTGAAGGAAGAAGCACTTACTGTCTGTGATCTCATCCACCTATTTCTTCAACGACAGGGAGATGGACAGAAAAAGGCCTTTTTACAATGTCTCTGCCAAAATAATTTCTTGCTTTCAGCTCTGAAAACCTACTAAGCTACAAAAAAATTTCAAGTGTACACAAATTTAAATATTAACTTTAGAAAAGTTAACAAATATTGACTGGATGTTTAATGATGTTATAAAGCACAGTATTGGAAAATTCATAGATGGGTATAACCAGCTGACTTTTGGTTTGCAACAATGTAAAAAAATACTTAAAAGTTGTTCACTGAGCATTTAGAAAATAGTTATAAATTATTACTCAGAAGATCTAATAGGTATTATTTTTATAATTTTACTATCATTCCTGCTGGAAGTAATAAGAAATACTATGCAATGCCTATAGTAAAAGGCTATCACTATCCAAGGATCTTATCACCTTAAAGGCACACAAAACTGAGTTAGAAAGGTAATAGTCTTATCTCTATTGCACAGCAGAGAACTGAAAGTGAGGTTTATGCCAATGTTGTAAGGAAAATCTTTGGCAAAGCTGATCACCTCTTAAGTGAGGTCTTCTGAAGTGAGAACCTGAGAACTGCTTCTCATAGAATGGATCACACGTGAAAAGCCAGGTGAGTGTTTGCCTTGATTTATATTGATTCTGAACAGCTTTGAAGTTATTAGTAGTCAACTTAATAACTTTCAAAGTGATTGTTTCATAAATAGTGACAAATCCTCTGGATGTGTTAAGAAACTTGTGTTTTTAATGAGACTGCAGATAAAAGCATTTTAAGTTATTTTAAAAGGCTATTTCATGCAGTTATGCATAATAAAATTACCTGCAAAAATTTTACGTGCCTTAAATAATGTTTTCTTTTTATAGAAATGGTTAAGGAGATTTCTAGAGGATCTTTTTATAGATTGCCTAATATGGCTTGATTTAAAGCCAGTAAAATATGTAAGTCAAATTTCTGATTCGACCAAGTGGCAGAGAACACACGTATGATGTATTTAGAATTGGGAAAGGCTCATCTTGGTGAAGAGTGCTGTAAATTACTTTTGATTAAAAAAATCATCAGAGGAAGTGAAAAATCATTACTACCAGAACAAGAACAATAAAACATTAATGCTCTGTGTAAAGATTGATGGGTAGTTGAGAAGTTGATTTGTAAACGTCACCAGTACCACAGGGCATGAGTTTATTAAGAGTATGAAAGAGGCAGAGTAAAAAATGAGCTCATACTTTAATCAACAGAAATGAAAAATAAACAGCTCAATATTTGTAGGCTTCTTTCAGTGGAGTTTTAGTTTGAGGGTAACTGCCTCCACAAAACTTCCAAAGACTTTGACCACTTCAAAACCAACCTTCCCCAACCCTGATTTGTCCAAGGAGCTGAAGACAGATAATAATGCGTGGAGAGGCAGATGGGGAAGGCTGACACTTAATCTTCCTGATAATGAAAATATTTAGGGAAATGGATGGAAAATCTGTGCATTTTCTTGTTCCCCTTTTCTTACACAAGTTGTAATTTTTATATACTTATGTGTTTTATATGTAGTACCTTAAATAAATAAATAAATAAATCAGAACTCCAGAGCTATAACTCATGCAAACATAGACAGGACAATCAGGGCTCTAGATTTGGAAACTCTTATTGCCTAGATGGAGATGCCAGAGATGGAGACTCCACAACCTGTCTGGGCAGCCTGTTCCAGGGGTCTGTAAGCCTCACAGTAAAGAAGTTTTTCTTCATGTTGAGATGGAACTTCCTGTGTTCTAGTTTGTGTCCATATAGATAATTTGCTCAGGAAAGAAATAAAAGGCCCAACAACTTCAGTGAAAATGATTGGCTAAAAGTTAGCTGTCAGTTGACTACACCTTCACGGTCTCAAAAACGTCTGCTTTTTGACACTAATTGTATTTTTGCATCCTGAAAATTCAGAGCAGAAAGTCCTAGGATCTCGCAGGCATAAAATATATTTTGAGAGATGAGTCACACAGATAAGAAAGTACAGAGATGCTGGCAACTGCATGTATTTCTGTGTACTGTTTCTACTGTTGATCTAGAATAGGAAATTTCCTTGATAGAAGTCCATGTAGAAAATGATAGTCTTGGAAGCTGCCAAACTGACGGTCTTCATACCACTGGCAGAGGTAACATGCATTTCTTATTCTATCTAGCCAATATGCCTATATTTAACTCTGATCTAAAAGCACCTAAATACAGAATAAAGAAGATATTTTATCTTCTTGCTCACTTACTATTTGCTGCAAGATGCTGAGCTGTTCTTGGAGTTGGTGGGAGTCTTTAACTCCCACTAGTTTTGTTGAAAATTAGTTGTAAATATGTCACAAGAATGCCTGACATTTTGTGGAGACAAACTCTTGAGTCCTTCACCTCTCCTCTGAGGTTTTATGAAACACTTCATTTCAAGATGATCAAATGCACAGATATAACTATCAAACAGAGGCTTCCAGGTATCTAATCATTTAGACAACTTCCCTCACAGTGAGCTTATTTTTGTGCCTTTGTGTTTGTCTGACTGCATTTAATCTAGAAGTAAAGCTAAATCTAAAAAAAAAGACTTTCAGGGCCTCATAGGGAAAAAAAAAGTCACTTAGGATTGGAAAACCCTCAAATTCAGAAGCCAGTTCCCTCTGTCTTGAGAACAAGTGGAAAAGATTGCTCTTTTCTAGGAATGCATGACATGACTGTCTCTGCCTATCATATATTCAATAATTGTTTATGATTACTTCAGTTTATACTTCAGTACCACTTACAGTTCATATTAGTGGAGTTTTCTGTGTTTATATTGAAGAGTGTGAATTATTGTAATTTATCTCCCATGAGTCTTTATATTCAGTATACATCAAGCTTTTACAGCTTGTGAATGATATACTTCTTTTTCTCAAAAGTGAAGTATTTTAAAATATGTGTGGTAGGTGTCTCAACTTGAAGAATAACATAATGATCACGTTTATTAGACAGTACACCAAACAAAATAAGACTTGGGGAGAAGAGGTACAGTGTTTTCCTATATTACGAGTGCTCTTATGGACTCTAGACTGTAGAAAGATAGGGAACAAATTAGTCATAGCATGGAACAAATTAGCAGTAGCAAGGAACAAATTAGTGCTGTTAACTCTCCAGGAATTAGCTTTCTCTGTGTGTAATAAGAGAAACTTTGGTACTGTGGAGAAAACAACTACCACATAAGTATAAAGTGTTCAAACCCTTTAAACAGTAGGGAAAATGGATAAGGACCTAATCTGGGTCTATACAGTGTTCCTGGGTAATAAAAATGTCAATACACAATACTTTTTTGTTGCTTATAACAGTAGTTGTAAGTCAGAGACAGTTGCATTGCTATTGTAGATCCAGGAGATCCATGATGTTACAGTGTGCTCTGTCTCTGATGTGCCACTAGAAGCAATGGCATGCCAGCATGGCCTCTACTGTTGCCCCCAGTACAAAGATGTTCTAGGGTCACAGGGATATGACATGGGCCCTAGGCAAGAGGTGTGCCTGGCACACCTGGTAGTTTAGGAATGTGACTAGTCAGATATAGGGGGAATGTGGACAGAAGGAACTAAGAGAAAGACCCTACATTGAGTCTGAGGACAGGAATTTACTTCTTTGAGTGTGAGACTTCGAAGAATAAGCAGAGTTTATCTGTGTTGCTCTGATAAAAGATATGCTCTCTTCCTATAAACTTCATTTCTCATTGAAAGGAAGGGCATCTTGTATGGGATACTGTGAAGCTGTCAGGTATTGTAGGTGAGTCTGAAGATCTATTTTTAAAGTCCTGTTCTCAAGGTCCCTTGTTTTTTCTAAAATCTGGCTGTTTAATAAGTCAGTCTTTTGCAAGTTTGGCAATCTTATCTGTGGGGTACTCTTCTCTCAGCTGTTTTTTGTCACTTGGGAGGGAACTCTTTCTGCCCACTCAGGGAGTACAGAGTGTCTTTACAGGACAGTATAGGAAGTCCACTGCAGTATGTGGGATGGCAATTTGAAGTCAAATGGTATTAATTCTTAATCCAGAACACTAATTTCCAACACCTACACAGTAGGCACCACATGCTGAGACAATTTATAGTCTGTGATGCTTGGGGGGAAGGAGTGTGGTGGTAAAATTATTAATATTTAAGATTGAGAGGTCTCCTAAGAAGCTGTGATTACTTCAACTAAAAGCTAATTGTCTTTTTTTCCAACTCCCCACGTCTGAGCTAAGCTAGTAACATATAAGGCATGGACTACAGACACACACATTTTATGCAGGCACACTCTAATGAGGGCTGCAAACATAGATTGCTTTCAGGAAGAAGGATTTTCAGACGTGATGTGGCCAGGTATCCAGAACATTATTTTAATTTCTTTTCAGACATCAGCAGAAAGAAAAAGTCTGGAAGGATCTCAGCAAAAGAACTCTTAGAGTAGACAGGGATTTTTTCAGGAGCATGCTATTTTTCAAGAAGACACTTGGACACTGCAGATGTCCTGGCATACCTGCTACTCCCTGGACATTAGCAATAATGGATGTCTTGTTATGAAACCAAAGAAGGTGGTGTCAGGTAGGACAATAGTACAATATGTGAGCCCCTCTGTCTGTGTGATTAATGAAACAAGCCCCTTCCAGAAAACAAATGGAGTTAAGGAGACCTTTCCAGAGCTTGTGGAGTGTGCCTGGTTTGGCATTACACAGAAGTGCAGAAAGGACGTTGATGTTACCTGGGAAATAACAATAGAAAGTGTTGTGTGATTGAACAGGAGATCTGATCCATGCACCTTTTTGATGGACAGAACTAAAAGCTGAACTAAAAGGATCCACTAAGTCTAGCCTTGTCAAATGCTTTATAGAGGAAAGGGAGGGAAAAAAATCAGTGGCAAACTAGGTGATAAAATTTCCATCACTCAGTTTCCAGTTAACCAATTTAATTACATGGAGTAAAAAAACCAACTTGCCTGGTCATGCATCTGGAGGCAGATGAGTAATTTTGCAAATGGTCCATGTCTCAAATGATATTTATACATCAATTGTATTCTGAAGCCAGAGACCCTGCCCCACAAACCGAATTATCTGCCATGACCGTTCAGCAACAGCCTACCCTAAAAACTGTTCCCACTGACAAATATGGGAAAATTCTCGATGTGTTTCAATCTGATCTCTTTTCAATGATACTGAGATTCTTTCTTTCTCCAAAGACCTCCATGGGAATGAATTACCTAGCTTTTTTTGGCCCTTTTCAAAAACTGTTTTGTTTTGTTATGGTAATAGCGACCTCCACCAAGATGAAATCAGAGTTGTGTCCAATGACAATATTGATTGACCTTGTATCCAAAGCTCTCTTTCAGTGTGTAGCACACACTCTTGGGCAAAACACACCCATTCCAATCTCCTCCAGGTTGAACCACAAGTTCTTTTGCTTTACCATTCCTCGCTGAACACAGAACATGTTATCAAAACCAAAGTCCTTCGTCACTCAAATCTGTGATCCTGAGCCACAGGTGAAATGCTGGATTTATTAGCATGTTTCTCTAGCACATGGTTTTGAAAAACTCTTTCTGTGGCTTTAAGGAGACTCCTTAGACTATTTTAAAATAGCAGATATATTTGGCTGCATTTTTGTATCATGTAGTTATCTCAGTTTCTGAAACTTCCCTAGAACACTTAGAGGAAATGTGTTCTCTATGATGCTGTTAATTTGGCTATATGCTGAATGTGGCTTCCAAAATAGCACTGTCACTTACCTGCTAGGATGCCACTAGGGCATCCCACACTAGTGTCTAGGGCTTGGAAACTTACATCTCTTTTAAACATTTAGCTGTACTTTTCAAGTTACTGGAAAGGGAACATCTATTCATAGTTATGGCAGTATGATACTCTTCCATATTTATCAGGGATAATTGCTCTCTTCAGCGTTATGCCTTTCAGCTCTGTAGGAACCAGTAGAAACCAGCTATCTCTGAGAGCCACTGTTATGGGGATGTAATTTTTTTCAGTGGGTTTTTATTTTGTGCCTCCTTCTTCATCCTTGTTAACTTTTTTTATTCCCTTCTTCACACATTATCTTCAGACTGTTCTTGATCTTTTTCTTCTGTTCAACCTTGAGTATCATTAACTATTCCCACTGACAATTTGTCTGGTTACCTTTCACAAATGAGTGACAAGCATGAACACAGGACTCTTGGGTTTACTTGAGGTTATTCAGTAGTCCTGTGAAAGGCAAGACTGTCCCACACTGACCTCAGTGATCTCTTCTGCATTTGACTGAAGAGTGTTTGTGTGACTTGAAGAAGCGGGTCTGTTGAGAGAAGGCACAGTTACTGTATTTAATTGGGGAGAGTTTTGCCTTTAACGTAAACTTTGAGTTGTTTTCAATTTTCTGCCTGGATAAAAATTTCCTATTTTCTTCCTTGCAGAGACTGCAGTCTTTTCCTGACTGAAAAGAAAAGCTAATTTGTGAAAGACAGGAGTAAAGTTAAAAAGCCTAACTCATCAATGATAGCAAAAATGCTCTAAGATGTGGACAGCAGTGTTGGATATCTGTTGCTTCTGTAATAGCTCCTCATGACAGTACAGGAATTTTGGTCCAGCCTTGGAGGATGCCTAGTAACTATTTTGTTGTCTTTTATCAGTAAAGACTGCGGTAACAAAAATATTACACAGTTATTAATTTTTTTTGAATGACGGGGGAAAAATTGTTCCTCTAGAAACCCTACAGAAGGCCTATGTCATTTTGATGTCTTTTAAGCTTTGGTTTGAAAACTTCTGGTTCTCTACACCGTAATTACTTCCATTGAGGAAGTCCACAATGTTCTGCTGTTTGTGCTAATTACTGATAAGAAAAAGGCAGGAGAGCTCAATGATGAAACATGTTTCATGCACTTGTCTTTCTTTTACTAAGTCCAGTTCTGCAAAGCTGGCAGCCATTAAAAGAGTGCCCTCTGTAATCATTTCCCCTTACTGCAATTTTAAAATTCCTTCTTCTCTTTCCATCAAAAATAACAAGGTAGAGGCTCATGTCTTGTCGAAATGGGCTTCACATGCTACATGTACTGAGTGGCAGGCAGGTAGTTAGGCAAGAAGCTACACAGATGATTAAAAAATAAAAAAGGAAAAATTGCTTCATTTCTTCAACTTTGCTATTCACTAGGAAGAATGAGGGAACAGATGCTGTTATAAATAGAGGAAAGGGAAGGAGCAACAGCTTGGCTGGATTATGGTCTTGAACCCGGTTTGTCATTTTAATGGTGATAACTGAGATTGCCAGCTCTTCTTCAATCATATAATACTTGGCAGCCAGACAGTGAGTGAGTGAGAGAGAAATTCCAGCATATTTCCTGCTTCCTAGATGTCTCTAACTCTTGAGATAATGCTTTAAAGTTTGTGAATGAGATGGGTTAGATCTTAAAGTAGTTGAGTAAAAATGGAAATCTTAAATACTTTCTAGTTTTACAAAATATTATTTAAAAATCAGTTTTGTGATTAGGATTTTTAGTATCTGAAAGTAGCAATATTGACTGTTAAGGGGTAAACTCTGAAATTTTTTGCAGAAGACAAGGGTTCCATCTGAAATAGCAGGCATTGTACCAGATACAACAAAACCTTTGTAAAAGTGTCTTTTATTTAGGAAATATATTCTGATACAACTTCCTGTTGTTGAAATCAGTACCAATTCCCCTAATTTTACCTGATATTACTTTAGATTTACTTTAATAAAAAGCTGAGCCAAATAGTGAGGCCAAAAGCAGAAAATTTACATCTTGCTGTATGTCAAATCAACATGACTAAAAATAGTTAAAAATCTAATCACCCTTAATCTTTGCAGTGGCCAAATGTGAAGAGTCTTGTCTGGAATTTAGAAGATTTTAGAATTCCTTTAAAAGAAAGGCCAAATTGCCCTCTGTGGAATGAAACAGTAATTTATGTCCTCTTGAGGTGCAGTGCCAGAAGTAGAAAACTTTTACTGAGATTTTATTATAATTTAGCATTAACTTGAGGTGATTTTCATTGAAGATTCTTGACTTTTGCTTGGTAATGTTGAGTAGAAACAGCTCTATTCTTGTCTGTTATGACTTCTTTGGTATTTGTATCAGGGAATGTATAGGTCAGGTCTGTCTAATTTGAAGTCTCCATTTGAAGAATGGCAAAAAAGAATAAGCACCTGTTATGGAGACACTGCTTTACTAATCTCAGCCTTTCAGATTTTATCAGCTGTACTTATAATCAGCATTAAGGTGGAGAATTAGCCTGTGTCTGATTATTTTTTTCCCGAAAAGATTGATATAGACAGGTTTTTAAAATCTAAAATAAAAACCCCAACAACTTGGGAGTTTAAAAAAAAGCATATATTGTGGGAATCTTCGGAAGATGCTTTGCTTTGAGAAGTCTAACACATAAACTTCATATGAAAACTCATGAACAAGTGTCTCTTCCATCTTAGTAGAGAAATCATTCTGATGTTGCATATTGATCAAAAAACCTAGACTGACTTTTCTGCAGGGTGGTTGTTTGGGGGGGGGGTGGGTGTAACTACGTATAGCCTACCTCCCTCCTGAAATGTGGTACTCAATAGTGAAAGCAAGACTACCTGCAGCCTTGTGAATGCCCCATAGACTGGAAGGAATTCCTTCAGGAGTTTGATAGTGCAACTGTAGCACTTTACCATAAAAAAACCTTAAGTATTAATAGGTTTTCAAAAAGACTCTATAATATAGCCATTTCTGCCAGATCTCAAAACAGGTAGTGTTTTTCTGAATTCCAGCAGAAATAAAGTCCTTAAAGAAATCAAAGCTTTTAGGGGGTGGTGGAAAGTACTCCAGCCCTTGTTATTGTTAAGAAAAATGAAATGCAACCTTATTTCGGAGTAAGGCCTGAGAACTCAGGATAATAAAATGAGACTGTAAGAAATGGGCATAAAAATTAAAATGTTTTTAGGCATACCAGTCTTCAAGTGTATAGGATGTTATAATACTGAAATGTACTGCTAACCTAAACATATTGTGAAAGGGAAGACCAGACCACAGGAAACCATGTGGCAAACAGATTAATGTATATAACGAGTAAAGAGAATGTAATGCGGTATTGATCACTAAAATGTTGTCCAATAAATCTAACACAATCTCTCTTAAAGTAAAGGCATAAATATTAAGGGGAATAAAAACCTATTAGTGTTTAAGGGTAACAGGCCAAGAAGAAATAAGCAGCATGAGCTAACGATGGAGGAAAATTCACATCAGATAAACTTGATTAATATTTTGGAGATTGAATTACAGATGGCTGCAATGGAACAGATGTAATTTGTATGGCTGTCAGATCCTGCTCCTATTTATACAGATGAAAATCCCGACTGACCCTGTTGACATCCATTGATTTTTTGCTGATTGAACTCAGAGAAAAGGGAACATGTCACTGAAACAACATTTTCATTATAAATTTTATTCAACTGTGGCTATGCATATTAGCATAGTCAGGTAAATTTATATGCTATAGAAAGAGGCTATAATGTATAGATGAGTGGTTCTGGGGTAAGTAGGAAGTGAGCTGTGGATAATAATAATAATGCAAGCTTGTTTTGACTTCAAAACAAGATGGTCTAAATGAGAAGTTCCTAAAAGATAGTGTGTTTACTGAGAGGACGTGGTGCACTTGAGGAGCTTGTGCCACATGTTTTATGATCTGGGACGTTGGTATGAGGGCATGCCATGAGTGATGGAGAATGCAAACCATGGTGGGGTAATGCCAGAGGGTTGCAAAGGCTGGACAGAGACAAACATGTAACCTTATTCAAACTGCAGGAGTGGTCCTTTGGAGTGATCTTCCCTCAAAGTACTCCCTAACTTTGAACTGCACTAGCTGGTATACTCCAGACAGAGCTGTGGGATGAGACTGGGAACAGCTCCCAGTCTTGCTTCCAGCTCTTGCCTGTTTAGAAGCAGAGAATCCTGAATCACATGGTAATCCAAGACCATTTACTGAAAGAACTTGTGCCATGCTCACAGTTCCAAAATGTGACTAGTTTCCCTTTTGCAATGGGAATTAAGATCCCCTAGCAATATCTAAACTGCCGATAAAGGACATACTCAGATTATGAAGGATATTAAGGTGTGAGGTAGCGACAGGACAGTAATATTGCAGAAACTGATCTGATTAAAGTAGAAATATGGGTAAAAAAAGGAAAATTACCATACTTAAAAGGCTTTTTTTAAATGCTAAGAAATATTACGATTGTTTTGAATCACTTGGATAATGCTGGATTTCAAATTCCCTGCAGCAGATTTCAGTGGAATGCGTGAGAGAGCCATCAGTGTACAAACACAGGTCTTGAAATAACATTTTGGCTCACTGACTCCCTGTTAGTGTTGCCAGCCATGGCATACAGTTCTCTCTATAAAATGGAAACACATGCACTGTTAAAGTTCAAGGTTATGAAGTTAGTATAAAGGGATAGAATAATCAGAATGTAATAGTGTCTACAGCACAGGGATGTTTTTAAGTTTACTCAGCACACAGTGTGCCAAATACTGAGGAAAAGACAGTAGGACAGGAGAGCACATAGTTGTTGAGATATAGCTGGAAGGAATTACTTGATTGCTATATTACTGCTCACCCTGAGAATATTGCTAATTTGATGTTTACACATCAAGAGGTAATATCTTGGTACAAAAGCAATTAAAGTGGCAGGGATCTTTTTCTTAGTCGTCTCTGTTCTACTCTAGATGTTTTTTTCTCAGTCGGGCACCTGAATTTTCACAACATAGAGTGATTATAGAGACAAAGTTTTAATACAATAACTTCAACTCAGAGGACTATGCAGTCTTTGTTTCTCACTGCTGGATACTTTGGATAAGCATTGGGCAAACAGGCCTTCGGAAATGCCAGCTCTGAGAGGAAACAAATGTATTCTGTGAGTGAAGGAAATGCAGGGCTAATGAGGCTTTTGTCAGATGTCTTTCTCTGCTTATTGTGTAGCTAGCTCCCTTTCTCTAGCTTGCTATCTAGCCTACAAGCCTCAGGGAAACAGATTGTTTCAATCTAAATTTTTATGGTGCCTTGCTGAGCATGGGAGCCTTACATCATAGAGTATTTGCTTTATTGATCACTCAAATATAGCGGGATTTGCCTTCTGTGCAGCTTTTCTTTTCCTTCCTGGTCTCCAGGAATAGCACAAGCCTAAGCAGAGAGAGAGTTAGCTTTCTCCCAGAGGGTAAGGAATCCTAAAGAAAAACTCCTCTGAGCATGTAGCAATAGCAACGTCTATCCAAGCCACACTGACCACACTGTGTCTTATCCACAGGATTTGTAGCTGTATGTGGTAGTGAATGCAGTAAAAAACATACACGTAGTATGTTCAGGAACTCAACATTTCAATCCCTGGTGAAGAAAAGCACTTAGTGAACTTGGTGAAAAAAAATGAAGACAAGGAGGCTATGCCATTCTCCAGTGCCCAGGTTGAGAGGCAGTGATTTTAGCTAAGGGGAGCAGCGAGAATAAATATCCCCTCCCCACTCAGCTCTGACAATGGAGTTGTTTCTCTGCCCAGTCCCTACTTTCAGAACATTAGCTGATGAGTAGGTATAGGAATTTATGGACTGGATGATTTCTAGAGGTCCCTTCCAACTCTGACAGTTCCATGAAAACTCTGTTCTTCTCTAACTCAGCTCAGCTCATCCTTTCCTTTGTCCTGTTTGAAGGGCACCCATAGCAAAGGCTCTGCTGCCTATTGCTGCAGTCCTGGGAAAAGTCCCTTTAAACTTTGCTATCTTCCTTTTTCCCAAGAGAGTAGAAGTTAAAGTATTTTTCAGCACTAAAAATAGGCAGAGTAGAATTGTTCAAGGAGTTCATGTGCGGCCTGGATCTACGTGGCTTCCTCCAGCTGACATGGCTGTCGACAGTCTGACTCATTCTTCTTGCTATGATTCTTCACCATTATTATGTTTTTCATTAATGAGTAAAAGTAACAATATGATTTTTGTCACTGTTGACCAGTCAGAGGACAAGGAGATGAGATGGTATATCACCGAGAACATTTACTTCCAGGTGCTTTTACAGTAAGAAACTGTCTCAGTGAGCATAGCTCTGAATAATAACCCTTATAGGAAAGAAAGGACATTTATTCAGGCCTTCTATGAAGTGAGAGTAGTATCAACTTAATTGAGAAAACTTCCAACACAAGACTACTGAACTTTCCAGAATAAATTAATATTATGCAGTTTTAATGGAGGTCTGAAGTAGACATGAGAATAAAAGAGAATCTATAAGCTAGGTATTCTGCAGAGCTTTACTTGAGTTGATATAAAATTCTCTCTTTCGGCTGATTGCATAAAAGTAAACTATATTTTTCAAGCTGGCTTTAATAATCTATGACAACTGCACCACACTGCAGAAAGAGAGCTTTCAGAGTATTACTTCAGCTGACAAGTAAAGGTATCAGGCATTGGCTCTGTGAGATTAATACATTCAGCTGGATCAAGCAATCACCATGAAGACCAGGGCTGAGAAGAAATTGGGGCCAAGTGGTTGTAGGACTTGTTCCCTATCAGCCCCATCTCATTATAAATTAACCTTGGATTGCATTTGTGCTGGCTGGTTGTCATCTCTAAATTAGAGTCTGCAGGTTGGGGTTGGCAGAGTGTGCTTTATTCCTGCCCCTAACATGTGCTGGGTAAAATCAAGATGGCACCTGGAGGGAAGGGAAACAGGTATAAAGGATCTGGCTGCTCCAGTTTTCTATTTGCTAAAGGAGGTATCAGCTTGGTTTTATTTGTTGTAGCAGCTTCAATATACTGGTGAGTATTTATTTTTAAAATATTTTCATGACTGTTAAGCACTTGTCAATTCCTTGGAAGCTCTTTGGAAACGTTCTTACAAAATCTGGTTTTGGGCCTCTTTGGGTTGGCCTTTGTGTAACCTTCTTCGTGTTAGGTTACCTGTTGTACTGTATACTAGGTAATTGAAGGAACTCATTATTTCAGTTCTATCTGTAAAGATATTGTAAAAAAAAATATAGGAAAATGTTAAGGTTTTTGTAACTTAGTGAAGAATTTTGAAGTCAATTCCCATAGAGGAAAAGGAAAGCTAGTTTCCTTGGCCCTGAGTAAAAGATCTTGGTTTAGGTGGTTTACATGATTTTATTACTGTAAGTAATCATGTCGCTGGGCTCTAGATTTCAAAAGTGAACACTTATGTCACTTTAAGTAGTTGCCATGGAAATTCTCACAGCATGAACCTCTTCATTGAAGACCTTATGACAGATAACTTAAATTATGTCTATTATTTCTCTAAACATATCAGGTACTAGAGTGCAAGGTGTTTTGCATCCCTTTAAAACACATGCACAAGAACTACTACTTGCTTGTTCTAGCTTATGTTTCCTAACCTTACTTCTTCAGATAAAAGAATCTCAGATTCTAATAGTGTCCATTTATTTGAGAAAGCAATGCAATGAATTGGAGGAATCTCTTTTAGCTCTTGGTCCCCTAAAATATTTTCATATGAACCTCTTTTTAAAAAAAATTTCTGTATGCTGAGCCAATAGGAGTACAAATATGGGAGACTTTACTGGCATTTGAATGTTTTCCACTGCTCTACTGTAGAGTCTGCTCTAAGCAGGTATAATCTTTGCTAGGGCAGGGTCAAATCTAATGGAATATGGAAAAAATTAACAGTCTTTCAGTTTCAATGCATAACTTTGTTGTTTAAATGATTAACAAGCTCATTTTAGAGATTCCTTTGGAGTATGCTTAATTTTTAGTTGAATTTCAACATAATGTGAAATAAGTTAATTAACTGGGTTTTTTGCTGGTTTTTTGTTTGTTTTGGTTTGGGTTTTTATGGGTGTTTTTTTTGTTTGTTTTTTTTGTTGTTTTTTTTTTTTTCTTTATTGAGATGTTCCAATTGCTCTCCAGTGCTGTCTTTTCCATGTTAACATTGACATCTGGAAGCTGTTCCTTTTCAACAGAATGCAATTAATAGTGTCTGTTTTTCTAGCATGTCTGTAAAGACTAACTCAGCTGCAATAAGGTTGTTAAAGCACCAAATGTTTGTTCTTCTACTTTGACTAAGGTACACTATTAGAGTGAAGTTGTAACCTGCAGATTAGAAATGTCATATTGGAGTGTATCTTGTGTTAAGCAGCCTTCGTGTGCTGATGCAGTTCCATCATTGTTTCAGGCTTTAGCTGTAATGCCTATGTAGATAGAGAACCAGATTGTCCTCTGTTGCACTGCTGTGAGATCAGGACAGTTCCATTAATGACATATTTACACAAATACAGCTGAGAAGAGCATTTGTCCCAATATAGACATATGAGGAAATTAGTAAAAAGGATTCAATGCAAAATGTTAAGAAATAATTATGGAAAATAACAGTTTAATGACAAAATAAGCAGTCTGTATAAAATAATCAGTAGCACAGGTTTTCAAAATATTTCCTACTGTTTCTGTGTGTCTTGTTTTTAAGCAAGACGAATATTAGTACCTTTTACAAGAGTATTTCTATTAGTCCTGCAGGGCAAGGAACTTGAAAATGGCAGTTTGTGTGATCATACAAACTGTTATTTATCTCTGTCCAGCTCCAACTGCACTGATGTTGATATCATGGAAATAGCATCTGTGACTAACTTGGTGCCAGCTGCAGCAAAGGCCGGTCTCAAATACAAGTGGAGATGGCACTAATGGTGTCTTAAAGCACACGAGGAGCAGGAATAGAAAAAGCAGTTTACTTTTCCAGTTAACAGCTCCCCCCATAGTAGATAAAAGGAATACTTCATTCTCCTGAGCTTTCAGTCTATCTCTTCATTCACTGTGCTCCCTTTTAAAACTGAGTCTGTTTAGCTTCCCCTGCCAGACACTCTGGCACAGTTCCTCAGGCACTTAAATATCATTGCGGATTTGGGCTTCCGAGCCTACATCTTACTTCCCTCTGAGGGGGAGGACACTTTGCAAGTAGAGTTAATTTTGCTGTACAGGAAATAAATGCCATGAAACCTCTCTATTAGATTAAAACTGATAATGAAATACAATCTTAGGCCCTCAATGTCTGCGAGCTGCACCAGTCGCATTGCCTGGGTGTTGTGAAAAGGCTGGGTTAGGCAGAGCATTTTGTGGAGTTGGCTTCCAGTGAGGCCTGAGACAGTTCTTCTCTCTTGTACAAGCTGCTTTTTCTGTCCTCCAGCAGTATGTATGGAGAGCATCCAACCCACAGAGAGCACAGATGTAGCTGCTCCATAAAAGATGCTGAAACATCCTGTGTCTGACATAAATAAAAATGACCTTTAGTATCAATCTCTCTCTCTCTGACTGCCAATAATGGGCTAGTCGTGTTACAAAACGCCAAGCACACATGGTATGCTTGGCACAAATTTCATCAGTATGGGCAAGATACAACTAATTACTGCATAAAAATACTCAGAATGCATATATAGGTGTGTTTGTGTGTATATAGATGTGTGTGTGTATATGTGCAATATAAATAAACTATGCAATTATGCAATGGTATTTTGGGGGATGCAGAACACAGCAAAGCAACATTTGCATTATTGTAGTGTAGCAGCCTGATTTTGTTTTCATACTGGCATAAATCAGGGCAGCTGCATCTAAAATGGCAGATAAGCAGTGGCAAATTGCTTTCATTGAAGAACTGGGTGTAAATTGCCTAGCTTTTATCTAAAAGACAGAAGAAATAGCTTTAGACAACTGAACATTGTCATCCATATTGGAAGTAGAAGCCAGAGTTGGTTAATTTTCACTTTAAGTCTGTTGGGATAATGCAATCTGATTCCTGATTCCAGTGCTGGCGTACAATATTCTATCTTGGTTTAAAATTAAATCTAATTTAGTAGGTTTTGTTGTATTAAAAAAATAATGAAATGAATTGTCATTCTGTGATGCTTTTACTTGGTTTCATTCCATGTTTACCATTCTTCTGAGGAAGATAAGAAGATATTGTCTGATGAGGGGACCTTCACATTGAATGTTGAATTGAATTTGCCACTCAGTAACACAGCTTATAGGGTTTGAACTGTGTGGGTTGTTAGTCATCAATATCAGGAAGCAATCACTTACGGTTAACATTTTTCACAGGTTGTCATAAACAAAGCTGATCTATTTGGGGTTCAACAATCTGCTGATGATTTCTTCCCAAGACAAAATGTGTCGTTTACCTTCTTTTTGTGAGGTTTGCCAAGATGCTATAGACAGCTCAGATCACAAATGTGTTCAGGCAAGTAATTGACAGTGGAACAATGGCTTTGCAATGGTATGTGCTTCCTGTCAGTACTTCCTGTTTTTTTTTTTTATATAAATTAGTATTTTCTGTAACTGTATTTGCGAAGTAGGAATTATCCTCTAGCTCACTAGCAACAGTGGTGTTTTCCACATGGCTCAGTTGATATTGCTGCAATACTATGGAGCTGTACCAAAAGGGGGTGGAAATGCCTGTAATAGCAGAGCCTGTGACTGGGACGTTCCTGTGGATTTAAGCTTGACTTCCTTCTGTGCCGAGATGGGAGCTTCTGCTTCTTGTGAGACTGCCCTTTTCCTGAGGCTGTTGGGTAAAATGAGGTTATAGATCTCTGGCCATGATTTGCTAGACTAGAATGAGCTTTGCTTGTGTCTTGAAAAAAGTAAAGTACAGGGCCCTGTGGCTACTCAGTGGAGGTGGCTCTCTGCAACACCCTGAGAGCACAGTGTGGCAGGGTGGCATTTACATGACCCTCCAGGCATTTCCATGTGGTTCAGCCGTGGACAGCTGTGTGTTGTGTGTGCAATCCTCTGCTCAGCACAGCCATTATTATGGAGCCTATTTGGAGGTGCCCAGATCTGCCTTCTGCATGGAGTCTGGACACTGCCCTGGGGTTTTTGGTGGAAGAGGGAGATACCAAAAAAGCTAGGTAAAGTTAAATTACTGTATTTCAGGATCAAACCCCAGTAGTGTTTGGAAATGGTATGCTGAAGCTTTCAAGCTTTGTTTCTACACATTGGCACATGTTTTGTTGCTTTACTCAATGGGATTGTCAAGTTTATTTTCAAATCACAGAGAATATGGTTTGAATATATGGGCAACACGCCGTATCAGAGTCTAAGTCGGCCATGAGTGAAGTACAAAGTTCATCCCCTGCATGTTTTAGTATTGCCTTGTGAGCAAACTAATTTTCTTTGAGGGAAAAACATTAAAACTTGTTTAAACAATATTTTTCTGTAGTTGTACAGCGCTGCAGAAGTCCTGTTTTTCTCTGACATAATAAAGAGGTACCAAGATTCCTCACTGAAGCTCCAAATGTGCTTATACTTAGTTTACTTTGTCATAGCTGTGACATCTTAGTGGCTTATTGGTGTTCTAAAGAAGGTACATTATATAACCTTATTTTGTTCCAACTTCAGTGTGATTTATCTCCCAAACCAGGGACATAATGTTTTATTTAGCTGTGCTATGGCTGTGTACATGCACCTATTTAGCAACTCTAAAACTACAAAGCAGTGTTCAGACCTTCCAGCATGTGGTTCTGATGCAATTTATAATAAATTAACAGGCCAAAGATGTTGGAGATGTATTTAACCTACAGCAACAGCAATTTAGGAAGAAGTGTTCTATGATTTGTAGACCTCCAAACAGGAGAACTATCTGCAGAAGAGAATCTGATGTGTGCATTGGGATTGATTTGCCTCATTACTTAGCCATTTCAGGGCTTGTTTCTGGAAAGGTGCTGAATACAAACTGCCCGAATTCATGTGTGTGTCCATTATGTTAGCTTTCAAGCTTCCAGTAACATTAAAAGGGATAGTTTTTATGCACTTCCACACTTTCTGGACAATCACTGAAAATATTGCTGACTGGATGCAGTGTAGGATCTCTCTGTACCAGTGTTAGGACCTGCAGGTCAAGTATTTACTGGGAGCTGCAGGGCAGATGTTAACTCTGTCTTAATTATTAATTTAAAATCAAGAGCTTTACTATGGGTCCAACCAGCTGTTATTCAGCATACTTTGATGTTGAAGAATAGCTCTACAAGTACTTGTGCATTCAATTAGACCAGCAGATGATGACTTCATTAGTCTAAAATGTTCACTCAGGTGTAGTCTGAATTTTTAAATTAAAACAAAAGTATAAAAGAAACCCCAAAGCCCTGAAATGTCTGCATTATGAACACAAGCTGTTTTCATAGGAATTTGTTAAATGGCTTCAGTAATTTTTCTGCCTTTACTTGTATGCAATGATGGTGGGAGGGTTGCTTTCTGTGCATCTGTTCTATAAAATAAATGTGGCTGGAGAGCTGAATATTAATGTTTTCAACAACAGAACGAAAGCATTTATTATCTTCATGTAACACAATAAGATTGGTTTATATGTGTGAGTAAATGCTATGTGGGTCTGAGGAAAAAGTTTAATACAACACACCTGTTTTTAGTAGTTTACTGATTCACCTAGTCTAGTTTTCTGACTCTGTTAGGGTTTGTTACTTCAAAGTAACAAGCAAGATCTATAAATAAAGCAAGCATGGAGGACGAAGAGCTCCTCTCTTGACTTTTACAAGCTGTCAACTTATGCATTGCGAGCTGAAATGCAGTTAGCATTAGATCATTATCTTGTCTTTACTGTTGTCTGTTTTGTTTTTTTTAAATTGGAAAATCTTGAGCTCTGCTGTTGATCTCTGATATGTTTACTACATGAACTGCAAGGGTCATTATTTTCTCTTGTTCTCTCAGAACCAGTGTTGTACGTGTTTTGCATAAAGTTGCTTTTTTCAGGGCTTATATCAATATTATAGAACCAGCTGGTGAAGACTTCAGCTTTATTTACTGTACCAGGATTATTTCTTCTTTTAAATATTATGATTACTTCAAGCACTGCTAGTTGTTTTGAACTGATGTACAATGTAACCTTGCTAATTAGCTTATTTTTGTTATTGACTCATATTTCAACACTTAATGAGGACGAATATAGTGAGACTATAAATTTATTTCATAATTCATAAGGCAGCATAGCTCAAAATAAGAACATAAGTACCCTATCAGGTCAGACCTGCCTAGCCTAGTGGCAATAGAAAATACTAATTACTTTAAATATTTTGGATCTAGATTGTTAATTTACATGAATGTAAAGGCTGACTGTAAGATGTAAGTTACTCGCTCAGTTTGAAGTACTATAATAATGTCTACATGACTCATTATACAATTTAAATGCTATAATAATGGAAATAAAAATATATCGATAGCTAAGAGTGTTTTATCTTCCTCTTTACAAAGCTTAACACTTTTCTCATCGTGATTAAACATTTTAAAGGCACTGAACAACCACAGCTTCTCCAGATGCTTTACTCAACAACTGGGAGCAGTAGGCTGCTTCACCTTCTCCCATTTGCAGTGAAGGAGAAAGCTCCTTCTGATTTCCAGGGTAGGTGAGATTCAGGCTTGGAATAACTCTCTGTGAATGCTTGTATGTAGACTCAAGCTCCTTCGTGTGTGCTTCTAGGCTTTCAAGTCAGCTCTTGCTTGTGATTCTGGACAATCCTGCATGTGTTTTAAGGTAATAATTTATGAAGCATGGTGTAGATACGGCTTCTGGTCTATGTAGGTTTTATTGTAATACTGCTTAGAATATATATTTGTGTAAATGCTTTGCTTTTGAGTCTCGGAGAAACAGTGAGCAACAGATGGACTGTATATGCAATACTGTACTAATGAGGTTAAAACAATCCTGCAAAAATGTAATACATTTATTAAATATGAGGTGACACAGTATCTGTACAAGTAAGATAGAAAATGGGTGCCCAAATCAGGGTACAGGAGCACCTTGTATAGAAAGAGCTGTAAAGGAAAACAGTCACTGATACGCATAGGACATGGATTTATGCTGGTGTGTTGTCATGGACATGCATGAACAAGCACATTGTAAACAGGATTGCATTAGGGCACTTTGCAGGGAACATGCATAGCTAAGTCTTTGCCACTGACCTAAGCCTGAAATGCTTCTTCATGAGGCAAGATTAGCATTTGAGTCCCCGTACTGTGAACCTAACAACTTTGGTGCCACAGTACCTACTGAGCTGACCACACAAACAGAGAAACGGTGCCAAACAGTTAAAAGGAATCCAGGAACCAAACCTGAATCTGGCCAATTTCCTCATAAGCAGAGGAGCATGGGTGCACCTAATTATAAATGTACCACTGTTGGGGCAGTTTACAATATATATAATACGGAGGAAGAATAAGACACAAAAAAGATTCACTGACTGATCAGGAGCCCCCTGGAACTATTTGAAGACTTGGAAAAAGAGAAGCTGCAGGTTTCTAAATCAGAGTAGTTAAGCATCTTGGAAGGAGTAAATAATTTTTCTATGTGCTCTCATTTGTACTCTGGCTACCAAATAATTACTGAATTGGGGGGAGAGTGAGGGGGATGGCCAAGAGAAATAAAACAACTGAAGTAATTCTCAAAAGAGACATGAGAACACAATTTTCTTCTCACAATATTTGGTATCCAAGCCTTTCTGTACATTTCTTGTGATGGTTTTATATTGATTCTTAGGCATACTTACAGATGTGGATACCTCTCACCTACTTTTTAGATGCAGCAGCTCCTCAAGAGAAGTTATGACCTCTTCACTTCTGGTTTATGAGCACAGGCAGTGGCAGAACTACAGCTTAATGCTCCTGATCTGGTTCGTGCTCTGATTTGAGGCACCTAGCACTGGACTTGGGTAGAATTCAGGTGTTTAAGCACAAGTTGTCATAAAAATAATTTGTTTCTTCATCACAAATATAGATTGAGTGAAGCCTTAATTTTAAATTCTGGGAGGTATCTAATTCTGAGGTGCCTTATTTTTTATTCTGAAACTTCCATGGCACTTGGTGCCTCTGGATGAGTGAAGAACTGTTGATTATTCTGGACATCATTCTATGTGTTGCTGTGTTTTATTCATTTGTAATGTAGTATGAAATATAGAGATTTCTGTGGTTATCCTCTAACTGGTTGACTAAAAATATAACACTTTGGTACCCTAGATCTCTCATCTATAGACATTCACTCAGGGAATAGGTAATTCTGCAGACACACAGACACACCAATACCAATGGTAATCACATAAATGACTCCCTTGTTCAAAGGGGGAGTGTTATAGCTCCTTTTCATGTGTGATAGCTCACACCTAGAAATAGCCTTAAGGACTATGCTCAGTTTCTCGCATTAGGTCCTCTGTTATCAGGAGAACGTAGCAAAATTCTGCTGTATGCTTTACAAGAAAAGCTAGTGAGCTTATATTTAAGCTCTAGATTAAAGCCAAGCCATCTGAGTCTTTCTCATCAGAAGAACGAAGACTAGAATAAAACACAAACAACATCTTAGTTTAATGAGCTTTGTAGGTGATAGATGTATTAAAGAAATATTTTCTGAACTTATTTAGAATTACAAAAAAATAAAGAAATTTTAACTTTTTGCTTTCTCAAACATGTAATTGATAATACCTGCAGTCATTCAAGCAACCTGTTTTCTGATGATGTTAATGTGAAGGACAATAAAAAAACAAACAACAATCCAAAAACCCAAAACAAACAAAACAACCCTCCCTCTGGGGAGTTCATGGAATAAAAACAGGAAAAGATAATTTGACACTTGTTATTTCTGGAAAAAAAAACACAAACAACACAAAACCCCCAAAAAACAACAACCCAAACCCTCATTTTTCAAAAAGAAGCAGCACTTAGTAGAAACTGATTATAATAATTTTTCTGCTTCCTTGTCCCCCAGCACACTTCTTAAGTGACTTCGAGTTGAGATTTCTGCTGCACAGGAACATCGTGACCTGGATGCTCCTGTGTTAGTCATATTGCAGTGCCATGTTCTTGATAGTGTAGTGTGTCAATGGTGTCCAGTATGGCATGTGTGGCATGTTCCCAATAACTGTCATTGATACTGCATTGCCAGATTTGGTAAACTGATAATAAGTTACCTGAAGCAAGTACAGCGGTGATGTAATGCTTGATCATAGTATTATAGTACCATCATTCAGGTTGGAAAAGACCTTCAAGATCATCAAGTCCAACCACTACCCTAGCTCTGCCACATCTACCACTAAACCCTGTCCCCTGGCACCACATCTATCTTTTTAGATGCCTCCAGGGATGGTGGCTCAACCACCACCTCGGACAGCCTGGATCACCAAGTCCAACTCCTGCCCCAGAACAGGACAAGCCCCAGGTTCATACCATGTCCCTGAGGATGTTTTCCAAATGTTTCTTGAATATTGACAGGCTTGGTACCATTACTGCTTCCCTGGGGAGCCTATTCCAGTGCTCCACCACCCTCTGGGTGAAGAATCCCTTCCTAATGTCCAACCTAAACCTCCCCCTGCACATCTTCCTACCATTCCCTTGGGTCCCATTGTTGGTCACCACCTGCTCCTTCTCCTTCCCTAGTGAGGAAGCAGTAAGCTGCAATGAGGTCTCCCCTCAGTCCTCTCTTCTCCAGGCTGATGATGTTGCAGGTGCCGCTTCTCTCTTTACTAATGCACCTTCCTGTCTTTCACAAAGCCCTGAGATCCTTGAGCAGTGCAGTGGATAGTTTATTTGTTTTTTAATGGGCCTTTTAGCCAAAGATCTCAGAAGATCTGTGAACTACTGCCAATTAAAGCTGCTCCGCTGCAGGATGGGTAACTAACATTATACCAAATTTGTTACAAATAATAAAACTGAGACAAAAATTAAGACTGTCACCTAAGTAGGCATAACAGTATTTGCCCTTTCTTCTTTTCTATATCTGGTGGCAGAGACTTGCATTTGAAAAGTCTTTAACTTATTTGAGATGGTATCATACATAGTATTACATAAGTAACCCTGCTAATTGGATCTGGTTTTATTTCCTTTCTGATAAGAAGCATAGTTCTGTTTATTTAAAAAGAAATTACTGATTGTAGATTTTGCTGAAACTAACTACTTGGGGAAAAAAGGTTTAACTGGGCACAGCACTTGACTCCACTTAATTCAGAGTTACCATTGTGTTGGACTATTCAAATTTCCAGGAATTCTGACTAAAGGATCATTAAAGATAAGTAGGTTAAAACTTAATTATCATCAAAGTCAGCTGGCAGAGGAGCTAGATATAAGGCTGCTTGCGTTTTGGATCCTGGGCAATGCAGAGAGCAATGCATTCTTCTGTCCTCTTCCAGCAGTATCTGGAAAAATGGAAAGAGAGATGATCCAATGTGTATAAGGGCGAATGACACAAAACAAACAACTAAAACATTGATGCTACTGAAAATTAGGGGAAAGCAAACAGGTTCTGTTATGATTACACTTGTTCTCTTTCCATAATGATAAATCTTGTGACATTTCAGGGAATTAATCTTCACCATCACTAATGTAAACTAATCCATCATGACATGGTGGAAAGAATGTGTATCAACTTATGGGTGAACCAAGGGGGAAGGCATCTAGTCTGATCTCGGTGACATGAGGATTGGAACAGAATCACCGCAGTACAGATACTATTTTAACAAAATGAATATCTACAAATTCAATAGTATTTTGCTTGTGCTCATCACTTTTGTATTAGCTGTTCCTGTGTCAGTTGCAGAGATGGCCAGAGATCAATGAGTGCACAACAGTGATGCATACAATAAAAGGTGCCTGCTGCTCTGATAAACATCTTATTCCAATATAAACTGCTCTGGCAGAACCCTGTACATGTATCATGCCATGATTTTGAAAATACATGCTCATTGATTGGACTGCAGGACTGGGAATTAATTTAAGTGATTTCAGAAGTGATAGAAGAAACGGTGAAGGGAGGAGGTGGCCACATGGTGGAATCAGAGGTGCAGAGAACAGTTCTGCACAGCTGGATGTTTTCAGCTCTTTCAGCAAATGCTTTCAGTGCTGTACAAAAGGTGCAAATGTCAGCACTACTACTAGAACTAGGTGAACTAGAATTAATATCTGGCTTTTTTGTCTCCTAGAAGACAATTCTGCCCTGAGGAATAACAGAGGCTATTGCAAATACTGAATTCACAGAAGAAGAGTTTCTGTGCCAGCTGATGCTCAGTCTGGTGTGGACCAGATACACAGAATTTATATTGTGGAAAGCTGGGAAATTATGCATTGAACAACTGTTCATCTCTACTTACGGAGAATGGGCATGGACAAGCAGGCTGTCACCAGCAGATAGAGACAGGGTTTTACCATCCATGATAACAGTTGATGTGCCCTCCTGAAGGGAAAGAATAGATAACCAGCTTTTTATTTTCCATGGCCTGTCACTAGCAGAAGGAAAATGCTGCAGGTAAGAACGCAAAACTTTCCCACTGAAAAAGCACTTCAAATCTGTTCAGTTTCATGAGGCCTAGCTAAATATTCAGCTGATCTTCCCTGTCTGACACTATTAGCATAAATAAAAACATGATTCATGGTTCATTGTTGCCCATCATAAAGCAGCAACCCTCTACCTGACTCTTGGGGGTACACTGCTACCAATTAACCTAGCAGCCTGCAAGTTGGTACAGCTCTGGAAATTATAGAGAGAACCTCCTGGAGTACTTCGGGCTCCTCTTCTACTTTTCTGATTCCTAATACCTTTTTAAATCTTGAAAAGTAGATCACAAGTCAGCAGGGAGCTGACAGAAATCACTAATAGGAGTCTCTCCACACTGAAATGGCCTCATCCTTATCTTGTCCAGCAGAGGAGCCAGGTTCTTGCCAGCACCTTGCCTTGATTGCATAGGCTGCTGTAAGCTGCAGTGTAAATAAATGTCTTTCAAGGTTATTATGTCTTTAATTAGTATTTGATAGTCCCTGTGAATTTCAACAGAACAGGAACTGATAGAAATATCTGCCTCCCAAGCTAGCCTGGCTTGTATAAATGAAAACTAGCTTTGCTCTCTTTTTTTTCCCTTGGGCTGCAAATGTTTCCTAGAAGCCTGTTAAATGAAGCCCATCTGTATCAGCTACCATTGTGCTTTAATATAAACAAGTTCTCAGACTTTTTCGTTAGCTTATTCTACCTGATTCCAGTTCGGCTTCAGTATGAGGACAAAAGCTTCAAGGCAGAAGTAACAGGTGGTGCTTTTTCATCTCTTGGCAGCATTCTAATATATATACACAGGATATACCCCTAGGTTGGGTATATTAAGATCCCCACCAAGACCTGATAGAGGATTCTGGTATCTCTGTCCTCAACATACAAGATGAGGAAAATTGGGACAATTTTTATGGTGGCAGTAGTTTACAGTTATTTTCCCTGATAGTTTAAAGCTGAAGGGTGGTGCCTGTTGATCTTTTCTTTGAGAAAGAAGGTAATAATTTAATTTACGTTGCTGGTGCTAGAAGGCTTTACTACTGTTTAGTCTGAACTGAAACATGAACTCATCAGTTAACAAGTGTGAATTGCCACGTACCAGCTGCCATATCCAGATATCTGAATTCTTTTTACTTTTCTCAGTTGTTCCTGGTCCATAAGCTGTAACCTTTAAAAAAATAAAAGTGAAAATGGGAATAAAAGTAATGGATTCATTCCAGTGACTGAAGTGTACATATTCATCTTCCTACAGCATTGAAAACATTCTATTTTTACAGAAAAATATTCATAGAAGATGACGTTACTTTTACAGACATTAAAATTCACATTATGTTTGGTATTCTCATATTGATTCCTACTGATAAAAAGGGAACTGATCACACCTGCCACTCCTTATGCTTCTCTGCATCCTCACTTATCTATTCCTTCTGCCTCCTCCCACTCTCAGTTTTGCATCTATATCCTTCCTGCTTCTGTTCTTGGAACAGGCACTTCCTCCTCATGAACTCTGGACCCCGTCAAAAGCCTGTTGAAGTAGAAAAGGTTCTTCCATTAACATTAAAAAAGCTGCAGACCAGACCTTATTTTTCTCATTATCAGCCCTTTCTGTGTTCTTCCTGACAGTCCCACATGCTCTGTCATTTTGCTGTCAAATGTATTTGATTCCAAGTAACCCAGGGAAAGAATATGTTTTGTAAACTGTCATGCATACAGCACAGATATCAAATGGTGACAGCTTCATTTGCACCCAAACTAGACTGTTTAACAAACTTGAGAAGTGTAATGCTTTAGCACAGCCTAGGCTCTCTGGTACTGTCCAGTTTTCCTTGTTTCCACTTTATGTGGATTGAGGGCGATGAAAAAAGTGTATTTACACACCCAGTTAGACTTGGCACTAAGGAAGCTGTTCAAATGTATAGGGAAGCCAAACACACTTGCAAGTAGTATTTGCATCACACTGGTGTTTCTCATTTGGGAATATAGGGGGGGCAGAGGGATGGAGAGAGGGAGCTGTTTTAATCCCAAAGGAAATTAATGGAAATGAAGTTTGTGAATGGAAGTATCTAAGCAAGGAAGCCCCTGCCCTCAGCTAGTCAAATCAATAGATGAAGACAGTTACTTCTGAAGGGTGAGGCAGGCTAAGACTGAATTGTTTGGTAGGGGTGTGTAACTTTCTGAGCTGACTACTATTGTTCACAGGCCTAGATTCACTTGGTCCGAACAGTAGGCACCTATTATGGCAACGTGGGCAGTGGGATTGAGTGCACCCTCAGCAAGTTTGCTGACAACACTGAGCTGTGTGGTCAGGTTGACATGCTGGAGGGAAGGGAGGCCATCCAGAGGAACCTTGACAGGCTTGAGATGTGGCCCAGTGCAAACTGCAGGAAGTTCAACAAGGCCAAGTGCAAGGTCCTGCACCTGGGTCGGGGCAATCCCAAGTACAATACAGGCTGAGCAGAGAATGGATTGAGAACAGCTCTGAGAAGGACTTGGGGGTGTTGGCTGATGAGAAGCTCAACATGAGCTGGCAACGTGTGCTTGCAGCCCAGAAAGGACAAGGGATAATGGCTTTACACTGGAAGAGGGTAGGCTTAGGTTAGATATTAGGAACGAATTCTTTACTGTGAAGGTGGTGAAACATTGGAACAGGTTGCCCAGGGAGGCTGTGGATGCCCCCTCCCTGGAAGTGTTCAAGGCTGGGTTGGATGGGTCTTTGCGCAACCTGGTCTAGTGGGAGGTGTCCCTGCCCATGGCAGGGGTGTTGGAACTAGATGATCTTTAAGGTCCCTTCCAACCCAAACCATTCTGTGATTCTATAATTATCTGCACCTTTAAAAATATCCCTTTCTTTCAGAGAAATTAGATCTCCCTACCTCTGTTTCAAAGTTATTTCCAAACACATTCAAGGATTTCTTCTGTTTTATTTCGCCACGGTGATCATTTAACCAGCCTTGGAAGGAAAATGGCTCCATAACAGAAGTGGGATTTAGCGGGAAAGGTGTTTCTTTCAGGAGTTCATCTGTAAGGAAGGCAGAGGGCTATCAGTATCGCTTGCTTTCCTTGATCTTTGTAAACAACAGTAAAATGTTTGCAGCCTGAAGGGTTCAATTTACAGATACTACCTAGTCAGAAGTAAGTTTTAACAGCAAACAGTGCTATGGTCATTATCAGGACTTCTTACTTGAGGTTGCAAGATTCATGTATTATTTTTGTATCTTTATGGAGTTGCTTCTTTGAAGTTGTTGTCAGAACTGTTGTGTATTTACATTTGTTAAAAATGCATTTAAACAGTGGGCAATAGACTACCTAGTTCTTGTTTGCATTTTCTTCATTCTCTTTCAGACCAGCTTTTGCACTGGTAGAATTTTATGTCATCTCTGAGCCTTTGCTGAGTCACCCCTTATATATCCCCAGATAAGTGGAATTAGACCCATAGAATCAGCTTACATATAATTACACATAGAATCATCTTTCATATAGTTACTACTGGCTTTTATGTTTCTTCTCCCCTATGTGTTTTTAAATATACTGACCACAGCGGAGCAAACCAGTTATCACAACCTTAAATTTAATACAATGTTATTTTTGTGGTGTTTCTGGAGTTGTAGCTGGATTTAATTTCCAGCAATTCTCCTTTATAACTGATTTGATTTAAAATAGCTAGAGGACCAAATGCAGTTCCAGCCTAGCTAGTGAAATTCAAGATTTGTGCCCTGTGTTGCTGCCGTGTGGAATTAGCTTCAGTTATTTGCCAGCTCGCCGTGAAGCACAGGGACAGCATGATCACCTTGGTGATCCTAAGCAGTTTGTTCTGAGATGCCATAGGGGAACGCTCATAGAGTAGTTTCAAATAATAATAATGCCAACTAGATGCAGGAAAAACTCACTCAATGGCTGTCTCCCGAATGCATTGAGGTAATGAACTCACAGCCAAATCTCAGCCTTGGTGCTAGTAGTAAAGTAGATCTTTTTGAAGTATTAGTGTATTCATTATGCCATGTTCTTCTGGTTCTTTTCTAAAGCTGTATTTCATTGCTCTGTAGTGTTTTGAATCTATCATTTCATTTTTTCATGGAAGGCCATTTCAATTTCAGTCTTTGAACAGTATGTGAGAAGGTCAGTGCATCCAAGAGACAGCAACGTACTAAATAACCTACAGCTCTTTAATGGAGCTCTACATCCATCTCCAGACCATCTGGATGAGATGCTAACTCTTTTATTGCAGAAACAGGTTTTGCCATTCAAATTTCTTCTACATTATACTAAATTAAATGGAAGTCAACATGTTTCTGCAAATGATTTGTCTCAGCAATGCCTCTTTCAGGATACACTGAAAGCAATCTGAAGAAATCTGCAGCAAAAAGAAGTAATTTTTTGTTTGAAAGCTTTTTGCCTTGAAGTTGGTGGTTTTTTTTTAAAGAAAGCATTCCCCTTTTGCATTGTTTAACTCAAATATTTAACACAGTTTTATTGAAAAACAAACTCCTCTAGAGAAATTAAGCAGCACCAGAAGAAAATCTTGACATTAAATTAATTCTGGAAACATTACCAAGATCTAATATGAACATTCTATATTTTATTGTTTGTTAGTGCTAAAATTTAGTGCTAAGGTCATTGGTGATTTATTTTCACACTGCAGTATGTCTGTTGTGGTTTTTTTTTCTTAATTTTCATAGGTTCATAATACTTGTCTTGGAGGTAATTAGGAATACTTACACACTTTGTCTTTTGTCCTGGTTTAATAGGACGAACCACGAACTGGGGGGTGGGGGGGCAGAATTGCTCCCTATTACGCCCCCTCCACCCTCCCAAGGAAAGATAAAAGGGGAATAAGGAAGAGAGACTTAAGGGTTGGAAATTGAAACTGGAACAAATTTACTGTAACGCAGAAAAGGGAGTAACATGTGGGGGGAAAGCACAGCTATATCAACTTATATACAAATATATACAAAACTGATCTCTATGATCACAGGACAAGGTGGATGGAAGTCTCTTGTGACAAGGCCACTTCAGGAGGGGAGTCCATGGCTCCTCACAGCACCCGATGGAGGGGGACTCTGGAGAGCACATGGCAAACTGAAGAACTTCTGAGCAGCAGCAAGAAAGAAGGCACAGGAAGAAAAAGGGGGTTGAGCTTCCTGTTCTCCTGGCTTTTCTAGAGGATGGCAGGAAGTGGGAGGGAATACTGACCCCTCTCTGTTCCCACCCTGCTGGGTCCTTCAGGGTCCTACAGACCCTCTCTGTCTCGTTCTCCTTATAGGTGTAAACAACTTGCTGGGCCACTTAAACCATAACATCTTTAAATTATGGATGTGCTAAACCATAGCTGTATTGGAAAGTTGATTTTGCTAGGACAAGATACAGAAAAAAGGTCTAAAATATGATGATCTATTTACACACAGCAGAGGAGAAGACAGACATTTTAACACAAGGAACCTAGTGCACTTAGTATTCCAATAGGTTTTAAAGTGTTTTTTTTTTCATTAATAGTGGAACTCTTTACCTTCTAAAATAATATGAAGACGATAGAATTTTTTTTCTGTTATCAGAGTAAAACAGGTCACTCTTGAATTTAGAAAAGCCTTTTGGAATACAAGAATGTTACTTATTGGTAGGACTTTCTACTAAAATGCAAGTCCCATTTGAGATAGTTTTTAAAAAACCCACAACAACAAAACAAACAAACAACCCCCCAAAACAGGTATGTAGCAAGTGATATGGTAAGAAATATGCCAAGAAGCTGTAAGTGTCCTGCTCAGCTCAAGGGGATACATCTTCTCCACAGGTTAAGAATTCCAGCATCAAGCTAACAGTAAAGTTCTGACTTCATATGCTGGAGAATGGATAGCAAGAAGCTGAGTCTCTAGGGCGGGCACTGTGATGTTTTAGGCAAGCAGAACTATGAATGCTCTCCATGAGTTGTAAGGAATTTGGGGTACAAAAAAATCCAAAATACTTGTTCATGTTCTGACCAAGGAGCAACAAATCTAAGAAGGAAAAGTAACTATAAGCTTCTTAGTTTGTAGCTTTACTTCTGTCACTTGTTCCCCGTAAACCTAATTTTGCAAGTTTTCCTCTTTCTAGTGATCTCTGACTCAAGCTGTCCTGACCAACAGGGACAACATGCACAGGACAACAGTGAACAGTGAACCTATGCATACTGAAGGACAATGTAGTGTAAGACATCCTACATGTACTACAGAGCACTTGCCTTTCTTGCTTGTGATGTACACACACTTTCTAAGAGATACATTTGCTTCCAGGTGAAGGTGCACCTTTTTTTAATTTAGATATTAAGTTATTCAGGGCAAGAGCTGTCTTTTGACACTTGTCTTGTCAGTGGGCCCAGTCAGTGATGGAGTTTTAGCTTATTACTAATTTGATGTTAATGATACTTGCCCAGTAATAGTATAATGGCCTTTGAAAACTGAGCCTTTAGTGTGATCTAGTACAATGATTGGATTACCAGTTACCATAGAACAAATAACAGAACACTGTGATGATGAAGTACGTGATGTATGTCTGACATTATTAATAGCCTACTTGATTGAGTCCTCATTTAACCCTGTGCCTTGTCCCACAGGTGCCCTAGAGCTTGTGAATATGAGCCAACAAGCTACGATGAGGAGGACCCCATGTTTTGCAGTCCCACACGTATCACAGTTGAAGCCTGGTGCTTCCAAAGGAATTGTTTTTTGTCAGGCTAAGGGCTTCTATTGTTACATGCATTTCTGCTGAGCCTGTACATTAGCTTTCAATAATATCTTACACGTGTGCATTGGTGTGTTTCTGGAGTTCTTATGTTCTAGTAATACTGTGAGACATGAAGACAACATGTTTAATGGTGGTAAAAGTAAAAATATGCCAGGAAAATGCAAGAAGATGGCACTTCTAAGCTAGTCAGTTAAAACTCTTGCGTATATATCTCCAAGTAATATATCACTAAGTGGAATGTCAAATCTAATATTTTCTTACATGTTCAGGAGACCACTTAAGTAGTTCAATACTAAAGTCCATTTTTGTAGATCGTTACTATTAAATTTTCATATCACAGCAATGTGTTCTTTATGGGTTTTATAGCTCTTTTCAGCTTTACATTAGAATAGAATGTTATCATGTTAAGATGAAAAATACATCATGTTTACTGAATGAGATAGTAAATATTTAAAAAAGGAAATTACAGGTTTTAGAGGAAGTTGATTTCAGTTAAACAATAGAGGCTGTACTGAGGGTGAGAATATGAAGCTGTGCAAAAATGGAGAGAACAGCTTGCAAGAAAACAGCCTGTGAACATACCCGGTAGTTACAGCCTCAACAGAGACCATCTAAGGAGAAGTTTGAACTTGCTGGGAGTACTGTGCTTCTGATAGCAATGAAGACAACAGGTAAAAGAGGACTGCCACTGGCCTACCAGGTATATGTGGGTGTATTTGCTTATCCCAAACTCACATGTTTAATGAACGCTCCCCCTTCTCTACCCTAGTGACGTGCCTAAGATTTCTTGTGAATAAATCAGACCATCTCATTCACCCAAAGTGTTTCTTGAGCCCTACTATCCTCTGTACTATTGTTGCAAAGGAGAAGGGCAGTAAAGCACATTAAATACAATTTATTGAAATAGTGTCAACTAGCAAAGCGATTGCTTGTTGGCTTTATGAAAAACTGTATTTTTCAGTGACATGCCATCCTTCACTTCGAGGCAGCACATCCTAGATGGAGCAATCTTCAAATCTTTAAATCACCTTATATGTTCTTACTAATTATGAAAACCTCTCCATCATAAATCACTGTGCTGCCTCAGAAACAGTCTGTCCCTGCATGCTGTGGCTCCAGCATCACCACAAGGACATGAGAAAGTCCCCTACAAATTGTATCTCCCTCTATAATGTAGAAAACATGCGAAGTGGAGCATTTAGAAACTCTTCGGGGTTTTGGGGTTTTTATCCTTTAACTGAGCATAAAATGGTCCAGACTAGGGATCAGGAGCTCACAAGTAATGTTAGAATGATATATTAATTTATTTATGTCCACTTTCTAATCACTCCTTCCATCTCTTCAAGAGCACTATATCAATATCAGTAGTTCTTATGTGACAGTTTGGAAGCATTTCACATTTAATTGCCAATGCCAGCAGTAATAAATACTGGGGATGTTTTTTCCCATATGCGTCTACCTAATTCCTATGAAAAGTCTGCTTTATTGTTAATGTTAACAGAAACATCAATGAGACTAGTAGGAGTTTAATACCTCTACAAATAAAAACATGTGGTCTGAGGGATGTAGTTGCAGGCATCTGGGTTTGAAAAAACAAGTAGTTAGTTCATTCCATATAAAAATCCAAAGTGAAAGCACTGACAGTAACTGATTACTTGGGGTGTAGCTGGTTCATTTCACTGTTGAGTATAGATGCAGTAAGATTTAGCTGAAAATACAGCACTCACTTGGTGTAATCATACATTTCCCTGTGTAATTGTATTTGTTTTTGTAGCATGTCCTAAGAATTGGCATGACTGCTAATTTATGACTTGTTCCTGTAATTATTTTAGGCACATTTTTCTTTGTGTCATTAAATCTGTGCTGGAAACCAAACAACATTTTTTTTTTCCTAATTGAAACAAAGTTTGATGAAGAAAGCTTTGAAAAATATTTTTTTAATAAAGAAATAAAGCCTCTGCAAAAGGAGGTATTGCCAGCCAGAAGGAAGGGAATTGCAAGATTTAGGCCATAATTCAGTTTAAAGGCTCTTCTTGATAAAACCAGGTCATTGTAATTAAAAATTACAGATTATATTGAGAAATCCTACTGTCCCAATCCTAAAATCAAGAATCTTAATTTTTTGTATCTGAGTCTGCCTTTCATATGACTGTGGGCATTTCATTAATAGTTTGTGCATAACTTCTGCTTCCACAGAATAGGAACAGGATTTTCATTTTAAAAAGTGTTGAGACCTCACTACATTTGTGAGACAAGGATTTGTACAACATGTGTGAGCTATTACTACTAAATAGCATTAGAAACACTAGGGAAAATGTCAGACCGATTCCACTGGTGTTTTCTGTTTCAGACATTGCTGTCTGAGGAGCATTTAAGAGCATAAGGCAGACAGAAGCTACTTTATTAGAGAAAACATACCTGCTGTGAAACTGCTCTGAGCTTTAGCTCTCAGCTTTTAGCTCTTAAAATATTAGATTTTTCACTAAAGTCTGATCAGAAAGGAAAACAACTTTATAGGACATTTATTCCAGTTTCCCTGATGGGTTAATTATATACATTATGAACTAAATGTAGTGGCTTGGTTCCCATGGTGAAGCATTAGGATAGCTCCTGGAGATTACAGTTTATGTTCTGCCTCTCTTTGAGAAGGCTCAGATGAGAATATTGTGGGAGAAGTAGTCTCCCACCTGGAGACTTCTTTTTGTTTTTGTTTGACTGTTGTCACTGGCAGCCCTAGGCTCTGGGAGCCTAATGAACTTCTTGGAGTGTTCCTGGCTCCAGAGGACATGCAGTCTGCAGTCCTGGGTTTTGGATGATACATTGTAGTTTGGGATTAAAAAGTTTAGCAGTAGTTTTCATATGGCAAATTATAGCAGCCATACTCCAGACATTGTAATTCTACTTTACATGTTAAATTGTGCTGACCTAGGTTGGTTTTTCTGAGCTCTTCATCTTCAGTACTGGCTAAATACTCATGGGGGACCAGTGTGGTGTGGGAAGTTGTTAAATGTGAAGGGAGGAGAAATGGATTTTACTTAAAGGATTGAGGTGTGTTGGGATAAAAATGAGCAGTGTATTTATGTGGACATCTTTGCCACAGTAGAGACAACAAGGATGATATGAAAACGGTAGATTCACATTGTTGATAAAAGTTATAGAAATGGTGTCTCGGGGAATTGTGGTGGGTCTAGACAGTTTAAAATTATTGACGCTCTATCGGTGTGAATATTGTTCTGTCCCAGCGACCTCCTGGTGGCCGTTTGCAAAATTAATTCCCCAGAGGAACACTCCTCACTATCTAAATGCTCATACGCTGGTTCTTTTCAGTCAAATACACAAAACAGAAAGAAGTAACATATTATAAAAGAGAAGGAGCAATCTATCAAGATATGTTGGAAGTCCTTATGATATATGAGAAAAGAGAGTAAAATACTGTTTTCTAAACAGCTTCATGGCAAATAAAAAATACTTCCAAAGTTATAATTCCTATTAAAAAACCCCCACACCCACAGTTATAGTATCTTTAGAACTATCTCAATGTACCTACAACAGAAAGACATTAATATATATATAGTTATTTTAAGTTTAAAAGAACAGCCCTACATTTGCTATAGTGTAAATGAAGATAGTATTTCTTCCTCTGCTTGCTTTTTATTTTTCTGAGGTAGTTTTAATTGAATTAATATTCCCCACTAGCCAGTTATATTTATTCTTTAGCTTTTTCAGTTATTTTCAGCTCATCTTCAGCTTATTTTCAGTTATTAACACTCTTCTCTTTTGTTTTGCTTGGCTTTGTACACCAGTGAAACAAGACTGAACAGCAAATACTATCTACAGAGTTTGCACTGGATTAGCTACAGGGGATGACAGTACAGAACCTGATTTTTATAGCACTGAACTCACCCTCATTACTTGTTTAGCAGCACTACTGTAACAAAAAAACACTTGTTTATAGAGCATGCCCTAGTCTGTATGGTATTGCTGTTCCAACTAACTGAAGAAAGAAACCAATTTTTTAATATTCACATCCTTAGGTTTTGTCTGCTCTGAATCACAAGCATAGAACTGTGCTGTATTCTAAGAATACTAACCAGATTTTAAGTCTAGACTGTAAATTACCCTAGATACACCTAGAAACAAAGAAAGTTTTGCTAGTGAATTCACTACAGGAGTGTGGTTTTTTTATTATATGTATGTTAACTGACAATAAAACTTTTATGGGAATTAAAATTTCATTGATAATTAAAGTAGATTAATTTGGATAAACAAAAATGTTACATTCTACCTACACCAGTAATGTTCTTAAAGATCATTTTTAAAGAAGCTTAACTTAAAAAAAGTCTTTTCTTTCACTTTTTCCCAACAAATTTCACATAAAAGAAGTCTGGGTTATTTCAGCCAATATGGCAGGATAAACTTTTGAACTTCTGGATACTTTTGCAAATATTCAGCCATCACTTCATTTTTTATTAGAACTCTGCGGTTTATCTGTCTGAACTGTCTCTCCTCCTCTTGGCTATAAAATTCAGATGAAATGGAAACCTTGAGAGAATCTTGCTTCCAGTCTGATTCAACTGAAAGTAGCAAAAGTTGTTTTGATAACTAATTCCTTGTGTCAAAAATTGTGTAAAATAAACCAAACCAACCTACCTTGAGCATTCCATGTTTAGACTATGTCCTACATATACTCAACCTTATTGATAAAAGGAGGGGGGAGTTTTCTCCAGCTTTATTTCAATACCTGGTAGTAGGCTAGTAAAACAGGCTAGTAATTCAGTACAAAACAGTTCCAGGGAACATGGGAACATAAGGATTGCATCCAATATATGTTTCTGATTCTATTTCACCTGATGGTGCTTGAGTCCCTCTTCTAAAAATGCATCTTTTTTAATAGCTACTGTTCTTGCTTCATTTATACTTAATAACCTGCTTTCAGAGGGACTTGCCCTACTGCTGGCTGAGCCACAAGCCATAAATAAATCAAGGAGAAGTCTGGACTTAGTTTTTTTGCTTTTGGTTTTGTTTTTTGTGGGGTGTTTTTTTGTGTGTGGTGTTGGTTTTTTTTAAAGCAATTGGAGCTTGATTGATTCCATTTATAGCTTTCCTCTATGAGTGTGCTGCAATCAAGGGATTCTTTCAAGATGTTTTTCTTCAATTTTATTCCATTTCTCTCTAAAAGGGGGAGGTACTACTTCAGGCTTATGTAGAGATGAACCTGAGAGCGCTTCAGCTGGCACTTTTCAACTGAGTGGATTCTGGATTTTCAGAAGATAAACTGAAGGAAGGGGATAAAACCCAGTCCTTTGCATAGGCCAGCTCAAATCTTGGTAAAATATGTCTGGAGGGAAACATCATGAGAAACTGGTGGTAGCTTGTTATATGTTACAAGTGTCATGCTGGTTGTTCAATTCTGCTTTTTAAGGGGGGGGTGGGGAGAAGCTACTGAGGGAATAAATCCAAAACACAATTTCTCTATCAGTTAGGTATGCATCCAGAAGGAATGTATTACGAGCTTACTCATACTCAGTCAAACTTTGTTGGGTGTTTTTTTTCAGGGACTTGGTTTTGGTTGTTGTGGGTTTGTTTTGTTTTGATTGTTTGGTAGGGTGTTGTTGTTTGTTGTTGTTTTTTTTGTTTCTTTTTGTTGTTGTTTTTTTGGTTTGTTGTGTTTTTGGGTTTTTTTTGTTTGGCTGTTGGGTTTTTTTAACACAAGTCTCACTGACAGTTCCAGGAGGTGCTAGCTAAAACTTCTGTAACTAAAAATCTAGGGTATTTTTCTCATGTATAAGACATCATGGAGACTTTAAGCTTCTTATTGTCCATGAGAACTGATAACTGGAAAAATGGAGCTGTTCCCCAGGCTGACAGCCTGCCATGTAACTTTGTTGACTGTTTTTTTCTTATAGGAAAAGTTCAGCCAAGAGCATTTCACATAGTTGTCGTCTTCACTTAATAGCTCATCCAAGAAGATAATCAATTCAGGGGAAAAAATATGTATTGAGCTCTGAGCAAAAGAAGTACATTTACTTGCTTTAATTTCTTTTTTCTTAAAAAACTTTTTTCAGCTTTAATGGAATTCTCTCAAGCTTTTTGGCTTTTTTACAGCTCTTGAATAAATTACAAGGAAAGAGCTCTACTGGATTTATCAATAACAATTTATCATAGTTCTGTTTTTTAAAAAAAGTAAAGATGTATCATAACTTCTGATTGATTTTCAGGTTTGTTCTTTACCTCTAATCTTTGACAAAAATATTAACAATATAGATCTCTAATGTTCTTTTTCTTTCTGCACTGATATAATTAATTTGTTACTGACATAAGATCTTAGCTCAAAGTAGTGAGGGATGCTCATTGGAAATCACTGTATTGAACAAGGACAGTATGTGTGAGATATTTTTTTTATTACAGCAGCATCTAGAGGCTTCATCTGAAATGATATTTCCTCATACAGACATGACACTGTATGAACACAAAGTGAGAGACAGCTCCTGCCCTACCTACTCTCCCCCCTTCATCCCTGCAAAAAAAAACCCCAAACAAACAAAATCCAAACCAACAAAAAAACCCCAAACCATCAACACCCAAACATGTCACACAGGTGACATGCTCAAATTAAAATAAACACATTTTGATGGTGCGTGTAAAGAAAAGTAAGATCTTGGAGAGGACCACATTATGTTTGTAAGAAGTGGAGAGCCTTTTGCTGGGAAGTACATTTCCTAGTTAATCAAAGGGCAAATGCCAAAAACTGGTCCAGATGCAAAGTCTTTCAGGCAGGCTTTCTGACTGGCTTACCATTTCCTAATTGCAGAAGCTTGTAAGGCTGCTGTCCCATATTCTGCTGTGAACTTTTAATTTTGGTTATGAAGATTTAGTCAACTATTTTTAAGAAAGGTGGTGTTCACGCAAGTAACATCTTTCCCTGATTTTAGGATTTGAATAGGATCTTTGTTCCATTATTAGCTGAGATGGCAGACACTGACAACTGACATTTTTATGGTGACTATCAAGCTGAGAAGTGGGATAGATGTGGAAATAATGTTTCATTAGAACTTTTGTCTCCGTTAAAGTAATTTATAGAAAACCCCTTAAGACATTTGGGAATTAATATGGAGGTTAAGGACAACTGGTTAAAAAAACTTCTTAGAGAGGGGTACTAAAATTTAACTTGTGGCAAGGGCTATGGAATTTAAGTTATGGGTGTGCCTGAAGGATGACATTCAAGTTTGTCACATAGTTGTAAGAGTAGCACAGTTGGGTATTACTGCTGTGCATGTGTGCAGATGCAGCGCACCTGAGCCACAGATTTCTTAGTAGGTACAGGACATCCCCCAGTCAGTCATCTGCTGTTGTAGGTGAAACGATAGACTGATTTGAAACAACAAACCTAGTAGAACAATGGGATGGACTGATCTGGTGGCCTTCACAACAGCATTTGGCTAATTGGTGCAGGAACTCTCCAGGTGGGAATCTCAGGCTGTCCTGGAGATCCCACAGGCAGCTCCACCTGTGCTTATGCTGATTTTTACTTTTCCACATGTTGATTAAGAACCTGGCAATGTCATGGAGACTCTCCAGGTAGTTTCTGCATGAGAACTGACCATGACGCACCTAACTAAAACACTTGCAAACAGTACATAGAAACTGTTCCTGCAGATGAATAAATGGTCACATAGTATAGTCTTTTGTACATAGTTAAGACGTTTGGGTGGTATTTTGCACATAGTTTATGTTAATCAATAGCAATGGATCGTGCACATGCTGGATGTTCATGTAGAGCTGTGGGCCAACATTTTAAGATTTCAGCAAACCAAGTTTCCCATTGGAGGTGCTGTTTCAAGTATCCTTGCAACAGAGACTTCAGTTGCCATACAGAAAGCAAACCATCATGTTTGAGAGATCTGATTCCTAAAGATACTAAAACATTAGATACTAAAACATCCAAGGAGGTGGTTGAGCCACTATGCCTGGAGACATCTAAAAAGACAGATGTGGTGCCAGGGGACAGGGTTTAGTGGTAGACTCGGCAGAGCTAGGGTAGCGGTTGGACTTGGTGATCTTGAAGGTCTTTTCCAACCAGAATGATACTGTGATACTGTGATATTAATGTTCTTTAACAGTCAATCTCTTCTGTGTCTCTGTCCAGCAGACTTAAGAGTGGAGTTATGGCTGGAGTATCTGCTCCAGTGTGGAAGTTGCAGTCACTATCCAAAACCAGAGGCAAAATAAAAAACAGGGCAGACAGCATGGAAATAAAATGTTAAATGGATCAGACCCTATATAAACTGAAAGTATCCATCTTACTTTAGGTGTCCTTATTTCACAAGAGTTGATCACAGTGTATAGTTATGGGTAAAGGAGTACAAGTAGGTATAGAGTGTGTACATTCAACTCACAAAAATCTCATTCTGCACAGACAGAAATGAAATTTTGTTAGTATAAGACTTGAATGGCATGCAAGGATGGAGATACTAGAATTTCACACTGTGCAGTTAACTGATAGGTCATTATGATGGTACCACACAAACCAAGATGCTGTCGGTAATCATGCATATGGATTTTATTTGTGGTTGGGGTAATAAAAGTAATTACTTCCCAAGTAACTTTAATTTACATAATCAGAAAGAAAAACAGAAACTTAGTCATTTTATGTTGAGAGAACCATTGCTGTTCAATCAGATACAAAAATTGAAATTAATTTGCATTACCTGGATTTGGTTTTCCAGTTTGATATTGTCTTGAATTGAAAAACCTGGAATAACAAGCATTTAAACACCAGTAAAAAGTCATGTTTGTATTCTGTTGGTTAAAAAAGACTATGCAGTAATGCTGGCCATTAAGCTTTGTGCAGAGAATGGATGCGTCAGGCCCTCAGCTACTGTCACATGTATTCAACAGAGCTATACCTATGCTACTGACAGAGGGTTTGTCTGAAAGTCCTTCAAAATTCATGTCACTAAACAATCTCTTTGTTTACCTTTAGCAACCGTTTAGCAAACTGATTAGTTAATTATGACATTCACACAGTTCCTAGAAAGCAGCTCTCTACTGAATTTGCTGCAGTCCTGATTATTCATGAATAATATAAAGTACTTGGATTAAAGCAAGAGCGAAAGAAGCCCTGAGGCAATGTAGTGGTTTACTTAGTTAACCTAGCATCAACTCCGTGTTAATTCGTCATTTAATTCTTTTTGCACCTAGTAGCACTGTACATTACTTCTTCAAAAGTATGTTCTGGATAGATATGAGGAACGTTTGATTTTCATATTATTTTAAATTCAATTTAATGAATTTGGGGTATGGAAGTTATGATTAAAAATGTGTAGAGCAGCAATTAACTTTTACCAAGTCTATGTAAAATGCAACATAAATAGAAAATTAACTATGTAGGTTACAGACTGATGAAGATCTATTAGATCACTTTAACTGTTCTTTTAAAATTCACATGGAAAAAAGCTTACTCTTGAATTATTGGTGTAAGTTGAGTGCCAAGATCCTCACAGTGAAACCATTTTTCAAAGAGGACGTCAGTCGATTCTCCAACATAGTATCTGATGAAATAAAAACATTACTCAATCTTTTTACTAACTAACTGATCAGGTAATTTCAGTATCTTCAAGAAAATACCTACTTGATGTTGTGTAAGAGCATGTTATTCTCAAGCTTGGTGTACTTTATTCTGAAGAACGGTGATTTATAGAAGCTTTTTGTTTCCCTGGTTAGCTGGCTTGATGGGTGGGGTGCTCATACTTCTGTGGAGGATCTTGTACTTCTGCTGATCAACCACAGATAAGTCATCAAATTCCTTTAGCAAGCTTTCCAGCTTTACTCCTGGAAGTGACTGGTGCTATAGTCCCTTGGGACCAATAAATCTCACTTTGGATGCAGTTACTGCAAAAATAACTGCCCCCAAATAACACTTCCAGTAACTGTTTCCATGCAGCTATAGCATAAATGCTCATATTTAAGAGAGTCATCTTGCTTATTGCCCATGCATGGAATGAGAAAAAAACTGAAGATGGCCTATGGACTTGTTTGCAAAAAAACAGTTGTCATTTGCATAAATTTGGGAAGTGCTGTTCAGCTCACCCCTCTGAAAAGGAACTTAGGGCTTCATTTGCATTATTTTATGTCTTAACAAATATTTAAATTGTGCTGAGATGAACAGGTCAAGGTTGCTGTAATCTATAGAGTGGCAAATAGAGAATTTTCCTACAGATTTAAAAAAGACTGCCTGGACTGGCAAGGGAGTGATGCTCCAGTACAGTCACTCATAGTGTGACTGATTGTAAGTAGGTCCTATGTGTCCTTTGGGTTGAAGTCACTGGAATGTGTATCTGAAGAGGGAAACAAGGCTTATATAATTATCCTGTGCATATTTGTGTATTCACATCTGTCTTATAGATCTATATACATACTGTTCAGAAACTTTCTAAAAGCTCTGCAGCCCCTCAGGTTTTGCAAAAACGGAGTACTCAGAAGAGTAACATTATTAATGCTTCCAATATGGAAAAAGCTGTGCTATTAGTACAAATTATGAACACAGAGAAGAGAGATGTTACAAATGCCTTGGCTGGGAGAAGGCTTTGCACCTTGCTAGGTGTTAAAGAATCCAGCCACACAACTAACATAAAACTTAGTTGCTTCTGCACTTGTTTGCCATAAGATTAAGATTAGCTAGTGCATTTTTCTTATAGTACAAAGCATGTAATCATTACTTAGGTTGAAACACAGGGGCAGACTACTTATTCTTGGACAATAATTGGCATGCTGGGGGCTCTAATTAATGACTGAGGCTCGTAGGCATGATAAATAATGGAACAGTAACATAATATTAGACCTTGAGTCAGCATACTTCAAAGTTTATTATGACTTCCTCTTGTACAGTCTTTGCTGCAGGTGGCTGGGAGTGAGAAAAGTCTGAGAAGATTAGAGGTTCTGGTTGTAAATCCGCATCTCTCCCAGGAGCACAGAGAGAGACAATGTAGGTTCAAAAGTACAACATGATTGTTCACTTCCAAAACTTCAGGTGTCTTTGCTTATCATGTCAGTGTGAAAACAAGGGCACTAAAAACCTCCAAGTGATTTATTTTCAGACACCTGATTAGATATTTTCAGTTAAGAGTATGCTTTGATAATCCCATTATTTTTTTCCACCTGCAAACCATATGGTAGCTTTTAGTTTAATTTCTCCACAAGAGCATGACTATATTGGAGTGCAATTCTCCAGATCTACCTGGGATCCCCAAAAAGGCATTTGGTATCTCGTTAACTCATACCATTCACAGACTTCATGTACATGTAGGTTATTTTACTTGAAGTTTCCCAAAGCTACTTCTGTATCTTTATTACAAACAAACATTGTTATCTGAATCACTGGCCAATTGTTTCTAGGTCAAAATATCTTTTGAATAATGTAAGTGCTCACAAACCATAGACCTGCGTAGAAAAAAGAAAAAAAGGACAAGTGCACAGATGAGCACTGTTTTAAATTAACTGGATTTGTCTTTAGCTTGGGATACAAGCAGGTGTTTTTCTGAATGGTCCCTTTCTTAGTTCTCATGTCTTTCTTTAGCCTTCTTTGTTTGAATGAAAAAGTATATCTTTCTACTTCCACATATCTGCAATCTTCCTGCTGTGACATTGCCCATGCAACACTCAACTCTAGGCAGAAGGACTGAAATGGTACATTACAGATATTATCACAGTTTTAAATCTTCATGAACCACATGAACAGCTCTTTGGTCAGTTGCATCTGGTTAATATCAAAACAGCTTTTCTAACTTGGCTAATGTCGCTGATGTGACTTCACTTCTTAAACTTAGGAATTCTGTATGACCACAGGACAAGGCTTAGACCTGCTCCCACTAGAATAGAAAGTAAACCTCTCATTCCTTTTGAAGGTGTTGCTCTCATAAAGTGAGAAAAGCTAGGCAGAGGTGTGTGCAATGCAGAGGGCTTAGTGTTAAGAAAATTGACTTTTGTTTCCAGCTTCCCACACACTTGCCAAGAAAGCTCCTCTTCATCTTTTTGTTTTCAGTGCTTACACAGGAATTCACGTTCTGCTTGCCAGAACTGATTAGAAAAAAATCTCTTTTGATTTGTGTTGTTACAGAGCTCTGAGATTTTAAAATTTAAGGTGATTGTAATAGGCAATACATAAGTAGATAGCTATAACCACAACATGCATTTAAGACATTTCAGCATGTTCCTTGTTTAACTAATCAAATGCTAAATAAGATCTCTGTTTATGTGTGTATACATAAATAGACATGTGGATAAAATTAATAGGAAATTGCCAGGGTGAATCTGATAAATTATCAGGAAGGTAAAATAGAATATTGTGTTGACATGATATATTGGTTTATGTTACGAATCCTAACAGAGTAGCCAACAGTTTATACTTCACCTGAGCCCATCAATTTCTGTCTTTAACCTTTTTCTCTCAACCACAAGACCCACAGTGTTTGCATATCTCTGAGGAGAATGAGGTATCCTCGCAGGTAGGAGAAACATCTGTTCAAAGAAATGGGAAAGCATCCGAGTCAGGAAGTCTTCATCCTTTGTGTTTTATCTCCCCTGCCCCCAAACCTGCAAAATCCTCTGCTCCTTCGCTCACTTTTCCCCTAATCTTTGTTGATCCTTTGTTGTTCCCTCACAGCTGCACCCACTTTGGTCCCAACAGCCCAGCCGATACTGTTGCTTGCTTTCTCAGTGAATGATGACTCTGCAATCAGCACTGGCTTTATGGAAGTCAGATGCTCTCCTCCCAGTTTGAACATTGTTGCTAGACAAAATTTAAATGAAAATCTATCGAGTTATGCATCTGGAATTTATAAACTTACTGTAATTTATGTAGCAGAAATGGAAATAAAAAGCAAGTTCGATGTTGTCCTGGGTTGAGCCAGGATGAAGCCAGTTTTCCTTTTACTGATTTTTTTTTCCTTCAGTAAGCTCTCTTTTAACTAGCAGCAAGTGTTCCAGCTAGTGGACTGGTAACACTGGAATGTTTATGTTTCTGCTGAGATGTGAAGTTCAGTTTGTTCTACTCAGTGAATCTGCCACTGCAGATGCTACAGAGGCTACCAGGGCAGGAGAATTGTATTTGTGACCCCCCCCTGTAGGGGAGCTGGGCTAGACAGACAGCAGAATTGACCAAAGGTATTCCATTCCATATATCTATGTAAGCTCCGAGGAAGGTTAGAGATCACAGAACACAACTTCCTTCCTGCTTCTTCTTCCCTTCTCTTCCGTCCATGGCTGGTGCCCAGGGAGGACTCCATCCATCACCATCGACCCCAGGCTCAGCCCTGACCCTCATAACTCTCCCCACAGCCCTGTCTGCTCTGCTGTTAGCTCAGACAGTGGTCCAAGACATCTCAGGACTGCTCACAGCTAAGGAGAGTGCCAGGGGAGTTGCTGGGGGTGGGGGGAGGCAAGAGGCTTTTGCACATTCCTGAACATACTTGCATATAATTGTACACATAATTAAAACTGTCTAATTTAGTTTTCAATCCAGCTAAGTCTCTCTCCTAATTCTCTTTCTCCTTCCCTACCTGGGTGGGAGGGGGAGGGGATCGAGAGCTTGTTGTCTCTGGTTTAATTGCTGATCCTGAGTCAAACCTTGACAGATGTCAGTTCAAGAAACTGTCTAAACTAATAAACCTCATCTCCCTCCAATACAGTGAGCATCTGTGATTGCATGACGAGGAGTGTTATTCTCTCCAGAAATAATTAACAAATATAAAGGGCTACTTACTCATGCAAGTGACAAAGTGAACAGCAACATTTGGCTGAGAGAAGTCTATGACTGAAGTTTGAGAAAAAACCTTTTCCTAGCAGCTGACTACATAGGAAGGTGGTAATCCTGTACTGTTCTTCAGTGCTACAGATCTCTTAGCCAGGTTTGGGCAAGTCGTTACATTTTCTCTGTCTGCAAAACAGAGCTGATGATAATGCCTCACCAGGACTAGTGTTAGTCTTCCCACTAAGGATATTGTGTGCCCCTTTTCATTAATGCTTCTGGTAAATGCCAGGGTCTCAGCTGGATGTAATTCTCCAGTGTGAATTGTATTACCAGAACCTCACTGTCTATGGGTTTGAAAAGGAAGATTTGATTGAAAATGTTGCACTGCTTTTAATGGTATCAAGCTATTTGGTCTAATATGTCTTCCATTTTGAAGGCTGGCCTCACTATATCTATTAATCCTTTCAAAGACTGAGTGCAGTTCAAGCTTGTGACTATAATAGTGAGTGGCAGTTGTAGCACATCTAGTAACTCATAGTAACACCAAGTAAAATATCTAGTCACCCTCCCATTAAGAGCACTGCAATCTATGATTTAACAAGTCCACTACCACAAGGAAAAACAACTGAGTACTGCTGGATACATTTTATCTATAAACTGCACTTCTAAAACTCTTCTGGTGGTTGCAGAGGCTGGCTGTGAGGACTAAAGATGGGGGGAAATAGCTGAATCTCTTAACTTTCTCGTCTCTAGGCAGTTTGCTTAATGGCTTGTTTGGGTGGGTGGGCAGTATGTACCTGACAATGCCTAAATTAAAGAATTGATACACTTGAATTCCCGTGGCAACTTCCATGCCGTGCAGGGGAGTAAGAACTCTTCTTAGTATATTCCTGACTATCTGAATGGGAATCTCAAATGCCCAGAATTATTTGTGTGTTACTGAAATGAGGAAATGTTGAACACAGTGTATTGTAGTTTGCTGTTAATTACATGGAATCTGCTATACAGCATTCAAGATTTTTTCTACTTTTTTTTTTTTTTTTTTTTTTTTTTTTTTTTTTTTTTTAAATTCTGATGCCATCTCTTGCACGTTAGGGATAAAGTGATTTTTAAATACTTACTAAAATATTCATTTAAAATACCTGTGTACAAAAACAACAGAAAAACAATCCTGTCTTACCTCCCCTTCTCGGATGACAATGTCTTTTGGTTTCCCATTTTCAATTATCTTCAAACACATATCTCCTTTAACCTGGTAAAAAAGCTGAAGGAATAGGAAAATAACAGTAAGGCAACTACTCCAAAACATTCTGTACTTCATATCCTGTATATAAAGTATACATGTACAAATACATTCAATCTGTAATTGCAAATATTTACAGGTTTTTTATAACAATAAATAACAGACTTCCAATATGTGTTAGTTTTGAAAATGTTAGTAAATATGTATTTTCCATTATCTTACATACATTTGATGATCTATCTAAGAGGTCTCTATCTGCTTATAGAGCTATCCTGTCAACGCAGTGGAATTCCATTGTGCTGTATTTACTCCTGGGAATTACTCTTTGTAGGGCTGGAACATTATGGTTCAGACATCTGTTAATTACACTGGATATAGTGCTTCATTTCAGATGTAGCAGGATCTTCACTATTACATCTATTAGATTCAGTCAAATTAAATATAATCTTTCCAAATAAGCTCCAAATATGCACACACAGGTTTTTGTTTGGTGCGGGGGGGGTGAGGGTGTTTTGGTGTGTATGTTTGTTTGGGTTTTTGGTTTTGGTTGTTGTTTGTGTGTGTATTTGGTTGTTTGTTTGGGTTTTGTTGTTTGGTTTGCTTTTTTGTTTGGCTTGGTTTGGTTTTTGGTTTTTGGTTTTTAAATACAGAGATTTCTCCTATGACAATAATTGTCGGTTTGGGAGCTTTATTTCTGTGGATATCCTCAAAGCCCAGCAACATCTGCTCCTCTTCCTACTGTGAATGTAAAATAATTCCATTCAAAGCATGTATAAGGACAGAAGCACTGAACCCATAATTTTATCTTCAGTGACCTTTCCACAGCTCTGTTTTCAGCGTAGCTTTGTGGGGGCTCTGAGGTGCTCAGACCTAGCCTCATGTTTCATGGCAGAACTGTGCTATGATCTGTAAGCAGGTCTCTCTTTGACCTGGAATAATGGGCACATTTTTCCTCATTTTATATAATAGAGAGCAATAATACTTCAAAAAGTCAACTTTTCTCCCACTCTATGCCAGGTTTCTATATGCTTTCCATGTTCTGTTTGGCATATCAAGAAACCAAACATTAATTAATATAACTGCTAGTGCAGCTGAAATTGTCTGAAACCTGATTCAAAGTTAGAACAGTAATTAAAATAATTTAATTTATGGTAATTCACTACAGTTTTAGCAAAATGAAAAATAAATAGGGGAAAGAAGAACCAAAAAACCCCATAAAAACCCCAGACTAAACCTTCTCTAACATTAGAAAAGCTTAATCAATTTTAAGAATCAGAATTCTTTCCAAAGCAGTTTTGAAATATTAATACATGCCCCTGAGAATTCAAGAAACACCTTTATGAACATAAAAAAGAATAAATATGCTGCCAAGGGAATGGAACAGTAGGGAGAACTGAATTAAAACTGGAAAAGAGCTCATGCTGAGAGCTCTTACACAACTGAAAAGTTCACCTTATGCTGGGGACATCACCAGGGATAAATTAAAACTCTTGTCTAGATGGCCACAGTGCCAGGCTACTTATCCTCCTTGCACTCCATTTCCCCATGCTCTTTTCCTGTCATTTTCTTTGGTGTTACTGAAAGACCATATAAAATGCCATAGCAGTCCTCATTACAGAGCACTTTGGGCAAGGCTAACTGATCATTGTACAACATAAAGTGATTTGAGTGGGGAAATGATCTCTCCTTCATTGCAAAATACTCATCTAAGACCTTAAGATCCCGGTGCATCATCACAGAGGCCATTGGTAATACAGCACTGGTAGTGCTGAAACTGAAAGATCCTTTTCCAAACATTGAGCTTTGGACTGCTACCTTCCTTATAACTATTGAGAGAGATATTACTGAACATGTGTAGGGGACATGTACAAGAGAGAAAGGACAATCACAGAATTATTGAGGCTGGAAAAGACCTCTGAGATCATCAAGTCCAACCTATGACCTAACACCACCACATCGGCTAGACCATGGCATTAAGTGCCACATCCAGCCTTTCCTTGAACACATCCAGGAATGGTGACTCCACCACTTCCCTGCGCAGTCCATTCCAATGTCTAATCACCCTCTCCATGAGGAAGTACTTCCTAATATCCAACCTAAACCTCCCCTGGAGCAGCTTCAGGCTGTGCCCTCTTGTCTTGTTGCTAGTTGCCTCGGAGAAGAGCCCAGCCCCCACCTGACTACAACCTCCCTTCAGGTAGTTGGAGAGAGTAATAAGGTTCCCCCTGAGTCTCCTCTTCTCCAGGCTAAACAACCCCAGCTCCCTCACCCTCTCCTCATAAGACTTTCCCTCTAGTCCTTTCACCAGCCTTGTTGCTCTCCTCTGGACCCGCTCCAGCACCTCAACGTCCTTCTTGAAGTGAGGGGCCCAGAACTGCACACAGTACTCGAGGTGAGGCCTCACCAGTGCTGAGTACAGGGGGAGAATGACATCCCTACTCCTGCTGGCCACACTATTCCTGATACAAGCCAGGATGCCATTGGCCTTCCAGGCCACCTGGGCACACTGCTGGCTCATGTTCAACCGGCTGTCCACCAGTACTCCCAGGTCCCTCTCTGCTGGGCTGCTCTCCAGCCACTCTTCCCCCAGCCTGTAGCACTGTTTGAACCTTATTCTGCTTGTGACCTTGAATCACATGGCTAAGCAACTTTCTGGTAATATAAAACTGGGGAGGGGAAAGGGGCCATCCAGTTCAATAGCTGAGCACCACAGTCATAAGGAAAGATTCTCAACACTGAATTTGGAATTAAAAGAATTGTTTTGCAATGGGAAAGGAGGAATGAGGTGGGCTACACATTGCCAATAAAAGTGTTTTTCTGACTGAATTTAAATAGTACCTTTCACTATAAATTATAGTCTATTCTTCAAAACTCTTTTTTGAAAAATGTCTGAATGCTTCAGTCATCCATAAATCATCTGATGTAACTGTGATTAATACAAGTGGCAGTAATTATTGATTCTACTGCCGTGCTTACAATATACCCTGAACTTTTATCAAGAAAACTGTCAACTATTTTCTCAGTGAGTTACAGTCCATGCCCATTTCACAGGACAGTTTGGCAATACAGTAGTGTATTGTTTTTTTTCTTGGAATGTAATTTGTTTCTAAATGCTGACTGAGTTTTGCACTCTGGGCAAATCTAGACTTGTCCTAAGCATCTCCTGGAAAAATCAAGGCCTGAGTAAGGAAGTACTAGTGTGTATGTGTGTGGGTGCATGTACATATGTATGTATATACACAAATATGTATGCATATATAGAGTAAATCAGTAGAGTTTATGCCACCTGGAAATACAAGCTTTCCTAGTTGATCTGTTTTTGCTGGGATAAACTGGTATCCATTCTCCACAGTAATACCGAAAACTGAGGAAATGTATAACATTTTCATTCTATTATCATCTTACTAATGGCAAAGCCTCTGTTCTATGTAAACTATATATACATATCCTTGAAAAAAAGCCTAGATTTGTACATCTCTACTACATAGTGGGTAAAATCAGACATGCATTTCTCTTTCTGGGTGAGGAATGTGGCTCAAGGAAGAAATAAATGTTCACCATTCTTTTTATCCCTTTTATTACTAAATGTTATTATTTGGGTTTTTTTAATTTTTTTTTATACCTCCTTTTTTTCTTTTCATTTTTCTAGACTTTTACCTTTTGTTTCACTTTTCTGCTTACTCTGGCATCTTGTTTCGATTACAATAAAAACACCTCCTCTTATTAATTCTCACCTTACCTCTGAAAGTCAAGCCACCCAGAAGTTATTCTTTACCCTAACATTTTTTCATTACACTGCTCATTATGATCATTAAAACTGCAGTAATACCTATGACAACTAAACTGAAAGCCCCTTATAATGAGAATTTATTTTTTGACTAATTTAGTTTTCCTTAAATTCTCTTTACTGTAGGAGAATTACACCTTCCTTTCTTAGTCTGCTTCACCCTTCTTGATCATGCTTCAAACCTGATAGTATTGTGTTAAGTAGCAGTGAAAGGCAGCATGACCAGTGCTGAATCACTGCCAAGTCTGTAAAGGAGCATTTCACTCAATTGTGCAGACTCAAAATAAATTATGGAGGCATCTCTGGAGAAAATTTATGGCGATGCAGAGAGGTGGGAGTTCAATGTTACCTTCAGTGGAATCGTCACTGAAACTACTTGTTTTGGCAGGAATTCATTTCAACAGGGTAGTAGAAAGTGTTGACACTACCTTAAAAAGAGCACTGTTATGCCCATGTATGAATGTGGTGAGAACTGTATTGCTCCTTCATGCAGGTATAGGTATCCTAGTGGAGTAAAGAAGGAAGCATGTAGTAGGGGGAGAACACAGTATTTCTAATTGGTTTGCATAGGCTAATTAAAAAACAATTGTATTTTATTTTATGTACAGCAATGTATGGAATTTCATTTAGATCCTCCTTTGATATCATACTCTGCTTAGATGTAGGAGCCCAGCATTCTGTGAGGGCTTTTGTAGCTGAGAACTTATTCACAGACCTCTAAAGATACCTGGAATTTGCAGCATACTTTGAGTACTGACTGCCTCTGAAAGTTGAATTTGGGATTACTCAGCCACTTCTGAGATTAGGCTCTAACTTGGCATATCCTGGCTCACATTGCTTGTCAGATTGCTAAATGCTAAATTACTTTGCAGAGCAAATCATATTATGATGTGGGAGTAGAGCCTGGGTGTTCTCCAGACATCAGTGGAGATTGATCTATATTAGCACAGGAAAACAATTTTCTCCCTCTCTCATCACAAGGGTTTTTCAGCCATCAGAAATCTGGGAGGTAAACAGATGAGGAAGGTAGAGAAAACTATGCTGAGGTGTTTTTTTCACCCCTCTGCTCATTTATATGTTGTCTGTGAAAACTGATTACTAGCCAAGACTCATCCCAATGATTTTATGCAGCAAACTTATTTCTGAAGACACAATCTATTTCTGATCCAAAGGGATCATCACTCTAACTGCTTTGTAATAGGAGCTTTGTTTCTTATTAAAATATTAAAAGAGTTTTCACCAGATAAATGTGGGGTTTTTAAGTGTAAAAGGAGCAAGTTTTTTCTTGCTGTGCTGCAACTCATTCTCTCAGTTTTATTTAGGAGATAAGCACTGCAATACTACCTACTGGCAATGCTCACCTAGGCCCTCTTTCCCCTCCTTCTTAGGCATCCCATATCCCCCTACAATCCAAAGGGGGAATTGAGCTGCTAGGGAAGAGTTTCTCAAAAGCATGCTGCCTAGAGAGCAGCACACACAAGAAGAAAGGGTCAGGCTTCAGTTAAGCACGTAATTTGTCAGAAACTGGAGCCAAGTCTTACTTTTGGTGTGTGTGTGTGAGGGGGAGAAAAAGAGAAATTTAAACTCCGGTTAGAAAACTCAATGAGCTTTGGCAGATGTGACTTCAAATCCATATTATGTTTCAGAGCAAGATGTTACTATATCTCAACAAGACTGTATAAATATGCTAGAAGAAGCTGAAGAGATTGGCCAAGATTATCAAAGGAGAGGGAATTTCTGTCTGAGAGGCCTTTTTAGGACAGCAGTGTAAGGGCGCTGATCTGTGGGGCTGCATCAGGACTTGGATGGCTGTATCCACAGGAAACAACCTAGGTGTTGAGTTGTCACGGGCCAATATCAAAGGCTACTGGCTGTCAGGATGTTTCCACGACTTCCCCCCCCACAGTGGAGAGGTTTGTGAATGAGACCGAGGGCGCAGGCGCGGCCACTGCGGGACCGTATCTTAGAGTGTAGATTGGAATACTCCCTCACCACACTCACAAATTTTTACCAAGACCAATGTTTAACTTACAAAATTATTGGTTTATTAAGGCTTAACACAAATTGAGGGGCCAAGGTTCAGGGAAGGTAATCTAGGCATATATCAGAGAAAAAGATCAGGGTTCTATGGTATTAGTAAGTGCACTCCCCACGAGAGAGGTGTAGGATTAATGGAGGAGAAGGGTAGGAGCTGAGCCCAGCAGATTTGGGTGTGGGGATGTGTGTGTGTGTACATGTACATCTGTTACCCTCCTTCCAGTAGTGAGGATGTGGCTGACACCCCGGTGACTCGGCGGCGGGGCGACCCCTCTAGCAGGAAACAGTCAGGCAAGCAGGCACGGCAAGCAGGCACGGCAAGCTCAGTTCTGATTCGGGCAGCGACTCCTTGCAAGCAGACAGGCTCCGGCGAGCGGCAAGCAGCGATCCCCCATGAGCGAGCACAGCCCCCCCGCGGAGCGGCTGCAGCACTCGCAGGCAGCTCAGTCTATCACCGAGTCCGGCAGACGAAGAAGGTTCTCAGGTTCACCGGCACAGCTTGCTTTCTTTTTAGATAACATTCTCTGTTCGACTTAGCCAATTAGCAGTGGCCAGATGCCCAGTCTCTCAGGGGCAGTCCTCCAGCTATCTGTTTCTCCGCCAGTTCTGTTTCAGTTCGTCCTTGGCTAAATCAGCAAAAGGCACTTCACTGGCTTGAAAGGCATCCTGTCCAATCTTATGTGGGGGAAAGGAAAATGGTCCGTTCCCCACGAGTGCAGAAACTTAGGGTGAAATACACAAAGCACAGTGAGAAGCAGGGATTTTAAAAAGAAGCAGAATATTGTGCAGATGCAGATGTGTTGCAGGTGGTGGATGAAAGGCTGATTTTAATTTCTCTGCATGGAACTACACTGTTTTATGTAGACTCAATGTCAGAGTAGAAATTGTTAAGAAATCAAAGTCAGCTACTTGAGATTCACAGTGTTTAAGTGGTGATCTAAAGGGGGTAAAGAGATAGGAGCCTAACTACTTCTGTGATCCTAGATTCAGCTGTTAGCATATCTCACTTTCCCTTAAAGCAGCCCACACAATGTAGTAAAAAAATTCTAGAATTGGTTTTACTCTAGCTCAGCTTTGTTATGATCATGTTTTTTATCTGTCATTAACTTCTCCCAAAACATACAGTCCCCTTCAGGTTTCACTTGCCTTATTTCTTGAAAGTTACATGGTGAATTTGTAAGATAAAACCCCCTACCTCAGGCTTTGCAATAACAAGACTCCCAAATGCTACTGTATGAAAAATCCAAGAGACAAAGGTATGTCCAGGACTGTTCACTGGTACATGGAATGCACCTGCTACTCTGTAGCCCTGAAGGCCACCATAGAAGCTTTCAGCGATTGCATCAAGTTGACTACACAAGAATTGTAGTCACTATTCCATGTAATGCAAAGCTCTCCTGACAAGTGAGGTACATTTCAATAAAGATTCTGCTGAAAACTAACAAAACTAGCTATATAGTACATACACCTTTTTAGTGCATATTAAGACAGTTTTGTCTATATAGGTGCACCCTCATAGCAGGTTTTTGCCATGTTTCAATAGAAAATGTATTTCCCAAAGCAAGTCAGTTTTATTTTGAGAATGAGCCTGATTTAGAGGAAAAAACTGTCATGAGTACATGTTTATTGACTGTGTGGATAAGAAAGGGAGCAGAGGGGAGCTTAACATTTACAAAGAGGAGAAAGAATTAATTTGTCATAGTGGTCAAGTCAAGCGAAAGAATAGGAAAGGTTTAACTTTTGTAAGGTGCAGCTTGATTTGGCTCCTTATAAAACCTGTCCAATGGAAAACAATGTCTCAGGTATGAGGCAGTACTTCTGTGCAGAAGGTTGGCAAATAAATAGTGTGTAGAAAATTAACAAGGAAGTGATGCAGTACAGAGAAAACTAAGAAGGAAGAAAATACTGAGTTACAACATCTTTAGGAAACTCCTGCTTGCTGAGATGAGAAAAAAAAAATGTGCAAAACTAGCTGCTGTTTCAGCCTAAACAAATGTTCAGGAGACAATCCTAAAAGGCTTTGAAGAGAGTCCAAATCAAGCCTCCAGTTTTCCTCATAATTAGCCAGTCACGACTGATCTTCCTGGTACACCTGCACATTAGCAGTGCCAGCAGGGACCAGCTCAGCAGCAGGAGGATGCTCCTAAGTCCTCATTTCTGCATGTAAACCCCTTGCTGCTGTCAACTGCAGGCTGACAAGTGCAAGCTGTGCCACAAGACTGACTATCAGCTGCATGATAAGAGGCATAAAATAATGAGTGAACAGATGTCAACAATCCTAAATGTAACTTTCTTTTCTGAACCAACACTTCTTTGCTATCAGAATAATACTAGTAGAATAGCACTGGGTAAATTTGCATAAGGTTTTGTGGGTTTTCACATTTAGGATTTGTACAGTTAAGAGTATGCCTATATAGTCTGCCTTTCAATTTATCACTCAGAACTATAAATGACATTTTACCTGCCAAAATAATGAGCTGAACATGGTTTGGTTGTTGTTTTTTGTAATTCCAAGTCTAATTTAGCAATATGCCCTTTTACTAGGATACTCTCTGTCTCACAGTTCTTGTCTAATGAAAAGCGTGGCTCTAAAGGCCTAACTAGATCACAGGAAGGTGCAAATGTGTCGGCTCAAAAGCTAGAGTAAAATGCGACACATGACTACATTGTACCTCCATAAAAATGGATAAAATTGGCCCATACATTAAACTGATAGTAACTGATAATGCTTCTGATGTGTATATTGCCAATTTTCCTATCGGATAGGAATTTGATGTTTCCATTTTTGGTTGCGGAGTAATTATGAGGAAAATTACTGTGTGACTGAGGATGTATTGATGCCTAAAAAATCTTACATCCAGCTGAATTAGCAACAATTTACTATATTGTTGTGTACTAATATAAATTATGCCTTTACAGGTATGGCTAATTTTTTATGCTGCTGGAAAGTCATATAATGGGTTTAAGCTTGTTAAAGGCAGGCCAAATTAGTTTCAAATGTGGGAATATCCTGCAAATTAAAAAAAAATATGAGGTTAATTAAATTAATCTAACTTTTATTTTAAGGGTAGGAGGAGATTTTTTTTTTTTAATGAAACAGCATAGGAATCAGTCTGGGACCAAGGATAATACAGTATGAACTGGGAAGTGCAGGGAGAGACAAGTTCATAAAGAAAATGTAAAAAACCCCACAGTATATTTAATGATGCCCAATGGTGCAGGCTACTGTCCGAGTTAGACTTCAGCTTGTTTTCATGTCTTCCTCTCTTAGTGTATAGATCTAATGTATTCTTTGAGCAAGAAAACAAATTAGTTATATAAAACCAAAAAGGTTAAGTTACAGAAAAAATGAGTTGAAATCATTAACTTCCATATGTACGTTAATTTTATGCTTTGCAAAACCTTGATGTCATTGACTTTGATAACAAAATTAACTCACTCTTTTTTAATCTATTATATAATACTTAACCATATGCCATAACAGCAGTCTACAGATTAGATATTCTTTTCAGTGCTTTCTGAGTCACACTACAGTTGTGATTGCCCCTTTCCCAGCTACATAATCATGTTGACAAAAATCATGTTTTGTTTTCCCCAGCTAAGCATCTCTGGAATTTCATTGTAAATATATAACGGATGCTAAATTCTTCTGGATAGCAACAATTATTTCATATGCACTGCCCCGAGACCTGGCTTGCCTCCTTTCCAGCCCAAGCAATACTGCTGGCTGGTCCCAGGTGTTGCCAGAGCTCCCCCTGCACAGCCGATGAGAAGGGACATAATGGAGTGTGTTGGGGAACCTGATTTGTGACCGGAGGTGGCTGTGCTCACAGCCGGGGCGGGGCTGGGAGACTGGTGGCAATGATACGTTAGCAACTGCTCTTTCAGAGCAGTATGGTTATAATGACTATAAACAGCTGCATGGTGCAATTATAACGGAGAATTAACAAAGGCTGTTATGAAATGGTTGGGATGGTTTTGTGAGAAAAAAATCACTGATAAGTAAGCGCAATTTTTGTTTCTTTGTAAAAGAATTTATTGAACTTCGCTCACTTCTGTCTTGAACTATACAGATGCTGAGGCTTGGGTTTCCACAGGTACTTAAAATTAGGTGGCCAAATTTTATTGGAATTACTGTGAAATTAAATTACTCTGCTGAGAAGCAAGGCAAATTGTCTGCCGTCCTGAAATCCCTACTGCCAGGCCTCTAGAGTTCCATCACAGCCAGTTGTGATACCTCTGACTGAGAGGAGTCCTCAGGCCAAGCAGACAATTCCATGAAAAAGGCCAGAAACAAGTGAGATGCAAATTGTTACAATTTTGGTAATTTTCTACTCTTTCCTCCTGTATTCTGCATTTGGCACAGTGGCTACTCTCAACTCAAAGTAGTGGGATGACTTTCTTTTGATACAGAAGATGTGCAGCAAAGGGAACTGATTTGAAAAATATTTAGAGACTCTATTATTTAACCTTCCAAACATGAGTGAATGCTGAAAGTGCTGATATTTTCCATAAAGTCCAGAGAAACATAATTTCAAGCCAATCCAAATAATTAATTTTGATGTTTGAATTTCAAAGTTACTTTTGAATTGTAGATCAATCTTCTGCAACAAAATATCACATTAAAACTATTGTTACCTTTCCAAAGTTTTGTTTCGGAATTTTGAAATGAGACATTTTGATGTGTCAGAATGCATTCTTTCCTTTCCTGCTGTAAATTAATTATAGCAAAATAGTTCTGATCTCATGTGCTTGTTTCAAAGGAAATGCACAGATGGTGCATGGTTCTTGTGAATGATTCTGTTTAAGCCTTTGAATAGATCTAATAAATACAACATCATTGAGCCTGGCATTGCTAATCTGTAGCTGTAGCTTCAAAAATAGCTGCATTTTAATAATTATAGATCAATTGAAACAGCAAAATATAAACAACCTATGGGTTACCTCTTCTCCTTCTTCAATATGATAATCCTTCCTTTCATTTGGCCCTCCAACAAACATCACATTCAGTTGATGGCGATGCCTAGAAAAGAAAATGACATTTTAAAGCTACCTCCTCTCATGATGTTCTTTATTTCTTGTAAGGGTTTTTTTCTTTAATTCTTTGAGGAAAGTGCACCAATGAAACAACACTGAGCAACATCCAGAATAAGAACTCAAAAGAGCATGGATGCATCTCTCTGCTCTACCACTGTCCTGCTAGGTGACCAGCTACCTTCCTCCTGGTGATTCAGTGTCTCCAGCTTTGAAAAGGGGACCACTATAGTTACCGACCGTGGAAAGGGCACCGAGCTGTAAACATAAAGGTTGCTACATAGGAGACCAGAAAGACAGGAAATGCCCTTTAAATGTGAGCTGATAAGATCAGGATTCTGTAAAGGTAAAACACTTTTTAAGGTTAATAAAGGTAAAACCATTGTTTTTTCCCAATTGGTAGAATTACTACAGATACTGATGGTAGGAATTTTCAGCTAAATTCTCTTCTATTTATACTGGTTTTGCTATGGCGGAACAACATTACAATGGTTTTGTTGTTGTTGTGGTTGATTCAGAAAAGGAGATTCACGCCCTTTATCTTAACACTGCCCCTTTTAAGAGCCCCAGTGAGCACTTCTCTCAGCTGGCACAAAGAATAGATATCATCCCAGTTAGCTATCAGTCCACTTACACTAATAAAGAGGTAAGGTACCAGGTTTTCATTTGAATCATAGAATCATAGCATGGTTAAAGTTGGAAGGGATCTTAAAGATCATCAGGTTCCAACCCTCCTGCTATGAGCAGGATCACCTCACACTAGACCAGGCTGCACAAAGTCTCATCCAACCTGGCCTTGAACACCTCCAGGGAGGGGGCTTCCACAACCTCCCTGGGCAGCCTATTCCAGTGCCTTACTACCCTCATGGTGAAGAATTTCTTCCTGATGTCTAACCTGAATCTCCCCTCTTTCAGTTTAAAACCATTACCCCTTGTCCTATCACTGCTCTCTCTGGTGAAAAGCCCCTCCCCAGGTTTCCTGTAGCCCCTTCAGGTACTGGAAGGCTGCTATAAGGTCTCCCCGGAGCCTTCTCTTCTCCAGGCTGAACAGACCCAACTCCCTCAGCTAGTCTATACAGCAGAGGTGCTTCAGAGGTGCTATTTGCCAAAAAAATACTGTAAATAAGGCCTGTTAGCTGTGATTCAAAATTTGTCTTTAAGCTGTTTATGACACGTGAACTTGAGGTTGCTGACCTCTACTTTTTCAGTGAGGAGATTCCTGGCAATACTTGGGCTAGCAGGAGATCCTAGTAAAACAAAACCAGCAGGGCCACACTGCCCTGCACCATAGGGAAGAATGATGTGCCTCTGTGTCAGCACCTTGTAAGCCTTAATTGAGAGAAGATCTTCTGAATGGCTGAACATATACATTTGATCTGCTGCTACTACCATGTTTACTTTGAAAACTATTTAAATGAAAATAAACTACACAGTAGGGATTAATGAAGAAGAAATAACATGTAACAGTGACAAAATTCCTTCGTCAAATATAGGTCTAAATAATTGAGATTATAAATCTTACATTGAGTATTTTCACCATAGGAAGCTGTAAACATTATAGCAGTTGATTCATGCCCATATCCTAAAATAGGGAACTGAAATCAGAACTATTTGTACCATGCAGATTTAATATTAGTTTTCAAGAAAACACTGTAATACCCCTGCATTAATGAACCTTTCTATTAAAGGGCAGGAAGACCAAAGGAGTAACAATACAACTAATAATGAATGAAATAAATTAAAATCAGCCCTGGAGAATAAAATATGAGGTGGGTATATTTTAGCCTACTTTAAAGATGAGTTAATTTTTTACAGAAAGCCATACAGTTTCATTATTAGTTTAGTAATTAAAACTGAAAATACTGCTCTAAAAATCATTGTTGCTTAACTTTTGTTTGGCAAAGCTACCATTAATTCTGTTACCCTGTGGATTTAGCTGGGTTTTACATAATAAACTGGCAAGCATGGGATAGTAATTCCTATAAGTAACAATTATATAATGGAACCATAAAAAAATTCCAGCTATGAAAGTCCAATAGGGTTTTTTTGTCCATTCTGCTAAATAAAGTTGTCTGGTTCATATAGATGCATTAAGAGGAAAGCAACTTCAGTTAAGACTGGCAAAATGAGGTTAGATTATCATAAAGGTTTCAGGGGTGTGAAAATTACTTGATTGCACTAGAATGAGGTGTTAATCAATGGTCTATTAAGTTTTACATACTCTTATATTTCTCTTCTTAATCGCATCAAGAAAATGGTACCAACAGGAAACCTTTTTAAAAAGTCTCAAGTCCATTAAGAATCGGGTAGAACATGATCACAATCTGAACTCAAAGAAGAGCTTTAAAAGTGTCATGGCTATCCTGTAAAAATCAGCTATTTCAAGTCTCTCATTTTGCATTAATTGTTCACTGTTGAGGTTAAAAGCATGGTCCCTGCTCTACAAAAAGGATGCTGATAGGCTGGAGAAGGTCCAGAGAAGGGCCACAAGGATGATCAGAGGACTGGAGGACCTGCCATATGAGGAGAGGCTGAGAAAACTGGGTTTGTTCACCCTTGAGAAAGGAAGGCTTCGGGGAGACCTTATTACCATGTTCCAGTACTTAAAGGGTGGCCACCAAGAAGATGGAGACTCTTATAGGGAGTTTATAGGGAGTCACATGGAAAAGACAAGGAGTAATGGGCACAAGTTGCTCCTGGGGAGATTCCTATTGGACACAAGAGGTAAATTTTTCACCATGAGGGCAATCAAACATTGGAATAGTCTCCCAAGGGAAGTGGTAGATTCCCCCACATTGGATAGTTTTAACTCTCAGTTTGACAGAGTGCTGAGCCATCTCATATAAACCACAGTAGTACCTAGAAAGGTTGGACCAGATGATCCCTGAGGTCCCTTCCAACCTGGCATTCTATCATTCTATGATTACACAGAACTGCTGGTAGAGGGTGCAGAACAGCACAGCAATGACAAAAAAAGTTCATCTTGCTTATGAAGAAAGAAAACCATGAATATTCCACATACTGTAAAATACTAAAATTTTACCATAATTGGTAAGCTTTCGAAACAGATATGCGTTACAAAATGCTTCCTAAATATTTTTTTAAATGAGTGAAAAGAAAACACTCATAAGGAGAAGACACTTTTCTTGTTCTCTCCCACTATGAAACTATTGTGGTGATTCAAGTTTCATAATTTCTCAGTTAAACATACAACTGTAGTTTCAATACAGTCATCTCAGTAGGGATGTGCCCTTAACCTTATTTTTGTCTTGCAGCCACTACTTTGAAAAGTAACCCTTGAAACTGTGAATGTAAATTAATATCACTGCTACCATACTGCCCATTTGGCTTTTGATTAGAGGCAGCACTTTAGGGTAGGGCAATAGGTACTTTCTTTGGTGATTTTTTTAATGATTAAAGTTGCAAAACAAGATTAAAAAAAAAAAGTTAAAATCACAAAAAAATGCTTTAATTTTCTTTATAAAACCTGGGCTTATATCACGCTTTACCAAGAATCCCTTCTTATGACAACCTTCTGTACTTCACTGACAAAAGAAATCCCTGCTATTGTTGTGACAAGAAGATGCCACTCATTGGACTGCTTACAGTGGAATTTGTTCATGAGCTTTGACACAGAATCCGCATGCTGTACAACTGCATAATGCCCACGTTTTCTTATATTTGCTATCTCGTTCAGAATATGTTTCATAGCTCTAAGGTGCCAGTCAGCATGCTAAAACACTGCTTCTTCAGCCTCCTGCTGAACAGAGGGTCCTGCCCAGCCTTGACAGCTGTGGAAATGCCCCCGGAAACCTGCTCCCCCAGTTCTCCTGCCCTTCACTTCTCCTTATCTTTCAGTGGTATGTCCCATGAGTTTTGATCGCTTCTGCAGCTTTGGCTCCTCTGCAGTGTTGAAATGGCTCTCAGCAGCTCTAGCAGCTGTTTCAGGTTGTAATTCGGTAGCACTGATCTGTTAGCTAAAATCTTATCATTTGTGGATGAGATGCTGTCTCCTCCGATTTCTATGAGTTTATTGTCACAGAGCCTGACACAAATTCCCCTCAGTCTAACTCCCTACAAGAGACTTTGAGTTGAGGCAAATATCTTACATTCAAGTTGATCTTAACAGCTTCTGCAGAGTTACTGCAAAACAGATTTCAGTCACTTTCAGTTCTTCGAAACAGCACTGACTGACTGCAGTCTGAGAGGAACTACAGTTCTTTACTAGTCTTTACCATGTATGTATTTTAGCAGCTTCCTCTTATAGTTAAGAATATTTATATATCTAAGAAGTTAATAAAAAAAAAAATCTTTACTTACATAAGCTTATTGCACACAGGTGGCAAAAAGGCAGTTTTGTTTTCTTCTATCCATTTTGTTACATTTACAAGAAGCTCCATGGTCTGCCAGCTAGGAAACTTTTGACAGAGATGTCAGAGTGTGAAGACTGCTCTTCTGTGAGCAAACTGCATGTGACTCCATCCCCAGAGCTCTGGGGATTGGTTGGTAGAAGAGGTGTCTTCAGGCTTGAGTGTCAGGGGGGGACAGGTCCATCAGCCAAAGGTTACCTTGTAAAGAGTGCTAATGCTCCAGCAGCTTAGCTAATGATTGACTAGTGATTTTAAAATATATTTTTTTTTAATTGCAGACTTACTCTGTCCACAGGTCTCTTCACTGCATCAATTCAAGTATGTTACCTCCCTACAGAAATTCCCTCATTACATAGACAAACTGGGAGTTAGGAAAACAGCAAGGCTTGGGCATGCACACCCTTTAAGTCTAATACAGAAACAGGTTGCAAAGCTAAATGCAAGTTGCAAGACGTTACTCAAATTTTATTTACATATATAATAAAAGTTTACCTGTTAAACTATATATAGTTTCTATATAGTTACCTGTGTAACTATATATAGGTGTTTCAGGCTTGATAGTAGAGCCCCATTTCCTTTTCCCACCTCCCCTCAACCTTGTTAGGCTGAATGTCTGGGGCTGTGTATTTGAATATATTAGGATCTTCTTCTGCCAGATAGCAAAAATTAAATTAAAAAAGAATATTTTTTTAAAAATCTATTTATTTGGGGATAAAAAGATCCACAGGTAAATTACAGTTCTGCTTTATTAGTACAATGACAATGGGACTGGCAATAATTTCCTCTGAAATAACCCCAAACTGAGTATTATTTCACAATCCAAAAAATCCACATTATTTATTTAGCACACAAGACTTCTACCATCAGAATGGCTGTGGTGAGGCACCAGTGCATAGCAAAGTTATTAGGCCTGTTTTTGGACCTACAGACATGAACATTTCATTATTTTTTTAACTGTAGGCTGCTGGCACATTATTTAGCTGCGAAGGAAAGAGCTCTTCTATTTAAAATGCACTTTCACTTAGGGGATTGTGACCTAGCCTTGTGGGACCAGCAGAACTGAAGACACTATTTTAATGACCATGGTTTTGTAAAGTTCTACCTTATCATTAGTAAAATGTATTGCAGAGCAGGACTCCATTTGTCAGGCACGAAAACCAAGAGCTTGTACAAAGCCACAGTAGGGAAAACACAGAGATCCTGGAATTGATTGAGCCAAGATTCGTTCATCACAATATTCATGTGCCAGTTCGAACTGCAGGGCTATTGTTCGCAACTCCTGCTCTAATCTCTAGTCTCTGCTTTTTTTCCACTAGGCAGAATACAAGGTACTATTACCTGCAGAGAAAACTATCTCAGTTGCAGGCTGATAAATCCATTTTGTGGCTAGATTGAAATGAGAAAACCTGATAACTAGACCTACTCAGGGAGGAAAAAAAATGAAGTTAACTTCTAAAACTCACCATTAGTATGAAGCTGAGGTTATTATCACAGGCAGCATTTTCTGCAAACTTTTGAAATCAACAGGTCTTGAAAAATGCAGTTAATGGCTTCGTTGTGCATGTAACAGGTATAAGGGAACACTGCTCTCTTTTTTTTTCTTTTTTTTTTCTTTTTTTTTTTTTGGGGGGGTGTGTGTGTGTTTTGTTTTTTTTTTTTTGAGGTGGTCTAAGAAATGGCCTGCATGGCCAGGACCATGAAACCCTATTTCTCTGAAGTGTATTGGAAAGGCAAAGAAAAGAGCCAGCATTGCAGTCTCTGTGAGACTGCAGTAAATAGGTATGTCTCGTGATCTGATTGGGGCCTGGATTTTTCTTGCTAGTCTACTTCACAATGACTCTTCACATCCACCAAAGCTTGTTCCAGCAGCTGGGGTTTCTGCTTTCTCTTTTGGCTCAGATCCTTCCCTTTATGCAAAGGTAAGGACTCAATTGTCAGCTTTTGCTGCCAGAAAAGTGCAAGAGAACTGAAGGTTAAAACTACTATGCAAAAATAATCCATCTTTGCATTGAGGGTGCAGGAAAGAAGTGGTTTTAGGACAGCACCTACTCTAATTTTTCTACTTTCCTTAACCACCAGGTCTACCCAGAGACTTAAATTTACTAGCTGGTGTCCAGCAAGAAGCACATGTTACAAAAAAGCACGTAAGTTAAATACTGTGGTTTTAGTTAGAAGAGGTACCTAGGTTTGTCGGTCAGGATTTTTGTCTATATTACTCTGATATTTTGCCATTTTTCCATTTACTCCCTATAGTAAATTTTTTTCACCCAAAGAACTGATGATAAAGACCTAGAATGTTTTAGAACCCCTGGGAACGGGAGCGGGAAAGAGACCATAAAGCCAGCAAGCATGGATGCTGCCTGCTCCACTATGCCCCTTCTACTCCTGACAGCAAATAGCATTGTGAAAATTGGCTCTTAAGCCTTGCTTTTTTCATACTTAGTACTAAGAAGTATTCTGAAAAATCTTCACCAGGAAAGGTTTGTATTCACCAGCAATTTGAGGACAAAATCCTTTTAGTATCATTTCAACTTTACCTTTCTGTTCCTGTGCAATAGAGAGATTGATTTATCTAAGCTGGTGTTAAAATAAAGGAGTTACACTGAAGTGATAATCTGGAGATGGTGCTAACAGCAGAAAGCAAGTTTCTGTGGCATTGGGACAGCTTTAACTTTTCCTTTTTCTGTTTTTTTTTTTTTTGGGGGGGGTGGGTTTTTTTGTTTTGTTTTTGTTTGTTTTTGTTTATGGTGGGTTTTTTGTTGTTTTTTGTTTGTTTTGTTGGGGTTTTTTTGTTTTATTAAATATTATGAATCATGGAATCACGGAATTGTCAGAGTTGGAAGGGACCTTGTGAGAGACGGACTCTATAATGGCCTTTGATCCAGCGACATCTACTGACCATTCCTGGTGATGCTCTCCTCGCACCCGTGAGAAGATGAGCGAGGTACCAGGCGCATGCGCACAGGACCACAGACTACAGCTCCCAGCAGGCACGGCGGGGCCGGAACCGGAAGAGGAACCGAAAGGCGCGCGCTGTGAACCCCCACTAGCACTCCAGAGATAGTCACTGCCGTGAGTGTATCGCTGCCGAGGCTGCTGTGGAACCGTGGCGTGCCTTTTTCCCTGTGGATGTTGGCGTGTGAGCGTACCAAACGGACTGCTTACCTGGAGTCGTTGGAGAAAGAGGAGGATCCCGACCTGGGATCGGCTTCGGCCGCACCCCGGTGGTGAGACTTGCGAACTTTGGGTCCTGGCACCCCCCATTAATGCTTCTAACATTCACACACACCATACCCTCACTTTCATAATTTCCTATATACACTTAATTTCCTATAAGTCCTAAAGGCTCTCTCCAGGCTTCTTCCCTCCTATCCCTGTCCGGGAATAAGACCAGGGGGAAAGGGGGGGAATCTCTCTATTGTCTTTTGTATAGTGTTCTGTGTATATTGTTAGCTAAAGACTTGCCAAAACCTCGGTGCCTTAAATAAATCTGTTGATTCTTGAGCATTGTTTGTGAGCGTGACAGGGAGTGGTCCTCAGCCCTCAGTCCCCTTTGGAGGGGGTGTGAGTTGTGGCTTTACCCATCGGTCCGTGACAGACCTCTAGAGATCATCTAGTCCAACTCCCCTGCTAAAGCAGGATGGCCCAGAGGACATTCCACAGGGTTGCATCCAGGCGGGTCTTGAATATCTTCAGAGAAGGAGACTCCACAACCTCCCTGGGCAGCCTGTCCCAGTGCTCTGTCACCCTCACTGTAAAGTCTTTCCTCATATTTAAATGGAACTTCCTGTGTTCCAGCTTGTGCCTGTTGCCCCTCGTCCTGGGAGCTGCTGAAGAGAGTCTGGCTGCACCCTCCCTGCATCCACTCTTTAGACACTTGTCGGCATTAATAAGGTCTCCCCTCAGCCTTCTCTTCTCCAGGCTGAAGAGTCCCAGCTCTCTCAGCCTTTCCTCATAAGGGAGATGCTCCAATCCCCCAACCATCTTTGTTGCCCTCCACTGGACTCTCTCCAGTAGTTCCCTGTCTCTCTTGAACTGGGGAGCCCAGAACTGGATGCAGTATTCCAGCTGTGGCCTCACCAGGGCAGAGTAGAGTGGGGGAATGACCTCTTTCGACCTGCTGGCCACACTCTTCCTTATGCACCCCAGCATTCCACTGGCCCTCTTGGCAGCAAGGGCATGTTGCTGGCTCATGGATAATTTACTGTATACCAGGACGCCTGGATCCTTCTCCTTGGAACTGCTTTCCAGGAGGTCCACCCCTAACCTGTATTGGTGAAGAAACGGAAGAAGGAAAAAAAAAAAGATATGACATTTCACCCAGTTGAACATACTTTCTATTTTTGGTGAATTCTGCACTGTTTTTGTTTGTTCTTTGAGAACAAATACAAATGAAGTACTTTTTTAAGAAAACGAAAAAAAAAGAAAACAAACCTTTCTATAGTTGCTGAACACAAAAATTAAAATCAGTAACAAACCTCATACTTGAACCCAAGTACAGTTATGATCACACACACTAATTCATGTGGCCAAATTTCACTACTCTATATAAATATATTCATAAACAAGGGCCTCAATCTCTGTGGGGACAAGCATAAGAATAAAGTGAAACACATAGCACAATAGAAGAGTTAAAGATCCCACAAAAAACTACTAGAACCTTCATTGATATCACTGTTACTTTTATGGGAAGGATGATTAAAATACAAGCAGTAATTATCATTTATATAAACATCTAAACTAGACTCTCTCAGTCCTCTCTCTTGCCTAAGGTGAAACCTGCAATAGTTTGTCTGTATGTTCACAGCTTCAGCTTTGATTCTTCCCCACATCCCTGTATTTGCCCAAAAAGCACTTGTTTGGATGCAATTACATTCACAGCAATCTTTGCATGGTATATGTTTTGGTTTGAGCCAGGGTGAATCTCTTTGCTGATTTTTTTTTCTTTCAGTGAACTTTTTAGCAGCGGCAGTGGACTGATAATAACCAAGGTCACATCTGACTGTCTGCAGCCTCCCCCCCTACAGGGGAGCAGATTAGACCGAAGGCAGGATCAGCAAACCAGAATATTCCCTTTCATAATATTTTCTCTATTTGGCTTTCAGTATAGGTTAAGACATCACGGAAGTCAAGCCTCTCGTTTTCCTTTTCCACTCACTTTTCTGCTTACTGTCGTTTCTATCTCCCTCTCTTTGGCTCTCTCTTTCTTTTCCATTTTTCTTCCCAGCCGACACCCGAGGACCCCGTCCGTGTGCCCGGACCCTCCCCCCTTCAGCTGGGAGTCACCAGGGAGAAGAGTTGCTGTGAGAGTTGCTGGGGGAGGAGGGAGGGGATTGGGTGTTGCACATCCCTTTACAAAGATATATATATTCCCTTATCACTAATAATTAAAATCAATCTGTTTCACTTTTCAACCCAGGAAGCCTCTCTTTCTCATTTTTCTCCCTCTTTCCCTACCTTAGGGGAGTAGGGGGAGGGGGGTGAATCGAGAGTGTTATTGTTACTGGTTCGACTGCCAACTCGGTGCCAAACTGTGACAGTATAGGATATTTTATTTTCTAGTGTAATGGTGTGCTGCTAAGGGTAATGAAGGCAGCTGCCATTTCCTGCTATGCCAGCTAACGCAATGTGATGATGGCTGTGTTTTCTTCAAAAAACTGTTGCTGAGCATGTAATACAACACACATACACTGTGTTGTGCCCATGTATAAATAATGTTAGCCTTTTAGATATATTCAGCATTTTCGTATCAGAGCACCTGATTCCATCCTTTAATTTTAGGAAACCGCAAGCCAAAACCTTCAGTCATTGAAACAAGCAGTTTAGCCCCTGCGTATGTCATGTGTTTGTATCACAGATCCTCTGTAAAGTACTGTAGTGTAGTAAGACAAAGTCAGTCCAGAGGTAGAGTAAACCCTCAATTACCTATACAGGATAAACCCTTGGTGTAGCAAGCAGACTGCAAAGCCCAAGGACTTGCAGCTAGTGATAGTACACGGATAGGAATTTAATTTGCTGATACTACTTAGTTGCGTTTGTCTCTGGAACTCAGCCCGACAGACGGGTGCATTATTTCCCCGCCGATGTGAATTAGCGTGAGGATGAACTTCGCTGACCTGGACGCTAAAGCCTTTTACCAAAAGGCGGTTTGGTTCCGCACGACCCCAGGCCGGGGCCGCGGCCTGTCTGCCTTGCCTCCGGAGTATAGAACCTCGAGCGCCACTTCAGCCCGCAGCAAGCTCGGGGCGGCGGGGCGGGAAGGCGAGCCTTCCCGGCCCCGCTGTCCTCCCGACACAGGTGTCCAGAGCCTGCGCACCGGCCTACCGGCCGCACGCCGCGCTCCTTCCTGTGCCCCGCCCTGCCCGGCGGAGGGGGCCGGGCTCTCCCCCCCCGCCGCGGCCCGCCGCACCACACGCCGTGCCTACGGCCGCTCGCCGGGCGGCGAGGCAGGCGGGGAGAGGGTTTTGTCCCGGGCACCGCAGCCGCTCTCCTTCTCGTGCTTGGGGAGGTCGGCCTCCCCGAATGGCGCAGCGTACGCCGACCCCTTGCTCCCCTCCCCGCGGCGCTGTTAACGGCCGTTAACAACGAAAGCGCGGCCTCCGGCAGAAATCCGGGACGGCCTAGGGCCGGTGCCCAGCGCCGGTGCCCAGGGCGGGTGTAGCTCACGCCCGTCACCCTTCTGGGCAGGACCTTGATAAAGCGTTCGGAAGAGCCTACTGTCAGGGCTCCAGTGGCGCAATCGGTTAGCGCGCGGTACTTATACAGCAGTACTAAAGCCGAGCAATGCCGAGGTTGTGAGTTCGAGCCTCACCTGGAGCACAGAGATTTTTTTGGGGAAATACAGGGTTTTTTGGGACTCGGCCGCGCTCCGGAGGAAGAAAGAAAAAAAAAAAAAAAATTGTACGGAAAAATTAAGGAGCCGTGACGGCAGCGTGAGGCCGTGCAGCGTGCCGGCCCGCGGCGCTGTCGTGGGTTTTGGTGTGCTGGGGCGGTGGGCTGCGCCACCCCTGAGGAGAGCCTGGTGGTGGTGACAGCGGGACACAGAGGGAACACTTGTATGAGGCTTTTTATTGCCAAGGTTTGCATTTATATGATTGGTTGTAGCGGTAGGGGCTTACATATTGGTGTAAGTTTGGTGTGTTCAGAGTGGCTTGTTAGTGTGGCATAGCTAATGTTTTTCTGGTAAGAAGTGCTTGTGTGAACGTGCAGGAAATAAAGGTTATTTTATACACTCTGTTGTTTAATACAGACTGCAAATAAATACTAACTGGTGTGGTCACTACAACTGAAGTGTAACAAAATCTCCCCTCTTACTTTGCCTCCCTCGGCAGTAACAGTCTTTGTAACTGCTCATTACCTTGGTAATGCTTCCCAAATGTGTGGGCCAGAGCAGGAAGATACATAATTCAAATAATTTCAGATTTCACAACCTGAGCGGCAGCAGGGCCACGGGAAAAGGGCAGCTTCCCGAAAGAGAATGCTGGGAAGCCGAGATCTTGTGAACACCTTTATGTTAACATCTAGTCTACTGCTTTCACAGTGCAATTTATATAAAAAGGTCAGTCAGACCCTCAAGATGATGCAGCCAGAGGCACCTTTATTTCCAAAATCAGCCCAGAGCTTATATTGTGGGCATTAATTTCCTGAAGAGTCACTTCAAGGTTTTTAATCACCACTTTCCCTATTTATAGTTACTGCTTTGTCCCCTCTGAATTTTGCATTAATTTCATCATTGATTTCAGTGACAGTGTGATCTTGCCTCAAGCATGAACCATATCACTATAATGAAGTCTAAATCAACTGGAGAGATTTGTAATATACCAAAGGGTAAATAAAATTCATCCTTTGCTTACAGTAGTGAGGTTTGTTTTTTCTCCTTCATGGAGGAGTGCCATGTCCCAGTGCTCAGGAATAAATTTGTACTTACATGAGTGCTTAGGTATGGATGAGTATTTGCAGAAATACTGGAATTACTGAAAAAGGAAAACACTAATTCTGTGTAACTGAAAGAAAAACCAGAAAACTAGCAGAGGGAGAAGAACTCCATTCCCCCAGACATTAACCATTTTTTCCAGAAACTGAGCAGGAATGGTGCTGCTCGCTCCTCCCTCACCCCCTTCCCCTGTGTGCTCACCAAGGAGGAACCACTAGTTTTGTATTTGAGGCCTTGCTCTGGTGTGCTGGGGGCGTGTGACTGTACAATTTTTGCCAGATACCAGGTGCATGAAGCAGATATTCGATGTGTTCACAGCTTTTTTGGTACTTGCCTCTGTGGTGCCAGAGGGCAGCCAGGACAGGCAGCGAGAGTTGAACGGTGCTGTGGCCTTCTACACTAGACCTCCTTCATTCCCTTGGCTTTTACTCTCTCTCCACGATGATTTTTGCCTTGCCTCTGGGAAAAACAAAAAAAACCAGTAAAGCCAAATCACCATGTGAAGTGACACTTGTTTGCGTTCCTTTAGTAGAGGCCTTATTTCCTGATTGCCTGACAACTGAGGGAAGCATTCTGAGACAGGGATTTAATACTGAAAATAATGGTAAATCAGGACAATTTACGTGATTTACTAGAAATCCCTGTGCAACAGAAGAATGTTATTTATCAAATGTGTATTTACAAAATAAAGTGAACTTTTGCTAAAGCACAAGGGCTTCCTGAAGGAGGCAGGGCTGTGAAATAAGATGGAACAAGCCCCTCTGGAGGGGTGCAGCTCATTTTGGCTTGGCCATTGGCACCTGGGCAGGGGCAGTCCTGGGACCTCCTGTGGTCCCATGGAGGTGCTGCTGCTGGGCTGGGGCTACTGCTGGGGAGGTCTTGCAGAGCCTAGAGAGGAATGGTGCCATGTTGGAGCTGAGGTTGCTGAGTCTGCGTTATTTTCTTTACTGGTGAGCTGCTGTGGGGAGGAGGTGAGTCTGGGTGTCCCTGGTAGGAGTGGCTGTGCTGGGGAGGAGGAGGCTTGGGCCTTGGCAGAGTTTCTCCAGGGTGCCCAAGGAGCCTGTCCTTTCGTGGTGCTGAGCTGGGGCAGCCATGGCACTGCTGTTGTGGCCTTGCCAGCCCTGACAGGGTGAGGTGTGGACTGCCCTGTTGCTTGCAGCTTTTTGCAGCTTTTTTCCTGAAAATTAGGTGTCCTACAGGCATATGAAAAGAAAGTGTATGTTTTTGTTTACAATAAGGTGTATTTTTGTTGGGCTTTTTGGTCCTGAGTTGTTGGTTAACGCTAGTTGACAGTTGCTTAGATATATTAATGTGTATATTTACAAATGTTTGTATATTGATATATCTATGTGTAAAGATACTTTTACACCATTATGGGAGAGCTCCCAATATCTGTGTGCGAGGGCTATCTTATTTTTCAAATCTTTAATGTATGCATATGATGTTTTTAGAAAACACCTGTGCGTGAGTGATGCAGAGTGCCAGCTGTATGTATCTGATCTAGGAGAGCTAATCCCTCTTTCCTCCTCCCACCTCATCCCCATATAATCATCTCGTTCACTTGTGCCTCATATTCCTTTTGAAAACCAACTTCCAGAGCTTTTCTTCCTTTCCCCTGCCTGGTGTTCACTTCTGTCCTCACTGGTGGTTGCTGGGGAGCCCCGGATTCAGCCTGGGGGCTGCTGTCAAGTTGGTGAGGGGCTTGGGCAGGCCATGGGTACTCCTGGAAGTACCCTCGGGAGGAAAAGTTTCCCCATGGTGAGTCTTCCATGCTGCCTGGTTTATCTAGGGGCATGCCTCTTTCAGTTTATGCCATGGTCTTTATTTCTCCATTAATTTGTGTGGTGTGGATGGCAGGCCTGTATCTCCCCAGCTCCTCAGAAATACTTCCAGGGTCCCTTTAAAACAGGTGCCTGCTCTTAACACTTGTGTTGCTCTTCACTAATGTTGAGTATGGACTATTTGCACTCTACAGGCTTATTCTGGCTGCTCTGAGTACCCACTGACTGTGGAAAGAAAGAGGAATCACAAATGCAGATAAACTTTACATGCCTGTTGCTGATTGCTGGAGTGAGAAGTTACAAACATCTAGCTATTGCCTGGTTCTGGAGAAGTAATAGTAATAAGGTTAGGGAGTAGGCTTTGTGTTTATCCCTTTATCCCTGAAAGATCTTGCTCAAACAGGGAGTCTCACTGGAATGGGAGATACAGGATCTATGAGAAGTAAAGACAGGTATGTGCAGGATAGCCCTTGCTGGTGTCTGTATCTAAACGGGGCAACTTTTGTTTCTGGTATGTAAGTACAGTTTTGGTGTATGTGATGCTCTTAAGGGTTTGCCTAACTTAAGTGTATTGGAAAGTGTCAGTCAGGAACTTCCTATAATATTGGGACTTGCATATCCTCAAAAATGTCTATAAAAGCTTATGACTTTGATTAACCTGATCTAGTAGGAGGTATCCCTGCCCATGTAGGGGGGTTGGATCTGTAAGGTCCCTTCCAACTCAAACCATTATTTGATTTGTCATAGGCCCACCTAATTGTTTTGAAACCGAAATAATAAATATTTTTAGTCCTAACTTTAAAGATAATACAGGCAATGGAACCTGCTCTTCATATTTTTTCCAATAGATGGCACTGTGGTCCCACAAAGCGAAAAAGAAAAAGCAAACCAAAGCGTTCCCAGACATCCTAAAAATAGAAATCACTTGCCAAATGCTCCGTTGTACACAACAGAGAACAATAGGCAAAAATTCCAAGGGTTGGTTAGAAAACAAAGTCTACTGGAGGTATAGATGCGTTTGTTTTTTGTTTTGGGTTCCCCCCCGCCCTTTGTATGTAACATCTTGAGGACCTTTCTGAGATTAAAATCTATTGATTAGTTGTGTTCGGAGTAACAGAGGTGGTTGGTGTGTATCACGTTTTTTAGATCTGTATGAATTCAGTACTGTGTCAAAGTGCCAGCATAACAGGCCCAGCTTAGATTCTCCTGAACGATTTCTTTTTAAGGATGGCTGGTGCTAGAGGCTTTCATGCAGTGCTGCTTCATATCTAGGCAGCTGCTTCCGACTGAGGGTGCCCATGCTACAGAGGTTATTAAGCTTGGAAGCAGCAGCTGGGAAGACAGGAGCAAAATATAGGTGCTTGCAAACCGTGGGGAAGGACTTCTTTAAACCAAATAGAAACATGCTGCTTTTCATGGAGGAAAGATAATGTAAGGGCAGGGGGTGGAGGGAGTGAGATCGAAACATGGAAGGCTCCTTGGTGGAAACAAGGGCTGGAAAGATGAAGGGAATAGTTGTGCTCAAACAGGCTGACAGAGGTTGAGAAGTGATAAGAACTTGAAAGGTCAGTGGAAAAGCATGCTTAGGAAGAGAAATAATTTGTGCAGTTGCTCTCTGAAACCAGGGCAGTGTATGTTACAAGGTGAGAACAAGAACAAAAGAGAAAGGGGAGGGAGACAAAGAAAAGGAGGAGGGAACAGAGGGAGCAGGTAGAAGAACATAGGTAAAGAAGCTTTTTTTAAAAAAAAAAAATAAATGGGCCGTCTGGCTATAGCCATATGAATGTGCTGCCTGGGGCAGTGAAAAACAAATGAGTATGTGTTAGCCAGTCAAGCCAACCTAAGATAGGGTTGCTGTAGAAAGCAAATTGGCCTGTATATTTTGCTTGAGCAAAGGGTGATCTCAAGAGGCAGGTTGTTGTTTTTTTTTTTTTCTCTGTGTGTTTTTAGTGGTTACTTTACTGTGGCAATGTAAGAGATCCCTTGGTCTCTCTAGGGATTGAAGCTGGTGTTGGGAGGGCTAGAGAGCTCAGCTTTCTGGTTTGGAAAAGGAAGGAAATGGACAATCAGTTTTGGATTTTGTGCACATTTAATTTTCTTGCTTTTGCTGAGTTTGCTGTGTTATGCTCTGCTTTTAAGGTGGAAAAAGACTTTTGGTTTCTCCAAATACTTTTGGTGCAGCCTAAGTATTTGAAACCTTGGACAAGACTCAAAATCCAGCAAAACAAACTAAGCCAGACTGAGACAGAGAACAAGCTGGGAAGTGGCTGAAATGGCAGGGGATAGTCAGTCTGTAATTAAGAATTTTGGAGTAGGGATGCTCCCTTGAAGGAAGCAATTGAGCCTATACTGCCTGCTTCAGTTGAGAGATCTTTATATATGGGGTAGCAGATTTATGGTAGAGCTAAGAAATAATTCCAGAAAATTTACTGTGAAATTATACATACGAAGATTGTGGGGGAGGATAAAGCAACAATTTTAAAACATTTGTCTTCTGAAAAGACTGTATAAAATTCTTAAGAGGCAATTGTGATGCAGGTCATGCGACTATATGGTGTAACTTAGAGACTTGGATGTTTTCTAGTTTTGTGAAGACAGGATGTCAATTATAAGCATGAACATGAAAATTATTTGCAAGGTCTCAGTTGATTTCACTGCTTGCATTTATTTTCCTTGTATTCTACACAATGAAATGGGGATGAGAGTTGGTTAACTATACACCTTAATTTTAAGCACTACTTACATGTAGTTTAAAGAAAGCTATATATCTGTCTTTAAGGAAAGTCGCATCAGACTTGAGCCAGCACATATGAAGGCTGTTTAATATTAGAAAGCTGTTAATGCCAGTTTCTGTAGCTTTGTCAGTGAGCTGCATCCTGGGAAATGGCTTTGTCACTTGCAAATCTCATACATTGTTGCAGCAAGCTGAAGATGTCTTAGCAGTGAAAATATGCCTACCTCACTTAGGGTTTTGGGGAGTTTTGCAGGAATTAGATGCTGCATTTGAGGTGCTTTCAGCCAAGGGGAGTGGAGCATCTCTGTATTAAGTAACCAGATCTAGGGTAGGGGACTTACTCTTTTGTGTGGTCTGGGTGGCTTTGCCTCTCTCTCCACTGATCTTGCTTCTGCCCCACCTTCCACTTCATGGAGGGGATCAGTCTTATTAGAACGTTGACTTTAGGCTGGCACTGTTTTAGGGAAGGCAGGAAAAACCCATTCAGATGCTTCCCTCCCCACCTGCATTTCTGCATGCTCCCAACTGCCTCCTGAGGGGTTCAGCTTGTCTTGCACTTTGGTCAAGTAGGTTTCCCACTGCAGTGTGAGGTTCACAGCAGTCACCTTGCCTCAGTGCAGATGCAAATGCTTTCCTGTAAATCCCTGTGGAGCAGCAGGAGGTGCTGCACTTCTTAAGGTGGCTAAGGGAGGGCTGTGTGGCCACGGATGGCTGTAGGGTGATACCTGCTTGGGCCAACTTGGTGGCAGAGTCCTCTCTCGGATCTAGCCCTAACACCTCGGGAGCACTTGTTCCTTCTTGAGGCTTGCAAAATCAACTAAGCTTGGTGGCTGTGTCTCACTGAAATCAATGCCAGTAAAAAAATGTCTATATTGAGATCTGTTGAGATTTATAGGTGCTTGCATATGTATTTAAGACCCTAATAAATTTGAAAATTTGACTGCTAATACTGAAGTGTTTGCAAGGACTGTAGTGGCCAACAACTGTTTAAAATACTGCTGTGACTGATGGGTGTATCTCATTGTGTCTGTCATTCTCATTTGCCTATTCTGTGCCTGCAGTATAACCTAGTCAAAAAAACACCATTTATTATGGTAAAGGAAGGGTTTGGTGTGGCTGTGTTATTATTTCTTAAGCTGTTAACATATAATATCTTTGAAAATCCAGTTTCGTCCTGAGTTGGAGACTAGTGTTTGATTTGGGGTACTAGGATTGTTATGGTGTGTCCTTGTATTTGAAGACAAATTTGTAAATACAGGTGTGAGGGTTTTTCCCCTCACTAAGGGAAAAATTGTCTCCCATAAAGAACTATTCACCTAGTAAAGGAGACAGGACTGCACCAGGACAAGCCTGGGCAAGCCTTAGACCAAGGCTGCTGCTAAGCCCTGGATGGGACTCTTGCAGCTGGCTGGGTAGCTATCTGATTGGCTGGAACTATATGTAAATGAACGGATTCAAAAGATGCGCCAAATCAGAAGGCTCCTAGGGGCTATAAAGAGACCGCTCGCGGGAGCTCTCTCGCTTTTCGCCGCTGGACCTCCCTGCCGCCCTACTGCCTCGCTGCCGCCCTACTGCCTCGCTGCCGCCTCGCTGCCCTGCCGCCTCGCTGCCCTGCCGCCTACCTGCACCCGTCTGTGCCGAGGAGAGGTAAAGAGCCACGGATCTCGGCTACGGAGGCTAGGTCTCCACCCGAGAATCCAAAAAGGGGAAGCTTGAAGAACTATAAAGCTACTACTCGAGAGCCAGGCTTAAAGCAGGAGCGCTAAGCTCAGTATCTGCTAGCCCCACTGCCTCGAGAGCACCTAAAAGAACAGTGAATCTCCCCAAAGGCGCTCTCTCTCTCCCTCCTCCCGTCGGGGAAGACGCCCGCAGCCTGCTGTCTGCCGCGAGCCGCTTCGCTATAGCGCAGCCCGCAGCCTTAAAGCCGCCGCTACAGCTGCCGTGAAGCCTACAGCCTGCCGCCGCACCCAGAGCCGCTGCTGCCTTTGCTGTAAAGCCGCAGACCGCCACGTGGAAGCCGCCATCTTGAAGCCGCAGACCGCCACGTGGAAGCCGCCATCTTGAAGCCGCAGACCGCCACGTGGAAGCCGCCATCTTGAAGCCACAGACCGCCACGTGGAAGCCGCCATCTTAAAGTTACAGACCGCTTTGTGCAGCTTGCCGAGACTGTAAGATTTAATAATATTTCTTTTTCTGTCATTAACCGTAATCTTTCCCCGGGGTAAACCCACAAACGGCCCTCACTTCCACGCACAACGTCGACCCTATTGAGAGGGAAACCGCGTCACGCTATACCAGCCCCCTCTATCATAAGTTTTCTTTCTTCAATCTAAACTCCCACACACATACTCATACACACCCCTTGCATCCCACCTTCTAAATTTACCTCCTACACATTTGTAACTCCATTCAAACAGTTAAAACATATAAAATATAACTCGGTGTCTGGTCTTCATTGCGTGTGGACGTGTGTGCTCTCCTATTTAGGGCTTCTGGTATATCATACATTGGCGTCATCGCCATCCCCAAAATCAGGGGCGAATCCTAAATATATAAGGGCTAACCGCTCGAGCCCATCCGAGTCCAAGTCACCACTTGGACCGGGACAACAGGTGTCTTTAGGTTCCTAATAACCGTAACCCTTTGACACGATTCTTACAACAAATTTTCAGAGCTGTCTAGGGATGTTTGCCTGACACTGATGTTTGTCTGCTTGCTTCTAAGCATCTGGATGTTGTAAAGGATATCTAGCAAACAGACCTCTTATTGCATGTGTAATGTATTTGAAGTATTTTAGCAGGAGTCGCCCCTGTCATCTAATTACCTCTGCTAGTGAAAGCCAAACTGTCAAGGAATCAAGATTGAGGTGACTGTTTTTGAAATGTAGTATTAATGTATAATACAAATGGGTGCATTTTCATTGATGTCAGTGAACTTGTTTCATGTTCCTTAAAGAGGATAAAGGTTGGCCCAAAGTAATGGGAAGCTTATGTCTGGCTGCAAGGAAACTGGGAAATTCACGCGGCTTTAAAGTATGACCTGCTGCAGTATTCCGTATGTGTGATTTTTGGCATGATTTAGCAGTAAATACTAGTTCAAAACAGAAGTACAAATTATAAGGTAAATAATTGAGGCCAAAGAGAGGTCTCCTGCTTATGCATACATAGTAAAGGAAGCAGAACCACAAAATACAACTGCTGGGAAGAACAGCAGCAGCTTGGAAACATTCACTGCTAAAACTGTGGAAATGATCCTCCTCCTGGATGACACCTGAAATCAGAGGAGCATAATCATCACCTTTGTATGTATTTGTGTGCCAGGAAATCGTGTGAAGACTGCTGCGCTTGGCAGGCGTCATTTTAGAGGGGACTTTCTGTTCTGTGGCCGCTGGGTTGGAGGACATGATCAGTAGAGTACTCCTTTGGTAGATGATCTAAGAAATATGACTTGACTTTTAAAGTACTTTTTTTTTTTTTTTTGTGGTCGTTGGGTTAGATGCATCATCCAGTGGAAGAAGAGTACTTCTTTCTACTGACTTGTTTTTCTTGTCTTTCAATTTGCATTTTATTTAGGATTTGAATAGATTCCTTTGGCTGCTGACATGGGGCAGTGCTTGTCTCCTACTCTATACATAGCAAGCCACCTAAGCAGTGCCATTTGATAGAATAATTTTTTTACCTTGTGGCAAAAAAACAGAGCCAAGGTAGTCCCAACAAATGTTTGCCTAGAACTGTGGCTGAGTGATATGGCTTTCATTTGCTTCATCTGGAATGAGCAGAGCCTTCAGAAATAAGCAGGTGCCTTCTATAAGAGAGGTACAAATTAAGGCAAATAGCAGAATGAACCACTAGCACAGTAGATTCTCTAGCTTGGGTATCTTTTTTTAGTAGTTTTTGGAGCTTAGATTGCCTTGGCTTAATGCATACCAGGCTTTTCCCAACAGGGAGGGGTGTTACTGGTGTGTGACCTCTGTAGAGTTAGGATTTGAGGACAGCTAGCAGCATTGATCAGATGTGACCCGTGGTGAGCTGCTGCTTCAAGACTGCTTCCTTGTGCAGTGTGATAATTGGAAAACTACAATTCCTTGATGTCTCCAGTGAATGCTGGTTTGAAATACAAATTGGACTGTATTTAATTTTTATATGGAATATTTCTACTTATTAAGTTGTTTGTTTTCTCTGGAAGCTAATCCGTGGGATAATGGGGTGAAAATTCCTCTAACTTACTCCATCAAATGACCGTTGGACAAAATAAGAAAGTGGGGTTTAAGGGTCATTTTTGAAAGTAACTTAGACCAGAAGTTTCCAATAACAATTGGGGTTTGGATACAGTTGAAATAAGAACAACACATCTAAATTCAATCATGCTTGCGATGGCTAAGTAATAATCTTAGGGTAGATGTGAACAATAAGCGCTGGAGACTAACAAGCGATATCCGGAAAGAAAATTATGACTGATACAGACAAACTTGGGGAAAAAAACTGGTACTGATTACAAGCTATGAAAGTGCTGGTCTTAGCTGTCCCACTCAATAAATAATCCTGAAGGGGTATTAGCAGCATTAGTAGTAGCAGCATTTAGCCATCTGGCTTGACTTTGGGAGGTTTAAAAAAAAATAAAAAAACCCCCACTGTTAGTGGAACTGCATGCATTGAAATCATAAGAGAACTTGGCCCTGCCTTTTCATGTTTCAGTTCTTTGTGTGCTGTACATCCTGCACTTGGATCTCCTGTGTTTGTTTGATTTGATAGGGCAGGTATTCTTGATGTTCATGGACTGCTGGTGGTCCATGAAGTCCTAGTTAGTGGTCAGTTCAAGTTACCATGCATCAGTATAACTATACTGGTGGTCTGAAAGAAACCTTGAGGTGTCTTCAGGCCCATGAACCTTTTGTGCTGTAGCATTGGTGGCTGCAACTTCAAGCTTGTGTTACCCATTGCAATGTGGACAGAAAAAAAAAAAAGCTGTTTGTCTCTTGTGTAATCAAATCTACTGTCTTTACTGTTTCCTTAGCTTGGAATTGTAAACATGAGTGGTGATCTGGCAAAAATGCGTCTTGCTCATTCTTTACTGAGTGGGCATTGATGAGCTACGCTGAGTAAATGAGTCTTTGCTGTTAGCTTAGTGTTGTTGTGACTGCATTTCCCACACAATCTGTTTGTCTTGTTTTACTGCTAACTCTTTTCATCTTGTGTCTGTGTTAAACGACGTAACCTTCACAAATTTTCAACTTTAGTGTAAAATGTCAGCTTACTACATCTAATATTTTTGACTGACATTTAATTTTTTTCCTAAAATTTGGCTTTCTTCATCCTGTAAGAAAATGAAGCTAATGATAAATATTTTAATCTCTGAGAAAAGGCTTTTTTTGACTTTTCTTTGTGCTACTGCTGGAACTAAAACTGCCTTGAAATATGTACTTGGTGTTGGTATGAGATTCATACCATAATCAAACTGACAGACCTCAATGGAACACTCACAAGTTTATGCTTGGAATTAAGTCCAGTAAAATGCTTCTGGGATCTCCTAGTAATTTCCTTTTATCAATGTAAGTGATGCAGCATGAATCCATCATAATTACTGTGGAGCTGCACCAAATTAGATGGTATGATTGAGGCTGAATTTTTCCAAAGGATTTTTTGAAGAAATGAGAGACGGTAACAAAGAGCAGGCTGTGTAACACTGATCATTTGATGAGTTTGTTTAACCTTCTGCATACAGAAGAGACCTGTTTCTTCTGTTCAGTGTTCCTCATTAGATTGCTTACAATCTGTTCAAAGTGATTATCTACTACTATTCTAATACAGTAGTGGTATAATAATTCTCTTCTTGTTTACTTCAGTGCAAGGCATAGACAAATCAGGCTTCTACTGTTAAGCATCTGTACGTGGTAAAGCCATGCATGACTAGACTTGGTGCAGTGCCTCACATACTTGATTGGTTTCCACTGATACAAATTGAGGTCCATGTTCACCCAGCTAAACTGAGTTCTTTCAGATCTGTACTGGTAATATGGGAACAGAAATGTCTGGTGTGTGCTTCAAGTGTTGCATTAGGATAAAACTCTAGGCTCATTTATCTGGTAAGTGCCAGTTGAATAGTAGAGGACAGGGCATGAATGTCAGACTGCTCCATGGGTAATGGATGCATGAGACAGACCATTCTACCTGACAGCTCTGTATGCATACCTAAAGTTGGGTACCTCACCTAATCTAGGTTGCGGTGCTTTCACATGAGTTCCTTTTTTGTTTTTGTTTTTTTTTTTGTTTTTGTTTTTGTTTTTTTTTTTTGTTGTTGGTTTTTTTTTTGTTTTTTTTGTTTTTTTTTTTTTTTTTTTTTTTTTCTTTCTTCTTAGTGGCATTTGCTGGGTGAACAGCTTTAGTTTGGCCCACAGATGAAAAATGTCTTGAACTGGATATGAATTTTTGCAGTTACAGCAGGCCACATCCATCACTTAGAAGAAAGGACAACTCATTATTCCATGACTAGATGTGGGGAAATGAAAAATCAACTCAAAATATGGACTCCTAAGTTTTTCAACAAGCCTACCACCCTTAGGTGCAGCCTTGGTAACTGGAACAGCAGCCTAAGCTGCTAGAAGGGATGGTGTCCACCCTGATGTGCAGCTTTCCTTTGTGCATAGCCAGGTCCTATTCCAGAGGTGACACTATGCATGAAACATTACTTTTGGAGCCCACTGCAAGGGGGAACCTTCTGCAAGGCTACAGTGCTGCACTGTACGCAACACCTGGAAATGTGGGTTATTAAACAAGTGTTGTGTGGCCATCCCATTAGAGGGAAGTAGAGCTACTGTACTTGGGTACAGTTGACCTTGTATTTGTATGCACAAATACTTAATCCAAAAATATTTGTTACTTTTCCTCAAATTGATCATGCTTAATAGGTCTAAATAGCTTTGAATGTACAAAAGCCTGTAGCTGAATCTTTAGAAATAGTAACTAGACCACTAAGACAGTTTTCAGCAGATGGCAGCATTGCACTATGTAACTTCGTTTTTCCAGCAGTAGTTTTGCAATTTAGGCTGGTAGAAGACTGTCAGCTAAGAGGTAATCCAAAACCACTTCTAAAATGTTTTGAAATACAGGTCTTAGTAGATTATCATAAATGCGTATTGTTTCAGACTCAGGGCTTTCATATGGAAAATACAACTGTGCTGTGTAAGAACATACTAAAAAGCAATGCAAGTACGCCTAAATCTTTTATGTTAACTCTTTAATTGCTTTGAGACACAAGAAGGCTGTTTGATAAAAGTGTTCTTATTTGTAAAAATCTTAGCAAATCACTTAAAGACGCAAGAGTTTAAACTGGAACCATGTGTGTAGAGCTGTAAGTGGCTTCCTGCATATTATGTTTTTAAGACTACAACACTCCCCCATTCCTTCTTCAGAAAAAAACAACTGGCTTTCCTAGTCCTTTTTGTACTGTACCTTTTGAACAACATGCAGACTGATCATCAGAGTTTGTAACCAGCCAGCTGTACAAATGGAGATACCCTTGTTAAAGTTATCAACTGTCTGACAGTGTTCAAAGGTTCAGATGCAATAGTTAATTTTTGTCTGTGAGAACTCAGTTAAGAATATTGCATTGTATATAAAGCATGTGCTCGATTGCACATTCAATCTGGTCAGTTTATAGCAACTATGGCAAAATCGTGAGGTTCTCCCCTGCCCTGCCTCACTTCTCTTATTGATTTATGGGAGTTCCAGTAAGATAGTGAAAGAAATGAAAGCTCTTCCTGCTACTAAATATAAGGGCTGACTTCAGAGACTTCTTCAGAATAAAACCTTCTAGTTCCAGATAGACATCTGTCTATCTGTACATCTGTCTATGATGTACTGCTATATACATAATCCTAAACTGCGTAAGAGATGTCATGTTTCGTGTTTTCTCTTACAGGGAGTATAAGGCTATTTTTAGGTTTGGCACAAGATGCACTTTGAGAGTACTGCATTACAACCAGCTAGCACTGATGTAAATGGCAACACAAAACACAAGGCAATAATAAATGGAATCTAGGTCAACCATTGCAGCCATTCAGAACCGTTTTGAAAAACGTATTTCCTTTGCAGATTGTGCCCCTGAAACTGTTGGGTAGAAACAAGTATATTGATACCAAATTAGCAGTCACCTTAAGAAGCTTTATGCACCTATTTCAGTCAGAGTTTGGCTTCAAAATGAATGAAGAAACTTTCATCCTTTCCCTCTCCTTTCTTCCTGCAGGACAAAATTATAATGTAAGTAAAACCAAAGTTCAGGCTGAATTATTTGGGTTACACTCAGTACAATTCTGCCTTTTGTCACACAAGTGAACCACAGTAAAAATTTTGAATTACTCTTTTTTTTTTTTTCAGTCAAAGTAGAATACTGCAGGTGCCAGACTATTTTGCTGAGATTAATAGTTTTTAAGCCAATAAACTGTCACAATGCGACCATATCAGTATTCTGGAAATGCAAATTTCACCTGAATGGGAGAATTTCAGGAATTTCAACAGCATGGGACTTGGTATTTTGAACTGAGAAGGCTCCTCATAATAGTCACATCCTCAACATGGTCTGGTGGTTACAGCAGTCTAATACACACTTTTTTCTTCCTTTTTTTTCCCCCCTCAAACCGCATAAAGGCATTAGTAAATGAAAGTTGTGTGTTTAGTAGTAGAAATCTGTGGCAAGGGGCTTTTTGGCCTACCTGGATTTCCACTGCAACTTAAGCAGAGTAATAAGAATTGGAATTAGTTTCCTGTCTTTATCAGTGGTTGAATGGAACTTACATAAGCCTGTTTAAAGCAAAACAAAGACAAACTTGGTTAATATTGCAGGAGGAAGTACTTTGAAAAGATTACCGAACTTAATATTTTCTCCTTTAAAGGTGCATTGAGAGACTGGGTTTCACTGTCCTGTGTGCATATGCTGTGAAAAGGTATTATCATCTTTCATCTTGGTCACATTTTAAAGCTTTGGCATGAAGCTTCTGGATACTCTGAGTATAGTCATCCTTTCCTTTCTGCTCTCTACAGTTAAAGACATAGTGTTGTATTCTCATGCAAGGAAGAAACATGTGCTTTATAAAAAGTGGTGTTTTTTCTCTTGTGTAGTAACATCCCCCTTCCCCAAAGCGAGGGGCAAGGGGGTGGGAGGGCTGGGGAGAGTGCTGGAGGGAAGCTCTTGACTGTATCTGCCATTTCAAAGATCTTGCAAAAAGTCAAGTTAATGTCAGAAGGTTTTTTTGTCTTTGAATTAAATCAGTCCATCTCTGAGAAGTCTGTTTCTGGAACAGCATTCAGATACAATTTCAGAGTGTTGCACAAAATATAAGACACAAACACTCTTAAAACAAACAAACAGACAAAAAACCACAAAAATACCCAACAACCAACCAAACAGTAAGAAGACAACAAACCAAATAAACACCCCAACCAACCACAGAAGTCACGTCTCACTTTGAGAGACTTGTCCTTCCAGCTATGTGGACTCTCGTCCTTTGCTGTGTTGGAATGAGCAGTTCTGGGGAGGGCAGCTACTTTGGGTGGCTTCTGCTGCTGGAATTTTGTCTGGAAAAATATCTTCTGCTGTATATTCCTCTCATTTTGCAACAGCATTTTGTATGCAGAAAAGTTGCACCACAGTAGCAATAGGCTTAATGGTGCATTAATCCTGGTGTCCCTTCAGTAACACTGTAGTGTGTATCCTAAATTTGAGATTAAAATCTTAAAATAATTTTCCTTATCTGTAATATGCATGTCTCTGTGCTTTTTCAGGATTGAATAACACACCTGCTTCTGGTCTGTTTGAAATGACCATGTTTTCGTATTTTAATTAAATCCTGGATTTTGCGAGTCTGGCCTTCCAGAGGATATTTTCAACTGCTGAAGTAATCTGGTTTATCTTTAAGATACTGAGCAACACTTACTGTGCAAATGAGTGGAATGTGTGGATATCTAGCAGTTCCCCAAGTCACCATTGCAGTTGACGTGGTTAATGTAGTAATTAAGAACTGATCCGGATGACTTTTGATGATACTCATCATACAGTGAGGGAAGTTCTGGTTGTGTAACTGAGTGTAGAATATTCAGCATTACTGAGAGTTGTGTACTCGGTATGACAGCAGATGCTATCTTAAATAGGCCTAATGAATTAATTTGTGGGTTGTTGTTATTTATTTTTGTTTTTTTCATAGGAAATAAGCCTGCAGTTTTGAAGGCAATGAGTTTGATCTTTGCTAAATATCTTCTTTCTTGGTCGATTAGATGTCATTGTTGCCTACATTTCCTGAATACAAAAGAAGTGTTCTTCATTTACATGTTCAAGAAAACAGAATAAAAGATGTTTTTGCATGTGTTACAGCTTCATAATAGTTATTTGCATATTGTATACTTTTTAGAAGGAACCTATTCAAATAGCTGTGTAAACTATTCAGAAAGACTCCACTGGGCTCTGTTTTCTTTTAAAGAGCAGATAATTTAAGAATTGTTTCTTTTTAAGGGATTAACAGCTTTAAGAAAGTGCTTTCTGAAGAGTTGCTTTTGTTTTCAAAGTCGGACAAAGTCGGCTAGCACACAGGCTTTCAAAGCATCTCAGTCCTGGTATATTTTGGAACTTGGCTAAAGAAACGATTTCCTGACCTATATAGCCAACATTTCTCCTCCTGAGTAAGACTTTAAAAAGCCTGCTAGGAGGACTCTCTCCAGCGTTTGGAGGAAAAAAAAGAAGAGTTCCTTATAGCTACTAAACCCATGGATTGAGCTGATAATTTTACATATGTTTAACATGCTGGAATTGGACAAATATGTTCACAAAAATCAAAATCTGTTTTATCTTTCCAGAGAGAGTAAACCATATAGTGTTCTGGGATTTGTTTTTTTGGTGGTGTGTTTGACAAGAACTGTTTAAGAACACAAGGAGGAAAGACGAGGTTACGTCTCAGTAGTTGGACTGGTACAGCTGGTAAATGCAGCCAGGCTTTCAGGTTCCCATAGGCTGGGTGCCTGCATGTGTGCAGAAACCTTTAGGCTTCAAAGCTAAATACAAGGGGGAACATGACTCGTTAGGTAATCTCTGTAAAGAGGGACTGTGTCGTACCTCTGGAGCAGAGAAGACACTTGAGACAGAGAAGTGGTAATGAGGAGGTAGCTGTTTCAGTGTGGGAAAAGGTTGTGACACATGAAAAGATGTACAATTTGTGTTTGGAAACGGGAGAAGCTGTATGCAGAAAAGGCGAGGGGACATGTCACACCTTTCTCGAGTGGGATGTGTTATATCCAGTACAGCTATGACTTTCATTTTCCAGGATTACTGCTCAGTGTAAGAGCATGAAGTCATAACATAGTATCATATGAGAATCAATGTTATTTAAATGAGGAAATCTGAAGGATTTTTAAAACATGTATATTCCACTCTTTGATGGAATAAAGGAAATTAATTATCCTGTTTCATTTTCGTAAGGAATCTACAAATAATCAGCACTGATGGAAGGGTCTGGTTGGGACTCTGGCACTGTGAGCAGAAATAGTCTTCATCTCATTCTCAAGGAGAGAGGTTCCATTTTCAAATGGGAAAAGGGATAACCACATGGAGAGGTTAACTGAAGTGTTAGCTTTCAGGTAAAGCAGGTGGTCAGGCTTGTTTCTGTGGTCCTCTGATCTGCAGACATTTCTGGGTGTTGGCTCTTAGTTCACTGCTGTAATGTCCCTCAAATACTTAGTGGATATATTTTGCAGTATCCCTTCAAAACGAAGACATAATATTCCCTTCTTGCTGATAGGCAGAAAAAAGTAAACGCATCCTTGTCTCTTTGGAGTCAGATAGTTAGCATATTAAACTTTTCCAGGCAAGAATAGACCAAGCTTTATAAAACACTATTTGCTTCAATATTTTTTTCTTATTAAAATTTTAAAATATTTTGGTTTCATTATGCTGCATCCTGCAGTTGCATGTAAAAGTTGCAGTGGGAAGAAGAATGACAAAAGTAGTATTTTCACTCTAGAAACAGAGGTTTTAAAAATCATACTTGGATTACTGCTTGTATCTTCTGAAACATCCCAGTTACTAGCGGGAAAGCATCTTTATGACACAGACTCGGCTTCTAAATGAGAAAATGGAGCACTCTGTCTCAGTTGCACAGCATGAAAGCAAAGAGCATGCATTGAAAGTGAATTGCTCAGGAATTTGTTTAGCCCCGTATTTTAATGTGGTGTTTTTAATATCTTGACTATTTGTTTTAAAGCCTTAAAGCCACGTGTCTCATATCTAAATTCAGGCAATCTGATCTTCTTATCATTAGTGCTCTGTAGAAATATGAGGCTATGCCTTCACTGTTATCCTTGCAGGATATGGTAACTTAGAAGCTTATCTTAACAGTGAAATGTTAAATTGGGAGGGTGAATTTATAATATTAGATGCTACTCTGTGGCTGATTTTTATTTCCCCACCTCCCCTACATACTGGAGTTGCATTAGGGTAAATTGTTGTATAGAGAACCTTTTTATAATTATACAATTGCAATTGACACCTGTATTCCTTTTTCGTGTATGTGAAATTTTAATCCATTACCATCTGCTTGGGATAGCACCTGTTTCACCCTTCCCTTTAATGAAAACAGTAACAACAACAAAACTTCATAAAGCTTAAGCAATGTGTTCCCCAATTATTATGCCACCCCAGTGGCATTTTTGATGTTTATTTCTGACATTTAAAGAAGTGGGCATGAGGAAATGCTACTATGGAAAGATATGCAAATCTGCAGCCCCAGCAAACCTTGTGGCTGCACACCTCTGCAAAGCCAAGGGTTTCTCAGAAACCAAAGTAGGGACTCTCTTGTGCTTAGTGAAGCAGTCAGATCCATCTGGCCTTTGAAGAAACTGGAGTTTTTCTGTTTCAAATGTCATTCTTCTCTCTGGGCAATTAGGATTTGAAGTGGATGCAACAGTGGTTGCCATGTAGTTCCTGTATTTGTCACAGGCCTCTGCTGCAGATGGGGAAACATGTATGGGGGCTGACCTATGGTTTAGTTGTTTGGGTTTGGTTTTTTGTTTTTGGTTTGGTTTTTTTTTTCACTTTACCATATGGCTTTAAGAGAAAAATTATATCTTATTTCTGTCATTATTGTTACATGCTTTTTTTTTCCAATAGATTGACAGCAACTCCAAAGATCCAGTCATTCTCTTGTTTCCAAGTCACATTTTTCCCATCTTCTAGTAGAGAATCTTAAACGACACACAACCTTTTTTTATACTTGCAATGGATGCTACTGTATTTGTCAATACATGTGCTCTGACACATGGTGCATAATGGTCTTAAGCCATGTCTTTTCTGTGTGTTTGTTTTGTGGTTCTTTTTGTAAGCCAGTTCAGTTATACTGATATATTAGCTTGAAAATTCAGAACAGGAAAGAGAGCTGATGACTCAGACTCTGTAATATTGCTTAATGTTAGTCTAAGTCAACTGGGGTGCAATATCTATTTGAAGCCATATAGTTTTTTGTGTGCGTGCATGCCAGTCATATTACCTTAGCAGACAGAAGAATCCAGCTGAAAAGTGGAGCCCACTATTATACAAGCTTATTATTCTAAGTAATCCATAATACAGCTTTGATAAATCTAATGCTCGCTCATCTATACTGTGGAGAGTGGTATTCCTTGCAAGACTTACTACTCTGAAACGTTTAGTTTTATGTTAGGATTTCATCAATGTAAAAAGCTCTTAAAAAGCTAATAAATAATGATTTCAGGAAATGAAATCAGGTTAATGATTTCAGGTAAGAAATGAAATTTGTAGACTTTCAGTCTCTCTGTGAACTGATAAGAATTAACTTGACACTATCTCGCATACACTAGAAGAAAAAATCTTTAAAAGATCAGTTATCCTCTGCTAGATGAGTTGGTAAGATATTAAAATTGGCTAGCATAAGCCAGAACTGGCAGTGATTTAGGCTTGTGGTAGGTAATATTTATGAGAGTTCACAAATGTTTAAGGAGACCTGCCAACTTATTACTTATTCTTTCATAGTCCTGACAAAATTAAAGTTGTTTCTTCAATGTTCTGGCATTTACAGCCTATACAGAAATGTTAATTTCTGTTTATTTTTACAGAAAGCAATTTCTCCAGCTTTTATGAGAGAATGATTGTGATGGGATTAGAGTTTCTTTTCTGAATTGTTTTCTTTCCAAAATCCTCCAGTTACAATTACAGAATGTTCTGTTTTTTAGTCTTTTGGGTTTTTTTCCTCCTTCCCTCATATGACTCCAAGCTGAACTTATTTTTTGCGTTTCTGTTTTATGGTAATACCAATACTGTACAGCCTTTCTGGCTTAGTATTTTTTCAGTAATGAGCCTAGTGATGTCTGAAACCCAAACTCATGGAATATTCTGCTGGAAAGCCTGAGAAAGGTCATGTTTCTGGTTTCTGCATCCACTGGAGGTATTCTGTGGAAAGCTCAGCAGAGTGTCTTACCAACTGCTTTACTGAGATGAAATAGAGGTAATCGGATGTTGGCCTAGCTAGTAACACTGATTTCTTGATTTCCCTAAGCTGTTAATTTGGATTGATTTTATACACTCTGCAGGCTAGTTAGTGGTCCTGTGTTGAAGGCCTAAGGGTCGGCAAGAACTGCCATATGGCTATTCACACTGGCTTTGGGCCTCAGTCCCCAGTCTTCCTACAAATCTGGTTTACTTAACGTATAGCATGTCTCAACAGCAGAGTAAGGATAATACACTGATCTTGTGCTGGTTGGTCAGTGAGCTACCAGGCAGAAATCCTTAAATGAGAGACCCAGCAGCACAGTTGAATGTATATGGCTAATGTTCCTGGCATCAGCTGGTCACAAATGCTGCTCCTTCAGTCTGTGTTCTCCCTAGGCACCTATGTGTGTGCCACAGTCAAAGAGCAGTGGCACTGGTGCAGGCCACCTCCACAGGCATGAGGTGGTAGTTCTTGTAATTGCAAGTGAATTCATGTCTTGAAGACAAAATATCTGAAATCTCGGAGTTTGTAAATGTTAAGGGTGCTCTGAGCAGATGACAGCATTGACATGTAAAGTTTTTTAGTACCAAATGGAATCTCTGGCACTTGACTAGTAGTTGTCAATACCCATCTGTTCTAATGTTTCTGGATATTGATAGACAGGTGGCTTAAGAAGAAAATATGAATGGAGAAAAAATGTGAAACTGTCTTTTGGAGAATGTTCTGATACTGTGTTTTGATACAATGAGGTAGTGAGTAACATCTCTGTATTTATTAAATATATATATGTGTGTGTATAAAAGTAAAGCCTGTAAAGATATGGGCCAGAGAGAGCTTTCTGACTTCGAGTTTCTAGCCATGTCAGCTGTGCGTTGGGTTAAGTTTCCAGTACTGCTGTACTGTATCTTTTTAGGGCTGGGAAGAAATGAAAGTGATGTTCTTCACAGACAGCTTGATCTGACCAAAACAGAGCAAGCTGGTTTAGATTCAGATTTTACTTCTTTATCATCTATCAGAGCATCATGTTCTGAAATACACTCAGTATTTGTGGAAAACTGGTGCTTCTCTTTCTCTGGCACAACCTTGTTGGCTGTAATGCAATTATCCCAGAGAAATTATGGACAATGCAGTCTCTAACTCAGTCAGGCTCACTGCTAATCTTGACGGAAAACAGAGGGGCAGACAATAAGCCCTTTCTTGGCCTGTAATATTAATTTTCTTATGCATTTCAACATAAAAAAACCCTCTTCGTTGGAATGATCAGCTTTGCTATGAGAGTCAGACCAAGTCATATCTCTGTTTTACTTTAAATAGTGAAGTGTTGAAAATACAGCTTTGCTTTAATTTATAGCACAAGCACCGTGCTAGTTTATTTTGTAGTATTTCTCTATATTAGATGCAGACCACAAAAGAAGAAACAAAACGAAGACCAAATATTTTATCAACTTCGGCGTAGGATTGATGCAAGGGGGCTACTAGCTTTGAAGTAGCTGGGTGAATTAAAGAAATAGTGATGTCTAGTCAAAACTTGATGCTTGGATAAACTCCAGTGTCCTAAGGGAAATGAAAATAATACAGGTATTTCTCAATATCTTAGGCAAAAGGAGAAAAAACAATGTGTTACTGGATTCTTAACTTTCTGTTTGTACACACTTAAATGTCTCCTTAAATTTATTTCTGCTAGGCAGGAGAGTCATGAGTGGCACTTGAGCTGGATAGGAAACAATTTTCCCATTTAATGAAATTTTGAATCTGTAAATATTTAAATTCACTTATTCCCAAGTCCTTCATTTCTGGTTACTGATTTTTATTCTTAACACCTATTACAGTGTTTAAACTTAGAAGTTGTGTAAATAAGGATTTGTTTGAAATGGATGAATTGTTAGAACTTTTTTTACCGTTTGATAAGTCAAACTTTTCATGTGCAGATGCTCTTGATGAAAACTATTTTATCCTGGTTTGCAATAAATCAGCAGATTGGGGAAGCAGAGGAAGAACCTTGTATTCACCACAAACTATTAGATCTAGTTTGCATAGCAGAGAACAGTATTTACCAGATGTATGAATTACAGGTTTAATTTGGTTCATTTTTTTCTTTCTTCCTTCTTGGCTGTAAAGTCACAATGACAAACTGTTATTTCCCTTCTCGGCATATGCCACATGCTGCTGGAAAATATGCAACAAAATGTAATATTAACGTTTCCCTGACACTTCTAAAATTAAACAAAACCTTCAGGGGAAGGAAGCTTCATGTTAATTTATGTATTCCTCAGTTCTCAGGCTAGGGAGTGAGGGTGGACACCACCCATAGCAACTGCATAAGCCAAAGTTATTTCTGCTTTAATACAAGTACAAAGTCAAATCTGATGAGCAGAAAGCTTGAATGGTGATTTTTAAAAAGATGGAAAATAAGTATTTGTGTCCATATATTGACTGTATTCTCCAGTATTCTGTATTTCTGATATAATGAGCCATTTGAAGGACTACTTTAAACACTGGTAGTCTATGGATTGTGAAACATAAATCTTACTTGTATTTCTTAATGGTAATAACTGCCAGTGACACTCTGTATATTCCTCAGATAGCTTGATAACTCTGGAATATATCTTGATAACTGTAATTTTCCTTATTTGATCAGGGTGACTGGTTTGTATTTCCTCAGCCTGGGAGGGTGGACTTTCAGGTTTGCTACCTGTAGAGCAAGACATACAGTGGATCACCTTGAAAGGGAGGTAGCCAGAAGAAAGTCTCAAAGTAGATTAATCAGTGGTAGCTTTTTTTTTGTTGTTGGTTTGTTTTTATTTTTTGGGGGGATAGTGAGTGTCCATTTCATTAGTTCTCATGTCTGCTGGAGTAGGTCTGTCTGCAAAGTGATCTGCAATTCATCTTGTAATTAGACCTTGTTATGTGTCTAGATGGAAGACACAACAGAGCTGAAGCTCCATTTTTAAGATACTAGGTGGAAAAAGTAGTCATTCTACATAACTTATGATTTGGCTGATATGGTAAACCCTGGGCTATCATGTTTCACTCTGAGAAGTATTCTGCTTAGTCCTCTGTACCAACCTCTGCTGGCATCCAATAATTTCATTTGAAGCTTTGTTTTTGTGTACCTCTTTATGACAGATCAGTGAATGAGCGAAGGTACTTGGCTATGTCAGAATGCTGTCAATGAAGGATCTTTTGTGATCTCTTCAGTTGTGACCTACCCTTTCTTGTGGTCTCTAACACTGACTTAATGAAGTTGCAAGGTTTTCTGAAGAAGTAGTACTTCTCACTAGGACAGAAAAAATATATCTTCCCCCACCCACCTTAGTAGAATGTTGCAGCAAGAAACTAGGCTGTCTTGAGGGTGGACGGGGTGTTCCCTGGGAATACAAGCCAGTCACTATGGCAGAGTAAGAGAAGTTACAGACTTCGAGCAGCCAGTTATTTAAGGTACACTCAGATTTCATTCCTGGGAAATCTATTAACCTAAATGTTCTGTATAAGGAAGAAGCTCCAAGCTGTGTACATTCTGCTGAGTGTTTGGCTCAAAATTCCTCTTTGTGGATTTTACCACTATGTGCTGTAATATGACATCTGTTCCCCAACTCTCTGACTTGTAATTGCCTTTCTGATTATTTCTCTCTCTCTCTCTCTGTGGGTTGTTTTTTTTTGGGGGGGAGTTGTATTGTTTGGGTTTTTTTGAGTAGTCTTTAAATGTACGAAGGTAAGATAAAATATTTTATCTTGCTTCTCCTGGCCAAATACATTTATAAGGAAGACACTGAGCCTTGAGTTTGTTCAAGTTTGCAGAGACATTAAGGGTACTTTGTGTCACAGCCACTATTGACCTTTCATCTTTTCCTCCCAAATAAATTTGGTTCGGGCTGCACATGTGTCTAACATACTTTCCTTTAGGCATTGATTTCTTTGAAGATATAATCACAAGGTTTTGGGTAGTCATCCTGCTCTTTGTGTAGAGATCACACCTTGTTGATTAGACATTAAAATTTTCATTGTTCTTAGTTCATGAAGGAGAAGCTTTTGCTTGTGAGGTGTGTTACCAAATATTTTGTCCTTCCTTAATTTCAGTATTTCTGGGAAGACTCTTTCATGAATTAATGAACAAGCTGTGAAATAGCCAAGAATCATAAATTACCTCAAAGAAATCGCAGAGCACCATGGTACATCAAACAAATTTTCAGTCAGTTCTCTCTTTGTATACGCACTATTGGGTGTTTCCAGCATACTTTTGTTCTAAATTTAGGGTTATATTCCCTCATTGGTATATGTGGAAATTTTTCATGTAACTTCTGTTAACGGCTATCAGGTGGGGTCCAGTAATTCCTTGGCACATCTAAGAAAGAATAGATCCTTTTAGTTTCTTTACTCGGATGTTGGATGTCAGCAATAGCCATTACACACTGTGTCAGCCAATTTCAGTGCCAATGCCAAAGGTTTTCAGCCACAGAGGTAGCCCTGAAGATGATTTTCCTGAAGTTCAAAGCTCCTGAAATTTTAAAAATAACTTTCCAAGGGAATTATACAGTAATGGCAGCATTCCTCCTGTCTCTTGCATCATTCACTAGTTACCCAAATGAAAGAGGAAGAGGGTGGCATGGAGACAACCACAGTCTCACACCAGCACAGTGTGTCTACCCATAGCTTTCCCATTCAGAGTGGTATTGGTGCTCCTGAATTTGCAATGTGCCAACAACATGTGCTTTGGCTCTGGCATGCTTTGTGAAGGGATGTGGCAGACTACCTTAGGGGAAGATGCCTTCTGCTAGAATTACTTGTGCCTTATGGGCTGCCTGAGAAGCAACTTGTGAAAGCAAGCCTCTTGCAAATTGCTCGTGAGTCATGTAATGGCAGAATGCTTATGTGCTTGGTGATTCATCTGTTTCAGGCAGACACGGTGAATATCTGCCTTGCTTGCTGAAGTACATTAGTGATATGTGGCAGTCCAGGTACAGAGGTACTCACATTTGGGAAGATCGGGGTTTGTGATGTTTAATATATTTAGGCAATTTTGTAACATAAATGTCCTGCCTTAGGCTGCTTTGTATCTCAGAAAGAGTGGTAGTGTCTGTGAATTTGCGCTGTGTCCAGACCAGCAGTGCTGCTAAGGCTGTAAGGGCTCACCAAGCACCATCACAGTGGAATAAAGCCACCATAACTGATGAGAGTGGAATGGAGAGAGACATCCCTTCGTTCTGCCTATGAAAGTCAGATCCCTATCCTCCCTGTGATGTATAAACAGGAACCATTGGAGACAAGAGTTAGAGAATTCATTCTAGAGAAGATGAGGGAGACATTAGTCGATGACTGAAGTAATGTGTGCCTCAGGGCTGCAAGAGATAGTGTATGGAAAATCTACCCATCAACTTTGCAAAAGCAAGCATAATTAAAAGGGAAATGTTTGGTTCTTTGCCCAAGCTTGATATAAAACTTTGGAAGAGGTTGCTAGTGAACAGAGTGGATAGAGCAGTTCAGTCTATAAGTAGTAATTACTTTTTAACGTAAAATTCTGTGACTTGCAACGTGGATGTTCAGTGTATTTGATTAAAAGGGGAAAACGGCAGTGGAACCAGGTGAAGGATAAGGGGTGTGAAACAACTTGTGGAAAACATGCAAATAGGTTAAAAAAATTAAGCACACAATCATGCTGAAACATCTTCAGAATGTAACCAATGTATTTTTGAGTCCTTTGGCACAAATAGAACATTCGTAGCTGTAAATCTGCATAAATTGTATCATTCTTTTAAGTGTTTACAGGCTGTTTGTGGATCTAATTATTAACCTCAGTGTGAAATTAGTTTGTTTTTAATGCTATATCATGGTCTAGACAGGGTCACATGTATCAGCACACTGCAAAGACTGTAGAGATCTTGATAAAATGAACCATCAAAGTTAGTCAGATAATATAATATCCATTTATGTCTAAAAATGAAAACTGAGTTTGGGTTGTGCAAGATTTGCTAAAGGCTCGCATGTTGGCACTCCCTCTGTACATTATCATAAATACATTGGCTACAGTATTTTCAGTTTAAGATCACAGTTGCACAAATGATTTACAGACTTCTCCATGTCTATTGAAGAGGGTGTGAGAGGGGGAACCAGCAGTTGGCAGTTTCAGTGTTTTTGCTTACTAGGCTTCATGTCATCAAGAGTATGATTTAGTATGGCTTCCACTATAGCAATGTAAAATAAGATTAGAGACCCATACAAAACATGCTCACTTGAAAAGATATTTTCTATGAGCATGATCATACTTGTGTGCAAAGCCTCTTCATTACTTCTGTTTTGTGTCTTGAACAATTCTGGGACTTCAGGAACTACTTTACATTTTAAAATTAGTTAAAGTCTAAATATAGACAATGAAGGGAAGAATGACCATGTTTAATGTAATTTCACTGACTTAAGTCAACCTGTTTAAGTCTCTTGTTCATGCTGAAGTCTTTAGAAATTTGTTGGATGAATTTTTGTTTCATATAAATCTGTTAATAAGTCCCCTTGCTCATTCCACCTGCTGAAAACAAAACATAACTGAAACTGTAAGGCACACAATAAGCACCTGAAGATTTATTTTATGAGTTGAATCCAGCTGTGCTTTTCAAACTCCTTTTTTGCCAGTGTGCATGTGAGATTAGGAACTTGACCAAAAAGTCTTTCTACAATAGGAGGCTTGCAGTGAGAGTGGTTGCTGAAAGCTGTGCTGTAATAACAGATGTTGGAGAATTGGGAGGTGAGGAAAAACCCTGAAAAAGTGCTATGCCACTGCAAGAAAAACCTCTAGTGCTACAGAGGAATCCTAGAGGTGGTCTTTAGCATCTTCATTTGGCAATAAACACAATTCACCCATAGTAAACTGATGGGTCAGGAAACCTGAAGGCTTCTAATGCTCATAGTATAGACTTCCCTCCCACCCTTCCTTTCCAGTCTTGAGCTTTTTTCTGTTACATAATAGTAGATTTCAAATGAGAGCACAATAGTATTTTGCTCTGAAAAATGGTTGGATTAGATTTCTACTTTCTAGGTCTTTTTGTGGAGCTTTGAATGGACATCGCTTTCACAGCTTCGTTGAAACTTCTGTCCTACTCTGAGAAGTTTTGTTCAGCTGAGGAATAGATTTGGGATGATTATAAAGTAACTTTCTTTCTAAATGCAAGAAAGACTGACTTTTTTTTTCTATTCTCCGTGCAGTTAAGTGGGAGTTAATTTGGTTTTGGATACAAACAGCACCGGAATTGTAATGGGCATGCACTTAGACTTAAGCATGACAGAAATTTGTATTTACTTAAGAGTACTTTGTGTTCACAAGGGCATGCTTACCACACTAGAATTTTTTCATAGAGCACGAAGCAAACATAAAGTCAAATGCTAATACTGAGGGGTGACCCACAGCGCTGTCTGTGTCTCCCACCTAACAACGAAAAGAGGTGGATGTGAAGTCTGTAAGGCATATCTTGTAGGTTTAAGATTGAACTTAGTTAAAGCTGTGCAAATAAACAAATGTATGCTTTTTTTTTTTTGTAGAAGGAAAAAAAGGGAAAAATCAACTTACTGCTTTGTATTTAAACCAAGGCCCAATAGGATTTGTAAAGGTACTTAGCACTTTAAAATCAACAGCCTTTGTGTTTAGGCTCCTTAAACTTGTTTTATAAGCAACTTAGAACGAAGATAATTATTTTAGTTAATCTTTGGTAGCACTGAGTCTTTTTGTGCTTGAAGACATCCATTGTCATATTAGAGCAAAAATGGAAAGAAATTGTCTCTTGTGAAATGCTGAGCAAGTCACCACATTTTTTAACTGATGGAGAAACTGATGTTTGAATTCTGACTGGATTGTGTGCAATATAAATCCCTGGACACGTGAATGGATTGGGAATAAACCTCTATCTTTGTTGCTAGTTAAAAGAGAGCTTACTGAAGGAAAAAAAAAATCAGTAAAAGGAAAATTAGCTTCATCCTGGCTCAAACCAGGACAATACCTCTTCTACTGGAAATGTTTACGAGAGACACATTCTTACAATGAAAACTCCTGACAGTTTAAAAACAAAAAATCTTCTGAATTTTCTGAAATTTGTTAAAAGAGGCGAAAATGGTTCTGGCTGTCATTTCTTATGGTGACAAAGGATTAACCAAAAGTTGTGTTTGGAATCTGAAGACTTAAGATTATGCAGGAGAAGGGTGGCCTACAGTTTTACAGTCCAACAAAAACTTAATGCACCAATAATGCAAACTTACTACTATTTCATAGTTTCCTTGGAAAAACTCACATCATCTATTGTGCATGCATTAACAGCTTTTGACTGTGTGTAGAAGCAGGGTGTTTGACAGTTGAAGAATAAGGGATTATGCACTGAATTTAAGTCAGTAATTGTAGCAGAGAGAGCTGACTCAGTGGCAGGAAAAGTATCTAAGATGACAAAATTCTTACAATAGATGAGAGAACTAAATGATTGCCAGGAAACTCCCTTGCAAAAAATGAGCAAAACAGGAACAAGATCCTCTTGGCATAATGAACGCTGTCTTCTAAACACAGCTGAAACTAATTAAATAAAACTGAACTAGGTTGATCAAGTTGACCTAGAATAGCTGTTACCTGTTTTATTACAGGCTGTGATTCCATAAGTAGATGAAAATAGAAGTAAATTTTGGGTGATACATGAACTTTGTTTTAATTTTCTACAGAAAAATTATTCAATTATTTTTAATTTTTTTAAGATGTTGAGATTACTAGTTGTCTGTGCTAAATGTAGTCACCCACCCAACTCAAGAATATTGAGAGAAACCTTTAAAGCATATTTTTGCTTTTAAATATGTTTTTTTTTAAAAAAATCTTTATTGAAAAAGGAAGAATTTGGTAACACTTGCAATCATAACTTGCAGCTAGTATGCTACTTAAATTAGAAAGTAGACCATACTTAACATCTTAAAAATTTCATATTTTTAGAATTGTCAAGAGTAACATAACTTACAGAGTAACTTTCCAGGTCATGAACTTCCCCAATATTTAACTGTGCACTATTGCATTAAAACCAAAAAGTCAATACTCGATTGTTGTGGAAAAGCAAAATGCCTTGAATTAATTATGGGGATGGGAAGTTGAACAGTGGAGAAACAAAAGCCAATTACTTTCTTTGTGGGATGTACATATGCAGTTGCCAAGAAAGGGTTAGAAGGAGGAACCCTTGTTCTTGTATGAGCAACACAGAGATTCAGTTGCAATGAGATTGTTATTGTTCAAGTAATTGGTCTGTTATTCAGACCAAGTTGTATGGATATCTCCAACTACTATACAACATCTTGATTCAGAATTCGTAAGTGATGAAAAATACAGGGGCTGTATTAGTGAGTCTGGCACTCTCAGATCCTGAACACACTAATTTCTTAATGTATTGAGAAGCTGTGGCTTAATTGGGAACTCTCATACTTTTGAGTCACTGAAGGCTTTCAGGAAGGGGGTGATCAGTTCCCTGGGGTGAAAATACTAATTTGTCACAAAATCTCCCCAACCTTCTGACATTTGAAGGATGAATTCTATATACAGAATGACCCATGCTTTCTGGCATGGGTTAAGGACCCTGTAAGTAATTTGTCCTTCATCTGCTGTGATGATAGAACAAACCAACCTCCTGGTCATCTGTGCTGGTCTTTTAATAAGCATATTAGAGAATCAAAACAGTGATAAAGATAACACTGCCTTCTAAATATATTTATGTATCTGTGATTTTAGGTGTGTTTGCTGCTTGTACAGGAGTAAAGGATGTGAGGGGGAATAGAGTTTGGATTACAGAGGGTTGCAAGTATACACAAAATATATTCTTTAGGAGTGAGACCGAAACAGAACTCTTCTAGCTAGACACATTGGGCAATCAGATGTCCAGATCAGTGCACGGGATCCAAATAAGTGAAGTTCTGCAGCTTATCCTGAATGTGTGTACAGATACAAAGCTCTTGTGTTACTGATATGATGTGACTCTTGTGTTACTGATCTGAGAAGGCTCCTTATGCTGTTAAAGGAGCCAAATGACATGGGAACCTTTATATTCGCTATCAAATGTCAGTCTTCTAGTAGCAGCTCTGCTGTTCCTTCATGGCTGTAGTGCCACACTTTTTTTTTTCATACCTACTTTCCATTGCCCTTGCCGAATCCTTTTCTGAATGTTTTATCTCCACAATAGACCACTTTTTATTGTTCCCCTTTCTAATTGTCTACTCAGGTCTTCAGCACCTGCATTTCCCAGAAAATCCACCCAGGGTGCTGAGGAAATTGCAGAGCTGCTCATCAGCTAATGCCATGAGAGAGGCTGGAGCTGCTTTGCCAGCAGAACAATGCAGCAACAGGATCAGGAGGCTGCTAACCTCATTGCTGCTGTGGGGTATGAGGAGAGCAGCAATCGGTGTGCATGATGTTCAAGATGATGAACAGTATCTCCTGAAGAACCAGAAACTGGGGATGGCTTAACAGCGGTGCTCTCACTGTTAAGATCCTAAACAGATCCTTGGACATCCACACTTAAGGCTCCAGAGCTGCAGCGTGGAAGGGTTGGGAGGAGAGTGTAGGCTCAATTCTGTTACAGGGTCCCTGTTCCTGAGAAAAAAATAGTGAAAAGGGCACACTGACATTCCAGGATGCCTGTATTCAATCTGAAAGAGTAAAGTGGTGAGCGAAGCACATTATGGGTTCTCCTTCCCTTATGTTTTTGTTTTGCATGGCTCATAACTGAGCTCAGCCTTGGAGTGAGGTTTAGTGTGGTGTCACTGCTTGATGTGATGACACATGAGATGGTGTCACTCCTGAGTGAACAAGAGCAAAAATATGGCTTGCTTCCATGAGGAAAAACAGCAAGTGCTGCTGTCATTTGCATGTGACAGCTGCCAAGATAGCGTGACACGTCCTAGAGTGGTCTGCTGGCGTTCCTGCAAGGCAGGAGCAAAGGCTTGTTGGATGGCAGACTTCGAATGCAGTCAAGATATGTGGTTCAAGGACTCAAAATAAACTGAAGTAGAAATCCAAGGAAAAAATTATTTTTTTTTCACAATAATAAAACTTTGTGTGTTTTATATTCTAGGAATTAACTTCACAATAAATGACAAAAGGGATATGGGATCCTGAGGGAAGGGCCTCAAAGGTGATGGACAAGTAAAGATACAGACCTGGTATTCTAGCAAAGTGCTTGTATTTGAAATTATTTTATGTGGAGGGAAAACTGGGCTCATGTGGGCCTAGCTAAGACTGTATGTCTATAGGTTACTTCATGATGTATGCATAGGCCATAACACTTCAAGGTATGGTGACATGCTAGTGGAAAGTTGGCCAAACGTCTGAGCAGACAATAGATAATTTTACTGAATGGTTGCACATAAGTGTCTGTTTCTATAACAGAAAAACTATTCAGCACAGCTGCTGGTTTCTAGAAATTCTGAAGTATGCAGAGCTGAATCTTTAGGGCTTAATATCCCCATGGTTTGTTTTTCTTTGTGTGAGTGAGATATAAGGTTTCACTATTCATTTTCTTTAAATGTTTCTCAAGTATTATAATTTGTTGAGGTGTTTTAGAGAATCTTGTAAACTGAAAGTTTGTTTCATTGATTAAGTAAGAATTTTGTGTAGGAAAGACTTGGTAATGACAGTTGAAACTATACACATAATTGCATAGTTTCCACTCTATAAAAAGTGATCTGCAAAGCTGGAAGATATCATTAGACTTGTGTTTATAACACAGGATGGCCTCATTTCACCAGCTTTTCTTGCAAATTAGTTCCCAGATGTCAGAAATACCTTCTGGTTGCCAGCTATTGCATAAACTCCTGAAGTGTGAGATATGACTTACTGCTCTTGCATTGACCTCAACTGTCAAAAGGAAAATAATTGGTCATGAAATAGATTGGATGAAGCAAGATTCAGAAAAGCAAACTTAATACTGAATTTTAAGTGGCCTTTGATTACACAACTATTACAGTTGTAGCTGAGATACATAACTTTAACATTTCTCAACTATGTTAGTAAAAAGCCTTGTATTCTTGGATAACCAGAAAACCTTTATACTGGTTGGCAACTGTATTTAAATCTCTAGCTATCTGACTTTTAACAGCATTTGTGTGTACTGTAGAAATGAAAACCAATACACTGTAAGTTGATCTTGAGTGGGGGAAGTGGCTCTTAAGCCTGTGTCACAGCTTGTTGATATCTTTCTAAGATCAGATGCTTCCAATTTGCACCCCATGTGTTTTACTAAAAAGTGTTGTAGAGTTTAAGCTATCTCACTGTCTGCCCCATATCACACATTGCATGGCAGTATGAGTCTCCAGAATTGATGTCTTGGAAAGGTCAGCTCCTTGTTGCTGGACTTTCTTGGGGCCTTGGCTGGATTGAAGAAGATGAGGCTGCTCAGTCTGTATGGTACTAGTTTTGTGTTGGCCCAGGAGATGGGGATTTTGAAATGTAGATCCTGGCACACAGCAACCCCACCCCCCCCAACCCATTCCTAGAGTAGCCCAGAAATCTCTTGGACAAGACCATAACTGGGGAAGGCCATTGTATCCTGAGGAGACAAGGAACCTGGTGTAGCCAATGTTCAAATGGGTCAGCTGTGCTGTGGCAGCTGAAAAAGATTTTTGCTTAAAGGGCCAAAATTTCCCTGTATCCTTTGCCTCTTCCTGTTTCCCTTCACTATTGTATTTTATAATCTAAAATTTGGCTTTTTGAGAAGTGTGAACCAGGGCTGTATTCTTGCATGACGACACATTTTTATTTTTATGGTGACTTAGTTGACCTATGTAGCAGAGGCACTGGTTTGGTGGGGCTTTTTTTTGTTGTTTTGTTAGGCTTTTTTTCTTTTTTTGTTCTGCCAGGTTTGCTGCTTAGTACTCAAAAACCATAAGCTAGCTCCTAGTACAACTGAATTTTTTTTTTTAATAGGATTTTATTTACTTTCTATTTTATGACTTTTTGGGAAAAACTCTTCTCACGTGTGCAAGTTCTCTGAGCTGAGTCTTAAAAACTTTGTAAACAAGTGAGATTGTTGTAAATTCTCATGTGTCTATAAACATAAATGCACAATATCATGATCTTGCAGGTGTATTCTTTATACCTGCTGTGTAATAACTCTCTTGCTTATTCCATGTGTTTGTAAACCTGATAGCTATTCATAGCTAGCTATAGTTGTCCTATAGTTAGATTCCTGTAGTACCTGTAGGTACCTATAGTTGTCTGTACACAGGTGGATGGAGTGATTAAACCCCTGGCCAGGTAAGCAATGTATTTATAAAAACACAGACAATCATTCTGTACTAACTGGACTAGAAAGCCACTCAGATTCATTCTTCCCTTGGCTTTTGAAGTTGTTTTTGTGGGTTGTGGTTTTTTTTTTCTTTTCTTTTTTCCAAACATACTTGTTCTCCTAGATAAGAGTACCTTGCTGTGTTACTCAGCAAAAATGTAAGGGAGTTGTCTGCAGTTTGCAACACTCTTGTCTTATTCCAAATTTGCAGACTAAAATGATTAATATCAGGCAGATGGCAGACGGTTTGCTTTAAATCATGCAGTGTTGTCAGCTCACCAGTCATTGAATCTCAGCACTAAAAAGTGACACTGGGTTAACGATCTAATTTTGTATAGGGAGAATTGCATTCATGAAGTAGTTTTCCACTCAAATGGGTTTGTAAAATTACTCCACTGTACGCTTTCTTAGGCTATTGTTATTTCTCCATTTAACTTAATTTTTGTCTATGTGCAGACTCATTATATAGCTTCATAATCAAATTGCAATGTTGGCCGTAATTATGCAGTCAAAAAGTAGCTAATGCGTTCAATTCTAAGTAAGTTCTAGCTGAAAGAGCTGGGAGAGGGTAATTCTGGAGTGTTTTTAAAAAGACAATTAGCTTAAATTGATTTTTTTTTTCAGTTCAGAACTAAAAAGGTATGTGCTAATGAGCATTTATGTCATTGTAAATGGTGCTAGAGATGTAATGCAAAAGTGGTACATATAAGCTACTTACTGTGTGTTTTAACAGAAATTCCAGATCTCAGTGCACCAAATCTTGGTGGCTTTTTAACCCAGGAGTACAAATAAATCTCTTGGATAAAGAAACATGAACTGGTAGTTTGCACTAAATTTATGTAAGGTTTATGACTTGGTGTCTTTTTGTGTAGTTCAGATTTATAGCTGATTGGAAGGGCCAGCCCAGCTTGTTGCTTTTGCTGAACCAGTTAGCATACTTACCTGAAATTCCTGTATTTTGCACAAATTTCAGTGTCTTCATGTCAAACTCTTGCAGAAAATGCAAATTGTGTAGGTTGCCTCTGTCATTCAGTTGAAAAATAATAGATGTTTCCTGCTAGGGTAGGGAAATAATTTTGGTTTGCTTGTTACAAAAAATGAGGAGTTTTAATAAAATCACAATTATTTTGTTTCACTTAATTTACTAGGTTAGTGTTTAGAAAAAAAACCAAACACAAAACACCTAAACTTGGAATATTTTGGCGTCTTTATGGCATGCTCTAGAGGGTGAAATATCTTAATATCTTTTGTTGATGTTTGGAATAATACATAAAATGCTTATTTTTGTGTATATGTGTTCATGTATACAGAGGACTATAAGAGTTTCGGAAATGTCTGTTCCAAAACTTGATTTAAAAAACAAAAATAAAAGGGCATTTTTCTTTTAAACACAAAAATGCTCTACTGGGGAAAGTTTCACTACTTCTAAACCAGATTTTCTTCCTCACATCTAGGCAGTCACTTCCATACATAAACTGTGAGAGGACTTGCAAAGTTAAGCTTAATTTTCCAATATCTACAACCTAAATAGGGAATTTCTTTCAATTTATAGGGCATTTCTTCTGTCCTCTGAGTTGTTTTTATATTTGGAACATCTGAAATAATTCCGTGGCAAAACCTTACTTGCACTGATTTCTAGCTTTGATTCAAATATTTTCTTAAACGTTAAGGTATTTTTTGCACACAGTGACATTTTTATGGAGTCGATCCGGTGATGAAAGTCGTGAAGGATGCTCAAGACGCAGTTCCCACCATGTGCATTTAAATTTCAAAGCAGGCGCGGAGCTGGCCTCTTTCCTTCTGTCTTTGTTGGTATAACAGGCCCTGAAAAGGGGGAGACTTGCATTGTTTTTTTGCTAACACCTACTACTCTCCTCCCCCGCTTCCTCTTAAATAGCAGCCATTTGAAGTGTCTGTGCTCTTTGATCACTCTGCCTTTACTCTCCTTAGTCTAGGAGCAGTGGAAAATGCTTGCTGCTGTCTCTGGAGCAGGACTCTGGCCACAGCCTCACAGACTCTTTCGTGTGCAGCAGAATGAGATGAATAGCAACACGGACAGTAGATCTTGAAGAACTTGAGTTCCTATGCAGCGTTAGAGCCAAGGAAAAGATATTTTAAGCAAGAGAATAGACTTCACATTTCTGTGATAATACATACGTGGCTGACAAGGCTTTGTCCTAAATCAGAAATTCCCAAGTCTGGGAAGTATGAGGTGAGCCAGCTGGCTTAAAGAGCAGGGAGACTACAGGATGTTGACTCTGCCATAGTTTTCTGCAGGAGTGTTTCATGAAACTGCTTAAAAAGCTTAATGAACCTTCCTAATTTCACTTTTCCTATAAGCAGTTTGAGTGGCTATCATAACAATGCTTGTGAATAATAGGAAAAGTACAATTACATCTGTCAGGGTCTGCTGTGTGAACAGTAATGAGAGAATCTATATAAACAGTTATGAGATGCTTGTCCAAAGGGCTTTGTTCTTTGGCAGTCAGATACTTATCTGAGAAGATTTGAAGCATCTGCTGAAAATTGTTGCAAAGTGAAATTGAACAAAAAACTGTTATAGTAATCTAAGCACTTTACAATGTATCTGAAGTTCCAATGTAAAAAGAGATATATTGGAGATATACCAAAAGAGATACATTAGAGATTCCAATACAGAAACCTAAATTGGAAGACAAGTGTAACTATAATTAAATGTAATGTGACTCTATGTACAGTTTAATGATCGCATGATTTGATGTGTGAAAACTTTCCACATGTAAGTTTATGGCAAAACAATTCTGTGAGTGGTAGGGCTGTGCTTTTTTTTTTCCAGTGTCACCAATTTCAGTTTTTCAATTTATTTATGATCTCTATCTATATGTGTCTTAGAGCCAATCAAAGACACTTCATTTACTAAGAAAGTAATTTTAAGTTTGTAGGAGTTCAGTGTCTGTTATGCCCTTGCATTCTCTGAATAGTGTATTCTAGCAGAATTTATGGGCTTTGCTGGGCCTTTCTTTGTGTATATCATTTAATGCCATATTTACATTTAATCTCTTCCTTCAACTTTAATAAAAAGCAATCCTGATAGAATCCTATTTTTAAGATACTGAACATCATCTGGGAAGTTTTGGATGTTCTCACAAAAAGTTCTTTGGAATATGTGATTATTTTTTTTTAAGATTATTTTTCTTTCTCAGTTGTATTCTAAGTCTTCAGTTAAAGTGCTTATGGAGGTGTGCTTTTCTTTCACCTTTGAATATTTTTTAAATTAAAATGTATTTTTAAAAAAAATCTGTTTCACTTCTGACTCAACTTGGATGGCCCAGGGGAGAGCTAGAGCTGCTTACTGCCATCTTTGTAGCCTCAGAAGTATCTATGCTTTCAGTACTTTTATATTTTTTATAGGAAGCACTTGTATACATTGACATCCTTTCAGATGTTAGTTTTTCCTCCAATTTATTTGAACTTATATATAATATTTTCTAAAGCCACCTCCAAATGGGACAGAAGTACACATTATGAAATGGCAGACTTGATGATTATTCTGTCTTCAAGAAATTGATGTGGTGTAAAAGATGTATTTCCTGCAGTAAAATTTTCTGCTGTAAAATATCAAGAGGAAAATTTGAGAACCCTCCATTTTTCTTCTAAGAATACTAGTAAATTTGTACTTTTGCATTAACATTTACCACTTAATGAAATTTCAATGAGAAGAGACCATAAAGTGCAAGTGAAGAGAAACTTCAACCATAGAGTCTGTCTAGTTCAGCATAAAGACTAACTTCTATTAACGATGAAGTTTTAAAGCTACATTTATAGTGGAATACCACTTCCTATGTATCATTTATCCTGCACTGTCTCTTTTTTTTTTCTTTTCCCTCTTTTGGTTTCTAGACACTTATTATTTTTGGAAAGAATGTGTTTTTCTGTTCCTCTATAAAAGACGATGGGCAAACAAGATCAAGGGCATTGCCAAGAACATCAGACACTTGGGCTCAGAGGCTAATAGTTAACCCTCGTGAGTGTATATTTGAATAGTAATATGTTCATGCTGCCTGTAGGCTGCTACATGATTACATGAGTGCTGCAGAGAGAGTAAAAGTCAATCTTATGGATTCCTGTGTATTTTTTTTTCATAGAATCATGGAATGGTTTGAGTTGGAAGGAGCCTTAAAGATCATCTATGATTCTATGTTTTGTAGGAGAGCAGGATGTGATACCCGCCATGCCAGGTGGTGAGATGGTTTGGGGGTCTGGCTGTGGATAAACCAGATGCCTCTTGGACAAGGGGTAATGGATTAAAACAGGAAGAAAGGATATTTAGGTGAGAGATGAGGAGGAAGTTCTTTAGTGTGAAGGTGGTGAGACACTGGAAAAGGTTGCCCAGAGAAGCTATGGCTGCCCCACCCCTGGAAGTGTTCAAGACCAGGTTGGATGGAGTTTGGAGCGACCTGGTGTAGTGGGAGGTATTTTGTCAGAAAGACGAAATATGTAACCTGCAGTTGAAAGACCCAATGTGACAGTTAAAAGGTTTTTAAAGTGTGGGGTTGCAAGTGCAGTAACGTCTCATGGAACAGTTGCACATACATCATGAATCCCTATGCAAGGTGCATTTCATGTTTGAACACCTGTATTATGTTAACAACTACAAGACATTGTGACTTGCTTGTTCTGGAAGTCAAAAAGTTGATTCCTTAAAGTGCCTAAAATTCCTCGGACTGCTTATGGGATTTCCATAAGCTGCTGCATTGGTATGCAGAAGGGAAGAATGCTTCAAGAGGGATATGGAAAAATAGCCAATATTTTAACTATATAGCAATATCCTATCCTATTCAGACAGTAAAGACTCTTCTAGCAATATTTTTTCACTGTAAGATCTTGCTTTCAGCATAAATGAATTAGATTAACTCAGTAATGCTGAACAGTTTTGCATGAACTTTTCTCTAAATCCATAATGTTAATGCTGCTGTTAGCTCCTCTAATCCACATGGTTGGTGAATTGCATGTGTCCACACTAGATAACCCCTCAGAACCATGACCACTGGATTTGCTGCTGACCAGAGAGATTGAGTTGATTGTTTGTGACTTGTCAGAAAGGAAAATTGAAGAAATTATCCCTTTTCCATACTTTATATTTCAGTGCACTTAAGGGAACTATATAGTTATTCCGCACAACTGATCTCAAGTTGTTCAAGCTACGGATCAAAATAAATTTACTTCAGCTTTAACTCTACCAGAAGATATACTAGAACTACAATGTAAGTTAGTTTCTTCCTTTATTAAATTTTATTGAAGGGTGTCTTTGTTTATATATGTGTCTGTCCAGTATTGGTTTTACCTCCTGTAAAACCTAACTGATATTTCAAAAGCTTTAGTTTGTGTATTTAAAAAAAAAACAAACCCTAAATATCTAAAACCCAAATTCCATTTAACACTTGCTGACTCTACAGACTGTAGTTAAATGTAAAACAAACTACTTCATTTTATTATTGCTTGTTACAATCCAAATTGCGTTGTAATTTTGCAATATGTAGTTGTAACAAGGAAAGACAAAAATTGAATTTCTTAATGTCATAGAATCATAGAATCCCGGAATCCTAGGGGTTGGAAGGGACCTCGAAAGATCATCTAGTCCAACCCCCAAATGTGCTCAAAAGGTGTAACCAATGTAAAGATATTTGAAATCAGCATTTTGCAACTGGGCTTACTCCTCTTCTTGTGACTGAGTCTGGACAATGCTAGTGTTATCTTTACATTACTTTTATACCTTGGTTTTTACCTATGTGTTGAAAAGTGACATTAGTTGTGTTTTCAGCTCCCTTCTTCTTTAGCAGGAACTCAGTGATTTCTATCTTCTGGTCTTAATCTTGACTGATTTTGACCTGATTGTGCCTGCCACAGTTGAAACAGGTGCAGTATACTTAATGTGTTTGTGTCTGATGGAAAGAGAATTCTGTTCTTTGCAAGGGTCAAGTTCAGACAGAGTAGTGTTAGTTAATTGGTGTCTTAAGTATCCACAGCTGTTTACTTTTATAGCATATTTTACAGTTGTTTGATTTTATAGTTTGTTCTGCACTATTGTTTAGTTTTGAAAATGTAGCTCTTTTTCCTCTTTAAGTATTTGCATAGTGGGTCACAGCAGGTTCTCCAGCAGCTTTGCTCCTGCAGGGCCAAGTGAGCATTTCACTGAGCAATGCCCTTTTCCATACCCCTGGTTCTTCAGCCACTTGGTTGCTGGCATCTCTTTGGCTGCCTGTTTACCTGGAGCTGGAGGGGAGGAGATACGGAGTCTAAGGCAAGAGGCTGTGATTAAACTTTTAAGAAGCCCGTGTATAGCAGGATAGTTGTAAAAACAGTACTTGGAAGTATCAGTTGAATCTGTATGCTCTTTGGAGCCAGAGGTTTATAGATTTTTGCTGAGTAATCCCTTGTTTTCTGGCTTCATGGGGAGAGGTCTCTAAAGAAGGCAGGATGGGAGAATGAGATCCTCTGGTTTGTAAAGAGTAATTTATCTTAAATTTACTGCATCAAAGTGAATGTAGCTAATTCTGAGGTAAAATTTGACTCTGTGTAAGCACATTCAGATTTAATATAATAAAAGTAAGGCCCTCCAATGCTTCTGTATTTTCTCTGTTAAAACAGAAAAGCCACTAGCTGGTGCCTTGCTGCTGTGTTTTCTGTAGGGTACATGGGAGCAAGGACTGGGACAGGTAGTCACAGCTTAGCCAGTAGTGGCTCAGAGACCTCTCAGACTGTAATGAAGTTGCTCACTAATATCCTGTAAGGTAATTTCTGCGATAGTAGCATTAACCCACACAAAGCACTATGCTTTATAGCTCATTCAAGTGAGAACAAAAAAAAACATAATGCAGGGTGTCATATGTCCAGTCAAAAGTGCAGTGTAAATACGAGTGTAAATTGCGTCCTGTGAATACAAAGCCAAGAACGCAGTAGAGATCTTCCAGGACAATTATTATTCCAGTCACATTGTTTTACTATTTACAAGATGTTTGTGGTATAATTTGAGAATAGAAAAATGCATAGTTCAGTTGAACAAATCAATTTTCCTCCCCAAGCTGGACATTCCACACCATTCCTTAGTTTATTTTCTTCCAAGTTTTGCCTTTATCAGTGGTGTTTGCCACTGAAAAAAATTTGATGTAGATTCCTCATTCCAGTTGCTTTTATTTCTTATGGCACTTACTGTATTGTCCCTTCCATTTCTCTCCCTCAGCTCCAGGATTATTTGGGGGTTTTTTGGTGTTTTTTTGTTTTGGTTTTTTTGTTTATTTTTTTTTTGAAAGAGTACCATATTGTTTTCAAGCTCTTGATATACTCTTTCAGCATCTTAAACACTTCATGGCTAGATGAAGATAGGAGTTCAAATTCCAAATGCCCGCCAATTTAAACCTCTTGGACTGAGTAGCTTGCTTTGATCCTAGCAAATATCTGAGGGGGAACAAGCTTTTGCTTACATAAATACCTGGTGGGAGGAATTAAATAGTATGGAACTTGTCACCCCCATTTTACCTCTTGGACGTAGATGGAAACGCATGGCTGCGTCATGCGCTCTCATCGTAGGTGCTGGGAAAATGAGGGAAGGCTGGGGTTGCTGGAGGTGTGATGCTCTTGTGGAAGACCAGATAGAAATGCCTTGTCTCACTACTTTGGGCAAATACCAGGGTAAATTAAAACTTGGCAATATGAAAAATCTGGTGCATGTGCCTCCCCCATCCCCTTATTTTTAGGTCTAACGTTTTATGTAAAACTTGAAAATCCGTGTAGTGCAAAATCTAGCCTTTTTGGAATTATAACAATATTTTTGACAGAGACATCTCCCTTTATTTTGTGCTTATGCTGAGACAATTCCTAGTGTATTTCAATGAAACGTAGATTTGTAGCAGTAATGAAGACAAGGGGCTTGTTTGCCGTACAATCATGAAAACAGAAATGGAAGGTAAATAACAGAAGGGAGATATTAATAATTTCACATCCCGTGCTTGTTGGGCTGAGCAACACTGGAGCAGGGGAGCACATGTGAAATGGAAGTCTTCAGTGGACATCTTCTCTCTTGCTCTGGTGCTAGGTACTGTACAGCAATTGCAGGTCACTGTGGCAATGGCAGAGTTTCAACAATGATTGCAAGACTTCTAATAAATTTTGTTATGTCGGTTCTTCAGAATTATTTCAGGAAAATGTTTAAAATTGGAGGACAGCTGTTTCTTATCACAGGAGCTGCCTCAACTGTGACTATAGCATCATGGAAGGATAATAGGAATCCTTTGACAAAAATGTCCTGTCCACCTGTCATACAACCAGACAGACTTCTTGAGGTCTGTTCTCACTTTGTCAAGGAATATGAATTCATATTGGCTGCCTTTTGGGAGGGTTCTTTTCCCATCCTTTTCAGTGTGCTGAGACTTGATGTTTTCAAACTCAACGGTGTGAATTGATAATTTGAGATAGGAGATAAGCATCTGATTATTTTCTTTTTCCTTCTCTGTTCAAAATTGGGGTGGGGGATGTTAAGGCTTTAGATGTTCCTGTTATGCCAGTGTATTTTCACATGATTTCCTTCTTTGTGTAAAGTGAATTATAACTGATGTTTTTTGAGCGGTCATGAGCTTTGGGCACTTGTAGAAATTCTACACATTTCTCAAACTCCTGTTCTCATGTTAATTCTATGCAGTCCAACCTGTTTTAAGTAAAAGCTGAAAATGAGGATTTCTTATTTTTTGTTCCAACATCTAAACTGAGCACAGGAGAAACATACAGTTAATTGCAAAACAGACAATTCTCCATTTCCCTCTGTCTGTCCAGCATACAAAGAGACAATGACTGAGGCTGCAGTTCAGAGTTTTTCCTATCTTAAGGATTTGGTTTTGTACGTGATACCAGAAGACGATAGCAAATACGTTCTAACAGATTTTTGAGGCTCTAATTAATATTTCTAGGTTTGCTTATGAGAAATAGTTCCTTTTTATCCAGGGAAGACTCAAAATCAGAAAAATGTGCTTGACCATAACCTACCTTTAGTACCGTGCCTCTTAATGTGTCATGTAGTGTTGTGGTGAAGAGGAGCGTTTGAAACTTGGGGTTCTGAACTAATAATGTACTGAGCTAATAAACAGGCCTGTTTATAGTTTTGATACAGCAAGTCTAGTAAGGGTATCGTATAATCTTGAGCTTGACAAGCTTAGTGAAATGTGGCATGTTTCATGAAAGCGTAAGCTTTGCAAAAATTTAAGTGTTCTGAGTAACCAAATGCAGTATCTCCTTCAGGCGAGCAGTGGAGCTAAGGAAGAGGTTGAATGTCATACTCTGAAATTAGTCTCTTCAAAATCAGTAATGATCATATAAAAATTAATCTTCCACAACTGAACATGACTATAGTGCCAGGGGGAGGTGGTTTCCTTTGCTGATTACAGAGTCCCTCCCACAATATTACGATTTCTTTGTCCATTGAGTTGTGCTGACACAGCTGTTGTGTGCTGTAGATTGCATCACCAAAGCCTTTTATTCCAGGGTGGTGGTTGTAAACAGCGCTGGGATACAAATGACATCTAAGTCCTTCTGTCTCCATGTCTTGCTGGATGTTTCAGTAAGTGAGTGTAACCAATGAGTTGGAAAATGCTAGTGCAACCGTGTCACTTCTGTGCCACAAACGTATCTGTTCCATGAGTGGCAATGACTGGGGATGTCCAGGTGTCTCCTTGTTGCTTCCTTTTAGATGCCAAGAGGATTTAATAAAAAATGCAAACTTTTAATGCAGCTGTGTATATTTTAGGCTGTACGACAGAATAATCAGCCTGTAAACAGTGTCTACGTATGTAAATACCTTTCTTATGCAATGATAAGCTTATACTCTAAAGCATATGAGAAAATTTGCTGCTTTGTTGGTTCTTATGAATGCTATATGTTTCCTTTGACATCAGGATCAATTCTACATGCAGTGCTGGGCATATGAAGTCAAAACCCATTATTGTGCTTAGGCTCATCTTGAGACTGCTGAATGCTCTAACATGTTACCCTGTAATTGCAAAGGGATACAGGGTTAGTGTTAAATTATTTCCTCTTTTCTAATTCTAGAAAGCCTTTTTTCTTGAAATCACTACAAATTTTTTTCTTTGGCTCAAAGAGCTTGTTTACAGGTTGTCACTCTTTTGTTTTTCTTTTTTTTTTTTTTTTACCCTTTACTCTATGAACTACTGTCACTACTTCATTTTGCTTTTAAAATTCAAGCCTGTTACTATTTATATTAAGCTTCTGCCAGGTCTTTTTACTGCCTTTGCTTGTTACTATGTGCTTGAAGCAGTGAGCTTTAACCAAGATACCAAACAGAACTGCCAAGACAAACCTCTTATGAGCTGTAAGCCCTTATCTTTAACTAATCTGGAATCCCTCAGTGAGTACATTGGTTTATGCTATGTGTGCAACATTTTTGTTTTATAGATACTAGAAAAATACCATAGGAATAAGAGGAAATCTTTCCATTCAGAAGACACAAGCCAACGAGGGAACTGCTGGGGCTTCAGAAGCTGCCATAGTTTCAGGGTTGCTCTTGCCTTTTTGCATCCTGTTTTGGTTGCAAGTTTCATGCTGGAGGTTCTGCCAGTTGGGAGTTTCTTTTCTGCTCTTCCCCTGCTGAGCTGCTGCCTTTCTGAGGAACAGGCTGCAATATAAGAAAAAAGCATGCAAATGCATGCTGCTGTTCAAAGTTGTATAATGTGGCAGAACTCCTCTGCGGGCTTCATTCTTTTGAAGCTCGTTTACTTAAGCTTTGTTTGATGTGAAACTCTTTTTAAATATAGCATTTTAAAATTTAAATTTCTGTTTGAAGAAATGGGGCCATCTCTGCAGGTTACTTAAGAGCTTTAAGCTGGTAGCCTGCTGTAGGGCAATACAATTACTGTGATTTTTAAAACTAATTCAAGTATTTATTTCGTAATGTATCTCAGACGGATTGAAACCTCTGCTAATCCTAAGTAATTACTGCAACATTTTGCACAATTAGCTTCAAACTTGCAGGTCAACAGAATAATTACATAAAAAGATGAACATGTTTCTCTTCCAACTCCCATTTAATAAATTAGGCTAAACAGATGCTATACATTTTATTTGGTGGAGGAGATTTATGGCCTAATATTTTGTTGAATCACAATTTAATGTGCACCTGTTTTAAAGGAATCCAGAGTGCATGTGAATGTCCATTTTGATTGTCTCTCTGATGTTTCAATTATTGTTCCAGTAATTACTTCTGGATAAATTAGCAAGAAGTAAAATATATTAAATACTTCAGATCAAGTGAAGACAATATAAGGTATATATTTTTTTAAGTTCTTTAATCTTGCTGGATGTAAACACATCTTTCTCCCACCGTTCTTCTTACTTTCCCTTACATGTAAGGTCCTACATCGCTGGACAAAGACAAGACTCTAGAAGTAACTTTACCATAAGTTTACCCTATCTTAACAAATATTATAGTTCTTTCCAAGACTATTTAATAATATGTAGGGTTTATATTTTTTTTATCAAGCAAAGGACCAAGGAATTTGTTTGGACTTCTAAAAAAAATCTGTTAGGACTGGCATCAAGGGAAGTATTTTTTGCTTTATAGTTTCATAATGGATATTCTTTTATGTGACGATGTTACATTAGACTAATTAAATATTAAGGTGTACACATCTTTTAAATCTGAATCGTGTGTAGCAAATCAACACAAATACTTGAAAAAGTATTTTTGAAAAAGATTTTTATCTTCAAGCAGCTTGTGAGCCTCAAGCTTTGGGAGTGCAGGAAGGTCCAGCATTGCCCATTCTTTGTTTTATTCTTACACAAATTTTTCTTGACCTGTTTGACCGTATCTACCTTCACTAATTTCAAGCTACTTACCTTCCTTCAAGAAACAATGCAGAATTAAATTGTAGTTTTGTGGTAACGTGTTGAGAATTGTTTTCCTCCTATGGTTAGAATCTGCTCCTGGTTGTGCAGAGATAGCTAATGAATTTCTAACAGTATCAGTGTGTCTCTGACCTGCTGATACTGTAAGGAGAGCCATTTCTTGTTATTTTCTTGAATCACATTCAACACTGAAATTAAAAAAAAAAAAAATAAATTAAAAAATCACATTCCTATGGAAAAAACCCTAAATCTTCCCAGTGACTGCCACATATGAGCTGAACTAAAGAAGGCCAAACCTTCATCCTCCTTGAAGGTCTGATGGAGTTCTTTCAGGTTATTTTCACAGACCTTTTTATTCGGTGGTTTGGTATATTTAAATGCCAGCTTTACACATTTTAAAATTAGGAAGACCTTCTGGTTTGGTATATGAAGTTGATTCAGCCTGGACACACCTTTGTTTAGTCAGGTGCTAGTACACTAATTAAATTAAAGCTTCTCTTCATCTTGCCAGCCTTGTCTGACACGGTTCAAGATGCCTGACATACTAGCTTTCACATTGCCTGTGGTAATCTAGAGGAGTAGAACTACATACTTAAAAAGCTGTTACAAAATTCAGTGTTTTGTAGTTTGTTTAATGGGATGCTGGTGTTTCCCTATAAAATCCCATTTTTGCAAATTGCCATCTTTTAGGGCAGTCAGTGCCAGGTGCAGTAACACTTAATATTTTCCGAGTGCAGCTAACCAAAAGGCCTTTATTTCTATTTTAGTGCTAGTAAATCCAGTTCTCTGTTTATTTTTATAAGTATTTATAGGTGTCGCAAGACTCTTTGCTTAGTTATTTTCACTGCCATAGAAAATCCTCTGTGGAGAACAAGAGTAGTGTTTATACTGCATTTAGAGAAGAATTTCCTGCTTAAGTGGTTGCCCAGGATGTGCTAGCTAGCTGTTAATACACTTAAAAATATTGCTAATTCTACTGCAGCACTTTTTTTTTCTTTTAATGAAGTCATCAAATGCTGATTAGGTATGTCCAGAAAATTGGAAGTGCAAACAGACTTCTTGATTATTACTTCCCACCCACCCCTCTCCCCCTTCCCTGAATTACAGGTAGCTATTCCACTAGCCAGTTCAGTATTTTTCACTTAGAAAATGATCAGGTAATTTGCTACGTGATGTGTCCACTGCTCTGCTGATTCTTTCTTTTCCTTAACGAAAGCAATGGAAAGCTCGTGTTAGAGGTATGGAGGAAAAAACACTGCCCTAAGTATGCAGTTAGAGTTCAAGTACAACTGATAAGAAGATACCACAAAATGTCTTCTGTATTCTCAAATTCCTGCACTGCCTGCAGACGTAAATTTAAGCCATCTGCACAATGAGCGCACTTACGATTAAAAGCTTTTTTGTTTGACTTTTTTAGAATAAGTCTTTCCTTCCTAGGTTGTGGGCTTAGCTCATAATGCGAATATTGTACTATACAAACAGTGTATTAGTTTGTAAATATTTTCAAAATTGCTTTACCTGGGAGATGGCATGCTTTTATTTTCTTGGAAGGGTAGGATTTCCAGAATACGTTCAGTACCAGTGAGTTGAATCCCTGATAGCACTGATATTTCTAGCTTGTCTGTCCTCCTCCAGATTTGCTTCAGCCATTGCCACTTTCTTGGTTCAGCTATGAAACTTGTTTGGGTTCAAAATAAAGCAAAAGTAATGAGCCAGCAGGGCTGGGGCTTCCTGTGTCAGTTCCTATGCCAGTTCAAACATTTTGGGAACCAAGGATGTCAGATAATAGACCTCCAGGAGCCTCTCTTTAGGAGTGCTGCGGGAGTGGGGCTCCTTGAACAGCAGTAATTAATGGGCTGTTGCAAATGGGTCACATATTAAAGTGTGGAGCCACAAAGGTGGAAGCAGAGGAAGCCTGTGCTTGCTCTTAAAAAAAAAAAACAAAAACCCTTTCTGGTGATTAAGCAGAATAGTTTACCTTATGCTTCTGTTCCTCCTTTTCTCTGTTTGAAGGACATCTTTGTTTCCTATAAATACTAATCTTGGGATTTTACTACATGATTATAAATAATAAACTTTTTTTTTAAGGCAGCAAATGACTAGGACAGTTACTGAAGGGATTCGTTTATGCTAGTGAAGGTAAACTGGCCAAGGAAACTGTATTTGACTATCTGAAGTGCAAACCTGCAAGAAGAAGAAATAAATAAAAAAGGCATTGAAGTGTTTGATTTCAAGCCCCACTAGCATTTCTCATAGAGAAATTCTGCTTCATCATGCGTGATTTTTATTTTACAGAAGACAGCCAAGAAAAGCTTTCTTCTCCTTTCTCATGTCCATACCATTATACTATTTAACACTTGTGCTGTAAGCTCAGGCAGTTTGGTTGGTCTGTCAGTTGTGATCACTTTTTACATGAGCTCCTGCCCGTGTCAAACACCAAAGCAGAGTCTGTAGGAGATGGAGGCTCCTCACCAAGCTGCAACTTGCACACCTGTAAAGATTGGGTGGTGCTGGAGCAAGTCAACCTGCTGGAGCCTGAGAGTAGCACATTGCAAGGGTTGACTTTACAGAAACAACCACACAGTTGCTAAGGAGCAGGTAATTAAACCAGTCTACTAATCTTGAAGTGCCTACAAGTAGATCTGTTCAAAGGCAGCAGCCTTTTGAAGCTGGTACTTCAAACTGCATTGCAAAGGTGTGCAGTTGGAATTCACATGTGACCAAAGCTCTTTTTCCCCCTTGTCTAGGGGCTGTTATTTGGTACAAAAGGAGGTTGTCTCATTGCCTAGAGTAAATGTGAAAGCTCATCCCTAAACCAAGGTGAGCGATGGCAGGAAGATAGTAGCAACAGTGCTGTGCTGCACATCAGACTGTGGTTCAGAATATATGGGAAAAGGAAGTTGAAAAGCAATGGAAAGCAACAGCAAACAAATTCCAACCCCTTTTTTTTTTTTTTTTAATAGAAACTCTGTATCCTGGTTGTACTGTCTGTATTTCTTAGGCCCAAATAGTAATGGACCATCTAGCAGTACAAATTTGTTCTGAATGGGCTCAAGCATGCAATTAATTCTTGTCAAATTAGCACAGAAAACAAAATTAAGTTTAGATAAGCCTTATTGCCTCTTTTGTCTATTATGGGAAGAAACATAATTTCTAATCTCACTAACCCTTTAACATCAATAAGCTTCAGTCTCTCACTTTACAAGTGCAATGAGTTAATGGTGAACATGGTCTAGTTGGGATGTTTCTTAGTGGAATACCTTTTACTGGAATCCCTCCAGTTCAACTTTATCATTAAACGATGGCTTTCCTGTGTTTTCTTGCTTCATAGAACTTGTGGCAAGGAAACAGTCTTGTGGTGCTGTCAGTCTGGGTTTAAGGAGTTGTTTGTCAACATACTGTGACAATTGCATAAGTCTGTCTGTATGTTGCAATAGTATGAGCCACAAGAGCTTATTTCATTAGCCTAGGGGCTAACTACATAGTAGATCAGTGTGTGGAAGACTGATCACAGTCTTAACAAAGCTGACAGTGGGATGATTTTATAATAGAGAATGGAGGTTGTGTTTAAAAAAATAAAATAATTCCCCAGAAGCCATATATAAGGCAAGTCTGTAAAGAAACATAGATATAGTAAAGTTTTTCTGTGCAATACTGTACTTTGGGTCAATCTGATATGTTGATCCAGAGAATGCTCTACTGTTAAAGAAAGTAAAGCACAAAGCTTTATAGATAGGGTTAAAAAAAAAAAAAATTCCACTTCTTAAAACTAGTCACAGTAAAAACTCCTTTTAGCCACCATGTCTCTGGAGAGGTAGTCTTCAGTCTTGATTTTCTACTGGTGGAGTGTTTAGGAGGAAGTCTTAAGATAACTGTGAATACCAAATCAGAAGCAATTGCTTTGTCCCACCTCAGCTAAGGAATAAAAACCCCTCTCCCCTTCCATCTCCCCTATACAGAAGCTTGAAAGCGTAGAGCTGACACTGGGAACAGAGCCCAGCTGTCTGGAAGCCTTCAGGAGGAGCTTGGCTGAGGAGGGGTAGATTAGTAGAGTAAAGCAAATTCTTGAAAGTTTGAGACCCAAAGCCATAAATAGTGTAGGTTATCAGTTTTATGAGTCATGTTATTTTATTCTTCCAAGATGAGGAAATGTACAAAGAAACTTTTAACAGGATCTGTATACTGAAAATCTGTAGCTCTGAATAAATAAGCATGTCCTTCTGCTGGAAGTGAAGCCTGTATCCAACAGCTGAGCAAAAAGAATGTTTGGATCAACTCAGTCAATTATTACCTGAACCAGATAAGAGAGGGAAAATTATATAGAGTTGATGACTTTTTACCCTTCATGTTCAAAGCACTTTCATTAGTTTTATTTATTCAAAATTACCACTGTTGTCTGTCTCTCCCCCAACCCCATGAAGAAGACTCTTATTCAAAATGCAGTGCAGTTAATTACTACTGTTTCTGAATACCCGATAGGTCATACCAGTAGATGTCTCACAGGGAAGAAAGAACATTACCTTGTGAAAAATTAAGTTGTAACTTACATTTGTATGTATTAATAAATGGGATACTATAGCAAGCATGAAGTGACGATTGCAGCTGGTTTCATAGAAGGTATGAAAATGGCAATTTTCTGTCTAATTGTTTATAATTGCTAGTTGGAACTGTTATTCCAGTAATTTTTAACTGTGCCTTACTATAGCAAGTGACCCTAGAAAATGCAGGAAAAAAAACACTCATGTCGTTCAAAAAAGATTAAAAAAAATCAGTAATTACATAAGTTGTTTTTTTTTTTCTTGTTTTCAATCCCAGCTTCTGGGTAAGTAACAGAGCTCCAGCTACTCCTGTCAAACAGGATGCTGAGATCAGTTCTTTCTTTTGTCACTCTGTGTATCCACATTTAGTCATTGTTTATCACCTGTCAGTTCTCTGTGAAGATTCCTTACAACAGAAAATATTCAAATTCTGAAACAAGGTATTCATTAGAGTAGTGGCACAATGGACAATTGTTAATTTAGAAATGGAAACAAAACCCTAGAATAACTGCAAATCTAAACCTCTACTCTTTTCTTGATTTATGCTTGAAATTACACATGCAGACAGCTTTTGTTTTCTGAGCGTGATCAGACATATTCCCTGATACTTGTTCTCAGCTTGCTACTGGCTATGTGAAGACAGACTTGTTAGCCAAGGAAGAAGTACTTCACCAGGAGAAGTACAGCGTTGGCTTTGGAAAAACTCTCAAACCTGTTAGTTAAGACACTTGTCAGTTCCATTTTTCTTTTGCATTAAAGAAGGTCCCAAAGCTGAACTCATCAAGCAAGTGTCCAAAACCCTTACGACTGACAGAGTAAGAGACAGCAATAGAAGACATGGCTTTTTTAAGTGGAAAAGGATGACTAATGTTGTGCCCTGTTACAAGAAAAAAATGGATTTAATTCTCTGATGAAAATCAAGTCATTATTCCTTGTTTTTTCTTCTGTTTTTCTTTTTCCATATCATGAACATAAATATTACAGTTAAATAGCAATTAGGTAGATGAGTTGTGAAGAAATTGAGAACATAAACCAAGCCATTCTCAAGTGTGACTGTAGGAATGAATGTCAATAGTAAATAATACCCTGAGTAGAGATGTTAAACATGTTAAAGTGTTCTTTCATTTATGAAAACTGTATTATCATTAGCAAGCAGAAAGTTAATTCTTAAATATGATAAGCTGTGAAGAAAAAAATGATGAGGACAATTTTATGGCGGGACAAAAACTGTAGTGTTAAAGGAAGCATAGATTTTTCTGTACAAGAAAATGTCTAGAGGCACTTCTTACAGCTGAAAATCAAGTGGTAAGTGGTTCTACTGGGACTAATCTAAAGGTAGCATCAGATGGTAATTTATTGTGGCATAGTACTACTTTTACATGTTTGATTCATCTGAGTCTTCCTTAGGAAATTCATGGGAGGCACGAGAATAATTTTAGTTCTTAGAAAAAAGTTAAACAAAGCATCTCATGTTGTGCTCATTAGCAGAAGAAAAGAAACAAACCAAACAAGCTATAACCCATGCTGGCAATGGTTCAGATACGTGCTATCTTTCTTCATAGTAATTTGATTTCTTCCCACTAATTTGCTACTTAGTAATATCTGAATTAATATCTTAATTTTTTTTCTTCTCATTGTTGATTTAAGTTTGTATGTATGAAATCTATGAAAACTTGCAAAAACCAGTTGATTGCAGTTGATCCATGGGTGAAACTTCTTATGTAATTTTATGTTTGCTATAGTACACTCTTACATTAAATGTTACCCATCTTTCTGTGCAGACCCTGTCCTGAAGATGTCTACAAAGCCAAGTTTAGTTAATTTTACTTATAGATATCAGGTTTCCTGCAGACCATGAAAGTTACCTGTGTTTTACAGGTGAAAAGTTTTGGTCAAGGACAAAAATTTGCCTGAGATGAAGCAATTAAGAAGTAGAACTGAGACAGCAACTTTGTGCTCCCAACTCCAGTCTGTCTGTTAAGCCCTTTTGCCTGTACGCTTAGAAGAGTTGCTGTATTGAGAAAAAGGGAAGGGCTAGGCAGAAAACAAAGATAGGATACTTGAGGATATTTGAGATCGAGGACTTGGAGAAGGATGACTGCTCTGCGAAGCATAACATGAATTGTGGATAGGCTTGACACTATCAATTTAAGGAAGAGGTATGTTTCTTCTTAAGGAGGCATTTTATTATTACTGATTTATTCCAATGCCCCCTCCCCCCCCTTCCCCAGGGGTGCCAAGTAATTATTGCAGTGTACAGAGAAGAAAAGCTTGATCTCAGTTCATGATCTGTTATCCAAAAAATTTGCTTCCCCTGCTTTCACCATTTTCTCCATGAGCACAGTGCTGGCTGGGTCAAGTCCACCCAGAGAAAACTGGGCTATCAGTAAGGCAGTCTCTTTTAGACTTCATACTCTGGAAAGTGCATTTCTATTCTTGTCCCCAGATAAGCTCTGTTTGGCTTATAGTAAGATTGCTAAGTCTTTGGTAGACTTCTGTATTACATTGAAACATTTTTAGCCATTATTTTACTGTGGCTTTGGTTTGTTTAAGTTCTGCAGAGCTTTTTATAATACAAGCAGACAGACTAGACATAATTTTTCCAAAAAAAGTTGTGTCCACCAGTTAGTTGCAGAATCAAATCCAGGAACCAGACTTTATTTCTGCACCTAAAGAAATGGTAAATGGACAGATGGATGAAATATGTACCGTTATGAACAGCAGGAGCAATTTGTAAGGGGCCTAAACAAGGCATTCCTGTGGAGGAGGAGTTAGGGGAATGCATGCAGGTTTGGGCTTCAAAGGTAACTGTTTCTCTTTAGGGTGAAGATGTGAGAAAAGGGACTCCTAATGGCAGACCAGCCTACATCCATGACTACCAGGCTAATCTGTCTGTTGGGGTGGCTGAAAGCTTTCAGGGTTTTGGAGTCTACTTAATTCCAGAAGAAGCAGGAATGAGCAATAAAAGGTGGGATACCAATACAGGCTTAGGACTAGATATGGCAAGCTCAGATTTTAATTTGGTTTGACTTATTTCAACCTAGACTTCATACTGTAGGAGTATTTCTCAAAAATAAACTTATCTAAAGGTTTTAGTTTTTGAAGGGCAGCTTTACAAATTAGAAATGTTTAGGATGTTTGGGCCTGGTGCACAGGATGAAAATTATCTCCGTTTTCAGCTCCTGGTAGTTAAGATCCTCAAACCAATCGGTTATGGCGAAGGGGCCAGGGGCTGGCTTTTCTTGTTGCTTAAAGAATTGCCAGTGGAAATGTGGATGACACTAGAGAATTGATCTACAAAAAATTCAGTGCAGAGCAAAGGAGGATTGTGTATAAAGCCTGTTGGCTGTGTCTTAGACTATCTTGATGTAACTTGCTTTCTAGATTGTTCAAGAGATTTAATTTACGTTTGTGACAGCTGATTAGAATCTAGTTTGGAGGTATCAAATCTGGAGGCTTTTTTAACAGTACTTCAGAGATAATGACATTTTGTGAGCTGGGCCAGAGCTGAGAGGCTGAGGTCTTTGAATCCATAAGCATGGCAGAATGTCAAATAGGGAGTGCTGAGTTAAGCTATAAGCCATCTGTAAATCATTCTGCTAATCTTGTCTCGTCTGGAGGGGAGGTACTTCTTAGAAATGAAGAATAGTGTTCGGTGTGGGAAGTTAAACTCATGTTACTCTTCTGTCTAGTTAAAATAAAAAATTATTTTCAAAAGACAGGCCCAGTTCATCACCTATCTAGCCATGATTGGCAAGTTACTATTTTGGCCTTCTAAGAGCTGGCTCTAGAAGAAGCCCTTAAATGAAAAGTGGTTCAAGTATAAAGTGTGATTTCATAAAGCCACTGCTTGCCCCTCTTTATATACAAAAAATTATCCCAAGTTCTTCCAAGAGTTGAGGTTTGACTTAGATGTAGCCAGTGTCTTGATAAAGCACTGGAAACTTCAGTTTCACTACTTCAAAATCTGGGATTTTCTAAATGAGGAGGAAATGGAATTACTTAACTAAGAATAAAAAATCAGGAACTCTGACAATGGTTTGGGTGCTTTGCCAAGTGACCTAGCTTGAAAAAAAGTTACTTTATTGCTAAGGAAAAAGCAGCTCATTTACAAAGTTGAAACAAAAAGGTTTTAAAATGCCCAAGTATTAAAATACAGGTGCCAAATGCAGTTTTGGCCAGCATGTAAATAACGCTCTGAAATCTGGTTTGAAACTAGTTTTCAGCTTTTGGTGCTGTCACTTGCTACCTGGATCGTAAACTATATGTTTTGGATTTTTTTTCCCTGCTTCTTCCATTCCCCTTCTTTCCTGTAACAGTCTCATGCCCCTTTCCCCAGGAAAAAAAAAAGTACTTGCATACATTTTTATTCATTTCTAATCTATATTGCCAAATTCACCTTTATATTACATCTGGAAGTTGTAGATGAAAAGATTGTACTCTGAATTTATTTGAATTATTCTGTAGCTTTCCTCTTTGTTTAAGTTTTTTTTTTTAATATCTGGAGAGTATTTCTAATGGTCAGCAATAATGAGTAGGAAATATAAGTAATTTTGGGGTGAAATATTTACATAGCTTGCATTCTCACTTGGGTACCTAAACTGCACTTACCCAATAACAAAGTTTCAAGCACTTTCATTTACCAGTCTTACCACTGCCTTCTATATTGCCTCATTTGGGATAGTCAGTCGTCTTCATCAGAAATGAATTAAAAGTAGGTTGGGGAAGGCTAGTTAGGAGACACTGGGATTTTGGATTATTTTCTGAGAGGGGCTAGAGTAATCTACTGTGTAGTAGAGCAAAATGTTCCATGAGAAGATACAGGATTGCTATATGTAGGAAGATGCTTGGAGGAATGGATAACATTTATGTAGAAGATACGGGTTGAAAGGGCTAAGTTTAAGCCAGAAACTAGAAGACAACCGTTTTCTATTCAGGAAATGACATTCTAAGATACCATTCCCAGTAGTGCAGTGGAAGTGAGGAGCCCAGACTAATAGACATATGGGGGGTTTTAGTAGAAAAGATTATAGAAGAGAATTGGGGTAATTTTAGGCTTAAAAATGTGGAGATGAGATAGGAATATCCCCAGTAAACCACCAGATTTATCTTGGAGGAAGCTCTCTTCCTTCCAGAGTTTTCTGAGGTGTGTTGACTTCATTCTGTGCTCCAGCTGTTTTGCTGACCACCAGAGACAACCAGGAAGAAACTTTCCCTGTTCTCCTTTGGTGCTAGGTCTGACTTTTATTCATATTCTATAGCTTGGTAAGCTTTTTTGGTCGTTCCCTAAGCGTGGACTGGATTTGGAATTTCAGTGGAGTATTTCAGTGAGCGACTTGTGAGGTAATTGACTGAGACTGAGTATGAAAGTCAGAAACTGTCTGTCAATGGTGCAATCAGAATGGCCTTTGAACTCCGGCTGAAGTTTTGCATCCTGTATTTCCTTCCTTGTCTTTGGACTTCCATGAGGTAATCCCATCCTCAGACTACCTGCTTATATCTCCTTATCTACATTTTGTGCTAGTTTCCAGAAGAAATGCAGAAGGTCATAAGTTCTTGGGGTTTTTTCTTTTTTTCTCTTTTTTTCTCTTCTCTCCTTCTTTTCTCTTCTCTCTCTCTCTCTCTGCTTCTTTTTGCTTCTCTCTCTCTCTCTCTCTCTCTCTGCTTCTTTTTGCTTCTCTCTCTCTCTCTCTCTTCTCTCCTTCTTTTCGCTTCTCTCTCTCTCTTCTTTTATTCTTTCACCAGAGATTAAAGGACTCTGTGGTGGTTTTGGGATGATTTCTGAAGGCTGTCTTAGAATAGGCCTCATGGATACTTGTTCCACAGATGTTGGGCTGGACCTAACACTTCTGACTTTTTAGTCCAAAGCCTGTGATCTGTCTAGAATGAATTAGAACTGGAGACTCTCATTTTGCAGTGTCCTGACCGTTGAACTAGTGAGATGTGTTTCTAGTTATTATAACATTATTCTCCTCCATATGAAACACTGAGAATTGTCAATGGGATGAACTGAAAATGACTTGCTAGTAAATGATAATTTGAATACTTACCTGAGAGTTAATTTCACTACCAAAAGACAATGGACCTCAAGATACTAATTTAAAATAATTGAATTTAAGTTAATAAGAATTTTCATCAAATTAACTGATAACTTTGTCTTTTGCTGGACTCAGTAATTTATTTGTTGATGTTCTTTTTGCATAATTGGACCATAGAGAGACCATGTTTTATTTTGTCTATAATTCCTGTGGGCAATGTAAAATATTAAATAACCAGACTATTTCTATAGTTATTGCTGTAATTAAGTTGTTTATTGAGAAAAAAATTTTTGTTGCTGCCAAATTTTCTAGAACACTTTCAGAAGGAGAAATAACAACTACGCACAGTTAAGCTTAGACCTTTAAAACAAGTCTAATTCAGTAATTCTTGATAAACAACCTTATCGCCATGCTTATTGCTATTTTCTTCTTTGTGAATCCGTGACTTTGTTTGATATTGGCTTCCCTAAAAATCACTCATTACTTGATAAGAGATTTAAGAAATTAAAACAGGACTGAATTAGACTGAAGTCTGAAGATGTCAATGTCAATTATGTCTTCTATTCAGATGTTTTCTAATTGGGGTTTTAGGAAGTTCTTATAATGATTTTGGAGTCTGTAAGATCAACTGACCATGAACTGCTTTTACAAATGTTGGGTTTTTTTACTGCCTAGTGACCCTATTAGAAAAATGTCAAGTTCTTTTGAAATAGAGCATTTGAATTGTCCAGCAAGCATACAGCTGAAGTTCTGTGGAATTCAGAAAACATAATGGAAAGTATGATTTCGCAAAGTAGGTTACAAGAAGCAAGCTGGTTCTATTCCCAGCCTTATATTGCAGGACTCAGTCAACCTAAGTGATCCATCCGGCACAGCAGTCTGCACTTGAGGAGACAGGGCAAACAAGTGAGCCATGCACAGGCAGCAAAGGAGCTGCATCATTAGGAGGGATTTTGAAGTCCGATGTCAGAGCCCAGGGTCCCAGGTGACTATGGAACGGTTTCAAGCAGGCAGCTTGAGGTTGCAGTGCCGTGCTGGAGCCACTGCAGCCAAGGGAGGGGCTTCCACCCTGCAGCTCCACAGCTGCTCTTGCAGCTTCGAGCGTTCAGGCGTTCCCAGCTGCTTGGGTACCCATCTGTGAGGGAGCCTGACAGTATGGGAGACTGGAAATGTTCAGTGTTCATTCTTGCAGGCTCTTGGGTACTGATGTGTGATCATGTCACAGCAGGCTGGTAGCTCTTGTGCTGCTGCTTGTTTGGAGCTACTGTAAAGCCTTTTTAAGGTGACCAAAAGTATTCAGCTATTTTCTGGTCACTTGGGTTAGATGTCTGGTGCAGTAAATGCTGTGATACTTTCCTACTAGAACAATAGACTTGACTTGTGCATTCTACTTAATTTATCCTCCTCCAAAAGACAGAGATTCATTGTTGCAGTTTCTCTGAGCACTATGATTTCTTGTGGCCAATATCCCCCTTGTGCTTAGGACCTAGGTACGTGGGCCACGTGGAGGAAGTTCTAGAAGAGCTTAACTGCTGTGAAACCTGCCCGTCAACAAGAGCAGGGGTTTGGAGTGTAAAGCATTTTTTTCTATTGAAGATGTTTATGAAGCCCTAATGTACGCTTCATAAGAAGTGGGTTTAAATCTGCACTAGTGACTTTATGAAATTCTTTACCTTTGCTGGGGACCCTTCCACCAGAAGGAATCCAATATTTGCCCACTGTAATACACAGCATAAAATAGGGGACCCACTTTTCAGTCTACTCTATGACATTTTTAAAATCTTATATATGTTCAGTAACAGCTATGGACTTTTTCGGAATTTTGCTTCAGCTAAAACTAATTAAAAAGTACAGGCAAGGGAGAATGTTTTCTAAACCTAAACCTTTTTGAAAGTGCTTAATCAAAAGGACTTTAAATGACTGTGTAAGTAGACTTATTGTTACAGTCTTAAAGCTGGAAGTTGTGTGCATGAAAGTACAGGGCTAAAAGTGGTCGGCACTGTTGATAAGTGCATTTATAGAAATTTATAACAAGCTTATGAGCATACCATGCATACATTTTTTTTTTTCTTCCATCTCCCAGTATACCTCTAATTGTTCCAACTTTGGGGTTTTGGAACTTTTTATGAAGTCAGATTTTCCCAGGGGTGGCACAGCTTCTTTCACTCTTGGTGGTCTTAAAAATACTTCATTAAGCACAGGACAAGACCCAGATGATTTGGGAGAATATCAGGTCTTCCTTATGCCTCTAGCCTCTATCTCTTGATGGTGGCTAAACTTGAAGGATCAAAATGAGCCAGATGTTGAGAGGACAGATCTTTGTTTGCCAGCAGTCAGGCCTCTGTTGAGCATGCCATTGCAGCTCAGATTTCCATGTCTTCTACCATTTGCTTAATTAATTCAAAACTTTAGGTAACACATTCTGTGTTCTGGTGGACACTTTCTGTGGTATTTGGGGAATGGGATTGGGAAGGAGAAGAAGGAGAAGGCAGGAAAAGAACTTGGAAAAACTTGTTAGGATTGCTTCTTGTAAGATCATCATTGTGAGCCTACACATAGTCTGATACAGCAGTGTGGAGTAGTCTCAGTTGCACACAGTAACATTATATAAATGAAGCTGGACACAAGCAGTTGCTCTGTTCTTGAACTCCTCTTTTGTCTGAGGCCCTTTCCTCTAATACCTACATTTTCTTGATAGTCTACATCTAGGAACATAAGGTTTCTGAAACTTCTGGCATTTTATAGCATGGGTCCCAACTAAGGAATACAAGTCAGATCACTTTTTACTGCTAAACCTATCTTGTTTCTCACAGCAGTTATAAACTACTCTTATTCAAAGGCAGGTTATGTTAAAAATCAGATATTCAGACACTGCACTCAGCCAGCACACCTTCATAACATGTCACTCAAATGCCTCATCTCAGTTTTGATGCTGTTTCTCTTAGGAAGGATAGACTCACAGAATCAGTAACTTACAGGTTGGCTTTCCTCCCCCCCCACTTCAGATGAATAAATCTTGTCTTCCCAAAAGTCTTCAGCAAGTGGAAAACAAAATGACGAAAGTAAAGCCTCTGTGGGAGCACACAGAATATTGATATTGAGATTGAAATAGGATTTCAGTAGTAGCTCTCTGTTCTACTTTGAGATTTGCTGCAAGAAAATCCCAGATAGAAGGGTTATTTAGTGAGAAACCAGGGTATGCTCTTCCTATGCCTCTTGCAGACCACCCTATTATGGTAAAAGAGGGCTGGAGGGGAAGGAATTGCCTATCCATCTTTTTAGCAGAAACCTCATTAGCCTTTCTGAGAATGCAGTAGAGGTGGTAACAAGCTGATTGGCAGATACACTTTGGTAGGAAAGTGTGAAGACGTTTTTTCTCCAGGAGTATCTAGTGGTGGAAAAATTGCTTTGTAGAACGTCAAATGCCTCTGGATTGTCTGGGACCTTTATTTTTCTGAGGAAAAAGGGGGGTAGCATTGTATGCTGCTGGAGAAGTTGCTTGGATCCTGCATTTTAAATGGAGTACACACCTTGTTTGCTTAATGTGTTCCTCCAAAACAGGGTTTGTAATTTCCTGTATTGTTGAGCTTTTAGGTGCAAAATTACTTAAAGTGCCATGCATAGCTGCTAGAATTATCTTAAAATATGGAATAAATATTTTGCTATTTCTTCATGAGGAGTATTTTGTGTGGCAAAACAGTAACTGATGCACCTCCTAGTTTTTACAGTGGTTTAGTAACAGACCAGGGAATTAATTATGGGTTGGACATGTAGTGTTCTTGAACAGCTTGTGACTGCATGGGATTTGACAAGAATATATTTTTATTTTTTCTGGTATTAATCCTTTTCTATGTGCTTCTACAGGCATTTTGGATGTAGATGGGTATTTGAAAGTAGTTTGAAAGAACTACTCTCAGTGCTAAAATGTAAATTTTTTTTTTTTCTTGAAAAGCGTGTTTTCTTGACATGTTTTCTTTCCTCCTTTTCTGCCTGTTCATATCTCTTTGAAGGATGAGACATTGGTAACTAGACTTGTAGCTATCTGCAGGCAGTTCTGACATCAGCGTGTGTGTTATCATGTTATCACTTTGCCTTCCTCTACAGTTGTCCCCACATACTGTCTTGTCAGCAAAAAGCTTTGAAGCTGTCTGGATTCCCATTCAAAGTTTTGCGAGGCCTAATTTAAAGTGTGATGATGTGAACTGGAAAGCCTTGTACTGGGAGAAGGTCAGGCCCCCTGAGAACATATTTCTTCTTAAATCCTCTCTAGTTTTAGTAGGTCTAATTTTAAAAACTAAGGAACCCCACGATGCAACACAGAATCACAGAATCACCCAGGCTGGAAAAGACCTTTAAGACCATCAAGTCCAGCCTATGACCAACACCACCACACCATCTAGACTATGGCACTAAGTGCCACATCCAGCCTTTCTCAGTGGTGCACTCTGGAGTCTGGTTACTATTCCTTGAGTCATATGAGCAAGGAACTTAGAAAACGGTGTTAGCTTTTGTTTTTTGAAGATTGAAAGATGTGCCAGGGAGATTATGTATGCTGTCTAAACTGAATCAGTTTTATATTGTACTTCTAATGGCTTTAGTGGAGTTATTCCTCACTTAGTGAGCATTGTGAAACTTTATGCCAGTCTGCTTATGTTTTACAGAGAAAAAACCCAACAGAACATGCTTAAATGCAGTACTGCAGAGGTTGTAATGTTAAAAAGAGCTGTGCAACAATATGAATATGAAACTTGAAGTTCTGTCAGTATTTGTTGTTAGGGGATTTGCTTTCTGGAACTTTATATCAATTATATTTTTAAAAATCCAGCATTTAAATGATAGTCACTTTAAAAATCGTCTAAAACTTTCCAGTTATTTAATCATACGGGTTCTTCTAGCCTGTCAAAATAAGTTGTTAAAGCTACAACCCTCAGAATCTTCAAACTGAATATGAAAAAAACAAGCCCAACCAGCTGATTCCCTTTCCTCCCTTAACTCCCAAAGACAACAGTTTTTTTCAGAAGGCAGAGATTGTTTCTGAACTATACCATGGAAGCATATTATAAATATACATGTATTACCGAATGATCGTATTTCGCTTCTTCTGAAGCTTTAATACATTGTTGCAGCATAATCAGTCTCAAGAACGACCTTTAGTTTTATCAGAATAAAATAGCTCTCAAGAGCAATTAACAAAAACACATGAATTGGAGCATTGCAACATGGATGAAAAGAAAACAGTATTTTTTTTAAGTCATATTAGTGCAGCCTCAGAGTATGTCATGATCAGTCATTCAGGCAGGAAGAAGATTGCCTAGTCTGCCACCTTTTAAACAATTATTCTGAGAGTTTTTGGTATGTTTAATGCTGTTTATATTTTTATCTGTGTGTATTCAAGTTTGCGGCACATTGTGAAATATGGAAAGGGCTCTGATGTTTGTGTTTAACAGTCCTATCGGCAAGTCTTCACATGAAAGTAAAATTACGTCTTTCAAATTCAGAGGTTGTGGTTTCCCATTCAAGAGATCCTATTATTTTAGCCTTGTGTTTATAATGCCTTGGATAGCTTTGAGCCAACACCTTTATTGTAACCTGCCCCACCCACCATATATTTTATACCTCAGCTTTTAAATTCTCCTCCTAGCTGAAACTTGTCCTAAAAAATGTCAACTCAAAAGCAGATTTTCTTAGTCCTATTTTCTCATTAAAGGATTACTTAATTTTATTTTTTTAAAGAAAAGCTTTTTCAGGAATAAGAAACAGTTTGGCTATGGGTAGATAAGCTGTCTGTGACTGGTTTCCATGACACATATGTGTAAGCATTCAGCAAATACAGAACATAGATGGAATAAAAAGTAAATGAATAATAACCACAAGGACCAGAGAAAGTCTGGGAAGTGTAAGATCTGGTTCAGGCTGCACATGATCTAAAGCAACCCTGAAGAGTCCAATTCTGCCACCTACAATTTAGCAGTGTCCCTGAGCATTTGGTTTAGAATCTGGAGAATGCTTTACAGAGTGTAATAAACTATTTCATTTGTTGTTGTTTTTTGGAGGAAAATTTCTGTGAAACTAGACTGGAGTCTCAGAGAATACAATTCAGAAAGAAAGCAGAAATCTGAGTCGGGGAATAAGGAGACAAAAGGGGAAAAGTGTGAAGGAAGAGGAAGGAAACAATTGGAAAAATTCTACTTCTAGTATTTCAGTTTTTCCTGCTCAATTTGCTCTAGCTTTATCTTTATGTGGGCCTTAGGATATTTTTTTTTTTAATTGCAGTCTTAGGCTTTGGGACTCTTAGGAAATGGAGTCTCCTCTTTTTTGTGCCTTTATACATGTACATGGTAGTTATACTACCAGCACTTCCCTCACATGGAGGAATGTTCTTCTCTTGAACTGGATTTGTACAGTGCCAAAAAAATACTGTCAGGCCTGGCTGGTTCACAGGCATTTTGATGACATCCTACCCACTTGGCATCCCTACGTAGTTAAAGATCTTCAGATTTCTAGCTGCAGTGTTACCTCCCAAATCCCAGGGCCACAAATCTGTAACCGTAATTTGCATGTATACTGGGGATGCGCAGTTTGGAAATGCCCATCCAGGTACAATTTTGAAGCTGCTACAGAACTGAAAAATCTAAATGAGCTCAATCATTTGCTTTTGGTCCCATTTCAACTGTAAAGATGTATTCTGATACGTCACTGCAATTCTGTGCCTTGTAGATAAATTGTACTGACTGAATGTCTGAAGTTCAAGCTAATTGGGTAATTTGCCCGCCTGCTCTGCCTCCCTGTGCAGTACTTGGGTGAAGCTTTTAAAGATTTTTACAGGTGTGTTTTTCACTTGCCGCATCTTTAGGTTCTGATTTCTATGCTCAGTTTCCATCTGTGAAAGGAGCTATTTAGTAGTTCCTGTAATTGCCAAAGTATTTAATTTTTTATTGTTGCACAGAGTCTTGACCTCATTTACTACTTGCAAATGCCATATAAACCAGAGGTTCCTCTGTATGTTTACCTTTCAGAGAAATTTAAGAGTGAGAATACCATTGTGGAAGATCAGATTTTTGTACTGTGCAGCTCTCAGCAACTTATTGGAAATTTAAAATTACCTAAAGAAAATAAAGAGGAGATACGGAAGAGAAGGTTAGGACAGTCTGGAAGGAAAAAACCTAGAATCTGGGGCATAATTTACAAACAGATGTGCAATTTAAGTGTGAAAAAGAGAGAAATGCTGTTTCCCTTCTTCAGCTGGAGAAACATGTAGTACAGAGGCCACATTGACTTAAATTACTTTCTTTGCACGTGAGATGATTCTGAATGGATGGAGATTTAAGTGATGCTATAGTGTGAGGATGTGGTTTCTAGAACATTCGTTCATGCCTGACTGATGGAGTAAGTGCTTTAGTAAATTTGTAGAATGATTCAGTGTGCTTTGGTGTTGTTTTGTGTTTTTGTTTTTTTTCTTGCAGCAGGAATAGCTCTGTATCTAGGTATGTCTAAGTGGGGTCTGGAAATGAAAACTGGTTTTTGTTTTTGAAAAGGTGTATGTGCACAGATCTGTCCTTTTTTTTGCTTTGCTTATTTTTTTTTCTCTAAAAGATAAAACTTACATCAGTAGCAGAAGCAGAGCTTTGCTTTGTTGACAAGGGTGGCAATGTGTGGCATCAGAAGCTCACTCCAACCTCCTGATTATTGTAAACAAAATAGGACGTTAACACATAAGCAGCAATGGGCCTATATACATTGTTTTACAGACCTAAACAGATTAACAGATACACTGAAAGATGGAGAGAGCATAGAGTAGCCATGCCTACTTTACAGGAAAAAGGCAAAAAGGTACAAAATGTACCAGTGCCTTTGAAAGAATTCCTCTACAATATACTATCCCTTCATGAATGGTGACACAGAAGACAAAAACGCATCATGTTTCCTGAGCTTTTCTGTCATTTCTGTTAATGCATTTTTCTTTCCCCTTCCACCCTTCTCCCTTCAGCCCCAAGCTTAAAATGCTGTAAGCTCTTCCGAGCGTCACACAAAATACATCTGAAGAGAGAGGAGGTTATAAAAATGGAATATACTATCTGGAGAGGGCAAAAAATGTGTGTTGCTAGACTTTTGAGGTCCTTTTCTCACATATTCTGTGTATCACCTGCACCGAGGTTAGTTTGCATGGTTTATTAGTAGAAGTAAATACCATTTCTGTTTGTCAAAAGGTATAAATCTTACAAAAATTAGGAATGTTATATAACGTTAGATAACATAACAAAGGTATCTGATACTTGTTAGACTACTTAGTCCTCTGGTGCCTTTGCTCAGTATTTGTCAGGAGATGGCATGTGGAGAGGAGACATGGTCCATCTCTAGCACAAATAATTCTTAGGTTTTTTCTGTATCTCAAAACACAATGATTCAGACCAGAGCCACTTGTCCCAGTTCCTTGTATCCCACAGTTGCTAGAAATGGATGCCCAATGGAAAGTAAGAACAAGGCAAGTGTATAATATTTTTTCTAACATACTCTTTCAGCCTTCCACTCTTTTCACCTCATTTTTAGATTATTTTTTTTCCCCTGAACCTAATCTGGTTTGGTTATTCAGTAAATTCATGGTCGTCTCTGACATGAAACTGTGCAGCCTGTCCTTTAACCTGTGTAAGCTTTTTGTGCACAAGCACCCTTTGGCAATGAATTCCTGAGGTCTGTTACTTGTTGCCTACACAACCACTTGTGTGTTTAACTCTGCACCTGTTTGGCTTCATTTGACACCCTGATATATAGCTGAAGAGAAGTAAACTCTTAATACCTTTTTACCCTTTTCATAACGCTCATCATTTAGTGGTCCTCTATCACATCTCTTTGTTAGTTTTGTCTGTTCCAGGCTGCAGAAGCCCAGCCTTCCCTTTCCTTCTCTGTGGAGCTGATTTTAACCTTGTTGCCCTTCTCTGAACTTTTTTTCCAGTTGTAATACATTTTGAGAGCCAACCAAAACTGCTCACATCATGCCAGTTGTGGGCAAACTGTAGGTTTATACCATACCATGACAATGAGGTTTTAAGGTTTTTTCCTCTAATCCTTCCTAAAATTCTTTAACTTTCTTGCATTATCTCATTTTCTGTTTTGACTGATTCTCTAAGTACTGAGTTGATATTTATATCAAAATACCTAGTGTTCTGGAGGCTGTCTGATGAGTGAATCTGTGGATTGTGTTATTCCATGCAAAATACTTATTTACACTACTGGTTCCACTTTATTGTCCATACACCTCGTATTTTAAAGTTTTCCTGAAGTTACTCGTTTTGCCATTCCCCCCTACCCTATTTAAATACCTTTGTTTTGTCAGAAAATATGGTCACCTCATTGCTTACTCACTTTTCCAGGTCACTTGGGAGTATGTTGAACAGCACAGTTCCTACAACACAGACCTCTGTTTCCTCTGTGCTGTTTCTTGTCCTTAGTCAATGTTATGCTCTTATACCTTGTCTGTTTAGTTTCTGTAAAAGGCTTTGGGGGAGATCTTTTCAAATGTATTTTGGAAAATTAAGTTGAAAGAGTAGCCTTAATGAAAATTTATTGAATTTTTTATCAGCTGTGTGATAACTCTTGCAGTCAACTTCAGTAGGTTTGCAAAGCAGGCATTCTCTTCATAGAAACCATGACAGCTTTTCTCTGCATAGAGAGAATTAGCAGACACTGGAATATATATTCTCCTTTGTAATTTCTCTGTCTAATCCTAATATGTGCCTAAATGTTATCTCTTTGCCTAATGTGTGGTTTACGGGCCTGTAGTCGCCACTTTCACAAACTTTTTTTAAAAGTCACATTTATGTTTACATGCCAGTCAGAAATTGTGGTGGGTGGGGTTTAAGAAATGTGCGTATGTGTAGATTTGTATTTTCATCAAATGAGAAAATGATGAAAATGACTTGCCAAGGGCTTTATGGTTTGCCATGAGTTCAGAATGTAAAATTCTTTATCATCTTGATGTGGAAAGTATTCATATTATATGCAGAAATGCAAATATCTCAGTCTTTTATCTTATTGTCTTTGGCACCAGAACATTTTAAGCTAACATAATAGTTTATTACTAAATACCAATGTTTGTCACAGTTGTGTAAAGTACTAATAATTTAAACTTTAGATATTCTGTGAGGATAAATACCTAAACAACTTCAAGAGAAGCAATCTAGGATTACAAATACATGAAAGGAGTTCTGAATCTACAAAACAAAACTTGCTTTATGTAGCATTCTCAGTTTGTTTTTTTTCCTCTTAAAGAGTTCTCCCTCTCTGTGTTTAGTTTTCTGTTTTTGATGTCGATTCTGTAGGAAGACAAAGTAGCACTTGCACCAACATGTAAACTTTGAGAAGGCTGTATGTATTACTCCACTGTAACTTCAGCTGATGAGATAAAGGACATGCTTTACAAATAGCTAGACTGGTAGTTGCATCTAGTAATTGAAGCTACTCCATGTGCAAGTGCACAGATCATACTTCTTCAGGAATTAGATTACTGTTTTGTTCCATCCCCAGAAGCAAGGAGGTGAATATTTTCCACTTAAAGTAGCCTGTAACAGCAGGGAAACAATGATAGACTGGTAATTCTGGATTAATTCAGTACTGGAAGTCTGGTAGAACTCTGTGAATATTTGGTTTATTACACCAACTAATGCAAAAGACAGAAACAAATATTAAAACTGATTATGTGAAAATCTCTTTCAAAGTATAGGGACATTTCAATAGCAGTTATACAAAAAATGGACAAGATTGCCATATGACTATAGCAGTCCAAATTTATAGTGGAAAAATATATCACAGTATTCACAATGTGAAGCTTTTATTGAAGGAAGGCAAGAAAGTGTAAGCGTATGAAGACTCCCAAATAATTTTATTTTTGTTTTCATTATGGCCTTAACAAAAAAGGCTAAATGAGAGATGACTTACCCTTCTATCACTTAATTTCATTAAGACCAGAAGAAAGAGCTGCTTACTAGTAGCTAAATGTTCAGTATGTGAAGCAATCTCTGAATGGTGGTGGGTGGTAGTAGGAACACATGGAGCATGGACGGTCCAAAGAACTGGATGAAGTCAAAATAATTTAAATTTTGTTTTTTTTCTTCTGGTTGTGACCATGAAGTCTTAGCTGAAAATTGCATTTTAAGGAATTTAGACCAATTGGCAAGAGTCCATAGAGGAACTTTGGTAATAAACACATTGGAAAACATGACCCGTGAGGAAAGACTGAAATTTAGAAAAGATTAAGACTAACTAAATTGTCAGGGATGGATTAGCATTCTGCTTAAATGAAAGAGCAGAGGAAGATGGTTTCTTGAGGTCCTTTTTAGTCCAGCATTCCAGCAGTGGTAGTCTGGAATTCAGCAATAGCCATACTCTTATGGCAGTAGCTACTTGGGAGTGAGTGACTGTGCAAAAAAAAGACGAAGTAAGCACCACTGATTTTGCTCCATGAATAAGCAGTGGATATGAAGCTCGTTTTTCTGAACTTCTCAGGTACTGAGAGACTCTCCAAACATCTCTAAACAAGAAACAGTAATGCTGTGTCTTTTAGATCTTGTAGTTGTTACAAAAAAATGGCAACTTGAAAACACAGCCACACTGTGCAGGAATCCCCTCAAAAACTGGCTGCTAGTGTCCGTTTCCTCCACCACCATCTGCTCACTTCTGCCCACAGCACTTTTTGAAAGCTCTTCATGTAGGATGTAATTCCAGATGGTCCCACGCAAGCAGTCTGTTCAAGTGTGTGAATTCCTACTGTTTGAATAAAAATGTGACACAAAGTCTTGGGAAACTATTTTGTTCCTTGTCTTTTGAGGTAACATGCAGACTATTTTGATGGCATCAAAGAGGGAAGAAAGATGTTTGCCCTAGTGCAGAGGTCTCTCTGAGGTTTCCGTAACTTTTGCTCACACAATTGAAAAACCAAAAATCTATAAAAAATGAGACTCTAAATCCACATTTTTTTATTTAGAGTAGAAATAGAATTAATTTGAAATACACAAAGTTGAAAATGAGGCTGTGTGAGAGACGGACTCTATAATGGCCTTTATTCCAGGCTGTTGTCTTTTTTTCCTTGGCTTGAGATAGACACCTACTGCTCTTTTGAATCCATACATAAGAAGTCTTATTTTTACTTTGCATTTTAAGGAACTTAGGGCTTTTATTGATACACTGAGAACGTTTAAAAATAGTGCAGAAGTTGTGTAAAATACAGGAATATTTTAAAACTTTTAAACAGAAGTATGTTGAAGTACCAATAACCTTAATATTCTCAGACAAGGATGGACTATTTTTGCAAACTGGGGTAGGGATTTCCTGAAATGTTCCTGGAATGTAATTTTGCTGGGGTTTAGCTCTTGGAATAAATACCACATCAGTGAGCTGCAGCAAAAGTATAGCTCTAATTCCCAAGGTTTGTGTGGTTGAGAGTTGTGTGAAAATTCATCTGTTTGCCAAGCATTGTGGAAAACAGTTGTAGTAACAGAAAAAAATGTGAGAAATACATGTTAGATGAATGACAGAAGACATGGTAAATGGACAACAGGAAGAACCTGAAATCCAGGATACAGATTCTCAGTTCGTCCTCTTGCTGCAAAAGCTTAGTAGAGGTGATGAAATTTTATTATTATTTGATGTCAAATGGTGATGATTAAATTACAGATAAATAGTTAAATGTTGTACTACATTTCAAGTAATGGTCCTTTTAAAGATATTTTTTTTTTTTGCCCCTGAAATTTTATCAGGAACTGGAAGCTAAGTGGCTTCAGTACATTTAAATTTTTTTCTTTAATAAAGTAACAGTAATTTTCATATGCAGAGCAAATTCACATAAGAATCCTGGAAATATTTTTTTAAAATTTAATTTACCTTTGATTTAATTCAGTACTGTTATACCTCTGTGTTTAGGGAATTATTTTTCCTGGTTCTCATCCTCTTTGCTGAAGTTCCCAGACAAGTGACTGAGTTTTTGTACACATTCATTATGCATTCAGATACCAGTGCCTTAAGTTCTTCAAGGGAACGCATGCAGAAATGGAAGATCTCAGAATAAATCTCTTGTAGACAATCAAAACCTTTTCTAATCCATACTTGGGAATTCAGCTGCAACTCTGATATCCTTTCCTGCTACTTCTTGCAAAGTTATGAATCCTAGTCTTTTAAAACTGCTTCTGAGGCATCTGTTTATGTAAATTTTGTAATTGGTAGTTAAGACGATCATTTACGCTCCTGTAAAGACATCTCTGAAAATGTTGGGGTTTTTTTAACATTGTTGAAAAGTAAAGTATATAACGCATGAACAACTCCTAATCTATGCAGAAACTTCTTAACAAACGTAGCCCAAACGTTGACACTGTAAGAGATTTTCACATTTTGAAAGACTGTATTGTCCTGTTTCCATGCCTGGATTTACAGAGCTTGTTGTTTACGTATCCAAAGAGTTTTTAAAAAAATTACAGTTAAGGATATGAGAAGAGTTACAGAATCGTTTTGGTTGGAAAAGAACTTTAAGACCGTTAACCCAGTACTGCCAAGTCCACCACTAAACCATGTCTTCAAGCACCACATCTACATGTCTTTTAAATACCTCCAGGGGATGGTGACTCCACCGCTTCCCTGGGCAGCCTGTTCCAGTGGTTGACAACCCTTTGGTGAAGAAATTTTTCCTAATATTCAATCTAAACCACCCCATTTGCAACTTCCTACCATTTCCTCTTGTTCTATCGCTTGTTATTTGGGAGAGGAGACCAACCCCCACCTTGCTCCAATCTCCTTTCAAGTAGTTTTTGAGAGCAACTAGGTCTCCCCTCAGCCTTCTTTTCTCCAGGCTAAACAACCCCAGTTCCCTCAGCCGCTCCTTGTAAGACTTGTGCTCTAGACTCTTTGCCAGCTTATTTTTCTTCTGGGCAGATTTCTAGCCACTCTTCCTGAAACCTTCAGAAGATTTTCTAAAAAATCTGAAGTCTCAATTATAAAGGAGGTCTTGTTTATTTTTGCCTTGTCCATTTCATTTTGGGATCACAGATTTGATGTGAACTGGCCACTAGCCTTCAGAATTAATTACCAAGTTGCTTGGAAATGCCTGATTTTTGAGGATTATGTTAATAATCCCAGCTATGTTGAGACGAAAGGTAATGCTGTTCATCATCAGATCCTATTTTACCTCAGTGACAATATCCTAAAGATAGCATCTTTGGCAGAATCCATTGTAACGTGACATCTCCCTGAAGTGGATACCCCATTGTATTAGTTGCTATAAAAACATGTAATCAAACACGTTGTGGTCTGCCAGACTCTCACATAAGAATTCCAGGAGGAGAGGAGGAAAATTTCTTCTGCGTTTCTCATGGGTAAGTGGAAAATGAAATGAAGCAACACCGGTCTTTCAAGTACTGCAACAAGTACATAGAAGTTGTCAGAAACTTTCAGAGCTCTCTCAAATCCAGCTCACTGAAGAGGGTGATGTGGGGGAGTGCCTGCTGCTGGCTAGTGGAGGCTGTGGATACTCATATCTAATTAGGTACCAGTGTTCCCCACGCAAAACATGGGGAGAGTTGGGCATCCAATAAGCCAGATTTCTGAATGGGGAGCTGCTTGTACCACTTTCATTAGACAAATCTAGACTGTTTTACTCCACTTGTTACAGGCTTCCACCATTTCAGCTCTTCTTGGTTGCCCTCTGTCTGAGGGTCTGAGAACCTCTTAGGCAGTAGAAAGATTAATCTGTTTCCTTCACTGGAAGCAAAAATTGTTTTGCAGCTTTGTTTTCAATCACCCATATCCTGAGAACATAAACCACCCTAATGATGATAATCATACTTATGCCACAGGATTCTTGATGTCTTTGTGTGGTCTTTCACAATATAGGTGGTGTCTCCCTGACCCTTCTTTGCAAGAGCTGACACATGGGTCCAGAACATATCTAAGGAATGGGACTCAGGTTTTTAACTCCATGTTTCTGGTTGAAGCAATTGAAGTCTGTTGTAACGTTAATGTTGAAAGGCAGCAGAGCATTTAAATGCCTGAAGTTTATAGTGTTTGAGCAGTAGCCCTAAGCAACTGTAGTTACACATAGTCTTAGTGCCCAATTATGTGAGAGAGGATCTTAATTTGTGAAAGCTGATACCTGCGTGCATCTTAAAATCTGGCTGGTTTGTTCCAGCCTTAATTCTGTAGTCTAATGCAATCTTTTCATCTTTAAAAACAGAGTTCCCTAATAATTTTTGACTTCTGGATAATATTTTCAATTATGCAGACTTCCTTCTAGTACATAAAATGCATTATTTAGGTATGTCTAAGCATATAAAATCGATGTTATTAGTTAATACAGTGTGTTGTTTTTCTTGCCTAAAAGGCTGATATTTGTGCCTGTTAACACCTTGAGGGTTTTTTCATTGTATCCTTAATGTGTGACACACAATCAGATTAGGTTTTCATTCTGCATTTCTGAACATATAATTAAACAGATGTGCTTTTTTAATATATATACACACACACATATATAATATCTATATATTTTACCTGTTTATTAAACAGGTTCACGAAGTGTAAATTTAAAAAGGCTTTATATTTGTTGGTGGGGAAGAGTTTGATACTACAGTCAGATGGATATTAAAAAACCTATGTGTGGAGCCCTGGGAATTCACCTGTTGCACCTGTGTGCTAAAGCTCTAGATACGATCATGGGGTATTCTCTTGCAAGATACCCATAATCAATCTGTGCAATGTATGTTGGCAGAGAATGTTTCGTAAATCAGAATAGTTGCTGTTATATACTGATTTCTGAAGTGTACAGGCTTGCACATGAATTATCACTTTGCATAAGACTGTGAATATAGTCTCTTTAAATCTTTTTCTCTTTGTGAACTTCAGTTTTGTTTAGAGAATGTTTGGGGTTGTCATCAAAATAATTTCCTGTCTTACCCACTACTGTTTGCACATACTTGTGCTAAAGAGAGTGGAATTGAAACATATGATGATTTTTTGTTGTTTTGGTTTAAATACTCTGCAGAAACATGAGGAAATTCCTTAATCGCTTCAAGCTCCTGTCTAAGTTGAAGTGTGTAGGCTTTCTTCTACTGGGACTAGTTTAACAGAACTGGAAATAATCAAAGTGCTGCAGAAATGTAATAGAAACAGCTACATGTGGTTTTAACAGTAAATGTTATTCAAAGAAGTTAGAGCAGTTTCTTTCAGGTGTTTCAAAATCCTTTCTGTGTAATAATAACATTATGTCTATTTTTAAACCAAAATAATTTCAGTGTATGTGCTACTTTGGGAGTAGCATTATAAAATTTGGCTGAGAAAAAAAGGCAAAGGGTGATATTTTCCTGGGGTGTTAATCGTAAATTCTAATTCTGATGCTGTCGAATATCATCTTTCTTTATCTACAAAGTTCACTTTGGCATTTTTTTTTTTTTTACAAACTTTGCTTCTGAATTTTCAAAACAGATTTGCCTTACATTTGTCCTCTTGAAAGTCTTTTTTTGCTTTACAATCACTTCTTGATTCTCAAGAAATCAGCCGGTTTTCTTCCATTTATATACTGGATCTATACACAGTGCTTGTTAATTGTTGTCATGATGCTGGTCATCCTTAATTTTTTGCCTGGTTTCTCAGTTGGTGTCCATTGTTTCTAATGGCAGAAGGTAGCTCTCCCCTTTCTTCCTGAACCTCTGCCTTGCCAGCTGGACTCTGATTCAAAAGCAGAGTTTTAAAATGTTATGTACAGTAATTTCTATATTTAAACAGAAACCTCTTAATTTAGAGGATAATATTAATTGTGTGCCATAGCAGCTAAAGAGATTTGTCCTGGTCTGAGTGCTATTTACATATTGCAATTTACTTGATATGTGACCAAATCTTCTATGTTAGTAAGGTTTTTGTTTAGGCTTTAAAAATCCTCCTCCTTAAATGTATTGTTTGCCCTGAAAACCATTTTAAGCGTATTAGGTGAGACCAAGCATGTTAGGTGAGACTGGTTTGCAGATCTGCATTCATCTGGCACATTATAGTTCTCATAACATGTTTCTAAAGCAAAATGCTGTAGGCACATTTGCTGACTTACTTGCCATCTGATATATTGTTAAGTGCCATACAGCTTTTACAGAAAACAGACTGCAGATATTTCCTAATTAGTGCGATTAATAAAACTACAATGAATTTTTATAAATGTAGATTAGAAGTTGCCTTGAGGTTGTTCGGTTTTCTCCCCCTTTTTCTTCCCCTGCAGCTTCTCTTTGTGACTTATTTCTGTAAAATTTTGATCCCTTTTATTTGTACCTTGGAATATAAATATACTTACAAATGCATACTTCACTGAAAGGCCATGAAGTTTTGCACTGTGTTTAAAACTAGGAAATTGGACGGAGAATGAAAAAACAAATTTCAGGTTTGGCAGTAATTTTATATTAATGATAGTATTTATGATTGCTCTTAGACTACTTTGTGAATTGGATGATGTAATTTATGATCAAACTGCTCTAACCTGGTTTCCTAGAGCAAGGAACAAATGTACATAAATGTAGAGAAATGTCTGAGAGTGAACTGCACCAAATCTAATTGAGGTTATGAAACTTGTTAGCCAACAGATGTGGTCTGAGTAGTGAAATTGGTTTGGTGGAAAAATTGTGCTTACCGTTTGGTGGCAAGATATCTCTGATATCAAGGAAACTCTTCAGTGTGTTATGCATCACTGATCTTTTTGTAAATACTTGGTAAAGACAAAGCAAAAAAACCGAAGAGCCCTTCTGAGCAAGAAATGATGGTCAAAGACAGCCCAGAGGTGTATGATGGTAAGTAGGGTTGAAATGTAACTTAGACCACTGCTACTGCACAGTGAAGCTGTAGTTGTTACACTTGAGAGAAGTTATAAAGTCCTTGGAGAAAAGCAGGAGGCAGCTCTTCTGTTAACAAGCAGAAGAGGAATCTGAAATGCAAGATGCCCCAGACACTGGGAGATTTTTCACAGGTAGCCACGATATTCCTGACTTGAGCACTGGCACTCTGAAGCTTATGTTCTTCTTCCTTTCTCTGACTTTAGTTCCCTCCTAAGTTATCTTTGTAAAATGGGCTCAGTGCTTGTTTGTATTGTCTAGTACTGGTGACACAGGAGGTATATCCAGATATAAAGTGCAAGCTGGAGTTAAACTTTCAGAAAGCTGTCTACAGAAATGCAAACAGCCTATTTGCTACCAAACCCTCATAGATAGCTACACCTGGATAATCTATGCATGATGGTGTGCTTACCAGCCTGGTGTTGATCACTCTTTCCCACCCAGATCTGTGGGAACATCTGATGTTATGATTTAATCTGTGCATGAGTGAGGCAACTATCTTACAGAACATGTTTTATTTAGTAGTTTGAGTGTTACAAGAGATAAGAGCACAGTCCAATTAAAAACCAAAAATGGTCATATAATTATTCTCTACTTCTATCTCATGGCCATGGATAATGGTTGCATTTTGCACTTTCTACAGCTCTAGCTTACTGAATGAGCCAAATTTCACCCTTCCATGATTTTTAAAAACAAGATTTAAGTAGCTAAAAATCTAGATTTCCTTACCTAAATAGGCTTTTTAATATTTTTTTTTTCCTAAAGTTTATTCAAGTGATACCTGAGTTGCAAGCCCTGGTATGAAAGGACGTGTTACTTTAAATTATAAAGGAAACTCATTTGAGGAATAACACTAGAACTATGATGAAGAGTGAAAACTGTGGCATCAAATCCATATCATACTATAGCAGAAGGAAGAGATTTTCTTGTATCGGAGACTATGAAGCATATAACTGTGTTAACCTGTCTCTGGAGAAAAAAAGAAAATCCTTAAACTTCATGGTTAAGTGAAAAAAAGTTGTATAATGAAGGTTTGAGTTTACTTTGTCTAGAAGCATTTGAGAAGTAAGGGCAGGCCTGCATGCAGGTGTAATACAGTTCTGAAGCAGTAAGCAAGGCAGTAAAGGTAAAATGGTGGCAGATCAGTATCTAAAGTATCTTGTGATAAAGACCAGGTATCTGGGCTTCGTACAGGCAATCTTGGTCAAGATTGAGCATTCAACAGGTCTTACTTGAAGCAGACTAAACTTTGTTTCAGCCTTAGAGACTTGGAAAGCGGGCAAAGATCTGCAAATCCAGAAGACATTAGCTGGGTCCTTTTCCCTGGGCCTTTCCCTGCAGCTTGTGTATGAAGTTTGCAGGAAGATCTGTAATTGTTTGATATGACTAGAGGATAATTGTAGCAATGTTCTTAGGACAACACAAGCTGCTTTTCATTGTCCAGCTACACTAGGACGATGGAAAAGCTGTTAAGATGGAGCTGAGGATGGGGACTAGTTTTCCTGCAGAAGCTAGGAAATCTTTTTCCCACATAAAAATATTTCATGGGTGGTGATAGGGGGGAGGGGGAAATAAACCAAAAGTTATCAAAAACCCAAGTTTCATACTGGCCTGCTTTTCTCAGAAAATGTGAGTTTTTATTAGAAAATTCAGCATTGTAATGTGGATGTTTCATATCTCATTCTTTTATAGATGGGCATGATCGATAGCCAGAACAAGTGTTTTAAAAGAAAACACAGTCATCCCTTTCTGCAGAACTCAGTACAGTAAATGCAGTTCCTTTGTGGAAGCTGATCATCTGGTATGACCAGTTAAGAAATTCCAGAAAGCATTACAATGATGTTTTCAAGATCTAGAAGTTGGAGTTGGGTTATATATAATTGTTCTCCCTGAATTAATAAGAATGGTGTGTTTATTTTATCTTTGGTGCTTGTAGGGGGTTGGGGGGAGGGGTTGGTGATGCAGATAATGTATAAAATTTTTCACTGAAAACTCAATTTGAAAGTTATCCCCCTCCTACTCCAACCACAAACTCATGGAAAGCCTTCCTTAAGATCTGGATTTGTTCTAATTAGTGTAATCAAGCTTTGCTTTGAATTTGGTGTAGTGTAACAGTGCAAAGACTTTGTGAAAGACTGTCTAAATCCTACTGCATGCATAGATTTATCAAAAGTTTTGCATAGGCATATCAAAGGGTGTACTGCAAGGTTTCCACTTGTGCTTTGCTTGTGGAGAGTTAGCCCTGGAGCTCCCACTGTGAACTGAATAGCTACTAATAGCAACTGTGACCCTTGACTCAGATGTGTGGAAGACGCTGTAGTTACACTGGAAAAGCATCCTCAGGAAGTGCAGACTCTTCTCTAAGGAGCTGCAAAAATTCTCTGAACCTCAAGTAGGAGGTGGAGACGGTCATCGTGTTCAGATTCTTTGGTTGCTGGTAGCAGATGTATCCTAGAACTACTAATAAAGTAATAAGTTATGCTAGATGAGCCCTAGAAGGGTGTTGTTTATGGGGATCACTTATTTTAGAATTGTCTTGAATATGTATGTGGTACAATGACATGGAGAGGATAGGTAAAAGGAGAGTGTGAACTTAAAGGAGAAGAAGGTGAGATGAAGCAGAAATGAAGCGACAGGAGGACAGGCACTGCGACATCATGAAAGATACAAATAGCAGAAGAGGCTCATTGTTTTACCAGTGACAGTCAAAGAAAAAAGTAAAATAGAAAAGTGAGAAAGGAAAGATTGTATACAGGAAGCTGAAGAAGCACTGAAGTATGTGAAAGGGATCCAGTGAGAGAATAAATTCCAGAAGAAGCAACTGGACAGTTTGAGAATGAATGAAGAACTATTTTTCCTTAAAATTCTGCTGAGATTAATTTTGGCTAAAATATAGCAATTAGTTTTTGCAAGGGAGGAGGTAGCAGATGGATCCAGAAAGTGTCTTGACTTTCATGTCCATACAGAATCTTTTTTAAAATTTTTGTTTTTTGAAGGCATTAAAAAAATACCTCTGGCACTTTTTCCATTTCCTTTGGTTTCATGTCTGAAAAAATATTCAGACTGGGAAAGGGGGTGGGAAACTGAGCCAGGTGGCAAGCCTATTCATCACCTAGTCAGTGGTGGAAAATATTGAATGATCAAAAGAAAGTGTCTTAACATAACATGAACAGAGAGACAAAAAGCTGCCGAGGGAAGGAATCTGTGTTAAAAGAAAACTTGCAGTTTCCCTGTCCAGTTGTAATAAAAGGCTTTAACGTTCAGTGGAAGGCAGAGTATGTATAATCTGCAGCTATAATTTTTTATTATTGTTTCTTTTTTGAGTAGTTAGAAAGTCATAAAGAAATAATTTTATCTGAAATGCATTCAATTTCAAGACTTTTATGGAAAATAGCCCTTGTATGCGTATGCATGAGAGTATGCCCATATGCTATAGGTCAAAGTCTCTAAATTTGATTCTAAATAAGAAAAAAAAACTTTTTGCTCTTTTTTGTAAATAAAAATAATTTATTTCAGTTACTGAATCATCTGTGAGGTAGCACTGTCAACTTCATGATGCAAACCAAAAAAAACAGGAGGAAAAAAAATCTGTATAAAGAAGCTTCAAATCTTGAACTGAAACTCTAAGTAACGTATCAGCTACAAAGCTTCATCAGTCTGTACGATTAAAGGCAGCATGGTTACTTTTCATAGAACGCCCTACTTTTTTTTTTTCTTTAAAGCTTGGGAAGGGTCAGGTGGTAGGAAATCCTACCTCTAAACTTGCTTTCTTTGTCTACTTCATGAACTGAAGAACAGTGTCTGCTGGTAAAGACTACAGTGTTTTAAAACCATTTTGGGGTTTTAGAGAAAGTTTGAAATGTATCTACTGGGAACCTCTAATATTTTGCTGGCAGTTGATTTGTTTTATTATTTTTACTGTATTCAACTACGTTTGAAGGGTTAGGTAACTATAAATTTTTGGTTGTTTCCCAAAGTAGGATCCCTTTCTTAATACCCAGCCATGCAGGAAATGAGAGCTATGTTCTACCACTACTTCAAAATCAGTTAGTTGCTTAGCTAAGTATTCCTACAAAAATAAAACTTCTAATTAATTTAACTAATATTTGTATGTACATAAACTAATATTGGCCCCAGCAAATACTGCTAGACTCTGGGTAGTTATCTTAAAGACTGAAGCTATACTGGGCACATTCTGCCATAGATTAGAGAGGGGTTTAAAGAACACCACACTCCAGAAAATACTGTTGTAAACATGTACATGATACCTAAATCCTGTATTAATTTGGTCCAGGCTTAGTGAGAGCTTAAGACTTTGATTTGTTGTTTAGAGTCTTAATGCAAAATATTGTAATTGGTTGGCCACTGTAGAAATGTGTGAGAAGAAATGAAGAGCTTCAAAATTTGGAAGAAATGGAAAGGAAGTATTTTTGAATCATAGATTTGGGTTGATATATTCTATCTAAAGCAAAAACCTGATTAACTTTGCCCCCGTTTTTAAAGAAAAAAGATATTTTGACCAAATTATACTGCCAAAATATTTGGAAGATTTCTCCCTCCATTCTACCTGCTCTGTCCAAATTGTGAATGGAAATGGAGATTATGCTGTAAAAGCTTTAAAGGCAACTTAAAACAACTGCTGTTCTCTGGCCAGTTCTGAAAATAAGTAACATCCCATTTTTAACTTCACTGTCTGTTTGTAAAACACATGCAAAAATAATGTTATATTAGCATTTATCAATTGTATAGATGCCATTCATCAGCTGATGCTATTTTCAAATAAGTATAATGGATTTTTGAAATCCAAACTGCTTAAATTAAAAACATATTTCTTCTACGTAACAGATCCTATGTTTGGAGATTTGTTTTCTGTGCACATGAGCTCCTGGAAACATGAACTGTCCTAGTCAGGGTTGTTCAGAGCTGCCCTGCTTGGTGACATGGTTCTTGGGTGCTTCTGTAGTGCAAACAACAATGTACTAGAAACATTTTGACAAACACTTAAAGAAATAGATGAGTTAACTGTCTTTAAAGACATTGGTTCCAATGTAAAAATGTCTGTGTGACCATTCAGAGGCAAAGAAATTAGGAATTGACTTTATTCAAATGTCCTTGCCTGGTTTTAAGTTCCAGGGCTGCATATATGGTCTGAATCTGGAGTTTAACAGTTGTAACTGGGCTTGACCTGAAATGATATAATTGATTTAATTGTTTTATGCCAAATAGCTCTTAGAAATCCCTCTACTTGGGTGCAAGGTTTGCTGGTTACTGTTCAGCCTACTGATGGTCTTTCTCAGAGAATTCTCAGACTTGTATCCCAAGTAGATTTTTGAATTATATGCTGTGCTTAATGAAAAGCAGAGTGCTGATTGGAACAAGTAATATAGGAAATTGGTTTTCTGCGTACATGAGGTAGAGATTTATAGTTCCTGTAGTATATTTTGTGTCTTTGTAGACTGGAAAATAACACCTTGCAGCACTAGAAAGTAGGCATGAAAGAACCTTTTAGGTGAGGAAGGAAAAAGCAAATAACTTTGCTGTCCCAAACTTTTGTGGTTTTGGATCCTGGCACAGTTATGTTTAATGGAATTAGTGGAAATGGTTTAAAACAGACAGTAATTTTCATCGTGACTCATTATGCATAGCAATATAATATATATAAACACATTGTTTGGAACCAATGCTATGAGTTTTATTTTGTGGTTCAATTAATACACTACTAAATATGATCTTCTGGAAATAGAATACCTTCACTCTGATTCTGCAGTTACATACTAATGTACCTCCTTTATTTATAGCTGACATCTTGCATTTATGTAGACAGAAGGCTTCATAGATTGAGGTTCCCTCTAGCTACATACAAGTGACATACAGCAAAACAGCAAAAAGTTGTCATACAAGAAGGCAAATACCTTATTATCAGTATTGTAGATTTATTCATTGATATTCCAACAAGGAAACTTGTCTTTTTATTTTTATTTGTCCCTAAAAGTTTTGGAAATTATGAACTTAACAGTGTTAGCTTAAAAGCCTCTCTAGAAACCTGCAGGACCGCTATGACTACCCTGGCAGTTTCAGTCCTCAAGCTGCAATCTTTACCAGTTCTTGCAATGACAAAGAAGTAGACAAGTTGGTGAGTAGGCACAGCTCTTTGGAGGTGGGAAAAATCTATCAGGCTTATTGTGTATCTTTTTTTTGTCTGGATTCCCAAGGAAAAAAAAAATTCAGGAATGGATTCAATGAGATGGATTCTAAAATGCAACAGTCTTGATAGGATTGCATCTACGTACACTTACTAACTACCTAAATAAAGGTTAGAGGCTGGTGGTGTAAATCCAATAAATGCAAGTTAAATGCTACTGTCTGGCCCTTATTTGAACTGCAGGGTCAGATGCATCACAACATAATTGGTTTATCACTGGTGTCTAAGATGCTCTATAATAAACAGAGTATTTTTGTCTTGGAGAGCTTAGATTACAAGTTAAAACTTTTTAGAATCTAGTATTCTTGATTAATAGACCCTCAACAATGTGTGTGGCTAAAGATGCTCTGTTAGCATTTTGGAAAGTCACACTAGTTCCATATGTAAAACAAACCCTTGTTTGAACTATAGGGTTGCAGCAATCACAGTATGATTGGTTTATCTTCTTATGTCTAAGATGTTCTGTATTTAACAGAGTATTCTTAGGTCCTGGAAAGCCTAAGCTTGGCCACTGCTATTTTTGGTTGCTGTTCAGTAGTTCTTTTAACAAATAACAGGAATATTGATTCACTGTTAACACTGACTGTGCTAGCTGGAAAAGAGTGTACAAGTCTATGTAATAATTTCTGGTAGTTGTTCTGTGTCATTGGTTATCCAGGTAGCCCTCCTCAGTGCTTTTGTTATCTGTTGAAGAACCTCAGAGCAGCAGCAGCAGCAGCAAGGAAGAAAGGCACAGGAAAAAAAAAGACTGAGCTTCTGGTTTTCCTGGCTTTTATAGAGTATGGCAGGAAGTGAAAGGGAATACTGACCCCTCTCTGTTTCAGCCTTCCTGTGTCCTTCAGAGTCCTAAAGACCATCTCTCTCTAGTTCCTCTTATAGGTGCAAACAATTTGCCAGGTCCTCTCAAGCCATAACATGCACTCTTCTTAAAATTGTGCCATTTTTCAGTGAACCCACAGCAAGTTTGCCAATGACACCAAGCCGTGTGCTGTGGTTGACATGCTGGAGGGCAGAGATGCCATCCAGAGGGAGCTTGACAGGTTTGAGAGCTGGGCCCATACCAACCTTATGAAGTTCAGTAAGGCCAAGTGCAAGGTGTCCTGCACTTGGGCCAGGGCAATCCCAAGCACAAATACAGGCTGGGCAGAGAATGGATTGAGAGCAGTCCTGAGGAGAAGAACTTGGAGGTGTTGCATTGATGAGAAGCTCAACATGAGTCAGCAATATGTGCTTGCAGACCAGAAAGCCAACTGTAGCCTGGGCTGCACCAAAAGAAGCGTGGCCAGCAGGCCAAGGGAGGTGATTCTTGCCCTCAACTCTGCTCTCATGAGACCCCACCTGGAATACTGTGTCCAGTTCTGAAGCCCTCAACGCAAGAAAGAAATGAAGCTGTTTGAGTAGGTCTAGAAAAGGGCCATGGAGATAAATCAGAGGGCTGGAGTTCCTATGAAGACTGGCTGAGAGAGTTGGGGTTGTTCAGCCTGGAGAAGAGAAGGCTCCAGGGGGATCTTATAGCGGCCTTCCAGTACCTGAAGGTGCTACCGGAAAGCTTTGGAGGGACTTTTTATAAGAGCATGTAGTGACAGGACAAGGGGCAATGGCTTTAAACTGGAAGAGGGGAGATTTAGGTTAGACATCAGGAAGAAATTCTTCACTATGAGGGTGGTGAGACACTGGAACAAGTTGCCCAGACAAGCTGTGAATGCCCCTTCACTGGAAGTGTTCAAGGCCAGATTGGATGGGGCTTTGAGCAACCTGGTCTGTTTGGAGGCGGGGGTTGGAACTAGATGATCTTTGAGGGCCCTTCCAACTCAAACTATTCTGTGATTCTAATTCATCTTCAAAGACTACTGAGTGTTGGAAAAGTGAACAGTGAGGATTTTATTCTAGTATCTAGTGTTTATAAAAACAGCAGGATGTAACTGTACGATCCTTTCTCAGTCTTTTATGTCATTGCCGTTGATTCTACAAACTTTCCTTCATGCAATAGAGTTAAGTTTTGTATCCCAGATTTGGAAAAGAATTGAGTTCTCTGAAATCATTCTGAGTTGTAACTAGGTGACACACAGACTAACTCTGTGCTAGGTGGTGGTGTGTTGAGGGGGAATTGTGTTTGCCTTGAAGCTGATGGTCATTTGATTAACACTTGCAAATAAGGAGGACTGAATATAACTTTGTCATTTGACTTTAAATATTATAAGTATTCCTAATAGAGCTTCTAAAGTTTTTGTCCTGTAAAATTGTGTCCTCTTCTCCTTGCTCCATTTAAGGCAACAAATACCTCATATTGTCAGGGTTGGATTTGCAGAGGGACACGTAATGTCACTTAGACTTCTCTTAACAAAAATGATGGACATGTGTTATTTGGTAGAGATGCTGGAGACCTAAGCAGCATTTTTTTCTCTTCTGCAGTTCTCTGCAGCCCTCATTATGTTCTGTTTTGGATGAATGAGGACTCATGGAATGAAAGAACTGATGGACATAACTCAGCTTTCTAGAAAGTTATTGGGTGTTATCTGAAGTTTGTTAATTGGGGTTTCCCTTTAATTGGTTTAAAAATAAGCAACTCTAGAGAAAAGTTCATCCCAAAAAATGATTTCAGAGGTTATTCTTTATTATTAGGCAGATTTAATAATTCTTCATGTGTTCATATACAGATGTGTTGGTAGAAATGAACTATTAAGAAATTATCTAATGCAGTGTATACTTAAATCACAGTACTACCATAGAACCAGATTCCTGTTTGATGATAGGAAGCATGGCAGTATTTGCTTCTGGGAAGTCTGTATATGAGATTTATATAATTTATCTAAAATAATTATCCTCACAGAGATGTGATAGCTTCACTGTAATACATGCAGAAAATTCCCTCAGTGTTATCATGTATGCTGTATGACTACAATGTGCTTGTATGATTACAGTGCCTTTTAAGAAACCTCCTGGAAACTTTCCAAAGTGATTCTAAACAGATTCCTTATAAGACAAGCTCACAGAGATTAAATTATATTTTCATATATAGATGGTAACCTCGTCTCTTGACCAAAAGACTTAACTGGTTTCTGTTCTTACCTCAATTTGGAAAATAGGTAAACACACTGGATTTTATCCATAAAGAAATGACATATATACTGCAACCTCACAATAAGATGCTGTGATTTATTTATTTTTTTCTAATATTTGCAGATATCCTGTTTTCCCCTTAGCTTACAAAGAAAACTCAGTGTCAAGGGAACTGAAGACTGGGATGTACTGGGCTAATACAAATTTAAGTGAAGCCAAAAATGCCCCTGGTTTGGCTCTGAAAAGAGTACTTTGCAGCCAAGGACATTTGGAAGGCCAAATTCAAACCACTACAGTGAGCTTCCTATGTTGTACTGCCTAAAGCAATAATTATATATATGAATTTTATTCTGTGTATCCTGCCTTTATGGTCTTGTTTTAACAGAGGATAGTCTGCCTTCTAAGTACCAGAATATAGTGACAGTAGCTTTGTGAGTGACGCAAACTATATATTCTGCTTTTCTAGAAATGGCTTTATTTTTTTGTTGTTAGCTCCCTTCTTTTTAGCCAGAATTTATGTATGGCTCTACTTTGCCCTCATCAGGATGTGGGAAAAGCTAAATCCAACATACAGACTGACCTAAAAAAGTTGTATTGGCTCTGAGAGAGAGTCAATAAGTAATTTATTTTGCATTGTAAGTAGAAACCAGGGTGGTGATTAAAAAATAAAAATAAATTGCAACAGATGTTTATCTGCTTTGTAATAACACAGCAGACCTGGATTTCTTCAGAAGATTATTATTTACTCCTGATACTGTGCTTAAGTAATATCTCTCAACAGACTTTTCCTTTAGAACTGTTTTTACAGAACATGTCTAGCTAAATATTTGTGTTGAAACAGCCTCTGACCTCCTAAGGTTATATTCTGTAAGGTATAGAGTTATACTGTCTATCACTTTGGGAATTCTTTAAATATCTAGAGTAGAAAAAAATGCTTTAGTCTTAATGAAACAAAATGTCCTCCAAGTGGTATAATTCTTTCATTTACTTGATGTTCCCTGTTTTCATGAGTGTACAAACATTCATGTGGAAGTGAACATTTAGCTTATTGTAGATAACCTGTTTTATGTTTTCACCAAACTACTTATCCCATCTGATTTAAATTATTTGTTTGTTTTCTAGAAGATACATGTTCTCTTACTAATTTAAATCTTTGTTCTTCTCTTCCCCATTTTTCTCTCTTTTTGCTTGTTGTTACACCTCAATTAAAAACGTGTTTTAAAATATAGGGGTTTTGATAAAGAAGTCTCTCATTTATTTTTCTTGTAAAATGTCTTATCTATACTTATCATGAATAAAAGTTGAGATGTGTTTAATGTTTTCACTAGAAAATATTTTTTTATAGAAAATCACTGTTTTGATCTAGATTTTTTTTACATACGAAGTTTTTATTGCTTTTGGAGACTTAGCTTTTCATTACACCTATTAAAGGGAAAGAAAATTGGATTTTGTGGAGTTAAAAAGTCTTGAGATTGAAAAAATGAAATTTTGCATGTATTTTTAATGATTACAGTTGTAATTACCATACTGCTCTGCTTGCATATATTTTGCCAGCAAATCCTAAAGGGCCAAATGCAAACACACAAGAAAAGAAAAAGATAAGGGGTGAGTATAGTACATGAAAAAAACTATGCAATGATAACATACATTAGCAAACCATTCTTCACTCAGCTGCAGAAAAAATACACAAAAATTTAGCATGTTATTACGTACTAGGAAGAAAATTCCATGCTACCAAAACAAGGTACGACTGAAGGAAAATGAATGCTATTACAACAGTCTAGCCAGGGATCTCGCCGTTTGTTTTTTATTTCTTGCCAATCTAACTGTGTTGCGACCCGCCCAGCAACAGGGACAAAGAGTGTAAACTAGGGAATGAGTTTGTTATCCGTCTTCCAGTGTTAACAGTGTTAACACTTGAAAACGGATTATGCAGATGAGTAACCTCAAGCTTTGACACAATCTGCAGCAGTAAGGTTGGAAATTCAAGTCAGTGCAAAAACTCTTCAAGCTTGATCAGTTGCTGTTGCAAAAACGAAATGCATAGAACCAGGCATGAATGGTAGACTTGAGGATTTTGCAGTTTGTTTACTGAGTATCAGGTGCTCAAATCAGAGGGAAATAGTTTTTCAAAAGTTGCTTAATTACTGATTCAGGCAGAGCCACTTTACAATAATGCCTAGTGATTCTGAAAATCTGATTGTCAACACAGAGTTCTTTGTCTTCACACTTTCTCTCTAATTCTGTGATTGGACTGGAATGTAACTGCAGAACAGATTTTCCTGCACAGTTTGGGACAGTTTGAATGTAACCTGAACTTTACACATCAGATCTAGTGTGTAATGACAGTATGCATTACAGACTGAAGGAATTCATGTTGATTAATGAACAATAACAAAAATACACTATGATCAGTAGGAGTATCCATTCATATCACATCCATTCCTTTTGTGTTCATACTGAACTCCTTGTGGAACCGCAGAACCAAAAAAATTACTGTGGCCCTGCTGAAGAGTGAATGCTGGAAATTCCAGGAAGCATTAGCACGTAATTACTATACTATACCTTAAAGGCAAGAATTAAGTGATGTGCAGCATATCTCTGGCTTCTACTACTTTCTTCATGTCTTAATGTGTCACACTACGACTGAAGTTGGGAGTAGAGCTCCTTTGCCAATAATAAATGACTCCCAATTATACAACATAAATTGCTGCTACTTTCTTGAGAGGATAATTGAATATTAATACATGCTAACTATTTATTATTGTAGGTACCAAAAAACAGCTTCGTTTTCTTTTCTTGTTTATAAAGCTAGGCTTACCTATCTTCAGACATTTTAGGTACATAGAAGCTTATTCTACCTTCCAGTTTCTGAAATGACATTGCAATTCTCGTACAGAAAGACATAAAAGTGTGTTGCTTAAAACTTCAATCTAGTTCTTGACCTCATAGGAATACAGGGTCAATTATCAGGATTTTGGCACTCATCACGGTACTGTGTAGTGAGAGTTTGTGTTCTCAGTAAGATCATCTCTGGATTAGGTTTTGCACGCCATTAAAAGTCAGCCAAACAAATAGTCTCTGCTATTTGACTTTGCACAGGCAGAGTTGTACTGCTTTCAATTAGCTCTCTCCCCTTCTTGTCTTCCCACCCCAAGCCTCCTGGAGACCAGGAATGGTGTAGTGAGTAACAGGAATTTTCAAACAGCATAGTATCAAATTGATCCCAGGCTCTGCAGCCATATAGCAAACTTACTTTTGCCAAGGCCTTTTATTTTAAAATACTTACTTGGTTTTTTTTCTGTATAATTGCTGCATCCACCTTTTAAAAGAAAAGCTTGTTGACAATTTACTGGTCACTTAGAACAGTGAGGAAAGAAGATACTAACACTGGAAAATGGCTTGCTTTCATAACATATAATAGAAAGTAAGCTTGAGATGACAAACTTTGAGATGCTTGTTTCCAGAGCTCAAACTACATAGTTTCAGAGGTTGTCTGTGTAGAAAGCTCATGTAATTACTTTGAACAGCAACTGTGCAGATTATCTTCCTGTAATACACAGTGTTAAGAAATTCAAGTCATGTATTTTGCAGTGGACATTTATGCTTGTGTGTGTATAATATATCTGCATGTGAAGTAAGCACTGGAGAACTGCAGTAACAGGTCCCCACTGTGAGACTTTATGCAATGTACACTTAACACATGTAAATGCTTTGTCTGATAATCATGCCAATCACCGTGGAATAACATGGAATGAGTTGAAAACAATTTTGTGGTAACTGTAGCCCACAGTGGTTTGATGATGAGTCCTAGTAAGAAATTGCTTTCATGTCAGAAACTTCTGTATAATCAGGAATTCCTGAAATGTCAGCAAGGGTGTAGCCCTTATTAAAAAAAAAAATCATTGAATACTCCGCGTTTTTTTTTTCTTGTTTTCCTTTGTGCCTCCTTTTATCTTCTTTCATCAGGTATATGAGCAATTAAGTGTATAAATATTGTGCAGGGTTATGTACTCATGGTGAATGAGTCTTGCTCGTTTGTGTGCTTAAGCTTTTGTTTTCAGAGCAGTTAACTTCTTTCAGAAGTGAGGTTTTCAGTGCAGAACTGGCACAGCAAGAATCCTGTTAAAGGGTTGCCTTGCAGAGAACCTTATTGGTCTTTTGTATGTAAGCAAACAAATGTAGTAGTGTGTTAGGTTTTCTGATTTCATAGCAGAGCCCCAGGGAAGAGCATGCTTAGCTTTCTTGTAAAAAAACCTGGAAAAAATATAAGCAGAAAATAGATAGGGGGTGTTTGATTTTTTTTTTTAATTTTTTATTTATTTTTTCCCCCAAAACTGTGGCTAGGAAAGGTAAAAAGTCCACCTTCGTTTTTTATGACTGAAAGCAATAAGAACTTATAAAAATATATATTATCTTATTATTATATATAATCTTAAAATATTTTGAGAGCTTTTGCCTTTCAGAGAACTCTGCACCACAGGATTACAGGCTTTGAAGCCAAGGGTCTGAGTTGGCCAAATCACCCTGCAGAAACTGCAGAGCAGGGAACAGGCTGGGGTGAAACAGCCCAGCTCCTCTCTTTGCAGTGTGGATGTATCTGTTCTGACCTGATTTGGTGCTTAACTAGGGAGGAGTAGGAGCTGAAGGAGAAAAGGAAGGAAGAAGAACTTTCTCCTTGCTTTTATCTTTGCATATTTTTCTACCCTCAGGAGATGTCTTCCCCTGAATACTTGGCTATTTCAGTGGTGTATAGTCAAGCACATACTATTTTAAAATCCTAAAGCAAAAAAGTGTATAAACTGCATTTTATAATAGTATCTTAGCCTTCATGTGATCAAGAACAATTCAAGGCTGACCATATTTTTCACTATGGGTTTGCCCAACTGTTAGACTTTCTCTGTACTGTTTCTTATAAAGGGTCTAATGAAACGTATGGTTTTGGAGAGAGAGGAAGATGCTGTTATGCTTTCTGGCTTCGTTTGAACTGCATGCTGCTGAATAGTAAAACCAGAACATTTAAGCTCTGTTTTGATGGTGTAAGTTGACATCTATTATCATAGGAACGTGTGTTTTTGTAATATTTTTATTTAAATTTCAAAAGAAAAATTCTAATGTCCTTTCAGGTGTTAAGTAGGTGACCCACAGCACTTTTTTTTTTTTTCTTGCAGTGCTGTACTTTAAAATGAATGTATTTTGCTTTTGTTTGTGCTAAGTGGAAATCAAACAGTGACACACCCTTACTCTGATTATGCTTTCTTGGTCAGTTGTAAGCACTTCAAGCAGTAGTCTAGTAAATTATGTCTGCCAAGGAGCTGGCTTAGGTGGAGTTTGCTGAACCTCCCCAGCACTCTGAAGAACTCTTTAAACTTCGGTATCTGTTGCTGACAGTTGAAAAAAGGAAGAATTTGCTGCCCTCACATTCTCATTGTGTAGTTCTTCTTGAGATTGCAATACTAAGCCTTTTAAGGGTCTAATTTTGCAAGCCTGAGCTTGGAGGCATCATTTCAGATAGTGGCCTTCTTAACGAGCTGTGGAGGAAGAAAATGAGCATTATGTTCATATCCTAATATATTTACATATGTGTGTGTGTATAAAAATATGTATTACAAATGTCTCTATTATATAAGCATTCAGAAGTATTTTTTTCATCTAACTCGTGACTAGTGTCTATATGGCTTTGTTTCCACGTGTATTAATGATGCTTCGAAATGGTATTCCACATATAGAATTAAAATAAATAATTGGTTATTTTGCAAGCAATTGTTGTCTGAAAATGCCCGTGTTGTGTTGGATGTAGTTGTGGTGGAGAGAGATCAGAGTGCAGTAAGACACTGAAAAATGTTTGATATGTGAAATTTATTGTAGTGCTTAAGGAATCCTGTAGTTTCATAATGGTACGTGTGCTGTGCGTACGTAGAAAGAACACACCTCAAGGAGAAGACAGCAGTAACAGCCATGAAGTACAGCAAAGGTCTAATGTCCATGCAAACCTCAAACTGAAACAAACCATTAAAACGACAAATGCGTATTTTTCACCTATGCTGCTTCTGACTAGCCACTAATGGTTAAATGGAGCCAACTCCAGGCAAATTGTGTAGAATATTCACAGAATTTTACTGTTGGAGGCAAATATAAAAAGCTTCCTCCCTCTAAAGTTGCTGAATAATAAAATGGCCTCTGAAATACTCTGCAAATTTAAGCCAGTTGCTACAAGATTACAAAAGCAGCAAGGCAGAGACCAAGTTTTAAGTGGGCTCTTTATTACTTGTGTGAATCCAGCTTGATTCACTCAAACCCTATATTTAACTACTAACTGCCTTGTCTGGAAAAGAATATCAGGTTTTGTGTATCCTGTGATATCTCATCAATCATCAGCAGAAAGAAATTTAACAAGACAGGAAAAAACCCTCATATTTTACTAGAACGTACATATGCAAGGAAGGGAAGGAGAAAGTTTTGAACTAGATTCTCTTTCCGTTAACCAAATAAACACACTGCTGCCCCTTATAAAAAGTAGTTATGTTGCAGATATCTTGGATATTCCTGCATTGCATATATTGCATAGTAACCGATAAAACCTGCCATTATCCATAGTGTTTAGTTTGTTCAAAACATCAATTCTTCTCGGGGGAGCATGATTAAATGAATTGCCCTGAAGATTGTAAGTAACTTTCAAGTTGTTAGTTTAGGGCCTTTGTTCAGAAATTGGTCTGTGGATGACAGGCAATGGTGCAGATAGCCAAGGAAATACTCTTTGCTGTAATCTTCTGTTGACTTGTTACTAATCCTAAATCATGAAAGACAGAATATGTAACAGCTAATATCTAGACAATACAAACTGTTCCAAATAACTGAATTACAAAAACAAGACAAGACAAAAGCACAGTTCCTTAAACTGTGGAAAATCTTGTAATGAGAGAAGACATGCTTGCCTAACTGAGACTATCCCACTTATATCAGCTAAAATGTCACACACCCATTCCAAAGTTAGCATGGCCAAACATCTTCCTTCTGCCTTTCCCAAAATTACTGTGACTGATGTATTTGATTGCTCCAAAGTCTTAAGTCACGTCTCATAGTTGAATCACATGATAAAGAATATTCCCACTGATTAATAATTGATCTGATTGTCTAACCTGTGCTCACTTTGGTCGTCCCTCAGAGGAAGTGGCTTCAAGACAGTGACTGAAATGTGAAATGAGTGTTCCAAGGTTGAGCCTTGTTTTACAAACGTAATCTCTATTGCATTTACAACATTGAATAAACCTGAATCTCCTTAAGGTTTTGTAGTGATGTTATGTTCTGGGAGGGGGGAAAAAGTGTTATTTGGATTTCACTAAATAATCCAGTTTTACACACTGGTTGCACATCAGGGTGTGATATGAAGATGACGATTCTGCAAGCTTGGAAGAACTGGTCTGTGCTGAGTTAATTTTCTTAACTAATTTGAAATTGTAACAAAGAATTTAAAATAATTATTATGTAGTTCAACTCAAACACTTGGAGAGATATGCCAAGTTCTGCAGGGCATCTGATTTCCTTTAGCTGGTCCTTATGTTGTTCACATATGTTGATATTTGATTTGCAAAGTCACAGATAAATGTGGCTAGAGATATTAGCTTTTGTTTGTCTTTTTAAGGTCTTTTGGTTATTTGCATTGCAGAGGAAGTGACTTGCTGCTTATGTGCCTGAAGAATGATATGCTGTTTGGGGTCTGACCCTCAAAGAAAATGTATGATAGTTTAGGGTGAAGGTAAGTAAGACAGAACTCTATCAACACAGAGATAAGGAAAAGCAGATGTAGAGAAATAAGAGTAGTGCTAAAGGCTGAATTTACAAGCTGTTCATTACTGATATGCAGGCAACTGTCATTGCTGTGAAAGTACCCAAGTGTGTTGAGCAGCATGGGCAGAAAGCATTGAGTTGGTCTGGAAGCACGTGGAATAAAGTGCATCTTCTTGGCACCCATGACTGTGGGACCCCCTTGTAGTCATAGGATTACTAGCATTGCAGAGATCTCCGTAAACAGGGCACGTTTGCTCATGACTGAGAAGCAGTACGCTGGGATAAGGAATTAACCTGTCTGCTGTTTCTGTGTAATGTGTGATCATAAGTGTTTCATGTGAACACAGCAGGTTAACACCTGCTTTGTCTCCACTGGCTACATGCCCATACAATTTTGAATTACTATGCTGTCCTGTGCAGTCACTAAAGCAATGACGTTCAACGTACATAGAGAAAGACAAAGCTAGAAGTGTTGTCAAGTCCACTTATTTCTGCTCACAAACATGATTTATAGTATACAAACTGATAGAGCTCCACCTTAAGAAGTGTTTAATTTCTCCAGCCAGTTTTTGGAAAAGTATCTTAAGAAAAATTTCTGATGAGAAGAAGAATTTGTCTATTTCTGATTTCTAGTCTGAGCATACCTATGGCTAGCCTTTACCAATTTGTTCTTGACCCATTGTTTACCTTAAACAACTTTTTTCCTTCCTGGGTTGTCCTGTTCCCACTATAAATTTATAGGTAGTAATCTTATCCCTTTCAAGACTCTTGTATGAAATTCTGTTGCTTCCTGGAGGATCAAATCTTTCTCTCAAACAATTGTATTTTGAAGCAATCTCTTGAATGTGACTGGCTGTTATTGCATGGATTTAGCTACCTACATGAGTCTCATTAATGTCTTGTAAACTGTCAATATTTTATATTTCTATTCTGAAACATTAAGTTCCTTGCATTTCCTGGGGCTGTAATATTCATGCTCATAGACACCCTGTCATAAACACTTTATAATCCTGACAGCTAATAAGACAAAAGCAGATGTCTTCAGATGCAGGCGTTTATCTGTAACTCCACGTTGAATTCTGAGCTCCTGGGCTCAATCTGTCTACTGTTCTCTGACAAACAGTTGCTTCTCCACATAGCCTCCACCTCATCTATGCTATCTATGTCTTCTAATTTTGCATCACCAGTATATTTTTTTGGAACTTTCCTGGTCTTTGGGATGTGTACCTTAGAAATTTTGGAAGGCTAAGGAACTCCACCAGTGATACCCTTCATTACTATCCCTCTTGTGTCCACCTATTTTGCTTTCGTGTTAGCCTTGTCCTTTAGCAATTCAGGTAACTTCTGCCCTTCTGCAATTATAAGTATTGCATTTGCTATTCTCTTGCCCTCAATATGGAAATGCTCATGAAAAAACCCTTTTCTTCACTATCCTGAACTTTAAACTTAAACTGCATGGAAGAAAAGACAAGTCTGTTTGAGAGGGCTTTAAGGGCTGTTTCTGTGATCAGAAAAATGATCTGAAGAAGCAAAAGACAACAGTAAATGGATATTCCCTCCTACCACCACGTTTGAGCTTTCTTTGGCCGGATCTGTTCCTGTTCTTTATGCATAGACATTTAAATCACTACATGAAGTGTGTTTTTCCTTCTCATACATAAAAAGTGTATGGGTGGATCCTAGTCCATATTTTTATGCTATTATTTTGGTTATCTTGCTGAACTCAAATTAGAGTATATGTAAATCCATTCCCAGGTTCCTGATGTGGTGGTATGTTAGCTGTGCATATGACCCTGTTGATAGATCTGTAATGTCTGGTGGGTAGAGTGATGTTCTTCCATAACTTCATCATCAGTGCTTTTAATTTTGATGGTGGGGCCTTATTTTTTGCATCACAACCTTTTTTTTTAATTTATTTTTTAATCTCCTCCTCCTTTACAAAGATTCACAGCTTTCCCTTTTCACCATTTGCTGCATTAAAGAAGATGGCTGACCTATGGAATCTGCTGTGGCATATGTGGTAGCTTAACCATAGTGTTCTGCCTTTGTTTTTGTTTTCCTTTGGAGATGGGAAACCTTCCCTCAGTGAATGGAGATTTCCACTCTAGCCTGTCTCTCTGCTTTTGCAAGTGCTTTGGGTGGGGGCATGGGTTGAAAGATAAGAAAGCTGTGTTCTGTCATACTGGTTCCAAAAATGATAAAATGTGAAAAATAACAGACTTGTTCCAGGGCCATGCAATCAAAATAGATTTTGGACTGGAGATATAAAAAGAGACTATGCAAAACATTCCTGAAATAATTTATGCTGAGTTCAAGTTTAAAGCTAGAGATGAAATAGTATATTATGTGTTCTTTTGGCGTTCTGTTTTTAAATCAACAAAATCATCTCAACTTTTGCACTCTGCTCAGTGCAGTGATTCCTTTAATATTGTACAATCAGAGCTATGTGTCTGCCAGTCTTTCAAATGGCTCATTTTCAAAATTGGAAGGCTTTATTGTTTTTTAGTGTCACCCAGTTTCTTTGACAGTGATATACTATGGCTTATTAGAATTCATGGACTGAGCTATCAGCTTCTTTAGTTATGTGTATTCCAGTGTGTTCTGGGCTGTCTTGGTGCCACACTCACAAAGAGAAGCATTCATATATCTCTTTGCTTTGCAATTTATGTTTTTCTGGCTTTGCATTAGTTATCCTAACCGTCTGTGTAACCTATCTGTTGGTAATCCAGCTGAGCTGGTAACCTCTGCCAGTTCTGGGCAAGGGCTTGTGGGCAAGGTAGCTTGCCTGTTGCAATCCTAGTTTAGAGTCTAAAAGGTTTTACAGTGTGTGTGTGGCCTGGCAGTGCCAGTTGGCCTTAGGGCCGGAAAATGGGCCCTGGCTCTGCTTAGCTTGCTAAGACAGATATATAGATATAGCCAAAGGGCAAAGGCCTATCGGGATGTTTCCCAAGACTGAATATTTTTATGTTGTAAAGGTATTTATTCTCCTTTCTCTCTCTCTACCATATCATTTTCCTCATTGCTTCCAGATATTTTACCATCTTATTTAATGGTGTGGGTTTTTCTTTTTGTTTTCTGTTTTTTGGGGGGTTTTGTGTGATTGTTTTTTTCTTGACTAATTGTTTTTACTCTACTTGATTGGAAAAATACACGAGAGAGCTGTGACTAGAAGGGCCTTAAACATGAGCTTAACTAAGTTGAACATGTATGAAACCATCTGCCAAGGCTTCAGGTAATGCATCTAAGTTCCCACGATAATAAAACTTGTTAATCTGCAAAGTTAATGAAATCTCTGAATAATATGCAAAAAAATATTTTTAAGTATAGTCTTTCTGTTGAAAAAAAAATTATAATTTGAATTTAGAGTCTGGTGCACAGTCTACTGAAACAACAGGAAGATTTGCTAGTACCTCCAAATGCAAGCACTCTTAGGGTGAAAGCATTATAGTCAAATGAAAGTTAAATTTTCCACTTAAAATAATCTCAGTTCAGAGAGGTCAGGCCCTTAAAGTGTTGCAGAACTGGGACTTCACCAAAGAGTTATAAAAGATGCTTTCACAATTGCATACATTTTGATAAATAGGTAAAATGAAAAATGTGGGGAAGTCTTACAGACCCAACAGCAAAATATTTTTTCATAAATTACACCATATGCATAGGACTACAGAGATAAAACTTAGAATAAGCCATCCAAATTCATACTCCAGAAATACCTATGTGGAAAACTATGTGGGAACTTTTGAAAGACTGACCAAGTATGGGGCCGAAACATGATGTAGGGTAGCTCCAAAACTTGCTTTGAGTAGAGTGAGCGGTCTTACCAGGTTCTGGATATCGGGAATCTTGAGTGAACCACGTTAGCATGTTCCAGGTCTTCTTCTTATGCTTGTTGCAGAAGGGAGCTTAGAGACAGCTGGTGTTACATGCAGTGTGAACAAACAGGGGCTTGAGAACTAATGAAGGAGTTAAATTATTTAAAAGTATAGATGTATAGTCTGCAGAGGTCAAAAGAAACCTGAATCAGTCCTTGGGTATTAGCCTAACATGAAGCTGCTTGAGATTTTTCTAAAATTCAGGTTTGATCTCCTTTAAAGAAGTCATAATGAACAATGTATGAGTGTGTTTACGCTTATGTACAGGAAGGGTAGAGAATGAAATCTGATCTTTGAAAAACTCTTGTGCCACAGTCCCAAACACAGGCTTAGGCTGGTTGAACTCTAAACAGGGAGAACCAAGTAAGTGATTAGTAAGGTGTTAATATTGAGTTGAGGCTGGCTGTGCTCATTTAAGATTGAGATGTGTTAGTGACATGAGAATGGGCAAGCTAAAATTACTGGGTGGAGTTACTTCTACATTTCTTTTTACTGAGTTACATAGTTTAATTATGCTGCAGTAGGGGAAAATTTAACTTGTCTAAAAAAGAAAAAGTCAACTTACTGCCAAATTCACATATTTATAATACTCTAGGTTAGACTGAACTAGAACTGTACTTTGAAAAGGAAAAAGTAAATTGATATTTTGTGCTGGTATTGTGTAATTTTTAGGACACATGAGTAGGTAAGAGGGTAGTGAGGTAGCTTCAGGTAGAATGAATGAAGCAATTATGTTTTTATTATTTATAAGCTATTTTTTGATATTTAGATAGTACACTGAATTTTTTGTGTAGCATCTATTTGAAAGTATAACTTAAATATTATAAATTATTGTGGAATTTATATGTCCTTTTAAAAGACTGCCTGCTTCTACCCTTTGTTTTGATACCTTCCCTTTAAATTTATGCAGCTGTCCCATGTATAATAGCAGGAGTTTGCTTCATGCAAATGGTGGGGGGAACAAGGTTTAATGATTAGCAGTAAAGGGTTCATTGAAAAGCACAGCATGTTCCATGTATTTTTATGTAAAGACCTAATATTTGTTACGAATGAAAAAAAAAATTGTAATCAGAACTATGGAAGGTATACATCCTGTTTGTATTACAGACTTCCCACATGTTCCTTGTTAGTCGAATCATTTTTCTTATCCAAGCATTCCTTCATCCAGCATTAATTTTCTGTTGCTTTACTACCCTAACTTGTCACAATTTGTTCGTATCACAACTTAAAAATGTCAAGAACATATTTTAATGAAAGCAATGCGTAACCTACAGTTCATCCATGACAAAAGTAAAATTTTATTGAAGTCATGGTTTTGTTTCTTTTTTGGGAAGAGTTGGATCTAATCTTTTGTAGGGGAAAAAATATTATTTCTCTGTTTACCAGATCTGAAAAAGCTTTACACAAGACTAGCCATGAAGACTTCCTGAACAGTAAACTTTTGTAGGGTGTTAGGTATTTGCCTGAGTGGGCAGTTCTCTAAACAGAGATGAAGAATTATCAGAAAATGAGGACCTAACATATTTAATGTATGTATTGCAAAAATACAGGAATAGAAGAATGATTCTAGATTTACATTCTAGATTTATTTATCTATATAAAATATTATGAGATTGTTAAATTATTATTTATCCAAGCCTCCTAAATCCTCTTTTCCTTATTCTTTCCTCTCCAGCAGTTTTCCCACTTGAGTTATTCATCAGCAGTAAGCAAAACAGACTTGTACTCATACAATAATTGAAAAGCTATCTAGTTAAGACTGAGCGTAAATTTAGCTGAAGTTGAGAGACATGAAATCCATTAAAAGGGCTTGGGGGAGTATCACAGAATCACCAAGGCTGGAAAAGACCTTTAAGATCATCAAGTCCAGCCTATGACCAACACTACCACACCATCTAGACCATGGCACTAAGTGCCACATCCAGCCTTGCCTTGAACACATCCAGGGACGGTGCCTCCACCACTTCCATGGGAAGTCTATTCCAATGTCTAATCACCCTCTCCGTGAGGAAGTGCTTCCTAATACCCAACCTAAACCTCCCTTGGAGCAACTTCAGGCTATGCCCTCTTGTCCTGTCACCAGTTGCCTGGGAGAAGAGCCCAGCCCCCACCTGGGGGTCCCCCCTGAGTCTCCTCTTCTCCAGGCTAAACAACCCCAGCACCCTCAACCTCTCCCTATAAGACTTTCCCTCTAGTCCTTTCACCAGCCTTGTTGCTCTCCTCTGGACCCGCTCCAGCACCTCAACGTCCTTCTTGAAGTGAGGGGCCCAGAACTGGACACAGTACTCGAGGTGAGGCCTCACCAGTGCTGTGTACAGGGGGAGAATTACATCCCCACTCCTGCTGGCCACACTATTCCTGATACAAGCCAGGATGCCGTTGGCCTTCCGGGCCACCTGGGCACACTGTATGTACATTTATGGGCTCAAGAATTCAGTAGCAACCTTGCTTGAAAAGTTTGCTTTGTCTTGAAAGCAGAGTTCAGATGAAGTTTTTAATGGAAATTTTAGACATAGCCTTGACCTGTGTGCTGTGAGCCGGTACTGCTGTAAAATGTCAACTTTTTTTTTTTTTTTCTCCTAAACATGCCAATTTTTGCTTTTACAATGAAAGACGATAATGCAGTTAATTCTGTATTCACCATGCAACCTTTCTCTGCGGTCTTGAATGGTGAGGACAGAATTAAGTCCAAGGTACATATCACAACAACAACTTTCTGTCGTAAGTTCCTGGTCTTCGTCTTGTGTTGTAAATCAGGTCAATGGTGGTACGTGAAATGATGAGACCAGAAGAATCTGGCCCTGTCTCTTCGTAAGAAATACTGGCAGTAGAGGTTAGTGGTATGTTGCAATCTGCTTTATGATATGTTGGGTTTGGGGGAGGAGGAAGCCCTACCTATCACATCTGCCTTGGGAATCTCCCCAAGGTAAACAGGAGGAGAACGGCATGTATGAGGGAGGACAACCCCAGTGTTGATGAGTAACAAAAACAGCCAATAAATTCACATCAAAGATGTCATTCGTGACATGAATATATACTTAAATCTTCTATTTGAATGTACTGCAGTACATTTAATAAAAATCACCCTTGAATAAATGAGAATATCTAATTGAAATGCCAAGCAAAGGTTCAAAAGGTTGGAGGGAGGGAGGGAGGAATTAATAACAAAAATGAAGCAATGAAGAAAAAAAAAAAAGAGATAAGAAAAAGAAACCTTTTCATGCAAGATTGTCAGAAAATGTTGCTCAGCTTACATTATGAAACATGTCCTTTATAATAATTTGCTTCTTCCTTTATCTTTTAATAGCTCTTGTTAATTATAATTTGTGACAACTGCTACAAGGCAAATACTAGTTTAATTAAAGTTCATTATGGCTATGTGAATGAAATTCAATTGACCTTGGATTTAACAGGGAAGAAGTATTGGATAATTTTTTTGCTAATGTAAAATTGGGATGAAAAAGTGACCGTAAATTTCATGAGGAATAAGTCCATCTGTAGTTTTTGGTTTATTTGATATAAAAGATCCCTCAGTTACAACACAGTTATTGTTCTGAGTTAGTATGCTGGAGAATTGGCTTTTTCTGTGCCTCCCTTCCACCTTCTCTTCCCAGAAAAGAAAAAGGAGCAGTTGTTATGTCAGAGTTTTTCATATGCACAATGTGAAAGAAAAACAATAAATACAGAAACTGATAGTTCTAATAATTCATCAATGTATTTTTTGGCTGAAAAGTAATTATTTTTTTAATTATTACTTAACAAAAAATTATCAAAAGAGAAATCAGTCTCAGGAGTCAGTCTAAGTCTATTTTCTTCTGTGGTCAATAATTTTGAGGAAAGGTATGCTTTCCTAACATTTTGACACTTCTTTATTGTGAAAATATGACCTTTAAAAATGCTGGCAGTTTGAATTAATTGACAGCTGTATTGTTTCATCAGGCACAGTGTGGTTACCCACAGAATCACAGAATCTTAGGGGGTTGGAAGGGACCCCGAAAGATCATCTAGTCCAACCCCCCTGCCAGAGTAGGGTCACCTAGAGCACATCACATAGGAACGTGTCCAGGCAGGTTTTGAATGTCTCCAGCGGAGGAGACTCCACAACCTCTCTGGGCAGCCTGTTCCAGTGCTCTGTCACTCTCACAGTAAAGAAGTTTTTTTCTGATGTTTACGTGGAACCTCCTATGTTCCAGTTTGCACCCATTGCCCCTTGTCCTATCACTGGACATCACTGAAAAAGCCTGGCTCCGTCCTCCTGATGACACTCCCCCTTAACGTATTTATAAACATTAATGAGGTCACTCCTCAGTCTCCTCCAAGCTAAAGAGACCCAGCTCCCTCAGCCTTTCCTCGTAAGAGAGATGTTCCACTCCCTTAATCATCTTTGTGGCTCTGTGCTGGACTCTTTCCAGTAGTTCTCTGTCCTTCTTGAACTGAGGGGCCCAGAACTGGACACAATATTCAAGATGCAGCCTCACCAAGGCAGAATAGAGGGGGAGGAGAACCTCTCTTGACCTACTAACTACTACCCTTTCTAGTACACCCTAGGATGCCATTAGCCTTCTTCGCCACAAGGGCACATTGCTGGCTCATGGTCATCCTCCTGTCCACCAGGACGCCCAGGTTTCTTTCTCCTGCACTGCTCTCCAGCAAGTCAGCCCCCAATCTGTACTAGTATATGGGGTTGTTCTTCCCCAGATGCAAGACTCTACACTTGCCCTTGTTGAATTTCATCGAGTTTCTCCCCGCCCAACTCTCCAGCCTGTCCAGGTCCCACTGAATGGCAGCACAGCCTTCTGGTGTGTCAGCCACTCCTCCCAGTTTAGTGTCATCAGCGAACTTGCCAAGGGTACACTTTGTTCCCTCATCCAGGTCGTTGATGAAAATATTGAACAGTACCGGTCCCAGCACCAACCCCTGAGGGACTCCACTAGTCACAGACCTCCAACTAGATTCTGTCCCATTGACCACAACTCCCTGACTTCTTCCTTTCAACCAGTTCACGATCCATCTCACTACCTGATCATCAAGACCACACTTCCTTAGCTTATCTACGAGGATGCTGTGGGAGACAGTGTCAAATGCTTTACTGAAATCAAGATAAACACATCTACCACTTTACCATCATCTATCCACCTAGTTACTTCCTCATAGAAGGTTATCAGGTTGGTCAAACATGACTTCCCCTTGATAAAACCATGTTGACTGCTCTTAATGACCCCCTCATCCTTGCTATGCCTAGAGACAGTGCCAAGAATAAGATGTTCCATCACCTTTCCACGGATGGAGGTAAGGCTGACCGGTCTATAATTACCTGGGTCCTCCTTCTTACCCTTTTTGTAGACTGGCGTGACATTTGCTATCCTCCAGTCCTCAGGCACCTCTCCTGTTGCCCACGACTTACCAAAGATGATGGAGAGTGGCCTAGCAATGACCTCTGCCAGTTCCCTCAGCACCCGCGGGTGCATTCAATCCAGACCCATCGATTTATGGATGTCCAGATTGCTTAACTGATCCCTAACCCAATCCTCATCTACCAAAGCAAACTCCTCCTTTATCCTGACTTCTTCTGGGGCTTTAGGGATCTGGGGCTCCTGGGGGAGTCTGCAGGATTAAAGACAGAGGCAAAGAAGGCATTCAGTACCTCTGCCTTCTTTATATCCTCTGTCACCAGGGCACCCACCTCATTCAGCAGTGGGCCTGTATTGCCTCTAGTGTTAGTTCTATCTGCAATGTATTGGAAGAAGCCCTTTCTATTGTCTTTGACCTCACTTGCAAGATTAAGTTCCAAGGAGGCTTTAGCTTTCCTAATTGCCTCCCTACATCCTCTGACAACAGTCCTATATTCCTCCCAAGTGGCCAGCCCCTCCTTCCATGATCCATAGATTCTCTTTTTCCACTTGAGTTTGCCCAGCAGTTCCTTGTTTAACCATGCAAGTCTCCTGGCTCCCTTACGTGATTTCCTACCCATTGGGATGCTCTGATCCTGAGCTTGGAAGAAGCACAGAAACATCTGAGAAGTCTGAAACTTTTTTTGAAAACTTATAATGAGAGACTTGCTATTTTGTGTAGATCTGCTATTAGATTAGCCCATTTCAAGCACATGGCTGATGCATATTCTTGTATTCCCAGTGTGACTTAGAATAAGCAATACTATTTCAAAATATGTAATACTGAACAGTGTAAACTGGCTTAGGTCACAGACTGTTAGGGGTTGGAAGAGACCTCTGGAGATCATCTAGTCCAACCCCCTACCAGAGCAGGTTCACCTAGAGTAGGTTGCACAGGATGGCATCCAGGCAGGTTTTGAATGTCTCCAGAGATGGAACCTCCTCAGCCTCTCTGGACAGCCTGTTCCAGTGCTCTGTTACCCTTACAGTAAAGGAGTTTTTCCTTATGTTTAGGTTGAACCTCTTGTGTTCCAGTTTGTGAACATTAGGACCTCATATAAGTTGTGGACATGACATGATGTTCTATCCTACAATATTGGGACTGTTGATAAAGTCATATCAGCGGGGGAAAAACGAGTGGGGAAATACAGAATGTTTGCTTTAAAAGTATTTGTATCATGAGCATATGGTTAATTAGAATAACTAGTCATGTATCTCACCAGACTTAATGAGACTGAGCAATCCTGTTACATATTCAGCTCGTAGTAACATTACAGCCACAGCTCCTAACATTCCAAACATATCTTACTTAAGAGACCTCTGATAAGATTATGAGAGTAGCAGACATTGCAAGAAGCATCATATTTGGAGGGAGAGTTTTAGAGGAAGCACAGTATTAATTTGATTGTCAAATCTGATTTATCCATTATTAAACCAATCCAGTAAAATTGCTTATGGAGTTCCACAGTAAACCAGAACAAGGAAGACATCATGGTTAAATAATAATCCTAAAAAAATGCAAAAAACACGTTTTATGGAGCTGCAGCCAGATACCAAGTAAGAGTATATACCCACATTCAAAGACGCTGAGGGTTTTTTCTCCCATCTTTTTCTGAAACTTTCCTTTTCTCTTAAATGATTGCTGAGGAAAATTTATCTTACATCTAAAAAATTATTTTACTTGTAAATGTTAGAAATTTGGAATACCTACTATTATACAGGGCTTCTGTTTTTATTGTATAGATGCTCAGTACCTTGGAAAAATCATGTTTTTTTTCTGAGGTATCTCAGGGGAAATAAAAGCTGATGAACTTGCAATTGCTGATTACTTTCTAAAAATTTAAACCTAGAAATTTAGAGATCGAATGTTTTGGCCTGGGCTAGAGAAGCGATCTGTCTGAACAGAAGCTGGTTTATAGGTAAGACATTGACTGAAGTTTCTGGACCTCAATGAGCTGAATAATGCAGATGTTGAAATAGTGGTCTTGCTGTTATTTCTAGATGTTGATAATTTTGTCAAATATATTGCTCCCTTTGTCCTACCCATAAAAGCACAATAGCACAAAGTTTTTTCTATCTTTTAAAATTATTTCATAGAATTATAGGATGCCAGGTTGGAAGGGACCTCAAAGATCATCTGGTCCAACCTTTCTGGGAAAAAACATGGTTTAGATGAGATGGCCCAGCACCCTGTCAAGCTGAGTCTTAGAAGTGTTCAGTGTTTCAAAGGAACAGAAGTGATTTAGGTACTGAATTTCATTTAATGCCTTTAGAAATACGTATCATCGTCATGTGGTTAGATCAGTCAAATAGCACTTCAAATTATGAAGAATGCTACTGACCTTTTAAGTCTATACTTAGAAATACAGAAATCTGCAATTTTTGTGATTTTGAAATGAAATATAGTTTCATCGTCTGTTTGTATTTAAGCAAGGACCAAACAGGTAAAAATAGTCATAAAATAAAAATGCAAATAAATAGTACAGATTTGTCATGAGTCAGCTAAGAAATATATGGAATCAGAACAAAACAAATTCATCTTCTGATCTTTGATGTTTAAGTTTTTTGTTCTTACTCTCTTGAGTTAAACGAGCTTGAATTATGTATTATTCAAGATTACATTCAATCTAAATTACCTTTACTGTAATTCATTGCTCATGTGATTAAAAGAGTTGTTCACAGTATGCAGATGACTTGCAGTTTATGTGAGATCATGTCTTCAGGAGATAATGCTTGTCGTGGATTACCAGCTGCCTTTGAAGCATTTCAAGTTGGTTTAATTTGGGATAGAAACAGCCACATACTTTTTACACAATTCTATTTCATTGGTGTTCCTGTTTGCCCTCAGAACTGTCTGTACCTATCTTGCAGTGTCCTAACCAGAATCTAATAATACAGGTTGATTTTGTAGTGTCATAGTTGGTATACTATATTTTGTTCTCTTATCAAACATGTGCACAGAGCTCAAACAAAAAAAGAAAGCACATGAACCCACAACCAAAATCTGACTTTAAAGTTTGGAGAGGTGATTAGCAAGATAACTATAAAAAACCTAAAAGCTTAAAATCAGTTAGTGAGCCTAAAACAAAATAACATTTAGAAGATGGCAAGATGTTCCTTGGTCGAGTACATATTTAAAGCCTAATGAACACTGTGTGCTGTTGCTGAGAAGCTCAGATTTGGAATTCAACGTGTTTGTAAAGACCTGAGCTACAGTCTGGCTTTATAAATGCTAAGTTTACATTGCAATGTGGAATGATCAGTTATTGGCCTAAGTTGATGATTTGTATTTTACAACAGTTTATTACAATTTATCCTATACATAGCTTTAAGGTTTTTCAGTTTGCTGGTTGGTGGTTGTTGCTGTGTTTAGCCCTTCTTAGAATAAGTGCAAAAAGCCTGTTTCTGATTTTTAAAAGTTTCATAGCTTTGCTATGCAGGAACAAACACTCCTGGAGTGTACAAAACAAAACAGCAACTGAAACATTTCAGATGACAGTGAATGATTCCCTTTTAGATAAGAGACCACTGCAGATGTCAGAATTTGAAGTCTTTTATCTGGGTTTTGTTTTTACTAGGAGTATGTGCTTCTGATCCATAGTTTTTAATCTGTTTTGTTGGTTTGTTGGGTTTTTTGGGGATGTTTTTGAACTTTGTTTTTTTTTTTAAACTGGAAAGGAACTTTTATTTTAAAAACAAAATGCTTACTTAGTAGGTAAATAAAACAAATCTTTGTGGGGTTTTTTTCTCCTTTTGTCCTTATTATATGTACTTTAAAAAAAAATAATCTCAACCATAATGTTATTCACTTACAACTTTTTAAATTATTAATTCAATGCTTTGGAAAATAATAAAAAGCTCCAAAACATAAACTAATAATATATGTAGCTTATGGCTTGAAACTGAGCACTGTAAGTATTGCCCATTGCATTTTAGGTATGACATTTAGAAACTGGCAAAAGAAGCAAAAATATTGGGAATCCTTATTCAAACTGTGGCACTGTCCTTCCTTAAGTAACATGAAACTTCATGTTATTTATATAATCAACTAAATATCTTTTCATTTTGGCTCTGTCTTTTGGCTTTTTGTACCTGTCTACATTTTCAGCCCAGTTGTTTTTTCTTTGGTGGTTGGTTGGTTGGGGTTTTGTTTGTTCTTTTTTGTTTGTTTTTTTGTTTGTTTGTTTTTGGTTTGGTTTTTTTTGTTTGTTTGTTTGTTGCTTGGTTGGGTTTTTGGGTTGTGGGGTTTTTTTTGGACGGTAGACTGGTGGGAGGGGGGGTGGTTAATCAGTGTAAGGAAACTCCAGAAAACTATCAGGTCTTAAATATAGTATAAGTCATAATTCAGGCTACCAGTTCTGAATTACGGAATACATTGTATTTCAAACTAATACTTGCCTCTACAGTCACTGCTCTCTCTGAAATAGAAATGAAAGCTCAGGTTGACGAGCATCTCAGATTAGGCTGTCTTTGGAAATGTTGACTTGTCCCAGGCTCCTCATCAGTCAGATATGAGCAATGCTGCCCCACTCTGAAGGACCTAAGACATAAGCTTCATTGTGTTCAGGAGAGCAAGATTCCTGCCCACCACAGTCTGTATGAACACGTAAAGTGGTGTTACACTCAGATTTTTTTTTTTTTTTTTTTTTTTTTTTTTTTTTTTTGTTTCTGCCATGGTTGCAGCTACTCTGGGTATTCTCTCATTTGCATGCCTCTGGTTAAGTATGGCCTTCCTTCATGGAAATCGCTTTTTGATCCCTGTTGTGCAGCAATGCATGAAACTGCAAACACCTGGAAAGATTTTCCATGGTGCAGTCCTTAGTGCACCGGTGGCCAAACATCTGGAAGTCATTGGGAGATTCCCGGTGGTGGCTCAAGTGCTGATTGAGATTTCTTTCTTTTATAAGATGCAAATCTCCCTTTACGCTGATTCCAAAAACTGAGTGTGGGGAGGGGGAGTCTCTGATTGGCAAATAAAATTATCTACCACTGTGAACATTTTCTGTTATAAATGTAAAATACCAATATGTATGCACATAATTTTTTTAAATAAAGTATTCAATTAAAATAAAGCATCATTTGTTATAGTTACCAAATCACAGAATTTTGGATATCAGGATGTCTACAAATACTTTGATTTTGAAATCTGGAATTTGAGATAAAATGAAACACTTTTCAAAGAAGTGGTATTTTTCAAAGAAGTCAAGTATTGAAGGGAAAAAAAAAACACAAACCCCTCCTTATCATAAACATTTTTTCTCCAGCTGCACACTCTGTGTAGAGAAATTGGGAAGTGAATTGTACAATATTTGGATGACTGTATGCTGCTGAAAAATCCCTCTTAAAGGGACCAAAAGTTGTAAGTCTGGGATCTGCTTCAATGTCCTGCTGGAGTGTCAGAAACCAGCTGGAGCCAGCCACAGGATTTAGCCTTCACTGTAAAACTTACTTTTAAAGGTTTCCATCTGCATATTTTGGTCGCTTCAAATATTGCTTTTTAAGTTGCAGAAGGATACTGATTGTTGGCTTTTGTGTTGTTGTTTTTTTTTGTTGTTGTGGTTTTGTTTCTTGTTTGGTTTTGATTTTTTTTTTCTATAAGAACATTAACTTTGGAACTGATAAAGTTGAGTACCTACAGTTTAAGGCCCTCTAATCTGATGCATTTATGCCGAGTTCTCATGCTTAATACAGAAAGTGAAAGCTGATGATTTGTCTACCTAATATCTGTTACATGGCTTTCTGAAGATGATCAACATTTTCAGGCTTTACTGAGTGCGAATAGGAAGTACAGTTATGTAAAGCCAAACTTGTATGAAAAAAATACACATACTCGTTTTCTTCTAACTTTTAATTATTATTACGGATGTATTGTTACTGGTAGTTCTTTGGTAGCATGACAGTGAAAGGTTTGAAGAGGGGTTTATAAATGGGAAAAAAGTTCATTGAAAAGGCAGAGGAAGACCTGGAAAATGCTACCTCTCCCCAGTAATCCTTCTGGTTTAAATGTATATGCAACTGTTTCACAACAGAGGGAAATGTAACCAGGTCATAAGCTTAGCTCTGTATTTGACTTTGTTAAGAACAAAACCCCAAAGTCTCATTGCTAGTGTCTTTATTGAGAAACATTGAGAATCAGTAGAAACTGAAGATCAAAACAGAGGATATACTGTGTGTATTTTGATATGTTTTACTTCAGACTACCTCTCGTGTGGCCTCACAGGCTGCAACCCATGTGGCTGGAGTGCATCTTCGGTTTGACTTCAGCTGAAACAGATCTGGATCATGTGCTCCAAATCAATAGTCAGTGTGCAGGGACAATTGGAAGATTTGCTTCAGAAGAGTACTGGTGATTTAAACTAAACCAGTAATTAGACTCAACCATTGCTGACTCAATGAGAACTGACTTAGGCCAGCAATTACTGGTTTTGAAGACTTCATTGGTAGTAAAAGAATGTGACCTAAAAGTGAGATTTTTGGAAAAGATTGAACTAGGTATACATATTCCCTGTGCACTGCAGGGGGGCCTGGACTAAGTGACCTTTAAAGGTTACTTCTAACCCCACACATTCTATGATTCTATGTTATTAATTTTACTTTTGCTATAGAATTTGGGATTCTATTTTCAAAAGTGTGAAAGATACTTCTAGCCTGTCCTCGTTTTCAGGTGTCTTTTCTAAAGCAAAAGTTTAATGATGATCTTAATTTTAAATAAATGAAAACTAGAGTATGAGAAGCATTTCCCAGAGTCTTGTGATAATTTATTGGACTGCAGAGTGTTCCAAACTGCTCACCTCCCAAAAGTTTGGCATATGCAAAAATGTAACTAGAACATGTGTACTGAAAAAGATAAATAAGCATGCAGCAGTGGCTTCAGAGAATTTGGATAATAGAACTGATAAGTTTTATTGCATGGATATTGACTTACAGCAGAGAAAGTGTCCAGTGTAATTCTGGGTGAAATTATCTTTTCTGAGGTAAAAGAAAGCTTCATTCTAGTGGCTAGAGTAAAAGGAAAAAATTCAGGAGATCTAGGATGTCACATATGATTCAAGTCTTGCCAGAGACTGAAGCCAGTGGGATGTGCTGAGTTTGTTACTGGCCCAGGATCTAAGGGAGTTTTCCAAACTCACACAAGACTTCTGCAGCAAATGTGGAAGCTCAGTCCAGATCTTCTGACTCCTAGTCCAGTCTTCAGATTGCAGGAACATCCACTTTCCCTGTTCATACTTCTGTACTAAGTTTTCTTGTGTGTGAACCAGGAATAGCAACAGGTTTGTACATCAAAGACATGAACCACTAGTAGATGTAGGTATTGCATCCTGTACTCCATAAGCTCCACTTCTATAATAATTGGAAGTAGTTTATAGAGAGAACTCTTGTTATAATGTTATAATAATATTGTAACTCTTGTTATAACTCAGTGATAATACTGAGTTTTTCATCTCTAACCTGCACCTCCCTGTTTTGCTAATCCTGTTGATATGTATGCTGTGTTAAGCCTTGTGGAGAAATATAACTTTTTAGAGCACCGACCCACACTAACTGTAGCACAATTTAATGATAAAAGAGCCTTTGAAATATTTTGCTGGAAAGCCAGACTACATTTTTCAAGCACGTGTTTATAAACTCCTGGTTTGAAGAACAATGGCTGCATTATAAACAAGAGCTCGGGAATAGGCAACACTCCAAGCAGAGTCAAGAGTGGAAAAGGAGTAACAGCTGACTTCTGTTTATCAGACCAGCTTGAGCAGGATGTGCTTTCACATATCTAAATATTTATGTAAACAGATGCACATTAAACCACTTAGAAATAAATACGGCTTTCTGAAAATAGAACTCCACAATGACATCAGGAGATGTTTATCTTCAAGAACTGTGGGAATGGGCTTAAATATCCAAATATTTCATTGAAAAAGAGGCAATAAAACTAGTTTCAGATGTAGTTACTTAAGTCTATATGACAAAGGCCATCTGACTGTACTGAGGTTACATATTTACTAGTAGCATTTTTCTAAAACCAGCCAACTTTACCTTTTTTCCCAACCTCGCACAATGGCTGATTGTCTGTACTTGTTGCTAGTATAGCCTTTAAGGGAGAGTGCTCTTGAGTTCCCTTCTGCACAGTAAGGCAAAGGAAGCCTTGTTGGAGTCAGGCATTCTGCTAGACAAAGGGTAGAGTCTTAGTATTGCCTGTGTCTCACCCACACGATGCAAACACACCAGGTCTGCACAGCTTTTTTCCCTGTTATATTACATGTCCATATAGAATCATGTCTTGGCAGACAAGGGTTGGTTTTAATACGATTGTATATGAAAGCTGAATTAAAAGACTATCATCTACAAGTGATTTCTCTACAGCGTGCTACTTTCTTTGATTCAGTTCCACAATTTGAAAGATGATATAATGCAGGTTTAATAGCTGTTTTCTCTTTATGCTTTTGTACATAATTTTTTGCTGTGGTAAACCTGTGTGGTGGTGTTTTGTTTAAATTCTATTTTTTGCATATCTGAGAGATGGTAGGGGTTTGTTGTTTGTTTTAGTTTTTTATAACTTGGCTCTTGTCGTAAATGTATCTTCATTTTCTTTGTCTGGTGCACCACCTCAGGTAAGTTGTTACTTTTTTAAAGAAGTTGATCAAATTTCTAAATTTCAAAGATTACCATGGACTTCTTTGTGACCTCTCCCCATGTCCTCTGAAAATGCAACACAACCTGTCTTTACATTTCTTTTCCCTTGGGCATTCGTCTAGGTTTTCAGATAGATGATTAGGACGTATTATAAATACATTGTCCTACAGTATATAGATGAAACATCTCCAACTCAGCACAAATTTATACAAGAAGAGGAAGGTCTGCTTACGACGGATTTTAATCACATTTTCTGTATGTGATTTATTATACTTGATAACATCAGTTAAGATTTTTGTTAGGTTTCTGTTCTATAAACTTGATTGCACTGTTAGTCCTCTACAGGTTCTTGACTAGTTTTATCTGTAAAAGCTTAAGTGTAGCAGAAGGTAATAGAAGAATATTCAAACAAGCTGTTGTAAATTTGGGACAAATTAACTTTAGGGAATGTAGTCACAAACAAGATGTATTAACAGATTTTTATGATCATTTTACGCCATGCTCGTTCTTGTTCCATCTGTTCTTACTGTGAGAGCAATGCAGCTGGTCAAATGGTTAGAGAGTTTGTGGTTGGACAAGAAAATTAGATGCGCTCAGTCTTGAGTTGATATAGACAGAAGCATTTTTTTGTTTTTGCATGAAGTGCCATGTTTCTGAAACTTAGTGGGTCAATACCTTCTTTCCAATAAATGTGGAGGTGCTGGTGCTGCAACTGAGTCAAGCATTTTTGTTCTGCGATTATGAAATCCTTGTAGTTGCTTGCTCCCAGAGAGCTTCATTTTGTGAATGTGACAAACCTGGCAATAGCTCTTTTGCCCAGAACACTCATGGCCATAAAGGTTGTGTACAAAAACCCCAATTTATACCCACTGACTTTATCTACAGTTAAAAAATATCTCTGTTTCAGCACCCCAGTATGTATGAGGAAAATGAACAGTCACTGCTTTTGACCAGTTAGATTTCATAGATCCAGAAATACAAAAGCACTATTATTTCTGAAAAAAAACAGAAGTGTCATCCAACTTTTATTTTTTAAACCTGAAACAATACCCTTGACTGGGGATAGGGTTTTTTCCTAGATTTTTCCCATATATTTGAAACCTTTTTTATTTTTTTCTACTACCTTAGCTGTGTTGAAGAACGTTAAAAAGAGAAAAAAAAATTCAGATAAGAAAATTGAGATACTTGTTCTGTAAACCTGCGTTTCCCCAAGCCTTGGGTTTCCCCAAGTCAGTTGCCTAATTTGGACAGAATAATTACTTTCAGAACAAAGCAGTGCTTGAGCAGTATCAGAATGCTGCTTCCCAGGCTGCATAGGAGTAAATAAACTTTGTTCAGCAGTCATTCCAATCTATGAAAACTTTGTTGATTACAGTGTTGGTGTAGTGCCATACCAGACTTGTATTGCTATTTTCCTACAAATGAAGACTTAGTAAATTGTAATGTTATTCTATGTAAAGTCTGAAGTTGCATCTTCCAGTAAAGTCAGGAAGTTTTAGTTTAATAATGGAACATCTTGAGATACAGATAAGTTAAAATAAAGAAAAAATAAAAATATTTCTCTTGAGGAAAAACCTGATAGTAAAATCTCTTTTATTCACAGTGTCCTCCTTGCTACTTATTTTTTAGAAGCTGGTTGACATAAATTTTATGTTTACATACCCATGTAACAATTGATTAAAGAAGATCTGGAAGATATATTTCTATTTTTACAAGTGATTATGATATTTAATTAAAACATTGATTCAGACTTCCCTTTTGTTATGGTATGTGTGAGTGGCAAAGAGATGTCTCATCCTTTTCTACCTTCTGTCTTCGGAATAGCAAACCACAAACTTGCTTACTTTGATTTTCTTTGTGGCACCTCCAAGAGGTCTTGAGTTTGTCAGGAATTTATTTTTGCTGTTCTGGTGAAATCTAAAAAAGGAGGAAAAGTGAAAACTTTAAATTCTGATTCTAGTTTTTGTGTAGTCACTCAAACCACTGTAAAATTAATCATATGGCAACACAAGTAAAACTTAAAGATATTTCCCCATAATTGTCTTGGAAAGCACCATTTCTGTCCCCTGCTGTTTTGAAGGTGTTCTGAGTCCATTTAAGTGCCCGTTAATAATCAGTAGAGTTAAATTAACTTAATGACTTTTAGGTACCTTTTTTTAGCATTTTGTAGGATCACTGTCTTGCACAAGTGATACACTTCTCAAAAACCCAGAAAATCGATCTTCTGTTCATACTCAGTTTCCCATTAGCTTTAAATCTTTGCTTAAAATATTCTACAGTGCACACACACACAACATTGGAGTGTGTTCAGCTACTTCATCAGAGTTTTTTCTTTTTTGTTGTTGTTGTTAGAGGTTCATTATGGATAGTCTGTGAAGAGATGTGGTGGTTTTGACTTCGTGTTCATTACTGATCATCTTAGTCCTTATAGAAACACAGAAACCTTAGCTCTGAGTTTTTCTCAGGAATACAAATTTCAAATGATGCCCAGTTGTTATGAGTTAATTTGCTGGTATGGAATTGTATTCCAGTTTTTCCAAGATACCCAGTATTTGATAGTAGCGTGCTTGGCTTTGTTGTTGTTGCTGTTCTTTGCATGATGATGACTATCCTGCATACTGTATGCTCTTTCATCACATGTTGTGTAAATTATCATAGTCATTAAAGTGTTGATTGCCTGGGACCTTTGAAGGTCATTCTGTGCAACTTCCTTCTCGAAGCATGAACATCAGATCAGTCATGACTTTGGTTAGCTTTTGTCTTGAAAGCACCATGCTGTAGACCCCTAACCATGTTAGAAGCTTATTAGTGGACCCTTTCCAAAATCCTCATACACTGTTGCCTTGTTTGAAGTTGGCATCTGCCGTAATAACCAAGATGTTTTCAGCAGGTGCTGATATGGCCTGTTCTTCTGCTCCAGGAGCAGAACTTTTCATCTCTTGTTGAACTTTGTGGGCCATTCCTCAGTTTTTTCCAGGTCCCTCTGATTAGAAGCTCCGCCCTCTAATTTCTTGTAAAGTGTCTGAGTTCCCGACAAAAACCCTGCGTTTGCTGTACACCGAATATTTGTGGCTTGAGAAAGTAGAGCAGTTGCTGCCTCATGTGGTGGTTCTGCTCTAGACAAAAATAAAGTAACAAGTGTTAAAGATATTATTTCGTGTTACTATCTGAACTATTTTTTCATTCATTAAGCTTCCTTTAAAGACGTTTTGGTTGATAACAAAGGCATTTTGAAGACAGATTTCCACATGGATGTAGTAATTTCCCAGGAGATTGTGGGGGCCTTGAGAAAGAAATGTGCCTTCTTTCTCAATTAATCATAGAATCATAGAATCCTAGGGGTTGGAAGGGACCTCAAAAGATCATCTAGTCCAACCCCCCCTGCCAGAGCAGGGTCACCTAGAGCACATCACATAGGAACGCATCCAGGTGGGTTTTGAATGTCTCCAGTGAAGGAGACTCCACAACCTCCCTGGGCAGCCTGTTCCAGGGCTCTGTCACTCTCACAGTAAAGAAGTTTTTTCTGATATTCACCTTGAACCTCCTATGCTCCAATTTGCACCCATTACCCCTTGTCCTATCACTGGTCATCACTGAGAAGAGCCTAACTCCATCTCCCTGACACTCACCCCTTACATATTTGTAAACATTGATGAGGTCACCCCTCATCCTCCTTTTTTCCAAGCTAAAGAGACCCAGCTCCCTCAGCCTTTCCTCATAAGGGAGATGTTCCACTCCCTTAATCATCTTTGTGGCTCTGCGCTGGACTCTTTCAAGCAGTTCCCTGTCCTTCTTGAACTGAGGGGCCCAGAACTGGACACAAATTAAGCTTGTTTCTGTTGCAAACAGCTTACAGGTATTTTTGCAAGTTATGCTCCTAGCTTTTGCTCATTAGCATTCATGAATTGTCATGTCGTACTACTTTACGATGAGATTAAAATCTTTAACTGTTACCTGTTTGTTTTGAAAGCTTCCTTTTAGGATCGCCAAACCGTTCTGACATCCTTCATGGTAGTCTCATAGGGACCTTGTGTGGTGGAAATCTGAACTACTAAATCTTCAAAGTCAGTGCATGCATTGTGAATGATATCTATGTACTCCAGGCAGAATTTCTTAGTATTCCCTTTTAAATTCTTAAGAGTGCAATTGCGACCATGTCCATGAGTGACATTCTGGGTGCTGTTTTTTTTTGTTCTTGAAAGAGTCAGTAGGTTGCATTTACTATGCAGTATTAGGAACCTAAGTGTCAAGATGGCCATTAGGCTTTCCATAGTAGTACAGGAGACCAAAACCTGAAATGTATTCTGTAGTTGCATCACCTTCCTGAAATCCTCCTCTCTCACTGTGTCAACATCTTTGTTTATCTTCTGCTCAGTGTCTTTCAGAACTGTTTGTGTCTGCCAATGAATCTGGCAGGTACAGGGCTTTATCATGTGGGGTTCTTACCTGCCAAAAGGCATACAAACACCAAAAAAACCCCTGTGGGTTTTTGCTGCATGTCTTGTGACTGTAGATAAAGAAACATCAGAGCCTGGCTTGTAGACAGTTTCTGAGGTGATACTGCTTTTGCTGATTTTGTGCGCTATTTTAATAGTGACCATTTTGATTGGTTCTAAGGTACCCATAACAACAAGACTGTTAACCTGTTTTTTTAATTCCTTCACTAGAATTTCACCACTGATTTCCAAGTGGTGCTACAGGAAAAGATGTAAAGGCCTTCAGTAACATTCCTGCAGTAACAACATTGCTGTCATTTTGTGTTCCCTTTCTTTACAGAAAGGTATAGAGTGGTGTATTGACATACAAAGTATTCCTTCTATACTACCCTTGATGAAGTTAATTTTGGTACTGGAGACATGACCGTCTCCTGTTTTCCTTATGCTGCTCCCCTTCTTCATGCAAGGGTCTGTACTATTTTCAGGGATCACTGAAGAATCCAGAACAAGATGTGAACAGTGTGGGGAAGATATGGTCCTATCTTCTGGCAAGGGAAAGCAATCTTCATGTAGATTGCTAGATTATATCTCATATACTTGCCTATTTTTCTGTCAACATATTTTTGAAAGAAGGCAAACAAGCAGCAAATATTGTGCTTAACAGTAATATTTATGGAGATACCTGCTGATGTTCCAAGGCTGTGGGCAGTGGTCTTGGGACCACTTGGGATCCATCCTGTCAGCCAGATCATTTAAGACGTGTATTTGCAGTCTTGGAACACTTAAGAAAGGAAATTATAATACCAGAGTGAATTTATGTGTTGTGGAGATTTTCCTGTTTGAGTAGATTTAGAAAGTCCTATCCCAGCTTCTGTTAAATGTCTAACCTGGTGTACCTCAAATGAACTTCTGAACCTGCTACTGCTGACTTCATTGATGAATGTCTTTGTGTCGAAACCTTTGCATTTGAAATGAATGCATTAAAAAAAAAATAATTGAAAGCCATTTCAAAGTTTTGAAATGGTTTCTAAGAAACAATTGGGCGAAAGCTTCTTAGCAGTTTTTCTCTGCTTTCATTCACCCTGCTAGGTGCTAGTCACTTGATTTGGTCAAGTCCTGTTGGCTTGTGGATTTTTTTTATTTCATGTTCTGCCCTAATTTCTAGGGTTATATAACGCTTGGCTTTGGAACTGTAGCCTGTGCATGTAAACCTGAAGGTGTCAGTATCTTTGGACAGCAAAGTGTTTCATCACAAGAGAAATTGCTGGTAAATAATTTTTTTAAATGGGTGGAGATTTATTGCTTTATTCATTTTTATAGTTTCTTAATCTGGCTTGAGTCACTGGGAAGGAAGCCACAGATTCTTTGGTGTAGAGCCTTTGAGCAGTCTGTGTGTTATTGTGCTGAATCACAGCACCTGCACTAGCCTAAATAAACCATTTTTCTCAAGCCCCTGGATATTCTAGACTTATGAATAGCAATTTTCTAGTCCAACCAATATAATTATAATAAAAGCATCAAATATTTTGAAATGGATAAATACTCATCTGCTTACACTTGGTCTGAGCATGATTAGATTACACCTGATGTTTATGATTCAATCTATGAAGATTTACAAATGATGTTTTTTGTGGTATGATAAATAGTTTGAATGTAGAATTGCTTTGATACGCTTGTATTATTATTTCCATATGCACAAACCCTGGGAGTTTTATTATCCATTTAACTTCCATAAATCATATGAATTACTGAAAAATGGTTTCTTAGGTCAGAATACATTTTCCATAGTTCCATTAAAATATATTTTGTGGAGAAATTTTTCTCTTTTTCCATTCTTGCTGCCCTATGCATGTGTTGTATGTATGGCTTTCATCACTATTACTTGACAATTAATAAAAGTAAGCAGAGCAAGAGAAGAGAGGAGGAGGAGGCACAAGTTCTTTCTCTCAAACTGACTCACATTTCCTATGTGAATTTGGGACAATTAGTTAACTTCTCCGTGTCTGTTTCCACATCTGTACAGCAGGAGAAAATTTCCCATGGGCTTTATAAAAATTAATTAATCTTTGGAAAGTACCTAGAAATTCTGAAATAGTAGGGCCTGTAGATTCCAACATCTTATATAAATTACATCCTGATGGAATTGATTAACTTAGAACTTGGTCAAAAGAATGTGCAGATTATTTGTACATTTGTGCTAATAGCTATAAGTGATGTTAATTTCTATTTCACAGGACTACATGATTATCAGAAGTCCTCTGCATTGTTCTCTATGGTTATATACTGTCAGCAGAAAACCTGACAAACATGAGCCCAAGCAGACTTAAATTACTAGTAGGAAGTTCAGCTACCAATAAAAAAATGGAGCAGAACAAAAAATATGGACTTAAAATAAGGGGTGTTTTAAAAAAAAAAATTAAAAGGAAATATTTTTTATCAAGGTAAGTACTCTCAAAACTGCTTGCATTGTTGTCATTGTGGCTCTATTTTCTGTCTGTAACTTCTCTCACCTCTTATTGCTCAATGTTTAACCTTTCCTTTTTGGTCCATAAGAATAAAAAGGATTAAGTATTTGCAAAGCAGTGCACCTATCTGGAGAGCTGTGCCTTTGGCCTTTTTCCGTATGTTTTCATGGTAATTGTACTGGTTTTCCTGGTTGACCATGTGCTTGACAAAAGTCCAGGCCTATCAAAGCTGATTATTATCTTAGAGCTGATTAGAAATAGCAATAAGAGCAACAAAGCGCATTTCAAATTTCTTCCGAGTGGACCCAGGATGGATAGCTAACCTCCATGTTGAGCAGGAAGCCTCAGAAAGGGCTAAGCAGGTTGTCATAACTTAGGGTGTGACAAGGCAGTTGTCTGATAGTGTCTTCAGTTGACTGGATGTAGAAAGACACTAAAGTTGTCAGTTTGACCCAGCCTCTGCTGAACAAGCAAGATTTTCAGGTGCTGGAGACTTTGAGCTGTAATGTGGAGGTGCAGCGTAATGCATTATCATTCTGGGCATTATTAGATGAGAATTACTGAATAGCAAGGACTTTCACCTGAGGCCCTGTGAACATAAGGCAAAATATAATTCTTGATGGAAAGCAGTAGTAAAGAAGAAAAAGCCCACTAATAGTTGGCTGCATAACTACTTTAGGGTGGACCTCTGGAAAAGCCATTTTCCCCACACCCTTTTCTTCCTCCTCCCCTTTGCAAATCAGCCTTTGCCAAATCCTAACTTAAAGCATTTGGCAGGCACAGTTAGTCATCTCTTATTCTGTATAAAGTACCCTCCATGTGAGGCACACATATAGAGAAAGTTTGGGTAATGGTTGGCTTGGCAAAGAGATTTTTTTGGATGGATAAAAATTCCCAAGGCCTCTGTTTATTTATATAGTTCTTGGAATAACCCTGTTTTCAAAAGGCTGCTGGCCAGCTGCTGAGACAGCGTTCCAGCTAATATATTCCCAAAGCAATCACCACACTTTGCTTTTCCCATCATGATATCCCCAAGGCTGTTTTTGGTTAAATCTCATGACTGGAGTATAGGAAAGTTCACATTAAGTCAAAGCTCACAATGCCACAATGTTTCTTTGCTTTTTTTGCCTTTTTTTTTTCCTTTTTTTGCCTTTTTTTTTTTTTTTCATTTCTTTTAACCAAACCTTCTTAAATGGAAAGGTGCCTACTTCAGCTGCTTTAGCCCAGGTTATTTTTCTATCTGTGAGGAGGATAAGGCATCTGTAATGCACTGTATGGCTGCATATATAAAGCCAAGAATAAGTGGATCACTATGGTGGATCTCAAAAAGTGTATGTGAAGAGGTTACTTTTAGCAAGTAGATTGAAAGTTCTGTGTCAGTGACTAAGATAAAAGCAGAGCCAGTACTAAGGATCTCTGTGGTATAAATGCCCTTTTAGCATTTCATTGTTCTTAGCAACCAAACCACTAAGGCAGTGAGCCAGGTCAACAAATGGCACTTCTTTTCTTTTTGTTTTTATTTGAGCTTTTTTTCTAAGTCAGAAAATTAAAGTGCAAGACTCATATGTCTCATGGTCATAGTGTACAGAGAGCCCAAGGGACTTAGGAATGTTTACAAAATTTTTTTATTTTTTTTTTTTCCTGATTAGGTGAATATTGAAGAAAATAATTCTTGCCCATTGCTATCCTTCCTACCCATGGCCATTCTTGTATTTCTTCCACAGGTGTGAAAATAGAAATGGATAATAACATCTAAACAAAACAGAACAATGAGCCAAATGATTAATTTAGATCTGTGGTGCCCATCTGTCCATGTAATGAAGGCAGGATGAAAGGTTCCCGAGGCAAAACAATTCATTTGTGCTTTCACACCCCAACTTGACCACAAGAAAGACGGCTGCTATATGTGCTCTGTAGGATGCATATTCTTGGACTAAGCTTTGTGCAAGAGAGCACATTTTCAGCAGAGGTTGAATACAGGCAGAGAGTTGAGCCTAGCAACCCTGTCTTGTGATGTAACTTTATTCAAGATGTTTGAAGTGTCTTCTGTTCGCCTTCCACTGCTTGACTACACCAAGCAACCAGTACGACTGTTCTGGTGTATTTTTGTTTTTTCTTTGTAGCTACACTTTTTGATTCTTGTATCCAGGATAAAGCAAATTTTCACCACTGATTTAGCTGGTTTATCTAAATTCAGTGAGTACCACCAATTTCTTTATTTGCTACAGAGCCTATTGAATTAAATGTTTAACCCTTCCTCTACCCCAAACCCGTATGTTTAGGCAGAATGGAATTTAATGTTTCAACAGTTCTTTTCAAAATCCATGTTTTGTTTTCCTTCTTCCCAGGCCCCATTGTGCTTATTGTTAACCTCAGCTCATCCTCACTGTGATAAGCTGTGCCACTGATGACATCTGCTTCTAGCAATGGCAGGTCTGGCTTTGTGCTGTGGGGAATTCTGTGGCAGACATTTGCTAAGACAGTAATTCTAAGTAGAAATAGATTAACGACCCTGAGAAGGGCACTGGAAGACAGAGGTTCAGAAGGCAGGATATTTCACTTAGTGAGGGATAAGCAGAAGTGGCTGAGGTAAGCTCTGGCTTTGTTGATTATATTACTCATTCAGATAGCTAGCAGGTAATAAGCTCTGTGTTGATACACACCTGCACATCTGCAGAGCTTCAAAAGCATGCACAGGTGAATTTAAAAAAATACTGAAACCATCCTGAAGAGAGAGACACACAGGGATGGAGCCCTGGAAAACAAACACGTATTTTCAGTTTCTTGGGAAATTGGGGCAAATTGAATGGAATGAGTCAGAGGTCAGTCTTATGAGGGAATGATTGATGTTTCACGTTCAACATTTTAGGGCATTTCTGACCCACTCCCTTCCCCCATTGTGCTGTGCCTTACTTGAGGAAAAATATAAACAACACAGCTGTGCCCAATGTGCCTAGACTGGTTTACTAGCTTGTTCTACTTTCATATCTTGAAGCTTTTGGATGAAGAAATGCTGGAACTAGAAAGAGAAAAATATATTTAGAAAATATAACAAGAACGTCTTTGTCACCGTATTTATGCAGAGAAACTAAAATTACTATAGAGCAAATAGTGAGAAAAGTGGCTCCACAATTCAATACCCAGAGGGACTTCCAAACCCTGTTATTGAGAAGCAACTGCAAAAAGCAGGAGGGCTTCAGCTTCCACGGAGGTCACTCTACAAAGACAATTACTTGAACTATTATTTTTGTACTTTGAGAAAAGAAGGGTTACTTGGCTCTTGGAGGTCATTATGAACATAGTTCCTTCTTGTCCCACTTTATTAAAATTTTGTTTGTTTAGAGATACTTATTTAGCTTATCCTTTCTGACAGTAGTTAGGTTATTTGAGCATCCAGAGAGGTGGATTTGATTTTCCTAAAAAGCTGGATATTGACCTAAGGACACTGCAGATTGCTTGTCACAGGCAGAAGGTTGAAAGATGACTGTATATTGAAGTTCTTGGCAGCAGAACTCCAAGTAAAAAACAGTTTTCTTGAGAGTTCCACTGTGTTTTATACCTCGCAGTATTAAAAAACCTGAATGTTTTTCCTGATGTTCCATTAAGTACACATGGGAAAGCATTATTTTATGTGAAAAGGAGTCCAGCTCATGTGCACAGTCTAGTTTGTGTTATCATCACTTACATCTTTTGTGCGAAGTTTTTTTATATTTCTGAATTGTTTTCAACATCATATTACATCCAGTATCTATACCACTGAAGTATCTATACCATTGAACAACAATAAAAATGTTTCATTTTCATTTGTAAGATGCTCTTTGGGAAAAATAAACCAAAGGTTGTTATATATGTTATTTTAGAGTCTTTAAAAAATCAGAGATAGATTAGGAAAAAAACACAACAGTAATAATTACATCTATGACTGGTTTTCCTTTATTGAAAAAAATACTGCTGTGTTACTTTGCTTACCTTCTGAAGAGAAATGTATATATCTGAGATTATATGTGTATATGTATGTGTATACTTAATGAAGCAGATACAGCTGCTAGCTGCTTATGAGTGCATACTCCCGTGGATCAAAAATTTAGTCTTTTTAAAGTTTGCACAGGTTATATTGATTCCTTATTAAAAATGCATGGAAAAATGGTAAACTCTCATTGTGTAAGAGGTATGTAAAGACTTTGCTATCTCATATTTCTTTCCTCTGCATATTTATACACATACCTCTATCTAGCATAAATGTTTCAGTATGAATAGCTGGTGGGGGAGGGAAGGGTCAATCAGGCATAATATAGATAGATGTGCTTATTCATTCAAAAGCTACTGTCTGGACTACTTAAATAGCTAGGTTTGGTCAGTTATATCTGGTTTCCACATGTGTTTCTTGTTTTTCTTCTAAATTCTATACTGTTCAGGGACCTGGGGAATGCAAGTCCAGGATTTTCCTGAAAGGAAGGACTGCTTTGTTCATTACTGCCATGGGAATGTGTTAAATGTAAGCATGTGTTATACAGGTCTCAACTGCATTTCTCCAATAGCAGGTACAAGCTTAGCTCATTAGAAATGTCAGAACAGGGAGAGAGCAATGGTGGGCTACTCCTTTTTGTTGTTTTGTTTTTGTTTTGTTTTTAATTGGGTAGCAAAGAGGAGGGTGTGTGTGTGTACTGTTTACTCTGGTCCTCTTGTTGTCTGCCAAAGTCAGTTCCAGTAAATTAAAACAGTAGCTTTGAAGTATGCAAACTAAAGTAGCTCTGGGTTTTAGCCTAGCATAAACAATGTAAAATACATCAGTAGTTTTGAACATTCAGGAAGAGATAAAACATCCCAAGCATAAAACCTGAGAACATATGAAAAATGTGTTTATTTGAAATCTGTGACAAGGCACAATTGTATTATTCTCTCCTTAGACAATACTGTTTTAATTATGAGTGGTTCTGTCTTTTATGATGGTAATCCATCATAAACCCCTAGAAATTGCTTGTTAAGAATTAACTTTCTGACTGTCCAGCTTAGGAGGAATAAAATATTAAATCTGTTGCAGCCAGGTCACTATCCACATCTTTTTCTAGATGTTGTGTGTACACTTTTAGTGGAATTATCATAGGAAACAGTAGGATTTTCCTGACTAGTTTTTCATGAGGGAGAGGTATAAAAGATATTCTAGTCTTAAGTACCTTAGTACAGCCAAAAGAAGGCACTTCTGTGGTCCACTCCAGGCATCTGATTTAAGGTGAGTAAGTCAGAGCATAATTTCTCTAAATTCCTTTTAAAGTTGATAGAAAAGGTGACGTCCTTCAGAAGGAAACACTGCAACATGCAGTTGCTGCAAGAAACACAATCTCCATTGAATCCTCAAATATTATCCCATTCAAAATTAGCCATCCCTAACTACATAGCCTCCAGGTCTCTACAGCCAAGCTCTCCTGCTTTTAGAGCATCAGACAGTCACTGTTAGGGTCCAGGCCTAAGCACAGTCCTAAAAATATTTTTAGTTGGTAGCCCCCAAATAGTTAGCTCACTGGCTAGTTCCCTGGGTTCTTCCTGACTACCCAAGACAGCAGAAAAGGACTTCTTAGACAGCAGTCAGGACTTTCCTGACTTCCAGTTTGTGACCAACCTGTACAGTCAGTTCATTTCCTTCTATCTGTGCTAACTTGAGACTGTCTGTCTTGAAATTGAGGTTCAGCAATTTACCTGCTATCTTGGCAGGTGGGGAGACTCACTCAAATTGAAGAGGCAAGTCTTAATGGAGCATTGGGTCTTGTTTTTTTCCTTAAGTTCAATCTTTCACCACCAAAGCCTGATAGTGAGTGCGAGGGTGTGTTAAGGGATAGTGACATTTAGACCTCAGATTACAAAGAGAGATGTAATGTTGAGCTGATGCTGGATACTCTTTGTATTATCCAGGTGGCATAAAGAGAAGACAAAATGAAGTTGTGTGTGTTAGTTAATTACGGTCTTTAGGAGAGGGAAGGTGGAAGCATTCTTAATCATGCATTAAACTGACTACATTTTTGTTCAGCTTATTGAGGAAAATGTTGCCCAATATGCTGTTATAACAGATGTTAAGGAATCAAACTGAGAACTTAAGCAAGATGAAAACTAAAACCATATTTCAAAGTGTCAAGAACTCATTTGGAATTTGCATTATGTCTTTCTAAAAAGTATTTCAGAGAATCATTCTTATTATTTTTTAAGGAAACTGCAACTTTTGGGAAAAAAAATAGACAAAAAGATTATCTGTATGAGAGTATACTTAATCATTGCTTCCACTCAGAAGATTCTGCAGAAGGCAAAAACTTGCTTGGAAATCCTTGTGTATGTTTCACCAAAATTCCCAGAAAGATTTTAAATAAAGAACTGTGGTCAAGGTATGTGACTTGGAAGGTGTCCTGGTTTGAGCCAGGATAGAACCAATTTTCTTTTTAGTGATTTTACATTTCATTTAAGTCCCTTCTAAGTAGCTTCATGTCCTGGTTTGAGCCAGGATGAAGCCAATTTTCCTTTTACTGATTTTTTTTTTTTTTTTCCTTTAGAGAACTTTCTTTTAACTAGCAGCAAGTTTTCTAGCTAGTGGACTAATAATGCTGGAATGTTTATAGATACTGCTGAGACATCAAGGACGCTTTGCTCTGCTTGTTGAATCTGGCCCCAGATGCTAAAGGAGCAGAAGAGTTGTATCTGCAGCCCTCCCATAGGGAGGAGTGGACTAGATGCACAGCAAATTTGACTAGAGATATTCCATACATATATAGATGTGTAAGACTCTGTATGAAGTCAGGGATCATGGAAGTCAAGCCCCTTCCCTCCTGCTTCTTCTTCCCTTCTCTTCCATCCATGGCCAGTGTCCAGGGAGGATCTCCATCTGTCCATCACCATTGATCCCTAGGCTCATGCATTCCTGACCCCCATAACTCTCCCCTCAGCTCCTGTCTGCTCTGCCACTCTCTCCGGCAGCGCTCCGGGACATTTCAGAACTGCTCACAGCTCAGGAGATGCCATGGGAGTTGCTGGGGGTGGGGGTGCACATTCCTGAACATACTTGTATATATTTGTACATGTCTTCTTTTATCATTAGTGTTTAATTCAAGCTGTCTAGTTTGGTTTTCAATCCGTAAAGTCTCTGTCCTTTATTCTGTCTCCTTTCCCTACCTGGGTGGGAGGGGGAGGGGATTGAGAGAATTATTGTCGCTGGTTTAATTGCTGATCCTGAGTTGGCTCCATTGAGATTGAGAGAGTATCAGAGGTTTTCTCTTGAAAGTCTCAAAGGGTTGGAAATTGAACAGACCGTGATGTTGTACCTGTGGTATCCAGGGTATGTAATATGGTCCTTTGTAGCTAGTTTCAGTGTTGCTTTGTGATTCATCAATGGTAAGCGCTTCTCAAGAGCTGTAGTTGTGATATGGTCCTTAATATTCACATGCACTGTGGTATGTTTTGCAGTGGTGTTTTGTGTAAACATAGGACACTTTGTTAGTAATTGCATTTTCAGCTTTACATTGAGGAACTATACCAGTTCATTTTCTCTCAAGGTGAGTCCACCAGGTTTTGATCAAAATAGCTTTATCATATTAGGGGTGTTTCTGAATATCCTGCTGAATATTATGAATGCTTTTGATGTGTTGTGGAGGCATAAGACAACTGTCCCAACTCTGAGAGTGAGCACATCCACTCGTAGGGTGAGAGCTGCCTCTCATAACAAGAGCTCTGCCACTGTCTCTGTGGCTGCTGCTTCCTCCCCCCCAGGCACTGCTGCTGTCCCGATTCAGGAAGCGAGCGCTGCCGCTAGTGCTGCTGCTCTCACTCAATCCACACCACTACTATTTGACCCTGTGATTAGGAGCAAAGCAAAGAGGAAAGATCCCAGCCCTCATCCCTGTGCAAAAGCTCCAAAGGTTTTACAAGACCAGGGAGAGGATGATAAGGCTGGTCTTTCTCAAGCAGGTAAGGAAGCAGGTTCTGCTCTGACAGAGTCATCTGAGGTGGAGGACTTGGAACCAGAAGTAACTGTTCAGTCCTACTCTATAAAGGACTTTTCCCATACAATGTCAGTAATGATATGGGTTGATGACATACTTGTACCACATGTGTGTGACGTGATTAGTAAAGCATGACAAAATGGAGACACTGTGTCTACTCCCCATTGAGCCTGGGTTGCAGCTGTAGATGACTTGACTAAGAGACTGAATAGACCCCATTCTTCCCCAATAGGGAAAAGGGGCTGTATTGCTGCCATTAGGAGGAGACACCTTTCTATGAGACCAAATAGAGAGAAATGGAATACAGGCTGAAGTATCTTGTGGTCTCTCCTGTGTGATTATGGGGAGGACATGAAAATGTGGGATAAGAAACCTACTGCTGACCTACGGGCATTAGTACATGGGCTGCTAGGTAAAGCAAATACAGGACGAGATCCATCAGAAGGACAGTTGCTCCAGTCTGTGGATCTCCAATCCAAGTGTATGGACAACTCAAGATCCCTGAACATCAAGTACGAGTAGTGAGAATTTAGAGGTGCCCTCTACGTTGAGCACCTTTAGGTGTGCTCAAAATGAGAGATGCTCTGCCTCCAGCCAGGAGGAGGAGAGGGACAACCAAACTTACTGGACTGTGTCAATTCGATGGCCTGGCACATTAGAACCACAAAAGTATAAAGCCTTGGTGGACACTGGGGCACAGTGCACCCTAATGCCATCGAATCAAAAAGGGACATTCATATAAAACCTAAGTTTGTGAAGGAAATGAGTGTTGTTTTTCCGTGATGTGCCAGATTCAAAGCACCAGGGAGAGGAAATCTCTACCATTGCTCAGACAGGATCCAAGAACTCACCTAAGTGCTTACCATAATTATAAAGTTGTTATTCTGCCACCCACTAGAGAGGAAATATTAGAAGTACTTACATGACGAGATTAGCTTTGCCAAGTTATCATATAAACAAACATGAACAAAACAGTGTGACAGATGAGGGACTTTGGCAACTGTATGTTACAGTCTTAGTCAGAACTTTTCCTTTTGACTTCTCCGTAGTGGTCTTGACCTTGCTTCAGGTAGCAGTAGAGACTTTTGTTCAATTCTAGTGGCTATGAGTTTTTAATATTTATAATATCTTTTCTTCTATATAAAGTTAAATCATTTTTCAAGCAATGCCACATCATTTTTATCTCTGCCATATGAGACAGAGCTCGGCAGCTTAAAACATTTTGGGGGCACAATGCTGCTGCTAGTATGCAGTTACATGCTCTAGTATTAATACCTTGGGTATGTAATTCATAGAATTGAATTTCTTCTTTTTAATTTCAAAAAAGTATTTCAGTACCTCAGTTCGGAATTTATATTAAAGTTCTTCTCCTTTGAGAAGAAATCCTGACTTGGTGTAGTCCCCAGATAAAATGCTATACTGTGACAATTTCTCTTTTGAGGTCTGGAGCTCCCCAGTTATTTCCTATTTGTGTTGGCTGAGATGATGTTGGTTGGGTTTATTTGGTCTCAAACTGAGATAGTAGTGGGTATGGTTTCATATGAAAAACTACCTTTGATTTGAAAAAGAGTAAAGATTCCTAGTAAATGTATGTAACAGCTTATGCTGTCACTGCAGGAGATAGGAGTTGTTACTTTTCCTGCTTTCAGAGTTCTCCATATTTCAATAACTTATTGGTCAAAATTGCTTCTGTCATACCAATGTAGAAGAACTGGTGCTAAGTCAGAGTAATAATCATATGCTTACACTATTGTGATATGCCATAAAGAGGACACAAATAATGTATCTGAATGCTCATATGAGCACTGAATTATTGACTCTTATGGTGACTTAAAATGAAGGAACAAAGATTGTAATAAGGTCTGCTGGTAACACAGAGATGGTTTCCATAAAATCTGAAAACGTATGACAGGTAAACCTTTAAGAAAAAGATGCTAAAAGCAGTGAATTTTTTTGTGATACCACATAAACTGAGAGTGTTTGGCCCTCAGACACTGCACCTGATTGTTAGTGTCATTCTTGGTTTGATGCACACAGCCACAAAAATTGTGTTGGTTTTTTTTTTTCTTCACTGGTTCCCATGAAACCAGTCGGACAGATATTTTGTCCTCAACTTGAATTTTGAAGTTGATGCTAAAAAGTCCTGAGAATGCATGATTTCACTTTTTTTTGGGTGTGTGTCATAATTTAACAATACAAATCTGCATAGGACATCTTTAGTAAAAATCCCAAGAAAATAGAAGTGCATTGTTGCATACTTGAGGTTTTCTGGAAATCTCTTGATCTTATCTGTGGGCTTATATATACTGTGAAACTGCTATAGAATAGTTTTTTTCATAAGGTAAGTTTTAAATTCTGAGGTTTCTTAGAAGCATAACAACAGACTTTGATGTTTGCCACTTAGGATTGTTTGACCGATTTTACTGAATCTGTTTCAAAATTTCATCAAGATCAGGCTTTCATAAATAAATGAATATTGATTTTTATTTTTTATGTTTATGTGAGTACATACTGAAATATACCTGCATACTGATATTTTGGTTTAAAACATGGCATGTGTCTGGAAGTCTAAAGCTGTTCTGTCCACTGAGAGGAGCAAAGTAGTAATGGAGCAGTTCTGCTCTTGATGCCATTAAGTGTTGCTGACTTTTTCTCTGACCTGATCCAAGGACTTGAATGCAGAATCCAGGGAGCTTTCAGTTAGGCCACAGTATTGTCATCATCACTATATCAAGAAGCATGTATTACAAGAAGAAAAAGAAATAAAAAGTGACAGTTCTCCTTTTGACCTGATGCTGAAGCACCATGATGCAAGCTGACATAGAGACAGGTCCTTCTAAGTATTTTGCATACATTTAAAATAAGGTAGCATTCTTGATGGAGCAGTGTAATCCTTTTTCTGTTGCTATTGGTATATATTTCCCTTTAATGGGAAAAATGTTTTCATATAATTTATGAGTAGATATGAAAAGATGGTAATAATACATCTTCTTGTGAGTCTCTTTCTTTTAAATTTACACTGAAAATGAGTCTTCTTTCTTTTCTAATAGTTAGCAAAATTGCAATTAGTGTTCCTTAGCATTCTTAAATCACCAGACAGGGAGATATTTGTCCATACCCCAGTTTTCCAGCAACTGTGACAAGATACAATAGTTAAATAAATAAGCTTCTTAAAAACTGCAAAATGTGCTACAGCTAGTTTCTCACAAATTTTTTCTTATTGAATAACCAGCTAACAGTGTCCAGAATAATTTTCTTAACAAAGGAAAGTAAATATCTAACTATAACCAATAATTTGATGAGTGACAGTAGTCAAACTCTTTATGAGGAAAGCCTGGTCTTCTATCATAGTTGACTGATCTTAAATAGAGCACAAGGGGAAGAGTCTTTTGAATTCTTTCTGCGCCCACTGAGGGTTTCTCAGGACAATCTGGAAACTCGAAGTTCATACACTAAACCAAATAACTCTGGATGAAATTTAAAATCAACAACAAAATGCTAAGTACATGGTATTGAAGAACAATGTCACCAGAGGTGTTTCACATAAAAATGCTGAGATTCAAAACAGTGACTGGTAACTTGGAGTTCAATTACTCAATTTTTTTCTCTTTTTCTTTAATTTGATCATTGCATCCATAGCTTGGATTCCACTACAACCTGGTATCTTATTTTTCTATTCTGACTTTCTTTAGCGATTGAATGCTTTGGAAACTCTTGTATAGCCTAAGGAAGAACTACAATAAGAATGAGAATAGTAAAACCTTTAGGAGATAAATCTGTCTGAAAGGACTTTTAGGTTAACCTATAAGCTTTCCTCTAGTAAACACATTAAAACTCTGTCATGGTAATATGCAGTGTGTTTCTGATTAAATATGTTGACACCTTGTTTATTTCTGCTATATTTGCCATTAGATCTATTATAAACTATACTTCGTGGAGTATTTTTTTTTCTTTTGATTATTGTAATGGCAATGCTCCAGATACTTTTTGGAACTCCTTAGATGTTGTATCTCTCTGTATAGCTGTTATTTTTCTCCTGAGTATTGGACAATTCATGCAATGTGTACAGAGGTTTGCTTTGTTGTGTTCTTTTTTTAGGCTATTTTAAAAGGCCTTTCTTCCTTTTGTAATTGTTTTTCCTATTTTTGTCCTTATGTCTAATTACAAAGAGTTCAAGGACAATTTGCAATGGAACAGATTATTTGTTGACTTCTAAATTTCACCTTAAATGGAGAAAGGGAGGCTGGACCGAGTCCTGGGCAAAAAAACTAAACAAAACAAAAAGTTAAAAGCTGGATCACATAGTTGAATTGTTTACTGTTAGAAGGAAACCTCTTTTTCTGCTTTCTGACTTGCACTGGAACAGAAAGAAAAAAAAACAACAACATCTATCCAGTGACTTCAAGTGCTGAGGTCAGATGATGCATCATGGATTTAGTAGTACATCAGGACAGGGTTGATCTGTGAAGGGCTTAAATTAAAAAGAAATTCTAATTCCAGACTGAGAAGCAAAGTTACACAGAAAAACCCCACTAAAATGTTGTGTGTAGTTAGAAAACTCAAGAAGATTTTAAAGCTTTCAGTTTGGTCTCATTGTGCAAGTACAAAGGATATTCACATGCAAAAGTATAGTTGTAGCAAAAGAAAAATCCCAAAAGACTGAGGAGACAAAGGAGAGTTGGGGAAAAAAATTTTAAAAATAATAATAATAAAAAATAAAAAAGATAGATGGCCATGGTTGCAATAGAATGGAAGCCAGTTCATGATATCCTGAAGTACTGTCTCTGTGTTTATGTGAATCATTATCCTCAAACAATATGCACACTTACCTATATCAGGATGCATAAAATACAATAGTGTGGATATATTTGTCTCTATTTATATATACCATTAGGATGAAAATGTATGTTAATGAAAAATAATTAAACTTTTATTAATTAAACATAAATTAAGGCTTACTAATACAGAAAAAAATCTTAAATGATTATGAGTTAGGCTTGTGCAATTGGTCACATTTTTACATTTCATTAGCAAGTGCAACTCAGTAGAACATTTCTGCCTTTTTTGTTACAAATCCTGAGGAATTTTTCCTCTTAAAATCCCTTTTTCCCATCAGAATTAACTCTTAAATTTGCTGTGGATGTAAACCAGCAATAATGGGTCAAATAGGTAGTCTGTGTAAAAGTGTCATGTCGGTGTAAAAGTGTCATGTCTGTGTAACGCTTATCTTTGTTTTAGACCTTCTTTTGAGGTCTTAACTTTTTTTTAGACCTTGAAGTTAAATTAAAAACAAAACCTAAAATACCTTCAAAAGTAAAACTAAATTGCAGTAACTCCAAAATGTGGTTTTTTTTCTACATGGGCTGCTGGAATTCTGGATGTTTGGCAAAAGTGTGTAACTGTACATTTAAGCTTTATCTCTCTTTATGTTGTCTTATGCATTCTGTTTGTTTCAAGACACTTTATTTTTAAACAATATCAGCAAATACTATGGCCTGCTTGTCCCTTCTTTGTAGTAGGTTTGTAGCAAACATTTAGATTGATGCCAGTTAGATTGTTCTAGAAATTTGTAAAAAGAAGAAGATAAATATCTAGCAAATAATTTTCAGTGCATTCCTCAGAGGTCAATAATTTGTCCTAGAAGATGGTTTTGGGAACTGTATTAAAAGCTTTTATCTCCCATAGATCTAAGACTAATGACCGAAAGAATGTCTGTCATTATTTGTATTCTTCAGTCTTAATTCTCTAGAGCTGCAGTCCTGAAGTCCTTGGGAAGTGTACTCTGTTTATATGTCCTTATGATAAAAGATTATGAAAAATTAACTGGTAATACAGCTAAGAAACTGAAGTTACCTAAGAAAGCTAGGATGCTAATAGTAACTTCCAACAAGTTGCTGGTATAACTAACTCCAGCATCATAATAATAACTTTGTATTGTGTTAAAAGGTCTTCCTGCCAATTAAAAGCAGTAATTTCCAGACATGATCAGATAACCGTACTGCGCCAGTGGTGTTACGGTTGTTGTATTTCTGTTGCTATGCATGTCTGGCATACTGTCTGCTGGAGAGCCCTCATAGGGGATTCTTTGGAATAAACAGAAGATGAGATAAATCTGGATTTTATTTTATTTATTTATTTCAGATTGAACGCTAATGTTGATTTCACCGGTCAGACATAAGAACTTCACTGAATTTCTGGACATTTTACAAAGATACCTGTGTTTTAACGTTCCTGTCATCTTAACTAGCAGCTTAGAAAATCAGAACTGTGGTAGGCAAATTAATCAGAAGAGGTTTGCAAACAAAGTTCTGTGTAAGTTTCTGTAGTCTGTTAGCCTGCCATCATATATCAGTTTCTGTAGAGAATACCATGCAAGAATGTGATTTGTCTATTTCAATACTGATAAGCCCTTTCCTCCCTACCTGTGTCAGCAGTAGGAAGGTCTAAGCAGATGTTCTGAACAAGTATTAAATTAATGCCTCTAGATGCATAGTAAGATACCTGAATCTTTTTGAATTTAGGGTTAGTAAAAGGCAGTATCTTACCAGAATCCTCTAGCTTAATTTTTTTTTTTTTTTTCCTGGTATCTTCTTTGTCCTGGACGTCATAGACACATGTAGTTTGCTCCTACCATGGTGGGATACTTGCTCCATTTCAGTTCGTTGTGTAGCCATTCTGCAATGGGCAGCATACTCTCTCTGCACCCTTCAGACCTTCCTGTCCAAGGCTGGACTGGAGCCTGCTACACGTGATAGCCTTGTATGCAAGAACTGTTCTAGCAGAACAAAGCATGGTTCTTAATGTAACACCAGGCTAAGGTTAGAGTTGCAAATTATTGTTGTTTGTAACTCACCCAAAGAGCACCCTTTAGGACAGATGATGTAGGAAAGTAAGGGAGAACCAGAGGAAGAGGTGCTGTATTACTCCTGTTCACAATTAAATGGTCTTTAATTATTTTGACCGCAGCATCAAGACCATACTTCAAAGTCTTTTCTATTACTGAAGACATCTTCCTTTGAAAAGTAAGACTGAGAGGGAAAAGAAAGAGATACTAGTGCCAGTTGGGGTAGCCTTTTGAACAGCTTCTTGAGGTGAAGCGAACTCTTGGACAGCTAAAACATACCTGCTAGCTCTGAGCCGCTGTAGGGTAGACACACCCTGTGGGCCGAGCTGGCGTGTGTCCTGGAGCCAGTACCTGAGAAAATATGCATCCAGACCTGCTCAGGATGATGGATCTAAGTGGCCCTTGAGCCTGCTTGTACTTTAGCTCCTTTACATCCCAGAGTGAAATGGAAGAATTATGGGGAAAGCATTGTTGTTTCTGGCTCATTAATAGCTCCTTGAAATCCCATTCCACTGAGTTCTTTGTGGCATGAAATATGTATTATGTAAATTTCTTAGGTTTATGATGTGGCACATAGGATTAATAAGGATGGACATTCATAACCTAGTGCATTTTTAGGTATTTGAATGTTTCTCTTTGCTAATTCATACTTTTTCAATAAAAATAGTTATCAGATCAGAAACTTGGTTTTTCTTTGTTTATTGATCCAGAAATAGACTGTGAAGACATAACTAAAGATTTATGAAGGAAAACTAAAAATTAATGACAATGTTATAAATTCAGTTTACTTGATCCATCTCGTATTACTGTTGTATATTTTATTTGGTTACATCCAGACCAAAACAACACTAGGGGATTGTTGTTCAGAATTCTTTCTAAGCCAGCAAAAAGAATTTTTTGATGTTTAAAGCCACCAACTTTGACTTCTTCAAGACTGTTTGTGCTATACTATAAGATCTTTTAACTTAGCAATGGAATTCTGTACTCTGGATTTATTTTTTTTAATTAAATCCTTTTTCGCTCCATCTAAACCTGAATGTTATATTCTTCTTCTGTGCCACATAATAACTGGAACTTAGATGAAGGCTTTGGGTAGACTGGAGTTTTAGTCTGCCTAGAAAAATAACTTCTGTGTTTTATTTTTTTCCTCTTCTAGCTAGACAAAAAATTCTTATGTAAGAAGTTACATTTGATAGCAATGCACGGTATTTGAAGTAATCAGTGGTGTAATAAAAGTATTGTGCAAGCTTATAAGCTTCAATTGCTTCTGTAATTTTTGGTTCTTCTGGAAAGCCTACAAGCTGTTACTAGTGTTTAGTTTAACTTGCCATCATGGGTCTCAACTAGCAATAGCTTCATGATGTACTGAGTGTAACAACCATGTAACTATAGTAAGATTCAGAGAAAAATTACTGGTTTTCTGATATGTCCATGCACCACTCAGCTATTATATAATAACCATGTAAACTAAGAGTTCTGGAAAGCATTCAGAGTCTCAGGAGGTATGAAATACTTTAGTTCTTTCAGTGACAGCTCTGTCATTTACTATGGCCTTGTGAAGGAGAGTTGACCTATAGGTAAGAATATAGAGCCTGTAACTTTCCTTCATGATCCTATTAGTAGTTCATGCCTAAGATGTTGTTTACAATAATTTCTTATTGCTACTGTACTGATAGGTTAGCACTTTTACGGTTGTCCTAGTCAAACCATCAACAAAGTTGATTTGATATATTTCTTTTTTTCAGTTTTTCTATTATTTTTTAAGAAATGGGATAGTCTTTATAAACATGGGATTTCCAGAAAGGCAATACATACTTCCTGTGAAATATTGCAGATTACTTTAGTATCATCATTTCTTACCACTCACCTGTCACTTTAATAGGCTTCTGTTAAGTAAGGAAAACAAATTTTTCCGCTTTGGCTGCCATGAGGGAGCTCACAAACAAAATAATTGATGTTTTATGATGCAACATTTTTAAAGGGTTTGTTGTAACAAAGGCAAAAAAAACATCTGTAGCTGCAGAATAAAGTATAGGAAGTCAGTTCTTGTATGAACTCTGATCTACCCATAGTTGGTCTATTGCAAGGACTAGAAAGCAGAAAATAAAACCAGCAATAAAAATCACTACTCAAAAAGAAAAAAAAAAAAAAAGTTGTTGGCAGCAAGTTTTCTTAGGCAGCTTGCCAGTATCCTGATTCAGTGTTTATGGGAACATCTTGAAATGGCTCCCAAATTAATGACTGTATCTTCCATCACTCCAGTCTGATGTCTGAACATGAGGAGAAATAAACAATAGTTAATGATCTGGAAGCTGCTGGCAGTTGCTGTATTAGTTCTGGTTCTTATTTTCACTTACTAACAGTAAACTGTTCTGATCAGATGTTTATCTCTGAAAAACATATGCAATGGAAAATTGCACCTCCGATTGCTATCCATTTCACAGTCTCTTTCACAGGGACAGTTTCACACACAAAGAAATTATTTGATTTTGTTTTATCGCTAGCTGCTTTTAAAAGTTCTGCTTTGAGATAGACAGTGGTTTTCTTTTTTTTGTTTTTAATTTTTGTTGCTGTTGAGGACCCCAGGCAGCCGAACATACTGTACTGTGGGGTTCCCTTGTGAACTCAGCAGGGATATGAGCACAACTGTGCCAAAATATTTTTCCTGCCCAATACCATTGACCAGGCCAAACTGGTGGGGAGAGGCAATTCGGTTTTTACACAAAGCACTCAGATGATAAATTGCCAAAAGATTCATGATCTCTCATTTTACATTGAGTGTACCTATACTAAGTAAAGGGCTTCTGTGACATTATCTGTAAACACAAAACTAGCTTTTTATCTTCGTTCCTTCCATTTATTTTGGAATGAATTTATTTGTTGGATAGTGTCACAATTATTTATATTCTTTTTACATGCTTTGCAGTCTGGTACAGTATGTAATTGTATTCAGAGGTAAGATCCATGTGATAGATTTCACAATCATGTGATGAATGTTTTCAAAGTCAGTTCTGAATTACCTAATTCTCACATTGGATCCAAGCCTCTCCAGGTCCCTTAGCAGCTTCATTGGCTCACGTGTTTCTGCACAATGCTTTTTATTTTTGCAAAGGACTATTTCACAGCAGCTGGGGAAATAGGATTGGAAGGGAGCCTTCATTTGTCAAGCTCAGGCCCCTGGTGTTATAGGCACCGTGTTAAAGAACTCCTTCCTTGTATTTACAGTGCTGCGTTTTATCAGTTGTTTCTTCCTTCCTGCATCCTAAATGTGGAATTCTTACCCTTTCTCAGAGATCAAGAAAAATAGTTCATTCCCCTATACATGAAGGCTGCAGCTTTTTTTAAGATCCTTTTGGCCAAGAAGAGAGAGTGTGTGTGCTTTGTGTTGTCCTCTCTCTTCAAAATACCTATTTCTAGTCCTTGAAGAAAGTTGAAGGATGATGCAAATCAGCATTATAATATTCTGCATAATTCAATTTAAAAGTTTGTCTTATTTGAAGATTTCATATGTGATACCTAACATTTCTCTTCTACCCTTTATTTTGACTTACGTTACTAAGAGACTAGAGCCTACTGTCACATATTGAGAAATACAATTTTTTTTTTTTTTAAGTTGCTGTAGTATTTATATCAATGTGGTGTCTTAGAGAAGTTCTAGAAATCCTCATGTGGGATGATTTGTAAAATGCATCCTTGCTATGTGCAATTTAAACTTCCCCAGTTAAGACTGATGAAAATCTTTGTTGCATTAGGATATAGTAGTTTCTTATATACTTTTGAGTCCTAAATATGTTTGCTGGCTTACTCTCTAATTGCTCTCATTCCAACCTGTCTTAATAACTTCCCTTACTTTTCCTGCAAGAATTTGCTATTTCTCGAGCTATGTTATGAAAAGCTACATCTCTGATGGTATACTTCAAAAATTGCTGAGTGATTTAGAGAAATGTGAGTAGTTGGATTTGCTTCTTTGAATACTGTTCCCAGAAGTGTGCATATAAAATACTGTCTTCAATTTTTTTTATTTCTTAGCTTGAGACACTTTACAGGGATCTTGTTTGCAAACACTGCTAGTGATCTCCCAATCCATTTTAATGTCAGATGTTTGAAATGGTGGTATGCACTGTATGAAGTCCCACAGGAACATAGTCTATTTACAGGAAGCTTCTGAATTAACAAAATGTTTTCTTATAATGGTGGCTGCTGAATTCTGGGGCCACATGCATTATTAACTGTCACTCAAAATGTTGTTTAGCAAATTAAAATACAGTTCCACTGGGGATGAAAATTTGATGATTGTTGAGTCTTGGTAAAAATTATCCCGTGTGGATTTATTGAAATATAACTGTTTTCTCAGTTGAATAAATGTAAATCACGACATGAAAGAAATAAGTCTGGACCTACACATTAGTGAAAAATGTCCTTTTAAGAAAGATCTCTTGCAACTACTTCAACAAAAAATGAAACAGTTTTAAAACTCAATTATTTCAGTTTCAGGTATAGAGAAATGCTCATTAGGGCAGCTTGATGGACCATAAAGACTTTTCCCCATTCTACAGTTCTCCTCTGCATTCGATATAGGAGAAGAAGCAAGATGTTGCCAGACTGACAGCTGAATTTAAAAGAGAACTCCTTTTGAGGCCTGGCATATTTAAGTTAGCTGCAATCACATCAGTCACATTCAGCACCTCTGCACTTTCTTGTCTCTTTTGTGGTTTAAAGCAATGGAGTAGGTACTTTGTAAATGGTCTCCATAGCAGAAATACTGTATTTTATAGCCATAGAATCATAGAATGGTTAAGGTTGGAAGGGACCTTAAAGATCATCAGGTTCCAACCTCCCTGCTATGAGCATTCTAGTCTGCAATTCTGTTCTTTAATCTAAACTGCTGTTATCAACTTTATCCATTTATGCTTGGGAGTATATCTGGCAATAATATCAAAGGCAAGTAAGCCTACCACAGAAATGAAGTAAACATTTCTTATGAAATCACTTTCCAGGCACAGACGTACTCTTTTTACCGTGTATAGGAGAGGTGTATAATAAAGAGTATTCAAGGCATCAAAGTCTGGTATTCCATTCTGGAGCTGTTGGAGTGCATTTACACTTTCACCTGGTTTTGCACCAGCAGTTATTTTCATTTGATCCAGCTCCAAATCAGTGTAAGTAGGTATTTAGTGATTGGCAGGAGAGGGAAGAATAGACAATGGTGCCTGGATATGTTGCTACATCAGATGCCAGAAACAGGTCTGCCTTAACTGCTCTAGATGTAGTTTCTTGTCTTCAAGTAGATCTTTCACCTCTTTTGATGGATGATTATGTGCAGTGGTCAAAGTTAGATATCCACATTTGAAAACAGGAGTTGGTGTCCCATATGAATTATATATTCACAATATAGATGCAGCAGGATTGCTCTGATTATTACCAGAGATTATTTATGGTTTATAAGTCAAAGTAGTGCACTTCTTCTAAGTACCATGGAAGTGAACAACAGATCATTTTTTTAAATCCAGATTTTTTTTTTAGTGCAAAGTAAAGATCACTCTGGGTAAGCTTCACATGAAAGTGTCTATAGGCCAAAAATGTGCACTTAACTTTAAAGTTTAACAAGAATTAAAAATCAAAAAGGCCAAATCATGGGCTATTGAAAGATAAATTTATTTTCATTTCCTGATAACTAGAAACCATAGTTGGATGTGGGAGCAGTGGACAAATTTAGGCTAATGGCATTCCACCCATTTCACAGTATGAGTCTAGAAATGGCATTTAAATTAGACAAATACTCATAGATTTTTGGAACAGAAGGGGTTGGTACATGTAATCTACTGGGATCTTCTGCCTAACCCAGGCTGAACAAGGTTCCTTAGTAACTGACAAAAGGAGCCTAGACCTTCTGTTTAAGGTGTAACATATCTATCTATAAAATGCTAAACTTTAATTCAAAATGATGATTGGTGAATTTTCTGCTTTTGGGTTTTATATATTTAAATACCCACATTTTTGAAATGTGTACCTCATTGTTGGTTTTGATTTGACCATTGGCTTTATCAGCCCTTCCTCTGCTGGCTGGAGAGCTGTAGACTATTACAAATTTCTTCTTTGTTGGTGTTAGTCTCCTTACTGCTTTTGGGTTTTGGCTTTCTGAGTGCTTGGCAATGGCTTTCTGAGTGCTTGGCAATTTTAACAGTGGCAGAGTGCCCTCCACCTGCTAGGCTATTTGATTGCTCTAAACAATCAGGAGGTGTTGACCAGTCACATCTCCACTCTTGGCTGATAAGTAGCTTTAAGGAAAATCTTCGATACTGATAATAAGAAGTACTTTTAACTTCTACAAGATCTGCTTAAATTTGTCCATAAATATCCCATTCACAAGAAACTATCAAACAGGTTTGTGGTTTTTTTTTTGCATAAAAAAATGTTCCCAGTGTATAATTATGCAATTATTTAAGTAATACAGTTTTAAGCTGGTACATGCCTGTAACTTCCTTATACTTCTTCTGTTAAAACAAGATGCCCTTAAGCATTTAACTTTTGTTTTATATTCACTTCATTTCCCAGAATAATTAAAGCTTAGTCATTCTTTATAATGTCACACAGGTAGGAACATAGGCCTGGTTTACAATCACAAAGGTAGGGCCAGATATTACTTTCAGTCTCCTTTTGTAAGAATAACAATTTTAAACGAGATTCTCCGCTCTCTGCATTATATAACACAAGAAATGAAAAATTCAGTGTCAGAACATTTGACATCACATTTGTAGTTGTATAAAGAAGTGTGTTTCCCCTGATTTCAGGACAAACGTGAGGTTGCACGGTGTCTATGAGTTTGAGCTAACTTTCTATTTTGTAAGCGCTACTGTACCACCTAACATAAAGAAAGGCTGAGACAGACTCATTGTTTTTTATTTTCCAGTTTTTTGAAACCAGAGTTTTAGTTAGTGTTTGTGGGCAATGCATGAGTGCCCACCATGGGGTATGCACCTATGTTCGTAAGCCTAATTGCATGAATCTCAGTTCAGGGCTTTGGTTCATATGAGTTCCAAAGGCAGCTTTACTGTTTTGTTTTACTTTTTTCCCTAGATTGTGATAACATTATTTCAGGGTTCCCTCTTACATCGTACAACTGTCTTGAAGCTTATCTAGTACTGATCTGTGTCTTTTAGGAAATGTTGCTTTCATCTGAGAATATTCAGTCAGTGTGTGCCATTCATAACTCGATAGCCTCTGCTCTTCATTGTTCTTTTAATTAATGACTGTTGATTGGTTTGACTTGCTGCACATTGTTGCCAGGCATGATCAAAGAAAATCCAAGATTAATCTGCTAAACTAGATGTCAGATTAGTAAATTCCTCTGTGCTATTACAAAGATTTTTCTCCCTCAGTAAAGGCCTGTCAGAGGATGATGGCTTGGTTATACCTCAACAGGTCAGACCAAAGGTCAGTCCCTGAAAACATGCCCACATTTATGCAGGAAAGCATGATGACTCATTTATATCCAGTTTATAACTCCAAGCAGTCTCTTCATGAATGTTAGTCAGGTACTGCTGAGAAAAAGATAATTTACTTTGATGGCTTTTGAATACAGCTGAAGAAATAATTTATACCCTATCATGTTGTGAATACATACGGGTTTTTCTCAGGTCAGTAGTGGGATCAATCAGTGTAAGCTGGAGAATAAGAGCGTTGTGAGTGTCTTTTCATCAGTGAGCATATCTCCATTATTTCTGTGTAACCTCTTTAGCCAGGACTTGATTGATAATAAGGAGGACTAGGCTTCAATCTAAAAGAGTAACTAATAAAGAGTGGGCTGAAACTCCAATAATAAACCTTCATAAATTTCACTGAACTCCCTGATATTCAGTAATCCAGTGTTCTCCATTTATAAACTGTTTTTTATGAAAGGGACCCCCACCCTCCCACACTCTCAAAAAAGAAAAAAAAAAAAAAAAAAAAAAGAGACTGGCAAAAACATAAACATAGTAACATGCATAGAATTTTTGTAACCCTGTCCTTTGGTGCAGCTTTCCTGGACAACCCTTAGTTGCTCCCTGTCTTCTGTAAGAACAACTTGCAGTCTGAATTGGTCAAACCCTGCTAGATAGCCAGGCTAGATTTCAGCTGCTGGTGATCCTGTGGTGCAAGCTGCTTTCATCCACCTCGGCATGCCAGAAATACTTCCTTTCTCTGTCTGCCACTTCATTAGCCACTGCAGTTTGGGTGTTCAGCTCTTAGGCAGAAAACAGATAGTTTGAGCTTTAACACAGTCCTCCTTCTTAATAGCTAAAAGATGTTTATTTAAATGAATCTCCTGTTTTCAACCTTTCTTTCATTGATAACAGCTGCATCCCAGTGCTGGAAGCTATTGCTTGAAATGAAGGACTGAAATAATTCCCCCCAGCGACATAGATGTAGTAGGTTGACTGGGCTTCTCTCTTCCTCTTTATGAAATGCTTCCTTATCTCCAGAAATACCTTTTTACCAGAAGAAAATAAATAGATGTATTTCAGGCCTGCCCACTGGGCCCTTTCATTTGTCTTATTTTGACCATGTATCAACAGAATGATTCTCTATTTTAGCCTCTTGCCTAGTGCAGAATGGCTTTCATGGCCCTGGCAGCATTGAAGCCTATGGCTGCTTTTGCTGATAGACCTCTGCCACAGAACTTATACTTTCTCTAATTTTACTTAAATTTAGAGTTGCCTTTTCTTTCTTCTTTTCTTTTTTCCTTTTAAAATCTGAGTGTTTCTGTTTCATACCATTACTATTTCTAGAAGTCAGGATAAACAGTGATTTCTCAGGTATTTTTATTTAAGAGATCTCAGGCTAATAATCATAGGTAGATATCAGAGTTTTAATGTTTTTGGAGTTTGTTTGTGACAACCATATGTTTTGAGTTCATTTATGTTTAGTTAGGGAAAGCTTTTACTGATTCTGTGTATAACTGAATATTTGAAATGCCACCGTGATTTTCCCTAATTGCTTTTGCTATTAGTTAATAATACATGGTCAACAGATTAAATATAATTATTTCTGTTAAACATTGTAACATGTTTACATTTCAGTTTAAAGGTCAAAAAAGAAAAAGTGTTAGCTCTTTATCTGTCAAGTTGCCCACCTCAGTTGCCTTTTAAACTTCTAACCTATTATTACTTTTTTTTCCTACTCATTGAAGAATTTCTGGTATGTTCATTTTTGCAGCCTAATTAGCTTTCTACCATGAATAAAAGATGTTTTCCAAAACATCAGAGTAGGCAATGGATTTATTAAGTGGCAAAAATGCATAAAGTATCTATTTTTTTTTTTTTTTGTAAGGGAATAGAAGGGTAAGGCTGCTATTGAAGGAACATTGTAGCTGCAAAAGTAGAAAAGAAGTTACCACTTCTTTTATGTTTTTAATTTATGGCAAAATTAATTATGAATGTTGTTTCTCCACACAACTGTTGATTCTCTGCTGGCAGAATACTGTTGTTTGGTTTATGTCAGTCCATAATCCATAACACAAGTAAAAGATTTAGCTCATTCTAAAATTGGGAAAAGAGCAGCAGCATCCTCCTGACTTACATATTTTTACAGGCCACAATATTTCCACAGGCCATAGTACTTAAATGCTCCAAGGATAGTATATGGTTTCCTGTAAATCTGCAAACTGAACTGAGGTCATTTTGCACCTGAACTTTTCCATGCTTGTCAGCAGATTGCTGGAGTTTCCTTAAGACAAAAGAAAAAGCAGAGCAGCTGAAAATAATTAATATTGAACTTGACACATCAAAAATGTAATTTGTCACTTGTGATTAAAGCCTTTATCTTTAGTTCTATTTTTATATCCATCATGGGTCTCCCTTAGCTATCATTAGGCTCCACATGGTTGGAGTTAGTCTGACCTTTGATCCATCAGTATAGACAAAGGGATCTGTTGCTGCTAAATTGGAGCCCAAGCTAGTCAGCAACAGTGTAGATCAACAAATGTAAGCTTAGTTAATAGTAATAATCAGCTTAGCTACTCTGATTAATTTTTAAGTCTGTGTGGCTAATGTAGATGATGATCTGCAAAAGAAAGATTAGATTCATAACAAAATTTAACATTAGGAATTCCCATTGTAGTGATATGATCTGATGTGAAAAGTAGAGATGGTGGAAATTACATAAATTTTCAGTATACTGATACACTATCCAGTTGAGAAAATAGTGATAGTTTTACAAACTTTCTATTGTTTTTCCCTTTCTCTGAAGCCTTCCAGAAGTTTGCTGACTGCCACAGATATTGTGGTTGCTTATTTTCTAAGCATGAGGAACTGAAATGTTTGATACATAATTATCCGATCACCACATTACCCTCTTGCTTATAATTGTAAACCCATTCTGTCATACTGCATACAAACTGAAGCAATGCATAAAATATGATAAATTATGTTTTAATTATCAGCTGTATCTTTTTTCAGTACAGGCATGTGTAGCTGAAAGCCAGAAATATTTTCACGGGTGACCATAAGTGCTGTTTTTTCAGAAGCAAACCATTATTTAATTCACTGTTTAGTTGCATGGAAAGGCTTGGGGTGCAGTAAGTAGTAGTCACACTGCCTGTTGTTCAATTGTAGTGACTCAGTTAAACCCAGACTATGTGTTATGTGGTGCAGCTTATTGTGGATGTGATGTGAAACTGTTTCCTCAGTCTCTGTGCTTACTGAATAGGTCCCGTCAGTTTTCAGAATACTAAAATCCTAAGCCAAGTCTTAGCTTGGTCTCTGTCAAGTAAAGCTCCCTTGTGAAAAGAGTGAAGATTATTAGATTTGTAGTCCTATTATTAAATATTTTTGTGGTAACAACTTCTTTATTTTAAGGTCATTAACACACTTCCTCTTCTACTGGAAGTGATTGTGGGCTGAAGTCATTATTTTAGGCATCTACATTTTGTTTATAAACATCTGATCATAAATAGCTTGTAGTTTCTTGAATATGGAACAATAGCTAGCAGAGAGTTATTATCCAGAATACCAGATTCTCCTCTTAAACTGGATTCAGCAAACATCTCCATGCATGAAGTACTCTTTAGTGTGGAAGTGCTGGTGACTAAACCTTTGAATGTGAGCATTTTAAGACTGAAAACACCAAAGTACCATTGAGTTTCCTTGTCCGTAAGCACAGGTACTATTTTTTCAGTGACTACCCCTGCATAGCTTGTCCTTTGCTATAAGGTGCATCTCCCACCGAGACGTCAGCAAGAATCTAAGATCATTAGGCTTTGTCACTCTGTCCTTTGGCTCCAACAGTTAAGAAACAATTTACTCTCATTTTAGGTTCATTTTGGTAGTTTGTAAATAGGTTTCAGTGTCAAGTTTACCTCATTGATGTGAATCTCCAGTTATTCTTTTTTAAAAGGGACACATACACCATTGATACAAGAAAAAGTGAAAAATACTTGGACCTTTAGATTTTGATTTAGTTTATGACTTCCTGAATCTGTATTTCTGTGGCAGCACCTTTCTCCTTTACTTATGTATTAGTTTCTTTGGGAACATTGCTCTGAGCTCATTAGTGCAAAAGTCAACATTTCTATCACCGCTGCTTGTATCAAGCCAAATAATTTGGAATACTTGGTAAAGTCTAGTTTCATCTTCAGACATCCCAAGGAAGTCCAATGAGAATTTAGAGTAAGCATAAGGAATGCAGGTTTCTGACACATCATACTACTGTGACAGTATTTTAAACTAATATTAGTAATTTTGCTTAAAATCCTATAGGATGTTTGTCATCTACCTCAATAGGCCAGGCTCTTTCTGATTTCTTTTTCTTTTCTTTTTTTCCCTCTTTTAATTTTTTTTTTTTATTTTATTTTAGGCATGGTAGAGCTCTCTTTTCATAGCTTAGTCCCACAGCCCTCACAAAACCATAGGATTTCTTCAGTAATGGTCCTGCACTTTCTTGCTTGTAGAAGTATTGTTGGAGTGTTTTAGCCATTACTGGATAATACTCTGCTGTGTGAGAGTAATCGAAAAATATTACAACATGAGAAAATTTCTTCTTCTGTGATGAAAATGCTGTCCATCTGGAAGGAGAATAAGCTTAAGACTTCTATATCAGATCCTAATCCATACTACTTCTTTCTCATGCTGCTTTTGTCCTGGTTTTTGGTTTGTGATTCTATTTTTTCATGAAAAATCAGTAGCACTAATTGGTATTTGACAAAATATAATTGCTCACCACTGAGTTATTTAAGTTTTTATGAATGAGATTTGTAAAATCATGTGATTTTATAAATCTTCTCTGTACACTCCCACCCCCCACCCCCCCGCCCCGAAAAAAACAAAACAAAACACAAAAAAACAACAAAGCAGCAAAAAGAAAAGACTGTCACACTTCTGTCTCCTGCATTTTGGATAATTTAATCTTTTGCCCTTGTGGACCCAAGGTGATTTAGTGTTTCTGTTCTTTAATGTGTGGTAGCATCACAGAACCCAGATAACTCTCAATTTCACAATTTATTTCACATATATTTCCATGAAAGTTAAGGAGACTTCCAGTTAATTGTTTGTGACTTTAGGTTTTAAGTTTATTCATATTGTCAATAAACCTAATTTTTAGTTTTGGTTTGTTTTTTAGGTCTTCTGCTGAGCCTGATCCCTGCTTCGATGATGTCAGTGCTGACACTAGTGAGAAATAAGGTATTCTTTGGTATTTTATTACTCTCTAAAAGTTGCTATACTGTAAGTTTTCATATTTCTTAACAAGTAAGGCTTAAGCAAGTTACTAATGATAAAAAGATCCAAGTAAAAAGATAATAGTCAGAAGATATTCTTTTCCATTCCAATTTTACCAATGTTAGGCCTCATACAAATATAATATCAGCCACATATTCAGCTGTTAAACTATGGTAGCAAAAAATGTTATGCAGAGAAGCACATAGTAAACAGTAAAGCCAGCTAAGCAATTTGTTTTACAATTTTAATCATATTCTTATTATTCAGGTACAATAAGAAGTCAAAATGAACCAAAAATTTTCCATTTAAAAAAACACCTCTTGCCCTTTCTTTCCCCTCCCTGCACCCAGTGGTAATAATTTTCCCTGGGAAAAAAATTAAGGCATATATTCTAAACAATAAAGTATGAAGTTTTCTCTCCTAACCATCACAATTTGTTTGAAGTCACATGTGGTTGCACTTCACTTGTGTAAATGTGCTTAGCACTTATGCAGCTTTGCAAGTGCAGTTCTAGTCTCATACCAATAAAACTAACCATTACCCACTGGTGATTTTTAAAAGGGAGACATTTCAGTTCAATTAATTTTGTTCTTTTCTTATTGCAATGTGAATTTCTCCATTTTGCTCTCTTTACTCCTGAAAAGGGCATTAATGTGCTGCTTTGGCAACTGGTATTGCCAGCTAAACACAATCTCTGTTTTCACAGTAAAATTGCCAAACTTATAAAAAAATCAAACCCGCATGTCAGTCTGGAAATAGTTAAATAGGCCGTAGAGTGAAATAATTCGTTGTGGGGGTAAAATGAAGTGGTTTTCTAAGGCAGTCAGCAGCAGTCTTACTGCTGCCTTGGCTGCAGTGGGGCTGAACACCTCCTTTTGGAAATGATGGGGGGCAGGAGTTGGTGGCCGGGGGCTGCCGGCTGTGGTGGGGGCCTTGGGAGATCTCTCTCTGTGACTGGGCCTTTTAGGTGCCTGGATAAAATGTGTTGGATGCTGTGATGTTTCTCTGTGGTGCTACCATGAGCTCTCTGCTGGCAGGGGTTTTCCCCAGTGCCCTCCCACCTCAGGTAGCTCCATCAATAACATGAGCAAAGTTTTTGTGTGTCTAAAGGGTGGCTCTGGCTTTTGCATCCTGAATCCAATTTTGAGAGCTCTTACTGACTACAGGGAAAAGAGAAGGAGGATTTGAATAAATGTACTGGCGTATTTCACAGTCTTAGATAGTTGTGCTGCATCTTACAAAAATACTGATTGCAAGTGCTGGTTTGATTGCGGGAGCTGGTTCTTGTGCTCTATCCAGAACAGGCTGCAGAGAGTTCATGGCTGACTCTCACCATGAATGAAAAAATACATTAAAACACTGCTTCCTTTTTCCTTCCAACCCGCCCCCTCCCACACACACTTCCTTCATTCCTCCTTTGATTTTTTTCTGTTTGTTTTTTTGGATTGCAAATAGTTTTGTTTGTTTTCATTGCTGAATTACAGAAAAAAACCTTTAATTATACAGTTTGTACAGAAAGCAATTAGGAGACTAAATGTTTTTCTCTTGCTAGCTGGATAGTTATGTCTTGTCTGGTGAAACAGCAGTTGCAATGCCTATTTGTGTAGGAGGTTAAATCTGGTGTCAGTGGTTTGTAACTGACAGTTACAACATGTTCCTGTGGCAGTCACAGTGCCGTTAAGAAAAATAAAAAAAATTCTGCTTTAAACCTCTCACTAGGTTGGGGGATGCATTTTAAACCTCCTCATATGCAAAATACCAGGTAGTAAAACTTTGTGTTACAGTGACTGAAAGCCCCTCTGGAAATCAGTAACAATTAGTTCCAAAGACTTTTTATTATAAAGGGACTAAAAATGTTTAACTTACTCCCATATAAACTAGCTCCAGTCAGGAAACCACAAAGTTGAATCGTACTGACTCAGGAGGCCAAATACTCCAACATGGTATTTCACAGTAAGAGCAGGGGTTTACTCAAACCCCTGCAATCTTCTTATGGGACCTTCACAGTTTCGCAGAAGATTTTTGGTTAAAATTGACTCTGATTTCTCCAAAGGTAAAAGTAACCTTTCTCACTCGTGTGTATATTCTTGTTTGTATGGAACATTCAGCTAAAAGGTTCACAGTTGTAAATGGAAGGTAAAAAAGGAGAAAAGATTTGCACCTCTGAGTGCTTCTCACATGAAAAGAAAACACTGCTGCTAGTAGGCATCTTTATTACAGCAAGTTCTGACCTGAATGAACTGTGCTGGCATTAAAATGCGTAAGAGGATCCAATGTTCTTCCAAACTGGGAATTGCAATTCTGTATTATTTTTATAGACCCTTTTTATATGGAAATCTCTCAGTTGCTGAAGTTGTGCTTTCTTCCAAAGTTCCCAGGTGGTAGTAAAGTAGCTGTTGTGGTGCTGCATCTACAACAGTGAGAATCCAGTGCATACTTACTTTGTCCTGGCTTCTAGTAGGGCCAAAACTTCCTGGAGAAAGCCTGGGGAAAATGAAGAGGCCAAACAAAATTCATAGGAACTAAATGAACAGCTGTATAAACAGGCATTAGGAAAGTTGAGGAAGAGGTCTGCCTTTTATCTTCCTTCCTTTTAGAGCTTTGGTACCTACTCCTAGGCTGCAGAGACACCACTGTCAAATGAGGTCCATCACATGAAACATATATATCTTTTCCTCCTCTTTGAGATCCATTTTATTTCTTTGTAGTTAAAGATCTTGCTGCTAATCTTGAGAGAATGTAGTCTAGATTAGATTTCTAATAAGCACGTTGTTACCATGAGCCAAATTGTCCAGCGTATGGGAACGTGGAATAAATGTCATTACTACTGTGGCTTAGGACTAGCCGAGGAAGCTGGAGGTAGGGCAGAAGGAACACATAGAGGGCATAGAGAGTGCATCCACTCATAGTGAATTGCAATTTCTGCCATGGAACTTTATACTAAGCTTTCTTCTTGTTAAATTAATCCATATTATACAAGGCTTGATCAAGACTTTCAGTTTCCTATAATGTCTAGGCTGAACTCCCCAAAATTGATTTGTCATTTAAACTGAGAACAAGAACAGCTTTTCAAAAGAACTTGGCAACAAAGCAAGTCATAACGTTGTTTTTATCACCTCCAGAGGAGAAAACAAATCAAGTAGAAATTTGTAATGTCAACGAGTTTTTGGATGCATAGACATTCTAAATTACAGAGGTTTCAGACATAGAAGTAGAGTATTATTTAAGATGGTGTAAATCATTGCCTTTTGAATAGAATGCTTTTTTTTTTTTTTTCTGGCTTGACAGTAAATTAGGGACAATGAGGAAGTTTGCCTTCAATGCACTCTATAAAGTAGCATTTGTCTCAACAAGTTTGTCAGGCAATGTCTGTTGATTTGATCTGTCTCATGATTTCAGGCAAATAATGGAAGCAACACCACAAGAAAACAAATGGTAATTTTGCTAGGATTTGCAAAATAGACAGAGTAAAATAGAAAGCAAAATAGGAAATAAAATATGGAAATCCCCGAAGCTGACGCCAGGAATTCAGAAAAGAGTAAGCAGGTACTGTTCACATGATAATGTAACATATCCAGCCAAGTGAGTGAATAACACCTACAGTCATATAAGGAATAGATGTAGAACTTTTATTTGTGATTCTGATTTTTATTCTATTGTGCCTTTATGGTGTTTGCTAGCGAGCACAGATGAAAGCAAAATAAAGATGAGGTTTCTCAGGAAGTGGCTTTTTCTTTCTCTGTTGTGGAAGTTGCCCCTACCCCCCTATCTTTTTGATAATGTATACAATGAAGCTCTAGAAGCTCTAGTATTTTTGATTGAGGGAGAAAAAGATTAGTTAACCAGAAATAGTGGAAACACTGAGGGTGTTCTGGTTGGAGGCTATATTGTCCTTCTAAAATCAAAGTGAAATGAGAAATCCTAACCTCACTGAGGTCAATGACAAAATTACCACTGACTTCATTAGTGTAAGGAGAGCACCTTGTAGTTGGGAGCAAAGAGTTAGGGGAGAAAAAGAGAAAAGAGAGTCATAGATCTTATGTGTCCAGAGGGAGTGAAAGATTATAACAGACAGAAATTACCTTCATGGGGCCAGTGCTTATTTCTAATGAGATGAGTAAGCAGGAAGCATTTGAGTCATCACACGTTTTCTATGCTTTTCACATGGAAAAATCCCTGCTCAGAAAATGTTACTGTTTTAAATAGAGCTTAAAAAAATACTGAACAACCAATCAACTGATAAAACATGCAAGAAAGAATGAGCTTTTTAGATCGATTTTTGGTTTTCTAACCCTTATCCAGAAAACAGGAAATGGTAAAGCTAGACATGGCAAGTATAATTGTAAGATGTATTTTCTTCAGCTTTTAGCTCAAACTGATATTCCTCAGAAAAGCAAAAGAAGGTTTATTTACCAAGACTTGATAAAGACATGGAGCAGGTGACATTGATTATTTGGTCTTTAACTTCTTAGGAATAGCTTCAGGAATCAGAACTTCCTGGGAGAGTGACAGGCCAGCTAGCAACTACCATGTAACAAGTCAAAATTTCTGTTTTTACAAAACTTGTGGAGATTCCCTAATGGAAATATTCCAGAATATCTGAAAGTAAAAATGAACAATCCAGAAAGCTCCTTACCTTACTTTCTCAGGACTGTCAGGTACGGATTATGAAGGTGTGCTAAATTAGGGGTGTTTTCTCTTGGCAGTATGTCACTTGTTACTATCAATTTTCTAAACTGATGGTCTTACAAAAAGAAACTCCTTTTTAGAATAATATTCAGAACAGTTACTGAAATTCAGTCATATTCCTTTGCCTTTTACCCAGTGGGAAAAATCTACCTAATACGTGTGAAGACTGTTTCTCCTGGTTAGTCAAAGAGAGACCTTTTTTTTTTTTTTTTTGCTGTGTGTTATCAGCATCTGTAGATCATGCTACCATGTCATATTACATAATATAGAATCACTTAGGTTGGAAAAGACCTTCAAGATCATCAAGTCCAACCATTAACTTTACTCTACCAAGTACAGCGCTAAGCCATATCCCAAGTGCCACATCTAGATGACTTTTAAACACATCCAGGGATGGTGACTCAACCACCTCTCTGGGCAGTTCTTCCTAATGTCTAGTCTAAATCTCCCCTGGTGCAGCTTGAGGTCATTTCCTCCTGTTGTCTCACCAGTTACTTGTGAGAAGAGACCAGCACCTACCTCTTTACAACGTCCTTTCATGTAGTTGTAGAGGGTGATGAGGTTTCCCCTCAGCTTCCTTTTCTTCAGACTAAATAGCCCTAGTTCCCTCAGCCACTCCTCATAAGACTTGTTCTCTATGCCTTTCACCAGCTTCGTTTCCCTTCTTTGGACACGCTGCAGCACCTTGATGTCTTTCTTGTATTGAAGTGCCCCAAACTGGACACAGTATTCAAAGTGTGGCCTCACCAAAGCTGAGAACAACAGCTTGTCACACTATTTCTAATACAAGCCAGGATGCCATTGGCCTTCTTGGCCACCTGGGCATGCTGCTGGCTCATATTCAGCTGCCTATCAGTCACAATGCCCAGGTCCCTTTCTGCTGGGCAGCTTTCCAGCCACTCTTCCCCAAGCCTGTAGCATTGCATGGGGTTGTTGTGGCCCAAGTGCAGGACCTGGCACTTGGCCTTGTTGAGCTTCACACAATTGACCGCAGTCCATTGATCTAGTCTGTCCAAGTCTCTCTGTAGAGCCTCCCTACCTTCAGGCAGACCAATACTCCCTCCCAACTTGGTGTTGTCTCCTCTTGGGCTTTTGCTTAAAGTTTGTTTTAATCTTTTCTCTAATTCTGATTTGTTCTTCATTCTTTCTTAACCTATGCAAAATAGACAGTTTCATGGGGAATAGTTGTGTTTCATTGTAGTTCAGTTCTTATGAAATTATTTATTGGCATCCACAGTTTAAGACACTGCCCTTTCCAGTCAAAAGGAGTGTGTATATGGCTTCTGCACTGCATGATATATAACCAAACTAAAAATGATATACCATTATTATTTCCTGCAATAAAAGCCAATATACACTGACATAATTTCTCAGTTTAAAAGTTATATCTATGTGTTTTCTTAGGAAAACACAGAAATTATGTTTCAGAACTCATGGCATGCAGTAGCACCAATTGTTTTTCTTCAGTAGTAAAGCTGCAAATAAATAGCTTGTGAATCAATAGCATAAAGGTTTACTTCCTGCTGTTTATGAATTCTTATGCTATTTGCCCTTGATGTAGGGCCAGGGAAAAACAATTATAACTAAAGTGCACCAGCCTGCTGAGCTACTGAGTCGTTTTACCTTTGCTTGTCTAAACAAAAGATGATAAAGGACAAGAAGTGGTTTAAGGAATTTCTGTATTAATTTGCCTTGTTGAACTCTTACAACCACTGGAGACTTTACCATCTCTCAAATAAAAAGAATAAAGCAATAATTTATTTTTCTGTGAGTATTTTTCATCATGAAAAGACAGGATCAAAAAGGTATAAACTTTTACATTACACTGTCTCTTAGAAAGTCTTAACAAGTTTCTTCAAATCGGCACAAAACTTGGTTTTAATGACGTAAGATTATAGCAAGTCAAACACTCTGGATATTTCGGAAAAATGCGCTGATCAGAGAACCTATCAAAAATGGAATTACCTAAATGCTGTTCTCTCAAGATGGTAAAAGTAAATGCATCCTTTTTGGATGACTGTTTTTAAAAAAAATTATGACACTCCATATATAATGATAATGAACTGTTAGAAAACCTCATCTTCACTATGAAATTCGGATAAACAATAGACCTTAAGTTAGTCATTTGTGTTATATTACCTATTTTAGTCAGGAATATACAAGAAGGGTTTATGTTTGGTTTATAGTTGTTTCTGTAAAAAGTATGCTTCTATATCTGCATAATAATTTTAGAACCATTTTCCTCCTGATTCTGAGGTATGTGTGAATGCACAAGAGGTGAGAATTGCTGTGATCTACCCCACTGATGCACCCAAAACTCTGGATCTGTGTTCTGACCCTGTCACTTGGATCAGGCCATTGTGTAACCACTGTCATTGTTTTTTTGAACACTGAAATGCAGACATATGGCTATATAAATTTATAGACTATACTTGTCTAAAGCTGAAGTTTTGTAATTTGTGAACATAACATTGTGGAACAGAGAATCTAGTGCTGTTAGACAAATATTTTTTAGAAAAATCAACTAATTACTTGTGAAGAGAAAATACTGGGAGAGAATGTCTCTGTTATGGCTGTGGAATAGAGGGAAGGATTCCACCTAGAAATCCATCTTTTTTCGAAAAATGTTTTAACATAACTTACAAGCTTTTAATTCTTTTATTTACTTTTCCTCTTATTCTATTTGTTCTTGTCATATTAATTTATAAAACATGAGGAAAATCTTACTGCATACACCCACAGCAACACGGTATCTTAGTCTATCAGTTTCCTACATGTCAGGTTCCTCAGTGGATCACTCTTTATTGCAGCTTTTGACATTTTTTCTAAAAGTAACTAGATTCTATATAGCTCATGAACTTGCACACTATCATAGAGCAAAATATAAGCTCACTGTCTACAAACAGCTTAAGAAATGAATGCTAGCTTATTTTCCTATCATAGTTTTACATTATTTTTATATTATTTTTGTGCTCAAGGAAAAGTTATCTTTTAGCTGATCTCTACAGATTGTCTGATAAGGCATGAGTTTGCGCTCCAGCCTTTTCCAGTTAGTATAAAGATAATAGTATGGCCTTTCAATGTCTCAGTGGTTTCCTGTTTTCATGGAATTTGTAGGTACTGAGCTTCTGGCAAAGTTGATTAAACTGGCTAGTAAGTTCAGAAGTCATTGGCAGGTAAGTGTTCAATGTGTCTAGATGTATCTTACTACTACCACAAAGGGACCGAAAATTAAAATCCTGTGTACAGACTTTGGACAAGCTACAGAAAACTAGGAAGTGTTGGGAATGTATCAATTCATCTCAATACAGTTATTTTCTTACTGAAAAATTTTCAGAATAACAGTTTTACTATACTATATGATATTACTAGGCCAGAATCCTACAAACATCAGCACAGAAGAAATTACACTGACATAAATATTCTCAGTCAGTTTAATAGAACAATGTAGATGCACATAGATTTGAAACTTTTGAAGCTTACCTTTCATGAATACATTAATGTACTAGAGGTAATTTAAAATAACACAAAATTGACAGAACTTTGAGTATTACAAATAGTTAGGAAAATATTTATTTATGTAAAATTAGTTATTTTTTCCTGGAGCTTGTAATTGTTACATTTGGTTTGTGTCTGTCAAGTGAATTTCTTCTGGAGAATAGCTTTTACATAGCTTCAGAAATATTCTGGAAGCATTTGAAGATTTGTATTCTAGTTTATTTTTTAAACTTCTCTCAAATACTTAAAAAACCAAATAATTTTTAAAAGAGGCTTAGTTCTGCAAATGTTCCCTTCTCTCCTCTTTCCTCTTCCTCCTTCACTAGAGGAAAAGAGAGAAAAATGGTAACAATTGAACAAGCACTTCAATATAAATAATTACATAAAGACAGAAAGATTAACCACAATTTGTTTTATTCAAAGGAAAATTATTAGGTAGATTAAAGAACACTTCTAATGTGAAAAAGATGCTCTGTATCCTGAATTCTAAAGATCCTACCTTCCTCAATTTGGTTTGAATGCAAAATGCACTCTGTTAGGAGGAACTCTGATAGCGACTAATAAACTGGAATATGGCTGAGTGAAAAACAAGCAACAGAAACTGCTGAATTCACGTCTTCTGATAGACTTGGCTCATCAATTTCCATTAATTCTGAAATGAACTCTAGTCTCCTGTCTTCCTAGTCCAATGGAATTTCAATACAGCACACTGGCTGGCTATGTTTTGGGGTTTTTTTTGTTATTTTTTCCTGGAACACCAAATTCAGTTTATAACCCTGCTTTATGTCTTTATTCCATGCCCAGTTGAATTCCTGTACTCTCTGTTCTAGGAAGAGGTATGACTCCTGTTTTAGAGCTGGGAAGTCTAGAATAAAGAATAGCAATGGTGCTTTAACTTCTCTTTACACTTTAGGAATCAGTTTTAAAGGGAGAAAATACTGTAAGAGGCAGGTAAGAAACACGGTTTTCTTCCAGTGGGGAGGGATTTGCAAATTTAGCTTCTAGACCCACTGTGAGTGAGTGCAAATCTCTACTTAAGAATATATTGAGACCAGGTGTGAGTCTGATCCTTCCTCTCTTGTGAGTCATACAAGCTTCTTTTCACTGTTTGAACTTCCACAATCGTTGTCATCAAACTATTACTCCTCATTATATGAGAGACCAATCATTATCCAGACTGGAAAACTCCAGATTTCTAGCCTGCCCAGCAATACAGCTAAGTGATAACGTTGCTGTCATATAACAGTAGTAAAATTTATGTGGCTGTTCTCAGAGATAACAGTAAATAACAACCTCTTTGTAGTGGCACGTGCTCTACTTGATGTGGAGTTTCCGATTTCCTCCTTACAAACAACAATACTGCCTTCAGGTACTTCTGAAGGAGTGATGTTAGGCATGGAGAGAGTTTATAGACATCAGTATAATAGAAAACAAAATCATTATTTTTATTTTTTTGAAGGAGGTGAAATAGCCTCTCTCACCATGTGCTGTTCCCTGGAACATCACAGAGGTAATTCATTAAAATACTGTGGGGAAAATTCTGGACAAGTTTTTGTGCTGTGATAGGGGAAAGCCTCAAGACTTTCCTTTCCATCCCACTGCAGGACCTTGGTCAGGATTTAATGGGTGTGCAGTTTTGGTTGAACTTCCATTATTAGATCTTCTATACGGTAATTTAACAGTATTAAATTAATATAGCCTACAGCTAGGAGGAATAATTATCCTTATGCACAGTAACATCACATAGGTACACTATGACCAGATAAATAATTTTACCTCATTTAGTTCCTAGACAGCCACACATCATGATGAATTTCAACATGCCTAATTTCACTAAAATGCAAGCTTTAGGATAAAATAACATTGTATCAAAAGAAATAAATACAATGCATCATACCGTATGTAAAGAAACCCTCTCAGGTTTTTCAAAATTACCTTCCTTGTTCCTGGCTCTCCCAGGGGATGTCTAAAGCTGATAAATGCAAGGAACACATGAACAGTATTCTCTGTATTCCTATCTGGAATAGGCTGTTCCATTAGTGGCAGGTTGTCTTTCCAAAGAGCAGATAGATTAAGAAAAAAAAAAAGAGAAATATATTTTACCTTGAAAGAACAAGCTTTTATAACATAAGTACAAACCTTTGACTGCTCTAGTACATTTATTATAAACTTTTAATAATTTTGCTTATTGTTTTAAACCTCTGACTTTCAAAATATTTGTTACTAAAATTCATTAACCAAATGTCATTAAACTCTTGGTTTTGGACAATATGTTCTTGACATTCTGCTGAAGGAAAAACTTACAGTAGAGTTTTCCTGCTAAGCTTGAGAGTTTGTTCCTTGTTAACCCTCATCAAGAAATGTTATGAACATTATGAAATAACTTTGTTCATGAGGAGGAGTTTGCTGTTGCTGCACAATCTTCCTTCCTCTAGGTTTTTGTTTTGTTTAAAAATGACAAGAGACTTCTCTATCAAAAGTACACATCAATCCTTTGTGTTTCATAACAAGTAATTTCATGGATTTATATTAAAAAAAACCCAAACACTAAAATGGCTCACAACTTCTGAAGGCTGAAAGCATTTGTTCCTTTTCAAATTGTTTACAGTTGCATCTGACAGCTGTTAAAAAGTCACAGTAGTTTTATTGAATGGAAATATCCTGTCAGCTCGGAGAGTATAACAGCTAAAGAGACTTAATGAACTTTTTTTTTTTAAGTCCAGAGTTTTCCTTTAGACTTTTAAACACAGACAGCTATTCACCAAGGACACCTATTGGTTTCTTCTATCAGTCACTTGGAATCAGTCAGTAGTTGAACGGAACAGGCTGTAACAAGCCAAGGTGCAGATACGTGCTGCAGATTTTGTTTAAGGTCAGGTTCAGTGACAACCAGCACTGTGAGATTCACTCCACAGCAGAATATCTTCTGGTCTGAAGAGGGTTTTGGTGTCTTTTTCTTGTTGTCATCATTTTGGGGGTTTCCAATTGCAAATGGCAATGTTAAAGAGAATGGCAAAAGTTTTGCCACTTGGCCATTAATTTAATAGGTACAGACTTCTATAAAACTTCAGTTACTTAAACAATGAGGAAAAAATTAAGCCTGTATTTGATTTTCGTTTCTCTTAGGAAAAAAACCCCAAACTTACAGGGACTGAAACCGATACCTGTCACTGTCATGCTTTTTATTGCATGTTTCTGTTTAGCCACTTTTCTGGAGAATTCAGAATCCTAATGTAGGTGAGCAGAGGTTGTATATTGTGTCAGCAAGCAATAACTGAATTATCAGGCATAGCAGGTGGCACCAGACATGGCAGATAGTCGTGGCCCTTACTGCAGTCTTTCATCAAAGTAAAGCCTGTTTCAAAATTCTCATTCCTTTTGAAAGTACATCAGTTTTTGTTATCTTCAGTGATCATTATCTTCTAAGTATACTGAGACAGAAAGCTTCAAAGTGAGACTAGAACTGAGAGAAGTAGGTATATTCCAGATAACATCTGGATCTCATTTACATAAGAAATAAAATATTGTGAAGAGACAGATTGAAAAATAACCTGTCACATAGCCAGAGACTGAAATGCTTGAAGAGAATGAAAGGAAGTACCGTATTTTCAGCTAGCTAACCTTATCCCTCTCCAATGGCAATTTACTCTGATACTGCGTTCAGATTTTGTGGAGCAAACATGTTCCTCTGCAAGTGTTACACGTTCAAGAGATTCAGTAGAGTTGTTTCAGTGTCTATGGAAATAATGGCCTCAGTCATGGCAGGCACAGCGTGTTCTGCACTTCCAGTAGACTCAGCACCTTGCAGTATCAGGCTCTTTAATTATATGCTTTTTTATCTTGGCCTAACTTCTGACTAAATGTGACCATCCAGTGGTACATTGGACGTCACAGTTGTCACCCAGTCAGTGTGCTCTGACCACAGGGACTAAATACTGGCTAGTTGAAAATTTTTGCTTTAAAACTATGTGGTTCCTAATGCTTCAGCCAAAATAATAATTTCAGTAACATTTAGGGTGAAAGCTCCCTGCTATTGCATAGTTGGAGTGCATCTTATTTTGCTTGTGAGCTGATCTAGAATATTCCATATGGACAACAAATTCCATATTTGTAGACCAACTTTTGTCCTTGCAGAAGGCTACATTTTACCATTTCAGTATGTCATATCCAATAATTAAATTTTAATACTTGTAATCAAAGCGATTTATTAGTACTTGAACAAATAGAGGAAGTATCATTATGTTCTCCTCCTTCAATTTACAATTCAAAAGTACAATTGTTTTTTTCTCATGAAAGCATTAACTCATTCTGAAGTTGTCCCACAAATTAAGAATATTTGATTATTTCCTTAGACCTCTGCCTTTTAGAATAAAACTTCTTTTAAAAAAGTTAAGATTTGTAGAACATCAAATGGATGTAGCTGCTAGTTAGTAACTATTGTTTACATTCTCTCTATGAACTATTATTTTCATGTCATTTATTGGATCTTCTAGTATAAGTAATGTGGATCAAATAGTTTTCTGGACTTTATTTGCTTTGATAGTGGCTTATACTAAATGTCACTGGAGGAATTAAAAAAGTTATTATGATCAATATGCTAAACTGTTAATAACACTAAAGTCTTTTAAATGTTCCTGTGTATTTGGAATTCACATGGCAGAGCTCCACGGACCTTAGATCCATTCATGCTCCTTGTCTGCAGAGTGTGCACACTAACTGCTTGAGACAAACTTTGGCTTGTTTTGAAGCTGCCTCTGTTCCCAAATAAACATTTATACTGGCAGTTACCCCATTTGTTTACCAGCCGTTCACAGATTGGACTGCATTTGGAGAATTAATTGCCTTACATAAAGATACTGTTTATTCTTTGACAGCATGTTTCTGCATTGCCCCTCTAGATGGCATTTCTGAAAACAATTCCAGATGGAAACATGTCAGATATTTCTGTATTCCCCAATAGCTTTAAAAATAGATGTCTCTGCATGATTCCGAGGGATCTCTGTGTGCGCCTCTGAGTTGACCTGAGCTATAAACACTTTATAAATAAAGCAGCTGAAACAGTAGATACACTTTTATTTTTTCCCTGATTGTCTTCCCTTTTTAATTTATTTTTTTTTTTTCTTTTCAGAGACATTAAAATAAAGTAATGCTTATGTGGAATTAGCTGATTTTTAGGTAAGAATACCTTATGGGACTTCCTAGTGGGTTTTTTTTCATGTTTACAAGAAAGTTGTAATCAGAAGACTTGTGTGAATCAACCCGCAGTTGACAAACTGCAAATCTCAGTGTAATGTACCTGAAAATTTGACTCTGTGGTTTGAGGTAAAACATCCTCTTAGACACAGATGCATGACTTGTTCAAACCTGCAGGAGCCGAAGCATGGAAATAGAAGCTTTCTCATGGTGTGGAACAATGAAGAAATGCCATTACTGTAGCCTGCAGGCTACGGGAGATGAGGAGTCTTACTTCTATTCCTCTGCCATGCACTCTGTACTACTAGGTACAAAATACAAAAAGTCAGCCCTCGATGGTTTATGTCGTGGTTGGATTGAGCAAAATAATTTAGATGCATTTCCTACTCAGATTCCAAACATGCTGTAAAATCTCTGGCTTTCTCGAGCAAAGTGTTCATTTGTTCTAACAGCATCATATGTTAATGATTTCCTTAATTTTCTTGTTAAAAATAAGGTAATCTGAGACTCTGTTTTGACATCTACACTCATAGCTTGTTCCAGTAAGAAATTCATTTAGATGGATATCCCATTCCGTAACACCATAGACCCTGTGTTTTTATTCTTGAAATGGTAGATAACCTTTGGTTTTTTTTCCTAAATACTCAACAGAAGTGACTATTACTTATAAAAATGTTTCATATTTCTTAAATACCATAGTTCTAGAGAGCTTTTAATGGACAGTGTCATAAAATGTGAAATCTTTTCTCAGTGAAAGGTAACAGTCTAAATTACAATATTGCCCCATAAGGCAGTAAGCTGCTGGCAGTGCTCAGCTTGTCTACTGGAATAAAAGAAATCTGAAAGGGCATATGTTACAACATGAACCAAACTCGTCCTTCCTGTAGCAGCCATGTATTTAAGTTACAGATGCATGAATCTTCTTCTCTGACCCAAGTTGAGAAATACCATGTTAAAACTCAGTCAACTTTGGGCTTCAGTCAACTTTGAATTATGATACTTCATGAAAAAGTGATGTAAAATACAATCTGTATCTTTCAATGAAGCTGAATGGAAGAGAAGCAGATTATTGGAGGAGTATGAGAATGCTGGGATTGCTTTTATGGCTCTAGTTTTGCAGTCATAGAAGTCTTCTGACTTGCTTGAGGCTGAAGGACCCTTGGCAGACCAACTGAGGAAGTTGCGAGGGAGGGAAGTCATTCTTCCAATAAAGCTTTTTAGCATTAGGTACGTTTGACTGTATGAGAGCAAACTGTGATATAGGAAGAACTGAGCTATTCCCATTTAATTATTACCTCTAGAGACTGTTGGGAGTAGGAAGGACCAAGGATCTACATGTCAGATCTGGTCCATTTCTGAGATAAAGGCAACACACATTTCCTTAAGAAACAACAACAATAAGCAAATTGCTTTATAAAATAGCAAGAGCAGAAAGGAAGATGTTGGGTAGCACTGCTTTTTCTTATGAGATCTGCTTCCTGGGTGTCTTTGAATTTACCAGAGAGGAAGACAGTGCTAATTCTCAGTTATGAGTCATTTTGCTACTCTGCTGTGAGGGCTCGTTTACGCTAAATAAGCAGGCAATGGTTTTTGACACAGTCCTGTGACTTTTTCTCCTGACTACATTCTAATGTTTACAAAATACTTAAATTACATTCTCTAAATCCTTTCCTAAAGTGAAATATCTCTTATAATGACCAAATAACTTACAAAGGATGTCTGTGGGTTTTGATTTTGTTTAGATTTTGCTTGTTTTTCAGGGGATGGGGTGGATATTGGGATATTGTGGGGTTTTTTTTCCCAACAAGAGTTACTGCTGTCCTAACTATTCACAAGCTTTAATGAAAGTTTGGCATTTGAATCTTGAGCACTTTCCACTTTTTTTTTTTTTTTTTCCAAATGCAAAATTCCAGCATTGCAGAGAAGGTATAATTTTTTCTACTAAAGTTTGATATTTTTTGTCTGAAGGGTTACTTCATTTTGAATAAGAAGTGTTTGTTAGAAAACTTGTCATTTTTCACAGTCCCAGACATCACAAAGATTTAAGAGGTGATGTTAGTTTTGTAAACATCCACTGCCTTGTGTATACCTTGTTTTGCCCTGTGCCCTGCCATAAAAGAAAGATATATGCAGAGTAGTTCTAAAGGAAGAAATATTTTTTCCCTTATCTTTCCAAGCCTGTAAAAGTAACCCCAGAGAAATTTTAAAGAAGATTATAGTATGTCCCACTGCAGACTTCAAATGCAGTTAACAGATGGTGTGCTATCTGTTACAGTGGAAGTGGCTGTACGTGCTATACCATCTGAGCTTCCCACAAGAGGATCACTTTCATAGACAGAGTAGGTAGTAAAGGCTAGCTCTGTGAATATACTCAGAGAGCTGGAATAACTTAATAGAGGTGTCAGAGAAAGAAGCAAAAACACCTGGTGTTTTTTTCACCATGACAAATATTAAGAGATTAAGAGGCAAAAGTGAAAACACCATTAATAGGCTTCCACTGAGTCCTCAGTATTTCCTGACCAAAGCTGAAGATGATTTTTTTCTTTCAGTACTCAAAGCAGAAAATGGAGGGTGATAGATCCTCTTTGCCACTAACTACTAACGATGGTGATTTCAAAGTTATTATTCATCAGATATTCACTTCAAGGCAGAAAGAAGAGATGAGGGAGTAGTGCATACTAAATAACACTTTTTGAGTAAGTTACTGCTTAGTATCCAGGGAGTTTCATTTAAGAATTTCAGTTTTGCTCAATGGGATTCACCCCACAGCCTGAGCAATAAGCTGCCAGGATGATGAAATGGATTTTAGGATCACAAGAAAAAAGGAAGTAAGGAAATCTAAAATAATGAAATAAAGTGGATCTTTACTAGGCATGGAATTCTATTCTCAGGCTGTTCTAAGAAGGATTTAAGGGTTAACTGGAGCTAGCTATCACTTTGTTGCATACCAGAACAGTCAGAAGGACGGTTCCTGCTTTCTTGTCAATACAACTTGAAATTTCAGCTATCTTTTATATGCTTGGTTGTTTATCAGTGTTGTGAAAATACTCCCTCATCCTCCTGCTCCAGGGCCCCCTCCCCCGAGCCAGCATTCCTGATATGCTCTTTATAGCCCAAATGCTTCAATGAATCCCAAGTAATCTGAAACCAGCCAAAAAACTTACGTTCGTTGCAGGGGGATTTGGATCAGGCCCAGCAACAAGAACATTGCAAATTAGGAATGATGTGGAAAAGTGGGTGTCAGGGCAGAAATATGTGCGTGGGCGTTTGTGTAAAACCTGTACACAATATGCTTGTGCTGTGTTTTTCCAACTATTAATTCTTTTTAGCTGTTTATTTTAAAAGAGTGCAACTAGAACCTTTAATATGAATTTTATTCCTTTTTTTCATTAAAAAGTAAACAGGGAGAATCTGTATGAAGATATTTTTCTCTTATTCAGCAAAAGCAGGCAGAATTTGAAGGCGGGGAAGGATTTGATTGAAGTACTTTTGAGAGACCCAGAGGAATATAATTTTCCTTTTGAGATTAAAACTAAAGTGCAGAACTGAGCTGCACTGTTTGAAAAGGATTCATACGGAATTGCTCAGTGCATGCCATATGTAATTAGTGCACACTGGCCGAGTGATTATTTACACAATAAATCAAGATTTGGCCAAACAAATATGTCTTCATGTCGCCAATATATTTTGCTGGCTGCGTTTTTCCGGCTTCATCCTAAACTCCCCCTCCCCTGTACCTCCTGTTTTCTTTTTTTTTTTTTTCTGCAAGGACTTCCAAATGCCTCTCTGTGTGCTGACAGCACCAGGCATTCATTACTGGCAGACTCACTATCGAGACAATAAGACTATGCAGAGCAGGATGGCATTGTCACTATCTTCTTCAGAGTCTGCCTTCAATATGGGAAAAGTTCTCTAAAGCAGCTTCTATCCCTCACGTTGTTGTGACCTTTTGTTTTTGTGCAACTGGAGCTTCATTAGTTTGTTGCCACATGCACAATTTCCAACGACTGCTTTGAAGACATGTTAATTATAGTAATAATTTCCAACTCATTTACTAGTCATTGCCTATTTTCTTGCAGGGCAAAAGTGGAAATAAGATCTTGCCCAAACCACTCCTCATTGAGCAGTAATGCCTTAAGTCAAATCTCAATCTGAAAATCTTTTTCTCCAGTAAATTTTGCCAGGAGCCGTCGTTTTTTCAAGGTCTGTGCAAGTAACTGCATAATGCAAACACTAATACTCTAGATCATTTCACACATTAGTAATAGGGAAAGCATTTAGGCAGCAGAGGAAGAAAAAAAAAATCTATTCGATAGAACACTTCATTTACTGAAAGCTAAATAAGCTGTTACTCTGTGCAAGTTTGCAGTTACAGTGCTTTTCCTCTAAGCTTGTGAACAAGCCTTTGGGCTGCACTGCCTATTTGATCATCATATCCATCAGTAGCTTCACTGTAGAAACTCCAACAAGAACTCCCTGTTTTGGGTCTTGACTCTTCAAGGAACTGAGTACCACCTGGAAGGTGTTTTATGTCCACAGTTTCTGGCAAAGGCATTTCCAACTGACCTAGGCCTTTGGCCAGGATTTGTCAAGTGAAATATAGGTATCTTTTCAAAAGGAGCCAAAGATAGTTATGTGTGAACATAATTGGTAAATGCACGCTGCTGTGTATTTGCACATGCAAATTTGCTAATGTAAATAGACACTTCCATGCTTATTCATTATTTTACGAACTCAGTCTTGATATCTGCTTTAATTTAGTCTTCAGCATTATTAGTTTTTCTGACTGCATAATGTATTTTTAATAGATACAACCAGAAGGTCTGAATCCTGGTTCAGTTTTCATGTTACATTGCATGGAGCATGCTCATTGAAGCTTGTTTTGAACCCTACTCAGTTGTGCAATGTGCAAAGGAGAGATCCCGTTTTGCCAGCTGATCTATGGGAAAGAAAAGTAAGCAAACATCATCAGCTGTTCCCTCCTGCTCTCATACGTGACTGCCAATGAGAAGTCTAACTATATATTTCCTGTGGCCACCCTTTTTTGCAGATGATTGGTATCTCAAGCTGCAGAACAGCTGACCTTCAGTGTTAGCTGCTGGTGTGCAGTGATTTACTTGAGAAGCTGAGTGCAGTAGTGTAGTGTACCAGCTATTGAGTCATTTTGCTCGTATTTCATGTTCTCTTTGTTTCCTGCACTTGTTGGAATGGGAAGTCATGTTGATGACACGGTACTTAGTCAGTCATACGGTGATATTTAAAGCTTTATGGCCAAAGGTGACCGCACTGGGAGTGATTCAAATAGTGGCAAGCCTTTTGGTGGGAGCTGGGGAGATTCCTCCTTCAGCTAAAATGATGCTACAGTGCTTTTGTGTCAGGCACTTGGGTAATTTCAGTTTGAGCAATGTCATCATGTTTAATAAGCACAACTACTCTGAACATTGGTGGAGGGAGAGGAGCCACAGCTTTGGATTGAGCAGGAGCCCAATGCAGCCATGACTCTGATGCTGTGCAGGCCCTGTACTTAGTTGAATACAACATTTATTTGGGCACTCTCTCAAACGAAAAGGAAATGCTTGGTGAGGCAGATTGTATATTACACTTTTCAGTGACAGCTCATTTGTCACAGACAGAGTAACTGAGCAAGTGGCACAGCTTTCTTTAGAAACAGAGGTTATTTTAGTAATTTAAAACTATTTTTTTCCCACTAATGCACAAGTGAATCCCCAACATTTTAAAGTCTAATTACTTGCCTGAATATTTTTTTAATTAAATTACACCTCGCATTAAGTAAAGGGAATCTCTGACATGTCTTAGTTCAGCTGTGCCAGAAGTTTTTCAAATACTGTAATCTTTTTTGAGATTTAGAAGTTTCTGCTTTTTGATCAGGAGGAAGGGCTGCAGAAGGCTTTAGTAACAGTTACTGAAAGTCAGCTTTGGTTTTTATCTAGAATTTTAGAAGAGGTTTATAACCATTTGTTGTTTTTATTCGAATGATGGGTTAGAGTTATTGTTTGTGAGCATAGAGATGAATGTACCTGAAAGACAAGGTTTAAAAGGATAGTAGCTTGTCTCAAGTAAAAATTACTGTGAATTTTCTGATTTTATAAAGCCCTTAAGTTTTTATAAAATTGTTAATTGTATTGTAGCCAATTTCTTGTTATTTCAACTTTGATTTTATGTTTGGTTTCTTTCTCTGTGGCTATCTGTTCATTCTTGGAACCTGAAAGCTGGGAGAGAATCCAGATCTTCCTTTCTCATATCTTTAAAAGTGAGTTCACATTAGCACAGAGCAAGCAATGACACAGCTGGACTGCAGTGGATGCAGAGTGAAGATTGCTTTTGGTGAACTGCAGATCAGAGCTGCCCAGACCCAACTTCTGTGGATGATACTGGTGTCATTTGGTCAGGCACAGAACACTGCGCAAAGTGACACATCTACAATTGTGGGCAGATCAGTGCAGAGGTGATGGAGATGTTTTTTTGAAAAGTGAAAGGAAAACATTAGCGAGAGTGGGAGAGAAGGCTGTGTTTGTGCACAGGTGGCCCAACGCCCACAATCTCCGTGACTATAGGACTGTACAGGAGCACGAGCATAAATGCACCAGCTAGTTTCTGTCAGACACAGACCAGGTCTAAAAACCTCTTCTTTCAAATTTTAGTCTCATATATATTGAAGGGGGAAGAAAGGGAAGACTGCGCTTTATCTAGCATAACTCAATGACAGTGTTATTTGAGGATCTGATTAAATGTGTGTATATGAAAACACCCCGATTTTGTCATTATCAGGAAATAGTTTTCAGTGTTTTCTTTTATTGTAATTCTCACATGTTAAAACACATTGTAAGTGTGTAGTCATATGGATTCCCAAGGCGGTATCCTGCCAATTGCTTTTAAGTATTGTCCCTTGGGAAACCCATATGGGGAGCTTGTTGCCTGATTTCTCTAAAGAGAAGAAATGCAGGCACGGACAGAATATATTAAATGGACTTTCTTTTTTCTCTGTAAAAAAGATGAGTGCTTTACTTTACCTCCATATAGAGTATTTCTTTGCTGTCTTGGAAAACAATGGTCTGTGTAGATTATAAAAAATACTAGTTCCCACATAAGACATAAGTTCCCACCTGTAGTAAAATTCTGGCACAGCTGTGCCAAGCTGTGCAATTAGACAAGGGATAGATTTTGGTTTGCTACATAGCTAAAAAAAGAAACCAGGTGAAACAACAGAATCCTGACATTTGAGTAGGAGTAATAAATCAAACTGGTGGGTGGGGGAAAGGAATGTTCCTGTCTTCAGAAAGAAGCCTGCTTTTTTTTTCCATGCGAAAGTGAAATGTATTTACAAAGAGTGGCTCATTGACACCCCGTATCATTACATTTTAAAGACTAAATTAAAAGAATCTAAAAACAGCCTGTTAGATAATCTCAGTAGTTTATCAGCATCATAAATATAAAATTGATTAGAAGGAGTTTAGAAATATTTAAAACAGTAATAAAATTTTTTCTGTACTGTGCCAGTAATCTCTACACTTGTATTACTGCTACAGCTATCCTTTAGTATCTGTATTTGTCAATAAGAGCTTTCATTGAAAATTTAATTGATCAATAGTCTCAAAAGTAATTGTTAACTGGGAGATATCCCTAGGTCAACATTAATTTCACCAATGTTTTTTCTGGCATGACAAGAAGCACCGTCAGTGCAGTGAGATCTTGTCTGTGAAGGAAACTTGCACAGGTTGGATTGAGGAGTGAGGAGCGAAAAACTGAAGTAATTTTGAAGTGGATAGCATAGCACAAGCTTTTAATAGTGGCTAATAAGGAAATTTGTATTGCATAACACAAATTACTTTTTGCTGTGAGAAGATTTTGTTAATCAGGTTTCTATTTGTGTCCCACCCTACTGTTTACCTGTGAGGTCTTTGTTCATTTCTCTATTATTGGGCTAAGAATTACTCCTGTAAACTGTAATGATTCTTCAATTTGTCCTTGGGAAAGTGATTCTCTCATCACCAGAGGAAAAGGGAGTTACAAGCATTTTTTTTTTTCCTGAACAGATGAATTCTCTGTTGGGCCTATGTAGCACATACAGATAATACCTCCTGCTGTTTTCTTCTCATGATTCCCTCCTCTTATGCACTAGAAGCTCCAGTTAGGGGTGGATGCTTTTCATCATGTGTGATTTTAAAATTTTAGATTCTTAGTTTGAATATCAAAAACAAAAGTTATATGTCTATAGGAGTGAATAAAAAGTTGTTTTTCTAAAGACAATAATGGAAAAAATAATATAAGAACAATAAAAAAACATTCTGATGCACAGCAGAATATTTGAACTTGGATGTGATCTTCCTTGAAATTGTTTTGTTATTGAAGTTATTGAAGAAAATTATTGAAGGAGGTGATTAATTTCTGTCCAATGTGTTGTGAGTTTACCAACCCCTTGTGTAATTTTGGTGCTCTTACCCACAGGTGAATTATCCAAGTGACAGAGCATTCTTCATTTCCACATGGAATTTGCATTGTTTTTATGTATGAATAATGAAGTGTCTTATTTTATGCTATGCAAAAATGCCTGTGAAATTCATTTGCTGCTGTTAATTTGTTGGATGCACCTGAGTACTCCTGTGGTAGCTGCTGCTTCACAGGAGGATTTTCAGCTCGCTGCTTCTCTCATGAAAGAATTGTTGCTGTTGACTGTATGATGGAAGATAGCAGAGCTGGAAATATAGGTCCTACCCTGCCTGGAAAGATCTGTCCCTTTCAATTCTGACATTGCAATGACTGAAATGAATAATGATAATATTAAGTCATGGTTATTTTTGCTCAGAGATGAATGCATTTAAGACTTTGGTGTGTAGATGGACTATATATATGTTAAAAAACCAACACAAACACTTGGTGAAGAGTCAAGTGACAAATGGGTTTGAAGTTACTTGACAGTTTAGCTCCATGCCACTAGCTAGAATTGTAGTCTGGTGTTATATCCACCTGATGCTCTATATGACTCCTGAAATTAAAATTTAGGCTACTTCCCTCCATGTTTCAGCAGTGTGTGCACTGCAGTTCATAGACTGATGACGATATATAATGTGATATTTTAAAATTAATTTTAATGAGGTATGTGAGTCTTTAATTAATTACAATACTTGCTATCATTACAGAAATTATAGGAAAAGGGAATGATGCAGAAAGGGAAAAGGCCTGTTTTGCTGGAGGCTACCTATCTGGTCTCCCAGAAATAAAATGTGAGTATTAGCAATGTTTACTGTATAGTCTTCACTGACAAGTAACAGATGAGATGCTATAGTGCTGCAGCTTTAGTGAAAGCTGTTACAATAGCACTCCTTGTTTGACACTAAGAAGTGTAGATCCTCTGAGTTAGACTGCTTAGTCAGATTTTCACCTAGGAGAAGACCAGGGAAATCTGTTCACAGGACGTCCCAAACCTCTCCTGGGTCCTGGTCTGAAACTGGTCTAGGTCTGGTAGGGACCTTGAAATTCATTACTGTGCACAAAAAGCCATAACAAAAGGTGGTGACTGATGTCTTCTGTTCCATAAAAAGAACTTCCTCTGAGCACTTTAAAGAACCTCATTGTACTGTACCTTCTTCAAAGTCTATTAAAAGATCACTGTAATTTGGTAATCCATAAGTTAACTTAATGTACAGGTGAAAATAATTGGCATTAAAGGTGACTAATGCTTTATAATAGTCTATCTTCACTTGCTTACAATGTTGTCAAAGTTTAGTAATTTCAGTTAATATTTTCTATGTGGGATATCTGCCTCAGTCTGAATTGTTATAGAAAATGTCCTGGGAGAATGGTACAACCATTGCTAAGAACACATGAGGAGGGGTTAGTGTTACTTAGGTTTAAAGATATGCAGCTAATGATTGAAAAATTCTAGCAACTTCATGTTTTTAGGACATGAAGGGCAGTCAGAATTTTGTGGTCATTAATGTATTTTGTCATTCTGGTGAGAAAGCTATTGAGTTATGTTCAAATTATAAGTCTCCAAACATCTAATTTATGTAGATACCCTATTGATATTGATAGAATTTGGCAGCTTCATCATCTGAAGGATCCATTCACATTAAGTGTGTTCAGGCCACATATTTCTCCAGTCTCCTAACTGAACTGTGGATGTGGCTCATGGCTATAATTTGTATTTTAATGCAGGGTTTTAAGGGGCAATTGGGTTTTCCACTCATTTTTTCTTCTTCCCTAGTTGCTCAGATTCAGTGTAATGCAAGTCACAAAAGTAAAAGCAGAGATTTTGCTCTGACTGGAAAAGTGTTGTGCTCCAGTTAAAGACCAATACAGTAGTACCAATTGTATGGCAGATTCTTCATTGTTGTGTCCTAACTTGACTGAGCATATTTATTAACATAGTTGCTGCATATGAAGCTGAATTCCAGCCTGGATAACACTTGTTTACTGCTGAAATTTACATATAAAACCCACGTGTGCATATAGGTTTTCCACATAGTTATTTGCATGCACAAATATGTGTTGCTTACTGTTATTTTGACTCATTGCAGCCCTTGAACAACCATGTTAAAAGGACATGGCTGAAGTTTGTGGTAATTGTACCACCTGGAAGTCTGAATTCATAGGTAAGAGCATGTCTGGAATGCTGAAGGATAAATATCTCTGAGGTTTAAATAGTTTATATAAAGCAGTCTGGCAGTACTACATACTTTCTACCTCAAGTCTTTTCCCAGTCCCATCAAAGACTGAGAACTGGGAACATGTCTACTACTGACTTCTGTGCATTTTTGAACCCACAATGCAGTTTTCATTTTAACTGAAGGACGAACAGCAGAAAGGTTCATAACGAGGTACCTTTTTCTTGGTGTGCACATGAGGATAAAGGACAAATAGAAAGGTGCAGATATTCTAAAGACACAAATTAATTATCCTACTTTCTGTAACTGCTCTTCAGAGTGCTGTTCAGCAAGCTTCATGTAACAGTGGTCCTCTTCACAATGTTGGCTCCATCCTGGCAGCAGACTTTTTTCTCCTTTAAAAAAAGTTTTTAATGCAGATTCTAAATTTCAGCTGAATACACAACTCTAAAAAAAAAAAGGAAAAAACCCCTTTTGTTTTCTTTTTTAATGGCCAGCCATTAGTGATTCTGGAAATAGAATGCATTTCAAAAGTAGTTTAAGAGCTGCTTTCATCAATCTTTATAATTTATTAGTTGACTCGGATGACAGATCTGAGCTACTTTATAGCTGGAGGTGTGGCTGATGGCTTGTGTGCCCTTCTTGACCTTGTCAAGGGCAAACATAGTTTAAAGTTGTTTATAAACTATAAATTTGATGGTAAAGAATGATGTGAAAATAAATCCAGTATACTTCTTAAATTACTAAAAGTACATTGTGTAAACAAGATACTGCAATGGGGAAGTCTCTGAAGAGCATGATTCTACTCCTCAGACGATTTTGAATGGACACGTAGTACAAGCTGATTGTTAAAAAAAGATTTCTGTCATTACACTTGGTGAGAATGGCAATAATTTTGTTGGCATTAGCTGCATGTAGCAATGAAACCACTATGAGATGTTGATGTTTACAGTTTTATACAAATGAGGTAAAGCCAAGTTTTATTAATATTTCAAGAAAACCATTCACAATGATTGGAAGAGACTGCTCTGTGCCACAGCATGTGGATGAATCTGCTAGTTTATTCAATTAATGTTTCACAAGAGTACACAAATTACTGTGAAGATATTAGAAAGTTTTGATTCTAGAGAGCTTAACCTGATTGCAAAATGATATAAAACTACAATTTTGGCACTCTAAAGCTACCATGATGAAGCGGTGAAAAAATTTACATAGGTGGTGGTGTGATAAAAGAGAGAACCTGCTCACATCAGTTTTGTAAGCTCACTGTTCATCTGAATAGAATAGGGAATTTATTTCTCCACTTCCTGCATGAGGTTTTAAGTCCTTCCTTTTTCTATGACTTTCTACGATGGGATTTGAATAGTACATTATAATCCTATTTAATTTCTCCCCTCTCCACCCCATTGCCAGTTCAGCCATTAGGTTTTACTAGATGTAGAGGGAAAAAAACCCATAAAATTCTGGCACTGTGTAAACTAAGTGCAATTCAATGTTCCACTATTTTAATTGCAAAGGTAGGACTAAATGGCAAAGACTTGTACATAGGTCCTAGTTCACAGATTAAATTCCTTTGCTTATTTAGATTACTGTTCTGGTACACAGATCTTTAATTACGAAATTAGGATGGGAGTCTGTCTTTCCTCAGAGATATGAAGAGCTTGGATCTAGACTACAAACTGAGTCCTAATGCTATTATTGTTTTACACGTCCCCATATACCTTTTACTAATTTATGGAATATTTAGACAGGAATAATTTAATTTCATTATTCCCAATGAATGGTGTCCATACTGCTCTGAATAAGTTTAAAAAGTATAGCTAAAAGACAAAAATTAAATTTAATCGATTTCAGGGATTCTTTTTAAAAGTGTATCAGACATCTCTCTGTGATGCAGTTCTAGACTTTCTTTCCTCTAGCATGTAGAGGTAAAAGCCCTAATCAAGGTTTGTTCTACTTCTGCTCTGTAAATATGAGATTTAAGAGGATCCTGTGAGAACTGATCTGAACCTGCACAGAAGTTTTTTTCAAAAGTGAAGAGCAGGATCACGTCTAATTCCACATAAGCAATGCTTTTTGTGCCATGTTTTCAATGAAAGTGTAAAAAGTGTAAAACAACAGTGCTGACATGAAAATGAAAGCTAACTAGACACTGAATGTGTTTCATCATGCATAGGGACTTCACTGGAACTCCTTTAAGCCAGCCACACAAACAGGTCCTCATTTCCTGGTGGAGGTGTTGAGAGATGAGGAATCATCAAGAAACAGGTAAAAAACTTCCCTATTGTGGAGATTAGTTTTATTTAGGTCTTACTGTCTTTGCTTACGGGCATGTCAGATTCCAGATTGTCTACATTAAGGCAATAATAACAATTAGGAAGACAAAGGAGAGCAATATGTGGATTCTGTCATTGGAATTTAGTGCAATTCCACACAAGGGGAGTGAAAGGATTGACAAGAGATGGAGGAAATATATGGAATGTTGTAAAGAAAGAGGTCACACAGTGGTAATTCCTTAGTAAGAAGATTGGAAAAAGATTCTGGTTCCCTGGTCTTAATTTTAAAATTAACATTTTAGCATGAAACTTCATGCTCCAGGACTTAGCTGGCTGCTATGCATAGTTTGAAATCAAGCTGCTTCTATTATTAGTATGCTCTTTACTTATCTAGCGTATGTGGCAGTTTGGTGTTTAGTTTAGGTGTTTAGTTCAATTTATGAGCTAAAAATTAGGGTAGAGAAATTCAGATAGGCCCATGCCAAAAACCACACTTCAGACCAAATTTAAATGTAAAGAAAAGCTTTCTCACTGTCTCAACTTAGCATTCTGAGCCACTTTCAGCCAAACCAGAACTATGTGATCAAGCACTATCAAGCAGCCTTTTGTAGTATGTGATGAGCTTCAGAGTATGAATCCACAGCAGAATTTTGCAGTTCGGTAATTTTTTGAAGCCAAGTTACGATTTTGCTTTTCATTCCAAGTAGTATAAAAGAAGTCCATTGCCTGTTGCAGATGCTACTTCCTATTCATTGTGAACAAGGACAATGGAATCTCTCCCTGATTGAGCAGCAGCATCTTTGTAGGTATCTGACAGATACTAACTTTACCAAGTAAACTTATTTCATCAAGCTGATAGGTAGTGCACTTCTGAACTTTAAGGGACCAAGAGTCAATATTAGAAGTGGAAAACCCACAAGAGGATATAATTGATATCCTTATAGCTTAACAAATCCAAAACATATTTTTGCAAATACATATTCCAAGAACCACCCACACAGACACTAATCTGAGCAGACTAAGCAGCATTAAATGGTAATGCTTTTTCCTTTAGTATTTTTTGATGGTTAGCAGAGTTGCCAAGCTATTAAAGAACAACTCTTTTATATCCACTCCAGAATTGCCAAATATTTCTATGAATCGATGAGTGGATGATAATTTTTGCTCTAAGGAAATGCTGCAAATCTTCCTAGATAGCTCTTGATGTAGTTTTCCCTTATTGCAGTCCTATTTAATAGTTACATACCTAAATGTTTTTTGGTTTTGGTCGTAAGAGGAATACATATCCAAAGTACTATGCATGTGTTATCAAGATATGCAGGATCTGTTCTTCATTTCCATGTAACTGTGGTAAAATAATGCAGCTATTAGGAAGGAAAGTAGTAACATAACCTGATAAACTTAAAAGTACCTTGCAGACTGTATATATGCACTTCTCAGATAGGTGGGCTAATTTTGCAGACAATGTACCTGCAGCATAGCTTTTAAGGGGCTTGACTGAGATGAAACAAAAACCTGCAGTTGAGTCAATGCTATTCTAAATTGTAACTGCTCTAACTGTAATTAACCTTGGTGTCTTCTAGCTAAGATGTGTTTAACATAGTCTGCAGTGGTCTGTGGAGCAGATTTTTTTATTACTGTGGAGCAATATGTCTGGTATAGAATTCCATGAGGAATTTTAACAGCCTCTGGCACACTGGTTTTTCAATAATGTTTCTGTCAGGTTGAGAAGGTGGGCCCCATCTTGGCAGGCATAGAGAAAGAGATTGGACAAACTCCAGCATGGGTTCTTTGTTTTGCTTTGTTGCTTTTCAATTAAAAAAATAAACAGACATGATGCATAGACATTTTCCTGAAGATGAACACATTGAATTGTTTGAGACTTTTCAAATTTCTAGTTGTCTGGCAATAGTAGAACTGATACACTGGCACTGTATCCTCCAAGAAAATAGTTAATATTCCCATTGAAGATAATTAGACTATGTATCACCATTTGCAAGGGTAAGCAAATAGAAAATTGGTTATTTTCTCTAAACATGGTATTTTTTATTGGAAGCTTAGAAAACTGTGGTGACTACAGTGGATTAGACTTAAATTCTTACTGAAAGCCTGAGAGTACTTTGCACAGCACATTTCCTATTAAATAATGGCTTGTTCCATGTATATTCAGAGCAACAGACTCATGTTCAGTGGGCTGTGGGTGGAGCTGGAGATTTCTCTCAACCTGTATTTCCAAATAGTGATGAATTCAAAGATAAGAGTAAAATGTGCTGTTGATTCTGTCCTGGTATTCTTTACCAGTCATAAATGTAAATTGTGCATAGGCTACTTAGTACCTAAGAAAGCTTCTAGAGCAAATACAACCTCAGTCTTTACTCCATTAGCCTTACTCCATAAATTCATTCAAATACACTCTATTTATGTTGGTTTATAACTTCTACTCTATTCTAACCATATAGCTACTTGCAAATTCTCCTTGTATTTTGAACCTATGTGGTGCTTACTCCTTATTAGATAATAAGAAGGCTGAATTCCACACAATTCTGGTAAAAAAAATAAATAAAATAGAAGTCTTGGAATAACAAGTGCAATCACCTTGATATCTTTAAGAATTTCAAGTAGAAGTGACTCAGAAAGGGGTAAACAAAAATTACCTAGCCAGATTAATACTTCTGAGATCCCCTTACATGTTTGAATCATTTTGAATAATGCTTTAATGATTTTAAGTATCAGTCTTTTTAAGTTGTTATTGGCATTCACATTATTTACATTCACCTTGGTGTTTAAAAGTCTAGATGTGGCACTTGGGGATATGGCTTAGTGCTGGACTTGGTAGAGTTAATGATTGGACTCAATGATCTTGAAGGTCTTTTCCAGCCTAAGTAATTCTGTGATTATAATAAGCTACACATCTTGCAGATGAACCACAGGTAGCTATTGTGTGTACTGTGTTCCTGTCTTGAATTCTTGTGGCTTTTCTGACATATCAAATACTTCGCTGATTTGTGCAAATGAGGTATAGCTGTTGCCACTGTCCACCACTGGATCCCATAGTATCTGTTTCTCCAGAAGCCCAAGGGCTTCTGTCTCTTGTGCTAAAGATAAGGCATCAGCAATGAGTCCATAGATTCCCCAAGGAATCTATGTTCAGCCTGGATTTCACCCCAGATTTTTCAGGCATAGCTTACTCAGTGCTGCTCCAGAGCTAATTTTCCCCCACCACAGGGGATACTAACTTTATATGTATCTCAGTTTTTGTGAGGACTCATACAGCATATTCCCAGTCTCTAGAAATGTATTCATCATCTCATGCTGTTGCATACAATTATCCCAGCTTGTAATAGGATCAGAGGATAATTCAGGCTGGAAGGAACTTCAGAAGCTCTCCACTCCAATTATGTGCTCTAACCAGGGTCAGACCAGGATGCTCAGGGCTGTGCCCAGTCGTGTCTTGATAACCTCCAAGGACAGATGTGGTGCAGCCTCTCTCAGCAACTGGTCTGCTGCCTGACTGCTTTTGGGGGGTTAACATTTTTCCTTATATCCAGCCTGTCACTCACTTATTTCAGTTTATGCCTGTCTTCTCAGTAACCTCTCCACACTGCTGGGAGGCTGCTGTTGATGTCTCTGTGAAAGCCACCTCTTCTCCAGGCTCAATTCCTTCAGCCCCTCCTCACACAGTAAGTGCTCCATCCATTGCTGTGGGCTCCACTGAGCTTGCTTCTGGTTATCGGTATCATTCTTCTACTGGGAGCCCCACAATTGGGCACAGTGATGTGTTTTAATGACGCTTATTAATTGCTCCTCCCTTTGCTTATCTGCCAGAGCAATTTCAACCATCCTCCCATCTGTCCCACTGACAGTTACCAAAGCAGCATTGACCAGAACCAGAATGGTCAGATGTACAGAGCCAAACACAATCTATTTTTATGATAGGTAAAAACTGGTGACTCCAATTTTCCACACGAAGTGTTAGGAGTCCTACAGTGGTACAAATTCCAAGAGTTCTTTGATGTGAATGAGGTCTGTCCAAACATTCCAGCAAAACCATTTTTTGGGGGCATTGCTATACTGGATATTAAAAAATGTGCTGATTCTGCTTATTTTGCAGAGGAGAAATTTTTCCACTGAACTTTCACGTTAAAATTGTTTTCCCTTAAAAATAGAGAGGTAGAAGAGGATTAAAATATTCACTGCAAGCAGACCTCTGACACTTTTTGACCTCTAACCATAATACAAAGGAAAAATGTTAGTTTAAAATAAAAATGCCTGGAATATTATCATAAAAATTACACTAAGTCCGTCAGGTCTTTTAAAAATATGGCAAAATAGCTGAGGTCAATGAAAATTACTTGTTACCATATGTGAAATATTTCTATAACAATCCTAATATGTATGTCTGTGTATTACCATTGTTTCAGTCTCATTATATTGGAAAAATCTACTTTTCGTTCTGATTACGGGTATTTACACATGCATGCTGAAACAGAATAGACCTCCTTTGGGTGCTGTGAGACAGGGTGTCTTGACAGCTTCAAAATAAGCCTGGTATGTGAATTAAATTATGGAAGATTCCTGTGGTCCAGAGGCCATACAAGTAACTGAAAAGCCGTGCTGAAACTGGAATTACAGTGTAGGAAGGTGACATTTAAATGAAATTGAGTTATATCAGAAGTAAAAATAAAAGAGCTGAAAGGGTGGTGGGATCTTGAAGAATAGCTTGTTAATTCCGAGCTAGGTGTTGCATTACTAAAGACTTAGTTTTACAAATAAACCAGAGCTGGATGCTAAAGACAACACAGACTGTACAGAGAAGTCGAAGCACTTATTTCTAATAGTAGTCAGTAGTCCTGTTAATCTGATGTAATTGGTGAATGTCTCCCAAAATCCTGAAACTGAATTCAAACCTATAGGGGTTTCTAAAAACACCCAAGCAAAACCTCACCCCCACTCCTAACGTCCCCCCTAGAACAGGGGGGAAAAAAAGTGGTTTCTTTTCAGTTAACTGCTTTTTGAGACTTTGGAAGACATGGTTACTCTTTTATCTGGGGCCATAGCCCCTTCCTTAATTCCCATATAGTCTCCTAATTGCATTCAGATAAAATAAAAGCATTTGAGGTACATTAAAAAAAAATCAATAATTTAAAGCAACAACAGAGTACCAGTTTTCTGTTACTATTATTAACTTACAGTAAGCATTCAGCAAAATTTTTTCACATGCATCGTTGAAAAATACTAGCGGTCTTTGGTCTCATACTATGATGAGCCTTGGAGCTTCACAGAGTTGTAGGTACTGCTGTCCTTCAGTCGTCATTTCTTTGTGGAAATTACTTTATGTCCAGGGGCTATATCTTCCTGGTTTGTGTTTGAAAGTGGTAGTATTCTGAAGATAATTTCATGGCTTGATAGGATTAAATCACCGATACTCTTTTGGTAAACATTCTTTCCTATTTTGGTAAATAATTTTTTTAATTTAGGGTGCAATAAAAAAATTATGCATAGCAGAAAAGGCAAAGGCAGAGGCAAAACTACAAATATATTTTAAAATGCTAGATATATATTCCGTATTTCCTATGGCAAGTGAGTCAAACCATTTAGGAAAAAACCTTTGGGCATTCTTTGGTACATTTTGAATATTTAAGTACTAATTTGTTGTCTACATTTTGATTGGAACACCCATTTTATGGTTCATATTCAATATGTCTTCAATTAACTATTCAATAGCGATATTTGTATACACTGTAAGTAATATACTTACTAATTGTCAATGATATTTGTATGGTTTTATGGCCTATGTTAAATAAATTAAAATCTGTCACATTTCTGTGTAACAAATACAAGGATAATACTGTGTTGTTGAGATTAAATTAAGTTGTTAGGCTTCCTGAAAATGAAACATCCCAGACAATGAAAGTTCCAAAGGGAATAAATTAATGCTTTATTCTTTGTATTAAAAAAAAAAAAATAAAAAAAATGCAGGCAGTAGCAAAAAGAAAAATGTTTACTGGATTTGAAAAGGATTTAATATTGACAGCCTTGGCAGGCTTTTCAGTGGGACAATGAAAAGCTTCCCACAGGACCATAAAATAATCCTGGGAAACCCTTTTCAATTTCAAAAGGGTCTGTCATCCTACTGCGTGCTTCGTATCTCTCTTCAGTCTTCATGGGGCACCATCAGATGAAATTGTTGAAAAGACTCTGCTGCAGGCTGGCCTCAGGAACACTTCTTAATGTCATGTGCCAGAATTTAAGGACAGTGTAAATACAGAATTCCTTCCCTCCATCATTGTGATCACAGGCCCATGAGTCACTCAAATATCCCCACAAAATGCCCTGCATGCCAGGCAAAGCTTTTGAAACCTCCAGTCTATTTGCTCTCTGCTTACATCTTCCACTGAAAATGAACCCGTATCTCTGGATACCATTTACAGCCCAGTGCAGTGGACACAAGGCTCATATTAGTGGTTCAAAGCCTTTGGAAAATACATCACAAAATACATAGGACGTTGTTATTTTCTAGAGTTACGAAATATTCTTGCATTATCCTCTTGTTCCATGGACTTTTCCAAGTACAAAAGTAAGTTTTGTAGCTGAGTGAGTAGAAACTCTAATTTGGAAGGTCTGGAAATTACTCTTGTATTTATTAATAAAATAAAATTATTCAGATACACTAAGAAAATCTGAGGATGAGCTGTATTAATTAAAAATAATTTTAAGTGTGTGAAACTCAGAATTATTCCCAGGCCCACTTTTACTGTAGGTATGTACATTGGATAGAAGTAACTTCATAAAATTTTATATACCTGTAAAGCCAGATCACTTTCTTACATTGCTTTACTAGGTAAGGTCTGTGATGCAAAGCCTGGAGAAGGAGGAGCTTTCTGTAGTTACCTTTTTGTGAACCTTGGGGAGCCTGCAACTCTGTTAAGAGATCCCAATTGACAGAAACTCTTTATGGAGGATAAAGCTTGTCTTCATTTACTGGTGAATAAGCAGAAATGACAGTATGGGTCAGACCCTGTTGAATTTTGAGATGTAACAGCTTGGAATTTTAGTCAGATGCTGTTAAAATTTAAGTTGGCAGATAAAATGCAGTTGCTGCTGAGTAATGTAAGAGCAAAGGAAGAGTCTTAAACATCCTTAGTTTCTCTGATTTCACCCCATTCTCCCCCCCTGCCCCATTAGTCTTTTTTTCTCTGCCCAAAGAACTCTGCAAGAGTCTGGAGTTTGCCTGTTTACCCAGGAACCCAGCATTACCTGTAGTTTATCAAGCTTTATGGGCGGGGCTTTCCACTTCTGTGATCTAATTTTTTTGGGTAAAAAAATCCCTAATTAACAAGACATTACCTGTTTTGTTGCTCTGAACAGCTGGAAAGGAATTGTGTTAAAAAGCTAAAGCCATTGAAAAGACGTGTTTTTTACTAATTCAGTACAATAAATCAAACTTTACAAGCAAAAGTACAGTGGAAGAATCTCTAAAACCAACAGATGACAAACTGATGGGTCAGATCCTGTGATCATTGTCAGGCAAAACTTGCCAATAAAGTCAAAAGTGGTTTTGTCAGAGTAGAAGATCTTCAGATATAATAACAATGAAATAACTGGTGTTTTAACAATTGCAAATCTGCACTGTATGCACATTTCATGTTTTTTAAAGAAATATTGGCCAAAACTAACATGTTCATATGTAGGATTTGGATTGAAATCAAAATTGGAATATGTCAGAATATATTGTTTTACATTGGCCCATCAGTTATTTTTACAGTTCCCAAGGCACAGTTCAGATTTTCAGAGGCTGAAGGGGAAAAAAAAAAAGAAAATTAGTATTAAGGATGATTAATAGCAAATGGTTATAATATTAGAACAGTTATAGAGTTATAATATTGCCACTTGTAAAAACATTTTAAAGTGGAAAACATTTTACATTATTTGAAAAATGTTAAATACAGCTTTGAAGTGTATTCCTTTAAAATAATTTCAGTAGAAATCACCAGTATAACTGATGGAGCTTATTAAAAACCCCACGTATTCAAGGTTACCAAGGCCTGGAAGATCTTTTAAATGGATGTTATTTCCAAAGAATGTGACACTGATCCTCATCATTTAACTTATGATGTAATGAATAATTCTGAAATACACTATAATTACATAGATAGCTAGGAATCCTCAGAAACTAGTAAGTAAAAATGTATATTTATAAATGCTAATTTCTCCAACAGAGGTTACAGTGGGGATATTTTGGATTTAGTTTTAGGGTCTTCTGTTTATCATATGCTTTAAATCAAAAGGAAATCAGGATGCAAGTTCAACAATGCTTTTTGATGTCTTGAGTAAATGGTATTTGGGAAAGTAAGAAGTTAGGTGAAAAAGACACTGTGACCACAGGAAAATCCATGTAGTCATCAATATGACAATTTCTAGAAGAAAATACTTTGTGATGTTACCAAATAGAATTCAAATTAAAAGATTTTGTAACACAAAATACATTACTGCTAGGTTGTCTGCACTCTTACAGTTGCAGTTGAAAAGGAGCTTGGTGAAGTAAGATAAAGGATAATATCACTCTGAGATTGAAAACTGTGAAATAAGATAAAAGAAGAGTAAGGATGATAGGCTTAAACATTTCAACAGATACGTTCTTCAGCAGGGAGCCCCTCACACAGACTAAGCCACCTGAAATAGCTATTGGGGTGCTCTTGGTGATACCTACTGCTTTAATTGCTGTGAAAGAGAAGGAAGCCTCTGTTTTTTTTCACTGAATGGGGAGGAATTAGTACAGTAAATTAACATAAATGGGAAATGCTTGTAGAACTAGAATTTTGTTGTTGTTCCCCCCTGTTTGATAGATGCTCTCATGCACTAGTTAATATTTCAAGTATAAAAAAAACCCCACAGAATTCCTTGCAACATTTGTCTGGAAGTTGACTAACTTGGTTCAAGTGTGGGAGGAATGATAGGCTTGCTGTGGAGTTCTTTTTCCTGATCAGTCCTTTCCAAGATTAAACTCTACAGACCAGTGTAAATGACTGCGCATTTGCTGCCTGGTTTCTGGTCAGAAACACTTAAGCAGGATAGTGCACTGCAAATAACTGCTGCCGTGGAGACAAAGCTGTGTCCTGCAATGTGTTGTGCACCGGGCAGCATCCGGCTTGGTCAATCAAGGTTGCTTTTTAAGTAAGGCAAAAGGTCGTGCAGGCTGCAATAGGGAAGGCTTTCAGCAGGGTACGGCTGCTGGAGGGAGGCAGGAATGAAGTAATCCTTTAAAGCAAACAGAGATAGTTAAATAGTGCCATGAAACTTCCAGTTCTCAACAATGGTCAGAGATCAAGCTATGTTTGTATATTCAGGGTTGAAGGTTAACCAGTAACTAAAGTCTTCCCTGATTGCCACAGGTTTACATTTTCTCTGTCGCTGATGTTTGCCAAGTGGGATTTTGTGAGATTAGAAAGAATACAGCTGGGCAAACGGGTATATTATAGGGTTTACCCAAACAGAGAGGACCACCACACTGATACGATGCACGTGGTGAGTTCAGACCACTCTGAGAGACATGATGGATCATGTAACAAGCAAGGGTTGAATGCAGAAAATTTTAAAGGGAACTCTGTAGCTGAAAGACCACACTTCTCCCTCATTTCATGTTTCAAAGAAGTTGCAGCAGTATATAAGAGTACAGCAAATGAAAAAGGATACAAAGGGATTTTTTTTTTTCTGTTTCAGTGTATTCTCAACACCATTTGACAGCCCTTTTCAGGAAGCTGGTTTTACTCTTTGTGATCTTTATTATTCACACCACTTGCTGAAAAGATCCTGATAGTCAAAAAGCAGCGTAAATAGCGTATCTTGGTAAACCGTAGTAATGATGGTAATAAGTAGCACATAATATGTAATTGCAATGGCTTTGTCTAGTATTTTTCAAAGAACTGATAATGGAGTGAAAGCTTATTTAACTTAAGGAAATTATTTCCTTTGGCACTTTTTTCTTTCCCTTTCTTTCACAAAGCAGAACTGTCTAATATCTCGCAATTCTTTATGCTTCTGCTATTTCCTCAAGCTCTGACTAGAGCTTAAAAATGTTTATTGATAAGATATAAGGTTGTTGCCATCTCATTTGACTGTTGAATGTCTTTGCTCATTGCTGTTTACAAGAACAATTATTTATATTAATCTAAATGTCACTGAGGTAGTATTTATTCCTGATGCTAATAGATGGTCTGGCAACAAACACGAAAAATAGTATTGAAATGTGTAAGTCCGTTTCCTATTCCAGCATTTCTATGCATCCAGCATCCAGCACCCAGCACAAGGTGACTTCAGTTGACTATTGCTCTGCAGAGGAGCTCTTCTTCTACAGTTGATAAGCAACAGTAAGGATTCGTGCAATGGCGTGAACTTTGGTCATCATTTCTTGTTCAGGAACTTCATGCTCAGCAGACACTAAAAGTAAATACAGTTTCTCATGTCTAGCAGCAGGAATTACTAAAGGTTGCCTCAGTGTGCTTACCATGTGGCAGAATAGGCTTTAAGACAGACTTGTGCTAAGGGGAATTACTTTGCAGGGATAATACTTTTCTCTAAAATATTCAACACAAATACTGACTCTCCTGTTATCGCAATACAAAGTTTTGGCATGTTCTGTTAAATTTATGTCCCTGGAATGTGATGTATTTACTTTTTAAAGCATATCTCACAACACTAAGAAAATTAAGTCTCCTAAGCATGTCTGCACTGTAAATTTAGTAAAGGCAGATAAATAAAATGGAAGGCAACAACAGAAGCTAAAAATCTAAACTGAATTCCTGAAAGCTTATTTCTTTCAAATGTTGTGTAACATTTCCAAGAATCAAACTCCTCCATGTACACTCCTGCTGAACAGTACTTTGGACTCTGAGACTCACAGTTGAGGTAAGTATGAGTAGCAGGCACTCTGTCAAAAGCATATTTAAATTTATTAAAATTCTTTTCACAGACTGTTTCATATAATTATGAGAATCTGATAAATTGACACCGTTATGAATTTGATTCCTCAGCCCAAACTAAATACCCCTTACTTTTGCACTTCTGAGCTCCTGTAAAAATAAAATCTTGAATGAGACTATTAGGATAGTACAACAAAGGATCATTACAGAGCCTGGGTCTGACACAGGGGTCTTCAGTTCTCTGGTGTGTAACAATATCACATACTGAGTTTCATGCAACTTGTGCATTAATATTTTATGCATTATAGCCTCCATTTCTGAATCATAGCTTCAAAGACAGCAATTTTTACCTTTGCATTTTACCTGACTCTGACTCTCAAGAATTTTTATGTTTTCCCTTAAATTAAAAATATTCTATTTATGCTTAAATATCTGCCTATTTTTTTCCTCAATTTATGTTGTGTGGAAATGTGTCCAGTCAGGTGCTTAGAGTCTCTTATCTCTTGTGCTTCTGTGGAAGTGGGGTGCAATCAGGACTTTGCAGGACTGGTATGAAAATTTGTCTGGTTTGGGTTTTGTAAACTGCTTGTAAAGGCCAAAAGACTTGGGCATGTATATCTTCTGTTTCATATGGTAAAGTCCTTAAAAAGCTGGGACTGTATTCTAAGTTTTCACTTAATTCTACTTGGTAACAAACCAGGAAAAAATTCAACATCTTCAGAGCTATAAGGTCAAAGTCCAACTGTTGTAAAATTTTATTTACTGACCGTCGCACAATAGAAAGAGATAAGTAAGTGACGAAGGCTTTTTTAAATTAATGGGATTAAAATTCTAATTATATCTTTCATCGAGCAGTCTAACGTATTCAGCTAAACAAAAGACCTAGAGAAGCATTTACTATGTAAGTATTTGTGCATGAAGAAATAAACAAAGATAATAGTAAGGCTTAGTCACCATTAGCTGTTGCTTACTAATGAAAGTTAATAGGCAGGACTCAAAAACAGCTTTCAGAGCACTTCAGAATTACTTTCGGCAATGTCAAGTACTAAACAGCATTTCTTTAGGTACTCTTGGCTTAATAGCAAAGGAGTATTAAGGTTTCAATGCTAACACAGTTGGGCACCTTCTCTTATTCATTAGGTAAACTTTTTATAAGAAACAGCTAAATGGTTGAGATCTTGAGGCTGTCACATTTTTCTACAGTGGATGTTTTAGAACACTGGAGTAAATTTAACTGCAGTTCTGTTGAGATTGTATGAGTGATCTCTTCAGAGAGTTGTAGTCAAGTGAATCAGTTTATCACTCCATGTTTGTGTACTGTTGAATAAATTGTTGTCTATGGGATTTTTAATGATCTGTTCTCCCATGGGATCTCTTCCATTGGCATAAGGCAACCCAGATCATTAATATGGGCCAAAGCTTCCAGATAAGTATTGGCTAAATACTGACCATATTGACTAAGTTACTGAGATAAAAATATGCTGTCAGCAGATTTCACTATTATGTTTCTGTGATGATGACTTCAGAATTAGAATTATATATATGAAATTTCTGGTTTTATGATTTTAGTGTTAACACTCATGGAAAAAAATTCATACTTATTAAGCTTCTGATTAACAGTTTCTTCAAGGTGCTTCTTTGGGTGGTCAGGGAAGTTCTGTGTAAATATACAGTTTGCCATAGGCTCTTACAATGGTCCCTTTATATTTTGTGAAACTACTCAAGAATGTTAAGGCTCTTCATTGTAATCCCATTTACAAAATGACCCTATAATCCCTTAGAATGTGAACCATTTCTTTTAATGTGAACCATCTTATATGGTAATAGAAACCTGATTGCACTGTGGAGAGACAGGTGGCTGGTTTCAGCTTTTTTAATCGGGATGTGAGTTTAAAATGGAGTTTACAGTCTCTGGCTGATTAGTAAACTATAACAAGCACACCAGCCAGCAATTAATAGATTTTTTTGAGGGGCTGTCTATAAAATCATGTAACCCTTAGTCTGAGAAACTATTTCAAATTCCTATGTTGCTTTTGTACTTTGTGTAAACATGAAAGCACTTGGCTGTGTTTGTGAAACACATTTTACAGACAGCCAAAGAAGCTGAAGCTTTGAAGACCTCTCAGTTCACTCAGAGATACTCTGTACCTGTAGAGAGTCCCAAGGCTTGCTTAAATTCTCTGTAGAGCTACGTGGTTGACAAGTTCAACAATTTTCTAATGTGCATTTGAGGCAGTGAGGGGTTTGGTTTTTTTTTTTCTCTCCTTGGAAATGTTAGCAAATGAGTTAATGTGGGGATACCTGCTTAAGGTATCTTTCTGAGTTAGGAGGTGGATGCTGACCTCTCATAGAAAATTTAAGTTTGCCCTTGGAGAAATCAGGTTGTAGACTTTTAGATTGTTTTAGGTTTATCACAGTACCAACTTCACATGAAATATCCAGCTGAAACTTCTAATGTCATGGCTAGTATTTTCTCCTCTTTAGTAGCAGGTAAGATGTATGTAATTAAAGGTCACCCTTGAAAGCTTTCTGAGATGTCAATACAAGCAGCTATATTTTTTTTTATGGCCCACTCTTCTTAGTGCAGACAGTATCGTTCATCACCATTGGAGGATTCCACTCCCAGTTAAATATGAAAGAGCAAATTCTTTTAAAATATTGTCTAGCCAAGGCTGAAGTATACAGGATGCCTATCAATATAAAGGAGTGTATTCTGCTCAAAAAAGGAGTAGTTTCCATGAAGTGTCAAGTCAGAGTAGTTAACTGATGTTTAATCTTTGATCAGCTCCTGGAGCATGTGAACGCATATGATAAAATTCTCTACTTGTATCTTTTAGGAAAGAATTTGGTCCAACAGTTTTATCCTGATGTAGCTGTTCGTTTTTTGGCAGTGATATAGCTATTTTATTTACCTTCTCAAAGATAAGGAAGTCTCTCATAAAGGCACTTTATTTTCTTCTCTTGGCTTTGATATGTTTGCTTTGTTGGTGGTGGTGTTCTTTTGCGATCCATTTCATAATGCTGCCTATCTGTAGTTTTTTTTTGTTTTTCACTGCTAGCTGAGAACAGACTAACCCTAATAAGATTGATCAGAAAATATGATTCAGTAAAACAATACGTCAATACTTTAAAGGTTATTTCTCATCAATCTCTCTGATTTAAGCAGGATTGTCCTATCTTGGAATATTCCGCCACACTGTGGAATTAACACCTTCCCAGGAAAAAAAATCTCCACCAGATATGCAGCTGGTGCTAAGTAGCGACTTGTGTTGGTGGAACATGATCTTGATTTCCTAAATGTGAGAGACTTCATTCTCTGCATTTTTTCAGGCAGAAAACACTAAAGAATAGTAAGAGTAGTGTGGTTTCTATGACTATGAATATTGGTAACTGGTCCTTTGTGTCCTCTCTAGGCAATCTACAGAGCACATTAAAAAGAACAGCACAACGTTTTATTGTGTCCCCTGGATGCTGATGGAGCCTTACTTAGCTTTACATTATTATGTGACTAGGGCCTTGACAGACTTACTTCTGCTTGCCACTACTTTTCTGCCATGTAAATGTTGTTCTTCAGAATGTAAAAGATATAATAAACTAGGAAGAAGTTAAAACCATAATACAACATAAAATACAAGCCTCAAGGTATAGGTACTGACGTAGATTACAGTACTGACATGTCTTCCACAAGACCTAGTTTATCAGTCAGCTCCATATGCTTTAAAATACAGAAATAAGGATTTTGAAAGAATGTGATTTTATCAAATGAGTGCCATTGAAGAGTGATGAATTATTTTTCTCTGCATTATTATTCCCATTCTTTTGTAGTGAAATGGTTTTGTAATCTATTTGTGCACTTTGCCTTTGTTTAACCAAGACAATGAAAAGTTAGGTTATAGAAATGATCTACTCAAGTAGGCGACTCTGGCAGTCTATTAGCCACACTATGTCATGATGTGCCATTGTGTGCTTTATTCTTTATAGTTATTCTTGTTTATTTGCATTCAGAAAATAATGGTAAGTCAGAAACCTATACTGGAACTGTTTCGAAAAATAATGAGACATTCGGTGGTAATTTCTGGCTAGTATTTATGGAAAGGGACATATTCTTACGAGGGGAATAAAGTTTTCTAATTTATGATCATCATGTTGGAATCTTTAAAAACAAATAAATAGACTTGTTAAAATAGAAAGTCAGTTTGAAGACACAAAATAATTCTATTTCTGTGAAAAATATGTTTTGGTAGGTTACGCAGTAGCTGCAAAAGCCAGGCCTCAGTTTCAATAATAAAAAAAATGAACTTTTGCCACAAAATGAGTGTAATACTTTTAAAATAATTACTGTCTTTCAGACTCATAACTTAGGTAGTGAGTAAAATATGTATCAGTGAGATACAGGAAAGCAGAATACAACAATGCCTGGCACTTAGGAGTTCAGCATGACTTTATGCAATTAAATTGCATTAGATGCAATTCCTTCTACCAAAGGAAGATCTTAACATTTGTTTTACAAAAGATCTTAATCCTGCCTTCATTTCTGTATCATTTATACTGGACAGATGTTAAATGTTGTGCCTTTGATGCATATTTTGCTCTTTCTCTCATCTTGTCCCTGAGCTGAAAATTCACTCGATAGTGCTGGTTTTGGTAGAATTTGTTTTTAAAAGCAATAAATCTGTTTTAAAAATGGGCAAGCTTGGAAGGTCAGGACAAGAAGGATGTCATGCATTTGGAGAGAGAGGTGGAAATGCTTGTGATGATTCATAGTTCCTGATGGAGCTCAGTCCTTGATTTGGGGCTGGACTCCAAAAAAACTTCATTTTCAGCACAAACAAGCTGTACCTTTGCATTAGAAGGTATTGTGATAGAAACTTCCTGAGTATTTGGCATCAATCATAATCATCTCCCTTTCTGGAAGCTGTCTTTCATGTTATCTTTGTCACAGATAACTGAGTGTTTTGAAGGTGTAGACCTTCACTTGGTTTCAGAGAGGGAGTCAATGTAGAGTGTGGAGAATAGGTGTGATGGATTTGTTGTTATCTGTATTGCTGAAGTGCTGTACTGACAAATATTTTTTAAAAGCATTATGCATCTTGAAGTGGAGACAGGAGGTACAAATAGTGCATGTAGCTAAGGAGAAGCTGGGATAGTTTTCTCTCACATGAAAAAAAAAAAAAAAAAGAATAGATGTAGCTGTACAAGTGTTTGGTAACAAAAGAAATATCACAGTAGTCCTAAACTGGGTACTCAGATGATCACTGATCAGTTCCAACTGTATGGTTTAGTGCTATGAAATATGAGCAGAAGTATATATGCCATCTCCATGCTCCTGACACATCTGTTGTTTTCTCAGTTGACGTCAATGTTGAAAGTATCAGGAGAGAGAACAGGTCTTTTCCACAGCGTAAATTCAGAGTATGGGATGCATGGGCAGTTTCCTGTTACTGTTGTTTGGAATGAATGATTTAAATAATTTCAACACGTTCTCTTTGGATCCCTGTGATACCTTGGGATAGATGACATTGGATTATGCTGAAAGATCAGGAAGATGAGAATGGATACCCACTCACTGACAGCAGATCTTCCATCAATCTCTCTGAAGTTTGTCCTGTCCTCTGTGCTGGCCTCAATCCCAAATGTGATGGATCAAGGGGATCAAGGGTATTGACTTCAACTGGATGAGTTATATTTTGCTCTGGCTCATTTCAGACCTGTTCTGATTTGATGCACAGGGTAATGCTAAGACAGAATTTTCCTATCTGAAAAGTGTTGGTCCAAGTACTGCATGCCTTAGGGAAGAAAGGAATATATCTTCCATAACTCAGACATGAGTTACTTCAGTCATGAGTGGCTGCAGTTGCTTGTGACAGTCTTTCATCAACTCGGCAGCTAATCCATCTGCAAAAAAACTTTTGGGGAAGGTTCCTGTGAAATTTCCAGTATTCCTTGAGCAGTGTGAACTCTTAAAACACTCCTGGAGCATACAAGAGGAACTGGACTACTTAAGAAACCTTAAGAGTATGTGGTGATGTCACCAAAATAGGATGATCGTTCTTTACATTAATGTGCATTTAAGAAATATTTCCCATTTCAAAAGATACCAAGTACTTTATATCTCAGCAGTTACGTTTGCAGCCTTTGGCTCTGATCCAGAGACCTCTAAATAAGTCTTTTCATTGACCTCATTGGATTCTGTAGTCCAATCTGTCCAGATAGCAACGATTTCATATGCTATGCAGATGAGACTACTCCTGTTGTGGCTTATGCCAGCTCATCAGAGAGGACAGTAATAATACATACCAGTTCAGTATAACAACAAAAAAAAAGGAGTTGCTTTTAATTGAAATTACAAAATAAATGTAAATAGGTAAAGAGGACGGTAATTCTAAAAGCTGTCAGGTACCCAAGGCTGTGGTGTGTATGTGGTCCTCTTGAAAGAAAAAACAGTATCTTGCTAAAGTGGTAGAATGGCTTGATGTTAAATGTTGCCTCATATTAGAATAAACTAACTTTCTAAATCACTAGTACCAGTATTCTTATAATCATAATTGCTTTGGGTGTCTTCTAGTCTAGCTCCAAGCCTACTATTTGCTTTTCTCCTTCTCAACTCAGTAGGTTCAGAACATGAAGCACTGTTGCTCTGACATGAGTGAAGGCAGGCTGTACCTTCCCAGTCCACATTCCCAGCTGCTCAGTGATAAGTCACCTTTGGTGTAGAGTGGACGTGGCAGGATTAGCCGTGTGTTGTGCTTCATTGAACAACCCCCTGCAGCCCGTGCTGCTCAGCGTGGACTCTGTAACATAATAATGTGACCAAATGCATCCAAGACAAAAGCTGTTTTGTTTCCAGTTATCTTGAGGTGTTGACAAAATAGCTTTCTCACAAAATCTCACTGTATAGATGTTGATGGCACCAAGAAGAAGAAAAAAATATTTTATTCTAATGGCTCCTTTGTTTCCAGTAGTAGTGTCTACAGACAGTCAAAAGTTATGCTTTCCCTTCTGCTTTCTGCATATTAATTTGGAATACTTGTCTCAGCTTGGTGGTTAGCAATAAGAGAAACAAATCTGTCCTAAAAACATAACGACAGATACAAAATGTACCTCATATTTGCTAAACTGTCCTGTACACCTCAAAAATATGTAAGGATTAGGTGGTATACCAATCCCATAATGACCTGCAAATGTTTCAGTCAGGCAATCTATGTGCAAAAAATTTTGTTTTTAAATTCCTTACAGTATTTGCAATACATTTTAAAATAATAATAACTTGTTTTCATCCTTTAAAACCAAATGTCTCCCTTCAGGAAGTCTGTTTACTATTTTCAATACTCATTATATTTGGTTCTCTTTCCAGAGTACACACAGCATGTCTGCAAAATGTTCCCTAACCGAGTGGAAATGGATTGTTTTAAAAAAATGGGCCTTTGCTCAGTAAAAATGACAGCTCATATCCCATGTAAACTGAACATAGGCAAGTTCTCCAGCCCACTAGGTGAGCACAGCAATATGACAGAAGCAAGGACTGAACCTTCCTTGTCTCCCTCAGACCTACAATGACAAAGCTACGACCAGCTTCCTTATATGTCCCTGTCCCCAACTGCTGCTGTTTTCTTTCCTCTTTTTTTTCCCTCCTTCTCTTTCCTGCTAATAGAAACTGTAAGCAATTCATTCCATTACTCACTGCTTGGTAAGGAAAATCCCAGTGAGAGACATATGGATTGCTTTTTCACACTTTGCATTAAGAATCCCATGAAAAGCACAGTGTGTTGCAGTTGTATCACGGCAGTGGTTTAATGTCTGTATATGGATCTGTGTGTAGGAGGAAAATAACGTGCCCTTGAGTACACCTACTCAAATATAATGGCACTGTTAGATTGGCTTTAGGGAATTTAGACTCCTTTGTCACCATGGACAAAGTAACATTTAATGTTGAAATAGAAGTGTGTTTATACATCACTATCAGTCTTTCTAAGGCATATAGTGTTATTGCTTTATGATATAGTGTTATTGTTTAATGATATTTACAGTTTATCGATAAGACAAGTCATAGTACGATTCAAAGCAACATCTTAATCTTATTGTTCTTCCTCTGTGATTTTACTGGAAAGCTAACAGAGATGTGAACCTGAGTATACATGGCGGCTCTAACTGTTTGGTGGTGGTCACATCTGGTTTCTCATTCCTAAGAGGTGGTAGGATTCTTGGGAAGGTATCATAGGTGCCTGAATAGGCTGCTTCCTTGTGCCAAAGTTTTTAGAAGCTTGGGAAGGAAACTGAACTGGCTCTCTCTATGGCTGCCTTCAGAGTGTAGCTCACAACTTCAAGACCAAAGCTGAGGAATGGCTTTCAGCAAAGACTGTGGTGGGGGTTTTAGCATTTAGAGGCATTTAACTTTCAGGACACACAGGGAAATGTTCAGTGTTACAGTCAAGGGAGAAAATCTACAGGAATGGATTGGAAAGCCCTACATAAATTAATTGGTGAACTATTATGAGGAGAAAGTCAATGCTGTGCTTTGTTATGCATATTAAGAGAATATCAACATAATAATCACAGAATCACAGAATGTTGGGGGTTGGAAGGGACCTCTGGAGATCATCAAGTCCAACCTCCCTGCCAGAGCAGGACCACCACAGAATCTAGGGCAGGTCACTCAGAAACACATCCAGGCGGGTCTTGAAAGTCTCCAGAGAAGGAGACTCCACAACCTGTCTGGGCAGCCTGTTCCAGTACTCTGTAACCCTTACAGTAAAGAAGTTCTTCCTCATGTTGAGGTGGAACTTCCTGTGTTCTAGCTTGCATCCGTCGCCCCTCGTCCTATCACAGGGCATGACTGAAAAGAAATTGGCCCTTCCTTTGTGACACCCACCCTTCAGATATTTATATACATTAATAGGATCCCCTCTCAGTCGTCTCTTCTCTAGACTAAACAATGCCAGGTCTCTCAGCCTTTCCTCGTAAGACAGATGTTCCAGTCCCTTCATCATCCTTGCAGCCTGCCGTTGGACTCTCTCAAGTAAATCCTTGTCCCTCTTGAACTGGGGAGCCAAGAACTGGACACAATACTCCTGATGGGGTCTCGCTATGGCAGAGTAGAGGGGGAGGAGAACTTTCCTTGACCTGATGGACACACTCTTCTTAATGCACCCCAGAATATCGTTGGCCTTCTTGGCCACAAGGGCGCATTGCTGTCCCATGGATAACTTGTTGTACACCAGGACCCCAAGGTCCTTCTCCACAGAGCTGCTTTCTATCAGATTGGCTCTAACCTGGACTGGTGCCTGGTGTTACTCTTCCCCAGATGGAGAACTCTACTCTTATTCATGTTGAACCTCATTAGGTTCCCCTTTGCCCAGCTCTCCAGTGTCCGAATCTTGCTGAATGGCTGCACAGTTTCTCGGTGAATCAGCCAATCCTCCCAGTTTTGCATCATCAGCAAACTTGCTGAGGATACACTCTGTCCCCTTCATCCAGGTCATTGATGAAGATGTTGAACAGGACTGGACCCATCACTGACCCCTGGGGAACTCCAATAGTTGCAGGTCTCCAGCTGGACTCTACACCACTAATCACCACCCTCTGGGCTCTATTGTTTAGCTGGTTTTTAATCCATCTCACTGTCCACTCTTCTATCCCAGACTTCCTGAGCTTGCTTACAAGGATGTTAGGGAGGACAGTGTCAAAAGCCTTGCTAAGGTCAAGGTAGGCAACATCCACTGGTCTCCCTGTATCTACCCATTTAGTTACAACATCATAGAAGACTATCAGATTAGTCAAGCATGATTTCTCCTTGGTGAATCCATGCTGGCTACTCCTGATAACCTTCTCTTCCATGTGCTTAGAGATGACCTCCAGAATGAGCTGCTCCATCATTTTTCCAGGGATGGGGGTGAGGCTGACCAGTCTGTAGTTTCCTAGATCTTCCTTCTTGCCCTTTTTGAAGACTGGAGTGACAGTGGCTTTCCTCCAGTCCTCAGGCACCTCTTCTGTTTGCCATGATCCTTCAAAAATGATGGGAGAGAATTAGAGCAAAATCATCAGCCAGTTCTCTCAGCACTCTTGGATGCATCCCATCGGGGCCCATAGATTTGTGTATGTTCAGTTTACCCAGCTGATCTCCAACCCAATCCTCACTGACCAGTGGAGAGTCTTCCTTCCTCTGGGCTTTCTCTCTTACTTCCAGGGCCTGGGATTCCCAAGTGCTGGTCTTAGGCGTAAAGACTGAAGCAAAGAAGGCATTCAGTAACTCTGCCTTCTCTGCATCCTCTGTTACCAGGGCTCCCACCTCACTGGGCAGTGGGCCCACATCTTCCCTATTCTTCCTTTTACCACTGATGTATTTGAAGAAGCCCTTCTTGTTCTCTTTTACTTTCTTCACTAGGTTTAGTTCTAAGAGGGCTTTGGCCTTCCTTGTTGCCTTCCTACATACCCTGGCAATGTTTCTGTAGTTCTCCCAAGTGACAAGTTCCTTCTTCCACAAACTGTGAACTCCTTTCTTCCACAAGACTTTCTACAGGAGCTCCTTGATTTCTAAATCTCCTTGTAAGTTGTCTACAAATGCCTATTCACACTTGTTTATTTTTTGTGTGTCCTATTGTGAAAGCTGTTTTTAATGCGGTGAAAGAGAAGGAACTAGTGTAACAGCATTAGCCATTAAAAAAAGAAAGATAATTTCTTCTGCTAATACATATATGCTATATACAATAGCACATATACTATTCAAAGTCCTAGTAAAATCAGTTTCCTCAATGAAATGTATTGCTATTAAACAATTAGATGAGGAAGGAAATGCAATATGATTGTGGGTATATGGTGATGATTCTTTTGATTCTCCTATATCACAAAGTGATTTGCCTGTAACTATGTATGCATCTATGACAAATTTAGGTGCCTTCAAGTCTTTGGTGAGTTGACCATTGATTGGTATTTAGACCATTAGAAAAGGATTTACATAGGTGTTCAAACAAGAGTGTGTATTTTTTTCAGACACATTCCTTTAATCCAGTTAAAACAACAATATGCAGTGCTACTCATGGTGTGGCTGGTTGCCATGTCTTTGTAGTTTTCTGAAAAGAAGCAGGCAAACAAGGCTTATAATGCCTCAAATATTCAGATTCTGAAAATGTTAACCAGCTCCTATTTGCAAACAAATCTATCACATACTCCACATCTGAATATAGCTGACAACTCAGGAACTGGGATATGACAGGACTGAAATGGCACACAGAGAACAGAAAGGGATCATATTAAGACTAAGAACTATGTTTTAATTTTGTGGTTGCTGATGTCTTACTGATGGACATTTGTTGCACTATTTGAATCATATAGTGGAAAGTACACTACAGAAAATAAATCAGGTAGATTTGTTAGATATTCGGGTCAGAAGGAAACGCAAACATGCTTTCCACATTGTAAGTTTAATGATAGTTGTCTCTCAGATTGAATTCTATAGAAACAGCTGATGTATGCAAATAGGTGGAACTGAAGCAGGAGCATAAACAATACAGGGGATAAGATGAAAACATGAACATGCCCATAAGGGAGTCAGTGCTTCAGGAGAATACTGGACAATGAAGGATGTCAAGGCAGGAGTCATCATGTGGAGGAAGGACTAGTACTAGGGTCAGAAAATTTGAATTACTTGAAACAATGCTTTTAAACAGAGCTGTTTTGGTTTTTTGTTTGTTTGTTTTTTGTTCTGTTGTTGTTTTTTTGTCTAGTGCAGGGGAAAGTGTTCTAAAAGGGATGGAAGTGCATCCTCTTGTTTGTTTGTAGACTTCAAATATTGAACCATGAATATTTATTTTTATTTTTTACAAGTAAAATCTCCACATTCATGGCATTCCAAGGCTTCATGTCCATATCAACACTGAATTTGCAGTGAATTTCCAATGTCACCCAGTTACGGTGTTACAAAAACACAGGAATGTGTTCTTTCAAGTAATGCTGTACCATGGGTCAGTGTAGCAGAAATGACTGAACAAGTGCTTTCCATCAAAGATTAAACTGCCTATCGATATGGTTCAGTAATAGCAACGCAAGGGACAGTTACTGATCATTTACCAGGGCTGCATTTGTTCACGCAACATTACTTTTTGTAATGGAGCACTAAAGAAATGTAAAACATCAAGGGGGGTAGGGAGAAGCATAATCTCTCTTCAATCCCTTCTCCCTAGGGACTGAAAGACATCAGCACCAGTTGTTTTATTGATTACAAATAATATAGTGTCTCTGAAGTTGGTGCTGATCTGGTACATCCTATTTCTATATTCTTCTTGGAGAAGCACCTGTAATCCTACAGATTCCATGAAAAATGTTCATAAAGTTCCTGAGGATCATAATTAAAGTTAAGCAAAACTGTTTCTTTTACCTTTCACAAGACCCTGTGTTGTATTTCAGTTCTAAATATTTCACAGAAGTATTAAATTCATCTGTGCTTGCTCTGTTCTGAGAGTGAAATCAGGAGGCTTCAGTGAATCATGTTTAGGCAGTGACAGTTCTAAAATACCTGGGTGAACTTCATCATTCCAAAGGGCTGAATGTTTACACACTGAGTATCAAACCTAAAATGCTTTGGATTTATTCTCTGTAGCCTTTCCTAGAACTATGTTGAAGTAAAGTTGAAGATCTGTTTATTACATAGAAGGTAGGGGAGCATCACGACAGCTCCATGTTTCAGATTTACTCTGTTTCTATATCCAGGGAGGACTTTCCACATTGTAAGGCAGCTGCAGACGTAGCTTTCAGGTATATCAGTAGATTCCATGATAAAGGAATTATTTCTAAATTGACTTGCAGAATGTTAGATAGCTTAATGCTGCTAACCTTCTCTTCACTGTTTTATCATTCAGTGGTTCAGGCTGTGTGCATGGCTTTAAATGAAAGCATGGGTGTTTGGACTTGGATCTCAGACCCCTGTGAAAGGTATGCCAACATTAAGATTTGAGGGCTGAGATCCTTAGTTATTTTGGTTGCCAACAGAAGTGTTCTGGACACTGATGAAATAAGCCTGTACTGAAAACATCTACAGAGCCGCTTTTGTAAATCTTGTCTTTCCTCTTGTCCTTAGCTATTTGCTTCTCTTTAATAAATGGGTGCAATCTACTTGAGGGTAAATCTTGTCTCAGACTATAAGGACAGGGAAAGAGAAAAATAATAAAACTATACTGAACTTGAGCTGAGGATTTTTGGATATGATTGATTAATGAAAAAATCTTTCAGGTTTGAAGAGTAAAATGTAGTGCTCGTGTTATGCTCTCATGCTTTTGAGGAAAAGAAGCCAGGTCTTTGCTTATTAATCAGGCTGAACTGAGGAAGACTGTGCTGTGTTTGCACAGAAGTTACTAAGGGCAAGCAGTTAACCTGGTTACACTGGCAGCTGGCTGTACCTTGTGTACATATGAGCCACTCCAAAAATTTATCAAGAAATCTTCCAATTAATTCATAGGAGAAGTTAAATATTAAAGCAAAAGTAAACAGTCTGTTGACTTGCTGTGTGGCTTGTTAGGAGAATAGCAGCAGTGTTGAAATACTGATAGTTTTGAGAACTGTATGCTCAACCTAGCTCTCTTTTCACAAAAGAGCTGTGTTTCTGAAAGGGATTATAGTAAATTCCACACTAATTTGCAAAGGGAAAGTCCAGGCAAGATTAATGTTGTTCTTTCTCTGTTCATCCCAGGCATTTTTAGCTTTGCAATGTATTCTGTAGCATGGAGTATGGTTGTGTTTATTCAGAAGTTATACAATGCGTCTTTTGGTTTTAGATCAGTAATGTTGCTGATATTTTTCAAGACTCACAGTGTGGCTGAGGTTAGAAGGCACCTCTGGAGACTGCCTAATCCTAAACCTTATGCTCAAGGCTTGGTCAAATTGAACGGGTTACTCAGGGTTGTATGTCCAGGCAGGTTTTGAGTATCTCTATGGATGGAAACTCCACAGCCCCTCTGGGTGACCTGTTCCAGTGTTTGACCACGCTCATAGTAAAAAGAAAAATGTGTTTTCTTATGTTTAAGTGAAATTTCCTGTATCGTACTTTGTGCCTATTGAAACTGGGCACCACCGAATCTTGTCCTTTCACTGGCACTCCTTCCTTACTTCCCACAGCCATCAGGAGTCCTGCCTGAAAGAACAGACAGGATAGAAATTTCCATTTGTATCTGGCCAGACTGCTGGTGGCAGGACACTGACTGGAAGCTGGTGGAGAAACACACTGCAGAAGAAGGAGTGGGGGAGGTAGGTGATGTGCAGCAGACTCGACCAAGGTGGCAGGACACAGCTGTTTGTGGAGTGTTGGTCATGGGAGAGGATGTGGTCCTTTAGATTCAGTGCTGCCTGTTAGAAGCAGCAGACATCTACAAGAAAGGAAGTGCTATTACAGGGAGGCAAGGCTTTTTCAGAAGAGGAAGCTGAAGTTATATTTAAGTGCTTATCCAAGGGTTTTATGTATTTAGATGCAGCAGGCACAGAGAGGGATCATTTTAATGTTAGATAAAATGTGAGAAAGAAATTATAGTACATTATTTATCTTAGTTTGTGTGTTTAGTGTTTTCTTTCTTTAGTTTTCAGTTTTATTGCTGTAGGGACCAAGATTTGAGGACCAAGATCAAGCAATGTCTATAGATGAACCTGTATATAAAATTCCCTCTCCTTCAAATTGAGGCAAAGAACCTGGCAATTTAGATGAAAAATGAAACCCTGATGAGTAATTTCACATCTTTAATTCAGTTTGTGTTCTTCAATATATTCTTCTTTTTATAGTACAGGAAATTTGGTAACTTGATTTTATTTTTATCTCTTATTGGTTGTCTGATATAACCTTATCTAGATGCTTGTATCCCATCACTGGCTTTAGTGTAATTAGGGAAGGGCAACAAGCTTTTGATGGCAGAGCATAACCAATAAAGGAAAATATCAGATCTTCATTTGATATTTTCACTAGGGATTTACACATTATTAAATTACCAGAGTAGGACTCCATATATTTATTGAGTCATTTCATTTTCAGGGATATGTCCTCTTTGATAGCCTATTTTGTATAAAGCTTCTTTATGGTTCAGTATTATAGTACCCAGTCAGACACTTAAATAAATAGGAATTTAAATTAGAAAGTGAAATCAAGAATTTGGCTTCATCGACTCTTCATCAGTAAGAAAATTTTCTTGCCTCATTGAAGTTATACTGCCTTCTGAATAACCAGCTCCCAACTGGCTTTACCAAACCTTGGATCGTTTTCATGTGTCAAAGATCTCTAGCAGTTTTCCAAATTCCTTCATGGGTTGGAAGATTACTTGGATGCTATATAAAACTGCTTCTCCTCTTCCTTAAAATAGGTGATCTAAAAGTCACCAAGAGACTCCCAGGCTTCGGAACTAATTTTTATTAGAGCAAAACTTATTCAGACTGAGGCAACTTTTTTATAAAGCAAAGTTGCACCTCCTGAACGAGAAAGAAACACCGTAAAGGTTTGAAAAGAAAGCTGTCCCCCCACACCCATGTCCTTGAAAGGAGGGACCTACAGAGTGATTTTGCTTCCTGAGCTGTCAGCTTCATGAAGCTTGAACTAGACAAGGTCAATGCAGCCTCCTCAGGCTTTCTGTGCTCCTGAAGCTCTCCTCACCTGAACAAAAGCTGTGACTTTCCGGGAAGCTGTCTTGCCCTGCTGCTGGCATGTGCCGAGACGATGTAAACAAAAGCCTTAATTTTGGCTTGAGTCAAGCTCATGTAGCAGAGCATCATGTACAGTAAACTGAGAACAAACAAGCAAGGCGTGTCTGCTGTCCATCAAGACAATATCAAGTTCATTATGTCATGTTGCGTCGGGCTTTCTGGTTCTTCCCCGTGACCTAGTAGGGCAAGCTCTGCCTTTGACTGCTCTTTGCTGCCGTTGCTAAAGAACACGGCTCCAGAGACCTGGGGGCTGCTGGCCGTTTGTTTGGTGTTGAGGATGAAAAGGTTAGCTATGGTTTCAGAGGTCATCGTTCAGGACTCAGCAGTAGGCTGTTAAACTGAATTTTTTAAAATGTGGTGGCTAGAGGAAGGGCGCTTCTTTTGTCAGGGAAATCCCACACTGAAAGTACATTTCAGAGGTAAAAACTTACACGGTTTTAAGAAAAGTTCTCAGGTCTTTTGAACTGAACCCATCATGCCTATTATAGATTTAATTCCAGTAATTTGTATTACATATGTTGTTCCTGCAAGGAAATGCAGGAAATTGCATGTATTGTTTTAGAAGATGCTTTCTTAAATGCTGTAGCTTTCTTTCCTGATGACCAAAGGAGATAGATTTAATCTACATCCAGACATCAGTATGTTTTGCTGTAACACATCAACAAAGCTAAATAAAGCACGACATTATGAAGATGTGCTAGTAAATTCATATAAACACTAATGAAAATATTATCCCGTTCATTTGGATTTTTATTATTTTTACTTCAAGTTCATTAAATATACTTACCTTGGATTGAAAACAAAACCTAAAATCAACTTTTAGGTACGCATGTTCACTTATATTTATTATTCACAAAGATTTAGTCCCAAGGGAAGAAATAGTGCTGACATATTTAAATTTACTGGAGCTGCTCATGCTGGAACAGGAAAAATTTTCTTTCCCCATATCTCGTTAATGTGTATTGCTAGATAAGTCAGAGGTGTAATTTTAAAATGCCATTTTCTTTGTAATCTGCCAAAATAGCTTTTGTAGTGTTCCATGCTTGCTGTGTCTCACTGGGCTCCTACTAAACCATACTTATTCTGTCAGCAGAAAGCTGAGATGGCAGTTGTTTGCTTGTTTTCAAGTTACTGATTCTGAGATTTCAGCCTGAAAAGTTAAAAACAATCACATTTTCCATTTTGCATGTCAGTAACAAGGATCCTGGAGGTTGGTTGTGCCTTTAATAACATTCATACAACTCTACTGCCATCATGTTCTGTGCTTCGTAGCATCTGTGTGGATTCATTGCCTCCTAAAAATGCACCACACTGGTGCTAGTCTTGAATTTGGTCAATGGTTTTGCTGATGAAGATTTAATCAGATCAGCCTCTTATCTAGGGTACTCCCTGGTCATTAAGAACCACAAAAATGTAAGGTTGGGCTGAGCGTATGACTTAGGTGCCCAAAAGTTACATGTTTTCTAGTCTCTGTAGTTGGAATTCTGAATCCTCATTTATGCACTAAAGTTCCCCGCACAGGGCAGGGTGTTAAAGCTGAATCCAAACAAGGTGCTGGCTAATTAGGGAGTCTAATACAGCTAGGAAAAAAACCCAAACCAACCAACCAAAACAAACAAAAAATAAAACCAAACAAACCCAAAACAAAATGTAAAACTCCAACAAATAAAAACCAACAAAGGTCTGGGAGGCAACAATACATCTGAACACCCAGACACACAAAGTTTAGACTAGGCAGTACAGTGTGTCTACTTAAGACATACTTTTATCAAGGTAAGTATGCTGCCGTAGAAGTTGATGTGGCTGTAAATAACTCCCTGCAACACATGAGCTAACTTGTTTAAAGCTAGATTAAGGATCTCTGAACTACACCACAATTTGCAGAACAGACATCTTGGGCCTCAGTAGATGTCTTCTTCACAAAATAAGCCTTTCTGACAAAGGAAAGCAGCACTCATTCTTGTCTCTTTTGAAGCAGAGCTCGAGGAAAAGACAGAATCATAAATGACTTAGTAGTTAGGAGTGTCTCCTTGGAGGTTTGAATTCTCTTTAATGTGAACACATAAATCCTCATGACACCCGCATGAACCAGGATGTGGAACATCATGCTGTCCCTTACTCTTGCTGATCCATTTAATGGTGGATTCCTTTCTCTAGAATGGCTTAGTGTCCATTGTATAGGAGTGAGCACTCTGCATAAAAGCTTCATGGTTAGGGCTCTCTCCTGGGAAGCAAGACGTCAGGCTTTTGAATGTCTGTAGGTTTAGGAAGCTATTGAATCCAGCCCTGTCACTTGCTGAGTCCTGCAAACATTAAGCTGTTGCACGAAAGGTGGAGATTCCCACCCATCCTTTTAAAAGACAGTGAGCAAGTCTGCATTTTCTGAGCAACCTCATCTTGTCATTGTGCTCTTAGTATTATTCAGTAATGATTAATGTTTTGGATGCCTTAGGGGACCTAGACATTCCTTTGCCAAATTTCTAGATCCTATCTTGGGAGGGATGTGAGAAATAGGTGCTGAGCTGCTTAGGCTGGGGCAATTCTAAGCATGTACAAAACAAACACCTAGGCAACTTTCAGGTCAAATGGGGAGGAGAGCAGTAAGTTTAAACATTCTCTGGAGTAAGAAAATCTTACTAACTAGTATTCTGGATTTCATTTTGAACATCTGGGCCTCAGATCTGAGTCCTGTTTTAGAAACATGTTCTTTGCTGAATGTGGCTAATGGTCACTGAAAACACTTGTACTATTCTAGATAAGCACAGGAAAAACAAATGTTAGCAAGTATGAAGATACCCTTTTTTATTTAAAATTTAAGATGTACTTACATTTTGGGTGCTTTACGGCAGGTGATATCTACATGCGAGTAGTTGCTGCTTTTGATGGACTCTTGTTTCCTGATACACGATTTACAGACTTCCTTTTCTAATTAATAATGCTGTCTTCTACTCAGAAACAAAAGGTTCTGGATATGCAAACTTCAGGTGGGTCACATGTTAGCTGAAAAACACTGACGAGCTTAAGAATGTAAGCCATCAGGAGTTCTTAAAAAGTGAAAATATTTGGTATTCTCACATATCTAGGTTAGCAAATTAATCAGAAGACCCACCAAATCTGTTCTCGCTTGACTCTTTTTAGTGTTTCCATAACCATTGCTTTTCAAGGAGAGGCTTTACACAATCTTATATATCACAGAGAAAGCAATATTAAGATTTTAGGATAGGTAAGGAGAAGATTTCTGCATCAGAAGTCTTCTACTTTTTTGAATCAGCACTTACACTCTGGCCACAGGCAGAGTGATTTTAAATTTAATATGGCTATCAACTTCAGAAGCTATTTCCCATGAATTCACACCCATTCACACGCTCTCACTGCGTGAAAGCTCTCACCTTTGAAAAGCTAAGTTCAAAGTTGAGTACACTTTCCTGACTGGAACTATTTGCAGTTCAGTTTCCCTCATTTGGGAGATATAATATCACATTCTTGTCTGGTTCCCACTGTTTTAAAGCTACCTAAAGAGCTTTGTTTTTAGAGGTGGGTTTTTTTTTTTCTCTTGTCACCTTAACAATCCTGTCTTTGGTCAGTGAAAATCAGGTGCTATTTATTCAATTTCTGCAACACCCACTTCATGGGAATCTGTGTACCATTAGCTCTGCCCGTGGCTTTAGAAAAACAAATCTATTCTGCTTTGGGAATGCCAAATGAGACTAACTCGGGTCAGACATAAAGGAAGCAGGAAGAGAACAACAGTGAACAAGGAAACATTAGTATGAAAACAATTTCATGTTTATGAATCATAGAGCCCTTGGTGAAATTAATTAAACAATGTGTCCTGAGCACATTCAGAGAAAGAGTTGAAAGACAAAATATCTCTATGAAGGTGAAATATGTTTGTATTATTATTTGAAGTGTTTTCAAGAACGTTTGTTCTATACACAAGGAAAATGGGAAAATTGAAAGTAAGTTGAGGTTTGTGGGCAGACAGAGCATATTTTATTTTACTGTTACACTAGAGAAAATCAGTAACGCTTAAGCATATAAGCCTGTCATCAGGTGCTAGACAAAGTCTTAGACCTCATGGATAGGAAGAATGGGCTGATACCAAAAGCTTTTCCATTTTTCCCACTATACAAGAAGCAGTAAAATAGTTTTTGTGACAACCTCTTGCTTGGATCCTTAGAGCATGATCACTACAGCCGATGTTCTGGGAAATGTGAAAAAATCTTCCATCGTTTTTGGTCACAGCTATATTTTAACTTCTGTACTGAGATTTTTGAAAAAGAAGATAGTATCCAACAGAAGTACATGCCTGAATATGCTGAAATGTAGCTTCAACTTCTTCATTTAAAGGAAGAATCTAAAATAAATTAATACACTTGTGTACTAATTTTGACAATATTTCTACATTTTTCTACCAAAAAAAAGAGAGTGATTATACATTCTGAATATACACACGTAGGTTTTTGCTATAGTAGAATTTAACCTTTTTCTCTTCTTGTAATGTCCTGTTTTCCTGTTTTCTACACATTTTTCTACCTGTTCCAGTATAACAGAGGCCGGAGATTTTCTCTGTATCTATTCTTTCCTTTTAAGCCAGAACTATATTTTTAAAAAAAATTTATCTCTGTGTGTTCTTGCCAATCTTTAATGAGTACATTGAGGCTTATTATTACAGTGAAAGCCAAACAAAATCATATTCTAAAACATCTTGTTCTGGCCTGTGCTGGTTTGCGTGTAACTTTTAGGCAGGATTCTTTCTGTCTGATATTTGCATTAGTTGTTCTAGCTAATGAATGATGCTGTTACTTTTTATTCAGTAAAAGAACCGTAGAACAACAGTCCTATGATTCAACATTTTCAGTGGAAAAAACAACACAGTATCTGAATAGGGATGGTATGAATGGTTATTACATATTTCGTTGCTGTTTAATGGGCAGGAAAGAGGGGGGAAGACAGGACTTAGTCAGTGATGGGACAAAAGACATGAAAAATGTGTAATTGAGTGGCAGAAGAGCATTCTACACCAAATTCTCTGGTGCTGTAATAAACTGGGATGATGCTGTCTTCTACTCCACATCAAGCACCAGCATGCATCAAATATTACTAAATACTTTGGATAAAACTGTTTCAATAATACACTATAAAATAGTACTTTTTACTTTCTCAGAGTTTGATTGTTAGTTAAAGAAAATTAATTTTAACTGCTCCACTAGCAGAAAAGAGCATTAAAATAAAAGCACACATACTAGAGTAGGTTAGAAACTTTCTGGTGCCTTAAAGCTAAATGTTAATTTCTTAAACCCTAAACATTTTACTTGAAACACATGGATTTGATTAATTTCTATCAGGCATGGTCCTAAAGGAATGCTTCCTTGACTTTTAGTTGATTTTTCCTGAAGTCAGTGACACGGAATGTCTTGGGATACCCTTTGTCTGGGGCAGATCCATCTGGTGAGCATCTCCCAGGGCTAGAGAGTGCTGGAGCCTCTTGCAGCTGTTAGTGAAATGGACGTTCTGCTTGTCTTAGTATAAAAGTTGATAAGAGATGAGTAAAAGAGGATTTTGTTAAAGTACATTGGTGAATGAACACTGGTTTATTAGTTAAGATGAGATTAAAGCCCAACGTTTTTTGGCCTTGGACTTAGCGGAGCAGCTTAGCCAAGCAACAAGCCTTGCAGCTTATTGATTGTTTTGCAGGCATGAGAAAAACTTACCTATTTTCTTCTAACCATGGAAGTAGCTCTAAGGAGAGCTATCTCTTTAGAAACTTTGCCTGTGTGAGCAGAAGAACATAGTTTTCACTGAGGAGTTGAAAACCAAGTATCAGAATGTCCTGCAGACTTGGATGCGCTAAAAGTTTTGACTATAGGTAATTTCCTTGAATATTTTGGTTTTGTGCCAAAGCAACTTGAAGGGGCCTCTATATGAGAATAAAGTCCATGAATATTTATTGTTGCATTTGACAAAATACAAATTGTACAAACTTGAATCCCTGAATCAATTCTAATTTGCAAAGCTCTTACTGCGTGGTTGTTACAAAATACCTATGGAAGAATTTCCCGATTTTTTTACTTACAGACTTTGGTATTGCAGAGCAGCATGGATGCAGGATTTTTGGTTTTCTTTGGATTTTGTGTTTACATCTTCCCAGTGTTAGGGCTAGGTTTGAATCTGGACTATCATATAAACATTTCAAATTTTAAATTTTACGTTAACATTTGAATCCAAACTTTCTTAAGGCTTTTGGGTAGTGTCTAGACCAGTCACATCTGTATTTTACTACAAGGAAATGAAAATGGTAAGGACTGATTTTCAGGAAATGTTTTTGTAGCAATTGTTTATTTCTTCCAACCCTCCACCCCCCACTCCTCAATCAGTCTGTAAGATCAAACTCTATTCTGTTTTCATTGTTTTAAAAACAGTGATGCATTGGGGGTGGGGGCTGGCTTCACAGCATACCAATCATAGGACAAAGATAAATAAAATATTTTTTTTCCCTTGAAGGCAGTATGTTTGAAAGCTGGATCATCCAATGTCAGCAAGAGGGATAAAATCACGACAAATGGTGGAATCAAAGCCTTAAATCCTTAGCACAACCTTAAAAATAAATAAACGTGGAAGAGTGCCAGCATGCCTGTATTTACTTGCAGGAGACTGTCTACAGCCCCCTTGTTTCTATTCCTTGTGCTGACAACTTCCAGCTGTGTAGAATATTTAAAATGGGATAATATGAGCCTACTGCTATGCAGAGTACTCTACAGTGGGTATAATATTATCAGTTACATCTTTAAAGAGTGCTGAGTAATGACAGGGTAAAATACAATTTTTAAAGAACTTAATTATGTTTAGAAAGTCAAGAGTTTTTCCAAGTTTTGAAAGCTGTTCGGTAAAAAGCCCTAAATTATCTGCTCAGCACCTCCCTCTGCTTTCTCCTCAAGATGGTCTCTAGTTATTTGTCTTATCAGCTGACTTATCAGCACTTCAGATTTTCTCTTTAAATTATCTATCAGTTCTTTCTTGTACCAGAAAGAGCCCTTAAAGTTTTAGGTTGCTATTCTAGAAATCCATGTTTATAGCCAAACTCCTTTTAGAAACCTAAGCGTGACTCAAAGTTCTAATGTAAACTCTGAGATGGATTCAGGCAGTCGCCTTTGAATTCTCTTCAAAGCTTTAAATTCCCTTTCTTTCCTTTCATTCTTAAAAAAAAAAAAAAAGCATTTTATTGATCTAGATTTTTTTTTTTAAATAGAACACAACTGATCTGGGAGTTTATTATTGTTGCACCTGAGTGAGGAAGCATGTACATTTTAGAGATTGTGTTTGATTGCCAGCCTTAATCTCAAATAGCCCATTAGATTTTACAAATGACTCTTGTGGACATAAATGTGTGCTCATGTTTGTCTGTGTGTATATATACGTATGTATTTAATTCTCCATCTTAATATGCATTTATATATGCTGGTTCATATATTCTCTATGGATATAGACTTCTATATCCCTGTGGTTCTATATACATGTGGGCATACCTCTAGAGGCATTAAAAAAAGTTTTAGACTTTGCATTGCATTTCAAATCAGCGCCAAAAAAGTGTACAGTTTCAGCGAACCACCAATCTGAAAAAATGTTTTGCTATTGAGCAATCCAAACGTTTCTTTCTCATTGGATGTTATGTTTTTTGTGTCTTAAATTTCAAATTGAAAAATTATTTCATACTTACAAACTTTTTTTTTTTTGTTTTAAAAATGTCAAAACTGATTACTTCAGCAACTTTAGGAACTTTGCTCCTGAAGAAGACATTAATTAAAACTGTCTTTTCCTCCCTTAGTTCCAACTAGATGATGTTTTCTAGCAAAATAAATGAATTTAAAAAAATAAATCACGAACGGGTGTGCTTTTCAGGGAGAATTCTGCAGTGTTTTTTTAATTAATGGGCAAAATAGTATATAAAGATTAGTTATAACTGTCAAGTGACTTGGAATGGCTATTTTATCTGCAATATGAGACATGTTATTGAAGATACAAAATGAAAAATACACATCCAGTTTAGATAAATAGTCACATATTGATGGATTTAAACATTGCTAATACTCAACGATGGAGGCATAATCAATATGAAGTACTTGTACTTTTAAAACATTTTGAGCTATGGCAAATGTAAATATGCTATCAATTTTTATATTTTTTTTTTTGTGGTGAGCTGCAGGCATGATTGTAACATTATGACTGTATTTATGTGGTGAGCATGTTTCAATCTTTTGGTAGAAAAAAAAAAATTAAATTGTATAATAATGTCTAAATTAGGTCCAAAACTTGGGGAATTATTTTACATTTATGCAGATGCTTAAAGATACGTTGGGCCTATGCAGCAGAAACAGGGTTATAATAATAATGGATGATGTTTTAGGAAGAAAAGGGTCAAGTGATATAAAGCACTCTAACATCTGCATGTTGTTACTATCAAGTTAATGAGGGTATTCAAGACAATAGCATACTTGGGGTATGAGGTTGCTTCATTTAGTGGCTTTGATGCACTCAAAGTACATTGTTTTCAATGTAATTTTACATCAATATTCATTTGAAACATGCAAAATATATGAGCAGTCTCAGCAGCAACTGTAAAATGAGTCTCTCCTTAGCAAAGCCAGGGACAGTGTTTCCTGCAGCTCTGAGATGTAACTGCTGCACTTTTGATAAATGTTTTTAGAACATTTTACACAACTTGTGAGTAAAAAAGACAGAATAAGTAATCAGAACATCACAAGCTGGGCCCAGGCTCAGAAGTGTGTTGTGGAGATCTTTTGTTAGTGGTTGCCTGGTGTTTACTCTTTCTGTAACAGTAAGGGCTGTCCATTTCATGTTAACCTGCTGTGTAATATAACTACATCTTTAAATTTCTTTAAATTATTTAAGATTTTTACTCTGAATAAGTAGTTTCAAGAGACTTTTTTTTTTTTTTTTTGTTACATTTCAGTCAGCACATGCAAAAATATTGCAGTTGGTTACTTTTTTCTCGGTGGTGGTTTTGTTTTTATTTTACCTAAGTATCTCTAATCAAAACACTCTACTGCTTCCCATTTTTATCCAAACAGCTCTTCCAGCAAATTCTGTAGTTTTTCCCTGTGAGAAGGGAAAATTGACGATAGAGTTTAGTGTCTTAAATGCAATCCTGCTTGTATACAGAGACAATCCAAACGCTGATTTCTTTAAAAAATGGAGGAATCAGGAAAGAAAAAAAAGGAAAAAGGTGATTTCATTGTTCCCGGTGTAAATGTCCTTTGCGCCTGCAAGCAAATACTCCACAACTCTAAAACAGCACCTCCAGCCTTTTCTAAATAAAACATACTTTGATTTCTCTGAAAAATAAGTTGGAGTATTTCTGGCTTTCTGATACTCCTATGACTTTTTGAAACAGATGCTTGGGCAAGTTATGTCAGGCAGCAAAGTAGAATTCTGAGGCAAATGCCAAGCTTGTTCTCCTCTTCCCTGCAAAGTAGACCGTGATGTTGTCCCAGGGGGAAAGCTTGAAGATAGTGACCTCCCCAAGCTGGATTTGTTGCTGGAAGGCAGAGGAAGGTAGCGAGTTGGAGGGAACAGGGATGGTAGCTTAGACCTGTGGGAGAGACTGTGAGCACTGCCCAATGCTTTCTGCCTTTAGCACTCTGGTTTCACTTGTTTCCAGCCAGCTCATTGTAGTAATTTAAGCTGCATATTTCCATAGATTGTTCCTTCATCACATTAATTTTTTTTTAAAGTTTCAACAAAAATAGGTAATTTGTTTCCAAGAAAAAGGTTGCTGAAGAACAGGTGTTTTTGCCAGTGCTCATTGTCTTTCTTTGGTTTTTTTGAACAGCTGTGTATCGTCTGTGGTTTGGAGATATATACTGAAATTTGGCAATGAAGTGTCTTTCATTGTTCTTATGAAATTCACCCTGTTGTAGTCGAGTTAATGTCCTAATTCTCTCTCTCCTTCCCTGCCTGGGTGAAAGGGGATCGAGGGCATTGTTGTCTCTGGTTTAATTGGTGATCCTGAGTCAAACTGTGACAGTTGCAAAACGGGAAAAAATTGCCATTTTCATACGTGCAGCAGAATTTTACATCTTTTATTTGCTTTGCTGAAGGTATTACTAATTTTCAGAACAATTCGTCTTACAAAACAAAAAACTTTTCCATAGAAAAATATTGATAACTTGATACTAACTTTATTCTGAACTAAGATATACCAGCTGAAAGAGGGGCAAAAAATTAATGTAGAAATATCAACATATTTAATTTTGCCCAGTTCAGTGGTGGTGCATGAGAAGGAAAGTACCATGAGGAACCAGTAAAATACAAAATACAAAAAAAGTAAAATACAGAAGATGTGGTGCATTATGAAATCAAAATTTGTTTCAAGAAATAATCTTCTGTGAAAAACTTTGATATTGATTGTTGTCATGGTTTGACTCAGGATTGGCAATTAAACTGGAGATGTGTGTATTCCCACAATTTTTATAAGAAACTTCTCTGTAAGTGAGAGATTTTCTCAGTTTGTTTCAGTAGACACTTTTACAAGGAGGTGTGGCTACCATTTGTCAAAACCGCGCTTGATATGGATATTGAATGAATTAATTCTGTAACACTTTTAAGTCACCTTGAACATAGTAAGAATAATGTTATTAACAATGAAGAGTGTGATGTATTGCTCCAAGAATGGAATTAAGAGAAAATGAAACTCAGAGGTCGGAAAGCTGCTCCAAAGAAGTCAAAGAAATAATGAAAATCCATCTAAAATTAATTCCTACATTTTTCACTCCTGCTTGCTATTTCCTAACCATTTAATGGAGCAGATGAACCAAGAACCAGCCTTACTAAAAAATTTCAGACATCTGTTTCAACTTAAAATGCCTTCTTTCTTTCCTACTTTCATCAAGTTTCTAAGAGAAAAGAAATTCTCTCAGCCAGATCTCCCCCGTGTTGTGATCTATGTGAAATAATCAATATCAGTATGCAATACTACGCAGTGTGATATACTGACAAATACAAACTAGACTAAGCACAATATGGACTTCTTGTTTCTATAAATATTTTACGTTTTCTCAAAGGACTTTGTAAATTTAAGTCCTTTGAGACATATACCTCCAACTATAACACTTTGTTTTACTAAATTCCAATTACGTTTGTAAATGTAGAGATTTCTCTAGCATATGAGCTCTCAAATGCTGTGTCTGTGAAGCATATGGTCCAAGAATTCTGTCTTTTTGTAGAGTTTTTTTTTCCCAATTTTGATTTTAACTCCTTAGAAGAAGCTACAGCTAAGCTAATATTAACCAATGCTAGTGATGTTTTCCTAGAGTTCTTACTAAGGTGTTTATGTCGTAAATATTAGGGAGAAGGCTTGTGCAGGAGTGGGAGAGCAGCCTTGACTAGAGGTTAATTTTATCTGTAGTCCATTTAAATGAAGACATATAACAAAGCAACTATTACTTCTGCCCCCAAATCTCCAAGTTTAGAGTCAATTTTATATCAATGCCATGCAGACATAGTGTCCTAAAAGGGCATTAGCTTGATCCAGTGTGACAATTCTCATGTTACTTTATTACCATGGTACATCCTTTAACCACTGAAATACTTTACATGCAGTGTGAAAACAAGCAAATGAAAAAAGTAATCTTTTTTATTTCTTTTTCCAAATTTATTTCAGTAGGAGCTGTAGCCCTTACAGCTACATGACCAGTTTGACCCACGTTCATGCTGAAAGGGGTGGTCTCATCGTCTTCCTGCTGCGGCCATTTCTTAATGTCTCAGTTTTTCACCATTACTGTTTGTGCAGCCTTGCATGGAGCTAAATCACTGGAGCACAAGCTTTTTCTAGCAGGTGCTGGGAGCAAGTTGGAAAATAATGCTTTTTTACATAATGGCTGAAAGCAACATGCTGGAAATACACAACTTCATTGGGAACTACTTCATGATATAGTATGCAAAAGGTTAATTTATTCAGATAAATGAAGCATAGGTAAAAGACTAAATTATGAGAATAAGAAGTGAAACTGTGTTAAATATGTTTGGAGCATGGCAAGTGAAATCATACAATAATTGTACAGTGGTAGTAAGTGCTAGTGTTTAGACCTGTTGCACTTGTTTTTGATACTGACTTGGAAAAAGGAGTTAGCCGCTCCGTAAATTAACACCCCTAAAATTGCTATGAGTCTGAAGCTCAGTCTAGACAATGACATAAAAATAATGTCATGGTAGGAAGGAAAACTAGGAAAGAATTAGCAATACAAGGTCATTCTTTTATAAAACAAACAACATGAGAACAGAGAAACTATCCTGAAACATTTTGCTATCTACAGGGAAATTATTCTGGGGAAAACACCATGCTATGAGACATGAGATTATGTCAGTCTATGCCAAAGGGACATGAATTTGTCAAGCACTATGGATACGAAAAGACTTGCATGGTTTTGGGTTGCTTATGAAAAGTCATCTTGTTGCAAAAGCAAAAATAAATCACTATGATGAACCAGTAGGGGTGTTATGGACAACATCCTACGATAAAGATACTGCCACACTGGTAGGGGTTTAGCTAGCACTATTAGAGCTCTAAGCATTGATTTCTGAAATCCAAAAAAAGCTAAATGTATGCAATTTAGCATGACTTAGTAAAAAATTTAGGGCTTAAACACCTGGAAAAGATCTTTCCATCAGTTGTCATAGCTCCATTGACTTGGTTTAGTTGCAATTTCCTGGGCCAATGTCAAATTATTTAGCTAGAAGCATGTGGATAAAAGCAATAAGGTAGAGTAAAATGCAACGTAAACGTATGTTGAAGATATACATACACACACATACACATGCAAGGTCCTTACAGTGTAATAAAATTGGCTGTGGAATAGTCAGCTCAGGGACAATTATAAATCACATTGTTTGGAACTTGTAAAGTGATTCTGAGCAAATCCCAGTGTAGTGTGCTGAACTGGACTGTCTTCCACTGTCTGGAAAGTGGTCTGCATTCCGTAGTCTTTCAAAATACTGTTACTCTTTACAAGAAGCCACATAGGAGAAGGATCAGATTTAAGTATTTATGTTTGAAATAAGCCGTAAAGATTCAAAATTACTTTCAAATCAACACCAGATTTATGAATTACTGTTGCTGCATTGTCTTGATTGAAGACAGCACCTTTATAGACTATTTGTGCCCAACGCTGAGGTTTTGATACCCAGTTGTTGGTATGGAAACTTAGTAACGTTTCCAATAGTAAATTAAGGGAATCAGTTTTTCAATTCTACAGAAAGATCAGACTTGAAATCCTGTTAAGTTTCTACTTATTGGTCTTTTCCTTTAAAGAGGACTACTAACTAAAGTATTAGCTCAATATATCTAAAAATCATGCTGACCTAAACACTAGAGTAACAAACATTGAAGATACACTTACTAATTTGAGTGCTGTTCAACTAAGTTCTGAATTTCCCTCACACCCATTGCTCTTTTTTTCTGCTTATAATCTAAATAGCTTCTCTCAAATGGTGTCAGTAGTTGTATGTGACAGTTATTTGCAGTTCCAGAAATATATAAGCTCAAATTTTGAGCTACAGGAAAGGAGTTCTAGTCGCTGCAACAAAATGTTCCGCACACCCACACATGGTAGCCAAAACTAAACGAGAAGGAGAAAAACATGCACTTGGCAAAGATACAAGATAACTTACATAAACAAAAGCTAAGCCTGTAGCCATCATAAAAACTTAATCTTCATTTTCAGATTCCTGTGTGTCAGTTTGTTCAGTATAGAAGCTAAAAGACAAACACAGTTAACAACATATCCAGCGTCACTGGATAGGAAGAAAAGAGGGGGGGGGAGATGCACAGAAGTGTCCTTGTGGCTGTATTTTGTTGCTTGTGTTTAGCTTTGAGAAAGCAGCTTTGCTTTCTTGATTAGGAGACAATTTCTACACTGTTAAATTATGCAATGCTGCATTAATGCTCTAAGCTTTAAAACTGGTAGCACTGATAGAGGTCATTCAGTCTCTCTACGTTGGTAGTGTTAGTGTTACTCTGTGTTAAACCAGAGCTCCTTGAATCAGTTGACATGTGTTGTCCTTGGGTATAAAATAGCGTATTCTTTAGTCAGATATTTGGATGTAGAAGACACTATGTTTGAAATTTAAGAGAATTCCCAAGTTTCCACTCTAGCAATAGTCGTAAACAGATGTCAAGGCTTAAAAAATGATTTCTGATGATACCATGACTTCTCACATTTCATCACTGCCATACTTAAAAAGAAAAGAGAGGGGAGGCAGGCTGCTGATAACCACTCAAAAGCAAACTAAGATGTCTGGTCAGATGGAGAATTACAATGAAATATGTTGATATTAATGCCTGTTTTTCACTACAAGATAAGCAACAGGTTTCTCAAGAGTATTCTGTTTCTAAAGCAGTGAAATCTACATAAACAGGACAAGTTAAGGGCTTGTATCAGGGATAGTGCTACTCATTAAAGACAAAATGTAGAGGGCCAGAAAAAATTTATCAATTACTCAGTTCCACATAGGCATTAAAGTAAGTGTCTCGTGCTTTAGGAAAGTGGATTTTACTTGCAGATCTACAATTGGACTGCACATAGGGCAAGTACTTGTTAATTTCCAGTTATCTCCTGCAGTAATACACAAGTTTTCCTAATTTCCCAGAAGAGAAAGTTAGTGAGAGGATGGACAGCATTATTATACATGCCAGAGAAGTCTCCATCCTGCTGCTGGTCATCCTTTCTCAGGTCTCCCTTTCTAACAGCTGGGATGAACCTGCTGTTCCCACAACAGCATGGCTGTGTGTGGTATTAGAAGGTGTCCAAACGCAGCTTGTCTGTCTGGGAGATTGTTCTCCTCTTTTCCAAGAAGTACTTGCTGGCTTCAGAAGAGATGAATGAAAACATACGGCAGAAAGCAGAGCTATACAGTTACTTTATTTTAAAGATGAGAGCATTTTAGCGTCGTGTTGTTTTACCGAGTTCCCAGGAACTTGCTCTAAAATTAATTTCATTTATTTTGTGTGCTTGTGATCATGTGGCAGTGTCTAAAGCAAAACCCAGGGTTTGTTCTGTACAATCTTACCTTCCTGATGCGCTGTCCTGACAGAGTGTTACCTAAAAAGCAGTGACATATAGAGAGCCAGTAGCTTACTGGAGGCAACCAATTATTACTACATGAAAGTATATCTCTGACTGACAGCTTGTTCTCTTGCTTCTCATCATGATGAACATAGAGCCAAAGCTTCTCAGTCCTTGCAGAAAATGGCAAAAAGGCCCTTGAATCATTTGTTGAGAAGGAACTCTGCTGTCCCCAGAGGGAGCCAGGCAGGTCTCTTGGAAGGCCTGTGCTTATTTTCCACAGAATAAAGCAATTAGCTCTGCTTCAGCTTACTTTATTTATTGTGATTCAGATTATAGCAACAGTTATTTTGCAGGGACCTAGATGCACATTTTGCCTGGCTTGTGGAATAAAGTGTTCAGCAAGCTCTGGGTATTCTGCATTTGCGCATTTTGTTTGTCCTTTGTAAATGATTGAGTTGGTTCATAGGACAAATTCCTTCTGGAGGTTATATTTCCCTGTCTTCTGTTAGCAAGTCCAAGACTTCCAGAAGTATCTGCCTGCGAGTGAGATGGGCAAGAGCATTCTCAAAGTTATGGCTCAGTGTCCAATTCATAAAGGGGAACCAGTACTCCAAACAACATAATGGTTCAAGTTCTTGATAATTTCATTTTTTCTAGCAATGCATGCTTGAAAGCTCATATGTGCCTGATGTTGCTCATGCTTAACTGGAAATAAACTACAAAAGCCCCCAAACAATTCTGAGTACCATTCTACCTGCCCAAATCCCATTAGTGACTGTTACATCAACCTACAAAATAACTGTATTTGCTGAAGAAGTCCATGCTGTTTTTCCATAAAAATTATCTTATTTCTTTTAGTTTACACAGCTGTCTTTTGCTGCCTTGGCATAACTGCTTGTCAATTTAAATTCTTGGCACATAACAGCCTTTACTTATGTGTACGTCATCATTTTGGTTTTTTCTGTTCCTCAGGGGAACTGGAAGCATCTAATCTCTGATTTATTAAGCAGCCTTGTTACAGGTATCTTATTTTATAAGATTTAAAACAGGAACATGTTTGGTATGTTCCTTTGATTTAAAAGAATATTCTAGTAAAATATACTTTCTAAGAAGGTGGTTGTGAGGTGATTTTAGCCACAGACCTAACCATACACGTGTACATTGATTGCACAGGAACTTGGCTTCTTTGGGCAAACCCAATTTGGTTTGCTTTTCCTTTTAAAAGCAGTCTTGTCAGGATTAATTCTGTCCTGAATATCTGCTTAATGTACCTTGATTCTGGATTGGAAGACACTGATTTCTTTCAAAATTAATCTCTTGCCCACAACAAACAGTTTCAGCTTTTCTTTGCTCTCCCAACAGAACACTGGTAGCAAGTGGTGGGTTAGCATATCAGCCAGCGAAGCTGGTTAGTAGGTTGCTTAATTTTAGGAGCTTAACTTTTAACACCAAGCTTTAAGACAGCTCTCATTAGCGTTGCACAACTAGATTGTAAAGCCCCTCAGGTTCGTAGGACTGTGAATTGATAATTGCTTTTCTTTTATTTAAACCTGTGCTTTAGAGTTATCTATGAAGCAAATTATCACCTCATTAAAACCAAAATTATGCATGTTAAAATATTAACATTTTTTGTCATGGCCGTGCTAGTCTACTCAAAAGTTGGTTAAATGGTATGCATTAACTTTCATACGCTATGGGGAGGAAGTTATCTTGTGTATCAAACTTAGCCAAAGTCATAAAATACAGTATTTACACAGAAAAACAAAATAGTATGGAACTATATGTAAATTAAAGTTCATCCAAAAATGTGTATTTTGTTGAAATAGAAGCGTTTCATGGAAAGGTTTTGACTTAGATATGGCAAACAAAAATAACAGCAACATTTTTAAGCATTCTGTTTTTTCCACTCTTAAGTCAGTTCTTGGTAAGTGCTAAAATAGAGTTTAATGTGTTTATGTGTCATTAAAACAAAAACATTTGTACAACCATAAATAATTTGTCCAAGTTTAATTTCTAGGAAAGCATAGAGAATTACTTACTTGCTGTTGCAGACCAAGGAAATATCCAGAACTCTGAAATTTACAAAGGAACAGAAATCTGATTCTTACATAACTGTAGCAATTATATACCTGTATACCTTCAGATTATATTGTTTTGCAGTATATTCAGTCTTAAAGCCGGCATTGAGATTAGATTAATTAATGGATTACTTTAAATTACCATGCTGTAAAAATGATGGTTGGTGTTTTCCAGTTAAAATGGTTTGGTACTGTAAAGTCAGTTATACATTAAAATCTTACCTGGACTTTTCTCTGGTGAAACCAACAGTTCTTGTAGAAGAAAGTAAACTCCAGTTTTTGCTTACAAAACTAACAGACTAGATGTTATAGGCATTGTGAAATAAATAATTTTGTAGAGTCACTTAATTTACAACTTCTGTCATTCATTAAAAAATGAGAGAATTCCAGAATTTAGTTATTACTTGCAAATGTTCATATTGAGAAGAATATTCATTGAATTAAAATAAGATGTAAAGTATCTGCTAGTGTTCATATAGGAAACAGTCACACAGAGACACGTGTATGTGGTATCAGTACCTATGGAGGCAGGAGTTTGGAGGAGAAGTTGTAATGTCTGCTGCTAGCAGATGTTCTCAGGGTGATTTTCCTTATGAGATTATCAGTAAACTGGTCTGTTGATGACATTTGCTGTGGAAGTATTGTGATTAATGTTTTTGAAACATTTTTATTAAAATTCTACACAACAGAACTTGTTGCATAGAAACTAATAGAAACTGGATTATGCCTGGTACAAATTCATTACTATAATTAATTAGCCACATTCAGTTTTGTATGCCTGCAGGCAAGCTGTTTTTAGGTCCTACTTATATGCATATATATAATCTTTTTGCTGCTGTAAGCATACTCTGTTTCTTCAACCAGCAAAATAATGTTCAGGACTGCATCTTGATACAGTGTTGTATGTTTTCCAGTGCATGTTGTTCTAGTCTGTGCATGTGCAAATTGATTGTTGGAACATGCAAGAAATACATGGTTCTAGCCATATATTTTAAGTGCATTTAGATATTAAAAAATATGATCCATGAATCACAGTCTATATTAGCTACGCTGTCTATGTAGTTTATACAGTTATTACAATGGAGATTTTATCTGGGAAGATTTGGTTCTTCTTATAAAGTTAAGCTTAGGTTTCTTGAAATTCTTCTACTTCCACATTGCCATTTAGTCTTATGTAGAAAACCTGCAAATTTGTTTTCCTGATAAACTTCGCATTTAATTGAATTTGGTGTTAGAGTTGTTCTGATCCTTTACCTACAGTATGTTCATTGTTTTCTGTTAAAACCTAAACTCAGAACCATAGCTTCATAAGCTGTTAATTTTACAAAACAGGTAACATTAAAGCCTATATGATTAATTAGAAAAATTCCTTCTGTGGTTCTCTAAGCTCCAGCCAGACTTTTCTCACTTGCTTTTTCTGTCTTGGACAGAGATGTTCCATTGTATAAAGCTCCACTATTGTTTTTTTGAATGGAGGAACATGCAAAAGAACAACCAGCGGGCATCTTTAACCTCACTTCACCCCAAGCTGGTTTTAAAAAGCAGATGATGTTTTGCAGTAGATAAATGAATTATAATATCAAACGGCCTGGAAAGTGACAGATGTGACTGCATCTACTAGTTATTCAAAGTAAGCCACTACATCTTCGGCTAATGTGCTATAAATCAAAGTATTTAGTGACCAGTTTCATTTATATCACCCTGACAGCCAAAAAGAGACAAATGTTTCATGTATTTCTTTATATCCTGCTGGAAACACTGGAAAGGTCTTGCCTCAGTGTGAATCATGGTCAAGTCTTACAGGTATTCTCTGTTATCTCTTGAAGCCTCATCTTACTGCTATTGAGGTCAGTGAGAGTTTAGTGATTGAAAACATGTTTTCAGTGATAACATCCCTCTGCTCTCTTAATCAATTCGAACAGCTAATAGGTCTAGGGGAAGCCTCTTATGTCTGTCTCGTTTCCTCAGTTGTTGAACATTTTATTTAAATTAAAGAATTGCAAGCTTCTTATAATTCTTATTAATTGATATTCTTGATCTCAAGGTAGGCTATAGTTAGTACCCTTTTGCTGTCTGTGATACTCAGTACTACAGTTCTCACTTTACATTTTTCCCCAGTATTTTTTATGTGTAATATATGAACGACTGGATTAATTTCTTCTAAATCATGGTGGTATTTGGAATTTATTGAGCAGATTTAAGTTGCAAGCAAGTTTTTTAAGCCGTGAAAGTAAATGGAAAGACTGCAACTTTTTTTTTGTGTTATGAGGTACTATAGTGGACACAAGGGCAACTGTAGTCCAACATAGATGTGTCTGAGTCAGCTCACTTCGGATGGCGAGGGGCAGAATCAGGTCAGTGGGGCATCACAGAATGCCAGAAAGCAGAGAAAGTGCATCTATGTGATGAACTGTACTGCTGTGAATGATCTACAGGGATCAAGGTTTGTGAGTTTAAAAACTAACTTGAGTACCTTTTAATGACACAGAAGTAATTTGTCTGGGTGCAGTAAATGTCATTTACTTTCCTCTAATATGCATATCAACCGTGCCAGTTTCCAAATAGCAGCTCTCCATTTTGTCTGTTTGACAGGCATTTGCTGCTTTTGCTTTCCATTCCAAAAAGAACAACCTCCTTCTCCATCCTCACTAACGCACTGCCTCAAAATCCAGTGAAGTTTGAAGTCAGAACTTAAATTAGTTTTCTTTAAATACGTGTAAAGATTTCTCATTATAGTTTTACCCTGACTGGCAGGGATGGTGATCATTAGGACAGAAACAAAAGAATATATATTTTCAGGTTGTATTTCCATACTTCCAGCTGTGTGGAAAACCCATCACATACTGAGTAAATGTTACAGGAAAAAATTACTCCTGAAACATGTTAGCTGCCTACAATGACAGCCAAGGTCTCGGTTCAAAGAAAGTTGTCCTGAGCATCACAGACACGTTGCAAGATGTCTTTCCCACATTCCTCTGAAAACATGGACAGGACATCCTGCACCATAATGGTAAGAGCCTGTGAGTTGTTAAGAGCCAGGAAAGAGTAGGATTAGAATAGTGTAGAGAAGTCATACTTGAACAAGATAATATCACACCTTTCTGCTAGGCATCAAACTACCAAGCTGATTCCTGACCGAAGTTCAAAAGACTAATTTGTGTTTTCTACATTATTTGAAACATACTTAGAATGATATAACAGTAATATAATACATGCTGTTTACTTCAGAAAGAACTGTCTCAGCTATACTTTTATATTGATTGGACTTGAGCTTTTTTCATGAGGTCTCAGAACAAACCAAGCCTACAGGAAAAAAACCTAGAAGCAAAATATTCTTGGCACTTAAATATACATATGTATGTTAAGCTATTTATTGATTTTCCATCATGAAGTGCAGAATCATAACTTAAGCTTCTAAGTTCTCTCACAAAAGCCTAACTGCAAGATGATTTGGGGGTATGGCAGTGGTAGTGTTCAGAGGTGTTTTAGAAAAGCAAATTGTACTTCTCTAGACAGTGCATACTCTGTTCTCTTGTTTAAGAAGATGTCAGATCAGAGGCTATGGAAATGTCCATGGATATGCATCCAAATCCAGTCCTGCTATGTTTAGTGAATGGCAGCTGTTTACGGGTGCTATTTACTTTGAATATAGAGTCAAAAAAAGGCCCCACCATTAAACTACCTCTCAAAGTACATGAGCTTTACCACCGAAGAAATACTCATACTTTCCTTTAAACAAACATGTTTTCTATTCATTATTTACTTTTCCTGCTGTATTCATTATAAATTTGTTATATATTCAATGCTCATTTAGAAAAAGAAACATTTTTCTTTCCTTCACAGAAAGAGTAAGAAAATAAAATGGTAATAGTAACTCAAAGAAATGGACAGCAAAAAAGCAGTAGTTTTGATAATGTGAATTCTTCATAAAGTATTTCTGATAGTTTTCTCATTCAGTTTTACTTGAAATATTTTTTTTTCCTCTTCCAAGGTGGCTTTATGCAAACACATGCTACCAAGTAGCCTTTACTGTCCTTAATGCCAGAAGACTGTTCAATGGTAGCAGAGACAGAAACCCCCTGAGAGAATGCAATATTCCACTTCACTAAAATGGAAAACAACATCCTTTGATTGTAGCAGAATCTGTTTATTTTCTTACAAGGACTGAAGATGTTTTGGCAGTTATGCTGCTTTTCTTGTGATTTGTGGTGGTGTTTATTACGAAAACAAATTGCCCATCTATTGGAGTATATTGAGCCAAATTTGCTGATGTCAGTGGAGATACCCTGCGGCTGAATTGAGGCTGCTGTAATCTGTGCAGGAACTCAAGAGGCTTAGAAAACTGCTGCAGAGAAACATCCCAACTTTACAGTTTTGGAATATTTGTAGATGGGAACGCTCGGCAGTGTAGAGTGAAAGTAGGGTCCAGCTTTTGGATTGGACTTCTTTTTTAAATGAAAGAGGTAGGGCTGCACCAATGTCTGCAGGAGCAGCAGCAGGTAGGAGTCAGCCCTTTAATGCAGAGTGGCTCACCTATGGTGGGTGGATCAGCATATACTTAAACTGACTTCAGCCCAGTACCTGCCTCTTCTCTCTACAACAGCATCACTGTGAATGCCTAGGAAATCATTCTTCTGGTTGTGGGAAGCCTCTGCTCCATCAGAGCCTTTGCTTTAGTGAAGGTAGATTAGTGCTAAGAGAACAGCACAGGGCTTTTCTAGTGCATCCCCTGCCTTTGAGACACGACCAACTTTGCCATGCTAAATCCTGACAAGAAACACAAATTAACTACTTTCCATGGAAGTGTAGAAAAGTGGATTTCCTAAGCACTGATGATTGTTGCTGCCCGCTGGGGGAAGTGCTGAGCCATAAGAGGTTGCATCAGAACTTTCCCAAGCACTGAAAAGATCAGAAAAGGCACGACTGGGGAAAATAGGAGAAAGTTTTATTAGCCTGTTGCATTTTGTGCATGTACTTTTGTAGCAGCTTCAGGCAAGGGATTGTTTCCCAACTGCTTGCTGGATGAAGTTCTGTTGTTCTGTGTGCTAGGTAATGGGATGAGGAGAAAACAGCTCATTAGCATTGAGAGTAAAACATCATGGACCTCTTAATTGTGAGAAACACGATGTCTCAAATGTTATCTATTGACTAGTACTTGTAATAGCCATGTGTCACTGCTGTGGGTTGAGCTGCTTTACCACCTCTGTGACCCAGCATTGTAATTATATTGTGTAAAGAGAACATTTTCATCGTGAGCGTAGCCTTGCTTCATATCTAGTTTTATTAGGCTGTGACAGTGTACTTTCACAGCAATTAGTTCAGTCAGTTCCATTAAGTATGACATGTTGCAAGCCTTTCAGCTTCACTCATTTCAAGTCTGAAAAACTGACTTCTCAGATCAACAGTGTGATAAGGAGACAGTGCTGCCCTCTTTCACCTTGGAATATGGAAATGTAGAAATCATACAGACTCTTTGTACTTTGTGTGCTATTAAGATCTGTATCTCATATATATATATATACACACCCTAGCCATTCTATAAATGTAATATACTTTATTCCAAAACATCTGACATGCTCACCTAGTAGGAAGCCCATGCAGGCCACAGGGCTCCACTGGATTGCTGCTTGCTAGCTTCATGTAAACCCTAGTAAGAATATATGTTGAGGTTTTTTGTTTTTTGTTTGTTTGGTTTTTTTAATAGCAATGAGCTTAGAACAATAAAATAGTTTAAATTTCACAAATGGACACTCCTTGGGAGATTGTATTCAATCTCAGTTTCCCTCTCTTTTAAGGGCAAAAATAGTTTAGCTGAAAATTGCATAATTAAGTTTCTTTTACCTAAGGCAAGTTCTGCCAGTGAACACCATCAAAGGTATGCATTTAAGCAGGAAACCAGCATTTCTGGCTGGAAAGAAAAGCAGCATTATCTCTACTTTGTTTACTTTAAGTGGACCAGCAACGATTTAGCACGAACATGGGAGTTTTGCCTCCACATAACTAAGGGGAGAGAGAGTGCCTAGAAGAGGGAAAGAGATTATGTCCATATATTAGATGCCGGTGTATATGCATTCATGCCTTACTTAGAAGGTTTAGTATACATCACTGAGCAAAGCTCTGAGATTTTATCTCATTGCCAATACATCAGCCTGTTTTGCTTGGATGAAAATTGACCACCCTTCAGAATGCCAAGTCATTTATCAAAATAAAAGACCCCAAACTATCCGTGAGAGGCAGAGCACAGGGTTGGTCTAGAGTATGTGCTGGAATTCATTTAACATCTCTGAACTTCATGCAAGAGAGGTAGAATGTGGCTGCTATTAGGACTTTCCTCTATACTCCCATAGGAAGATTTGTTCTGTGAAGTTCAGCTGACCAGATAGCTATAGAAGGAGAAGAAAGAGACTGATAATAAATGAGCTGTGAAGCTTTATCTTAAATTAGTCTAGAAATATTGGGGAGAGATACTAATTTTACTGCTTTTATAACTACTGTAAACAGGTTGAAGCTTTTTATTACTGAAACCCTATGGAAAAATGTAGTATTTTTCAAATAAATTGATACTTCACTCAGCATGCGGTTGCAGCTTGAATAATTTTAAAGTGAAAATTGAGAGGGTTTAAAAATTTGTCTTGCTCTAAGAAAGGTGGAGATGATTTCACCAAAGACACTTAAGCCAAACTAAAATATGTCAAAGGTATTGAGAAAAAGTATTTTCTTGATATTTCCACATTATTTGCTTTTGTGCTATTAGCATGCCATTAAATACGGTGGTGTTTTCATGTATGATGTAGGCATCATCCAGATCCCAATTAAACAAATGGAAAGAATCCCACTGCCTTCAAAGACCTTGGAATTGAGCCCTTGCATAAATTGCTAATTAAACTTGATTAGTAAGTAAGGTTCGTCAATAGAAAAAGTTTACCAGATTTATAGCCTACTTGAATAACAGGTAGTGGAATTAGTGAAGGTCAGTCTTGCAACTTTATTGTTCGAGTTTTGTTTGACCACAACACAGCACGAGCTATGGACCTGTATTGCTTTCCCTTGTATTAATTCCATGGCTCATAGAAGTAAGGCAAATGTTTCTTTCCAACATCAGTTTTTATTGTTTACATAAGACAGGCTTCCTTTTCATTAAAACTTTTGTTATGTTTCCTTTGAAAAACAATGAGCTAAATTAAGGGAAAGGGAGTATAACTTGCATTAATGGGATGAAATTGAAAGAGGAAGAATTATGCAGAATATCAGGGGAAACATCCTGACAGCAAGATCTATTAGAGAACTGAATTGTCTCTTGCAGGATGTAGAGGAAGCCTTGTTGCTTGAGACAGTTTGAAGCTAGATTGCATGAATCATAGAAAAATCCAGCATATAAATGAGACTGGGAAATGGGCTGGATCACTTAGTAGACCTTCTGTCTCTCTGATGTCTAGAAGAATTTTAAGAGTTGTACAATTTTAGGAAAGCCTATGTATGTCTAAGCTTGGCTGTGGTACTGATTACATTAAGCAGTTTACATTAGGCAGTTTTCAGTAACCCACATGTAAAGCTAACCAAGAAAATCCTCAAAGAAAAAATAAATCAGAATAAGATGAAAAATAAAGCTCTGTAACTCTGAAAGGGGATTTAATGTGACCATACCTTCTAATTCGTAGCTGTTTGTCTCACTGTTGGTATAATTGCTTGACTTGTCCAAGAGGTGGGTAGGATTCTGATTTACTGGGATGAAAAACAGAGGTTGAGTGAGGTCAGTATTTGGCTGAGGGCACTCACTCTATTAACCTAATTCTCTGGTTATCAATGCTTTGGTAGCTTAATCATATTGTATGTGCACTTGATCTGGCACTAAAAAAAAGTCCAAAATACTTTTAGGGATAACTATAGTTTGCTACTGGATTTTTGGTTCACTGATTTAGTTACTTGAAGTCTGCAGCTGCCTGACTTACTTGGGTAACAGGCTTTGTCATGTGTGTTTGACCTCATTAAATGGAGGGTGTATGCAATAAATCCTATTAAATATGGGGTAGATAAGAACATTACGTAACCCCAAAAGCTCTCCTAATATGCCATGAAAATATTATTTTCATTAATATTAAAAAAGCTGCTGCAGGATGTATTTTGGAAGGAGAAAAAAGGTATTTTCCTCATGGCTTCCTTAAAATTATTAAGGTGTTCTTTGAAGACCATCACAGTATGGCTTAGAATTAATCAACAAACTGTTCCTAGATGCCATTTGCCAGGAATAATCAAACAAGCATATGTTCTATGCTCAGGAAACGTTTTAGAGGATTAAAAGTCACAGTGTGGAGAGAAATATGAAATCCTAAACCTTCCCCTGCACTCAGACAAGCAGACAGCCACATCATGAGCAGCTGAATCAGACTTCAGGAACTGCTTGCACAAACTGAAAATGTCTGGCAAGATAAAATGTACCCTCAGCTGGAAGAAAATGATTCAGTGGTCACATGATGTCCCATGGCCATAGCTTTAAAACAAACTTTCAGAAACATATTCGACATGTGTTGATGATCACACAGATGAAAGCATGCGTTGTACAGATGGGAATTCCAGTGTCTTGCACAGAGCCTTTGGACTTATGAAAGAGAGCATTTACAGTGCACTTTTAGCACAAGCATGGAAAAAAAGTGCCTTTATCAGTCAGTACAGTAGTTATGAAAGCCTTGTTTTCTTGAACATACTGAAGTATTCACATGTACACATATGGTACTGCAGATTAATTCATCTGTCCCTTGATGCATTCCTCATCACTGAAATAGAAAAACAAAACAGAAGAAAATGGAAAAGGCTGCTGTGGAAAGAAAAGCCCCACTTTATTCAGTCTTAAGCATGACAAAGAAAAAAAAAATGGTCAGAGTCTGTCTTTGAGTTATTTTTTCCATGCCCTTTGGACTTGAACTTCCCTAAGGTATTTTACCATGCTTTATGACTGGGTAAAACAACCCTAGATATTTACTTGGTATATTGTGAAGGGATTTTTAAAAACATGTGTAAGACAGAAAAACCTCCACACCTTTTTTCCTTTTTTTTTTTTTTTTTTTTCCCTGCAAATGTATTTATCTTTTCAAAAAAGATAGAAGGATATGTATTTCAATCTTTTAAATAATGTCAGTTGTAGCCATTGTTTTAATTCCCCTGTGTTTGTAGATCCAGGGTACTTCATTTAGGGGAGGCCAGTTAAACCTCAAAGCAGACAAACAATTTTCTTAAGATTGACTGTAGCTTCAGATTGACATCCCTTAATGAGCCTAAGCCCCAAATCCTGCCTTGCTGAAAGCAGTCTAGGTTCACCAAGGTTTCTAATCTTTCAGGTCAACTTTTAGATGTATAACAAACCCTCAGACCAGGCAAGCAGTCAAAATAAGCAAAGATCTTTCTGGGTTTTTTCAATGTGTTCTCTGGAAACACATAAATCTCAGTGTAGGTTTTATCAGGCATATTTTCCCTTGGATCTAACCTAACCTGATTCTTCTCATGAAGCAGTGTATTTGCATAAACGCATGGATATTTATGTGCATACATCTGTTTGTTAAGCTCATAAAAACACAGTACAATCTGAGCAGATCTATGTTACATTTATGAACATAAAAATAGGATGGAGTAGACCGTTTTGTATTAGGACCTACTTGTAACTGTGAATTAAAGTAACTAGTCTCATTTTAGTAAACTGCAAAATGTTGTAACCATATGTATTTTGTAAACCCAGACGTATGGTTTTCAGTTGTATCAAATCAGCTCTTTGGTGATCTAAATGGACTGTAGTGAAACTGTGAATTATATCTACAGAATTTAACGTTACTGTTGAGCCTCCCCTCCTTTGCAAATATTCTCAGCTTCCAGGATGAATTTATCAATTGAATTATGTATATTTCTTAAAAATAAAACTACTTAAATTATTTTAAAATGAACGGTACGATTTGAGACAGGACCAACTGTCAACTGAGATAGGTGGAATTACATCAGAGATTAAACTGGACTACTGTTAAAATTTTTAATATTGGCCCAAAGACCAAAATTTAACTCAGTCGTCATTCAGTCATAATTCCCATTGACCTTTTTCAGGTTTTTGCTTGCAGAAGTGAGATGATAAATGAGAGTTTGGCTCCTTAAGCTGTATGTTATTAAATAAAATTGTTGACCTTTCTGGTAGATGATCACAGTGGCAAATTCAGCTTTCTTGCCAGGTGGCCTGACTATAAGATTAAACTTCAAGGATTTCTAATTATAGTAAAAATTAGTTTTGCCATAGCATCCAGGAAAGGAAGTAAGGGAGTTTAACAGAAATGCTTTTAGTAGGTGCAGTCATTCCTGTAGAGATCAGATTTCCTTTGCACTCTCTTTTCTATACCCCATAGGTAATAAATTCCACCTTGATATATTGTATGGCAGCACTGTCTCAAACACTCAGCCACCCAAGGTAGACACTTTATTCTAACATACATACCTTGATCTCTGCTTCTTGGGCAATGCCATCACAAATTACAGTGGATGGTTTAATTGTGTAATTTCATTGATCAGATTTACCACTGCCGTCTTTGTTGCTAATACTTGTAATTATGTTTGGACTTAATGAAAAGGCCACAGCAAAATGTCTAAGGAGACCTATAACCTGGTTTTCCACATTCCTGGCCTTTTGTTTGTTCCAGGATTTGTAACACGGTAATTGATAATGATAGGTGGTAGATGAGATAAGGGGTTTTACTCTAATGCCAGGAAATTAGTTTACTTGCACTCATGGCCAGAAGTGTATTTCATCCAACCATTTTATTAGGTATTTGCTAAGGAATAAAAATAATAATAATTAAAAAAAAAAAAAAAAAAAAAAAGGAAAACTACACACCCCCCCAAAAAAAAAAACAAACAACAAAACCAAACAACAAAACCAAAAGCTAACCAAAGCCAAAAACCAAACCCAACCCACTAAAAAAAAAAAAAAAAAAAAAAAAAGGAGATAAATTCTGCAGCTCTATTCCCAGCAAAATTTAACTTCTCTTTGTTTAGGTCTGGCTTTAGCAAGTTGCTTGATAATACGTGAGCCAGGATAATAAGTGGCAGAAGCCAAAAACTGAGGCAAACTGGCAGCTACTACAACTTGGCAGTACTGTTTTAGCTGTGCTACGATTTCCTCCTAAATAGCACTTCTACAATTTTAGTTGTACTTACAATTTTAATGCTTGCATTTTTTATTATTGATATTATATATACATAATATTATTTAATGCTGGTGATTTTTTTTTAAATGTTCTTCACAACGTTTCTAAGATACATTACAGGGTTGAACCATACATTTCACATCTGTGGTAAGGATCACATTTATGATAAACAGTGAAGGACAGAGCAGAGTCCTTTCAGTCAAAGGAGATTTTTCATTCATTTAACTTTTCCCTCTAAATACTAGTTAGTATTTTAGTACTATTCCCTCTAAATGGCAACCTAGTGTAATCTTGGGACATAATTTGTAACAAATTCTTCTGGGAGCTGACCAAATTTCTGTTGATTTTTCAGTTCTGCATGTTGCCAAAATTTTGCATGAAGCTCAAATATCCAAGCTTCAGTATGACCAAAGAGGCCAAAAACGTTCACTGTGAACACACCTTTCATGTGTAATTTAGGAAAAAGTGTTATGACTCTGGAAAAAGAAATTTCTAGGAAGTCACTAAAACAAGTTACAAATGAAATGGAAGGCTGATACTTAAAAAGACAAGGACTTGTGAAGGGTAACGGCACAATCAGTGTTTCTCATTTGGAAGAAGCACTTAAATGTGTTAACAAGACTTGTGGCAACATCTGCTGAGCACATTTTGATGCCATCCTTTATAGCCACTCATTTTTACAAGGCATAACCATTTCTGAAACATATCTGGGTCTACAGTGCTATGAGCAGCTGAGAAATCCATCAGTCTCTTGACACTGAAATGAGGCAGGCTTTATCCCTTCCATCTCTTTCTGCCATGCTTTCCACCCTTCCCTAGTCTTAGCTGATTATTTTTCAGAGGAGTTAAGAACCTGAATTTATTCAATAAAGGGGTCCAACCAGATTTAGATATTGTCTGTATGGGTCTTGTAGCAATATGGATGGGATGAAGAGTGACTGGAACCTCTTTCTTTGAGTAAAAAAAGTGTTACTAGAGTAACTCCATTTTGTGGTTCTTAAGATATCGTGGCATTTGAAATATTCTGGGTCTCTTAACTGATATTAAATGCAATGTAAAGGTCAGCATGGGCTGGTAGGGAAAAATTATTGGACCTGCGTCTGAATTCCATCTGTGCCATTATGCCCTGGACCTACACATACAATTATCTGAACTGTACACCATTACTACTTACAAGATGCAAATGATGTGTTTATGTGTAAACCACACAAAAGACCATGTTCTGAGGCTGCAGGAAATGCATCCAGAAAGCTAGCTGCTGTCACCAAAATGCTGAACACTGAAGCATCTGTATGAGATAATTCAGGGACAGGTTAAAACTGAATTGCTTCAAGAAAATTAGCAGAACTCGCAATGCCTAGGATACTGAAATATCAAACAGATACTATATCTTTAGTTTAATATGTAATATGCTTGGGAGAAAGAGATATTCTAGTATGTGGTGATATTGTTGGTCTAATAACTGGCCAGTTGTCCTCCTTCTCCTGCTAATTTTCACTGAGGAACTTCTGAAACCTAACAAGGTACAGTAACAAGCATTCCACAGTTTTAAGAGGAAACATTTTAAGAAAAAGTCTTCTGCCTGGAAATGTTATGATCAGACATCCAAATAAACATTTTTCAGACTTTTTTTTTTTCTAAGGGAGTTGGAAGAATCTTAAGAAATGAGTTATTCTCAGAATAGGCAGGAATTTACTTAGGAACTTATTAATTGCTGGATGCTAGAGCACTACTGGCATGTCCATTGTTCCCTGGGCATTGGCACTACTCAGTAGATGTCTGTGTGATTAATGGAATGAGCCTGTTCCAGACAGCGAAGAGTGTTAACAAGACCTTTGCAGAGCTTGTGGAAAGTGCCTGGTTATTATTGTTACACAGAGGTGCGGAAGGTTGAGGAATTTTTGTAGCTGTTGACATTTCTTGGGAGATGTCCACAAAAAACCCTGGAGGTGAAAGAGGATGTCTGATGCATTCATTTGAAGAGTAGATCTGCAGATCAGATACAAGATAGCTAAAGAAGAAAAACTATGAGTCTAACAAGTTACACTGGGGCAATAAATGACAGTGTCATTCAGTGTGTGAATAAATCATGCACACTCAAAACTAGCTTGGACTTTGTGTCCCTGTCAAACCAATGAATTCATGTGTATTAGTTATAGACTAGTCTTTGTGTGCAAGCTAAAAAGCTCTGTCAAAAACAAGCTACTGAAGAAGGCAATTCAATGTATTTATATAAAAGAAAAATCAGAAAGATGAGGAAGAGACAGAGAGTTATGTAGGGACGAGGTCAGGAAGGCCAAGGTGCAGCTACAACTGAACTTGGCTAGACATGTAAAGAAAAACAAGAAGGGCTTCTACAGGTACCTAAAGGAGAAAAGGAAGGTTAAAGAAAGTGTATCCCCCCTGATGAGCCACAATGGTGAACTGGTAACAACAGATGAGGAGAAGGCTGAGATTCTCAACAACTTTTTTGCCTCAGTCTTCACTGGCAACCCCTCTCCTCATGACTCTCATGTTGATGGCCCACAAGATAGAGACCAGATAGACAAAGTCCCCCCACCGTAAGTGAAGGCAAGGTTCGTGACCATCTGAGGAACCTGAAGATATACAAGTCCATGGGACCTGATGAGATGCATCCCAGAGTCCTGAGGGAATTGGTGGATGTAGTTGCCAAGCCACTCTCCATGATATTTGAAAAGTCATGGCTGTCAGGTGAAGTTCCTGGTGACTGGAAGAAAGGACACATTATGATTGTTTTTAAAAGGGTAGAAAGGAGGACCCTGGGAACTACCAACCTGTCAGCCTCACCTCTGTGCCTGGGAAGATCATGGAACAGATCCTCCTAGAACACATGCTAAGGCACATGGAGGATAGGGAGGTGATTCAAGACAGCCAGCATGGCTTTACTAGGGACAAATTCTGCCTGACCAACACAGTGGCTTTCTAGAACAGTGTGACTACATCAGTCGACAAGGGAAAAGCAGTGGATGTCATCTATCTGGACTCCTGCAAGGCCTTTGACATGGTCCCCCACAACATCCTTCTCTCTAAATTGGAGAGATATGGGTTTGATGGGTGGACTGTTCAGTGGATAAGGAACTGTCTGGATGGTCACATCCAGAGGATAGTGGTCAATGGCTCAGTGTCCAGATGGAAAATGGTGACAAGTGGTGTCCCTCAGGGGTCCGTCCTGGGACCAGTGTTGTTTAATGTCTTCATTAGTGATATTGACAGTTGCATTGAGAGCACCATCAGCAAGTTTGCTGGTGACACCAAGTTGGGTGGTGCAGTTGATATGCCAGGGGGATAGGATACCATCCAGAGGGACCTCGACAAGCTGGAGAAGTGGGCCCAGGTGAACTTCATGAGGTTCAACAAGGCCAAGTGCAGGGTCCTGCACCTGGGCTGAGGTAATCTGGGATATGAATACGGGCTGAGGGAGGACACACTTGAGAGCAGCCCCGTGGAAAAAGACCTGGGGGTACTAGTGGAGCAAAAGCTGGACATGAGCCACCAATGTGCAACTGGAGCCCAGAAGGCCAACTGCATCCTGGGCTGCATCAAAAGAAGTACGGCCAGCAGATCAAGAGAGGTGATTCTGACCCTCTGCTCTGCTCTGGTGAGACCTCACCTGGAATACTGTGTCTAGCTCTGGTGCTCCCAACACAAGAAAGATGTAGACCTGTTGGAATGTGTCCAGAGGAGAGCCACAAAAATAATCCAAGGGCTGGAGCACCTCTCTTATGAGGACAGGCTGAGGGAGTTGGGGTTCTTCAGCCTGGAGAAGAGAAGGCTGTGGGGGAACCTCATAGTGGCCTTCCTGAAGGGGCTACAGGAAACCTGGGGAGGGACTTGTTACAAGGGCTTGTAGTGAGAGGACAAGGAATAACGGTTTTAAACTGAAGGAGGAAAGATTTAGGTTAGATCAGGAGGAAATTCTTTAGTGTGAGGGTGGTGAGACACTGGAACAGGCTGCCCAGAGAAGTTGTGGAAGCTCCATCCCTGGAAGTGTTCAAGGCCAGGTTGGATGGGGCTTTGAACAGCCTGATCTAGTGGGAGGTGTCCCTGCCTATGCAGGGGGGTTGGAACTAGATGATCTTTAAGGTCCCTCGCAACTCTAACCATTCTGTGATTCTGTGATTTCTTATAACTGAGTGGCTATAAAGGATGGCATCAAAGCCTGTTTTTCTTGCATTTTCTTGTTTTTTTTTATTCAGGCATAGGTAGAGGATGGTCAGATTATATATATTATTTTAGTGGTCAGTAGCTAGAATTACTTTTATCTATGAATTCTATGGTTAAATATACCAGAAAAAAGTTGTAGACCACTCTTTAAAATGAGTTTGCACAGCATTCTACCCATGCAAAACTTCATAGATCCGTATGAAATTATGTTTCTGTTCTTCTGAAAGTGTTTAGCAAAATGTGTCTATTAGATAAGCTTAGTTTTACTTTAAAGAAGGTATATGTAGAAAACTGACCAACAGCAATCCAGGGCAAATTCCAAGAGACGATGCATTGCGTTTAAAGAGCAACCTGCATGCTAGGGGTGTCTGCTTTTTAAAAAGCTTTGAATTGGTTTTTATTGTATAGCTATGTCCTCAGAGAGCTAAGATTTAGAGCCCTCATTAAGGTAATTTATGGGACTAAATGACAAGCATACTAAAGGAACTCCAGCTAAGCCAGTCAGCAACATACAGATAATTCAGATTTGTCCAACCTGGTCTTGTCAAGTCATGCAAAACAAAATCAATCAGTGAACAGAAGGAGTGGGAGTAGTTAAGCTGAAAAACAGAGTCTGTTTCCTGATAGTTGACTGAGGCTGGGCAGCCTGTGCCCATTTTGCGTTTCAGAGAAAATACTGCAGGAAGCGTTTTTTTTTTTCTTAATTTTTTTTTGTTTTAAGTGTTGAAAAACAACTGACATTCTCTGAGAAATCCCCTTCTCACCTTCATCTGTGCTGTCTTGAAAAGCAGCATGATGGCAGTGCTTGGGAACAGCTTTTTCAAAGAAAGTCCAAGTCACAAAATTACTGTTTGCCAGAGAATCACTTTTCGATCTCACAGCCACTAATTATAACCTAAAAAATATTCACTCCCAGTTTTGAATGACCACTTGTGCTTGCTGCTGCCACTGAATTTAACAGTCAACACAACTTGTATTTTCCCTTCAACTGAGAACCAGCTATGACTGTGAGGCATGTGTGCCCTGCCTGAGGAGAAGAAAGCTGAGTCCCTGAGCAGGAGACATGGACACCCAGGCTGTGGATTCCTCCCCACCTTTACTTCCCATTTGGCTGCACACGCATCAACAAATAACTCAGTTTCAAGGCTTGGGTTGAGCTGGGGTTGGACATGATGGAAACTTAGTTCTGATACCTAGTGTACCAACATTAAGTTGTGTACTTCACCAAGCAGGGCCTGCTTGTGAGCAGCCTCCCTTGAAACTTGCAGAGAATACACCAAGTTCATGTCTGATAACAGCTACTGAAAGCTGTCCTCTCACTGAAAGGACAGGACAATGGAGAACCAACAGCCCTAGACTTTCTGCCTTGCATATATTTTAGTTGATAGCTTTAACATGTGGTGTGTGTCAATGTACTTAGTGCCATGAACTCGTCAGAGACATATGAGCCTGTTTGCAAACAGTTCATTAAGCAAGGAACTGATTTTTGCTTTATGAACTTTGTTTTCATGCTTGCCTGGAGTAATACACAATGAGGTGTTTTCGGTTGAGGAGTTTTGAACTTTTTTTAGTAACAAAACCTAGTTTGCTCTAAGTAAAAACAGAATTCAAATCGCCCAGTTAGTGGGCAGAAGTAATACACTACAATCTACATCTTGGCTCACAAAGATAAAAAATGCAATTTCCTAACATTATGTTTACCTCCTGGCACAGCAAAGAGAAGCAGAAAAGACTACAACATGTTCATGAGCAGATGCCTGACTCCCTTAGCTGGTGGTTTATTAGAATGCTGTGTAGCCCAACCCTATACAGGTGGACAGCTAAGAGCCAATAATTTTCATCATGTACTCAAGGATGTCTAGGAGCTTGACCTTGGGCCAGAAACCAGTCTCATGTTTTAAGTCATTGAGAGCCTGCTAAAATGCTTGTCTTGCTAGTGACTAATTTATGACTCATTCTTTCCTCAGTCATAGTACTGCAAATTTCCAGTGTGAAGTTGCAAGTAAGAAGAGGAGGAACTAGGGCCCAGAAAAGTTAGGGGAGAAAACTAAAATGGGAAAGATTTATTATCATACAATACAGGCTGAAAGAAAAAAGAAACAAACTAACCAGACTTGTTTAATGTGAGGTTCAGCAAGGTAAACTGCAAGGAGCTGCTGGGGTTCCATGGACTCGTGTATTTCTAAATTAATATTAGAGAATTAATGTAATATTAAATTAATAAAAAAATAAAACAATGCAAAACATTGGTTTTCATGAGCACCCGACTAGTTAATCTTTACTTGGTGTACCATGGATCAAACAGCAAACTGTCTTTGAATATAGCCCTAGACCTGTTCTGTGAGCTGAGGGTGATCCTTTACCTCAGTTAGTTTGGTTTCGTTTGGTGATGGTCTTACCAAAATATCTGGGAGAACTAGAAAAAGTCCAATAGGAAATAATGTAAATCTTTGGACTGATAAACCTAAGAGGAGGAATTTTGAAAAGGGCACTTGGGAAGACCACCATGAGAGAGCTTATGCAAAACAAAATAGTGAGCAGTAGAATCATACCCGATTGTAACATGTGATGAGAGGACATGAAGGTTGAAAAGTTTCACATTTGAAAATGGTCTAAAAATCCTTCATGAAGCCTTCATGTGCTCAAAAACATCAGGTAAGTAACAAAACCCCAATATAATCGAACTATTGCTACCTTAGTCCTTCCTTCTTAGGCTATACTAGAGACGGTATTATATTCTTATCCATTGTGGTAGAGCAGTGCATCAACATGTTTAGTGCTTTAGTTAGACATACCCTGTGGTCCCATTTAAAAAAACAAAACCTTGCAACCAAAAAGAATCCTTTCTTTCTGTAGAAACTGAAGAAATTAATAGAAGAACCCAGGGCAGAAACAGCTATGCAATTCATTTGTGTCCATCCACCTTCATCCTAATGATACCTGTAATGACAACTTCTGGTGAGAGAGGAAACCAAGTAATTTCAAGTAGCCTTTTGCTACTTGATACTTTTCACCACTAAAATGACAGGAAAGACTAGATGGGTGGCTTAAATTCACTTTAGAATGTAATGGCTCATGAAACCAAAACCTCACTGTCACAGAATCATAGAATCATAGAATTGTTCAGGTTGGAAAAGACCTTTAAGATCATCGAGTCCAACCTTATCCTAACCCTATTACCCTATTCTGATGAGCCACCACTAAATCATGTCCCCAAGCACCACATCCAGATGACTTTTAAACACATTCAGGGATGGTGACTCAACCACCTCCCTGGGGAGCCTGTTCCAGTGCCTAACAACCCTTTCTCTAAAGAAGTTTTTTCTGATATCCAACCTAAATCTCCCCTGACGCAACTTAAACCCATTTCCTCTCGTCCTGTCATCAGTCACCAGTGAGAAGAGACCAACCCCACTCTCACTACAACCTCCTTTCAGGTATTTGTAAAGAGTGATAAGGTCTCCCCTCAGCCTCCTCTTCCCCAGACTAAACAGCTCCAGCTCCCTCAGTCGTTCCTCATAGGGGATGTTTTCCAAACCCCTTACTAGCTTTGTTGCCCTTCTTTGGACCTGCTCCCATCACCTCAATGTCTATTTATGTATTGAGGTGCCCAAAACTGAACACAATACTTGAGGTGGGGCCTCACCAGTGCCAAGTACAGAGGCAGGATTACTTCCCTGGTCCTGCTAGACACACAATTTCTGATGCAAGCCAGAATGCCATTGACCTTCTTGGCCACCTGGGCACATTGCTGGCTCATATTCAGCTGACTGTCAATCAATACACCAAGGTCCTTTTCTGCCAGGCAGCTTTCCAGCCACTCTTCTCCAAGCCTGTAGCGTTGCTTGGGGTTGTTGTGACCGAAATGCAGGACCTGACATTTGGCCTTACTGAATTTCATGCAGTTGGTCTCAGCCCATTGATCCAGTCTGTCCAGGTCCCTCTGTAAAGCCTTCCTACCATCCAGCAGATCGACACTCCCTCCCAACTTGGTGTCATCTGCAAATGTACTGATGGTGCATTCAATCCCCTCATCAAGATCATTAATAAAGATATTAAACAGGAGTGGCCCCAGCACTGAGCCCTGGGGGACACCACTCGTGACTGGCTGCCAACTGGATTTAACTCCATTAACCACAACCCTTTGGGCCTGGCCATCCAGCCAGTGTTTAACCCAGCAGAGTATATGCCCATCAAAACCATGGGCAGCCATCTTTTCCATGAGGATATTATGGGAGACGGTGTCAAAGTCTTCATTTAAGTCCAGGTAGACTACATCAACAGCCTTTCCCTCATCCACTAAGCAGGTCGCCTGGCCATAGAACGAGATCAGGTTTGCCAAGCAGGATCTGCCTCCCATAAACCCATGCTGACTGGGCTGATACAGCTTCCTTGCAGCAGATTTTGTAGCATTTCAGATGCAGCTCTGCACTTTATCATTGTCTAAGTGAAGGCACGCTTGAAAAATGGGACTATATTTTGTTGGAAGAACCTGTTGCTACCTTTTAATTTTTATATTAGAAGATGGCTCGTTTTAACACCACCAGCATGTGACCATATGCTAGGAACACAACAGAACAAGCTGGAAGCATTCTGGAGGAAAGGCTTTTGTTGATTATATGTATGGAAGTGCCAACAGCTCTTCAAATGGATAGCAACCAACGCTGAACCTCAAAAAGTTCCGACCATTCAGTTCAGATAAGCATCCAAAAATTAGTCTGCTTAACCAAAACTTGTCCAAACCTCTTTGGTCTGGAAACTAGGCTGGAAATGTTACATGACCAGACTTTCTTATGAGTTTTCCAGTGCTCATTTCCTTTTGCCAGCAAAGAGATATCATGAAAATTATTTCTTACAGCTTGGTGTGTCTGCAATTAGGCTTTTGCTCTTGGCTGAAAAAAAACCCCAGCAGTTAATCAAGCCTGTTTTGAACTTGTGCAGGGAATGAGATTGATGCAAAGTCCATCCCTATTAATTAGGCAGGAGAGATAAACCATAAACTCTTATGCAATGAAATATCCATAGTATTAATTCCTTTGCAAGATTTTAAAGCCACTTCCTTTCTTCTTGTGGCACTAAATCCAACAGTTTCATTTTAAAACTGAACTTGGACCAAAATTGAATTCACTTTTAAATGAACTGCAGATTAAGTCTACCAGTAGAAAAATTGCTAACACAACAGAATTGTTTCTACACTTCCCTTTTCAACGCCTTTTCGTGCTTAATCATATTTTGATCTATATTTCACATGATTCTTTTTATGAAAACCAGAAAGACAACTTTTGTTTTCAATGGTTTTGCTGTGAGTTAGGCTAGGAGAGCTAGCCAGTGTTGGTAAAATGCCGTGGTATGTAGTTAATAAAAAAAATGTTAAACATACAGTAGCCAGGTAAGCCCTTAAGAAGGCATAAAAGGTTGCAGAATAAGAACAATTAAAAATAAAGTTAAGAATACCACATAACTGGTGTAGGAGAGATAGCACCCCAGATCCTCAAGTCAGTGACATTGTTTACTATTTTGTCTGCTGAGAGTTAAGAATGAGGACACTAAATCTTACAGAGTGACTTCTTTTTATTGGACTCAAACAATTCAAATCATAGGAACTTGAAGGACAAATTATGAACTGAGTTGCTGCCATCAGATATCCTTGTGATGAACTATAACAACTCACATGGTTGATGGTAGTTTCATGCAGGACAATGGTATTTGTGTGGGCCCTTGGAAGTTCAGTACCATCTGCAATTCAAATTTTCTTTCTTCTACTGACTAAAAATCGAAGGTGTTAGTTACAATTACTAAGGGTAACACTTATGTAAAAAGGTATGACAATTTAGCTTAAAATAGAAAAACTGGCCATTATTAAATAAAGAACTTCTGGCAGAGATAGTGCTAAATCAGAGTTTAAATTTGGGTTTTTCACATTCAAGTGTCAAATAACTCATATGTGACATAGAGGAACAGAATGCTGGAAAGGAGACTTTGCCCTTTACCCATCAGCAGCCTTTTTTATACGAGCTTTCATACCTTATTCTGTTTGGCTTTCAAGGTGGATGAAAAAGGCTTCCACAAGTTGTTTGTGTAATGCACTTTCACTCAAAAAAAGGGTCTTCAGATGTGCCTAAGGACAGATGTTCCAAAAGTTTTGAAGTGACTTAGGTGCCATTTGCAGGATAAACTGTAGCATAAAAATACCTTTAAACACTTCCACATTCGGTTCCTTTGAAAACTGGAAGTCAGCTCCTGCATGATTTTTGTATTTTTCAGAATTTTACCTGTATAGATATGTAGTTGGTTTCATTTGTTCAGTTTTAGGTCTCCATTTTTTGTGGCTTCGTTTTAATTCTGCATACTGCTAAGAATGCACATCAGTTTTATTTGGACTCGGTGTAGGTCCCACCAGCTGTTTTGTTTCCCATAGCTTTCTGTAGGAGGGGAACATCAGGCATGTTTTGCAGTTTACTATTTTTGTTGCCACTAGTCTGAATAATATCTGATAGACACATGCTTTGGAATTGGTCAAGAAAGGGATTAATCTTTTCTTTCAACTGATTTCTGATGAAATTGCCCACAGAAGTAACCACAATGTCAGAGGTTAGGGAAACAACTCTGTTAAAAAAAAAAAAAGTCACGAGCCAGACATTGAGAAATGCAGTTATTTCTCCAACTTCTCTCTCATCATGTAGTTTCTTTCTGGTTCTGTCATACTGAAGTCTTTGAAATTTTTTCTCTGAGTTGTTACTTACAGTACCCTGAGCTGCCTTAAGAGCAGAAAATCATCCTGAAAAGGACCATAGTTTATTAAAAGAACTAATGATCTTAAGTAGTCTAAACACTCAGGATGTCATACTTCGTGGAGCAAGGACTTTCCCTGATTAGTCATTTGATGAACTCTGAATAAAATCACTGGAATTTTTCAAAATAATATCATACCATGACTTTATTCTTCACTAGTTCTCCACTGTTCCTGAAGGGATGCTGTATACACAGAGAGGAGGGAGGACAAGGATTGCCCAGGATGCTTTCACCAAAAATGAAACTGTTTTAAACTAGTTGTAATAAATATTCTCTGTTTTGCTCTTATGCTCACCTCTTTCTTATTCTTGACAAAATGCATACAGGCTTAAATCTTAGATAGCAATGAAAGGAAAATCTTTTTTATGCACGTGTGGTGAATGTCAGCTGGTTTCTGAGACTCCTCAAAAACAAGAAGCCTGGCTGCACCTAAAGTAGGCACGAGGCTAACGCAGTATCGTATTAGTGAACTGGGTGCTGGTAAGACAGGGATAATTTAGGCCTTCAAGGGTCAGTTAGTCTAAGGACCTTTCTAGATCCGGGGCAGGAGGCAAAACATCTAAGGAAAGCAAAAAAGTTGTTTTGAGATGTGTTAACCCCCATGCACCCTGTGCATAGAGATGTTGTTATTAGGGCAAATCCCACAGAGAGTGAAGTTCACATAAAGGTTCTCATCTGCCTTCTCTGACCGATGTCCACATGACATGCTGACTGGCCACCCCTGCAGGTGTGAATTTTGAGCATCTACTTTTGAATCTGCGTTTATGTTCCTTCTATGTTGTGTTGCAATAAGTAAGAGCTCATTTTTAACCCTAATTTCCCCCAAATAATCATTCTTAACAAGAAGTTACACAGGGTAGTCTAGGCAGTACGTAGAGCATGGCATACGTGCACATATGCCTTTCTACAGCTTATTTCAGTGCTTGTGGCACTCTACTTCCTACAGCTAATTTCAATGCCTATGGCAATCTAAACACCCAGGGAAAACTTCAAACGTTACTTCAGAAAAGAACATTGATGCACACTTGAAAATTACATCAGGCAGCGATAGTAATTTCAAGCACGCTTTCCCTCCTGGGAAAGTACATCAAGGAGCAGGGGTACCATTCTTTTGTGTAATTTCCTTCAATAACAAAGGAAAAAGTGTATTAATCAGTACTGAATCTTGATAGAGCCCTTTTGCCACGCAATTATTCCTTATATAAACTCTGAAAAAGGGAAAAGGGTTTGAAAACTTCAGTACAGCATGTGATCAGGTTAAAATGCAACTGATACGACTAAAAGTTATTAGCAGGTATAGACAGAAATACATATAAACTCTCTGGCGCTTTTGCTACAGATATAACCCCACTGTCATGTGAATAGGGAGACAGAATGTAAATAGTCTGCTGGTTCCTGATAAGAACCTCTTCTAAGAGATGAAGTGAGAGAAAGAAGATGCAAGGATCTGAAGAGCTAATGACAATTCCATCGTTGTCCCTCCCAGTTCTGACAATCACATGATTAATGTCAGTAGCGTGACTCTCATCCTTAAGTAGATTGTTATAATAAATGCATCACTTTTGTTTGCATCGTATGCATTCCTTCCCTATGAAAAAAAAAAAACAAAACACCAACAACAGAAACCTCATGTGCAGCATAATTACATGACCACTTTGCTGTAGGAGAAAGGCAAAGCTCAGCGTATCACCAACTCCACCAAACTTGGGAGAAGTTTGGAAATGGGTAAGAACCGGTGGCATAGCACATTCCCATTATACTAAAATATTGCATATGGGCCACTAAATACAATTAAAATTAACACTAGAAATTACCCCTATTACATGTACATAGTCCAGTTTTGTCATCCATATGCACTGAGTAATTGTAATGGACTTATTTAGGCCATTTCTTTGCATTATGACGACATGGAAATAACGGTGGCAAAACCAGATCCATTGAGTGTAAGTAAATCTTACCCTAACGCCAAGAGATGTCAATTTAACTATATACAATTCCCCATCTACAAATCATGCTCCTTTCTTCAATACTGTTCTGTAGGTATCTGTAAGTCTCTGAATATAGGACAGCTATGTAGTGGATAACTTCATGGAGGTCCTCTAGATGCCATCAGAACATTAAGATGACTTCCCCTTCACCATGTTTACCACAAGATCTAAATTTTCTTTTCATTATGAAATAGGAGGAAAGGAAACATGATGTAGTTGCCCAGAGTGTAAGTGTGTTGGATTCTAGTACCCAGGAATCCTTTTCCAGGCCCCAAAGCCTCTGTTCCTTCTTATCAAAGAAAAGAGCATTTATTCTTATTATTCTGAATTCACTCTGGCATGTTTAAGGAGGAATATTTTTTACATAATTCCTTTCCTTATTGTGAGTCAGCAGAAAGACCAACATCTGTTTGAGAGAGAGGGAAGAATGTTGCCTGTATGTATGGATGATGATTCAGATACAACCAGCAGTTTTACCAAACTTCTTCCTTCCACTCATGTAGAAATTAAGAATACTGGAATTAGAAGAGAAGAGGCTGAATAGAATTCCCTCCTGGGAACTGTAGTTTTTTAATTGTTCATGCTAGCTTGCAAACAAGGATAGAGAATTTCACAATAAAAAGCACAGGAGCATTGAAGAAAAAAAAAATCTTTGCCTCAAAAGACTATCTTGATTAATGAATTTCTTTGTGTTAAAAATTTAAATTATAGCATTTTTGCCTTTCTTGTCAGATTCTGTGACATGAGAAAAAAGTACAACTTAGAAGCTATTCTGTAACATAAAGGAATAAGGAAACTTTATGGCAGGATATCTGAGACAGGCATGTGACTAAACCTGGAGTTCTTGAATCCACCTCCAGTATTATTAGTTACAAGTTATAAATAAAGGCTTCTGACACATTTCACAGACAAACAATTCTGGGGATAAAAGCTTAACTGTAACAGTAGGAACATTTAGTAGTTCCTGAAATGCTGCTTTAAATTTAGAAATCAAGGTTTCTCATGCAAGTACGAGTGGAGTCAGATAAAATTTGTAGGAAATGATAGGACATAGGCAGGATTAAATATCCAGCATTTGTATTGAGATACTTCCAGAGAGACTCTACAGGGGGGGCATACAGAGACCTGATGGATTAACTTGATTCATTAACACAAAACCTCTTGAAGTATAAACCACTTGAAGAAACATTATCTGGCAAGACCTATAATGCTTATTGAGGATCTAGACTGAATCCAGGTTCACTATGGCTAAATGCTGTTCCAGGATCATGATTAAAACATTGTTTGATATCTTTTATGAAATGAGACCAGTCAGTGTCTAATGCAGCCATGCTATTGTGTGAGCACTGGAGAAGACTGTCCAGGGCTGAAGAGGTTTAGGGGAAAGCCAGATGTTGTGCTCCAAACTCAGCTGACCGGGGTGAAGATTGATATGGTGGGACCTGTACTGGGGGGGGATTCTTGATACTTAAAAAGCTTTCCCAGTGGCTGCTAGTATCTGAACAACTTCCAACACTGCTGCTTTCACCTTCTGTAAACATTGAAATTGTTGTTCTTGTTAAAAAAAAAAACAAAACAGCTAAACTGAAATTCGTTGGTGTTGGTGGCTGGAACAGAAAGTGAGGGTGAACTTTCAACACCAGCTCTGTTTTCTGGCTGGGACCATTTTTTATTCCCACTGAGAATAGTTTCAGTGGAGAAAAAAGGTGAAAAGGCTAGATAGGCAAAGTAAAAGGCATATTTAAGGCCCTGTTCCACTGGATGTGTTCGACAGGCAATACTTAAAGGTTGACAGCAGTACCTCAGTTTTCTTGCAGTACCTCAGTTTTCTTGGCATCTTTATTTCCTGTAGGAAGGACCATACTAACAACTGGTAACACACAGTTTTAGAGGTATGGAAGGTAGTCAGAAGGTACAAAATGCAAAATCTGTCTGAAAAATGGATTTATCTTTCTTCAAAGACAAAAGTCTGAAAGCTAGTGGTTTCGTGCTGGTTTTTTTCTTTTTTTTTTGTTTAACTTTTCACCAGTGCCAGGTGGCAAACAAGATTTAAAAGAACTGATGCAGGTGGTTTGCATAGGTGAAAATTCTCTGCAGTTCTTTAACTTTTCAAAATTTCATAAATGCAAGAGCTCAGTGCAAATAAAAGTACAGGATAAAGTTCCGTGTCTGGAGTGTTCCATAACAGTTACAAACAAAAAGGTAACTTCTGCAGGCACTGAATTTTTTTTACAGATGCATAAATTCAAATTGCAAACTGGGCAGCTAATCACTTCAGAATTTATATCACCTCAGCCTGTAGTTCTGTTTCTTTTTCCATACTTTGTTTTCATCTAATCCCAACTTCCTGGGATAGAGAATTATGAGGCATAACAGAATGAGGCTATCATGTCAGTTTGGACTTGTGGGTACTGCATAAATATTAATGATAATTAATAGGACTTTAGTTTTACCTTTAATGTCCAAACACCATGAAGGAAGTTGTGGCAATGGTTTATTTTTTTCTATAGTGTACTATTACTGATTTCATTTCATATTTTGACAAAGGAATCAGGATTCTATTGTGATATTTTACAAATTACAATGTAAAAACACATAAATAAAAAGTGGCCTTTGTTGAAGACATAATTGTTTTTACATGTTATCTGGTTTATGTTTATTAATTATGATAGTTTCCATATGAAGTAATTTCCAACAAGTGGAAATTTTAATGTTATAGTTATGTTGCTTGATATTAGAATCAGACAGAGATAAAAATAGTAATTATTTTTCTCAGAGGTTTTTGTTGATTTGATGTTTGTGTTTGTTCCATTTGAAGAAATAGGAGGAAAACATTTGGAATGTTCTACTAGTGGGGACAGAGCTCTTGCACTGTCTTAGGGAAGAACAGCTGGTGATCTCCAGATCCTGCAAATCTGTGTTCCCAGCAGCCTGCTATGTGGGCTGCCAGCAAGCTGGATGAGGTAGCCAGCAAGAACTCAAGTTTTAAAACCTGCCTGGCAGTGAGGCTCATATTGGAGCCTGCCTGGGGTCTGTCAGACGGTCTTTGAAATTAAACCATGTCTGTGAAAAGTTCTAAATTGGCCAAATCATCAAATTCCAATGAAACACTATTTGGTAAGAATTTTTCCAACCTGCTCTAATTAATAGGAAACTAAATCACCACAGCCACTGTTGTGTCTGTTCAAGTTCCCAACTGTAGTTGTTTCCAGTGTTCCAGGTTGAAATGATATGTAGATATGTATGTAGGTTCACAACATGTTCCTGAATCCAGGAAGTCACTCTTTCCAACCAGAGAGGAGGAAAAAAAAAAAAAAAAAAAAAAGTCTATGGCCAGACTGTTTATAGTTCTGTCACCTCATGATTTTTCTCTGAGGAAAGATAGGAAGGATTTTTTTTTTTTTTTTAGTAAAGAAAGTATTTCCCTCTACACAGTGTATTTCTAAGAGATATTGTGTTCTAATGAAGAGTTTTAAAAAGGTCATGCAAACCACATTGTTCAGGCTGTCTGAGAAAAAAAATGCTATTACATATGCCTTAAACTTAATATTCCCTGGAAGATTAACTGCCTTATAAATGACATTTTGACAGATTATTTTAGCTATGAAGGGTTATGTATATGTGCTGAATTCTAAAGTCTGCCTGTTAACTCTCAAAGTGAATTAAAATGAGTAATTTATTTTGCTGATATTTACTATGTTATGTCATTTCTGAAATACAGATATCCTCATCTGGGGAATTTAAAAGATACTGTAGAACCAGCAGTATTTAGAGCTGTACACACAGCCACTCCCATTGGACTCCCGAAATACAAAGATTTTTTAAAAAGATGTGAATGCTGAGTTCTTTAGAAAATCTTCTTGTAAGTGTCAAAAGACTGATGGGTGCCAGGCAGTTTGTAGATCACTTTCATTAGATAACTAATTGTAAACTGAGCTTTTTAAGAAGCTTGTTCATTGCAATACTGACACTATAATGACAAGATCCAAAACAGAAGTGTCATCTTGATTATCTGACTGTATTTCTTAGACAGGAAATAATATTCTTCTTTTTATATGGCCTTTCTTGGCTCTTGCATTATAGCTCTGGCCAGGTGAAGGATCCCCCTGTAAAGGATAGTCTATATGCAGTGTGTCTTACTGCACAGGAAGCAAGACCTGTGTTAACATCTGTGGCTCCAGCTACTCCACCTCTGTTCATGCAGTGAATCCGTTGACTTTTGTGGAATCTTGCAAGTGAGCCTTGTGCAAGAGTCTGATCTCTGCAGGTATGACAACAAAATTGCCTGGCATAACCCTGGAGAGCCTGCTCCTGCTCCAAGTCTAGAATAACTAGTGAGGAAGAGGAAGCTCAACAAAAGGATGGTCACTGAAGTTACTTTAGTTTCCACGAGTGGTAACTTGCGGCCTTTTAGGCTCCAAGAAGAGGAGCCCCTTCAGTGGGCTCAGGGACTTTGTTTTCTGCTAGGGAACTCTGCACAAGAGCTCAGATGTAAGGGTGTTACAAACTTTGTTGCACATGCTTAAGTGGCGTGTTACTTAGAGGAAAATCGAACGTCTTTAGTTTTTTTTGTTTGTTTTATTTTGGCTTCTTGCTACTTGACTCCTGCACGTGTGGCACAGTCAAGAAGATTTTTGAGAGCCCCTTGCCTTGCAAAATGTCCTGGGGATTATCCTATGCCTGACATAATAACAGCCAGCTGACTGACAGCAGCTACCAGTTCCAGGTTATGCATATGTTTGCTTAGCAATGGCTGAGGAGCGCACAGCTGGTGTGCATGGGAAGGGCTGGCCTGTGTCTTAATTATTCTGTGAGAGAAAGAACCAGCCATTGGGATTCACCCAAACCCTACTTTATCCATGATGAGCTGTAATACTAACCGTATTTGAATGAGTCATCACCAAAACCAGCTGGAAAATAGGCATTTCAGAGGTGAATCTGGACTAGCTGGATAGTCTGTGGTATTCTGGGGAGTAATTTGTAAATGTTACTATATGGAGTTTTAAGCATGTATTTTGCCAATATTGGTGGGCATAAGCTAGCTAAAAGTCTCTTGTCCAATTCTGAACATGCTGGACCATCCATTCAGTATGTCTGAACAAAAAAAAAACACTAGAGGGTTAGTGGGTGTCATGACTCTGTGTAGCTTCAGAGCATCTCCCTAACTGTTTTAAATTATTGGTCTAGTGTTTATGGCTAACATGGGAACTGGGAAAACATCTGACATCTCTTACAGCCAAAGTACTTACAATGGGAAAGCTTGGTCCTATGATTAGCTGGCCCAGCCAAAAATAATGATGGGAGATAGATAACGCTGCTGACGCCCAACTGAGTCTTCACTAACAGACCCTTGGAGACCCAAGATATCTCAGATCAAGATTCTGTCATGATAGCAACGTGAGTGATGTAAGAAATTTCAGAAAAGTCTCCACATCATGTAGGGCTGTTGTTTTGGGCGAGCTGAAGGCTGATGATGAATGATTACTTGCCATTGTGATACAAATATCCACTGAATAAATGTGACAATTTAGCATGCTGGTTTTGCAGGTGAATAATAGTTTTGAAGGATCAGGAACTATGTTACCCAAATAAAAAGAAATCATAATGCTAGGGAAGCAATGATAGAGATGACCTATTCCCAGCATAGTCTGTTTTTATGCAAAACGCTGATCCAGAGGAACCCATCTGGATTTTGTTCATGCACAGCAAAAGTCATGTGAGCTAACTCTGTTTCATGCAGTACTTTGCATTACAAAAATAATACTTTGCTATTTGCTATAATAAGGGGCACTGAGGTCCTGCCTGCCAGGTAAACAGCATTTGATTAGGGTCATTATGATCTGTAATGGCTTCGTTCAGTGTCAGTTTTGCATGCCTTTACTAACATTTGATACCCAGAATTGCTGGTGTCTAGGAATGCTTTCCTAGAAAAGAACACTAAAGCACAGATTTCATTTCTTTAAGTAACTAATACATGACAATGTTGAGTAAACAAGCCAGTGAGCCAACATGAAAAGGAGGTTATAAACTGATCCTTAGCCTGGATCATGTTGGTAGAGAGCTCTGCCTCAGATTAGAAATGAACTTTTCAGATTAGTAAAAAAGGAATTGTTAGCAATCATCCAAAGTGTATTGGTTTGGTCTCTCTTGCATTTCAGAATTAGTTTGGCCAGGTTGGAAACTTTTTTTTTTTCTTCTGAGAAAATATTAGGGGCTCTCAGTAAGAATTTTGAGGTAAGTGCTGTTTGAAGTTTTGTTAAGCCCATTGCTTCAATGAGAAGGAAAATATTTTGTTTTGTTGGTTTATTTTGGCTTTTCCTTGCTTGGATCCTTTACAGACATTTACAGAGAGGTGTGTAGGATGGGCAGTGTGCCAGGTTTGCAGCCTGTGCCATCCTTCAGTCCCAGAGAGTTCAGTTAGAAAAGGTCTAAATATATTCCCCACTGAATGCCTGGCAAATGATGGGGGAAGGAGGGAAGACAAGAAGCGAGGCTTTTTGTGTAAGCAGAGAATTCATCCATAGCTGGACTCTCACATTAAATCTTTTAGGACAAGACACAAACTGTGATGCTTCTGATGATGTGAGCCTGTAGTAGAGCTGGGAAATGGGCATTAGGCAGATATTTCTGCAGCTTTTTCTTCCCCTGGAAGGGGAAGGTGGGACCATGACACTTTGTAAGACCTATTGATAAAGTTTCCTTTTTTACTGAGGCTCTTCTAAAAGAAGCTTTCGATTTTCTTACATTGTTTTACAGATATTAAAAATGTGTGGGGTGTGTTTATAATACTGAAATAGCTGGGGATAAAATCAAGGGAGAATCTTACTACAGTAGTCACTGCCAGTGTATATATGAGATAATGTTTGAATTCCCTGTTGTGAAACCGCCGTTACACTCTTTGCCATTTGGCTTTGACCCACTCTTGCATATGACCTATTACTTCTGGTTCAAATACAGGTAAAAAATAACAGAAGTCTTAAGATGAAAGAGATTCTCATCATTCTATGAATGGGCTCACTTCATGTAAATGCCTATAAGCAGCTTTATTTTGTTTATTTTGTGGATTAAACCTCAGTCTTAATCTGGCGTCTATTTTGGCTTTGAGGAGGCATCCATGGCAGTCTACTGAAGGCATAGACAAGAAATAAAAAGACAGTTTTTGTAGTTATTCCAGCACTACAGGAAGAGAACACTTAAAACTAGCCACATGCGGTACTCATGCACCGAAAGTGAGACTCTGTGTACTTGGCAGTGTAGAAATGAGTAGAAAGAGAAATTGAGCTGAAAAGATGACAACTAAGACCATAATTACGAAATGCAAGCTCTATGGGCAAATTTTTTCTAGAAAAGCTGTAATGCAATCAGTCACGTATTGTAAGACAAACCCACACGTAAACAAGAAGTATTTTTATTGTCCCTAAATCACATGTAAAGCTGACGAGTAATGAATTTGAGTAACTGGCCCCAGATCACACTGAATGAATTTGAGTGTTAACTTACTTTTTTCTGAAAGTCCATCAAGGGCCTTAGAAACAAGACCGTCCTTCCACTCAAATAGAATTTAGTAGAAATATCGCAATAGCCCAGAGTCAACTCTTAAAAAAACGTACAGATGTACTATTTCAAGTTTCAATAAATCTCAATCGTTCTTTAAGATTCGCAACTAATCTGCCAAAAGTCCCCAGCTACTACAAAAGCTTTCTTCACAGAAATGTCAGTGTGGCTTTCATGAGTCCCAGACTCAGACTGAATTTCTTGGAAACTTTAGACGAGTACTTCATCTTTCAACCTTCACAGTCCTCCTCCTTACCAGTGCCAGTAATAGTGACTGTTAGTTTGTATTGCATAGGAAGTGTAGTGTTTTTTTCATTATTATCAACTATATAAGATAATAAGAAGTCCTTATGCCCTATTTTCTGTCATGCAAATGGTCAAACACAACTGTAATGCATAACTGAAAATATTCTTGGATGTACCACTCTGAATTTTTTTTTCCGTAGACATTAAAATCCCAGTACAGCACTTATATCTTCTGTATGGCCAAGCTCAGAGTCATCAGGGCTCCAGAATTACTGCTGACAGGAAGAATAAAGGATTGCAGTGAGCCTCAAAAGTATATCTTTCCAGCTTTATTGCTGCTGTTTTTATTTTGTTAGCAATCCAGTTCTAAATTGCAGTTTTATCTTTCATTTCTCCATGTGTTCAAGCTGGACCAAAGCTGTAGCTTCTTGCTTCACTGGCTCCAGTGAAATAGTATGATCCACAATAATATTTTTTCACAGATAAAATAGTGGCCTCTGAACTGACTGCAACTGCTCAGGAGTGAGACCTTGATGCTGTGATAGACACCAAAACATCAGCTCAGTGCTTAGTCACAGTTTAGCAAGCAAAGTGTTAGGCTTCTTTAGAAGTGGAAGGATAAAAAAAAAAAAAAAAAAAAAAAGAAAACACAATTATGCACAGTTCATTCACAACCAAAATGATGTGTGCAGTTTTAATCTCACTGTATGAAAAAGATTCTATTAGAACTTGACAGAGGAGAGGGAGAAGGAGAAAGAAGGAGAAGGAGAAAGAAGGAGAAGGAGAAGGAGAAGGAGAAGGAGAAGGAGAAGGAGAAGGAGAAGGAGAAGGAGAAGGAGAAGGAGAAGGAGAAGGAGAAGGAGAAGGAGAAGGAGAAGGAGAAGGAGAAGGAGAAGGAGAAGGAGAAGGAGAAGAGCAGGGATGACCAGAGGAGTGGAGCAGCTTGCACAGGAAGAGTGATTGAGAAGGCTAAGGCTCCTTCAGCCTTGGGAAGGATACAAAAGAGGTCTACAAAATCATGAACGGCATGAGGACATTTGGTAGTGATCGAAACTGATCACGGTTTTCTCCAGTGTGAAAACTAAGGGCCAACAAATGAAGCTGGTAGGAGCCTAGTTCAAAAGTAGGTTATTCACCTGAAGGAGAGCTCATCATGAAAGAGCGATTGTCCTATGGAACACTATAGGACACTGTGGATGTAAGAAATGTACACAGGTTCAAGGGAAGACTGGACAAGTATTTGAACCAGAGGGCCCCAGAGTTCCTGAACAGATTACATCGTAACAAGCTCAGACAATCTGCTGAATTGAAAGCAACTGCAGGGTGTAAGAGTATGAGGAGAGGAAATAGCCTCTATATTTTTTCTACTATGCTTTCCTATGTGTCCAGTTACGATCACAGAACATTTGATTTCTTAGATACTTGGTCTGAATCAGTACAGCCACTTGTATTTTTATGTTCTAACAAGACCCCAATTGTTCGTGTGACTGGGAAAGAACTGCTGAACCTCTAACTTTTGTAAGATTTTGGGTTTTTTTCTGAAGAACTTGGCAAAAATGCTTTGTTTCTTGGGCTGTATCTGTATCTGTATCTGTGATCTGCAGTGTGTGTGATCAGAGGTATACATCCCTCTCATCAGAAGCTTTCCAGAGTCTGAAGAGTCAGTTAAGCATGTAAACTTTCATGTCTGTATCTTCACAAATGTACAGTAAAATACCAAACTAAGCCAGTGCTCTAAAATAGAGAGCTGTAAGAAGCAGTGAGTTCTGTAGTGCATTTTGTAGTCTCAGAATCATAAACCAGGCTAAGTCCTGATAATTTTCCTTCCTCTTGCTTTGCACACATTCTGAAGGGCTCTATGAATGTTTGGAGTATCTTTTTGTGTACGAAAATATGAAAAGTCAAGTATTATTAGAAAACTTATTTTAATCTAATTGTGAACTGAATATTCTTCCTGGCAATGAAATCAACGTCTAAATTATAACTTGGAGAGAGGGAGAAATGGGTTCCATATGGGCATAATTATGTGGTCTTCTCTTGAAGTAATACAGAAATCACTACCCTGATGAAAGCATCAGGAATAAGTTGTTTATCTAGCATTTATTTGGGCATTTATTGGGCATCACAACACTAAGACAGGTCAGAAGGAATCTGAACCAGGTATTTTCTGCCTTGCTTATTGGTTACAAATGTGAACAGTAACTTTCAGCTAAGAGAAGCTTACCATAAATCCTACTAACCTGGTTTTTGAGGCGCTGCCTCTTGAGTTGAAAGGATTATTGTGTGTCTCTGCGCTCAACTCAGCCCTTGGTTCCTTTAGTTAAATATCCAGTAAAGGCGCCAATTGTGGCAGAGGTTTTAGTGGTGTGCGTTCCTGTCCATGAGATCACCAGCTCATTGACCAACTATGACTTGATAATGACCACTTGGTAAGTGACCTACACTGGATTTGAACTGGTGACCTTGATGTGGAAGAATCTGAATGCCACTTCTACTCTCTGGAGGATTTAATTTCTGTTTTTTTATTTTTTTTATTCTAAAATAAACTCTGTTCCACCTCAGGTTTCTTCAGGCAGTGTTGTGACAATAACATTTTCTCTATTACCTTGAACTGCTTTGTGTCTTTCACAGTGCTCTTTCATAATTTCAGTCAGAAATTATCTTAATATATGTTTAATTCATAGAATATTAGAAAACTTTATTTTTCAGCTGTTGTTTATGGGAACAACAAGAAATAATTTTAACAGCTGTATTCAGCACCCTTGAGAAAACACCACACACTGTAGCATAGGAACAGTTCCTTACTAAGTTCCTTACTACAGCAAAAGCCTGAGCCAACAAGACTTGTGCCTGAGGAACTACTATAGGACTGGCCCCGATATTTCTGGTTACAGAAATACACAAAAAGGAGAAAGATGCAGAAACCATTCTAAATTTCAGAATATGTATCTGGAGTTTGTTTATGTATCATTTTTTTTAAAAGATGAAGTTTAATCTTAAGTTTTGTAGCCTTAATTGAGCCCAAATGTGCATCAGGTACACTGATGTAAAGCCCACAATGGTCCAGTTATTTGGAAACACATTTTAAAAGACGCTGTTGGCTTTGATTGTTTTTTCAAGTAGTATTTATGTATTGATTGCAATTATCAACCCTTCACTGAAATCTAATTTAATATTCAAAGTAAAAAATGAGGTGAAAACTAAATTGTTACTGTATTCAGTATTCATGAACTTTCCTAAACTGAAATTATTGCTCAAGACATGAGCTTTTATGGCTATTTGACCCTTATTTTTGATAGCAAGATATTAAAACTTACCTTAGAAAATCTTGGACTTTGTAAATGCTTTTTTTGGGGGAAAGAGGGAATATGGGTGTGACTCAGGTGCAAAGTTTAAATTATGACTATATGAATAATTAGATCCTATGAATCTCAGTTGATAGATATTGAGAGTTTTTCACTTGTATGCATTACTGATTCCTGGCTTAGGGAGGGAAATTTTACACGAAATCCTCCTTTATTGGTGCATGGCTAATATGTCCAGGCATAAAATTAAAAAAGGTAAGTGAACAACCCTCCCCTGAAACACAGAACTAGATCAGACTGAATGCAGTAAATCAGTGCTGCTTCTTCAAGTAACGATACAGAATAACTCAATACAAAACATTAAGTAAAAACCAAACAAACAAACACCAAAGCAAAACAAAAAAGGCATCAGTTCTCAGTTGACTGCTTATTTGTTAAATACATCAAGGAGCTAAACATACAGCCCTTCTCCTGTATAAATTACAACATGGATACTGTGACTTCCCAAAGATTTTAATACTGCTCTATTTGTTGCTGAAATTTCTCCATCTCTTTGATCAAAATGGCCAGTCTTCAGCATCTGGTCAAATACTTAACATATTTTGTCTAGCATAGCCAGGAAAATACATTTTTAATTACAGATCCATGAAGCCCTTGTGGTTAAGAAAGAAAAAGAATCAAAAGTTTCATCTGAAGTCAAGCTGGCTGACTGACGAAGTGAAGTCAGATAGGAAATGAACAAGCCTACATGTTATATTATATATTTGTATATTTTTATATACTACACAAAACTGAGATCAGTTTTGGAAGACTGTTGCCCCTGTCTTACAAGGCTGAGCAAATCTGGCAATGGCATGGATGTATGCTGACTTTTGTTTTCCAATGTAAAGTCTAGGCATTTTTCCTACAAACCAAAATGTCAGTCTTATGGGATCTGTGTTATGCTTTCAAAAGCATATTCATATCACACATCTGCTATATAGCCTTAATCCAAGTGTGCTATGCCTCTCATAGGACAGGGAATTGAAATTCTTATTTCAAGATAGTATCAACTAAAATGGATGTTCTTTTAAACTTTTTTTTCCCCCAATAGAATGTTAAATTTTTAAAGGAAAGTTTATTTTTTGTTTATTTAAATGCCTGAACATATAATGGCACTTCTCTCCAAACGCAGCCTCTGCTTTTCTCTGGAAAAGAGAACTTTTATGAAAAATTTAAAAACTATAGAATTTCTATGATAAATTAAAAAGCTAAAAAAAAATCTTTGACCTGCCTTTTCAAGTTTCTCATTAAAATTCTCACTATTTTATTACCTGCTTCAGTGTGGTAATTTCTGTTTAATTTAGCTTGGAGCCAGTTACTTTCTGAACCAACAGGAAGACTGCATGTGTAGATTCACTGAACACAAGAAATATCACTTGCTCCTTATGACTGCTGAAAATTGCAAGAAAACACTTCACTTTTGCATAGAGTTTGCTCAGTATTTTCCTCCCAATTTTTCATTATAGAGTTTAAGTTTTTATAATTCCAAAGTGTGGGAAAGAGCCTTGAAATGTTGTCCTCTGAGGGATGAAATGTTTATAGTGTCTTATTTCTATATGTCAATATGATTCATTCTGTGCTAAAACTTCTAAATTTTATTTCAGCCACATGGCACCCAGTTGATAGTAGTTTAAGGGGCTCACTAAAGAGCAAAGCTGGAAAAGTCTTTTCAGCTGATAGTTTGGATGATGAGTAGCAGGAATTAGCTTTGTAACAGCAGCTGCAGCTGTCAGGATGCAATAGCACAGAAGGCAGCAGCATGGCAGGGACTGAACAGAAGGGAATGGATACTGAGAATTGGTCTAGCTTGTCACCCACAGAAGTGACACTGCAGCAACCGTGGGTAATAAACACTTAAGTGTTAGAATACCTTTTCTGTAACTCAAGGGGAATAAATCTACACAAGAGGTTTGGGTCAAATTAATATACAGGCTTGCAAGCACATTGTGCTGCTCTGCACAGCACAGAGATGTCTCTCAGAGATGTCTCCCTGTCCCCACTACAGGCAGACTCAAGGACATCTTCTTCACACAGACTGGACCAGGCTCAGCCTGGCCTGAAGACTCAGCCAAAAGTGAGATCCTGTTTTGCAAGCTCATCTTTGCTTTTCTCATTAGGTCAGGCAAGCTGCTGGCCTTCTTGGTGATCTTGGGAACAATTTTTTCCTTCTCTGACTCCATTTTCAATGGGGAAGGTGTAAAAAAATTAGAGATATTCTATTGAAAAATATAATACATATAAATTAGAAGTGATGCTGCTGTAAGCAGCTGCACGAAGTTTCTGCATTCCCTGATGTTTTTCAGAGTAGAGGAGGCTTCTGCTATGAGTCAGAAATGTACACAGCTCATACAGTTTTCATTTCAGTACTATAAAGACAGGAGTTGTCCATGGGATGATCATATGTGTAAAATTACTCCAAGACTAGCTCAAATTTGTGAAGTGCTTTTGGGTTATTTTGAATGGAAAGCATTACAACTTGCAAATGCAAAACAGTGATATGTGGGTTATTATGTGTACTGGTAAGCCAAGGACATGTCATCTGAAAGCAGCTAAAAGCAGAGGGTTGTACATGGAAACCTTTCTGATGCAGGTTTTACTTGTTTCCAACTTTTCCCAGTTCTTCATAACTGAGGAAAACATTGACAATGACTTGAATGAGGTAGGATAGAAGATGTATGGCTGTGTTTAAGATGGCAGTGTAACAAATATATACATTATGACGTTTTTGGTAATGAAAAAAAATTTCACTTAAGACATAACAAGTGTAAAGTTGATTCTGCTAGTGTTTATGTATGATATTTCATATAATACCTATACATCTGTTTACATTATATTGTCCTCAGTTACATTCATAGTTGAGCAAATCAGTAAGGAATTATCAGTTGATCTTTTAAAGAAAAATAGTCTCAACTAATTAATCATTCCCCACCAAGTGCAGGTGGATGACAAGCAAAAACCTAGAGTTCTCCAATAGGACTTTGCTGCTGGATGGGGGGAGGGAATGGATCCCTTCCTTTGTATCCAGCTGGATAGTAAAAGAAATTTTCCAGAGACCTCTTTACAATCCCAAACAAACAATGGCAGAAATTCCCTGTATTACTTGAGCTCTATGAAGAGTAACATTACTTTGATGACTACAAGGCTAAATAAAATTAGTTTTCTCCTATGACCTGATGACTTTTCCCCATTGTATACTCACAAGATAGTACAGTAATTAGGATCTGCTGACAATTGTGTACAACATAATTTTATATAACACTTTGCTAAACAGACTGTTTCTTCCACAGAGAGTAAACCAAATTAATCATACAACTTTTCTTTATGTCACTTAACTTCCAGGTTACATCTGTTAATATACATATGCCTATTTTGTTAGAGAGTTTTATATTAAAAAGCTTTTAGCATCCACAAAGACTCCTAGAATATCTAATTACATTCTCAAAAAGTGTGAGCAAGGGGACTTTTTGAAAACAAAATATTTGAATTAGTGGAGGCTTGTTCTTCAGGCACTAGTGTTCTCCAAGTATTTTTGGCAAGACCTTAGCTCTTTTTTAAGGTCCAGTGCTAATGCACAAAAACTCAGAAGCTCAGGCATGTAACTTCTCTCACCATGATATATCGTAACAATCTGCAGCATTAGCAATCCAGGGATCCTCTGACTATAGGCTGCTGGGAAACAAGCTCACCTGAGATCAAGTTTTCATATGTTTGATTTTCTCTGACAGTTTTCCCTAAACCTTTAGTAGTACATGGCAGCTAATTTCAAACTAACCTTAGTTTATTTTCAGTAATTGGAGTTTGTGGTTTGGAGTATTTTGTTTTGTTTTTTAAAAAGACTACTGAATTCTTTCTTTTGTGAAAAATCCACACAGCTGTAGAGAAGAGTAAGCCATGTTTGGGATTTTGCAGCCTTGATCCATCTTTTTTATGCAGAAGGCAAAAGAATAGCATCAGACAGAGAGATGTGTTCCTCAAAAGGCTCCATGATTTGAAATCTGATGCTTCCTGCAGGGAGCTTTGTCGTCTCCCTGCCCACCCACCCATTTCCCTCTTCTGCTCACACATGGAGTCATTACAGATGACACCAAGTTGGGGGCGGGTGTTGATCTGCCAGAGGGTAGGAGGAAGATGCAAGGGGACCTGGACAGGCTGGGTCAATGGGCCAAGGCCAATGGCATGAAATTCAACAAGACCAAGTGCAGGGTTCTGCACTTTGGCCACAATAGCCCCATACAACACTACAGACTACAGGAAGAGTGGCTGGAGAGCGGCCTGGCAGAGAAGGGACCTGGGAGTACTGGTGGACAGCCGGTTGAACATGAGCCAGCAGTGTGCCCAGGTGGCCCGGAAGGCCAATGGCATCCTGGCTTGTATCAGGAACAGTGTGGCCAGCAGGAGTAGGGATGTGATTCTCCCCCTGTACACAGCACTGGTGAGGTCTCACCTCGAGTACTGTTTCCAGTTCTGGGCCCCTCACTTCAAGAAGGGTATTGAGGTGCTGGAGCAGGTCCAGAGGAGAGCAACAAGTCTGGTGAAGGGACTAGAGGGAAAATCTTATAGGGATAGGCTGAGGGAGCTGGGGTTGTTTAGCCTGGAGAAGAGGAGACTCGGGGGGGGACCTTATCACTCTCTCCAACTACCTGAAGGGAGGTTGTAGTCACGTCGGAGTTGGGCTCTTCTCTCAGGCAACTAGTGACAGGATGAGAGGGCATAGCCTGAAGCTGTGCCAGGGGAGGTTTAGGTTGGATATTAGGAAGCACTTCCTCATGGAGAGGGTGATTAGACATTGGAAGGGACTGGCCAGGGAAGTGGTGGAGGCACCGTCCCTGGATGTGTTCATGGAAAGACTGGATGTGGCACTTAGTCTAGCTGATGTGATGGTGTTAGGTCAGAGGCTGGACTTGATGATCTTAAAGGTCTTTTCCAGCCTTGGTGATTCTGTGATTACCACATCCAACAGCGTTTGGCTTAGCAGTCTGGTAGCATTGGTACAGTTGTGTGTGGGGCCTCGTTGTGCAAAGGAACCTTCCATCTGATTTTTGCTGCTGAGAGAGCCCTGCTTTTTCTCCTCACGCTGGTGTTATCAAGACTCAGTTTAAGTTAAGACTTTAATTGGGCTACACCATCACAGCTACAAGACCTGCTTTCCTTCAGGTATAAATGGGGGAGAAGAAGGCTGGAAGTGATCTTCACATAATCACTCACTAGGAGACTCAGAAGACAAAGTGACAAATGGGGCTCCTGCTTCCTGCAGGAGAAGACTCCACAGAAGCCCATTTGAAGATGGCATAACTTAGAGTGACCTTGTTATTGCTGCAAACTGAGTCCATGGCTGAGATCCAAGCTGAGAGTCAGCAAAAGATGAAAGCAACAAGCACTGTTTCCTCTACACCTCTTGCACTAATGAACTCTATTATCTTTATGAAATTGTTTCTCACCTACAGATTGCAAATGCAATTATAATTTGGTACTTTTAGCTCTTGCACATTATTTAGTACACTGTTCCCAGGCCAGTTCAAAATCACCACAGCATAAAAAGATTGCTCTCAACAGGGCTTTTATGCTGTTGATTTTAAATACTTTGAAAACCATTAGATTGTTCCAGGCTTACCGGGATATTTCCATAAAAATAAGCTGCATGCCAGAGAATCTGAGATTCATATATTACAGGATATGGTCTCCTCACACCCTCCACCCACTCATTTGGAAGTGTCTCATGGTTTTCCTGCATCATTTGACACATCTGTAGTCATTTAATTGTTCTAGCCTTTCAGACTGTATTGTGAAACAATTGCTTACAGGACTCATTAAAAGAAAATATAACAAAAATTCCCATGCGTTGTACCTCCTCCACAGTAACATAAGCCTTGGAAACTTGCAGGGTATCAAAAAGAAATTATTTGTTTTTAAACAGGATATTTTGACCTGTGTTAGAGTAGGGAGCCAGTATGCAGTATGAGTATTTTGACATTATTTCTATATATTTAAACAAGGCATTAGCGGAATGGGAATGTGTTATACATTGCATGGGGTTTTTTTAATTGTTATTTGTTTATTCAAGTTTTGGCCCTGACTCAGAAAGGTACTTAACCACTTTTTGAATGTCAACCCTCAACCAGAGGAGTCTTTTCTTAAGTCCTGTTGAAATGAGTGGAAACTAAACATATGCTCAGAGGTAAGTGTTAGCTTGAAACGTGTCACTGACTGGGATATTCTCTCACACTAGTCGTTGGAACTTGAGTTGGCAAGAGATGTTATTGGAGTGCATCTGTTTATCTCAATTAGTATTGTGTCATACAGGATAAAACAAATTGCCAAATGCTTGAAATTCCACCATTCCCTATTTCTCTCCTTAGCGGAGAACTCCCTGCATCTCCGGCTGAGATACCAAACATCTGGCAGATCCCTAAATTCCCATCTGATTCAAGGTCATAGAACAAGACATTTGATATTGATGCTGAACTAGGCTTCTGCAGTGTAATAGATGTATCTAGTTGCAAATGTTTAAAATTGGTTGTAAAAAAACCAAACACTTTTAACAGTTTCTGTGAAACTTGCATAATTGTAGACACAAATGTGGCTCATAGGCTGATGGGAACCTATCTGGAAAGTGTCACAAGGAATATATAAAAATGCTGCTTATATTTTGAGGGAAGGATTATATCTGAATCAATCCAAAACTAAATTATTCACTGACAAATCTTGATTGTGAGAATCTTTTGGATGGAATTTGGTAGTGAGGCTGAGAATAACAGGCAGATCAGCTGCCTTAATGTGAAAATGGGTTAGCAATAGGAAAATAGAAATTAAACATTCTTTGCTTTCTATATTCTTTTTAGGGGGCTTGTTTAGCACACCTGTTTTCTCTGATGTGAATTTTTTATTTTCTCTAAGGTAATGTTTTGGAAATACTCACGTTTTGGAAAGACTGAAAAGGTGTAACCACATCCCTAAGTGTACTTTACACTGACTTTATAACAGGATACATAACAGCAGAATCTATCACATGGTACCTGAAACAGAACTAGATGTGTGGTTTTCTTAGCTTAGTAAGTAGGCCCAAGTGATGAACAAGCTTCTGCAAAAATGGATTTTACCTTATTTAAAACAGATGTAAAATGTATTGTGCTGCTTCTCAGAGTACCAGATGAGTCCCTCTTTATGTCAGTCCATCCATATTTTAATGCCACATTGATCATTACATTCGACTGCCTGGAGACTTGAATCTCTTCCAGTTCAGCTTTTCAGGCACACAGATGTAGTAGTGATGAGTAGATATGAGCTTTTGTTAAAGCTTAGGCTCTCAGGGTTTGACATCACTTGCAGAAGTCTAGGAAGCTCTGTCTTGGGAGCCAGGGATCTCAAACACTGAACCAAGTGCTCAGGACTAGCAGGAGGAATAACAGGCTTCTCCTCAAAAGAGCCAAGTCAGGTAGGGTATGTCCTGGATAAGATGCCATGAGATCCCATGGGAGCCAAAAGGTGTCTTTCTGTTTTTCCCTTCTCCATCCCTAATAACTTTTTCCTTATTTCTACCATGATTTCTTCCACTTCTGACCCAAGGACCATAGGCTGGATTTGGCAAACACCTCATCAACTTTAATTGAAACATTGTAAGTTTCACGAGTGATCATTTCCAAGGTAACTTCATTTTATCAGAAAACCACTGATTTTCTCTGAATCCACCCCTTCCCCTTTTGTGTGGGAAACACAATAACCCAGAACAGTTTTGTTGGGACACCCCATTGCCAAATATATATAGATATAAAATTTAGCAAACATGAGAATAAGGTTTGTGATGAATGTGAGCCCTTGAGCGCTTGCAAGTAAGCAGAAACAGCACAGTGGCCTTGCAAATCCCTTCCCAAAGGTTAATGGTGTTTAATAACATAGGTGCCTCTCTTTGCACCTACTGTTAGACTCTCTGCCTTATTAACTGTACCTCAGTATTTCACTGTTTTCATTGCAAGGCCTGATTCAGAGTTCAGACTAGACAGAGGAATAGTGTGTACAGCACAGATTTTATCGTACTTCCCATCTGAGCTGGCTTTCCAGCAGAAAGGTGATGTAAGCACTCTGAGGAGCAGTTTGGTTATATTAAAAAAACAGATTTTTCTATAGGTTTACTCTCATATTCGTTTGTCTTTATTGGTGTGTTAGAATAGAGACAGAATTAAACAGGCTGTGTGTAACTTCAAACAGACATGACCTTTTGTCAGTTATAATAGATTTAAGAATACGTATGTGTGTACAGGCATATGTATATATACATATCAACATATGGCCAACACAGAAACATGTGTGTTTGTAATCTAACAGAAAAGGAGAAGGATATAAAAGCTACTGGAGGGCTACATACCCCACAGAATCACAGAATGTTAGGGGTTGGAAGGGACCTCTGAAGATCATGAATAGTTCAGTAACAGTTTGGTTTTTAGATTAAGCACCAGTTTCATGTTCTTTTCCAGTAGTAATTGTATTGAATTGAGTATATCTAAACCACCAAGGGTTAGCAAAATCCAGGGGACTAGGCTGAGCATCTTTTGCAAAGAGAATCCCACATGTAACTGTTACAGCAAGTCATTTTCTTGGGACCTAACACATAATGTGTTTCTATGCAGCAAATTTAAGAGAGGATATGCAGTTTGCATTGTCTCTTTTTTCCTCTTAGCCAGATTTTCCAGCTAATGGAAAGAGAATGTCATTGGCTTCATCTTTATTCCACCCTCATTCCATCAGGCCCAAACTCTGAATAGGATAACTCCCAATAGGATCAGGACACATGGTCAAAACATATCACTTAAGTAATGCTTCTGAATCAGCACATGCATTTGCAAAGTGTATCTTTACTCTTACATTTCTTTGTGAGATTGATTAATTCCTCAGCTTACATTTCTTTATTAATAAATATATTTGTGTATATGTACTTGTATATGCACATATGTATATGTAAACCCATTTTCTCTATCCTAGCCCCAGAAGGTGGTGCTTCCAGCTCTGTGCATGTGAGCTGCAAAGAGACATTTACTTTGGTACACGCAGTGGCAGGAAGTGGGATGTACCAGCTCACATCTGCTAGCCATTAAGCAGTGAAATAGTAACAACAACAATAATAAAATACTATTTTAGCCAGGCCGAGAAGAACAGACATCAGACATAGAAAGCTGAAGGTGAGTCAAAGGAGGGCCCACATCCAGCTGATTTCTTCAAAGGCAAAATACTATGTACTCTTTCCTGGTTTTCAGTTCTGCAAATAACGCCTTCTTGGATCATCATAACATGCCATCAGAATGAGTGGGTTTGAGGATTTCCTGTAGAAAACTATAGCAGCATTCATTCCTGCAGCAGTGTTCTGAGGGGAACAAGCAGGGGCCTCAGAAATTTTTGGATTCAGAAAAGCAACACTCTTCTTACACTTCTTCCCGCTCACCTTCTACACGTTGGTCTGCTGAGTTTTTTCCCAGGAAACTGCTGAACAGCTGTAAAAGGGATTAATTAGAAATGTGTGCCATTTTTTAATAGATAGTAGCTGAGTGATTATTAAGGGTGTGGGGGTTTTTTTTAATAGTTCTTGTGTGATGTGTCACGTCACTAGAGAGAACAAGAAGACTGACTTTCACTAAAATCTGATCAAGTCAATGAGAATAAAAGATGTTTCAGAAGATCATGCCTCAGGACATTGCTTTGAGTGATAAAATAATCTTTTATTAAATTTCAAGAGAGAGATTGCTCTTTTGGTTATACATGTGATAGTTGTTACCAGATAGCAGCTGCCATTGCAGAAAACTCTGGCAAGCTGAAGGAACATCATGATTAATTGGGGAACTGGTATTCACAGAAAATGGCTGGCTGCCAACAGACTGCAAAAGTAAATAGCATCAATTAAGCCAGCATAGCTAATTTTGTCCTGAGCTAGTAATTACGCTCTGTGCACAATGATGCCTTTATTAGAATAATAGAATACTGTCAAAAGTGTAAGTGTACAACTACTGAGTATTATTCAAGCTGTTACTTGATGATTTAATAGAAGAGAAAAGATAAGCACTGACTTTTACCCACTTTGGTCACTTTGGCAGATAACTGTTTGTGACTGAGTTATCTGTTTTTACTGTTTCTGTTTCATCGATCTGTTTATGTGTAAATAAGAAAGGCAAGCACTGGGTAGAGTATTTTATAAACATCTATGTGCAAATATTTAGTACAAATTTGGATCTTAGTTTTAGGCTGCTTGTTTGCTTCATTTTTTGAAGTCTCAGAGCATTTCTCAAGTCTGAAGTGGGGGATCATGTGGTGGTGATTCAGTGGTCGTGTGTTGTTGGTCATGCCTCACTGAGAGGACAGCACTGGGCTGGGCCTCTCAAATCAAGTGTTCGTGCCCCTGTGTTCAAAGGGGCAGGACAAGGGTGTTCAGGACAAACTGTTCCAGGCTTTGAAGATCTCTTGATGTAAGCAGACTGGTGAAAGAGTCTTTACCAACCTTTGCTATTTTAGTAGATAGTAGCAGGGCTCAGTGACTCAAAGTGCTCTGTGCAGTGGATTGCACTCACTCCCCTTTGGCAGGGAATGGTAAGGGAAATGGATACATGTAGCCTTAACTGCTGAGCTCAAATATTATGTGGTGTTGGCTGTTCCTGGAGGAGTAGGAAAGTGACCCCCCTGACGATATCACTGTCTTCTCCAGGTGAGAAGGGAGTGGACTCTGCCTGTTTATGTAGTGTCAGGTTGTAACCATGCAGACATGAACGTTCAGTGTTTTAACTGTCTTACGGAGAAAGTCAACAAATTATCTGAATCCTGGCCAGACTTCAAAGTTCAGAGGTTTGGTTCAGAAAGAGCTGCAGTCACTGATCCAAAGTTTATAAAAGCTGTCCAGATTTTCTGCGACTGTAAAACTGGGCTGGAGCGGCATTTTTCCTGTAGCTTTCAGCACTTCTGTTTCCCATCCTAGCTGGACAGTGGAATTGAAAAAACACTTCTTCAGAAATTCCAAGAGCTTAAGAACATTTGGTCCCAGTCTGGTTCTAAAAATGAGTAAAGATCTGGGAGGCTGTCTGGTGGGGTCATATCTAACCTGCCTAGTCTGTCCCATTTTACCTGCAGCTCTCCTTAGACTGAGCAGTATTTTTGGTAGCTGGAATCTGGTGCGACACTCAGCATGCACGCTAAAAAACCAGCTTGTCACCTTTTCCCAACTTCTTAGAGGTTCCTATTGATATTAAAACTCTTGATTCAGATGGAGATTTTGTTTAGTCTGTGGTAGTTAGCACTGTACTCTGGTGAAGAAAGAGCCCAGCACTTTGACAGCTGCTATAATGCAATGCCAAAGAGGAGTCTTAAATTTCAGAATAGTAGAAAGCATGCTCCTAATACCTTGGTGTTTCAGACAGGAAAATGCTGTTTATAATATCACATGACCAAATCATGGGCTAGTCAAGTCATGGGAAGAAAATAAATTTCAGCTCCTGCTCTTAGCTCTTTCACAATGCTGCTTGGGGATTTTGCTGTAACGACTAAGTATTCATGCTTTTTTCTCCTGCTTGGAAAATGCCTGGGTTTTTTTCCAGAAGGTACTTACAAAAGTGCTGAGCCACCAAAATGAGTGGGTCAGTCACCAGCAGGCTTCATGCATGCCAGTAATGACCACCTTAGGGGCAGTAGCCTAGGCACTGTTGCTTCAGCTGAAAGAGAATTTGTCAGGTTTGAAAATGTCATTTCCATTTGGTCAGGCTAAATAAATGTATATTTGACCATTCTTACCTAAATCTAGGGCCTTTTTAATTTTTCAGTTCATTGAGAAAACTAGTCTTCACTTGAAGTCCTGGGGAGTGAGGATTTGCATTAGTATGCTTTTAGTTTATAGTAAGTAGCCAGTAATAGAGAGCTAGATAATGTATCCTCATAAGAATTTCAGGTATGCAGCAGTAGACAGGTTTTTGCAGAGACCCCTAAAGACACAAATCCTAGTTCTGCCCTTCAAAATTAAAAGTAAGTGAATTGCAGAGGTATTTGCATTAAGAGGAGAGAGCGAATTGTTAAGCCAATTACAAAGAGAGGAGAAATTTTAACATTCAGTTCTGGATCTGGGCACAGATATTAAGCAGTTCAGAAGATTTTGGATCTGAGACTCTGGTATGAGTTCATGCCTGTTACTGTGTACTGTAAGAAACTTCTTGCAACTATGCTTACGCCTTCACTGAGGAACAGAGTCTACATGGAGCTTCCTGGATCCTTCTGCAGGAACAGGCTGCAGCTGTGTGCAGCCTCCAACTCCTCCAGGGACACCACGTTGTATATTCCATATGAAGGAGCTCTGAGAGGTATTTTTTGTTACCAAGACAGAAATCTTCCTGTACTTGCCCTAGGGACTAAGTGCTGCCTAAGTATAATAGACCTTGAAAAAATCTCTTAAAATCTTATCTGCAACTTTAAACCAATTGGCACCTTCCTTTTCATCCCAGAAATAATTTTCTAATAAGTTTTCTTAACATTATTTGAAATCTATGACAGCTAAGTTTATACCGCCATAATGGTACCTCCATAGAGTCTACCAGAATTTTCCTTTATTAATCTTTAAGTAACTACAGTAGTAGCTTACAAGAAATCTAAGCATAATTCGTATTTGTGTAGTACTTAGGAGTCTTTAAATTGAAAGCAGTGTACAAATATAGTGTTCACTTAACAGCTTACATTTCCTTGTGGTGGACACAAAATCAGTTTAGGCAATGAACTGCGAATAGCAGTTGCTGCTTATGCATGTAAAAAAACCCCAGCATTTGGCTTAGCAGAGGTCAAGGTTTAGGTTGGAAGGGACCTTAAAGATCATGTAGTTCTGACACCCCTGCATGGGCAGGGACACCTCCCACTAGACCAGGCCACTCAAAGCCCCATCCAAAATGGTCTTGATTGTTTCTGGGGATGGGACATCCACAACTTCCCTGGCCAAACAGTTCCATTGTTTCACCACCTTCATAATGAAGAATTTCTTCCTGATATCTAATCTAAATCTACCTTCTTTCAGCTTAAACCCATTACCCTTATCCTATCACTACAAGCCCTTGTTAAAAGTTCCTCCCCAGCTTTCCTGTAGCCCCTTCAGGTACTGGAAGGCTGCTATAAGGTTTCCCCGGAGCCTTCTCTTCTCCAGGCTGAATAACCCCAACTTTCTCAACCTGTCTTCATAGGAGCGCCAGCCCTCTGCTCGTCTTTGTGGCCCTCTTCTGGACTTGCTCCAAGAGGTCTGTGTCCTTTTTGTACTGGGGGTCCCAGAGCTGGACACTGTACTTCAGGTGGGGTCTCATGAAAGCAGAGTAGAGGGGGAGAATCACCTGCCTCGACCTGCTGGCCATGCTTCTTTTGATGCAGCCCAGGACACAGCTGGCTTTCTGAGTTGTAAGCACACATTGTTGGTTCATGTTGAGCTTCTCATCAACCAACACCCCCAAGTCCTTCCCCTCAGGGCTGTTTTCAATCCAATCTCTGCACAACCTCTATTTGTGCTTGGGATTGCCCTGACCCACGTGCAAGACCTTGCACATGGCCTTGTTGAACTTAATGTGATTTGCACAGGCCCAGCTCTCAAGCCTGTCAAGGTTCCTGTGGATGGCATCCCTTCCCTCCAGCATGGCAAACACAACACACAGCTTGGTCTCATTGGCAAATTTGCTGAGGGTGCACTCAATCCCACTGTCCATGTTGCCAACAGTGGTGTTAAACAGTCAGTCCCAATACCAGCCCCTGAGGAATGCCACTCATCATTGATCTCCGCTTGGACATCAAGCCAAAGAAACATTTTGTGGAGTGAAACTGGATTTCTCGTTGTGTTAAATAAACATGATATTTTAAGGTTTGTTTTGTATTAATAGAGAAAGTAAAAAAATAGTAGCTAGTTAGTGAAAGTAATTTTTTACTATTTTACACTGTCATCACAAGATATTTTTACCAATTAAATGTTATTTGAACTCTGAAAGTAGGAGACATTGGGATTAATATTGTGTTTGGACTTATGATGGCCTCTTATAGAGACAAATGTGATCCTTAGTGAGTATAATATTACCTCTCTTGCTTTTATTCCGTACTGCATTTTACTCCAGTTTCAACCTTCTTGTATGATTTGTTAAAAAAGGTAGTGCTAATAGTTTAAAAAGTAACAGTAAGGCTGAGAGATTCAGCAAGACATTCCACTAAAAATATTATTCATATGCACTGCATGTGCAAGTCCACATAAAAAGAACATTATTAAGGTTTTTGAGGAAAGTAATTTGAGGCAAGTAATTATGAAAGCGAAGTTTGAGCCTGCATGTACAATTTCAGTTTGTGTCACATATTTGCATTTCAATCATACAGTTTGTTTTGAAGCCACAAGTTCCTTGCACTTTTCAACTCACAACATATGTCTGCTCTTAGGATGCACCAGAGCTGTGAAGTTCAGAAAGCTGCTGCCTTTGGATGTGGATTCAAAGACTGTATCATCATCTCTATCAAGGGAGGCAGAGCACTACTGGAAGGGAAGAGATGGTCTCTGCCCATCTCTCTCTCAGAATTCCCATCAGATGGCACTAAGCAAGTCAGTAAAACGAGACTTTATCAAACATTAAAGAATTTTGCGTTTCTTTTTTTCTGGACCCTGTTTTTAGAGGTGCAGCAGCAGACAATAGGACCTGTACTTTGGGCATAGAAGTCTTGTGAAAACTTAAGTCACAGGTGTCACAACTAAGAAATTGAAATCGCTACCATTATTTTGGCTGCAAAATGAAAACTATACTGTGAAGATAATTATTACATATGAAACACTCAGTATTGAATATGACACAAAAAGTTTTGAGGAAATTAATAACGCTATCTTGAGAACAGTTTTGAATAAAGTGAAGAATGTAAAGGCCATGATCACAGACTGAAAAATAAGTCAAAACTGCCAGCTGAACATTGTTTTTTTTGTGAGTACTTTTAGTTTCAATTCACAAAATGAGACAAAAACCCACTCAAAAAAAAAAACCCACAACCCAACCCTGAATGTGTAATCGTCACATTATATATTCACGAGGGGACCAAAGTAAGGTCAAGTATATTGTAATTTCTGTCTTTCTGAGTGTTTGACTTGGCAACTTTAGCACTTTTTATGTCACACATGTACTGGGAGGAAAGTGCTATAAATTTGTGCTCAGGTCTTTTTTTTTTTTTATATATTATTCTTACTTCTCAATGTCATGAAATAACTCAGTACAGCCAAGTTTCACCTAAACTTTAAAAGAAATACAGTATTTTAGATGTGGTTTAGTACTCCGTGAAGAATGTAAATTTGACATAGAAGAACATTAGTTGTTTTTGGATGCTAGCAATTTCCAGAAATAACTAGTTTTTCTCGACAGAAGCTGAGTGAAAATGAGATACATTTGGAAATACAGCCGACCTTCTCCTTTGAAGACACCAGCACTGTTTCTTTAATTCTTAAAACAATGTTGGGCAATTGGTCAGGAGAGAACGAGAGCAAGGGGAGATCAAGGGAAAAGCTCCTCTCAATGAAGCAGAGGGTGAGAAACAGACCACCTCTATGGGAAGTGCTGTTTTCCTTGTACCAGCAAAGTTTCTTGGTCTGTGTTGAGAGATAATGTTTCTTAATTATTGACCATTGTCATGTGCTGTTGCCAAGGGAGCAAGAAGGCGGAAAAAATGCAAAGAAGAATAAAAAAGAGACCTGTCCATGGGAAAGGGATAACAACTTTAACAGAGCTCGCAGCAGAAACACACACGTCCCCATGCACTGATTGCCCTGAAACAACCAGGCACAGCCACGTACAATATCCTGCTGGGCCTCAAGCCAGAGCTCAGTCCCACTCAAAAAGGACAGAGGTCTTCAAATTGCTACTCGATTAATCCAGATTACCTGCTTTTCCTCATAAACCAATAGCATTGTTCTCTTCCACAGGATTTTATGCTGAGTTGCCAAGTAAGGGGATGTCTGCTGAGGTTAAATAAAGGGAATATTCTTACGGAAGTATTTAGGCTCTACTCAAAGTGCTGAGGGTGGCAGGAGCTCTAGATTTTAATTGTAATCTTGCACTTTTTTTCTCCTTAAGAAGATGTTTTCACACAAGAAACTTGTGGGATCGGGCCATTGTTCACACAGACCTACGTACTGCAGCCCTACAGCCTCCTGCCCAGCCATTCATTTTTTGGTGAGAAGTGGTGATAGCAAGCAGCTACCTGGGCATTAAGTCTCATAGATAATGGATGCTAATGTCTGTGTGAAAAGTCTAAATATTGTACAAAACCAAATTAGAGTTGACAACAGGCTGAGCACGGTGACAACAAGCAGGTAAATGTACTTACTGGCTGTGATTTCATCACCCTGGTAACACTGTGTTTCTATGTAGCTGTTTCTATTACATACACCATCCATCCATCAAATCTATTTCCTGGTTCTGACTGCTTTGGGCACCAGGTTTAGTTTCAGTGGTTGTTTAAGCCGCTGTAGCATAGAACCTTGGATCAACCCAGTGTTTCAGTTTTACCTCATAATATTGCCTGTTTTTCTTGACTAGGAAAGCCTGGGGTAAACACTACATGTACCAGTAGTGAAATGCAGTGTAGATTGCCTCTTCAGCAACTCATACAGTGTCGCTCATTATAGAAAAACTTAAATACATTGGGCAGACAACAAAATTGCTTGCAGCAATGAGTGGGAGTTTTCAAACTAACTAAAGAGCTTTGATTCCTGTGTCATCTAGTTGCACCAAATACCAAAAGATAGTATCACTGCATAGTATAAATGAAAACACAGAAGGCAACTCATCTGTTTGTTTGTTACAGTTTTGTTTAAATTTATGGATACACATGTTCCACCCTGGATGCATATAGAGTTGCATAAATATGGTTTTGCTGGGGTAGGTTTCTTTTTTATTTTTTTGGAGCCACAAATTATAATGTTTATCATGCTGATGAAGCAACGGTTGGGGGACAAATATGACATTAAAAATAGACTTGGATTTCCCAATCATCTGAAGTGCGGGCTTGGAAGCCCATGCAGCAATGTTGATTTGTGGGTAGTTAATTTTCTTGGCCATTGTTTTTCTACTGTGTGATGCTGTGAGGTTATTTCTAGGCAAAATGAAATATACAGTTATACATAGTAAGAGAACTGTATAGTAGAAAATGTTCTTGGCTCACACACACTACTCAGCATGAGTACATAATGTGCACTTGAATGGACTAGCTGTTTTTTGTTTGTTTTTCCATTAGCAAGCCAAGAAATAAAGCAAAATTCATTTTGAAGTTAATTTTTCCTTTTTTTTTTTTTTTTTAAGATTAAGATACAAAATCTTATTTTCCTTTGGACCCAGTTACAAGACTCTGGACCAAAAGCTTACTTAAGTGATATTTCCATCACTCTACAGATGTTTCTTACTCACTTCTCAGCCCAGTTAAAAAATCTTAAAAGAGCTAGATAATTGAGTAAAAAAAAATATTTCCTTATGGCAGTATTGAGTTCAGGTTTTGATCCTGATATAAATATAGAGGTGAAATTCACCAGGGGAGAGATGCCAGCAGAAAGACACACACAAACACTGTTTTGCAATGTTTGCATGTGGGGGGGGGCATAGTTCAGTGCCTCCTTCATCATTTCAGGTTCGCAATACCTGGAGCTGAGACAGTATGTGGTGAGACAGAGCAGAAAGCATAAGCTGGGGTTGGACTCGGGTTGGACTGAATGCCTGAGGGCTGGATTCAAGGCTAATTGAAATAGAAAGTTTTCCTTTTCTTTCATTGGTCTTCGGACCAATCTCACATTTTCTGGCCCGAACTCATTTGCTCAAGAGGGACAGAGACTGTGGATGCTGTTCCAGTACATGAACTGGAACTGCTGATTCAGAAGAGCTACAACTTACTCTCAGGTTGTTTTTCTTCAGGAAATCAGATTATTTGAACTGTTAGAGGGTGAAGCTGATTCCATGCACAACAAGTAAAAGACAGAATTAAAGCATTCGTGGTACAACAAAACTTAATTTGCAGGGCTTGTTAAACATTCTTGAGCTGAAAGTTGTGGCACAGCATCCTGTACTATGAGATCATTTCCCATTATTCCAGGAATATATTCTTTTATTATTCTGTGTTGAAATGGAAATACTGGGAGATGGATATGAGCAGGATTTGGTCTATGATTTCTAGGTACAAAAAAGTCACTTGGAAGATGTGACATAGTTTATAAAAAAGGAGGGAGTAGTTAAATAATTCAAGTTGAGTAATTTACATATACATACTGTATATTTTCTTCCCTTTTTATCCTCACTCACACATGTAACAGAGTAGATATCCTCTTTAACCTTGGAATTTGGCATTTATTCTTCCATCTAGACTTTTTAAAAAATTATTCAGTTTGTGTAACTGTCTTCCTCTTTGTGTCAGGCACAAAGGGTCTTTGGTACAGATGAGGATGAAGTCACACTAGGGTCAGAACTCTCTATCTTTTGGATTCATGCCCTCGACTGGAAAAAAATAGTTAATAAGTTGCAGGAAACAGATTGGTTTTACTCTTGTGTCAGGACAGTTAGAGATTTCTGTCTCCTGTTGCTCAGGCTGTCAAATGATCCTAGAAACAGCAGTTAAGCAAACTGGTTAAAAAAAAGGGGGATTAAAAGAAAATAAAAAGCAAGTTGAACAAGGTCAGTAATCCAGAGTGGACACCTAAATAAAAAAAGTCACTGCTTTCACATGTATTCTTTGTAAAGAGCAAGACGTGGAAAATCATCAGTTTTCTAACCAGACTGTGCTAGTAATTTTGTTGTTTCAGGGTTCTTTTCCTCCTCCCTTCTGTCCCCAGCAGTGCTTCAAAATTAGCTGTAATTTTCATGGTTCAGTTATTGGAGTATGAAATGTATAAGGTTTGGCGGGTAGCAACAATGAACCCTAAAATTAAGCATTTAGTACCGAAATGTCTATATTATCCTGAATAAATATGCCTATATTTTTGTTGGATGTGTTCAAGAGAGCTTAACAGGCTGGGAAAACCTGAAGTCTCCTAAAACTAACTAGGTGAGGGGAATGGAAAGCAGTTATTTGACTCCAGTGGTCGTTGGGGAGTGGGGAGAGCAATAAGGGGAAAACTGAGAAAGACACTTGAGAGATGTCGTAATAGAGTTGGAATACAGGGTTAATGTCAGAGGGTTAAGAGACGGAGCTGCTTTTCTTGCTCTCTTTATAACCTCTGTTCCTTACCTTTGTGCTGCATTATCTTGCATTCATATTTTCTGGACATACTTCACTTTTCTTTTTTACCTTTTTTCCTTTTCACACCAACTGTCATACTTGACCAACTGGATGCATTCTGTTTCTTTAAATCTACAGCAGCTTTTAGACCCACATAAAACCTGGATATTGCTCTATACATTACAGCAGAGGACTTTGACTAATGCTGAAGGCCATAACTATTCAGAGAAGCACTTGTTTTAAATTTCAGGTGCGTGCTTAGGTCCCACATAGAGCCCTAAGGTATTTGCTGGCAGGCAAGAATATGAATAGGGGTTTTGTTACTGTAGGTGGAGTAGTGGCTGCCTACATAAATGTCTCCAGCAGTCCTCATTTTGGAAAACTCTTTGGGCTAAGCTGTGTGCTGGTGGTTCTGTCTCTATTATTGTGGTATTCTGACCAAAAGCAATTGTATGAGGTAGTGTCATATGCAAGATATGCAGTAACTTGTACTTCTGTTTGCCACAAGCATTGTTTCCTAGTCTTTTTCTATTTCAAACTTGCACTCCCCTTAGTGTGTTCTGCTTGAAAGGGACTTCCCTTCATCCATACTTTTTTTCTTCACCGGGTACCTCTTTCCTTGATTTTTTTTATCTTCTTCCAGAGCTAACCTGAAATAGAAATAACTCCTGCTTTGTACTATGCTTGCTGTTTTCCTTCCCATAGTCTTTACCTCTGATCTCTTCTGGCTATATTCACTTGTTCTGGATATGGAGTGTTGTTCTATCTGGTGCATCAAATTTACTTTTCATTTCCTACTTATTGAGCATCATTACCTGTGATATTATTTACTGGGGCTGTATCCTTTGTGGGTGTACTTCATTTTCTAGAATGTCAGGCAGGGTCTGTCCCCTTCCCTTTTACATTACCAAAGGGCTGCATCCTGCTGACCAAGGCAACTTGGTTACACAGAGGCCACAACAGAAAAAGTTCCATGTGTTACTTAGAAGTGACCCATCAAAGCTGATGGGGATGTGAAGAATTGTTGTAGAGATGTTACAAATGGTACCTTAGCAGAGTAAATGGAGAAGTCTGGTTGCAAAAACAACAGACTGGGTAAACAGTTGGAGAAGGGTGATGAGAACACCATGTTCTGATGCCATCTGAATTAGCAGATCATCAGGGTCCTAGCACACACATGTGTGCAGCTTTTCAAGTCACCCAGATTGAGAGAGAAAGTAGATTGAGTAAATCCTGATGACTCACAGAGGTGGAACAGGATGGAGAGATTAATCACTGTCATCCCCTGAAGGGTGCAAAAAGGCACATCCAAAACCAGCACAGGGTCGCTGACTGAGGAAGAAGAAAAGACATGAGGAGGAGTTGATAGTTGACAGGTCCTCTCTGTCACCACAGAGAAGCTGGAGAGGACACCTACATATAAGGATCTGGCTGCTTCTAAGCTGGGCAGACCACTCATGTGCAACAAGCCTTGGCACATGTGAGCCAGGGTGAGGGGGTGAGGGTATGAGGGTATGGCTGAAATCAGCTTTGTTTTAAAATGAAATCTCCTTTCTCCTAGAAGTTCTTGCATGATTTGCTGTATTTTGCTACAGCACTGCAGCATTATTTTCTGCAAGTGGGGCAACTTTGCCATCTTAGGGATGGCAGAGAGTTGAGTTTCCCCGGGATAGCTCTGAGCCTAACCCAGAACTGAGAGGAGGAAAAAAGGAGGACAATAGCAGGTAGTTCTCTAGCATACACACAGGGTAGAGACAGTGCAAGTCTCCACATCATAGGCATGGGGGCAGAAAACCTTGTTCATTGGACCAACAGCTTCAGCTTTTACAGTGAAACTGAGGCCTGAACCTTAGCCCTGACATTCAGGATTTTGTTGTAACCCCCTCTGTGCTTCCAGAGTGCTTTCCTACTCTTGGAACAGGTAGGAAGATGCTCTTTCTCAGTGAATACTACTGACTCCAGTTAGGGTACACCGCCACGCTTTTATAATTTTCTGGATAAAGCAAGAAGAAGAGACTAGTACTCTGCCTAGAGGGAGGAGCATGCATCTCATTGACAGATATGCCTCTAATGCTGGAACATACAGTACTTGGCACAAGTTGCACACTATTTAGCAAGTCTGACCTTCCTTAGCTGAGCCAATTTGCAAGGTGCTACTCAGTGATCTGAAGTCTTCGCAAATTGCGTTCCTTCATAAAGTCTTACAGCAAAATCGGAAATGCTTGAAAACCTGACTATCGTGTTCCCCATTTTCATTTGAGGTAACAGCCATTTAATGTCCTCCTCTTAAGTGTCAGATACCAAATGATTCACCATGTTTTCTAGCTAGACAAAACACTTGATGATGTCTGAGTGATTTAGAAGCAGAGGAGTGTTTGCAAACACAAAAGCATGCTCCTGAGAGGATCTCAAGTAAGGAGCTTTGGCCCTACAAATCCTAGTTTTTAGATACTGGACACCAAGGTATCAAGGTTCCCTCTTTACTAAAGGAGTTAAAAGATGCAGATAGATTATATGGATGCTTTCAAAATCATCAGTATGCTGAGCAAGAAACCCTTAGTTGGACCCCAGCAACTTCTAGTCAGCCCATAAAAAACACTGAGTTCTCCAATTTTAAGTCAAGGCTATAGAGAATTGCTTATGTCTGCTCTAAAATCACAGCCTGGAGCCCACTTTTGAGGCAGATGCTCTGATATTGGAAGACAGGTAATTTAGCTGAAGCTGTAGTTTCAAAGTGGAGTATTAGTTTAACTGTAGGTGGTTTGTAGGTATATTTGTATTTTATGTCCAAGGCCATTGCAAACCCTAAATTACAATTTTTAATCCAAGAGCATGTGCAATTGGTATTTCACAAATCTGTAAATTTACACTAAATGGATCTCTTACAAAATGTCTGTTAAAAATTAACTCACTTTCATGGCTCCTTTAGAGGTTAGTTAAAGTTTAAGTCCCATTAAGAGACATTAGAGAGAGACACAAATGTCATGACATGACCAAAGCCACTTCTTTGTTGGAACAGAATAGCTAGAAACAACAGGGAACTAGATGGTTTGGCTGTCTTCTGTATTCATCTCACGCTTGCTTCACTTCCACTGTCCCATAGCACATTGTATGTGAGTTCAAACCTGCAAACATTTTACCCAGTTAGCAGCCCCTCAGTCAATGGTCTCATTCAGCTGTCTCAATTAATGTTGGCTTCTACCAGGTCTCTTTGCCATTTGGAGTCAATAGAATATTTACGTAAGTGAGAGGCAGCGATGGGGGACTAGCAGGACTTGTGTGGGCTGATGTTCCATATTATGCTTTTGCAATGGAATTTTTAAAGCATTTGCTTCTCAGAAAGAACCTCTCTTTTCTTTGAAGCTGGTATTCTCAGTTAATAATTCTGCTTCATTTAAAGTTAATGGCAAATTAGTGCTATTTTATAGGGTGTTTGCTTTGTAAATGGAGAGCTGGTAAATCAGTGTGCTAATTTCTGTTGTCACCCCAGTGTTTAATTTTGGTTTTGTCAGATGATTATCTGTTCTGTACACAACAATGTAGTTTCATACTTGTTATTTGTCTCTCAGTTACAAGATCTTTGTTGCTCTCTTGTCTCAAGGCTTCTTGCTTACAGACATCTGACTGCAGCACACTTATGATTGTTATTTTATAAGCCTAAAAGAGATGAAGTTGCAAAGAGGGAAGAACATTTTAAATATAAGTGTGCATTAAATATGGTTACTGAGTCATTGTTTCGGTTTTATGGAGTACATTTTTCTGGCTAGTGTAAAATGCCCTAAGACCCAAATTTAAAAACCATCTGCACCTCCTGTTTCCGTCTAAGACGTTATTTATGTTTTTGGCTTTGTACCCTGAGCTAAATACAGAATGTGTAAAGACTGTTAATTAACCCTTTGAGACATGAGTTTCCCATCAATGTGTGGAACAGCAACATGTTTTTAATTAGGTAGTAAAACTCCCAGGATTTATACGCACTCAAAATTTGCTCCATAATGAAACCAAAGGGAGTATATATTAAATAAATTAAGAGTGAAAGAAGAAAAAAAAAAAAAAAGGACTCTGTGTTTAAATAAAGCTAAATTTGTGTCACACTATCACCAAAGCCAGGAAACTCAAATTTAAGTCCAGTAGTATGTTATTAATCCAAGATATTTTAATGAAAATTATGAGGGTTAGATACAATTTTTCTTACTTAATGAGGCAGCCTCTTAGTCTTTGCTCTAACATTTTTTGTAATATCTGTTCATGTACTTAGGAATTCCCCGGAGTACCCAGTATTCTTCTGATCTGGTGGATCAGACAGTCAATTAAAGGAGCAACTCTTTGTAAAGCTGAGCTCAGTTCAAGTCCAGAAAAATGTTTGAGGACTTGTCTAACATAAAGCAAGTTGACATCCTGTTGAAACTAGTAGAATTAGTTGCATAACTGAAGTTAGCCAAACACTTATATATGTTAGTGAGTTGTGGCCCAAAAACACTCTTTAATGATAAAATGGGGCATTGGTCTTGTGATTTGCCATAGCCTGCCATAACCCAAAACCAACAGAAAGTATTCTTCAATGGGGATTTAATCTTGCCTGGAGTCAATACTTAGTTAAACTTTATAAGAGAATTTGTTATTGACACATGTAATAAGACATACTAACAATAAAAAAGTTACCAAAGCACAGGGCTTGTGTTCTCATTCTGCTGTATTTGCTACCCAGTCAGTTCAATTTTAAATCAGAAATTCCAGAAATGCCTAATTCAAGCAAAAGCCTTACAGGTCTGGAAAATATCATCTTTTAAATAAAAGCTTGTATAATTACACTAGCACAAGAGAGTGAAAGCAGTTCAAACTGGGAAGCCTGTTTGTTTTTCTTTGTGCATATTTAACTTAAAATTAAATGCAATGTATTTTTTTTTTCTTTCATTTTTTTAAAAAGAGGATTTTGATGAAACCTTCACACTCCTGTGTCCTATCCTTGAGTGTCAGGTTTCAGTTTAAATTAATTTTTGTGGACAAGTGATATAGTCTAAAAATAATAGTTCAAAGTGAATGTCCCAAGACCAGCTGAAAAGAGCTTCAGCTGTGCAACTGTTGGTCTAGAGGAGTGCCATGGTTTGACTCAGGATCAGCAATTAATCCAGAGACAGATAACTTTTTTTGGATAATTTTTACTCTTCCCTGGAGAAAACTTCCTCCTCCCTTCACATGTCCTTTGTAATGATCCTGGTCAGAAGCAGGGGTTGATCCTGCTCACTTCATAGGAAAGCAGAGCCACTGCTTAGAGAGGATTTGCAGTCCAGAGCTTGTAAAAATTAACAAATAAATTAACAAAACTTGAAATTCAACCAATCAGCTTGACCATTATCTTGTTCCTAGTGCACGTATTTGCACTTAAGCTGGATATAAATTGAGGCCATTCATATTTTGCTTAACCTTGTATTTCATCCAACGGCTGGTGTAAATGAGCCCCCAAGTTGGAAAGCAGTGAATAACCAGGTTCATAGAGTAGGCAAGGAATATCTTTGGATGATTATCACTCCATAAGATTTAAGTTACCATTTCAAATACATTTATTTAATTTGGCATGGCTTTCAAAAGCAGCACCCTCTCCACTGCCTTCTACTGAGTTTACCACAAAGCCACGCAAACAGCAACACCAACGTGATGAATGCAGTGGTGAGGATGGGGACAGGGCAGGCCACAGCCCTTTAGAGGGTAAAACTGCCATAGCACTGGTTGACCACAGAAGTGCAACTTGGACAAATTAGAATCTTAAAACTTTACCTGAACAAACTGTGATTTAGACTATGCACAATTTTATGCTTGCATATTAAAAATACTATTGCTTTATACTTTTATATGACATGAAATCTCCAGCAAAGCATATGTATAGCATATGTATAGCTCTGTACATGCCCCCTTGAGACTTCAGATCCTTCAGTACGTTGTTTTTCTGTGCATCACCTGAAATACTCAAGTGCACAGAACTGGCACTGCGCACTGGCACTGAAAGACCTGCACCTCTGCACTCAGGTCATAAATAAATGAATGAGCATCCGGTTGGAAACTGGGATAATTCCTCTTTTATATCAAGGTAATTCCCTATTGTGATAGCTTCACCACCTTGGTGCCTTCTTCTGCTCTGTTTTCTGGCTCTCTACCTTCTACTGTACTTCAGGGGTGCTCTGTTGAGAATGCAGAGCTAGTGACTCACTTCTGTTGTTTTCCCTTTTGGCTGCTCTTTGGCCTGATCCTGACGCTCAGGCCTGCAGTCCCATTAGGCTCATCTGTTTTTTCTCTGATCCCTTGACAACTGATTCACTTTGCTAACACAGAGGAAAAGTATTTGGTGGTTGTTTGGTTTGTTGAGGTTTTTTTGGGTTAGTGTTCTGCTAATTTAGTGTCCTGAGTTCTTTCTGGGAAGGAGTGGATGAATATGCAGTCATTAGGACTCCTAAGTAACATGCTAATAGGAGTAAGAATTTTAATATGTCTTAGTAGGCTTTTAAATAAGTATTTGTCTGATGGTTGGTACTTCAATATCTTCTGTGTTTCAGGTATTTCAATTCTGGGTTTAAATATCAATACTTTTAAACTAATGTGATCCTTGGGAGGAACACTTGAATTTTAGCTGTATAAGTAATTAAGGATTTGAAACATCTGACCTGCCTCCTCCTCCTCCAATGTCTTTTACTTTGCATAATAATTTACACTTGCTGAAGTTAGTGCAAAGTGGGTGCAAGTGCTAGCTCATCGACCAGTAATGTTTTACAAATGTGTAAATGACTATACGAGCTAAAGCTGTGTGAAACTCAGGCTTCTTATCTTGGTTGATGGGGAAGAAGCCATTATACTTTTTAGAAGCTGTCTTGAAGGTTGCTCCTCTTTCTTCATGTTGTAAGTGGTGGGTTTTTTTTTTTCCTTTCTCTGGTATTTCTAGTAAGGCAGCAGTGATGCTGAAGGTCAACAGGGAAAATGAGAGAAGATAGGATGTACCCTGTAGGCTTGTATGCTGCCTTGTGTTGATGTAGAATAACCCGGAATTGCTGAAAAAGCTACAGTATAGCAAAGGGGATTATAAATCACAGTCCTTCACATTGTGTTTACCTCTTGCACTTGATTGTTAGTTAAAAGTCTGAAATCCCTTGCTAGTTATTGTGATACAATGGGAAATGAGCAGACAGTTTTCTAAAACGTAGGGATTGTTCGGGCCTCTCTGTTATCTCCAACACTGGAAAATCAGAGGTGGCTGCACAACTGAAATCTGAAAATTTGTGACTTTCTGGTTTATCTGTTTGCTTTTTATTGAGAAAGCTGGTATTAAAACACGAGTGCATGATCCCATTTTTGCTGTGCTTCTTTGGGGTACAGCTGGGCTAAAGCCTTTTGCTTTGCTTTGGAGTATGAGTGGATTATAACAGTACACTGCTATGGTTGGTTTGGCTTGCTCTATGGGCAATATAGTGTCCTAGCTTCATCCCCTGCTTATCCTATCTTAATGTATTATCTATGTTATCATACATTTCATGTCTATCGTGTTCACAGATCTATGCTACTAATGTAAACTGTTTCCTGGTACTAATTACCTCTTGCTTTCAATTTGTTAGGATCAAAGCATTCTAATATAATTCAACTATTACTTGTGGAAATACAAGGAGAGAGTAGCTCTACAGAAGTTATGTAGAAAAGCCTTACATAAAAGGGTAATCTTTGAACATTGTTGGTTGATGGGATGCAGCTTGGCAGAGAACAAGCACCTTGGATATTTGGAACTTGAGGGGATGGTTAAACACAGGAGCAGTTTCTCAGAAATGCAGTGAAATCCCTGTCCTTGGAGGCTGGGTAATCAAAACTTTGATGGTACTTACCAGTCTGATGTAACTCTTTAGCTGGCTCTGCTTTGAGTGGGAGCTTGAAGCAGACAAACAGAAATCTGTTCCATTCTCAGATATTTTGTGTTTGTGCTTTCTGAGATGTGCTTTAAATCCATAGCCTGTGCTTTAAAGTCACAGATTAATCTGTTGGCTCAGAGGAGTATAGTTCATAAGCTTTGATACCCAGGCTGTGATAAATGACCTCAGCATGTGACCACGTACTGAGACTTCTGTGCTAAAATATGTAGCTGTTGTATTTTGGTGGTGCAGCCATGCAAGAATCTGAGATCTAATGCAATGAGCATGGAGACCTGTATGTAATTCTGAAGTTAGACTATTTCATGCATGTGAGTGGTCAAATGACCACTTCCCCAGCCAGCCTAATTCTGTGAAAAATGTCATCCCGCTGGTTGCTCTTGTTGGTCACAAGGACTGTATCCATCTACAGAAGAGATCTTCTAGCTCTGAAAATTCTTTATCCTGAACAGTGTTATTTTATGAAGTGTATACAATTATATAATATTTTATTAACTCAGTGAAAGGAAAAAAATCACTTGTACTAGATATGTTTGAAAAATATTTCTTGTGGAGGAAGCAAAGCTGGTATGTTGCATTTCTTGTAGCATCTGAATCAGTAGGCTGTTTGGAACATTATTTTCAAAGTAAATGGATTGTTATAAAGATGACTTGGACAACATGACATTCACTACTGTTTTCATGTCTTTTATTTCTGTGTCTGTATGGCAACAGAAAAGTAACTCAAAATAGGTCGCTCATCACGTGAAATTAGAATTCCAGTGCAGCCAGCACTCATGGTCCTCTGAGCTACTTGATATGCAGAGGCCTCCAAGAACTGAGTGTGGGCTACACTTCCTATAGATCTCCACGATAAGCTATGTGCTAAGTAGAACTTGCATATTTATTACAGTGGTGCATGGAAAGGCTAAGCCTATATCAGGAAACTCAGCAGGACCTGTTCATAGCCTTGAGCACTCTTCTGTAGGTGCCCCATACTGTTTTGTTAGCATGTTTCCTGGCATGATTTTGTTCTATGCCAACTGGCAGTCTCCTAGGAATTACTTGGGCAAGCTCCAAGGAACAGCATAGGCCAGGGGCAACACCCACCACACACTGAGGCAGGGGCATGCGTTTAGGGTAGGAAAAAGGTTTAGCTATACTGAAGGTGAACTGTGTCCTGCCACTTGCCCTCAGCACCTTCAATGCTCTTGAGGCTACTTTAGTAGAATAGACAAAACACTTTGGATTTTGCTCTGTAAAATCACTTGTACTTGAAAACTGTCCAGCATGAACTAAATTTTCCTCTCAGTTGTCCTCATCTCCTATGAGACCAGCTCTGTACTAGAGATGTCTGCCAGCATAGCTGTGTCAGTCTGCATACAAATAGGTGTGATTCCTGACCAGCACAGCAGTCCCAGCTGAACTGTCCAATAGAGACACAGCTGCCCTGTCAAATGGTTCTTTAACCCTGTAGCTGGTTCAGTTTTATCAAAACAAAGAACAGCTTTGTAAGTTATGTCTATATGTACTATATTTGAGTGCCACGTTCCTGTACTGGCAGTGCTGCAGCTCAGGATGCAGCTTTAGGCAGGGCACAATCCAAAGATGAAAGTAATACAACTGGCCAACAAGGTAGTTTGCAGGTGAGCTGTAACGCACCGTCCACCCCCTGGCAGATTCTACAAGTAAGCATTCATTACCCCTGCAAGCTCTCTGTTGAGCTTTTTGCATGCTTATTTCTCCATACAAGCATGAACATGTTGTATATTGACTCAATTGCTGGAGTGAAACTCTGTTTGAACTTCTTTCCAATCCAAATGTGAAAACATGACTAACTGAAAACATAGTTCTCTGTCTAAAGGAAAAGCAGCTGCAGTTATGCAATTTTTTTTTTTTTCCAGTGTCATGCCAAAAAGATCTGCAAAGACCTGCGTCGGAGAGGAACTGTAAAGTTTCCCATTTAATCATTAATAGGAACCATTTTTGTTGGTGGCTGGTACGCTGCTGAAAACTAGCAGAGCAATTTTATTTTTGCACTCTGTGAACCCAAATTCAGCTCTGGAATAAGGAGACTAAAATTCCACTGAGAATTATAGGAATGGTGCCCACTTGTAGAAGTATTTTTACTCTAGCCATAGGAGAAATACTTGTATTGTCCAAACCAGAGCATGAAGGGATATTTTAAGACTGGAAGCCAGTGTCTCCTTTGTTGAAGCAGATGGATCAAAGCACTCTTCTTTTCCAGAGGCCATAATAAATCTTCCTCATTACCTATGACATGAAGGACTTAGCAGGAGGGTTAGTGCTGATCAGGTTGTTGCACCATCTGATTCTGTGCACCTACTCCATGGTGCCAGCCACTAGCCTGTTGACTTTTACTCATTAAAGTGAGTGCTCAGACTGAGGTTTGCAGCTGAAAAATCAGTGACCCTGCTGTAGTAATGTCCAGGGGGTAGCAAACAGGGAAGTTTGTATGTGATTTGATGATAAAGTATGTCAAAGATGTTGTTTGCGGAGGTCTGTGAGTATGGGAGAAGGCATTAGCAGTGATTCATTGTTTATTTATCTTTTTCTACTCCTGAAGTCTTATAATCACTAATTATTATTTATTACATTCTCACACATGACTTTTTTCCTGAAACAACCTATATAGGCCAGATAGAAGTCTGAAACTTGAAGCAGGTTTTGCATCCTCACATGAACTGCTTAGCTGCATCATACCTTACAGTAGGAGTATTACACTTGTAGTTCATCAACATTCAAAAGAAGGTTAGGGAAGAAACTCAAGTCTCAGAAGAGAAGCTTGTATCAATCAGTCTTGAGCTGACAGCAGGACTAAACATGTTCAGTTTTAAGTGCATGACCTGTTTCAAGCACCAGCTTTGTAGTGAAAGAAAACTTTCTTAGCTCCCATGCTATTCCACCCTCAAGTGATGTCCTCCCTTCCCTAATCCCTATAGAAGGAGGTTCAGTGAAATGACACCAGAGTAGCCTTTCACAACTTGGAAGGTTTTCCTATACTAGGAAGATCCTTTGCTGTACCTTTGGACAATTTACTGAAAGGGCTGTGAGGCACTGGAACCGCCTGCCCAGGAATGGTCAAGTCACCATCCCTGACAATGTTTAAAGGACATGTAGATGTGGTGCTTAGGAACATGGTTTAGTGTTGAACTTGGAAGTGCTGGGTGGGTGGTTGGACTTGATGATGTTAAAGGTCTTTTCCAAGCAAACCAATTCTATTATTATAATTTTTAGACACCATAATGCATCTAGAGCACTATTTGTTGAAACTCTGAGGCAGTTTCAATTGCAACAAGGATAATGAGCTTTTCCTTGGAAGAAAGAGGGGGATGAGGAGGGGAGGTAATATGACATGGGGTGGGACAGAGTACATGTTGTTTGCAGGTCCAGGACTAGGGCAGGATGTAACAACAGCTGAGACTTAATTCACACACATCACTGCTAGCACATAGTAGCAGGGAAAGAAAAAAAGAGTAAGGCTAGCATAGCTGCAAGAGCTTGTCTTGAGACTTCTTGGCAGGAATAAGGTGAAGCACATTTATGAATGCAAGGTATTCTAAGAAAAGGGTGTTAGCCCATGTCATGGACTACATATCTCATATTTTTATTTCCCCAGATTCTGGCGTATTTGTATCTAATTTTCCTATCTTGCCAAACTTTTGTCTAAACTATTTTGGATTTGTGAAATGATGGCAGAGAGCACTAGCTCTGTACATTCTGGCTAGTGTGCTGGATGAAGGAGTGGCATATAATTTAGTAACAAAAATATTGTAGTAAAGTTTCTTTTGAGTTTGTTTCGGAGGAAACATCATCATGGACAAAGATCTTGTGGGCGAGACTTCTCATTTTGCTAAGGCTGTCTGTCCTTTGTCTCTTCTCTGGAAGGCAGCACTATTGAGGTATCTTTGTCTGGGATTATGGGTGACAGGATAGATTAGAAACCTATTTCTGTTAATTGTTGGAATTCATTCTTATGGCAGCAAAGTGAAAAGCAATGGGTAATTTTCCTTTCACATTGGTTTTCTTTAAGGATTAAATTCCATCCTTAGACTATGGATGAAGAATGCTGCAAAAATAAAGTAAAATATTAAGGTTTCTGTATAATTTGCTCAAACTTGCTGGTTTTGTAGTCTGATTAATATTTATGCAAATCATAGAACCAAATTGTAGATCATTACCTTGCTATATGTATATAACATGGATAAAATACACATTGCTAAGTGGTTTCTTTACACCTGCAGTGTGATAAAACAATAAATGTAAACATAAAGTGTGCTGCTTGAGTCTATGCAAGTAAACAGAACCTAGAGACATGCACAAATGAAAATACAGATGAACTTGGACTTCATTGTGCCCACCTCTTTATCGCTCTGCTTTTCTTCGACATAAGCCAAAAATAGCATACCATTTTCATGAATCTGACAAATTCTTTGCTGGAGTTATGATTCTTTTGTAGCCATAGTTAGATGGCAGAAAAGGCTGTCTGAGAGCCACATGCTGACTGAGTTTTTTTATATACACATACATATGTTCATACATTCCCTATATAAAGGCGCATTTACGAAATGCGTGTGGAGAGCGTGTGCACATGCAGGCACCTATAATAACTGATGTAATACTTGCTTTGGCAGTGGACAGAGACAGGATAATGGAATGATATTCTAGGCCCACTCCTATTGCAAGTTTCTGTTTATTAGAGTAGACCTAGTGCAATTTATCTTCCTTATAAAAGCACAAGTATTGGGACCTGGAGGAATGAATTGACTAGATCCTTCATTCCTTTTGCTGCACCTTCAATTAGTAGCCCAAACAGGAATCCTACTCGTAAGGTCCTAAGGGACAAATACACTGTATGACTGGTGGTAATAGCAGCACTTGTATTGAGCCAATGAACACAAAGATTATAAGGCTGATGTAAGACAGAAATAATGAGGTAAAGTGCTATCTTTGTTTCCCAAACCAAGATCCCCACCTGTGTTCTGTTTGCACAGACCTACTAAAAGCGGTCACAGGAGGAAGACAGGGCTTGGTTTAGGAAAGAAGTCAGTATGCACAGACTTATTTTTAAACCAGTCAGGTAATTTAATAGTTGTAGTCATAGGTGAAAATTCACTTCATTTAGTCAGGTGAAAAATGGCTGAGGTGTGTGAGGCTGGAGAGAAGGGAAAACAAGCTTGAAGACTGGAGAATGCTAACTAGAACTCACTTTCTGTGGCTCACTCTTCACAGCTGGATTGCATTTTCCCATAGTATACTCTGTAGGATTTCCATCATCTACTACTTATGATTCAGCTAAAGGGAAGACTGTGGAGGTCACCGAAGGTGAAATCTAGTAAGGAGGTGAACAGAAAAAGACATCTAATCTATGGCTTTCCATGAATCATTGTGGCATCTCAGTCAGGGGGAAATTATGCTGAACTGACCCCAAAGAAACTGTTGCTTCTTGACAGCTGAAAAACCTTGACTTGGATTCAGCTGAAACTGCATATGTTGTTAAAATTTTCCTTCCGGACAGTAAAAAATACAGTATTTCCTGTAAAAAAAGAAGTATGTTTGTATGGAAAACTGCCTTTCAGGTACTGTCACTTTCCACCTATTCTATCTAGTTCTTCCTCCATAGCATATTTAAATTGCTGAATACTATTTTAACTAATAAAAAGGAAATTTGAATAAGGCCAAGAAATTACCAAAAGAGGTTAAAGAGCATTTTTTTACTTGGCTATACTGTTCTAACTTTTTTTTCAGGTCTTCTCTGCTTTTCTCCCCACATGGTACCAACTGTTTGCTTGGGTGTATTTTCATCAACAGAGACATTCTGATAAAAGCACAAATACTGATATGTATCTTTACAAGGGTTTTTTTTGACTCCACGTCTTTGCTGTGTTGTCTGTAGGCCAAACTATGTATCACTTATTTACAATATTGAGCTTTTGCAATACAAATACTGAGAAGATTTAATGAGGTTGCTCATGTGATTAACGGGGGAGGGGGGGGGCTGGGAAATCTAAGACCTCCTCTTTCTCGTTTTGGGATTATTTTTTTCTTCTGCTGATATATATGCAAATCCTGAATGGTGTTGCTTGTTTTCACCCTTGAAGGTTGAGTCTGATTCCTTGAGCTAAGGCATGTTTTTCTTTTTTTTTTCCAAATGGCCCAAGCCTTTTTTGAGCCTTTTGTTTCTTTATTTTTAGGGAGGTTACAAAATGAGGGGGTTCTTGTTGCTTCAATATTTTTTAAGACCGCCTCTGGCAACAAATCTTTGCTTTAAGAAAGTTCAATTGTTATGGTCTGGCAAACCTCAAGCAGGTCTGTTTGGACCAAAATAGCTTTTTGTAATAAGGAAATGAGCTGAAGTAAGATGAATATAAATAAGTTTGTATATAAAAATAGAGCTATTGTTGCTCTGTGTCTGGATAGTACTCTCATTTGAGCACTTAATCTTTCTGGCCAGTTTTTGATGGCTCACATATTTGGACAACCTCAGGCAAAAGAAGACCTAGATCTCGGGTTCCCACTTCCCAGGTTAATGCTCCAGCCACCAAGTTGTTACATTACATGTGGCTTGTGGTACTAAACACCATCTGAAAGCATAGCTTCTGCTTGAGTCTTTGAAAAACAAGGCAGAGTCTTCTGTGAAGCCATGTCCCAGGCTTCTAATCTTAAGTAGGGGAAGATAACCTCACTGTATCAAGGAATGAAGGGTAGAAACCCTGGGAGGGGTGAATATCTGGGGCAATGCCTTGTATTTAGCATTTTCTCTTGGGTGGTTTCAAGTAGCTGCATGCTGAGCACACTGAGGTCACTTCTGTCTCCTTGTTCAAAGGCTGGGCTACTTTAGATTCTATACTGAGGCTCCTAACTCTCATTAGCTGTATAGAAATCTGAGACTCCTCCAGCCTCTGGATGCCACAGGGAGGTAGGCAATATGCCATTTTATTTTAATTTTATAAATTACTTTGGAACATGCACTCAACTGATTTGTGCTCTTCACTTCCAAGAAAATCCTGGCCATGATGAAGCATTGGCAGGGTCAGTCTCATAATTTGACAGTGAAGATGTTGAACTGGAACAATTTTAACTAGTGTCTTTAACATTCTTAAAACAGTTTCTTTACAAAATTGGAATCTGAAGGTTTCTTTACAAATGCATCTTTCTGTAGTGAGCAATGTTTTCACACAGAAAGCAGGAGGAAAAAAGTTTTTTTTAAAATGTACCTGTTTTATTAGTAATGTGTAAAACAAGGGGCTGATATTTATTGCAGAGCTTTTGAAAAAGGCTTGATGAATTGTATCCATTACTGCCTGTGGCCCTGATTCAAATTCAACTCCTATAGAAGTGAGTAGGTGTCCTGGCTGTTTCCTCCCATAGTTGCTTGGATCAGGCCCAAGGCAAACAGGAATAGCCATGGGGAGATGCTACAAACAGTGACATTTAAAAGAAGAAAAAAAAAAAAAAAGAGCTGAGCAGCATCTGGTGGGCACTAGCAAGAATGCCCTACATAAATGTGGAGTAAACTAAACAATGACTTTGTGCCTGCAATTTATTTAAAGAATGTTATGCTTCCTGGGTTTTCGAAATGAAATTTGTAGAGTGGAGATAAGCTCAAATAGCTCATGCAAGACCTTTCCTTCTCTTTGCTGAGCAGCGGTTTGCAAGGGAAGCTTGGCTGCCACTACCTGTGGTAATGGGGATGGGGGTGGCTGTGGCTATGCTGCCTGCTGGGCTGTCACCTCCTGCCTGCCCTGGTGCCACCAAAACCTTGCCCCTGGTCAGGGAGACTGGCAGGATCAAGGGTCAGGGGCTCTGGCCCTGCTGCTGTCATTCTTCCTTAGGGCATCAGGCAAGATGCTGTCACAACAAGAGGGGGAGTGGAAAATTAGGTGCTTTCTTCAGGGGTGCTCTGTGTGAGGGGCCCCTCTTCCCTGCACACAGACTTGCACGGACAGGCTGAGAAAGGCAGACGACCTCCTGATCCCCAGTGATGGCCAAAAAATAAACAAGAACTAGCCCAGAGGCAGTCCCTATGTGGGTGTGAAGCGATCCTCCCTCTGTCCTTGCTGTGGTTTATTTATAGATAGCCTTATTTGTTTGCATTGTCAAGAAGCAATAATTCCTAGATTATTTCTTAAGTGTCTAGAGAATAAAGATCAAATGCTGCCAAGTGTACACATGACAGATAAATGAGAGTATAACACTAGAATCCTCCTTTGTCATGGAAATTGTGTTGGTTTCCTGTTAGGAAAATGAAAAGCAGATGTTGAAAAACATAGCTGGTTGTGTGCATACTCATGCTGCATTGGGACAGCTTGGAATATAAAATGGTGAATACTCAGAGGAAGGAGAGTGGTTTTAATTTTACTTTATTTCTTTTTTTTTTTTTATTTAGAGCTGCCATTCAGATGTCACTGGTAAACTACAGTATGTCACCTTCAGCTGGTGGATGGGATAGTAAATACCAATGAGGATCCTTTCTGGATGAGAGTGCTCACAGCAAAATCCTGCAAATGCTGGGCTTTTCTGTCTTACAGTGGGTGCTTTTTGTAATGAACAAGAACTTGGGTAGATCAGGGCTTTTTTTTTTTTCCCCTCTTGAATTCCTCTACCTGGCAGCCTGTCTTGGGTATCCCACATCAGCTTCTTCAGAAATGAATCGGTCATGGCTTCACTTATAATGTCATTTCAAGGTGGAAGGAAGGGAGAGGAAAAGGATTAAAGCCTGCAAAGAGGAAAAGGCACATTGCTGCTTTCAGGGAGGCCTCTGCCATGGAAAGGCTCCTATCAATGGAGAGAACTTCTTTCTGAGCTGGCTCTATTCAGACCATGTCCTGTCCCCACCCTCTGTAGGAGTGTTGTGTGTGAACAGCAGTGATTAAGTGATAGGGAGGGTGTTATGGGAAAAGGCAGAGTGAAAATACATTATTTTTTTGGTAACACTGCTTGCTCGAGTAGTTCCATGAAACACACACATCTCTTCTGTGAGAGATTGAAACTGTGTGAGATTTAGGATATGCCAGCTGTGGTGAAAAGGCCTGCTTTCCCCCCTCCCCTATTTTTCAGATGACTCTCGTTCTTGGTTGGTCTGCAGTCTTTTTAATGACCTGTTGCTGCAGTGCTGCTTCCTGTTTGTACAGTGTGTTGACATATTGGAAGTTTGAAAGGCTGCCCTGTCTTCCCTGTAATTGATATTAACTATATATATGTATACATATGTATGTATTCAGGCTCTTAACAGGAAATGGGCAGGGTAGAGGACAGGCTTTGGCATTGGCCATGGGAGCAATCCTTCGGGTAGGGAGAGAGAGCTCTCCAGGAGCGTAGTTGCCTCCAGGGTTGTGTCCCCCAGAGATGGCAAGGGAGATTCAGGATGAGCAGGGAGTGACAGGAGGACTGGGAGAGAGGAAGGTCTCAGCACCCCACCAGTCATTCAGTAGCATCAGTGCTGCTCCACTTCTGAAGTAACACCAAGTCTAGCTGTGCTGTTCCAGGTTGTATGGCATGAATTTACCTTGGCCACCGCATTGTGACTTCTCCTAGCCCATGTTATGCAAGGGAAATGTGTTGCAGCCAGTTGCTGAGGAGTCCCAGGGAAGGTATGCGTACATGCTCACTGTAGAGCTTAACTGATATTTCTTCTTAAGCAGCTAAATGCATTAGGACTGAATGTTCCCAAGATCAAGGCGGGGAATGTGAAATACAGCCATATTTCACAACAATAATCAACATTTTTCAAGAGTCTTCAAAAGTAAAAAATACTAATCTTTTCATTTTACAAATTCTGAGCTGTTGGTTTTGTGTTTCTTCAAGTGTCTTCTTTTGCCCTTTTATTTTTACATTTGCTTTTTTTCTCCCTCTGTAGTTAACAACTAGTTGCAGAGGTGTGTATATGTAAATTAAAGTTTTATATCTATAAAAATCTAACATTTACAGTCTGGCTGGAATCTCAGTGGGTTCTAAGTGCAGAAGGTAGTCAGCTCACTCTTAACAGCTTTGAAGTTGCTTAAATTCATAGGAAGGTGGAATGGGCTCAGTATATAGGTGAGAGACAGATTTTAACACCAGGTGCAGCCAATTCTGCTACAAAGTATAATGCAAACTTCTTTATATACCCTAAGAAATCAGTATTTTTCCCTGTATATATGTGGATGTGTAACCTCACCATGTGCTTCCTTTTGAGTCTGCTTCTTTTCTTCCTTGCTTGTTGAATGTCTTCAATCCAAGCAGTGAGGACAGGCAAGCTCCAGATTCCTGGACGTGATTAAAAGGTCACACATCCTTTTGCAGTTGTTGCTATTCCACTTCTAACCTCAGGATTGCACGGGAGAGCAAGTCTCAAAATGTTCAGGGCCTTATTTTTTGGATGAGTATCCAGCAATATTTATCTGAATCATCTGATGCAAAACTGTATTTGAAAAGAAAATATCTTTGGAGTGTGTTTCCTCATTACTTATACTCAGAACCAAACAAAATATTTAGTGTTTTGTTGTGGGACTTTGTTGTTTCCACATCCATCCAAGCTAGAAACTGGAAAAAATAAATGTATGAAAATGTGTAGGCTCTTACTTGTGCTATCTGTTGACTGAAGTGAAATTATATTGGTGGCATGTGGACTAAATGATCAGAGCACCCAAAATGGTTCAGGGAATTTAGATTTGGGGTGTTTTTTTTTTAATTGTAGATGGAATCAGAAAGATCCCTTGGTGACAGTTGCTTCAGAGAAGTAAACTGGAGAGGCTCAGAAGTTACTCTCACATCTGAGGACTGTCTTTTCATGTCATATTTAATGTTCTTTGAGAAAACAAAACAGAATCTTCCCCTCTGGTGATACCAGTTCTGTGCTATGCCTGTAACTCACTGGAGTGTTTGAGCTCTGAGGACATCCATTTGGCACACTTTGTAACTCTGAAATTCTTCAAGATGTAATTTTTTTTTTTAATGTTACTGGTTCGTTTGACAAAATCAGCAACTGCAGCCATGAGTCTTTTGACACCAGAAGAGAAGATGGGTCTCCCAATGGGCTCCCTTAAGTTGTGCTCCATGGTGGGTTGAAGGGCTCATTAGCAAGGATCTTAGCGCCTATTCCAGGGAGCTGATGGCTGGTTTGGTCTTCCCTTCACTGATTTAACAGTGCATTGAATTGCTGATGCTGAGTAGGGAAGATTATAACACTTTATATCCCCCAAATATGTCATTCTACCAGACCTGAATGAGAGTAAATTATTTTTAACACCCACTAACATCTTGAGGTGGTGTGTGGGGTCTTTTTAAGTATTGCTGTAAGAATGTTTACCTATGGAAAAATTACTTGTATGAGAGAAATATTTTGCTTCAGATAGTTACTGGGAAAATCCTATTTTTTTTTTTACATCGAAGAAAATAACAGCTGTAAACTCTTTATTTTTTCCAGTGGAGAGACTATCTGAAACATCAAGAAAAATAATGCATATTTTAGGAGGAGTTTGGGTTAAGTCCTATTTTAAATAGCTTCCCATGAGTTTTAAGCCGCCTTCTTTGTACAAATGTGTTTCGACTGTCCCGGTGGAAGGGAGCGGGAGGGGACCCGGGCCGCTGCGGGTGGTGGCAGCCGGGCCCGGGGACGCGGGGCTTGGCCGGGATGCGGAACCCGTCTGCTCGGCAAACAGCCTTTCCTGCGGTACCGGCCAAAATCCTACGCGGGTTTTGACACCAGCAGTCGCGGGTCGCCGTTTTTCAGAGCCTGCCAGTAAATTCCTTGACAAGAAGGTGGCGCTGGCACTCTGAGATTGGGATTTCTTGCCGTGGGTGACTTCTCATCCACAGAAATAACTTTTAAACAATTTCTGTAGGCTGCATCAAGTGGAAAAACAACTTCCCTGCAGCTGTTTTCTGTTGTTTGGGGTTTGGTGGTTGATTTGGTTGGGGGTTTTTTTCCGACTTTTTTTTTTTTTAAATGCTTGGCACTTGGAAATCTTGATGGATGCAAACAGGGTCCCCTCTTCTCCTGTGAAATGCAACCTCAACTAGTTTGTATTTTGCACCACCTTCAGTGTATCCCAGCACGAACCAGCTTCGGGAAACCTTTGGTTACAATGAGTTTCTTTGTATGGAAGCTGTGTGGCTTTGGGGGTGACCCCGGCGAGCAGTAGTTCGTTTTGGTAGGGTGGAGGGCATGGTGCTGTGAGAGGGGGAACCCTGTCCTGGTGTCAGCACAGCATTTTCATAGTTCTGCTGACTTAAGCAGTCAGGGTAGAACTTCAAACTTAACTCTGTTCACAAAGCTTTTTTTTTTTTGTGCTCACCTCGTACTTGTTTGTGTGTAAGTCCATGTGTTAGGTACAATTTTATCAAGGTGACCTGTCCCCTGTTCTCCAGGCTGCCTGTGAGTGATGGGTGTTAGAGTTAATTGGGTTCACTTTATGTCTTGAAGTTCGAGGTTAAAAAGTCATTGTTCTTTTCTCTCCCATCTCCTTAATTTTGGGTGTTTTACCGATCATTTTGGTGAGTACCAGCCATATACATTGCAGGGCAAATGATTGCTGTGATTTTCAGTGTGCTTTAGGTGTATGGTGGTGTATACATAAACTACTCGCTCCCACTCACAAGGCTCTCTAGTACACCATTTCTCCTTTTAAGACTGTTTTCATACTTTGCCACATATAGTGACTACAGTTTTCATGCACCATAAAATAAGTATATGACATGAAAGGGTTAAGCCTCTTTTCTTAGTGGCTATGCAAATGGCCTGTATGTACATAGCTGCATTTTTGCTAGAGATATTTTTTTAATAATTTAACTATGGGATTAAAAATTCAAGTATGTTTTGGTTTGTTTTTTTATGGAGAGAGTAATTTAATAATAAATACTGTATTTATCACAAATTTATCTATATTAATTTCTAGTTTAAGTCAGTGGGAGATGGATGGGAGGGCTGGAGAGAAGACGGCACGTCCGAACTCGAGGCTGCATTTGGCAATTCGGCCGAGCACTTCCTGCCAGCACAATGGGTACGCCAGTATGTAATTTGTGCAAAACGGGTAGATTATTTTCTTCATAAGTACAAAGGGTACTACTCCATGATGCCATCTAATTGCTTAATCCCCAAGGAGTTCTTCAGGCATTTATTTAACACTAATTGCATGTGTAAACGTTCTTAATTTACAGCGTGTGAAAGTTGCAATGAATGCACACAACAGAGGATGTCAAGGTGACACTTCATGGAAAGATGCAGTTAAGGCAGTGTTAAGTTACGTCTAAATAGGATTAATCATTTATTAAAGTTCAAAGCTCATCAGAGCACAGAAACAAGCATATGATGACTTGTTATTGTTTAAAAGTAACTTGTGGAGGGAAGTCATGCCTCTAAACTTTCTGTGATATAACTCGGTACATTGCAGTAAATTATGAACTTAAATACTTTAAAGCCAAGCAGGGCAAACAGTTCAGCCCAAGGCAAAGAACTTCGCTTGGCAACCATTGCACAAAGCCTGCTTGGGCTGTTAATTAGTGCTTGCATTGTAATAGAGCCGTGGAGTTCCCGGCACTGTAAAGATCTGTAGGGGGTTGGGGGGATGTAGGGGCTGGGGGATGGGGGGGTTCCTGGTCTAGGGTTTGTATGGCCTCAGCGTGCAAGATGTGGGAACAAATCAGTCTTGCATGGTACAGTATATCCATAAAGGGCTTGGGACAGATGAGGAACATTATTTGGAAAGGAAACTGCAACCCTGATGCCTGGTGCCCTGTCAGCTATTTCCTAGCAATGGAGTTAAAGCTTTGATCCTCTCTGCAATCTTGGATATCACCACAGATATACAGGAGCACAAATAATAGCTGGCACCTGAGCTCTCAGGAAAAGCTCCCAGGTCCTGTGGTCTCTGTGCTGGATTTCACAGGGCAAAGTAGCTCAGGAAATCATACAATAAAGAAAACTATACTTTTTTTTTTTTTACATTATTGTGCTCCAGGAACATAATTGCCCTCGAGCACTACTTTGTGGTGCATACAGCTCAGGCATACAGGAGTAGCTTTGAAGAGGGAAAAAAAACAGGAGTGGAGTTCAGGAAGCCCATGCTCAGTCAGCTTGCCTGCCCAGCTTGAGCACAACCCTCAAGTAACATACCTTTACCCTGTGTGAGAGGTATCAGCTCTGGGACTCTTCTGGTTTTTCAGTGGATGCTGATATTTGCGCCTGCCTCTGAGTACTTTCAGAGAAGCAGTAATTCCCACAGGGGCTAGAGTGTGGTGATTCATGTGGAAAGGCAATGCAACTTCCATGTAAATGTCTGTGTGCATCTGTGAAATACCTTGAGCTCTTATTAGCTACAGGAATAATGCTGATTGAATACTACTACCTGTTTAGAGACTGGGGACTTAAAATGGTCATTCTCTTTATTCAGAAAATTAGGTGTATTCATGCATTTACATGCACTTTGTGAATGTATCTAAATCTCACAATTTCATACCTTCAAGTTCAGCCTTGATTATCCTTAGACTCATGAGGAATAGCATGTGATCATCAGCTCTTCTCCAGCTGTGCAGGGCTGTAAAGGCTTTACTTTCAGACATGACAGAAAAAGTTTAAGCATCTGATTTGCCACAGACCTCTAAGGTAAAGACTAGAGCTGCAAAAAGGGCTAAGCATCCTGTCCTGGTGTCTAGGTCTTTCCTACATAGTAGAATCCATAACAAAAAATTCAGTGTCTTTAGCACAGATAGAATTATACATGTCAGAATGGGATCTGACAATGTTAAGGCATAGGGGAAATGTCATCTACAGTTCCTGGCAGGCCATGCTGAAAAGAGGCATGTGTTTCAAATTTAGCCCCACTTCTGCACTTAGAACTGAGCATTAAAGTGTTTTCTCGGCCATCTTAAAGGAGGTGCATGTCAAAAGGGACAGAAGAAGAGTTAATCATATCTGAATGCCAAAACCAGAAATTAATGTGTATGTGAATTCTGGTCCAGGATTCAAGCCAGGTCTTTTGTTAGGCTAAATGGGTTCATCATCCCCATGTGAAACTGCTGAAGAGAGCTGGAGGAGGCTTATGCATGATGATGGAAAGCCTAACTTCTCTTGCATCTATCCTGGGCACTTTGCGATTAATGGAAAGAGTACATTAATTCAAGCATATGCTTTTGGTCTCTAGGGGAAAAAGTGGTTGTGATTAAAAACCACCTTCTACTCATATAGTTTAATTTCCTCTGTTTTCCTCAGATGAGACCAAAAATTTGAAAGGGTATGGATGACCCAAACAGTTTAGTTTAAAGCAAAACAGAACAGCCACAAATTTCTGCCTTCCCTTTACACTGAACTATGCTGGGAGGCTTTGGCGCTCTTTGAAGGGTTGGTTTGTCTCCTCACTCGCTGCCTGCTTTTTGGCAGGATTGGTGTGTACTGAGTTTGCTGTTATCCACAGCTTCCAGAATAAGGAGACCACAGAGGGAGAAGCCCACATCTCACATAGTGTGCTCTGCAGTCTGGGCCAAGGAAGCTGCTTAGTTATGGAATGCCAGATGAGCACAAGGCCGTATCTCCTGCAAGGCAGGACTTGAAAGTGGAGGAGGACATGGCACGTTGGTGAGGCTGTCTGCCTGTGGGAGGATGCAGGGAATGTCTGCAGGAGAAATCTGGTGCTGCGGGAGAAAGCTGAGAGGCTAGTACCCTTAGATACGTTTGTGCCAGGGCAGCTAAGGAGGAGCAACTTTGCTGTTACCAGCAGGTAGATTGGCACCATGACACAAATCTATAAGTAATGTCTACTTAGGTGCTGTGTTTAAACTGATTAAATTGAACCTGAACAGAGAGCAAATTATCACTTTTTTTTCAAAAGTTCAGCCATTTGGGCTGACGCAGCTCGTGCTGGGCTGTCTGTCTCTTTGCACAGCAGAGGTGTCTGCTGGCAGCTTTTGTTCCTATTTGTGGTCTGCAAAGGCATGTGGTCCATCAGTTAGAAGTGAGGAGGTGCAGTGGAGGGAGAGTAGCTTGCTCTTCTGCTAGTGTGCTACTCAGCAAGTTGGAGGGGAAGATAGTAGGGATCAGAGAGCCACAGTGCAGACCTGGCCAGCTCTGACTTCTAGACTGCAGTGAGGAACAAGGAGCAGACAGGTGTCAGAGTAGATGGGAGGACTCAGTGAGGACTGGACACTGCTGCTGCTCATAGAGTAATTGGGCTATGTCTAACTAAGGGCCAAATGTCCTGCATGGACACAGCTGTCAAAGATCCAAGTTTAAAATATCTCCTTTTCTGTCCTGTCTGAGCTATTTATTTGCAAGGAGTTGTGCCTAAAGCTTTAACTTCCTAGATTTTATTCAGGTTTTTTTAGTTCAAAAGTTTTTCAGTGTCTTGTGAAGAGCAACCTACAAGAGAGAGCCTAGACAGAGCTAGTTCAAAACTGGCTAGCCCAGTGTCTCACCGTAAGGTACTATAAGAACAAATGTGATGTGCCTCTTTGTACCCTCCTTAAAACCTCCTCATGCTGTCAAGCGTACATTGTGCAAAAGCAAGCCTTTTGAAACCAGAAACCTATACAAATGAATCCTACACTTAAAATAAAAATTTCCACTATAAAAGTAAGACACCCTTAGTAAGTACAAAACCATTCCTCCTCTGGGGTGTTTATAACCTGAATGTTATGGAGAACTGAAAGAAATCTGCCATTAGCAATATAAGCAAACTGTCTCTCATGTCATTTGAGTACCTTATTAAGGACTGTTCTTATTGACTGGACTGGGCTTATGTCTGAGGTAAACCATTATTCAAGATAAGAAGGAATATCCAAACTCATGTCATTAATGGTTTCTAAAATTTCATCATTACAGTGTGTATGCATTAACACCCTTTAAATGTCCCAAATAAAATGTGATGTAAGCTTCTAAGATTCCCCCAGTTAACATCTACACAGAGCTAAAATAGAAAACTTTAAAAACGGGCTGTTTAAGGGAAGCCTTTGTTTTCCTGTTGGTGAACAAAATTCTGCAGTGGACTTAGTTTTTACTGAGATAATCACTGTGTTTCCATGGCATTTTGGTAAGCTAATATTTAAGCAACTGGTTCATTTAAAATACCTTGGTTCCATACAGGTGTGTATGCTTAACCTGGAGGGAAGAGAGACAAGGAAAAAGACAATTACAGGATTTCTGTCTCCTCTTCCTTCCCGCCTCCCTTGCCAATCCTGCCTCCCCAAGAGAAAAAAGCATCGCATTTCAGATCCTAGGAAGTCACACTTGCCCTGTTTGTTCTCTGATATAGGCCTATAAACAGAGACATTCAGTCTGTAAACAAGTCAAGCTTACAAAGTGACTGAAAGATAACAGTCCCCCATCTAACAGTGGGAGAGGAGGGAGGGAGCAGGGGGAGGGATGATAGAGAGGCTGCAATAAAAACAGGAAGGTCTCTGTTGGTCCTCTTGAAGTTAGTGGTTAAAAACATCAAAGGGTGGTGTGTGTTTTTTTCAACCAGACTGCTGTGTCACTTTATAATTCTTCATAAAGCAACCATCCAGCCACTAACATGCTGCAACTGTTACTGCGAGCTGGGCTTTGATTTAGAGGAACTGTACCCAGCTCCAGGCATGTTAAGCTAAGGAATCTCTTGTAGGTTTAGTTGGCATGCTGTGTGCCATTGAAGAAACTATAACTTTTCAGAGCTACTAATTGCAAGCTGTTCAGGATTTTTTCCTTTCATTAAAAAAAACCAAACCAGCTCACAAACAAATTGCACTCCCCTTCTCTCTCGCTCCCAGAACCCAAATAATTTTCCTGGAATATGAAGTCTTCAGAACTTCCTATTGGGAATTTTAAGTGAAAAACAAGATGGCAATGGAAAGGAAGAAAAAATAACTATACCATATATATCAAAGCAAAAATGTACATATACTCAGCTCAGTTCTAAGAAATATAAATTATTCAACAGCTGCTTTAGCAGAGGTATTTTTAAAGTTTGAAGCCAGCAGAGTGCATCAGTTATCTTAGATGGGGGGAGGTATTTTGTTCTCTGAAAATAAGAGATTCAGGGAATTGCATGGAGCTCTTGTCTGCCCTTGGAAAAGCAACCAAATAAAGATAGGTGGGAAGAGTAGCAAAGAAGGGTGGAAGCCTTTAAAGTGAGAAGAGGAGCAGCATTGTCTCGGAGGGAAGTAGTGAACTTTAATTTACACAATGTTAGAAGCTTCTCTCCAGTGTGCTGCACAGACAAGCCACTCTGACTTATTATTGCTCAAAAAGCTGACTTACACTGAACAGCATTTGGTTTTAACTTTTAACATAGAAGGAAGAGAGCAGTAACAATTCTGTAGATGAAGAGATCAGTGAGACCAGAGCCAGCCTCTGGCCTGTACTGGAGCAACCTGGTTTGGGGTTGGAGGCTAGGTTTTTGGCAGTTTTTCTCCAAGGGAGTAGCTACTGTAAGATTTCCCACTCCTGAAAGGACCAGTTGTGTAGGAGGGGTTGCTGCAATTGCGAGGAGTGGAGGCAAAAGTTCTTACATGAGGGAGATAGTGCTGATATGCTTCGTTACCAGATACGATAGGTAAAATTTCATGTCTGGAAGATGATTTAAATTTCCTCCAGCTGCGAATGAAGATTTTAGCCTTGATCCTTCCCTACTGATCAAAGCTAGAAAGCACTCCAAACAGCAGTGAAGCTGCAGCAGAGATTTTAAATGGAGGTCAGCAGTGCAGAGCTCATTCAGGGGATATATTTTCCATGGGCTTCCATATACATGCACAATTTGAACTGGTCACAAGTTGCATCCACAAATTGAGACACATCTGCATACTTACTTCCTCTGGTGTATCTCAATTATACTGAGATGGATAAGTAGTGTGATTTTTTTGGAAGCCTTTCCTGAAAGGTCTCTTTTTTTAAATTATGAGCACATCTTTGCATATGCTTCCAGTGACAGGAAAATCTGTGTCCTCCTTGTAGCTTTTAACAACTGGAAAAATAGATAGAAGGTAATTTAAACTTACAGGTAGGTTCAAGTGAACCTGTATTTCTATAAAGTGCTGATGCTTGCTTCCAAAAGATATACTAATTTTTGTTATCAGCTGTTCTAAAAACATCTGCTCCATGTAACATCACTAATAGTAGTGAGCTATAATAATGTGAATGCATGTTTTGTCTTTAGCACAGAATAAATCAATATACCTGCAAAATTATTAGGTAAAATCACTTATGAGTAGTAATAGACTAAAAGCTGCAATCATTCTCTGTCCAAACTTGCACTGATAACAGCTTGAAGAGACTTTGCTTTTAACTGATGGGATATGTGCCTAAAGTGCTACACAAGCACTTAAAGTTGAATATGCACACACCCACCCAGACAAACATATGTAAAAAAAAAAAAAGGCAAATAAATCTAGGTTAAGGAGCACACATTTTTGCAAACCTCAAAAAGCTTAAGTAATGGTTCTATGAAAAAGTAGATACAATGGCTACCTGCTACAGGCCATAGCTCGGATACATTTCCCCTAATAATTCCCTTAGAGTCCCTTCCAGCCTTTTGCAAAAATATCCTAGTCTGGGTTATGTTCCAATCAATGTAGAAGTTCACTAGTATAATAAAGGGAAGAACTTGTCATCATTGGCTAGTCCAGTGGCAGGCGTTCATAGTGAGTGATCATGGAAACTTCTGGAATACAAGCCTAATTTTTTAACACTTAGAAACTTACACAAGCCACATCATTGCCCAAAGGGGCTAGTGGAAAATGAGAACTGAGGTTGCCTGGCAATTTAGAGGGGTTTTTTTCCTCCCCTGTCAGAGTTTGCTAGCAGTGTGAAAAATTTGGGTGAATAATGAAAGAAAGTATTTGTAAGCATCTATCAGATAAAAGCCACAAAGTTACTTCAAAGGTATTAGTGCATCTTTTTATTTGCTTTTCGTGCACATTCATATGCATGACGTGTTTGGAAGACTGTCCATGACAGAAATTCCAGAATGCGTGCATGAATAATTATGAGCAAATGTTCATCAGATGTTCATACCACAAGTGGCTTACTCTCTTATCTTGCCTGCTTTTCAAAGCTGCTTGTCTATTTGGAGCAGACAAAACGCAGAATTAATTTGAGGTTTTCCTTTTTGTTAATAAATGCCTAAGTAATGTTTATAAGGTTATCTTTTTTTAAATTTCATACTGTAAAAGATATTAATGGGATATGGTCATAGAAATAAGTAACAAATAAATTGAATTTCATTCAAGTTCCTTCATTAATAGAAAGCTTGTTTGCCACTGGTAGTTCACACCTGTGTTGGACTGCAAGTAGGTGTGAATATTTAAAGTTAAGTATATTGGAGGCCTCAGAAATCTGCCATATTTTGGGTAGCTGGGATACAATTATCCTTTTTTTTTTTTCTATATGGTAGCTTGTTTTTTTAAGTTCTTCTGAGGCAGATCAACAGCTGTGAAAGTTGCCTTCAGAAAAAAACATTAATTTTAAGTGGTACTAGACCTATAGGTATTATGTAAATCTTACCTGCTGCAGTTTCTGTAGAAGTGTGGATACAATCAAACCTGTTGAAATTAACAGAGGTCTTGCTAGTGTTTTAAATCTAATTTAGTTTGGGCTGCGCACACTTTATTGACAGAACATCTCACTCTTAACAGTGTGTTGTATGCTCAGTTTCTTGTGTCTCTTCCCATCTGAAGGAATGCATTTTGGTGCAGCTGACCAGGCTGCAGTGCTGTGAGCCAAGGCCCTCTTGCCACCAAGCTTGCATGGAAATCCACTGACTTCAGCTAAGCTAAGGGGATGTCAGCACAAATATGAAGGTAGTGAACTAATCTGCTGACACTTTGGAAAGGCTGCGGCACATCAGTTGATGGATAAAAGCAAGATCCCACGTGTGATTATTCAGAAAAAAACATTGTGGGAGAACAATTTGGTACTCCAATGAAACTTCTTTCTTACTTAGAAACCTCTTTCAGTGAGTACCTTTTTCTTTTCTTCATTGCTCTCATATATTGAAAATCAATATTTGTTTTTTCTTATTATTTTGATGTGACCAAAATAATTAGCATACAATAATAAACTGATGGGTTAGTATATGGGGTTTTTTTGTATGTGAGCTTGAAATTCTCAAGATGGCATCCTCTGTAAGAGGGAGGGAAATAACAACAACAGAGTCACTTCAGAAAGGTGAGCTGGCTTCTCAGTGTGCACCGAGGAGAACAGAGAGTGCTCTATGGTTTGATTTCAGCTCACTGAGAGCCTGGGGAACTGTGGATTTTATATGGCCAGAGCACAGCAGAACAGAGCTTTGTCTTGATAACTCAAAATGACTAGATCATGCCTGGTAGCTGGTCTTGGAAACCTGACCCTTGTCACAGGCTGACTACATCAATTTGCAGTAGATTGATGATGTATAGACTGTGGGTGCCCCAGGGGAGGCCCAAGAAAGGCCTGAGAAACATTGTATTGTTAATCCATACCCCTCATTAGCTTCTGCTGTGCTGGATTTCATGTAGCTGGCCAGGCTAGGGGAGTTGGAGGGAGAATGTGGCGTTGTCTGGCATTGTTATTGTTAGTTGCCTTTTGAATGAAAGGATGTTTTAAAATACCTTTTCTCCAAAGTTTAATACATCAAAACTGGCAGGCTTCTTTATTTTCCCCTTTACCCCTCTTGTCAAGTGCCTGGAATTCCTAGATTTTATTTGTATATTGATTCAGCACTCTCTCTTTGGCAGCCCAAGCTTTATCTTTTCCCGGTAACAGTCTCTCTGTGTCCTTTCCCAAGTAGTGGCAGGCATATTATAGACGCTGGAATCAATTTACATTTCACTACCATTCCCCAGCTCTTGCACTGCTGATGCAGACTGTAGCCCTGCCTTCACTGCTGCTTTATGTACTTGGAGACGTGTTGCTTAACCATTTCTTCTCAGTGCAGTGCAAGGTTTTGATTTGAAGGAGGCTGAAGTTTTAAACGTGGTTTCTATCAAACAGTAACATCTTTGTCAAACTTCAACAGAATTAACCTTAACCGCTAAGGAAGTTTTGACTGCCATCATAAAAATGTTTGATTAGTGTTAATAATTTATTAAATTGGTTTGTCCTGACACTGCCAACATGTTCGAAATCTCTCAACCATTAAAACATTAACAGAGGCTGTGATACAATGCTTCTTCTGTTCCATGTTCTTACGAGCCTGGCTCTGTGGTGTTCCAATATGCTCTCATTAGGACTTCATTAAAAGATGAAATATGACAGATATTAAAAAGCGTGGGAATATGGAGTAGAGCATGGTGGGTGTAGTTTTGTGGGCAACTCTCCTGCAACTAAATTTTTCTAAACAAACCAATTTGTACAATATGGGGAAATAAAATTACTAGGTGAGTATTTAACTGAAACAGGCCCGATGTGTTTGATAGGTTATGTATTTTAGGAGGTTGGACAAAGCACAGTTAGAATTTCTACTAAGAAGTGAAAGCTGTTATTAGGCCTGCTTATGCTGAAGCATGCCAGTCAATTATGCAAGAAACAAAATAATAGTTGAGAGAAGTATTCAGGCCTTGAATAGATTGATCAAATTTTTATTTGATTGTTTACATCTATTCTTGAATTGCTGGTTGTAGGAGTTCTCTAATCTTCTATGAGAAACACCTGTTATGGCTCACAGTGTCAGGAGTTGGATGTAACGTATTCTATATAAAAGGCCATTTAGAGAATAACAAGAGTTTGGTTTAGTTCCCAAATGGATGGAAGATAGTGGAACTGGAGGCTCAGTTTATCCTTTGCAAGTTGCAGTTAATATCTGTGAAATCACATAAGCAATTACTTCTCCCCCCTTTATTTAGTATTCCTATATGAGGTCCAACATTGTCTCAAATGTGTAGACTGAAGTCGCACTGGTGAAGCACAGAGATGTTGACAAGTGAAACACAACTTTCATTTTTCCATCCTAGTCATGAATATATTTTGAGAACAGGTTCAGTATCTACCTCTGAAATTTAATCCAAGGCTTTTGAACTTTGGGAGTGAATCATAACAGCTGGACTCGTCCCCTCTCAACACTTCTCTTTTTTGTACCTGAAAAAATATAATGGATACGTTAGCGAAAGGTGTATTTTAGTCTACAAAGGGAAGTAATCTAAGCTGCTCATACCTATATTTCCTTAACTTCACATGTGTTCAAATTGAGAGCAAATCTTTTAGGCAGGATTTCCTTAGTTTCTGTATTTTTATCATTCCCAGTTAATCGACTGCATGGAATACAAATCTGAAATTGTTGCCCTTAAGTCTGATGACAATGTATAGTGAGGTCATTGATAGTAAAACTTTGCCCTTCTTCTTTTTAGTCTCCACTGATTTCTCCTTTCTGTTATGTGCAGGGCAACTTTATGGACATCATTACTATAGATCAGCCTTTTTGCAGTTCTCTAAGCTTCAAAAAGTCATTCTTAATAAATCAACAGCAAATGCCAATTTGTTTTAGTATGTACTGTGTCTTGTAAGGTGCTGGCAAGAACTGTGTAGCAACGATACATTAATACCTAGAAAATATTCAATTGGTTCAACATCAGAAAGTAATAATCCATCAGCTAAAAAAATTCCCCAAAGAGATGTAAAATATGTGAGTGTCTGAGGAACAGACTGAGCGTAAACATAAAAATCATGGCTCTGGAACTGCCAGGAATAGAGTGACTCTTGCTTTTTTTTATGCTGTTGTTTGCCTTTGTAATTGTTTCCTAATTGCTTGCTGTGTTAATAACAAAAACTGTTGAACATTCTTGAAACCTCAAATAGTCCTACATTTATTAATTACAACAGGAAGATAAGCAGAGCAAGTGATTACTGTGCAATGTGAGATATTTTAATATCAAGCTTCAAATGTCTTTTTTTCTGCTAGGCAAAGTCACCAGCATTCAGACTGTTTCCTCATGGTTCAGGATCTTACGTGCTTGTTTATTAGAAACATTAGATATTCTGTATCGTGAGATGTTGACCTTAGTTCTTGGCCAGAGTGGGTAAACTAAGACAAGCACTTCTACTAAGTTTCAAGAAAATTCCATCTTAAGAGCACCCTCAGTTCCTCCTGACAATACACCTTGCATAAATGACTAAGAGTCTTTCCAAACTATGAACCGAAGATTGTATATTACCTGCACAGAAAAGTCAAGGTGAGGAACCTCATATTTATGGTTGATGCATTCCCATTCAATTTTTTTCCACAGTAAAGAGGGCTGGAAAATCTTGTATTAAGTCCATAAACTAATTATTTTCCGTTCCAATGTTGTTTGTTTTCTAACAAAACTCCTGACTCGGTGATTTTGTAAATGGCCTGCAGTTACATGCCCCTGAGTGTAGTCTAATGAGGATTGGAGGGTGCCTCTTAGATCACGTCGGGAAATTAAAGGGACTTTTTTCCCCTCTAGCTTTTCAAACTAATTATTCTCCTTTTTACACAAGAGCAATCCTTATATATGTGTTGCAATCCTCTTCAATGGCACCATTTTGCTGTTCACAGCTTTGATATACTGCACATACTTACAAAAAGGCTATGTTTTGGGAACAGTGGTCAATAGATCCCATCACGGTCTTAGCTGTTTAATGGTGAATTCAAATACAGTTGTATGAATGACCTGAAATTCAACAGAGGAAGAGAATCTCTGTTTTGTTCAAAATAAAGTCATGCTTTTCATCTCCGAGTATTTGTACCCATCTTTTATCCATATTTCCATCATTTAAGGACAGCACAGTAAATGAATAAATGGACCACAAATACCTCTGACCCACTTCTCTGCTTATGCGCTAGACCTGATGCTTGAATTGATATTGCCTGTTACCTACATTTCTGGTCTTAATTTTTGTGCATTTGGTGACTTTGTTTACCTTTCTATCACACTGGCTAATTCCATTAAAGCACTCCAAAATAAGGCGTAAGTAAGATTTCATAGTTTGCTCTTTTCACTACCTTTCAATAACAGCTACAAAAGCATGTTCTTTTAACACTTCTGACCAGGCACAATACTAACAAAAGGGACTATTGCCCAAATATATGATAGTTAGAATACTACTTCTTTACAGTTAACTTTGCCCTGCATTGAGCTGGGAATCTGTAGAGACTAGGACTTATGGTCTTTGACTAAGTCACGTAATCTCCAAATCTCTGCAACAGAGTGAATCCTGACTGTAATTCTGTACATAGCTCTGATGGGGTTTCCTCTAGAGGAGGGTTTCTTCAGTTATTAGATTAATAAATGTGTATTGTACAGTTATTTAAATTACTTGTATGACACAAGAGTCCAGAATTGTATTGGATTAAAAAAAACCCAAAAACCTAGAAATCCAAATAAAAGACGAAATTTGACTGCAACTCAAAGCTAGCTAGGTTTTTGACTCTCAGTTTGCCTCATCATGAAAAATAACACAAGGCAGAATGATCCGATACAGAAACTGTGATCCTGCACAAGGCAAAAAAAGAGGACATAAAGGATAGGATGGTTGAAGACTGATCATGAGGTGATAAACAAATGACAGTGTAGAAGAAAAATCGGCAGAAATAATCTGTCTTGAAATAATAAATGAGTAACGAAAATCAGTGTTGGAGAAGCACCGATTTCAAAGAGTTTTGTAAATCAGAACAGCAGACAACAGGAAAGGCAGTGACACCTGAAAATTAAAGTCAGGCTCCAGAATTAAGATATGGGAATGAGACAACACCAAGTATAGATCTTGTTGTTTGTGACTAAGAACTGAAAGAGCCATGCTTAGTGTGCCGTGCTTCTTGTTTTGTTTCCTAGTGCAAAGAGGGTATGTGTTCCGATCTATTACTAGTCTAGATTCATATCCCTTCTCATCTCTCTAGGCTAATGTCTTTCTAGATGGGAATTTAACTTCATGATCAATACAGAACCGTCAGGCAAAGTACTGTGAAGGAATGATGATGTCTGCATAAACGACAGTTCTCCTGCTGCTTAGGAATTTAATGTTTCTAAAAGCAAATGTTGGATGTTTTGTTACTTCACAAAGCCCTTGAGTTGAGATTTTGATTTGAGTTTTATGTCGAGAGCTAGGCAGGAAAAATAGAAAAATAGCTGCTAAGTAATTCCTTACCCATATCCCAGCCAATAATCCACAGAGTAGTGTCTTTCTTTTAAACTGCGATTCAACTTTTCCTTGTCAATGAAGGCAGAGAAAGCCAAGGCAGACAAAGACTCATAATTCTATTCTGTATCTGTATGAAGACTTATGTCTGACAGTTGGTGTGGTACAGTCTTATGTTGCATGAGTTCAAGAATGAAAGCTCTTCCACAATAGTCAATATTTAGCTATGATTATTTAAGTTGCACTGGTATTACCTGGGCATCTTTAAGAGGAAATTATGAACTTTGTTCCTTTCTAGTAAAGATGTTATCTTTATGGAAAGATCCCTCAGAGCTGCTGTGCAGCTGTCCTTTTATATGCAGCTGCATTTGACCTGTTAAAAATCTCTGTAGTATCAGCAAGTAGTTAATGTTGTTGATTGTGGCAGGGGTTTTTTGTTGGGGTTTTTTTGTGGGTTTTTTGTTGTGTTTTTTTTTTGTAACAACAACAAAAATCCCCAAACAGCAAACTATACTTTGCCACTTTTCCTTCCTTCTCTTTACACTGACTTGCAAACTGAAAATCACTTCCTGGTGCCCCAGTTAGACAAAATTTCTTCAGAGGTATAACGTCAGGTGATTTATGCATTTCTTTCTGGTATAATAAAGATAGGGGAACCTTTCAGCATAATTACTTAACTAGCCAAATATTTACTTTAGATATGTTGTAGGTTGCATTGCTCTACAGAACATTAGACAAAGTATATATTGTGAGAGTGGGTAGAACCTGGCGGCTACCTCCATTCATCTTGACCTCAGTCAAATTTTTATCAAAAAGCACTCCAGGGAGGTGAGATTTATCAAGTCCCACGGGAAACTGCAGAAAACGTTTTATTGTTGCTCTGGCAGGGGTATAATGGAGGGTAGATTTTCAGTGAGACAGTACTGCATCCTCTCTGGAGTGGTTAATTGCACTGGAGAGCACTGCTTGCAGGACTAAGTCAGTTGCATGCATGGTGGGGGCTGATTTGCCTCATGTTTGTGTTACAGCATTAAGTTGTTTAAAGAAAAACAGTGCTAAAGGAAAACAGTAAGCAGTGAGGTTGCAGCTGTGTCCTCTTGCTCGGTGAAGAGTGAGCCCAAGAGACAGCAGCAGGTCCGAGGGATGGGCAGAGCAACCCCTGGAGGAAGGTTTCTGCAGCTTCCTGTGGTGCGCTTGTCTACAGGACTCTGGTGGACTCTTGCATGATGGAAACTTGAAAGCAGTGGTGTTCTCCCATACAGGACTGTCTTTTAATTGGAAAGGTCAGCACACTGCAAACTTTGGAGCACCATAGACATTTTAATTGACACTGATAATGTATTTGAATTGATATATCCTTGTGTTTCAGAGCACTTTGGAAAAAATACCACAGGGTATTTTCTGTCTTGGGTTGGAAGTCATGAGCAGGAAAAGTGACTTTCTGCAGAATTATAGTGCAAATGGGAGAAACTAGGTTGAAACCAAAGTCTCCTGATCTTTGTGGTGCTTTCAGTACCATCCCGGCCCAACAAAAGTATACAGCTGTTCACATTGGCTTTGCTTAACTTGCTTAAAGCTAAGTAAAGCAAGTACTTAAATATACTTTTGTATTTAGATGTTGTCACCACAGGCATGCCATTATAACCCAATTATTAATACTTCTAAAAAAGAAACATGATATTATTTTACGTATGTGCAAGACCATTTTCCTCCACTGGCTACGTGCTGAGAAGTGGGTGGGGGTGGGAAATGGATTACAGGGTAGGGGTGGAAAAATGTGTTGTAACAGAAGAAAGAGCATGCTAGTTATAGTCTCACAGCAAGAAATAAACATTGTAATCATAAACAAATGTAACCTTGAGTACAGAAGACAGTGATTTTATTATATTGACATATGGCGCTTGGGCAACAATGGAGGGTTTGTGCTCTTATATTAGTCAGGACATATTGGCAGGCAGGCTCTTTCTGTGGCCATTGCTTCCAGATAGCACATGTCAGAGCTTGGATTATAAAATGTCTAGGAATGTACAGACAAAGGCAAAGAGAAGGCTTGCTTTGTGGGGAGATGGGTAAACCTCTTCACCTGAAGGCCTGAATATGAATGTTTTCAAGAACACTAGAAATCAAACCAGCATTGAGAAAACTTCCCATCCTTAATGCGCCTGCTCTGCCTTTCAAATTTGTTTCAATGCTTAGATTTACACTCTGTGAAGTGTTATCTGCATGTGGTATCTTGAGGCATACTAATCCAAAGCCAGCTCTGCAGTTCTATGCAAACTGTGATGAGACAAGCTGACAACGCGGCTCCACGTGAGATGGTGCCCTGTCCTCGTGTGTCTGTTTTCTGCTCTCAGTGACACCAGCTTAGACTCCATCAGGTTCCTTACATAGATCCTATGGAATTGTGGTTCTAAATCTGGGTCTTAGTGAGAAGTGGGAAGTGTTTCTTACAAAAGCTCAGAGGAAGGAGACCTTTATTGTGTGCTCATGGACACAGTCTGGATGGCTCAACTGGCAAACAATGCTGCATAAGGCTGTGACAAAAGCCTTGGCCATCCAAGAGTCACCAGCTTACAATTAAGCAAAATCAATAATATATTTGCAGGGGAGTACTTACTGTTTTTCTTTCTTTCGTTTTCTGTCATCATATGTTAATGATATTTTCAGGTTTTTGATAACTTGACTGCATTTTGGTTCATGCTGTAGTAGGACAGAGCTCCTTTCCTGTAGATGTTTTAGTCCTGTGTGTTTAGAAAGGCAGAGTGGCAAAAAGGTGATATCAATTTCCTCTTAATGGGAGGGAAGTGAGGCACAGAATAAAATGTCTTGACCAAGGTCCTTTAGGGTATTCGTGCAGAACTGGGTATTAGTGCAAGACTTCGAAGTGCAGTGCTTATTTAATGTGTTGTTTGTATGTGCTTTGAGAGTATCTTCCAACTCTTAACTTGTTTGTTTAGAATCCACACCAATTCTAGAAAAAAACCCTGTTTTGTTGAGATCAGATTGCAGATGCTGGATGCAAGTGTAACATGAAGCTCAGATCCTGTTTGGGTTTTCTGTTTGTTTGCTTGTTTTTAGCAAATACTAGGAAGCTTTTAGGGATGTTAAAAGCAAACAAACAAAAAACCCCAACCCAGAGTTATTGTATTCCATTGCAAGCATGAAGAGGGGTCTTGGTTATATCACTACAAGATAAAAAAACACGACCTGCATGTTTCTTTTCTTGTAAAGTGTTTCCTGCTCTGAAGTAGCATTCCATGGGGGAACAACTCACATTTGAGACAGTAAAGCTAAAGACTGTTTTTGTGCATTGACAGCATACACAATAAATTTGGGGGCAAATCTTCAATCCAATACTGCTCCCCTGGCATATGGAGCCCAGAGAGAAACATCTAAAAGGTGACCCTATATTTGTTGTTGCTGCTTTTAAGATCAAACTCTGTTTCTTGTGAGGCACTTTTCTAAGAGAGCAGCCTTGCAACTGCTCTTTGAGAGTCAGGGAATAACTCAGTCTGGAAGGGGCCTCTGGAGGCTACTTAGTCCAACAGCCACGCTTAGAGCAGGTCAACTTCGAAGTTTGATCCAACTTCAAAGATAACGTGTTGCTGAGAGCTGCATCCTGCTGTGTTTTGAACATCTCTAAGGTTGGAGATTCCTTGGCCCACCTGGGTGCCTTTTCCAGTCTGTGGCCACTCTCACAGTGAAAAAAAATTTTCTAACATCTAGTTGGAATTTCCTTGGCTGAAGCCTGTCTCTATTGCCTCTTTCTTTCCACTCTGGACCTTCTGAAGTTTGGCTCTGTCTTCTTCAAAAGCGCCTGTTAAAGATGAAGAAAACCGTAAGATCTCACTTCACCTTCTCGAGACTGAACAAACCCAGTTCTCTCAGCCTCTCCTCTTATGTTATGTGCCCCAAATCCCACCAAGTCAGCAGACTGGTCCTTTCATCCAAAGCAAAAACTCAAATTAATTTGCAACAGCTATGTGTCAGCTTTCAAGACTTCAGTGAAGGCCAGACACATGGGGTCAGTTATTTCTGTGTTTGAAGGGAACTGTGTTGGCACAGACACAAGATACCTTGTTGCTAATGTAATTTTTGGCAGGTATGTTCACTCAGACAAGTTTTTTAGATGCGAAAAGCAAAGCATGGTCTAACTTACATTTCTCACATATGGCCTCACAAGCAGCCCTGTGTTCAAACCTCTAGTCAGCCTGTGTTGCCTTGGCTCTTCTCCTGTCACATGGCAATGCATATCTGGGAAGAACATTTAGTAAATTATTCAGTGAAGAGCAAAAAAAAATTTTTTAATACTCCTGTAACTTTTGACTAGAATATGAATTTAGTTGTAGGAATGCCCAGTTTTGTTCCCTTGATTACAAAACATTGAAAAATGTTTGAGAAAATATACATATTGTTTGAATTATATTGCAGTGATTCTTCACTGATTTCCTAGATAAAATTGATTCCAGCTTATAAAAATCCCTTCTGGATCTTGTCTGTCACCAGCTTTTATCTCACTTGCTCCATTGTAACCTGTCTTCATTGTAAACAAGGTTTCAGAGACATTGTGAGGACAGATTGAATGTCCAAATAGAGAAAACAAAACCTAATTGTGTAGTAAGTTTGCTTTGTTGTTTTTTTTAGGTGGGTTTATTTTGTTTTTTCCCCCCTTGGAGTCAAATGGGCCTTTACTTGAATTAATTAAATTGTTGTAGGAAAGTTTTCTTTCTATGTTCCCAGCTAGGTATCTTGGTTATCTTTCTTTAGTCAGTGCTTCCATGCCAGGTGGGGATGGGGAAGTGCTTTCTTGTGCAATATGCTGACATTATGCTTTCTTGGCTGTGAAGGGCTGGAGGTGTTTTGTATTCTATGTCTACAGCTCTGAACCTATGTGTGGCTAACAGACTGTCACTACTATATATAGTATATCCAAACGCACTTGCCCACCTATTTGCAATTGTCATTAACACAGCAGCTTAAAATTGCCAGGAGGGAAGAGGATGCTGTTATGTTTCTCTTACTGGTTATCCTGCTGTTAAAAAGCTGCTTGCCTATAGAGTCAGTGATAACATAACATAAGAGCAATCTCTGAGGAGGAGAAATGAGGAAGTAATTAATGCAAGAAGGTAAGTGTGGGGCTTTTACTGCTCTACCAGTGTCACAGTGATTGACTTCATGATGAAAACCAGCGGCATGTAATTCTCATGGCTTAGCTTAGCAGGGATAGCAAGAGCTGTGCTTGGCACATTTTGTCATGCTACTAGCCTAACTTGCATTGCTTTAGAAACTTCTCTGAGCTCCAGATTCTTCTTTGCTACAATTGCTGAAGCAGTGTTCATAAGAAATTTCTACTGTCTATGTTGTAGAAAGGCAGACTATTGCAGCTTTAAAACTCTGCTTGACCAGCTATAAATCATGGCTGTGATACTGATCATGCAGTTGTGCCATAAACAGTAATCTTGAATGACCTTACCAGACAAGGCTTTTTCTTTGCTATTAGTGGTGGTGTTAGAGATGCCCATAGCTACAATTTGGAGACCGGGAGACCCTCTGCTCAGTCAAGTGTTTTTTGGCACCAGAATTTAATTTTAGTTCCTGTTTAACTGGTGGAACTTACTTTCTACCACTCCCCAGTTCCTAAATCAATTATATATGTTTGGGCCTTCCTTTTTCCTCGTTGGGAGACACAGTGTAAGCAACCAGAGAGTGACCATTGTTGATGCTATTGCTGCATGAGCACCTAGGGTCCAGCAAGGCTGGTACTAGGCTGGCTCTTGAGGATGCACAAGTGAATAAGTTTCTCTAAAGGGAACCTCTATGCATGAACATGTCAAGTGATTTGAGGTGCCTTTGGTGATATGATACACCAGTTGAGGTCTCGCCTGCAATACCTGTGTCCTACAGCACTCCTTTCCAGACCCAAATAAGATATTTTTTTGTTTTTGAACTGTCACATTGTATGCTTTTGTTTAGTCTGATCTTTTCTACTTGTATTACAAGCTTGCTAGTTGTTCTTCTGTGTGTACCCATGGTTTGTTTTTTCCTTTCTAAGTGTAATGCTTAACAGTAATTTTTACTGGAGTTCATCTTCTGGTTTTGGGCATACTGATTGTTCTAGAGGGTTCTCTCACATCATATCCCATTGTTTTCAGGCTAGTCAAGAGCCCTGGAGGACACGATTAGGCCCTGAATCTATGCTTGTACTATTTCTTTACTTGATTGCTATCTTCACAGTTTTTGCCTGTCCTACTCCATTGTTCAAATCATTCTTTAAATAAGAATTATTTCTGGGAATGAATACTTCAAGGATACTTCAGATACCTGTTCCTCTGTCGGAATTGTTTTTGAAGTGAATCACAGATAGGAGTTCTTCTGTTAATTGTGAACATGCTCTATGGTGTTCACTATTTCTGTCATTAATTTTGATCAAGTTGTGTTCGACATGTCAAGTCTTATTCAAACTGAAATATATCTACCACTCTCCTGTTATCTACTAAATCTATTAATCCATCAAAGAAGGAAATTGGACTGACTTGCCAATTTTTCCAGCACTCTTTATCACTGTTGTAGTCCAGTAGGTGAAAATGGTTTGCTTAATCATTTGCTCCAGAACCTTTCCAGGACTTCAGAGTGGTTTGCTATTTCATCAATCATTCTGTGATCCCTTCCCTCTTCTTTTCTTTTTATCTCTGTCCTCTGTATACTCTCAAAGGTGATTTCCTCTGGTTCAAAGACCATTTTGATTAGTTCCTGAAGTAGTCAAGACTGGATTTAATGAAGTCTTGCTTATTTGGAGATATCCTCTTGTCTAAATAATCTGTCTTCTGTCCTCTGGTCAGCATTTATTTTCTTTGGAGTCCACAGAGAACATTTTTTTCTTTTAATAAGACTTGATTTCTTCAGCTACTTCACAGGTCTAGTATGTGGAGTATCAAACAAGTAATTGTCATTACTCTAAAAACAGTGGTATTTACCCTATTTTTAGGGCAATTACTGAAGTGACTTGCCTGATCCTTTGCAGCCAGTCAGTGGTAAAGGAATAGCACCTAGAAGTTTTTCACTCTTTCTTATGATCTTCAGCACTCACACCCTTCATCGTAGCTCAGGACTCAGTTGTGCTAAGCTCTTTGCAAGCAAGATGATCCTGGCCCAAAGTGTGTCATAGTGAAAACTTAGGAAACAGGCAATATAGACAGCACCACTGCAGGAAAACCCAGAAATCAACAGTAATCTGGAAGCAGAAAATCAGAACTTTGCCCTAAATTCTCCTCTCTACAATTCCTAAAAGAACATTCTATGAGTGCGTGAGATTAAAGTTTCCTTGGTGATGCTGATTCTTTTTGAGATTTAGAAGTCTGAGCAAATGCATGCTATGGAACTGCAATTACAAAATTTGGCCAATTGTAATTTCCCTTCAAGCATCCCTACAAACAAAATTACCATCTCAGTCTGTCCTTGGCCTCATTGTGCAAAATGTAAAAGCTTGGTATCCCATCAGCCTTTCAAAGAGAACTAGGAATATAATATTCCTTCTTGTGTGTTGTGAAAGGTTTCACATGGAATTGTAATATTAATGAAACTTCTTTCTCTGTATGTAGTCTCTGTATATAATTCAGCATTCCAAGTTACAACCAGACCTAGAAACAAGATCAAATATCTTTCTAACACTCGCTGTGCATTTCTTCAGGCTATTGTGCTAGCTTTGTGCATTCTTGTATTGTCATTGTGCATATTTTTGTTCTTATTCAGGATTCACCCATCTGAGAGGAACAGATTTGGCTTGTACACACACAGTGACTACACAGTCTTACTGTTCAGCCTCTGTTTTGTCATGTGTATTTAAAGGACTCTAACCTGTTTTATGAATGTGCAGCATGATGTGCAGCATAGATTAATCTGGGGTAAATAAGAACCCAAATATTTTATTATCTTGAGGGCTTTAAGTACAAAATTTATCTTCCTTGTACTGTCACTTTAAACTGGCAATTAAAAAAAGCTTTACAGGTGTTTTTTTGTTTGTCTTCTGTTTGTGGTGTACAGAAGTAAACCTAGGAATGGACTTAAGGAGTCATCCTACCTTTCATTATTTTGTAGTCTGTGAGGACATGGGTTATAGCTGTATTTGTTAAAATTGAGGATAAAGAACTGAGAAGGTGAAGACTGCTAATGAAAAGACTGGTTCACTTATTGCTGGGAAGGCAGAATAAGATACCTTAATATAAAGTTACTCATTATTTTAGGGGCGTGTATATATAGGCTAGGGATGTTTGGATAGCATGGATGTAGGAGAGTTTTAAACAGAATCACAGAATTGTTTAGAGTTGGAAGGGACCTCTAGAGATCATCTAGTCCAACTCTCCCACTGAAGTAGGATAACCTAAAGCACACTACTCAGGACTGCATCCAGGCAGGTCTTGAATATCTCCAGAGATGGAGACTCCACAACCTCCCTGGGCAGCCTGTTCCAGTGCCTTGTCACTCTCATTGTAAAGAAGTTTTTTCTGATGTTTAAGTAGAACTTCCTGTGTTCAAGCTTGTACCTGTTGCTCCTTGTTCTGTCATTGGGAACTACTCAGAAGAGCCTGTCTGCATCTTCCTTGCACCCACCCTTTAGATACTTGTATACATTGATAAGGTCTCCCAAACTCTCCTACATAGCACGTTACATTGTGCTATGATCTTTCTGACATCTGAAAATCTGGAAAGGAGGTCACAGAGAAGTTAAGGCTGTAACTGGCTACATGCTAATTGGTTTCCAAAGTAAAATCTTAGATTATCTGATTCAAAACAATCTTCATATTTTAAAGTCTCCATGACCTGAATATGTGGATAATGGATGTTTCTAGACTGGAAAGTAGATGCATTGAGCATGCATTTTAGTGGATGTTTTGATACTGTGGGTACTACATATATGGATTATGTAATATACTTTTTCCTTATGGTTTTGTGCAATTTTTACATTATCCATGGATCAACTGAATGTTTAAACTGACTATAACTTTTCACTCCATGAAAGCAGGCTAAAGATTTGACATAAAGGTTTCTGTAGCTTGCGCACCTCTGTTTAGATAGCAACTATACTGATTAACTGACATCAAATGCTTTTCAGAGTGATAGCCAAGCCTGCAAATAGAATGTGTAGTGTGCTCTATCGTGCACATTAGAAGAATGATTTTGCAAATATGTATAACACAGCATTTGACAATGCCACCTCTGTGCTTGATTGACAGATTATTTGATTTGTAGCAATTCCCAGCCTGGAAGTCCATCTCAGAAACCGTAAGTCTGCACATTGAGTTTAAGTCCTAACATTCCCTGCTGTGTTTGTGAAGGCTGTGGCCACCATGCATGGACACAACCAACCTTAGTCATGTGAGCCATCCCGTTTACATAATCACACATGAGGCTGCAATGCCATACATACCCTAAATGATCAAAGTAGTAACCCAAATCCTGAATTCTTGCTTTCATTCAAGCACAGACATAATCCTTAACATCCCAAGTAGTGTTTTAATTAGCCATTGAAAGCACTAACTGTTAGGTGCTGAAATTGATTATATATCTAAAAATCACTTGGGCTAATTAAATAATTTAGTCCCCATTCATGTTCCATTGGCTCCTTCTCTCCTTTCATTAATTTTAACCCACAAAAAACCTCACTAAGATCACCCTTGGTGTAAGTGCATGCTTGCAGACTTTGCTGTAATCCCCACAGACTGTTGGATATTACTTTTAACTCAGACCAAATTAACAGTGTATGTTCTTTATTGAAATCAGAGCATTTCTGTATATTACATGTCAAAACAGATACTTGCTGTGTCCTGTCACTTTCCGAATATTGTTCTTATCCATGTCTGGTACAATCCTTAATTTCTGGCAGTGTCACATTATACTAGAGATTCCTCAAACCTTAATTTTTTTCCTTTTTTCTTTCTAGTATATTTATACTGGTTTTAAAACTGTGTGTGATTGAAAACCGTGCTCCAGCTTCCTGGAAGAGAAGCGTCCCTTTCACAACTACAAGTGATGTCCTTAGAGGGCACAGGAAATGAATAGGCAGTGAGATGAAAGGACTTCTCTAGATTGGGTGTGAGTCCTGGTGATACAGCAGCATTGGGAAGGTGACTGCTACCAATAGCTCTGCTTCTGTCACTAGCACAAGGTTTTCAGGTCAGCAAAAAGCATAAGTACATATTTAAATCCTTTCTGCATTTAAGGTGGAAAAAGACTCTCCTTTGCAGAGGCCCTGCTTTGTAGAAGATGGTTTGGGTACTTACACAATGGAAATTAAATGCATGCTAAAATGTTTCTCTGAAGCAATGCCCAAAACTACAATGAAAAACAAAATCATTCAAGCAGAAGTAGGTAAGTGCATAAGCCTAAAATACATTTAGAGTTACTGTGATGCAGCATGAGACTTATAGCCAGGATGCTGCTTTCGACATCTAGGCTTGCAAATCACAGGGATTAATGCCTGATTCTGAAAGAAGGGCCACCTGCTTCAATGGGGCTCAGAGGAGTGGTCCTAACATTAGCACTTTTACACCTGGGTTGCTGAAGGCACAGGCATGTCAAGATTTTGGTATGGCCAGAATGAACTCTAACTAGATTTAAAACTCAAGTACCACTTACTATTCTCAACTCTCTTCAATGGCTGTCTCCTACCATGTTCAGATTCTTAACATCTGCATTGTTGAAGAGAAGCCCTAAGAAAGACCACTTGTGATTCTGAGGGAGGCTGTTGGTTAATGTCATTTTAAATGCAGTTGAGTGGTAAGAGCAAGTTGGAATAGAATTACAGTTGGAAGTCTTATTTCAAGTGAATCATTCTTTGTTGCTAATATTTAGCAGAGGGAACACTGTTTTGTGGCTTTATCCTCTGTCACTGACACTCAATGGATTTGTCTGAAAGAGTAAAACAGGTTCTGATAAAATGATCATAAATCCTCCAGGAAATGTGAGTTTCAGTGTGACAATCTTTCAGACAGGTTCATTTTTAGAAATGTGTGTGGATAGGCATTGATTATGAACCAGAGTTATTTAGGATAGCTGAATGCAACAGTAAAGGCTACATAATCTAGAATACATTTAAAGGTAAGTAAATTTTATGTTGAGATCCTAATGCACAGAGGTTACATGGTTTTTAAGTGGAAGCAAATGGTACTTTTCTGGGCAACAGTAGTAAACCCAACCCAGAATTCAGCAACAGTTTTTGCCCTCGAACTGCACAAAAACTGCTGTGGCTGGAGGTGGTTCTCCAACTCCCTGTGCTAACTCAAAGGCATAGATAACTTCATTTTCAAAAGGAGCTAACTTGCTTGTTGGAATGCCTCAACATCTGGATGCTCACTTGAACACACCTTTCAAAATTTGAGGATGTGCTATTTTCTGCAAAAACAGACTCTTCTGTTGGTTCATGTCTGTCAGGTAAAAATAAAAGTAGTCTAGACCACTATGCCTAGTGAGTGTTAAGTCTGTAGTGGAAAAAATACGATAGCAAAATAAAAGTTACCTTGTTCTATTTGAAGTGTGCCTGAAGAAGCATGGACAACTGCTTGAGCTACTTGAGGGACACCTGGGTTTGCTATTGATCTACTGACCTCAGGCAAGGTGTATCCCCTCTCTGCTCTTCAATTCATAAACCAGAGGTAATGCTCAGGGCCTTCTTTGTCACATGCTTGCAGATCTTTTGATGAAAGGAGCTTCACAGAAACAAATAACCCTATTCACTGAGAATTTCGTATCCTGGCAAACTTATTTTCCAGGATAGGGCAAATGGCTTCAGGAGTTTGGGAATCAGGAAGCCCAATATGTGCTCTAGGCTAGTCCAGCTCTTCAGGTGAAACTTTTCCTGGAAGACAGACACTTTATAAGTCACTCTCCTAAAAGGATTCTGAATGTCTGATATGTTATCCGCTTATTCTGATTCAGGTAGTCTCTGTTGTCAGTTGGTTGCCTTTCCCCCCCTCCCCCCCAAATCTTGCAGAAACTCAGTCTTTGAACTCTTCATTCCTGTCAAAGTGGTCTGACGTTGACCTACAGGATCAGAAATTGCTAGGAGGGTGGGATGGGTGGACAAAAAGTCTTGTGGGATTGCTTTGTGAATGAACATAGCAGGTGAGTTGCCAGTTAAGATCTTCATCATACTGTAATCTGATTCAGCACAACTGCTTGCTACAGGGGAAATGGGTGGAAGTTATATATAGGAATCCTGGTTCCACACGGTGTTGAGCTATCCAGAGAAGACAAAAATATATATGGGTAGCCTTATAAGGGGCCACAGAAAGGAGAAGAGTAGTCTGTTTTCCATGCTCATGGTGACGTAGTCAAGTCTTTGCACCAAGAAAGAGAAAAGATAGGTATTTTCTGGGGGAGAGGGAACCTTTCTAATGCAAAAGTTGAATGGCTTGTGCAGGGAATAGGTGGGGCCTCTGTCATTACATGGTTTTAAAAACAGGATTATGCAAATACCTGTCAGGAACAGCCTAAGAATACCTGATGACTGCAAAGCCTCCTAAGCTCCATTTGACCCACTCTTTCTACGATTCTTCTATAAAGTACAGGTTGCCTTGTGAAACACAGATATGCAGTGATGTAAATAAGACCTTTGTGCAATAACCTGTTAAACTTAAGGTTTGCCTAAGCTTGAGACTGACAGAGCTGAAAGTTTGGTTTGCGTAAAACAGAACCTCCTAGAAATAAACTGTCCAAAATGAGTCATTCGGTCCTCAGAAGAGAGAGAAATTTGAAAATAACCACAACTTGACAATAGCAGCAGGACTCATAAGCGCTTTCAGCAACAATATGAGCACAACTCAATAAATGCTAGCATAGTAACCACCACACGACACTGCTGACTTGCTAAAGGTTACAAAGACTTTTACCTCATGCATGCAGGTCCCAAGCAGAAGGAAGTTTCCCATTCTTGGTTTTGGTCATGGATCCTGGAAGCTGATACCATGTGAGACAGGGAAGCGTCATCCGTATCCTGTCCATGTTTAGAGAAATAAAAGGCATTATCCAGCAGGGGAACGAGTTGCTGTTTGTTACAACTTGGATGAGAGAGTGTGGCAAGTGCTGTTGCATCTAATGTCCAAATCTCATACATCCAGTCCTTATTTAATCTGTCCTGGAGTCAGGCGCTTGTTCAGGCACATGATAATTTCCTGAGATACTGACAGAAAACTCTACCAGTTCAGAAGCCAGTTGTAATATCTTTGAGTACTGCCCAGTGGCACTGAAGTCTAGCAGCAGAATTTGTGCAGAATGCTGAACTTCGGCTATATAGCATTTCACTGCTGCTGTTCCTTTGTCTTCCCATTGGTGCTACTATATACTTTTCCTCTTATTTTAACAGTTACAGATAAATATCTAAACTGAAAGTTTTACACAGAATTTTTGCTTTAAAATAAAGCCTTGAACTGAGCAATATTGCTTTTTCTACCAAAAAAATCCATCAAAAGGATTTTGTTATAAAACTGAAAATCAAACAAACAAAATGGTTAATGATGTTTTGTACATTTTCTGTTTTGCTTTCTAGTTAAACAAAGTAAATTTACTGAGAAAAGCCTCTAGCTTTCCAGTCAGCACAAGTACCAGGCTTACAAAAGCACTTTTGCTCAGTAGAAAAACAACATAAAGAGTTGCTTATGGGGAAATACTAACTTGTCACATTAAACTTACTGAACCAGGAGGGAAAAGAAATCCCGACAATCCCGCAAGTGGCGATGCTTGCAGTCTGCCTTGAACTCACCAAGTATGACGAACAGTGACACTGCTGTCTTAATGTATTGCTGACAGAGCTGCTGTACTCATTAACCTTTGATGAAACAAGATGTCACTTTGTTCACATCAAATGCTCCTTGATGCCAGTGCTCAGGGACTGTTTTTGTTGCTGATGCAGACATCAGCTATTGTTGAAAACATTCTCTTTCCCTTCCAGTGTTTCACTGCCCATGAGGATTTATAGGTGCTGATCATTATCAATCTGCAAATGGAGTCTGAAGCCAAGAGTGCTTGTTTAATTCCTGCAGCTTTTAGATATTTATTTTTATTAACAAGCTTTATTTTTAATTTTAAGTTATATTTAAACACCTGAAAATGTTACATTCTAGATGTGCTACAGGATGCTACCCTGAACTCCAGGGTACATTTAGGCAAGTCTATAATCTTTTTTTTGAGGCTACTGGAACTATATAAAGAAATATTTACAGCTTTAAAAGACTACATATTAAGAACATTTTGTAGTGGGAAGAGAAGCACTGAGCTGTGACATATTCTGGTGAACATCATGATTAACAGTGGTGTAGCCTGGATTAGAACTGAGGTCTCTTAATTGCTGATCTATTCTCTATCAGCATTGCCTTCTACTGTTGACATTATGAGCTGATATCACTGTTCTGTGTACAGTAAATATCATGTCACTTAGCAAGGAAATCCTGACTGACCATCAATAATCTAGGAATAATTTATACCAAAAGTTATTATTTCTGTTTAGTCTTTACTTTGTATGAAAAATACATTGATTTTGCTATGGGATAAATTAAGGGGAAGGAAAAAAAGAAAAGGAAGAATTTTCCTAGCTGGTTATATACATTTTTAATACTGAAACACTGTGAGATCAGAGATGCATGTTCTCACAGTTGCTTTTGTGTTTGTTAGTTTAGTGACTTGGACAATATTTACAGATGACCTCTAATGACATTCTTTCCACTTTGTACTCAGTATTTTTTTTTCCTTATGTTAGGGTGTTTTGCAGTTTTTACGTTTTGTGTGATTTTTTTTTTTAATTTTTTTTTTTTTTTTTACAATTAGGTTTGCAGTCACTACAGCTGTCATGCAATTGTAACATCTTGGGAAGTATTTAAAGGGGGGGGATTCTTCTAATTTGCTGTTTTGCAGAGGAGGACTGTCTGATCAGAGACTGGTGCTGGAATTCTAGCTAAAGGCAGTGTCATGCCTCAGGGGGTGCTGAGCTTTCAAAGCTTTGTGGAATGAAATGGTTGCAGAAGAAATAATCTTTAAGAAAAAGACTTGAAGGAAGGAAAGTAAAATCACCTTGAAAACAGCAAGTTGTTTCAGGCATAGGAGCCATTTCAGACCCTTGCAGTGAGAGGAGACAGCAGAGGTTGAATGTTAAAGAAAGAAAGTGTAAGTAGATGAGATGCAGGCCAGTAGTATTTTCATGGGAAATGTAGGAAATATTATTAGTTTGCTTAACACTGAAGTGCATCTGTCCCTTATTGAGTGATGAAAGCCTGGGAGATTGACCATCCACACTAGACTAGCCTTACAAAGATGAGCATGTGAAATTAATGGAATAGCTAACTTATATGAAATATGACCGTGGCTCTAAACAACAACACAATGGAAAGTCCATCTGAGAACACTCATGGAATATGATCAAGCATAGCTGATACAGACTCCTTGAAAGGTGGTAGTAAATACACTCATTTAAAGACTTTCACCTGTTGCTTTAAATCATTCATACCTCATGGCATGTCTGCCAGTGCTGTGACCCTTGCCCAGAGTGAAGAACATCAAAGAGAGAAGTGAGCAGATCAAGTCTCAGGTAGGCGTTGCATCCTTGTTGTGGATAAAAGAAGTGTCACTAAGTTATGAAACAGGTGGAACTGGGATATTGTAAGCCTGATGTGAGTGCCCCAACAAATATTAGTAGGATGGTACTATTAATTCATGCAGAATCACACAAAGGCTTTCAAAAAATATAATTTTGAATTTTTTTGTGTTATCTCAAAGTAACGAAAATTTGTAGGCTATCTGTTGTTAGCTAAGAAGGATTTGCAGTCTCTGACATTACCTGTAATCATACATGAAAATAACCTTAGTTTAGTTTTTTATCAATTAGGTTAATTTTTTTGAGATGCAACAGTGTGCCATGGAACGTCTCTTCTCTGCTGCCAGGCTGCTTACACTTCAGTATTTACTGTCAGACTGTTTTCTGCTGAAATGGCTGATTTGTCTGAAATATACACATCTTAATTCCCTTCTTTAAATGTTCTTCGTTTACTTTTAGGTACAACATGTACAGGCTGGTTTTAAAACAGTAGAAATTACTCCCTGGAAATGAACTGTAGTTAAAATGGATGACAAGCTTATTTACAATCAGAGCCAACAAGTCTGCAAACATACACTCTGGGTAGCTAATATCAGGCCAGTTTCAGTAATGCTCATTTGACTATGTACTGTATAATCTGTTGTTACTGAACCAGAAGAAGTCTGTTATGAAAGTTTATCACTTCTAATCACTGAATCCTAACATCAAAATACTTTTTGAACAAGAATAAAAGCACTTCTGCAAATCCTCTTCAGAGAAAACAGTTTGTAGGATATTTTTCTGAACTAAGGGAAACTTTTAAGAGTTAAACAGATTCATGATAATGCTGATGGCTTGGGTCTGATGCTGACTTCAGATCTTTTGATATGGTCTCAGACATGACTGACTTCGGAGAACGTTCTGTGTCATCCTTATACCAGACCCAAGGAAATCTGTGCTTTCACTACAGTAACTGCGATAGCAAAACCAGAACTATACTGAACCCCACATTGTTACAGCTATCTGCCCTCTCTGCTTATAGATATTTACATCCTATCTGCTTTACTAATACTGACAAAACCCCTTCTGTAGTCCTTTGAGTTTTCCATTCATGAGTGTCCTCAGGGTTAAAATTCTGTTGAGCACGCAGTTGTTAGTTTTTGGGGTGGATTTTGGTATTTCAGCCATTGTTTTCTTTCTAGCTGGCAATTTTTTATGCACTGAAATGCAACACTGCAGAGTTGCACTGACATGAGGGAGCTGGATGAATGCCAGTGGCACGTAGGCCTGGTGGAGACATGGTGGTCTCTGCTGGGGAGGGAGCAAGGGCATGTTCTGTCAGCTGGAAATGCATGATGTTCAAATTCAGCTCCAGAGACAGTCACTTACGGTACTCAACACTTACTTGGGTCACCATGGCCAGTTGCTCATCTGATAGGAAGTTACAAGGTTTTCTGTGAAGTTAGAAGCAAAAAAAAACAAAAACCAAAACTTTTTGATATGCCACTGCTACCCAGCCATCAAAATAAAGGATTCATACAACTCCCTTGGAAGATGGCCTTCAGTGGCAGAGGAGACTCATGCTTGAGAATATTTACCATTTTCAATCATCATGATTTCAGTCTCTCTCAGGCTAATGTGAGTCAAAAGCCCTTCCTCCTAGAATGAATTTCCTTATCCATCTTAGTTATTCTAGCCTGGCTCAGTATAAAGAAGTCTTCACAGTGAGTAGTGGTGTATAGGAGTGTTCAGTGATACCTTTGTCGGTGGATGCTGTGGGTGCAGTTCCACTAGACCTCTGGTTTATACATAAGAAGGTTGAAAGGTTACTCTGCTGTACTAACAAAGAGAAAAAAGATCTTGAAATAAACACAATGTTCAATTTTATAAGATAGCTTTTACTGTTTTTTTCTACCAGCTAAGAGTAAGGTGTTATTTGTCATGGCTCTTTTCTCCTACTTAGGCCACCACCAAAGACGATGAGAGGAGCGGGGCTAGGAAGTTCATAGATGTAAGGGGCAGGAGAGAAACTGGACACCTAAAACATGGGAAGCTCTAAACCAGAGGTTTCCCTGAAGTCATCCCAATTTAGACTCTACCTAAAACTTACAGAAAGTCTGGATATAGGCAGTAGACATTTTAAATGATTCAGTTGTGACACTGCAACACGAGTTTCAAGCCCACGCTCAGAACTGAGAGTGCTGGGCTGCTTTCTGCACTGTAGGCAGAGTTGTTGGAAGCTGCCTGGAAGCTGGGAATTTTGCCTGCTGCCAAAACTATGTTTGAAATGCCATCTTGTAATTTTTCATCACTTCTATTCACATCGCTGCTGATTCTGATTGATACTGGGTTGGAAAAAGAGAGGCTTTCCTATATAATCAAGCAAACACCACAATGTCCAAACATCACCAGGGCAGCCTTTTTTTCCCCCGTTGTGCTCTGCACATTTTTGCAACAGCTATTCTTGTAGCATAGACGAGTTTCATGGCTTAATGGGTTGGTGCCCACAGACCCAAACTCTTGGCAGGAATAGTGAGGTTAATTACTTTCTATTAAGGTGAAGTCATGGCTCACAGAGACTTCTCCTGGTGACTTCAACACTGCTTGGATTTCACCCTTCGAAACCCAGTCACTCTGTGCAACAAAAGAGCGTGTCCCGCCAATTTGTGAACCTTTGATTTCAGTTGGTGTTGTCCTACTTAACGCTGTGTGCTAACTTGATGGTGTCTGGCAGCAGTATGCTGATCCTACCCACCTCCTGGGCTTGGCTTCACCCATCCTGTAACTAATAAGCAATTTATTGTTTTATTTACTGACTAGTTTAATCTGTAACTACTGCGCTGTGTTACTGGACACTTTTGACTGTTGTAGGAACTTCATATTTCATTTTGGAAAATATTTTTTATTTTGGCTAGCAGCAATCCAACCACAAAAGCCAGGAAATAGGAATAGCAGCATATGTGCACTTTAGAGAACGGTTTGACGAAATTGCAACAAATCACAGAAACTGTACGTATCTCATATATGCAAGGAAGGTTTATTTTTTGAGGCTGTCATTGGTCCTGTGTATCTCAAGGAAACCATGATGACTATTTAAAGTAGCCAGTTCATAGCATTTCCTTTATTTGTTTTGGGGGTGGAGGAGAAAAACATCATGTTTGGGTTGGTTGGTTTGGGTTTTTTTTAGGATATTTAATTGTCTTTGAAGGTTTCTGAAGAATATATTTTCCCTCTTTGATGAATTATCAAATGCTCCTGGTGTCATGGTTAATAATTTTGTTGACGGTTACAAAGAAATATTAAGACAAGTAAATACTTTAATTTACTTTAAGGAGGTTGATTACTAACAGTAATCATGTGCAAAAGAGTTTTCAGCACTGGCTCTCAGTCTAACTTAAAATTGAGCAAAAGTATCCACTGAAGTAAACTGGAAAGTTTTCCATAGTAGGGAGTGAATATAAAACTGAGGACAGGCTTGGGGACCAGGCCCACATTAAATAGTTCTACTCCCTGAATACAAACAGCTGAAGGTTTCTGAATAAGCCAAGATAAATATATTTCTCCTGAATTTTTTTCATTGCTGGCAAAATCTAATTTTTAGTAATTCATGTGATAAATGTCACTAAGGCAGCATGGAAATGGAATATATCTGAAAATGATATGTCACTTCAGACTACAGTTGGCACAGTCTGTTTCTCTTTGCAACATGTTTTTAGTCCATATCTAGTCCCAAGTGCTGCTTGGCTTGTTCCAGTTTTTTTGTTTGTAGTACATAGGGACAATCCAGGCACGATGTTCTTTCCATAAAGTTTTTCCTTTCAGAGCACAAGGCTGGAATAGAAATAATATAGGACGAAACTGTGTTTCACCAATGCCAGAAAAATAAAGGTAAACCAAGTTAGAGCTTTTAAGTTAAAGAACACCATGTTCAAAGTTGAAAAAGCAAGATTTTTAGATTTTTGGATTTTAGATGCCTAGGGCCAATTTTAAGAATCAGATTTCTCGTTGTAAAAAAACCCCCAACAAAACCCAAACAAACAAACAAACAAAACACCCCAAAAAAACCCCAACCAGTAGAGGAAGCATAGTCTCCACAGATGTCCTCTTAATGCCCTCTTTTATTACCTTACTCTGATGAACAACTTCTTCTCTTGCCTTTTTACTCCTACTGACAAGTAATCCGAGCCTGCTAATCCTGACCCTTAAACTCTGCTACGTTATAATTAACTTTCAGTGTCTCATGACTCTGATTTTTATGTATTAAATGTGTGCTTTGTTATCCACTCAGTACAACATAAGACACTGGTTTGACAAAGAATGAAATCCAGTGCTTGGGAGAGAGCTTTATTCATCCATAAGACACACAAACCCTATTTCCAGAACTAACGGGCCATTAAAGGTTTGTTGCTGTTGAGAAATTTCATCTGTTCAAATGCTTTAAAAATACTTTCCAACTAAATTCACTGACTTGCACTAAATCTCCACTGATTTAGATGGTAAAGTTTTTTCCTCTGGCTTAACTTAATGGATTTTTTAAAAAGAAGAAAAAGTCACCTAAAACATTGTAATTTTGGGACATGAGTCAGCTGGCAGGTATTCCTTGCATGATCCATTTGTAAGGTGATGATTTTCAACAGAAAAATGATGAGCCTGTTTATGAAACAGAAAAATCTGAAATCAGTAAAGCTCCTTTCAAGAGAGAAGCTGAATGACTCATGGGATAAAGGAACTTACTTAAACTTGGAATCAAATCTATCATGTTTAACACTGGAATTACTTAAAGATTCAAAATCAAAACTTGTGACAAGCAGAGCAGAGAGGGCAGGATCTTCTGTTTCTTAAAGTATGAGCTTTAAAAAACATTTTTTTTCCCCCAAAGTCTGCTTATTGTTATTTTCCCAGGTTTTAATCACAGCAAACAAGATTCAGATATTTAATATCTTGTTTCCATGAGAAATATCAAGTTATCTTTAGAACAGCAGATGTCACTTCTTCAGATGAGAAAGGTGCACTTTAATTCACTTTCACTGAGCAGACTTTGGGCTTTATTGGCAGCTTGTCAGGAAAATTAAGTGAAGATGACGATGCGTTGCCAAAGTGCAAAAAACTTGGATTTAAAAACATCTCCACCAGAAATCTGTATTTCAAGCCATCAGTCTGGAATTTTTTTCCATGGCTTTGGTCAAAGTGAAAAGGAGAGAACAGAGCCTTAAATTCAGACTAGCTCAGCTCATTCACTAGTCAGGTCATAAGAAAATGTGACCATACCCATTTATCACAAAATACTGAGGTATCTCATCAAATGGGCCCCTTCTTAAGGGCTTGAAAAGCAACAGAGGCCTCTTAAAAAACATTGATCCTGCTATAGACACTGAAAATTGAAGCTTTCGTTCATGGAGTCAACGAGAAGCCTGAGAGTTGGCTGGGGAGAAAGGCAATTAAGTTTACTGCTTAATTTAAAGATGGTCCAATGTCAGTCAGGAATGGAAGCAGGAAGCAAGGGGTTGCTGCTGTGGGCCTACAGGGGCAGCTGCAGCCATCAAAGGACAGCAGACCCTCTCAGTACTGATGTGGGCTATGCCTATGTCTCTTCAAAAATGGAGTTGTTTCTTGTTTGGGAATAGCAGGGACAACCCCGGAAAAGCCCAGTCATGAAACAGAGTGAAAAAATAATGTGAGCTCTGGGATGGTGGCAGAGCGTGACAGGCTGTCTAGCTCTGGGTGTGCAGGATGGATGTGTAAAGGTAAAGTGGTGGGTGCTGCATGGTGCAGCTGGGACCTACAGGTAGCCAGGGGGGCAAGGAAGGAACTGCCCTGCCCAGATAGTCTGTCAGCAGGGTCATTAACTTGTGGCTTCACCTCTGCTTAGGCAAATCCAGGGCTTGAACTGAAGGGAAATCTCATTGCTGCAAATCTTAAAAGAAAGAAGTTGTTTGAATGGCTGCAGGACAAAAGGGATGGGAAGTTCTTCTTTCTGTGATCCCCCAGTGGGCAGTCTTTTGGTCGCATTTCTTTCTTCTCCTTCAGGGTCCTCTCTGTAGCCGCCTGCCCTCACTGAAAAAGGCCTAGCAGAAGGTAGAGAGCTGCCTAGGGCTCAGAAATTTTTTATATTTGAGGAGGTCTCTCTATCTCAAGCTGGTAAATTCTCCTGAGAAAGGAAAATGAAGTTAGTCTCCTGCTTGTTTATACCTGTGTGGCTGAAATTACTTACAATAAATGCTTCAGACAGTTGTTTCCCTTCAAAAGGAAGGTTAATGTCCAGGAGCTAGTTGCTTCAATTTAAATTGAACTTGGTCTAACACAACCATGGCACTTTTAAGTACGATTAGTATTAAATCTGCTGTCACTTAGCCAGCAAACAATGCATGTAACAACCACTTAATTCTTGGCAAAAACAAAGCTCTGTATTGTTGGCTTGTTTGGGTTTTCTTTTTAACTGTACCCTTATTGTACATAATTACTGTGTATGATAGTGCTGTACAGGAATTCTCTTGGAAATACTCTGGTAAATTCTCTATTTTAGGAGTGACCAATGCGAAGGAGAATGTAGAAGAAAAATTTAGTGTGTGACATAAAGCCTGTATCTCTGAATCTAAAAAAAATGGGAGCCACTAAACACTGAATGTGCTGTACTGATAATAAGCCATTTCTTTTTTTCTGTTAGTATGACATCTACAAGAAGACTGGTATTACTTATTGTCTTTTGCCATTGGAAGCTTGTGCCAGAATGCTGGAGGTGTAATATAATCCCCCATAATTACATGTTTTGAGATAGAGCATTCCTTGGCTGTTTATATGGATTAAAACTGACTTAGAATGCTAGAAGGTATTCCAGTCATAATGGTAAACTAATTAGCAATTAATACTGTGCTATGGTTTGAGTCATTTTTCTGTTATACTTTGCCATTAAAATACAAATATTCAAGTAAGCTACGAATTATTTCATGGAGTTTTATCTCGTTAATGTGATACATTCTTTGTTCCTTTACAAACAGAAGAAAAATGTCATGGAATAGCAATTAAAGAAAAAAAAATAGTGTTGGGCGCTGCACTGTGTGTAACCTTACTAATTTCACAAAAGTCATTACTTATTTGCAGACTTGCATTAATCTGTGGCAATAATTGAAAAAAGGGTAGGATCAAATCTTTATTCAGATTTTAATTGCCACTGTAAAAGCTCCACATGAATAAATCAACCAAAAGTTTGTTTTACCTCTCTGTTAAGGTGTTGGAATCCTGGAGAGGCTAGACAGACCATGAAACAATAGTTCATAGATTTATCCTTATATAGATCTATTCTGGCACCCTTTTTTTGTAATGATAGGTTAATATGTTTAGTTTACATCAGCTGCCAAGTACGAGTACTTCTCTGAACTGTATCCAAACTGAATATGTCTAAACTAAGATATAAGACTATTTTTTTCCATTTACTTCAGTAGGCCTTGGATCAGGTCCCTATTGAATCTTCAAAGTCAAATTGAAAATCTTGTGTAATCATACCTTCTTATATCCCTTGAGCTGATTCCAGCCCTAGTCTATGTAGAGATTTCTGATAATGTTGAATACAAAATGAGCCCAGGATGATTCTTTCAATTTGTTTAAGTTGTTGATTTCTGAGAACCTAGAGAGTGAAATCTAATGCGGTGTTTTGACTAGGTGTTTTTTTTAGGATTTCATTCCTTTAATTTCCTTTTATTTAAAGCAGTTACCATACTCTTCTGTTAAATGATAGAAAAATTCATGTTTATGGACATGTATAGTAACTGACTCTCAGTACTGGTAGTCATTGTTCGTCCAGTCTGTTGTATTAGTAACGGTGATCCAACAGGCAGGAGGAAGGCAAGAGCTTTGAAATAAAACCTTTAGAAGTACACATTTTCCCCATGCTCTGTTTGCAGATACAACTTGGAAGACTGGCAGAAACAGATGAAAGAGAAATTTCTTTCCAAGCCCTGGCTGCCAGCTTGAGTTACAAGTGCCCATTTGTAAAATATTGTTGGTTAAAGTGCTGAAGTGTTCAAATAGAAAACTTGCATAGAAAGTGTCTTTTCCATAAGTGCTCTCCTGCCTAAGAAAATGGGTCATTATCAGAGAACAATTCCATCCTTGCAATATTGGCTTGATGTTTTTTTAACACCTTGGCTGGAGTCCCTCCATGCCAACCAACCTTCTGTAGATCGCAAAAAGATATCTTCAGAAGGGGAGACCCTCTCTAAGCAGGTCCTAGGAACCCTGCTGGAAACATCCAACATAGGAATGTGAGGTCTGGAGACTTCTGGAGGAAGTAAAAATAAAGGAGCAAGGTGGGAGTGTGCACAGGTGTCGTCTTCAGAGGTTTGTACTAAATAAACTTTGGGCTTCCAAGAAAAACACACAGACCTGCGTTATTCCCAGCTAATTTAATGCAAGTTATTTCTAATGAAAGGCAAAACTGCTCACAATTAAATCTTTTCCACATTTCATTATAAGTTTGAAAATGGTCCAGGTTTTATGAGGAAGGGGGAGAACAACTACTGATGTACATAATTTCTTTTTAGTTGGAAATCTGCCAGTTTCGGATGTCCTCATAAACCTGAAAAAGGCTCTTCTCTTAAGTATAAGTAGCTTTTCTTCACTTAGCAGAAAGGAAAACATGAAAACCCATCACCAAATGGCAAGGGATTAGCTCATAAATGTGTGACTTTCTCACTGTGCAGCATTCAACCCCTGCAAATTGTGTTGCAAGCTGCAGTTTGCGAGAGGCTTCTTTGGGGTTTGCACAAGCCCTGCGGAGTCATGCTTCAGTCTGCCCCTTTCTGCTCCCCTGGAGAGGAAGTGGTATCAGCACCCAGCTCTGCAGGGCTTCAGCCACCTTCCTGTCTGCCTCTGCCATGTTACGAAGCCCAGGGCCATGGTGACTGCAGGACCACTCATTGCTTGTGGGAGCAAACTGCCTGGGGAACAAGTTGCCTGTCTGCCCTGTGAGTTCACTGATGGCTGTGGTGTCACTGCTGCTGTTTCAAAATGGCTGTGGCCAGATGCGGACAAGCCCCAATGTTGCTCCACAAGCTAAGGACATCCCTACATACAATACTTCTCTCTGCATCCAGCCTAGTGACCAACTTTTGGGGCGGGGGATAGATGTAATTCAGAAGAAACAACAAGGAAGCTCAGTTGCTCCAGTGCTCCATGTACTGGCTTGGAAGTCTGGAAGAGTGATTCCTTTCTTCAGCCTCTTGTCTTCTGTGTCTGCTTGAATGAATTTTCATCTTGGGCTTTATCTGTCTTATTTACTGATGTTTTAAAAGCTCAGATCTCAGAGGTGTTTTGGCAGTGTTAGGCCATTGTGTTTAAGGATGCCAGACTTCCCTGACCCAAGGATCTTACCTCTTACTGAAGTCTGTCTGCATGGCCTAAGGGAGAGCTGTGTAGATAAACCAAGCTTGTTCCCAGGGAGCCTTCTTGCAAGCCAGAAGCTGCTCGTCCATGCTAGTGAATCAAGCTAGCACATACTATTTCTCAGCATGGCTGGTTAGGCCAAACAGTGTGCCAAAACCATGCCTACACCTTTCCAATCTGCTTGAATGTATTTTGCAGCACTGCATTGCCCCACGCAGACCTTCAAGCAGAAGACCTTATCCAGGAAGTCCCACATATAGTCTAAGGGGCTCTTGAGTCTTGCAAGTAATTAAAACATCTTGGTATGATACATTTGCAGTGAGACACTAGAAATTCTATCATGGGACCAAAACAGGTAACAGCATACTTTCCATTCAAGTTCTTAAACTTAATTAAGAACCACCAAAAGTTAAATTGAATCAAACATGCATTTACCCTGCTAGTCAGTTGGAGTTAGTGTAACAGAGCTCTGATTTCTAACCAGGATTTAAACTTTTGTCCTCAATTATGTTATTTAATTTGCTTCATTTAAACTCTACAGGAAAATGAAAAGCAGGTGTTTCCTTTATTAAGCACCTATTGTTATGCTTTCTATTTTGAATTATAGTCACAGCAATTTAAATACTGAACTAAGACCTCCTCTTTGTTTTCAGCAAAGACGAATTTACATGAGAGGACTGGAATGAAGCTGGTTCTCCTAGTGGTTACTCTCATAACAGAAAAAGTTGTTCCATAAATGGGGAAGGGAAAGGAAAGGCAGCTTCAAACCTTTATTTTTCATCAGTGTGTCTCAGTGGTACTTGTAATTTCCTGTGGCTATTATGACAAAATATTTCCCAGAATAAAGGAGCAGAAGCAGAGCTCTGACCTTGGAGCACAGTATCCCAGTAGTATCTAGTCTCCCAAATAAACATGAACTCCTTTCACAAATTTACTAAGCATTCCTAGTAAACTCCACAGAACTGTGCAAAATGTATGGAAAGCTGTTGCATCACTGGGCTGAATAGCAATTTTTTTCCCAGGTCAGCTAGGATGGCAAACACCTATTTGCATACTACTTAAATGCTGTATTAGTCTTTTATGAAGGTCAACAGCTAATCACAAGCTGTGAAAACAAAAGCTTATGAATTTGAGACAATCTAAGAAACAGCCAATGTAAATTGTTTTGAAATAATTCAGAGTTTGAAATTATCATGTTTGTATAATAATACAGTAATTGCAATCAAAACTGTAACTACCTTAGGATTAGATAAAAGCAGTAGATGGATACGTTTGAAACACAAGAGCTCAGGGCTTGTCTTGGAGAGCCTTAGCAAAGCACTGATCAGTTCCAATACTGGGAACAGCATGGACCACCCTCTTACTGAGTGAGGAAAGAGTTTCTGAAATAGCCTTTTTTGATTGTTCAGGAGAGCGAACACTCATGCTCTAGGAAGTGTTTTCTGAGAATTCCTGCTAGCTGAGAAGTTCTCGGTTATGCCAAACATTTGATTAATGATGACTTTTTAGATTGATTTTCCTCTAGCAATGGGTAAATTTAAGAAGTCAGTGGTTTCATTCATTTGGAAAGCTACTGCCTAAGCTGCAGGAAATTGGGTGTGATCATTTTATTACGAACCAATTTGATCACTGGCTATCTTTGATTTTCTGGCAAAAACCTGCCAGATGATTTACCAAATGCTGCACTAAATGTTGATCTTGGTTCCATGATATAATTCTACAGATTCCACTCCACTGACTTCAACTGAAGCACAACAAAACTGGGACTATCTCTTCTTTGTGAGAAGACTTACTGGGTTGTACAACTGACACCATTGCAGAGGTCTTTAGGGAGAGGGAGTAGCACTTGTAACTGATGAAATTCCACTTGCCTTACTAACATCACAGTCATGGTATGAAAATGGTGGTTTTCTCAGCCTGCTGTGGTTTGAAACACTAGATTTAATTTCGCAGTAGTTGACCTTGATCATGCAAGACAATAAGCAGCAGCACTGTGGAAAAGTCCCAGAATACAATTCTGTCTAGAAGCAAAACAAAATCTGATCCACTGGTAATCTTGGAAGGTATTTAATCTAGCAGGAGAGATGACAGCTTCAATAGCAGTGCTTGAAAATTTCTACCCGTATGCCAGTCCTCATGATTTTCAAGTACATATAAGAACCACATTAAATTCCCAAATAACTTTTCCCTCCGCCTTGGAATACCTTACCTTATAAGAAATGTGCTTCACCTATAGGTGAATACTGAATGTGGTTGGGCTATGAGGTTTCCATTCTTCCAGACTAGATTTATGTATGCACATTCAAATATGCACATTCATTACAAATTCGTTTTTATCCCAGTACATGCACAAATAAGCACGGGGAAGGCTGTGCAAATGCCATGTTTCTATTCCACTCCTTTTTAAAGCACATTCCACATTCATGAAAGCTGCTGGGCTGGTGAGCAAGGAGGGCCAGACAGTTCTGTGCCCTTATATACTGCTTTATAATGGCAGTTCAAACATTTTTTCCCCCACCTGGTCTCATTAATGTGTGAATTACTACAGCTGACAGTCTCATTCTTATGCCTGTGCCATCTTTAGGACAGAGTGCCAGCATGTGGGTAATATTATTTGGGGGATGGAGAAATGGGCTTGCTTTCTTGTTCCCTCTGTCTGTGTGTGCACAAACAACTGACAAGCCAGCACACTGAGGCTCTTATTTAGCAAAGCTTCCTAAGTGTGTGCTCCAGCCTGCCCATGCTGGTGAGGCTGTTAAGAACGTGCTTAACTGTAATCAGATGTTGAAATTCAAAAGGATTTAAACATCTGCTTCTCATGAAGTGCATGCTTAAAAGCTTTGCTGAATCAGGGCCTTAGCCATTAGGAAATAAACAGAGACCACCAACTTCTTTTACATATACTCTAGAAGAGTGTTCGGATAGATAGTAATGACTTTCAGTCAGTACAGTCCAAAGTTGGCTTTGAACTGCTGACCTAGAGGTGAAAGTCTTGTATCCTATTACCAATCCCTGGGGCAAACCAGTCTTATTTGTTTTCAAATATTAATGAATTAAGTCAAGTCAAAATGTAGCCCCATTGATTGCCTTTCCCCTGTATTTTTCCTGTGTCCGCATCAGTAACTGGTGCTGCTGTAGAAAATCTTTCGGAATAAGTGCTGCCCACATTTCTCTGGTTTAAATCACTTGCATTGTAAGCACAGTCTTAATAACTGAAACAGTTGGTTAGTTTCTAAAAATATTTAGAAATGGACCTTTCCACAAATGTTGATAGTAACTGTTCATCAAGGAAAACATACTTACATGTAGGGTCTAATGAATTATTTAGGTATCTATTTTCCTTGAGATATGCAGACATAACTCTCACTGACACTAATAGGAGATTCATATGCATGCCAGGAGCGGGGAAAATCCTTGGGGAGTATTTAGACAATATTCCTTGAAGGATTGGAAGGAGTGGGGTGGGGAAGCAAATCATTGATGCAAACATGAATTTGTCATTTTTCCACAGAGGATATGTGTATTTTTGTTTTTAAAAGACAGTAGGGACCATTAACTGACAAATATTTAAATTTCTATTTGCATCTCTAAAGGCAGAGCTTAGATGAAGGCCACACACAGACCTCCAGCTGGAAGTGGAGGCATGCTAATATTGCAGAAAAGCAAATGCTCCTGGTAAGTGCTCTTTTGAAAATGCTGGGTTTAGTCTTGGCTATTTGAGTTTTGGGAACATCTATTCCCTATAAAAGCAGGCTTCTTGAACCGCAAATATTTTCTGAAGTCTTTGGGGTGTTTCTTTATCATTGGAGATTTGATGTACATTTGATCCAATGATTCAGGTGTTGAGTGGCTCTGGTCAGATTTTGCAAAGACCTATTTCCAGTGGGATTTGCTCAGTTGCTGGGTGACCTATGCACAGTGGTGCCCCATGCATGTAGGACCTGTGTGACCTAGCACAGGTCAAGAGACCAGGGACATCTGGATTCACATGCTGTAGCAAGTGATGCCGATGATTTCAATTTAGTTTCAGCCTTTTTAAGCCATCCCAACATCTTGAGATAGCCATCCCTCCAGTAGAGCTGTATCAGAGAAAATTCAGTCTGGTTTGGTAGATGTGGCTGTCAAAAGTTACGGTATTATCAAAACGCCATAGTCCCTTCCCTGCCTCCGTTTCTCCTCCCTGAAGCTATCCTGCCCTATTATGGCTCAGCTAAGGTGTCCCTCAGCTGCACCAGATGTGGGTCCAAAAATTCTCAAATTTATCTTCACAACTGTGCTCTGCTTCTAAAACTGGTTATTTAGCAGAGGGCAAGAGCAGCTCTCTAAATAAGACTTCCTGGGGCTTTTGTTGTTTTGGTTTTACTTGCTTTTCCCTAAGGATATGTTCTGCTATGAATTTAGCAGGGACTGAGAAGGAAGGGATCAAGGGCCCTGTTTTAGCTGAGGCTTTCACGGTCCATGTTCGTTGCCTTTTCTGTATTTTAGAACTGAAATCCTCTGTCCTGCTGTGTACTTCTGGGGCTTCAGGATATCTGAACCCTTTCTGGAAGCTGTGTTGCAGTCAGGTTAATTCAGTTTACAGGAGGAACTGTGATGCCACTTAGAAATGCTCTTGGCAAATGGCAGCAAATAACCTGCAACCTTAAGAAAAGTTGTCCTGGTCTTTTCACCCACTGCACACCTGGCAGGAGGGCAACATGCCAGGAATCATCACCCTGAGCTTCTCCTGGGTTTCCTGGCTCTGTGAGCAGCCAGCCCTTGCTAATCTTGGGGGTTGTAACATGAAGAGGCACACAACTTCCAGACAGAAAAAACAACTTTAGGTAGGTAGTGTTTCTTTACTGTAAAGGCTTTCTTTCCTTCTGGAAAAGACTAAAATAACAATAATGCAAGGTTACTGGAAAGTGAAACTCAGTAGGACTTGTGTCCTGACACAAAAAATAAACTTCTATGGAGAAAAAAAAAGTAGAAAGAGTAAGATAATTTCCAGTAAAATATAAGTTGGATTATTAAAAAAAATTAATCAAAGATTGAATCACAAATTCACAAGAGGCCATCTTGAAAATTTATTATCTTATTTTGACAGCATGTCATTTGTTGGGAAAAAAATTGCAGGGAAAGTTACCAAAGCCAGAGCAGAGGATAAGGACTCACCTATAGGCATGCAAATATTTCTAGGAATTAAATTTTTTTAGCCTGTAGGGGCTGCAGTTTACTTTAGCCTAACTCATTTTCCAAAAGCATTTGAAAGGTTGATAAATTTCTCTACCAGCTATTATCGTATTTTATATACTGCTGAAGATATTTACTGCTTTCTCCAATGTTGGATTTTTTCAGGTTGACATAAAAGGACATGAAAGAAATGTCACTGCTTTAAAACTGGTCTTTATAATAAAGACTGAAAAACCTTTTTACTATATACTAGCTTGGTTGTGCTGGATTGCTATTTTCAGTCTTGAGTTGTGACTTACATTTACTTTAGCTGACATGTCTCTTCACTATAGGTCAGAGAACAATGAGCAATCCCACATGAGGAAAAAAAAAATCAAGGATAGTAAAACTGGGTTTGGATATTTTTATGGAAAGCAAGCATATCTATGCATAAGCTGATATTTTGTTGGAATGTGTACGTTTTTAGGTTTGGGGTTCGTTTCATTTTTTGTTTTTTAAAAAGGCTCTTCTCCACTCCTCCTGGTGCAATTTGCTTTTGTCTTTTGGCAATCAAAGAAAACATTCCTCTTTTCCAGAGCTAAACATAAGTTTACATGGTCCTTTGGATAAGCAGGTGTTTATCCACATGCGTTTTCTGCTACTGGTTTCAGTCTTTACAGTACTTTGCTCTACAAAAATGAAATGTTGCAGAGTAACTAAATTGGAGACTCAAAACATTTCAGCTTGCTGTGCAGTTATGCCCTGCTCTTCCTTGGGACCTGCAGCTCTAAAACAGGGGCAAATACAGAAGGAGAAAATATTGAGATTTTGGAGTGTCTGAGGGAGCATTTCAACTGGACTGTTTCGTGGCTCTAAGACTCCTTCTTCAGGCAGAGATGGAGCAGTGCCAGATAGGACAGCCCATTACTCCAGTTGTTTTCACTTCACGAATAGAAGACATACATTTCATAGAATGCCAGGTTGGAAGGGACCTCAAGCATCATCTGGTCCAACCTTTCTAGGTTCTACTATAGTTTATATGAGGTGGCTCAGCACCCTGTCAAGCTGAGACTGAAAACTGTCCAATGTGGGGGAATCTACCAATTCCCTTGGGAGACTATTTCAATGTTTGATTGTCCTCGTGGTGAAAAATTTACCTCTTGTGTCCAATCAGAATCTCCCCAGGAGCAACTTATGCCCATTACTCCTTGTCTTTTCCATGTGACTCCCTATAAATAGGGAGTCTCCATCTTTGTGGTGGGCACCTTTTAAGTACTGGAATATGGTAATAAGGTCTCCCCAAAGCCTTCTTTTCTCAAGGCTGAATAAACCCAGTTTTCTCAGCCTCTCCAGGCAGTTTCTCCAATCCTCTGATCACCCTTGTGGCCCTTCTCTGGACCTTCTTCAGGTGTGGTCTGACAAGTACTGAGTAGAGTGGGATGATGTCTTCTTTATCTCTGCTGGTGATGCCTTTGGTGATGCAGCCCAGCATCCTGTTGGCTTTCTTTGCTGCTGCATCATGCTGTTCATTTATGTTGACCCTGTTATCCACCAAGACCCCCAGGTCCCTTTCCACAGGGCTGCTCTCCAGCCAGGTGGATCCCAGTCTGAACTGCACTCCTGGGTTATCATAGAATCATAGAACGATTCAGGTTGGAAAAGACCTTTGGGATCACCAAGTCCAACCATCATCCCTACTCTACAAAGTTCTCCCCTAAACCATATCTGCCAACACCACATCCAAACGACCCTTAAACACATCCAGGGATGGTGACTCAACTACCTCCCTGGACAGCCTATTCCAGTGTCTAACCACTCTTTCTGTGAAAAAATTTTTCCTAATGTCTAGTCTAAACCTCCCCTGTTGGAGCTTGAAGCCATTCCCTCTTGTTCGGTTGCTAATTACCTGTGAAAAGAGACTAGAACCAACCTCTCTACAATGACCTTTCAGGTAGTTGTAGAGACTGATGAGGTGATGAGGTCTCCCCTCAGCCTCCTCTTTCTCAAACTAAACATTCCCAGCTCCTTCAAGTGTTCTTCATAAGATTTATTCTCTAGGCCCTTCACCTGCTTCGTTGCCCTTCTCTGTACTCACTCCAGCACCTTGATATCTCTCTTGAATTGAGGTGCCCAAAACTGGACGCAATAATCCAGATGTGGCCTCACCAGTGCTGAGTACCGATGCAAGATCTTACACTTCTCCCCTGTGACCTTCATAAGGTTCCTGCTAGCCCACTCCTCCAGCCTGTCTACATCATCCTGGAGGGTGGCTCTCCGTTCTGGAGTGTCAACCTGTCCACTCATCTTGGTGTCGTCAGCAAATTTCATCAGGGTGCTCTTGATCCCAACATCCAGGTCACTTATGAAGATGTTAAACAGCATTGGGCCCAATATTGATCCCTAGCAGACCCCACTTGTGACCAGTCGCCAGTTTGAGGAGAAACTATTTGCTATCACCCTCTGGGTGATATTTAGCTGTCAGTGAAGGTAAGGGAGGTCATTTGTAACCAAAATGGGTTGTTTTTTCAGGGCTTAGGGTCAACGTCAACCTAGGTCAACTGGGACAGCACCTACTTACACACATAAATCTTGGTGCTGTTTAACTAAGTGAAAAAAAAAATTATATTACAAAGAAATAGGGAAGAGGGACAGTGCTAATTAGTTTTAGTCAGACCTGATCAAAGATACCTGTGTATCTTTGTGATCTCTCCTGTCAGAGAGCTGCCTGATGAGGAGGGGATGCTCCACTGGCATACCTGCTGCTGCTCTCCAGACCTTATGCCCCCCTCTGTCAAGCAGCACAGTGGGAGCATGCGGGAGGCAGAAGGAGGGTGGGTGATCACCCAAGGCACCCACGAGGCTCAACACACCCACGAGAAGGGCACAGCATCCTTTTCTGCTGTGCCAGGCTGCTGCCGGGGGAGAGGAGCTGCAGCCCCCACTGGCAGGGGCACATTCCCCTCAGCAGCCACTGGGTTTTGTTCTTTGCAGAAAGAATCTGAATGTACAGCACTGAATTTGGTCCTTGAGGGCTTTTCCAGGGTGAGGGATTTACTCAAACCCGTTTTCTAGCTGGGGTTTTCAATGGTTTGGTCTATGTTTCCTTAACAAAGATATATGCTGGGATTAAAGGATCTTGAGTTAACCTCCCTGGCTTATTTAAAATGCACTCTTTGTAAAATACACATCAAAAGTGTCATGAACTCTCTTTCAGTCTGGGTGGCATGGAGGGTGGAGAAATGTTATAAACAAAGTAATACAGGGTAAATTGTAATCTAAGAGGAAACCTTTTTTTCGTGTAGACGACAGCTGAACCTAAAACACACTCCCTAGCTGCAGAACTGTGGTAAGGAGGGTAGTGTCTTATTATTATCATCATCACTTCCTTTTTATGCTGCTTCAGATCAGTATTTTGTACCCTTCAGGGAAAACAGGTTGGACATAAATACACTCTGTGCAGCTGAGGTTTGCTGAGCACTGCTGTTTGCTACAGTGAGAGGAAGTTACAGGTGGTGTGCAGGTTGGCAAGTATGCTGGATTTAACGCTGCCCAGCTTCTGTAGTTTGGCTTTTGGGGCTAGGGATTCACTTACATCTATTTACCTTATGGCAGTTCCCAAGACACTCCCTGAAATAGCAGCCGCTGATTGTGCTTTCCTACACTTTTCAAATAACAGATTTGGAACAAATTGTGTAGAATTACAAGTGGTGCAAATGCAATGCATAATTATCTACCTAGCTGCCAGAAGACAATGATAATTATGCTTTTATTTTAAATCACACAGTGGAGATGGCTACATTTCTTATAGTTTTACTGTCGTTATGGCCATAATAACACTTTAGGTTTTCTAGTTCAGAAATGTGGTTTAACTTCTTTTTTTTAACTCCCCAGAAAAAAATTATAGCCTAAGTAGCAGAAGGTAAGTGAACACCTTACTTTATACATTGGCACTTGCATTACAACAGGATACAGAGCAACAATCGCATGTCCTGGAAAATCTCTTTGCATAGTTGAATCAAAATCTTGGTATAACGGAGGAGGTTTCAAATGAAGGAGTGGGGAATTAGTCCTATAACAATACCAGAATTTGTATTTATTTATCCTACATAGTCCATGCTCTAAAAAGTATTTCTTGCCATGATTTCAAATGGCAGTATTTGCATATTGAATACTCAGCAGTAATTTGGGGAAAGCATGGGTACAATATGGTAACTGCAGCTGTGAGGGGGCAGGAGATGAGCTGTCAGTTGGCCCAGCTAGCCCTTATGGCAAAGATGTCAAACTGGGCTGCCTCTCGCCCTTTGCACATGTCACTCTATCTACTGTTGCTGTTTATTTGTTGCAATTTTGGTCAGAGCTTTGGGACCTTGATCCCACCTGCTCCTTTTCTCAGCGATTCAGATGCGCTGTTGCATCTGTGGCCGTGTAATTTGTTCCTGTCTGTTAAGAGCTGGTCTCTGGTCTTGGACACAGCTTACTGGCCAAGAAGTCACCGGTGAGAGCAGAAGCCATATGGAATCCAACTAGTATGTTTTTATACTTCATGACAATGTTTAGCTGGAACACTTTCTGTGGCCTGATGTTAAGATGGTGCTGGGACATGCTGGGGTGGCTGCTAAGGTGGAATTGTCAGAATACAAAATGGTTTTGTTCCCCACCAAAGAGCTGAAAAAATCATTCCAACTGCAGAGAAAGAAATTAAATTAGGGATGAAAATTACTTTCTATCTCAAGACCTGAAGGGGAATAATCATGTGGGTAGGGGGAGTCCCAAACCAAAGTATTGTATGTCCCCCCCAGGCATGTACACAGACAATGTGCTCAGAAGTTAAAATTGAGCAACAGAGGGTGTAAAATACTACTAATAATGATGCTGTTTCAGGACCTCAACAGCAAACTTGCACATGGGATTATCAATACTTATTTTCTCCAGAAGGTCAACACCCCTTTCGTGAAATGGTATTTTGAATTGAGAGGTGACCTGTTGTCACTCTAAGGTTTATAATCTTCTATAATTTTTGCATCCATCTCACCTGTTCCAGGCCTGAATATTTCCTCCATGTTAGAAATAGGTTTTCTGTTTGCTCTCTAACTCCATCTTGGCAGAGACATTACACGACCCCATGTAACTCTTTGTAACTCTATAAGGTCACTTACTAAGTAAATGCTCTCCCTCCTTTGCCATCTGTGGGTGATGAACACCTGCATTAGAAGAGCATAGAATTCTTTCAAGATATTCTTGAATAGACTTGTGAATAGAAGTATCTCCTACATCTCAAGACATGCAAAAACAATAGTCCCACAGAGTAAAAGGCACTGTATTATGAAATTTAAACGTGTTTTGCTTACATGGGTCTTAGGATAAATCCTTTCTTTCTTTCAGCTGTGAAATCCCTCTTTCAATCCTTCAAATAACTCGTCTGAAAGAAATCATTCCAGCAGAGCCATTACAATTAATTCTATTATGTAAACCTGTAGTTTCAGATTTTCATTAAACTGACAAATGGTTCCTCAGAGTAATTTTCTAAATTACAAAATACATCTTGGCTGTTTTAAAAGGCCTGTTATCACACACTATCCTGTAACATAGGACTGTATTAGTGGGGTGGAATTTAGTCCTCAGCCAGGAATTTTGAGGAGCTATGTTAGGTGCTGATGTTCATCTGTAGGCATCTAAACAGCAAGCCTAGTTTTAAATTACTAAGAATCCAAGGGAGTTGATTGGTATACAAGATTTTTTGGGGAAAAGTTTCCATCTTTATCAGGGCACTATGAAAATACTAGCTTTTGGAACTAAAAAAAAATGTGTCACAAATTGCTAGGTGTTGTTAATGACATTAGAAAATAGCTTTTGTGCTGGTCTTTTCTGGCAGTCCTAAGCACATCTTACTCCTCCAGTGAAGCTCCTGATTTGCCTGGGGCAGCACTAAGGTGACCTTAGCACCGTGGGTCTTTGTGGAACCTCCCAGAAGTGGCAGAGGTGCTGTTGTATGGGCGCACATGGGAATTTAGCTGAATGGCCTCCTAAAGTATCAATAATCAGATCATTTCAAAAGAACCATTCAAGAAAACCTTGGATAAAATGACAGATTACTTACAACATTGGTTTAAAGCATTTATGCTGATAATTAAGAATAACATAAAAAAGAGTATTAAGTGAAGGACATCTATCCAGTCATTAAAAGAGTGGAATTTTTCTAATCCTCTTACAAAGATGTGGTTTTGGGTCAAAGTCACTTTCTACATAAAGCAGCCACACCACATTTTTTAATGTGAATGAAGAGCTAAAAGCCATAGCCAGTATCCTCAAAACTGCTTTAAACAGACAACTCTCACTGAGAGACAAGGTTTTAAATTAATCTGGGGACTTGGGCCCATGAGATTAATAAAGAGAATTTAGTTCACACTGTATTGCATAGTAAATAATTATGTAGCTAAATTAATTTGATGTACTAGAACTTTACTAATGCTTTATTGGCTGGAAGTCTCTATATTTTGTATCACACGTGTTATCTGAGGGTTAAGAAATTCTGAGGAGTGCTTTTTATTAGGTTAAACTGACAGATTTTATTTCATACAGAACCGCATTTATAAACAACCTCTGGTCCTTACATTTACTGTCTTTTTTGGTCACCAGTGTTTGTTGCTCGGAACGAGGGTATGTGATTGTTTCTATCTGCCTCACAAGTAACTTTGAATCTGCAAAATAAAGTAAATTTTACATTTTTATTTCTTAGGTACTTGTGAATTCCACTCAAACTTCATGGTCTACTTGTGCTATTCTGGTCATTAGTAAGTACTCTTAATTACAGTTGTCTTCCTTTTAGTCTTTTTGACCACTTGTAGCATCTGTGAGGCAGTAATGTCCAGTAGAAGATTCTTCAATACTAATCTCAAATCTTATTCAATTAGGCCCCCTTGCAAGACACTGTTTAATGAGTCGGAAGGATCTCAAATTCTACTTCTAGCCTATCAAACCCAATAACAACTCCCTAAGCTGCATAATTAACCTTCCCCTTCGCAACATCTTCCACACTTGCCTTCATGTCACCTTCTTCAAAGTTTCTGTTCAAAATATCTTTATCACCTTGTTTATTGCTTAAGGCTAAAGAGAGGAAAAAGTTCTTCCATGAGGCCTATAAACCTGACTGTGCCAGCTGGTATAGTGCAGTAACTAAGTAGATGGCATTGTACCTCTTTTTTTTTTTTTCTTTTTTTCTACTTTTTCAGTATCTAATTTCTTGCTTTTGCAAATGTAGCATGTATGAACAGCAAGGTCCAAATACTTCTGTTTGCAAGCTGTGTACAACACACATGGGGTGGTGGTATGGTCTGCTGTACTGAGAAATGCTCCTCCTAAGGGTCATACACTGTTTAAGAGTACACCAACTAGTAGTGTTTTTTCTTCTTGTATATAGGCAACTAAGAAAATTTATTCTCATTTCAGAGAAGGGCTTGTAAGTCTGAGGAGGACAAGACCAACGTTTTCAAAACTGCTGTCTCATTATACCATTTTTGTGGTATAGCCTTAGCCTTTGGTATTCAGAGGTGATGCTGATTGCTCGAAATAATCTACATTGCAAGAACTATCCAAGTGTTCTCAGCCAAATAAAGAGATGTAGGGGCGGGTAGAAGAAAGTTATATTTAAGTCAAATGGGATTTTGCTCTTTAACATGTACTGCAAATATATACAAACTGGTTGTGGACCTTGCTGGATCCTTATAAAGAGAAATGGAATTGAGCAAGTCCATGGAAATTGTACTGAGGCTCAATTTGCTGCAGCAAGTACAACTGCAATTGTAAAAATATAGCCTGCCACCCCTTTTTGATTCCACGTTTTATGATAAAAAGCTGATGGGTCAAATTTTTTTCTCAAGGATTTTTTCATCCCTAAAATTAGTACCCTATGTCGAATTAAGTAGTAAACAAGAGGCCAACCCTTTTCTTGTAAGGAGTAGGAGAGAAAGGAGTGAGTTGATTCTTTCTGATTTTCCACACCCCAATTGATTAGAACTCTCCTGAGCTAAGTCCTGTAGCATATTGCATCTTCAGGAAAAGATAAGGGAAAAGGAGTTTTTTGATATGAATATAGTTTGTGCCATATAACAGCACCATAGAGGGCTGTGGCTTTAAATGCTAAACTGCTCTGACAGATGGACTATATTACATCCTATAGGTACGTAATTCTTCTTTGTAACTGGCTGCCTTTTGGCTCTGGGTTTAGTACAATAATATATTAACACACTACACCCTTGGCCCATTTCCTGAATTACCTTTTGTATTAAAATAGGAGCTATTCCTAGTTATTTTATTTTGTATCTTCTTGTTCTCTTTCTTTTTTATTCAGTTACTAGCTAATGCAATAATGACTCAGGTGGTAACTTAGGACTAGGTTGGTGATGCTAAGTTTCCCACTTGAATCCTCTATAATTACTTCCATTAGTAGCGATGACCTAGTGCTCAATTAGCAAGTCATTTGGAATCAGCACATAGAGGTAATTACATTTCATAGAATAAAGTCTTCTGAGAGTGCTTTAGAAAGATATTTTTCTTCCTTTTGAAAAAAAAAATCTGTGGCTGTATTTAATCGGGTATCAATTGGCAGTTAGTTCTGAGGAGGCTATGGAGATAATTGTAGTGCACAAAGTGCTACAGCCTTTGAAACCATTTCTCATGAAGTGATAACTTTGATGTTATAATTATTATCATCTAACGAGGAGTGGACAGCAGGGAGAAGCCAGGTTCCAGCTGTGCCTGCAAGCTGGTGCTGATATGTACCGACCAGCTGCACAAGAATGAAGTTTTTGCAAACACTTGCTGTCCCCTTTGCACAGACCTTGCTCCAGGGTCCTTCAGGTTACTCAGCGATGTGGCTCCTACCGCTGCTCAAAAAAGCCAGAAGTATTAACAAAGTGATCGACCAAACTAATTCCTTAGAGCCTTTAGAACTGTTGCTGAATCCAGCAGTGTTTAGCAAACACTAAAAAAAAAATTTTTAAATGCCCACTTAGGCATCTTCATTTTCTTGTCCCACGAGTTTAATTCTCAGAGGTGTTGTCATGGTTTAACTCAAGATCGGCAAGTAACAAAAAGAAAGCTTACTGAAGGAAAAAAATCAGTAAAAGGTAAATTAGCTTCATCCTGGCTCAAACCAGGACAGGTGTGAAGTTCAGTTTTCTTTTTCTCTCCTTTTAGATGAATTATAAGGCATATTCTGAGTGAAATTTATTTTAAAAGGTCTGTAATTCCCACATTAAAATGTTCTATTTGAGGTGGGGAAAAAAAAATCTCCAAATTGCCTATACTAAGCCCCATAGCACTTAGTGATCCTCTAGTAATGAGGCTCTGTGAAAGCAGCTGGAGTCTAAGGGGATTACTGGAGTGACTTGAGACTCATCAGAAATGTCCCAGTAGCTCAAGCGTAGTTTATAGTGCACTAGCCTTTAAATGTGATGCTGTCTAGTTAGACGGATGGTCGGGTGTTGTGGAAACTCCAGAACAGATCTGCTCCTCTCACCTGGCCCTGGCAGGCAGTGGGGGAAAGTCTTCACTTTGGTAATTTGGACCTCTGAACTCAGCCAGAGATTAAAAAACTAAATTTTGCCAAATGCTGGAATTAAAATCGCTAAGGAACAGAAGCCAAGTTTCTCTGAAATAAGTGGACCTGCCAGAAAGATATGACTTAGAAAACCAGGCTGGAACCATATGCTGTTCTTTAGGTCTGCTCTGAGGTTTTTTGGTTTGGTTAGGTTTTTTGGGTTTTGTTTGTGTTTGGTTTTTTTCTTTCTTTCTTTTTCCAGTGCAAATAATGCAGATTGTTTAGATCATGCATATAAAATAGATGTGAACTTTATAGTCTTGTTTATAGAAGGTTAGTGTGGTATTGTGGGAATATTTTTGCACAATTTTCATCACTGTAGTATACATGAAAAAATCAATTTCTTTTAGTTTTGAAGTAATAAGTCCAATGTGTATATGACATACTGGTCTTCCATCTAAACTCAGCATGTGCTTTTGGTTGCCATGTGTTAGAGATGCTGCTTTGTGACTAAAGCCTCATGTGGGGCAGTATCTTAAGTCTGAGCAGACTGCGCAGTGCAGTTCAGCAAGTTGTTACTTGTTTATTCAAATTCAAGTTAGAATTGTAAAATGGTTTTGATTAGCTCCTGATGCTTTTACATAATCTTGCAAATCGGTAGATGCAGTGTAAGTTTAGCAGAGGCTCAACGAATTTTACCCATTTTTTCAGTTTATTTATTGTGTCTTGATTTGATCCCCGACTTCAGAGAGTTTTCTAGGCCAGTACTCAAGAGTACTAATATTGTTCAAGCAGTTGAGGCTATGGGTTTAGATCTTGGAGGTCTGGTTAAATATCCCAAAAATTAACTTAACCAGACCTGCTACAATGCTACAATGCCTGCTACAATTAACTCCTGAATGTACAGATACTTGCTCTGTAGTTGGGAAGAAAACAAGTTGTTTCCCATTTGGAATGCCTTGTATTCAGGTGCAAAGTAGAATTTAAGAAAAAGGGATTATGTCTGTGCAAACCCCTCTCCCCACAAAAACTCTCGTGTTGCCTACTGAGTGTCAAACAGATTTCTGCTCCAGCATTGAAGCTTTGCTCACCCATATTTTGTCTCATTTTTTGTTTTTTTTCACTTTGTATGGTTTCTTGCAAGAGGCCACCATTATAGGCTTGGTCTGAATACTGGAATTATGAAGAAGAAAAAAGTCACCCTGATGGAGAATAGATAGTGACAAAGACTTTATTGTCCTGTCCAGACCATCAGCTGAGAGGGACCTGCTATCAGCAGTAACTGAGCCTTGAATCACACGTTTTCAATGCTGCAGGCGGGAGATGGTCTTGAGTTACAAAGCTAAGTCTCACATCAATTAAAGTCTGTGTGCACAGCAGCTGCATTCAGAAAGGTGGAAGAGATTTAATCTTCACCTTTCACCTTGGGTCAAAATACAAGGTTACCAAGACAGACTTATTAAAAATGGATTGTTTCTGCCAACTTAATGTTAAAAGTTTGCAGTTATTACAAAAGCACTTTATTACTTGCTCCCTTTGTTAAGGAAACTTGCTGTTAAATAGCAAGGAAGTAATAAAACAGTTGAAAGGAATAAATAAATATTTATACCAGACTTCCCAAGTCTTTAGTAGCTTTAGCCTTTCTTTTTGATAAAAATTGGAGAATTATTCTCCACTACATCTTATTGGTGAGTAGGTGAATTATTCTCATTGAGTGTAGGCTCCCAGGACTGAATATTGAAGGTGAACTTAGATTGAACAAATATACAATGGGAGCAAGATTTTATTTTAGTATGAATATTAATTTAAGAAAAAAACCCTGTATGAAGCACTAACTTCTCAACCACATCTCAGAAATCATATATCCAAATTCAGCTCACCACTGAAGTCTCTGGGCATCTTCCATTAGTTTTCAGAGGAAGCTCAATAAAGTCCTAAGGGGAACATGTTGCTGATCTGTGTTCCCAAGATGCACTAAAGAACAACAAATTACGATTGATCACATTGGTATCTCAGGGGAGGTTCAGATTGGATATTAGGATAAAAAATTTCACAGAATGGTGAGGCATTGGAGCAGGCTGCCTAGGGAGGTGGTGGAGGCACCATACCCAGAGGCATTCAAAAAAACAGGTAGACATGGTGTTTCAGGAGACAGTTTAGTGCTTAGGGAGTGCAAGGCTGACAGTTGGACTTGATGATCTGGAAGGTCTTTTCCAACCTTGATTGTTCTAGGATTCTATGTTGTCTGATTTGAATTTGAGGCCAAATATCTTAATATTAAACTAAGTAAATTCATATAGTCTTTGTGTCTGCGCATCTAAGTGACTAAATTGCCCCAGAGGTATAAATACAGGTATTTTCTTTGGTTCTCTACAGCCTATTTTCAAAAGTTATGCAGAGAAATATTTAACTGGAAGAATTTATAGGCATTTTGAAGATCGGGTCAAAACTTGCGTTCTGTATGGGTAAAGATCTGCCACCACTAAAGTCAATGGAATCTTTGTCAACGACTTGGAAGGGTATGAATGAACAGCCTGTGAACAAGGGAAACTCTTTACTGTCTTTACAGAAATTTTGTCATTCCAGTTTTATGTCATTAACCTCAGGTAGAGCAAAGCTGTCATAACAGAATAGAAAAAGCAAGCTGTGCTAGTAGCAACTCTTGCTCTTTAAGGATAATGTTTGGAAAGACAACTCAGCCAAGGAAGTTGACTTTAGGGAAGGAATTTTCATCTAGCTTAGGTGTCAAATGCACAATTTGGTGTGCGTCTGTGCTGGGTTCAGTGGTACTTAAACTGTGATTGTGTCCCTTTGAAAAAGTGATTCTGACTACACATTTGTCCTCTGTGCAGAGTGTGTATTTCATGACGTGTGCATTGTCTGAGTTATAACTGCATATGACTTTTTAATATATTCCAGATATGTTAGGCAACAACTAAAGAAGTATGTGGAGCATGTTCTAGTTTTTATTCTAAAACACATGTATTTCATTTATAAAGTGGAAACTGTACAGTCATCACAATAATTACACTGACATTTAGCTTTATTTAAAAAAAAAAATTGAAGAAAATAACAGCAGTATTTTAAATTAATTTTCTATTTGAACAATCATTTTTGTCTATTTAGAGTTTGAATGATACAGAGTGATACTGGTCACCACTTGTACATTAAAGAAGGTTCTGTTCAGTGGTTCTAGGTCTGGAATAAGTTGTAGAGGGCTTAGATCCCTTGTGTCATATGATGAATTTCATTCAGAAAAGATAGGAATCTTCTTGCCTATGTACTGTCTACATGAAAGTTAAAAAAATGAACAAAATGTAACTGTCAAAGCCCCTTCCTGAGTCTGCTGAAAACCTAAAAATAGTAGCTCAGAGATGGGTGAAGCACCCTCTATCACATCCAATTCAGCTTAAGAATTCTGCAAAAATTGTGTCTGCAAGACCCCACATTTGAGGAGTTCAAGGGTTTTAAATACCAGTGGGTGCTTATAGGCATTGCTGCATCTTTAAGAGAAAGGAGGCATAATAACTGAGGAGGCAACTAACTGAGAGGAAAACTATGCTACTTCTCTTATTTCTTTCAAAGCAAGGAGTCTCAGGGACTTCCACTGCAGGTGAGGAAGGCTTCCAGAGTGGAAGAGCCATGTTGGACCACAGAAGCTTTGATTTCATGGTGTCCAAGAATCCACTGGAGCTTTCATGTGCCTCTGCTTGGGAATCAAATGTGTGGGTAAAGGTGTCTGAGGCACAAATAATCCTCCCAGCCTGTACTGCTTTCATAGATCTTCTAACAGTAACCAAAAGGTTTGTCTTTCAGTTTTGTATGAAGAGAATATTTATGTTCGAAGAATTAAAAAAGTGAGATGACAAGAATTTTAAATATGGAATATTGAGTCAAAAACAACGTATATAAACCTTAAAAATTTTAAAGCCCTAGATACATCTTTTGCTAATCAAAAGCAATCATGTAGTCCTTGTGGCTGATGTCAATTCTTCATACAAGGCGGATGGAACAAGCTTTCACAATCCGCCGTTGACACAATGAGAGGGAAAATATATGTGTAGTTACTATATAACAGTCTCTCTACAGTGGTCTGCAAGGAACAGCTTTGAAAATATAGTACAAAGAAGAAGAAAAAAGGGGGAAAGAAAACAAAACTAAAAAAAAAAAAAAAAAAGAAGGAAAGAAAAGGGGGAAAGGGAAGGGAGAGGACAAGGGAGAGATTGCCTTGCAGGTTATAAACAATGTTAAAAAGCAGTTGCATTTTTTCCAAGATTCCACTTTCTGCCTATGCAGTGCTGTTCCATTCAGCTTGCAAAGCAAAAGGGAAAACCCTTCTTGAAGATACAGAAGTCTAAATTTTGCAGCAACCTGCGCTCAGAAGGCCTCCTGACTTTGGCAGAGCTCTGCCATAGACCTCTCTCCATATGCTTCCTCTTGGCTTCACACAGGTACCAGCATCACTTGCATGCAGCCATGTATAAGGCTGTTTCCCAAGTCACCTGAAATAATATTAGCAGTGCAGAATATAAACACATTGCTGTGTACCACCTTATTAAACACAGATGTGGCTCTTGCAAAGGCCTTGTTATCTAGATGTGCCTCACCTTAATTTGCTTGGGTACCAGCATCCTACAAAGAGATCTCTGTTTTACTGGTGGCAAAACCAGCCGCAGCCTCAGGTAGGGGCTGCTCAGAAAGAGGGCAGAGGTGTTCCTCCAGTCCTGACCTCTTCAGGAGTTAAGGTCAGAGGGTTGGTTTTATTTATTTTTTTTTTAATTTGTACATGAAGTATGTTAAGTGCCAGACTCTTGGAAACCCTTAGCTAAGCTGATAATGCTTTGAAAAATTCACCACCAATATATGAAAAGCTTTGCAAATAAGGTTTAAAAATATAACTGTTGCTAGCTCTTAATTTATTAATCTAGGAAGCCAAGGGTATTGCATACCAGAATGTCAGAACTAGTGGCAGAAATGCATGTAGCTGATGCCTTTCTGAGTTTGGTGTTACTTTGTTTTTAAGTGTCCCATTGTTTGTGATTAATGCCTGATTTGCTTCTGGTGAGGGGCTTAATAAAAAAAAATGGACCAGTCTGATTGAGTTTTTCCTTCCTTACAATTTTTATACAAATTTGATAATTTTGATTAGGGTTCTACTAGGACTTTTCTATTCCAGGACAGAATTTCTGCCAAAACTAGAGAGGCTGACAGAAATTTCAGCAACACTTTATTAAAAAATTGTTCCCTGGGCTGAGGGAAACTTAGTCACAAGGCTTTACTTCAAATCAGACAGATGAGAGCTCTGACCACCAGGTTTTTAACTGGGACTGCATGGGTCTATCCTGAGTTTTTGGTTTTTACATAAAACTTCAAAAGGCTTTGTTTTTCATCCCAACAGGGAACAGGAAAAGATTTTGCTTGAAAGCTGAAAAAGTTTCATGGTACAGAAACACCATTTCATATCCATATGTAATCCAGAATTGAGTTTGTCAGTGCACTCTGAATTTTGTCTTTGATGTCTAAAAGAGAAAGGCAGCCCATGAAAATACCACTGAACTAAAAGAACATAAACATACCACATTCTGATAGAGGGTAAAATGACATTCTGGTGGAGTGTATCCCACCAAATCCAGGGCCCAGTGAATTTAGCAGGGAGACTTATAGTGCAGTAAAGAGACAATTTCAAAGCTCTGAAATTTGATTTCACTTTTTATCTAACCCTTATCTGAATTACTTTCCTGGATTTGTCATTAGTGGATCTCCAGTATTTCATTTTCCCAGAACGATGGCAGAACAAATAATTTATTGGCAAAGAACCTGCACATCCAGCAGATTTCTCTGGACAGATCTTTTAATATTGATTAACACCTCAGATGCATCTTAGTTGATTCTTGCTTAGTAGTAGATCGGCAGAGAGACAAATGAGGTTTTGCTTCTCCCCAAATCCTGGAGAAGCGTGTGCCAACTATATTCCTTGCTGCATCTGGAAGGTAGCTTTGAGGGCTCTCATCTTTTGTAAAATCAATGTAATCCATTGCCTGGCTGCACTCAGCATGCAGGGCCCTGGAGCAGGAGATGGCTATACCACTGTAAAAACTGGTGTAATAAGGGCATTTCATTGCATGTTGACAAATTCTGATAAGCCAAAACACTTCCCTCAACTGATCCTTCGTGAACCCTATAGGAAAGGACGTACATTATGGAAAAAAAGTTCTTTGTATCTTGACATCAGTCTATTGCCACCAGAATGTGAGAAAATTATGGCAGAATTATCAAAAAGAAAGCCGTAAGAGCTCACACTGAACGTCCTACCTGCTCAGCAAGGACCAATGGGGCTCCACGTGACCTGAGATGTCTAAGTCATTATCTGCCTTTTATTCTGATTTTATTCATGGAAAACTTGTTTTCCTCTCTGTACACTACAAATAACCAGTCACCTAAAACATTAAATAACGAAATTCAAATGTACTGAGTTAATCTCTGGAAAAGCACTTCATCTGAATACTCCACGGGGGATCACGTTTCGGAACACAACTGTCCTTGTACAGTATGCATTTCCTCTTTGGTTCACAGGTTTGCTCATGCAGAAATTTAGAGTAATATTGAATTACTGCCTGAAGCCGTGCCTGACTATCTTTTTCATTAATTACCTTCCATAGCTTTGGGACAGATTAACTGATAAATGTATGAATCCCTAGTGTAGTAACCTTTACTGTGTACTTAGAATAACTGATAGGCAGGTAATCTCAGAATCTGCAAAAAGCTTTTTTTTCCTCCTTCCTATAGATTACTATTGTGCTCTTGCTATCTGAATTGCCTGTCCATGCTGCTGTTTTGTCTTTGGAAAAAGATGGTGCTAAACCATAGCTAAGACCTCTACAAAAGACTTCCACAACAGTCCAAAAGGACGATTGGTAGGGCTTTTCAGAAAAATGTATTTCTTTATTTTTTTCCTGTCTTAGTATTAAAGGTGGGTGAAACTACATAAAGCCCTGTGTTATCTTTTTGGGGTAAAGGAGACTTCAGAGTAGCCTCAGAAATGCAAATCAAACAACTGTTTTTCTGGTTTAATGGGGGGGGGGGGGGGGGGGGGGGTGGGTGTTTATTTTTTTGTTTGTTTTTTCTTTAGCAAAATGTCTCGGAAATTGGTCATTTTGGAAGGGTAATCACACTGTCTTAAAAAACCCCTAGTTTCTGTTGCAGCTGCGTTTAAAGTTTCTCTAACCTGCCCTTCACCAAACTATCTCTTATAAGTTATTTGACCAGTGTACCTCTTTCTCCTCTGTGACAATATTACTCAGATTTTTAAACTTTTTTTTTAATTCAGTGAGAAGGACCTCATATATTTGCTCTGTGTATGGAGAGCTGTTTTTTTTTTGTTTTAATTGTTTCTTGTGGGTATTCTTACTGCATAATCTAGCTAGACAGTATCACTGAACAGGAACCTTGCTGAAGTTACTTGAAACTTCCCATATGTAATCCCAAAAGTTTTCCTTTAATGCCAAAAGTTTTCCTTTAGGCCATAATTGCAAGTCAAAAGAATCACTTGACCACAGTCTGAATAAATCAAATACTGCCAGATATCAGTGTTCTAAAACGTATATATAGTGAAGTGAACTAATGTGCTTGCCTACTTGTTTCTAAGGCCTTTGCATTGATGTATGTAATTAATTATTAATAATGTGTGATAAGCCCATCTATTTACCAGGAAATTGTCTCAGGTGAACAAATCTTTTCACTAATGCCATTATTACATGTCAGTTGATATCTTTTCCCATTCACTAGATTGGATCTGAATTCGTTACCTATCCTTTTGTCAGTTCCCCTGATAATCTCCATTTCCATACCCACAGCATCTTTACTATAAAGCTGCTCTCACATGTGCAGTATCTTTTTTACAGTTACTTTTGGCATGTGTAATCACAATGATGGTTTGGAAGAAAGAATATAAAAGCCAGTTCAAGTGATGTTGGTAAAAAAAGAGGGAATTGCAGAACATTTTATTCCTCTGGTAAAGTAGTGCTTGAATGAGTCACAGTATTGCATACAAATAGGTAATTATGCAAATATAGACATGGAGCAGAAGATTCCATGGCAAGATTAATGGATGACACTAAAAGATGCTGGGTTTCAAGGATGGGCTTTTTGAATACATTTGTTATTGATCTATGCTTTTGAGCCCCTAGCCTTGACAGATTAGATCTAAACCTAAGGTCTTCCTCGATATTTCTCCTTTCCCTTCTAGTCGTATACTCTCCTTCTGTTACTCCTGAGTAGTTTAAATAAAGTTGTTGTAAGGTTGACTGAAAAAAGGGAGGCATTACTTGGTTAAAAGCATTTAACATCCAGTCTTAATGAATAAATCTGTGGATGGAAAACTATACTGGAAGAATAAGGAAAGCCAATTGCACTTTTAAGACTTTAAATATGGAGAACTGGGGGGGGGAGGGGGTGTATGTAGAGTAATCAGAGCCTTTTTGATTTGTTAATCTTCTTTGACACTGATATGGAATTCCTTCAGTAGAAAATACTTACAAAATTGCCATCAAGACTATGTATTCACAAAAAATACGGTGGTAGCATTGCTAGTCTGTAGTTCCTTAGAGTGAAGAGAGCCTTGGCTTGCCTGCCCAACCAAGCAAGTCATTATATAGCAACCTCTGTCCTCCTGAGTCTGAGCACTGCTATTGCTAAGCATCCATATAATTTATGCCTATAGAACTGCAGTTCCTCAGAGTAATTTTTCTTCCATCTGTTCAGCTTGAATGGAGAACATTTGTTAAACGGTGTTTGGAGGAATGCTGGCAGTAAAATGCATGCCCACCCTGATGTTAGGCTAGTTAACTGGTCTTTCTAGGCACAAAGCTGACATTGTTAGATGGCACAGAGCTTGAACAAGTACAAATATAAGAGAGCACATTCTCATCTTTTCTTATAAACTTGAATATTCTTTCCCATTGTTCTTGTAAAAAAGAGTTAAGATAACTAAATATCCACTTAGAATAATTAGAAGTAGCTGAAGTCCACGTTTCAATTGTATAAAGTTAGATTAAGTCCAGTCTTTGCAGTCTGATACTTTTTCAGATTCAAGAGGCCAGACCCATGTAAACATTGAAAGTAATTATGTCTCCTTCTCTTCTTCCCTTTCTTCCCCTTCTCTTTCTAATGTTAGTTGTTACAGAAAAGAGTCAACTTGAGTTTCAGAGGGTCTGCCAAAAAGCCTGTGGCATTCCCTGGGGGATTGAATTTTACATTCTTCAGCAAACAATGTCTGTCTCCTGAAATGCAAGAGGAAAACACTATTTTTCTTTTTAATCTAATACCAATGTCTAAGCCAAACAGAACTCTGAAATTTTATTTTCAAGCCTGAGGAACATCTTGTGTTGATGTTAGTATGTGCCTTTTTAAGCTTCATTTGTTATCTTTAAGCAGCTGCTAAAGTGTAAACAAGTTCTTTTTCTTTTCTGTGTTAAAAAAAGGCTCTTAACTTATCCAAAACTTCACTGCTATTGTGCTTATTGGGCTATGCTAACAGCAGTGAAAGAACATTATTGAATGCAGCAAATGTTTGGTTTATTTCAAAGCCTTTCTAAACTATAAATCATCTACATTTCTTTTCAGCCTTCTCTTTTTCCTTGCTAGTGGAAAATTAAATAAAATCAATTAGCCAGGAGATAGGAACATAAGAATTTATCTGGTTTTTTTAAGTGTAATGAAGAAGGAATTTTGTATTTCTGACAGTGACTTTACACATAAAACTTCTGTATGATCTAGAATTTTGAAAGTGATGTTGGATGAGCATTTTATTAAAGGAGGTCTGATTACTCTAAAAGCAAGAAGTACAAAACATTATTCCTTTCAAGGTAAATCAAGTTGAAATCTGACCTTTTCAGTTTATTTATATACTGAACATATACACATTTCCCTCTCCCTGTGTTACCCAGCTCTATATCTCCCTGCCAGACCACAAAGACTTTCCAAAGATTAAAAAAAAAAAAAAAGAGTGCTTTTAAACATTTTGCATACAAACAAGAGCAGAGATGTATGTATGGGTGTTTAGAGTGGGACTGCAACAGGTGACTTTCAGAACTGGAACTGTTTACCATCTCCATTGATGTATACTCCATCTCCAGCAATATCACTGCCACCAGATACTATTAGGTAGCTAAGAGCACTCCTTGAAGTTTACAGGGTGTATAAATCTTGTAATCCTCTTCAGACTCTCATAGGAAAACTTCACAACTAAGAGAACAATTGTATTGCCAAATTACTACTTACAGCTTTCCAGATTTTTTTTTTACTTTGCTTTTTAGTTATTTTTTTTTTTTTACTATTCTACTTCATTAACTTTGAGTTCTGCTTGATACACAATTGAAAAGTAGTGACGTTTGTTTAAAGACCCATAACACACACAAGGAAATGCATAAAAGTACGTTTGAAGACTGAACTACAGCTTATGCATCTCCCTTTGTTAGCAGCATGTGATGCGTGGCTCGAGAGACTTCTGGCAATTTAAAACCAACAAGTGGTTTGCTCAGCCTGCCATTATTTAAAAAAAATCAAAAGACCGTTCAGAGCTATGTGTGAGCAATTTGTGCCCCATTTGGTCACCAGAGGTTTTTGGAACAGAGGGCACTCTGGGCATCTCCTCTCCTCCATGAACAAATCTCTTTCTGATTTGTTTAGAAAATTCTGTTTTGCTCTGCACAGGTTTTTATTCCACATTCTACACTGTCCTGTCTGAATGTTGGCTGTAGGACATTAAGTGCTGGTGTTCTCCACCACAGCTTTGTCCTGTCTATGCATGTGTGGGTATCTGTTCTGGAATTAATGGCTGTTCACATACTTGCATTATGTTAATTTTGGAGAATAAAAGGGTTAAAGAGATTTGCCTTATTCTGTAGCTGAAGGCATTTTGGTTATGAAGCAAGCTCCCTGAAGAAGCTTTGTTTCCTGCAGTTTGCTAGAAGGTGGTAGAGAAAAACATTACACCAGCTGCAAAACTCTTGGGGTCTCCCTGATCTTGAGATGGAGTGTATGTATGGATGTACTTGGGAGGTCAGGAGGAATAAAACCCACTGGCAGGTTTTACTGCAGGAGCCAGAGGAAAGAGACCACTGTAGGGCTCAAATGAGCCTCCTGAATAAAGGTGTGATTTGTCACAGGATCTGCCCTTTGCTACTGAACTAACTTTTTCTTTTGGTCATCTGAGATCTTTCCTGTGCTTAAACATTTCTGGGTCCTTTCATTTACCTGGCTGGAAACTCTATGAGTTTAACTTGCTATATTTTCAGTCAGTAGAACATATTTAGTATGCATAAGGAGAGCAAAAGAACATGTCTTGGTGCTGCGCTAGCTATTTTAAATATCAGAAGTATAAATGGATTTCTATATTTTTAGCATTAATGTGTTGCAGCATCAGAGATGATGAGAAAGTGATGCTTGGTTGTGTGTGTTTGTTTGTTTCAAATAACAAGATATAGCCAATTGGGTCTTGCTTGCCACTCAAAGGTGTAACAAATAGTACAGTTATGTAATTTTGCCTGTGATGCAAACTGTTACTGAGATAAATCATAATATCTAAACATTGAGATCATAGAATGGTTTGGGTTGGAAGGGGCCTTAAAGATCATCTAGTTCCAACCCCCCTGCATGGGCAGGGACACCTCCCACTAGACCAGGTTGCTCAAAGCCCCATCCAGCCTGGTCTTGAGCGCTTGCAGGGATGAGGCATCCACAACTTCCCTGGGCAACCTGTTCACACTAAACCTGGATCATACTAAAATATCAAAACTCCTAGAACTTTAGGTGTTTAAAAGGCATTTAATCATAGTAGATTTTGTTCTACTCATCCCGTTTGCCATTTTGGGAATGGTTACAAGGTGCTGGCTTAGCAGATGCCAAGCTACTCTGCACACAGCTGAGGACTCTGTTCCGGTCCTTCATGCCCAGGCTGAAGCTTTACCACCTGTGTTCAGTTCCCCTCCAATTTTATAACCTCAGGACTGTGCTGCAGAAAACAAGCAGGCCAAATGATTTAATGCACAATTTTCTTCCTTCTGAGGCTCTACATATTTGATTTCACAGTAGAGGGCACTGTGCAGTTGGAGATTGTCCTCTTGAGAAAGTGCACAGACTCCTTGTTTCTTGTAGGCATAGAGACTCCAGGGCACTCTTCAAACTTACAGTTTTAGCTCGGCTCAACACTCATGCCTAATTAAGGTAGTTATATTTTACTTCAGCTCTTGCTTTTGTTTCTAATGGATTTTTTTTGCTCTTTGTCTCCTCTGCTGCCATGCATTGTTAAATAGCTGCACTCTTCCATCCCAGATATGGCTATATTTTAGTGGTCAGGTGGTAGATTGCTAAACTGAATATTTAGTTAAATGCTTTGTGGTTCTTTCTGTATAATAAGAGCTCCATTGAGACTTAGAGGATATTATTATTAATAATGTGGTGACTAGTTTCACACATGGCTGAAGCAAAATAAATCATCACTGTTTTTAACAAAACAGTGAGTAGACCTGTTGTTGACCACAGCATATTTGTGGTCAGCAAAGAAAGAGTCTTTTATAGGTATTAATATGCTTTCAAGGTGCTTTAGTTGAGATTTTTGCCCTAAGGGAGGTGGGCTTCCACTTCCACGTTTTCCTGTTTCTTTGCTAAGCCTGTTTCCAGACCCTATGCTTACAGAGTGATTTGATGCAAAAATCCAGTCCTGAAAAGAGAAACTGAATAGTGCTCAGATGCTGAATGTGCTAAGAAAATTAACAATGCTCTCGATGGTTCAAGCAGTAATTTTTAGTTCTGAGCAGCTGTACACAAAACAACTGATACGTCAGTATTTCTGTTATGCACACCAGCATGAAGCCTGAAGGTCTGAAGAAGGCCTGAGCCATACCAAGCATCAGACTGCTCCTCTACTTGTTTACACTTCCAGTTCTGTGTAGTTAAACTGGATTTTAAACATTGTTTTGTAATTGGTCTTTTTATTACACAATCAAGGGGAACGGTGGTGTTTAGGGAGGTTGGCATCTTCTAATTTGGCACTGGTAGCATGTTACCTGACTTCCCTGAAATGACTTGGGGCAAAACAGTGATTTCTTTTGCTGAGAGTCTTGCTGAGCAGACACTGAGCAGCCAGCTTTGGTTCTTCAATGCTTTCTCCCAACAGAAGTTAATTTTCAACCTGCATACAGCCATTTGCCCAACTGAAAGTCCCACCTGAAATTCCGAATGCTTTTTCAGTCAAAAAGCAAGAAATCCTGACCACATTGATATGCTGTTTAAAAGGTGAAAAGAAATGTAGTTTGTAATAGGAATGGCAAGAAGAAAAAATCCAAAGTAATACAGAAAGAGAAGAGTCAGGGGTGGTATGATAAGAAAGGAAGAAATATAAAATAGGAAAGCTATTCTACATAGCATATTATTACATAAACCAAAAGCAAACCCCTTAATTTCAAGGCTTACATTTGACTTAAACAGGTTTCTTGACATACCATTTACAAAAGGCCCTATCCTGATCTCAACCCAATGTGAAAAGGACCAGTTCCACTGAACACAGAGAAAACTGAATGAATTGGTGGAAGGGAAAATGTGTGTGAAATGAGAAGCAGGGTCATCCTTACAAACTTCCCTAAATCTTCTTGAAGCTCTGCAGATGAACATGAAAAATGCAAATAGTTTATGGAAGACAATTCTCAGCTTCTGTTTTATTTACAAATAAACCTAGATTACATTTTAAGGTATATAGAGTGCACTCTCTGCGTTTACTTGGCTGTCCAGCTCTATGTTTTCACGTGAACAAATGGTTCCTGCTCAACATGAGCCGCCAGTGTGTGCTCACAGCCCAGAGGGCCAACCGCATCCTGGGCTGCATCAAAAGAAATGTGGCCAGCAGGGCAAGGGAGGTGATTCTCCCCCTCTACTCTGCTCTCATGAGACCCCACCTGGGGTATTGTGTACTGCTCTGGAGCCTTCAGCACAAGGAAAGACATGGAGGTGTTGGAGAGGGTCCAGAGAAGGGCCATGAAGGTGATCAAAGGGCTGGAGCACCTCTGCTATGAAGACAGACTGAAGGAGTTGGAGCTGTTCAGCCTGGAGAAGAGAAGGCTCTGGGGAGACCTTATAGCAGCCTTCCAGTACCTGAAGGGGCTACAGGAAAGCTGAGGAGGGGCTTTTCACCAGAGAGAGCAGTGATAGGACAAGGGGTAATGGTTTTAAACTGAAAGAGGGGGGATTTAGGTTAGACATCAGGAAGAAATTTTTCACCATGAGAGTAGTAAGGCACTGGAATAGGTTGCCCAGGGAGGTTGTGGAAACCCCCTTCCTGGAGGTGTTGAAGGCCAGGTAGGATGAGGCTTTGTGCAGCCTGGTCTAGTGTGAGGTGTCCCTACTCCTAGCAGGGAGGTTGGAACCTGATGATCTTTAAGGTTCTTTCTAACATTAACCATTCTATGATCTCTAAACCACGTTAAAAGCATCCATTGATCTGATGTTTTTAAAGATACTAATTTCTTAATGGTTGTTTGTCTAAAGTATGCTGCCTATGCTCTGAACTGGCCAGATACAATCCAGCTCAGCAATTATGTGACTGATTCATCTTCAGCACAAAGATGTATCCAGATTAGCTTGCACTAGTGTACATAACCTCTTTTTGGGACAGGTATATCTTACAGAAAGTTTTTGAACAGGACGTTGTTTCTGTCTGAATAAATATACGTAGAAATAAAATAGGTGCTTTAAAAAACATCATGCTGCGTCTGTGTCCTCTAACAGGAAGTATGTCCCTGGTGCCCAGCCCTAGTATGTGAGGTGGTTAATGGTGCTGACAATTCTCTGGAGACACAGAAACAGGGATTCAGTTTCAAAAATAGAATTAAGCTGAAGGAATCAAATCTCAACAGATCCAGTTGTCTATCATCTATGGCAAACACCTATGCTCCACGAATTTAACTTCTTTTAAGATACTTAGCAAACAATTCTTGTAAGTAAAGCCTAGAAACTGTTTTTCTAAAGTTTCCTGGGATTCTGTCTACATCTATATCTATTGGAATGCCTGTTATTTTGGGGTTTTTTCCTTTTAACACTGGTGATAAAAACTTTTTTAAAGGTAATGATTAATAACATAGCTCTTACTGAAGCAGTTCTCTTGGTTGCTATGGATTGGAAATTTTAAGTGATGAGAACAGATAACATTTTACCGTATTTTCCTGTGGGGAAAATGTAATCTCTTTTTCTGCTGTTTTAACACCAATTTAATGTAAACGTAAGTAGCTCCGTGACACTAAAATGAGAAAGTTTCATGGTTTGCAGTTGTTGCATATAATCAGACCCAAATGCCAGATCTTTGCCTTATCTATCATGCTGCTTCGTCATTGTTTCTACATTAAACTGGAAATTTTCTGAGCTTTTGTTGAAGCTGCCATGCTTTTTTTGCTGGGCAAGAAGATTGGTGTCTCAAGAAGAGCCCTGAAGTTGCTTCTGGGAACTTGGATGCCATTTCTGCTGCAGAAAAAGCATTTTACACAGCCCTGTTCCTGGGTCGCTGTCTGCAAGATGAAGGCATTGCTTTTCAGTTTCACAAATATCCTCTGCGTGAAAGTCATTTGTAATGGCTTGGTTTGAGGATCTGTAATGGTCTGATGAACATTTAGCAGGATTTCACTTCCCTTGCATGCTTCTCAGTGTTAAAATCTTAGAAATATGCATTAGTTCTTTCAGGGGAAAAATAGTACTGGAGGTCTCTTGAGTTGTTAAGACAGTTATGAAACTTGCTCATGATAACCGAAGTGCCTTATGAGGGACATTTAGCTGAGCTGGGAAACTTCTGAAATTTGCAAAACTCACACTCCCATATGTTCAGTTCTTCCTCAGCAAGCAGGGCTTTCTCCAGCCGTGATGCTGAACATCGCCTTCTCCCTCCTGCCCTGCAGAGGCTGAGCATGCCACATTGCTTGTGCCTTCTGCCTTATGATGTAAAAAGTAATGTTGGCCACCAAAGCAATCTCATTTTATCAATAAAAGCAGGGTGAGAGGCCATGTTAGGATATAACAAACCTGACCTTTCTGTTTGTAGGTACCAGGCTGCTCAAGCTAGCCACAGATATTTTAGCTGGCATTTTTTTCCAGGCCAAGCTGTTCTTGAGAAGTAAAGCTTGTTTATGAAACCTCCACTAAAAGCAGGTGTTGCAGACATCCCATTAGTAACCTTTGACTTACCTTCCCCTTTGAAACTTTTCATCCCAAAGGACTGACATTTCAAAGCCCCTTTTTTTTGTGTGTCCCTCCAAGTTTGCATATTGTAAACATTTTTCTTCTCTGCTCTGATGGAACAGGGCCAAAAATCTGCACAATGGGGGAACTAGATGTTAATGAGCAGAGATTGTGGGAAAATGTGTACCGAGCTGCCCTGCCTGACCTGCATGATAATGCTACATTTAGCACATTCTTTTCCATTGGTGTAGCAGGCCTTGAAATGGTAGCAAACAACACATATTGTGAAGGTTTGTTTTAAAGAAAACTGCTTTCCTAGGAGAGTGGAAATAACAAATTATTTATTGTGTACAGTTGGCAGATGGACAGCTGGCCCTGGAAATATTTGTGCACAAACAGTGGTGTGAAATTATATATTCTTCTTCATGTTTTCAGGAAAACTCCTTTACATAAAGGTTTAAATTATGTAAAACACAAGTATTACATACAGATTAAAACTGAGTTGAGGAAATTTACAATGGGTTTATGGTATTTAGGGACTGATGAGGAAAAAAAAAAAAAGGCTATTGGGCCTGTTAGGATAAAAAAATATTCCAGCACTTTGGCATCTTCTAAATAGATTTTTCACCCTGGCTGTGCTCACAACCCCTTTTTAATGTGTTTATGTCAGTCAAGTTTTGTTTGTACAAAATGCTCCTGAAAAATTAATTTTGGCTGCTCTTAGCCAAGTTTCATTTAATCATAAAACAAAATTTATGTCTCAACCATATGAAAATCATTAGGGGCAAAAGGATTCTGAGAACATAAACAATGCCATGTGACTTAGACACCCAATTGCACAGCTTGAACCTATCAAGTGGTGAACATATTAAAATACTAAAGAGAACACTTACAGTCAGCATTTGGTGTGCAATGAGGAGGGAGAAATTTGTTTGCACAAAACTTCTGACTAACAAAGAGGAGTACTGAAGGAATTCATAACAAAAGACTGACTGTAGATAAACTCGGAGCAGAGAGAGGGATTAAATACATTTAAACAAGCTATTTCTTGCAAACTTTTTGTCCAGCCATTTTTAAAATTACACTTTTATATGTCCAGCTTTGCTCTTTCAGTTAAGGAAAGAGTAATTCATGTAGTAAAAATTGCATATAAATATGAGCTGTTTACAAATGACATTCCAGATCCTCATTGGGAAATGCTTATTTCTTCACAGTCAAAGATTCCTGAAGAGCTTTTCTATGGGGAAAGACACTTCCACACATTACCTTAAAAACAACACTCTTATCTCCACTGTGGAGTGGATATGGGCTCTGAGCCATATTTTGCAAAGGGCAAAGCAAATTCTTCAGCGGAACATCTGCTAGATAAGAGCAGCATTCCTTAGAATAGGTTTTCTGATGAAAGAGATGCCAAAGCCTTGATTCTGAAATTACTTATGCGTTAAAACAACTACTGTCTGGGCTAGTTCTGTTACATGCTTTCAGGAACAATTTCGTACTCCAGGTAACACTGAAGGTAAGGAGGTGGTTAATAAGATGCTCTGGGGCTACTCAAATCAACTTACATTTGGCACGGTAAAAGAAAAGAATGCATAGGTATCAATCCCATTCTCAGGAATCTTTAAAATGGCGCACGATCCCCCTGTGACAAGGTGATAGGCAGTCCCTGTGCCAGGGACCTGATGAATTTCTGCAGACTGTATCCAGCTACTGTACCCTCAGAGCAGCTGAAGGGTGACAGCTGTTCCACGAGTCCTGAAGTCTGTGCAGTAAGGGAAGATGTTTATGTACGTTTGCTCACGCTGTCACCCCGCCAGGAAGGCATTGCAGCAGCACACTGCTATTCTGTGGTGCGAAAACTGCGTGGCATTGAGAAAGGAAACATGGCAAAGGGGTTTGGGTACAAATTTATCATGTGTTCACAAAAAGTCCCTTCCTAATGCCATAACCTCTGTTGTGGAGACCTTCCATGACTGGAAGGCTCTGGCTAATGCTGAACCCTAGGTTCAAAAGGCCTTGCTGTTTATTCTGGAGAAATCTTAATGATCCAAGTGGGTGTCCCCATTTTTCACTCTCTTTTCCATGTCTGTTGCTACAGTTCCAGGTTTCTGAAGTCCCGCACTGCTTGGTACAGTGACTACAGAACATGTCTGCATTGTCAAATATGTCTGCATAATCATTTGGACCAAACTTGGACACATGTTTATGGCAAGCACCAACTTCCTGACCTGGTCTAGGGAAGCACCATGTTCTTTCTTGGTTTAGCTTTGGTTCATCTGCATTTCTCATGGGGCTGTACCTTTGTCACATGCCTTCTATTTGTTTCCTTTCCTCTTCATTGCACTTGAGGGAGGTTGTGGTCTGTGTTTTGGGAACTGCCCCAAGTGAATGGGTCAGGGAGTTGCACTGCAGCTGGAAAGAGGGTTTGTAGTAAGAGAAGAGGGATTGGGAAAGTTGCTTATCCTTTTCCTCCTCCTTCAATTACTGTTGGGTGCTGACTACTGGGTGGTTTTTAGTTTAGTTTCTCAGCTGAAATGCTACAATTTTTAGATGATCACATCACAGCCATATATATGATGATTATGCCTCCACAACCAATGCGTGCCCCAGCCCATGTCCTTGCTGGTCTTGGATTTATATTCCTGCAGTTTTCTCCAACTTTGCTTTCAAAGCCCTGCAGATTTTTATCTTTGTTCTTTCTTCATAAACTGGTTCCTTTAGCTCCGCTGTTTGAAATTCCCATCCTCTGTATGTGAATGCCATAAGAGATTCCCTTCAGTTCAGCCAATGCACACTAGATTTGGCTTCTTCCAGTCAGTGCTAACTTCCTCTTGAGTAATTACCATCATTCAGACCAAATGTTGTAGAGAGATCTGAGCGGGTCACATCTCACATCTGGGTCTTTCCAGGACTGATTTTGTTGGGAAATAGAAGGTATTCATCCCCACCTGCTTTCTCATGAATGTTTGAGTACTCACAGAATTCAAACTTGGAAGACTTAAGAAAGTTTTTAGCTGCAGTATTATGCTCCTCTTAAAGAGGTTAAATGGAGAGTAAGTAAGTGCGAGGCTTATTCAGGAAAACATCACTATTAAGAAAAGTATTTGAGCACAAGTTAAAAAATAATTCTGGATAGGAATGGACAAGCATGTATTTAGGTCCTTTTCAATATAGGTCTTTACAGAGTTGATATCACATCTGTTAATTTCTTATTCTGCTGGCAATAGGTGTAATCTTAATGACAGTTGCAATAGATACTTCTCAAATATTTGTATGATTCCTTGCTGTTCCCTTGCTGCCTCTAGATTTTTAATGCGGTTCCCCAAATCTCTCTCTTAAAAATAGTACCAGTGCTCCCATTTTACAAATTATGATCTGAGTTACAAAGTGAGTGAGTAAGTCTCTCACTCTCACAAAAGAGAAATTTGGCTTACTGAGTCCAGTCATCCTTACTTTTCTCATTGTAAGCTCTTCTTGAAAACAGAGGAGATAATTTCTTTTGAGACAGTGATGTTTCACAGAGTGAGTGCAGCTCTGTTCCCATGTTAAGAAATTTAAGCTTTTGAAAACCCACTTGCTGCCAAAAGACCCTTCTCTTCCAAGACTTTTAGCTATGGGTGACCTTCTGCTTAAAGTCTTGTCCAGCTGTGCTTTATAAATATCTCTTAACTGATAAATGAATTGTTTCCTACAGTTAAGCTCTCCATATTGGTATGCAGAGTTAGCATATGCACAGTTTTTCAATAGACGTTATTTGTTTGCCAAATTGCTTGTCTTGTGTTTGTATATTTTGGTAGTTGTACCCTGTATATTTTTAACTTTGTTGCATGATTTTGACCCAGTTTGATGAAGTGTTGTCAATCATTGTTACAAGATTTAGGAAACACTACTAGAAAATAAGATTGTGCCATTTTTAATCTAACAAAACAGCTCTGTTGCTGATCTCGTCTGGCTGTCTAACAGATGGGCTAGTGTCCCATGAGAAGACAGCCACTTCCTTGCATAATAAACAAAGAAGGAGAAGTTGTCTGCAAATCATTAGTGTATTGTAAAGTTAGATGCAATGTCTTGATATTTTCAGAATGGGTTCCTCAAGCACATTTCTTTGACATTCTGTCATAAGTCAGATACAAGACAGCATGAAATCAAAATTAAAACTTTAAAAGGCTGCCAACTGTTTAACTGTTTCCAACAAAAGAGCACCAGCAAAAATATCTTCCATTTTCTAAATATTGATAATCAACCAATAGACAATAAAGAATGGAATAGGGTGTTTGATGGAGGCAAGATCATTCAGCCCGCGTGCTACATTCCCAACCCATGGTGGAGATTCCCTTCTCCTTTTTCCCTAATGACATTAGTTCTAACACTGTTCTTGTTTCAAGTACAGGTCAGTTATATATATATAGTGAAAGCTTATGGAAATCCTGGCACATCATTACATTAGAATTGTTTTTATTGATGGGACACCTCAGGAAAATTAGAAGGCCCGTAGAAATCAATGTGTTCTTCTTAAGAAGGGTATTTTCTCTTGAATTCGAAAGACAGCACATTGTATAAACATACAAATCTGTGGCTGGCCACTTTTCACAAGAATTGCCACTGAAGTAGAAAGAAATTATAAGTGTTGTCATTTGCAGAGATAAGAGCATTTTGTGGGAAAACAGATCTTCCACCTTTTAAAAAAAGCACTAAATACAATGTCCCAATATTAATCTAGGAATCATTCTTTCTTTCTGGTTCTGCCAGGGAAAAAAAAAAAAATCATCTCTCCAACCTCCTTTTTTAAGCAATTACTTATGGCAGTTTGGCACAAAAAAAAAAAAAAAAAAAAAAAAAAAAAAAAATCAAATTCCAGACAAATTCCAGATATAATATGCTTTTAAAGCCTGTAGGACACAAAGCTGCAGAGCAATATTCTACTTAGTTGTCCTGACAAGTCTCAAGATCTTAAGACATTCCCACTGAAATTCCATGTTTGAGTTAAAGGCAGAAATAAATCCAGTGATCTGAGAAGAACACTCAATCTGGATAGATTGAAGTGACAATCCCTTTTTTATCCATCTTAAAACTAAGAAGGGCTTAAAGGTAGAAATGAAGCCTTTCACATGCGCATTGCTAAAGACTTTTAAGGAACAACTGTAAACGGAAGGACTGACGAAATCCAAAGACAATTACAAGTATCACTGCGGACTGTTTTTATTTGACTTTTATCATAGTTTTACAATTTTTATTTCTGTTTCTAGAATACTTTATCAATATGTTCTCGTCTTTGGAGTGACTGAAATGGGTCACACTTGTCAAAAATATGTGGAAAATGTAAGAGGGATTTTTCAGAAAGATCAGTTGTGTGTTTTTGTATTCAGAATATGTGAATGAACATGCAGTATATTATACATCTCCTGAAGTGTTTTGACTTTTTTGATCGTTAAATGTTTGTATATAGTACTTTTTCCATCTGGCCTCCTCTTTGGAGTTCACTGAAAAAATACAAAATTTTCTCAATTAGCTAGATGGTAGAAAATGGTACACATTTTCTAGAAGTACAAATCCTGAAAATGCAGCTTGACTTGTTCACTGCTTGTAACTCAACTTGTGTTTTGCTTTACACCATCTACTGTCTTTCTGACAACTTAAGCAGCAAATTACTACATCATTATAAGCAGATAGTGTTTATGATGTTTATGTTAACTAGTGAATTCAAATGACCCAGATGTGCTTTAGGAAACCTCAGTTTAACTGATAATTTTCATATTGATAATTATCAAGGTCATATGATAATTATCAAGAAAGCTTATTTTAAAATATCCTCCAAATAATCTCTCCTTTCTGTTGCTCTCTATCTTTACCTGTCATTCTTAGGAAATGAAATGAAACCCACTTCTCTACAAAGGCTATGTAAACTGTAAAAGTAATAATGCCAAGCTTATAAATAGCAAACAAATCATTGCAAATAAGTGTCTTATTTCATTGTTCATTCCTTATAATACAAATTCTAAGTATTTACAAAGGACCTTAGGACAGTTCTGTGGGATATAAAACAGAGCAGGGGGCTTGAGGCAGGGTTTTGATGCTCTGAAGTAGCTTTGCAGTGTGTGTAAAACAGTACAAAGAATGGTAACTTTTTCTTAATCCCCTCTTTGAATAAAACAGTGACATTTCAAAGGCCGCAACAGTTTTGAAAACATAACTAAGCTAAGCTCCTTTAACTTGGCATCATACTAATTCTGTGGGATCACATGTAACGAATGGTTAAAGCGAATAACTGGATCAAGGTTTGTGCCTCTAGTTTAGCAGGACCTCTGGTTCATACTTTGAACCAAACAAACCCTGATCATTCTTTTCCCTCATTCATTCCTGCTAGGAAGTTTTATGAAAAGCACAGGCAGCACAATGCATCAGCTCCTTTCAGCAGGGCTTTTTGGGTCCTGGAAAAAGTGGAAGAGAACAAAAAATATTCAGGCTGCTCTGTTTGTAATGGAGGCCGTGGCACTGCATTTTGTATCTGTTATTTTCCTTGGTAAGTTTGTATGCCTGCTAGGGCAGACTGGGAAAAATAGAGCTAGAATTCATAGATTTGTTCTGGTTAGGCTATGAAACAACAGTTTAGTAAGAGGAATATTTTTAAAATAATATAATCAATATTTTTCACATATCAATATGAAGACTCATTCCTAGTATCAGAAACTCTTTTAATCCATCTCTTAGACAGTTTGAGTCAGACTGAAGGGTTGACACTTTGCTCAAATGTTTGTTTTGCATGTTGGTTTCAATGCTAAACTTTCTCCTTTTGTCCTTTATTATTTCTAATCTCTGAGGCAAATTATTTCAGAGGAAAATTATGACCTCAAACATGAAATCAAGAGAAAAACTGGTGCTACTGGTAATATAGTTAAAATGTGGAATTAAAAGATCTGGCTAAAATTATGGAGGAGGAAAGCAAGGAAGGGAAAATAAATCAGAATAGGCACAAGAGACAGCTTTGCACAAATCTTTACAGTGCAGCCGAAGTCCATGAGAACTATGTGTGTTCGATTTATATCAACAAATGCATTTGGGGTCCTGGCATCAGATACTGTGATCCGTCATGTGTTGAGTTCCATCAGAGATCTGTTCTATTTCTGGACTTCTGCTGCATCTGTCCTGGCGCACTGGGTAGCTGCAGTGACACTTGGTGCTGTAGCTGCTCATTGCAGGCCACAGCCCTGTGTGCAGTTTGAGAGTCTGATTATCAGAAAACTCAAAAGTGAGAGCTTGTGCTCAGTGACTCAACTCCCTTGCTGTGGTAGACAACTGCATTGCTGTAACCCTGTTTATAAATCTAGTGTCATTCATCTTAAACTAGGCAGCTTCTTGCCTTCACAGACCTACTAGAAAGCTGTACCAGGAGCACCCTGCTATGACAGTTGTAAATTTCCTCCTGGTTTTCAGTCACACTGATGGCTGTGCTATACTCTTTGCTGTCTATGCTATCTAGCACAGATAAAATAATTGAGCACATTCACTCTTGGCCTACATTTTGCTAAAAGTGAATAAGCCAAATTCCCTTAATTTTCTCTTGTAAGAGAGGCTAGCCATTCCTCTTATCATCTGAATAGTCCTCCTTTGTACATTTTCCAGTCTTTTAGCTTTATTGAATGTCAGTGATGAGAATTTATATGTACTGCCTCAGGTGAATTAGTACTAGGGCATGGTGCAATAGTTTCAGTAATTCCCTTTTCTACTTTGCCTGAAACCTTGCGAGGTTGCATTTGCCTTTCTAAGTGCTGACTGTGATCAAATAAAAGATCATATTCATTTTTCTCCCTCGTTGTGTAAATCATGGTCTCTAAGCTTGTAAGAGAAATTCTCCTTTTCTCTTGCTGATACAGCATTACAGTCCATGCAGCTGAATTCTGTTAAGATCATTTCTGTGCAATACTCTTGTCTTTCTCAGTGTGAGCACGGGTCCCCTGCTTCATGTGATCACTAGATTTCATTAGAGCACTTCTAATAATTGTTACCAGAGTCATTGATGAAAGTATTGAATACATCCTGCTCCAAAGTGTTCTAGAATCATAAAACGGTTTGGGTTGGAAGGGACATTACATTTCATCTGCTTCCAAACACCCTGCCATGGCCAGGCACACCTCCAACTAGATCAGGTTGCTCAAAGCCCCATCCAACCTGGCCTTGAACACTTCCAGGGATGGGGCATTCATAACTTTGCTGGGCAACCTGTTCTAGTGCCTCACCACCCTCATAGTGAAGAATTTATTACTAACGTCTAGCCTAAATCTACCCTCTTTCAGTTTAAAACCGTTACCCCTTGTCCTATCTCTACATGCCCTTAAAAAAAGTCTCTCTCCACCATATAGTCCAACCTAATGTTTTTTTTAGGTGACCGTCTAATAACCTTCCAGTCCTTCAGTTGTTTTTTTGATATGATCACTCGTCGCTTGGTTTGTTATACCTATTGAAATGCTGATACTTACATTCAACTTTTCTACATGAAACTAACTTTTTTCATTTGGAAACATATCCAGTGATTTTCTGAAAGCCAGATTATTTCCGTCCTCATGTAGTAGTGTGTAGCACCTAGTGTGTAGAGTATGTTTGCACACCTCAGGTGTGATTTATTCTTTTTTTCCTTTTATCTTGAATGATCTTTAAACTTACTGTTTCTTCCTAGGTTCTTGTAGGTTATTGAGCAACAGCCCAGCATGGGAGCCATGGGTGGTCAGGTCACACTTTTCTCATTCTGAAGTACAGGGACTACATCTGTTATTCTCTAGTTGTGTAGTTCTGTGTAGTTGTGTAGTACATACAGTGGTATGAGACATTCAGTATTTTTGTGTGGAGATTGCTGTTTCTTAACTGGAGTGCATTTAACTCTGAGCTTTTCTTTCATTCCTGTACTAGCAGTCTTATTAATTGCCTTTTTGCGTGCTATTGTTTGGCTGCATTAGAAAATGAGCTACTCCCAACAGCAATAAGAAGATCTTTGAGAGTAATTTCCCAAGTATCATAATTAAAATCTGTTTCACTAGGTTCTCAAGTGCTTTTTTAACTCTAGACAAAGAGGGGATTTTCATAGTCACAGATAGGATTTAGACACCAAATCTCTCTCTTTCCTCTGCCTTTCACCTTTAGAAAGTCTTCCCATAAATGTGTATATTTCTGAACTACTGTTTCTCAGGAGGCAGAGAGTAATATAAGGAGCAGATACCTCTGACTTTTTTAAACACCTGCCAGCTCTGTAACACCTCTGGCCTTTTCCTTCAGGGCTTCAATAATTAGAGCTGTGTGAAGTTTCACACGTAGAATGGAACTTGGATGATTCTAGCATCTAATCAGGTCAAAGGCTAAATTCCTCTCATGTGCAACATGTTACTCTAGGCTGAATTATAGCCCTGTAAACCGGAATGGTTAGATCCTCAACTTTGGAATATTAGCTTGTTAATTTATTTTTTTGCAATAGATAGCGAATCACCACATCACACAACTGTCAATTTTATATCACTTCTGAGATCTTTTGCCCAGACCTTGCAACCTGTATTGCAGGATGTATTTCTATGCTGTGTTGCAATACCTCTTTGCTTTTCTGATTGCAAGAGGACCTGTGAATGACACAAAACGTCACCCAGCCTTGACCCAACAGGCTGATCCACTGCTGACATAAAGCAGTGTAGCTGGTTAGTTGTGTGCACTGTGGATCTGGCCCTGAATGTGGCAAGCTTACTGCAAGTGGTAACCACTAGCCTAGACTGGAATGTGTAAGCTGGCACACTAGATATAAGTTGTAAAACCAGCTATAGCATTGCCTCTGCCATGAGAATTACAAGCTCTGGTCATGCAAACTGGGATTCTTAGAAGAATAAGAAGGTGAGGAAGCTTTGCAGATAAGTAAGCACATGGGTCCAAGTTTTAATCAAGCTCTGTGTAAAATTTCAATTTGTGCCAAGTGCCTGAAGAGCTAGATGCCAGTTTGTTGCATGCTTACTAAAGTTGGATTGCCAATACTATTTTGTTTGTCATGTATTTAAAGCACTGAAACCTTTCTTTCAGATTTATATCTCCTTCCAAAGGGCATCCAGCGAATAGGTTAAATGATTGGCATGCTTTCATCCTGGTTACAGAGTTTGGCAAAAGCTATGGATAACTGGGTCCACAGTTGGAAAATGAGAGTCTTAGCAGTACTCTTTAGTTTGGCAGTTAATCACTTCTATCAAGATACAGTTGCCTTTGGCCAAGCCTCTGGGATCTCTGTAAAGCTTTTCTCAGCCACATATAATTTCTTCATTCAGCATGTCACTTGACATCTTTGGTGTTATAAATTAGTTCAAGAGGGTGGACACCCATTTCACCTCCTCACCAAGGGCTCAGTTCTCATGTTTTCTGAAGTTATTTATTTTTGCTCTAGGGGACAGTGCAGTTTTACACTCCTACTGCGCTATCAAGAGAACAAGTCCCTTTGAGCCAAACACCTGCTTTTCTTCACAAAGAATGATGAGGAAATGCCTTTTTAAAAGCCTTTATTTATCTACTTTCTTAATTTGCAAAAAGTCCCTGATTACTAAGCTCCCTAGAGATTTGATAAAAAGGTTTAGCAGAGCAAAGTAAAATAGAAAAGGAAAAATAAAGTGCTGCCTTACTCTTGGCACAACAGGGACTAAATCATGGCAATCTGCCCTCAAGGTTACTTTATTCTCTCCTGGAGTCAAAATCTAGAAGCCAGTGGTTTCCCCCAAGAAAACAATAGGTCACTTGGTGTCCATGAGCTCCAGCCTTGAGACTTTTCTGGTCAGTGCCTGCAAGTTGGAAGTCAGCTGACACACATTGAGTGCAGGCTCCAGTCTCCTCCAGAAACTTCTCCTCAAGTTGCAAATAGAGATGGCTGTGTTAGAAAGCACCCAGGTTATTCATGGATGCATTGGCCTGTCATGATTTGGCTGGTTCATAATTTTCTCTGACAAATCTAGCTAAAGGTGTCACAGATCTTTATTCTTAGCTATAATTTTTATAAGGGCTTAGGAGTTTTAAGCATATAAATCTTTTACATTCCTAATTTTCTTATTATTTTTGAGAATCACATCCTCAGTTCTTTTTCCACAGGTTTTAAGGTGGCAATTTGCAGACATAATGTGACTGTGCTGCATAGTGTTGCCACAATTTCTGGGTACACCAGATCCTGCTGTCCTTCTAGCATGAGTGGCATCTTGAAGTGCCACAGGGAAGAGCTGGTATAGTTGGTACATCTGAGCCCGTACACAGCAACACAGATAGTGTTTGGTGGGCTAGCAGGTAAGAAGCACAAACACTCCAAGCATACATGTAACAGGCTTGACTGCAATTAAATTTCTTGTGATCTTTCAATTGCTCTTTTATTGTATCAATGCCTTAAGAGCTTAATCACAGACTGTGGCTGTATTGTATTGTACAAACTCACAGAGGAAAAAATAGTCCTTGCTACCAAATAGTTTAGCCTTGAGTCATCTTGCTTATAGCTTATGACTTGGATATAAAATGTCCAGAATGGTTTTGTCTAATTTCTTTCTAGTCTAACTTTCCAAGACCAGTATAAGATGGGGACATGACTGTAACAGTTATTCTTATGCTTATAGCTGATTCTGAGCACTTCAGGCAAATGTTTATGTCTGCCCAATTTTGGCCTTGACAGGTGGGCTGTGGCCCCTGAACCACTGCAAACCCCTCCACTGCTGCCTTCATGCAGCTTTCAGCATCTTCCTAAAACAACTCCTCTCTGAGGCCATGTTGTCACATCTCTTTCTGCTTTGCTCTCTGGGCTGCTATGCATCCAGCTGTCAGCTGAAATAAGGAAGATAACATCACCTTCAGATTGGATCTTTTTCCTCCAACTCAGTCCAGGTTTGGGAAGGTATCTAGGAGCTACAGGAATAAGAAAATCAATTCAGAAGTTACCTTAACTAAAGGTAGTTTTGTCTTGTGTGTTGGGTTGGGGTGGGTTGGTTGGTTTTATTTTGTTTTTCTTCCTATGAGAAGGGGTAATTCCCCTTCAGGTACAGTCAGAAGTGCCCAGTCCCAGATTCAGATGCAGGTCTCAGGTCAGAATGATTTGGAGGAAGAACTAAGGCTTAGTTCTTCCTGTCATAGGTAAATATCCTAACATAGACAGTAATCGTTATTGTGTGTGGGAATTTTCACATTATTCTCTGTTGAAGATGTTATGCTTTGTATAAGAATTAATATTTATTGCATGAGCAGAAGAGGCAGATTGACTCTGTAGAGCTGTTTTGGAATTCACTGGTGAGAATGGAATAGGGTTTTGAGAGACCTGGGTTCTGATCATTGCCCTTCAAGAGCGGTAGGAACACCTGCCTTTCAACGCCCTAAGTGCTAAGCTTCCTCACTTCCAGCAGTCAGGTGGGAGCAGAGAATGAAATAAAAAAAAATCAAAATATCTTAATCTGGAATCCTTTACAGATACAGGGAAGAAGCAGAAAGTATGTTACAAATAATAGCATGTTGGCATTGGCATGAAAAAGTTGTGGAAAGGACAAGTATTCATGACTTACTCATATATTTTCTAGCTCAGCAGAAATGTGTTTTCAACTTGGTCTCAGATGTCAAGCTGTAGTAAAGAGTACGTATGCAGTAAATTTTGTGTATGGAGTATAGTGTATCTCCTAACTATGTATTTAGACACTATTTCATGGTCAATAGAGCATAATTATAGTTAGAAATATTTTCTACAATGGGAATTTTGACATTTTGTGTGACTTAAAATGTGAAATGGTTCAAGACACAACTGCACACCTAAAAGCAACTGCATAAGCAGAACATAATAGTTATTATAATTTGTATGCAATTTTACAGACACAACAGCTTTTTACATTTCTAGTAACTGAGCTTATTTTCTCTCATTTGCACTCCCATTGTTCTGCTGTGAAAGTATTTTGTAATTAGCTTGTCCCTTTCATGCAAACAAACAAAGTAGGCTTTACAGCAAACTGGAAAATCAGTTGTGTCTGGTGAAGCTAGTTTAGCTGAGGAAGCACTGGATGTAAAAGAACAATAGTCTGAACCCTTTAATTCTGAAGAAAAACGTGCTTGACAAGTAAGCCCACGGACTGTAGAGTGATTGTGAATGGTAAGAAATCTGAAATTTTGATGAAATGCGAAAAAAAAACCCACCCTTTTCATTTTCCTTTTTAAGTCCTTCGAAGTGTTACTTGAAGCTTGGCTAAAATTTTTTTGTGATGAGCATGTGAGGGTAGTCTAGAGGCCAGATCACAGAAACATTAAGAAAACCTTTTGTCTATGCTTCTGTTGGCAGAGGGAAGCCTGTGCACTGGGGAGGGTTCCTGAATTTTGAATCTGGTTTTGTTCAGGTAATATTTTAATTAGCTCTCCTCTCACTGGATTTGGTAAGGACTTGCCTCAGAATGGCCCAGTACAGATTAATTTACAAAAATTACTACATTCAGAACGACAGTAATTCTCAAGAGCAAACACATAATCTCATACACGAAACACACCTTGGGTTTTATTCATTTCTCACTGACATAAGGTGTAATTTAGTTGTCTAAAATGGAGCCATTTGTGATTTACGTCAGAAACAGGCCCACAAAGGCTGTTTTTAACACACACAACCAAATGACATTGAATTTTTTCACATTCACTCCCCAGTGTTGTTGTATACATCCTCGGTGGCATTACTAAGTGGAGCTTTTCAAACAGATGAAGTATGTTACTTACTGTGGCTAAATTGTAGTGAAAGAAGAGATGGCTGTTTGCCAGTGAATGGTGTGTAGCTTGTAGAAGCATGTAATTACATAAATCACAAACATATGCAGAAGATGTTTTCTCTTTACATTTAACTGGTGCTGCCTGGAGCTATAGCTGCTTGCAACTCTATTTAATTACCATAATTATTTTAAATGTGTATATCTGGGCAATCTTTGAGCTTTATGAGAATGTTATTCATACCTTATCAGTAAAAATCTAAAGGGTCCCATTCTTTCCCTAAAGGGGCTGCAGTAACCAGGTTTCTCCAGATTTCAGGCATAGGGTGGCTGTAACTTTTATATCTTTATTGTGAATTACAGGTTTTTAAAGAACCCGAGCCTCTGAAACTAATCAGATCTTGAAATCTCAGTAGATGCTATAATTTCCTGGTAGGAAATTACGCATTGTACATTGTTTGTGGAAAGAAAGTACCTGGAGAGATTCTGATTAGCTTCTTTACATCTTTATTTGCTGACTGTGTAAATGCTGTTTGGCCAAACAGATTGACAAGTGTCTAGGAAAGGCACTGACTCTGTTAAAATGGATACTTCCTATGGGAAATATAAAAAAAACAAACCTGACAGACTAGCTGGGATTTTCCAGGTAATTTTGTCAAGCAGTCAAAAGTGTTAGAGCGGGGCATTTTTAAAATTCTCTTTTGCACTAGTGTAAACCTGAGTCAAATAAGTGATGCTAATGGACTTGCACCAGATATACCACAGGATAACACAGGCTTTTGGTTCTTCTCTCATTTATGTCAGTTTTATGTTGACCTTAGGCCATTGATACTGGTCAAGTTACTTGTGCTCAGAGCAATACAAACGAGAAAAGACATGAGTCCTTATGTATAGGATGACTGGCCAATGTAGACACACCACAGTTTGCCCTAACTAATGTAAATTGGTGAGTATAGAGTTCCTCCAGTTGAATACATTGGAAGTGGTAAGACTCTCGGGAATAAGAAATTTGATAGCTAAATAACCTCAAAAGACCAAGCAGTAGGAACCATAAGCAACTGTCACACATAACTGATGAAGAATACTTATGACTATGGATACAGAATCCTTATGCACTTGAAAGACCAAGAAAGGCAGGTTTTGGGGGAAAATGATAGTAGGATTTATTAGTTCAACTCTGCATTTCTAAAAACACGGGTTTTGGTCAGATGAGCCCTTCCTATGTTACAAAACAGCAGTGGGTCAAACGCCTGAATACAAAGATAGTGAAGTTGCAAAGGTTTCATGTTCCAATAAAATAAAACATAGTCATTATTAGCAATTTTAGAAGTCCAGTTCTAGAAATAAGGTAAATATAAGTAAATACTCAATGGAGAATCAGATTGAGCAAACACAGTACATTGACATTTTTCCATGTCGGGGAAATAGGATGACAGTTTGCAACGTGTCTTTTTTGTCAACCACTATAGTTAACCTTGCAAGTGATGCCTCCTTAAAGAGCTTTTGTAAGCCATGAGATCGTTTTTGTTTGGTTATAATGTGACATGCCAGCTGTAGATCATATGTGCAGTTTTGTTACGCAGCTTAGTCTTTTCTTCCACCACCAAGAGACAACATACACAAAGCATTATTGTCAAGAGATCAGTTACTGCAATCTCTTGTGAAAAAAAATAAAAATGCAAGCCTCTGGAATGCCAGGGAACAATGCACTTTCCACATCAGAGACTGGTTTGTTTAATAACCACAAATTATTTCAGGTAATTTGGCACCAATTTAATTGCACCCACAAGAACGTCCTCAACAACAACAACAATGAAAAGAAGTAATAAAAGAACCACCCCTACTACCAACCCCGTCAGGATGAGCTGAAGGCAGAGTTTCCATTCATTAAATTATGATTAGCCTTGCTAATACCCTGTCTATCAAATCCCCATACCACGTTGCAGACTCACCAAAGGGAAACATATATGTGATGTTTTGAAAAGGAAGCTTATGGAAAGTGATACTTTTCCCACACGTTAGAATGACAATAAAATCCTTCAGATGAAGGTGCACACTAAAACAGTCATTAAAAATGCAGATTATGAATGGCTGAAATTAAAATCTAGCCAAGGCATTGTCAGTTAATGTCTTTCATTAAAACAACAAGCATGAGGGCAAGCACAGTATTTGGTAACTTGGAGGAGCAATTCATATGGATTTGTAATTAGATTGAATTCTGTTCTTTTTCATGTCATGTATTTCCAAATCACTGTGTGATTGAAAGACACCAATGGTTATATTAAGCTACCATCTCTGGAGTATCAGCATCTATACAGAATGTGATATATGCCCTGTCAGTAGCATACAAAGCACTTTGCTGAATGGCAGAAGAATGTGGGAATGGGAAATCCCCCTAGTTTTGCCTCTGGGAAGAATATATCTTGGTAATTTCAAATAGTGAAACTGAACACAGACATTTTGGAAAATTTGTTTTAGAAGCTGTACTGGAGAGCTGATGTGAAACTCCATTCAGTTCAAGTGTTTTGGGTTCTCTCCAGCATGATGGAGAAACTCCCTGAAATGCATTGACCTGAAGCTGACCAAAGGTAGTACCACAGAAAGAACAGACTTCTTTATAAAAAAGATTTTGCATTTTTCCTCATGAAAGCCATGTTCACTACGGCTTTTTTACAGTGAGATTTTCCCCTTCCATGGAGCAGAGAAGACCTCCAGGCCAAATTTTTATAGAAAGTCCCTGACTGAATACAGAAAAGAATATGAGGTAAATTGAGTCAGCATAATTTTTCCTTAAAATCTGAGCATTGTTTTGTTTGTACCTGACCAAGGGTTAAGATAAAATGAAAATATCCAATTCCAAGTCAGAGGGAGACCATTGTCTGTGTAATAGGTTCGTTGTTCTCAGACTACTTGCTGTCTGTGTCTCCAGCTGTGTTTCAAATGGCCGTGTTTTGGCTCTGATTGTACATGCTCCAAAAAGTGTAGGTATTTCCTTTATCTTTGAGTGTGCAGCACACAACTTGATCTGATTTATTTTTTTTTTTTAAATCCTATTCTTTATCATTGTATCTTTTCAGTCAGGTCTATCAGTGACTAGCTACATAAATACTGCTACAATTAAACAGAAATTCTTGAATCTCTAGGTGATAAGAACTTCGTACTACAGACCACTTGGAACAGTTTCAGCCTGCATTTAATGTGTTTTTGAAAGAATTTCTTTGTATGGTGACTGAAACAGTTGCATGATTGGTAGCAGGGAGAGAGGGGGAAAAATAGGTTCTGCATGTTAATAATAGTTAGATGACATCTACGGGATGAAATATTACAGCATGAATTCCCTAACTTAATTCAACTTTGAAGTCCACCAGATTGTTACAAAGTTTGCAAAACATGTGATCATCTGTTAGAGAATATATGGTAAATTTCCTGTCTTTAAGTTATGCCCATACAATGAAGGGCTGTAGTACTTATGACTTGAAGTGAAAGGGGCTGGATGTGATTACAAATTGAATTGTAGTGTAATATGGGCTTTTCCAGTCAAGTTTTCCAATGAAAGTTGAGGTTGGCTAACGATTTCTTTCCTGTGCGCTGCCCTAAGTATCCGTTCTGTTTCTCCAGGGCACCTTGGCAAGAGACTTGCAGATATTTAAAGCCTAATTAATGCCAGGTATTTCACTTTGCTTTTATTTTTAAAACACACACACAAAAATCACTAAGCCAAAGAAAAAACCAAATATTTTCCATTTGCCATTCATTACATAAATATAGAAATGGTCAGTGCAGGTGTAACCTAGTTCTGTTGTGTAATGTACACTCTGTTCCTATAACATTACTAAAAATGGTCTGTCTGGCTAATAAATAGCACTACCATTACATAGTAAAAGGTGAAAATTAATGTGAATGCTGCTGGTGAGTTAGCTATATTAACAAGTCAATGATTTAGTATTAGCAGTTATCATGGGGAGCAACATAAACTTTTAAGAGCTTCTGCAAAAGTTTTCAGTCCTTTCAATGTTGGGAATTAAAAATCAGTTCTGTCCAATATATTTATTTCTATAAATTTCAGAGGAAAAACTTCTAGGAATTTTAAAAATAGTATCACTGACATCTGAATCTAAAAAACCAACCAAACAAACAAACATATTTTTGGGGGTCCAACCTGCATATAACACTATTATCTCAGATGCTCTACTAGTAGAGCTCTGTTGCCTCCATCAAAGGTTCTGGCCCCTGAACCTTTGATAGCTAACTGATAGAGAACTGATAACCCCTTACTGATAGCAAAACCTTTCCCACACCCAGAGCAAGAAGAGAGTGCAATCTAAAATGGCAGTAAGTAAAGTGAGACAATAAACAAACAAAAGAGTAGTTCATTTCTTCTCCCTAAACACAGAGCTATGTCAGACCAACAGTCCATTTAGCCCCTTCTCCTCTTGCTGTTGTTGCATGGTTCTTTGGGAAAAATTTAAGACCAGACCATATAACCTATTTTTCCTTCCCGGAGTTTCCTTCCAGATTGTGTCAGCAGTTGAGGGATTTCCTGAGGTAGATTTATCTTGAGTATTGTAGGTAATAACCAGTAATAGATCTATCAACTCCAAATTGTCTAATCCTTCTCTGAATCCACTTTGGTCTCTACAGCATGCAGTGTCAGTGAGTACCACAGTTTAACTGTGTGCGGTGTGAAATGCAGCATGCTGGGAGTCACAGCCTTTGCCAGGATGATTCTTAGGGCCCATTTCTATCTCTTCAAAGAATTACCCTTGCATATACTTCTAGAACAGCTTCTTCTCTATCCCGCACATCTGGGGGAAAACCACATGCAGTCTGGCCCAAGATGATAAGTAGGATGATGGGAATCTGCCTGATTAGTAACATATTTTTGGGTTGTTTATATTTGAGTCAAATGTATTAATTCCCCCTCTCTGTCTTCTTCCCATTCTTTTAATTTCATTCTTGGCTGCAGAAAAATCGCTAAAGAAAAATGTACCTTGAAAGACTGACTGTTATGCTTGGCAATGCTTTATTTCGTTGCTGTGTCTCAACACCGTATTTGATCTGAACTTATTTCTAGGAGATAAGTAGATTAAAAGAAAATTTATTAGAAATATTTCTATTTCATGTATCTGTTGATTGCACACATCAGACATGTTATCTATCAACTACAAAAGCAAGCCTGCTTACAAATCTAGTGCTACGAGTTCCTGTGGAAAACTTCACAATGATATGATATTCCTAACTTGCCTAAACAAGAGCACATGGAATAACTGATAATAATTTTATTCTGTCCTATATTTCAGAAATTATATTAGTGAAAATTTTCTATTTCCTAAAGTCAAGTGCTGATGAATTTGTGCCTATAACCACATTTTTAATTGCAGTCTATCAAGTACTGCAATTAGATGAGTGTTGTGGTGACGAAGGGAAGGAGGAAGGCATTGAATTATTAGGTATTTATAAACTAATGTTAAATTCTGATCTTAGTCAAGTTAATGTCAAAGCTCACAGTTCAGTGGGAGTTGACTAAACCCTGAAGTTGTTTATTATCTCTTGTACTTGTGACCAACAAGTGAACAGGCAAGTCAAAAAATTTCTTGTCTTCAGGCTCTCTGCGGCTTTGAAACACCTTGGTTTGGTTGGGAACCCTGATGCCCAAGACCTATCTACTATTTCCAAGTGTGGGGCCAGAAGACATGGATGCAGGTCGGTAATGAGAACCCAGCAGGTTAGTCTGTCTTCTTCCCCTGTGCACATGTTCATGTGGGGTCTGGTTCTTTACAGGCTTTAAACAAGTGGAGGAGACAGCGGCAGCAGCATTTTTCATGCCCAGCACAGGCAGCACAGCACCCGCTAAGAAAGGGAATGTAATGCAGAGCAGAATTTGCTGTCTGTGGGTTTAACAGTTGGTTTGGGAAATGGCTGTGATTTTACAAGGCAGCTCTACTAAACCAGACAAAAATACCCTTGGTGATGTCTGCTTTGAGCAGCATTTTAAAGCTTTTGAATTTCCATGGTCACTTTTAGCATGCGTCCTCATGAAACCCAGGTGAAATGCTACAAGGAAGTATCACCCTGGAAAGAAAGGACAGGTACCACAAGGAGACAAGTTTCGAAGTGCTCCAGAGGGGCAAGATCCTGTAGGAACTGCAGCTTCTTGCATTATCTTCTCTGATGCCCGAGTTGAACCAGCAGCCTTTCAAGAGAGCAGATTGCAGGGAAATGACTAGCCACTTTTGCAGTTCTAATGCTACCCTAAGTTAAAAGATTTTATAGTTACCTATCCCTGCTCAAAACACAACTGTCTGTGCTATATATCATAGCGAAGTTAGTTTATAATTCCTACAAAGTGTACTTAGGAGTTATCACTGTCCTAAGCAAACTTCCACTCTAGATAACTCTATTCCACAAATGGTGCTTTGAAATTCAGTCTTGAGTTATAAATGAAATGGCAGGAAACACCCCAGAGAAAACACCATTGCTGTATCTGTATGAATTATAAGGTGTTTTTAGGATCCTTTTAAGAAATAGCTGCTGACTGGCTTGAAAATAAAAGGTGAAAATAAACACAAGAATTGTCATGTTAGACAGATGGCTTTTGCAAAAACCTATGTTAGATGGTATCTATGTGAATAGTGAGGTAAGCTAGTATTTTTCATGGTTGTGTTGTCTTCACATTCTTCATCTTTCCACTAATTTTTAACTGTCTTTTTTTTTTTTTTTCCTTCTTCTTCTCAACCCCCCCCCCCCCCCCAAAAAAAAATTAAAAAAAAAGAGCAGGAGTTTAACCTAGTGTGCCCCAGAGAAAAAGAAAAGAAGTTGAGAGTGAATACCATTTTTTTAAATACATTAGTGAAAACAGAAAGGGAAAACCAAAAAGTGGGAAAGAGATGAGGCCATTTAAAAAGCCAGAGGGAAAAAAAGAAGAGTGAGAGAAAAGGAAAATGGAAGGAGAAAGGTGATGGGCAGGTAAAATGAGGTAACAATAAAGAGAAGATAATAAAGAAGGGTCAAAAAGGTAGTAACAAAGAGAAAGAGATGGAAAAATAATAATAGGCAGAAGTGAAAGAGAAAATAAAAGGACAGATAACCAAATAAAAGCATAAGATGGAAGGAGATCTAAAGACAGGAAACAGGAAAATGTAGGAAAAAAAACGAGATAGCGGTGTTCAGTTGACACATGTTGCTACCTTATATCAGAGGGAAGTAAACACGGGGCAGTCATGCCAGTTAGAGCTACATGATGGAAACAGAGAGGTAATTTCTTTTTTTCCATCCCTATTTTTTAAACATCATTCAAGGGTTTTTAACCAAGGGTGAGTATAATGAAAGCCAAGAGAAAATGTTTAAAACACTGGCAGCAGTTCCAACTGAGGAGGTTCCCATCAAGCGTAGCAGGCATGGTATGGGCACTGATGTCCCTAAATCATTCTGCTGTTCTAACCTTTGCTTCCAGCACTTGTAGTGTTTACTCTTATTATGATATGTTTTACAGAACAAATGGTCAGCTGGGGTTGTCAGGCTTTATGTTGCTTTGTATGGCTGCAGAGGGTTATAAACAACACTAATACTTGATATTCTGGCTTTGTGGAGGGGACCCATCTATGTAGTGACAAGGTGTGTCAATCTGAACCAGACTGTAAGCTATCAGATGCAGGCAGCCATGGTAAAACACAATCTTTTCCCTCTATTTTTAAGCTCATATTTTCATGTAAGAAGTCTAGCATTGGTATGCTTCAAACTATTTTCTGTAGGCAGTTTTAATGAGTAACATTTACACCCAAATTGACAGCTCTTCAGTGAATGTGAGCTGGTGAGCAATTTTCGTGCCGGTAGCAAAGTACATTACAGTTAGACTCTTGCCCAGGAGAGGTGAGGACAGTTCTTCCAGTGGCTGATTTTCCTGGCATATGTGGAGCTGAGTGTCCTCCACAGACCCACAGAGTCACATGTGCAGCCTAAGGAAGGGCCAAATTATAGACCGCTTTTGCTGAGCATTAGTTACCTTTGACTTCAAAATGGCAGTGGCCTGGAGAAGGGTAGTTTTTACAGGTCTAAATTAAATTATAGGTCTAAATTAATTAATTCCGCTTTGATCCTCTGTCACATTTTAAAGCCTTTCAGTGTGTTTTTTTTCTTTCAGGAAGGCTCAGAAGAGTTGAGCTCATGGGACACTGTTTCTGTGCTATGCCAGCCAGTGGAAGCATCAACACCAGCACCACAAACCTCAGCCCTGGTAGGTGAAGTCTCTTGATCAATAGAGGGGAAATCCATAGGAGACTGAAACCTTTTCTTCCTTGGGCCAAAAGGAAGTCTCCATCCACAGCATCTGGAATATTTCTAATGTGCAGCCCAAACATAATAAAGGTGTGAAGGCTAAAAATGGGAAACACCTACCACAGCTCCAACAGCCAAGGCAAACAGAAAAGAGGTCAGTAGTTACGGCTCAAATAGTTTGTTCCTCAGTCCTTTTCATATTTCACTGGCATCCTCACAGCCACTGGCCCATGTACATAGCTAACCCCAAATGGGTTCTAATACTCACCTAGAAAAGAAAAAAAAAAGCCTTATGGATCAGGCAACTGCCTGGCCCTATATTCTGAACTACCTTAAGATGTTTTGCTTTTCTTGTTGCTTTTTTCTGTTTGTTTCATTTGGTAGTGGGAGTTGTTTTTTGTTTCATCCTTTCCTATTTTGTCTAGCTTTTCCAAACTGCCAAGAAAAAAGTCAGATCATGAGTTTTGTTTTACTCCTCTGTTTTATAGACCACTGAGAGGAGCTATAAAAATTAAATTAATTTCTGGCTTCTCATTTTAATGCTAAAAGATAAACCAACCAGAATTAATGTGGGCAATGATGTGATTTTTCCAGCAGCATCATAATTATCAGGGAGAGTATTAGACTGCTGCTTGATTAAATGTCTCAATTACTGTGATTCATTATTTTCTGAGAAAATCTTGAGAACAAATGGACTCTATCTTTACTATTCTCTCAACATTTCTAGCAATAGCCTCTTTCCTACATTTACATCTAGAAAAAAAAAAAAAAGAATTTGAAGTTAAGGCTATTACATTAATCTAGAACAGCAGAAAGATGATGCTTGCTGATTTGTCTACTCAAAAAACTGAAGTAAGGTCTACTTGGCAACCATGGACAAACCACATAAAATCTATCCATGTGCTTGTTGCCTCAGAGAACTTAATACATTTAGAAGAAAAAAGTAGTTTCTCACAGAAAGGCTGACAGTGCAGCATCAAACCACTGCCTTCTGTTGCTAACTGTATCTACAGATGTGTGTGTGGACGTATCTAGTTGTTCACATATATTATTAGAGTCCCTGACAACAGTGCAGACAATTTCTCTAGAAATTATTTCTCAAATATAATTCAAGTACTAGATACCTCATTTTTTTGTATTCCAAGTCCAAGTTCAAAGATTACTGTGCACACCAGCCTCTGAAAAGAAGTCAGCGAGGTTTTCTTCAACTTGATTTCACTTGGCTAAATTAAAAGTAATCCTGCAGATTCCCCTAACTTTGAACTCCGTATGGATCAGTAAAAATCATGCTTTACTTTAAAAGATTCTCCCTCTCAGCCACTAACTTTTTTTGGTGCATATTGGCATCTCAACACAGTAAGTACTGAGCTCTGCAAAGCTGATTCATAAAAGCATTCATGTAAGTGTTTGATTCCAGGTCCAGTTGAAGGCCAGTTCATGAAAACCTAAAGCTAATCACACATTCAGCTACTTTATTGGACCGAAACCAGGACACGAGGTCTTGGAAATGGATGTGGCTGTGCTGACAAACATCCGCACCTGGCAATGGGGCCGGCTTCACTTACAGGCCCCGTGCTGCACTCAGCTATTTTAGGACAGGTTGGGGACTAGTACTAGGGGGGAGCTTATTATGAGAAAAAAAGGTCAGAAGTTTGCCTGCTTGCTCAAACCAGCAAAATCTGTTTTTAATCCATGAAAACACATCGAAACACCCTTCTTGGAGAAAAAGGTATGTTGTATTTTTCCTGACCGCTGTTTTCCCCGGTGGCAAGTTTCTGATTCAAAATTATATCCACAGCTTTGTTTATGGGACTTTACAGAAGGATTTGCATGGGTTAGCAAGGAGAGGGAACACTCCCAGAAAGAAACACAGAACCCATTAAAGCTGGTGAGGCTCTGGTGGTTCCCCGCCCCAGCTGCTGCTAAGTTTATGTGCTGGCTGCAGCCTGGAAAATGGGCTGTGGCCCATCTGCACCCCGTATGTGGGAACTCATTTCCCTCCTAGCAGCAGGAGTGTGGGTCCAGCAGACCCTCCCCTAACCTCTTCTCAGATCCCCCTCCACGCTGACCTAATTAGAGCCAGAGCAGAGGCCACCGAGCGCTGCAGTGTCACGGGTCGAGGGAGACAGGGGCTCAGCTGCCCTGGTGGTTCTCTGAGGTCCCCCACCGTTCCCTCCTTCCCCGGCATAACCGTGGGGTTAAAGAGCATGGCAAACCTTGTGTGGGCCCCTCAGCCTGGGGTGAGCTAACCCCAAGAGCAACCCAAACCTCACACTGGATGGTGGGATGGGAGCAGGAGATCAAAGGGGGCAACACTGAGTTGCTGCGCCACGTCTGGGCCTTTCCCTGCTTCAGCTGCAATGCTCATGCTGGCTGTACCACAGCCTGGACATCAGGGGGACTTCGTGAGCGAGCACATTAGTAGGAAAAATCAAAGGGCAATATTGAAACAGAGGCCAGGAAAGGATATGGTGTTACTTAAATTAAACCTTGCTTCTGTATTGTCTTTTGCACAGGAGGAAAAGGTTGGTTTCTTGTTGTATTTTGGGCCTGCCTGGAAGACGTTAGGAAGGGCTGTCTTAGAGTGGTGAAAGCAAAGGCATCTTCTATTTTAAACCTTTGTTAAAAGGAAAAGGACAAGCGTAGGAGGGTAGGAAAAAGGAGAGATGAAAATTAGCAAACTTAACTGCAAGTAAAAGCATTCATGAAGAAGTTGGTCATGAGAAGGCCGATGTTAAGCTTTTCAGGGCTCTTTACTGTTGCATGGATATTTAGAATAATCATTTTAAAAAGCAGTAATTCTGTGGCTGAATGGAATAATTAAACTAATGAAGGACAACACTTTAAAAGAAATTATTGTATAGGAAGTACATGCAGGACAAATGTCAGCAGACAACTTTACCTTCAAAAGTTTTTAGACATTTTAGCAGTTTTAAAAATCCCAACTTTCACATGTGTCTATCTGTGGAATAGCTGAATATCTGTCCCCCAAGGCCACCTCTGCCCAAAGGGTGAGGTGGTGTTTAAAGTAAGCAGTGGCCTCTGGATCAGAAATAAGTCACACGCTCAAGAAGAGGAGAGACTGATGGTCACACTTATGGGTTTAAGCCTCATGTTTGTTTTGTTACTATTAACTTCCTTGAGGTGTTTTGTTTTGTTTTTCATCTGAATTAATTTTTTCTCTTAAGAAGCAGTTGTTTTTTTTTATTTTAATATTTTTTCGTACAATTTACGGTATGCAGAAGCATGTTAAATTTGGCAGAAGTGTTGTGCTTTTCTTCAGTCAACACTGAGGTCCAGTCCTTGCCTGTGGGAACTGCTGTCATGGCCCCACATTCCACGTTATCCACAGCATTTTCCTGGGAGAGGCAAGCCCATTATCACTGCTGTTTCAGTATTCTGAAGAGAGCTCCACAGACATTCATTTAAAACTCCCAAATCTCAACATTTGGGTGTGGTAACTGCTGGGAACGTTGGGTGCTGTTTTAGGCAGCAGGAGAAAGGCTGGTGGCTTTGCAGAGAGGAGCAGGGCTTTCTGACATGCCAGCGGTGCTTGCGGGGAACACATCTCACTCCTCCTGTCATATGTGCAGCTTGGTGGCTTCCTTACCACCCTCAGCTTCCTCATCCTGCCTCACCAGTTTTCCTCACCACCTTAAAGGAAAAAATACCGAGTATTTATTAAGGACATGAGCCTGACATCATTACATGACTTTTATTTCTCGAGAACAGATGAAAAGGGAATGGTTTGCCTCAGAGTCTGGGAGTTTTGCCTGTAAATAACCATCCATAATACTTGTTCCCTTTGCTGTAACAGACCAAGGTCTAGTCTTCCTCTGCTCTTCAGAGGGAAAGCCCTTACTCTCTCTGGTATTACCCACTACCTTATTTATTTTCCATGCCTATTAGTACTGAACGAAACTTTGTTTCTGAGGTTAAGAGAGAGGAAAGATGGTTTTAGTATTGGCTCTAATTATGTATTTTGCCTCAAGCCACTGACACAAACATGTATTTGCTCAAGGGTCACCAGAGAAGTGGTTCAGAGCACCTAAGGGTTTTAGTTGGAATTTGCTTCACATTTCAATGAATTCAGATTATTCACTTATCAGAACAAGTAAAGCCTAACAATATTAAATTGAAAATATTGTTGGTAAAAGCTTTCTTGTGGTATTTACAAAAAGTTTTGGTCAGGGCAAAAATCTTGGGGAAACTGACTTCCTCTTGTAATTTTACCACTTCTGTGTTAGGTTTAGGAACTAAAAGAAAAGGTAAAAACTTAAATTGTTTGCCTTTTACTTCAAAATGGTCCAAACTAAGTAATCTGGCTTTCTATTCGCTATAGAGGAAAGTGCTACCGAGGTCTAGCATTAACCTCAACCAGCTAACTTGAGTGACAGGTACAGATTTTTGTTTCTAGGAGTCCATCTCAAGTAAATACTTGTTAAGTGTATGCATTTTTGGTAATGCTGATGGAGTCAAAATGGCTGCTTTGCCTATGCTGTATGTATCTTGCAGCTGGATTTTTCTATGAAGACTATGGAAGCTTGTTGCCATGTCAAATGCCCAGCTTTCATTAAATCCACACCTGAAATGTAAGCAAATAAATCTGGAATTTCACATTTGAAAGTATGTGTGCTTTTCATGGATTTATGCCAACTAGGTTCTAGATTTAAAGAGACATTGTGATAACCTTAACCACAGTGTGGCCAGACTAAACCTCAAAGATCTTGTTCCTAGAGGCACTGCTCTTTGAAGTGGCACTACTGACAGTTTTAGCTACTGTAGGTATTTATGAGGTTCAAAATGATAAAGTAAATAGGCATAAAATGTGATTTTAACAGCACATAAGCATTACTAAACTGGATTATATTTTTGCATTCCAAGCATTTGTTCACTCAATTTGAGTTTTGTTTTCTCTCAACTCTTTTCTTTTTTCCTTTATTCTTTTTCTTTCTCTATGAACCTGCCCTGAAGAAACATAGAAGCAGTGTTTGCCAACTACAATAGAAAATCTCTAAAAGCTCAGATGTGTATATTTACTATGAATTGAACTTGTAGCTCTTAACTAGCACTGTGTGTTTAGCCTGTTTACTCACCAAAGTAGTTGAAGCATTTTCTGTACATTTTCCACATTGCTTGCAGTGTGCTGCTTTGTTGGTTGGTGATTTATGAATGATACTTGTGATTTATTACTGTCACTTTATTAGATTATGTGCAAATCGGTGACAAAGCACTATGTGGATCATGCCTTGTTAGTCATAAAAGCATTCAAGAAGCCATGAAAATCAGTTAAGCTTGAACCTATTGAACGAAGGAGCATAGTGCTATTGATCAGTAGCCTTTAGATATGTAATGAATAGTAGTACTTTGGACACTGTCAGATAGTGTTTTCCTTTGAATCTGATAAATAACACTCTTTTGTATTAGTGGTTCAAGGTTTGACACAAACCACTCTTGTATTGGTATTTCTTTCAGCTCTAGTACTGTGGCGAACTTACATAGCCAAGGCAGATAAATGTCTTTAGAAAACCTGGTATTTTCTGTTCCAACACGTTTTTAGCCATGGAGTTAACACTGACCTAACTTTCATATATGGCAGAAGATGGAGGGCCTGCAAATAGTTAGCAAAATATATTCTCAGCCTGTATGCATGTGCATGATACACACAATCTGTCTCTCATAGATAAGTAACATACAGATTTGGCCTGTAGCTATCTAATTTATTTATAAATACAGCAGTTATTCTGACTTTCTTATTAAACAGGCAAACAGAATGTAAGATCAAGACCTCATTTGCTGTTGACTTGAAGGGTACTTGGTTTCTATTTGCAATATCAAGACTTGATTTCTTCCTGCTTTGCAGTTTGTACAGCCATTTACACAAAAATAGATCTGGGTTTTAAGTAAGAAGTTTCCGCTTTTGAAGTTGAAGACAGAGTTTGTGGGGCAGCAAACCCCAAGTCTTATGTCTGTGTCATTCTCTGAAGGATACCCTCATTAATACTAATAGTCAAATGCTTTGGAGTAACACATGTTCACTGGGATATTCTTCTGCATCAGAGTCCCTTTCTCCTCCCCTCCTCTACTCTCCCTTGTAAGAAAAAATTAATAATCAGAAGAATGAACCCATTAGCCTACTTTATTAACAGCATCAGGGGCAATAAACTTCCAGAAGCTTCGTCTCCTGTGTGTTGGTTTTCTAGTGCTCCCTTTAGTGTTTGCTCAGGTTATCTGTGTTTGATTCAGTTCCTCTCAAATAAGCCAGATTTAGGCAGTAGTAGCCTTAACCTCTTTGAACTGGCTTGGCAGTGCAAAAGAACAGTGATATAAATTTGAACATCAGCAGTGCCATGGCACATAAAATAAGTAAAAGCTTCCCCTTAACTCAAGTTTAAGGTTTTTTGGGCTGTGTTTGTGGTTGCAGGCAAAATCCAGTCACACATCTAACACTGAGGGTGAGAGCAGTGCTTACCAAAATCTTTGACCCATTTTTTTCTGCCTTTCAAACACACAATTATTCAGTCCCCTACTCCTCCTAAGTACAACACTGTTCTGAAGTCTAAGAGCTGAATTTAAAAAGTATGAAGATAACTAGAAATGCCACAGTAAGCAGACAGTTTTCTCAAACTAGAGACACTTGGGGACAAGGGAAATGAAGCATTCATGAACCTTTACTTGAAGTCACTATTTTTCAGGCTCTCTGGAGCATCTGTTTTGCAACTGACTCTGGAGCCCCCAGTTGTACCAGTTCTTTTCTTCCAGCAGAAAATCTCAGTGGCTTAACCAGTAGTGACAATTTCACAAATAAAACTGTTTGCTAAGGTGAGTGAACTGTGCCTTGTCTGTTGGTTTAGCTACCAATTTCAGGCCAGAAGGCCTGCAATTAATATTCTGACCCTTTCAGTCTTTTGAGTTACTTCTGTATGAATTTATACAATTAATTAAGCTGATTCAAAAGCTCTCTTGGCAACATTGTAACACTGTGACCACCTAAATAGTAAATGAAAACATAATTAAAAAGAGTCAAAGCTTAGCAACATCTGCAGTACATTAAGAAAGGTTTGGGAGCTTTAGCACATGACCCAAGTGCCCAGCATCATTGCAGAATGTCTTTTACTGCAGCCTGGGTTTGCTCTGGTCTTTCTCAGAGTTGGCTTAAAGGGCAAGTAGTCTCCAATGACCACACTAACTGACTCAACAAAAAGAGTATAGAAGGAAGAAGTGACTACCATCTCAAATCTCTATTTTCTATGTAATTTTTTACATTAAATGAGTCTAGGTCAATGTCTAGCTCATTTAATAAATGCCTCTTATTTTATGAAGGCAACTATAATTAAGTTATAGAATTACAGAAGCCTGACTGAAAAGAAAATTTCTAGGTACAAAATATTTTGAGGTTACAGCAAATAATCTCTTGTGATTGTGTAGCGATGTTGATAAAAAGCTTTCTCTCTCTGCTGTCATTATCAAAAAGCAAGCCAAATCAAAGTCCCTTCACTTTGAATTTCATTCCATCATTTAAATCTAGAATTTCAGTTTCTGGTGGGCAATACTGAAATATTGTCAACACACAAACAAGTCAAATAATGACACCACCCCCCCTCTCCCCCAATGTTTTCATGAAAAATGAGAGATTCGTAGAATAACTTGCCATAGAAACCATATAAACTGGCCTGAAAGGCAGTGTAATCAGAAAATTCTTCCATTAGTTTGCTTCCAGTCTTCAAGGTACTGCCCAGTTTTCTTTCTGCCTGTATCTGTAATCATCTATCTTTACCTACCCAGAAGAGTCTCATCTGTGTGTGACAATTCCAGAGAAAACATGTGTATGCAGTCCCTCTCATTTATATGTGGCATATTGTTCTATCTATTCACATCCCATTTAAAGACTCAGTTCATCCGTGCTCCTGAGACACACTGAGGGGCAATAACAAGGGGTGGATATTATTCTGTCCCTATTGAGTAAAATCCTCCTCTGTGGCCTGTTCTGCAAGAAATAATGCCAAGAGAAACCAAAAGGAAAAAGAAAAAAAAAAAAAAAAGAAACAAACAAAGGATTTCCCTTCTCTTTTTCTCCATTACATTGTGTCTTTTTATATCTTCCCTGAGTTTTCACATCCCCAAGCTTAGAGGTATTTAGCTAGTGGTTGTGCCTGTCATTACCTGCTCTGTGTGACTGCAGAGTTATAATAAAAGTAAAACTAAAAAAACCTAAAAGGCTTCATAAATTTGGGACAGGACTGCCACTGTTAGCAGTATTACAAGACCTAGCACGTTGCTGGTACTTGGCTAATAGTAAATAATAGCAAAAATGACAAAAGAGAGGATGGATTTGAACACAGCTCTATGCCCTGTATAGCATGAACAGTAAAAGCTTTTAATGTTTGTGTAGCTGTTAGGGGATCAGTGACAGCCCAGTTAATTGACTTCACTGTTTCTCTCATGGAAAAAGGATACATGCAGACACATATCTTAAAAAGAAGATTTATTAGTCAGTGATCTGCAGTGTAACCTGATGTGGCACAGAAGTAGTATTTTCAATTAATGCACTAACTTAATTGTAGGGATGGAAAACACAAGTGTATTTGGTGTGTGCTGAATGGCTATAATTAAAGTAAAATACACTAAAAATTGGAGTAGTGCTTCCTAAGAACCAGAAAGATGCATTTCATGTTTTGTAGTATGTATCTTAGTTCTTGATTTGAGAACTGATTAAAGCCTGGTGATTAGCACCTGGCAGTCATACTCTGGGGTTAGCCAAAGCAAGACTCTCCTAAACTGCTTGGTCCTCCCGTCCCTGTTAATCCTTGTGCCTCATGCACACTGCTTTTTATTCAGGGGTCTTTCCTGGGAACCAGCTATGGAGAAGGTGTGAAGATTAATTCTGGGAAGGATTTTAGAAGGCTGTCAGTGCATGAGCACTTTTCTTCTTAATAATAATAACAATAGTAACAACAACAAGAATAATGCCTTTGTTATTATTGTTTGATTGCAATCGTATTGTAAAGTGAAAGTATAGCCTTGTTCCTAACCTCCACTTCCCCAGGACTAGGCTAAAGAGAAGACTTTTATCATTGTTGCTGTGAAAATGTCTCAGCACCAACTCAATTTGGTTGAGAAAAGAGGGTAAAAGCGTGAATAGGGTTGATTTCCTTAAGCAGTTTAGCACACTGCTGATCACAGAAGTTAAAAAAAAAAGCTAACCAATATTCAAGTAGGTAAGAAACCTGCCTTTGTGAAATGGGATTTTCTTTGTATAGCACTAAGAAATAATTTCATCCATAAAGCATTTACAAGAGACATGAGACTGTAAAGAATCTCCTGAATCTTTGAATCCAGATCTTGTTATTATGTGACTACATTAGTAAAAAATATGTTAGTAATGTAATTTGTATATATTCTTCCTGCACGAACTTGTGAAATTTCCTCTTAAAATTGGCATTACTCTCAAGCTCTATTCCAGGATCCTGCTTTACTGAAGGTTAGGTACAATCATATTATTAAATGTTTGTCACACATGAACAATTTTAATGTGGATTTAGATGTTTTTCAACACAGAAAAAAACCCAAACACATTGCAACCATGCTACAAAGTAACTATTACATCAATTAGAAAAGACATCTGTATTGTTGACATTGGAAAGGAGGGTGCAATCTTCAGACATCCGTGCCAGTATTTTGTGTAAGAACTTTTTTATTGAAAAGTAAAACTAGGACTGACCTTTTTTTACTATTATTTTTATTTTTTCAAATAGAAAGCTCCAAAATGGAGTCAAAGTGAGTGCTATAAATTATTTTATAAAATGACTGTAGGTCATATATTACGAAACAACTAAATGAAACTAACCGGAAAGCCCTGGGATAAAGCAGATGAAAAACCCATTCCAGATGGAAAAGAGCTCAAGAGCCAGAGCTGCCCAGAGTCAAAATGCTCCATCAAAATTAGGTTATACTAGTGTGGTCTTGAAAAGGAGGTTTGGAAAAGAGGCAGAGTTAAGACAGCAGTTAAACTGTATTTGACAGGCTAAATGGAATACGTTTCCTAGCTCTAAATGGCTGCACAGTGCTCCTGTAATGGGTGTTTTGCTCAAAGTATAATGAAAAGAGAAGAAGGAAAATAATTTCATTTGTCCAGACTATAATGAAACACTTTCAGGAAAAGAAGTCTTTCATGATTTTCCAGCAGCAATAGGAGTTGTTACATTTATTAGTTAGTTGTACAAATTGCCTTATGAAAGAAGAAATGAAGAAAAGTTATTAGAGAAACAAGTAAGATGCAAAAAAAAAATCTGTAAATTTATAACTATTCTTAGTCATTCTGCTCTCTTTGTGCCTCCATATATGCCTTTTTTTCTGTATTGTCTCTAAACTGCCAAAAGCAGTAAGCATGAAAGCAGTAGAAAGGATGGAGAAGTCTCAAAAGAAAAGGGATTTTTCATCTGGCAACATGTCCAGCCCAAAAGCCATAAAGGCCTTTCCTGAAACATTAGGATTGCAAAAGCTTACTGAGTTTTGCCAGATTACTTGCTTCTGATGGAAATTCCCTAATGGTACTAGTGGTTTCTGGATAGTGATACAAACAATTGCACAAGGTGGTGGTAGATGAATGATTAAAAAGTATTCCACACAGCTCTAATATCCAAGAATTTCTGAGTGCCTAAATCTCTTTTGTCTTACCTAGTCATGAGAATATAGTCACTCCCAAATTTAAACAGCAGGAAAGCTGAAATAACAGGAAAGTCAGTCTCGTTCCCATTGAAGCTAACATTATAATGCCTGTAGACTATCTTTGGTATACAGGATGCAAGACTGAACCCAGGATAGTAAGGATTTGATTTTGCATGCATATGTGCACTTAAAAGAAAAGGGTAGAGAAATTGTCCTTTATTTTTATATGAGTGCTGTATGCTCTGAAAGCCTCTTTACTTAGGGAGCACAAGAATGTATTTAGTGCTTCTACCTTTCCTAGACTCTCCAGGGGCCTGGGCAGAAGAAGAAAAATGAGCCTGAGCTGATCTCACCAAGTAAAAAAAAATAAAATATGGTCCATGAACCAAGGAAAAGGAGGAAGTTAGTGGGTGCATTAGTTATTAGCTTCCAGGAGTCATTTGACATCCAGGAATTTCCTACAGGCAATATTGTGTCTAAATGCAAAACTCCAATATTTTGTAAAGACTTTCTGAGAGGCCCCCTGCGTGGATTAATATCAGGTAAATTTGTTATTGAAGCAGCAATGAATGGATGGAGCCTCAGCTGTGGTCCCAAACATGCCTACACAGTGCCCTCCCGCCTTGCAGATGTCAGGAAAGTCATCTCTTGTCATACCGTTCTCCTTTCAATGCCACCTTAATCAGTCTGTTATCTTGCAAAAGACTGGGTTCTTTAAAATACTAAGGCAGTTCAGAAGCAGAGAGCTCTGAAGTGTAGCTTTTGGTATTATGTGGCTGCATGTCAGTTTCATGGACATAATCCTTCAGTTTTAACTGGGCTTTTTAATTTCACCTAAAAAAGAACTCAACTGAATTCTTCCAACTGTTTAATTCCCATCTCTGTGTGTAGCTTCACTTTATGTTTCTTATAACAAAAAGGCTTTTAGGGTTGATAAATGGCTGCAAAGATTTTGCTTTTACTTTGTTGCTTTTCTGTTTATTTAACCAAGAGCAGTTCTTTTAGTCCTGACCTCAGCCTTGTCAAATAGACTGTGTTTGTCAAACTGCTCATGCTCCCATTAACTCCTAGCTGTTTCAATTGTCACGTTTGATGAATGGCTCAAATCCTGCTAGCATCATTAAAAGCAGGGATACTGAGGGAAGTATTATGTTATACTGAGTCCAAATACACACCATAAATAGGAAAATTCCAAGCAAAGAAAATCTTTTATTGCATAAGGAAATTGCAAGTGGTTTAAACCTAATCTCTTCTAATGCCATCTTTCGTATGTGCACTAGACAAGAAAAAGCCCCTCAGGTTGCATGGTTGGTATTATCTCTTTATGGTTAAAGAACATTAATAGCTTTATAACCTTATTTATACAGAGTTCACGTGAGTGTTTGGGTGTGCTTGGGGGAACAGCCCAGCTTAGAGTGAATAACAGCAGCAGAACCATTCCCACAGAGCTCTGATGATCCAGAGGGTCTGTCCCTTTCCAAAACAGAGCCTGCTGTTACTGTAAGTCAGGGCTCCCTCAAAATGAAGCCGTGCAGCACCATTATTACATGTCATTTCCCCCTCCTCGGCTGGTGGAGGCACCGCAGGTCTGGGGGACACAGTGCTGGGTGTCCTGCCCCCACCCAGCCGTACCCTTGGCTCTGTGCAGTGACCACAGCTGAGATTTCTCTTGTGACCTGCCGGTAAAAGCTGCTCGAGTTTGGGCTTGCCAAGGTCTGCCAGAGCTCGGTTCTCCAGTTACGCTCAGGCTAGTGTTTCAGTTTATATTGTCTGGTGCTCTTGTCTGCCCTTTGTCATACTTACAGCACAGTAAGTGTGAGCAAGAAGGAGAGTTCAGGATTAGTGCTGGGAAGTTGGGTAATGGCTTCAGCAGAAAAAAAAAAAAAATATTGTTGTTGTTGTTTTGGATGCTGGGCTTTTTATAACTGCTGAAGTCTACCTAAGGGCCAAAGAACTTCTGTTTGGTAATTTTTTACATTTTTGAGGCAGACAAAATTATTCAGCTGAGTATTTAAACTGATACTGTTAAACAGGCAAAGTTATACATTTCTAGACTGGTGGCATTGCTATGCTTATTAAGCTCAAGACAGAGTTGCTGGGGTTTTTTCTTACTATTTCATTTTTTTAAAATGTAATTCCAACTATATGTGCATACGCATATAGGTTGGTTCTAGTATTCCTGAGTGTTACTCATGTGGAATTTTCATCATGAATAAGTACACTGCTGCACTGTGTTTTTTTCTGGAGGGTGATACAAACCATTGCAATGAGGACAGCAGGCAAACCATTAAAGCTATTCTGAAATGGCATCAGAAGTAGGTCCGCAGTTTGTATTTTCCCAAGCTGCAGCAGCACAACATGTTTTTTTCCTTACTAGAAGATAGAAAGGTTTTCTTGATCTCAGTCTTTTATGAAACAGGGAGAAAGCAAAGAAACTTCCAATTGTGTCAGAAACTATATAAGCTGGAGTTTGCCTTCAGTGAGTGTAACTCTGCCTGCTTGCTTGAGTGCCAGCAATGGCAGAAATTGTCTCTCTGCTATCGCAGCTAACTGAAACTCTAGTTTTTGCAACGGTCAGTTCTAGAAAGATGATGTAGGATGTCAGTTACTGAGCTTGAGGCATCATTACCCTAAATTAATGATTTCCATCATGACCTAAACATGCATATAAGGAGTTAATGAGAAATATCAATAGTTAATGGATTCATTTAAGTCCTTTTTGCCTTTCTTAGGTCCTGTAAGCAGCAGAGCACAGAGGTGGGCTGTGGGCTTCCAGCAGGCTATGGCTGCCAGGGAGGAGGGGAGGGTGGGCAGCCAGTTCCACAGAAGCCATGCTTCTGATGACTGACTGCACCAGGAGTATTCAAACCACCCACCCCTCTCACCCATGCACCCACAAGGGTGAGTGATTGCTTTTGTTATTTGCTCCCAGGTGATAAAGGTGCTTCTCTTTGTCTGGACTAGATAACTCAGGTTTGCATGTGTTTATATTGATATCAACTATACAAACTTTTCAAACACTTTTCATCCAGACAAACCATGAAATTGTATTACTGGATATAATCATAAATGTGTGTTTCTGTCCTGGGGTGCCTCAGGTAACTGATGTTTGTTGCCTAGGACCCTATATATAGATTCGGTTTCCTAAATACTTGCGGGTGTTTTTTTAATCAATGGAGTTCATCAGAGTTTTTTTGTTACTCACTGAGTGATAATACTGTTAATGAGCAAAATACTTTCATTAGAATAAATGCTTTTCTCCGCCTCAACTACTCTTGTTTCTCTCTGTACCAGAATTAAGTATTAATCAAAACAAAGTAGGAAAGCTGCACTCGTTCCCTAATGAGGCTTCCTGACTTTGTAATCACGTTTTATTGATGTCACTGGATTTCTTTTACTCTCAGAAGTACTAAAATCTACAGAATATGAATTCATTTGATTAACCATATTTGAACTGGGTCTATGGGAACAAGCCCCGTACTTATTATTGCTTTCTAGGGGACAGTATTATAACCATCAGAGTAGCTGTATCTCAGAATTAAATATTAAGTATGTACTATAGACAGGTAGGTGCAGAGTCCCCAACCCACACATGTTCCCCCACTGAAATCCCTGAGACCAGATTTTATGATAAACTAGACTTGGAGGTCTGCAGGCTCACTTGACCTCTAAGGAAACATGATCTTGACCTGGAAAAGTGGGACTGGGGATGTCAGTATCTACACACTTGTTAAATCAGAGAATTGGAGAATTTGGCTTATAGTTGACCGAAAAGGCATCTGCAAGGTTAAAGCAAAACATAAGTAAAAGCTTGTTTGCTGTGCCCCTTTGTTTAGCAAAGAAGTGATGCAGTCAGGAGTTTTGATGTCAGCCCTTCAGTCTTCTCCTGGAAAGCATCATTGGCAGAAAAATAATTTTCTGCAGAACTCAAGAACTGAGGGGAAAAGAATTGTATAAACCAGTTAACAAGTTGACCCACGGGCAGCAAAACTAAAAAGGCCTAATTTCCTATAGATTTCTGTCTCTTCAGCCTCCTCATCTGCTTTCCAGCTCCACACCACCACCAGCCCTCCCTGTTCTTGGTGCCTCCAGTGCCTGGCAGGAGAGACCACACCCATGGCCACGGGCAGTGCTGCTGCTTACCTGGTCGTGGGCTGATCTCATTTTGCATGGGACTTGTAAGAATTCAGCAATCTTTGAGACCTCTGCCCTTCTGTAAAATGGAGTTAAAACTGGGGGGAAAGAGCAAACAGATGACAGGCAAACATTTGTACAACACAATTATTTTGTAACCTAGTTTCCCTAAGGAACTGTATATTTATTTTTGTGAGTGGTTGGTATTTTTGGAGATTGGATATTTCATTTATTTTTAGAACCAAGTAAAAAGATGCACACAAACAATCACAGAGAGGTGGCACCATGAGCAAATAGCCACAACGCCGTTCCAGATTGCTGTATTCCACAAATATATATCCTAACCCTACTGCCTATACCCCCTGGAGTAGGCTGCACCCCAGGCACTGAGGACCTAAAGTGCAAAAGCCCCATAGCAAACCAGCCTGCCTCCCTTGTATAGCAGTCTCCAGGTTTGCCACCTTTGTGCTATCTAGACATGTTAACATTTGAAAGAGAATTTGAAATTGAAGGAAAGAATCCTGCTGGACAAAACAAATGACACCAGTTTCTCCCTGGGAATGGTGCTGTTGGTGTCAGTAGACTTGCAGCATGTTAATTTATTCTGCAATTCTGAGCTGGGGCTTGTCTTTAATAATATATGTCAGATTTCCTCTATAATGGCCTATTAAAATTCTAGGACTAACTCCATGCAGTTATGATATTCTTAGTATCCTGCAGCGCAGTTAGCAGAGCAAGGACACACTTTTCATTTTCTTTACGCTGTTTTTCTTGCTTGCTTGTCACTTCAGTTTGCCCACGAGTGTTTGCCTTGCACTGTTCCCACCCAGAAAGAATATTAGGGCTGGGTGGTAAATAAGGGATGACAATACTGTCAACAAAAATAACAATGAAGTTTTGTGTGTGTGGCTTTTAAGAAAGAAATCTCTGAATAAATTTTGCGTAATTTGAAATTTTTTAGCTTTTATTAAACAAAATTACAATTGTATGTTGGCATTTTTCTTGAAATCAATTACCCTAGAAATGGGGCAGTTTTTTGTTCAGTTTTGGAATTCATAAAGGTATAACTGAAAACAATGATTTTCCCTGAAATTAAAATCAGAACTTGCCTCTGGGGTCACAGGATAATAACAAATGTTATGTCCTGTTCTCTATTTCACTTTTGTCTTGCATGCATAACGTAAGAGCCCTACTTTTTTCAAAGGATGTGTATCTCTCTAGTACTGTGTAGTTCAGACAAATTCACCTAATAAGTCACACATGCAAATATTCCTTGCTGGTTAGAGTTCATGGTATTTTCCCTTTCTAATATATGCATCCTACAAAGGTTGAAAGCTTTGGAAGGGACTAGATGTAACTTAATCACTTATTAATAACTTAGAAATATTAACTTGTACCTGTATTGTGGGGTTTTTTTCTCTTTGTCATTTCTGGACTAAGAAAAATATTTCTAGCAGTGGCAAAAAAAATATTGGCATAGTCCCACAGTGCCCAGAAGCCACAGGAAAGAATAGCCAGTGCAAGTCGTAAATGAGAATTTTAGTCATATTGTGTGAACTTCAACTCTCACCAAAGCGAGTGAGGCTGGAATTGCCTCATGTTATATCTCTATGCTATAAAATATGATGGTGTTTGATTGGTACTGAACTTCTGTTTTTATTGTCTAACACTACTTTCTGCTTGTCTTCTTACTTGTTGTACCTCTAGTCATGAATTTTCAGTCCACACAGTTTCACTGAGCATTTCTGTCTGGAAGCATATTTGGAGCAGCTTTTTTCTGAGGTACCTGGTATTTGCTATGTTTGCTTGACCATCCTAGAAGTTCAGAGGACTTCTTGACTTGAAAGGTATGAGAGCTACTGCGCTCAGATAATCTGTATCTTTATAGATGAATAATCATCTGCTGACAAGAATATTTCAGTTGGCTTCCTTGCCATTTTGTGTTGCAGTTGTTTTACTATTTCTAAATATCCTATTATGTATCAGCTCCTACTAACAGTTCAGAGGCATCCTCCAGACTAGACCTTTGTCCAGCTTTGAGGATAGTTAGGTCCTCAAATCACTGCTTATTGTGAATCTAAGTCACTGGGCTTACATGTTGCAGAGAACCTAACTCACAGAAGCTGAGGGTATACAAGTTGTTTCTGTCTCTCTCATAACTGTCCTAAGGAGTTAAATATTACAAAGAGCTGAGAATCCCTCTGTCTGAGTTCTGCACCAAAAACATTAGATTCCAAATCATCACAAATGTGCTTTTCCCAAAACACAAACACCCTTCTGACCTCTCCAGTTTTCTGATATAAACTAAGAATTTTTTCATGATAATCAGAGTCAAGTATCAGTTCCCAAAAGCCATCACTATGCATTATAGGCACTTATGCACATTAGAAAACAAAACAAGCAATCTACCACTTTCCAGGATTAATGCTATGAAACATTTTATGGGTGGTCTGTAAGTGGACAGAATGTTGCACTAATGTGTGACTGCATGGCAATTAAGCTTAATTAGGGAAGGTTTTGAAAAAGACAAATGAAAGTTGATTATGGGAATGAAAGCAACTGTGCTTTTGGGGAGCACACTCTGCTACACTAGTTCAGTGAAATGCTGCTAAAAATGTCCCTGGTCAGTCACATTCTGATGCACATCCAAAAGGTTGTCAAATCAAACGTTTTCCTCTAGAAGGAGGAATCTCTTAGGAGCATATTCTTCATCTGGTCTCTGCTGAACTCACTGGTTTCTTCAGGAGACAGCTGTGCTTCCATAGCAAGAGCAGCCGATGACCCTGGCCATCTGGTTTAGTTTAGCATTGCCTCTTTTCTACATGGAGTAGCAAAGGTAATGATGAATGTGGGTTTTCATTTTCATGTGTGCACTGGGAAAATTTTTTTCACCATTTCATATTTTTAATGCTTTCTCAGATTTACAGCTGAGCATTCCATATGGAACACCTGATTCTGGATCCAGTGACTTTCCCTGGTGACAAGACCCTCGTAAGCAGACCTGGAGCAATTCCCAAGCTTCTACACTGCATGTTTTGGGGGCATCCCATCAAACAGGCTCTTTCAGAGCAGAGGACTTTGGGGGTTTTTGTGCTCAGAGACAGAGCTAGCTGCCTATTCTTTCTCCAAGAGCATTTTAAAGGAAACAAAATGTAACATACTTAAATCCTCAGTTAAACAGAATTACTTTCTTCTGATGTGGACTAGGTGGTTGTTACTGCAGGCATCATAGTATGCTATGTTATATGGGATTTTGTTACATTACAGAAAATAATTAAGTAGAAAAACGGGGGAAAAAAGGTCAGATCTTTATTTAGCTTGAATAGTGTCTGCTATTGCTTTCCACCAGGACACTGCGATGCTTTTTTTCCCCCAATGAACTTTTTCCATCCAAGATGAAATACACATTCTGTGGACAATTTATTAAGAAAAACACTAGTTTTGTGTGAGCAGTTTTCAGACCAACAGGGATTTTATATGTGGAAATCATATATGGCTATAAGGAAACACCTCATAAAAAGAATGACTACATGGTCAGCAGCTGTAATTTATGTGCATTCTTTTTTAATAAAAAAACGTGTGTTCAAACCAATCTTTTCTTTTTTTATTGCAGCTCAGCAAGGTAGCCTCAAGTGTAGTTGTTTAACCTTCTGACTTTCTTTGTTTTGATTTTGAAGAAAGCAAGCTAAAGCCAGTACTTTTTGTATTCAGTTATGAAGCCTATTCGTATGTGAAAGGTGCAGTAAGGACACCTTCCTTCACTGAAGGAAGCTGAAGTAAGTGTTGATAAAAATATCACACATAAGACTGTGTTAAAAATGAAAACAGAGAGACAAGAGGATGCAAAATATAAATAAGAAGCTAGTTCTGGGATGTGATGAGTGAGCGTGAAGAGTTTTGCACAGGTAATCCAGATACACTTCCTTATGCCTAAACTCTGCATGTTAAATACATGTTTACCTGCACATACACAGATGCAAAATTTGCAAATTATGTGTGTGTCCATAAATAGCAATTTCCCACAGGTAATTTTTTTTTAAAATCAATTGGATTAAAAAATGTATTCCTAGAAAGGGTTCTCTAACCAAACCTCTAGACGGGATCTCACATTCTCACAAAGTGCCACTTATGGAGATCCCCTTAGCCAGGGAACCTTACTTGGATCCCTTACTTACCTCCACATCTGTAACTGAAAAGTGAGGGCTCAGCTGAAGAGTTGCTGGTACATGAATTAATGAGAAACTCCAGGGTATGCCTGGATCTCTGGTAACACGACTCTTGCGAGGGAAGCTGGCACAATCTCCTTGGAAGAGGTTTTACAAGCCCTCCATAGACTCATTCTTTCATGGAGATTATTAGATGTTGGTGGAAGCCTGATGCAGTAATGCAGCAGTAGGTGAACAAGCCATTTCCCCACTAAAAACCTAAAACCAGTGTTTATTACTTCCTGTTAGGTCACAGAAACATCACTCATCTGTCATTTTGATAAGAGCTGTTCTCTTTTCATGTTCTTCATCCTCCTGAAATGTTTTGCCCTACACCTCTTTTATACATGCTGTAAATGCTTCCTTCCAGCAGGTTTCCTAAGATCTGCAGTATAACTGCTGGCACCTCCTACAGTAGCCAGACCTCTGGGAGTCCCTGGGACCAACTCTGAAAGGAATTCTCAGCGCTGAATAAATTAGTCAGGGCAAAGGCTGGCATTCAGCTTTTGTTCAGTTAATGTTAGGGAGAATTCACCTGGATTGCTACTGGCTACTTAACAGGAACCTATAGGGCATCAGGATTTGGCCTTCTATCATTTGGATACTTTCTACAGTGTATTTTCTAACAAAATGCAGCAATGGTATCTGTTGGAAGAGCCAGGAGAAAGCAAATTTTTCATCTTGCAGAGACCTGCAATAGCAGCTGAAGTGATTCTCTCTACTTTCTCTCCCCATAGCATGAACCTGCAAGAGGTTTTAAAGCTGGAGAAATCAAGGCATGTGAATGGGACCTGCCAAAAAAAATGCACTAATGGAGCAAACAAGTCCATTCCATCCATCCCTTTTTCTAGGAGACACACTTGCAAGAGATGTTTAATCTTTACATGCAAAGGAACTCAGGCTCACTGGTTTTCTTGGATTCCTTTCTAACCTGCCCTTGTTTCTTTTCTTCCCCCACCCCCTTCCCTCTTTTGTGGCTTTCCAACATAAGTACCACAGCAACCCCCTGTTTGGGATCCAGGAGTAATCTTGCACCACAGAAATAAGGCAAACCTCAGTGACAGCTGCCGAAATGCCGAGATCACACATTCCCAGCACCCTGTCCTGCCAGCGGCAGGAGGAAACTCCAGTTTATGTTAATAAGGTGTGGAGGGTGGCCAAAAATATTTTGTGAGTTTTCCGGCTCGAAAGGGTAATGAAGCTACCTCTGTCTCAGTACACTGGCATGGGAACAAGCTAAACAACTGGGGAATGTGTTTCAAAGGAGAAGCATAGAGCACAAATTCCCTGGGTTTTGCACTTCCACTGGGGGCTGAGCTTTGCATCTTTTTTTTTTTTCTTTTCTTTTCTTTTCTTTTTTTTTTTTTTTTTTTTTCTTTTTTCCAGGCTGGCTGCTTCCCTTTGCACAAAAAAAGAGGGATGGATGGGGGAGGGCAAGCAGGCTGTTTCTGCAGATTAGCTTCAGGCAGCTCTCGCCAGGCTGAAAGTTACCCTGGAAAGCATTTCTTAGCTTAGACCAAAATAATGAATTGTTTAATATGTAAGAGAAACCAGAAAGTTATTTCTGTAAATTTGGTTTAAAATCTACCTATTTATTAGCTCTGAGCAACAGGAACATCCACACTGCTGTGAGCACGGTCAGATTCTTTGGGCTCCCTTCAAAAAAAACTCTTTTTGTCATTCCTCTCTGACCTCCTCCCTGCTAGTCCCGAGATGAAAAGCAAGCCAAAGATCTGCTGAGAAGTGGGCCGAGCCTCTGCTGACCTTTGCAAATCCAATTTCTTCAAAGCGAGAGCTAATCAACGTGTTCCCACGCTGTGTATTGCTGAAACGTACGATGCAATTCAAGGAATGAATTCACCATGGTGCAATCTCATTTTGAATCCAGTTTTCTTGCTATGTGTCAGAGGGTGAAGGAGGCAGAGTGTGGTTCAAGTTATAAACAACAGTCACACACAAGTTTCACAAACCTTGTAAGTCTGTCTTTGAAATATTTTGTACTTTCAAAGGGTTCTTTCCCTTAAAATTTAAAATGCATTAGCCACCCCCACCCACCCCCTTTTACCTTCCTCCCTCTCAAAAACACAGATACTAAGTGATTTAAAGGAAAAACAAGCCGGTGAGAGTTGGTGCTGGATCATCTCCAAAAAGAAAAAAAAAAACAAACATCTGGGGGTATTATCTAACATGTAGCCAAAGTGCCTGTCCAGAAAGGTTTGCATGCACAGGAGAAATAGGTGAATGGACAGTTATATAGGGAGAGCTTTAAAAATCAGTATTTATAACTCAGATTCTCTCTCTCACTTTCCATATCAGATTTGGGATGAGGGTTGTTCCTGTTTTACAGCAGTGAGGGCAGGTCCCCACTCTGCAAAGTTTTGCAATCTCTGCCAGGTACCACAGGCGTGCCTGCAGGATCTGCATTGGAAAAGCATGTTGGCATTCCTACCCTAAGTCTTATAATCTTGTCTCAACAGGTGCCTGGAGATTGGTCCCCTCCTCCCTGCCTCTGTTTTCCAGAAGGAGCTGCTGTTTGTTTCCTGCATGTCTGGCCAAGCCCTGCCTGACCCCAGCCCCGGGCATCCTGATCCACTCAGCGTGAGCGAGTGGCAATGCCCCGCAGCCAGCTTATTTGCCCAAAGTGGTGCCCGCTTGTGTAATGCTGCCATGTTTTTGTCTGGGGCAAAAGTGACAGAAGAGGACTCTCATTCCTCAACTAGTATAGGGCATATGTCATGGGAGTGCATGTCAAGCCCTTTCGTCAGCACCAAAGAGAGGAGTTATGTCATTCCCAGCGTGGGGATGGGCTTGGTGCTCCTCTCTCAGGAGGCCACCTCTCCAGCTGGGAAGCTATGGCACAACAAATAGCAGCCAAGCTGATCCACATTTGGTACCTTGCCAGAGAGCTCTCAACATGCAGTGTTATCGGTCAGGTTTGGTCATACAATAGAAAAGAGATATTGCAACTTATTTATTTCATTATGATCGTCAGTACACAAGTGTAATTCCATTAAAACCGATGTAGTGGAGAATCAGGCCCTTGGGCTAATGAGCTAAACTATGCCCTGGCTGTGTAAGCTGAAAGCTCTCAGAGGAAGCCTCAATGCTCTCATTTTCTAGTTGTCCTTAGCAAAGCAAATGAAGATGTATCATTGTTCTCAAGATTGCTGAATGAAGCAAGTCCTTTTTTTAAATTTTATTTCCATAACCATGAATAGTAAATTTCTCCCATTCATGACTAGTTTATAAAAGAGTTTGCTAACTAACCAAATCTGGAGAACTTTCTTTCTCAGCAAGTATTGCAATAAGGGAATTGTTTGTGTTTTTATTACTTTCTCAATATTTTTGTTACTCTCTTTCCCAAGACACGATTAGATTTTTCCAGTCTTCTGAACATCAAAGATTTTGGAGAAGAGATTGTATGAACTGGATAGGTAACAGCTGTTACCAGATGGATTTACTGGTGGAAAGGGGAGAGGGCTAACTTGTTTTATGTGCTTCCTCCCACTGCTGGTACCTTTCACTTTGGCACACACTGTTCATGTCCTGTGACAGGGAATATCTTTGCACAGAGGGAGCCCTTGCCCACAGGATTACACCTACCTTTGAGTTTCACTGTTGTTTATAAGTTTACTTTTTCAAATGCCTTCATCATATCTTGTCTTCCAGTAGTTTATTACAAAGAAAAGAATGGGAGAGCAGCTCCAATTTTGTTAGTTAGTAGCACTGATCGATACATTTCAACTTCTGGCATTTTTCAAGGCAGAAGTTTTTTGTTTGCTCCACTGTGGAACACCTCAGGATACTTTAAATTTTATTTCTGTAAAATAAAAGAATCGTACTGGGAATTCCAGTCGAAGATCTGCATAGGACTGAAGCAGTTGCAGCTTGAATAAACTGCAGCATCTCTGCTGCACCCTATCATTTAACATGGGAGTGAAGATTTGTATGAATCCTCCTTAGTTCCTCATCTGGTGTAAAATTCCTTGTGCTCCTCTTTTATATTGCTCACTATTTAGGACAAATCTTGGAGGGAAAATGGTGATTTGTAGTATTGCAAAGTACTAGCAAAGTACTAGCTGGTAAAACAGATTGTATGTATGCATGTAGAGTAACATGATTTTTTCATATTACTAGGCCAACATTCTCCAATCCCATTCAGATAGCAGTAAAGCAACTTACAGTTTTGACCGGATTCAAAGAAAGTAATTATTTTTCTTATTTAAGTTAGATCTACTCACTTTAACATTTGCATGTTGTGATTTTAAGTACCTACTCTCATATTCTTCAAGCTGCAGCAAAAGACAGCCCTTGAAACATATATTGTCAGCAAAAAATATCCTGTGTCCTATGAATATTCTAAGACATCTAAGCTGACCTACAAATTTAAGAGGGACTGGCATCTTCCCAATCTAGCCTACTTCTTCCTGAGATAACCTAGATTAAAATTTACGATCCTTCTCTGAACAGCATCAGAATCTATTGCTGTTGCAGGAGAGGAGACTCTGGCTTCACCCAGTCTGTGAGGATCCTCAGACCTTTGCAGAAGTGCTCAGATTCTCACAGATTTTAAGCCTTTTCTGCAAGTTTGCCAGTGGGCACTGGCTACCTCATCTGGGAGAGCACCACTAGAGCAGATAGTCCATGTCAATGGCCACTGGACTGCTCTTGGAAGAATGAATACCAGCCGGATAAGGACAGAATAGAAGGCGTGTCCAAAAAAAAGACCTCTAATGTGATCTTGGTTTGGGATTTTTTAAATTGTTTTGGGGTCTTTGTTGATTATGCTCTAGGCCTTAATTAACTTCAAACTTCTGTATTCCATCTCCTTCATTTGCTCCTTGACTACTGCTCTGTATATTTAAAGAAAATGACCCTGAAAAGAGAAGAAGTCCTTTTAAAAGAGCTACTGCCAGAATATATATTTTCTGCAGAACCAGTGGAGGCATGAGAACAGCTCTGTCAGGTTCGAGATGAAGTTCTCCATCTTTAGTGAGTGTTTAGACTGCAGTCAAGATCAATCTTCAAAGCCAAAGGCAAAACTACAGAAGAGGCTCTCAGGCTAGGTGGGCAGTTTGCTGCAGGAGCAGGGAAGTAAGGCTTGTCCGTTGCTCCTTTTGTCATGGGAATTTGCCATGCAGATGGCACTGTAAAAACAGCAAAGAGTTTTGACCACAACAAAGTCTGAAAAAGTGTCATTTTGTACAACTGAAGAAGCTGGCAGGATTTAAATTCCAGGAAAGAATCTGCTATGATAATTGTTTTCCCCTTTGTTCATTTTGTCTGATTAAAGTTCAGAGCCAAAAATATTTCAGTAGCTTGCAAAGCTGGAAGCTAATGAGGTTATCAAAATGGGCTCCAGCTCACTGAGGGATGGCAAGAAATATTCTTTTCTACTTTAGAATGTTGTTGATAGTTCTGTAATGTTTTCCAGCTTATTAAAACTTTGGTTTGACTCAAACAAGATGGCTAATTGAGGAAGATCCTTGATTTTTCTTTGAAGGAAACAAGTTTGCTGTGTAAAATTCGTACAAATAAGGAGGTGGGTGTCTGACTGATAATGAAAGGTAGGGTGAAATCTAGATTGCACTCTCTGTTCTACACATACTTTCTGTATGCCAAATGAGGACCCGTGCAGGTGCATGTCACCCTGACAGCCTACTTACACTGAAAATTTACGCCTGTTATCTCCTCAGGTCCTGTACTAACAGATACAGAATTGGGCACACTTAGCACTTGTGCATTGGCAAAGATTGGTGTAAATCACAACCTGTTAATGCTGTGTTAAACAGGACAGCCTCTCGCATCCAGAAGAAGAAATCTTGTTGGTAACACTATGAAGCAGCAGGAACTTTGTGCAAGGGGTTGTACCAAATGGTTGCCAAGCAATGAAAACAATAGAAAATCCAGGTACAGAATCTCACAGACTACTGTAATTTTTGAAGTGAAGTTTTTTGAGCTTGTGTTCAGGCTCGTACAGGTAGTGTGTGTCAAGTTAAAGCTACATGAAATATTTTTTTTGCTTCACAAGCTGTTTGCACAGGACTTACAGGCCTAAGTTAGCAGTGTACTATTGATAGATATTGCAATCATTGTTTTTGGTATTTCCTTATCATTTTTTTGGAGCTCTGCAGTGACAGTAATAATAATTTTAAAACCCCCACATAAGCTTGACTAAGTGTTTGCCACAAAGGAATGTTTATTCATGGTGACTTTAAATGTCGTAGCTGTGCTCTTAAGCAGTACAGAAACTGAGAAGTTTAATGTATATAGCCAACAGGGTATTAAAACTCTGTGGCTCTGGAACTCCACTATGAACATATAACAATATTTTTCTTCTAATAAAGTTATATCTTCATAAAATCTGTTAAAATGCAGCTTGCAGAAGAAGTCTAAAGTGCAGGACAAATTAAAGTACAGTAACCCTGAAAGGGCAAATTGATCTAGCCAGAGCTGTATTACTTACAGGAAAAAGAATTGAGATTACTGATGGCTCACTGCACAGAAACAGCATTTACTTCGATGGAAAGTGTATACCATGGATTAACTCTGTCAGTTTTGCACTGGCCTGTTTCTCATTTTACATGGCCAACACTTTGATCCCTGTTATAATGTAGGTACATACAATCCTGGGAAACTTGCTGCCCTGAACTAAAGATGAAATAATTCAATCATAGGTACTTGGACACACATTTTTAAACCAATTTAATTATGTTTCATTGTTTACATCCTGTGCCTCTGTAAGTATTACATCCTGAGATAATTTAAGAGCAGAACCTGGTTGTAGGCTTAGGTGTGTGTAGGACAATTGAAAGAAAATGGAAAATTGGTTATTTGTTACAGTTTGTAACTGAAGAACATTTGTGCTTTAATATCTTTGTGTTTTCTTCTTCTGTTAAGGAATTTATTCTTTTTTATGAATTTGTAATTTTGCCATTGCTGTGCCTGTAAATACATATATTCTCATGTTGTTTAGCAATGAATGATAGCATAACTGTAATTTCTGACAGATTTTGAACTCTTCTATATTACTATAACATCTCAGGATGTTCAGGGGCCTCAGAAGGATTTTTTTCAGATTTACATTTGTATAATAACACCAGCAGAATTTTATGCATCTGCATCGAGAGCTAATGCTTTAGTCATCCATGCCCCTAAACTGGTTATCCATTCCAGTTCTTCAGTACTGTTTTAACTGTTGCACTCACAACTTCTATGAATTTCATATAACATCAAATGATGGTAAAAAGATACAAACTGAGCTTTTAAAGAAGGAAACTGCTGATATTTTCTATTAATTTCTCAATCTACTATGTTATTAGTACTCTTTGGGAAAGTTCTGATTTGCAAAATATGATCTTATGGTGTGTTTTATCTTTTTGGCTTCTTGCTGTATTGTCAGAAAGCAGGGTATTCAGGCAGAGGCAACCCAAATGCATGCTTCAGCAGCCTGTGCATGCAGAGGAAGAGTGCAAAGCTGGTTTTCATTTTCTAGAAACAGATCGTAATTACAGTATACCTCCAACTGAATGGCTTTTTATTATTGGTTTGGTGGTTTTGATTTTGATTGGGTTCTTTGGTTTCATATTTTTGAGCCATGTGTATCATATGCTCACAGGAAAAGGCCAAGTTTCAGAAGTTTTCTTACAGTGAATTTAATGCTTTTGAAAGCTTTAGTGGAAACCATCATTCTCTGCCTACTCACAAATACAGCACTTACCACTCTTTTTGCACTATTCAAGAAAGATCCCTTCCAAAATACTACACACTTTTCCACCTTTGCTTAGAACATACTACTCTAGAAATGAAAAGATGGCTTGTTTGTTCCTGCACTGATTTTCTCAGGCTGCAATGATCTAGATCTTCAGGACCAGACATGAAGATCAGCCATCCAACAACATCTGTTCTCATCTTGAGCACTAATACATTTTTCTCTTTGCCATCTTCTAATCGATTTTTCATCTAGCTATACCTGTAAAATTATAGAGTAGTAATAGATAGATACTGAGACAGTAATTTCATTTTTTTTTTTTCAGTCCTTTATATTTTTGCTCTCTTTCCTTCCCATGGCTTATTTGAGTCTTACTTTATCCTGTTGAAGGAATGCAAGTACCATTATACTCACTTCTCAGATTATTTTTCAAACCAATTATTTGAATGGCTAGAAGTATTTTTTTTTAGTTGTTTTTTTGCTAATCGTCTGGTGGTGTACACTCTTCTTGGTTATTTGCATTTAGGCTCATGGGATAATATCCAGTAAGATCTGAGACAAGATTTTCATTTCCAAGTACAAGACTAATTTGTGAAACTCTGGGTGGGTAGTCAGTATGACTTCTCAGGTGATAAGGTAGCACTCAGTGAAACAGCAAAGAGCATTTAAGAGCTTTGCAGACAGAATTATTTTTCTGGGAGCATTCAACCCAGACAGAACCAAGAAGTTTAGAAGTTGTGTGGAAAGCATGTCCACCAGGGATCTGGTCGCTGCCTAGGTCAGGAGTTAGATGTGGTTTAGAAAAGGTTCACATGCTGATGCATTGTCATCCAAGAATAATTCATCCATATGAATTCGAGCATCTGATACGCAACTGGTAACACAGTTCACTTGTTTTTAACCTTGTTAAGGTCTGCATTTTTATAAATAATTTTTTCACCCTGTGTGGTACTGCTCTGGCAACACTTCTTATGGGGCTTTAGAGCTGTGCCCAACCACTAGTTTTGTTCTTGTTTCTGTAGCATATTCTAGGCTTTCTGGCAGGATATTGACATATGTGAAGAACTGTGCATTTGTTGAACTCTAGGTTTATTCCAGTTTTCTAGGCTTTAGTCAGTAATCAGCAATTACCTAGCTAAAAGATGAGAAGTGATATTCACTGGTAAAAGGACAGTACTTCACAAGTGCATCCAAAGCTGAAAAGATGACACACAGAAATACTATACTCTTGGGAAGTTTAGTAATGTCAGTTTTGTAGTTCCTTCATACGCTTGCATAGGGGATAGATTACTTTATGAAGCAGATTCAATTCTCAGTCTTACTCAGGTAAATCTGGAGTGATTCTCTTGAGCACAGCTGACTCCACAGTTTGCCTCTCTGCTAGTTTGACTTCAGGGGTGGAGTTATTATGCACACTAGAGCGTGGCTTCTCAATTGGACCCCACCAGCCAAATGGTACCTGTGCCTACACGAAGCTTAGCAGGAAGAGACTGAATTTGACAACTTCAATTGCATCTATTTCTCTCACTTTCATTTAGACAACTATTTGAAAAAAAATAATACACGTATTATGTCAGTTCCTCTCAGTTTTGATAGCAATGGTTAACCTCATAAACAGCTTTACTTTGTTGATAATTTCTCAGTTAGAATGTAATTCATGTTTAATACTTAGGAAAATATGTAATTCATGAACTGCCTTGCTCATTGAGGAAGCTTCAGTTATTTTTTCTTTCAAAATGGATACATATCCTTGCCTCCCTAGCTGGACAGAGCCAGTGGTGAATAATCACCCTTATAATCTTTCTGAACTATCAAAGTTGTCTCCTCTCATGGCAGAGAATACCAAACCATCCAACAAGAAAGCAGCCCGTGTGAATAGCCTTGCTGAATTCCTAAATGTTTGCTCTGGCAGTTCCCAGTGAAGCAGCTGGTTGTCTTTGGAAAGCTATGCTTGTTGTTTTGGGTTTGCACATCATGTGTCTTTAATTTTCAGCACTAGCCACAGGGATAAGTATCACAAATATCTGCTTGAAGGCCTTTTGCCCCTGGGAACCCAATATATACTTGGCAACCTTTCTGACAGTGGGACTGAGGGGAGAATCAAAGTTGACTCATTGCATTATATCCCCTCAGGGAGAAGAAAGAATAAAAAGGGCAATTGCTGCTTCCTTCATTTGCCTGAAGCAAGTCTTTTTTGTTTTGTGGAGAATAAACTAGTGCCATTTTCTGAAACAATCTGCCCTCTATATGAACAAAATATTCCATCCAGAACCATGCAGCTAATTCTGGGGCTTGACTTTCTTGCATCCTAGTATGTTCAGAAATCTATAACCCTACACATAACCAGAAAGGACATTCATATCTTCCATTCAACGCCTCTCTCTGACAGAACCTACTGTGATGTTCTTCAGCTTAACATACAGTTAACCCTTACAAAAATGAGTTTGTAGAGTGCTGTGTATCCTCTTGGGTGAAGAAAGCATGCAGTGTGCTTTATTTATTCTGCCCAAGTTGTTAACGTATTCTATCTCCTTTTTCATTATTAGGACCAACATAAATCAGCATTACCCTATGACTTTCGGTGAAGATATGTTCATTATTCTGCCTGTGGATATAACTTCCCAAATATTCCCCACTTTAGATGCCACACTGAAGTGAAACAGTCATCAGGGTGTTGGTAACATCATAATACATAGGGGAAGCCTGAGCCCCAGTGTGTGCATGAGCTAAGGATTAAGCAGGGTGCCATATGAGCTTTGCTTCATTTTAGAAATGTTGCTAGGCAGAGCTCCAAGCTTACACCAAGTGATGCCAAGATATTTGCTCATGTCTCCATTGTCCCTTATCTCAAGTGGTGCAACTGCCAGAAATAACTTTCCTTAGTAGAAAAACTTTACACATTTTGCACATTGCTCTTTCCTATGTAAATCTCATTAGTTTATTATTTCTGTTTGAAAACAGAATTAAACACTTGACTTTTAGATCTGAAAAGCATTTTCCTTTAAGACAGCATTTCTATTTTTCTAGGAAACTCATTCCTGTTATTTTATAATCAGCTCAACTCAGCTCAGTAATCTTATATAAGAAGGTGGCAATTATCAACTGAGAAAATCCAGCATTTTCTTTTTCTTTCTAAGATTTCAAATTCTCCTCTTAGTCCTGAAATCCAGTGCTTTGCTAGGGAGTGTGCTTTTGAATTGATGAGGTATTTGTTATATTACTCAAATACAAGAACGAATTTTAGCTGGGGAAGAAGCTGTCAAAGATGAATGAAAGTATTGGCTTAGCATGAATCTGAACTTTGTCTTGCAAAACACTGCACAGGCTTTCAGTGATACAGAGCCCATTGGAATCAGCTGTTGTCTTGCAGCTGAAAGTAGTAGGGCTCAAAATGCTTCTGATTATTCCTGATTTGAAAGGTAAATTGGTGTGGGTTTTTAAATGTTTCATTTTAAATATGCTCATGTATTACATCATTATATTAATATATGTATTCAATCACTCTCCTCCAACAGAGAGAATATGGCCTTGATCGGTAAGCAAGATCCCTAGTTTATGGTTGCAGGAGTGTATGTCTGGACCTAATTGTACAATTAGTCCTTTGTGACAATTTTTGCTTTGTGACAAGTTACTTGTAAGTGCTTCATGTTTTGTTAGTCTGTGATTCTGTTAGTGTCTTTAATGTCTACTTCCAGCAGCTTCTTGGCACACAAGGACCAAAGCTCCTACGTAATTGTCATTTATTTCATACAGAAGAGCCAGACATAGGTGTGGTACAAGGTAAAGTCCATTTGTTTCTCCTTCCTTACTCCTTTTAGCTTTGCTCACACTGAGGTATGGAAACTGTCTTGCACAGTATTACGCAGACACAGGAAGGCACTCTGTACTTGAGAAAGGGCTGAAACAAGAAAAACAAAACAAGTGTGATGGTAAGAGCAAAGCACAGCAGAGAAGACTTTAGGAGGATCTATAAAAAGTTTAAATTGGTAAAACATGTATGTGGGTGGGTTAGAAAGAGAATAAAGCATAATTAAGTTACTGAAGCCTCAGCAGGACTCTGAGCATTGTTCAGTGTGCACTGCAGTTTGCTTTAAAGAAATGTCAAGAATACCCACATCCTTAGAAAGGGGACTTTTTTTGTAGTTTAACATTAATTTTACCAAATGCATGAAGACTGCTCTTTCTTGGCCTTTGCGTCATTCTGCTGCAGGGTACTTACTGACTGTATTACAGGAATGCATGAAGGAAAAAATCCCACCTTCTGCAAACTAGTCACAGAGCTGGGCTGTGCACATTAGGCACAGCTGAAAGCCAGGGGGGAGCTTTGCCATCCTGCACTAAAAGGGGTGCTGGAGCACATCCTCTTCTCTAAACTGGGCTGGCAGCCAAGGTCCCTGCCTCCCTGCCTTGGTGGGGACAGCCCCTGTGGGTGTCCCTGCCTGTGGACTAATGAAGGGTGGATGGATGAGAGGGGATAACTTTGCCCTCTCTCCCTTTGAAGTAGGGGGGAGCAGAGAAAAGAGTGCCTATCACAGAAAAGTATCCTTGCAGCTACTGGAACAGCATTTCTAATTGCTCTATAGTGTCAATAGTTTAGGTCTAATGCCCCCATGCCGTGACTGACCCAGACACTGCCCTCTTCTCCCCCCCTCCAACCCCTGCTTGCCCTTCTCTTTCCCTGGAGCTTCCTGGGGGTGACCCTGAATGACCACCACGGTAAATGACCTAGGCCGCTCCTGTACAAAAAACCTTGTTTTGCCCCTGAGGCAAACAGAAGAAAACACAACTGCGAACTTTGTAAAGCTCTGAAAAGTAACATTTTTTGTTGGATGATCTTGCTTCTGCAGTCATGGCAGTAGACCAGATCTCCAGAACCTGACGATGTGAGTGCCATGGTGCACAAAGGGCAATATAGGTGGCAAACCTGGAGCAGCACAGGGTTTTTGGTCCCAGCTTGGATAGGCAGTTAATTTTTGGTTAACTCTCCTTCTCACCATCCCCAAAGCCCAAGGCTGCTGGGAATTGGTCCTGCCCTTCCCCCAAGCATATCTCCTCCCAAAAACATTCTTACATGAATGCTTAGCGGGCTCCATCGTGACAGGGAGACTCCTTCACTGGCAGATCAGTATAATGTTGTGGGTGGGAAAGTCACGTAAGGCAGCTATAATGGCAAAATTATGAAGAGTAATGAGGATTTGAGCTGTTATCTATCTCATAAATACACATTCTAACGTGCAGAAAAACCACAGTGTTGACTGAAAATATTGTGATCTTCAGGGAAAAGAAAAAAGGATGTTAGCCAGAAGTGTCGTGTCTTTACATATGGTTCACCTAAAAAAAAAAATCTGACCTTTTTTAAGATGGCTGCCAGCCAACATTTCTGCAGTATTTCCTTTATGTTTCTGCTCACACAAAGTGATTTATGTCCAAGTACTCTCTAGCTGGTTCTCAAATTGCAATAATGATTTTGATTGTTTGTTTATAGTTTTATCTGAACATTTCTGCCTGCCATGTCATATATCCTGAACCGGTATAAGTGTCATTTACTGGCAGCTGCTGTGCCCATGTAGAGTCAGTCCATTGTTTCTTCAGTCTTGCCTGTGACTTTTCATGTGTAGTATATGTAAGTTTTTGGAGTGAAGAAGGGGAGAAAGAGGCTCATATTCTCACCTTGCTGACCAAGAAAATAATAGTTTTCAATGAAATTATTCTGACAGATATTTAGGGAAGTCAGAATTGGGTCAGGATACTTGGACCAAGTGGAATTTTTTTCCATGGGAAGAGTTAACATACTTTCCCATGGAAGACATGAAGCCAGAGCTGCATGCCATCATCCCAGAAGATGTGAGGCAATCAAGACTGCGAGGGAAGTGCAGTTGGGCCCAGCTGTGGTGAACAAGGTCATCTGTGCAGGACACTGCATGAGGAACGTGCTCCATGACTTCAGGATTTGCCTACACAGTGTCACAGAGGAGATTTAGTTCAGACTTTTGAGCTGAAAAGTCTGTTTACATACCAGGCAACTTGTTTTGCACAATTGAGACCCACATGCTTGTACGTCCTTTAGGTGATTTGGCATGGACAACAGAGGAAAGGGAAAACAGATTTTTCTTTTTAAAAAAGGTGGAAAAAAAGAGTAGACAGTAATAAGAAACAGTACATTTACTCTGGAATCAAAACCCAAGAACATAATGCGGTTTATATCAGTATCAATATCCATATCAATATGACAAATTAGGCTGTCTGTTTCAGTGAAGGAACATGATTTTTTGTTTAAATAATAAGTTCTAACAAATAGTTCGGTGTTTTGAGAGAAGCTGAAAATGTCCGCCAACATTATGAAAAATTGTGATGTATGTGGATTGTCTGTTACTTTACTTTCCACCTTGTGGAAACAAGAGACAAGAAGGTTAAGGGACAACAAAGAAGAAACTTTATTTTGCAAAGAAAAAAACCCACAATATGCAAATTTTTATTTTTTTTTTCTGCAGAAAGTACCTTTTCTTTAAGTATAGGTATTTTTCTTTTCAAAAGATATGAGAAGTTACAGCTATGAAATATCTTATTCTCTGGTTTAGTTGGAACTCCTACAGATTCATAGATATTGAGGCCAACATTCTGTTATGATCACTGTCTCATCTGACTCATATAAATCAGCTTGTACAATTTCACTCAGTGATTCCTTTACCAAGCTTATAACAAGATACTGCTAATTAAAAGGTTGTGATCTGATAGTGTTTTCACTTATGCTAGGAGTCCTAATGACTTTAAAAGAACTAATCACACCCATATTAGGGATGAAAAATACCACATAAATCTTACAGTGTATTGATACCAAAAGCATGATGCTGCCATGTATTCTGGGTAAGGAGTCCACAAGGATGTGGGACTGGAGGAGGGGTTTTGGAGATGATGGTGGTTTCCTTCATCCTCTTCTGCAGCTGCCTCCCCACTCTGCAGGTGGTCAGACATCCATGGCAGCCAGTGGCTCCCACCCAGCACAGACCTTCCCTCACCTGCTTGTGCAGTGAGAACAACAGACCTCGACTGGTGCTTGGCTGGCAGGACCAGGAGCACCACCAGGCACAAGGGCTGGCTTGAAATGTCCCACCTGTGCTGTGAGGAAGACAAAAAACACTCCACGTAGGCCTTCAGTCTGTCTGTAGACAGCCCTCAAAGGATCCTTGCAGGCTGTCATACAGAACAGGGCAATGTGGAGCATGTGACCTGCCACAGGTCCATCACAGCAGTGGTGCTCTGTCATTTGGGCCTACACAAAGAATTCATAGACCCCCCCAGTATAACAGTAGCATCCATCACAAATGCATGTACACGGAGACAGCAAAACTGAATCTTGTTTTGCGAGAATCTGATGTGGGGCAATTCTCTGTCCTGTACTTATAAATAAGAGATGATCATGCTTCACTGTGCTTCATGCCATATTTAATATTTTATAGTTGCAGGCCAGGTGTACACACAGGGTCACCAGCAGTGGCTATGGTTGCACAAACATGCAACCAGGCATGCTAAGGACAGGCTTTGCTCTAGTAAGTCAGTTTAAGTCCTGAGAGGAGAACACAGTAGCTACTGGATTCTCTGACCAATGGTAGTTTAGTGAAGCTTCTTTTGGCACTCCCCAAAATTTGACAGGAAGAATAACTAATTCACAAAGGACTCCTCAGGAACAGCCCAAAGGTACAGGCCAGATTATTTTAGAAGACTGTTGGCTGAGACCATCTATTGTTGACTCTGCTGCAGCTTTGCATTTTTTCTCGTCAGTTTTCTAGTAAATAATTTACCACACTTTGGAGACATATCATGGTGGGGGAAAGAAGAGGTGTTTTCCTTAATCAGCTTCCAGAAAGTTATAATTATCTTCTCTTTTGCAAAATCGCTCCATACACAAGCAAAAACCTCAATAGACTCCTGAAGGCAGATATGCTCACTGGTCCCCTGAAAAGAGGTCTGTAGTGCTCTTTGCTTCACAGATAGAGCAAGGAACTAGCAGCATCAAGGAGCAACCCAGCTAGCAGCAGTTAAACACTCTATCCCATGTACTAGCGTTAATTTTAACAACACAGCCCATGGGCCTTTTAGAAGTCATGGAGAATACTGGGAGTGGAAAGAACAGAAGTTTTTGGTGGAGGGAAATAGCGTTCACATTTTGATAAGCTCCAAAAATGCCTTTTCCAAACAGAGGTGCTTTGTATTACACCATTCCTGTTGGCCATTCGGGTTTTTTTTCATTAGATGTATGAACTTCTTACCGTAGTAATAAACGTCAGGCCCTATTGTGCCTCTTTTATGATACTGACTAGCACAAGTTGTGTATACAAACCCAGGAAGTATTTATTTATGTGGAATACATACTTAAATAGTGGACTACAAACCATATAAAGATGCCTATGATATGAATCATACCACCATTTCACGGATAAGTGGAAACATTATGCAACTTATTGAGTTTTTAAAACACTAACGAATGTGAATTATACAACAGACTTGAGCTGGACCTTTTCACCCCTTCTAATATATGTTGTGGCTATTTAATATTCCTCACCAGGGAGTAATGCTGGCATACAAGTCAGCAATATATTAGGCACTGGAGCCATGAACCTAGTGAGAACATACACTAAACTGATTTTCAATTTTGGTACATTACAAAAAGGACTATTATTGTGGGGTTAGAGATGTCAAAGTTGGTGACCTGGTATAATGAAGTATTCCCTGCCACATAGTCAAGCATGAAAAGTAATTGGAAGTGGTATAAACTTGTAACGGCTTAGAGGTTTTTCCCCTCCCAAATTAAATATTCTTTTACACACAGTTTTTTTTTAATTAAAAATAGTATTTTTTTAAGAAGCATCATAAAAGCAGAAGTGATGTTCCTGTAAGGTCTGCAGTTGATGGAGAAGCATGTGTGTTTAGAAATGAGGTCACCTCTTAATGCTTGGGTTACGTAAGGCACTGATGAAAATCAAGTTGCTACTTGCCAGGTAAGAATAACATTAAAGTATCACAGCAGCATGTGACCACCCCGAGAGCATAAACTCTTGACAGGACACAGACAATGTCCTCTTTGAAAACAATTTCTGAAGATCACTTTACAGTTTCTGCTAAACTTTAAAACACAGAGTAAAATGCCCCATGTCTAAGCAGAAATTATAAAAGTTGTTACTTCTTAGCTGCAACGTTTACATCTGAAACACCACCAATAAAGTATGCACAGGTCTTTCAGCTTGTCCATCACAGAAAAGGGGTTAGCACTTTGTCTAGGGAATAGTGTATTAGTGCTGTCAATCCCATACTCCAGGCATTCTTTATGGCTCCACATCCCAACTTACTGCACCAGCTTTGACCAAGTTATTCCTGATTTCATCTGGCACAAGCATTGGGTGAGCTGGCACAGCATCACTGCTCAGGAACTAGACTGCAGAGGGCACTCCTATATAAGAAGGAATTGCAGTCTCCAGGCTCATTTACTTTTAGCCTCAATTATTCATTGTTATTATTTCTTCTTTAATAATTAATGACACTATGATTACACTAAAAGGAAAATATTATTATTATTGACAATTGGTTCTGTTATGATTATTTAATTCCCCCCTGCCCCCCCAAGTTTATAGAATCACAATGTTTGTCAGTGCTCATATCACATTTGCGTCATCAGCTTCAGAAATTAAATGTACACAGAAGGGCAACCTATTAATACACAGTCCCTAGGCATAACTTGAGCAAAGCAGCACAAGGAGTGCATGGACAAGGATTCTGCCCAAGGGAGGGCATCCATGGAGCAATATGAAAATCACCTTCCTGTTCCTCTAATCCCATCTCTGGAAAGGTTTGTTGGAAGCATTACTTTGGCCTGGATTTCAGTTGTGAAAGTGAGGAAAGATGCAGCTTCTCAAACAACAGGTCTTGAGCCTTGTGGGGTGGAATTCTGCCCCCTGAACTGTTCTTCAGAAGATGGAGCTGGACAAACAAGCTACAGCTAAATGTGACCAGTGATCTGCAGTTTGCTGGCACGATAGGGGCAGGGAGGTACAAAGCATGTGGCAGAGGCAGTGTGATAGACTGGGAGCTTTCTGAATAGTGAACAGCTGGGTTAAGGCTGGCATAATACAAACTACTCTCTAGACCTGTTACTTTGGACCATTAAAACCCTGAGATGCCTCAAGATCAGGAAGAAACAAGTGTAGGTTATAGCTCCCCTTCCTCTTTTATGAATTAGAGGTAAAGCCTTTAAGGGCATCATCTAGCATCTCACCCTTAAGGCTGAAGAGCTTAAAGCCAACAGAAGTAATTCTGGAAGTTCAGCTGGAGCCTATGCAGCTCCTATGCTGCAGTTTAAACGTGCATCCAATATTTAGCTTAGTTTAATGAGAACAACTCCATACTAACTCTGGCTTCTGCATGGGATACAGCTCATGTGTCATCCAGCCGACAACAGAAGGGTCATTTTGTTTCCTGCGGGTAGTGGAAAGTGATCTGCCTTTTCACACTTACTTCTGGAAACTTGTCACAAGGAAAGTATAAGATCAGGCTAATGCTGTGCAAAAGAGCTGACAGAGCAAGGATAGTGGGACCCGGCTGTTGGAGCAGCAAATACACTTCCACAGCTGGGCCCTGAATCATGTTTATTTTCAAACCCAGGACCTCACATTTCAAGTGAGATATTTGCTCAGTAAAATGCATGCATTTCATATTTCATTACCACATGCTGTATATCTCACAGAGTGGTTAAGAAATGAAAGAGTGTGGAAAGGACAGTTATTTGGGGGAGCTGTAACCATAAAGATTCCACTGAATAGGATTTTCCCTTGTTCCAAACTGTTATCTCACTAGATAAAAACATTGTGCTTTATGATTAAGCTAATTGTATTGGACAAGCCAGTCTGCAGCCCTAGAAGCCTGGATTTTCAAATGTGCTGAGCACTGGCAGCTGCAACTACAGTTGGTGGGGGCATTTAAAGTGCAATTAAATGCAACATTCTCTAAAAATTCAGGCCAAAGGCTGTCTGTAAAACAGGAGTAGAGCTACTGCCTTGCCTCACGGAGGTGCTGTGAAGGTTTGTGGCATAGCTACTTACACTAGTAAGAAGTTAAACTGAAAAGTCTCTGAAAAAAATTCATCTTTTCTTCAGGCCAGGGTTTGGCTGTAAGTGTTAAAATAAGGCCTTGAGCCACACATTGAACAGTGAAGAGGGAACAAGCATGTATGGCTTGCTCATTTGTAGACTGAATGGATGAACCCTCCCAAAACAGGTTAACAATCATAACAGGTATACCACATGGGCTGTATTTGTGTTGTGGAAGCATATCTAATTCCAGCATTCCCTAGAGCATTCCCCCTAAAGGGGGGATGCAGTATATTTAAAAATGTCTGTCCTATATTTATAAATAGAGGTAATATGCATAAACTATGTGTGTTTGAGTAAGAAATCTTTACAGATAGACCAGTGAAGGGAGATGAAGATAATTAAGGGACTGGTACATCTGACATGCAGGTAGAGACAGAGAGGTGGGACTGTTGAGCCTGGAGAAGAGAAGGCTCAGGGAGGGAAGGAATCTTGTCAACATGTATAAATGCCCAAAGTGAGAATGTAAAGAAGACAAAGCCAGGCTCTTCTCAGTGGTACCCATTAAAAGGACAAGAGGCAATGGGCATAATCTGAAACATGAGAGATTCCATTAAGAAAAATGTAAGAAAAACCATTTTTTACTGTGAGGGTGATCAAACATTGGAACAAGTTTCCTGGTGAGACTGAGGATTCTCTGTCTCTGGAGATATTAAAAACTCCACTAGACAAAATCCTGAGCAACCTGCTCTCCTTGACTCTGCTTTTAGCAGGAGGTTGGAATAGATGATCTCCGGAGGTGCTTTTCAAGCTCAACCTTTTTGTGATAAGTGAGGCAATATTTTTTTTAAGTTTCTCCTTTATTCACTTTCCTTGCAATCCTGGCAGAATAGATCAGTGTGTATCCTGTTCTAGTTTGGGGTTTCTGCTGGTTTTCTCCTTTAGCAACCCTGTATTTTCTTCTTGTTGATATTGATCTCTAATTTTCCAGGTATTGTAACATTCTGCTTGGTCTCCTGAAGTAAAAACCCTTTTCTTCTCTTGTGAGTGAAGCTTCAGAGCAACATGACTGAGTGTCCCACTGAGAAATAAAAAGTAAACAAAATAAAGTCTAGAATGTAGCAGAGACTGAAATGAAAGTATTTTCCCTTATGTCTCTACAGAAGAAACTGGATCCATTTCAGTGTACTGTTTCAACTGAATAGGGAAAGTATTTGTAATGGGTGAGGACTACTTTGCCTATAACCACCTAGAAGCCGAAGAAGTGACCAAGAATGAGAGCTGACATCCTAATAATAGCTGCAAGGTGAACTTATTATATAAGAACAGAAGTATTTAACTGAAATCATTTGGGGATGGGGGGTGGTTCTAAGGAAATAAAAATACCAAAGTTGACTAATCATAATAACAATAATTAGAATTAGCAGTAAATATTGCCCTGCCGCCTCCTGATACAGCTGAGATATTTTTGTAATATTTTAGATGCTATGACACAGTGATATCTATGCTTCTTTCTTAAATGTTAGAGAAAAACTATATTCTATTGCCTTAACATATTTCCTGCCTTTCCATGAATGATTGTGACTGACCTACTCACTTTACCGTCATTTTTTGATAAGTTCTCAAATATGTATTTAACCATATAGTGACTGACATGGCATAAACTCAGCAGCATGCCTTGCCAGGATGATGGGAAGATTGTAAATACTGGCACATAAAACATCAAAATGTAGCAGGCCATTTAAATTATTAACACAGTTACTATTAGCGGGCTAGAAGATACTTACAGAATGATTCACAATGTTTTGTTATTATAATAGCTATTTGTATTTGGTTTGTGGTAACATTCAAAAATTGTCCAGCACAACTGCAAAAAAAAAAACCTGTCAAAGTCTATAAATATTTCAGAGGCAAGCAGAGACAACGCTGTGCCACTTACTAATTATGGACATACTAAGTATGGAAGATCCTCAAAACAGATATCTTTTTTTTCTTCCACACTTTCTGCATTTTTCCTCTTCAACATGAATTTTTAAACTACTTGTTCCAGTTGGCCTTTTGGATATTTCTTGCTTTTTTTTAGGACTCTGGAAAATATAACTGCCTGGTATATTTATATCATGTGAGAATGTAAAATGTGAAATGTGCTGTTAGATCATCTTTCTGCTCATTCAAAATTCTAAGTAGAATGGCTCTTCTATACCTTATCTGTTCAGTTTCAGCAATTCCTCAAGCAATGAATTTTTTTTTTATAGTGATGTTCAGGCTGATTTTCAGACTTGTTTTCTTGCATATTTTCTTTTACTCCTAAAGATACTGATGGGGGGGGCAAAATATCTCTTATTTTCTCCTAAAATCGAGCCTTAGTATCTGTATTGGGGTTTTATTCTCCTCCCCTGTATGGATTTTTTTTGTTCAGGAAGAGGGAGGAGAAGTGGAGTTCAACAGATGTGATAATAATATTTTAATATCCCTGAGGAGTGCTGGGTAATTTGCTCACCTTGTTCTTTAGTTCTTTCTACTCTGAGGAGCCTGGGAAAAGTGTAAGTTCTGTTAGCTATTATGTGTTGAGAAGGATTCGCTCCACTCCTACAATATGTAACAATAATAAATCTGATTCCAATCTGTTGATTGGAATGCTTTGTGATGTTATTATGCCACTTCTTATGTCTATTGACCAGAGTAGTACCCATTGTATGGGATGAGAAGGTACAAGTGCAAGGCTTTTTCTTAAGTGCCTTGGAGGTAAGAGACAAAATGGGACACTGGCAGTGGAAAGGAAAGACAGGGAGGTCCCTTAAGTCCCAAAGAAAAAACCGAGAAGGTTGAATTAGTATTTTCTTCCTTTGAAGAAATATATTAATCACAGGTCTTCAAGATCTTGCTTTTTCTAATATCCTGAGCTATGGTAAAGATTATTGGGTTTGCTTAAAAACTGTTTCACAAATGAAAACTTGTAGGAATAACTGAGGTGCTTTGCCAACTCCTTTCTCTGCCATACATGACAACTCAAAACAGGACCAAAACAGCCAATTTAGAAGCAGCAGTGAAAGGACCCAAAATACAGTTTCCATCAAACTTTAATTATTTTTATGCTCGGTTGAGGGTGTTTGAACGATTTGTGAAATCCAGATAGAGAAATTAACATGTCTGGATAATCCTAAAGTAAATGATGAGGAGTGGGATCATGCTGGGTTGTATAACGTTCTCTTCTATAAAAATATTTTCCATTCGATTTTGAGGGACATTTATAACCCAAAGGATTCATGCAAATATCCAGAGCGTTATTGCAACAATATACAGGGAAATGACACACAGCAGAATGATAATTGTTTACCATGAATTGTGGATTAAAATGTAGTCAGTGCCTTTGCTTTCTTCTAGCTTTTGAATGAAGGCATGGTAATACCACAGGGTTCATATAGTGCAGGCAAAATTGCATGCAACATTTCTGTCTCTTCTCTTAGTATTCAGAATGTTAAACCAAAGAGCACATGAAGAATATACCTCTATCAAAAATATTTATCCATCTAGGTGACACTGGAGGACAGGAAAAGAAAAATATTTTCATCAACATCATCATTTGTACTGCAAACACACTGGACACAATGGCTGAAAGAAGGACCTCAGGCACTGTGTAATCACATAATGAAAGGTAGTTCTTGTTCTACATTTTGTGTTTAAAGTACACACATCCAGCAGCAAGGAGAGGGAGGCGGATCACCAGACTGTGACTGGAAAGTGAGGCAAGAGAGGCTGAGTGTCTGGCTCAGTACCGCTCAGGAAGTTGTACCAGCAGCAGGAACTGGTCTCCTCAAAATCTCAGCCAGCACTTCAACAACATTCTTCTAAGTAAGAAGGAGAACTGGAAGACAAATAAATTGGCTAACTTTTTATCTTCCTTCAGTGAGAGGTTTAACTCAGTTTCAATTTGAAGTTCAGATGAAGGTTGAGCCTTGCCTTATTTTATCTAAATGAGTTTATCTGTCTCATATCATGGCTTTACTTTGTTATGCATTTTAGCCTTCTGGTCTTTTTCATGCGGGGTAGTAAATACTGGCTCTTTTCAACAGCTGAAATGTCAGGACGTGATCATTTTGAATGTGCAAGATGAAATCTGTGTAATGATGCATTTCTTTTTCAGTGATCTCTGGAATGGAAACGCAGTTCATGGGGCTAGAGGACTGGAAGTGATGTCCAGGGTCACCAAGTCTAGTGTAGTGAGTTCAGCCCAGTGCACAGGCACTAGATCTTATAATCTCTTTCACATGCCCACAGACGGTTCAGATTTTTTGGGTTGGGGGTGGGGGTTTTTTGGAACTTTTGAACACTTCACTGCAAACAGACACTAGATGAGGAAGATTTTGCTCTTCGGTGGATACTTAAGCCTAAGAGTCCTCAAACAGCAAATAGCTTAAAGGATCTCTCCTATTTTATGTAGGTGACCTGGGGTGGGAATATTCTTGCTGGATTCTGCCTCTCACAACAGTGGGTGCAATGAGATCCTGACTCCACCACTATCCCCCATCTCTGGGATACTGTCCACCTTATCTTTCTGCATCTCAGTTTCCCCATCTGTCCCTAGGAACAGCAAATGTAAAACACCTTTATCTGCTGGTGAACAGCTTTATGTAAGAGCTCAGTTCAGTCTGAGGCAGGCCAGAGAAATCCAGGCAGCTTCAGCTTCTGTTATTTGTGAGTACTTTCCCCTAAGTTAAAAATAATCTTGATCTTGTCTTACTTTTTTTTTTTTTTTTTATGATCAGCACTTTAAGTTGAAAAGGTCACTTCTTTCCCTGCTAACTCAAGTTCTCTGTTTTTAAGTAGTTTCAGGATATATCATGTCATAGGATGTCAGATACTACATTCCTTCACACTTTTTAAATCATTGCTTCTTTCTCTAAGAAAGTAAGATTTGTTAGAAAACCATTCAGATTTGCTTTCCTTGGGGGAAAAAAAAAAAGGGGGAGGGGGACCCCTTTATTTTACGAAATGTTTCCTCATCCATCCAACCAAATGGGTGTTGTTGTGGGGGGGTTTTTTGTTGTTGTTTGTTGGGTTTTTTTTCATCCCAGTCCTGCTCTGGCAGGGGGGTTGGACTTGATGATCTTCAGAGGTCCCTTCCAGCCCTGTGATTCTGGAATCCAGAGTTCATTGACATCTACCAGATCAAGTTTTAGATAAACAGGGGATTTTTAATGGCTAAGTATCACTCATTAAATTTGATCTACAGATTCTCTTTTTTGTGAGAACTAAGAAATAATTTTCAACATCAGGCCTTTTTGGAAGACAATCAGGCTTTTTTTAACATAATGGAATAGTGACACAACCTTCATTATAACATCTCAAACGCTACAATATAATTCATTTGCTTAAGTCTGGGAGAAGGAAACCAATTTATTATAGCCTGTTGATTCACACTCACATGCTGTGCAGTTCGTGTGAAGGTCCCATTTACTTTTTCACATGAACTGCCACAGCATGGTTTAAATAGAGATTTCTCTAGCAGTGGTGTTAAGGTTCCTCATTAACATCATTTCTAGAGTCACTGGGCCAAGTATATCCCTAGTGCAATTCCACTGATCTCAGTGGGGTTATCCTTGAGATATAGTTGGTCCATTGTTTCTACAGATCTCTTTGTTCTTTTTTGATCTCTTTGAGAATTTTGCTACTTTGAACATTTCTCACATAGCAAGTCATCATGCTGAAAAGTTAACAATATTTGTAGATTATTTTTCAGGTATTTCTACCTATCTGCACACTGAAATAAGATATTCTACTCAATAACATATTCTATTTATTATTTTCATGTTATAGTCTACACATACATCCTGTTTGCCAGGAAAATCAATAAACATACAGTAAGTTTCTCTTTTTTTTTTTTTCTTTTTTTTTTTTTAATTCCAGAACTTGATGCCACTACCAAAAATAAAGAGACAGACTGCAGGTGGATTTGGCATTATTTTCTGCTGAGCTTTGTTGCCTACCATTTTTGAAAACAAATAATAATTGAGTAGTGATACTCCCAATATTCTCACACTGAAAACTCTGAGTTTATCTGGTGTTCTATATCAGCACTGAATGTTTGTCTTCATTACTTGCTTTGTTTGTTGGGGTTTTTTTGTGTTGTTTTTTTTAAATTATTATTATTTCTATTAGGAAAAAATGTATGCAACATTAAAATTAATGTGAAAATCAGCTGATATATAAAATTTCAAACAAGTTAATTTTGTAGTTAATGACCATTCTGTACATTATACATATACATGTGATTTACATGACTTAGATTTTTTTGTTCAGTATAATGGAAGGTCTGGTTAGGGAAGAGAGCATACCAAAATGAAATCATCTCTGTGATAAATGGTTGAGTAAATGGAAAACACATGCCATTCTCAAAACACCATCTTTTATTGCTTTTTTGTATTTTACTGCTGTTTTGCTCAGGCATTTGGTGAACTTATTAATTTATATTAATTTTTCCAGCAAACTATGAACTCAGCATATGAACCTCTTTACTTGACTTTCAATGCAAATACTTTGTCTTTGTCATATATAGCAAAGATAACACAGGTAATACCTAGAAACAGAACCTGGTTTTCACCAAAAACATAATCGGCAGCAGAAAGTGACTTTCACTGGGACCCCTGCTTCCCAGAGCTCATACTTATCTTGCTGTCAAGATCTTTTTGTTCTCCAAACTCTTAAAATAATTAAGTCCTAACATGAGACTGGATTCTACAAGGAACAGCCCACAGGCTCTAGAAGAATTAAACCACTGCTTGTTAACTATTGCTTTCAGAAATACATTTGGGTTAGATGGTAGTAAACACGGATGGAAATGCTGGCGTGGAGAGTTCTGCTGCCAGAACGACCTTTGCTTTACACACAGACAAATGCATTCAGGAAAGTGCAGCAAGAGAAGTGCACCTGTGAGTTGCATTACTTATTCAGTTACAGGGCTGTGATTTTTTGCAAAACTTCCAATCCCTTTGAATATGCTGTTAACATTGAAGGCAGAAATGATACTGCATCTAAATAAGAATGTGAAAAACTCTCATTTAAAACTACTCAGAAGCAAAGCTTGTGTTCCAACTGCACACACAGGATTGGTTTATGTTTATAGAGATTTATATGTAAGACAGAATGGAAAAATGTAATTTATTTAACATCTCGCAAAATCCTGAAAAATGCTTTCAGATGAATTAGGTGCTGGTAAGTACAGTGACTATGTAGGCAAACATTAGCAGCCAAGCTTCAGTCAGTAACAGCCCTGCATGTTATATTATGTGTTAAGAAAGTGAATGTTAGTTAGAAACCTGGAGCTGTCCCTATGCTCTTTTTAAGAGTGCAGTGTGATCATTTATCTACAAAACACTAGAGCTCAGATAAAGAGCTGAAGGTCTTGTCTGAAAGCTGGTGCCTTCAGGCAACACCTGGTACATCACTGAAGTGTTTGTACTATTGTACCGCTCCAGTATCACTGTGTTATTCATGTTTCCTGGTTTGCAAATCACTGAGACCAAATGGCAACCTGTTGAACCATATTTTAACTCTAATCTTTGCACAAAGACTCATCTATAACAGAATAATGTCAAAAGATGAGGCAGTAACCTGTAGTTTCCATTTCTTGATCAGCTCCTTGAATGTCTGTCTCAGAATCAGTCCATTTCAGAGGGTATGTGAAGTCATGATTTTGTGTCACGTAACAGCTGGTCTTGTGCAACACAGCAGAGCTTCCTGAAGTAAGTGCACAAGAAACAGGACACAGTGTGCCATGTGTTTCTCTGTTGATAGAAACACTCCACTGAACATAACGCTCTCAGGATGCACATCCTGCAAATGGAGCAGAAACCCAGAGAGTCAGGGTGCTTTTTTGACATGTTCTGGGAAGCTGACAGCATCTCTTCTCCCCACTGAGCCTCAGGGCCACCACGTACTCATTGGAAATTAAGAGCACATGGGACCATTCACAAATAAAACCTTGCAGGCCTGTCATAGAGAAGCATTTCCACCTGGCAGTAATCCTTGGAGCATTATGGCTGGGTCTATATCATGCTCCTAAACCGCTCCTAAACCACTCCTAAGGGCTCTCCCAAGGGCTCTCCCAAGAGCTCTCCCAAGAGTGGTGCAGCTGGGAGCTCTTCATCAGTGCCAGCACTGCAGGCTTTCAGAGAGCTCCTCAGCACTACAGGAACTTCACATCCTCACCATCCTTTGGCATAAGTAGCGAGGAATACTCTGAATGGCTTTTCACAAGCCAGGGTACTGATTTTTCTCCGTGCCTAAGATCTTCATTGCAAGGGCAAAACCTACGTTTTAGCTAAAGGAGAGCTGAAATCATAGAATAACAGAATGGTTTGGGTTGGAAGGGACCTTAAAGATTGTATACTTCCAACCCCCTTGCATGGGCAGGGACACCTCTCATGAGACCGTTACTCGAAGTCCTGTCCAGCCTGTCCTTGAACATTTCCAGGGAGGGAGAGACACAAACAGCTTTCTCATACTGGGAGTATAAGAAAACTGTGAAACATTTTTTTCCACTCTTTCTTAGCTCAAGGGCCTGCCCTCAGAGTATAAAGCATCAGTTACGTCAGCTTTATGAAGAAAGGAAAAAAATCCAAGGGCTTAGAATCCCAAAGTGCGTAGTACTAGACTGTGTTGTAACAAACCAATTCCAGGCACTGGTAAAATCTGCTTTCCAGCTACATAAAATAAAATTAAAAATACCTCATCAGCTTTTGTGTTTAATTTAATTGAATAAAAATCTCTATGTGCAGAACCATGCGTGGCCATTTTAGTAATGCTGGGCCCACTGTTAGCTGAAGGATACAGTTTCTTGGATGAAGTACTGGAAAGTATTTTAGTATTTTCAGTAAGAGTAACTAACAGTGATGAGTAACTTCCTGGATAATAAGTGCATCAGGCAATGCACATTGTTCCTCAAGCCAATAAACCCTTAGCAGGGAACTTCCCATCTCTTGGGTTGCTGTTCTGCCCTGGGTTTTGTCTCTTCAGAGCAGGCAGATCTGTATAATCTAGAGTCAAATGTTGAGCAATCAGTACCACCAGGGCAGTGTTTTTAATGAGAAAAGCAGTTAAATAAATGGAATGTCATTAAGATATATGACTGTTTTGGAGATGATGCCAGCAGTATAACATAAAGTTACTTTAAAATATTACTTGCTATACATTTATTTTTAATGCACATGAAATTATAGAAACAAACCACTTTAACTAGCTGAAAAATAGAGACTCTTTGCACACACTATTTCAAGTCCCAGCAGTATGTCAGCCTCTTGGAATTGTCTCTTGAGTTGTCAAAGAGGGATCTGGACAGTCTCTCAGTGTCTCTGACTGTTAAATCCTTCAGTGACATGGATATACACTTAAGGAATGGGTCAGATGAAACAGATTGGTGATTAGGACAGGGCCATGAAACCCTTTGCCCTCAGTTGACTGGGTTTGTTCCAAGATTCAGTGTTCACTTAAACATGGTATGAAAAAAAAGTGATGTGGCTAAATATTCCTGTCATATGCTTCAGCAATTTTTTTTGACAATGTTTTGTTCTGTGACTGTTCAATGCATTCAACATTCACTTCCAAACCTGCTGTACCATTTCTTTTGCAGCACTCAGAAACCTAAAGACACTTGAACTTAATAAGAGGCTGTGTTTTTCTTGTTTTTCATTTGCAGTGAACTTTTCCCATTCAGAAAGGGTAATTTTAAAATGTAATTGGGAATATGTCAAGGCCTAGTTGCTTTAGCTTGATAGTAACTACACACATAGTCACATTCTTCTGGGTCTTGCACCCAATCTCCTCATCTCCCACCTCTTTATTATTTGTTGTGAATCTTCCACATAATCAGTGGCTCATGTCACAGTCACTATGTGACTAATGAACTTTTTTTTTTTATTATTAATATTTCTTTTTTTTTTAATTGTAGCTGTTAGTGCATTTTTCCTGAGATGATATTAACTGCTAGTACTGTGCACGTCTAAGATCACACTTCTGCAAAGTACTGATTAACAAGTACCAGACAGTGGGAGCTGCAAGAATCACTGATGAAATGGCAAAGAATAAAAAGGAGAGTTTGAGTATCAGAGTCCTTAGACCTGCTTATTTGGATTCTTATTTGTTTATTTTTTGGTCTGAACATGGTAAGTAATTGGACTCCTTGGTTTTCACAGTATGAGCACCATTAAAACATTATTTCGTTTGCTTTCTTAGCAAATTTTTAAACATGTTTTGTAAACAGGGAACTCAGACAACGGGGCAGAATCTGTTCTGAGTCATCACTTTCATTCTCAGTCAAAGTTCTTCCTTTCTCAGCTTTGCAGCATCCTGAATGTATCCCCCATGGGCACCACAAGATGATATAATTATTACTGTTTTCACCCAAGAAATTTAGTCCCTTTCTTTGAGGGGGAACTGAAACTCTTGGTAAGTAGAAACTTCCCAGATATCCAAGGACAAGAGTAAAATTGCTCAAGCTGTTTGGCTTTCCACAGATACAAGGAAGACCAGCTTTAGGGAAGGACAGTCAAAATTATTGTATGACAGGTAATTCGTTATTGCATTGTAATTAAATGCAACATCATAACCTGGCAGCAACACTATAAAATAGATAGTACTGGATGAAAGAGACAGTATTATTATTTTCAGCCTATGTAACTAATGTTCCCCAGGTATCAGATTCCCATGAGAGCTTCTCAAATGGAGTAATGTGTTAATAAATACTCATATCCTGCCTGTTTTTCCAGGAAGTTCAAAATAGCTCTACAGGGACATTTCAGACTCAGATGGGTACAACTTCAACATTTTGCAAACACTTAAGGTCCTTTTGCCTTGTCCATATCAACAATTGTTAAAGGAAGAGAAGAGAGTTGTTTAGATTTCTTGCTGCCAACACATCTTTTGGACACTTAGGATATTCTTCACTGAATGATTTGGCATAGCATGACATCTATACCTACAACAACAGTGTTAATATAGCAGTGTCAGCCACTGCAATGTAATACAATATATATAATTACAAAAATAAAAGGATGAAGGTTGGATCCAACATCTGACAAGACTCATGGGGATAAAAATAGCATGAAAACAATATTCAGTGGCTTTTTATTGTGCACCTATTGAGGGTACAATTGGTTCCTTGCTTTTGGGGACAAAGAAGGAAAAAGCTATTTGCAGTTTTACTAGAAAAAGTCAATTTGAGTTTTTTGCCTCTGGAAAAATTCTTGCAGAAGATGGTAGTGTGGAGGCTATTTCAGCAACTGGGGAAATCCCAGGAAAGAATGCACAAAGAATGTTAATACATGTTTTTACATACTGAATTTGAATCACCTCCAACAATGTTCCTGACATGCATTGACAGTGTGAAGACTTACATACAGCTGAACTTCAACTTTGTTCCTAACTTTAGACCATATGAGGTCCTGCAGAAGGTATCTCCCAGCTTCCAGTCCATATACTTACCCTGGTACAGCAGAATGCTTTCCATCTTCTGCTACAATCAGGAGAGGAATTTATTTTTAGTTGACTAGGAATTTAATAAAGAATAAGAAAAGAATCAATTAGATGTGAAATCCACAGAAGGAACTTATAAATATCCACCAGACTTCAGTTAGATACCAAGGCTGTGTGGGGAGGTTTGGGCACATAAGGATAAGCTTTGCACAGTCTGATATAATGCTTGGAGAGGCAGCAAGGCAACTAGGCAACAGGGAATATTGAGCACAAAATTCCAGCTTTTCCTAGCATTATATTGTATTCATACCCCTCACCTATGCTAGGGTGGCACATTAAGGAGAAAACCAAGCAAAGAAGTGCACAAATGAGACTTTGAACTAAGGCTTACTTATAAGGAGGATGCTAGAGTTCCATTCCCTGCTTGGTTTAACATAAAATAGTGAACTATTAATCAAAGCAGTCTGAAATATTAATCTCTCCCCTTTAAGGCAAGTTCCCTAACCTCAAGGCCAACAGTTTAACAAGTATTTAATTATTTCATTCAGAATGGAACAGTTTCTGCAGACATATTCAGAGGATTCTCTCATCCCAGATTTCCCCAAGGCACTCTCCAGAATTTTTTGGAGGGAGATTTTAAGCCAGAATTCTGTTGGACAAAGGGAGGAAAAAAAACCACCAGGTTTTTCAAGTCCCAGAGGGATCATCTAACTGCTGAGGTGTTGGATAAAAACATGAAAGCAAGACCAAAAGCCAGTGTGCTAAGAACAGTCAAGAACTCCATGAATCTTCAGATCCAAATTTTCATGAAACACATGGCCGACGGAAATGTGGGGACCACAGTCCCAAAGGCTCCACTGAGACTTGTTGTGGGACAGAATTTTGAATAGAGATTGTTTTAGCTCTTCATCCTTTTTGGGGGGGTTGGGGTTTTATTTTTGGTTGGCTGTTACTGTTGTTAAACCATTTTTGTGTGGAACTGTTGTTAAACCACTTTTGTGTGTAGCTGTTGTTAAAGAATCTCTCAGCCGCCACTTTGTTTTCTTCTCAGAACTCTATTTGTTATTGCAGATGATTAATGTCAGATTCATAAGTGAGGTCGTCACTTCCAGAATTTCTTTTTGCCTCTTGTAGTTTTGGTGTGTAGGTTTTGACTTGTTATATCCACAAAATTCTTGTGTTTTGCAGACATTCTACAAAATTTGAAAAATAGTAAAGAAATTGAAGAAGAAATTTCTGAGGGAGTTCTTGCAATCATCTTACAGAAAATTTGGAAACCACTAATGGAATTCTTTATATCCAGGGTATTCTCAGCGAGTATTTGTGTTAACTGCATTTTAAAAACTTCTGAAAGAAACTCCACAATCAGGAGCCCAAGGCTTGCCAGAGAGACAGAGAGAATTGAAAATATGAATTCTTAGAGGAATCTGATTTTCAGAAGGTACATGCTCAGGCTTCCATAAAAAGCACAGACACCAAAGAACTTGCTATTGAGTTGGACTGCATAGGCTACAGATGAAAAAAAATACTCAGATCAGCAACAAGTCACAAGTAGGTGAACAGAGGGTTTGGAGTTAGTAATCAGTTTGTTTATTGCTCTGATTTCTCTAGTTTTGGCCTTTAGTTGGGGCCTGATGCCTGGGGTGGGGCAAGTTCCTCCTTTCTGGCCTTTCTCGCCTGTTCTTTTGTGGGTTTATGGGAGTGTCACAAAAGTGTATTTTGAGGAAGAGGCCAAAGGAAAATTCCCAGCAAAATGAGAACAGATGAAAATATTAAGACCTGACTGGCAGACAATGGACCTTAACTGTAATTTCCACATGGCCTCTAATGTCACAGTGATTGTGTGCCATTGTGAACCATTCTAACCTTACTACCAAGTATTATCTGGAAATACAGCATATGCCCAGAGACCAGGAGAGGGGAAGGTTAGAAGTACACAGAGACTTCCCCTTAGGCCAGTGGGGAGGCATGCCTGGGGCCACCATCCTGGCCAGAGAAGAAAGAGATTGGTGGATCCCAAGGATCAGTGCCCTGCTGGTTTTAGGTGAAAAAAAAGATAATTTCTGGGCTCAGGTTGCTCTCCTGGGACTGGAAAGCAGCAGCAGCTCCAGGTTTCCTGAAGAGAGAAAAAGGACTGGGAATTGGCTGCTTTGTAAATGTAAAGACTATAAAATCAGTAATTTACACAGAGTAAGTAACTGTGCGTAAAGGAAGCATGTGAAAAGGTGGAAAGAGGCTGTAAGGTCTCATAAAACACAGGAGATTGAAAAACAGATAAAGCAGTATTGTAGGTGTTGTACCAAGCCTCATATGAAATATAAGACCTGCATCTAATGCAGAAGTTGAAAAGATGCATAGAAAAGGATTTCTATAGAGATTGCTTTGAATAATGAGGAAGGTAAAGACCGCTAGGTACAGTTTAGGTGGTCTGGTGGTGCCTCTGTTGGTGCACACAGGATGATCAGCATAGATGATATGGTGCTGTGGGAAAACACAGAGGTCTAGTATTTTTGTATCAGCTATTTTTATGCTGTGTAATTTCTTATTCAGATCTCAAAAATATCAGGGGAGTTACCTCATGTATTCTTGTTCCTTCATAAACTACTACAGCCAAAAACAAGCTACTGTAAGTTGTAGGTACCAAGCCAAAGTTTCAGTAGCTTCTTCTTTTTTTTTTTTTTTTTTTTTTTACATTATTGTGTGGCATCTTCCAGCATGTGTAAAGTGCTACAGACTGGTGTCCAGCTGGAAACTCACTCGTCTCAGCCAAAATAGAACAGTTAAGTTACTTGGTGGCAGCAGGAATGAGTGTCTGTGAAATTCATGGGCTGGTGACTGAGGCATCTTGCCAGACTCAAACAGCTTGTGAGGGAGGAACATTATCTGTAGGAAGTATAATATAAATTCTTTATTGTTGCTTATGGCCTCATTTTTTTGAAAGAAAAAGTTGCTAATGTTGAATTTGGTTACTACCCTGTGGCTCAGAGCAGCACCTATTGCCTCTTTCTTGATATCAGAAGATAGGTAGGGTAAATAAAATGTAATGGTTTTTGTGTAATTTTTATTTCAATGACAGATCCTGAAGTTGGAAGAGGTGAGTCAACTGGAATTTATTTGGAATAGTGCAAATGTTTGCTTTCTCAAGGTCTGAACTACCTGAAAAAGATCCAAGTTTAAATTATTAACACTGTTTAATAGCATTGAGTTGCTAATATTCAAAAACAGACTTTCCAGATAAAGAGGAATGTTGGACAAAGGAAAACAACAAATTTCCTGTCTACTCTGTAAAGTTGAGGCAGAAAAGCCATTTTGGGTTGCCTAAACAATTGTAGGAACAAAATAGTCTGGAAAATTTCATTTAATGTCTGACAAAGTTAGACAAAAAGTTCTTGTGGTCCAAAGTGCTAAATCTTCAAGTACTGCTTTTTTATATGCCAGAATTACAAATGAAGAAGATTTCTAAATGAAAAAATGTATCCTCCCCCCTCCCAAAAAAAACAAAAACAAAAAAGAAAAGGACAAAACATTTTTATCTGGTTGATATTTGTTTCTTGCATTAACAGGTAAAATGAAATCAACTCATGAAATGGTTTCCATTTACTAGGCTTTACATTTATTCTCAGGGGAAAAAAAATCAACTAAAAATGTTTTTCTAGATCAGCTGAAGAGTACAGCCTGTCAGACTCAGTAGGTCCCTTGATCATATATTTGAAACATATAAGAAGGCATTCTGATTTCATTAGGCTTTATAATTAATAACGAGTGATTCTGAATGCTACTACTTCACACAAAAATAATCTTGCTTACTTAATATGCATTTCAGACATAGTAATTCCTATTGCCTACATAAAAGAAAATCTAACTTCTTTGCTACACTTGCAAGGAACTCTTTTCTACATAAAACAAATTTGTGATTTTAAAGTGGAACCTTCTTTAACTTTTGCTAAAGACATACCTCAAACTTTTAATCCATTAAATAACTTTAAAGTAATTTTACTTGGTTGAGATCAAATGAATGATTCCCAGTGGGTTCTCTGAGGATGACTTGTTTTATTTGAAGCCTTTTTAATTTTAGAATTTCTTGTCCCTATCAAACTGTGTAAATGACTCTTTCTTGACATGTGTTTTTCAAAATAGTACGGTTAAATACAGACCAGCAAGTTCCCTTCTCAGTCCTTCAATACTCTCCTGCTAGCTACAAGAAATAGTTTCTTGGGTGTACAAAACACAGTCTGTTGCAATATTGCTTGAGTAACACAAGCCTTACTTAAACAAGCACTGAATATCCTGACAGCATAGAAAAAGAAAGGAAGAAAGGAAGAAAGGAAGGAAGGAAGGAAGGAAGGAAGGAAGGAAGGAAGGAAGGAAGGAAGGAAGGAAGGAAGGAAGGAAGGAAGGAAGGAAGGAAGGAAGGAAGGAAGGAAGGAAGGAAGGAAGGAAGGAATGAAGGAAGGAAGGAAGGAAGGAAGGAAGGAAGGAATGAAGGAAGGAAAGGAAGGAAGGAAGGAAGGAAGGAAGGAAGGAAGGAAGGAAGGAAGGAAGGAAGGAAGGAAGGAAGGAAGGAAGGAAGGAAGGAAGGAAGGAAGGAAGGAAGGAAGGAAGATTGCTCAACAGTAAGCTTAAATCTTAATCCCTTGCCCAGAGGGTAAAAAAATAATTGTTTCTATAGTAAAATTTGTAACTTCAAACTCTTAATGGCTTAAAAGGGAACAAGAAGAAATATATGTATAGAAGGCTCTCTTTTGTCATTGTTAAGCATCTGCTTCTGACCCCCATGGCATAATATCATATTCCAGGAACACTGCTGTTTTCACTCTTTCCACTTGCTCCAGTATTCCCATACTTCTGATACTTTGTTTTCCACTGATGCAAGAAAGAAAGAAAATAACAATTACTCACATCTAAAATTATACAGGCAAGGAGCTAACAATTAAACAAGAAACGCACAGCCTCAGTTGTCTGACATCAAATCCTTACTGTCAGGCTGCAGGACCATTTAGAAGAAGGAAAAGGAAAGCCTCTTGCACCCCTCTTGGAATACTGAGAGGAAAATAATTGCTTTGACACACACACACTGCAAGTTCCTCCGATCCACAATGCTAAAGAAAGAAACTGGCTACAAACCACAAGAACCTGAAACATAAAGAGGAGGAAAGTATTTTATTTGACTTCTGCATTCCACAGTTTAGAAGCAGTTTAGGAGCATTCCAAATTTTCAAAAATTTTCCTGCAACCACAGCAGCTAGAAATTTGCTTTGCCATTTTAAGAAAAATTGAGAGCTCAGACATTTTCTCCTAAAAACACTGTCATGAGATTCAGGTGAAGCAGAGCCAGAGTCACATGCATGATAAATAACCTTTCCTCAGACAAATGGAATCTCCCCAGATTCCCACTACAGGAGAGACAGAGAAGGCTGTGTGAGCTGTGGTCTGACTGGGGAATTTGGACATTAGTAGTGTGTCCTATGCCTATTCCATAGGGTTTAATCAGAAGCCTGTTTGGGAATTCATAGCTTAAAGAACTAATTAATATAAAATTCAAGTTAACAAAAAAGGGAATTAATTTATGAGTGAAGGACAGAAAGACAGCTCTCTGGGAACATCACATTCCTGGGCAGATTCCTAATACATGCTAAAGTAGGATGTTTGCTTTTAGTTTAGCTTGGTGTTGTACTCTAGGAACGGAAAAAATCAAAGTACACTTTCTGAAGATATTTGGCTTTTGAAAGCCTGTGGTGACATGTGGCACACCTGGAACAAGGATGCCTGTTCAAGTAGCCTCCTTGGATGTAGAGGGATTTCAGGATGTAATACAGCACTGGGGGAATTTTCCTCCAAGGACAAGGTGATTAGGCCATGCGTCCTTGTGTACACACAAGTTGCAGTGCAAACATCTGTCCTTCCCAAACAAGACCAACTGCTCTTGAAATAAGGCAGCACCATACCTCCACGGCTGTACAAGTGTAATTATTTCAGATTAAGAAGAAAATTAAATCAAGCCCCTGCATTAGAGCTACACAGCCAAAGCCATTTTTGATAGATCGGCCTTACTCAAAGGAAGCAGGTCTGACAACATTTTACAAACTAGAAATCTTCTGTTTGGAATTTTTTTACTGGATTGAGTTTTGTTTTGGAACTTCTCTAAACACTATTTAACTTCAAAAATATTCTGACCAAGCTGTACCATATGACATGCTATAAACACAGAATCTACAAGAGCTGCTTTCATTCTCTTCTAAAAGTCAGGCACTTTTATTTAGCTCACAGATGTTTTGGTGGATCTAATGCTAAGAAAAAAATATGTGGACCATGTGAACCATGGTAAATTCTAAATAGGCTTTCTGTATGTACCACGAATACATAAAGTCTTGAGTTCTCACACAGCATTGAGGTATTGCTGTGCTAACAGAAAGTAAACTCTGCTTTATAAACTGCACATAAGTGTGAGCTAAAGCAGTGGGTGCCCCCCGAGGGTGTAGAAAAAAAAAAACACAACCAAAAACCAACAAAAAACCCAAACCAAACCAAACCAAAACCCCACCGAAGTATGAAGCAGTAACTAGTCATAGAACAGAATTAAGAATTAAAACAAGGATCTGTTTTCCATAAAGCCCCCAAGCAAATTCTACAGTCTCATCAGTTGTGTAAAGTCAAACAGAGCATCGCTGTTGCAGTTAGCAAACATTAGCACATCCTCTTCAAAATCCCATCCATGTCTAAAGTAAAAGGGGGCCCATGTAAAAAATATTCTGGATAATGCCTCTGCTGACTCTGCAGATGTGTTTTTTTCTCACTTCTAAGGTGCTGGCATGCTTTTAACCCTAAACCAAACTGTCTGTCCAAACCATGTCCCCAAGGCATAATCTGAACTCCAGAAGCCAAGTAGTGAATGGGAAACTCACCTAGCCCCCTTCCCCCTTGGAAGCCTTTTCTCACATGAAGACTTGTACTGTGTCCCTTGAGTCTCTTTTTCCTGTGTGGCAAGTGTGGGAGCACTGCCAGCCTCCCCAGGTTACAGAACAGGGATAAATAGCTGCAGAGCATCCTCTACATTTACTTGAACCAGTGCTGTTTACAGAGCCAAGATAGTTTCTGAAAACAGTAAGCCCCATAGGAAAACCTTACTTTTCTGCCACTTGTGAAATATTTCCATAGTTAGTGTCTATCAATCATACATCAGCTCTATCCAAAAGTTAAAAATGGTGGCCGGGTAGGCGGTCTTACGTTGTTTGGTTTTGTGGTATTACAAAATTTTCATCATGAATCCACAGTGACTATGCTTATATTTTTAGAGAGGTGTAAAAATTGTGTCGGGTTACTGTTTTCCTCAGCTTTTTATTCCCGTCACCTAGGAAGCTTCTAAGGTAAAGTTGTTTTGGTTCTAATCCTTCTTGCAGATCGTTTGGGCTATCGTCACCTTGCCTTACTGTTACTCATTCTACACCCTTTCCTTTTTGGGGGGAATGTAGTATTATTATACAGAAGAAAATCCAGTGGCCAGTTCTGTAGGAATCCCTGTAGTCACAACTCTGTATTTAAAAGTTGAATAAATTATCAGGAGTGTTTTCGAGTGCCATTGAATTCTCAAAAATAGGTCGCAGATCAGGATGTTTCCCTGAATGCTGTTGGATATAGGAGTCCTGTCACATTCTGAACAACCAAGTTTGCTCATGAAAAAGCAACTCCTGTCAAGTTTTCCACACCATAGAGCTAACAATAGTATTTTCTGCATTTTTGAAGTCATGACTGAAAATTAAGTCCCCAGATACTTTAGCCAGTAGAAATTTGGCTATTTCTACTGCAGCTACTACAGCACCAAATTTAACAATAAAAGAAATTTTTTAAAAGATATTATTTTGTCATAGCAGTTGTACTAAGAAGCAGTGACAACTTTTCACTGTCCCATATGAATTAATGTGTTTCCCACTCAATGGCAGCCTATGCAGTTATCAAAGCTTTAAGCACAAACCAAACCTTCCTGAAACTGGGACATCTCAGGACTGAAGTAACTCCACTTAACTGACTAATAATGAATTCCTCTATCTAATACATTAAAATGGAATTTGTTAAAGGAAAAACTCCATTCAATAGTGCTCAGATAAAAGAAAAAAAACATAATTTCTTATCTGTAGCTAGTTAGAGAAATACAACAAGTTAAATTTCATACTTGCACAATATCTGGATTGCATGGAATAGATTTTCTAAACCGTTTTGTCAAAAAACTTCAGAAGTGAGAAAAGGACTTGGTTTGGAATAACTGATATCACCAATTGCTCTTTAAGCACAAAGATTGTTTCCAGGGAAGTCCTGAAGTCTTTTTTTATTTGCTTTAGTGGAAAGTTCATGAAGAAAAAATCATTTTCCTAAATAGTGTCTCCTGGAATTAAACAATCTGATAGAACACATAGACTTAATTAAACTTTTCTATTTATAGAAACACTTACTAAGGTTCCATACGAATGACTATAAAATATTTGGGACTTGATAAAGAATGTAAGTTTTTAATGGGTTCTTTTTAAAGGTTTCTGCATGCCATGCACCAATCACAGTCTTATCTATTAAGTTATGTAGGATGGTTCAAAACCCCCGTAGAGTATTTTATCTTGCCTGCTAAAGGATCTTTAGCTATCATGTTATTGATTTATATGATAAATGTCAAGTTCTATGTAATTCCTTTTTTAAAGTTAATTTTTTCATTTTGAAAGGCTGTGGGCTTAGGCCCTTATTAAACACCCTCAGTAGTGCTGAGTACTTGCAACTCTATCTGAATTAATTGGAGAAGCAGACCAGATTGGCTCCAACAAGAGTTCAAACATACAATGTGAAATGTACATGCAAAATCCACCATTTCTATAGATCTGGTATTATTAAGTTCATGGTAGTTAATCTGCTGTTGCTGTGTTTGCCTTTATAACTAGCAGTCTTTCTGGTGTTACATAAAAAACGTTGCTGGCACTCATTGGGAATGATCATACTGCTTGTGCCCTAAGGATTCAAGTAAGAGAAAAATAAATAGAAAATATAACCATACTTCCAACCATCACTTAGTTGCTAGCAAAGTGTCTCTCAGGAAGGCAGGGGAAATAATTCTGAATGTTTTTTTTTAGTGTATTTTAAACGGGTTTCTTGGTAGTGCTCTTTTGTCTCTCTGCAACTGGATAACCAGTTTACCTCAAGTTGAAAATGCTAGGCAATTGAAATAGAACAAAAATATGCTTAATGGAAAATTCTTAAATTTTTGCTATTGAGTCTCTACAGGAGTTTAAACTCCTTTTTTTTGCATGTAGATACATTTGTCCTCTGCAGCAGCGTACTATAGACAAATATAAAAACATAAGGTGTCAACCATTGTTCTGGACATCAAGTTGCAGGGCATGTCTGAGTTCTACAGGGAACCATGATACAGAAGTATTTGAACTAGTTAGCTCCACACCTAGAAACGGTTTGGCAGTGACAGCAGAAAGATGTACTAAAGCTAATTATAGCATTTTAAATGCTGCAATAGCTTTCTCCCACTTCAAGGGAGAGGTGCTGGAGGAACTCAACCAGAGTGAAGCAGCCTTCAGTAAATATAAATCCCTCTGCTTTGAGGAGGAATTCCACATTCACACAACCTCCTTATACTCTATACCTATGGATGATCGTGTTTTATTCCCAGTCCACTGCCAAAGATAAAATCCTGGCTGTATTATAATTTATGGAAATGTTGTGGGTGGAAATCTGGATCAAATGGGACCAATGGTGTGTCTTGTCCCATCCTCATTCAAACAGCCCCCTGTCATCGCTTCTCCTCACATATAAATTTAATTTAAATTCCACTGACTGCAGTGTTACAATAAAGATAGAATGTCATCCCACAGAATTTTCACAAGCATATAAACAACAATCTCTGGGGAAAAAAGTCAAAAGTAGATTTTATGTACCCTTTTTTGCTTTTGCACTTTTGAGTATAATGTTACCCTCTTTTTTTTCAGGCAGAAATTATTCCCATATTTCTTTAGAATCTGGAGTCCCAGATCATGAGTGTGAATAATCTTTTATCATCTCAAGTTAAGATGGTTTATCAGCTACTGGATCTGCCACTTCTTCAGTCACCTTTTCAAGGGCCAGTTACTGATCCCATATCACATCAGCAGAATTTATGATGGAGAAGAAAAAAAAAAAAAAAAAAAAAGCCACATCTTAAAGGAAAGAAGAGACATTTGTCTGAAAGGCTGGCTTTATTTTTGCAATGGCAGCTGTTTGGAACTGTTGACAGATTTGGAGTGCTGGAAATTGTCCCAGGCCAGATGGATTAGTGATCTGGGTTCAGGTGAAGTGGTCAAAGGTGCTTTATAAATGCCACTTCCCACATAGCTATCACCACTATATAGTAGTATAGGTAACAGTTATTTTTATAACATGTACTTGAGTTATTTTGGGTAAGTCCCACATAGGTCAGAGGTATGTACTTTTATATAATCTTCCTTCCCTTTTGCTGCAGCAATTACAGTAATCTGAGACATTCCAACTACTATTCCTAATTGAATTAGGATGGGCTGAAGGCAAGATATCGAGGGAAGGGTCATAGAGAAATAGCTCTCTGAGTCAAGAAATCACTTTCAGTCTTTTTCTGTTGTTTCTCGTGACTTGAATACATTGATCTGATTCATGGTCATAGTGTAAGGAATTTTCCAAGGAACAGCAATTAATCAATCAAACAAGAACTGGAAAGGGAGGGAAACAAGGAGTTCTGTTTGTCCATGAGAATTTGATACTTTCACTTCTTGCACTGCATTCCACTGAATTTTATTTATATTATCATGCATGTTTCCAGAGAACAAGTACATTTTAATTTAATTTTAAATCGAAATAATGGAAAATGGAAAAAGCTTTCTCCCTCCATGCATAAACAACATGAAATATATAATTTAGTCAACTGATTACAGTACAGAAATAAAAATAATTGAAGACACATTTTTTTGACAGTCTGCTTGGACGGAACCAATAACCCTCAACTTTTTTGAGTGATAACTGCAAAATCATGCTTTTTCCCACAGCATCACTCCATCCCCTGATGGTCTGAAGTATATCTCAGAAGTACAGGTCAGAGCCTCATCTGGCTCATTAGCCTCCACTTGTGCCAAAATCGTTGGAAACACTTGACAGAAATCATTGTCCTTCCACACACAGGTAACAGAGCAGCTTTTGTGAGTAGTTGCCCATATACATTTAAATTTGTTAATGGTATGTCTCTACCAAAACAATCCATGGGAAAAGTGAAGCTTCTGACAGGAGTCCAGTACTGTATTTTAAGTTACGATCCAGATCCCTCTCTGGTTCCACACTGAACACAGCAGTTAGTTTATTCACAAGTGATTAGTGAAGATTCCTCTCGCTGGTCCTGAACTATCAGTTGGCAAAACACGGTAGTTTCCCCAGTAACCTCTACTTAAGGCTGGTGTACTAGAAAGAAAAATTACACCAGTCAAACGTGTGAGAGACGGAGAAAATCAAAAGGTTGCTATACATTTCGTTTGCATCAGGCCACTTCACAGTCATGCATCTATAATGTAGCAACGTTCTGGGAAGAGCTCATCCACCTGTTGTTAAACTGAGAAGAACTGTATTTTCACACAGCTGTAATGAACAGCTTAGAAGATGTAATTACATGTCTTAAATGCACTTGATTCTTTCTTTCTGTACAACTTTTTTTTTCTTGGCTCAATTCAAAAATAGTACAAAAAATCTTCTGTCTGCCACTCCAAAACTCAATTTCAAACTACGTGTCAGCAGGAAAACTTTGTTTTTCAACTTTTCAGGAATATGCCCTCCCCTGCTTTCACTACACAGTGACAGAAATGCTTGAAACTGCAGCCATTATCATTCTGAATCACCAGAGTATATCAAATGACCTGTAACAATTGCAATAGTATTCATTTTAGTTCAAAAACTGAAATAAACTGTTGACACATCATATTTCATATGTTAAATAAGGATGTTTTGGCATACTATAGTGATATTATTATATTCTATGGAAACTGAGCAGTTTTCAAACTGGTGCATATGACATAGACTACCTTAGGATGAGAATAATTTTGAGAATAGAATTTTTAAAGTATATTAGTTAGCCTCTGTTTAACTGTTATTAAATACTATACATAATTAAGCTGAATTAATCTAATTAGACTTCCAAATGAGAAGGGTTTCCAGCTGGCTGAAGTTTGCAGGGCCTGTTTTGTACATGTCAGTAAACATTAACCTTTTCTTCGAGCAGTTGACCCTTAAAAAGATGCCCCACTAAGAGATCGTATCATATACAGTATAGTCTAACCATAATCCTGACTGCTAAAAGGTCAAGAATTTCCATCATCTTTCAATGTTAGTAATATCGTTGGGAGATTTTTCTCTGTGTTTCTCAAGCAAACCTATGTTTGATGAGCTTCCCCTTCTTTGTTTCTATTTTCTGAATCTTAAATCATTAATTGCATATACAGTGAAGCTGAAGGACGTCCAAGAAGATATTCTGCACTTCAGATAGGATTTAGCTTTTCACAAACAGAATGGTATTCTCAAACAGAGCCAAATTCTATGTTATTCAGGGGGAATATTGTTCAATTATGAACAGCAAAATTTGCCTGTTTGTACACACACGTCTGTATAATATATACACACATCTATATGCATACATACCTCTACGGATGTGTAAGTATATAGCCTATACTCTAAAAGTCTGTGAGAAGTCCATTCTAAAGAACTGTTTAGAAACTGAGATCACCAGTTATTTTGTTTACCGTCAGACCACAAAACTTTTCCCTAAATACAGATTTTTATTGATTTTTATGGTTAAACCTGCAGACCTGTTTTTAGATCAAATAATGCTTGTGTTTCTCTTTGGAAAAACCACATCAATGGGACCAGGAGCACTGTGAAGTGCTGTTCTCGAGCCACAATATTAATAGCTTGCCGAATTGCATGAAAGGGTAGATTTTGTCTAAGCAGAGGTTTCAGGAATTTACCTATTTCAAGCAAGAAAACATATTCAGGTAAGGAAATATGACATGTGGGCCATGCTGGGCACTGAGCTGGGTGCCAGAAACATGGGAGTGTCTTGCTGGCTCTATCTCTGTTTTTTTGATCCAAGGCAAGTCATCTTGCTCTTCCTCTCGATTTCCTAATCCATTTTTCATCTTCCTTGTTTGTTTAGGATGTTCTTCTTTCAGGGTAAAGTTTCTATTTAATTATTTGCTTGAACAGTATGCAGCACTTTTATCCCAGTGAATATGGGTGAGCACTCTGATAACTATGCTCTAAAATCCTTTCAAAATTGTTTCCTCTGCCTCCCATTTTAACCTTCAGTGCTGCATTATATTTGGTGTTTGCAGATTAAAACATGAGCGTTCTTGTATTTCTTTAATAAATAGCCCAAGAAAACTGCCTTCCAAATATGCAATAGCTAGGTGATGATCTGCTTGGCAGCCAAGCATATGGGGACACGTTGAAAAGCCCTTAACAGGAATCAAGTGCTAATTTAAAAAAAAAAAAAAAAAAAAAAAGAGAAACAATGAATGCTGCAATGATCTTACCCATAGACTTGAGAAAGTACAGATGAAGATTTATTGAAACTATATTTCTCAGGGCTACTACCGGCAGAAAAAGACAATGCATAGTTAGCCATCTTCTCAGGTGGGTGCTTAATAGTAAGCCCTTATGACTCTTAAATCTGCTCCCAGGACAGTTTACAGTTGTACAATGTGCATACGTATTAGGGAGGAGTGTCTGGCATCCTGCTTTTTTTTCCCCTTTCTAACGAATTGTCTGAACCTAAACTACAGTCAGGGTTTCTTCTTGGCTGTACTCCTTCTGGCCCACAATGCTAGCATTTCTGGCTGCACTTCAAGAGAAAGGGTGGAGAGCAAGTAAAGCAGAATACTTCATGGCCTGAGCACTTCACTAACACGTGAAAGATTTGGGTTCAAGCATTCTCCACTTGAGGAAAGCACAGAACTCCTAATTGCTCGGTGAGTTAGTGGACTATTATTCAAAAATATGAATGCTAAAGCATCCAAGCATTTGCATGTTATCATATCTAAGTTCATAGAAGATTAAGGCTCTCTGCCTAAACTTGGACTACAACAGAGCACTATGCAGGATATAGTACAGGGTTGCCATGCCAGAGCAGGCACTTTCAATCATGCTGGGAGCTTCCAGACTACGTACAAAGACTTTCTATATATTGGACTGTGTTAATCTTGTCCACGTGTAAAAAAATATTAACCACAGAAGACACTAAACCAGTGATGGCCTATGATATGCTATGGTCATTTCAGAGGATATTAATAGCATGGCACTTTTGTTGTTATTGTTCTAACTTTTTCAAAGTAATGGAACAATACTTCAGAAAAAGCAGGGATTTGGATAAGTTAAACATTAAAATAATATGACTTCCTGGTGATTGATTAGCTTTACAGCTCACCTTCAATTATTTCAGAAGTATTTTGTCTCTACAAATGTGTATCACTGTATGACCAACGTGGTTTTACTACTTCTACAGCCAAATAAAATGAAGCAAAGTATTTGCACAAATGCAGTCAATTTCCCTAGAATTATTTCCAATCTAGAGTCATAATCAGTATAGGATTGAACTTTTTCAGTATCAGATAGATACAATACCCAGGGCATAGCTCTGCTACGTTTACATAGAGCAATGGCTTAGTCTGGGAGCAGCATACCAGAGTGTCATGGTACTATCACTATATTTAAGTAAAGCACATTCAACTGAATCAGATGTGAAGGTGAGAGGTGCCACAGATACTTTTGCATTTGCAACATCTATTTTAGCTGTGTTCCTGTGGTCTTAATGTCCTGAAGCCATAAAAGAAATAAGACTGCTGGCAGGTTCCACTGGAAATACAAGAAGGGTGTCCAAAGGCTTACTATTTATTTAGACACCTAAACATAAATAATCCCCTCATGTACCACTTTTACCCATAGGCTAAAAGACATATTTTTACAGTAAGGTCATGCTTGTCCTTATGTTTTAGAAATAGAATCTGTCTTTTAAGGTCTGCAATTCATTTTGTTCCAGCTGTGGATTTATAAATCCCTCCACTTTCTAAGCATTCAAATGCTTCTTAAGACTTAAGATTGTTTTCCTTTGGATGGAGTAAGTATTAAGTCTGATCTAAAAAGAAAGTACACACTACATTGTCTGTACATACATATACATGAACACACACACTTTTCTCATGGTTATTTGAGAAGGCATAACTTGGTATTCCAAAGGCCAAGAAAAGAGAAGAACTGACAAAGAAAAGCTTCTTATTCTTAACACAGTTGAGAGGTTTATCACCTTTACATGCACCACTGGGAAGAGTTTTGAACCAATATTGATACCTATGTTGAAATTCAGTATCAGATCTCATTAAAACTTGAAACTGATTAAAACACCTGTTCAATTCAGTTCAAATCTCTTTTCATATTCCTCTTCCAGTCCAACACCAGAATGCTGCAGGCAGTGTAGGTTTGCATAAATGATCTCTAAAGCCAGGAAGATGAGCTACTGTGGGAAAGATCTGGGTAAACTTTCTAACTGCCAGACATTGAATCTACGTAGGGATCCGATCCTAGTCTATGATATATGTCTTCTGCCTTTCATTACACTGCAAGGATCATAGGGCTGATTTCAAGAGAAAACTTTGGAGCTTTTATGTGCATGGAGGATTATCCAAATATAGTGGCACTGGCTCAGCAAAATGCCCTTCTGCAGCAGTGGTGTTATGGTTTAGAGGACTCTTATTGGGGTAGCACCTGCTCTCTTTATTGCCGGCTGATCTAAGAACCTGCGTGGACCACAGCAACTGAAACATGTGACCAATCTAATTCTACTGTCATACCAGCTCAAAAGAAGAAACTGCTACTCTCTCAAGGGATCCCAAAAGGCCTCATCAAGAGAATTAGGCCATTTGTTTCTAAGTAAATGCCATATTTAAAAATCAGTCTTGTTTTAGAGCCCATCCTGACCTTCTTCAAGCTGTTACTTGCTTGGTAAAATCACCACTGGGCAGAGTTACACCGTTTTACGCACTTCTGTTATGGTCTCTTTGCAAACAGCATTATGCCATTGTGTTTGCATCTTTCATGATGCTGAAACAAACAAACAAAAAAAAAACAAACAAAAAAAACAAAGCAAAGCAAAACCAAACAATAAAAGAGCAACAACAACAAAAAAACCCACAACCCAGACTCAAGCAGTATCATGTTTGGACAAGGGACAATGAAGTCTCAAGGGGTGTCACTGTTTCACTCCTTCTCTAACCTACCACACCTCCCTGGTACTACAGAAGGGAAAGCTGAGGCATTTCCATAGGGAGCTCCTCCTCTGTGTGAGGGTTCAATAAAACATAAAGTACAACATGACCTAGAGAATCTGAAGGTTTTCCTTTGGTCTCAGTCTTTCCTTTAACTCTTTACTCATACTTCTCAAAATTCTTGCTGAACCATCTGAAAAAAAAAAAACAAAATAGGTATAATCCTTAATTTGAAGACCTATTCTCATGAAAATGCTATTTACTAGATAGACTTCAGCCTGTCAACAGCTATCTAGAGGAAAGATTCCAGTCAGGCAAATCTTTTGATTCTTCAACTTATTTTAGGAAATGGTTTGCTATGATCTAGAATATTCTGGTCTAAATTTAAACATTTATGAACTTCAGATGATCCTGACATTAAGGAAGTCTAGCCCAATGCTTTACTTTCTCTTGGTTCATGACCCAAGAACAGAATGGAACTTTTCCTAATTTATCCCGTATGAAAACAGAACCGAGCCCAGAGATTATTTGTTTCCTATTCTTCCACAGACTTCCTGTATGCATTTGGTAAGTTGTTAAAAGTCTATTCCTGTGTTTGAGACCCTCACTCGGTCAGATTTCTAAGCTTTCTAGTGCCCAGTCTGGTTTAGACTATAGACTCTCTAAACTGTGGACTGCCTTTTCTAGTAATCTCTATATAGCACCATGCAGTGTCATTACTTGTCTGGAGATCTTAATATAAAATTACTTAATATAATACAAACATTAAAAGACATAAACCCATGTAATATCATATCAATGACTGGAGATCAATGGAGTCACTCTACAGCACTCTGTGTGGAGAGCCTGCAGAGACCCTCCAGTAAAGAGGGAATATAGAAATGCAAAGTAATCTTATGTTTCCCAGAGCTACAGGTTTATTCCTTCTCCTTAAACAGTCAGTAAGCAAGATGAATCGGATGAAGGCCATAAAACCTTAATGCCCTTTTTAATTGGAAAACATGCAGTAAACTAGCTGCCCCTTTAGGATCAAAGATGGTATTAAAAATGAAAGATATTATTACTGTTATTGTAAGGTTTTATTAGTAGCATTTACCAATAGCCCTTCTCACAGGGGAAATTGCTGTAAATATCCAGCTGACTTACAAGCAAATATATTGTTCATAACATCACGTCTGACCAAGCATTACCTTCTGCTGCTCTCTTTATCTATTCTGTTTTATACCACTGGATCTAGGCTGTAGAAAATATATTTTCAAACAAGGATGTAGTATATCCTCTGATACATGGCTGAGGTAACAGCAGAGCTGCTAATATTAGGGAACATTTAACTCTGTAAAAAACTAATATTCCATGCAATCGGTCCTCTCACTGTTTACTTTCAAGGGCTAAATAAGCCTGAAACTCTGTCTCCAGAAAGTCTGATATATAGTAACATGCTGTATCTCCTTCTCCCATCCCCTCGGTAGGCTATATTTGGCAGAATCCTGCCAGATGCCTCCAGATTCATGTTAGTCATTCTGCAAAACTGAGAGAGACAAATTAAGGGAAAATTGTTAGACAGTACAGTCCCAGAGACAGCCTAAAATCAAAATAAAACAGTATGTTAAAAATTAATTGCATTTTGGAACCTTTCAGATTTCCTTTAAAGGAAAGACAGACTTGGTGTCATCAAGGTGCTAATATGCAAATGTCTGAAGAAGAAATACTTTCCCAGTTACTGTTTCCACCTTCCTGGGATGGAAAGCTGTAGCTGGCTTTTACTTCGTCTCATAGTTGCCATCACAGAAACGTGGTGGAAAGAGCCGCACAGCTGGAGTGCTGCAATTGATGGCTACCAACTTTTCAGAAGGGATAGGCAAGGAAGGAGAGGTGGTGCGGTGGCCCTCTATGTTAGGGAGAGATTTGAATGCCTAGAACTTAATGCTTTGAATGACAGTGTTGAGTGTTTATGGATAAGAATCAAGGGGAAGGCCAATAAGACAGACACCATGGTGGGAGTTTGTTATAGACCTCCCCCAGCTAGGATGTAGAGGCTGATGAAATATTCTATTAGCAGCTGGCAGAGGTCTCATGATTGTTAGCCCTTATTCTCATGGGAGACTTCAACTTCCCAGATGTCTGCTGGAAATATAACACAGCAGAGAGGGAACAGCCCCAGAGGTGCCTGGAGTATATGGAAGACAACTTCCTGACACAGCTGGTGAGAGAGCCAACTAGGGAAAGTGCCCTGCTGGACCTGCTGCTTGTTAACAGAGAAGGTTTTATGGGGGATGTAAAGGTTGTTGGTCATCTTGGGCAGAGTGATCACAAAATAACAGAGTTCTCAATTCGTGGAGAAGCAAGGGGGGGAGCCAGAAGAACTGTCACCTGGGACTTCTGAAGGGCAGACTTTGACCTGTTTCAGAGCATGGTTGAGGGTGTCCCTTGGGAGACAGTCCTGAAGGGCAAAGGAGCCCAGGAAGGCTGGTCATACTTCAAGGAGGGACTCTTAAAGGCACAGGAGAAGGCCATCTCCAGGACCCAAAAGACAAGCTGACAGGGAAGAAGACCAGCCTGGTTAAATAGAGAGCTTTGGCTGGACCTCAGGAACAAAAGGAAAGTTTACGGCCTTTGGAAAAGGGGTTTGGCAACTTACAAGGAATACCAAGATGTAGTGAAGTTATGCAGGGGGAAAATTAGAAGAGCCAAGGCTCAAGCAGAACTCAACTTGGCCACTGTGGTTTAAGGTAACAAGAAGAGGTTTTTTTCAGTATATCAATAGAAAAAGGAAGACTAGGGAAAATGTAGGCCCACTGGTTAATGAGGTGGGCACCCTAGTGGTAGAAGACACAGAGAAGGCAGAGTTACTGAATACCTTATTTTCTTCAGCTGTCCCTCATGAATCCCAGACCCTGGAGGGAAGGGGAAAGGTCTAGATAGTGGAAGAATTTCCCTCAGTAGAGGACTGGGTTAGAGACCATTTGGCCAAACTGGACATCCCTAAGTCCATGAGCCCTGGATGGGATGCACCTGCAGGTGCTGAGAGAGCTGGCAGATGTTATTGCTGGGCTAATCTCCCTCATCTTTGAATGGTCATGGAGAATAGGAGAGGTGCCTGAGGACTGGAGGAAGGCCAGTATCACCCCAATTTTCAAAAAGTGAAAGAAGGAGGATCCAGGGAACTACAGGCCAGTTAGTCTCACCTTTGTCCCTGGGAAGGTGATAGAGCAACTCATTCTGGGTGTCATTTCTAAACACATTGAAGAACAGGAAGCTATTGGGAGTGGTCAACATGGATTTACCAAGAGTAAATCATGCTTGACCAATCTGCTAGTCTTCTTTGATGACATAACTGGTTGGCTGGATGAGGTGAGAGCAGCAGATATCATCTACCTTAACTTCAGCAAGGCTTTTGACACTGTCTACCATAACATCCTCATTAGGAAACTGAGGGAGTGTGGGCTAGATGAGTGGACAGTGAGGTGGATTGAGAGCTGACTGAGTGACAGAACTCAGAGGGTTGTGATTAATGGAGCAGGGTCGAGCTGGAGGCCTGTAACCAGTGGTGTCCCCCAGGGGTCAATACTCAGTCTGGTCTTGTTCAACATATTCATCAATGACCTGGACGAGGGGACCGAGTATATCCTCAGCAAGCTTGCTGATGATACCAAACTGGGAGGGGTGGCTGACACTCCAGAGGGCTGTGCTGCCATCCAGTGTGACCTGGACAGGCTGGAGAGCTGGGCAGAGAAGAACCTAATGAGGTTCAACAAAGGCAAGTGTAGTAGGGTCCTGCAACTGGGGAGGAAGAACCCTATGCACCAGTGTAGGTTAGGGGTGGACCTACTGGAAAGCAGTTCAGAGGAGAAGGATCTGGGAGTCCTGGTAGACAGTAAATTATCCATGAGCCAACAATGTGACCTTGCTGCCAAGAGGGCCAGTGGAATGCTGGGGTGCTTAAGGAAGAGTGTGGCCAGTAGGTTGAGAGAGGTCATTCTCTCCATCTACTCTGCCCTGGTCAGGCTACATCTGGAATACTACATCCAGTTCTGGGCTCCCCCCGTTCAAGAGAGACAGGGCACTACTGGAGAGAGTCCAGTGGAGGGCAACAAAGATGTTTGGGGGATTGGAGCATCTCCCTTATGAGGAAAGGCTGAGAGAGCTGGGACTCTAAAGAGCCCAGAGAAGAGAAGGCTGAGGGGAGACCTTATTAATGCCTTTAAGTATCTAAAGGGTGGGTGCAAGGAGGATGGAGCCAGACTCTCTTCAGTAGTTCCCAGTGACAGGACGAGGGGCAATGGGCACAAGCTGGAACACAGGAAGTTCCTTTTAAATATTATGAGAAACTTCTTTACGGTGAGGGTGACAGAGAACCAGAATAGGCTGCCCAGGGAGGTTGTGGAGTCCCCTTCTCTGGAGATATTCAAGACCCACCTGGATGCAGTCCTGTGGAATGTGCTCTGGGCCATCCTGCTTTAGCAGGGGAGTTGGACTAGATGATCTCTAGAGGTCCCCTCCAACTCTGACAATTCCGTGATTCCGTGTGTAGTGTGAATGAACGCCTTCTGAAGACAAATTCAGTTGTGTATCAAAGGCTAACATGGCTGAGTACCCTCTGAATGTGCAGATACTGGGGACCACGCTGACAGAAAATGGAAGACTGCACTGCAAAACTTCTAAGAGGAGGCTGATACGTTCAAGTATGGTTCCTAAATTAGCAGATGGTTTTTGAATAATCCTCATTGCTTCACTCCCTAAAATAAACTTCCCTGTTAGATAGTTTGGTCGATGTGACATAGAGTAATCTCTTTTAAATCATAAATATAAAGCAGACATCTTCATAACATTTTACTTTCCCACAGCAGAAGTTTTTTGTTGTTTTCCTCTTCCCTACCATGTTAACTCTTCAAAGGCCACTGATGGATTTTTCTTCCCTAATTAAAAAAACTAAATAATCCAATGCCATTAGCTATGACAGTTTTTCCATGTTTTAAAATATTACTGAGACAAATAGGGTTAAAAACACATAGTAATTGATGCATTGTAGTCATTGCAGTTTTCTAAAAATAATCTACTAACATAAAACTCTAAAACGTTCTTATCATGCATGTAACTGTACCTGGCTGGTCCATATCCTCAGCTTTACATTTAATGATGCATTTAAACTTCATGCATTTACTTGTTCCACAGGCACCTGTAGTTGGCCTTGGTTGGCTGATGATAGGTTTGTGTGCAAGACTTGGCATAGTAAGTAAAAGTTGCTCTATTTAAAATTTTACCTTAAAATATTTAAAAGAATGTGCTTATGTTGTCAGAAAAGAATAGAAGGCAGCTCCTGGCACTTAGATCAAAAGCGTCATTAACCAAAATTACCGATCAGCTTAATGTAGCTATTCTGCATGTGGGACAGAGGCTTGGAATTGCAATGGCAGAAAATTGGGTAGTGATAGATGATCTCTTGAGGTCATACCCTCCTTTTGGTTTTATGAAGTGCAAATACTGGGCACTTATTAGAATTAATAATATAGTAGCAGCTCTTTGTAGTTTGAGAGTATAAACTGTCTTTTCTGCACTAAAATCACAAGATGATCAAACACAAAAACTTTATACAGCGTGTAATCTTCTATTTGCAGCACTGGATTTGTTAACTTCCCTTGCTTTATATTTTACAATGCTCTTCAAGGCTAAACAAACTGAAATTATTCTGTCTTTTGTCTATCTGTCTTTATTGTTCTCACAGTGAAGTCACTAACCATGAAATTAAGTCTACAAGTTAAGTTCCCAAGTAGAGGCTGTGAGCAATATGAATAATGTATTGCTTATAACTTACACTGAGTCAAATACACTGTCTATAGATATCATTGCAGAAAAAGTGCAGTAAGAATAAGAAAGTCTCACAGAGGCTAAATTCACTATTAATGGAATTAAAACTGTCATCAGACACAGCAGATTCATAATCGTATGTCTGAGTTATTCCCATTCCAGAATAATGACTGAACATCAAGCATTGTTGACGCATTTATCCCCTTCTTAAGAATGAACAGTATTCAGTACTTTTCAGACTGGTATGAATGCCAAATGCTTTTAAAGTTTTCTATATAATTTGTAACTAATCCTCTGCCAAAGTGATAACTGTCCCTGTTCATTCTCATCATCTCAGCTACTGAAAAAAGAGCAAAAGAATTCCTCAGCCTACCCAGGAAATAGGTGCCAATGGCAAGGGGTCAGTCCCCTCCTATTTTCTACTGCATTTGTAGGCATTGAGGGTAGGCATGTAGGGTGTTATCAGCTACACAGGAACCTCACTCTGAACAAATTTACATTGATATGTGAGGGTTAATAAGTAGCCAGCATTTAGCCATGAAGCACTCAGGGATATCTTTCAGTTTGGTAAAAACATTATTATTTTCGCTAATTGTCAATAAATTGTTTTTGGTTTTACAAAGAGAGTATTCAAAAATGGTGGACTCTGAAGTATTTGTCGTACATCTTAAATATAAATATAAGCTATTTCATATCATTTATCCTGTGCTTAAGTGAGGCTTCAGATCAAGGTGATTCAAATAGCTCAGCTTGCCATAGACTTTCAGAGACACCTCTTCTGCTGGCCCCCAGCCAGACTCTGGCAGACAAAACTATCTTTACCTCAGTGTTTGGATCATTCAAAATTTCATCCTCCTTTTGCATAAGCTAGCAGTATAACATTCCCTCACCCCTTTCACATTTTATATTTTCTGTAAGCCATGAAGCCCTGGAGCTGTCTTCAGTGACAAAGGAAAAAGAACACAAACCTGTTATGATCAAAACAAACAAACAAACAAAACAAACAAAAAGAAACCCAACTAAGAGAAAAAAAAACCCACAACTAATACCGAGTCTCAAAGAGAAAGAAAGTTACAAGAAAATACTGCAGCTGATTACATATACTGGTAATAAGGAACATATGAAAAAATTGGGAGAACAGAATTGGTGACAGGTCAGGCTACAGTTTGGATTTAAAATCAAGGGCAGGAAATTGTTTACACACAACTCAGGTGAAGCTGTGTTACTTGAAGTAATACAAAATGGAAAAATATATCTTCAGGTATAAAGGAATATAAAGGTTCTTTTCTAGAATGCAAAGGAATTTACTCAGAATCAAAAAACATTCTCAAGATTATAAAGACAGAGCGATTACTGAAACTTTTAAGTGCTCCTTCCAATCATGGGACAACAGAGTTCTTATAAAAAAGTTTGTAAGCTCATATATTGTACAGCTGTCACGACAGTCAGGTACCAATCCTGATCATTGTGCATGATTGCATTATAAACAGAAAAGGATAAAAATGGTAATAGTAATAGAAGTCAATTCTGAAATTCTTTCCACTTTTACATTGTAAACTAGGATCTCTGGGCATGCAATGTAGAAGTGGGAAACAGCAAAAAAAATCCTGCCATTAATATAACCCTTATTTATCATATAGAAATCTTTCCTGACTGCAGACCACACACTGTTTCACAGAGAATCACAGAATTATTGAGGCTGGAAAAGACTTTTGAGGTCATCAAGTCCAACCTATGACCTAACACCACCACATTAGTTAGACCATGGCACTAAGTGCCACATCCAGTCTTTCCCTAAACACCTCCAGGGATGGTGACTCCACCACTTCCCTGAGCAGGCCATTCCAATGTCTGATCAACCTTTCTGTGAGGAAGTGCTTCCTAATACCCAACCTAAACCTCCCCTGGCACAGCTTCAGGCTGTGCCCTTTCATCCTGTCACTAACCTGGGAGAAGAGCCCGACCCCCACCTGACTACAACCTCCCTTCAGGTAGTTGAAGAGAGTGATAAGGTCCTCCTTGAGCCTCCTCTTCTCCAGGCTAAACAACCCCAGCACCCTCAGACTCTCCTGTAAGACTTATTCATTCCAAATAAGGATGATTGCTCTGGATATTCAGTTACTGGAAAGCATTCTAAAATGTCCTGATCCAATATTCATGCTGTCTAGCTGAGTTTCTTTTCTTACTGACAGGTAGAATTACCGATAGATATCTTTCATATTCTTAAGTATCTTATCTTAAATGATCTTACTCTTTCAGGAAATGCCAATAAAAAAATTAACAGAAGTGGAGTCTGGCTTAAAACTTATACCTGTGTTATATCACTGAGCTGATACTCATACTGTCTCCCTAGTGTTTCTAGTGTCTTTTTGACTAGAAAGCAATGTTAGTGTTATACCACTAAGCTGATTGTCTTTCTTCATTTTCTACACATCTTTGATTTTATGTTGTCATCGATAAGGTCTTTGTCTTAGGGACCATCCTGCAAATATTTCCTAGTGGCAATAGTAATCCACAAAGCTGCAAAGCAAACTCTCTGATTGAAGGCCAAAAGCTTAAGTCAGAAAATAGTATATTGCCGTTTGTCTGTCAGTAACTCCAGTAACGTTTTTTTTTTCTTTGCATACTTTTTAGTTTTTGTTAACTCTAACACTGAGTTTTATGCCAGAAGATAGAAGACACCACCAAAAAACTGGTGCAAAACCCATGGATTCTTCCATGAAATACTGTAAATTATATGGAAATTGAAAATATGAGGAAAGATAAAATAGCCTTTTTCCCCAGATAGTGTCTGTATTTCCAATTACAGTTCTTCACTCTGTTCTAAACCTTTTTCTAACACAAAATTAAACACTTTTCAGGCAGCCTCTGCTTGACCCTAAGATGGATGCTTTTTAGCACGGATGTGGTGCCTTTTCCATATGCAACTTGAAAAGGTTTTAACAAACATTGTAATTACAAAGCTATGTAGATGTGAGCTGGGATTACTAGTAATAATACAGTAAGGTCTTAATTCATTTTTTTTTTAATAGTCTTTTCAGGGAAAAAGGATCTCCATAGGTTGTCTTATACAAAAACAAATGGGAAGCAACAAAGAGATTGACTGCCATTCCTTGTCTGAAGATTGAGTTTCAAGTGCTAAATAGATTGAAGCTTAGAAGAAAGGCTTGAGCATAGAGCAGAATATAAATCTCCCTTTCTGTCTTCCGATTTGATGCAAAATTTCTGATCTTTTAGATGATTTGAAATAAGAAAATCAAAGCTTAATACCACAGTAGTTGCTTGGATAACAAAATAATCCAAATATAACAGGGTAAAGAAAAGCAAGGCATCCAGGGAAATCTAGCTTATCTCAGTGCGTACTTTAGAAGTTTTTGTCTCCCACTGGAACTTGATGCATATAAAAGAGAAGTCTTGAACACTAAAATGATTCCTTTCTTTTTGTGAGGGGCAAAAAAAAAAAAAGCAGCAGTGGTAAAGAAGTTAGTACAGTCTGGGCTGGGAGGATGTAAACCTTCATGATGCAATTTTAGCATTTTTACATTCTAATTAGTAGGAGATAAAATTAATATATTATAATAACCCATAATAGTACAGATTTCCAGAGTTTTTTATAAGTTTTGACCTTCTTTTGTATTGTCCTAGTAAAACAAATTACTTAATTATTTCTGGCATTAAACATGTCTTGCATACATTCTGCCTCTCAAGCATTTTAAAATAAGCTGATCAGTCAATCTGTGGTGTTGGTAAATTCGTACCATTTAAGCATGAGAAAGTACATGTCCTTCAAAATACCCCATGCTGCATGTGTGCATAACCATGTAGATGTGAAGCCTGCAGCCAGTCTCTGCAGAATATAATGCTACAGGGACAACAAACAGATCCACATTATAAACATTGTGAAAAACAACCTTGAAAAAACTGCTTCTTCCATTTCTGCCTCCCAGGAATTTTGCTGTTAGCAGTTTTATGAATCTTTGACAAGGAAAAGCTTGTTCTTTAGGCATCTTGTTTACAAGTAAAAAAAAATAAAAAATGTATATATAATCATAGAATCATAGAATGGTTAAGGTTGAAAGGGACCTTAAAGATCATCAGGTTCCAACCCCCCTGCTCTGTGCAGGGACATCCCATGCTAGACCAGGCTGCACAAAGCCTCGTGTGTGTGTGTGTGTGTGTATATGTATATGTATATGTATATGTATATATATAATATTGAAAGTATATATATGCCTCTTCCTTATCTCCCTGGCATTGAGCAGGAATATGCATGGATTATGTGGAATAGGTAAAGTAAGCTGGGAATGAGGAATGAAAGGAAAAATGCATGTTCAGTGCACAGAAAAGTGGGCTTTTTACTGCTCTGTATGTGTAGAAATCAAGTAGCCAGTAAGTATCTTGCCTGAAAAAAATCCATCCTCCAGTAGAATGACTGTTTAAATGGGGCTTAGCGTTTTTGATATTTCTCATTGTCCACCAGTGATTCAGCAACTGCCTTTTTACTACTAAAATGAAGTCCATGATTTTAATGAAACAGAAAAGTTGGTACAGTGAATTCCAGCTGTGTTTTTTCTTGAGCCTGGGTAGCATTGCTGAATAGAAGAGAAAGTACAGTTTCACTGCGGGTGAGCTGCTGGGTTTTTTTCATTAATTGCTCCCTCTCATCATTCTCCATCCTCCTCTGACAGAAGACAGCATGCCTATCAGTGCCTACCAAAGTAGCAGAGAAAATGTTGCTGGCAAGGGCAGATGCAAAGAGAACCACAAACCTACCACACTCTCGAAATGCACACCTAGCAGTGGTGTTGGTAACACAACTCCAATGAACTGTTCCTTTCTATTACTCCCGCCTCCTTTTTTTTTCGTGTGTTGCTCTCAGGCCAGCTGCTATGTGTAAACAGGATATGGGAGCTGTACTGAAATGTATTCAGGGCCTGTACACCTCCATCCTCACCTCTGGATGCAGTGTGCATCCTGCCTGGAACATCTGCTTCAGATAAATGTAGGGAGAGTTCAAGCTGTGCAGAGAAGGGCATAGCCAGGTGTTCTTCAGCCAAGTTTCTCTTGTCTTTATTTTTTGCCATTTGAAAAATATGGAAAAAAATCTTACTTCTAACTGGAGGGCAGGTTTCCTAAAAAAAAAAACACTGTTGAATATTTGTAAATAACATACTCGCATATATTTAATAATATTCTAAGCCCACTAAGAATAGCATATCTTACTGTTTGTTTACTTACTAGTTCTAATGATGCTAACCTAAAAGTGCACAGTCATAAGCAGCTGATATCCTTGACGTAACTTGAGATGGATTTTTCACGATTGGCAGTGCAGTTTTTAAAATATTTCCTCTGGTTATCCAGCTAAAATAGATCATAGGACTTTATAGCACATTCACACAAAAAGGTTTTCTTTACAGCTTGAAAACTGAAAGCCAGAATCATGGAAATTTTTGCTATTTTTCAGTAGACTGCATTTCAGGCTGTCTGTGAGATCTCTACCAACTGCCTTGCAGGCTATCTCAAATCTCCTCACTGTCTGCCCAAACTGTTCTGCTCTGGGAGGAGAGGTGGAGGTGAGCTCGTGTGACTGCTGACTCAGAACAAGACATCTCTGAACATGAGAGCAAATCTATATTTAGACATCCTGGGAACCTTGTGGTCTAAAATGGCAACTTAGGAGTTTCTGTGACCAGGTAGCCCTGAGTAATATGCAGCCAGTGCATCCCTCACTGGCAGAATTTAAACCAGCTGATCTATGGCCATAATCACCGGCACCTATGAAGACAGTCTTAATGTTAAGTCTTCTGATACAGAAAGAAAACTATTGTATAAATCATTCAATGTTAAAAAAAAAAAAAAGAGGTATAATAACCTTACTTATTCCAAGAGTAACAGAGAGCAGAGGACTGCTAGAAATACCACATGTCCATACCCTGAGAGGCACATGGACATGCACATTCAGCAGGCTGGCTGCAGTCCCAGTGAAAGCAGTCATCAGGCAGTTACTGCCCCTGAAGAAGGCATAAAGGTGCACCTTTACTTACACCTCAGAAAGGAAAGGGAACCCTTTTCCCCTTGCTACTTGTCACCAGCTCCCTTCCTGTTCTGGCCTGGGAGTTAAAGACTCACAATCAGAAAACAGGTAGAAAATAAAAAACACTAACAAATCCCAATTTCTACTTTGATTGGCTAAAGGATAGACATTTTCAGACATAATAAAGGATGGCTAGAGACTTTAACAGGCTTTTGAATCAATGCTTTGTTTAACTTAGCACACATCTCTTGGGCATTTATTGTCAGAAGCTCCTGTACAAATATTTTGGTCAATTCATCTGATCGAACACAGCCATCTGCAATGTCCCTGTCTGCATCTGGATTAAATATCTATTCTGCCTTTATAGTGAATGGAGAGAAATACCACTTCTGGGGTACCACTCATCTCCTGTTAAAGCAGACCTCTAATAAGTCCAGTGAACATCCAATTAAAGATGTCTAGCCTCAAGATGCCTGTTTTTCTCCAGACACAAAAGCCAGAACTAGGTAGCTACATAGGAAAGCTTTTAAAATATTAGAGATGGTTCTTAAACTTTGAGACATTGATTTGATCAAAATTGTAAGGAAAAGGAAGATTCTTAAATGGATTAAATAAAGTTGAAATACTGTAAATTAAATTCAAAACACCTTTTTATATACCCTGGACTCAAAAATAATCTTGCAGGTGTGTTGTTTTTTTAAATCTATTTTTTTATATTGTTCTTTTCATTCTTCTGGCTAAAGACAGCCACTGAATAAAGCACCTAGTGTTAGTTAGACATTAGATTCAAAATTACAACAGTCCTATTCATTCAAATGTTTTCTGTAATATGTAGCAATCACAAAGGTCTCACCTCTCACCTGTTTTACCACAGAGAAATGCAAAACATCAGTGGAAGCAAGATATTTAAATTAATAATACCATTGTAAACTGGAATGTGACTCAAGCACACTTACTCACCTGAACTTCCTGACAAAGTATGGGTGATAAGACAAGACTGTGATACAGAGCACAATCTCTTCTGCAAAAACATGAGGCCTGATAGCCTAAGAACTGCTAATCTTATACATTGGACCTATGGTATGGGAATACTTCTTCCCTGCAGAGAAAGTAAGTATGGAAACTCAGAAAAATTTCCACTTTTGTACACCTTTCAAAATGCTATTTTAATGGGCTGTGTCTTTGTTTTCCCTAACCCATTCTGTTCCAACTCTCCTTGCCTCCAAAGATCCACACAGTATAGCTATGCTGCATCCCTGCTTGGGTGTTTTGCCTGTGAGCTGCTCCACAGAAATTCTTGTTTTCCCCTGTGCCAGCTACTTCTTTCTGCTGCTGCCTTACCAGTACCCTGGTTGTACTGAGCCAAGTACCTATGACTTCAAGGTGCAAAATACATATACAACTGTATCAAAGCTTTATGATGGATGTGACTGACCTAGGACTTTTCTGTCAACAGAAACCCAGAATGACTAATGTGCTGCGATAATAGTTCGACAAAAATGGCTGCATGCTTCAGTAAGGCACTGTGGTCTGCTAAAATGGAGTGGCTTGAAAAAGGGTTAATAATCTGCTTAAAACTATTTTTTACTGTTGTTAATGTACCAGCACCTTAGAACCAAAATAATACCAGGACTGCTAAGGAAAGGCTTCCAGTACATTGCCAGTGAGACAGAAAAAAATCAAAGGGAAAACAGCAGTGCAGCTATGTGAAGTGAGGTGCGCAAGGTCACTCTACAGGTTAGTAACAGGACTGGAAATTGAGTACTTGAGGCCGTAGAATGCTTTATCTGCAAACTGTCCTAAATTCCTACTAGCACATAAGCCTTTTAAATCAGGGTTTCATGCTCATAATCTCCAAGGTGATAAAGTGGTAAGTTTTATTTTAAAAAGGAGTACTTGACTCTTGCATAGGGAGCAGAAAGGCTCTTGAGAGTGTGATGTTTCGAGCAAATAAGCTGTAGCTATGAGGATGTAAAAGACACATTCCTCACAGTAAGCAACAACAGGTAGCATACTGTGCGATGTGAGTTGGGATAATAATTTCCTGAGTACACATGAAAAAACTAATACAGATGTGATTTCTTTTAATGTGATCAGACCTGAGTCTTGGTTATTACAGGTGCTGTTTTTTCAGGTCTTGCTTAGGCTCAGTAAAAGAGAGAACTTCGTTACAGGGTCTAGGATGCCCTAGAATGTCTTACTCTTCAAATTTTCAAGGGTAATTTCAGGCTTTCCTGGCTGCCTCAAATCCCTTTCAGAAAATGCATATTTAAAAGATGTTGAAATTCAGCAAGCCAAAAAAGAAAATCCACAGAAATGACACAACAGTGTGTTACCGTATTTTCCCTCATTTCTTCATTGTCAAGTAGCAGCAACTATAAATGCTGTTTATTTCCTTTCTTGCCAGCTTCTCTGCATCCACCACAGCAGCATTGACTCAAAGCCCACTTTTTTGCTAAGCTGGCATGCAGCTCTTCAGAAAGCATGTGCAGTTTCATAAACATGGTTTCTCCTACTTCCAGTACAGAATCTTCACTAGTCTCATAAAATGTATACACATCTTCCAGGTGGAAGTAAGGCAACTTTCAGCAGCCACTGCTGTCCAAACTCAAAGGAAAAGGACAATTTTGTTTTCTTTAAATTTCTGACATGACACATCACAAAGAAGTGCCAGATAAGGGCCTAGCTACACTAAGCTGCATTGTGCCTTTTGGTCTTGTGATGTGACATAACTTCTTACAAAGCAATGAAAGAATTGTCATGTAAAGAAAGGCTTTTGAAAGATTTGTTAGAAGGACATAATTGTTGAGTATGGGAAGAAACTAAGTGGCTGGTGTTACCCAAGCATTAAGTGCTGGCTTCAGGCAGTGCTCCAGGGCTGTGCGCTGGTGGAAGGAACAAACCAGCCCACTTGTCCCATGTGAGCATCAGCAGCCACCCAATGTCACTGGAGAGTACCAGGTGGCTGGAAGGGACCCTGACTCCCAGCTGTCTGGGGGAACCTGCAGCACTGAGCCCATGCAACCCATACTGTCCTCCATCCCCCTGACCATGGGGACTCATCTTGCTTCCCCTTTGGGTGACTCACCACAGCTCTGTTCCATGCTTTTTGTTTGCCAACACATTATGTCCAGCCACTTAGCAGAGGGCAGCCAAGGTATTCATCAGGCAGAGACAAACAGTAGAGAGACAGCAAAATTGTGATGCTACTGACATAGCATGAAAAATAAGTAATTAAATGGGATCTCTGTATCCTACAGGTGTTCCTTTCCCATTCTTACATAGCTTTCCATCTTTCCTTTCAAAGCCAACTTTCTCAGACCCTCTGACTTCTGAACACTATTACAGCTGCTGTGGCTCAGGAGGATTATGAGACAAGGAAACATGTAAAGAAGTCAGAGAAAAGGAAGATGAAAGAGAAGAGGAAGACAGAAGAAGGGCTGGGAAAATGTGCAGGAAACAAAAAAAGAGTGAAGGTAAGGAGAAAAATCACAGAAAAAGAAGGAACAGGACATATCATACTTCATGGCTTAAAAATTTGTAAGAATTTTACATTTATTTAATGCAAACTAGAGAACCTAATGTATATGACACTCGGAGCAAGCGTAAGTGTCATCATGCAGTCCTGGATTTAGAAGGCCGCTCTTGAGTCTCAAATCATATCTTCAATCCTACATAATATGTAAGATGTTTTCCTTTATTTTTGAAAGCACTCTACAAACTTCAAAGCTTACGTGAGACACTTTTTAAAGCAGGGCTCAACATGCAATGGAGTGGAGCCCAGGTCTACAAGAGTCCTGTGCACCCAGTTCTGGAGATGATGGTGTCTCTAGCAGCATTACTAGGACTTGAGATGTGGAGGCAGGAGTTGAGAGAGACAAGTGCTCTTTCATCAGAAAGCATCAGAAAGTCAGCCTGGACACAAACATGCAAAATATAATTGCAAGACCTTTCTCACCAGATTTGTTAAAACAGAACCAATCAAGAATAAGACTTATGAAGCCCATTCTTTGTGTTAATCAGCCTCTACTACAGTACAGTTACTCCTTTTGGATTTCAAGAAGGAAGTAATCCCAGTACTCCCCACAGACACTGGGACAGTGACAGTGATTATGACTGAAGAATATGCAAGAGAAATAGTTCTTCTATTTTCACCTGCCATAAGCCTTTCTGTGGCAAATCTATATTTGGCAGCCTGCTGGGTAAGTTTTTTTTAGAGCTGCTTCGTCTTCTGCAAACACTGCTCTCTTTCACAGAAAAAAAATACCATAGTTCCTTCTTTTATTTTTAGATTTAGTTTGTTTTGCTCTTTGTATTTTAAAACAGAAGTGTTTATTCGCAACTGAGCATTCAAAAGGCCATTAGAAATGTATCATGTGACAGCATACTGCAACTCTACAGTACAACAGATTAACTAACAGCAAACACTTCTGTTCTCTAAAATTGCCATTTTATAGATCCTTTCACTTGCCATTAAATCATGTCTTTCAGACTTGCTGATACGAAATGCTACTTTGCCGTCATGTTCACATGTTCATATTGTTTCTTTTGAATAACTACAAGATTTCATTAAAATTACTACAAAAATAAGAATATGATTGAAAGCTAGCCATCAAAAAGCTATGTGTTATTACACACAGTGGGTTTACTGTTTAAACTTCTTCCCTAACGAGTTAAGACATCTGAGATATTAATTCAGTGACTTTTTTTGAAGTTAGCTGAATATATATTGGGATAAAGCTTTGCTGCACATTCACATGACGCATTTCACAGGATTTCGGATGTCATTGGGTGTTAGACACTAGAAAAATTACTTGAAGAATTTTCGTTGTTGCTATCTGTTTCCCAGAATCAAATAATGACATGACAATTACAGCCTGTAACCTGCGACACGACGCATTATTGCACTGCACTTGAAGAATAGATTGCAAATCATAGACCAAATGAAATATGGAATAGAAAGAGAGCGTTTCCTTTTCTGAGCAATATGGGTCTTATGAGTTCTGACTTATCCATAAACCCAACCTAAATAACTTTTATGGCCTGCCTTCTGTTTTTTTTTAGACTAAGTCACAGCAACTGTCTGAAAAGGTCCTTTTCCTATTAAGAAAAGTTTTTATTTTTCCTCTCAAATGTTCAGAGGGGCAGCTTCTGAAGAAAGCATTGCAACTGTGTACTGAGAGGCCACAGGGCTGCCATCCCCTGCTGCCCTTTATAGGTCAGGCCCCATTCTGCCTGCTGCCTTGGATGGTGAGTAGTTCTTGCCCCACAGCTGGTCCTGCAGAGCCAGCAGGATCATGGATGCACAAAGGAAGGCGAGTTCCTCAGGAAAGGCATTCAAGACTGCTGGATGAGCCAAACACAACCTGGTGAGCACCCCAACAAGGTGGAGGTGGGCATGATGGCCAGTGGGTACCTCCCAGATGGTTTCTGTCTTGTGCCTTCCTTACCAGGCATGTTAGGGGCTCTGCTGTCTGTTTTCTTGAACTGCTCTGCTCCCCGCCTTACAGGCAGAGAGGAGGCTCAGAGCTGCCTTCCCCTGAGCCGGTGCTGAAGGCCCACAGCCAGCCTGCCATCTTGTCGCCTTGTGCATGGCCTGCTCATGGGGAGACGGGCAAAACACAGCACACCAGTACTCCAACATGCCCCGCATCCCAGCAAACCAGTTCGTTCACGCCCACACAGCCAGATCAAACAGTGTTCAGGAAACAATCTGGGATCCATATTAGCATGGTACTGTCACCACTGGGGTAGTTTAAAGGGGTGGGGGCACTGCTTCTAGTACATTCCAATTGACAACAGCTGGGACAGCTCTGCTCCAAGCAGCTGCCTTCACTGTGGCCCCACTGCATCGCCTTACTGTGTGGAAAGCTTTGTTTTGGCTAGGGACAGGTTTGTTGATCTTTCTTGGGCTTAAGTCTCACACAGCGACTTTTCCTTTGCCCATGGCATGTGACCCTGCCAACTTACAGGCTTGCATCCCCAATAAGAGAAACAACATCTTTTTTTTTTTGTTAAAAAAAGAAAAGAGAAAAAAAGTAAAGGTTAATTAACCTCAGGTTTGTTCTCAGCAAAGCAAGGCTGCCATGGATAAGTAATAAAAATAGCTTCTCAATGGTCCTTGTGTCTGTCAGAGTCTCACTCTGTGATCTTTCAGTCAAAACCATGAAAGCGGGAGGGGGAGGAGAGGCTGATTCGCTACTGTCCTTTTCTTGTGCATGTGTTCCCAAGGCTGCCCAGCTCTGTCCTTCAAATCATCTCCACCAGTAAATCATTTAGCTCAAGCTGTCACTCTTGGCCATTGTGAGGAGACAAAAGCTACCCATTTAACCCCAACCATGGCGGATTCACGCGGCAGGGAAGGCAGGCTCACAAAAGGAGGCTAGCAGGGAAGGTGGCAGTTGGGTTGAATTTCATGTAGTCTGGTGCTGGTTTTCCCTCTCTTTTTTGTATTTTTTTTTTCTTTCCCCCCCCCCCCCCCCCTCTGTTATTTTAAATTAGCAGCACCTCTCTTAGTGGGATTGTTTTTTGAAACCACGTTTGTCAACAGAGCTGTTCTGCTTGAGTAATTTGACCCCAACCTGGCTTCAAAGATTTGAAAGAACAAGAAACACACATACCCATATCAGCATATATCTATTACCCTTTTCACCTGGACAGCTTTTGAAACCATTTTTGTTGCTTTAAAAAAAAGTGGTAACAAAACATCCAATTAGTTATAACGAACCAGAGCTTTATAGTCAACCTGCTATTTGGGGAAATCTGCACTGCAATTATTGGGTTCATTTCACCTAAACCATCAGCTAAAACTCTGCTACCATGAATCACAACCTCTGTCCTAAGCCTGCACCTCAAATGGGCATCTACTGTGTCAAAAAAGGTGGTTCTCTCTGCCAAGAAATCACTCTGCTCGGGTATTTTAATATTAAAAGTTAGTTCTTTGATATAGGTCAAAGTTTAATCTTCATGTAACACCTCCCACCCCCAAAAAACAAAATCCTGAAAAGCCAAACAAGCCATCAGAGAACAACAAATTCACATGGTGCCAAAAATAAAATCAAATGTATAGAGAAACCAAGTAATACTGCAGATAGTTTCACTATTTATTGCTTTCTCCCATCAAATTCCAGAATATCTCTAGTGAGCACAGAATCTACAACAAAGCAAACTGTAATTTACCTATATACCATACCTGCAAACATCCACAGATTTTATTACTAATGATACTGTCATTAATCGACAGGAGAATCCTTTTAAGAACTGAACTGAAGTTGATGGAGACTCAAAAGCACAAAATACAACACATCTATGCTTCTCCAGGGATATTATTGATTTTTGTTACAAGTGTGAGATCCAAGAAATGACTATGTACTATACATTCTTGTAATCTTTTTAATGTGCTTTTTAACAAAATGCAATTCAGAACGTGGTTATTGTTTAGCATGTTAGACAGGTTTACTCTCCTGTTGGGCATTTAAAATGCCTTAAGTCCTCTTTTCACTATGAATTGTGTGTCAAAATGTTGGTTTGGATATCAAATTCCTCCTAACCCTGTCATTAGGAAGAGTCTTTGTCTGCCTGAGTCACTCTTTTGATTCTTTTGTTTTGGTTTTTTTGTGTTCCTCTGACAGGTCTATCCTACACCTTTCCATAGCTAGCAAAGAAAAGAAGAGTTGGGAAAACATGTTTTGCATTACTGAGTTCACAGTCTCACTGTAAGCTTTCTCACAGATTTGTCTTCAATGAAGAGCAGAAGGGTGGGGGAGAAAATATGCTTTTCCCTGAGACTGCAGAGTATGTGAATTGCCTTCTCTTTCAACCTATGGGGCAGTCTTCACAGATTTCGGCACAAATGGAAGAAATATCTGGTTTCCCATTCCATCTGGATTCAGTTACTTTCTTCCTCTTTGTATAGCTTCTTAGAGACATTATGGAGCTCAGTGGAGGGGCGGCTTACACATGACTATGGCAGCACTGGGCATACTGCCAGAATTTCACTCCAGGAGGCTGCAACAGGAATCTTTAATTAACTTGAACCAAAACACTGAATGGCAAAGAACAAAAGAGTGGGGGTGGAGAAGGAGAGGAGGAAGGGAGGGAGCAGAAAATAATGTTTCCCATACTAGAATCTCCATTTTTAGTCATGGTATGACACGATCATAATGTCGTCCCTTATATGTATTTAGTGGAGCATAGGTAATAATTCTGATCTTATTAAGTAAATCTTGCCTTTTTTTTCTGCTCATGAGATGAATATCTGTGATTGCCGCTGTACAACAGAGTGATCAGTATTCTCTTGACTCTTATATTAACATGTAGTTTGTTATATAGATCCGCCACCATTTTTAAGACTAAATAGGAGATGACTGAATCTCCAGCATCATGAACGTTGCATAACAACACTGTAACATTGCAACAGTGCATAGGAGTTCAGACATCGAACAAGATCATACTCTGCTTGGCACAGTACCAGTATGGTATGTCCCTGATCTCAAAAGTTTACACTCTAAGCGTAAGCAAGAATTAGATACAGACAGATGAATAACACAACTACTTACTGAAGGAGCATCATTCATTGTTGTGAAAAGTTTTCAAAACAGAATGGAGAACTTTTCACACTTTTATTTCAGAAATATACAAGATGTAAAACTGTAGAAAATCAGGCCTGAAATACCTTTCTCACTTGAGCTCGAGGGAATGAGTTGAGTGGTTTCTTTGCTGACCATTTCCTGGTTAAATATGCATGCAGAGTAATTACCTTAAATGCAAAACTAATGGTAATTTCACACATATTCATTCAAGTAACTTTGTGATGGGGGCTCTGATACTGTTCTAGCTAATGAGGCTCAGTTGCTCAAATATTTGTGCAAACAAACATAGCAAAGGACTTGTACATGCTCAAGATGAACTTATTTACACATTCAAAGGAATATTCAAGTGTGAATTGATTTGCCAGTTGGTGGTTTGCAGTGCATTGTGTTTGCATCTTTTGGCTTAATGATAACCTAAAAGAATCCAGTTTGTGCTATTTCTGATGTGAACCAACACATGGTAGCTGTGGACAAGGAAGAGTTTTACTTTAGAAGCACAGTCCTGACCCACACTGAAATGCTAATGCGGACGTACTCACATTCCTTATTTCAGTCTCAGAAACATACATACTTTTTCCTATTCTACATTTAAAAAAAAAAAATAAATCAAAAAAAGTATCCTTAATGTCCTGTTTTAATCTGATGTTTGGTAATGCTGCCTAAACATTTGTGGCAAAGAAATAATATTTCTCTGTTCTGTAAAGCAATCCTGTACTTGCTAAGTGTAGTGTGAAAACCTGCCATAGAGACAAGCTCCAGAATCCCCTTAAAATAGAAAGATTTCCATAGAGGTCTGAGGTTGTGTACCCCTCAAGTCATGTTAGGAGCAGCTGCAAAAGAATTTAAGAATCTTTAAACTGAATGTGACATCTTTGATAATACCCTGCTCAGGTTTACAGAGGTGAGGGGGCCTGGGGTAAAAGAATCACTGAATGTGCCTCAGAGAGGTCTCTGGAATTCTTTTTCCCCTACCTTCATTGGATGCCATAACACACATAGAGAGCAGACTTGGAGAGATATCTATAATAAATATCTCCTAATTTTTATTTATAGATACGTATTTATAATTATATACATATAAGCTTTTTATGAACCAGTTTGATTCACCTTACTTTAGATGAATTATGCATGAGCTGTACGAGTAAGAATTCAGTTTATATAACAACATTTCTAGCTGCCAAAATACAAACTCTGCTCTGAGTTAGTCTAGCGTAAATACAGAATAATTCTATTTAATTCAAAGGCATTCAATTAGATTTAATGGCATGAGCAGAGGAATTTTTCTTCCAAGTTTTCTCTCTAGATATATTTATATATATTTGTGTGGGTGTGGGTGCATGCCTAGATTGATAGATACATAGATAGATATCTACTACATTACCAAACACACTCAATGAGGAATTGAGCATGGTTATTGGAACCTGTGAAGAATGAGCATGACACAATAGTTCTCCACCTAATCATTAGTATCCTGGCTCATTCTGGATTATATACACTCTTAGAATCTGTTTTAAACATTTAAAGATGTTACTTACACCTACACTGAAGTCAGTGTTAGTTGTTTCTGGCCTTACTTGGGCAGATGGACTGATCTTAGCAGTATAAACCAATCTCTCTCACAATATCCAACTGAAAGGTTTCTCTGAAATCTTCTGTTGTTGTTATTTACATTCCTAAAAAATATAAAAATTATTAAGTGGTTTCAAATTAAAAGTGACAGCAGAATAAAACCTTTTGAAATCTTGTGCTTAATGCCACTGAAGACAGAGCTAAGGCAAAGTTAACCCACATTATTTTCATGTGACAGATAAGCCCAACTCTTTCATACTGGCTGATTTTTAACTGTGCTAAGTGTTCACAACTGGAAGTAAAATTATTAATGTGTATATTAATGATCTTTCACTACAGAGGTGAATATGGGCTATCCTGTTCCACTTTCTTTCATGTCGACTTTCTGTAGCAATTTAACATCTCCCTTTTCTAGTGAAATTTAGTCCATTTTGAGTGATAAATGGCTGTTAGGAATCCTGAATTCATGTAGTCCCAATACAAATAAAGTTACCATCATTAAAATTTGAAAGTTGTAAAATCCCTCTACTCAAATGGGATCATTTTACAGGAAGGCTCACAGACTTTTTTTCACTAGCTGACATATCTCCACGCTCAGCAAGCTCCCACTCCAGCAGAGCTGTTCACTGGTGTGCCAATACTGCTTTCCAGTTTGTTCCATGATTACAATTCCCACTAGTTTCCAGGCATTCCTAAATAAGGCCCAACACTTCTCTGCATTAAGATTCTGCCTTACATCAGGCTTCAGCAATTTTCACTTAAAAAAAACCCCAAACAACAACAAAAATATAAATGAGGAGGATATCTGAGAATTCTCTTAGAGCAGAATTCAAATTAAATCTCCTTATTAATGATGTATGGATTTCTTTCATTGTTTAGGAGGCCTGTGAGCAGTTGAAAGAAACAAGAAGCCTTTTAGGAATGGGCACTAACAGCACCATTGTGCTTGCATGGAAGCTCTTGGCCATTCAGTGTCACAGGGTCAAAAACAATCCAAGCTCCCACACCAAAGCAGTCTGTAGAAGGCCACACAGACCTCACAACAGCGATTCTTTAGAGCCTGGGTGGGTTTCTGGGAGTGATGGGTTAAGTTCAGCTTTGGGAGGTGGAGAGGAAATTAATTTTTATTAAAGTTTACACCCATAAAAACTCCCAAGTGCATTTTTGATTTTGAGTCTAGTTCAAAATCTGATGGGAACATGCTAAAGTGTGAATTAGAAATAATATGAGACAGCCTTCTTTTCTAATGGTTTTACTTCTGGCTGTCTGGCACATCTCTCTGTCAAGCACTGGGCATAGTCTTGCTGCCTTGCAAATAATAAGGATAGAAATCGTAGAGGTATACAAAGCGGGGAGAGGCAGGAGAGCAAATGGGAATTTATTTGCCTTCATGAACCTTATGAACTGTTGTATTTAAGTGCTAAGAAAATATTTGAGTCCCTTTTCAGTTGGTTCTCCTCTCCTTTTCCTAGTTTTTGCAATGTGTGACCTGGATGGATGTTGCAGATGACAGTCAGAGAAGTCTCCTGCACTTCAGAGGGAAGCTAACTGTCTATCCCGCCATAACTACTAAAGAAACAGTAAATTCTGCATTTTGCTGCAATTATCAGACACAGGCTAGAGATGTATATTGTCTATACATATACAACTCCATCATATGTACAAGTTCTAAAGCATTAAATTCTCGTGCTGTTACAAAGCATATAGTTTATAGCCATTTTTTGTCAGTGAAAAGAATTTGATAACCTGAGAGCCCCAAATGTTGACAAAATGCCAAAATATTAGATAAACCTTTTTTCTTTTCAAAAAATTGTGCTATCCCATTCTCACTGCTATCAGAGAAATGTAATAGGATGGGAGAAATAAAAAGCTTTTCATGCACACAATACACATCAAAGTTCCTATTCCAGTTGCATCTAGAGCACAGTGCTTTTCTTTCTGAAGTTTACCTTCTCATCGATGAGGAAGTTTTACCTCTCTCCTGGCTGCACAACTCCAGCAAGACTTTCTATTCAGTCTTTACAATAACTGCATTGCAAACTTTACCACACCAATTTGAGAGAGTGTGGTTGTATCCTGGGAGATCAGAGGTATTAATCTAAAATAGTTTTGTTTCAATCTCACACCAGAACTGTGCAGGAGGCATTCAGAAGCGTAAGGAGCAAAGTTTGCAACTGAGGATTTCTATTTTTGACTAATGTTTTAAAGAAGTTTACCTTGTGTTTAGAGTGAAACTAATGGTAAACCACAGCAGATCTGTTAGTGTTTTGTACAGTGACATTCCTAGATTAGAAGCAAAATTTCTTTGTGAGGGGGCTAACGATACTGCAGGGGGGCCATCTTGCTTCACTGAACTGGAACATCCAGTCTTTTGAGAGCACTCACACATTAGGTCGTAAGATTACTCTCACTATAGCAACCCTCTCCACTCGTTTTTGTTTTGGTTTGGTTTTTTGTGTTGTTTTTTTTTTGTTTGGTTGGTTTGGGGTTTTTTTGTGGGGTTTGGTGGGTTTTTTTATATAAAATGAAGACACTTTAAAAATTAGCTCTGCCACTACCTATTATCTTCCCCAACACCTTCTATCCTTTGTCTTTCTAAACTTGGTTGGTTTCAGTTCACTTTTATTCAACGTTCGTCTTCTGCATTTCAGTTTGTATATGGAGTTTTTAACAGATCAAAGACAAGAACATGGTTCTCTTCATCCTGCAATATCAGTAAAACATCAGATCACAAAATTCAGAGCTCCTCTTGATCACTTTGATACTCAGTTTCTCTGAAAACTAGGCTTTGTCTCTGTGACCCTCTAGTCAAGTGATGGGGCATTTATGAATGAAAAGTAGATACTCTACAAAATTTTTTTAATCTCATGAAACTGCTGTACTACTGAAAGTGCCAGAGTAAACTTAATCAGCTGGCTGGTGTCAGAGAAGAGAAAACCTGAAAATTAATGAACAGCTATTTCTCCAAATAAGAACACTTTAAACAGTGGCATGACTGAAGTCAAGTGAGGAAAAAAGGTGGATATTTGAAGCCTATTGAAAGGCCAAAGAAAGCTGTTTGGGTTTTACTAGATACAGGAAAACTCAAAGACTCATGGATCCAGTACTTGTATCCAAATTCAGCTGCCTGCTGCGTGGGGAAGAGAAGCCTGATCTGTGATCTTGCATGATGACTTATTTGCAGTTTGTTGGTGACCAGATCCATAGGGGCAATGATCGGTACCTGTTCTGAATATACCTGTTCCTAAGTATTACTTATCCTTCAGTCTACAGAGATTCTTCAAAGGCAGAAAACAGGACAGAAAACTCAATTGATATCCCTGTTTCTATTTTTGACACAGACTCAGACACACAAAAAATCTATAAGGACAAATTTATAACAAAACATTACATATAATATGAGAAAAAAAATAAACAGGTTATTAAAAACAATGATCTCCACTGTAAGTATCTAACACAGTACAGTTCATCCAAATAAAGATTTATCTTTTCTCCAACCCTTTGACAGCTAGCTGGCAAGTCAAATACTGTTCAAAAAACTGTGTCAAAAGACCAAGCCAGGCATGTTGGGAGCAGTGTTTCTTTTAACTGAAGTATATGCTGCATGCCTAACCCAAGTATAGAAAGCAAAAAACTAGATTATGCAATGCACCTCAGAAGAGGAACTCTAGACCTTAATCACTGCAGGAAGGGAGAGGCAATATCGTAGTGATGAAGTCTGCTTTTGTCCCCAGAGAAATAAAAAAATGAGCTAGTCAACTGCATGCAAGCCCAGTTTAGGTTGCCGACCCTTGATTGGGTGTTGACAGAAGCTGGGAAATAGAGGTGGAGGTTTTCTTGGCCTGAATCTTACGTTCTACCAAGGCTATTTTGAAACTAAGTTGGAAATTTCCCTGCAACACCATATGTGATAACAAAAGTGACCTTATAGACAAAATATTTAACTTGCTGCTTCAGGAACCCAGACAACTGTTCATAAAACTCAGCATAAAAAGCAAAAGAAAGAAGACAGTGTATCACACTCTGCTGAGCTGCATAATGGTATGAAGGCTCAAAAATATTTAGTCATCCATCACCAACATACAGTATTACAAGCACCTTGGATAAAGTGTCTAGTGTTATTCTTCATTTCATTCTTCTTTTATGTGATCTTCCATCAAAGGACTGAAGCAAATAGAATTGGCCCTTTTAGCAAGAGCAATACAGTCTAATTTGGGGACAGGCCTATTAACTAAAAAGTGTCCTTTACAGCAATAATTTTCAAGTCACTCTGCATATGCAGGGAGTATTTTCTTCACTACAGCTTTGTCTCGCTTCACATATTGATACGGCTGATCTGGAGATCACTCTTTCTTTTCCATAAGAACAGTGCACAGAAATTAGACAACTGGGGCAGCTGGCTCAGTGACTAGTCTGCCCTCAGCTTGCACAGTTCAGTGTAGCAGAAGTGGGATAAGCAGCAGTACTTGTTACTTGACAAAGGAGCTGCCATTGCACAGTCCAGCTCTTCCCCTTTCCCATCCTTATGGTTGCTCCATCAGTCCCTGACACAGGCCACAGAATTCAAATTCTAGCAGAGCTGGTGATGACAAATACTTGTTGCTACCATGTGCCCTGATACAGGCCTCAGATTTCAAATTACAGTAGGGGTGATGATGGCAAATATTTGTTTCCACGTGAAGAACAGTTTGGTGATCTCAAACCTTTTCCTAAAATAGAAGCCACACAGCAGAGAGGAATACCTAGTCTAAGAGCAGAGTTTAGGATGTTTGCGACTGTAAAGAGGAATTTATCTATTAACACTAGGGATAGTCCATGGCAGATGACACAACAAGAGCTGGAAAAGCAGTGGGAGAAAGCCTGCTGCCCTGCACCAGGGCCTGTTTGGTACTGGTTCTGTGTCTGAACAGAGGTGCCAGTGTCAACGCTACATTCAGAGGAAGAAATGTTAAAGCCCCAGTTCATAAAGGCTGCTGATGGTAGGATCAGCTAACTTTGGTCAAGCAATAAACTTGGAAGTCTTTCCCTGCAAAGGCTTCCTTTTTTGTCTCTAAAACAAAAGAAAGTGAAATGAAAACAAGAAGTCCAGACTATATAGCAGAGCATTATGTGGCTAAGCCAGCTGTTGCTCTGACACTGTTATTCTTGTAGCCCAGCCTATTCTAACAGAAGGAAAAGCCTAAATCTGCCTACAGACTGGTGGCTTTTGATGGCTAGACAGGGCACTGTACACCAGTATGATATTCTTTAGCTCTGAAAACGTACACACAAATGATGGGGAGTCTGAACTGCCAACAATACATAGTGGTTAAAAAAAAAATTACTATTTATTTATTTCTTCTAGCAAAAAAAGAACACTAAGAGTAGTTTGACTAACTTCATTGTTCAGGTATTCATTCATTAGGTGCTTTGTTATTTTTAACACTTCCAAAAGTGCAGCAAGTTATTTACCAAAGATTTCAGCTTCAGCAAAGATGCCCTCCAGCCCTGTAAACTTTCATGCACTACTGTTTTAATGAAAGCCAGGCAAACCTCTGACAGGGCTGAGTTGAGGTAGTGGTGGGGGTGGAGGTTAGTATTAAAATGCAATACAGGACCAAAGACAGTGATGGTGCCTAAACAAGAGGAAAGTCTTCTCTCCCTGCACTTATTTAGCAAGCACATGGAAATAATTGTTGGCCCAGAGACACATATCCATAATTCCCATTGTGCTTTGAGAGCCACCATACCAGCCTTGTGCACCCTTACAGAGCACTCCAAGTATTGGAATGCAAATCTGCACACCAAGTTTCAGGCTTTGCGTAGCCAGTATTCTCACAATAAGCAATGTTATCAATGGGAACAAGGTTTCCCAGACCAGGTCAGCAGCCATGGAGCTTGCAGGAGTTCATCAGCATGGGAAAGACTTGCTGTAAGTGAAGCAGCTCTCCTATATTTAAAATAATTTATTTACTATTCGTGCTTGATGAAGCCTGAGTTTAATCTGATGTGCTGAAATAAGGAGTTGCTTGTTGAAACAAGTAAAGGCAACTCAAAAATTCAGCGTGTTGTTGATATTTTGATATAAATAAGGTTTTTAAAGTTCACGGATATCTCAAATAGAATTGTGTGTTGCTCTTGGCCAGGTCAAAAAACTACAGAAGCCAAAAAGTTCCTTCTATGAGCTGCATCAAGGAACAGAAGAAGGATCAAAGCTGTGTGTCATGCAGACATGTCGGGTTGCTTCTCTCCCAGTGTGCCAGACTGCAACTGCTTGAGCTGACAAAAGCAAGTGGGTAGGTGACAGGGCCAGGGGAGGGAGGCAATGATGCTCAGCTCCTGTGGGAGCATGCTGTTCAGCCTTGCTCTTCCTCCACACATGGATCACAGTAGGCAGGAGCTCTCCATCTCCATCCTCAATAGGACTGCCTCCCCACCATTTTCTGACCCCACATGCTATATGCCATGACTGCGTCAGTAGCTCAAAGATCAGGCTGCCACACTGCCTAGGATTGTGGAAGGGAGAAAGCCATAATGTCATAAGAGAAATGAGATGCATGGTTAGCTGCCAGGGACTCAGCTACATTAATCAAAGCATAAAATGCCACAGGTCTCAATTTTAGTCTCTTTTGCCCAAGGCAAGCAAGACAGACTATTTTATCATTTAGATAAAAATCAGACATTTAGTAGACCGAGGTTAAATTTTGCTTTGAGGGCATGGAAGATAGTGTTTGGATTTGAACTGGGGTTCTGGAAAATACTCTGATTTACATCCTCAGTACCAAAATGCATTGCTGCAGACAACGCTCACTTAATTTCATTAAGGGAAGAAGACTGTGTGAAAATCAGCACTTTTCCATTTAACAGGGTTCTTGTACTGGGACTCTTTACTCACACTGGCAAGACAGGTGACACTTGGGAAAACATAGTAACAATAACTAATGGAAACAGAAGATTCATACTCTGACCCAGACTCCTATGTGCTTATATAAGGAAGAAAAAGAGATGTAATTACAGTGAATTTAGGCCTTCAGCCTCTGCAGCTATTTTCTTTCTTTGGAACAAAGAAGGGTCATCAACAAAACAGCTTTGCTCAATTCAGATTAATGACTGAAGTCAGTACATAAACTACATAGACTCACAGTGGGGGCATTTGAAAGGTGTCAGTGGAGGATTGAGAAACTAATATTTACAGAAACACAGAAAAAAATTTCAAGATAGGGAAACACTCAATTCAAGAACTACAACTCTACCTTCACTGCTACTTTTCATATCACACCCTTTCAAAAGAGAAATTCAAGACTGGAACAAATCAGTTAACACCATATATATACACACATACATATATATACACACATATAACAAAACAGATTTTTTAAATTACCATACTAAACTGGTGCATGTGAAAATATAAAAATATAAACACTGATGATAAAAAAACTTTTATCAGAAAACAACACAGGAAATTAACAATGTAAGGTTTTACCATCCTATCTGACAAAAGAAGAAACAGATGTCACAATGAACTCTTCTGGTAACTTCATAGCATGGAGACTGTTTTCATCAACAATTAAGATGCAACCACTTAAAGCAAAAGCAGGGTGCAACTGCTTGATTTCTTCCACGTACACCCAGCTTTGCTGTTACTGCTATTGCCTCACTATCTTGATCAAAAATTGAAATTGTTTAAAACTTAGAGCTGGGAAGCACCACCAGTGATGTAAGTTTTCTTGACATAGGGCTCTAAGGGATGGTTTTGCCAACACTTACAGATGTGGTGCTATGATTTGAATACAATATAATAAAAAATTGCTATAGTAGAAATACTGTTGCATTTCAACTGGACCTACAAAGTGAGTCAGAGCTAGGTTAGGAGTACTTTAGGGTTTCACTGTCAGATACTACTCCAGGACCAACAAGTTCATGCTCTGAGCCTAAAGTTGTAGTCTTAGAAGAGCACGATTGCATGCACTTGAGAACACATAGTCTGGCTGTTTGCTCAGAAGCGCCGAAACTCCAGCCTCTGTTAATGTGCTAATGCCCTTACAAATGATCTATTGTACTTTCTACTGTTTACAAACCGAGCACATTGAAGCAACCAAGGCTTAAGTGTGTGCGGAGAAACAGACTGCTAAACAGTATCACTAAGATGTGCTCTAGTATTTTTGGGAAAAGCCGAATTAAGAGTTACCAGTTAAAGACCTACTAATGACAATGCAGTTTAATTACCTGCACTGAGAAAAAAGGTAACGGTTCAGGTTTTTATTTCTTCTTTTATTTCCAGGAGAAAATCTTCTGCACCAGACCCCAGCAAGTGGAGATTGCAAGTCTGCTCCCAAAGCCCACCTGCATGCCAAAGGGAGCATCAGTCCTGATGCAGCTTTTTTGGGCTTGGTTTGCCCTCCCCCGGGCAGGCAGCGCAGCTGATCTGCACAGGGCATTAAAGGCACCAACACTGCCCTCTGATTCTTCTTTCTCTGGCTCATGGACAAGCTCGAACTGAGCACAGTAATGCTATACCTGGAAGCGAGGATGTAGAACACCTCCCATAGAAAACACCGAGATGTAAGGAATTACTGCATTCCTTCCTCACCACAGTTTCCTTCCTTTTTTTTTTTTTTTTTTTTTCATGGCAAAGGTGTGAATGCTAACCAGTAATTTCAGCTATGTTTTTGTAACTTTCTCAGCCTCCTCTACCATCAAGTTCATTCAGAGATGACTGTTGAAATTGCTGCTGTTACTACACTTCCAAGGTGTTATGTCTTCTCTAGGCTCAGTCTTAATGTCTGTGTAGCTTGCAAGTCATGCCAAAGGTCTTTTGAGTCATTGTTTATTTTACCAGCTATCACCTCCTTTTAAGGAGCAAGATGGGTTAAACAAATAATGTAATGAGCTACTAGCAAGTTTTTTCTTCTCCCCCAACTCCCGTCTGCAGAGTAGTGATCATTGAACCACACTGTAAATTATCAGTAATTTAAAAAAAAAAATTTAAAAGGGGGTGGGGAGAAGGACAAGCAAAACATTAAGAAAAAAGCAACTTTGAGATTCAGAAAGGTTATTGCTTAAAAGACTATTGCCATTGGTGAAGAAAGAAAACACTTTTTTTTTTTAAGGCTTAAATAAATATTTTCTAGATGAATATTAGGTTTCCATCAATAGGTCTCTGTGCAGTCCACCCTATTACCTATCATTTAGTTATCGTGTTACCAAAATAAGAGAGAGAGAGATACTTTCCCTTTAATTTGCTCTGCACTGAGATGGTTGAAGACGACGAAAAAAAAAAAACAAAAACCAGCCCCTTTCTGGCTCTTTGAATGAATGGTCAAAGGTACCTTTTCGGCTCCTTCACAGGGTGAACTAATCTGTGACAACTGTAGCTAATCTGCTAAGAAGCCCCCGCATGTGTGCTAATGTGCTAATATGGGGGGATTCAGAGCAGTCAGCGGTCGGGAAAAACCACTGCTTCCTAAATGGACCTTCGTATGCAATAGCCCTGGCAACATATGCGCATTTTAAAACCCGCTTAGGAGGGAGACAATGCGGTGGCCTTTGTTGTGCAACACAGAGGCGCGATTCTCATGGTGGGAATTTCTGCCTCACGGGCGACATTCTTTCAGATGTGATGCAAGGGGCTGGTGGCCCGGCCATGGCCCAGAGCCGGGGCTGCAAGGACTGCACAGCCTGGCAGGAAGGTTATGGGTACATGTGCAAAATGAAAGCCCCTCCATTTACTCCTTCACTGAGAAGCTGAAAACCTGGGTAAATCCTGCATGTGTGTGTGGGAGGAAGGGTGAGCAGCAGAGAAAGGGAAGAAGAAGGGACGACTTGGCTTAAACATGTTGGACCAGGTCTCTACTGGGAAAAAAATCAGCTTCTAGACTATGGTGCTGTATCTAACAGAGCTTTAATCAGATTCACACAGTTTGTGACGTTGTGTTGTGCTTTATTTCATATATTGTCCTTGGAGGAGAATTCTTAAATATTCCTCTGGAAAGATTAAATGACATCTTGCCCTCTTGATTGTTTTACCACACCGTCAGAAAAATTTGTCTATGAAAGGATAGGCAACTTACATTTAATACAGACTGTGCAATAAGGAAGAAGATTCAACAGACATTGAAACTTCAAGAAACAGGCTGTCATGAGACTTCAATGCTGGTCACGACTGCTGTGCCTCTTCTGGATACCAACATACGCTGGAGACTTCATGGACTCTGTCCAGTTCCCCACATTCCTTTGTTTTCAGGTATCCTACAGCCTAATGCAAAATGGATATAAAAGTGTGAGCCAATGCATAACTGGAAACAAAGTCTATTCACCTAAAAGAGAAAAGTTTACTAACTGCCTCCTGTAAGTGGGGAACATTTTCAATTGTGCCTACATCCAGCTGGTGCCCAGCACCTTTCCAGTAGGGTTGGTGTCAGAACAGCACAGTTACCATGAGCTTGACAAAAACACACAGACAATTGACACAAGCTGAAATACAGACAATTCAATTTAAACATAAGAAAAATACTTTTTTAATGTGAGGGTAACCAAACAGTGGAGCAGCTTGCCCAGAGAGGTTGCTGAAAGAGTCTTCATCCTTTACACATTCAAAACCCAGCAGGACACTGTCCTGGGCAACGTACTGTAGCTGATTCTGCCTGAACAGGGGGTTGGATGAGTTTATCTGCAGAGGCTTCTTCCAACCTCAGCCATTTTATCATTCCATCACTCCAAGAAATCAGTGTATTCCCCACCTACAACACTAATCTGTAGTTACTTCATTTGATTGATGGCACAATGGCAATAGCAAAGGGAAATCAACACTAATATTAGCTCTTTTATCTGAAACAATATCCCTCTTTTACCATGAGAACAAAATAAAAGTATGGGTACATCTAAGCTGCAAATACAGCCTCGGAAAAGCGCTCATGAGGAGGGCACTTCAGGTTCAGAGCAGTGTGGTTCAAAACATCAGACTTAGCCAAATATTCATGTAAGAACACAACCCCGGTTTTACAGCTGAAGACTTTTTAGCTTTCTTTCATTTAAAACATATTCCCACAGAGCAGTAGCAGAGCTGACAAGAGTTGTGGGAGGCATCAAATACTGAGTGGTGTCGGGGATACCTGTAAAACAATATTATTCTAGCTACTCAAAAGCTGTTTGATTTTTCTCTGAAAGTACTGGTGAGCAAGAATAACTGTTGTAAATGTTTCTAATTATGTAAATGGAGAAATGTTATTTATTCTTTTCCACTTTGTTGCATTCAGGGATACTATTTTATGTTTGAGTTTTGAATGCATAACAATTGACCCCTACTGAATAGTGACGACATTTCCTCTCAGAGGAAGTCCTGAGGGAAGGAAGGTCCCGCATAAACAAACTTCCACTCAGTACAATAGAGTAGCCCATAAATGTGACCATTTTTTCAGGGCATGGGTGAGGCTGACACTGTCTTCCTGCTCATGCCATCCAGGGCTTATCGCAGTACCGTTTCCCTGTAATTTAAATGTTTGCATAGCTTCTAGTTCATTTGTATTTTTCCCCACACGGTGCAGATGTATCCCATTTTCCTGTTACTGTGGAACACGGCCACAGTTTCCAACAGTGTTACATAAATGACCATCTGTGGTAAAAAAAATGCTGATGCACAAGATTGCAGTGTGAGAATTTCAGCTAGCTAGCAAAATTTATGCTATTAATACTTTTGACACTTCCTGACAATAAAGGCCAAAATGCAGCATTCCCTCTGTTCTAGTGTACTGTAGATATATGACAGACAGTCACTGTTGCTGCATGCAGGGAAGAATCTCCAGGGAAAAGTTAAATAATACCTATGCTTAGCTTTCCTTAAGTTTTTCAAGAGAGTGAAGGCAAACTAATAAGTTGTTGTACTGATCACAGGAGCGGTATCAAATGGCAATAAAGAATAATACTAAGATTTCATCAGTGTATTTCTGGTATCTTTGCATTTGCTGACTCCCCAAATCAGCAGTGCTGGAAACACTGAAACCACCCCACAGATCTCTGTGACTGGCACAACAGTTGTCATAGTAGATGATGGCAGTAGTAAATCACCAGTGCTCCTGTGGATGGGGATGAGACGAAATGAAGGCCTTGTCAGTGACTTTCACAGACACTTGGTGGTGTTTCAAGTGCTAGAGGGGCACAAAGGCTGTGATTTTTTATTTTTTTTTTCTGATCACCCCAAGGCTGACATTTGCTGCCTCATCCTCATCAAAACAGTGCTGTAGCACCCTTTCCTTTCCCCTGCCTCCGATTCCTCATCCCACGGTCATGGATGTCTCACAATAAATCTCTCTTTTCTTAGGAGTCACCTTGCCTATGTAATCCTGGCTACCTGCTGGCTCACATCAGATTTCACTTTCCCCCACCTTGCTGTTTCCTTTAAATTCTCCTAGTTCAGTTCTAAGTTCCCTGTAATCTCCAGTTTGCTATTCTGAAACCTAAAAGCCACAGTGACACAAATAAAACCTTTCCAGAATGTCTGATTAAGAGTGAAAGAGTATGCATTTTCTTAGGTTTTTTTTTTTCCTTTTTTAGCAAACATGGAATAATGTTTGAAATTTGTAGCAAGAGAAGTGCAGACAGACATACATAATGTAAAATTTTATTCCAAATGGGTTAAGTTTGTGAAGCTTATACACCACAATCAGATAGTTTTGGGCAACCTTAAGAACTTGTGCTGATAGGCATGCACAGTTATATATACATGCGTGGTCTTCTGATAATCATACCTGAAGAACACTCAGAAAATAAATGTATTCATGCACCAACAAGCAAATGTGTGTACAAAGCAGAACTACGAATATTGCATGTATCTGCATGTGCCACAGTGTTGGCTTTCTCAAACTTCCACTTTGCACATAGGCTTATTTTTCTGCTCTTACAAAACACTTTGAATGTACTTGTGCTCACTCAAACCTCACTTCTGAGTCCTTTTAGCTGTAGCGCTTGAGGGCCTATCAGTTTCCAGCCCTCTCATAGAAAATTATTCTATTGTTATTTTCAGCAGATAATTTCTATGAATCACAGAATATGATTTTGTTCATTCATAAATAGCAGCAACGGGCAGACGTGTACATTAATAATAGAGTAATAATAATAATTAATAATAACAGACAAACAGTACAAAGAGGAGAGAAATTTACTATAGCATCCAGAAAATAAATAAAAACCATGTGGTTTTATTTACCTGTGAGATTCAAATTTCATTTCATTTGAATTTCTCTCTTCTTTCATACTTTTCCTGTAGACAAGAGACTTTTGTTTTGTGGTCCAAGAAAAACAATATGAATGAAAAGTAAGTAATTCTCAAACACACATGCTCACACACAAAACCTAAGAATTCTGAGTTTCTCATCATTTTATGCTAATTTCTTCTCTGCCAAGTTAGGCCAGATTTCCTTCTAATTTTTACAGAAGTGGTTATGCAAGTCTCTCTAGTTTTCTCAGAAGCCACTATGAACTGCTTGTCATAACCTTAAGAGACCCTGAGAAATCAAAGCACCTACAAAACCTCTGTTTTGGGATTATTTTGAGTAAAATCAAACATCCTCAGTATGCCGTTCTGGAAAAACAATGAATTTAAATGTCACATTCAGCCATTAGTTCAGAATACGTGTTTTTCTGCCAAAGGACTATACATGGTATATAATCCTCAGCTCCTTCAGGATTTTAATCTGCTGTGAAGCATGTGGTAAAAAAGCTAAGTGTTCTGTACAATCATTAACTGGCCTAAAGCAATGTGGATGTTCTTTATTTCTCTCTTGAAAGACAAAGCATCTGAAAGTAGTTAACAGCCCAAACCCTATAGTTTGCTGAGGCAGCAAAAAATGAACCTGGAAATGTCGCTGCAGGGCTGAGTCTTATGTTAATTAGTCAATTCCCAGGGCAGTGCTTGTATTGACAAGAGTGTGTTATTGTTCTGCTTCCTCAGTTAGTACCAAGAATGTAAAAGCACAACATATAAATACATGTATTTATCAGCACCAGAAACATCAGGGGGATTGTGTTGTATCAAAGCTAGAGCAGACAGAAAAATTGCAGAAACCTCCATTCTGATCTCACTCCAGTGAGAAAAAGGAATTGTCCTTTTAATGTAATGCCACTTATTGTAAAAGGGGTTCCTTTCAGAATATCAAAAGCCTTAGGTCAAACTTTACCTTGTAAAAAGCCCATTCAGTGGCATTCAGGAAGAATGGGGTTTTTAGAAGCACTGGGCTCAACCAGCTCCTGGTGTTGTGGAAGGGCCAAACAAAACCACCAGAAAGCAGGCCTGAAGAAAAGTACCTGAGGATTTGCTTTCTCCTAAGGGAGTTGCAGAGTGGCTCAGCCTGGGCAACATGGCACTGCTGCTCGTCCCTTCTCTCCCTGCCTGTTTGGTGGGCTGCAAATCAGTGTTCAACCATGGTCGGCCAAGCTCTGGAGATGCTCATGCTTGGTATGGCACCAGCCCCTTTGTGTTTCCTCATACAGGCTCCGTGTGGCTGGCTCCTGAAAACATACTCATGTATGGGATTTTATACACACAGAAGAGGACCTGCAGAAGACAGCATGAACTCTTTATAACTCTGTCCATTGTAGTAATGTTTAGCTCTCCCCATACCATTTGCTGCTGTGATCAACTTACATGCTGAACAAGGTTAGGGGAAATGAGAGGGGAAATGAGAAATTACAAAAATAGTGATCTGGAAAACCCAGCTGAAAACAGAGACACTTCATTGAAAAAAAGTGATTTTTGGATAAGAGTTGACAGTAAACTCCCTTCTGCTATGATTTTGGACTGTTAATAAGTCCAGAACCACTCTCCAGCTCTGAGAATGAATGGTATTAACATTGTCTGGACTCACACAACCAGCCCTCCTCATTGTACCTGAATCCAGTTACCACATCCAGGCTACCTCTTGGGAAGAGCCTTAGATCTGCAATAGTCACACAAACAATGTTTGGTCATTGACTGGGAGAAGCTGGTCAGCCCAGGCCAAAACTGGGCCAAACAAAGTGCAAAGAAGGAAACAGACTGTCAAACCTGACAGTTTGCCATGATAAACACAGCCTTCGCAGCAGCATAATGAGATATGTTTTAGCCCATCGCATGCAAGTGTTATGTTCAGGGATTGTTCCAGAAAGGGCCAGATTCAAAGCACATCAAAATTGTTTGCAGTTTTCCCAGCGGTTTCAATAGGCTTTGCAACCTAGTCTTCAACATTTGACAATAATCAGCATTTTCCCTAGAACATACCACTTAAATGCACAGAAATCTAAATAAAAAAGTGTTCTCATAATTTTGAAATCCTCATCTGGGTCTGTTTCTGATTTAAGAAAAAAAATAGATTCATTCTTATTTTGCTCAAACGAGTACATACATCTCTGGTTTAAATAATAGAAAACAGAAAAAGATTTTTGAGGTGATATTTCCAGTGATGAGTTCCAAATTTTTTTTGGGGGGGGAGCATAAAAGAAAGGAGTGGGAGTTTTTTTTTAAGCTAAAATGACAGTTAATATAGTTTGAATGTGAATGTTGCTAACTGATGTTTTTTCAGTCTGAGACTTTCCAAAATATGTACTTTCAGCTTGGGTGCGATATTTAAAGGTTTGTTGTAAAACTCCTTTATTTGGAGCTTATTACACAGCACAAACCCCAGCTGTGTAGCCTGACTTGTTAGTATTTCTTTTTCTTATGCTGAACAATGAAAAGCCACTTCCCATAGAACTGTGACGTGCAATGTTTCTGTAATCTTAATATAATTTTCTTTCAACCACAGTCTTTATGTGTCCTCATGCTTTTCTGGGATAAATTTTTTAGAGGAACAAAATCCCTAAAAAAGTAATTAATCATCTGGTTCTGGTTATGCAAATGGCCCAATACTGTGACCTTCAAACCTCCCTCCCCCTCAAAGAAAGCAGTAAGAATGTAAAGCCCAGAGAGAGAGATTTTTTAGAGGTATCAAGGCTCTGACTACTGGTGACTATTAAAACAATCTCATCCTCAACACTTCACAGAATACATCAGTGGGCCCTTAGTTTCATCCTGCATTTTGATTGCTTCTTCTTGATGGATGCAAGTCCTTCATAATTTTATTTTTACATTCTTTATTTGTAATTCAAGCAAACATTCAAGCATAATTTGAAAATTATCAGACTAAAATTTGCAAGTCAGCGTCTACCAGATTTCTTGAGAGTTGCGTGCACTGCTTGTGAACTCAAATTCAGTAGCAACATGTTACATGGCACTTCTTACCTAATAGATTCTGCTACTTGACTAAAGCTAAGGAACATTTGCATATAAACTTCATCTGATACACAAATTCTTACTTCAATAGGTGCTGGACATATCCAAACACTAAACATTTTCCACGAGAAGAAAGATTTTCAAGTAGACCTGCTCCCTGGGTACACTGGTTCCAGACAGCCTTGGGTAGCAACTACTGAAGGAGACATGGAACTCAATTCAGCAGGTTCTTAGGGAAAGTTATGATTTTGTAAACTTTTATTTTCCATTGGGAGAATAAGGTATCACCATCAGTGTGGTGGAACATTGGAAAGTGCAGGGCTGTAATTATTTCTGTTGGAATTAGACACCAAAGTATTGCGAAAAATATTAGTTGATGTGCCTGTTTGCATTTTTGAGGAATCAAATAGTATTTAAAATCTGGTTTCTATAAATTCCAATCAAAATCCAGGCCTCATAGCCAATTAACAGCTCCTGACCCAAGAAGTTTTAAAAGAGTAAAAACTTCTACACTAGAAAACCAATTTAAACTTTTTAGACTAGTCTAAACTAGACTCAGTTAAGAATTTTGGGTCACCATTTCCTTGACAGGGAATTCAAATAAATGTAGTGTAAGTCACTTACTGAAGGAACACATGGGAACAGATTGACAGGAACAAGAGTCAAACTTACATCTTCTGTGTCTCAAATTAGTCCCTTAGCTGAAAGACTATGTTTCAAATTCCATCCAAATGCTATGAACTAACTGATCTTCCAGTGCATTTCTACATATCCTCTTGATAACTGTTTAAACTGCAGTAACAGGCTTCAAAAATTCATGAATGGCTATGTATGAAGCAGTTCCCTCAAATGCCATTACAACTGTGTAAATCCTGTACTGCTCTCACGTGTACTTGGTCTTGAACCAAGGGGGTTCTGTGCACGAGAGACACAAGATGCATAAAAGCAGGATGAGACCAATAGTTTTATAATTGTGTATTGTGTAACACATTCCTTTTCCTTCTCTTCCTTTTTTTTCCTTATGTGTTCCCTGAGTGAATTCATGCAGAGCTAATTTACCCCTTTGGGAAATTGTATTTAAAAAACCCCTTCTTTTCTTGAAGTGCAGCATGCATCTTCCCTCCAGATGTCTGGATCTTTCGCCAGTCGAGCTGTAGACTCCTTTATGGCAGTGTTAGGCCTGTGCTTTCTCAGAAGTTGTGACATGCTTGAGTGTTGGTGGCTGCCTTATTGTTTATATAATTAGTCACTCTTGGACTATTTTAAGAAGGTGATGTATAACTTTTGTAAATTTTAGATAAACTTCACTTATTTTCTGATGCTTGATGATGACCAGTTATCTGGCTAATTGCATTTTCTAGTATATTTTCTACAGAATTAGAAAAGTGTTTGAAATGAATAAAAGCTTTTCTTCCTTGCTTTTTCTTTCCTTTCTATTTTTTTTTCCCCTTCTTTTTTTTTTTTTTTTTTTTTTTTTAAGGAGGAGGAGGGGAGCTGTTGTAATAAAGCTAACAAAACTCTAGCTGAACTACAGCTTTATAATAAAGCTTGTGACAAGTTCTGGGATCTAAGCCAAAGTCAAACCAAATGTACAGTTTACGAGGGTGAAAGGTTTTACTGGCCAGTCTGGTTCTCTTCCAAAATGCCTTCATTTCACATGTAAACGTTAATAGAAACAAACAGTGGTAGTACCATTAACTTCTATTTTTGCCTCACCACCTCCATGTCATGCAATAAGCCAAAGAAAGAAAAAAACAAGTAGAAAATTGAGGGAGGGGGAAAAGCAGGAGAAAGAAGACTTAAATGAAACTCTGTTAGATCCCTCTCTGAATTCCTCTGGCCCACTGAGACTTCCTCAAAATTACTGGCAAAATGTGTTATTATTTTGGGAGGAGAAGCGGAAGGTAGAGGAAGGAAAGGGGAGGGCTCAGGCTAACTCAAAAAGATCCACAATTATAAAAAGCTGCTTTTTTTTTTTCCTCCCAAACTTTGTTTTTCTTTGCAACACTAAACCAGCAGCGTGGGAAGAACATGGATTCATTTGTACATACTTGATCATCATTTTGTGACCAGATCCAATTTCACAGAATCACAGAATTGTCAGAGTTGGAAGGGACCTCTAGAGATCATCTAGTCCAACTCCCCTGCCAAAGCAGGATCCCCTAGAGCACATTACTCAGGACTGCATCCAGGTGGGTCTTGAATATCTCCAGAGAAGGAGACTCCACAAATCTCCTCCTTGGTTCTGTTTAAGACAAAACTCTTTCTGAAGCCTATGGGAGTTGTGCCTAAATAAGCCTCAACATGAAGCAGGAGACTCCCAGGGCCCCTTTGCTCACTGTGACATTACATATACAGTGTGTCTAGGAAAAAGCTGCTGCGCTATTCTTCCCACATCCTTCTCCATTTCAGCTCCTATCCATTTGTTTCCTTCTCTGATTGCATCTTGTAATAAACTCAAGACTGATAGCTCCTTAAGGCAGTGGTTTTCCATTTACTATGTGTTTACAGTGTACTTCTGCCAAAAGTACATCCTTATGCCAAGGTTACATATCAGTGCCTGAATGTGATAAATTTTTAATTTCCGAGCAATATTAAATAATTGCAAGTAATCACACGATTACTGGCAATTAGATTTTTCCTATATTTAAAATGCTTGCACTCCCACTGATTCCCTGTATGCAAAGCTGATGCCGTCCCTGCAACACATCTCATTCCTTGGGTCATACCAACACTGCTTGTGCTCAGCACAGTCATTTTCCCCCGAGGAGCACTTAACATGGAGCACTAAGCATCCCGCTCCTTTTGAAGAACTGTGGTTAAAACATCTATAGGTACTACACACAAGTTAGCAAGACAGGGTTGTTTCCATTTGTCCATTTGCTGTAACTGCAGAGTACAGGAACTCTTGAATTAGCATTTGCTTTGTTTTTTTCATGAATAAACTAATTGACTCAGCTCCTGTATCTCGAGTCCTGCATTTGCAGAAACCTGTGTGTAGAGATTTAAAAGATGTCGACATATGTTGGATCCTGATCTCTTAACTCTGGGAATTACTGTACTGCAGTACTCACGTATGTACAGTGACACACAATGAGTACAACGATAATCACAGATTCAAGGGAGAGTTGTGCTGCTTCATCCTTGCCCTAACTGATTCTATTTCTCTCTCTGGATGAAATTAACAACATAGCATAGACTAACTTTTCCTGGAAATTGAGGGGACTCTGATAAAATTATGCTTTCAGCAAAGTACCAGAATAAACTTTGTGACAGGAATCAACTTGAAACAAAAAAAATGGGAAGCTCTTCTTTACTGACATGCCCTCATCTTGCCTTCCTTAGTGTTAAACTATTAAATACATGGCACTTTGCAGAATGGTTATGTCATCTTAAAAAAAACTTCATTAAATCATTCAGCAGCCTGATAGAGAACTTGAAGTAAGCTGCAGAAATATTGGTGGGGTCGTCTTGTTGAAGACACTTCACAACACGTTTCCAGGCACAGATTTGCATTAAGGCATGATTGCACTTCCTACCCTTATGTGCATACTGATCTGAATCCTTGTGTAGTTTCATAATCCACACAGGATGTCTCATAACTGACTCACATTATGTCCACACTGCAATCAGGATGTGCAATTCCTAAAGACATTTATTTGGAGGCTTTAATAGACCTACCCCAACTAGTTACCAAATGAGGCTAGTCTGAAACTGGGTGGTACCTCTTTCAGAGGACTTCGTGCCTCTAAGTTTTGGGACATTTGCACCTATAGGAGAGGTTTTTACCTGTCCTAAACATAGATTTGCAAAATCTAGTTAGGAATTTTTACGCATCTAGACTATGACATGTACAAGGGAGAGAGAAAGCAAGGGGAAATGGGAACCATGGGACCTTCTAAAATTGCTGTTGCATGCAATATTTCTTTTTGTTGCTGTTTTCACAAGTTATCCTCTAACAAAAGAAAAACCCTATACAAATACAAAAAGCACGCCAGGCTTTGTTGAACATGATCATTTTAGGTTTGACACATGCAACTGATAGACTCCATGCAAATTAACTTCCTTTAATTTAATCCAGATATGACCTATACCCGATGTGGACTCACTTATGATCACTTTTCATACAGCTCACAGACGTACTATGTTACAAGGATGAACTTCATTTTCACAATGTCTTCTGCTGCAATTATGACTTTAAAAAATGCTGGGAATCAGCATCAGCAGCAGGCACACCTTTGGTGCCAGTCTCATTTGCCATTCTGCTAGAGTGGATTAACAGAATAGTAGTAAATGACCAAGGGCAGGATGAAAGCAGTGCTTGGGAAATCAAAATTAAAACATGAAAATACCATGGAAAGCCCAGCAGAAGCAGAAATTCACTTGGTTAATGCTCAGCTTGCACAACAGCAACCTGGAAAAGAATGCTGTAGTGAAACCTTAGAGCTCAGTGCAAAAGTGAACAAGAGAAAGCATAGGCATTGCTGCAAAAGATATTTCTTTAAAAATGCAATTTAACACTACCACAGATGTACAACTAAATTTTCATGTCAACCCTCAATTAAACAGTGGCAAGACAACAAGAGTTCAAGTTGATGGTGGTTTGTTTCAGGTTTGGGATTGTTGAGGTTTTTTTCCCTTCTTTGTTTAGTCATTGTTTGAAATTGGCCAAGAAGCTGAGATAATTTCAAATCTGGACAGGAGGAACGGGTAAAGCCAACCACACGTCTACATTTGACTTGCAGAAGGTGCAACTTAGCATAACTATTTATGTTCAACTTCCCTTGAAGGAAAATCAGACTGGCCATAATGGATCAACCACAAAAGGTGTAGAGTTTAGCACTAAATTTCTGGGGGCTATCAATACCAGGCCACTCAGGGTGGTTTAAGAGCTCAAGAGCAGGCAAAGGAGAGTATAACTCGCTTCCCTTCTAGCCCACTGCAGCACTGATTTTAGCAAAATATGTTCAGATCTTGAGATGACTTTAATGCTGCTGCAGCTACATTATTGTTACTGGAGTTAGTTCAACTGACAGCAATTTAGCATGGTGTTTGATGTAACGGTGTTCTTGAGTGAGAGTGTACACTTCCCCCTTAATAACTGAGGAGTGGTCCAAGCCCCAAACCACAATTCTTAATCTAGCCAATGGTACTATAATTGTGGATATGTTCCTTACTGATTTAAACAGCTATTCAGGCTTCCCTTGCTCCAAGAGAGTACGTTCTTTGCAGGACTGGGGAGTCATTATCTCTTTGCTTATACTCTCTTGGGAATTAAGGAATATTGTATCCCTTTCTACACAACACATTTCATTTTAGCAGATTGGTTCACCTCTAACTCTTCTGGCTAGGAAGGCAAGGAATGTCTTTTTGAATGCTTACACCACCAGCTGCACCACAACTTTGGTGGGAAACACCTGACTGTGGAGGCACGCTTAGCAAAGTGGAAAGTTTTCAGGAGCAGCCCTCTCTTCTGCATATTTTCTGGCTGACCTGTGATTCTCAAGAGCTTCTTACTGAGTAAAATTACTCTCTACCAAATAGTGCTTGTATGTATTTAGTTTTGGTGTGTAAATATGACCCTGTGAGCCAAACGCTCAAATTCCTTAATGGATGTGGACCCAATAGCTCTTGTCAGTCTGCTCAGAAGGGATCTAATTTGCTTTAATTAAAAAATATATGTATCCATTAGCTATCCTGGTTCCTGTCTATGCTTACTATGTATATATATTTCTTTCTTATTATGAGGCATGTATTTTTTTAAGAAATGAGAACTTCATTTTCAGTGTTATGGCAGCCAGAGGATACTATTGCAGCATTTTACCCTGCTTAGAAGAAAACTCAAGCCTCACTCTTAAGAGAACAGTAATCCATAGCTCTGCTTGAATTCAGAAGGAGTGATAGAAAACCAGATGGGTGTTCTTTAAGACATATAGTGAAAAAAAATTAAAATATGGGCCTCTTGACAAGGTGTCAAAATATTAATGTCCTGTTCATTCAGTTTGTTCTTTTTACCTTTTCCACTGGCACAGCTCAGCTGTTCCAGCCTACTGGAATACATACTTTAGCAATAATGCTGAATTCCTACAACTTTTGCTGTTTCTGGATTCTGGTTGCCCCATGAACATGTGATGCCAACAGTACCCTGAGGGAGCAACAAAAAGAGTTTGAACAGCAAGGTATCCCACAATCTTGTCTCATCAAGAAACCTGGGCAGATATTAAAAGCAAACTGAAGCCAGAACCTAGTTCTTTGTGTTAAGAACAGGCTACAGGTGAACCAGAAATGTTGAAGAAAGTAGTATGGAATTAAAAGGACAAGTGACCAAAATTCATTCTGAAGCACTTAGGTCAGTGAATGTGGAAAATTTTCTTTCAATTATTTGTTTAAAAAAAAAAAAAAAGAGAGAGATAAATTTCTTTGGGGCAGGGGGGTGGAGGGGGAGTGGAAATCCTGTTTTCCAACATTTATCATTCTTCTTTTCTACCTCAAGGAGACACTCTTCATCTCTCTGGAGCATCAGTCCAATTGGCTGGTTATTTCAGTTCTGTGGATATTCTGCTGATAGCTATAATGTAGATTTCCATGCCAGATACTTGAGTTAATTAGCTTGTGGGCTGCTAGTGTCAGACTTGTTTAGTGCAGGAAAAATAGCTGACAACAAATCATCACTGTGTGAGATCTTGATTGTTTGGATGCAAACAGCAACATGCTGGCACCGCCTTACAAGTGTTTTCAATCACAGAAGGATGTTCTAATACTAACACAATGATGCTGGCTTTTTTTAGGAGAAAGCAGTTGCATCATTGATAGCTCCTAGTCTAGCGCATTTATTCAAACTGCGTTTAGGTAACCCTGTCTTCTCCTGTGGGGTCTTAGGGTTGAGGACCCAGATCCTCAGTTTTTAAAGTCTCTGAAACAAGTTGCCAGAACACAGGGATGACCTCTGGAGCATACTAGACATGCTAGACAGTGAGTCCATACTCATACCAATGTTACATACATGTTTCATTGCTTAGGGACATGAACTTGAACACAGTCTGAACAAATACAAGAGATCTCCTCATTTATATGTCTCTCTCCAACTTATTACCTTTTCTTACGCTGCTTAGTTTCCACCACAAGTGCCACTGTTCTTTTGAAGAAAATATATAATTCTCACTGCAATTATCCTTACTTTAGATGCCACTCAGCTCTACAGAGGGAGGCATTACATCAGAGTTTCATTCCCCATGAGGCAAAGTATAGATGAGAAATGATCAAAGTTTGCAAAGTACAGGACTGCAATGACAGTAAAACATAATTTTATGTCATTCATCCCTTTGCAATGCCTCCTTCCTACTTTGGGGTGAATTTTGGAAAAATTAAGATGTTTAGATTCTGTGGTGTTGACATCAAGGAGGTATGCACAGAGGTATATATTTGCATTTGCAGTTTGATCCGGACATTCCTGCAGTAGTTTGTTGTCTCACTTTAAGTGTTGTATATTCAGATTCCAGACAGTAACCTGGCCAAGTACTGGTTAGAAAATAAAAGGGACAATTATCACTTGAAATGTTCAGTATTTTTTTTTTCAGCTTCATCAAGATATCCTGTTGAAAATACTTTAATGTTTGTTCCACTCATATCACTCCATTATTTTGGTAACAGAAACTACCCAAACTTCTAATGAAATGCAGTAGTACCAAGACAATCTCAGTGACTGCAGTAAAATGACATGGAAAATATGGTTCTCCTATGTATACTTTCCACCAGTGTTTTGCAACTTCTGTGGTCTAATCAGGAAAACAAAGGGAGGTCATGAGTCTGAACCTAGAATCAGAAACCTAGCTGAGTCAGGATATAAAAAAAACACGACTTAAAGTTCTGAGTATAGTCCAATGACCGGTTTTGACCCTAGGAAATGTTGCTTCTGCATCACCAAACCTCAGTAGTTTGATAGCTGTAGAACTGTGGTATAGATTGAGGAGGTTCCTGTGCTTCATGAACTTACACAAGCAGCAACAAGCAACTCTAGCCATGTAATTAGTTTCTTCATATGTAATTAGCACAAGACATAATTTGGAACTCTTGGAGTTAATTATACAATGTACCTGCCTGTATGTATTCCATGGATAGCAATTTGTGCATTCTGTTGTATAACTTGAAGCTCTAAACAGAAAAGAGTTTTTGGTGATGAAGCATTATCTGTAAGTATGCAAACAGACTGGAAAGGAGACAGGAGATTCCTATTTTTTAGGGAATGCAGATAATGGCAGATTTTATGAGATGTGGAAATACAGTGCAAAAGGAAATGCAACTGTCAATCTATGCTTATGACACTCCAAGACATGGAAAAGCCACAACAAAAAGGGCAAGGAGCCCGATGATTTCAGCAGTGACTTGTTTGAAAAGATCCTGATACAAACCTTTCAGAAATTGTGATGTTAACCAGACTCCCGACTTTCACTGTTAATTTTTACACCTCAGTCATAACTCAAAATATAGTCTCAAATTTAATCTCTACTTCCAGAATGAAATCAGGATCGTGGACTTTCAACAGTTATTGCCCTCTTAAAACAAAACCATATCAGCTCAGGATTGGTCAGGCTGGATTACCAAACAGTAAACTGGGATAAATCTAATTCTTTAAAGCACTCAGAAATTTGTGGGGATAGTAAAGCAATAAGGAATTCTGAGGGGTTTGAATTATTCATTACAAACTTTCAATCTATCACTCTCATTAGATTACAAGGATGTAGCCAAACAGATGTGACCAGGCAGTTGGACAGCGGAACAGGAGAATTTTTAAAAATACCAGTTTGTCAAATGCACCTTCTGGACTGATTTTCTATTGCATGGTGTGATTGCTTGTGCCAGCTTATCTCTGGTACCACTCAAAAGTGTCTGAAAAGAAGCTTATGGTTCCAAACTAGTTTCCAAGACCCATAATACTAAAAGAGGCCTAATAAACTGTGAGAGAAAAACAGCCACGAACTCTAAGCCTTGATTGTGATTCTTGCAAATCAGGACAGTGTCAGGTGCTACACCGGATGATGTTAAATCCAGTGATTGAAAACTGCAGAGGTATTTTTTAGGACAGCACAAAACCAAGCCAGCTAAGAAAGCAACACATATCAAGCACTCAGAGCACAAAAGGGAGACAGGGACCAGTGTCTGTTACTAGTTACAGAATATAAAGCAGTGTAAATCACCATGATAATTCCTCTGAGACTACGAAAATTCAGTTAGGTCAAAGTTTTAAAGTGGTAATAAATATAATGGTACAGAATGTAACTGCTGTCTAATCATTCCTTAAAAATAGAAATCTCCTACACTGAAACAAGAACACAATATAGTCAATGTATTGAATATTATTCAACACCTACTTAAACAGCCATTAGGCAGACATTTTTGTGTGATAGCTGCAGCTCTACTGGGCAGAAAAGCTGCAATTTAGCTAAATTATTTCCTTTAATTAAACAAAAAAACCTATCAAATTCACAAAATTCACATGCTGCCTTTCAAGATGCCAGGTCTACTGCTTTAGAACAAGCACTTTATGGGCAGGACACGCTTTGCACCTTTTTAGACTGTTACGTTTCTTCCAAGTAACACATCTGCAGTCTAGCCTGCTTTTTTATAAGTAAACTGGGCAGATACATGCTCTTTAAGCTCAGGCCCCAAAAAGGGCAAACCATTTTCATCATTTGAAGCTGTAATGCTTCAGACTGTGTAGAAGCCCAGAGTTTATTCTGAAGAGCTCTGTTTAACTTCTTCCTCTTACACTTTTGGAAGGAATGATAAATGAACAGGAAAGTTATATATAAGCTTACCCAGGAAAGGAACAGAGAGCTGTTTCTGTTTGGAATGTATAGATGAGGGTAAAATAACCATGTTCAGTCTAAATTCATGTTAACCTTAATTTAGGCACAGGGATTGAGAGTAAACTCAAGAAAGTGTTTGGGTTCCCTTGCGCAGAAAGCTGTTGAGACTTAGTTGCAGTAGTGTTAATTATGGATCACAGAATCATCATGGTTGGGGATCCCTCTCAAAACTGAGGTTTTCCAGTGTTGGAATACATGGAGACATACACTCTGCTCTGAAAGGAGAATTTGGAAGGAAGTGATGACCTGTGATATTTCTCATGCAAGGTTTGCACAGTGAGAGAGAAACCTTTTAGGACAGCTGGTACTGTCAGAAGAAAACTTTCAGTCCCACAAATATGTTTTCAAACGTTAGCATTTTCTAATCTATGTTAAAAATCCTCTTTATTTCTATAGTAAAGGTAACTGATACTTCTGAGTCCAGAGTGACTTGTGCAAGCACTTTAGATACTCAACTTTAGTCCCTCTCTGCTAAGTGTGCAACATGCACATCTATTTTTTCTGTACATTACAAACCGAGAGCCTGAGAAGTCAGCTAGTTAAGTCTTTTGTTCTGATGAACATAGGGACTTTATATGAATTAGTGCCATAGACACTTCCCCAAGCTAGGAATTTCTTCCTCACCACATAAATTCACAAGTCAGAGATTCATGTAGCACATTGAATGATTCATGCATGTGAGCAGAAGGGTTTGAAATCAAATGCTAGTATAATATGTGTATAATTAGGGCTAACCTCCCACTCACCTCATGAAACTCTCTCTTGTCCTTATAATTGCTGATGGGAGCTTTCTGCATATATAAAGTGGACAACAGGCTGCTAAATGCAGAATTCCTGTAACTCCGGACAGTGTTAAACAAGATTTCTGACTAAATAGCTGCGAGGTGGCAGCCATCACACCTTTCCTTCCAAAGCAGCCCCCCTGCTCAGGTTTCTTTTCCTTTATGGTCTAAATTGCAACAGCCATGACTGGGAACTGAATGTCTGTGCTTGAACTTTTTGATGCAATGAAGTGACAATGATTCATGGGCCTTTTAACAAGGATTCTCTAAAAGACATTGTGAATTCCATGTAAGTAGAAATAAGGGATCTCATTTGTAAGTTTTGCCTAAATCAAACATTTAGCAATCTATATCAAGAGTTGTGATAACTACATTATTTTCATCCCAGCAGAATGCTCCTAAGGGGCCAGCTGGGTCCAGGAGAGGGGCTGGGGGGCACACAAAACCAAACAATTTCTGCAACTCTTAGTATTTTTTTATTAATCTTTAACTGTTGCTGTGCCTGGCCTGTTTTTATGACTGGTGTCTGCAAATGCTCACAGGGTTGGGTTTTACTGGCAAAAGTATCAGCAGAAGCAGGGTTTGGGGGAGGGGGAGAGTGGCAGACGTGGTTTTCCAGAACTGGAGGTTCTGTTTGCATCCACCAGCCTGCGTGCCAGAGCTGAGTGTGCACACATGAAGGCAGAGAGCAGCTAGACAGCTCAGCCTTTATTTCCAGGATTTGGTAGTTGCTCATCAGTGTAACCCCCAAATCAATTTTCTTGCAAACATCCTGAACCTAACCAAAAGGTATCAGACAAATTAGTTGCTCTATCATTATTCACTCAGCTCTATTTAAGTGGGTGTGTTCCCATCAGCATTTTGAAAGTCAGCCTGAGTAATGAAGCCTACCTATGAGCACAATATGAGCTAATGATTCACACTACACAGTTTTGAATTCAGTAACAAGCGTGTTTTTAGAAACTGTTTTCTAGCCTCAGTTTGAAGCAGATTAACTTAAAATACCCCTATCTACCTACCTACCAAGGAATGTTTTGAAGCTAGCTTTGACAGACTTTTTAAAATCAGCTTTACTGTTGGCCACTTTTCAAGGCAGCAGGACTGTACAAATGCTACAGTTTCTCTTTAGATCAAAATTTCAGCTTAATGTGTGCACCCAGAATGGATATCTTCAGTATGACACTCTCCCTGGTTTTAGTCCATAGAAGGTACAACTAAATATCCCTGACATTATAATTATACTTTCTAAGCAATTTAGGCTAAAGATGCTAATCCTTTGATTTCCACTACCAGGTGTCACTAAGGTTGAAGCATTGTTAGGGTACCTGCTGACAATAAGTATTAATTTAGACCATGACAAATGCCATGGACTCTTTTGGGTACTTCCAATATGTCCTCAGAGCAGCCAGCTTTTAATTTGACATTCTTCATGGCATGCATCTCACCTCTGGACTGATATGAAAGAACCAAAAGCAAAACTCTGTAAGGCAACAGTATCTCAAGGCTGGAAGCACTAGAAATATTGTAGGAAAGCTGCATCTGAGAGGATTCCTTCTTAATTTTCAGAGCAGAAGAACATGCTGGTAAACCTGCCAAACTAAAACTAGGAGATACATTCCTTTGCATAAATACCTCTTTATCCCTACTGGGGTAGACCTTGTTGACCTAGGTCAAATATGAACAGATGAAATGCAGACAGCAGATGATTTAGCTTCCACAACTACTCACACTGAATCATAGAAAGTCAGATACTTCATTAAAAATCCCAAAGCTAGTAATTATCTCCAGGGCACAATATAGTCCATACCGCCTACAAAAAGGAGGATGTGTTCTCTTTCTCTTACTTTTAAGTTATTTGATTCCCTAAGAGCTCACTGGATAGCATATAATAAACAGTACAATAGGGGCATTTATTATGAAAACATTTGATGAGAGGAAATAAGATGATATCTACATGCAACTTAAGGATCTTAGACATATAGTGTTACAAGCAAGAAGCCTGGATGGCAGTCAGAACTCTACTCATCCTTCTCAAGAATATTAAAATCCAACTTATCCCCTGATAGCATCAATGATCAAAAGGCATATACAATCAGGCTTTCTATGCTAATGATTGCACTGAAATACTTCCTTGAGTGGTTTAACCAATTAGAAGGCACGCCAGCCATTAAAAGGAATCTTAATAATGGATTAGTTATTCACAATCCTTTAAAGGAACTACGTAGTTTTTGATCTCATGTATCGCTCATTTTTTCTTGATACTTCAGCTGCTTTTCTGGTTTTTAAAATAAATAAAAAACTTCCCAAACTCTTAGAAAGTATGAAGATACCAGCCTCCTTACCTTTATTTTTATTAGCTTTCAATGAATCACAAATTAAGTTAATACATTTGTGGTTTACACATGAAAAATACGACTTGAAAGTGTAAGTAATGCGAGTCCTTCTTCTATGCAATCTTGAAGGCAAAGGATTTCTAATTGCTATGAACTGGCAAGGACAGAGAAAAACCTTTCTGACTGAAATCACATTTCTGTAATTAGATTTCATTAAGAAACAGTGTCAGGGTTAAAGCCTGTTTGAAGTGACGCAAAAATCTTTCAATAAAAATTTACTGTGTTTTATTTAGATGGGAGTGGAGAAATGGGGATAGTTTATGGTTCAGGAATACCTTGACTGCAACATATTTAGTAGAAAAAGCATTCTTAACTAAACATGTCCTCCAGTGCTGATTAGATGAATACTTGGCAAAATTTGGTCATTATACATTATGTTAACAGAAAGCCACACTCAGCTGCAAACTCTAGGCCATATGTTGAGCAATCAGCGCTGCAGCGCAGCAGGATACATTGAGTAACTCCATGGTCAGCTCCGAATTAGGAGGAGCACATCTTATTGTCACCAAAAGCAACACAGAAAGTTTAGAGGGTGTGCAATTCCTCTGTCAGCTTTTTTAGCTCTAGAGTTAAGCAAAAAAAACCAAACCAAACCAAATGCATAGCTTCATCTTTGCTTCCCGTTTTTATGGTGTGATTTTCTTTTTAATGTGGAAAAAAAAAAAAAAAAAAAAAAAAAAAAAAGCAGAAACACTCATTAGGTTTGATCAGGGGGTTTGTCTGGAGGGCTTCCTGACCTGTTCCTGCTGTGTCCAAATTCAGATGCTGTCAGGGACTGGCCTCATCTGTGGCACAACAGGTAGTTCTGCCTCCCAGCTGGGTCTGCAGCTGCTTTCCAAGCACATCTCCTCTTCTGCTTCACTGCAAAGTTCAGCTTCAGCTGCTTATACACACTCCATTAGACCAGGTGGAACACATTAGTCAGGACTAGCTTGGGAAACTACCCATGAAGTTCTGCTTGACAACTATAGAACTGGTGACTAGTGAGTCACAAGCCTCCCAAAGAAACACTGCTTTCCAAAGGGAATTTAATTCTTGCTCAGCCAGGTTGCACAGTATGTTTTGAAAGCAGCCTGGTTGAGTACTTGTAGGGCCATGCTCTGTGTTGGTTCCTACTCGTTTCAGACTTCTCAGGGCCTTCATATTAACCTGTAGAGCATTCAGCCAAAAGGCAGTGCACTGTTAGCAAGCCTGCTCAAGATCTGTGTAGAAAATGAAAACATGGAATTTTTTTGGCAACTTGGTTTTTTTCCTTGGTGAGGGGAAAAAAAAAAATGAAGTATTTTGAGTTGAAACTTTTTCTTTTTTTTTTTTTTTTGGGGGGGGAGGGCGTGGTGGTGGTGTTTACATACCACTCATAATGCTAACATGCATACATAAACACAAGCACATGTAGTCCTGCCTTTAAAAAGGGTTGGTTTTATCTCAGAGCAGAAAAGGAATGTTTAGGAAAACACAAAAGTTTTGCAGGTTAGAAAAATATTTCCCACACAGCTCTAGCCTTAGAAATGGGAGGCCTTCAGTGGTATTTAATATTTCAAAAAATTTTGGTTTCAATTAAATTAATAGAAGGGAAAATAAAAAAGAAAGGGCTGGGAGGGGGGTAATTTTTTCCTATCCTGAGGGAAAATTTAATTACTTAAATTGTTCTTTTGCAGAGGAATGAAACAATTGCTGCAGAAGGAACATTGGAAAATGTCATCCAGTCTGCTTCTGAAATGCAGTTTATGCAATGAAGCACCATTTGTATGGATTCCACTAATACACTCTGATCTAAAACACTAGCCAGACTCCAGTTTTGGTGTTACTTGAAAACTATCAGAATTACTAACAGCTAGGGTTCTACCCTCCCCCCACCAAGAGCCCCCACCCCCTTCCCAGAAGTACCTAAATGTTTAAGGGACATAAACCAGTGAAGTTTTAAGTACACCTCTTCACAAGGCAACTGGGACATTTCTGTCCCTTCCTCAGAGGCAGTTCAGGCATCCAGGTTCCTTTGGCATCTCAGGAGCATGCAGGGGCTGCCTTGGAAGGCTAGAACCCAGGGATTGTGACTTAGAGTTGTAAAATACAAGACTACCAACAATCTTTAGGAATGAAGATATAGAGTAGGATACAATGCAGCTTTCCAAAGATGGATACCTAAGATAATGTTAATACAACCAGCTATTGAGTATCACAGTACAACAGCATTTAACACAGAAGCATCGAGTGACTCTTCTCCAAGGCTGCTAGGTGCTACCAATCCATATGGTCAACCAAGATCATTAGTTACAACTTAAGGACATGGCCTAAATATGATCCCTGACTTCCTACAGACTCTGGCACGTCTCACCTTGGGATTTGCTTTGCTGAATATCTAGTCCATTGTTTCCAGGAAAACTGACACACCACAAAGGTATTTTCAGAGGTATGATTCACTTTCTCTCCCTGTGCTTTTAGCAACAATTCTGTTTTTAGCTAGTAGGAAAAGTAAGTGCTAGGAACTGATATCCAGCAGTCATGATTTCAACTCCAGACCACTTTAGTGAATACTGTTTCAAAGAGACAGCAAAGGATACCAAAGCCAAGAAAATAAATACTGTAGCCAACTTCTTCCAAAATAAAGCTGCCTTCAGCAAGTTCTTGTCCTATAGATGTTTGTTCTGTCACAGGTACTGCTTTCTGCAAATTATGGTTAAGATCATAAATTCCAGAGAAAAATCTTGAAATGGCCTCAAAGAACTCTAAACCGTGTAGATCACTAAGCATTCATATTTCAGAAAAATAATCTAGTTTTCACTTAACCAATATCCACCCCTTTCATTCTACATGTGAGCAAATGCATCTCATCAGTTTCTTCACCAGCTCCAGCTACAAACACAGCCATTAATTTCATTAGCTTCACTAGGCTTTGTCCTCTCCTCAGCTGAAGCAGTATGTTCACAACGACAACCCATTGCTACTAAGTGAATCTCACATTTGCACTGAGAGTGCCAGAGTGCTTTTAAAATCTTGACTATTTTTTCTACTTCTGTCCTGAGTCAGCCTGGCAAAAAAAAAAAAAAAAAAAAAAAAGGCAGCTGAAAGGGGCATGTTCACTTTCAGAAGTCAATGAAAGAGGGGGGGGGATGGAAGAGAAACACTTCGACGTTGCTCAAGAAAATACTTTTCAGTCAAACTCCAGCAGCGTAGTGCCTAATTCCTGTCTGCAGCAGCCAGTTAAAGCTGCCTGCGCTCAGGGGCGATTGGCAGGCTGCTCTGGGTTCCTTCACAGCACTGCTAATCTCCACTAATACTCTCCCATGCTTCATTTAATTTCACTCTCAGGACTTTTTTTCAAATTCTTCCTCAAATCTTAAACCAATGCCCTCATTGTTTAGGATTCCTTTACCCTGACAAGGCTGACCTCAGATATCCTCTCCTCTTTCCTGCTCTGTAGCTCAGGCAGTCCACTTACTCATTCATATGGTAACCGTACATAATGGCCTCCACATTAATTAAGTAATTTTGGTTCTTTAAGGTACTACAGAGGGGTTTTCGACCTCCTATTGCTTTTCAGGCCAATTGAACTCTTTTTTTTGTTGTTGTTGAACAGGCCAGAGAGTACATGGAAGAAGAGCCAAGGAGAACATGCTTGCTCGCTCTCTCTCTAGGCCATTCATTTCATGCTGCTTGAGGGTTAGGCCAAAACAACATCAGCAAGTCTAATCTGCCCCAGCAGTGGATGGGAAATGACTAAAAACCCTGCAGATTAATTTGTGTCAGATGTATGCTTTAAAGTATGCAAGAGCAAGAGAGAATGAGAGAGCATTTTCAGAAAAACACACTCTTGCTGTGGGACTTTGAAGGGCTCTCTTATTTCGGTTCTCTTGGGAGCTGAGTGGCCCTGACAAAGAACTACTACCTTTTTTTATGTTCTCCTTCTTTTGTCTTTGATGCTTTCCAGTAATTGGACAATTCAGTGCAAAATCAGAGGGACAGAAAGAAGTAAAACTGTATAATGCACAATGGGTTTTGCAACAACTGCTAGCCCTTCTAACAAAGGGAGCTTTGCCCCATACACATGAGATCGTCAGAAAAAGAAGGTGGGTTTTGGGGAGGGTGGGTGTCCCACATACCAGAAAAGAAAAAGGTGGTGGAAACTTCATGGTGCTCTGAAAAAAGTAATTATTAATGTTACATAATAAATACTCTAATAAGTCAGAGACTTCAGGTCAGAACATAATACAAGCTGGCTGTCACTGCAACTGTGACAACCATAGGGAAGCTTGAGACCAAACCAGTTTTCCTGTGGAATCAGTAGACCAGAGTTTTTCTCTGATGGCCAGATGTGATCACCCAGCTGTTGCGTTCTGACAGGAGGAGTCCTGGGTGGCCTGTTGAAATTCAGCAGCCATGATACTTAGGTGCTACTCAGTGTGACTTAGCAGAGTACAACAGAATTTTGATTTTTTTTTTAATTTTTTTCCTGTATATGACTAACATGTGAGATGAGAAACAGCATGACTTCTTAGACATCTTACTGGTATTCTTAGCAAGGCCAAGAACAGTCATCTCTGTGTCCAACCTCTCTGGTTAATGATGTTGCAACACTTGGGAGGAGTCACGTGTAGTGCTACCACTGTGCAGTAGCTGTTCTGTTGCTAAATAAAACTGATTTAATTTTGTACATCCTTAGAACTCATATCCAATCTGATCTGCCCACCACATCTAAAAGCATTTGTTTACTTTTTAGGCAGCTATGCTGTTTAGTTCTCAGATGACTGCCTCAAAAAGTCAAAGGAACCTCAAAATAAGCCCTATAAAAGAAGTGCAACATTAGCATGGGTTTATCTCTGGTGAGAGCTAGTTCTGCTCCAAAAGCTTTGAGCCTCACCCTTCATTCACACTGTTCCTAATCCTTGTCATATCAGTATTATGAAACAGAAAGAATAATATCCAAAGTCCAAACCAAAGTCTGACTCCTGATCTGATTTGGCAGCATAGACCTAACTGTAAAAACTTTCAAGAGAGACAAACAGAGAAAAGGCCTTAATCTAAAAAGAGAGCAAAGAAGTTTTGTGGAATTAGACTTTAAATCTTCAAGACAGACTAGCGCTTAGGAGCCTGTGTCACAGCTTTCAGCAAGATGTCAGGTATAGTTAATACAGCATTTAATATTGATGCAGTTAAACTGATACTCTTAGCAGTATCATCTATTTCAATCTAGAAAGGAAATAGCAGTATAGGGAAGCAACAATATAGGATGTCTTTATATCTATGAATGTGGTCATACTGGGATGTTTTTCAATAAAAACACATAGCAGTAACCTAAATGGTTTTACCAGTGCCAGATCTTCTACAGGAGACCAAGAGTCTCAGAAGCCTTAGATATCTATATTACACCATTTTCACCACAACTTTGGCGGGTAATAGCATTTCCAGGCCCACTTGTAAGCACCAGATCACATCTGAGAAAGAGAGATCTTAAGTTACTGGAGCATTTTGAAAATATTATTTTTAAGGCAGATGAAATGGATAAGAATTGGCAAGTTAAAAGATAACTAAATCCTCCTCAAAGGAGCTGAATCAAACAAAGCCATTCAGAAGATACAATAACAAAAAGAAACAGAAACCTGTAATAATGCTGATTATATTGGCAAGTCTTCTCTCTCCAGAACCCATACTTGTGGAAAATGGCAACAATAGCGATAGCAATACATACAATGCTGCCTGAGCATTTTTATCTGAGACAAAACTATGCAGTTACCTTCATGTGTACAAGAAAAAAAGAGTCCTGGAGAAGATAAATTAAGTAACATCTGGATTCTTAATTCCCTGATTTAGGCCCCACCAGAAGCTTAGAAACTTTCAGTGGAGGGAGAAAGGAATTTCCTTATTTTATCTGATTCATGGGAAAACCTCAACTTCACTGACATAGTCTGTCAGTTTTAGGGAGCCTAGTGCTGGAAAGAAAAGAGGTGGCCTCAGCCTGCAGATAACTGATTTGACTGATCTCTCTCTGAAGCTCTAAATTTGCCCACCACACATTCACATCAGTGCTAGCCCCAGCTCAGGAGAGCAACTCAAATGCCTGGCCAGGAGTCTACAAGACAACAAGCCTGCTCAGCTCTGGCTTGCAGCATCTTTGAGAGCCAGGGACTCGCAGCCTTGCTTCATGCCATAGTAGAAAGAGTCTAGAAGTCACAAAAGCTATCTTCTGGCCACCCTGCCACAAATGTGGTTGTGTGCCCATGCTAGTAAGCACCCAATCCAGTACTAACCTCTCTGGCACCAAAGCCTCCATCATCTATCCCAGGCCAAAGAGTGAACTGTGGGAATGTCCCATGCTGACATTCACCCTGGAGATTCACAAAAGATTTGAGAAAATGCATTAGCATTTCCCTCTCCTTATGTGAGCTGCTCGCCTCTCCAGGTAAGCATTGCTCCTACTGCTCACCTTTGGCTGGGGTAGCAGTTTCAGTGAGGACTCTGGAGTATTTGGTCCTCCAAGACTAGCAGGATTACATGAGAGCTGAAGCTCATGCCAGACACCAGCTCAGTGAGTCTTTCCTGGTCCATCTAAGCCCAAACTTGCATTTCTGGACTGTACCAAAAGTACAATTGCAACTGTATTTTCTGAGAGCAGAGCTCATGGCTCAGGTATGAAGAGCCATGAAGACTGATAGAGTCCTCTTGTAGAGTAAGATGGCTTACATGAGGAAGATGATCTGAATGATGATTGCAGCTCTCTCAGCATTCCTCCTACTTCGAAGACCTTCACTCCCATTAAAAAGTCTGTATCTGACTAACCATCACTATCAAAAATACTCCTAGTATTTAATGACTTAAATATCTATATCTGAAAGGTAGTAGAATCTCAGCTAACTATGGATCATTACTATCAGTATAGTATTTGAATTATATTTAATAACAGAGGAAGAACATTGAAACAATTATGAAGGTTACAGATAGCTTAAAATCTGATATCCTTGAACAGCTGCTTGTATATGTTTCCTAATTTTATTCTTCTTTTGTTTATCCTTTCAATTAATGAAGCATTTAAACACTGTTGTTTGCATAGAAACCAATATAGATTTCTGCCATGAATAAACACAAAATGAAAACTAACAAATTGCTTAACAGCAAGGTATATTTGTTCTGCATTTTCAAGAATATCTGTATAAGTCTGAAGGACAGAAATCAGATCCCTGGAAAACAGTTTGCCATGGCTAATTCTTTGAAAAAGAAAAAAAAAAATCCTCACATGTATTTAAGAAGGCTAGGAGACTGCTATAAATTTTTGTGTAAGCCTAGAAGATTCAGTTTTAAGATAATTCAGCTAAGGATTGTGCATTCTTAACAATTATGAGTAATTAGGTCCTGATTACCTGAAATCAATGATTATGAAAAATTAGACCCTAAAATTTATATACGGGCTTTACATGAACACCTGACAAGTCTATTGCCTTGTTTTTAATTTTAGATGCAGTCCACTGTTCACATTTCTAGGCATTAGCAGACATTTGATTTTACTTCCCCTTATGTTCAGAGCTTTAGGTCCTGGGCCAACCTGTGGCTGCAGCTGTGCTAATGTAAACCAAGCAACTCTGTTCACTTGAGTGAGTTTCCATTAGCAAAGGCATACGCAAGACTTGGCTCTCACACCTCATGTGCCTTAGCACTGTAATAATCTCATGCTGGGATCTCAGAAACAGAAATACTCAAGGGTTCATGGCACTATGCTAAATATGTGCCTAAGTCCATTCCTGCTCAGGCTTTTACTGAAGAACCATTTTAGAATTGTTTGGCAAATAACAAAGAGCTAGATATTTGACCTAAGTTTCTAAATTTACCATTTGACTATATGTTTTTCTTTAAATGTGCTGTGACTCAAACATAGGTTCACTTGCAATCTCCATACACAAAGAATAGCCATACACATTTGGTATGACCAGCCCTCTTTGCTTTCTGTGTGAAACAGAAGAGGTCACTGCATCTGAAACAAACCTGAATTTGAAGCTAGAGTAATAAGTAACTTGAATGCAAACAAATCAAGCAATCTCACCCTGAAGTCAGCTTGAACCAGTTGATTTTCCTCACTGAGCCCCTGCAAATGAGCTATGTGGGAAAAGGAAAGCAGCTACTTTCGAGAAGTCAAAGCAGAATTCTTAGTCTGAAAAATTCAAACCTTCATGGGACCCACCCTGCCTCACCAGGTGACCCTACTGCCCCTTCTCCAACACTGGCATGCTTCAGCAATCTGAATCCCATCTTCCAGCTCTTGAGAAAGAGGAGAGATGGTTGTTAACAGGGAGAAAGAGTTTATAGCTTGCCAGCTGTGTGAACAAACTCAGACTTACTTGGCTTCTGTGAACTGGGCTAAATCAATGAAACATCAGAGCTCAAACTTGATGCTCTATTTCCTTCGGTCTGAGGTTCTGCTGGCTATAAACGTGATCTGGAACAGCACGTGTGAGACTGTGAAGCAAAAAAGAAATGAAAACAGAATGTGATTGTACGTGAGATCAGTTCCATGCTGATGTGATAATACGTTCAAAATTCTCATTTCTGTAGAAAGCTGACCACAGGCACTTCATCAATCAGTATTTCGATTTGTAATGTGTTCCGTATGGTTCTCTGTCATTACTTAATGGGGAACATCCCCTCTGAAAACATCTGACTCTGAGCTCTGCGTCGAGAGAGCTGCTCATGTTTCAACCACGTTTCCCAGAAACTGAACACTCAGCAACATATTCATTTTAGTGACAGCCACCACTAATGAGAAACAGCCATGCATTCATTGAATCTTTTACAACCCAAATAATTTTATATTAACAAAAAAAAAATTCTCAGATTCATTTACGTGACAACTGAATCTCTAGAATCTCAATTTTGACATCCTAAAGCTCATACTGAATTGGTACATCTCCATTCTTACATCTTATATTTCTCTCACTATTTTTCATCTCTAGTTAGGCCAGTTGTTCTGATGTGTTCTGCGTATCAGAAGCAGGAAGCTGGGGCATGAATTGGAGGGGTTATCAGAAGCTGAATGCTAATGAAAAAAAATCAGTGAGTCCATCAGAAGTAAAAGGCTCACACAAGAGTCAGAAACTGTGTTAGATCAGAAAGGCCTAAAGATAGCAATTAGAAAAGCTGAGGCATTTAATGGAGATCTAAATAATTTTCCTGCATCAGTGTTCTTTGTTTAGAAAATCAAGGGATGATTAATCTCAAACCTTTGTGATGTTTTTTTGTTTGGGAGGTTGGTTTTGTAATAAAGAGGAGCAGCTCTCCAAGATTTTAAATTACCAATATATGTAACAAAAAAATTATTACCAGACCCACAAGGCATGCAAATTGTGAAGAAACTAAAATTTTAGACTGCATGAAAACAACCACTATTTCGGGACTGGAGGTATCAAGCACTGTACCTTTATTTAGAAGAGTCTCTACTAGTTATTCAGGGCATTACTTTGAAATGGTTATTAAAAGTCAAATAATAAAACAGCTGGAAGTTCAGTATGCCACAGAGTCTAAACAGCAGGATTTCTGCAGACAAAACCTGTGTCTCACTAATTTGCTAAGAATTATTTCGATCTACCAACAACATACTGACAAAGGATAATTTATTTTCATAATGAACCTGACAGAGGCAAAGCAGGATAGCAGGCAAGACAAAGCTATGGTAAGAATGAGAGTAGCAACTCTCCTTGCTCACGGGCCAGGTGGTTTACTCCCTTACTCCCAGGGTCTTCATCAAGATTTGTTCCAGGAGTAAATGTTCAGAAATGGAAGGAAGAGCTCTACAACTGCTTATATTTATGTTATGCTCTTCATCAAGGCAATATACAAAGAATTTTAAAAAATTAATTAGAAGAATAATTTAATTAATAGTATTCTCCCTGGTAATTAAGTAAAGGTCAGAGTGGAAAGTCAGCTCCTATACTAAGTTCAAAGCATGATTAATTAGCACTTCTTGTTTTTTAAAACACACTTCACAGGAGTGTATTATGTTTCATCACGTGAAGAAAGTTTACATTTGCCTCCTAAAATCACTGCTTTTAAGACTATGGTCTCTCCAGAACCTCAGTTTAGCTTGAATGGCTCATACTCTTTTTATCTTCACTATGGAAACTAATTATGATCTTGGCTGTTGGTAAAAGAAGAAAGAAATTAAATCCTAAACTGACAAGTGACACAAATGCCCTCTAACTTTTGTTAGATTACTTACCAAATTCAAAAAGAGAAGGCAGAAACTTCATGTATTGGGATAATAATCACTGAAATAAAAAACTCCAAGAAAATATGTGGTGTGACAAGCTGAAAGTCTCTGAAAAACTTGTCTAAGGAAAGGCCTGTGGTAAGTGAGATCATAAAAGTTTCAAGCACTTTGAAATACAAGAGAGAATAAAGTTAGAAATTAAAAATCCTACCAACTGAAGCAAAGAATATGAGATAGAAGATGAAGACAATACTGTAACTAGAAATTAAAAGAAAGCAGCTAATTCAGAGGAAGGGATTAAACAGATCTCAAATAATTTTGAGCAGAATTTGCAGGTTTACATAAAGAGTTATGTTACTGAGCTTCAAGACATGACAGCTATATTTTCACAGAAGAAAAAATGGCAGTTGACGAAAAGAAAAAAAAAAAAGATTAAGAGGTTTGTTGATAGATTTCTGGAGGTAAAGCCGAAGAAATAGGAATGTCAAAGTTGCAATGTACAAGCAAAGCACGCAGCATCTTATGCACCAAGGCTGGGTCTCAGCACCGGCAGACAGGGCAGGAAGGAGATGGGGCACATGTTCAGTATGAGGCTGATCCAGGTAACTGACTTGCAGTGCGAAAAATAAGGTTGAAATTAGGTTTTGTCAAAACAAAAAGCTGATTAGAAGCACATCTGAAAATGACTTGTAGGGTGTGCCTCACTACCTTGCTTATCACTCAGATTATTCTCTTGACCTTTTAGTTGACTTCATTCAGAAAGTGCACGTGTGCTTTGTTGAACTCAGTCTTTTTCATTTCTTCTCATCCTGAGCTGCCACAGAATGGCTTTTCCACCTGGTCAAGAGCTTGTAAGCTTTATGTATGTCTTGTATCAGTGGGTTGTTTTGGTGTGTTTCCCAAAGATGTTGTCAGAGGAAAACCTCAACAAGCTGCATGTGTTCAGGATATTTCTTTCTATGCACTCACATGTTTGCCTCTGAAAAACAAATTATGACAGATCTGACGCTGGCTAAATTTTGAACTGGAACTTTCATAGGTGTTCTGTTTTTCCCTGTATGTTAAAGATGTCAGAGATGCATCTACTACATTTCTGCTGTTTGGAGCCCAAAAAGTGTTGCAGAGGCAGCAAAAAAGCTGCTGCTATCAATGTCCTACCTGACCTGGTACAAATGTGAAGATTATCCCAATCCTCCTGTGGTAAATGGGAGCAAGGTTGACGTGTTGGACCATGCATTTGCATCATACCTGTTTGCCTGAGATAAAAAAATCAAACTTTAGTACACAAAAAGTTGGGAAGTGGGATGAATCATGAATTACTTTGATTACATTAATAATAGTTTAACTATCTTGCTCAGATGAAATCCAGCTTCAGTTTATTTTGAGAGAATTAAATAGGCTACATGTATGTATGTATTTCTAAAAAACAACAGCAGTAAATTGTAAACCCTTGGTACCAGAAGATGCACAAAACACATTATTTTGCATTTCTTTGGATTATTGCAGTCATGTTAAATGTAATAATACTGTCATCCTCATAGACAGTGAACAGACTGAGAGGGCTAAACTCTGGTTAGGTGCTAGTGGGCACAATCCCAGAAAACTAAACTTTGGGTACTCTACCTGTCCAAAACTGTCTTCCTGGTGTTAGTAGAAAGTACAGTCCAGGACTTTATTTCTTGCAGGGAAAGCTGAAAACCTGGGTCTTGGTGTAGGTAGGGATGCTGATCCAACCAACATGAGTGGCAACAGCATCAGGCTTGAATTTGGAAAAACAGATTTCAGAGGAGCTTTTTTTTTTAAAAAAAAAGTGATTTAAGGCTTCTTAATACAGGTGCAGATGGGCTCAGAAGCACTGCCTGTTCAGTTTTACACTGAGCTGAGTGGGAGCTCACTCTGACCCTTCTGGATGTAACCATGTCCCAGAGAGAAATTGAGGCCTTAATGGCAGACTGAGGATAAATGAGTAGAAAGGCAGCTTTACAATGCCATTAATAAGCAGTTACCCCTGTTTCGTTTCAGTAGGTTACACCTCACAGCCAGCTTGCTAAGGGGAGGAGACACATTGGTGTTCCCACCACGCTCCATTTGCCAGGCACCTGCAGGGCAACCAGCCCTGGGCTCCCACAGCTACTATGGGCTTCCCATTGCTGATAACTAATTATTTATAAGTAACAAGTGTATCACTGTGTTCCCATTACTAATAACTACTTATTAGGATTATAGTTGTAATTACTACGTTAGCAGTTGGCTAAATCCCAAGTTCCCAATTCGGTTTTTATTCACACAGGATTATTCTCAGTAGGCAAGACCTGACTTTGGTGTGATTATTTGGTCAATGTTCTGTTTCCAGACCTATGTGGCTACACCATCTACCATTTACCACCAATAATGAACTTATCTACTTATTTTGCAAGAACAGATGAGCTGCCACTCTCTTCCTCCACGCTGAGGGTAGGGAAAGTGGAAAGAAAATGTTCTAATCATATTATTGTTTAATTTTGTTTTGTTGTGGGGTTTTTTTTACTTAAGAGTCAGAAAGAGGGTGACTTGTTTCTGTTTGCAGCTGTCTCCTGCTGTCCTTCTGAATCACCAGTTTGGATGAAACATTACTGCCATGGTCTTCATCATTTGTACAAAGGGCAAAATTAACCAACCCTTCATTTCATAGCCTTAATAAAACATTCTTGCACAATTGGGTTAGATGGCTTTTTTTTGGAAGGGATGCAGTGAAATCTGATAATTGGATTGTGAGAAGAATTTGCAGCGTCAAATTTAATCACAATTATACTTTTCACTTCTTTTTGGTGCCGATTTAAGAGCTTGCTTTAATATTAAATTAGTATAGGAAAGAAGAATGGCCATTTTAAAGGGATCTTTCTGCAGCCATAGCTGAACAATTGAAATAACTGCCATCTTTGACATCCCAGCCTCTTGAGTTTTCTGAACTTTCACTTAATGTAGAACTTGCTCTTCGTTCTGGCAGATCAGTATGTATCTGCTGTGCAGAAGATTAATAGTGACATAAAAAGTAGAGATACACACTGTGAAAATTTGAAAACTTTGAAATAAACTTTTGAAATGGAAATTGAAAATTATTTGATAAAAAAAATCAGGTATGCCCTTTTATCAGAGTCTTGTTTTCCATGGTATCACCAATGAGGACCCATTGTAAACGGTTGCCAATGACACAGATGAACCAAAACGTTAGAAGTGCAGGTTCAGGTCCCATGTGAGAATGTCACTTTGATCCCCTTTTCATTAAGCTTATTGTGAACAACCTCCTAAACACTTCTGTGTCCTGTCATAAGCTAAACTTCTTGGGTGTGGTTTTGATGCATAAAATGGTTTAGGGATTTAGTAAGGACCCCCTGATTTCCAATACATTAAATGTTCACTGTCAGAATCTGAGACTTATGCCCTGTTATTAGGCCTGACCTTTAGCATGCCCTTATGTCAGCATCCTTCAGTAACTTTGAGAGGGAACTAGTGCCATGCTGCTTATCATATGGGACAAACATAGCAACGTGCTGAATTTTCAGCTCTTGTTACGTGCCCTCTGCATAGGAAGGGCTCTACAACCACAGTTACTAGTGACAAAAATAATAATCACCGCGCTGATTTATGTTATTAGTTACGTGGAATTACAGGACATTATTTAAACTCCCATCTGCCCATAAAATTTGTGTCTCCCCAAAATACAAATTAACTTCAATGCTTAAGGAAGGCTGCTAACTAAAAATTTTTAAAATGCCATATTTATTAGGATTAGCACACTTAAAAGAAATACACAAAGCTTCATAAATCTTATATTGCTTATGCAATATGCAAATACTCATTTTATTAAAAAAATGTGACTTGATATTAACAACCTTTTTACTGTGTCAAAGCAGATGTCGTTATCAAAGAGCATTTAATATATTCCTCAAAATATGAAAAAAGAAATCTTAAATTCATTAAATGTAGATAAATGTCTTCTTGGCTATCACTGTTCTAATGATTAGAAACTAATTTCAGAGTACATAAAAATTGATGTTTGTTGTAATTTCATGATGTGTTATATAAATATATCAGTTATATACATATACTGATAGTTATTTTTCCCTTTATGTTATTCTTTCATAGGCACTAAAAGCTGAAAAATATACAGATCTCTTTATTCATGCTTACAGAGGTCAGCAGAAGACAACCATGTTGTGATGAAAAGAACTATTGTACTTGATCAACATAACATCTCTTAATATAGGCAGCACAGTACTGCTGGTGTCTTTTAATTGTTCTCTTCTCTGTTTTAAAAATACTAGGTATTAAAAGAATATGATGTCAGGTGCTTTAGATAGACTGGTGTCACCTAATAAGCTTTATTAGATTTCAAAACACTGCTTTTTCATCTCTCTTTAATCATTCCCTGACTACAACATCCATATGAATAATTCATTACAGACAACCAAAGTAAGTCATTTCCCAAGATGTTGCATATTTATTCAGGACTCAAAATCCCTCCCTTTAATAATTGTAAGTATATTTCGCTGAATTTGAGTTCAGGAAGTTAAGGCACAAAAATGGGCATTTTCTGCAGCAGCCCGTGGATAGTGTTGAGCTGAAGGCACAGCTGTCTGAACAGCTCTTTGTGTGGGTTACCCGGGAATGCCCACAGAAAGCCTGTTTGTGTGCTTTACTGGGGGAACTGGGGGGGGAGGGCTTCTTTACAGGCACTAAAATGTATTTTCTACTCATGTTGTACAATCTCCTTCCAAGTTTTGGATCTTCTGGCACATTTTTATGTTCCCTCTTGACCTCATCATCATCATGATATAAAACATGACTTGAAGAAAGAGAAAACAGGTGGAGGCTCAATTTTAGTGCTTCCCATTCTGCCCTCACTGCTTCTTCCCACCCAGTGCCCTCCTTCTCCTCATCTGTCCCTCACTGCAGTTAGACAACAAAAAGCAACAAGTGAAAAACTAACCAAGGAAATGTTTCACAAAAAACATTCCATGGTACCCTCTCCCTAACACACACACTCACACACACACAAAAGGCAGCCTTAGTAATAACCACAACCATCCAAAAAAGCCTCCATAATGAACGCATGAAAGTGTGAACTGCAAAACTGCGTTATTCGGTTAGGTCTTGGCAGAACAGTTTTAACGTTTGATTACAAATAGACTTTTTTCTTTCTTTTTATTTTTCTCTCTCTTTTTCCTTTCTCTTCCTTTTTTTTTTTTTTTACTTGAAAGGAATTATATTCAGAGCACACAGGGCATAGATAAATGAAAGCTAACATATTTTTAACTTGATTACATTCTGAAGTGATGTATAGAGGCGCATAGCTATAGTAAGCGATTCCATGGAGAGAAAGAGGGAGGGAAGAAGGGGGGGAGGGAAGGAGGGAGGGAGTGAAGGGAAAGCCCTCCACAGATATGATAAGGAAAGCTGGGATGAATTGTGGGCTCTGTTCTCTGTTATCCAAGGGTGGCTAGCTGCTGCTGCACTAAAGGCCTTTATTCCCTGCCTGTGGGAAAGTGGTGGGCGAAGGCAGCGTTCTCAGTTACACTGCACATGCAGATTTTAATTAGCTGGATTAAAAACAAGACCGTATCATGTCCTTTAGCAGTATTCTGTCTAGAAACAAAAGATTTTCTTTCTTGGCTTCTACAAGCAGCACAGTACAGCATTAATAAAAAAAAGGTCATGGCAGTTCAAGATGAAAGGTCACACATGATAGAAACTCTATGTGAGGGGGACATCATGTTTATTTCTGTGATAAAGGAGCTCTGTCCTGGCAGGTCAGCACAACATGCCTCAGCAATAGGAAAATATAAACATATGGGGTGGATAGAAGGTGGAGTGGGGAGTTTGGCAAAGCATGTTCAATTGTAGAAGTAGAGAGGGGGGAAAAAAACCAAAACATAATTGTTAGAAAGATAATATAAGCTGAAAGGTCCCAGCTTTCAAAAAGATGAAAAGGGTCAAAAAGAGCCTGAAATGAAACCTGGGATGATGTTGCATAGCACAGCTTAGAGCCTATCCTGTGTGGATAAACATGCAGCCCATGCTGATACCCTCTGCCAGTGGGCAGGGAATACCACTAGGCCACTGGGCTACATCCTCACACACCACAGGCCACTCACACATGGGCAGAGCCTGCACCCTTCTGCCCATGAAAAGACCATGAGAGACTTTGCCCTGGGTCAAACTTCAACCCTCTAATTCCAGAGGATCCCCAAACTGAGTGTTTAGGCTGAGATTGGGCTTTTTATGTTTTATTTGGGCCACTACAACTATTGTGTTGGGGTTTTGTGCATTGGGGCTTTTGAGTTCGTTTGTTGTGGTTTGTTGTTTTTTGTGGGTTTTTTGTTTTGTTTTGTTTTGTTTTTTAATGGAGAGCCAGGCTTCTCCCCAGTGAAAACCAAAGGAATCTGCATGTACTTCCAGAGTGTTAGCAGCTCTCTAACCCGCAGTCTTCCAGGCTTTGCCCCGGAATGCACTGAGCACTTCCAACACACTGTTATCAGTGGGAGGGAGATGCAAGCCCTCCTCGGTTTCTCCCAAGATCAGACTGCAAAAATAAACCCATTATGGCCTTGCAAAGCTTTACTGATGCAATGGTCTCAACTGGTCTGAGTCGAGTCACTGCCACATGCGAGCATCCACGGGAGAGTGCTTCAGGCTTGAGGGGCACCATGGAAAGGGTAGGGAAAGGGAGCCAAAGGTAGATTAGGTCAAATATTCCTGCTCTGCTTTTCAATACTTCCTACCTTTCAAAGTCCAGCTCAGAAAACTGTGATCAATTTCTATGTAAATCATTCTGGGCAGCAAGTCTATTCTTCTCTTTGTAACATTTTCATTAAATAAGATTCACACAGCCCAGGCCAGGTATGACTATGTGCATGTCAGGCTCCATAGACTGTTTTATGAGACTGATCCATGAATAGGTCAATTAAGAAACAAAGAGTCTTTTCTAACCTAAAAGGAACATTGGGTGAAAGCACACAATCAAGTTCTCATAGTCCAGCAAGGTGCTGCACATCAAATGACCGCATTAATTAACATTACAGTCTTAGCCTGTAGCCAACCCAAGGCAAAAAAAGTGTTAGCTTAAATGTCGTTGAAATCAGTACTTGTCAGCTTCAGTAATTCAATCATATGTCTGAGCTCTAAGAAAAGTAAAGGCTAGTGCTAGAAACTAGAAACCTTCTGGATAAAACAATACAGTTTTTCATTTCGAGCAGCAATTCAGTATAGTAGTCACCTACAAAACTGATAATGCAATGATTAAAATGTCCCCATTCTGCTGCCGCTGAGATCACTGGAAAATCATAGTTTAATTCAATACATGTAAGACATTTTCTGTAATCTCAGTAATACAGCATGGCCTAATATAATCATTTTGTATGATGAGCTTTTTAAACCTTCACTGGCCTCCACTGCCATTTATCTTTTGAATAGAGAAAAAAATTATAGCATGAATTGCCTGATTCTTATTTATACTGCTGCAGGCAGAAGTATAATATAGTACTGTGAAGGACAGTGTTACATGGGCTAACTGGGGTACCAGGCTCACAGAGTTAGCCCTATAAACACAGAGCACCAGCCCCCAAAACCAATCTTACACTATAGGATACCTCAGGCTTATCCAAGCCCTCCTCCATTGCTCTGTGAAAACACCTTTATATAGGGGTGAATGCATTTGTGTCCATTTTTGCAGGGTTTAAAATAAATTCCCTTCCCAGACATGTGAAAAAAATTACCACAGAACTCTAAGGGACTTCTATGTTCACATCAATTTCGCGTGCTTATGTGACCCCGAGCACCTGGTGTGTTTGTATCTCAGAGCTTTTTACCTTTTTATCCAAATGGGGTGCTGAGTCATAGAAGATCTTACTTGCTCGAAGCTGTAGGAGATCCTTCATCATGGAAAAGACCTGAAGCTGGCTTTTCCAGAACCTCAGCTTGCATGATAAACCTCTCAGCAGTTCAAAACTAACCAGAAGTTTTCAGTAGGCAACAACCCAATTTTAACTCTCTGCAAGATTTAAAAAAAAAAATAATTTCAGTACTCATTTGGAAAAACAAAACAAAAAACAACTGAACAAGGGAAAAAAGAATCAAAATGTGTAGTAGGTGAACAAACTAATGATACTTCTCAGTGGCTTCTGGTCACTGAGGCCAATACGGGTTTTGTGTTGACTCTTGGCAGCGTTACTGAGGTTTCACTGACACTAAATAAACTAAAGAGAACCAACAAGGCATGGGCCTGAAACCATCCCTACTACTGAATTGGCCCCTGGTGTAGTCCTGGACCAAGCCTGCTTGTACACTTCCAGACAATGCCAAAGCATAGGTTGCGTATTAACCTGGGTCAGGCACCATGTCCAATAGGTAGGTACTTTGGATGTGGCCACCGTGATTCAGAGGGTAAGAGAGTTTAGTTGTGTGCATGCAAGTTTTTTCTTGCCAATTGGCCTCCAGGAAAAGTCTCCAACTAATTTTATTTAATAGTTTAGATATAGTCAGTGTGTCCAGGTCTTCCCTTCTTTTCCAGTCTTGCTGAAGCCAGCAATCGGTTCTCAGTCCAAACATTGGCAGTGCAACATGGCATTCAGTAGGCTGATAGAAGTGATACGATTTGACAATGCAGCTCCCATAAATGCAACACAGTTCATTATGTTTTAAAGAAAAGCACTGTTATTTGGAGAGTGGACTGAAGCAGACCTAGAAGTAATAAATAAACCACAACATAAAATGATACAAACAATTGAAGAATGAACAGGTCAATTTGTTTCAATTAATTAGGGGCTAGTTCTCTGGTGCTATAAAGTTGTCTGCACAATAAATATCTACCTGAATAGTCTTTTTTTTATAAATACAAGCTGTGATATTATGTAAATTCCAGGTACATTGTTAAAAAGGTTAAAAATAGAAACTTTTACTATAAGTATTGTAGAAAAAAAAAAAAAGTTGAAGGTTCTAGATGGAAGAAAAGAAGCATTTTAAACAAAGACCTCCTCATTTAAAGCAATAATCATCAACATGTGGCTTATATGGTGTATGTGGCAGCTGCAACAACATTCATATCTCAGTGTGCCTGATCTCAGGCACAGCAAGGGAAGTGCTGAAAACAGTAGCATTCTTCATGGATCCGCTCCAGATCCCACAGAGTCAGGGAGAGTCTACCCTCCATGCTTGCTTTCACACTCAAGCAGCACAGCTAACGTTGAGCAAATAGACCGCAACTATGTGGCTCTCGCCCAGCAAGCCAGGCACATAAGAAAAAATTTCTATTCCCTCCCTGAAGTCAGGATTTTTGGGGGGAAAAAGGAAGAGAAGTAGAGAGGTGGCACTACAGCCTCCTGGTTCCTGCAGTAAAGTCTGTGCGGCACTAACCCTGACATCTGTAAAGGCCTTGAAGTCCCCAGGATCCATTGGATAAATAACCATGGTGGAGTTTATTTTTTGAGGACACAAGGGAGTATGGTTTTCTTTATTATTATCCTTAATATGATGTTGCAAAACATTGTCCCTGCTAGAAATTCTCATAACACAATATTAAATAATCTCAACATGAATGTGAGCCTTGGGCTCAGCTGGCCTACATGCTCTGGAAAGATCATTAGTTTAAAGTTTCTGCTGCTGGGAGCTGAGAAACAATGACATCTCTTGGGAAAAAAAAAAGAAAAGAAAAAAAATCTTTATTTTTACCTCTGCACTGCAATCCTGATGCTTCTGTCCCCCTTCTGATTGTTTTATGGGGAAAGAGAAGGCAGAAGGCTAGCTGATCTCTTCTCAAAAGAACATGGCCATTTGCACTGGATGTGAAGATATGAGCTGGCTCACAAAGCAGATAAGGTCCTTAACAGCTTCCCAGGGACAGGCCAGCTGCTAAGGACTGTGAAAGGTGAGCTCTGGCAATTTAAGAGAGACACCAGAGAGACATCAAAAGCATGTGTGCTTTCCCATATCCTCAGTGCAGATGAGCTTAAGTCCCTAAATGAGAGCTCCAGCAGGCCTAGTTGTATCTACCAAGCAGTGAAGTGGATTGCAAGTCTATCACGTTTGGCTTGCTTAGCTTTCCCACAATAAAAAAATATTTTGTGTCAACATATCCTCATTCCTTGCTCAAACGCATTCATTCAGATGTTTTCTCCTATCTGCACTACACTAGGAAGTCAATCTGAGGTAAGAAGCCGCACAGGAGACCTCCTATGGTGGTGCATGTCAAAGTCTGAAGAAATGGTAGTCTAATGTGTGACAACTTAAAATCACAGATGGGAGAGGTGACAGAAGGTAAATAATTTCAAAGTAGTTTCTAGAAGAACTAATTCTACCTGTTTTGTTGTTGGGTATCTGTTTTTAAATTTGACAGCATTTTTGAGATTTAATTCCAAGTTGAGAGTGTCTGTTCCAACCAAAAATATGCACAAATGTGGACTCTGTAAACCTCTAACCTATACATTTGATTTGAAACCCCACGATTTTCTTGCTAAATGACAAGTCACTAAAAAAGAAACATAACTAATATTAAACCATAAAAGGCAACAAATGAGAAACCTAAATAATTTCTTGAAAATCTGTTCTCTATGGATCAAAAATTAATAAACATTTTCTTTAGAGTCTCAGAATTGATAGTACTGTGGCATCCACAATGCAAACACACTTTGCTCCCAAAGACCTGGCACCAGCATTGCTATTGTATAACACAGCTTCAAACCTGATCTGAAGCAATGCTGTAAATCAGGACTCATTCCACCAGAGTCAATGGAGCTAAATGACCGTAAAACTGGTATGAGAGAGAAATCAGGTTGTTAACCTTTAAGTAGAGCTTGCACTTGTCTCACAACCTCTCTTTGGTCAGGATATATTTTATTCATTCAGAGTGTGAAATGAGAGCCTCAAGCTAGGAAATGAGTATTTGATTGTAGTTGAGCTATGCTTGATATAACTTTATGATACTACACTTTTAGCATTAACCTCTTGGCCCATATCCAATAACATTGCCTGAATTGGAATGGAGGTGTCTGTTTATAACCTCAAACAGCAACTTGGACAATCCTCTGCCTGCACAGTTTAATGATAGGAGAACAAAATAGCAACTACAGGCTTCTTTCTTTGACCTGGAAGTTCCCGTGACAGTTCCCTAGAGACACTTAAGTATCCACCAGGGAGACAAGAGAGATGACTTCCATAATCAGACAGTGGTAGTAGATAGATTCTGGTTCTTTCTCTCGGTAATAACTTGATATTTTTTGTTACACTATTATTGAAAACAGGAAACTGAGGCCAGGAACAAGAGCCTCAAAACATCTACTGTCTCCTCTGCTTTTTAAAAATAGGCTTACCTTGTTTCATTCCTCTGAAGAAAATTTTTTACCTAAATTCTTAGTGGGTTGAGGTGCATAATATTCACTTTTGGTTGGCTGGAAGGGACATCCCTCAGGAGCATTGAGGAACCTTTATTGCGCTGTAGGATCAAAACACAAGTATGTAATTTAAGCTGTCTAAACTGCTCTGCAGAGGACATAAAATCCTCTCTCTGAATTCAGGTAATGTGGCCCTATGTATCCATGGGCCAGAAGAATAACTCCTCCTTAAAATGGACCTTTACACTCCATGAAAACATCATCCTAATGCTTAGTAGCAGTCAGACAGCACATAGGATGTCAGGCATCCTTTGGAAGGGAAGGAGGAACAACGCAAAGGATGCCATTCTGCAGTTTCGTAAGTTCATGGTGGATATTGAGCACACTTCTCATCCCCTCACCTCCACAAGGGCATGGCAGAAGGTGAAGAGCTACAACAGGGTGCAACAAGGCTTACTTGAAGTCTAGAAAAGCTTTTCTACAGGGAGAGCTTGGATTCCAGAGGATTCCAAGGTTTGTAAAAAAAAAGCTGACTGATGAATAGCTGACATAAAATTATGAAAAAAATGAAGAAAGAATATAGGAAACAATTATTCAGCATTTCTCATCACATAAAAGCTAGGAAGATTAAGACATGCTAAACTAGCAAGACAAAGGGACACACTTTGGGTTTATACAGCCACACAATGTTGTAAATGCCAAAACCATTAAAAACCCAAACAAAATACAACTATATACACTCTAAAAAAAAAAAAAAAAAAAGACCCATAAATGGCTAATGAACATGGAGGTATGGACTCCTCCACTTCTTTCTTTGCATTCATTTTGAAAATCTGATCATTTCACTCCACTTAGAAAAGATGCTGAAGTCCATATTATTTAATTCAGTTTGTAAAAAATGCGTTATCATTCACCACTATCGAAAGTTATATATTAAGGTAGCAGTTTTACATACATATTCAAAGGAAAAAAATATTAACTAGATGTTAAGAAACTACCACATCGAGATTTGGATTTTAGTTTCTTCACTGTTCACAGGCATCTGGAACATATTTAATGATTAGTGTTATTAGCTGTATGTTATGTGTTAATTTAATACAAATTGGGGAGTGTGTCCAAAAATTGTCCAGAATGCAGCTTCTGATTTCTGATTTCCAACTACATTCTAATTTGAAGGTATTTATTCATGCTGTTTGGTTTTGGCCCTTGTTTGGGTGGTAGAAAATCATGATACAAGAGACATTGAAAAATGTGAGGAAAAGTTCAAGGAAAATAGACAGTTTTGGTTTGTTTGCTTTTTGTTGCCTTTTTCTTTTTTTTTTTTTTTTTAAATGCAACCAGAGGTCCCAAAGAGCAAAGGCAACCCCAGAGATTTTGCAACTCCAGCCCATAAGCCTCTGTTGCTGCATGGAGGGGAGGAAGATAGCAGCAAGGAAAGGGAAGAAACGCTGGCCTGGGTCAAGTGGGTGCATTTCAAGGGTTTCACTGAGCTTGCACCCTGGCTGCCAGGCCACCCTGGCACCAAGTGCTCTTTCCCCCCTGTTTCAGTTTCTGTTTTCTCCAGGTGGTAAAGAGCTTTCTGTTTTATCACAGGGTAAATCTAGGCTTGGCAGACACACACACAAAAAAAGCGCATTTCTCTTTCTCTGGGAAATGTAAACAGCATCACACCCAGCCAGCACTACCAGTTAGTGTAACAGCAGAGAAAGCTCCAGTTCGTAACTGGATTTTGCTTCCTAAGTGGCACATACAGATGAAAAGTAAAATAATTAGTTTGAAAAGGTTCATCCATTTATCCTGGTGGCACAAAGGCCTTCTTTGTTTTATTTTATGGGATCTTAAGGATCTCGTTTCCCATTTTTGATTACGAAGAAAAAAAAAAGATACTGCTGTTTAAAAAAAAAAAAAGCAAACTAAAAGCATTCAGAGAGGGAGCAGTAGTTTTAGCCTGCTGTTTGTGTGATTCCAATAGGTGTATTTAAATGTAAATGCTACCCTTTCACCCTTGAGCCACCTATTCTTGCAGCCAGCAGAAAGAGAGCATTCATGGCATAATGTCTTTATGAGGACAGATCTTATACTTAATTTCTCATGTGAATCAAACTCTTTTCTAACACATTTTTGTGAGATTAAAATAACAATATTAGTCTAGTGGCTCAGCGGCCAGATCACTGCTCTGTCACATGGGAGACGTGGATTCAAAGGGACGGCAGGCAACTTAGCAGGAAAGTGCATGATTGAAACTGCAGCCCCGGAAAGATTTAGTCCTCCACTCTCACAGAATTGTTTAACTTCGCATTATCTCCTCTCTCGGGCCAGCCAGAGCCACCCTTTCTCCAGCTCCTTGCTGGAAATGGTGTCCAGCTGCTGCTCTCTTACAGGGACTTATTAGGAGAAGGTCTTGAAACCCCAACTCTAAACAATCTACATCCACTTGGCTTTGCACTGTAGGGAGGATTTGCAAGAAGGAGAAGGGAGACTTTTAGAACAGGCATTTCCAGACAGTCCCTTTGAACATGTGGTTTCACTCAGTGCCCGTGCACTGAATCACAGCGTGTTCAGGTTACCTGTGCTCATGGCATGTGGATGTCTGGACTGCACAGCTTGCAAGCAGGCGGCATCTGAGACTCTTAGCAGAGGTACAACATGAGAATAAGACTGACAGAGTAGCCCAGATCCTCTTATGTCAGGGGTCTCATGGAAGCCTCGGGAGCCCCAAGGGCTCTGTATGAAGAGATTTGTTTCTCAAGTGGGGAAAAGTCTCAGTTCGTTTTGGCTAAACAAGTTGAAAAATAAAATTAGTTAAGCATAGACCAAGCAAGTGTTGTATCTTACTTTGCGCTCACTGAATCAAAGTCAGGTGTCATTTTTTTTTCAGAATAAACGTTTTCCTCAGTCTGAAGCATAGTTGCACATGACAGACATCAGACTTTGGCTTCTCGTCACCTCCACACAACAATGAATACTGTTTGGAGCATGGCTTTAAGATGGCTGCAACATGGCTGTATCATGGACTGGTGTATGTTCAGCACTGCTGATTACTAGAATAATTAATCTTTCTGTGATGCTGCTCAGAGGATGCAGTGATAGGGGGTCTTTGTGCAGAGTGACATTCAAATGCTTAACAATATGATATTTTTCTCCTTGGATCTTACAGTCCAAGTCCAAGCCACATTAATTTCTCAGCCTTTACAAGCTGTGTGACGCAAGACAGAGAACTCTGTGTATGCCTCAAGTGCAAGCACCAATGTCAGGCAGTCCCACTTCCCTCACTTCCCCTTCCCTTGATACAGAGCATATGTCTCCAAGCACATGAAAACTGAAGGGAAATAGCCTGTTATTTTAAGAGGTGCAGGACCAAGCACCTGGAACAGTGAAATACTTGGAAAGCACTTCTGTAAATGTTTTAGGCTGTAATATATTAAACAATTAAGAGGTGTTGGTATTTCTGTGCTCAAGGGCATTCAAACAGGGAAGTCCCCTTTAAAGGCACCAGAGCGGAATGTGTACGGTCATGTTCTTTAAAAGAAAAACTACCTCTTTTTTTTTTCCCCCCTCTTTCAGCAGAAAGTCCAAGTTTCAGCTGACTTGCTCTTTCAGCAGAGGAAATGAAGCCAGATTATTTTAATGCTGTTTTAAACAGTTAACTCCTAAAAAAAAAAAAAAAAAAAAAAAAAGGTAAAAAAAAGTCCAAAGAATAGAATTAGTTACTTTGAAAACTCTTCTCAGGTAATTTAGAAAATAGTCTTGCTAATAACCTTAATGCATTGCTTGTATACCCAGGACTGTCAGCACTACAGGTTACTACATGTTAATCAGTAAATCACTGAGACCAGCTACAACCAATCCTTAAGAAATGTAGCACCTCTTATGTCTTTGCTTCTATTTTCCTGACAACAATAAATCAGTGTCTGTGCAACATAAAATTAGCATGAAAGAATACAAACTCAATACTGACAATTCTTAGCTGAGCACACAGTCAAAATTAAGTGCAGTTAATGAATGCTTAGCTATTTCTTAGAAAGCTCTTCTTAGTACACTTTAAAGTATGTGAAAGTGAAATGCAAGTTCTTTTAGACAGGTAGACAGAAAAAAACACACACACAGACCCCACATATATGCAGTCTACATTTACATATATGGATATAGATACATTCCAGCCACACAAGCTCTAGAAAACTTTAAAAGAGGAAAAAGAAAAAAATTACCTACTGGTCTCTGTAATGCCAACAAGAGGACAAATTCACTGGAAAAACTTTAGAATTGTCTATTCTAATATTTTGAAATAATTTGTTAGCAATCATTTTCACCAAAAGATTTTTTCTTACAAAAAAAAAAATAAATTACTTAATAGAACCTAAAAATTATTAACAGTGGAAAATGCCTGCTTCAAGTTGCTTCTAAGAAAACAAATGCAGGAACTGGCAACTTTGTGCAGTTTCAGCTCCGAAGTAATTATGGCAGGCTCTTGCTTTAATCACTTATCTCAGGGCAGCCCATCAGATTAACAAGAAAAAAAAAAGTATTAAAACTTAGTGAGTTACTGGAATCTTCTGGAACTGAAAACTATACAGATGGTCTGCAACATATTTGTATAGAAGATGCCCAATTGTTGATGGGTTTCCAACTATTCTAGTAGCATAGTAAGAAGGCAGATACTGGGCAGTGAGCACTGAGCAACTGTTGTCACTGAGCCTTCCCCTCTTGGCTGCATCCCCACTCGCCCAACGAGCAGTTTTGGTCTCCCAGAGCAGAGACAAAGGTTGCTTTGGAGAAGCCGGGAAGCCTAAGAACATCATGTAGATTTAGGACTGGATAGGAGGTATTGTGCGGAGGCCATGCCCATTACTCATCCGCTGGCAACGGGCTCTCTTCCTTTTGTCTGGAAAGACGGTAAACTTTCAATGCCATCTGAAAACAGAAGGCCTTTCACAGAGCGCAAGAACTCTGCCATCTCAATCATGTGAAAATATTGTAAACACTTTCCCAGCCCCCATTCAGCTGTCCGAAAAGCAGAGCTAGAAAACACCAAACAAAACAGGAAAGAAAGAAAAGGGTGTGCACTGCGCACTTTGTTTTAATTTATACTTTTTACTCTGAATAGGAATTTTGCTTGGAATTTTCTTTTTTTCTTTTAATGTTAGTGAACAGAGTTAAGTAGCTATTACAGAGAAAAGGCAGTTAAAAGCCAGTTCTATGTTTTATTTAGAGGGGAAAAAAGTCTAGTGCTTGGCTCTCTCTCTCTAGCAGAGCTTCTCTCAAATTTCCTTACAGCCTCTGGAAGAGCAGATTTCAAATGTGCTACAGGTCTTGGATTTCTCTTTCAGTGCTCAGGTTGAGCCACCCCTATGAACATTTCCCAGGAGAGTCTTCCCTCCAAACATTTAAACAATATAAGTGTTGTATTACTGACATACCTTAAGGTATATAACAATATAAGGAGAGTGTAAAGTGGTTCACAAGTAAGAATATTTGCAGAGAATATTTGCATGTGTGTGTACATACACATTTACATGCCTATCAAACATACTCAAAAGCCTACATGTTTCTTGCACAAAATTCTTAAACTTGTTGTTTTGCCTGATATATCTTCTATATAGGTTTTTCTGGTGCAAGATACCATCAACCCTGGACATTTGTTTTTACAGGTGAATTCAGTGCATCATGTCATTATGTAAAAGTGATGAGGTTCTTTGCTGAAGATGATGTGCTCATTCTTCCAAAATCCATAAGTGGCTACTTGATATTTTGAACTTCAGCTACTCAAAACTTCGAACCACAGTAACCCATCAGTGCCCAGATTCTTCACTATTTGAAGTATGAGGTTTTGATTTAAGTTGGTCAACTTAACACTGAGGAAGGGAAAAATAATCATGCTGGCAGTGAGTAGGAAATATACTTCCCTTGTGTAGAAATCATGCTCTAGGAACAAGATTTCTGGCCTCATTCTGATTTTCTGGATCAGAACAAGAATTGGTCCGATCTGGTTCTGAACAGAGCAGAGGGAGATATCACAGGTAAGCCTGGAAGTATTCCTGTTCCCCTCAGAAGCAAACTCTCTGCTCTTGATCTAGGAAAGGCCAACTGTCATCAGTGACTTCCAGAGGGACATACCACTGCTATCTTGAAGGGTATTTGTTATGAGTATTCAACAAATGGTGTGTGCTGATGGAAGTCAGTCCAGGACAGGGTAGTGAGAACCAACTGCTGGTGCACACCACGTAGAGGAGAAACTCTTACACCTGATTGCCCCTCACTCTGCTGCAGATGCAGACAGTCTGCTGTCTGCAAAAGACACTTTGTTATTTAAGCAGAGGGATATGAGTTTGTGAACCAGTTTTGCTATCTAAGTAAAGAGCAAATGTTTATGTGCAAAACAAGTAATGCATAAGCCCATGTACATTCATGCCCACTCAGTGCTTTTGTTTCCCACCAGGCATAGCCAACCAGGCATAGCCAACCAGGCCGTCCCTTGGTGTCCCTTTGGATGCAGAAGTCCACGTGCGCAAGAAGTGAATAGATCTGGGAATTCGCTGTGCTCTTGGAAGTTGCTCAAAGCTCTCTTAAGGCTGATTTTGGTATGCTCACTTGGCATCTTAGGTCTTTCTGCTGTGGCTTCTGCCCTGCGAGAAGAAAGATTATGCCTTTTCCTACACTAGATATGCACTCTTTTATGGTGGTGAAACCAGCAGCTACTCAATAAGTTGACATTCCTGTTCCCATTTAAGTAGAATTCAAGGACCATAATACAAAATAATGCATGAGCAGTTATTACCAAGTAGTGCCAGATGTGACACACTGGGAAGGCATGTTCTCCTCATTATTTCTCAGTATACACATTATGCATTAGTTTGGCCTATTTAACAGTTTTAGAAGTTCAGCACTTGAACTCCATACTCCCCAAAACAAGTGTACATTAGTACACTTAGATAGTCACTTAGCCTTTCTATACACACAGTGAGAATACACGGTTACACATAGCTTAGAGAATGAGGAAAAGTATTTGCCAATAACTGAAGCCGAGGTGGGTAAACTGACCAATGCTTTAAATTGACAAAAGCATTCCTTAGGACTGCTTTGCACGTGTTATCCCAATACTTCCCTCCTCCCCTCTCCATTTTATAAAAAGAATCTGCAATAAATTAGAATTTTATGAGACTCCAAATAAAAGCCTTCACTAAAATTGAAAACAAAACATGGATGTAGAAGCATATGGAAGGTTTATGAGAGTGGAGGGAAAAAAAATTGATCCCAAGGCAATAAAAAACCTGTCCCACTCTTTCTTGTTCTTTACAAACCAAAAATTACAAGAGACAGATGAAGAAGTTTGCTGTACAATGCAGTACTGGTACATCTTCCAGCAAAGAGACATTATCATTTTCTTACTCCTTCCTCTGATGCAAAGAAACCTAGTCAGAACTACTCCAAAAATCCATTTTCTGACTTCTGTTATAAAATACTTCAAAGTTATACATGGAAATGAGATACCTTTCAGCTTTGATCCTTAGGGTAAGGGTAACAAAGCAGAAGCGGCTTCCTGGCCTTTCCTACAGTTTTCTTTGGAACTAAACACTGGACCCTTTGAATTCTGTAACTAGCATTTTAGGTGCTTTATGGGATAAAGGCAGTTTTGTTTAATTTATATTTTCATCTTTGTTCCAGACCTCAGAGTGATTAGTTCTGACCACTGTATGTCCAGTTTTACTTCAAATTTTTTCCCCACCATTTCTCCCATCTTCACCACTCCCCCCCCTCACAGAGTGGTGTGGGTAGGGATTTTGTTTAGCTAAATGATAGAGTGGCTATTAAGGATTGTTTTGCTTTGTTTATAAATACAATACTCCACATTCCAGACATTTCTACCAGACACAGTGGTTTGGAACTGAAGAACACTGCAAGGGATGAAATTTGGGTCTGGCTCTAAATTATTGCAAAATACTTGAAGAACTTCTAGATTTTTCCCTCTCTAAGATGACCCAAACTTGGCGGCTAAGCTATGGAGATATTTGTTTGATATTTTAGAAGTGATAATCCTCTAGTGTGTTTTCTCTGTGTTCTATGAGAATAAATGCAGGTTCCATGCTCAGTGCACAAATAGAACAGCTAATTTCCATTTATAAAGGATGCAAATTATACCAACCAGTGACAGCAAATATTACATTGGCTTAGAAGCGTACTGATTTTACATTCCTATTAAACTGATCAGTTCTGAAATAGTTAGCAGTGGTAGCCATTAAATTACCCTTGCTTCTGACACGCAGTTAAAATTAAATTCCAAGTGTGTGCAAAGGGTCGCAAGGATTGCTCATCATGCCCCACCTCTCAGCTGCAAAGGGAAACAAATTCTGAAAAGAAGGTGAGAAAACAAAGGTGAAGACATCCCATATCAGAGTGGGGGAAGTGTATTTACAGAACAGAAATGCTCACGGTCTGGGGAGGTGGTGTTCCTACAGAGAGGTTGCTACAAAGGCTCTGTGCTCAAAAGATTCACTCCAGCTTGGAAACAAGAATGTTCATAAACAGCACAGAGAGAAACATGTAAAGGGACCCAGGGTTTTGCATCTTCCTTTAGATATAATCTTGCTGAAACTCAAGAGACCTGTCTTGAGAGGGCTATGATTTAATCAAACACCATGGAAATGTCATTCTTCCAAAGGAAAACCAAACACAAACAAACAATATTGTGGCACACAATTCATTAAGAGCTCATTTGGTCTGGTGTATTACAGAGGCTGAGAAGAATTAATGTTCCTGGATCTTCTTTCATTAGACAGAACAGTGAGAAGGGCTACTCAGACCTTGAACAGGACTGTGCATGACTTTTGAGTGAGTTGTGCATGAGTTTTGAATGTACCTCAATGCCTTATCTTTTCCTATTTTGGCCCCAATCCCTTGTTCCATGTGAGCAGTCCCACTGACTTATTCAAGACATTCTCCTCAGGTATCTGTAGAGATGGTGGAACATCACAGGTTTCAGGTATCGAACAAGGTATTCATAATGATTCAAAGATGAGCCACCTGAAAAACTCAACTATTGAACAAATATGAACGCTTTACACCTCTCTTTAAAAAAGATAAACTTAAAGAAATAATTTAAACAGGTTAATGTTCTACAAGAATTAACTTTAGTTTGATGTTAGGGATTTGAAAAGAATGATAAAATGTTTATTTTAATTTCATTTATTACAATAGCTGTAACAAGTTCTGACTTCTTTTAGAGTCATATTCATAATAGATATTGTTTCACCCTAATTATTTTGACTAGCACTATAGGGAAGGTCAAGCAGTCCTGTGGGTCTTTTAAGGTCTTCTGGATTATAATCCCAAGCAAAGATAGGAATCCTCCTAAAGCATGGTGCCTAGGCAGACTTCACAACTTTCTACAATGGTGTTAGGTGGCAATGAGTCTCTTTCCATGGCACACAGTTCTCCTGGATAGGGCATAAGGGGCCAGCACTCCATTCAGCTCTAAGGAGTGTTCCAAAAGGAGGATGGCTAGAAATTAATCATTGTGGACCTATCCCACAATTTTCCAAGGCAAATCTTGCTTCTCTTCTCCCCCCTCCATCCCCTCCACAAAGTTTATGTTGCTTGCTGCCCCAAACATCTATATTTTCTCCCTCTCTGTATGAGAGATGTAAGGCAAGTCTAAACACAGCTGTCAAGTTCTAAAATCAGCATCAAAGCTCAGTAAAAGCAAGAGGGAAAAACAATATGCTTTGTTAAACAATACTGTCTCAGATCTCAAAGGGTTATACAATGAAAGTAATACCCCCTTTGAGTTCTGTGTATGGCAAGCATTACCTAACATCCTCAGTCAGAACCCCACTGTTTATGAGGTGATGAGAAAAGAATACAGCTCCCTCTTGTCAGTAGGACATCTCCACTGCCTTGCATGAAATTTTTTTTGTTATATTTTCAGATGTATTGAATCTTCTAGACATTAGAAAAGCAAAACATGCACTGTTCACTCTGGAGCCATCACCTCTCTTGGTCAGTTCATAGGTTTGCCAAGGTCACACAAAACACTCTTTTACATCATAAGTCTTACCTTTAGGCTATTTTACTCCTCCCCAGGAACCTGAAAGGATTTAACAAGATTTATCAAACCAGAAATGGAAATATTTATGTTTGGAAACATTAGCATTTCTAAACATTTCTTATTTCTCTCCTTCCCCACTGATACCAATTCCCAGTCTTTGAGCCATGTGAAGTGGGTTGAAAGTTACGTCTCAGGGAAAAAAACCTGCCTGCTAAATCACCCCCAAGCCCCCACACATAGTTAAAGGCTTTCTGCTACGCCACTGGTATCACTACTACCACTATGTATGTGTATACATAATCTGTATTTTTATATTTGTGTGTTGTGTGTTATATATGCAGTTTTCCTATACAAATCAGTATTTTTTTCATAGACATCAATTTTAATGGTAAGTATGAATCCTCATGATGATCTAATATGATAATCTTCTTACTGTAAACTACAGAATTCACCAGTTTGTTGGCATTCCGATCCCAGTATATTTCTTTAAACTGCAATAAAGATGCAGACAGGCACCTGAAATGCTTTTACAGGAGGGTCCATTTCTTCTCCTAGTTGAGCAGCCAGGGAGGGATCTTAGAGAGCTGATGTCAGAGACTCTCAGTGCCTTCTCTTCAGGAGTCTGGGACAAGCCTGGTCCTCTCCAAAGCCTCCTCAAGGCTCTTCTAGGAAGGAATCTAAGCCACCTGCTGCACAGAGGCAACAGGTTCAAGAAAAAAGAAAAGTGTGTTGAATGGAACAAAACAACTTTTTTTTTCTTTTTTTTGAACCCCCAAACTATCAGGTGAGTTAGCTAACTTCTGGCTCTAAAGGGTCTCTGAGTGTGAAAATCATTTGTTCACATGCAGCTGGACAGATGCAGTCTGAAATGTGTTTGGTAATACTGCTACTCTTCAGCGGGGTGAGGGTGTGCTCTTCTTACCACAGTAATGTCTCAAACACTTTCTGTTGCCCCTCCATTTCAGTTGGCACTTTACTTTTTACTTGGTAACAGGGTGTGCAATTCTCTAAACTGCAAGTGTGAGCAAGGAACAGGGAATACTCCAAATACTTAGCTACTTTTACCATATATTTCCCAGAAATAGGAATGGTTTTGCAAGGATCACAGCACAGTGTCCTCATTTCAGATTATAAAACAAAGGAGAAGAGTTTTCTCCTGCAGAGAGGCTACAACCAGAAGAGCATAAGCTGTACTCTTCCTGCTAGGTTACTCACCAGGAGTCAAAGCCAAGAATCCAGCAGCCACAGTCTGCTATTTAGCAATAAACAGATGGAGACCACTGCCTGCCATTCTCCCTCTCTACAGTCCTTGCTGGTGTTCTTCAAATGTACAGGAAATCTTCTTCAGTTCAAGAGGCACCACCTTGGCACATAGAATCACATGGGCCACCCCTGCACTGTGTGGACCAGGGCACTGGACATGGTGACAAGGAATGAGGACACACCTGAGTTATTCAGCAATGAAGGCAGCTTAATGCTCCTCCACTGTGAACTGGCAATTCTTCAGAAAAAAGAGGGGAGAAATGAGAGACCTTTTAGTGTCCAGGCAGGAAGAATGTTAGTATTTTATCTGGTCATCAATAAAACAAAATTGGAGGAATAAGAAGAAACATATAATTTTTTCTTGGTATAAAATAACTACTGTATGGTGCTACCTTTCAAAGTCTACATTAGGTGAACATTCCAGGCCATCTGCCAAATCAATATGTGATTTGAGTATTCCAGAAATACATACACTTTGGTCAAAACTATTCTTTCCTTTCCATTGTGAGACCAACTCCTTCCATCAGAGAGGGGTTGTGCAACTATGAGCTCCCTAGGACTCTTTCCCCATCTGTGACATCATACCACGAGCAGCTTATCTTTGCCAAATGCCTGGAGGTTCGCGGAGGAAAAAAGAAAACACACACACCACCTCTACCTCCTCCTCCTTGTGCTTGGCCAGGCTTGTAGCTCTCAGCCTGGCTTTTGCTGTTATACCCAGTTTGAACTCGAGCAAATTCCAATCCACTCCTCTTCCTGAGGCTCCCATTTATTTAAACAGGTGGGACCAGAATTGCTGTACTTCCCAAAGTGCTATTGCAGCTGAACCAGCTTCTAAAGCAATTCTCCTACAGGTATCAATTAAGAACATGCAACGGTGAATTTCAGGCTGCAGAGGGGCAAGAGCAACGCAGCAGCCATTTCTAGAGCTAAGGTGCTGGCAAAGTCAAAAGCAACTCTCCCTCAGCTACTCTAACTTTCTTAACTCAAAAGACCATTAGCTGGAATTGTTGCAAAAACTTAATATTTTTTTTAATGTAAGGCTGTCCCACCATTCTATTATCTGTCATTAATTTTCCATATGTTCCCCTCACCACCATCCTGAGGCTGGGTTCGGTTTACAGAGTTGGATCAGATTTCTTTACAAGCCAAGACATTTGCTGGCTTGCTTACTAGCTTGAGGCCAGTTATGTTTGAGTGAGGCCCAAGCAAAACAAGTGAGATTTGGTGTCTTTCCAGTGAGTAGGCACCAAATCTACATGATCTGAGGTTGTTGTTTTTTAAAAGTTTAAAATTTTTAAAGCAGGAGTTCTTTCATTATTTCAGACTATTTTAAAAAAACAAAACAAAACAGCTGCTGGCTGATACTTGCTTAAATATTGCAGCATCCCTCTCCTTACTATAAAGTAAAGCATTTTGTTCCATTTTCTTTACACTTACCATAAGGACAGTTTCTTGGTTATCTATATTTTTAATCACAGATGGGAAAATGCACCAGTATATTTGGAAAAAAGAAGCTGATGAGAAGATCGATGAATCATTTTATTTCCAGTATTTGTACTAGTGTTTGCAACTCTTTATCTCAAAAGCATTCCAGTTTCATGGGAAACCCTCCTCTGATTCAAATCTGACTTCTAGAAACATTTCTTACACTGTCACAATCAATAAAAGAAACCCTAAAAGCAAAGTGTCCTTCCATCCAAGCCTTAAAAATGAAATACTGCACACCTGAATAATCACTGATCCTCTAACTGTACCCTGGATTATTTAATGTGGGGTTTTTTTTCCTCCCTGTTTTTAGCTTTATTATTCTGGGAACATCTGAAATATATTTTAAATGTTTTGGGACAAGGACTATTGTAAATTGCCAAGAATATTTGAGGGCTTTCTGGAAATGCTAAAGTAGAATTTCAAAAGTAATTTGATACTGAAGGTCCTCCAGACATTTGAAAATCCCCCATTTTCTACTCTCCACTGCATACACACAGAAACTTAAGGTAGCAGAATCAGAGTACAGTCCAAAAGTGAGGCAAAATGAAAATATCAGTATTAGATATTATGTTTCGGGTTTAGTCAAACACAGAGTAGCATACTAGTAAGCAGAAGGTTGAAAAGATCTTGAATGCAATGGGATTCTCACAAAATTACACATCTTGTCTGTCCTTAGCTGGTGCAAAGACACCTCCCTGGTCTTGCTCCATAAACTTAAGCACTGTGTTCTAGATGTTGTCACAGATGCCATGTGAAAGTTGTATGAATGCTGCATATAAGTATCATATTTTCCATATTGTTATTGTTAGTAGCACTTATCAAGGTAACCAAGCACAGGACCCTGTAGAGCTAAGCATTTACATAAATACAAATAAATATTTTGTTCAGGACACAAGCAGTGTTTAGGCCCCACAGCACTGCAAACTGCAGCTCCTGACTGCTAGGAGTATGCTTACCTGTTGGGACCCTGAGCTTTGGGAAGCAGGGAGAATATAGACACCCCAATCAGAGGGCTGAGCAAGACTCCCCAAATTAGCCATTAAGAAACACAGAGGATACTAGAATTACCTTAAGCCTTTCTGGAATGTAGTCACCTACCTCAAGGCAGGAATCTCCACCCTCTTCCGCTGCTGTCCAGACCTCCTTCATCAAAACAGTAAGAAAAGTGGATGCTGTTGCTGCCAGGCCTCCTTTATGCAATTGCCCTACAACTAGAACGCTCCCTTAAACTGCAGGAGATTTGAACTCCCTCTAGGCATGAAGGGATCTGAACCTGTATTATCCACACCTGTGCTAAGAACTATCAGGGTATAGGTTATCCAGCTCTGGAAATTTCCTCCTCATCCTTCTAAAGGTGTTTCTTTTGGCATGCTTTGGAAAATGAACCTAAGGAAATTAACCTAACCTGAAGCAAATATCATATCAACTCTTTTTAGTTTTTGGGTTTTTTTCACATTTAATCTCCTTAAAGGGACAATTTATTTGCTATCTGAGGTTATTTACAAAGTAAAACTAAGTAATTCCTTAAATACTGCACCATTGCCATGTCCCATATTACAAGTGCTTCTCCACAAAGCAAATTAGAGTTTGATGAAGGAAGGGTTAAATAAATAGTCCACTGTAGAAAATAGAGAGAAACTACCATAGTCAGCCCACTCAGGGCCTGGAAGTGTTCTGCAGAACCAAGCAGCTCATCCCACCAAGCCACAGTGATATGCTTTTTCTTATGTTTGCTTTATGATTCATGACACAGAGAGGAAGGGAAGAAGATAGGACGAAAGAAATCTGAAAGACTCAGTGACAAAAGGAAGCAGATCAGATAGGAAAAAGTAGATTTGCAAGTCATTGGCAAAAATGCAGTTTTTTGGTTATTATACTGATAGAAATTAATGACTTTGCTGTACTGAGTGAACTGAAGGGTTACTTTTAAAACAATGTGCTTTGTGAAACTGTCAATCAATTATGCCAAGCATCCTGCAGGTTGTGATAAACATCAAGTCTTCTAAGACCTGTGGGCCTGCAGACAACACTCATGTTGATTCTGACCCACCTGGGCAATCTACCAGTGGGAGACTGGAGACAGGACCAGGATGGGAGACTGGACAAAGACGACAAAAGACTAGAATCAACAAAGACCCCAGGAAGCTCTCAAGCATGCATAATTGCAAAGATAGCCAATTCCAGGAAATAAAATGACTATGTAAAGGAATTCTGGGAACTCATTGACATGAAACTGAATATGCATGTTTTTTGGTGTATATTAGTTGGAGTGTTTCACTGACTTGTTGGAGCACTTATGGTGGAGAATCCCCAGTGCTGCCCAGTGCTGCAATAAAGAATGCCTGCCTAATAACAGCTTGTTTGTTGTTATTGGGTCTTCATCTTGGAATCCTTACCCAGCCGCACCTAGCCTCCTACTTCGGTGAGGAGTGTTAGAAAGCAAGGGGGTTTGGAAGCACTGAAATTTTTCTTTCAATACCCTGTGGTAGCTTGGACAGGGGGTGTAAAGCGGAGAGCCCATACACACATCTCACTGAGAGCCCTGCAGAGATCAGAACTACTAAGGAACCACCAAATAACCAATAAAAATAGCTAAATGCAGAGCTGAAAGAGAAAACAGAAAACTAAAGGGGAAAGCTGGGAAAGAACAGTCCCAGGAGCCAAGAAAGGATGAGTTTTCAAGGAGTTCTTGGGATTAACAGCATTAAGAGCAAGTAATAGGTAAAGAAAGATGAGGTTGCAGAATAGACCTGAGATTGGTTCAGGAAAATCACAGTGGGGGATTAACTACACAGTATGGGTTTCTGTGCTTAGATACAAAAAGCTTTACAAACCAGATTGTTGGCAAAACTTCATGAGTCCCACACTGGAATAATTAAAATAAAAGCTGTTCACTGAAGTTATTTTTGGTGGGCATGTTTGGATCAGAGAGTGGAGTTGTTGAGCACAGTATGATACAAGCCAAAAGTCCTATTATGTGCCTGCCACTGCACCCTGCCAAACTTGGAAATACGTTCAAAAACTGTGGTAGTGAGTCCTTATTGGCTTTACACTTGAAGGACATTCCAGAGCTACACATTTCAGTCGGAGGTTGCAACACTGGTCCTGAGCCATTTCTTCTGGAGGCAGGGGCCCTTTTGGTTGAGTCCAGGCATGGGGAGGTTTGCCCTGTGGCAGACCTCACAGCAGATTGGGGACTACTCTAAGACAGTTATTCCTAGTGGAAATCCATATTTATATATTCTAGAGTCACTGGGGCATAGAAGTCAACGAAAGGCTATACAATGTGGTCACCTTCTTAGCTGATGAAATGGGGTGCTCGGACCAAATACAGCTTCACAGCTGAAACAGACTGGCAAACCAGATAGTAAAGCATTAAGATGCATTAGAAAAATATCACCTCCCTCAGGTATAACTTTTTTGTTTTCTTGCAGTGGAGTTCCTCAAAGGACTCTGCAGAGAAGCTGAGTGCTTTTCTGAATGTTCCCTCACCACAGGCTTTTTTTCCCTGAAAAACCACATAGTACGAAAGTTGCTGTAAGTCGAGACGAACAGAATACAAACCAAGTTCTGAAACAACAAGCATGGACCAGAAATTTCAGAGGAGGAAACAGAAGGCACCTTCTGAATAAGGATATATCAGGCACAGAGCCTATCATTGCTTGTATGGAAAACTGGTAGATATCTAACCAAATTCAAACTTCTTTAAACCCAAACACTAGGTACATGGCTTGAAGTGGCTGAAGCAACCTTGTAGCATTGCCAGAAATTCTATCAATCTGCCGAGGCCCATTGCCTCCTGGGAACAGAAAAGCACAGCACATACCCAATTTGGTAACTGTTCTCCTAGTGAAACCATACTCATGGTACAACAGAGTCTTCCCTACAGTAGACCTATGCCAGCAGCTTTTTCATGAAGAATGTCTCCTTCCTTCAGCACAACTCCTGATGACTCATATCAGGGAAAATTGCCTTCCTTTTCTCTGAAGGTTATTTTTTCCTCAGTGCTGGACAATGCGTGTTGACCCTTCTAGATGTTATGCAAATACAGTGTCCAGACAATAACTTTCCAAATCAGGCTCTTACTGAAAAAGGAAAGAAACAATCTGAGCAGCGCTTTACAAAAAGAGCAGAGAAACATATATTTATCTGTGGTTTGGGGGTTTTTTTGAGTGGGTGGTTGCAATTTGCCAAATTCTTCTTTAAGCAGCTTAGATTTTCTTAGCATTTAGCTTAGCCATGAAAGTGTTAACTAGCATATGTGTGAGGGCTGAGACCAGGTTCTTGTGAATTGTTGTATTTCTGTCATCTGAAAGTTAAACACTGGGTTAGGAAAATCCAAATGGTGGCTTCGTCCTCAGAATGACAGCAGAAAGAAAAATATTTGCACTTTTCCCCCTCTAAGGGGAGGATTGGAAAGCAGCACTTCTCTCAGGACACTCCTTTATTCTTCTTGACAGCAAGACCTGGAGTGCTGAGACTGTCTCCAGTCACACGTTACTAATACCCCAGCTTCTCATGTCTGAAGCTCATGCTGCAATTACTGTTTTTCCCTGAAATCAGTGTTCATTGACTTTATTTTGTGGATGCCAGACTCCCTCTGTTCTGTACCCCTGCAAAAGTGCAGGCAACTTCTGTTCAACGGGTCCTTGGGAGCTGAAAAGTGAAGCATTGCCAGGGCCAGGATTTGTCTAGAGTTTGCAGAACCAAAGTCTTCCTCCAGCTGCACCTATATAGCTCTGTTACACCCTCGGTTGTCATGGACGTTATTTGTACATTAGAAAACATAATCATCTCAGTAAACTCTACTGATTTTTTATTTTTTTTTTTGTTCAGCTTTTGACTCTGAGGCTTCTGGGTCAATTATGACTTTCTAAAACCACAGACTGGGTTCAGACAAACTGTTTTCTCTGCTTCTTGCTATTTTTAAAAAATAGCTAAACATCTATAAAAATAACCACATTGCTCTCTTTCAGGTCTTACCTTGAAATGCTCCCTTTCCTGCAATACCCATTTAAAACCTTAACTGCAGGGCGATTACTGCTGCGCTTAAGCTGTGCTGATCGATATCACTGCATTTGTACTACCTTCTCTTGTCTGTCTCCACCTCCTGACTCTTTGTTGTATGTTTAGACTGCGAGCTCTTTAGCTCTTTAACGCAGAAATTGTTTTTACATTCTCAGTCTGGACAGAAGCTAGCACCATCAACCTAAGCTAAATTAATACAAAGGATCAACAGGGAAGACAGCGTTGTTTTGTTTATGAATGACTGGTCTCTTCATGACATGTTTAAGTTCATTTTAGATGGATAGGAAGAATGTTATAAGAGGCATTAGAATTTTAATCTACAATGTTCAAAATAAGAAATTACTGTAAATAACTTGGCCTCTTGCTAAAATTTGGGACATCTTAAGAGTAAATATTTTTGACATAGCACATGTCATAAATACCATTTCCAAATAAATCTTTTCAGTTTCTCTCTTCTCAACTTATCCTGCCTGGAAAGAAGTATTGATTTTGAAAGCTTATGGGGCCCCAGCCTCAGGGTCAGATTCTGTTCTCTTTGGCAGGTCTGTAAAACCACCAGCAAGTCCACTGACCAAAGCTGAGCTCAAGGGAGGAAAAAGAGTCTTTAACACTTTTATTGGTCCCATGCTTTGTTATATTCTCATCTCCCTCCACATCCTCTTTAAAACACAACCCCAAAATACCTAGCAGTATCTGCTAACCAGTGCATCCTGAACAGCTGACCCCTATGTTGGCTCATGAGCAGCATGGAGCCATGCAGGAGCACCCATGATGGTCAGGGACTCCCTTGTGCTACCAGGGGCTGCTGGCAACAGAAAGGGCACAGCAACTCAGATACTGGGCCTGTCTGATTTGGTAAAGCTGCTAGAGATAGACTCTCTGCAGCCTTTCATGCTGCAGAAATATGATTTACTGTGGTAAAAGTTTCCATCAAGTGGGAGATCCCCAAGCTGGGTCTTTGGAGGCTTTCAGTTCTTGCTAGCAGGGCCTGGGTGCAGTTTACACAGACTGGCTGATGGGCTCCCACTTTGAAACCAACCAGCCAGTTTGCACAAGTCTCTCATTCTAAAATATGTGTAATTCATTTGAGCTGATAGGGAGGATAAGAATCAACTGTCTGCTTCCCAGTTAATAAAAAACATACAATGAGAGCAGAGCTCTGCCAGCATATCTTGTTTACCCAAAAATGTTTGGCACTAAATGTGAAATCGGAAATGAACTCATTATCTGATTATTTTCATTTTGAAGAATTAACTGCTTTGGGGGAAAGGCTTGTCTTAAGCAGTCCTCTTGTATGGATGACTAATTGCAAATACATATCTCTGAAGAATATAGCAAATGCTCATGACTCCCAGGGTAGGACACAGAGCTATCAATTTGGAAAAGAACACAAGGAGTATCCTCTCAGATGACTTATTTCAGAACAGAAGGAAATCCATTTAAGCTGGCAGCATCATGTCTATACAGGTAGGAAGATTTTCAAAAAAGGACATGCTCTGTAATTTTCATCCAGACAATATGGATAAGAAGTGCTTAACAATTACTTGTACTGGATTTGTCCCTTCCTCTCCTCAAATATATATTGCAGTATGGATAGTTATAACTTTCTAGATGTAAAAGTGTGTTGAAAAACAGGATCCCACAGTGGTATAAATGAGCATACCTCAGTGAAAATTAGGAAAATGGAATCAGATACCCATCCAGGGCTCATAATGTTTTAGGAAAACTTCCCATTCTAGCACTAAGCCCAGTTCACTCCGGTTGAAGAGAACTGCATTCAAGACAGTCTATTGGGCTGTGTCCTTTTGTTTGTCTCTGGCTGCTCCTTTGCTCCACCCTCATCTGCCAGATCTCAGCTTTCAGCGTTTCCTGATTAGCCCTCTCTGTAGCTGGCTCTGCGTCTTCTAGGGTTGCTGAGTGCCTCTATACTCAAAATGCTGCTTTCTTTTCCTACTGGGGACTGGAGTGAATTTCAAAAAGGGTACCCTGGAGCCCTCCACTGTGTGTCAGCACTGTGCAAGTTAAACAAGCGTGTGTCCTCCAGTGAATATTTGGCTCTTCCTTTTTTACTCCAGCAGAAGTATCCTTATTGTCATGTGCCCTGTGAATCTATCTGCAATATCACAGTGTGCATGGCTTAAACTTCCCCTTCCTCTTAGCCACATTTAATTTTTGTTGTTGCTGTTGCTGTTAGTTGGCCCAGCAATCCAGAGGCAAAACTACATTCAGTGGTGTTCAGGAAGGCAGCAAATGTCCCAGGATGATTCTGGGCTGACCAGCAAGCCAACATACTGTTTCACAGGCTTCCTGCAGCCCACAGACTGTGTGTAGCACAGGCAGGGATAACCCTCCAACCCAGCCAGTACAAAGAGCAGGTATCCACCAATTAGTCAGCTGAATCATTGCACAGTTGGTCACTATCACTCAGTTCAAATCTCATTACAGAGCACATGCAGTTGGGAATGAGAAGTTACCCCTGGCTGAGTAGCATTAGGGTCCCCAAAACACTGCAACTAACATTTGTGATTCTTCCTTAGTCTAAATCCTCCATTAGTTAGGGTGTCAGGGAGAAACCAGTTCCCTAGAGCATGCCTTCAAACTTAAGTAATTTTAAAGGAGAGATCTCATCAAGTGCAATATTCACTCGCCACAAGCACATAAGAGTGACACAGTGTTTTGCAGGATACTGCACAAATATAAGTACAATTCTAGGAGGACCAAAAAAAAAATTATAGATATAGCCCTTAAAAGAACATTACACACACAAAAAAACCCTGAAAACATTACATTCCTGCCAGCAAAGACACACATTCCCAGGCTAACAATGATATGACAACTTCCATGTACTCTTGTTTCTACTCTTTCACGTAGCAGCGCACACAACAGTGCTTGCCTTCTCTCCAACAGCTGGTCTAAGGCAGTGAAGGGTCACCAGGACTGCTCTGTTTTAATGCCTGGAGAATCCCCGCTCTGGCAAAATGCCACACTTCCTGAGCAACTCTGTCTTGCCCCAGAAGCTGAAGAAATATTCTCTATTTGAACCGTTAAACTTTCATTTCCTATCTGATGTTGTCTCAGCATGAGCAGCATCTTAGAGTCTATTTCAGTGTTTGCTCTTTTTTCTTTAAATCTCTGAAAGATCCTATTTTGAACTGAAAGGTACAACTGAGCATGAGCATTGTGAGTTCTTTGGTATAGCAAATGTAAGCTTTTATAACAAGGTATTTCAGGTTTTCTTTCCATCAAGCTATAGAAAGTAATTAACCAGGAAGTGTATAAACAGTTAGCAAATGTGAACACAACAGAATAGGCTGTTTGACTCTTTTCATTCCAAATGAAATGGAAAAGAGGAGGAGCAATAACTTTCTCAAAGGAATTTGTCACATGTGTTGTTTGCTTGTATTTTTCACATCTTGTTCTTTCACAGCCTATTAGGCCCTGGAGTTGAAGCTGCATTCTTCAACTTCTTTCTGTAATCCTGACCAAACTGTATCTCTCATAGCTGTGCTTTTTATCTCATTGAATACTAAGGTTTTCACGTTTGTTTGAGGATTTTTATTATTGTTAATATTCTGTGTAAAATAATTTCTAAAAATTTAAAAGTTACAGCTGCTCCCCACATTACCAAAAATGTACAATGGTGTTGGTTGCCATCACTCTTGATGTTGCTGTTACTGACACCTTTCAACACTTATAATAGTGCTAAGGGTTTATCTTATTAAAGAAGTGCAGTAAAAAAAAATTTAAAAAATATCATCACCTCATCACCATCGCCATTGCTGATTAAAGAAAGCAGCTTGTTGATCTGTGTTCATGCACAGAAAAGAGCAAACTTCACCTGGCGTCTTTTCCTACAGTTTCTGCTTTTTAAATTATTTTTCTCAAACTCATTTGCTTTAATCCAATTTTGTGTTGGAAGTCAGACGGCTACCTTGAGCTGGTCCTGTCAGCTGCTCCCTTCGCCTATGGAAAACATGCAGCTGAAGGCCCAGTGTGGCTTCTGTCAGCGTTAACCAAAGACATCTAGTTAACTTCAGCCCTCAGCAAACCAGTTTATCTATTCCTAACACACCATACTGTGTCACATAAGCATATGAGCATTATGTAGTGCAAGACCATTTCCTTCCCTTGCCTCGCCCTGTAGCCAAATGGGTGGGGATGTAAACAGCAGGTGGGAGGAGGGTATGTTCTTCCTGAGGAATAACTGGTTGGTGGGTCTTACAACAGCTACCATAAAAGATGATAGGCAGATATACAGCCAGCCACATGGAATCAGGGACTCACTCATTGATAGTTATAGCCATAATGTAAAAATTTAGTTTATAGTGTTGAATTAAGCTATAACGGGCTGAAGACTACACTAAGTGTATATTTTCATCTCTTAAGTTTTGTAGGACTTTGAAATGGCTTCAGCTTGTCCCAACTGATGCTGCTACCTATCCATCAAGGCTTTCTCTTACTCCCTTTCAAACTCACATGACATTAATGTGAGATAGAAAGGCAGCAATGAGAAGTTAGCATTGTAATTGGGAAGGCATCTACAGATCTAGCAGTTCAACAAGCTGCACACCCATTACAGTTTCCGTCTGTCTTCAAGCAGTAATAAAGATTAGAGGTAACAACTGTCAGTCCCCTCTGTTAAAGACTGATTTACTCTCAGCACACTGTGTTACGAGCTTTGTTTTTTTGTGATTTATTCTCAAATACTGCATTTTGTTTTCCTGATGAAAATATGCTCAAGACTATTGTTTTTTTGCACCTGGCATATTCAGTGGACAGATTCCAAATATACTTGTGTACAGGAGTGGTTTTGTTTGTTGTACTTTTGGGATAGGCAGAATTGTATGAATCAGCTTTTCCATCAATAGAATTTCCCACATCTTCTGGAACCACTCAGTAAGTGTGGGTATATTGGTTGATTTCCACACTGCTGCTATTGTTGTTCAGGTTTTCTGTGATTCAGTATATTCACAACTGAATATCAGACACCCAGAGAAGGAGGGAAAAACATTGAATGGGCACACATGCCATCTCTCACAAGATTTTGCAGTTTTTTCTGTTGATCATTTCTCTGTCACATTGCCTGCTGAAGTGTACCATTAACTTTTTTTGCACATATGGTATTCGCTGGTCTTAGTTAACCAGCTCCTTAGGGACTCAGGTTTACTCAAAATATAAAGCAGACACTACAATGACAGCCAAATACATTGTCTCATAGAAGTAACAAATTAACAGATCCTATTTGTCTTCAGGTTAATTTAGAAGATGAGGATATGTAGCAGAAAACAAGTCCTATTTCAGACTCTTGGGAAAGTTGTGTTACATTAACCCAGCTCCATCTGCAGCTCTGGAACTTGAAAGCAGCAGCAGAAATGGCCAAGTAGCTTCCAGCTGAGTAAGTACACATTTTATACAGCAGCTTGTTTTAATAAAGCATTGTTCACTGATATATTGAGGGTCCAAGCACTTTAAACAGCATAAAATAAAAAAAGCCTATGGAAAGTTTAAGACTCAAGCAGAAGAATCATATTTATTACTGTCAGAATTTACCAACAGTGCCTGCACAGGCACTTAAAATGAAAATCTGTGTGTCTCATGCTGAAGCATCACAAACAAAGCAAAGTACCAAACCAACTTTTCAGGCTGACTAAGAGAATTGCTCATTCCACCTCCTGCCTTGTCTCTGAGGAGAGTACTAAATAGTGAATGAATTGAATTTAGACTGCTGCTGAAGTGCAAGGTTAAGGATATATGAAAAAGATGTGATTTAAGATGAATACCATTATTTTATGACACTTCAGAGTGACTTTTCAGAGATGTAAAGGACATGTATCTTCTTCTCAAAAGAGATTATAAACTGTATTTGCAGATAATTAAATAGCTGAACTGTAAACAGAGGTGACGGGAAAAAATGTAGGGTTAACATGAATACAGAAAATTGTTCATTAAGAGAAAAAGCCCATACACAGAGCAAATTAATAATTTTGTTTGTATTTCCATATAAAGCATAAATGTAAAGTTTTTAAAAAACCCAAAGAAACAACAACAAAAACTTCAAAAATCTTCTGGAAATATCCACATGCAAAGAAGATTGCAACCATATGGTATGCGGGCATTGCCGTTAAGTCAAGGACACTTCTGAACACATGTAATGGCTATTCTCATTAGCTTTGATGAGATGAAGTGTATCAGAGCAGTTCACATTAGGAATCCTTTCACAGTGGCACGTGTGTTGCCCAGATAAGAGCTCTCATAAGATGAAGTTCAGTTTTGTGAAAGGCATGTTCTGTAGACCCTCTTAGTGTCAGACCAAATGATAGTGGGTTCCAGCCCAGGTGGCTGGCTGTGGTGGTATGGACACATTAAAAAAAAAAAAAAAAAGCTTAGCCTGTACATCAAATGTTCATTATTCCATTTTCCATGTCTTTGTGTTAGAGGACATACGAGGTTGATATCCTCTGCCCTTTTCAGTATCATCTGGTCTTCATTTACAGCTGCTGTAGAGATATCCACTTGATGTCCTCTTTCCAAGACACACTGTTTCTATCTGTCTGTATTTCTGTTTAACCACCAAAAGCTTTGCATGAATTTTTGTACACTGCTAATTCTTAACGTTTTTTAAGTCTATCTGCCCCTTTTCCCCCCCTAGTGAACTACAGAGATGACTCTTCTGCAGAGAAGCCACACAGAGCTGCAAAATATGCTCATTAGAGGAGCTACTTCTACCAAAGCACCATCTTTGTCAAAGTGCTCCTGCCCGCTCTGTATCGCAATGACTGTTCCTCTCATTGATGCCTCAAAGCATTTGGGTTCCTATGTCAGATATGAAAATGAATAACCATTATTTCTTCTGCAGGGTAGCTGTAATGCTAGAATTGCATAATTAGTATATTGTAGCCATCCTAGTCGAAACTGGGGCCTCCTGTCAGATTTTATGAACAGAAGTGTGTTGGGTCTGGCTGATAATTTGAGAAAGAGATAAGAGGGGAAAACCCCAGCATGGCAGGAATTGATGTTAATGAAACAATAGCTGGAACTCTGAGTCATTGCTGAAGAAACATCCAAACATGAACATCAGAGGACACACTGTACTGCAGAAAGAGCCAGCTTCTGCACACAAGGAGACCTAAAAAATGTTTAATTTTCAAAAAGCTAAAAAACCCTCTGCACATTTTTCAAGAATGAGATACTGTGTATGGTTCTGGCCCCTCACTTCAAGGATATTGAGGTGCTGGAGCAGGTCCAGAGGAGAGCAATGAGGCTGGTGAAGAGACTAGGGGGAAAGTCTTACAGGGACAGGCTGAGGGAGCTGGGGTTGTTTAGCCTGGAGAAGAGGAGACTCAGGGGGACCTCATCACTCTCTACAACTACCTGAAGGGAGGTTGTAGTCAGGTGGGGCTGGGCTCTTCTCCCAGGCAACTAGTGAAAAGACAAGACGGCACAGCCTGAAGCTGTGCCAGGGGAGGTTTAGGTTGGATATTAGGAAGCACTTCCTCACGGAGAGGGTGATTAGACATTGGAATGGATTACCCAGGGAAGCAGTGGAGGCACCATCCCTGGATGTGTTCAAGGAAAGACTGGATGTGGCACTTAGTGCCATGGTCTAGCTGATGTGGTGGTGTTAAGTCATAGGCTGGACTTGATGATCTCAGAGCTCTTTCCAGCCTCAATAATTCTGTGATTCTGTGAATGTCCCCCAGGTGGTTTTAAATTTGGTAACTATATTTTGCCAGCCTCCAGCAATTTTAATTGGATTTTGTTCTTTGCTTTTCTGTATTCTACAGTGGTAGAGTACTGCACCTTAATAACTATTAACTAATAATTTGCTGTGTTTACTTACCATACAGCAAATGAGTGCTTTAAAAGTATTTCCTGACTTAAGGCTTACAATCATGCAGAAAGTTTGAAAAGTCTGGTAAAGACGATGAAACAGAGTCCAAGCCCCCTTGGATTTGTTCAAATGCCATAAAGGAATGCTCTGTTTGGAGCAGGCAGACAGCCTGATTATGTGTGTAGTATGATTACAAAGCTAGGAGGAAAAGAAAGAAAAAACCTGAGCTCACCTCTCTGCCTAAGGCCAATTGTTTTGTTTTGTAGTGCAGATCTTGCTCTCACTACCTGAGTGAAATAATACTTGGACAGAATGTGTCATTTAAGTCACAGCCAGTCACAAGACTGCTTTTTCTCTCTTGCCACAGAAGGTTTTGCATTTCAGGACTTGATGAAATAATCCCTGCATAAGGTAAACAGGACTCAGTTCAGCTGAATATAATAGATTTACCCAAGATATCAAGTAAACACTGAGAACTGCAAAGCACTTTGTGTGAAAAGCTCAGTTTCAGGGGGAGATATTATTCACTACAGATTTTTAAGAATGAAAACACCAGCTGAGTCAAACTATTCCAAAGCCAGAATATTTTAGGTATGATCCGCCTAATAAATGGAAAAATGTGTAAATCCACTCCTTCTAGAGCATTATAAAAATGGCATTACATAGGAGATTGATTTCCAGAGCTCCCAGGGGTATGCTCTCTTTTCCTGATGCACATGTCTAAGCACCATTAACACTGTTACCAGGGGGACAATATACATGTCAGTATAAACTACATGATCAGAACCTTCTGAATTACAACTCCCTAATTAGTGTCCCTGTGTCGATTATCCTATTCAGGATGTCAAATATTTCATGAGGATTAAATTTCAAAACACACAGACTCTGTTTGATATATAAAATCCCAAATGGCAGTTCAACATATATCAATGTTATCATATCACATACAGCACATAAAATATTAAATAGTCTTTCACATACCTCTAAAATTTTAAAGCTACCATGCTTTTGGTAGCATTTAATTTGGCACCGTAGTTGCATCCATATATTTTTACTTACAAGGCTACTGACTGTGCAAAACGGGAGAAAAAATGGTTTCACGTTTTCAGCCAGCATTTTCCTTTCCAAAACAGTGACAACATTGTAATTCAAAACCCAAACCGAATCTCTCTGACCCCTGAATCCAAAACTGAAGGGTAGGGGAGAGAAGGAGAGGAAAAAGAAACGGGCTTTACAACGCTGACGTCCAAGAAATCTTTGCTTCATTGTGTATTCTTCACTGCCAGGGAGTAGAGAATGCATGCACGTGCAGTTGGGATGTAAGCGTATCCAGTTGGAAGTGTTTTGGCTTTCAGATTAAATCAAGCTTCCCCTAAGAAATCTGACTTTCTTGATATACATTAATATTCAAGTTATAAAACGAACTTGGCCTCCATCTAGTAGAGGAAGTAGATCTCCAGGTGAGCAAAACAACACTGGGCTGACTCAACAGGGCAGAGGCACACACCTATTTTAAAATCTCTGTGTAGTCCCCAGACTGAAGTGTTTCCTGAAAGAAGATGAACCTGTGAATCCAGATTGAAAATATTTTACTCCTAGGAGAGCTTTAATGCTTCACAAATTGAAATAATGTAAAGTTTACTGTTTGGTTTAAATCCTTAACCCTTTCCTTAGTTATCACTTTTTCACCACTGTCACTTTTCCACAGATGTCTTGATCAAAAAGTGGTTACATAAAAAAGCTCTAATGAGCAAATTTACTGGCTGAAGCTAGGACAAAGAATCTTAATTGCCTATTGAAGAAAATGCATGGAATGTAACTTCTGAGTTTATAATTGTAAATATTGTGTCAGAAACTCGGCACTCATAATGACACTAATCTCTTTTAGATAGAAGCAAGTACTAGCAAGACTGATCTGCTCAAATATTGTCATTAGACCACACAATAGAGTACTCTTGAGCAAGCAGCAACCCAAAAAATTAGTCCCAGAAATAATTAAGGAAATAATGTAAAATATCAAAGGAAAGAGGATCTTGTTTGGGTACAAAGAGGCAAACTATAGCAAATAAGTCGTTTATTACAAAGAAGTATCCAGACCACTAACCAAGGGCTTCATGTACTTCATTCATGCCGTAATGGAATATGGAGTGGGCTGAAGGTAAGAGATTAGAAAGAGCTAAATGTTATTAAAATACAAAGGTCTAAACTATAGTGCCTTTTAAAATCCCAGGCCCGCATTCAGAAGAGGAGGAAGGGGAAGAAAAAAAAAAAACAAAAAAAACCTGAATGAAACCAAAATGCCTAGAGCAGTTTACACATTCATAAACTAAATTTTAACAAGTAATTTCAAGGACATTTTCAAAGTCTTGCAGTTAAGCTCCTGCCCTCCATGCTCTCTGTAAGTGGGAACTCCCTTTAACCTACCCCTGTAGGAGCTGTGAACCATTAAAGACAGGGAATCTTTTATTAGGCACACGCAGAGTGAAAAGTGCAGTGTGGCTCCTCCCTGTGCTCTCGTGTCGAAGCAGACCCTGAACAAAACTCCAATTCAAATATTACTAACAACCATTGACAATAAAACATTTTCCCATTAAAATGCATCCCTACTCCAGGTTACTTTTTTCTTATATTTTCTATTTCACATCAACTCTATTGTTAAAAGCTAGACATCATTTTCACTCCCTACTATCCTTTTTAGTGGTGCCTAAATTCACTGATTCATCAGTGTATAGTACTCTTTAATAAGCCAAGGTCGATCTAATTTCCTCCTCCTAGTGCTCTCTCCCCCACAACTTTTTCTTCACGTGTTTCAGCTTTACTTTGAAGTTACTTCCTTGCCTGGCATGCTTAAATCCAGAAACAGAGTGCCTATCGTTATGACGGCAGTTCATGCCCTGACTAGTCACAGCAGAAGGAGAATTAGACCATAATCTCCTAAACAATGTAGAATCTGTAAATCAAAACCAACCAGCTCTTTTTGGCATGTAGATCAATGAACCAGTGTGAAAATCCAAGCAACTTTTCTAAGGTAAAGTCAACCTTAGCCTATGGATTTGTTCAGCTTGGATTTTTTCTCACCTTTGCTCTTTTTCCCCAAAAGCAAATCTTCAGTAAATAGTTTTTATTGCTTTCTGAAAAACAGCAGCTTCTGCTGAACCAGAGGGCAAAATAGACACACACAAACATAAGCTTAGAATACAGGCAGTACAGAGATTAAAAACAATCTACCTTAGTACTACCCTGCCTAACCTTCTTGATGGTAAGGATGTTTGCATTTCTTTGCTCTAAATTTAAAAACAAACAAGGGTGGCTGGTCTAATCAAAGGTGTAATAACAGGTTGCAAAAAATTTTACAATGCATCAAGACATTTATGTAGACTTTAGAGTAGTTTCACTGAAGCACAAACTACTCATAGTCATGTACAGAAAATATTCAGAAAGAGTCAGAGAAATGGAGTTGTGCCTGATGGGGTAACATAAAGTTTCTTGGCACAGAGCAGTAATTTCCATAACACAGTGCATGAGGGGTTTCTACTTGCAGAAATGAAGCCCCATCATGCTTATGTCAGCATAAGCAAAATTTAACTAGGATAGCCCATGTCCCACTGGAAGTCACTGATGCTTTATATTGTAAGTTACTTGACACCTCACAGGTGTAAAGGGAGCTCTTTTCCAGTGACACAGGTGGGCCTAAATATAATCCTCCAAAGAAGGGTCCATAAGATCAAATTTTTCCTGATCTGTAATGAAAAAATGTAAAATTAAAGGCCTAGGGGAAAGAGTTTTATAGTAGAATTTCTTCTCTCTAGTCCTCTTTGGTTTCTCAGCTTTGATGTCTGGCAGGTTCCACGTACTTTCTGGGTTTTGTTCCTTAAAGGCTGCAATGCTCTGGGAAAGGAGGAAGGTGGCAGGGGCTGATCTGCTGCCCACATACACCCAATAAATGCTTTTTAAGACTTCCTCTTAGTGACATTTCTGAAGTGGAAAATTAACAACTATCATAAACAAAAAAACTGTAATCCTAACTCCTCCTTCCACCCAAATTTCATGCCAATGTGGACCAGTGTGGAAAGAGAAGGCCTCTGGAGTATCAGCTTCAGTAGATGGGGACACACAGGATAGTGTGAAACAGTTGGAAGGCCAGGTTTAAACATGTAACCTGAAACACTGGAAACTAGAACTCACAGCGGGGCTTAGCAACGAAATCAACAATATAGGCAGCACATGACATGTGATCACCAAAGCAGAAGCGAGGTTGCTTAAATATAGCCTCTGTAGGTATTAGAATATTTCTGAGAAGTACACATCAAGCACGAGACAGATGCTACTAATAAGCAGAGCTTTAGACATTTATTTTTGTATTTAAATATCCAGCTATATTTATCTGAAAGACTTAACCATACCATTCTTGACATAAAGGTATGCCAGTTACTTACTGCTGTCTAGACAAAAAGATTTAAAACTGGAAAAGATAAAACCTTTGTAAGGGAACATGGAAAAGTGCTGTAAGTGTCAATGAGAGGGGCAGTATCTCTGCACTTGAGTCCACAGAGCTTTGGCTTTAAGAGCTTGGTCTATTGAGGAATTTGGTATATTAATTATTTCGTAAACAGTTTTCTAATGCTTGTTCTTGAACCTAAATTGTTTGGGTTTGGGGCAAAGAGGTTAATAAATCATGAAAACTCTAGAAAGCTGGAAAAAACAATCAGTCTTACGGGCAGGAGTGATGTCTGATGATCACCTGACACTTCTGGAGTTGTGACCATGGTGTGGTGAACCACTTCAAACTAGGACATAAAGGTATGAATCATTTACAGTGAGTAAGCTGTCCCACTTCCAAATTTACTGCAAAAAAAATTAGAAGTCCAGACTATCTGGACACTCAACCTGAGTGTTTGGACAGCTTTAAATGATCCTGTGATCTCAGTGAAGAAATTGTTCTTGAAATGAGTTACATATTTCACCTCTATTTTTAGCATAACCCTAAACCAGGCCTGCTAAACAGAGGTTTCCCAATCTCTGCTACAGCAATTTAGTACCATGTGATACATAAAGCTGGAAGGAAGCAGTATACAAAAGAGTTACCACATACTTCAAGGAGCAGAAAGGTATGAAGAGTTTCACATACTTCCCTAAATATTCAGAAATATACATACTTTTTGGATAGGGCAAATATTTCTACACCACTGCATCCTTTAAGCACCATCACCATCACCAGCCTAAACAAACTACAAACAGCGCAGTGCTCAAGCAACACTTCAGAACATCAAGTTCCTGTCAAAAGGGAGAGCTTCAGGTAGACACAGGAATGCAACTGATACTGTTTACTCCTTGGCCTCTTGATCATCCAATTTGTATTGCACAAAAGACATCCTGGATGAATAGCCAAAGGTGATAAAAAAATCAGAGCACCAGATAGATGCAACTAATTTCTCCCATTCTGCTAGGAGCAATGCTTAGGTTCAGGCCATGGACACAGTGCACAGTACCAACACACACAGTGGTCTGTGTGGGTCTCTTACAGCCACGAGTTCCTGAGACAGCTGCAGCCTGAAACACATAAGTGTATGCATAAAGGTGGTGTGAGTCAGTCACCTTTCTTTTCCCAAAACTTTCCATGGGCCACTGAGTAAGAATTAATTTTACTGAATATTCACCCTTATTCCCTAAGTAGATCATATCACTTCAGAAGTTATAATTTATTTTATTATACTGGTACTAACCTGAAATACTGACCTTAAAATAATTCCAGCTATAAGTCAATATAAGTTTAACAAAACAATTCACACAGCAAGAATGCTAAGCAATAACTTCACCAAATCTAGTTCTTGTACATGGGTAAGTATTGCTTTTTTTGACTAAAAATTTTTCCTGTGACTCAATAAATCTCCTCATGGAATTAGGTGCTGTTTGAGATAAGCAGAGTTGCAAAATCTATTCCTGTCTTGATATAAAATTATAGAAAGTAGCGCTGGAAAGAACTTTAAAAGGTCATGTGGTTTGTCCTCAAGGCAGAATCAATATTCGTGTCACTTGTGACAGATGTATGTTCTTAATGATGGTGACTTCAGCACCTCCCCAGGCTTCGTTATGTTTATGTTTAGAAAGATTTTCCTAATAACTGTTCTGACTCTCCCCTGGTGTAATTTAGCTTGTTATTTCTTATTATGTCTGCCATGAACAAAAAGGACACATTACTCCCTCTTTAGAACAGTGGGTTTTTTTTTTTTACATCTTAATTATTGCCCTGACCCTTCCATCTTCTTTTTGAATGCTTAATAACTCCAATTTTTCAAGTTCTCCTTGGCTACAGCACTCCAAGTTGAGTCCTTACCAGTATAAAATGCTAGGAGATTACTTCTGCAGGCTGCATTCTGATTTTCATATATACACTAGCTGGTCACTTAGCTTTTAAATAATTCATCAACTCATGTTTAATTTGATTCACTTTCATTCTCAGATCTTTTCCAGAGAACTGCCGTCTATTGTGTTATCCCATCCTGTATTTGTGCAATTGATTATTTCTGCCTAACACTTCGCATTTGTCCCTATTGAACTCAATCCTATTTTTTTCAGATGATCTCTCCAATTTGTCAAAATCATGTGGGAATCCAACTCTGCTTTCCACATGTTCAGAATCCCCTCATCTCTTGTCATATGCAAATCTGCTCCATATAATATTACTCTCTCATTCAGGTCATTCATGAGCTTATTTAAGAATATTCAACCCAGCACAACTCCCTGTAGAAACTTCTCAGTATATTTCAATTAAACAATATAATTAGGTAATTATTATCTGAGATTCACTTTTCAGCTTTGCATTTACTCTCAAAACTATGTTTTCTTAGCTTTCCAATGTCGTTCAAGAGAGTGCCAAAACTTAAGTAACGTAGGAGTATCTGTGGACTGGTTACCTCACCACAGCAGGAATTAGTTTGCTTTGTTGTAATTTGCTCTTGACAAGTTATTAGCTATCTCCTCGCTCTATTCTGTGTTCTAGTTGCTTATGAATGTTAGGACATTCATTGCACAATTTTTTTCTGAGAGATATTGGTGATTTTGTCATTAAGTATGCAACTGACAATCAAGTATCAGCATGCAATACCATGCAAATTAATTTTATAATAAAAATCAAAAGGGCTTTTGGATTCTTTGTCATCAAAACCATATATTCTTCAAATATTCACTGTTAAGGTGGGCAGCATCGTTAAGAGGTTTTGAGTAAGTAGAGAACCATGCATTGCACACATAAATGATTTATCTCATTGATCAGCACAAGCAGAAACATACCCTGTGCTGATTTATGTCTTGGTGCTGTGTTCATTGGAATAAAGGCCCCCACATAGTATATGTGGTAGTGAGTCAATTATGCTCATTTGGATCACACTCAAAGCACTTACATCTTATTGTTGACTCTTCAACCACCTGCTCTTGTCAAGGAGGTCTGGCACACAGTCTTTGAAGCATTCTTGATTTGCTTCAGTCATGCTCTGTTCTAATTATTAAAAAATTGTCATAATTTTCATTTTGATATCCTGTGAATAGCCAGCACTACCACTATATGTGCATAAATGCAATGGAAAAGGTGCAGGAGATACATGGTCTCTTTAGAGGAATACATGTTTTGTGCATCAGTCAGATGACATAGGCTGTCTAAATACACATCTGTCAAATTAAAATCCAGTTAAAAATTAAGTGGCACAACATCTTTGACTAGATTTACTACTAAAACAGACTATCTGCTTTTTATATAAAGTCAAGTCATAGCATTCAGATGTAAGAATCCAATAGATTTACCCTTGAAAATGAAGATGTTGGATTATGAGACTTTATACAAAATAAAACACAAATGCACATTATACCAAAACAAACAACTCCTGCTTCAACTCTCTGCATAACAATTAAAACAAAAACCCCACTAATCCTAACAACAGTCACTATAGTCACTTTATGTCTAGGTGTGGGGGTTGTCTGCATTAACAGGGGGAAAAAAAACCATAAAAATAAACTGTTTGTACTGAGTCACATGAGAATAAAGATCAATTTGTAAATTATTTTTTCCAGATATCAGTTCTATTTGATCATTACTGAAGTTTCCTGTTCACAGAAGACTTTGTGCAAAACTTACTGCTGGAAGAGCATCTTCACTTTTGAAAGTATGCTAAAAAAAGTTAGAAAGCAGAATTTCACAAATTGTTAAGGGACAATTTTTTTCTCAGGTAATCTAATTTTAAATTGAGTTATTCCAGATTTACATTAAGTAGTTCAAGTGAAAAGAATGATCTTGGCTTTCATACATAGCATATGAGGCCTTTGCTGGCTTTTCACTTCTGGTGTTACTTTATGACGCCTCTGCAAGGAATTAGGTATTTATGGGGTTCTCTCCTTGCAAATTTATCCAGAGTTTCAATTGCTAGTTTTCTTCCACCCAATCATCTCATTCATTCAAGATTAAAAGTACTTTATGTAAAAATAAAACCTTTTCTTCCTGGATTTGCAGGAGCAGGAAAAGATATAGAATCATAGAATCACAGAATGGCTAGGGTTGGAAGGGACCTTAAAAATCATCTAGTTCCAACCCCCCTGCATGGGCAGGGACACCTCCCACTAGACCAGGTTGCTTAAGGCCTCATCCAATCTGGCCTTGAACACCTCCAAGGAGGGGGCATTCACAACCTCCCTGGGCAACCTGTTCCAACATCTCACCACCCTCATAGGAAAGAACTTCTTCCTAATGTCTAGCCTGAACCGCCCCTCTTTAAGTTTCAAACCATTGCCCCTTGTCCTCTTCTACACACCCACGTAAAAAGCCCTACCCCAGCTTTCCTGTAGGCCCCCTTCAGATACTGGAAAGCTGCTATAAGGTCACCCCGGAGCCTCCTCTTCTCTAGGCTAAACAACCCCAACTTCCTCAGCCTGTATTCATAGCAGAGGTGCTCCAATCCTCTGATCATCTTTGTGGCTCTCCTCTGGACGCGCTCGAGGAGTTCTATGTCCTTCTTATATATAAAAAAAAAAAAAAATAAAAAAAATAAATTAGTAGGAGAGGATATACTTGAGACTGGAGTCTGAGACCAAACATGTCCACCTACAGAACTGTTTTATTAGACATGTATGATTCTTTAATTCCATAAACATGAAAAAGGAGACAGTAAACCTCTCAAACTACAATTTAAAACTACTGAGGTCTTTAAGAAATGTTCAAGCTACATATGGCCTTCAGAACTGTCAACTGTTCCATTCCAGAGAAGAAGGAGCTGTCCTGTCAGGAACAGTAATGGCACAAAAGGAAAATAATCTCAGGACAATTAACAGTCCTGAGGATAAGGGGGAAATACCTTTCCTTGTAGCTATGTTTAATCGTGATTAATAAAGCTAAATTACAGTCTCTGTCAAATAAAATTTAGCAACTAGCAAAACTGGAAAATTGTAACCAGGTGATTTATTACCACCCCTTCACTGTTTTTATCCCATTACTGACTACCTCTAAAAGGATGAGATGCAATGGCCAAAAGACGCCATCCTACTGGACAATAACTGAAAAAGAATTTATGAATAAGAAAATTGCATACCTAGTTCTTATTAAATGTCTACAGCTGTAGTGGAATAGGGCAACTGCTTGCTTCTCTCAGCCCCATCCCACACCAAGCCAACCCTTGAAGGCAATTTCCTGAAATGGCACTTCTGGTTAATGGGAAAACATATTATAGGACACAGAGAGAAACTATAAATGGTAACAAGGCTAAATTTTCCAGCTCTGGACCCCCGTAACCTGTTGTTAATCTAGTCACCCTGAGGAAATGGTGGTATGAGCATAATTACTTCTCAGTTCCTCCAAAGGAAGTGCTACTTGGTATATTTTAAACAGAAGGAAAGAATATTATCTTTTTAGTATTTTGATTGTGCATTTCATTAGGCCACTGCATTCCTGTGCTGCAACCCACTGTGACAAAGCCAAGGGTAGCATCTGCCTGATGAATTTTAAGTGGGCAGCAACGTACAGTGCATGTGATTGATGAAATTTATCCCAGGATAGGTATCACTGGTTCCTACTATATTCCAAATACTTGTAGTGAGAAAAAAAGAAGCAATCAGAAGAATAGCAGAACTGTAAATAACTTTCCAAGAGATTGATGAAATACAACTCTTTCCATTGATTTCAGCTGGCAATGGGAGAGGGTCTAGGTGACATTATTAAATAGCAAAATTTCACATATGCATGTTTCTGAAAAAAAATTAAGAGGAGAAAATTTCAAAAGTTTCAACAAGAGCAGAAAAGAAAGAACCACAAAAGAGGGCTACAACACACAGGTCATGACATGCACTTGACCCATGCTGCATCAAAAGACATTGAAATTCACTGCTTGCAGCCCCATCTCACATTCTTCCTTATCTCAGCAGATAGGAACCAAATAATATGCATTTTAAGTGTACCTCTATTGAAAGCTTTCAGCCACAGTAGAGCATTTTAAGCAGCTTTATTTTAAATGAAAGAAAATATTAAATATATAGACAAAGAGATTTTTAATGTAGGCCAGGATAGGCCCATATTAAGTAGGATGCATATTCCAAATACAGCCAGCGCTCGCAGGGTCAGGAATGGACCAAACTCAAGTCTTGTGTCTTATATAATAATTTTTTTCCACTGTAGACTGAGCTATGATTAGGTCATACAGGACTTGAACAACAACAAAACATGGTGGAACAAGGAGGCTACACTTTGGTTTCTGCAGATACCTTGAGCTATTCAAATGTGGCTATGGTGAGAGCATGGCACAGTGTGTCAGAATGCTAGAAAAGCTTTGCTTTCCAGGCACCTACACAGTGGAAGTTTTTATTACCTTCAGTGCATACATGGTCTATAAGCACAAAATGCTTTCCTCACTGTTCTATGAAGACACCTGCAAAAACAATACAAGGATGCTCAGGTCATGCAGCGCACACAGATACCTACGCTTTGCCTGCCTTCTAGTGAGGTGAACCAGGTCCTCTCTGTGGCAAGTCTCTGAGTCACATCTAGAATATTTTTCATTCTGGAAGATTATACCTTACTCTTAGCCAAACTTTTTTAAGCATCTTTAGTCCAGAGAGTCAACTGCAAATCTTGGAAGATGAATGTTTCTCTTAAGATTTGTGGTGCTTCTTATTTCTTCATGTAAGTAGAAAAAAATGGAAAATGGTTATTCATTCCTCCTTTTGCTCCTGTAAATTTGCTTCTTCCCAGAGAGACAGATGAGGTGGCAGCATATGGAATTAGAGAGTCAAATGTTTTGGATGTGGCTTGTGCAGCCAGTTCCACTCTCAGGAAGCCAGAGCAACTAATCTTGAAAGGAAAATGATCACGTCCTTCAAAAACAAATACCTGGCATAAGATGTGCAGTTTAAGCATCAGTCGCTAGTTTCAGCCTTAATAAAGTAATCTACAAAACAGCTTTCTTTCCCATACTTATTTCTTCTCTCAGACTTCTCAGTTGAATAGTTCTAACAAGTAGCGGGGACAAAATTTTGGGTTCATCATAGATTTGGGAGACAGGAATTTCTAAACCTTAAATATTAATCTTGGTAATTTACACTGTGTATATTTTTCTGTAAAGTACTTAGCCTCATTATGTCTTACAGTTTTGCAAACATCACATACCTTATTAAAAATAACAGAGAGACCCAGTGCTGAAGAGGTTGCCTGCAGGTGGTTATCGTGTAAGCAATAGATGCATTATTGAAGCAATTCCTTTTTGCACATCTATGCCAGAACAACAACCATTAGGATAATTAGATTCATTTGTTTGCCAAAAAGCTCTGAGGTATCCATCTCTCCAGTTGCTGGCCTTTAGTGAAGATAAATTGCTATCTTTTAAAATTTTTATGGGATACAAGCTGACTCTCAGGACGAATAGCTCCTTTTTCAGGTCAGAATCAAAACCTGTTGCATTAAATTATACTTGCTGTTGCCATGCCAACATGCTTTCTGTGCTCACACTTCATTTTGCACTCTGAATGGCATGCCTAATAAAAAAATCAGGACTTTCCATTTTAGCCATCTCAAATGTACATCTGGACTCCATCACAGGATGCAGGTTCCTTTAGGAAATATTCTAACTCCAAGTTAAAAATACAGTTCTTTACCATTTAAAGGTGTCTAGGTATAATCTCCCAGCAGGAGCGAATTTTAACACAAAGCACTTCTCTTGATAGAAAACTACTATTCAGATTTTCTGATATTACAGAATTTTGTAGATCAGCAAGGCAGAACATGAAGTTGTTTTCCATCATACAGGGTGCCTCTGGAAATTTTAGGACAAAAGTGTGATAAGGAACTTGCATCTAGCAAAGAATCTATAGACAAAGATGAGCTATGTAGAGAGCACGGATGCCCTGGGGATACATTGCTTTTATGGAAAAATGTCTGAAGTTTGCCTTAGGTGATTTTAAAAGGAGTTAAAAAGTTATTCAGCTAATCTTCATCATGTCACCAGGACAGCTTATAACAGTGTCTTAAAGCAGAAGCAGCCTTGGTTCTTCCATTCCCAGTCCATGCTTGGTATAGGAAGCAGGGCTGAGTCACAGAAATGTTGTTCTTGCTGCCCAGGGCATTGCAGTGGGCAGGGGAGGCACTTTACTTTGTGCCTCATCAAGCTTTATCCCAACCAAAGAAAACAAACAGCAGGTTTTGAAGACACTGTAAACTTTGCCCTCACAGCTGGAAGCAGAGTGAGGCAGTGGCAGCCAGCAATAAGGGACAGGCGAGAAGAAAACAAAAAGTGATGGAGAGAGACAGCCGCAGCACAAAGAGTTCATTCTGTGCCTCTATTAAGAAGTCTGAGAGTCCCCTACTGGGGAAAAGAAACCATTAAAATGTTCATTAGAAAGAATATCACCTTGGGCATTTATTATTTATTGCAACTCTTTATAAGCCATTACTCTTCAGATGTATTCCAATAAGCCCCCATGTACTCCCTGTCCTGCTCCAGCCTGTTAGCAGACCAAGCATCCGTCAGCAAGTGCCAGTGCCGCAGTGCTGCTCTGTGGCAGCAGGACATTCGGTTTACAAGGAGTTTCCTTTCACATGCACAGCTAGGATTGATTTACAATCTGAGCTTTTGTAGCTGAATCCATGAAGTATTTAATTTTAGATTATCCAAAGGAAGAAGGTTACAACAATAAAAAAAAAAAAAAACAAAAACAAAAAAACCTGAATGTACTCTACACCATTTGTTCAGCAGTGCTAGTGGTTTTAAGAAGGATGAAAGAACATTGGAAGCACTGGTCATGCACACAGTACCCAGCTCACTGCTCCAGCTGCGTGTCTGCATTAGCTTCTCAGCCCTGTAACATGAAACCCTCTGCCTGGTTTTCCTCTAGTATTTTGTTTTGCTTTTATCTCCTCCAGAATTTTCCTTTAACACGGTTCTTCATTCACCATTTTAAATACAGAGCAGGCTGAGACTACACAAACTACCCATTAAGGTTATATATTTCTACCTACACAGCATGAAAGGCAAACACAGAACACGACCAGGAATCTTGGCATGCAGCTCTACTTTCTCAGTTCTTGCTGGAATTAAATGCCAACTGACAGCATACAAAATTTCCTTTGGTATATTGATTTGTGGTTTGTTTTTAAGACAGGCTCCCAGCCAAATGTTCTCCCCATATCCACCCAGATCCTACAGTAGGGCACATGGCCTGTGAGAACATGACCTTTCTGAATATCGACCGCACACCATCCTCCCCCACTAGAGTGCACATCGCTGAGATGCCCTAGAGCACAGAGTCACAGAATCGTTCTGGTTGAAAAAGACCCTTCAGATCATAGAGTCCAACCATTAACCTAACTCTTCTAAGTTCACTGCTAAACCATGTCCCTAAACACCACATCTACATGTTTTTTAAACACCTCTAGGAATGGTGATTCAACCACCTCCCTGGGAAGCCTGTTTCAGTGTTCTTGTTCTATGTAGCTTGGGAGAAGAGACTGACCCCCAACTGGCTACAACCTCCTTGCAGGTAGTTGTAGGGAGCAGTAAGGTCTCCCCTCAGCCTCCTTTTCTCCAGACTAAACAACCCTAGCTCCCTCAGCTGCTCCTCATAAGAGTTATTCTCTGGACCCCTCACCAGCTTCGTTGCCCTTCTGTGGACTCACTCAAGCACTTAATGTTGGTTCTACCGTTAGGTTTAAGTCCAGGGTTGTATTCATGATGCATCTATATTATCAGAGATCTGCTACACTGCTACAGCTAATTGTGCCATTAGCTGCTGCAGAGTCCCTTAGACAGAAAACGCTGCCAGAGTACACAAGAAAAATGTAACACTACCGGTCTGTGAACCGGAACACAAATGCCTTTAGAAATTTCTCATCCCTATTTACTATGTCACCCTGCAATTATAGTATTCATACTAGTTGGTGTTCATTTGCATGAGGACTCAGAGTCAAGATAACTCAGAGACAAAATATAACTTTATATTCTCTAAGGCAGAAATATAGAACTTTCAAAAGATTTTTAAATTGGTCATATCATCACACTTGACATGAACACTTTCGGAAAGTTAGGTTTAATCACTTAGTAGAGTCAACACACTTGCTTGGCACCAACAGATGACCGCAGCTCTTTTAGAACATTTGAAGGGCTGTGAACTGCTTAAGAAAATTAAATCCATAGTGAGCCTGAAGCACTAAAGCACTTCTCACAAAATTCCTATGCATTTGATATCTAGAACTTCCTAAATTAAGGATTGGAGATGAAATACATGAGAGACAGTAGTTCACATAAATCAAATCTCCTCTACTGATCTAATTCTTTAGGGCTGCTTTCCCTGAAAAAGTCCTACACTCGAGAATTCTTGTAATTATGGGAGTGAGAAGTAGGCTGCCCAAACACATCATGTAGCCTTAATGATACACCATGAACAAGCAATAAACAAAATATTAAACCCCTCTTTCATTCTTGGCCAGTGAACAGAGTTAAACATAGTAATTATTCTTTTTCAAAGTTGTTCTCAGTTCCCGATTTTACAATGTCATTTCTCGACATTGTTAACATCAAGGAAATATTGATATGGTAAGATATGCTTTCACGTGTTCGTTCACTTACAATGTTAGTAGAGGGAATAAATAGAAGATGTGCCAAAGTATGGAACAATGAGACATATCAATAGTAAGAAGCTGCTATGTTCGTTCTTTCTTTACCCATATCCTACATGGTAGATTCTGGAGACACTTTTTCTCAGGGTACTTCAGTCAGAAAATGGAGAGGTGTACAACCGTACCCTTTTACTCAGTGTGTCTTGTACTTGGGCACACTTAGTCTTAACTGTCAACTTGACAAAATTTATTATTTTCCTCGAATCAAGAACTGCTTTCAACATTGCAAAACAGAATTTTACTGGATTTTCTTTCACAGCACTGAGTATGAGCACAATGTCCTAGGCACACATAACAAAAAGGATTGTAACTACCTGGCAACATAGCATCACATGCATAGGTGCTGTCAGTCAGTCAAGCACAGTTAGGGTGTAAGAATTACCCTTGATGTAAGTTAATTGATCTCTGTGTTTCAGAACCTAAGGATATGGTAAGAATATGATACACACTTCTGGTACATGGAAACCAGAGTCAATGTAATATAATGCAGTAATGAGTAAAATCAAAGATTTTCTGTTCGGAGTGTGATTATGCAAGTTACTATATATAAACTTATCCACTGTTACAACTAGCTTTCCAGCTGCTTTCCCATGTTTGTTAAAAAGAGGCTTGGCTGCACAAAGGTCTTCTCACTCTCTGGTAAGGATAAACATCAAGAGCAAAAGTCTAATGAATACCTAAAGCCAAGGTGACACACTTGTGCAAAATCTGCAGGAAAGGGAAAACCAAAATCTTTTCATGCTTTTGGCAATTTGTTTAGGCACCGTTCTTCTCTGTATTAAACACAGTGTATATTTGGATATATGGAAGAGGGAAGAGGAGACAAGAGGGAGAGAGAGAAGAAGTAGTAGTATTACGTAAAATGGGTAAAGCTTCAAGGAGAGTGACTTCATTGCAGGTCATTGTGACCCACATTAAAAATCTTGGTCAATACTGGACAAGTGGGCTTTCAAGTTTGCCACATTGAATATATATTTGGATGAACAGATAAATTAGGATTAATTTATTGCAGTTTATAACCTTTCTACTTTTCCAGATGCATAAATGTAATATGAATGCACAATTGCAATAATCCCATGGCATCTCCAGATTTGTAAAATATGAGTTATATAGTAGATATCCAAAACTTCTGTGTGTCACAGGCCTCGCTGGCTAGGACAGCTGTCTTCTCCCTGTGTTTTCCATAGATTTCCTCTATTACACCTCCTGAAATTACATGAAAGAATTTAATATTCTCACTTCCTCCTAGGTAAATCACTCTTGTGTTTTTTCTCCTGGAGTTTATTGTCTTTTTCTGTATTGTGTTTAGATTGAGGTCAATGGTTCTGGTCTCTGTTTCCTCCCCAGCTACCCCAGCACGACAGCTTCTCTTCCAGGCAGGAAAACCCAAGTGACGGTCAGCAGCAAAGTGAAGGTCAGAGATTTCCTTGGCTGGCCTTCAACACCTTCCCACATCAGCCTGAGTCAGCAGCACTCCTTGCAGATCAGATCTGCCTGGTCTCTTGAGGGCACTCAATGGAATAAAACTTCGTGACGGCTGTCTCCTCTGTGAGAAAACCCATCATTTCCAATCCAATTCTAGCAGAAGGTTCTTCACAAAGCGTTAAGCAGTTTTCTGTTACATCTGGTTCACATCCTCATCCAGGTGACAGTAAAACTACTGATGTAGGCCTAAACAGAAATTTACATCAATATACCTTTAGTTGAATGTCTATTTACATAGCAAGCAAGTAGAATTTTATGCATTTCAGTAAGTTTTTTCTTTAACATTTTAATGTCTTAAAAACATCTGAGTCAATCCACATTTTGCACCACTTCCTGTAATCAAAATATGTCTTTCTTACACACAGTTTTTCATTAACACTCCCTCCTTACCATACACATACACTATGGTATTGGAAGTGAGAAGATTTATTTTACAACTGTACATCTAACTTTCAAAACTGGTTATTGATTCTCATTTCTGATTATCCAACACAAGCCAGTTTACAGCCTTGAAAAAGTGGGTATTCAATATTCTCTTATATCCTGTGGAGTTACTGATATTAACAGTATTTATGTTTTGACCAACAGAGCTTTCTTAGTCCAAAGTCTATCTTGAAGCAGTTGTTTGATTGACAAGCAGACAAAAAATATGAGATGTAAAATTTCTTAAATATAAGGGCAACACTGGCTGACAAGTAAAATGCAGAGAGGGATGCAAATGATAGATAATTCTTGTACAGAGTTGATAGACGGAGAATGTGAAGGTCTCCTTGGAGCACTTTTTTCAGGAATTTCCTTGTTTGCTAGGGCAAGTTCTGCTGAGATGAACAAGAACATCTTCACTTCAAAGCACCACTTTTTATTTACAGCAATGTGATCTAGTCTGGAGCAGACGGACAGCTGCATGGTCAAGACATTACCTGAGGACACCGGACATCTGCGTTCCTTCAGTCAATGCTACTTGCATCTTCAGTGGGACTCTCATATGGTGATGTTATGCTCACTTCTGCTGCAGGGCCCAGCTCCTGGAGCAGGCTGTCCAGTCTCAGCCCAGGTAGCAACTTCTGTGTGATCATAAAGTACTTACATGCATGGCAATGGGATTCCCAGCAGCCAGAGGCCTCAGTCAGTGAAGCTGCTGAAGGAAGCTCCAAATAGAGAATTGTGTCTGGAATCCTTCATTTCTGTGCACCGCAAAGCCTCTTTAAATTCACTGTTGATGGTAAGAATTACTCATTAACCCTTCCTGTATTCAGCAGCCTCACATATCCCTTAGGGTGAGGATGACTAGATAAAGAACACTGTTTTAAGCAGCCAGTCTTAATATCACCTTAAGTTACAGCACAGAGGACAGAAGACTTCTGCAGGAAACAGGCAACCAGGACCCTACACCCACAGTGCCCTTAAGATCCTAAATCCACATATCCTCTGCTCAGCAAAAAAACACAGAGTACTTGCACATAAACCTCAGTTGTTCTTATCTCAGGTGAAGGATACTGCTTTGAACACTTGGGTAGGAACTCTGACACGCAGCTCAGTGTTTCACCACCAGCACCATCCACACCTCTGAAAGAAAGCATCCACAGCTGCTTCACTTCTGTGCTTAAACCACCACTATCACCGCGAGCAGACCTACTCAATCTGACTCTTCAGGAGATATAATATCAGGGAAGCCTGTTCTGTGACTTCTGATGGTGCCTTCACCACACCAGGACACTCAGTCATGCCAAAATGGTATTAGTCCTGAATAAAGGCAGTGCTACTTAAGGAATTTATCAGTAAAATTGTCTCCCAGATCTGTCAGAAACCACAATGACTGAAGATGGTTTGTGAACTTTCAATCTGAACTGACATTTAGGCATCCGGGCCTCACTTAAGGGGCTTGAGTCCTCCTGTTGACCAGTACAGAGGGGTCTGTCTATGGCCAAGAGCTGCACATATACTTGTAGATTAAGCACTGTCAACTGCCTTTCCTCTTAAAGTGGTGGAGCAGCCCCTACACAGTTTTAGTCTGGGTCAGCTAACATTTGGGAGAGTGCCAGGTTACAGCTAATCCCTAGCCACAGCTCAGGAGTTAGTATAGACCAAAAACTGCTCCCAAAAGTCAATATCAGTTTTCTGAGTGTAGGAGAGTTCAATAGCATGGACAAAGGTCCTTCCAGTTCCAAAGACATTCAGAGCTAAACTCACTCACAGGGCAGTGAGAGCCAGACACAGAAATCCTTTCATGTCTCAGCAATTATGTTCCACAGTCCAAGAGAGCAAAGCAAAGACAAGGAAGTATATAAGATTACACAAAGGTTTGTCCTATGTTGGGAACTTTGTGTTCTTGGAGACAAAAAAATAAAACATCTGCGAACAACAAGACATACCATATTCTTACGTTATAGAGTTGCACTTGTAAAATGGAAACACAGGCTCACAGCTGATAAATAGCCAGAGGGAGCATTCACCAGGCTGATTATAAATATGTGCTCAGATAGCTCAGGGACTCTGAGGATTGAAATCATGAGATACTCTACATGGCAACGTGGTTATTTAAATAGCTCCTCTTCCACCGGGAGTTCAGCCATTATTCAAAGAGAGGAAGCATATTCATTCCCGAGTACTCCAGACATGGGACAGTTATGAAAAGCTTTCTGCACAAATGAAGCAAACATGGTTTCCCACAGGGAGACTGAACAACAGATTCTGTCACAGCCTCAAAATTGACTGTACCTGAATGAATGGAGGCTGGAAGGTAGCTGGGTTCATGGATAGCAGCATCACTCCCTCTTGAGGGCTACTTACATGGGTTTAAAACTTTATACAATTGCAATAGATAACAGCTGACAGCATGAAAACAACTAGATTAACATATAAACAGTTGAGGCTATAATGCTATTAAAATGGACATTCAAGGAAACCGTAGCCATTTATACAGCTGTTTTGGAAAGTCTCTCTTTGGCAGAACATGCTGGATTGTCATTTTAAATGCCTGTGCTTCCCATGCTGGTTTCCTGAGGAAGGGTTTGCAGACGGACTTGTTTATTTATTACATTTTTTTTACCCCTCTTAACTGTAGCCGTGGATTCTCCAGCCTTGTGAAAGTAGTCATTAGTTGCCGTGTTTGGCCAGGAGAAATCTGTAAAGAAACCAGCTTTGTCCAGAGGGTTCCTGGAATTTTCTCCCAACCTTGTGTAAGAGATTAATGAAATAAAATTTAATTTTATGTAAGATTTGTTACAAGGCCATAGATGTTTTGTGAGAACAAAGAGCAAAAGAACTGAATTATGGTTACTGTTCTGAAGTAAATCATACCAAATGAAGTTCAGATGGGATTTGCTAAGGTGATCATCGCTTCAACTGGTGCAAGACCACAAGGATCAGATCCCATCATCTTAAATGAGAGCTGACGGAAATCAGCATTGCCTACATACACATACCCTGAGGCTATTTTGAAGGCAAGCTCCTTGGCTGTGCCAGCCTAAAGCTGCAATAAACTCCCACAAAAACAATGGACAATCGCAGCATTTATGACCTTGTGTCTCTCAAGCTTTGACCCTTTTTTTCTCTGGGAAACAGAAACCAACCTGTTCTTATATGTTTTTAAAACAAACACTCCATTGCAAATGCCTCCCCCTTTGGAGGAAGCTATACAGAGCAAACACCTAATGGATTTTAGTCACGTTATTTAATACGCTGTTAGAAGAGGAACAGATGCTACAGCAAAAGGTGCATTATGAAGCCAGCATAACAGTATAAAACATCATAAAATACTACCTCTTCAGAAGACATTTATGCACTTGGCACTGAACACATGAAGCTTAACAAAATACTACCGTACATAGAGTGTAAGTCCTATTTATAGATGTTATGTCCCTGACAACAGTATCCATCACTTTCTGAACTGAAGTCTGCATTTCTGTTGTGATTTTCAGCCACATCCATAATGCAAACAGTTGGTCACCCACACAGGTTGCTGCATGCAGCATGACCACCTGAACACTGTTGTTCTGATCATTGATTATGGATTCTCCTGTATTATTACATGCTAACTGGATGAGAGCAAACCAAAGTGCTATTTCTAGTTTCAGCTGGCTGGAAGGACTCACCCATTCTAGACAACCATCCATTCTGACTAAATTACAACCCCTCCTCATGCTTCAGGATATCCCTAGCTATGGCAAAGGTGTGAAGAAGCTTTCTGTTGGCTAGAGAAGCACCTCCTGCATGCCCACCTTCTCCAGAAACCAGAATGACAAGCTGACATCAGCCCAAGGCTGCTTTTTGTGGTATGCTTACACACTGCCTGATACCAGATTTAATTTAAGATCCTGTTCTTCAGCACAGATCAAGGACTGTGCCTTGTACATCTCATGTACTACCTTGCTTGACAGCTTACCATGACCTAGCATGACAGCTGTGGTCATCGGTAATCAATGCCAAAAGGGAGGATCATAGGAGTGAGTGGAAAGGAAATCAGACATTCCTGGCAGCTGGCCCACAGCTCTGAAGCTTTCTTTCACCAAACATCAGACCGAAAACAGATCTCCACTTGCTGAAGAGAAAAGTATGGGCTTCCACTTTTCAATCACTTTTCCTTAGTTCAGCATACAAATGGTTTCCTTTCCCCAAAGAGAAAAGGAGAAAAGAGAAAAGGCAAAGGGAAAAAACACGTGTTCACCTAAGGGAGTGAAAACAAAGGGCCAGAGAAGGCTGTTCCTCCCTGGTTTGTTACTGTCATTTTTGTTAGCAACAGTAGATTAGCCAGGCAGGGAACGATGGCCCTTGGAAAACAAAACAGAGAAGTGTTTACCATATAAACAGAGAGTTACATAACACAGAAAAGTTTTAACTTGTTTTTTGATGAGCACACGACACAGGAAAGGATATATTACAGCAGAATTTGATATGTACTTTTACTACTAAAATTTCACAAATTCAGTAATTACCTACAATAGGGTTCCCCTCAAGGGCTCAGCAGGATTGTCTATACCTCCAAGGACAATGAACCATATTTTTTTTTCTAATAACCCATCTGAACCCAATAGAATTCTATGGTGTTTGGTCCTATACACACTTCTCTTAGAAATGTGGAAGAGGTTCTGCTTGTTTGGTAGGATTGCATCTTCTTTAGGGCAGATGGATGAGAAAGTAAAAAAGAGGAACAACCACAGACAGGGATTGTGAAATAATACAGTCTGCAAACCCATTGACTTGAAAACAAGTAAGAAAGATTTTGTGGCTATGTCCACCATGGTAAAACCCCAAAATCTGAGAATTTCCCTGGCTCCTTGACCTGCCAATAATTTCAGAACAGTATTGTGAAATCCTCCAGCTATTCACTCCAGCTGAGCCTGGTTAATTAGAATTCCTCAGCACTTAGACCTATTTCCTTAACAGCAAATGATACAAATACTCACTTCAGGAGACAGCGGAATATCTAACACAGGGTCTTATATTTAAAAAGTATTATTTTAAAAACAAAAGGCAACAGCAATAGCAACAGCTCCCCAACAGATTTTTGTCAAACCAAACATGATCAAAACCATCCCAAAGTTTCTGGGGTTGTACACACTGGCAGTTTAAAACCCTCCCTCTAACCCCATTGCCACGACTCTTTCAAGTGAACAAACATGCAAAGACATTTCAAGCACTATGGTAATGTTGACTCGAAGCATTGTTAACTCCTACCAAAAGGCTGTGGGAAGCACAGTAAAATGATAGAAGGTTTCATTTATTAATCTGTGATGAAAACCAGGCTTCTGTTGATGGAGGGGGCAGGGGGAAGGGTAAAGATAGGCTTGTCTGTTTAATGCTTGGCCCAGATATATTGTTTTTCTGAAAAGCAAGCAGCTGAGCCCATGGCTTCTGGCTGTGTCTTTCTGTAGGTTGCCGGTTGCCAGCATTCACAAAGCACAAGTTATGTAATGCTCTCCTATCAGGAATCCAAGTTCAAAAACATTTCATGAAGTCCCATGCTGCTCTTGCTGGGGTAATTGTTTCTGTTAATGAAAAGTCTGTATCACCCTGATTCAGCTTGTCTCAGCCCTCTCCAGTGGCAGCCCTTCTGTGCTTTCCCTCAATCTCTTTTCCCTCCATCCATGACAACAATCTCTGCTCATTTCTTAAGGATACTATTCTCTTCCCTAAACCCTTCACTGGCTTTTGCCAGAGGAAAAGAAAAATAAAGGAGGACACATGTAGTTTTGCCCCTCCTGTGCCTCTGAAAAAGGCTGGTTTTCCTTACTACTGATTTGGAAAATCCTAATTTCTATGGTAAGTGCAAAAGAAACACTGGATTTATTATTAAAAATACATTCAGCACATTGCAGTATGGGCAGAATAGCTTTTCTGACCTAATTTTTGAGAGTAAAGACCTAAATTTCAGAGCAATCTGCCTCCCAGAAATGTGCTTTACTCCTGATGGAATCATTTGAAGCACTTTCCAGGAAAATTCTGCAACTTTTCACAGAAATAATTATTGGATGACTTGTTGAGTGAGGAATTTAATTTGCAGTCACTCTTCCACTTTGATACCATTAAAAACAATCAGGCACATAGATAAGAGCATGTAATTATTTCTGGTATCCAAATTAGAGTGCATAAAGAGGAAATCATCGGGACAGATCTCTTTTTCAATCCATATTCAGTGTTTTTATGCAAGTACCTGAATGTGTAACTATTAGTCGAGTCACTTCAGCATGTCAATAACATCAATCTTCTTTCTTGGTAAAATTTACGTAGAAGAAATAAAAGCTAAAAAGATATAATTGCAGTAAGAGTCAGAATTAATATAAAATGCCCTTATTGAATATCTCATAAAAACAGAACCTTAAACACTAAATACTGTTAAACTGTGCTTCTTTATAATTCTGTTTCCAGTGGAGTTGTGAGTATAGTTAACAAACAGCTCATTCTTTGAAGAAGAGAGAAATTTTATTAATATCACTGTGTCTAAGTAAATAGGAAATTTAGGCCAAAGTATCTTTGGGGGTTTGATCCATGACAGTCTGTCAAAGGATTCCCATTTCTTTCAGCAGACTTCAACACAGATGCTTGGAGCAACAATATCTGGGAAAGATGTGTTTAATGTTAAAGTAATGATTTACAAGATACTGGAAAGGTGTACTGATAGAAACCTTCAAAGCACAATTAGATAGATTGACAGATAAAATATCCGTATGTAAATCTCAATGTATTTCATCATGTGTGTTGAAATAAAGCAGATGATAGATGAAGAATATAAAAGTATATCTAAAATAGCAACAGGAAGTTTTATTATTCTTCCATATACAATTAAATTTTAAATAAATTATTTTTCTTTTCTTCAAGTAATCTTACATTTCTGGGATTTTGTTTATGTGTTCCTACTAGTTTCCATTATAGTTGAAAGTGATAATTTCTAGAAAGAAGAGAATAGAAAGTTGTCAGGAACTGTTTATCTTTAATTCAGCCTTCAATTCTTAGACAAAGCTCACAAGGATTTCTGCTTTATTAATTTGTGGTCTAACAAGGCTCAAGCCACATACATGGAGGAAAACCATGTTTTGCTTCAATGAAATGAAAACTTTAAAATTACTACTATTAAATATGGAAAGATAAGCCTTAATCAAGATTCTTCTCACTTTATTTTAGCAACTCCAAACATTAGTTGATTCTTGCAGTAAAGTTCACAGAGTTAAATTTCTACCTCTCTGGGGCACAGGAATTTTGACCATCTTCCCAAGTCAATTTATCAGCATGTGCTGCAGGTTCAAGCTCCTAGTTATAAGAAATACCTTAAAAATGTAACAGAACACAAGAACTGCCTACAATCACTCAGACCTCAATCCTACAACCACTTCAAATCCTCATGAGTCCTACTTTCATGGGTTCCTAGTGAAATCCAGGCAATACTGCTTAACTAAGCATAGGACACAAGGCTATGCAAGATTTGCTTCAGTTTTTATGACTATAAAATAGGGCTAACAGTGCCAGCCTCTTCTTAAAATACTTTGAATTCTTTCAGATCAAAACAGCAGGGAGATTTACGGGTGTTGGACATATGCCTACAGAAATCAAACAGAGTTCACAGATTTAAACATGGTTTATAGACTGTGTCATCCCAAGCTAGAAAAATGAAAAGAAAACATGGCAAGTGTCACCTTGCTGCTTCATGCATTGTGAATGAAACATGTAAAAGCAGCAGCTGCGTAAGCAGAGAATAAAAATTCTGATTTGTATGGCTCACAGCCATTGAATATCACAACATAAGCAAAATAAAATATTTATTGCTACAAGAGTTTACATAATTTGGTTTCTTTTCTGTCTCCAGCATGTTAAACTTTGAAATCTTAATGACTCGTTTATGTTGCACGTGCTTTGTAAAATAATGCCAATTGCCTGTGAATCTACACAAAACAGCAATTTGCTAAAGATTTTGTTGGCTTTGCAAGGCAAAAGGAAAACACACAAACACAGTTAAAGAACATGCTGGGTAGCACCAACAAATTCTTCAAGTCCTAAATACCAGTTCTGGAGTACGTTTTGAACAAATTGTTGATTAGCTGCAAGAGTTATAATGCAATGTTAGTTAATACTTGAAAACTTGTCTGGTATCCTTGAATTAGCCTAAATTTAAACAAGGCACATAATAATGTACCTGGGCCTAGTGGTGTTGACAGTACTACCAAACAGAAGTAACTTCAGTATTGATCTAGAGTGAGAAAATAATGACACCACCCATGCTTTGAATACATTGATATGAAAAACAGAAATTAACAAACTTAGATGATAACATGTTTGAGCACAGAAACCACAGTAAAAAACCCAGTTCTGAAATGAACCCTTTGCAGTAAACCACTATTCTGACTCTTACCCTTGACTTCAGCAGCAGTCAGAAAGGTATAGGAACCAGGACACTTTTCAAAATAATTACTGAAGGAAGAGAATTTTAGTATCTAATCTTCAAAACATGACTATAACATGTTAATAACGTTCAACCTCAATTTCAGAAAACACTGACTACCTGCCTTACAGCAAAAATACAAATCCATGGGCCCTGATGTGATGCACCCATGTGTGCTGAGGGAGCTGGCAGGAGTCATCGCTAGACTGCTCTCCATCTTTGAAAAGTCCTGGAAAATGGGAGAGGTGCCTGAGGACTGGAGGATAGCTAATGTCACTCCAGTCTTCAAGAAGGGCAAGAAACAGGACCTAGGTAACTACAAATTGGTCAGCCTCCCCTCCATTCTGGGGGTCATTTCTAGGCAGATGGAAGAAAAGAAGGTTATCAGGAGTAGCCAGCATGGATTCACCAAAGGGAAATCATGTCTGACTAATCTGATAGCCTTCTATGACTGTGTGACAGAATGGAGAGATGCAGGGAGAACAGCGGATGTTGTCTTCTTCGAGTTTAGCAAGGCTTTGGACACTGTCTCCCATAACATTCTTGTAGATAAACTCAGGCAGTGCAAGTCAGAAGAGCAGACAGTGAGATGGATCAAGAACTGGCTAAACAATAGAGCCCAGAGGGTTGTGATCCCAGTTGGAGACCTGTGACTAGTGGTGTTCCCCAGGGGTCAGTACTGGGCCCAGTCTTATTCAACATCTTCATCAATGACCTGGATGAAGGGATGGAGTGTATCCTCAGCAAGTTCACTGATGATATGAAGCTGGGAGGATTGGCTGATACGTCTGAAGGCTGTGCAGCCATTTAGCAAGATCTAGGCAGACTGGAGAGCTGGGCAAAGATTAACCTAATAAGGTTCAACAAGAATAAGTGTAGAGTCCTGTACCTGGGGAGAAAAAACACCATGCACCAGTATAGATTAGGGGTTGACCTGCTAGAAAGCAGCCCCATGGAGAAGGACCTTGGGGTCCTGGTGGACGACAAGTTATCCATGGAACGTCAATGTGCCCTTGTGGCCAAAAGAGCCAATAGTATCCTGGGATGCATTAAGAATGCTGTGGCCAGCAGGTCAAGGGAGGTTCTCCTCCCCCTCTACTCTGCCCTCATAAGACCACATCTGGAGTATTGTGCCCGGTTTTGAGCACCCCAGTTCAAGAGAGATAGGGATATACTGGAAAGAGTCCAACAGAGGGCTACAAGGATGATTAAGGGATTGGAACATCTGTCATATGAGGAAAGGCTAAGAGACCTGGGGCTGTTTAGTCTAAGAAGAGAAGACTAAGAGGGGGTCTTATTAATGTCTACAAATATCTGAAGGGTGGGTGTCAAGAATGGGCCAATCTCTTTTCAGTGGTGCCCTGTGACAGGACAAGGGGAAACGACACCAAGTTACAACACAGGAAGTTTAACCGCAACGTGAAGAAAAACTTCTTTACTGTGAGAGTGACAGAGAACTGGAACAGACTGCCCAGAAAGGTTGTGGAGTCTCCTCTGGAGACTTTCAAGACCTGCCTGGACGTGTTCCTGTGTGATCTGCCCTAGGTGTTCCTGCTGCTGCAGGGGAGTTAGACTTGATGATCTTCAGAGGTCCCTTCCAACGCCTATGATTCTATGATTTAGGAAAGCTGTGTGACTGGTGGAAAGCACTATAGTGAGTATAGCTATTTCTACCAGTTTGCTCTACTCACATTCTCAGCACCATCAAGTTAAGGTTCATCACAAGGATTTTCATCAGAAAGGAACATGGCAAACTTTCATCCCCTTGTAAAGTTTCAGTCCTGTTTTCTGAAACAGATTTTCACTAGAATGGCTTGTTCCAAACTGAAGCTTCTACACATGTAGAAAGCAACAATACAAAACCACCACAAATTTTGTGACCTATTTTCCATTCCAAGTTAATCAACTTAACTTTGTGCAGCTAGTCAATGAATTATAATGTATTGTTGTGTTTGTACTTATGTCTAGAGAAGCCTTCTTTTTCATTCAGGACCATACTTCATTAAATCCCTCTACATTTCTCAGAAATATGTGCCAAAAAGCATTTCAGTGGTGTGTGTCAGTTCCTCCCTCTTTTAGAGTGTATGAAGGTACTTGAAGCAGTAAAGTTGACAGTTGTTTGAATGCTACGGTTGTCTTCGTTGGCAAGATTCATCCCATCTGCTTTTACCTGTGTAACAGTTGGGTACCTCCCCTAGACCTTATCTAGGATTCCTGCACACTATTCAACAGAGAAAATTAGGGACTACCAGAGAGCAATTGTGTCCTCCTAATTGTAGGTGGTTTACACAGTTTTGATGAATCACTCTCTGGACACAGACCTTTTTCTATTAAAGGTTAAAAAGAAAAATTTAAAAAAGAAAATTACTCATGTGCCTCTAAAGCCAAATTTAGACCATTACACGTAGGGGAAATGCATTTTAACTCTACTGATTGGCATCTACTTTGGATCAGGCTATCTTAGACTTATACCATGGATTTTCCCAACCTACGTTGAGAAAACCCACACTAAATCTCCATCCATCAGTAAGAAACAATATGTGGATGCCAGTGACTTCTATTAAAAACATTAATCATACCAGTCCCTATGCATAGTGATTCATGAAATTACATTGTTTATAGTATCTCAAACAAAGGAAAATCTACAGTCTCTGAAATAAACACAGAAGAAGTGCAATATTAGAGAAGTTTATAAGATTCCAAGTAGTTAATAACAAACAGGACAAAAACAACATGTCCGTATGCTGGCAGAGTGCCTCATGAATCACGTACCTACTGTTACCAAATATTTGTTGGAGGGGTTCATTGGGGTTTTTTGATGTGTCATTCTGCATTCATAGGATGCCATCTGAGAAGATGAGAAATGAAATAATAAATGGTTTGGATTATAATAATAGCAATTTTTTTAACCTTTGGCTGCATCTGCTCGAAGACTAGTACTTTTGCCTAGTGGCAGTCCCACCACAGAGCCATCCGAAAAATAAGAGAATGAACTCAAAGCAGAATTATTCATCCCGATGAACTGGCAATCTAAGTTAATTATGTAGGAGCTGTCAAAAACACAACAGTCTCAACACGTGGCAGAGAATTTTATGGCTAGTATCAGCCTCACTAATTGTCTTCCTAGATAATCTAATGATCTTGCGATCAGTGCAGGAAACACACAAGCATTGTCAAATGAAAGACTTGAGACAATGAACTGACTGTTGGCCAAAATCTCCCCTTCCCCTACCTCCCATAACAAAATCTTTGAACTCTCTACAACAAGGGTTTGTGATCTCAGAAAGACCTGACACAAATGAAGCAGCTATCTCATATGCCGGACGCACCAGATCTCCTGAATACTTTATTTCCCATCCATTCCATGCTATTATTGGCAACAAAATGCTATAGAAGACAGGTAACATTTTAAATTAAAAGTATTATTAAAATGTCTACTTATTTTTGAATATTTAATATAGTATATATTTTAAATACTTAATGAAAATAATAAAACAGAAACATAACTCAACACAATTATCCTGTAAATATTGTCACAGCTTGCTCTGAAAAGGTTGGAAGTGCTGTAATAAAATAATCAGTAGCCAAAGAACTTTTAAAACCATGTCTGAAGCAGAAATTGTGCTAATAACAACGGGAGTTTTGGGAAGAAAACCTATTGCAGACATGGCCTGAGAAGGTTGTGCACAGCCAACATCAGGGAAGGATGTTATTCTCAGGACTCTTGCTGGCCATTCTTCACAGTGCTCCTCTATGAACAGAGCATTCCTGGCCTGCGAAGCCAGTGAACAGGCACGGTATTGCAGGCAAATTGAGAGGGAAGCACAAATCTCAATTAGATCACCTTTTGATCAGGAATTACTTTGTCTTCAATATGGAGAAAGGGAACAGTTGCTCCAGTGGCTGAGAAAATCATGAATGTTGCAGGAGCTGCAGTTCGACAAAGAAAAGGCTACAGACTCCCTTCCAGTGTTGTGGATTCATGGTTCCTTCCAGGACACGTCTATGCTGAGGCACCCACTTCTGGCAGCTACAAGATAGGTACATTGCACAGCATGATTTAAATCTCTTTCCCAGATATTTTGGCTAAACCCTCACTGAAACCACGGAGAGACAAAGAGAATCAAATTAGTTCTGTATTACAGTAAAATATTCCTCCTAAAGGATGTGGGAGAAGTAGAAACTTTCCACGGAAACTACTGAACAAAAAAGAGGCATGACCACTAGAAGACTACACAAACAGTTGAATCCATCTGGAAGACAACATCCTCACAATCATACGAAAAAACTCAGGGAATGAAGAACAAAGGACACACAGGGGTGATTGCAGACAGTCAATTATACAACAGCTTGCAACACAGCTGCAAAGATCAGTACAACTTTGTGTTGCACGCACATATGCATATAGAGATAGTGCAGCCTGGACATTTTAACGGTCCAATTTTTTATGGTTCCCATATGATCCTACATGGAATACTATAGTTGGTTGAGCATCAGATTACCAGAACCATATGATGAAAACGAGGAAAATTTCTGAGCTAAGCAATGCTTGTAATAGATTATTATTTAATTTTCTGTATAAACACTTTCATGGCACATCTAAGAGCTGTCAGAGAAAGGACTGCAAACAGCAGGCCGGTAGTATTTGCAGTGTAAACACCCAAAATGGAGGGAATCAATTATAACTGTAGACACAGAAAAGTAATGCATCTATTGAGAAAAAACATCACTTGAACAAAAAGTATGCATGAAAACACATTAGCAGAACAGAAGGCTAGATTACTTTAATAGGTCACTTTAAAAATACACTTTTCAGATCCTACCCTGTACTAGAATTTTCTAACTATTGATTGGCATGGGGTGAAACCTAAAGAAATTAAGAGCACTCAAAAACACATTAAAGACTCATGAAGAACCTGTCTGTATGTTTCTGTATGGACTCCTTTGAGGCTTTGCATGCCAGAAGAGTGCAGGGACACCTGAAGTCCTAGCAGGAGGCACAGAACTAGCCAGAGAACCCCAGAACAAAAGCTACATTAACCAGATATTCTGCAGTTGCTTCAGGCAAATAAGGAACTTCCCAGGTTTGGGGGTTTTTTGGGTTTTTTTTGAACAGTTTGAATTCAAATTTTTTTCATTGTTTACATCTTGCAAGAATTTCTCCAGGATCTCTTTTTTTTCCTGTCCTGTGTGTATGCAGACTGAAGAAAGAGTAAACCCCACAGAGATGTCAGAAGGAGGGGGTGGAAATCAGTCACACTGTCCCTGCCTTCAGCACATCAGCTGACTAACTGTACCTGAAGAACCAACTTATCCAGTGCAGAGATTCATGGACTCTGTTATAGTTTAACTGTTGGCATAGAAAAATACATTGCGTTATCCACTTCATCTTCTGCAAAGACACGCATTTACCTCTCATCCCTCTACACGGCTCCACTGTTTGCAGCAATTACTGCTTGCCTGCAGACTTCTCTAATCACTGAGCAGAGAGAAAAGAATTCTTCTAATTGCTGAGTGGTTTTAGTTTCCCAAAATAGTTGACCTTCTTCCTTTTTGAAGAAAAAACTTTCCCCTGCCTCTCTGCTGGCCTCCCCACCCCCTTCCTGCTGGCAGACACGAGAAGAGAACTGTGTTTGTTTTCACAGTAAATGGGAGGCCAGGGCAGTGACAAGGCTGATCTCACAGTTTCCAGCTGTAATATTTGATTTCTTTACAACTGCACATATGCAGAACTCAGAAACTGAACTAGTCCAGTAAGAGCAATATGGGTAAAAATCTTACGTGAAAAATCTCATAGCTGAAAAAAAAAAAGTTTGAGTGGCAACAGCACTGTTTTTGACATGAAAGCAAATACTCCAGCTAAGTAATAAGGGTTATTTGGGCCAAAACTGCTGAACACTTCAGCTGAGCCCCTACACCCACATGTCAGACTTTGAAGTGTTGAAGGTCTTGAATTTTATAGTGAAACTAGACAAAGCTAGGCATTTTTAGGGTACATGAAACTGTCCCTACAGGACTGAGGAAAATAACCTCAAGGCCCGCTCAGAAAAAAGAGAAAAAAACAAACTATCTTTAAAAATTTTCCTTATCTCCCACTAACAGTGACAACCATGAATCAGTCACCTTGACAATGCTGATTTGCTGCTTTGAAGTTTGTGTAATTTTAACATACAGAATTCTTGTCTTCAGCTTTAGATTAACAATACTGATATTAAGTATTTACATTTGTAACTTTCAGAGGGTTTTTTCCTACTTTTTTTTTTTTGTAATGTATAATTAGAAGAATGACAGAAATAGACTTCAACAGGAATTCAAACTAGATAGACAGGATTTTCAAACGTGAACAGTTAAATTTTTAAAGTAATGTTTTTAAGGACCTTAACAAATGTCTGATCTTCTTCTAGAGAAACTCAAAAATTCTCCAAATGGAAGAGCCAAAGTTTGAGGAGGAAATGGGTTAAATATATATCGTTACTAGAAAGTTTTTGACAGGATTGTCCAACATGTTCAGATAATGGACATTCCCAGGTAAAAAGCTGATGCGATACTCCCAGCCCTGGCATTAACTTCATTATCTTTTCAGTTATTATTAAAAATACGTTCATGGCAGGAGGACTAATTTGTTCATTTTTATTTTAATGGAAATGCTTCCCTCAGGTACACACTTTCTCACTGAGATTCACCAAGTAGCACATGCTTTGCAAAGACTGTGAAATCCTTTCTTTTGCTCTCAGCCCAGCAGCTGGGAGCCCAGCTATCCCAGGGCCCCAAAAAGCTGAGCCCAAGCCTGCAGACTCACTGATGCAGACCTGGAAGCCTAAAGACCTCTTGGCTCTTAGAGAGGCTCTCGGGTCCTTAACTATGGCAGCTCCCAAGCAGACTGGTGCAAGGCAGGCTGTGTTGCAGACAATTAAAAGGGTTTCCTTAAAAAGAGGCACATTTCCTCAGTAAGCCTTTTTCGCCTCTATTGGCAGATCAAAGCTGACACTGTGGTACACTTTGTTTCATCCTGTTCAGCGTTCTAACAGAAGATGTTTTGTGGGAAAAGGCTCTCGACAGCTCTAGTTGTCCATGTATTCTTACCTTAGAAACAACTTTTTGTTTTTATTTCAAGACCAGTGACACGGAACAGATTGCTTGTGAACAGCCTTGTAACTAGTGTGGTGAGCCCTACACTTACACTGCAAGTTGTCAGGCAAACCTGAGTTTTGTTCTTATTTCCTAGAGACCTCCTGGACAGCATTGGTGTGTGGTCCAACACATACCAATAAGAAGGTTCAGGTGGCAGATATTAAGAGCTAGACCACCTGCTGTGGACCTGTTGACCTGGGTATTTCCAGCCCTGGCATTAACTTCTCTGGAGCCTTTACTCACCAAGTACTTCAAGTTAGGAGGAACTATTCCACTCTTCCCTGGCATATATGCTTGCAAATGAAATGATGTTACGAAGCACTCACATTTCTTTCAAATCTCAGAAATCTTACTTCAATTTGAGTTTTGGAAAAGACTTGGGAAGTACTAATTACTCCAGCTGGTTCATTCCAGGACAAGCACAGAGAGAAGAAAAACAAGGCTCTTTGCCTCTTTTTGCAAAAGAGCAAAGGATACGCAAAGCAGAAGCAAAGAGAAGCAGAAGTACACAGTAAAATGGCCTTGAATGTGCCTTAGGAAGAGGTTGCAGTGCACTTCTTGCTCCCCCTCAACCAACCCCATTCCAAAACCATAAAACAGAGCAACATGGGGTGACTCCAAATTAGGCCAGTTGGAGGTAGCTTCTCCATAACTGCACACTAATTGGGAACTGATGTTACACAGCCATACTCACCCTGACTCTGTGCCCTCTTTAGGAGAAACCATAGAAGACCATTTCCAAAGGTGCCACTCCTCCACTCCCTGCCAGCAGTGATTGTTTTGGGGCAGCATAGCTCTCAATGAACTCTTTGCACTTCCAGAGAAGAAACATGGAGATAATCTAGGATGAACCTCGTGCTTTAGATGTTGACCAAACACATCATTCATTTCCACAGTTCACTCAGAGACCCCTCAGAACTGCCATGCCTGAACCAAAGGATTTTTTTTGCCTACAGAGACATGCCAGCCTTGCATATGTTTCCAGAGTAATTCCAGTTGTGCTCTTGCTAGTTTTTCACAGTACATTAGACAGCTGGATGGATTGCAGCTAACAGACAGTACTTATGTGGACCACATAATGCTGAACATTAAAAAGTTATATGACTTAATATTGCTCTGTAGAAAATTCTTCTCCTGCACAATATTCATATAAAATGACTTCTACACTAAGCTCCTACTTGTAGATTTTCTAGCATGATTCAGTAAAACACTGCTGTCCTTCTAAGTATGCATTTGGCTATCTCTGTGGATGTTCACAGTTTATAATGTTAAATTAAAATTTATTGAACTGCAGAGTTCAACACCCTATCGTTACTTTAGAGAGTGTTATTCCATATATGGGTTTTCAAGAAGATAATAAAAAGGAAAATAATCCGTTTATTTTGCTCACACTCCATCTATCCCAGTTTGGTCGTATCTGAGAATACTAAGGATTTCTAATGTAAGAGGTTTCATAGCTAACCTTTTCTTTATCCTTATCCCTCTTTTGGCCCCAGTCCTCTACCAAAACACAATCCCCTGCCCTGACAGAAAGTGCCCTTATGAATACAAATGCCTGTGGACAACTTTTTATTTGGCAGCTGTATAACATTATGGACTTATTATCCGTGAAAGAGTTCTACTTTCCTCAAACTGGAATTAAAGTGCATTAGGAAACCAAGAAAAATGTTGTTATTGCACATCACACTGGGTCAGACAGCTTTAGAAAATCCCCAGAAGTAAAGAAGAAAACTGTTTGCTTTTTTCCTGTACCATCAGTATCATCTGACGGACTACTAATTGTACTGCTGAGGTTTTAAAGACCTCTATTCAGGTAAGAGCTGGCCAAAAAACCTGCTCTCATTCATCAAAGCACAAGTACTTTCAAGAGTAGCCTAGTAACACAGAAAAGACTTGAAAATCCTCAAAGTCCAGCCACCTATGGAGCAATCATGTGAAAAAATGTCAAAGAATCACTTTTGTAAATGCTTAAGACAACTGCTACTGAGTGGTAAATACAAAATACTGTTTAATTGCAATTTTCAAAAATTCTTCCTGCTTTCAGTCATTATATGTCTGTCCCTCTGATGGAAATGGGAATTCTTTCAGTTTTCAAGCCTGTGCTGTCCTTTCATTGCAATGAGGACCTAATTCAGAGCTTTAAACTGTGTTCTGCAATGCATAATTAATCTGGCTTCATAGAGACCTGGACAAAAGACCCCATTCAATCTCCAGCTCCTTCCCCCTGAGATATTGTTATTTCTAAAAACTCCTGCCAGCTGGGCTGGAGGGAAATCTCAGCACTGTGGGAGAATGAACAAACTACAGGCCTCCAAGGGATTTGAAGTAACTATCTGACTAAATTGGATTAGAAAGTAAGGAATGGGAGGGGAAGGAGAGTTTATTCTGAAGTCTACAAAAGCTCATAAAAAATTCTTAGAAGATTTTCATATGGTGAAGGGGAGAGAAATATGCAAGTTTTTATAACAAAATGGAGAAAGAATTTTAAAACATGCATGAGCCAATACACTTGGGGATGTTTGAAGGGATTACTGCTGGTATTATTTCAGGAAAACTGTTGTGTCTGCCTTAGAGCTTTGAAATGGTGTTTCTCTGCAAAATCTAGGCTTCTCTGAAAACCAAAATAGTCATACTTTCCTTCCAGGTATTTGATATGTCTCCTGTTCAAACTTATAATGTAGCCTAACCATAAGTTGCTTTAAATTTCCTCCTAAGCACATTGCAATTAAAAGCCCAGAAGGATTTCCAAGGGGTACAGAAAAACAAATGCAGTCTCGTTAAGAGAGCCAGCACCCTGCTTTCATTCCCTGCAAGCTTATTCACCAACGTGTGTCAGTAACGCTGCCCAGATCACCTGGCCACCTCTCACATGTTTCACAATATTTTTAGCAGGCACGTGCATACTTGGGAATATTGCCCCATTTACCAGCAGACTTTTTGAAAGACGAGGTGGAAAAGGCTCATGGTCCCCTTGGGAAAGTGGGTGGCTGGGAACTGCTTTGGACTCTTTACCTCCTTTGCCTCTCTCTGCCATCCCCAGCTGATGTGGATCAGCTGCTTGCAGGCACCCAGCTCCTGCAGCACTGATACTGTAGTTAGATGAGGTTATGGGGGTGTATCCCAGGACAAAACTTGTCTCCCTATCTTCAGAAATATGTTTCAGAAGCCAGGTCTCCTAGCCACCTTAAACAACATTCCCCTTAATTTGACAGGCAGCCCTTACAGTAGCAACAACAAGGACAGACTAGTTTGTAGGTTTTTTACATTTTACAAAAAGGAATTATATAAATAGAAAGGCCAGCACCCTCACTTTAAATCCTTCTGCTGGAACCATCAAAATTAACCATTCTATTGTTATGATAATTTGCCATTTTTAGACTTTTTAATCACAGAATAATTTTCTATCATTTCCCTTTGACCTGGGGAGGAAATGCATGGAGGAGAGGGAGTAAGGGTGTGAAGGGTTGGGAAGAAGGGAAAGAGGAGTGTTTAAAAAAAAAAAAAAAAAAAGAAAAAAGAAAACAAGATTCAGCAAAGTCTTTCAAATAGGCCAAAGTTTCTTAACGGTGTCACTTCATAAAGAAACACTTGCATGTAACTTAAGAACAACAACAAAAGTACTCTTAGATCATATTCCAGACAATCAGAGAAACATTAAAATGTTAATATGTTATACAACATCCATACAGCCCATTTCCAGTTCCTTTAATTCCTGGGGTGCAACAAAAGCAAGCCAACACCATCACACTTTCTTTCCCAACCAATACAAGCCACTTGTGTGTTACACAGAATCCAAAGTTATCGGATGTTATCAAATCTATGTTAAGGCATCACATGAAAAAGCCTTACTTACAACACTAACCTAACAACTTTGATTAACCCTGTGGCAGTTCTCAAAAGAGACAACTAAAGGTTTCACATTTGTGAAAGAGAAAACCTGGTGGAGGAAAAAAAAATCGGTGTCATGACACTCAGCTGAACATATCCTGAGTAATGTGAACACATAAGTAAAAGTACTATCTAAATTAGTGCTGACTTTTCTCAACTGAAGTAAAATCTTTACCGTCACTCATTGGATCTAAAAGTGCAGTCAGTAATAGTATTAGACATGTCCTCTCTATTGACAACACCTATTTCATTGCATCCTACCCAAAACTGGCAGTGGAGACTGCAAGGAGTGAAGGATAGACGGTCCAACCCAAGGCAGCAAGAGTCAATGTGGAACTCCATCCCTGCAGTCTGGACTCTCCATTGCGCTGCTGTAAGCACAAGACAGCACAGAGGATCTTCTGCCAGATTAAACTTTCCCCACAGACTCCTTAGACACTGTACCCCACCACGGTCAGGACCTTTCCTAGCAATGTACCAGCAACCCTCCTCATTCCCACCCTGACCTGTCTCCTCCAGCCCACCTGTGGTGCTGGCACTGCATGAGGAGCCTCATGCTGGCTGTTGTAGGAGTCCTGCAGTGCAACCAGGACAGTAGCAGAGACAGAACAACCATTTCATGTGTGTATGCAAAACCCAAATCTGCTGCTTCAGGAAAGATAAAATAACTCATTCTCCCTGCTATGATGACAGGAGCCCAGCAGCAGCATCAGGCAGGTGTTGGAGGGAAGAAGAGGGGAGCCTGGCAAGGCTGCAGGTCAGGTTTCTGCTGAGGGGCTGAAGCTCGCTCCTGCTGCAATGGAAAAGGGTGAGCCTGGAAAGGAAAGGAGCAGAGATGGGGTTTGCTGTTCCTACTGCTGTGTGAAGGGTAGAGAGGGCATGGAGCAGAGCTGTCTGCCTCCTGAGAAAAGGGTCTTTGCCCCCAGCTGCACTGCTGCTCAGGGAGGGACTGAGGCACAGATTGAGATTTTCATTCATACATCTCCAAGAGTATTTCTCCCTTAGAAAAGAAAACCAAGGCGTGACCAGAAGCAGGATTTATCCCCATATTACAAAAAAAAAGGATCAAAGAGGAATCTGAAAGTTTTGGACACAAATTCTCCATCCAAGCGCACTTGTGTAAAATTGGGAGACTAAAGAGACACCCTGCTGCTTGCCCTGCACCCTGTCTGACCTGCTGCTCGCCCTGCTCCAAGACCTATCTGCTGCTCAGGCCAGCCCCACCGCTCTTCCTGCACCCATGCTCTGCCAGTTGACATGCTCAGCAGTTGCTCCCTGACTTGCTCCAGTTACATACAGACACACACACATACTCATCTGTGCATACTCAACCCAACAGCTGAGGCAGATCAGCCAAATAACCACCACAGCAATCTGATTCACTTTGAACAACATAGTGAAACGCCTCAGCCCGGCCCTGCGAGGCCAGCGGTGCTGCAGACAGAGTGGCCGCCTCTGCCACCCCTGGTTGCCTATCCCAAGGGCTCTCATCCCACCTTGTCTTTCCACTGCAGCTCTGACATTTTAAAGTTTCATCCTACATAAACACGAGGGAAAATTTTAACTCTGTTTTGTTAACTCTGAGCCAGCTACCAGATCGAGAGTCCACAAAAAATCTCTTAAAAAGGGATAAGTGAGTATCAAAAGAGGAAACAGAGCTCTGCAGCAACAACTTCATCTGCCATGGGGCACTTCAACTCCACTCGTCAGAATCTACAGTCTGCCTCATCTCACAGAAATAGGTCATTAACTTCCTTTTTCTTAATGCTTACTCCATGTTTTAAAAGTATACTCAAATAACTCTGAGATTATTTAGTTCCTTATTTTTCTCCATCTTTCTCAAAACCTTGAGCTTCAATTGACAGTAATCCCCGGGAAAAAATAAAAGTATGACTCCAAAGGGCCTGAGATCAAGAAAAAAAACACAACAAGGAATAAAATAAAGGCCAAAATTTCCTGTTGCTTACACTGATTACCACCTTGGATTTATGCTGAAGAATTTTGAGAAATGGGACCACTGTGTTCTCAAAAAGAGGCAATGGCCTGTCTTCAATAGGTCTGTCATTCAGACCTAAACAGCTGAAGAGACTTCCATAGAGGGACTCCCACAGCATGAAATGCAGGCACAGAAATACTTCAGAGTAGACCCTGTTATAGTCCCCAAGTCTGTTCTCAGGAGCACACTCCTGGGCATGCACTCTGTGTAACCCTTCTTGTTTTCAGCTGATTCCTTCGTAAGGTACAAGCTGCATTGTCCCGCCTGTACCATCTGTTCTTTATCTCCCTGTTAAAGTGTAATACTGAAAAATTTTGAGTCTAGAGAATGAAGTTACTCACTGTTTTCAAGAAGGTCTAAACTGCACATCAAACCCCCAAACTGTGGCTTAAATAGAAGACAAAACTGAATATGTGGCTTCTCATTCATCTATAAAATTCAATTGTGCATAGGAAATAACTCCAGATAGAAATTGCTAACTTCGAAGTTGAACAAATCTTGCTGAAATCAGGGATATAGACATTCATGCCTTTTAAGCACAAAGAATAAAACCTTATAGAAAGCAAAACCAGCTGAGAGTGGCTTATATATAACATTGGTTCAAATTTTGGGCAAAGCCATCTCTAAAATTTGTCATTTTTACAAATGTATTCTTGTTCAGTATAATAGTAATAGCAATTAGATCCAGAAGAAATATTCTAGCTTGTCAGCTTTAATAAAGATGACATCCCAGAGACTCTCAAGAGAGCAAAGGCCCAAGCACAGAGTCAGACACACAACAGTGAGGTCAGGAGGTTTGCATTTGCTCGGCTCTATTAGCCCAGGCAGAACAACCTGGAGTAGCACTGCTTTGTGCCCAGTCTAGGATGTCCCACACAACCCATGCCACACCAAAACCAAAGTAAAACATAGTTAGTCCTTCTATTATCAGAAGTGCAGCTCTTGAAAAACTTTATAGTAAGCATTTTAACTGAAATGGGGAGAGGAGATGGAATCCAGTGATGAGCTAATCTGTTTGATCAAACATTGAACAAAACATTAACAGCATCCAGATTCCTTTTTATCCCAGGGCACATTCTTCAGATTACATAAAAACATTACATATACCTATATTTCAGCATGGGTTGCTGACACTTCACAGCCCTGAAATGCAGAATAGACCTCTTCTGCTTATGCTATAAAAATACTCTGTGGTCTTGCTTAATAACAGTTGTGAAGAGCACAAAAATAGTCAGGGGGGAAAGAGCTGGGAGCAGGATGTACTGTCCCCTGGCATACAGCTCAGTACACGTTCCACCAAACTGCAGCTTGGGGAGCTAATGGATGATGACACAGACACATAGTTGTGCTGTCCCTCCCACCAAGGTGAAATTTGTATTTCTAACTGCTCTTTCCCTGGGTTGCAGGGAGTTTGACAGAGCCACTTAAGCATCACACGGGATGCTTAGGAGCTGGAAGGCTCTGGCCTGAATTTTACCATCTGACCAAAAAAAATACAAAGCAGTTTAAAGCTTAGGTTGAAATTTTTGTTAACAAAAGGTCATTACAGGTGAGGACATGAGACTAGAAGCATGTAATGGAGCCAAGCCATGGTTTCTCCAACACAACACATCTGAGACAGACCTAGAAGCACACCCTTACCACTCTGCAGGAAAAGAGTAAGGTCTGTGGGCACCACGGGGACACAGGTCTCTGGGCTTTGATTGGCAGACACATCCCCTGCCCTGCTGTTATCCACACACCCTGCAGTCAATACAGTCTTAGCAATCAGTTGGTTCAAAGACCACCTCAGTTAAAACATCCTTGCACGGCCTGCTTGATGCACTTACTTATGCAAATCACTGTATGAACCCTTAATGACTGCAGCTACACAGACATCAACATTTCTCCAAGCAACTCATGGCACCTACTGCCACAGAAACAATAACCACAAGGTTTAAAGAAAAGTTGTAATGTAAGTTGTGCCACCGTATGCTATTTCAGAAATGTAGAAACCCACTAAAAGGCAAATTTAAAAATTTATTTTTCTAGCAGATATACTTGTTTCCTCCAGCTAACAGATTTTATTTCAAATGCTAATTTGTAATCAGTGCTAAAAGCCCAAATCTTCTGCATTTCTTCACCAAATCTGAGCTGAGGTACTGGTACTACAAGAAACCCCACCAAAGCAGAAGAATTGCTATTTTGCCCTCTAGTATTGTAACTCAGACTGAAAAAGAGTTGGCTAACTACTAGTGGAAGGGAGGTGCCTGTGCTTTCTCTTGTCAGACATTTTAAGACAAAAAACAAACAAATGAAAAAAAAACCCTCCCCCACTATGTTTGTGAAGGTTATTCGGGTCATAAAGTCATGTCATGAATGACACTTAAAAATAAAAAAGCCATCTACATAATATTTTGAGTGCCTTGGTAGATGTAATTCCCTTTTCAAGCATCCTTAAAGAGTGAATTAGGAAATGGAGATTAGAGTGTAGTTGGCATAGGAAGAAACAAGAAAACAAAAGAAAATCAACGACTCACTTGCTATTGAAACATCTACTCTAGACCTTTTTATGGTTTAAAAGTAGAAGCTATTTATCAAGAAACGTGTGCTCTAATCAGCACGCAAGAAACAAGCCAATAATTAAAAAATTAAAATAAAAGTTTAAACTCAAGCATAGTTTTGCAACTGCAGTTATAGCCAGATTACAAAATTCCTTTCACACAATGCACATAGCATCCTTTGAGACTTAATGACATTCTGCAGCTGGGATAGTACGAATCTGAGTTCTTTCTGTTCCGAGTTATTTACTTCTGCAAGAAAATTCCCCATGGCAACTGGCCAAAGGGGCTTGTCTCCTTAGTGTGTGAAATGTGAGCAGATAAAAACTTGACACCATATTTCATCCCCTCGCCTTCCCTCATGTCTACATTCCTAACTGTAAATTAAGGGGTGGCATTGACCACTCTGGGGTGATAGGAAGCAGCTTATTCAGAAAGATAGGAAGAGGCGGAGGGGAAAAAAAATTGCAGCCCTTCAAGGCAGTTTCTGAAGCTACACTGAGATTCTTTATACCCATAATCAAGAAAAACTGAAATTATGCAACAGCTTATTCCTTTCTAAATATGTGATGTTTATTCTTTAATTGACCTTCTAGAGATGTATTTATAATTTAAACAGAAATTAGTTGAAACTTCTCAATACTTGATACTTCATGCCCATACTTGTACTAGTTTCTTTCTCATCTACAGTCTCTTTTCAGGAATGCAAGAGGTTTTTTCTGTGCGGAGGGTCCACAAAACCACAGAATACTTCTGCAGCAGTCTGCCAAAGCTGATTATGAAAGAGGCCATTTGGAACACAGAGTCTCAAGCTGGACTTCAGAAAACAAGAGGCACCTGGGAAATGATGTGCAATTTGCAGAGACTCTAAATACACTCTGGCAAAACCAAAATTCCCCTGAGGACCTCAGTCAGCCAAGGGTGAAGCAATGACCTTGGACACATGTTCACCCTTTTTAGAGCTGATCTGCATGATGCATCTGCTATTTTAGCTAAGAGATACCATCAGTGCACTCACTTTGTTTTGCATCCTGGTTTTTGCTCCAGTTCCAGTTTACTGACACCAATAAAACATACTTAAAAGATGTCCAGTTAGCAAAATACATTTCTGAAGAAAGCCTGAAAGACTCTCAAAAATATTGCTATCAACTTCTAAGTACAATCTGTAATGTGCCATGCAATGTGGCCTATGGCCCACACACTATATGGAGAAGTTCAGGGTTCAGGCTGGCCTGAAGAGAATCCTGTGGTTCCTCTTGGCACAGAAGGTAGAGAGACCCTTCCAATTTTACTTGTAGACCAAGTCTGCCAAGCTACCCAAAAGGTGTCAATGCCATGGGTACATAATGTTTTAATGAAGACACTTGAGAGTGTTTTACTTGAAATTTTAAGCAACACAACTGAAACCAAAATTCTGGCAGTCCAACAATAGTTAACTCATAATTTTTTTAAGAAACAAGCAACATAAAAGAAATTTCTCAGTCCTGTGTGTCCTCTATGAACTGCAGAGGAACCAAAAATGGGTAAAGAGGGACTCTTCGTGACAAGGAGATCTCACAGCAGTAGCTGTGCTCACACTTCCGATCCCCACAGGAGCTGGGGTCTTGTTCAGACTGGCTGCAGGGGAGGGGCATTACAGGGCAGAGGAGCTGAGCTGGGTGAGTACAATGCACATCCACCAATCCCAACCTGCAAAAGACTCCCCAGGGATCATGCTAGCCCAAGCAAGTGAGAACAGATTAGTCTGTACAAAAATCATGCCAGAAGAACTATCAGTGTAACCAGCTGTAGCCATAACGCTTGCAAAGCTTAGCGATTCAGTTCTCATTTAAATAAACGGAAAAGGAGCTGGAAGTTTTGAAGAGAAATACAGGAAGCTGTTATCAACAGAAGGAACCAATGGGCCAGATTCTGAAGATTTTCCTCTGCCTGTGCTAAGGTCTGCTGCAGAAAATCTCCCATAAACATCTGTGTGACCGCTACTGGATCTGAGAGATGTAGCAATGAAGTGTGATTAAGCCTGGTTGGCCCAGGTTTACGACAGAAACAGAAATGCAAATGTCAAATAGTGAACGGCAGATTAGAGCTCCTAGATGTATCGTTTCAGTAATTCTCTGCAAAACACAAAAACAAGTGATGTAAGCATTTGAAAAGGCTCAAACTGTAAATTGTTTTGGTACTGCCAGCACGAAGTTAGTTACAGACATACAGTCGCTTAGGTTTCTAGGAAGATACTGCTCAGTAGTGAGAAGGGTTAACTATCAGCTGACAAATGAAAGGAAGAGATTTTAAGACTGCTCAGGGAAGAGAGGAAGCTTTAAGTGCAGTTTCATTCTTGAAATGGAATGGAAGCAGGTAAAGAAGGCAGTTTTTATTGCACCTTCCAGAATAGGTGGCAAGGAGGAAGACGAGAGGAAAAATTATTTTCTCTTCTTTCCAGGAAGCCAAGCAGCAATGCTGAGATCCTAGGATCAGCATCAAAGAGGACATTTGATCCTGGGTATCTTTAGCTCTATCTTGCCTCACATAGCAATGTGGCAAAAATTGTCACACACTGCTTTGGTGTTGCCAGCAGTGCATTATCATAGAATCATAGAATGGTTTGAGTTGGAAGGGACCTTAAAGATCATCTAGTTCCAACTCCCTAGGGGACACCTCCCATTAGATAAGGTTGCTCGAAGCCGCATCCAACCTGTCCTTGAACACTTCCAGGGATGTGGCTTCCACAACTTCCACTCATTAAGGGTGTGCCACAAGATTTGTTTATTCTGAAGGGAGAGGAAGGACCACTACATTGTTAGCCTTGTAAACACACTGAGCACAGAGATGATTATCCAGCATCTCCTCTTGGACTGAACCAGGGAGCAAAGGCAAGGATCCAGCAGTGAACACAGGCCCCCAGCTCATGGGCTGGGCTCTCCATAGCCACCCTCTTCCAGTTGCAGCAGTGCCAACTGGGGAGGCTACAAGCTCTGACCCAGCACCAGTTACTCATCACTGCCTTCTGCCAAGGGTTACTGCCTCCCGACATCTGCTGGATGAGCTGCTTCACTGGCCATTCCTAGCCTCTTTCATTTAAAAGTCCAGATAATTTAAGCAATCTAAATTTTGGTCTGTGCCAAGCCAGCTCATTTTGACTGAAAGTGATAATTGGAAATTTTATCAAAAGAAGCACAACTGGCAGCAGAAGAGAAGTTTGTAGCCTTCAGTAGGGGTTAGTCACTGCAATTGGTGCAGAGTGTAGAGATGTTAAATCTCTTCAGCCATTTCAGCTGCTACCATGAAAGGACTAGTGCACCTTCAGCTACAGGGGCTATTTTAATAAACATCATCTAGCTGCACTCACTCCAGGACCATACCACTAGCTGAAAGCCAGCAGAGAACTATATAACTGCTGTTGGCTCTGAAACATTTTCCCACACAGACTTTCCTGCTTCCTTGGTCAGGAAGAGAGATAGTGTAGTAGTTACTCCATCACTTTACATCTGAAGAAGTCTTAGCCAACTGGGACCCTATCCTGCTCCTTTGCAACAGCAAAAGTGTCATAAGAGAGTAAAAAGGACCTGCTCAGAGGCTGGAGGAGAAAAGCAGAGTGGTACATAGGCAGAAGAGTCCTGCTCCAGGATCTGAGCAGCATCTCTTGAAAGGACAGTGTAGTGTAACAGTTTAGCAAAGAACAGTCTTAAAGGAATTTGTGTGATCTCACACACTGCAGTAATAAAGAACATTTTGAAAGAAAAAAAGATGGAATTAGAAACTGACAATTTGTTCATCAGCTTTAGAACAAGAATTTGGTAATACTAAGTCAGCTGTTTCATATAATTTCAAAAGATACGCTTGTGGTTTACTTTCCTCTTTTCAAAGATTTTTTTTCCCCTCCTCAAACACCATTACCCCAGTTCACATAAGAGGTCAGAAGAGCTAACTAAGGGAAACAAACAAACAAATCACAAAAAATAGCTGAGGTTCAAAAGACAATTACTGTATTAGAACATGATTTTGCCTTTCCATTAAAATTATTTCTTTTACAAAAACCCTAAGATGCCACAGGTTGGCACTACTACATTTGTGTCAGGAGAGCTGCTCTGATTCACAGTCCAATTGCTCTTCAGGTCAGGCTCTGTACAACCTGTGTCCATAGTGCCAAGATGAATCGGACACATTTTTTAAAAATACTGAGCTTTTGAGAAAACTGACTTGTTGCCAGTTTTTTCCAAAACAGCTTTCATGTTTTAAAGAGCTTTCTGTTTCAGAAGGGGGTGGTTGTTTTTTTGGTTTTGTTCTTTAATACAGTGGATTCTCTAAAGGAGTTGGCACTTAGAGGGCGGGTGACATGAGCTTACTTGAAAAGCACCTCCCAGAGTCTGAAGAAAGTAGCAGGTACCACGCCATGTGTTCTCAAATCTGCTTAATACACAGGTTCATTTTTCTCCTTTATGTTAACAAAACATAAAAATACCATGCAGTGACTATGATTCCACAACTGACCTGACCCAACTCAATGTACTAAAAGCAGTCTAATTGTCTCAGTGACTTGTACACAAACAAGTCTTAGACCTGCCCAAGTTCACAACAGTGACTAACAGCCTGTGTACCATCCTCCCAGGGCAGCTTTCTGTCCCCCCCCTTCAGTCCGTCCTTTGATTTCGTGTTCCTAACAGCCCGTGTTTTACAAGTACTTAGAGATACATGATAATGGAGGACAAAGCTGCCAATGGCCTCCAGAACAGGGAAGCCACTGTCCTCTTCCCGGCAAGGCAGGAAAGTGCCATTCCAGAGCAGTGAAGACTCAAATTTAAAGCAAACTTTTACAGCTCCACAGTGGCAGCTGTCAGGTGTTTGCAACCTGGAAAACTCAGGTCACAGGGCAGGACTCTTGAAAGCATTTTCATTTCAAAGGGATGAGGCACTGAACCCCCCACGCCTGCTCACTGAGGTGAGCCCAGTCCCTCAGAGGTATCCCTTAATGGTCAGGTCTTTCAATAACTACACTCGAGCTCACCAAAACTTTGCACACAGGCCCTGCCACCTTAGTCTAAGTCAAGCCCACCTAGAAAAATGGAGACGCTGAAGAGTGAGCAACCCCTCTTATGACCTCTATGGCTAACACATTCAGCAAAGGTAAAAAGCTACAGGTCCTCTGAGGAGCTTTCACTTCCATTTGTTAATCACTAGGATTGTACTGAATAAGGACTCTTACCTTCATTATACTTCATTGTTAAATTATAAGTAAAGGAACAAGTCTCAGGTGTGACACATTCTTTACTCTAGTCTTTTGCTCCTAGGGAACAGAAAGTGGAATAAATTGTATGTAATTTTCACTCTTGTTGATGTTATCAGTTGGTGTTTACACCATTGAGACTCATACTATCATCCATGAACTTGGCACCTCAGCAACCCATCCCAGCTGAGCAAGTGGTCAAATCACAGCTGAGACTCTTGTCTCAGCAACATCCCACCAAAGAGCTCTCAGATAGGAGAAACTGACAGAGATGCAGGAAAGGGGAATCAATGGCATTCTCCCAGATTGCCCTTGAGAAATACACTGGAGCTTAGGCATTCCCCCACTCTTGCTGTCCTTTGCTGGACTTTTTTCAAACCAATCTGCCAAATTTTACCCTGAGGAGGACACTACTATTGACAGCAGATCTCAAGCAACATCAAGCTGAGAAATTAGTAAACATGCCTGTCTGCAGAGTGAGAGCTTCCTTTCTTGCCCCTTTTGTAACAGTCTAAAACTGCACACAAATGTAATAGGATTTTAGAGTATTTCAATTCCCAATCCCACATGCAGCACAGGAGTGCCTATAGAGCCAAAAAGAGTTTGCGCCAAACCACTAAGAGTTTTCTTCTTTATTAATACACACTTGACCACATACTGCTCGGCAGGGCATGTAGTCAGCACTGCTTGTATCAGCTTACTGAAGAGACCACAGCCTTGTAAACTCTAAAGTTCCTTCTTGCACAGAATTGGGAAGGAAAGGAACTTCTGCTGATGTTGTGCTGAGTGGAATTTTTTTTTCCCCAAAAAAGGAAGTCTCCTCACAATAGTAACATTGTTAGATGTATTTACTACTAAGCTCATCAAGGCACGCACTTTTTATGTTATTTGTATCTTTCACCACAATCATGTTAGTTGAGCAAACACCATCCCAGCTGTGAGGGAGCAGGTTAAAAATATTGTCCCCTGCTCCAAAAAAAAAAAAAAAAAAAGAGTTCTGCTTATTTGGGACAATTCTATGCTACAGTTCTACAGTACATAATACCCACTGATTTCAAAGCACTTCTCAGAATGAGTGCATATGCAAGTTCACAACTTTCCTTCTGAACAGATAACCAGTTTTAGAGATAAGGAAGTATCTACCATTATTTTCAAAATTGGGAGCCTTAGACTTCTACATTATTGTTTGCTTTTCCAGAGATAGAAAACTTCCATTATCCATTTTAAAACATGGATATTCAACATCTCTGAATTACAGCATTTCTTCTTAGGTATTAAGTTTATTTCGAAAATATTGGCAATCTTGTATTTTCCAGATTAACTCAAAGTCCTCAGTCCTCCAGCAAAATTAAAACATAACTATAAGCACTTTATTTAGGCATAAACAAAAATGTTTATCCTAAGTATTTATTCATGTCTACGGGTACACATGTAGTGGTTTGCACACATAACATGGAGACAGACCTGTTTGTTTAAAAGCTAGATTATAAAAATAAATTTAAAAAAATCCAAAGCTCACACTTGTTTTCCATTTTCTAATGGAAACTCTTAAATAATTTGCCATCTTAATTAGTACACAAGACCATAGTAAAGTACAAGGAGAGAAAAGTTCCAGCATAACAAAAGAAGGATGTGTGGAAAAAATAAACAACTTGATTCAGTAAGCATGCGAGGGATTGAGCCCTGTTTGTCACCAGATCTCCCCCAGACTTCCCCCTGGAGTGAAACTCAAGAAGCATGCATGGACAAAAGCATGTCAGGACTTGGTGGGGAAGCCAATACAAGAATAGCTGCAGTAGTAACAGCGTTCCACGTTCATGAAGATCTTGGGTTACCAAGATAAATTCAGCTCACCCTTGTGCATTCTTAACCCCTTCACTGCAGGATGCCTTCATATGGGGTGATGGAGGGGGTCTGGAGAGGGAATGCTAGGAAAATTGAGGAAGGTCTATTTCTTCTAGCTGACAGCAGTATATATGCTACCACTCAGATTTAATCTTTTCAGAAGTTTAAAGTCTTATTTAAGAAGTAATAAATATTTCTGTGTTTATAAAGTCTTTTGTTATTAAGCCATACTGATATGATTTTCTTCATATATTAAGGTATTATACCTGCTCATCCCAGTCTCTCAAATTGCAAAATTAAAATAATTTAGAAAACGCTTAGTTATACTGCTTCCAGGCCGTTTTTTTTGAAAGCTTTCACTTCCTTCAGCTAATAAATAGCATCATTTGAGGGTAATGACTTTCCTTCCTGGTTTCCAGAAGCTAGACTAGCTGCAATGCTAACAAACAGGCAGCTATGATTTTCTTATCTTTCTGAATAATAATATTATGAAACTATTATTTCAGGGTTTCCAGTTTTACACTAACATTCTCTCACCAACATATCTGATTAAATTCCTTATTTTAAAAGACATGAAATAAGGCCTTCTAATAAATTCTTGACTGGGTGCATTCAACTTTCTTTTTGTACTTATTGTGCAAGAGACAGACATAGTGTAACATCTGAAAAAAACCTTGGATCTTTTTCTTTTTAAATGATCAGCAAGAAATAGAGGAATATTGCAACAAAGGCTACTGATTTTATAGTCAATTTTAAAACCACTTAAAGGAGAAAATTTCAGCTATGTTTCTATCAAAACTCAAAAGAGGCTTGCTTTGCCAGAATTTTGATTTGTGATCACTCTGTCAGTGTCAATGCCTCATCTGTAACATGGGGATCCATAAATAGTTCCCTCCGTGACAAGAGAACTATAGGAATAAAGCCATGAATTTTGGGGTAAGTGATCAACACACATTAAAAGGGGACATGTGAGTATCAAGACAGTAAAACTCATAGTAAGTACAGAGACTTGTGGTCTACTGAGTAGGATACAGAACTAAGAGTCAGGTTAATGCCAGATAACTTGCAACAATAGAGAGCATCAAAAGGTCCTTTTGTCTGAGCTTGTGACTTCTTAGCCTAAGGGTGGGTGTTGGTGCATCTTTCTCTTTCCAAACAGCTTTTCTAAGGCTGCAGAGGGGAAAGCTCCACTAATAGACTGAAAGCAACACCACGTACTTGAGCTGCGAAGGGCATTTCAGTCCCAGCAGCAGTCAGTCCTTCCTCACTCAGATCCAAGCACTCAGGTTGAATCCCATGCTGAACTCTTCACCTCCTCTCCAGCACGCTTCCCCTCTAAATATAAACTGCACTGCTGACATGATTGCAGCTGGCATTAATCTTTTCAGATGTTTTCCATGCTGTCCTTGGTTTTGTTTACTACGCTAAATCAGGGGAAATTCTGATTTAAGCCACAAAGAAATGGCAAAAAATATACATACAGAAAAAAATAGTTAGATAAAAAAGACATAGGAACCAATGGGTGGGTGCAGGGAGGCAAGAGAAGAAATTCATAGAAAGCAAGGGATCTGATGAGCCCAAAATAAGCTGAGCTAGTAATGCTGATCTGAAATAGTAAGTATCCTGCAAGTGTTAGAACCTCTTTCACCTGTAATTGTAATAGAAGCAAAACTGTACACTGCAAGCAAACATCTTTGCACCAGAGAATTTTTAACTCCATTAGATATTAACAAACTATTCAGAACTGAAGTTACTCTGGTAATCAAGCAGCTGGAGAAAGACCCTAAGAGGAGAAAAATTGCAGACAAGGATCATGTCCAGCTTATGTCACTCAGAGGAGGTTTATGAACTTCAGGTCAAGCCTGTGTACACAATTGTGGGACTTACGAGTCATCTTTAAGAATTCACAGCAAATTGCAAAGCTAGTATGAATTAATGCAGGAAAGCATTACATATGCTAACAGAGGAACTTTATGTCATGCTTGTAGACCTCTAGCTTCTTCATGAAATCACGAATATAGTGATAGCAATAGAAGTTTTCTTCCTCTGTTGCAGAGTAGTGAATACTGCCATGGTATGCAGGCAATCCAAGCATGGTACAACCATACAGACTTGTGTGTCAATTCTAATTTTTCCATTGCAATGAAAATGGTGAAGGGTTTAACATGAGCTTTGTAGGTGAGGTAGTGGGAGCAGGGTTCAGAGTTCTGAGACAAAGAAAGGGAAGGGAGGGGAAAGACCTGCTAAAAAAAAATAGAGAGAAATAACCAAATAAAAAACGACAGTATTTGCTGAACAGTAAACAGACCAAGCAAAGCCGAGAAATTCCAGAGCCCTCTTTTCCTACTACTCCTAATTGTTGGTAACTGCAGCCTTTCCAAGAGAACAAGGCTCTACACTTGAAGAAAAGTCTGAGACAATATGCTTGCAGTGACATTGGCTGCATATTGCAGTTCCCCCCCATGCCTGCAAGGCCAAGCTGGAGGACAGATGGATAAAAAGGTATAATCAGGTTCTCATTAACAGCTACATCACCAGTACATACATGCTCTACATGTATTTAACTAGCACACTGCTGTGGTTTTCTTCATGGCTACCAATGAACAATATTTTCTATTAATGTTTTACAGCATTTTCTTACATCTACCCCTTATCTTCCTATTGCATGCCACTTAATTCACCTATACACTTGCCTAAACATATGGGGAGGGGGCTGTTGCTGTTTGATGAACCAGTGTACAGTGCAAAATATTTGGGCAGAAACTAGTGTACAAAATCATGTATCCATATTAAGCTGTAACAAGCACAAATGTATGTATTTGTATGCTTTTACGAATCTGTTGCATGCTGTAAAATAACTTTAAACCTGTAGCCTCATCACTGTGATGCCGTCCGTTTTACTTTCATCAAGTGGACATTCATCTCAAAGACTCACCATATTCATGTGAAAGACAAAGAAAGCTCATTCAGCTGTGAGGACAAGAGAGGAAGAGGGATGAAGTAACAAAATAATACTAGCAAAACAGCATTATTTGGTTGTTATGACCTGTCAAACAAGAATGATGTGCATACATTTGTAAAGGACCTCCTGCTGTGAGCTTCGTTTACTCCCAGTCCAAAGAGCCTCGTTTCTGCCTCTGGGAGTACAGTGATAACCAACAAAATCTCCACTGAAGGCTACTGTGCACGTGCTTGAATGGATGAGAACTCTTTAATGCATTTAAGCATTAGCAACATCATGTCTGTTATAAATAAAAAGAATAGGACAATTCTGTATCTAAATAAGTCTCTAAATACTATGCTTGAAGACAGAAACCGATTCCCTTCAGCAGCGTAAGTAATTTATACCCTCTACAGTACATTGTGCAATGAATAGCTGCTCATGAAGAATTTTTCTTGCTGGAAAGCACTGGATATTCACTGTCCCCTGGCTACTACTATGGAAACAGCCAGATTTGGAGCATCACAGCTCCTGGTTTTCTATGATATATCCTTAGCTAGCAAGAGATAAAATAATTCAGAGACTAATGTACTATTAACTGTCCTGCTGGCTAACTAGTACTTCACCAGTAATTTCAGTTAAGTATTTTACAAGGGCCAGACAGAAGCCTCAGTCTCCCAGCATATCCCTCTTACCACAGCAGGCCCTGTAAAAGAAAACCGTCTGCACCTCACCCACTTCTTTGCAAACACCCGTGTTTCCCTGGGCATGCACCACTTCCACTGGAAATTTCAGCTAACCCATCGGACAACGCCTGGAAGTCACTAAGGGCACACGCTGCTTTCTTCAAACCATGTTGAAGGGGGAGAGCCTTTGACAAGGCATGGACAGAGCGAGCACAGCCACAGCTTCTGCAGCGTCAGGACTGCTGTAAAATTCTCTGCTCTGTTTTCTGTTCAAAGCTATGTCATCTGGAGTTGCAAACTAGCACCAACAAGAATTCCTAATTTGCCTGTAATCACATACAGGCAAAGGTATTGCAGCTCAATATATCAAGATTACCAACTCATGCACTAGCTCACAAGAGCTCCCTTTTGTGCTTATGGAGGGAGAGAAGGCAAGGGGGGAAGGTGCAAGATTTCCCGTAGGCTGTTAATATGCATAAGCAATCAATTTTTCTTAGCTGGCTGAAAAAGGAACTGAAATGGAGCAGAAAATATAAATCATTTCCCTATTAAAAAAAAAAAAAAGGCATGAACAACCTAGACATTACATGTTATGTACCCTGTACAACTGGGGAATTTTAGGTAGAGCTCTTGATAATTATTGCTGGTGGCAGAAGTTCGATTAGCACTGCTCAGAGTTGGCAGAGTTCCTGCACTGAGGGCAGACTTCCATGGACTGAAAAGCATGGCACTAAACACTGCAAGTGTGCCATAAGGGGGTGGAAGGGCTCTGTGTAATTACACTTCTTGCCAATCTACAAAAACAACAGCCATCCGCCACTCCAGCCCAAATATAATATCTGGCAGAAGGGGAACAGACATTCACACTAATCGGCTGGCCTTCTGTTTCAAATGACACATGCTTGTAAACAAACAAACAAAAGTACATTTGGGTTTTCAGACTATGCCAAGAAGAAAAAGGAGACTTTTCCATGCGTTGGCTAAAATCTTAATATGCAAACGATCAGTCCAAATTGCCCAAATTACTAAAAATGCCTTGCAAAATAACGGCACTCTAAATTATTGCTAACATGGAAATATTAAACTGCAAATTAACGACAACTCTGTTATTAACACAAGAGACTTGAGAAAAAAGAAAAATTAGATCATTCCAGAGGGCAGACAGGAAAATGCACAGCTTCCTTGCATTGCCTACATGCTTGAAGTGAAAACCACACAAAATTTGCCTGAGTTCAGGTTTCATTGCAAACATGAAACTTTGCTCAAGGGAAAATTTGCTGATGTTTGCATAACTATTCAGTCAACTGGGGCCCAGCCTTAAGCAGAGCTTTGTGATCTAAAGAGCCATGAGAATTGTGCAGTTTCACATCAAAACTAGGTGGAATGGGGGAAAAATTGACAGTTTCATTTTGAAGACATTTTAAATGAAACTGCAGAGGCAAATGCAATAACAATGCAGATCGCATGAGCACAACTGAAGGCTAAGGATAATACCCTATGTAAAATAATAAAAAAAAAAAAAAACCCAAAAAAGGTTTAATCTTATTTTAACAAGCCCTGTCAGAGTAAAAGCTATTCCCACCCTCACAGTACACCTGAGGGATGGGTGGCACTCTTAGTTCCATGTTGTAGGTGGGAAATTGAGGTACAGTGGTTATACGTGAGCAAAAAGGCTTGACTGTGAACTCCATTTCCCATCTAAACTTCCTTCCTCTCACTCAGATTTATGCACACACGTGCCTGCTTCAAGCAATCCATTAACTCCAAAGCTAAACAGGGTCCCACCAGTCTCTCTTTGCACATACTCTGAGCATATCATTCAGATAGGTCCAACATGCAGTCACCCATTTAGATTTCCTTACATCTTCCTATAAACATCTGGTGTCATCTATTTTCATGCAACACTTTCTAAAGCAGTTTGCATTCGCATCCTGCTTCTGCTGTATTGAGTCATTCTGGGCTTTGATATCACTGCAGTTGAATTCAGCCTGCTGGGGATCTTCAGTGATGGCAGCACTAATGGGCAATCAGACTGGCCTAAAAAGTAGTTGCCAATCCCATAGCTGCCCCAAAATTGTATGTTGTTGTATTAAGTATGTCCCTTTATATAAAGTCACTTAACCACCCTCCCACACCCCACTCAACCAGAGGATCTCCCTTAAGGGAAGAGAATAATAACAGTAAAATATATATTTCATTATGTCAAAATAGCATTTTACATTGAGATAAGCAACAAAGAAGCATGGCTTATTTTTATCTCAGTACGCATAATTACAGTCAGACATATAAACTGTCATCACACTGCTGGGGAGGAGGGGAAGAATAGAAGGGGATTTTTTTGGCAGCGGGAAAGGAGTGATTTTCTGTTTCGCTTTGTTTTTACAGCAGGCTAGTTATCTCAAGATCAATATTCTTATGTGAGGAAAAAAAAAACCACAAAAATTAATTCTCCATTTTATGGTGAAAAAACAGCTTCTATCCTCCACCATATGAAGGTAATGGTGGAAATATTAACAGCCCCCGTCCTTTGAGAGCAATTTATTCCTGGAATAGAATAGCCTCTGCCAGGCAGATTACATTTAAAAGTGAACAACATTACAAAATCCCAGTGACAAGGACTGTTTTGCAAATTACACGGCTAAGAAATATTTTCTGACTCATTTTGGTCCCCAAGTTAAAATATGTTAAAAGGTTGAGTTCCCCAAATGGAAAAATCACTGGGCCCAGATTATAAAATATACAAGTGTTGTTTCTAACAGAATTGCAAGGTCTAAAACATGTCAGGACAGGAACATTATTTTTCAGAAGCATTTTGGAAAACCAGAGCAATAGCTACATTGCAGCTCAAAACATCTGAGGTAGCACCAGCTCGAAGTGGAACCTCCACACAGTCCAGCTCCACAAAGAGTTGCACCCAAGAGCTAGCATAGCTGCATTCATACAGCAATTTAGCAGGTCCTACATGATCCACTATAGCACCACATTAATCCAGCTACATATTTTCCAATTCCAGCACCATCTCTGCTAACTCAGGCATCTTTTCACCACCCATTTTTGCATGGTATAGACATGCGCTTTGCACTCAGAAATATAAATCAGCTCTAAAACCAGACAGACCCTGGAGGCACTTGGGCCTTGCAACTTTAAATGATACCTAAATTCCACTTAAAGCCCGAGCCAGTGTCCCTGCCTGTCCTGATTCACTTCTCTGTTGTATCACCCCAGCAACAGCTGGTAGATGGGCTCTGAGCAGCTCTTGGCACCTAGAGGATAACTTTCTCTCCTTGTATGAGGAATTGCACTAATTCTTCCCTCTTCTTTATTCTGTGCAGGTTGTCAGCTGAGGCTCATGGATACCACCTGAACTGACTGGGACGTTGTTAATACCTGTAGAACACAGACCCTGGTTCTGAAATTAAAGTCTCAGAATGAAGTAGTGTAATACCATTTAAATCACACTCTGAATTAAAGGAATGTCATTTTGTCCATTGTGGTATCAAGGAAAGGGGCACTGCCAGCAGCTGCTGTTTTTCTAAATTGTTTCAATAAATCTGCAGAATGTTTCCTTAAACTTCTAAGCATCTCAAAACCCCTGCTCAGTTTTCTTTTTCTACAGTCACAGCATGTCATAGAGACAATAAAAAATAAAGAACTCTTCCTTCAGATGATGGACACTTGGCAATGGCACCTAGAGTTTCTCAAGGCAAGCTCAAGAGCAGACAGGCTGAGCAGACTGTTAAGAGAGTCATAAGACTGAGACAAAAGCGAAGCATCCAAAGGGAGTCAAAGCCCTGACACAGAGAGTTCATCCAAATTTTAATGAACAAGTTCAATCAGCAAATCTTGGAGATTTGGGATTCACTCAGTAAACCCAGACTCTGGCCCCCAGATGGGCACTCACTGACCAGACATTTCAAAAGGCTTTAGCAAAGTCTTTCTGGGGGAGCCTGGCCATGATTTTTTCCTCTTGGTTGGCCAACCAGAGTCACGTATGCTTTATGTACATAAATTATCATAAGAAGCAAAACACAGAGGGCCATTCTGCACTATTCTATTTGCAGTTGATGGACTCCAGAAGTACAGGACATATGACATGCAAAAAAAAAGCACAAATATGGAAGCTTAACCTATGCACTTGGTGCAATCTTCACAATATGCACTCTCAGTCTCTCCTAGAGATCTACACAACTCTTTTGGCACCAAACAGGTAAGAAAAAAAAACAACACATCAAATATATCAACCTTTTTTCCTTAAGGAATGTCTTCAAGGTACTTTGGAAATGGCTCTAAGTCACCTGTCTGCCATAGCTAAGTCAACTTGCAGCCTTGACTACTATTTCCATAACACAGAGCCTCTAGAATGAACATCTCTTTTCTACCATGTTAAGCAGGCATGCCCCTGACTTCACCTTCACTCTCACTCATTTCTTACCACAATACCAAAGTAACTCTATTTTTAACACAGAGGGAAGTGTCAAGAGAGACTGTCAAGGGTGGTGTACCACAGAGATGACCTACCACAATTTTACATATATTTAATAAAACAATTATCTTCAAAGCTCTGTGTTTTCTCAAAATAGAAGACTGCAGCCAGCAAGAGATCATTAATGAGAAACAGTGCAATGAGTAAGGGGGGAAAATGCAGTTATTGGTGAGAAAGCAGATAGTAGGTTTGCTGCTGCCAAGGGGGAATAAAAGGAAAGCTGCAAAGTTGAGGGGTTTCTTTTTGTTATTATTTATATGAACTCTAAATGAGAAATCGTTGTTTGTTATTATTTTGAACAGCCTGCTGGCAACATTTCAAAGCTGCTGGTAAATGTTTCAAAACCCATTTGAATAAAGTAAAGCAGATTTAAATTTAACCTTTTGTTGTTTTGATCCTGCTGAATTTTATTTATTTATCTTGCTATAAATGTCTCTCCAGCATTATTCAGGTCTACATTGGTGGCCCTACTAATTTATCTTGCTTTGAAACAAAAAATCTAGTTTTGGAGAACGGGCAACCAAAACTTAAGAGCTTTTAAAGAATCACACAGGCAACTCCACTGAAACAAACATTTTCAGTATTGCATCGATCATGTCCATGAGTAAAATGCAGAGGGACAGACTGTGACCTCACATTCAAGAACTGAACTGAACGAAAAGTACAAGAAAAGTCTTACCAAAGCAAGTCCTCTCCACACCACCCTAGCAGGACAAGGGCCTGTACTGTGGAAAACCTTAGAACCTGTTCCAACTGTAACCCCTATTGTCAAGAATCCCAGCAGAAAGTGCAAGAACTGGGCTTAGTCCTTGGTATCCAAAGAAGACAGGATCATTCAGCCCCCTGTCATTAATAGAGTCCTACAGGCAAACATAGACTGTGTTTGCCTGTAGCAGCCAGGTAGCTGCATTCATACCACATGGCAGAGGCACACACCACCTCCTCCAGCCAGAACACAAGAAGCCGACAGAAACCTAGTAAATCGACTCCTTCACAGAGAAGTAATTACAGAGGAGGCAGAGATTTTCCAAAATGGTTTTAATACTGTAGTGTTAGGAACACACACAATGGCATAGCATACATTTTGCAACATGAAAGTGGCTGAGTGTCATTATTATGACTCTTCGGGATCTTCCTAAGACAGGGTAGGAAAGGCAGGCTTTCCACTCCAGTGAAACATTTTAACAGAAGCAGCTGTGTTGTTTCTTAGTTTTTAGTTTGGCTGTGGGCAATATTTGAAAATGAAAGGATCAGAGCTATGAATCTGGATGTCACAACAAAGTGCTCATCAGTAAACAGCAACCTGACAAGTCTGACAGACTAGTCTGGTAACTATGGCGAAGTGAGAAATGGAACCTCTGTGCAGATTATTTGCAAAACTGGCTGCATGAATCTTGTCTCAATGGTGTTTGCATATGTTTATGTGCTGACATCCTTATAGACATAAAATCCCTAATCTAAAGTTTATCAACTTTATTCTCAGCCACAAGAATCCAGTGAGTGGTGAAGCATTTTAGATAAACCACCAGCAGTGCAGAGAAAAGTAAATTAAGTTTAAATAAAGTGAAGATCTTGCTCAAACTTTTCATTACGCTTCTCCAAATTTGGAGATAATTATTCCCAGCAAGCGAAGGATTTATTTTTTGCGCTCTCCCTTTAATAAACAGAAAAGCGTAGATGACAGATTTTGTTGAATTATCTTTACATTTACTGAAATATCTTTTTCCATGCTTTGAACCTACAGTCTGAACTGTGCAGCCCCAGAATTCTTCCAGCTTGCTGAATCCTGGAATGCAAGTTGTAACACTGGTGCTCTGAAGCTGTGATGCCCACCACAGTAAGAGCATAGATAGCTTTAGTACTGGCTGCACCCTGTGTCACACCACCACAACTTCCACTCACAGCTATTGATATTACCGAAATGTAAAAAGCTTTAAAAGCACCAGTTGAACCCCTCACCACTGCAGACACACAGTCATAGATGCTCCAGTCTTCTACATGTATTCTGAAAAGACTTTTTAAGAAATTATGTTGGCCTGTTTCTTAGCTTCAGATACTGCCTCTGCCCTTCTGATTTTCCTGCAGCAGTTATAATGCTTTCCAAACTACAACTGAACAAACTGTTAAGGACTGGACCAGAAATACAGCACAGGAACAGTCCCACAGAGATCAATGGAACTACTCAAATGCAACAAGTTTAGCAGGAATGGTGCCATATGAATGTTCATCTGTCTTCTCATTGATCAACTAGAAGTCTCACAAGGTCTTGAAGGAAATGTTGCATTTTCACAGAAAATATCCCTAATTCTTTCTCTATTTGGGGGGAGGGAAGAATGTGGGAGGATGACAAAGGGAAAAGGGATAAGTGTGTATGTGAGGAGATGCGAGTTTTGTTCCACTGAACATCCAGGTCCCTCACTTGGAGCTTAAAATGTATCCATCACATGGAGTTATTGTTCTCCAAATAGCTAGTAATTGGTCATTACTACTGATATCTACAAACAATTAAATAATAAAAATAATAGTGTAATAAGATAACAATTTCTGGTACATCTACCAAAGGCTCAGAATGCCACAAATCTCTAAAGCAGAAAATGTGTGGTACTCATTAAAAATCTCGCTCAGCTGTTTTTGTTATTGCTATATTCCACCCTCTTCATGTGTTTCATTATGAAATATAAGATGTCCATGTAGGCCTAAGCATGCTGTCAAGTAAGCAACATTCAGAGGAAGGCAATAAAGGCTGAGAATGACAATAGCATAAGAACCACAGAGAACTTCACCCTGGATTTCAAGCCCTTTTGGCAACTGCACTAGGACTCAAGATGAAAAGAAACTGGATAACAAACCTTTAAAGAGTAGACTTTCAAACTTTTACTCAGGCTCAACAGTCTTTAGTTCTTCCACTCATTTCAGAAGTATCTAAAACAAACCATCAAAAAACACTGCTCTGTTTGAAGAGAGGTGTCCAACTTTCATCCACAGAGATTTCATCCCCATGCATGAACAGAAAAAATATTTCTTATATGATGAAGGCAATAAGCATAGCAAGAACAGAAAGGGTGAAGAGATCTATAGATCTGAGGTCAGTGGAAAAGGCTGTTTGCTGAAGCTTTAGGAAATCATGACACAGACAGCCATAGCTTGTGGTTTCCATGCAGTTCAAGTAGGAACTCTGTGTAGAGGCACACCTTCCTGATGTAGAAGCCACGCTACCACCTCAATCCCCACCTTTAGGAGACTCAGAGCCAGCACCCCTCCAGCCACGATAGGGTTCCAGTACACCTGAGCTTGCTCTGCAGAAGATTTAGGTCCTGTTTTCTCCCACTTTTCAAGCATTCCTGGTTCTCAGATGATGGCACGGGTCTTGTGTCTTTCATTGTATAAGAAATATGCTGCTTACAGGATCACGCAGATGGGTCATCTGTGAGGAAGAATCTCTTACAGTTTTCCACAGGAATTTTGTTCAATAGCAATACTTATTATAATTATACCAAAGAAAGATGCCTTATTACAAGGCCTGACTGAGCTTTACAATTGCTAATGATGGGTAGGGGTCTGTCTGGTCTTTTAACACATTTGTCTGACCACTGTCCTCTAGAAGAAAGCCATCAGCTCTAATGGCTTTGGTGGAGAGGAAGGTGCAGTGCTATTTTGTGACGACTTGCAACTATCATGTCTCATCACCAGTTTTACACACCATGTGCTTTTTCTCAGTGCAAGGCAGGAGACAGCATGTGGCTTCAGATAGCATTGAGCGCACAGCCCGTTTTGTAGCACTTCCTACAACACCAGTGCACTCTAAACCAGACAGTTTCCTGCTACAGAAATTTCTTTTCCCTAACTCGCAACAGATAGGAGCAAACAGACTCCAACTCAGGGGTCAGGAGACTATCTGAAGAGATGAGGAAAGCCTCAACATGGTTTCCTGCAGCTGTCATTGCAAGAATAGACTCACCTCGTAAAGTCAGCATGGTAACTATCTTTTTCTTTTGAGGTCTAGTGATAGCAGCTTTCTCATGTAACATTTTCAGACTCTTGCACCAGGCATATCAGGCATCTTTGCTATTTCAACAGCATCTGCACAATTTCCTATGCAATCCTGGTCTGCTCTAAAAGATGGACTTGTTTGTTCATTAAAACTAATTCAATTAGCTAACTGTTGGCACTGCCTTAGAAACTAACCTACAATTATTAGGCAGCCACAAGATAAATAAGCATAAGGTTTGCACAAATCTGTTCGCATTCTGAAAAAGACAGCGTGGTTTCTAAGTGTAAGGCTAAGGGGATCCAGTGACATGCAACTTGTAAGCTAAGGATACACATAATAAGCTATGAACTATTCTCCCACCAGCTTACACAGTCTTGGCTTTCCTCTAAATGTAAGGACCTTAGACATAGAAGACACACAGTGTACCTAAAATGAGTAAAACAGCCTTCACTCTTCCTATAAATCTGCAGATATTTAAGAGATCAAGAGATGAGAAGGTCCATCTCTAAAAACAATATGAGAGAGTCCTTGAAGGAGTGACTGTATTCCAGCAAACTTCTCTCACAACACATACACACCGCCACGGGTACCAGCTTTCAGCACAAAGCCTTCTCCTTCCAGCACTTGATGCTTTCATGAGTTGGCATACCACAGGGAAACACTCACGATTTGGTACAGTAAATCTATATTTGCCCTGAATACAAAGCTTTGCTGAAACAAGTGATAGAAATTAGTTGCAAACACTGTTATTAGGCAACTTGTTCTACATAGGTGGAAAATGTGGGGAATATGACAGAAGCTCAAAAGACATTTCTTGGTTTGTGAAAGATTCAGATGCTTCACTTGGAGTACATTTGAATGCATCACATAGCATTCTCCAGTTCTTTTCACCTAGATGTTATACGCCTCTTCATTTTAAGAGGGAACCAGCACATGTGCACATGTGCACCATTTTCTTCCATCTAACCATTCCGACATCCCCCCACATTTTTCTGGCAACAATATCACAGGGAACACCAGCCTTGATGTCCATTAAGCTCCAGGTTTAATAATAAATACTGCATGTGAGATTGTATCCCATTTTTCACTCAGCTCAGCATCAGGCTTCCACACAGAGGCTATCCTAGATGGATGCCACAAATATGTGCTTAGCAAAGGTATAATGAATATACAATGCAAGCACATTGGTCAGACAATCCTTCAAATTAAATCTGTTTGGCCCAGTTCAAGAATCAAATATTTGTTACAATTCTTAGCCTATTTAACCCTCTTTACTCCAAATGTAAACAAGATTACAGTTGCCCTGACATATTATTGGCTTTATAAAGTGGCAACACATAAATGACAAAGTAAACAAGTTGTGGATGCAGATATTTTTCCCAGATCAACTCCTAAAGCCAAAGAACATTTTTATAAGCAATTTAAAAAGTAACAAACTGATTTTTTTATCTATTTAGCCATGAAAGAAAGCATTTTATTAACACTCTTCTTCTCTGTTTTCCTGTATGTCATTGATTATCTGAACTGAAAACCAATGCCAATGGGCACAGCTTCTGGACATAGCCAGTGAGTCAGCGTACACAGAGGGGATCAGCTGGAAGTTGAGCAAAGTGGTAGCTTATGTCTGGACTGAAATGCACAGGAAACAGTATTTTTTTTCTGGAGTTTAGTTATGCAATAACACTACTACTCAAAAAGCATGGGCAACTCATTACAGAATACTAGAAAATTTAGCCTGCAAAAGTCTTCTAAAAGTCATTCGGGTTATTCCACTGCCCCAAGAAAAGATGAACTCTATCTTTCCTGCCTGAGGGTTATCTGACCTATTGGGATTTCTATCACTGGAGATCCTTTACAGATTTCTCAAGCAATTTTTACCAGCATTTTACCATCTGTCTGTCTTTACCAGTAGAAAAACTAACTTGAGCCTTTCTTTTGCTAGTTTATGCCCATTCACTTCCACAGCTAACTAATAGGGACATGGTTATCAGACTGAACCCTTCCTCTTTGCAGCTGCTTGGTACATACTTCAAAACTATGATTTCCTCTCTCATTCTTCTCTCATGGAGGTTAAGAAAGCCTGGTTTCAGTCTTTCCATGCAGATCTTTTTTTTTAATCCCTCAAGCCTCTGTTTTAATTCTTCTCCCCAGTTGATCTATACCTATATCCAAAACGTAAACCCAGGAGGGTAATGTGAGATCAGAATGCTCATTTCATGTAGCTTGCAAAACTGTCTTTTTACACCTTTCTACATCACCTGCTTTTTTTCCTCTTTGCATCAGCAACACAACACTGTTGGTTCCTGTTCAGCTGCTTAGCCATGACAGCAACCAGGCTCTTTTCTACAGATCAACTACCCACATTATTCACTGTCCTGCATCTGTACTACTGCCCACCCCATTTCTTCAGACTGTTTTGTCAATTTCACTTCAAATTTTAGTCATTCCTCAGCAGGTTTAGTTTGGGTAAACGGTATTATCTACAAATATAAAATGTATCATCCAGACTGCATAAATTTTCAACAAAACCAAGCTCCAGAGAGACCTCCACAGAGCCCCTCTTAGGGGTACACTATTATGACAAAGGATCATTGATAACATCCTCCTTCCAATTAGCTTATCACTGTCTGGAAGAATCTTATCTTCTGTTTCCCTCACTTCTTTATGAGGGTATAATGTAAACTAGAGTCATAACTCCAGTAAATTCAAGATATAAAGTATTTTAAGTTATAAAAACCTTTTTGCTGTTTCTAGCCTTCCCTCCCATAGCCACCACCCAAGGAGAAACAAGAGACTCTGAATTGGACTTGTTACTAGAAGCAGCAGGAACTCGAGCTTGTGGTTGCGCTTTCAGCAACAATACTGCACGAGTCATCTTAAGCCATCTCTGTCCAAGGCCGCTCACTCACACCTTCATACTGCTTATAGTGCAAACTGTGCACATCACACCTGTGTGTGGCAAACAGGATCTGAAAACTAAACCACACAAACGCCTGTGCAAGCACAGGGGAGAGGCAACATTACAGTTACTGCTGAAAAAAAAAAAAAAAAATCATTCCTAAATTACACCAGTATTTTAATACCAACCTGAAAGTCAACCCTACACTTCTGAGACTGAATTTTTAGCCATCTATCTAGCTCAGTTATAGATTTCAGAGAAATCCAGAATTACTTAATCTGTAAAAAGGTATTAATTTTGTAAAGAGCCAAGCAAGCTAAAAATGGAAGCATCTTGTGTTGTTCATCATCATCTACTTGCTGGCAATTACTGACCTAAGACTCACAAGAGCGTAGCTGCAAGTGAATTCAGTTTCTTTTTATGTGCCAGTAAAGAACTATGCACACTGCAGGTTGCAACTGGTGGGCCACACTGAAGCATTAGGGATGTTAGCCCTAGATCCTAGATCCAAAAAAGGTCATTCTGTTTACAGTCATAGTGATTCTAATTAATCTGATCTTAAACCAAGATCGCCACTTCATATATTACTTCAATTCAATTTTAAAAGGAAGTTGGAATCCAAAATTCACAAAGCACAAACAGCTCCTCCTTAGGATAACACATGTTGGATCTCTGCAAAGTAAGATCAGTAAGTATGCCATATATGCTTCAGAACACAACACATCCTTCCACATATATTATTACTCATATAGCATGCTTAACTGCATGGACATAGGAGCCAATCCAGAGTGGCATCTTCACACACACTCAACATAATCACATTCCAATTCAAGACACAGGACAACTCACACAAATGAATTTAAAGTCTGCCAGAAAGAGGATAACTGTACTCGTCTCCTGTTAACGTGGCTGTCCCCCTGTCACTGGATTAAATGGTATATCCTTAAATATGCTGTTGCATATAACGGTAGTGACAGAAACATGCATTTACCTTCTGCTATTTTGGACATAACAGCAACTATTTTTTAATCAAGTTTCCATTCATAATTTGGCTTCCAACATGTGAGTTCAATGTCCTCTATTTGATTATTTTAATGGTCCCTTGTGTAAGCCAGCCAAGGCTATTATTACTTTTATTTCTTTATGTGAAAAAGGCAAAGACTTATGAAATAGCTGACATTCCTGGAGCCTATTTCCTTTGGGCAGGAGTGCTCTAGATCATCAATGCTGGCAACAATAGACAGTACTGTAAAAATAGTGTGAACACATGCAGTGCAACAGACTGGCTAGCCATCTTAGGACAAGAGAAATGCAGCTCACTCCTATGACCTCAGTAATAATTGTCTGTGCCAGTTTAAATCTGCAGCAGAGGAATTTAAATTGATGTTGATAACTGCCTAAATAGACTCTACCTTCTGTAATGGGAGGAATTCTTATTATTATTGCCAGTTCTGCCTATAATAAAGATAGAAGGTCTTTTTAGTAACATTCGGAAAATCATTATAGCCACAGTCCAAAAGTAATTGCCAGTGGGCAGTGTGCTGTCAACTCCTTTCAGCTTGTTGCTTCATCACTTCACTTCACCCATGACCTGGAGGAATAATTTCTGCTTCCGCAGCATAGCAGCAGTTTAGTTTCCATGCTCATTAATGTCTGGTGCCTCTTACAATTATAGTTCTCAGCAAATCCAAAAGCCATAAAACATCTTAATGTCTGTGAAATTCTACATCTACCATGACCATGCAGTACTGAACTCTCAATTTATGTTAGATTTTCTAAATGAAATGATATAACATATTTGGCTCTTGGAAACAAATTTGGAAGATGGGATACTCCATTTGCCATGAAAAAGCCCAGAAAGAAAATAACACTGTATTAGCAGCAAAAGACATGGACAATATTATTTAAAAGAGCCCAATATATGTAGTCCAAAATTCCCACATGTAATCATGCTCACATCCTACACAAACTGGAGCGAGCTGCAAAGATATAAAGCTAGGGAACACCACTCAAACAAAAGCCATAATTATAACTATTAAATCTTCCACACTTCCAGCTTTTAAGATTTTACCAGGTGTCAGTTAGACATAGAAGGGAATGGGGCTTAGACACAACCATCACCAATCTGGCTATTATCCTCCTGCCTGTACCCCTTCCCAGTCAGCTTTGAAGCAGCTGGGCAATTTCAAGTTTAGAAGCTGGATAGGTAACAAGTTTTGTAAAAAACTGCAGCTAAGAGATTTCATTTAGTGCTCTCCACTTGAGGAAAAGCAAGCAGGAACCATCAGCAGCAAGTACATTTGACATCAGGGCAGTCAAAACTCACACCCTTCTGAACTACCATGGCACAGTAGTCCTTCGCTCACTTGAGGTATCTAGGAGTACCCAGGGAGGAGAGAAGAGCAAAAGGTGTTGAAAGGTTACATACCCAGAACAAATAGTGGCTGTCCTTCCTAATCCTATTCCTCAGGAAACAAATTGGTTAATAAGGTTACAGTTTTAAAAGATGAACCCTCAGAACCACCTTAAAATGCTATGGATTCAATGACTCTTCAAAACTCAACAAATCAAAGCAATTTTTAAAAAATTATTTTTAATAAAGCAAATTTCTACTTAAATTCAAGACTGGAAGATTTTTGCCTTTATTGTTTTTGAAAGACTTCCTTTAGTTCCAGATAGAAATAATTCAAGGAAGTCTTACATAAGAGATCTGATACGGTGATCCCAGCAGTCCTCTCTGCCTTCAAAACCAATGAATCTGCTTCCAGACATAGCATAAAAATCAAGAAACTGAGTTGCATAAAAATAGTCTTGAGCATTCTTACCAAATAACTGGTTTGCATAAGTCAAAGAACATGTAGAAATATAGGAAATATCAAACAATTGAGAGTTTTTAATTAAATACCTTCTTGTGAAGGTATTAAGAGGTTCCACAGTGACCTGTATGCCAGTGTTCACAGACCATCTGTTATTTCAAAGGAGGAATAAATACATTCTTCCTATATGATCTCTGAAATCTGATCAGAACTGTAGTTACAGCACCCATTTGTGTTGAGAGGCATAAGGACAGAAGTAGTGCCTTGAACCCCTACTCCTTCCTGATAGTGATGCAATGATTCAGTATATCCACACACTGTCATGTTATACAGAAGGAAAATACATTGCAAATGAGTGTGGATGTTACTAATGTGCGGAAAAACATGAGACAGGGATAAATCTTGGCCTTAGTATGCCTACGTGAGGAAAGAACAAAGGCTACTGTGAATACAGGGCTGAAGATGCCATTACAGATGAAGGTCTAGGAATTTTCTTGGTAGAAATTTCCTACATCCCTAATAAAGACAGAAGATATACACAGTCCAGATTTATTTTTTTTTAATTCCCCCCTCCCAAATTTCTCCCTTGTAAAGCCATTTGACCTGTTTTGAATGGGAAAAAGGCTAAATTGAACTTCTTCCAAATGTCACTCATTATAGAGCTACATGAAATCATGTCTCTGGACACTCACTCCAGAATCTAGGACAAAGCGAACAACTTCAGCCACAGCACCCACCCCAGAGAAATACTGCATTCCCTACTCCAGCATAAAGCATTCAATTCAAATTGGTTTGTTCCTCAGCCAAGGGACACAGCAACATAATTTACTATTTCCCTTTTGAATATCCAATACAGAATAAATCTGATCTTCTGGGGAAGTGTTTTGAAAGTCTAGCCTGAAAGCACAGCATCTGTTTCCTGGAGCTTCCTTCCAAAGATTCAGCAGCTAATTTTATCATTGCACCCATGAAGTCTTTAGAAAAGGCAGGTGGAATGGAGGGAATTAAATGGTTTACGAAGTACAAACAGAAAAAATAAGGTTTTAAAAATTGAGTCAATATCTGGCACCCCAAAAGATAAGATTGCTATCTTGAAAATACCTTTCTAGTAATTCTTTTCTTATATAATATCTAGTCCTAAACTCTCATAGCACTTTTTGAATTTTGAACTAAATCTCCATTTGTTAGTGGGAGGAAACACAAAATGAATAGCATCGTCTACCTATAAAATGACTCATCTTTCTCTAACAACTCTTAGTTTCTTTCAAGGGAACAGTTTTTCTGTCCACTTGTTATTTTACAGGCACTGCTACATGGTGAACTGCATACAAAGAAAAGTAACATTTGGGTTTGTATTAATTACCTGTGGTCTTCCTCAAGTCCTCCCAGCCAGCTATACATAAATTATACACACTGGCATCACATGAAAAAGCAAGGATTTGCTTCTTCAAATACTGTACACATAGCACATCTGGATAGTTCATCCTAATGGATGCTCTTTACCATTAACAATAATTTCTTAGGGACAGACACCTATAAGCATGGACATGTCTTACTGTGGGACTTGGGGAAAATACGGGCAACATGGGGAGGAATCTACCTCTGAAGTCTACTTCCTTCTTATTTGGATCCCATTGTGATAGTCACTGGTCCCTAACACCTGGGACTCTGCAAGGGGTCAGGAAAGAAGCAGAACCCACTTATCATTCAGCCTCTCAATATTGTTCAGGTTGTAGGATGATGGCAATTCAGCATTCACTGATGCTGCTTCTTCAGTCCACAGTAGTGCTTCTGATAGCCACTGAAATTTATGTAAGCAGGAGTCTGACATTTAGTACCTTTTAGCATTTGTGTCTAAGCTTTTAGTCTGCTTGTAGTTTACTGTACTGTGAATGTTTAGAAAGGGCCCAGTTTTCAACACAATTAAGTGGGCAGACCTAGACAGGAATAGTAGTGCGAAGAAAATATCTCACATGGGTGACAAAAACAGCTGTGATGAGGGCATTCTAACAATGGCAGGTCAACTGTACTTCCCTTTCATTCAGTATGACTCAGCTACCCATGTCTGACATGCACAGCAGAGAGGTCTCATGTCGCTAAAATTTGGGCAGGAAAAAAGAACAAAAGCGAATACTTTCCTCAGAGTCACACTGAAGATTTTGCCAGAAAACTCTATTTCGCTGCTTTTTGCCTAAGAGGAAAAGAGGGAGAAAACAAAGAGAAGATAATAAAACTTACTAGCATATACCCCTGAAGGAGGATGCAGTACTCAGTGGATCCCTTCATTCACTGTAAACAATGTATAAAATACCGATATGGACTTTCTCAGCCTTTCATTCTATCCATCTCTAATTTTAATTACCCTTCCATTGGCATGTTATTTATCTTCTCTGTAATTTTATGTTTGTTCCTCATTTCCTTTCTTTAATTCTCTATGACTCGTTTTTTTCTTTTACTTCTCACATTTCATCAGGGTTGAGAAAATGGACCCAGTTTTAAAAGTCTCTCTCTTCTTACACTTTCAGTACATTCCTACATATTTGATGACAGGTATAGGAACAAGGAATCCTGGTGCCAAAACTACCATCCACCTACAAAAATCACTTGAAGGCACAATAAAGTCAGGGAACTGACTTTTGCTCCTTTTCTCTTTTAGTATGGTCCTGCTTCCAGGTGTTTTTTGCTTGTGGAATGTACAAGGGTGCTCTGTGGTGCGTTTCATCCAGTGCAGTGCCATCATTTTGTTATCCATAATCAAACCCTGAATGTGCACCCACAGAGGGAAGGAAGAGGCCCTTCTCAAACAAGTTACTAGACTCATTTGGAAGCAATGCATAATCCATATTTCACATGCAGAAAATGTAAGCAGAGCTCCTATGTGTCCCTTCTCAAATTCTTTAAGTGGAAATAAAGCTGACATCTACTAAATGGTCCCTTTCTCTACATGTATCACTGCTTGAACAAAATAAGCAGTAGTGGCAAAAGGATTTTCAGTGACCACCTCTTAAGCTAAGTTTACCCAGCATAGTTTCTGGGTTGTTTTTTTGTTGTTGTTGCTTTTATTATTTTTTTAAAACTCCCATCCAGTGTTGGCAAAGTTTGTAAGCATGGACAAGGCCTCAGTAAAACACTGGGAGGAGATACTGTCAGGAAAAGTAAACTCAGTTTAGCCCAAAGAGATTATTTGTTAAATAAATAGAGTAGTTTATCATTCTGCAGTTGGGTAAAAGTAATTTTTTTTTCTTTTTGAGTAGTCAATGAGGTTTTGCCAGCTCAAGCACAAGCATAGTGGAATAACTTTTAGTCCAATGGTGGCATAGTTTTCAAGGTTGCCTGATTTAACAGGAAGTGACCTCATCCTCAGCCTGTGCTTAAAAATCAATTGGTGTCTAGTAAAATCCAAAATTCTCAGTTAGGACCCAACACTCTGCAGAGCACAGCAAAAGAAATTAGTGTCAAAGATGGCAATTCTGACAAAAAGTGAGACAAGAAGCCACTCAAGTTAGCCAAGGGGAAATGCTGAAAAGGAGGTTGTGCTGAGCAAGATCATAATCTGTAAAGAGGATTCATACACCTGCCTTTTACCACAAACTACAGCTGATCCCACCATTGCCACAGCCCAATAGAAATGGAGCTTTCCTCCTTCAACAACAAAGGGTTAAGAGTGAAAACATGATGAAACCTGTTAAGATACTTCAGAGGAGAAGGAATATTAGCCAAAGCACCTTAAAAAATATTAAACAAGATTAATTATAGCCAGCAGGGACTGACTGAGTTTTCTTTTAGAAAGCTTCAGCAATTTCAAATGCCTCCAAAAGCTCAAAAGATAACACACAGTGCAAAGCCTGAACATAAGAAAAGGTGGAAGAAGACCCAGGGCGTCAAAAAGTAGCATTATTGGAGGACAGCAGGAACTCTGACCTGTTAGTACCTATCTGTCTCACATAGGTGATGAAGATATTTGCAAGCAGATCTACAGCAGTCATTTCCCAAGTCTTGAACTGAAAAGGCCACCAGGAACCCTCAAAGTAATATAATCATACATGTCAGACCACTTCCACATGTTTTATTTTCATGTATGCAGACAGAGGGCCAGCCGTGGACTGCTCAGAAACTGTTGCACACAAAACATCAGCATGTACCAGAATCCTGAAGAGTGCAATGGGTTAAGAAATGTTATTACAGATTTGCCAAGAAGAAACAAAGTAAAGTTAATCTAATTTCTTCAGTTGACTGTGTAAGGAGATAATCTGTAAGAAGAAGATAGTCTATGCATGTATCTTATGTGTATACACACAACCCCTGGCTTTTGTGAGATCTTATGTGTGCCCGTTAATATTCTCATAAACAGACTAGGGAAATAATTATGAGACAGACACAAAGCTAGTTGGAGAAAAAAAAGCTAGAAAGGTGAACCAGACCCAACTACAGAGAGGCTGCTCAGCTCAACCCTGAAAACTCCTGCCAATCAGCCTGGAATCACAGAATCATTAAGGTTGGAAAAGACCTTTAAGGTCATCAAGTCCAACCATCAGCTTTACACCTCCGTGACCACTAAATCATCTCCCAAAGCACCACACCTATCCATTTTTTTAACACCTCCAGGTACGGTGACTCCACCACCTACCTGGGCAGCCTGTTACCATGCCTCACCACTCTTTCAGTGAGGGAATATTTCAACAGAAACAGTTGCTCTATCCTAGAATATACTAGGCATTTGCTATATCATTTGAGGGAACTTTATGCATCCGATATCTCCAAATCGACTGGAAATGTGAGGTTCTACACAAAAGAGCAACACTCAAAGTCCTGGCCAAATGCCTCTATGCTGAGCCTTTGGCCACTAGCTTTTCCAGTCCCAGGGGCTGAAGCATCCAGTTGGGTGATAGTGACTTCTAGGTGGTTTTGTTGTAAATACTACTTAAATATATATTGGATTCAGAGCTATATCAGAAGTGCTTTTAAATATCTGTGGCATCATTTGTAATCAGATCAAAGCTTTGCAACACCTCAGGATCAATCAGTTTTAGGGGGGTAAAAATTATCCTGCAATCAGGTACTCTTACTTCAAAGAACCATAGAAATCTTTCACAACTACTTCTGAATTAGCATTTTGAAATCCCGCTTTGCTGCTCCATATAGTCAAAATCACGTACGTGGAAAATAAATCAAAAAAGCAGAAAAAAAATTTGGTTTTTACTTTATTCAAACTCCAGCTATCCTAAGTAAAACTACAGATTATACTTTATTGCTATGCAGTAATGTGTATGTTATTATGGCAACTCCTGAGGTATAGATGCAATATTAGTATCTATCAGCTGTCAGAGCTTCTGCAGATCCTGCTAAAATCCAGGAGCACCTTCCGTTCCCTCAGCTTTGTAAAAGAGAGTATATGGATTTGGCATTGTGTGCACTGCATATACGAAGTTCGTGGCCAAGCCCAGCATTCTTTAAACAGGAAATTCCTAGGGGCCAAATCTCAAAGATGTTATTCAGCCCTATATCATGCCAAGAGTCTTTTCGATTCCAGCATAGTCCTACAAAACAAAACAAAAGTTGTCTCTCACAAAATTCAGGATTTGGCTCAATGACTTAAGATTACTTTTATTCCTTAAGTGACGGCTGCTCCAGGATTTGATCCTCTATAGCTGAGACAAAGTTCAGCCATTTGGGACTAACATAGTCAACAAGAATGAAAGAAAGACAATCTTTGTCTTTCCCTATTTCACCATAAGATCTCAAGCAAACTGCTATGGCACAGCCTTAAGTGCGAAGCAAAGCAGAGAGTTGCACTACGAGAAAAAATATACATACGTCTAAGATTGTTATCTTGGAGAAAAAACTTTTAACCCTACTATGCCACATAACTGACAATCAACTTAGACAAGTCAAACATATGTTGACCAGTAACTCTGGTGTCCATCATTGCTCAGTTTGCTATGTCTCCTACCTCCTCTATTACAGTCATTCTCCCTCTATAACAATTGTACGGATTAGTCACCAACCTGGATGCCAGAGAGATGAGCCCAGTGGCTTTCAAAATGAACTTTTATTTAGAGGTAGATGTAAACTTTCCAGGGAAATTAAAAATCTACCATTTTCAAACAGATTTATCATACTGCAAACTGACTGACTGCAAGCATCAATAGCAGTCAATGAGGTATTACAGTAGTAAAAACATCATACTGATAGCACATCCAAATTCTTACTGAAGGGACACGAAATGTGAATGATGGTTAATCTGTTTTATGCCCTCGTCTCTGCCCTCCTCCTTCCAAAAAAAAGGGAAATTGGGAAATCCAGTAAAAATTACACACAGAGGGAAATTCTGATACTCTGAGCCTTGAATGAATACAATAGACCAAAGGGATTTGGCCAGCTGCTTGCTACATGCACATTCTCATGCAGCCCTTATCAGCTACTTCCATTTGCAGGTAGCAGGAGCGCAGATACCCTGAGGTATGAAGACAACACAGAATTAAAAAAAAAAAAGGCACTGAATCAAGCACTCAGGAAAGAGATAAAAGAAAGGTTTTATTTTTCTGCAGTCCATCTACACTGGATAATATAAAGGCTTTGCACTCCAATTCAGGGTGTTCCATCTCTGGGCCTCTTTTGGTCCACCCCCCCACCTTTACTCCATTCCATTCCCAACACTATTGTGTTCTGAGTAAAAGGCAAACAATTTCTCATTGTTTTCTTGATCTGCATTCTTCTAGTATATTCACCTTCCCAATTCTTGATGGAGCTCGGATTTATTGGAGCAGCAGCTGCTTGTTACTGCTTGTATTAAACAGAAAACACCAAGGACACCGCTTCCAAGCACAGGGTTCAAATAATCCATTTTTACTTCTAATCTTCAAGTTTTATGCACCAGAGTAAGTGCTACAAATTTAACTATACTTTAATGCAGTCATTTCTCTTACATCTTTCAAAATCCTATTCAAATATCCCCATACAAATAAAGGTGTAATGAGTTCTCTCTAACACATAGCTTTAACTCTCTTGTAGTACAAAAGTATAGAAAGGCTCATAAGAAGAATTAAGTCTAGCTTTTCACTTTGTCAGTTCCTCTAAACTGTGCTACAGTATCACCTTTGCAGTGGAATTTTGTTTCCTTATCTATAGAATCAAATCTCAGACAGTCTATCATGTTGTAGCTGACAGTTCAATAAAATCATAATGTCATTTATTTTGGGAAAATTATTTCTTCAAGTGTAATGAAAGATTTTAACCACCATTTTACATGTAACTCTTGGACTTTTCAGCACATAGTAAAGGAAAGGCCTGAAGTGACATTGCATTTAGTTGCCAGTCGGATTAGAAGTGACAGGGAGGTTTTCATGACGTGTTTGCAGAAAGAGTAAGAACCCATCAGATTTAGGAGGTTCTGGCATACATATATTGTAACAAAGTGTTTTATTAGTTTGCAACATCACTTTAGAAGCTATGAATTAAGTTTTCAAATTTGAATTGCAGAGACACTGAATTCATCTTTGGTTGAACTGGAGCAGCCTTCTGCCTTATCAAAGATTTAAGAGGCCAGTGCATCTGCATAGAAGAGAAAAAAATCTAACAGACTCTGACAATCAAAAGGGATCTGACCCAAAAGCTGTCAGTCTCAGACCCAAACATGTCTACAAGAAAACATGAACCAGATCCCTGAAAATGTAATGCTGCTTGAAGAATGTACCCTGCCTAAATCCCTTCTTTTACTGTGGTTAGTCTCCTGTGCTTCAGAGAAAGACCAGAGAACTCAAAAAACACACATCAAATTATAACTTTCCATGGGGAAGTTTTTCTTTCATGACCCCATAGATGACAAGAGAAATCCCCAAAGCATGGCATTATTAACCAAGCATACTTTTCTCTTTTTTTCTTCTTTAATAAGCACCAGCAGGAGACATTTTTGCATTGGATGCGATAGGAAGTTGAGGCTCAAAGTCAGACCACTCAGGAACAGATGTTTCCTAGTGGAAAGCTATGCATGAAGATTGAGACTCTCAAAAGGAGCCAGATGATCACTGGGTGCCCTTCCATGATAAATTGTAACACTGTAATCATCATTAGTAATGCTACAAACCCAGACTCCTAATTGTACAAATGAATTAAAGCTGTCATTGTTCCAGGATCCTTAAGTCTGAACTCCATCACTACAAAAAAACTCATGAAACTCTAAAGAGGGTAATTTCTCAGGTGGAAAGCACCCTGCCACCACATTCCGGTCTGGTAAGTAATGCTAACGAGGCATCTTTGCTTCTAAAAATGACTCTTCAAATGTAGCCTGTCCCCAAGTTTTAAATTAATTTCAGCCATGGTAAAATACGATTTTAACTGCTATTCTGTTTTAGAGATCCTGTGTGCAAAAGAGTAGTGCAGTGTTAAGCTTTCCAGTTAAAAACTGTTTAGTAAATGACCTAATTTATAACAAGCTTATGTCTAGACTCTCAAATTCATCCTGTATTTGTACAGCAGATGCAACATTTTGGAATAAGATTTTATAAATAGAAGTTGAATCCCTACATGAAGTACAAAAATCGAAATCAGAATTGACCACAGATCTGAGATCAGCTCTCAGTAACACAACAGCTGCAGATTGTGGTTATCACATCCTCTGGAGTATTTTTGCAGATGCTTCATTGCATCAAACTGGAAAATTTGATTTTTTGTTAATTGTACATTCAATTTTAGAGAATATTATGGACACAAAGTAATTTCTTACTATAATTTTACAATAACAAAATAGTTCAAAAACTGGCAGCTCCTGCATGTCAAACATTAGTAATTACTTTGGAGAATCATAATAACCAGACAAGCAGCTCTTCAGCATTTTTAAGGCACCTTTGCACAACATAATTAGCGCAACAGACACTTAAATCTGTCCTAAAGCTGAAGCATTTCCTTGACAGAGGGCAGTGCAAGTTCAGCTGTGTCAGGCCACAGCAGCTGCCTGGCACACCAATCGTGGCACAGAGCAAAATAAAGGAGAAATACAGTGACCCTCCTTTACCAACAGGGAGGAGTCTAAGCTGTACCAGCGTCAGGGAAACCTGTCAGCCTCTGAGACTGAATGGGGTAGAAAACAAGCAGAAAGGCAGAGGGAAAAACAAGCAATCCCACCAAGCACTGCTGCAGTACACCCAGACAAATGCCTTTCTCCAGGTGGGTTAACATTAGGACTGCGCTCTCTGCATTAGTGGCAGCAAGCTTTAACTTGTCACCTCTGTCCCCATCTGCACAAGCAGAAATGTTTTTAAAGCTCACTGCATGTGTTGATTTTGTGCAGGTGGGGACACTATGGAAATCCCACCTGGATTCAGATGAAAGCCACTTCTTAAAGCCAATCTAAGAGCTCTGATACTGTTGAAAGCCTCAGCAATGGAGTAAGATCTTTTTTAAATCATGTGGCTGTTTGACTTCCAGGTATTCAAATGAAGATATTCTGTCATTGAGCTCAGGGATAGCCAGAAAGCCAAACCATACACAAGGTGAAGCTTCTGGGTCTTTACTTCCACGTCACTCTCTCTGTCAGACTTTTTCCTCTCCTTCTCAGAGAAGCTGAAGTTCTGACCCCCTATTACTAGGTATAGTAGGTATTACTAGGTGCAGGTAGTCCAGATGTTCCTGAGCAGCTGCACTCAGTCACATTGTGTAGTAGCTCATAAAGCTGATTTACCATAAATTACCAAAACCACCCTATATCTTCATTGGGAAAAGCACCTATTATTCTTTCCTCATGTAGACACACACCCCTCTTGAGCCAGAGAAACATCTGAAGCAGCAGAATGGATTCTCTACACTCCTTTGCTTTAAGGAAAGATGGGCAGAAATCAGAATTTGTTTTGCAAGGAGAGAAACAAAGGATATTCCAAGTGGTAGGCTAATATTTCTAAACTTTACAGACATATCTGAATAAAGTTAATTTATAGCCATAAAAATATATCAGAGTACTAAATGTGTGTATTGTACATTAAAACAGTAAGGCATTTAAAAACATTCTCTGGCATTTCAAAGATAAACTAAAACATTTCTAGGGATGGAAAGAAGTTTTCCCCAATGGAAAAAAAAAAAACCAAACAAAAAACCAAATTATTATAACCTTTATTTTCCTATGAAATATCACCAATTTGGCAAAACTGCATTACTGAAAAAAACAAATACTTAAAATGAATAAGTTTTCATTACATGATTTGTCCATTTCACAATAAAATCTAGGATCTCCAGAGGAAGGTGCTCCATGAAGATCACTGTACAACAAAAAATGTGCTAGTCCTGAAAATACGCTCTCAAATTTCCAACCAAGTTTTGCCAAATCCTCTGATAATCTCATATTTTACAGCACACAACTACTTGACTACTTCTGGACCATTTTCCTAGCTACAGTATCTATGCCTTAAAATAAACAACATACAATAAATGGTAACCTGCATCTCTTCCATCACAGTCACTTCTGAGATCAGAGTTCTCTCCATAAACTTAAACTGATTTTGGCTAAATAAGATCAGTCTGTGGCACTAAAGTGAGGGGCTGTTCTTCCATCACCCCTTTCACCTGTGCTTTTCTGAAACAAGGAGCCTGATCATGCTGAACATTTTCCTGTTTGCAGCAATACAACTGTTCCATCCTTCTGCTATACTTTGGCACAAATTATTCTTCAATTCCTGCAGCTGTAATAGGAACTAATTATCTGCAGACTTAGATTTATTTGATCAGAGGCCTTAGTGCACCCATTCATACTGATGCTAATTAAAACACAGTGAGTCTCAGCTAATAGCTAAGGACTCTGAAAGATAAGGTGAGAACTAACATTATGTACGAAAAGTCTTGTTTGTCTTTAGCGGAATTAATCTGTTACTGGATTTGTTTCACTTTTATGTTTTCAGTTCCTACACACCTTCTGACAACTAAGGAGCTCTGAGTCCTTCAGCACTGTTACATGTACCAACGCATCAGTGCAGTGGATGTTGGCACCACCATGGTCCTGGAGCACAGCCATTGCTGGACAAAGCATCCAAAAGGCACTGGGGACCACTTTCCTCCTAAGAAGTTTTTCCTTTTAGTATTCTTTAAGGGTGCTGGTAATAAAGCTAAAAGGTCACTGCAGAACCATAGAAGTCCATCATCAAATGCAAGCTTTTAAAGCACATGGGTCCAAGCCATATAGCTTAAGTGGTGATTCAACCTTTTATAAAATTAAGATGACAGATTCCATTATGTATTTAAATTTCTCATTATTAAAGCAAGGAAGCTAGCCAAATTCTCAGCAGGCAGAGAGGAAGGAATTTCTTTGTGGCCCTTTAATGCCCATCTCAGTTCAAAACTATCTTACTTGTTCCAGTGAAATCATACCTGGACCAGCAGTGCAAGACCTGGACCAGCAGAGAATCAGGCTCTGGCATTTTGCATTGGGATTTTTTAGATCCAAGAGTGAACGGTACAGTTAAAATCCAAGAGTTATGTTTGTATCTAATTTTTTTCTTTTGTTACTTTTTAAAGCTATAAAAAAGGGCTCTAATATGTACCATAAGCAAACAAGTCACAAGCCAGACTTAATTCTATCACTCTTGCCCTTTGCTTAGAGAAGTTTTAACTCATCTCTAAACTCCAGTCATCTGTTTCTAATTCAAATACATTTCAATTTCCTCACTCAATATGAGGAGCAGCAGCACTAGTGCTCACCAGGGGCCCTCGCCAAGTGCAAATAAGAGTCAGGAAAAATCCTGGTGCTCTGCAAAGTATGCTGGCCCTGCAGCTCTCAACATGGGCTTTTGGCAACGCCACTTGGACCCAGCAGCTTGCTAAGTACAGGGATAGGAGTCCATATTGGTGCTGCTGCCAATGAATATAGATTTAATATTTTAATATCAGCTGCTAACTTTATGGAGAGATTACCCTCCCCAAAAAAAGTGAGTGTTCAGCACTTTAGAAAAAATAAATCCGTTTTCCCCCTTTTTCTGTTACCACTTGCTAGAGAAAGCATGCCAATCAATAGCCCTATCATCTCCAACAGTTGTTGCCCTGCTTTGATGCATTTTTAGTAGTAGAAAATTTTTACTTCTGTAAATTCTTATTCCTAGCTGTCTATGCATGGCACCTGTGGAGATGAACACCAACACAGAAGATTATGGGACTGAAGGGGAACAGGAGCACAGCTGTCTGGCTATCAATCTATATTACTCTATAGTTCACATTGCACTATGGAGTTGAGAAAAGATTGTCTCACAAGAGACCCTGGGATGGGCTTTCCTGATAGTATATGTTGCTACAAGAACAAAAGGTACAATGTGCTCATTGCAGTGGGAAACTTTGAACAATATGAAGAGGAGGAAAACTACTAATCTATTACAAATAATACCCTTTATACTTATTAAAAGTTTCAATATTTAAAATATATATTCCACAACTGTGATATTTTAATAAAAGTTCGTTAGGGGAAGTTTGGGTTGGTTTTGGGTTTAGTTTCAGAACTCTATTATTTGTTATTTTGCATTTAAGTTTAAATTAAGTGGAAATAATTAACTGCATCAGGACTTTTCTGAACTGGAGTCCCCCTAAGATTTTTTCAATGAGATTTTGCAGTCAAAACACTTGAGAACAGAAACAACATCTGCAGCAAAAAGGGCAAAGAGAAGGCGGCACTTTTTTGCATACTTCAGCAGTTCTATGATTTTGAGATAACCTGCATGAACCAGTCATGATTTTGTCAATTAAAATTTGAATTAAAAAAAAATATTTTGTTAAAATACTGCTGCAGAGTTCTAACAAGGAAAACTTAGGCAAAATTAGCTAAGTCCAGCACTCACATTAATTAATATCATATACTTATCTAGCCAATTTCTCAATCAAATGTAAACAGATACATCTCAAACATTATTCTTAACCACACTGCTCACAGAGGTATTGAAATCCAATGAACACTTTTTTAGGTACACTACCACAACTTCTATGGTGCATACCTAAAAATCAACTTCACACAAAATCAGCGCCATGTGCAAAACCTGCCAAGCCGAGAATGAGGAGGGACACACTCAGCTTCTTTTAGTGGTAGCAGATGTGAAGTCCTGGCAATACAGCTTCCATTCAAAGCATTATAAAGGGTCTTAATTCACATTTGCTGGTAGATTTAGGGGGCTGTGTTACAGAAACACCTCTGGTTTGACTGCTGCATCCCATCCACAGAATCACAGAATCTTAGGGGTTGGAAGGGACCTTGAAAGATCATCTAGTCCAACTCCCTTGCCAGGCAGGGTCACCTAGAGCACATCACACAGGAACGCATCCGGGTGGGTTTTTAATGTCTCCAGCGGAGGAGACTCCACAACCTCTCTGGGCAGCCTGTTCCAGTGCTCTGTCACTCTCACAGTAAAGAAGTTTTTTTCTGATATTTACATGGAACCTCCTATGCTCCAGTTTGCACCCATTGCCCCTTGTCCTATCACTGGACATCACTGAAAAAAGCCTGCCTCCATCATCCTGACACTCCCCTTTAACATATTTGTAAACTTTGATGAGGTTGCCCCTCAGTCTCCTCTTCTCCAAGCTAAGGAGACCCAGCTCCTTCAGCCTTTCCTCACAAGGGAGATGTTCCATTCCCTTAATCATCTTTGTGGCTCTGCGCTGGACTCTTTCAAGCAGTTCCCTGTCTTTCTTGAACTGTGGGGCCCAGAACTGGACACAATACTCCAGATGCGGCCTCACCAAGGCAGAATAGAGGGGGAGGAGAACCTCTCTTGACCTACTAACCACACCCTTTCTAATGCACCCCAGAATGCCATTGGCCTTCTTGGCCACAAGGGCACATTGCTAGCTCATGGTCATCCTCCTGTCCACCAGGACCCCAAGGTCCCTTTCTCCTACACTGTTCTCCAGCAGGTCAGCACCCAACCTGTACTGGCACATGGGGTTGTTCTTCCCCAGATGCAAGACTCTACACTTGCCTTTGTTAAATTTCATCAAGTTTCTCCCCGCCCAACTCTCCAGACTGTCCAGGTCCCACTGAATGGCAGCACAGCCTTCTGGTGTGTCAGCCACTCCTCCCAGTTTAGTGTCATCAGCAAACTTGCTGAGGGTACACTCTGTTCCCTCATCCAGGTCGTTGATGAAAATATTGAATAGTACCGGTCCCAGCACCAACCCCTGAGGGACTCCACTAGTCACAGACCTCCAACTAGATTCTGTCCCATTGACCACAACTCTGACTTCTTCCTTTCAACCAGTTCACGATCCATCTCACTACCTGATCATCAAGACCACACTTCCTTAGCTTATCTACGAGGATGCTGTGGGAGACAGTGTCAAATGCTTTACTGAAATCAAGATAAACACATCTACCACTTTACCATCATCTGTCCACCTAGTTACTTCCTCATAGAAGGCTATCAGGTTGGTCAAACATGACTTCCCCTTGATAAAACCATGTTGACTGCTCTTAATGACCCCCTCATCCTTGCTATGCCTAGAGACAGTGCCAAGAATAAGTTGTTCCATCACCTTTCCAGGGACAGAGGTGAGGCTGACTGGTCTATAGTTACCCGGGTCCTCCTTCTTGCCCTTTTTGCTATCCTCCAGTCCTCAGGCACCTCTCCTGTTGCCCACGACTTACCAAAGATGATGGAGAGGGGCCTAGCAATGACCTCTGCCAGTTCCCTCAGCACCTGCGGGTGCATTCCATCCAGACCCATCGATTTATGGATGTCCAGATTGCTTAACTGATCCCTAACCCAATCCTCATCTACCAAAGCAAGCTCCTCCTTTATCCTGACTCCTTCTGGGGCTATAGGGATCTGGGGCTCCTGGGGAGAGTCTGCAGGATTAAAGACAGAGGCAAAGAAGGCATTCAGTACCTCTGCCTTCTTTACATCCTCTGTCACCAGGGCACCCACCTCATTCAGCAGTGGGCCTATATTGCCTCTAGTGTTAGTTTTATCTGCAATGTATTGGAAGAAGCCCTTTCTATTGTCTTTGACCTCACTTACAATATTTAATTCCAAGGAGGCCTTAGCTTTCCTAATTGCCTCCCTACATCCTCTGACAACAGTCCTATATTCCTCCCAAGTGGCCAGCCCCTCCTTCCATGATCCATAGATTCTCTTTTTCCACTTGAGTTTGCCCAGCAGTTCCTTGTTTAACCATGCAAGTCTCCTGGCTCCCTTACTTGATTTCCTACCCATTGGGATGCTCTGATCCTGAGCTTGGGAGAAGTGGTCCTTGAATGTTGACCAACTATCTTGAGCCCCTTTACCACCTAGTACCCTTTCTCATGAGACTTCCCTTAACAATTGTTTGAAGAGGCCAAAGTTGGCCCTGAGGAAGTCCAGGGTTGTGGTCTTGCTAGGTGTTCTATTCCTCCCACACAGGATCCTGAACTCCACCATCTCGTGATCACTGCAGCCAAGTCTGCCATTGACCATCACCGCTTCAACCAGACCCTCCTTGTTGGAGAGTACAAGATCCAGCAGTGCTCCCAGTTGGTTTGTCCACCATTTGCATCAAGAAGTTATCATCAATGCACTGGAGGAACCTCCTAGACTGTGAATGGCTGGCTGAGTAGGCCTTCCAGCAAATATCAGGGTAGTTAAAATCCCCCATGAGGACCAAGACCTGTAATTGCGAGGCTGCTTTCAGCTGCCCGTAGAAAGCCTCATCAACTCCTTCGTCCTGATCAGGAGGTCTGTAATAGACCCTCACGACTGTATCACCCATGCCAGCCTGCCCCTTAATTCGTACCCATAGACTTTCCACTTGCTCTTCATCTTCCCCTAGAGAGAACTCAATACATTCTAGTTGCTCTCTCACATAAAGAGCAACTCCACCACCTTGCTTCACTCACCTGTCTTTCCTAAAAAGCACATAGCCATCCATGACCACATTCCAGTCATGTGAGCTGTCCCACCATGTCTCCGTAATTGCCACCGATCATAACCTTTAGACTGCACACAGACCTCTAACTCCTCCTGTTTGTTCCCCATGCTGCATGCATTGGTGTACAGGCATTTCAGGGAGTGAGCTGAGCACGCTGGTGGCACCCTTGGGACGTGGGAGACCTTTTGGTTTTCATTAATAGTAGAAGAATGCCCCACTAGTTCAAACCCAGCTACAATCCCCTCCCACTTCGAATCTAGTTTAAAGCTCTGTGAATGAGCCCTGCTAACTCTTGCCCTAGTACCCTTTTTCCCCTGCAGGACAGGGTCTTCCCACTCAATGCCAGCAGGCCTAGTGTCCTGTACATCAGCCATTCAGGAGTTTTGTCCCCTACTCCCTTCAAGTCTACTTTAAAGCTCTCTCAATGAGTCCTGACAATTCTTGGCCAAGAATCCTTTTCCCCCTTGTTGATAGCTCTATGCCATTGTTTGCTAACATACTTGGTGCCCTGTAAACACCTCCATGATCGAAAACTCCAAAGTTCATCCGACAGCACCAGCCTCTAAGCCAGTCAGTTGTGTTTTCCTAGTCCTTTCAGCTTTTCCTGCCATTGAAGGAACTGAGGAAAAGATCACCTGTGCTCCCGATCCTGCAAGCATTTGGCCTAGTCCTCTGAAATCCCTTTTCATCACCCTGGGATGACCCTTGTCAACCTCATCAGTACCCACCTGTATGACCACTAGTGGGAAGTAATCAGAGGGCTGCACCAAGCCTGGGAGTTTCTCAGTAACATCGCTAACCCAGGCCCCAGGTAGGCAGCAGACCTCCCTGAGGGTTGGATCTGGCCGGCATATAGGGCCCTCAGTTCCCCTTAAAAGAGAATCTCCCACAACAATTACCTTCCTCTTCTTCTTAGCAGAGGCAATCCTGATGCATGGAGCAGACTGCCTTGGCAACTTCCTGGACGGACGTTTGTCAGTAACCTCACTTACCTGATTATCCTGATCCAGGGCTATATACCTGTTCTGTAGGGATACACGTGGAGGTGAGGATCCACCCCCCACTACAGTGTCCCCAGTGACAGCAGGCACAGCTAAGTAGGATACATACACACTCCTAAAATCACTGTTTACTTTTGGCACAATAACGTGAACAGAAATTGGTGGGTATACCAATAAAGTCACTTATTTGACACTGTGTGCAGTTTTCAGCATTCATGTAATTTTCCCTTTCAGAAAGGGGTTGGAAAGAGAGATGGCTTCACCCCTATTGCTGGTCTGAGCTCTCACAAAACAAGAAAGATCTCCACAGAACAAGGCACTGTTCTTCAAAAGGCTGGACAATGCACCTGGTCATGGATTTGTAAGAGTACAGGTAATGTTGCCACCTAGTGACTCCTGCCATAGCAATATTGGCAGGATTTCAATTGGGCAGCATCGAGTATACTCAGCAGCTATAAGGCTTTCTCCAATCTGGGGCCATAGTGCGTAATTTTGAAGGTTGCAACCTTTTGCATATCATAGCCTATTATAAGAAGGACTATTAATTTAAAAATCAAATCATTCTAGGGTCGGTCTTTGCCTCTAGCTTCTAGAAAAGGAGTTACAGCCCTTCTTCAGCCTGGTCACGATCGAGCTGATGACCCTAGGAAACCTAGAGCTCAATACATTTATTCTATGAGTTCAGTGACTTTCCTGGCACTAGGCTGTTATCTTGCATCATGTACTTAAGACTGCTACAAAACAATAATAATTAAATTTTTGAAAAATTCAGCTTTCAATGTGCAAATGAATTGAAAGAACGTAGAATATCCAACAGCATTCTTGTAGTCTGTGAGCAGGAATACTCTGCACCTATGCTACATCTCTAGCACATTAGCCAAGCTTTGATGAAGACAGGCTTCAAGTCATTCTCCTCAGAATGACAAAAATCTCTAACTGTCAACTAACCCGTTGCAGATACAGGAGGCCAAGACTATGCCTTTCCTAATTGTGGCAGAGCTGTGATCTAGTCTGAAGCATTAAGCAATCAGTGCTTTTGTCTGTATACCACAGGAGATGCTTTCTTTTTCCAGGGAGTTTGGTGCAGAGCTCTCTGCAGACATGATCTAAGGGAGATTCCATCTCAAGACATTTGGTTTGTTTAGTGTGTTTTTTTTCTATTCAGGTTTTTCAAACTAGAAGAGTGGTAGCAGTTTCCCTTCAACAGGCCCATATTGGAGGCTTCTGGGCAAAAAAAAAAAATAAAAAAGGATAACATCAGAAAATAATTTAGTAGGTCACCACTCAAATAAAGCACTACAAATAGAAGCATGGAGACTAGCTGCAGCTCTTCTCATGCAGAGAAAAGCAACCAAGCTGGTGAAGGATCTAAAGAACAAGTCCTGTGAGGAGGTCCTGAAGGAACTGGAATCATTTAGAGAAGAGGAGGCTGAGGAGAAACCTCATTGTTCTCTGAAAGGAGGTTGGAGTGAGGTGGGTGTTGGCCTCTTCTCCCAAGTGAATAATGATTGAAGGACCAGTGGGAACAGCCTGAAGTTGCACCAGGAGAGGTTTAGATTGGATATTAGGAATAATTTCTTTACCAAAAGAGTAGTCAGACACTGCAATGGGCTGCCCAGGGAGGTGGTGGACTCACCACCCATGGAGGTGTTAAAAAAACAGGTAGACATCATTTCAGGACATGCTGTAGTGGGCATGGTGGGTGGTTTATTAGGTTTTGTTGCGGTTTTTTATTTCATCCTGGCTATATGATTGAACTTGGTGAACTTAGAGGTTTTTTCCAATTGTAATGATTCTGTATGAAAAAGGTGGTTGAGTTTGATTGCAAATAAGTGAGGGGAGAGTAGAAACAGAAGTCAACAAAGTTAGAGAGCTTTAATGAAGAAAAAATAGTAAGTCAGGGAAGGCACTCGAAGATAAAGACCATATACTGTTGGAAAGTAAAAGTGGAGCTCTGAATAGCCAGGAGAGAAGCAGGGCAAAGATCCAAGATCAGTTAAAATTAGTTCAGAACAGAGAAACACCTTTAACTCTTATGGAATTTGTTAATGGCCCACTATCAGGCATGAAATTAGAAGATTTGAATGATGCTGCTTTATTCTGTGTCACACTGACAGCCAGCACTCAGAGGTCTGTTTCTCAGATTAGTCAATAGTGCACACAAAGCTGGTGCTAGGTATTATTTTAGCATAAAATAGTTTGTAACAGCCTCAGTGTATCACTTTCATATCATTCTTGCACTTGAATAACTTTAGGAACATCAGCTTCAAAAATTAAGAAACTCTCAGAACACCTCCATTTCAATTGGTCTAGCTAAAACAACTCAATGCCTTGGGAAATTGATCAGGTCTTTTGTGTCACCCAGTGTTGCCAGTGCCCTCCAGCTCTCCATTAGTTTTTCTCATGCATTCCAAGATTTATTCTGATATTTGCAGTGAAGCTTGTTCCACAGACTGTGAGCACACCAGTGCTCTCACTCACATGCACACAAGCCTGGGAGGTCAGAAGTCACAGATGTTTTGCAAAAATCATAGAACCCATGACTTGCACAAGATCTGCATCTTACTCGTAATGCAGAGAGGGGCATATACATCCTTCACATGGAACACATCACATTTAACTCATTCAAAATTCTCATTTTTGCACAGCTCATCCCAGCAATAGAGTAGCTACTATCACACAGCTTTAAAAAAAAAAAAAGGCTTTATCACTGTAAAGTACTGTTTCCCATAGATGAAACCTTGAAGGCATGACCAATGAAGAATGTACCATTTCAGAACAGAAAAGACTGAACAATGCAGAACATTCATCTAGCACTTGTATCATACATATAGCAGGCGTGTCTAGATCTCATTTATGGGCTGCCACCCATATTGATGTTTATATAGTGCAGCGTCAAACAAAGAATTGCTGCCTCAGAAGACTTACAGCTTAATTCTACCAATCCTTACATCAATTCAGCCATAGGATGTAACTGACACATTCTGAAAGCAGAAATAGGCTCCTGTAAAGATACGAGAGTTTTAAAATGGACTGAACTCACCCTCAGGGAGAGTTAAGGATGCTTATGAATGCTTTAATGTAGCCCAAAGTTTTATAATAGCGTTTCACTCCCTAGCTCTTCCAGTTACAGCTTGAGAAGCCTTTGCATCCCATTTCATCTTTGATATACACTCTACATAAAGGGAATGCCTATGTATCTTGATTCTCTCACATTTTGTAGTGTTTTATAGAGGACTAGCAACACCAAAGGTCTGTCTGCACCTAAGCACAGCATTAGGCTTACTTGTAAGCCAGACTTTTCTTAGTTGGAATTTGAATTTGAGAGTTTGAATTCAGAGTTTGTTTCAACAAGTCTGGAGGCCTGTAGGAGTAGTATTACATTTTTAGCTCCCTTTGTGTTGAACATACAGAGCAAAATCTGTACTAAGGAATACATCACCTTCTTATATGAAATTAATAACCACACTCTTTGCCCAAAAAAATCCAGCAATACTGAGGAAGTCTAGCATTCTCAATTTTGCAAGAGTGGTTCCCTATCCATGGATTGTCCACGTTGCAATCTAAATAGACAAGACAGAAGCACTCTGGGGCAGGAACAGTCTGCAGAAGCAACAAGAACAATAACCGTGGAGAAAACAACAGCTCTTAGTAGAGTTTTGGGGTTTTTTCCCCCATCCTAGGTGAGGATTTAGATGGAATCGTATAAACTAAATAGGAAGGGGTGGAAGCAGCCACCAAAGTGAAAAGCAAACTACACAGAGATGAAGAGAAAGTCTTGAGGTCAATGTACAGCTGAAAACAAAAAGTAAAGGAAGAAAAACATCAAGTAAAATATGTCAAAGGTATTAGATTAAAATTCAGTCATATTCAGACAAAAACCTTTAGCAGTTTACTTGGCCCAGGGCACTGCTTACAAAAAAAAAAAGTAGTATTTCACCTTGCTCCACGTGACCTGGTGAGGCAGCTGGCTTTAGAGGTACCAGATGTCACTTGACCAGCCACTGAGGTGTGACCTGGACCACCTTTCCTGCTTCCCTCAGCTAAGTATTAAAACCTGGTTGTGCAGATAATAGAGTAATAAGTCACAGGTATAGTTTCTTCCTTCTACTGCAAGGCAGAATACACAGAGGGTCCAGGAACCCATCAGGCACGATACAAGGTGATAGACCTAGGCCACAGGAGATGTTGCAGCAGAAAGGCAGAGGAAGTGTGTAGTTTGAAGCTAACTTCCTGCACTCTGTACCAGGTAGCAATATGCACAAAGTGATGTGTAGCACCTGCACCACACGAACTCTAACACTGCCCAGCATGATGCTCTCTCATGCATCAGGCCTGAAGTGATCCTCACAGCCACACTGAGGGTTGGTTTTGCAAGCAAGGAAAGTTGGGTGAGAGGACAGGGCTCACAGGTTAGTTACCACTGCAGTTGGGATATATGGAAGAAGCAAACAATCATTTCATTCATATCAGTGCAAACATTGAACTCTGGAGGACAAGGGGGACAGAAGACTTGGCAGGCCTAAAGGTAGCCAGGCAAGGTGTGGTCAGAGGCAGATGCTACAAAACTTTAAAAACCTTTTCTATCTGAAGACACTGAAGAGCACGTGGCTGGTATTTCCTTTGAGATGAGGGAGAGGGGCACAGCTGCATCTGCAATAAGTCAGACAGCAAAATTTGTTAATCAGATATAATTAGCCTCAGTTTAGTTACACTTAAGGTATATTGCAAGAGAGACCTCTTAAGACAGACCAGTGTAGAAACTCAAGAGTTTCCCTCTTGATTATGAAGGGACTCTACGATGAGGTATTTGGGCTTTCTGAGTAGATGTAGCAGACATGCAAACAAGTAGTAATACAAAAGAATAACTAGATAAGAAACATAAGTTTTCAAATGTACTTCTTAATGTTAACATTGATTAGGATACAGAAATAAGGTGTGTTTTACTGGGAACAGAAAAAAAGGAAAGGTCCCAACACTGCATGAAAATAGCAAGGTCTCCATCAGAACAACTCTAAGTTTAAAATGCATGCTTGTTAACATATGTGCAGTATTTATATAGAGAGCAAAAGCTTTTAAAGCAGTGCCGGGGCCAGCACTACAAACTGAAGAGGAGAAAAAACATGTACTGATTAATAGAAAAAGTTTTTTGCTTGTTAGATCTGTGACTCTACAAGATGGTCTAAAATAAGTGTGCTGAGACAATTTTAACTATGTTAGATGAACAAGTGGGGGGAAAAAAAACTGTAGAAGTTAATGCCTAAGGGATGACTTTAACCAGTCTTTCACTGCTTGATGTGAGTTTAAAAGGAAGGATTTTCACAAAAGCAAGAAAAAGCTCACTTTCCCCCCCTTTATCTGCTACACGACCAAGACAAGAGCCCAGGAAATTCAGATGCCCATGCATGTGTCTTACACAAACCATACATACCAGACCCCTCATCCTAACCAACACATTTTCTGTTTAAGCCTTTTTGTCTTTTGCAGTTCCTGTAAGTTTCATATGGCTGCCTTTTTTTTAAAAAAAAAAAAAAGCTCAAGTGAGCTGTGCATGTTTTATAGTCAATACATCCATAAACCAAACACCAAATGCTAAAGCAGCTTGCTAAAACTCATTCAGGCGAGCCCTAATTAAAAAGAAAAGAAACCTTTGCAAACAGCATGTCTCCAAAAGGTGAAAGGTCCCCATGCTGCTCAATGAGGAAACACCAGGGCCACCTTTAAACTTTAGAGTTTTATTAGTGCTTTTGTCAGCAGCATGTATCTGTGTGCTGTGTTTTAATGGAGGCTCTGAATTTGTCTGTGACAGACTCAAAACAGGAAATTAACACCCTGCGGTGTGGCGGTAAAGCCTCAGAGGAAGCAGCAGTGGGGTACATGAGGCTGAGGATGAACAAAGACCCATAAACATAACGTCACCCATAAAAGTCACACTTTAAGGCACAGGAAGGATACTAAACAACACTTGGCTGCATTACATGCTAGCAGTAAAAAAAAAAAGCCTCAGGTTGAGAGTCAGAACATTTACAAGGCAGTTATTTTTTCTTCATATTTGCTTTGGTTTTGCATTTTGAGCCATGTAGTTCAAAGTTAGGCATAGGAAATACCCAACAAGCTCTCAAATGTTACGTTTCCGCTGGACGCGTGGCTCAGGGCTAAGATACTGGTTTTTATCTACCTCCCTGTTTATTTGGGTTATTTCCAATTCATAAGGGGTTCACCTTTTCTGCAGGCAGCTGGATGGATTTCTACTGTTACCATGGTATTGCTGACCTTTAACATGGGGCTGTTAACATGACCTTTGCTTCTTTCCATCTCTACAAGGATGTTTCAGTGTAAATAGTTTGGAAGCCAAACAGCACCAGGAGATTCCTCCTCTCAGAGACGGGAATGCATCTAGCTCAGTCAGGAGTGGAACAGAGGAAGAGTTTCAAGCTGATACTCAACAGTTAATAGCAATATACGACTGAAGAAGTATCTGGAACAGAGCTCTTTCCTGCAGCTGAGAAATATCCGGTGACCAACTTTTACTTAACATTACCTGTGAACTGCCCTGTCTTGAGAGAAAATTATAGTGGAGACCATATGCAGTTGCAGGGACCCAAAGGCAGACTCGGTAGGGCAGAACATCTGACAGTTGTTTGAGTGGGGTAACAGAACCTTAGGATGAAGAAATTTTGGCAATATTGCTTAAGACAGCTATTGTAAGTCCTAGGATTTTGAAAGCCTGAAATGTTGTCATAAACAGGGAAGATGTTCACTTTTTAAGAAAAACACAGATTTTACAGCATGTCAATTTAAACACCACCAGAAACCACCTAATTTTTCATTTAAAAAAAAAAAGAAAAACCCACTGCTGTAGCCTTTATCTAATATATTCTTTGCCTCCAGCAACTGTTAATATAGTTATATAAATTCTCATTCTATTAACTGAAATGAAAGGCAAGTCCAAAGTTTCATGGGGCAATAGGAATTGTTGCTGTAAATTAGACCAGTGTGCAGCCCACTAAAGTGAAGGGAACTTTAAAGATTTGTGCCAGACTCCTCAGGCATGAAGTGATATTTTGAACACTAACAGTGGCTAGAAACTTCAGGAAAAGGTGTGCATTATTGGAAAAAAGTTCTGTTCACAGTGGGAGTTTCCTCTAATCCTGTGCAGATTTAGAATTAATTTTTCAAGAGAGACCAAATAATACCCTAAATTCCATTAAAATTCAGTAGGATTTATGTGCCTAACATCCTAAGTCCTTCTGAAAAATCTAAGCTTTTATGTTGGGCTTATGCCTTAGAGCATAAGAGGGAGATATTTCTTCTGTAACTCAAACAGTTCAGATTATATGCAAGTAATCCAAACCACCTGTGGATCACTGCAGTCAAAAATTTGTGGGGGTTTCCCCACACCCCCCCCCCACTTTTTTTTTTTTTTAAGGCAGGGTTTCCAATACACTTAGGCTTCAAACAGACTGCAAAAAGAACAACTCTTGGGTGAGTGTCAGAGCAGCCACAAAGCTACCTTCGTTTTCATGCCTGGTGCCTTGGTCCCAGCAGGCTCCCCTATGAGCAGCTGCACTTTGGCGTTCATGGAGGACAGCTATGCAGAGAGAGTACCAGTTGCAGATTCCCCTGCACCTGGGAAATTCCCAGCTAGGGAAATCAGTCCACTTCAAGTTCTTTGAGCTATCAAAGCAGCACAGAGGTGCTAGATCAGCTTTGGGTATGGCTCTGGTGTTGAGGTGTCCCAGAATGTTCATCCATTACTAACACAAAATATGCTACAGAATTAGAATGACTGCACTGAATTTGTATGGATTGCCGAGAAGTAACTTAAGATTATAAAAAGGATAAATTAAATTACTATTTTATATCAATGGCATTTTAAGAGTGCACTACTTGTGAATTCCTACTTAATTTTTTTTTTAAACAACTGGATTAAAACACTAGAGATGGGTCCAATTGAAATATCATCTGGACTCTGACAGCTTGAACATGTAGGTCCCTACAGGCAGGTTTAAGATGCTACTCTGCTCTAATGCAAGAAGTCAGCAAGAGGAAAGTACCAAAATAAATGTAAAATCTTTCCACTACCAGACAGTAAGCAAAGCAGCACCAAGAATCTATGCTGTGTGCCACTGATCCACTAAAATTAAATTTTATTGGACAGATTCCACCAAGATGCTGGGAAGACAAGTTGAAAGACATGTCACAGATTCAAATGGAACCTAAAATTAGTACAGAGTGTTTTGTCTCTTCACTCTGTATTCCTGTCCTACGTAATGAGATCATGTTGCTGTTAGAGCCAAATTCTCTCTTCTCACTGCTGTTGCTAAGAGAAGCTAACAGAAGTTGCCAAGACCTCTAATGAGGCATTTTAAATTAAAATCTATATACACATTTTTACTGGCCTTTCTATCACTATACAATGGCTTACAGTGTTAGCATTCTGATATGGTAATTTCTTACCTAGCAAAGAGCAGAGCTGTGCCTGATTTCACAACATATAGTCAATAAGGGGTACGTATAATGTTAGAAATATTTTATTGAGTAGAAAACCTGAGATGGGAGATGGCTGCTGTAGGCTTTTGAGGGGTTATATAAAAATTAAAATTGGAAGAGAATCAGAGGCCTTACTTGTCTCTCATTGTTGCAAGTGACAAACCAAATGAACCCCCAATTGCCAAGTAAGAGTAAAATCCAGTGTGATGGAAGGCCAATTAAGCCACCTTAAGATGTTAATTTTAACAGGAGTAGGAACTTCAGAAAAAGCCATTTTCAGCAAAACCAGTTGGTTTTAACAGTATATTTTTTCAAAACCCGGTAGCAATCCTCTTTGGATAAATATGCTGTAAGTATATTCACAGAATCAAAAGAAAACAAATTGTTTTGAGAATATACTGTGAAAATGGCATTTTCAACCAGCTGGCACTTGTCAATAGGCAGCTCTACTGTCAGAGCTTAGGCAGCCTTATTCCTTAGGTATGCACAGAGAACAGAGTACAAACATTCACTCTGAATGCTTACACAATTGCCACTGGCACATGTAACTCTACTGTTCCTCTCATTTCTCAGGCTGAGGTTTCTACAACAAAGTTGCTCAGATAATCTGCAATTACAGTAGGATCTGGTGGTGCTATCCAAGCTGCATCTGCCATTCATCTCCACTAAGGAGGCAGGACACAAGGTAATTAGATACAGCTCAAAGGGGCAAGCTTAGTTGATATCAAGGATGTAATACAACAGAACTGGGCTGCTTTTTCGCTCAGATTATTGCTGGCCCTAGCAGATATAGTGATCCCACTCCCCATTTTTTGAAATCTTTGCAAATTTATCCAGCATTTACTTCAGTAGGCAGACTGATACATACCCAGGAGATTAACCATTGAAAAAGAAAAGTTGTCCTGAGATTTCTGAGGAAAGCTGTAGCAATGCAAGGGGCGATCCCTAGGCTTTATCTCAGCTTCCCACTACTTTTGCCAATATCATTGGAGAAAAAAAGTGAGAGGGGATGAGAGAAGAGAAAAAGAAAATTAAGCAAATGAAGGTCAGAGAGATACAAACTAAAATAGATTGTATTTTTTCACTTAGTTTGCAAAAGTTGCTGAAAACTTTTTCACTCCCTTTGGTACATTTTAATCTCAGAGGCAAGGCCAACATATACAAGGCAGCTAAAAGACAGGAAAGGGGCAAGAGTTTAATCTTTTCACCTAAGATCAGAGACAATCCGCATCAAGACCGCAACTAGAACTCAGGTTCGCAAACTCTTAGAATTGCAGTTACATTGCTGGGATGTATTGTGTCCTAAAAGAGCCTTTTTGGCTTCATTGGCATTGCTACCAGAACAGCCTTTTCCATTGACAAGGGATTTCTCCTGTGTCATAAAGAAAAATAAGGATGACATTTGCAGAAATCAGAGACACAATTTTGTAGCCAGTGTTAGGAGAACCAGGTTTAGTGTTAGTTTTTCCTCTTAAGAAGTCACTCTCTAAGATAACAATGTTCTGAAGTTTAAATCTGAGGATTATTTTTGGTCTATGAGAGACAAAACTCAGTTGGACTAATCTAGAACAAATAGGTGTGGAGTGGGTTTTTTTCCAGATTGTCTACTGAAATAGAGTAGTACCTGGGTTCAACAGTTTATGAATTTAACTTAAGCAATTATGCTTGTGTAGCATGAGGCTTCATAAGCTGTTTAAAACAGACTTACTCCTAGATCTAGAGAAGACATTTAGGGAAGCATTGCTTCTGAACAGATTACATAACACTTTATAAACCTTTTTCTTAAGTAGCATATTTGCCAAATAGCACCTCATTGTAGTTCTTCATCCTTACAAGAAAAAATATAAAGTACCTGACCGGCCACTAACAGCAATCACAAAGGGGGATTTTCAGTCTAGTTATATATAAGCATCCTTTAAGAGGTTTAAACCACAAAATTGAATGCACTATAAAAAAGGACAGTGTAGGACTTTCTAAAAACATTTGTGCAGAGATACGAATAGCTGCCTTGGGGAAACTCCCCCATATTAATAGAAATAGCTGTTATTGCCCATTCTGTGCAAAGGCTCAAAGGGAATAATTACAAATACTCTTGTAACTTATTCCATTTGAATGCAGTGGCTTTCAGAAAGACATTACAGTAAGTGGAAAAGTTAAAAAGCAAGCTGATAAAAGGTGGTCATGTTTGCCAGTACAAACGCTGGCAGTAAGGACTGCCTCCCCACCAACACACATTTCTGCCCTAGGGCCCACCAGCATTCTACTCTCTGCTCCATGAGATCAAATTGCCCCTTTCCCTTAGGATTTGTAACTGAAGCAAGTCCATTTCTCAGTTTCATGGACTGCACTCATTAACAGAGTAACAGCTCAGACCTTAAGATGTCCGAAAAATTTAGATCTAGGATAAGGAGGGGAAAAAATGCAGCCACCAGTGTAAATGTATGGATTCAGATGTCAACACATGGCATTTCTCAGCTGCGATCAGTTACAGCAAAGACTGCAACAGAAACCTTGTACTCCCTGAAGTCTTCAGCTCTAGTGTCTTCTCTTGCCCTTTTGTCCCCAAAGGTTTCAGCTATACCATGTTTTCTTGTCCTATTAGTTGCTTCAAAATAAGGGGAAAGGGTCATGAATGAATGACAGTCAACCCATTTTTCTAATCTGTCTCCAAATACCAGGTGTAAGAATGGCAATTTAATGGTGAGGAATTTTTAAATTAAATGTTATTTCTGTTAATGTAAAATTACTGTTGTTACCAAATTTTCTCCAGTGCTTCCTACATACACATTCTCAGCTTTCTATAAATTTGGCTAAGGTTATCAACACCAACAAGGGAAGCAGCATGAGAAAGAGAAAACCTGAAGCAGCAGAGATTGTGAACTATAACCTATTTTGTTTCATTTCTGAGAAAGTCATTCATAATAAAACAATGCTGAACTTGAACTGTGTGCCATTAAATCTCTCAACAGTAGAGCCCTTCACAGTTTTCAGGACTTCTCACATCCAACATGGGCTAGCTGGGGAAGAGAAATCCAACTAATTTTGACATTTGTGTTGCTGCTTATGGATGCTATCTGCTTAAATCTTGCATAGCAGTGAAAAAAACCTAATGTTTTATTGCATGGGTATCACAAAAAAAAAAAAAGTGACCTGCCAGGAAGCCTCCACTTTTTTTTCATCTTGAAGTTGTCCAAAGGAATAACCTTTAAAATCGCTATTAGTTTGTTGGATGCCCAACATGAGGTCAGGAAGTCATGGAGCTCAGCATTCCAAAAGGAAAAAAAAAAAAAATCAAGGAACTTGAATATGACTTCCAGAATACAAGGCAGAGACTGATAAGTTTAAACCTAGAATTTTCAATTTTTTTTATTTTTTGGGGGGGTGTGGGGGGGGAAGGAAGAAAAAGAGAAAAGCTAGGCTTAGAAGAGGACTACTTTTAGCAATTTATGGGGCCAAATTGTCAATCTGCATATGTGTATATATATACACATGTATGTCCCTCCATCCAATCAGTAACCAAAAGCAGGAAACTGGGATACAGGAAGTTTTTGTTCTTTAATTTGATCTCTTTCTAGTTTTACTTAGCTTGGAAGATGAGAAGGTATATTTTCAACAGTGGAGAACATAGTCCTACCTTTAATTATATCCAGAGACTTCTCCTTATAATTAATTGAAAACAAACTTCTAAATTTGTAAGATTACAAAGGCTGAAGTTTGTCCATGCCATGTGTTTGACTAAATCATATTTGGAGGGAAAGAAAGGGAAGAAGAGGAAGAAATTCAGTCAACTGCTCAACTTTTTCTGAGAATAAGGGGCATCAAAAGTAAAGTTGGTTTCTATTGACCTTTTCTTCGAGCATCCCTAACACTTCTAGACCTTGGAGTATGAATACTACATTTTACGAAAGAAATCTTTTCATCACAGATGAGCCTTTGTGGTATATTTACATCTATTCTTCCACACTAAGCTCTTGCAAATGGAAAATAGAAAAGTCTCCACATGTACCTAGAGATATTTTGGCAGTTTACATTTCCTAGTCCATCTTCATTGAATGAGCTGCCATCTCTCATCAGTTCAAGCTGTGTATACTGTTCAAACCAGGAAATTGTAACATGTTCCATACATTTACAACTTCTGCCTGCAACTGCCACAGGATATCTGAATTCATTCCAGCTTGAGAAGAAGCAGATGAATCTGGATTTATTTTTTCATTTCTGAATGTAATACCTCTTTCTGTTTCCTTTGCTTGGCAAACTGATGGCAGGGACCATATCTGTTCTTGGTAAATCAGTGAATCCCTGAAGGGCTTTAATGCATCTAAAAATATTTCTTTGACCTGATCTGAAAATAGGGGAATGCTAGAGAGAAGGCAGGGGAACACAATCGAAGAAGTAGGAGGTTCTGGTCTGGTCTGGAGAAAGGATGCCTTTTTGGTTTTAGTGTGCCAGAGGAATCCAGTGATAAAGACTGGGAGGGGTTAAGTATAATCTAAAGACCCACACAAGAAAACAGGAAAGTGAAGGTGGACATGAAAATAAGCATTAAACAGTCTGAGGGATATGACTGACAGGTCCAGGACACATGAGCAGTGAAGCAAGGGAAGGAAACAGGCAGAATCAGATCTGGGTTGGCAGTGCATTTACAGTGAGAAGCTCCCTGACTAAAAAAGAAATGCAGGAAGAGATCTGTGATCTGAGAGCAGGTAGAGTAAGAAACAAGGAGGCGAGCTTGACAAAGAGTTCAGAGCCAGGCTGACCAAGGGGTGGCTGCAGGGACTAATACACAAAATTAGGAGCAAGTTACAAAAAATCTATCTTAAAGAGAAACCTTGTGCATAAATGGTGTAGAAGAGTTTGAGGCTGCTAAATGAAGTCTACTCTCCTCCAAAGCCTGAAATGGGAACCTGAGTTCCCTTGTTCCCCCTTGCTCCCATATCCATCAATATTGCTGGAGTTGAATAGCCTGGTTTAGGTTTCATTCCACACTTGTACTTGTCCAGACAGAATGACCACCTGCTATGACTACCAGCTAGTCCAAGGTAGCTCCAAAGTCCTGCTGGTGATTCATCCAAATTTTCTGCACTAAAACCATGTTAACATTACAAAAATAAATTAAGAAATACACGAAAGTCTTTATCACCACAGATACGGTGCATGCACCAGAGATGACACTCCCCTTTCATTTCATGCTGATAACACACACCAGTGGCTGCACAGCAATACAAACAACCCAGAAGATGCTTGTAGGGAAATTCTGCATCAACCTGCCTTTAGAACAGGGACTGAATATTGTATGTAAAATAATGATGATTTTAGGTTTAAGAACTACCTCATAATGGCTTTGCATGTATGCAATTCATTCTATGTGCATTCTTTCCTTTACCTGGCATTGAATGCTTCCCCTTGCAATCTTGGTTGTCTGTATTTCTACCCAATTATTTGGCAGCAAGTTTATATACATAGCACCTGAATACATACAATCACCATTTTCCACTGCCTGAAAGTCAATGGCAGTTACACAAGAAGCAGAAACAAAGAAACCTATAACCACTTTGGCTGATGTCCTGCATAAACAGAGAAGAATTTTACCCAGCAAGTCCTGCTGTAAGTCCAAAACATCTGACTAAACTAAGCATATTTTTCAGAAAGGTACCCAGTGTGGAGGTCAAGAGGTCAACTAATGGCAAATCCCCTATGTTGTTAAATAGTGGCTTTTAAACAAGTTTAAAATTTTGCACTGAGTATTTCAGTATGAACTCATCCAACTTGTTTTTTCTTACCAAAGTTCACCAATACCAAAGAATACAAAGCCAGAAATGGTGAAAATTACTATAGGTGAAGTACGTAGCATGCATTATTTTAGATATTTTCTTTTCTATTAACAATAGCGAATAGTACCAATGGCTTACGTATGACTCAACAGAACTTTGATGAACATCACAGGCCAAAATCTAATTTTAAGTACTTAGGGTCTGCTTACACTCTAAGCTTAAGTCAGAAAACAGTAGAAAACAGGAAGGCACATTCTGAACCTGGTACCCATTTGGTTTCCGTATGCGGTTTCACACTTCTGAGGTAATGGAGTGATGTTAAAACGCCGTGTGCTTACACCTTGCTGCTCTCGGAACAGTCACACTTGAGGTGCTGTGGAGCACACTGTACAGGCACACAGTGGTTCTTGCACAGCCTCTCCCAAAACACCAACAAACATTAGAACTTAACCACTTGGTGGCAACCATGTGATAGGAATGATAGAATATAGCAAAGGTAAAGGTTTCATATAAATGTTCCCACACAGACAACAGAAGAAACAAAGCGGTGGAACCAATATATATATATATATATATATAAAAACTCAATGAGAAGCTAGAAGTTGCATGTTTTATGCTCCGCCTTAGCAGTCACACTATTGTTCATTCAGTGCTACTACAAACACCACTTTGTTAGAAAGAATCGCCTCGTGGTCTAAAGCTACCAGTTGCTCCAACTCTTAAATCTTTGCCCAAAAAGAAACCAGAAAATAGCACAGGGGAAAGGAAGGTTGGGGGTGATTGTTCCCCCAAGTCATCCACTTGTCAAATGATAGTGCTGAAATTCTGAGCTGCCAGGGGCACAGTCTTGCTTTCATTTATGCATTTTTACAGCAAACAGCACAACAAAATCTTACCCTCTTGGGGATTTCTAGAAGTAGGTGATGATAGATTCAAAAAACAAGGCTATAATTGAGACAAATATATTCCATTAAGCAAAAAAATTTTTCCATCAGCTTCAGTGGAAACAAGGTCAGGTCTATTAGGTGTAAACAGATCACAGAAAACATCAGGACACATGGTCTCTTTTTTGACTTCCTGTTCCAATTTCTCTTCAGCTAAGCTTTTGAGACATCCTTCACTTTGTCCAAAAGAGTAAGAGATCTTAGATTTGCAGCTGGGAGCTTACAAATTGGAAAGTAGCTGCCAGCAAGCTTAGCTATTGTCCGTCTACAAGTGGATGACAACAACAGACTGCCATGCTTGAAGACCACTTGGATGGGGATTCTGAGACCCTTGCAATAGATTCATCAAGATGATCATTTTTTTGCACACCATTCTGCAGTGTCCCAGTATTACTATTTGGAAAAGGGATAAAATACTTGACATTTTTATATAAATAATTAGATAATCGGCATGGTCCATAACCACATAGTGAAGAACCAGAACTCTTACACTAAAGAAACAAAATTAGCCTGTCATGTCATACGCCTATTCATTTTCATGACGGAGTGGAGTAACTCCATTGAACTAAAATACATTACATTTAAAATTCAGGATTCAAAAGCCTTATCCAAAACTCAATAAGTATCTTCAGATCTTTATAGTTAGTGCTTCAGATGAGCAATCTGGATGGAGTTTGGCCACCAGCATCTCATGAAGTTTCTTGTCAAACTATTTTTCTCAGATTAATCTCTGAGCAGCTTTCTCTACTACCTCCATAAACAGGGAAAAATACAAGAGTGCTCTAATACACAAATAATCATGATGCCAGAGCACTCACAAAAAAGCATACAGCCTAGGGAGTAAGAAAGTTTACAGAGCAAACACGTTTTTTCAGAGAGCAGAGTAGTCAAATGGGAGACTAAGCAGAAGGGGACAAAATAGATTGCAGAGTTTGAAGAAAAACAGGTGGGGTAAAATGAAATTCAGTCCCAATTGTGTCTGGTTCTGAATAATGCAGATGAAAACTCCAGACACAGCATTACATTTTGTACTTGCAGTCAAGTATGCCAAAAGGACATTTGTTTGTTCACTCACGTTAAGACAGTCATTATAAGATACTACTAAAGATCTTCACCCTCACCTTCTAACAGTGCCTGAAATCTAGACCTTTCCTCTGTTGTTTAGAACACTTACAGAAGTTTTTGTACATTTCCCCTTTAAATATACAACCTAGAAATCTATGGAATAAAGTGTCTCAGCATCATTTTCCTGCCCAAAGCCATACATGGACACCAAACATAGCTTGCTATTCCTCTCATCCAGCCAAAAAACTCTTTGAAACTGTGGGTTAAAACCCACACTCATATTTACCCTGTGACACAAGATTCTATAGAAAAGCTTTAGCATAATTGCCTAAGTCTGACTGACGTTTTTATTACCCAAATCACTAGGAAGACTTATATTTTCCAGTGTACTGTTTCTGCTGGAGTTGGACTTTGGGGCAATACATGAGTTTACCCGTCAGGATGTGAAGGAGGAGGAGCACATGTTACTTATGTATGTTAGGAGTCCTGTCATGAGTACAAGCAGTCATTTTATAGATACCAAGGGACCATAAACCAATACCAAAAAATTAAACATACCATGTATCCCAACATACATAACCCCTGCATCAGCCAGATCTTGCAGCAAAGTGTTCTCTTCTGAAATGGTTGCCTTACTGTAAATAAAACTCTAAATACTGTGGGACAGATTAATACAACATAGCATTTAAGCATCCCATTGACTTCTTTAATGTCCAGTCATTCCAGAGCAGAGTATTCTAACTAAAAGATCACCGCAGTAGAGTAAGAAAAAGCATGCTATATTCAACACAACACTATCACTGCAGAGATGTGTAGAGGCTCTAGAAGAGTTTAAAGGCAACCTCAGGAAGTACTTAATAGTCTTATTTTAAATCCAGGTCAGTGCTTTGAAACTCTAACTTGCAGGACTTGGAGAAAGACTAGTATATATTCAGGAGTTCAGTACCTGGTAACACAAGAGAAAGAATGTAAATTTGCACTGCTGTCTCAGTAACTGTCAGCTGAGAATAGTAAACACAGCTCAGAGAACCATGGTGTATTTGAACATCTGTTTAAAAATTATACCAGTTCTAGAAGAGTATCACTATGACTACCATCATGTCATCTCAGCTCAAAGGTTTGAAAAATTACAATAGTGCCTAGCCCATAGCTTTCCCCACCTTTCCTTTCACCCTGCCAAGCAGAAGTGCCATGCACATTTTCCCAGCCGCACTATCTTCAGCAGCTCCAGCTCCCTGCTGTCAACCTATTAAGCTTCTACCTCTGGCTGTCCCCATTTACAAATAATCTATACGCTTCTCTAAAGGGTGGGGGTGAGGCAAGACTAAAAGAATAACCTCTAACTCTCAAAGGATATCTTTTCCTTCCATCTACCCTAGTCATCCTTGCACCAACCCTTTACCTTTTTCCTCCCAAGATTTCCGTTCTGCTCTGCTGATAAAAGTGTGAGGTCCACTATGGCTGGGACACTTGCCCAATAAGGAGAGTCTGAGGAACACAAAGTTGCTTATTCTGGAGAATTGGCTTTGGGTGAGGTCAACAGTAGTCTCCCACTGCCTGTGGGGAAGTTGCCAAGGTGATAGAGTAACACAATGCACAGTTATATGTGTTGGGATGATGAGAGACAAACTGAAGCAAGGGAATTTCAGACTAAATGCAATGAGAAACCCTCCACCTCTTGAGGACAGTGAAGTGGGCTGCCCAAAGTGTCTCTGCAGTCTCTATCCAAGGAGGTTTTGAGTAGGTCTCTGGATAAAGCCATGAGCAACCTGACCTGACTTCCCAGACATCCTTCCTCCCTCAAGTCAAAATACACTGATTCATGAGAGCAGTACCTGTTAGTTGCTTTAGAAAACAAAAATGGTGCAAGTAATCTCTAACCACTTTAACCCCAAGTCTCCAGAAGGAGCATATTCATCATTGGAAAAAAGTCGTTATCTTTTATTAACATCAGTTATTGATGCATTAGGTGGGGTTTAGATTTTCTACCTTGTTCAAAGTTCCTGATAGCTGTCAAAAAGCAAAGTTGTCACGTGGCTAGACTTTGTAAGCCAATGCCTTGCAACAAAGTTTGTTCAGAGTGCCAGAATCATGTCATTGCAGACAGGCCACATCCCTAAATCTTAGGCCAAGCCAGGTGCCCATAGTGATAAAACTCTCCCAAAGACAGCCTGACCTTGGCAGCCACGCAGGTGCAGTTATCAATCAAGGTTTATAAACACAAAGCCAGCTTAGTGCCTTCATCCTGGACAGACAGAATGGGTGCCCTGGTGTTTAGATAGGCAGGTGCCAATTGCTTCACTCCCTGGCACCCACTGCTGGCCAGTCCAGAGCTGGAACTCTGGAGAGATGAACAGATATACAAAAATAGGTGTCTGAAGCCCTAGTTGCTAAAGTATCGGCAAGGTGACAGAACGTACAGCTGGAGGAAGATCTAGAGAAGAGAAGTGTATCAGGTTGCAATTAGAATTTAAATAATGTAGCTAGTAAGAGATGTCATCCATTAAGCATCTGCCTTAACTTCTCCTTTAGAAAAAGGGACTGGATTCCTGAAGTATTGCTCAGGAGTTTATACAGAAACTTCAAGGTATTGTCATCTCTGTGGCTCAGGAAGAGGAAAAAAGTTCAAGGGGCTAACACTCTGTATTGACCCCCTCTGTTTTAAGGCAGGTTTCCCATGGCCTAAACTGGCTTAGGAGTTTCCAAATTTTATATTTAAAATAGGCAGCTAGGCAGAGCAAAGAAGCAGGCTAAACATGCTATCCTTTTCTTAAGGCAATTAACCTGGAGAAGTGAATTAGCAGTATTTTTTTCTTGCACAGATGGGATATTCCCTCACGGAAACAGGGACACTTCCTGGTAGACATTTTAATGGAAAAGCAACAATGAGCTCACACATTGTAATACACCCAGGAATCTGCAGAGAACAGAGACAGTAAGTTGATGAACACAAAGTGCACAAAAAATTTCCAAGCCATATTAACAAGACAAAAATCACAGGGCATCAGGCTTCACTAGTCTTAGCACTCCTAGGATTACATGTTTGAATGTAAACCTCCTCAAGGAAACAAGCAGAGACACGGTAGAGTACTGACACTAAAACGAAAACAGAGTATCCAAAGCATTTACAGGTGGTAAAAGTATGTCCATTTAACTAACCAGAACAAAGGATAAGAGGAGTTTCAGTCTCTGCCAGCTTTGAAAGGGAAGACTTACTTTGCATTGGCAGAATGCTAAGGCTATACACTAACTAAAATGTCATTAAAAAAGCCAGAGTATAAGCAACATTTTTCATTTGTCCCCCATCAAAAAGGGGCACATTAAGCAACAATCTTATGCTTTGCTGGAGAGCTCTACAAACATTTCAAGAATAACTGACAGAACAAATACAGATCTGTCTTTTGATACTGCCAAATTTGTTTTTGTTATTGAAAAGCAGTCAAAGCAACATTTGGGGGGGCTAATATCTATAATCTTGAAGTATTCTTTATTGTCTGTACTTGGGCACATGTTTGAAGGCTTCAAAGCCAGTTTGAACAGCATTTTTAAGACATTTTCATGTTTTTTCTGTGCCAGTTTAAAGAATTCAGATACAACAGTGAAATGATTCCAGTGTCCCATTTTACTGATATCTCTCATGTACCTCAGTTTTCCTAAGTGGGTTTCCCAGATTCGCAGGCAGAAAGTTTCAGAGTCAGGAACAGGAGTTAACTCTCCTGGTTTCCTGTTCAGTGACTTAATGAAGAGGCCATCCTGTCTCCCTTGCACATGTACGTTGTATAGCTCCTTTGGGGACCAAGGGGAGAGGAGATGTGCGTGCATACACATACACATCCAAATTATCTAGTCTATGTGATAATGCAGACCATTTTTCTATAGAACCCCTGCCAAAAATAAGCAATTAGCAGAAGATGGGTGGCAGAACGTTAGTATATGTTCACTCAGATATTCATATCTAAACACTGTACATCTCACTAGGCTTTGCAGCCACTGGATCAAGGGTTTGGTGAGAAAATCACCAGGATTCAAATAACAGTATTTACAGAGCAAAACTTGATCCATCTATGAATGCTTCATTTAATAATTCACCTAATGACCTGCATAATAGTCAGGTATACTGAAATAAAAAATAATTTACAAACCGAAAATAGGACCTATATTTTTGTAAATCAATAGCTCTCATCACAACAAAACTTCACCAAGATAGTAGAATACTTTTATAGGCTTGTAAGTCCCTGGAAACCAGATAGGAACCTAGAGGCCCTACCTATGGAGGTCTGTCTGAGACACTGAACTGCATCATTACATACTAAAACCCTTAAGAAATCCGTTTCTTTGTTTACCTATGTGCTGAATTGTAAGAGGAGGCTAATCAAACTTCTCTAAATCACATGGGTGCTGTGGGAATGTATTGTTTATAGCAGGTGCTTTGAACATGTACTGTAAAGCTGCTATTCAAGTTCTAAGTATTCCACAGGTCTAGGTTTGCTCAGAAATTCTTGAACTTTCAAGGAACCTGATCTGAGTTTTGAGTGTAAGAAAACCTGAAACCAGTAGAGATTTGCCTGCTCTCAGGTTTCACTGAGTATTTAGCATAACTGATAGTGAACCCTTCTGATATGTGTTCCATTTCCTTGAATCTTTTTGTTTACTTTATAATGGCTGGGCAACAGCCATTAATCTTGCAAGGAGAAGTGTGCCCACAGCAAGTAGCTCTAGATCTCTTACACATTCACGTGTTTCATGCATTGTAAACCCAGCTAGTTCAGACACTTTTGATACTTAAAATATTCTTCATTAGGAGGCATCTTAAAGTTTGGTCACTATACTAAGCAAAAAGGCCTACAGAAATAGTTATCTTGTTGTCTGAAACAGTGATAAAAATTGAGCATAGTTTTGCTGAGTGCAGAGCCTTTCACATCCTGATATAATCTATCCTCCATAAAGGAGTTGCATCCCTGAACAGTCTTGTAGAGTGTGGAAAAGCTTTCCAGAGCTCACAGAATTGAGCCCAGCTCTGGGAATCCAAAGCCAGCAGCAGATTCCCATTGAGTTACCACTTAGATTTTGTCACTCAGCTGACTGCAAACAACTACATACCCACAGCATTACAGATGCATTTCTGACTATCCTGTTATAGCTAGGATGCACATTTTGTAGCCTGCCTTTGCCTTCTAAATCTAGTCCTTCATAGAAGAGACATTCAGCTGAGTGCTTACAGTACCTAAGTAAACTTCAAAGCACAGGATGGGACCTTGTCTCTTAACTGCACCCATTTAAAACTCTTGCAGAGCACAAGCTAACACAAAGTTCAACAATGCTTATGTGCTAATGACTGAACAGTTGAGTCAAAGGTACCTGTCTCTGTCTAAATCACCCTTGTCCACCACAGTCTGGAAAAAAAAATTAGAGGAAAGAAAAAATATGCATTTTTCTTTAGCAATAATGACACCCAACCTAATGCTAGAAGTCTTGGCACATACAATAACCATTGAAACACAGAAAAATCAGTAAGGATCCCTTTTTCCATATCCATTTAAGTAATTTTGTACCTTTGCTGCTCAGGTTCAGCTCAGCAGGTCACATCCACAAGTATCTTACAGAAACTCTGTATGAGGGACTTAGCATCCAAATAAACTCAAACCTTCATATCATTTTGAAGAAATGTCAAGTATAAACACATGCCAAGATTTTCCTTCCATATACCCAGTAGTTTTACTAGTATTTTTATATCAGTTATAAAAATCTAAGATATGAGGCAAAAACAATATCATATTCTGCACAGCAATTAAGAATAACCAAACCTCTGTACAAAACCTGAAGTTTACTGAATGACACACATATCTTTGACACCTCTTTTTCTCTACAGGGTGTCATTCCTCAAGTAATGTTTCCCTGGCCAAGCTTTCTCCTGCTAGGTGAAGCAATCTTCCAGAGAGATATAAAACTTCAACCTCACAGCACACTTCCAGTCAAACATCTCCCCTCTTCCTCCAAAGCCTAATTTCTACCATCATTTTTGCAGCAAGTAATCATTTCTTTCTTCCTTTATAAGGTCAGGTCTTCTAAAAAGTCCCTATACAATACCACCTTCCTGAAAATGTCACCCATGTGATGATGATTCCTTCTCCTTCTTATATGCCCTTCCCCTGAGTGTGTTTATTCCCTACACCTGTGCTCCTTCCTGCACCCTATTGTCTGCCTTCTACCCTTTCCCTGCCTTGTGTCTTGTTTTTTTTAACCCCCACCCAATCAGGACAATTTGTCTGTAGACAGAATTTACTCTTTTTCCTTCAGTATTTACTTGTTTGTGTGACCTGTTCCTTCTCTCATCTCTAACATTGCCAAAGTTCCTGAAGGCATTAAAAGTGCTGCTGAAAAAGTTAACAGGAATGACCTTATTTGTACTTCTTCAAAAACAAAGTTGATGTCAAGAGGTTGTTGCCATATGCCATCACATAGAGGGAAAACTCAACTGCATCTGAAGCAGCTGAACATAATGATGAAATATTAAGGAATATTATTCTAAAAAGCTTGTAACTGCTGCAGCTTTGCTACAGCTTTGCAGTGCATTAGCCTTTCCAGCCACACTGGCAGAAATTTCAACATTTCTGAAGGGGTGGGCAGACATAAAGGAAAATACTTTTTATGAACCAGGGCCTTTTGCTTTTAGTCCTCTACTAAAATTAGGGGCTTAACTCAAGGCATCTTGAAGTTGCCCAATTCTCCACTATGTTGAATCATTACCTCGAACAAAATCACAGAATCATAGAATGGTTTGGGTCGGAAGGGACCTTAAAGATCATCTAGTTGCGACCATCATCCTTTTTGGTGTCTCAGTTTGGGGTACCTGAAACAGAAAAAAATAAAATCTACTGGCCACTCTAAAATCTTCATCCTATAATGAATGACCTGAGATGAGAAATTACCAACTCGGGTCCCTAATCCTGCAGCCCCTGAAAAACTGAGGTCTTGACTTTGAGCTCCCTAATAACCACACCAGATGTAGCTGAGATGATTCATAGATTTTCCAACCATTAAGACAATTAATCTGTTTGAGTAACACAGCACTTAAAGTCTTACATGGTAGTTCATGCGGCACAATGGATCACAAACCATGCTGTAATTTTACTATTTCAAGAACAAAAACTAATTAAGTGACTAAAACTGAAGGAAATAAATTTAAGTTGTAAGGCACATGCACATAGAATTGTCTTTAAACAGAATGTCCCTTGGCAATGGCTGAATTCCAACACACGAGTTCCTTAGAGAGCATTTTTAAAAGTCATCTGACTCTGAATTATCATCTTTTCCTGATCTCAGATTCTAGCCTGCAAACAGTCACACTGGGAAGGATGAGTAGTTCAAGGTTATGCACTCCCCAGAGTTTATAATCTTGGTAGGGCAGCTGTGTTGCAGTAAGCAGGCTGCTCTATTATATATCACAGATTGCTCCTGATCTATGCAAGTCCAGGAAAAAAAGTCAAGCAAGAGAGGAAGAATGTAGAGCTTTCAGCAGAGGGAGGTATTGACACAGCATATAACTCCAGGGGAGACTGTTTCAGTGCTCGGCTACAATTAGAGGCAATATAACCCTGCTTCTTCAGTTTGGGGTTTTTTTGGTTTTGGTTTTGTTTTGTTGTGTTTTTTTTCAAAGGGAATAGCCTGCCCTTAAACAGCTTTGCTGATGTTGTTTTCCTGTTTGCAGATGTTGAGTCGCACTCTGTTGTCAATGGAAAAAAAAAAAAAACTAATGAGAGGGTGGGGGGGAAAGGAAATAGAGACATAAATTTAAAGAGAGAAGCCTTTGGTCACCAAAAATAGCCGCAGCAGATAGTGTAACTAAAACCTGCCTAGTGCCGATGCTGTCAGCACAGCGAACAGGGCAAAGTTACATAATATTTTCCACATTTATTTCAAGCAGGGCAGCCTGCCAGCTTGATAGATTTCTAGAAAGGGTGGGAGAGAGAGAGTGGTTTGATTCACAGACTGCTGTATTTACAGCTTACCCCACGGCCACTGCCTTCCCCTCTTTGGGCGTTTACCTTTACAGTTTGCCAGACAGCAGTGTGAGCATAACCCTGATATAGAAAGTAAGTCACTCTCAGACTGTCTAAAGCACTACAGCTGCACAAGTTAGCTTTGATTTGCTTGTTTCGAGAGTGCTAACTTGCACTGATTTGCTGAAAGTTCAGTCGTTGTCAAATTCCAGAAATTAGTAGTAGGAAAAGCACCTCGACAAAAAGACGAGAGAAGGGAGCTTCAGCTTCTGATCCTTCACTAGCCTCACCTTCAGCAACAGACTCCAAAAGTGGAATCTTTAGAAACAAAAGGTTACTGCAAAACTATCGAACAAAAGTTAATCCATAATCAGTTAAGGTTAGAAGTGGGTGTGAATCTCCAAAACAGACAATTTTCTCAGAAGGCAGGGCTGCTCTGATCAAGTGACTGGATGAAACCAGCTACCTATTTTACTGTGAGGAATTGCTAGGAAAGTTATAATTATATGAAAAACATTCATCAAGAACAGTCATACAAATGACTAAATGAACAGTTCTCTGTTATAGGACAATCCATAAAGCAAAGCATTGGCTTGTGTATTTCCTGCATTTATTCTATGTTTTCTTTACATGTGGCAGGTTCTCCATTGGGACTTCTCAAATACCTCATTAAGATTTTACTGTTGCTGGCAAACAGTAACATTGCAGCTTCCCATCAAAGATGGACAGGAAAACTTACTAGAAAAATGACAAACAAAAAAGCCTGTTTCCTATGTCCAACTTGCATTAAGAGAAAAAGTGGGTGAAAGAAAAGGAAAAAACAGAACACTGGTATCACTGTAATAAACCCAGTATGTTGTTCATAAACCAGACTACAGAAATCAGACGTTAAGACTATCCTTCTCTTTCCCACCTATAATGTGTGCACAGCAACATACATGACTCTGTAGGGACACTGAATTGGAACTAATGGAAAAATTAGCTCAGCCAATTCTCACCAAACTGAAATGTACTTACATAGCATGAAAGTTGCTGATACATTTATGTAGAACAGTAGTGCCAGTATCAAACTATTAAATCAAACTATTCCTCCAAAGCAAGTTGCTCTGACTGTGTTTTTTGAATGAAGAAAACAAAAGGATGCCAGCTAAATGCTAGCTTATCATCATTTTAGCCTGCAAAGAAGAGATGTTCCCAGACCAGCAAGGAGATAAAACAAAAGCACAGATCATGAAACAATGCAATGATGTCAGGTGAGGTGTAGTATTTCCTCTTGCTAGTAACATTGTGTGCTTTCAAAGTAATGCGTTTGAGCCTGAAATGATTCTCCAAAACAAACTTTTTCCTCTCAGTTTTGGTCTCATCAATAGTTTGCAACTGGAGTTTACTGGCTTTGGTTATGATGACCTACTTTAAAAATGTACGGGGTAGAATATCTTTAAAGATTATTGTTGTTTCTTCTGACCATGCTTAAAAGGAATCCTTCCATTTCTTTTCTATCTTGGATGACATTTTATTATTTCCTCATTTTTTCCAGTCCAGACTTGGAGAGCCTACACACTGGCAAAATCTATAAATTTACTTGGAGAAAACTCAGTATTCTTTTCTTTCCCCCTGAAAAGGAGCCTAATTTTAATAAATGAAAATAGATATTATTGAACTTACAGGATCTATTGTGAGCTAAAAAAAAACCATTCTATTATTTGGAAAGGGGTAACCTATTCACAAACGGATAAAAGAGAATAAATCAACTCTAACACAATAAGCAATGAGATTATGTAGCACCATCCAACTGAAACAGTTTTTTCCACAATGTCATATTGCCATTCATTGAGTTTTCTGAATATTTAAAAATGAAGGTGGCAAGAAGGGAAAACAGAAGGGGAGGCAGAAGTTTGCTGAGCAGGAGGAACACATAATCAGAAAAAAAAGGAAAAATGGAAATCGGGATGTTTGAGGAGAGCTGAGTTAGACCCCAAAGAACAGAGAGTGACTAGGACAATAGGCTGGGACACAAAGATGGTGTTTCAGTTCCAGGCTCAGCCACAAACTCTGCAGCAAGTTGTATGGTTTACTTGAAGCCTCAGCAAGCTAGTGGTGAAAAGGGAAAAATATCTTCCACGTCAGGGAAGGACTAGTTAGGACTATGAGGCACAAAGTGTGTGTCTGACCACCCTGCTACAAGGTCTGCCAGGGATATACCCCATGTGGCTGCAAACAAAAGCTGAGGGACAAGGTGCAGTGCCTGCAGCATTCCATACCCAAGTCCGTCAGGTCTCCGCAGCACCAGTACTACCACCCCAAAAAAACATTATTGTCAGGCAGGAATACGCACTGCAATTTCAGTGCAAAGTTCGGGATCACTATGTTGTAACTTCCTAAACACGCACAGTAAAGTTTACCAAAGCTCAGGTTTTTTACTTCTGCTGCAGAACCACACAAAACTTTGGTTCTCTTCCTGAGACTTGACCTAATATATCTGACCTGTGATATACTGTGCCATGTAGAATCAAAGACATATAGTGAAGCATCCAGGTCAGACGAGTTAAAAAGTAGAATATACACTGTATTATCTCTCAAAGGGAGAAGAATTTATCAGTCCAGTTCCTGAGGCACTAGGTAAATCTGCTGCACATTCTAAATGCAAACTTTCCTTTGCCTTTGGCAGTAACTAAACAAAATTTGTTTTAAATATAATTTAGCTTCTACTATTCCAGTTCTTTAAGAGTTCATATTCCACACTCTTCAGAAAAGGGAATTCAAGAACTGTAGCTAGACAGACTATGCAGGAGGGCGTGGCAGTTCCAAGGGCAGGGCATGCCCTTTCACCACATCCTGACCACGTCTTCAGGTAGGACCAGGCTGAGCACCACTTTCCTCACCCATCATATGCACTTTCCTGGCTGATCTCAGAAGACAGGTGTATGCTGGGAGCCATGGTGTTGTCAAACAGGCCCTGGATTGGACATGGGGAACTAGAACCAGCTAAGTTGCAGCCAATGTGTTTTACCATTGCCCCTTTCACCACACAGAAGTTGCATACAGCACTGGGTTTTGACATAGCTGGATAATGTCATCTGCTTTTACTACAATTGTTAATGTAGGGCTTTCTATTTTAACTTCAGAAATATTCTGTTAGCCCAAAAACTGACAACAAACTTTAACTAAATTCTGAACTTGAAGAAAGTACTTAAATGTTACAAGCAGTCTCTCTCTTTTGATTAAGAATTAACTTGGGTATTCCAAACGGAGTGTGAAAACTCTTTTAAAGATATCCCTCTATATTGAGCCTGTTTTTCCATTATATATATATTATATTTTTTTTTTTACAATGCAATATTGCTAGACTAAGGATTATCATTTACACAGCACTATAAATGTGTAGGGCACTTCAAAAACAATAAAGCAGAGTAGCCCCAAATGCTCTTAATTTATTGACATAGTGTTGCCACGTAACAAGGCCCCTGAATTTCCACTGAAACTATTGTGTAATGGGAGTTCTCATCACCTTGTAGGAAATTAAGGATGTACATACTCACTTAAATACATTGTGTTATATTGTTATAGGAGGTAATTTCATCTAGGCAAGCCAATAGAATACTTTACAAAGCAATATGGAAAGTTGTAACTCAGGGGTCAAGAAGGTGTTGTTGACAGTTGGGGCAATTTTACCTTAGACATAGCCAAGACGTCAGCATCTTAGTTACTTCCACATTTAGCAGATGACTGTTAGCATGACTCCACCACTACATCACAGGTTGAGATCTCTGCCATACAGTCAAATACAACACAAAACTCTTCATAACCAGAGTGCTTAACATCTTTAGTGCACAGTCATAATAAACTCACAAAGTAATATCTGGCCACGATCATTCAAGACTAGTGTTATCCAGATAAGTGCTATGTATTAACAATGATACTATACAACTCTAATTTTCACCAGAATTTCACCAGGAGAAGAAAGCAGAAAAAAAATTTCTGAAACCAATGATGATGCGAAGTGAGAAAACTTAAAACTCATAATCAAGTTACTCCTGCAGCATTATCATAAACACAAAATACATGTATTGTATTTTGCAGAAAACTGCCTTTGGCAAGGTGCCTCTCTGGTCTTAAATTCCTAAGCAAATCTGCTTTCACATCTATCTCTGTGCTAAGGGTTAAGGGGTAAGGTGAGAAGTTTGGTTCCTAGAGCAACATGAAAGTCAGATGCCTTATGACATTGGAGTTTGGTGTAAGTTGATCCTCTTCACAACTGGTCATAACACACTGTTACAGCTGTCCAGGACAAGGCAATGACTGGCCTGTATGTAGTTACACAGCATTACCAGATCAGCAGGAATTACAGAGCTTTCCACTGCCCAGTGCATCTTATCTACATGCCCTGGCCCTTTCTTCTTTTGAGCCTAAAGGAACAGCTCTTCTCCCAAAGGATGTGCAGGCACTGGCACCATCTCACAGAGCAGTTTGGACACCCTGTGGAAAAGGTGTCTTGTATATGTAGCTCTCCAACAAACACAGAGCATTTAAACAAAGGGATATAACAACCACAAAACATAACTCCATTCTCTCCTTAATCAGACAGAGTTTAACCTCAGCCTGGCTTAAAATCTTACATGGTTTCTTTAATTAGGGTTCTCTGTATGCAATGGACTAATATACCAAAAAAACAGAAGAGACAAATGTGGAAGGGAAAACAACTGACAATGGCACAGAAGTATGTGTAAGTTAAGACATAAATCTCACTTCAGCTTTGCACCTTCCTGCTAAGTATAACCCAGTAACACTCCCTTCTCCTGGAACAAGCTGAAGGATTTCATACATTAGAAGTGTATCAAATTACTTTTTCACCCATAATCAATTTTCATTTTCTCTTTGACAGTCAAAAAATTCCATCTGGGCAAAACACTTTAAAAATTTACTTATATATACTTCTCTATATTAATTTTTAAAAGTTGTCTTTAATGACTTGTCATTTGTTTGCATTGTGCAAACAATGCGTTGACCTAAATTCAGCAAGTACATTATGAATTGCAAAGGAAAACAAAGAACTTCCACTGAAAAGAAAAATTCTCAAAGGATATCTTAATTATAGTAACACCTACATCTGGATATTTCAGGTATTAACTAGCTCTAACTTAGAGTCCAGAACTGGGGATTCTGCAGAAATGTGGCTAGATTCCTTTTGTGTCGAAGACAAAACCATTTTTCTGATGTGTCAGAAGATCAGAAATTTGCAGTTAGGTTTTTTTCACTCAGCTGTTCTACTATACATTTGAGATTTAAAAGGCACATGTGGCCACACAGTCTTAGGGGGTACAAATTAAACCCAGATATTAGATTCTCCTATCACTTGCAGTTTGCAAATTAATTCAGCTGACTAGGAAAAGAACTTTGTAACAAACCAATGTAACCACTAAAACTGAAAGGAGATTGAAACCCACAACATCCAGAGGATGTTACAGCCACCATTAGAAGCCATCAGAAGGAAGTACTGAAGAAAAAGGTTCCCCCCTCTGCAACTTAGGGGTGCCTACTGCCTCGACTAATATAACCTCACTCAGCTGAGAAGCTCTTCTGACTGCACAGCTCTTCAGTGGACAGCAATAACCATATGGCAGCAACAAGTCCTGGGTACCATACTGAAATAAATAAAAGTACAGATCCCAACCAGACTCATTCCTCTTCTTTGTTCTGCAAAATTGAGATACAACCCTGTAGGCCACTTTTGTGGTTCTTCCCACTTAGAAGCTCTCAGATTCCTTGGGGACATGAAAGCACAATTGCATTTCTTGAGAGAAAAAACACAAACCAACCAAGAAAAGAGAGACAGGAAGCCCCATGTACTTATATTCCCCCCAAAATGTGTAAAACCCAGCAAGTGCAGGAGTAGGTAAGCAGGACAGTTCCGGTCTAAACTCTTATTTACAATGCAGTTTCCACCACCTAAACATCTTTAGCTGCATCTGCTTGGATTCAGTGGCAAGTAATCCTTGTCCAGACTGCTCTGTCTACAGAAAGCTGTTGCAAAATATTCATCCTGGATTTACAGCTACATGTGCAAAATGAGCTCTGTGATCTTCTGCCTTTGGTGACCCTGTGAAATAAGCACTACACCACAGCCCCACATACCCTGAGACCAAACTATAACATCACCTTTGTTAAAACTTTTCACTCCAATTTGTCAAAGATTTATATTTCAGAGATGAGTGATTTACCAAAGGAAAAAAAAAACCTTCAGCTACAGTCCCTTCACTTGTGGCAGCTGAGTCCTCCAGAGTGATGCATTCAATCTAGAGAATATTTTGCTATAAGTAATAAAATAGTATGGGGTAGGCACATCTACATTCCCTGAGATAACACTGCTCACACCTTTTCTTTTTCCTTTGTGGAAAAAGAAACATCCATCCCTCTTTTGATTCCACATGGAAAAAGACATATTCCCTATTGTCTCATCACGGAGGTTGTGATTTTCTAAATTGTGCAGAGAAAAACCATAGCTTGGCAAGTATTTAAATCCCCATAATTTGTAATTACTGAAGACAGTAGGGAGTGAAATTCTGCAGAAGGCACAACTCTTGAATGCAAACCAGAAAGAAAGGAAGTAAAAGCATATCTGCTAGAGAATCACCAATGCCTGCTCCAGGATGTCCATGAACTATTTCTCAGTTCAGTGGATCACACTTCTAAGGAAATGGTCACTGCTTATTGAAGATCTGAAGACAATAAATGTATTTCTGTTTGTATGCACCAAATTGAGGCAGCATTGAAGCAATGACAGAGGCTCGCTGTGCAGAGTGCAGCAAGTGTGCCACAGAGATGAAACCTCAGGTGCTACTGGAACATATTGTGCTCTTCAGCCTCTCATCACCTGCTGCTATTGGCTGACTCAAAGTATCAGATGGAAATATCACACCACAGCTCACCCAAAACTGCACCCACTCTTCCACAGTAACAGACATTTATGACTTGCAGTCTGCGTCATTTATGCACCCTAACAACAAGAGCCTGCAAATCTGCCTGCATTTGCAAAGTAACTGAACTGCCTTATCTAGAAGGGCATGCTTTCTTGTGGCTCTTTTAAGAAAATCTTTTCTCTGACATCTTTTTTCAAAAAAAGGTGCTTGATTTCATAGCAATGATAATTTTATTTTGGAGACATTTTGTTCATAAAATCCTGCTTTAAAAAATCTTATTGCTACAAGAGCTGCCAGCAGTAGGACAATGTTTATCCTCAGCATAGATGGCAGTTTAATGGGTTGAGATAACTTGGACAGTTTGTTTTGGCAATATTTGCTAAAGCACTGGAAAAATAAAACAGAAATCTATAATTTCATTCCAAGTCTAGACATCTTTAGGCAATAGGTTCTTCTGCACATTTTCTTCCAAAGGATTTTACTTTTGCTCTCATTTGCATTATCAAGAGAAACCAGTTCAAAACTCTCCTCCACCTGAAAGGAGCTGGAATCCTTCTCTTCTACAAAGCCTGGCAGGGGAGGTTGGACTAGATGATCTTTTGAGGTCCTTTCCAACCCCCCTCTCTCTCATGCAGGCCCATATTAAGGATAATGGGTCACTAGCTACTTTTTAATCTTTTTTAACACAGATATTTAAAGTATTCATTTCTACCATGCAATCTCAATGCCTGCCAGTGGTTCATGAGGAAGTTTGAGTAACATATAACTTTTGTGCTCTCCCCTGGGGCAAAAAGGAGCATGTGCTAGAATGCCCTGCCTGGAGGTCTGGGATGACACCTTCCAGCCTGTGTGTGCTGCTAGAAGGCAGTTTTTGGGTATTAGAGAAGTCAAAGTGGAAGAAGCCTGTCTTCCACTGGGTTCTGGAAGTAAGCTCTGTCACAGCAAGTAGTCTCTGTGGATGTCTGGTCAGGAGGTTTGGAGTGACCTCAAGGAAAGCTCTGTCTCACTCTCAACTAAGTAAAACTCACAGTATCTGAAGGGTCAAACTACATCCACTGTTTTCATCCCAGAACTTCAGATAATCCTTCTGATACATGGCTCTGGCCATTGTAGAGAAGCTGCTGCACACAGGCAGACAGACCCCCAGTTGCATTGCTGGGATCACTTGCCAAGCAGTGGATAAATTAAATCTTCTGTAGTGCGGCTGAAACACAAACTAACTTGTGGGGAATTTGCATTTCTCTCCCCTTCTCTCATGCTGCAGCAAAAGCTGCCAAATGCTCAGGATTTATATGCAAATAGCCCCGGTTGCTCTCTGGTTGCAAAGGAGAAGCAATGGGAGTAAGGGCTGCGTAACTGGAGCTCATTGCCCCTTTTATCAAACACAGTTCAGGCATGCTGATGGTTAGATACACATCAGACTTTCAAACTGTGGTTTGTGTAGCTGCTAAAACTCACTAAAACAGCACACGCAAATTTCCTTCTCTTCTCTCAAATCAGGAGTCCCTGACAAGAATCGGTGTTAATCCTCGCTTGCAAGATGGTTTTTATCCATCCTGGAGACAGTTTACACTGTAGCCCAGCACTGCCTAAGCCTCAGAGACCTCTTATGTAAGGTATCCCTCTCACAGTGCCATGCCTATTTTGCTTAGGATCACAGTGTGCACTGAAAGCCTGATCAGACTGGGACCTGCAGGAGATATTCCAGCAAAAAATGGACTGTAGCTTTTCCTTAGGAAAAAAAGAAATCTACATGCCAGGCAGGAAGGCTGTCTGCATGAGGAGACAGAAGATGGCATGTTCCACATTTTCATGCACACCTCTGGGACAAAACCACAGTATTTACTTCTTATAATAGAAAACAGTCCACCTTTATTTATTTCCTATGGACCCAATAACTGCTAGAGACCCTCTAATACAGCTGTTCTACCTCTTCTACCTCTTACCACAATGCAAAACACAGAGCTGATCAAGCCCAGAGCACAGGTACAAAATGTTCTAGAATTTTGAAAGATTTATTTCTGCAGGAATGCTTAGAGCTACCACCACAACAAATTAGTCTCTAGACCAAATAAAAATTATAACTGTATATGAAAAGCCATTTGGTTTCTTGCTACTGGAGCTGTGCTCCACTAGAATTACTTTCTTGTTCCAGCATTCCAGACGCAGAACACACCTGTCACCTGAAAACGATTCCTGCACATTATTTTCCTAGTATTCTTGCACAGAAGTCACCATTGCTTACAGCCTTGGAAAATAAATTCATACAACAGAAAACCTCTCAGGATCATTGTTAGAGCCCGTGCAAAGTGGTGACTGCATGTTGCTAAATTAGGAGTAGCTATATTCACTTGTGCCAACAGCATAAATGGGGGGAGGGAATGGGGAGACTCTCCAGAGCAGCTGAGTTTGGACATAGCAGCGAATACAGAGCCTTCAATGCTGACTCACTTTTTCCGTTTTTAAAATAAAAACACTAGCAAATATATTTTTAAGTGGTTACTGTGCTTTTCTGCTGCAAGCAAAACCTTTTCATAAGTTTTAATTATCCTCACCCACCCCCCACCCCCCCCAGCAGTAACATACTTTAGTAATCACTCGTATTTTATTAAATTCTTTTAGCCATACAGCCCAAGATAGTTTTAAATGGAGCAGTCTTTAGTCTATAACTTATTGGTTTCTAAGGGAAAACTATTGTCCAGCGAAAGCGTAGGAGCCTGGGAGCCAGGATCCCTTGGCTCTATCCTTCATGTTTCTGCTGACATGCTGTATTATGGAAAAACGAAACAAGAGTCCTGGTTGGGAAATTAGGGCCTGAGCTGCACAAGCAGATTTCTGTGCTCATTGAAGCCGACAGAGGCTCAGAAGTTCAGCCATATAGATGAAGATTTTTCAAATGTAGCAGGTTTACTTGTGCTACATACCTCACTTTCTAGCATCATTAACAGTAGCAGTTCTATAAATCTTGGGTCAGCTCACATTTTAAGTTCACTTCAGGGAGCGAAAAAAAAAAAAAAAGAAAGAAAAAACACCCAACCTCAGTGCTTCCAGAAGAAGGACAAGCATATGACAGCATAACACCATCAGATTTAGGCTGGTGAGTTGTGGAGTACTCTCCAGCTAAACTAAAAGGATCTCAGCAGCAGTGCTCAGAAACTCACAGGTCAAGCCCTTGGGAACACAGCAAACCTGAAGACTGGGAAGCAATGAACCACATTCGTGATGTACAGTCTCAGACAAAGTGGAACCTAGAGAGTGCAGGAGAGGTTGAGTGGCATCTTTTCTGACATCTGGGGCAAAGAGCAATTTTTCATATGCTCCACTACTCACAAGTGGTGCCTAATTAGGCAGCTAAAGAAGGCTCAGATTTTTGAAAGTGTTCAGTACCCAAAAGCTTACAGGCAGACATGGAAGTCTCTGTCTTTTACAAAAGGTACATGAAAAGATTTTGAAAGTTTGTCACATATCTTAGGATAAAAGTGGGACCAAAATTCTTTTAAAACCTGCCTTTTAGTGGTTGTAGGCTCAGAATTAGTACTTTTCCCTTAAAAATAACTGCAAGTAAAAAGTAACAGCCTTAAAAACGAAACAAAAACACAAAACAAAAAAGTCCTATTTAAAGTTCAATTTTGGAAGTCCCTGCTTGGAAATCCCCATGGTTTTATGTTCTGTGATAACAATTTTGGTAAAATTCTCTTCCATGTACTTTTTAGTTACTATCAAGAAGGCTCACAGACTAGAGCAAGCATTACTTCTGTAATCTTGAAATTACCAGCACCATCCAGATGGTTTTGAAATTTCTCTTGCTCTCTCTTTCCCCATCTTCAGTTGTGTATTTGTCTCTGTATTCTTCAGCATCATATTTTTTGGTAATTTGAGAAATTCTCAGCTATTGTTTTAAATAATATCTATTTCACAGAGGGGAAGTCGATTTTTCCTACTCCTCTCTTCTACCCCCCCCCCCCCCCCCCCAACTGTGCATTCCTCTGCACAAACAGATTCTAGACTCTGTTGCATGGCAGCCTGTGTCTCTCCGTTTCTCCCCCAATTCCCATAAAAATATTGTATTCCTGTCTCCCATCCTGTACCAGACTGTCTCTGTGGCTGCCATGTACTCTTTAACAGGTGCCACATTCCACCTAAAAAGTGGAAAAATTTCTCAAAACACTCAAAAAATCAATTCAGTTTGCTCAATACTTCCAGACCTTCCTTCCCATGTGACTAGTTTACAAATGCATTAGATGTAGTTTTTGTGGTACTTGGAATGATTAAGGTGCAGAAAACACATATTTTCTTAAGCTCACTGACCCATTATATGGCTGAAGGCTCAAGTCCCTCCCTGGGTGTAATCTGGCAGAAATTCAGGCACAAAATATAAATATGAAAACAAAAATCCAGATTTGGGATTAGTTTCTCTCAGGAGAGAATAGAAATGGTTAAACAAATTCAGAGTGCCTCAATGTAGAGTATCAAACTAATGAAAACTGCACTTTCCCAAAGGATTTAACTCTGACCTAGCAGTCTAGATTTCCACCCTTGAAGTAAAAGCAGAACAGCTAGGAATTTGTTCCCAGAAAACAGTGCATCCCTCCTCCGAAACTCACATCCACTCAGCTTCATAGCTGTAAGATCAAGTCACCTTGTCAAAGGGTGCACAGACCAGCATGATGCTCCTCTCTGCATTTAGCATGACAGAGGGCCTAAGAATAACAGTGAAGGCTGTATCCTCAGCTGCTAGCTCCTGAGTGGGGCAGCTCCATTGACTTGGGAAGAGCTGTGCCAAACTAGCTGAGGATTTGGGCCCAAGCATGCACAGGAAATGAGGCTGTATAGGCAAAGCAGACAGAAAATCACTTCATTTCTGACAGACCAGTGGATGAGTGCCCTGTAGATGGGAGGGAGAAAGGGAGAGGGAGAGGTTTCCCCTCCACCTCTCTGCTTTTATAAAGCTTTCCCTAGACCCTTTGAAAGATGATGTCTTCACAGGGTTTGCAGGAAGCTCAGACCTTTGTCTGACAGCTGCAGAAGCAGAGGGTCCAAAGGATTTATTTTTTTTCCTCTCTCAGTACTGATCCAGCACCAGTAATGGCATGGCAGACACAGCTGTCTTACTTGGGTTCAAAGCCAGTATCTTTTCCTTTTTTCCATACACACACACACACACTCACTGTATCTTTGGATAACAGAGGCTGACATCATCTCCTACACAGTTGTATTTCCCCCTCTTTTTAAAGACCATAGAGATACAAAACAAATACACTATGTGAACCACTGTTGAGGAGGGGGAAGTGAGGGTTCAGATACACCCCAAGTTGCCAAACACCTTTTAGATCATAAACTTTTTAATTCACAATTGTTGCTGTTTGGAGAATTTGCTTAGCACACAGAAAAAGCCACATTTTCTTTTTACACACTGAGAATTACAACTAATCCTACAGCTATGAAGCTCTGATGAGTCTCTGTAGAAAAAAAAATGTATTTGTGAGACAAATTAACTGAGGCTCTATTTCATGACCAATTGTACAAAAGCCACTTCAACTGCATACCTCTACACCTCCACATGTAAAGTGAATAAATAGCAAGAGAACAGTGTCTGGAGCATCAGCATGAATACAGTTTAAGAAATTAAAAACTATTGTGTGATTTCTTTGGAATTTCCATTTACTAAAAAACTTTTCCTTGTATATCAATTTTCTGCTAAGTGTCGTATCTGCTTGCTGCTCATAAAAGCTCCTTCTCAACAGAAATATGGGTAATTTCCATCCCAGAATCAAGGCAGTCCAAGTAAATTTGCACTTTAGTTCCTGAAAACAGAACTAAATTCTCACCTATCAGGAAATCTTTTTAACCTGCAACATTGTATATTCTATACTCCACACTCAAATTCCATAGCTTTTCCAAATGAAGATAGCTGCTAGCAAGAGCAGGAAGATGGCAGGAGGAAATATAAAGATGGGATCACAATCCCCAAATGCATTACAACTTGCACAAGGTGAATGTAAAATGATATTGGATTCAACCTGTGGCACCTTGTAATTACTATGCCCCATACTGTACTCAGCTACAGTCACCAGAAAAGAGTACATCATGTATTTCTGACTGAATTCTTTGCAGACACAGTGAAGGAAAAAGATGAGTTCCTCATAGGGAATCCCGGCACGGCAACAACAGCATTCCTAAAGTTCTATAAAGATCAAATATTTGTCCTCCAGAGCTGTCTTAGCAAGAGACAGCTCTTATTTCTCTTTACATAATAGTGGAACCAAAACTGAAATTTCAACTTGGTGCAATGCCTCCTGGAAATGTCCCCTGTGACTGTAAGACTGGAGACTTGTTCTGGTGGGATCTTACAGTGCAATTTTTTATTACACAGTTTTGTTCTATAGCCCTTCAATATCTTTTTGTGAGGAAATACATATCTGTTTTAGCTTCCATCCCTGGAATGTGTCTTCTTGGAATTTTTAGTCTTTAAAAATGTCTTTTGAGCTGCTACATCATGTCTCAGCTCGTCTTTCTCTTTTACCCCATCATAATGCTTGTAATACCTGTGTTATCTGTAAGGGTTCTCTTGGGGTTGACAACACCTCCTGTTAATACAAGGCCCAGAAGAGAACTCAACATTTATAGTAAACTGCTTGGGTTTTCTCCAACTTAAAATCCTTTTAATTTTTCGTTTGTTTGTTTTGCTTTTTTGGTTTAGTTTAGTTCTTGTTTTAAATATGAGCCCAGTTCTTTGACTTCTTTCAACTATAGTGGTTTAACCAAATGAATGCTTCCAGACTGAAGTCAATAGCTGTATATTCTCCATGGGAAGACTGGGACATTCAGTTTATTCTCTGAAGGATGTGAGCCTCTCTCATTAAAAAGACCACTCACAGCCAAATATTTTGATTTCAGATGACATCTGGCTGCATGGGAAGTAACAGTGACCAAGTGAATTCACTAGTCTGGACTCTGGTTTTGTGGGCAGAGCAGAGGGACTATGGTGGACATGAGAGGCTGAAAACTGCTAGTGCAACAAATAGATTTTAAAATCAATATGTATGTCACAAAAAATATTGAAACAGATGTAAGGGAAATTAACCTATACCATACTGAAATCATACTGGGGCATTTCCCTAGGATGAAAGCTTCCTCTAAATACGCTAACACTATTTTGTAGTTTTTCTCAGCCACAGCAGAACTGTTTCACAGCTTGTAGCATAACCTTTCTTGTGACTTTTACCCTATCCCATATGTCAATCTGATCTGACAGAAGAGTACATAGCACACAACCAATGTTAAAGATGAGAAAAATCATCTGGAGTGAAAAGCAGTAACACATTGCTCTGCCTTTGTATCTTTCTTCCCTGTTTTCCTCTTAATACAAAATGCATGTAGAGTTTTGATGAGAAGATTGGCATTAGATTATGATTAAACTTCATAATAATAACTGTTTTTTCAGTTTAAAAAAAATCAGTCTTCATAAGACGCCAGCATAAGTCCAACTCAGACTGCTTGTTGTGGCACTAAAACAAACAAGTTAAAAGGAACAAAATATGTGTTAATGCATATGAGGTCTCTTTACTGCTTTCACACAGCATAGAAGGAATATCCTATGTGTGAAGGCAAATATCAGCTGCTCAAAATGTGCTGCCAGCTTTGGACATGGCAATAGATAGCCCTTTCCACTACAGGCCTTTCTTTTTTAGACCAGAAAAACATGTTGTGTGTATGGGTGTGTATATATATATATTAAATATAGAGATGCAGAGGACAGTCACATCAATTTCTATCACAGACTACTAAGGCATGGATAAACAGTCACGCAATTTCTCAAAATCGTATCACATAGTTTTTAGAATCTCAGTAACTGCTCTTATTTTTCAACATCAAAAATAGATTCAGAAATGTTTAAGATCTATATTGATTTGACTGACAGTAACTGACTCTGAATTACTACATCTATATTTAGAAATCTCTGTACACACAGTTTGCTGCACCAAGAGTCACACTCAGCTATTCATACATTGTTTCCAGAAGTGATGGGTTGTACCAACTGCTATGATACATCATATAAAGTCACTAATGAAGTTTTTCATTGTGCTTCTTATTGCCCTTAAAAAGCAAGTTTCAGAACCTAGGATGCTTCTGATATTTTAGGAAGAGCAATTTAATACATATGCAGACTACATACATATATATATACATTTACATATAATGTATAAATTATTTACTTTCTACATTTCTAAACATTGGAACTTCCAGCTTATTTTAATTATAACGATACTGAAGATTAACTTGCTGTTCATAAATAAAATCTTTACATTCAGAAGATAACTCTGGAGATCTGCAAGCAGTTTCCACTCTTGAGAGCTGCCTATGGAGTCTATCCTGCATGTAAACATATGAATTACAGGAAAAAACGTTTTCAGTTGGAAAGAATATAATCACAGACTGAAGACCAGGGAACAAGAAACAGACTTCCAGTGCAAAAATAAAGTCAGCTGAGTTCTTGAAAGTCAGAAAGCGCCTGAAACTAAATCAGACAAAATTACTCTCTATCCCTTATTTTAAGCAGAATCCCTTATTTTATTAATTTCTCATCTTTCTTTGTCTTTAAAGATCAAAATAAAATAGAAATATTAAGTACCCTTGTTTTCAGTATAGGATTTCACTGCAAGAATGTATTAACAAACACTAACAGCAGAAAAATAAAAAAAATATTTTAAATAAATTATCTTCATTAATACAGTAACTTGCACATTTGAAATTAAACCAAGTTATCTAGCTTCATCATTCACATTTTACTCTTTCAAACCTAAATGTTAACCCAGATTTCTGGTTTTGTACATATAGATATAGAAAAAGCATGTAAAGAGAAAGAAAACTTGTGGAAATTATTTATTTCCCCCCCTTCCAAAGAACCGTTGTCTGAAATTCACTGAAATGTACTTGTTCTCTCAAACAATAGTTTACACTTTTGCAGTACCTTAAAATCCAAATATCCTAAATTAATTTATGAACTTATTTTAGAAATGCCACTGAAATGCAAAGGAAAAGAAGTGTGAAATAAATTCCTAGAATAGCTCTAGAAAAGAAGTGTGAAATAAATTCCTAGAATAGCTCTAGTCTGCCTTAAAATTAGTTTAGCCAGGATTTTCCTGTATGCTTAATCATTTAGTATTTGAAGATTTATCCTCCATACTTTCTCTAGGAAAGATTCTGCGTAGCATCTAGAGTCTACTGGACCAATGCACTGAAAACACAGAGCAAAGTGATCAGGACCGAAGGTTGGCTATATTTTTAGCTTACTGCATTCCTTTCACAGATCGTAGACATGCTAGTGACTCCAATGATTACATCTCACCGACGTCCAATCCCTAAAAAGACAATATGTTCTTTCCAGAGTGAGTTGAAAGATCATTTCATATAGCTCAAAAAAGACAAATATTTGCCATGGGGCTGCAGTTTATGCAGGAGTTTCTCAGTTGTTCTTAACAGTGAACTCTCAGGTACAGGTATCAGAAGACAGAAAGACAGAAAGACAGACAGAAAGACGGAAAGAAAGAAAGACAGAAAGACGGAAAGAAAGAAAGACAGAAAGACAGAAAGAAAGACAGACAGAAAGAAAGAAAGACAGACAGAAAGAAAGAAAGACAGAAAGAAAGAAAGAAAGATAGATCAGGATAGGCTCTCAGAGAAAAAATTATTTTTTCAAAAATACTGTTACTGTTCATAATTATGTTCATTTATATGAAAGAAAGTGAAGTGCTACAAAAACAATAAAAATATATGACAGTTTAGTCTTCCATCATTCATACAAACCACTGGATTGCAACAGCAAATTAAGTAATATACTTCTCCAAGTTTCACCAGATTTTAAATTACATGTTCTATTAGAAGAAAGTTTACTATCCTGAGCATTGTATTAGCTCTTCTTTCAGTGGTGGATGTAACTAAAATCCTAGTGTAAAAGAGCTTAACTTTCTGTTGTGACTGAGTCACAGTCACAACAATCTCAGTGTAGTTTTCAAAGTTGTTTATTAACATGTATTTGAAAGATTCCTGTTTAATTTTCAATTTTATCTTTTTCAGTCAACAATGAACATAACCATAAATATTTGAAAACATAGCCTAAACTAAGATTCCACTTACTTCAACTTTGACAATGCAGCACCATTGTCAAACCAGGTAGTGGTGTTACCATCAGCAATTCCACTCTGCATACAAATTAACTGAAAATACACATAAATATTTGCTTTCAGTTAAATAGCCACGAAGGCACATTATCAGTAAGTCACCCTTCAACCCTGAACAGCATGTAACAAAATTTTTCAAAATTATGTAAATATAATGAGCATTTTACCTTGAGTGCAGAGACCCATTAAAGCACATTCCCAGAGTTACTGAAAGAATACCAGAATATTTTCCAGTTCATAGAAATGGCTTCTGACTATTAAGAAAGGATACACAATTGCAGTTTTTAAGTTCTACATTAACAGAGCAGGAGGTGATGGAGAGTTTCAGTGGTTTTTAAAATGTACAAAAAAAACTAGTACAATGTATTTTATAATGCAGTTTGAACTTCAGTGTTTTTTTGCCCTCACACTTACAGAGAATTAAAGAAATGAAAGCTAATTCTTGAAGAAGAGATGGGTGACCTCCTTCCTTTATTTGATTTCTAGATATTCTCGGCCACTGAAATACCAATGGCACTATTTCCTTGTTGTAGCTCTTCCAAACACAGCTGATTTCCATGTTTTATCCTTCTAATACAGTGCCTGCACTTCAACCAGTGATTATCCTCTTCATAGATTTTCTGAAATTCCTGGATTTCTTTGTGAGATCAGGTATTTTTGTAGTAATTTTTTGTGCTGTTTATTGCCAACCAAAACTAAAAAATTTTCAGAATTTTTTTTCACAAAAAAGGTCTGCTATTATTTAAATATCTATCAAAAAATGAAATCAGAAATCTTAACATTCAGATTTGAACTCTAGCAAGTGACACTTCCACAGTCTGATTCAGTAATTCTCTCTAACAAATATGACTCTTCATGAAGTCACAAAACTACAGGTGGAGGTTTGAAAATTAATAGATACAAATCACTCATGTCAAGAATCATGCACTAAGTAATCACGTAGCATTTACCTTTAAAACTTTGTTCTCCCAGTTTCCTATCACTTGTGAACGGATTGATGCCTTTTCCTATCCAAACAGGACATTGGAAAGAATTCCTCATTTAAATAGATTTAAGCAGACCACAGAGAAGCACTAAATGTTGATTAGGTCAGGAGTCATCTTGAAATTAAAATGAAATTCAGCTCTAACTGTAAAGAACTCCACAGCACAACTTAAAAGATTAAAGATAAACTGAAATGTATTATGATTGACAAATACATTTTTAAAAAGAAACTGGAACTAATAATAGTTGAATTGTATATTTGTCACAAATACCCATAGGCAAAAAAACATTGTATTTTTATAATGCAGTACTGAGACAACATTAAACGAAGGCCAGTACAACTATTCTTCAGAGCATCCTATGTCCTTCATAGGAAATTATGAGCTGGTATGGAATAGATAGTAGCACCTCAATGTTCATGACATCAGACCAGAGGAATGATGCTGTGCAGCTCTCCAACAAATCACAGCTAAGTAATACTGTTTAAAATTAGATTTTCCATGAGCAAACCACATAGTAATTTTTGTTCATGTCATTAATCTATTGAAGAGATTTTAATCTCTGTACAGATACTTCACAATTCACAGTCACTAACTATGTCCTCAACGTTACCAACTAGAAAAACAAACAAGGGTGACAAAAAGACCTTTCCTCAGCTTGGGTCTGTGAGAATGGTATACACTTCCTCACCTCCCAAATCCCCTCTCCTCCTCTCCAAAATATCACTTCAGGTATCTTTTTGACTGAGTGCAACAATTATCAAACCACGAGTAATTCACACCCTTCAGGTTTCAGGCCCAACCACCAGATGAAAGAGAGAGCACTGGGTTCCAGTGCCATCATTTCCCCATGTTGCAGACAGGTGAGGTGTTAGAAAGCCACAATGGTGCAGCACTCAATTTGAGGTCATTTTCAGAAGCTACAGAATTTACCTTTCCATTTCAGACTGCCAGGGCTGAAAAGCTTCAAAAATCAATTCCCGAGAAAACTGTTGCGCTAGTTACTGGTTGGCAACAGGGGGCCAGGCCCTGAGGTCACCTGCAGCCCTGCCTCTCCCCACCAGAGATGGTGGGCCTCTCCCACCCTGCCTGTGGCCCAGGACTCCATTTCAGCCCAGGCCAGGGCCATCAGTCTCTGCCCAGGCTCACTGTCAGTGTGCTGCCTGGACTGGCAGCTCTCCAGGAGGATGGCCCAGGCAGGGCCTGGTAGCCAGGGCCTATCCTACTGCCCCAGCCAGGTGTGAGCAGCTTGGGGGCACTAGAGCAGGTCCAGCCCGTGTCACACATCAGGCAGGTCCCTAGGGAAGGGGACAGGCTGAGGCCAGCCATGGGCCTGCAGGTGGGCCTGGCGGGGCAGGACTGGGCCATGGGGAGCTGAAGACCAGCCCTGCTGCAGCATTGCTGGGGCAGGTGCTGGCAGCTCCGGGTGCTGACATGGGGTTCTGGGCTTCAGGCAGAGCGAGGGGAGCCCCATGGGCTGGGGAGGGACAGTAGGCCCTGTTGGTCCCCCCCAGTGCCCTAAGGTTGGAATCCTGAAAAAAATACCATTATTTGAGTTGTACTGTCACCTAGGCAAGGCCCCAGAAACAAGCCAACAGTGTTTTTCCTGCAATATCCCCGATCCCTGGTCTTTTGGCCACTTAGCCTTTTTTCTGACTCAGTTGTCCAATTTATAAAATGAGCATAATAATATCTACTTTTGAACATACTTGACACCCCTAGTCATCATGTTCTCAAAGCAGTAAATATTACTACATTGCAGAACTATGAATGAGAGGCCAGAAAGATCATATTATTTTATTCTGACTAGTTGCATCATTTATCAGAGATGTATTGCAGATGGAAAAAGGGGAAAAACATGTTGTTGTCTTTCCCTTCTCCCTCTTCCAAAATTAATACATTTTCAGGTGCTGTGGAAATATCGTTTACATCTTTTAACCTCCATCTGTGTCATTTGCAGGAGTTATGATAGCACTTCAGCAATCCTCTACTCCCATCCCCATGGAAACTGCCATCAAACTGCCAAAAATGGGACAGAATGCTTTAAACTAATCACTTTTCAATGGAGGAAAGCCTTTTTTTTCTACAGCCGTTTCCATGGGATCAGAAGCCATTGCTGGTTGCCTAATTGTTTAAAATCTTATCAAGTGCACAGGCTAGTGCTCAGCCTTTTTTAAAGTTACTTTTTTTTTTTTTAACCAGGCTTCTGAAGCTGAATTTGTGAGCCTGATTCTTACCCTATCCCACCAGCTGTCGGCCATCAAAAACTTATGACCTCAGTGGAGTTTCACCAGTTTGAAACCATCACAGAAGAAGTTCCACCATTTAATTTTGCAAGAAAGTTTTCAGTGGGATGAATGAAAAAGAGAACATATATTATTTTCATTCCAGTGGTAGCTCAGCACCATTGTGAAAGGAAGAATTCCTTGGCTGGTAGTTGGCCAGCACAGGAAAAGACTATGTATCAGGAGAGGGAAGCTGCAGTCACAAGGATGTACTAGATTTCCTTTGTAACTTTCTGTTCTCACCTATGTCACCTTTATATTAATTTCCTAATCTAATAAATAAATAAAATAAGGATATCAGATTCCACTGAGAAGTAATAGCAACAGGCAACTTTTCTGGCTGCTGTGAATTCATGAGGCATATTTTGCTATGTAGTTCCTTGAATAATTGCTTTTTTTAAATAGATTAGCCCTGAGCTAGAAAATCTCTTTTGGTGTAAACAAGAATTTTCACATAAATACCAACTCCTGAGTCTAGTTTTTTGTGTTAACCATAAAGAGCTAAATTTCAAACAAATCTGCTGAAATGATTTATGTATGCCCATGAGAATGTCTATGATTTGGTATGTCTCTACTGTGCTCAGAGCATGGTGTTCTGCAAAAATCCAGTCATTTAACTACTAAAGTTAATTAATTCAAGCAATGATACTGGCCAAGCAGAGGAGCATAAGAAAATTCCAGCTATACACTAGTGCTTTACAAAGAAAATATTCTAGGAAAAAAATTGTTAATTATATAATAAAGCTTTAAATATATAAAGTTCTTTGGAACCTACAGTCCTGCATTCAAAATTCTGACAAAACATGGCACTCCTGTTACAATGTTTGGTAACTTGTTAACAATTCTATAGATATGCAGCCAACTACATTATTTTCCCCTATCCTAAGTTTATACTGTCTTTTATTCCAAATGCATGAGAAATAGGATTTGAAAGTAACAAGTATGTGACTAAGTAAATGTCAAGAGAGAAGAAAAAGGAAAAAGCAGCCTCACCTTCCACCACTGTTGCACAGTTACACCCTGCATGTTCCTGGAAGGATACAGTAATTAGGGACTCAATTTTTCAGAGGTACTAACTATTCCTTAGGAAGACCAGCTGCAATCATGAAAAACCTCAGACATTATGGGGGTGAAAAGAGGAATGCGATCAAAGTGTCTAAAACTGTTAATTTTTTAACTTAATGGATCCATGACAGTTTTGTTGAATAGAGCTTTAATCTTGTTGTTTAAGGGCCAGGATCTCCTGTGGTGCCGAAATGAGGTAATCAGGTTAAGAACTTCCCCTCGAGCACCTTGTTTTGAGAGGTTGCTTGAATCCATTGGGGTTTACATCAGGACACAACTTTCTCTTCTGGTTCTCCTGAAACTTTTGCATTGACCTTGACACTAGCAATTAGCTCTGGCAGAGGACAGGTGCTAGCCACACCTGAGAGCCAAAGTCATTGGAAACAGCTCTTTTTTAAAACATTTTCTTCATAATAGTTCAGAACATTCTTCTTTATCCTGGTGAGTTTAATTGTCACAGCACTAACTCAGGTAACAAAACTCTTCTAACCTTGGATTGTCTAGAAACAAAAATCAAATCAATTTCTCCATTGACTCTCTTATAACAAGTTTTATAAAGATTTTGCCTTGAACAAAACTCAAAAGGCTGTTGTGGGAAAGCACTGTTGAGAGCTTTTCAGATAAAAGCAAAAGAAAGCCAAAGAAACCCAGCCATGCTTTCTAAATTGTCAATTCCATTTTTCTGGGGATAGATGACCGCTGGCTGTATTGGGCTCTTCACACTCTTCTCTCACCCTTTTCTAGTCTCTCTTTCAAAGTCCTCATACCCTGATTCAGCCTCCCTCCAGACTCAAAATACCATGACTCACTCCTTAAAAACTGCTGTTTGTTTGTTTTTTTCTGAAACGTGGGGAGGAGCCAAGAGAAGCTTGACTTACACTTCAGCTTGCCTCTGGATATTGTTTGTTTAGCCTGTAAAATGCCATATATCCCAATTCTGATGTACAAACTGAACAACAAAATGCAACACATTCTTTTTGCTCTCACAACTTACCTGGAAAAGAAAAACAGAACAGCATTACAATTCCCTAGTCAGTATTAAAAGTGGCGTACATACTATAATATTTACTTTTCAGTTATTATATACTATTTCATATTTAAGTGATTCTGGAAAAGCTGATATTGAAGTAAATCAAAACTTTGTTCCAGGACTTAGTGTCAGAGATTTTGCTCTTTATATTTCATATTATTCATCTGTATCCTCCTAGCAAGAATGCTGGTATTGTTTGCAGAAGTAATTTTTCTGAGTCTCATCACTATGGGTTTGATATTGTTTCTATTAATTAGTAATCATTATGTATCAGAGTCTTGCTCATTTATTCCATCTAGGCAAGAATTCCTGTCCTCAGATGCCATTGGTTTGAATGAGAGTCTTCTGCATACATCCAGTTTTTTGTTCTTCTTGTTTGAAGGGTTTTTATTTTTGTTTTAGCACTTGGAAAAAAAAGAAAAGGAAAAAAAGGGAAAAAAAACACTCTGGAAAAATAAATTGCATGTACGTAATGACAGAGTTGTCGTTGTCCCCCAACTGGGTTATTTTGGGTCACATCTCATTTTCACATCAAGAAAAAACTGGATGAATAGTGAATGGGAAAGTATCATTATAATTGGAATCCTGCTGGTTTATGCAGGCCTGCACATCTGGAATAGGGTGGGAAAAGAGAAACAGAAGAGTGGGAAAGGCAGGATCCGTCTCACTAGACAAAACCAGGCAGTCTGGAAAGCACATGCAGTCTGGTTTCTTAAGTTACAGCGAAAGTTTTCACTCTGAAAAGAAAATGTTCAGCAATAAGCCTTTCCTCCCTTTATCTCATGTTCAGAAGTACTCCTGCACTCTCTTTGAAGCTGTACCTCAGCCACCTTCATTAGTTACTTTCTATGAATGTGTGGGCTATTCCCCTCCTCTGAAGGCCCCAGTCAACACTTAACTGAGGTGGCAAAGTGATTCTTCTCCAGCCAGCCTCCTAGTTACAGATTAACAGGAAGAGCCCTGGCACCACACAGTAATTTAGACAGTCAAACACATTCATTCATGTGACTGATAAAATGTGTTTGCTTTGTGTTAAAGAATCTATAAAAGCCTTTTCTAACACTGCTATTGAAAAAGTCATGGAGGTTTCATTAGTGGTAAACAACTTCAGCGCCTTATCTGAGTCACTCTGGTGTTACACACATGGGTCTGCACCCAGCAGCCTTTACAGCTCTTTGGAGGCTTCATCTTGGACTCCAGCTAAGCCCCCAGCAGGGAAAGAGCAGGACCATGGCTGGTCTCTGTAACTGTGAAAATAACTCTCTCACAGATGAGAGAGGTAGCACATTGACCTCAAGGACACAGGTCTGCAGTCACTCCACAGAGAGGACAAAATGCCTTCTCACTGTGACCTCTTCAAAGAGTTCCAAAGTATGCAGCCAAGTCATTTGCACAATAAAGTCCAGAAGAGAGACAAAGCATACCGTCTGCTAAATACATGCTACAGGAAGAAGTCACAGGGCTACATTCATATTCAAAGACAGTGACAGTGTGGTGATGGGCACTGTGAGGAAGTATCACATAACCCAAGCACTATTACTTTTATTACCATTATTTTGTCATCTCCATCTTATTTAGCTCTCCACTTATACTTCTCAATCCATCATATGGCATAATTACATTCAATGAATGAGCTCTAAAGTTACATTACAAAAAGAAACTCATTCTTAGAAGTTTCTCAACTGAGTTGCAAGCAATTAAAAACATCCCTGAGTACTTCATTTAATTTTCTTGAATGGGAGAAGTCTTAGAAGTAGGTAGAAGTAATTTCCTTTACGGAAATGGCCATGAATTCATATTATGGCAAATGAATAATGCATTGTTCCATTTAAGACATCTGAAGAACCAACACAGTCTGCTGAAAGCTGGACCTACTGACAATATAAAACAGGGGACTGAAGTTCTGCAAATAAATTGAACATCAGTAATGCAGTGCTGAGGAACCCTGGGGTAGCCTCATCTGTCAGACATAGGGGGCCTATAGAAGAGGGGACTTTGTCATGTTCCAAGCACAAAGTTGGCTGGAGAGATGTTAAAAAAATGACCTTTATAAAACTGGTCTATTTCATGAAAAGCAAGTGCTTTGTGGCTCTCAGCTGCTTGACCGTGAGCAAAGTCCACTGAGAAGACAGATCTGGTGAAAAAAGCAACTTCCCACAGTACTAGTATCACTGAAGCAGCATATTCATCACAGTCAGCACCATAAAACTTTGATAACTAACCCTTTCTAACCCATTTTATAACTAACCCTTTCAGATCTTAGAACAGAGAACACATCAGGTGTATTAATTCTGTAGCTGCATTTCTGATTGCACAGCTTTGTCATACTTAAAATCACTTTGTCTTTGCTGGGCTCTCTAATTCCCAGCTAACAGACTCACCTTAAATACGTGGCCAAGACACTGCGGAAATTGGTGCAGAAGTGTGTTTAGGACTGTAACTGGGTTTGGGATCTTCTCTTATTCCTCAGAAACAGCGTAGTTGTTAAAAAAAAATACTGCTATAAAAGCAAAATCTTTGTTCTAAATTAATGTTTGCATAATCAGGACTGACATTTTGGTATTTTTCTGCTCTGGCTAATCTCAGTCCCTTCTGCAGAAAATATGAAGTGATTCTCCATTATTTCTATTGGCTGTCTGGACAAAGGGTTCTTTGTGCACTGCAGGACCAAAAGCATTACATACATTAAATATTTGAGCTGAAGGTGTGCTCCTGATAGATTAATATCCACTATTGTTATTTTATGTTGTTCATGTTGCTGGCTTGCATCCCACTTTGTGGCACAGTAAATAACTGCTCAAAAAGCTGTTCAGCAGGAACGAGTCTGCTAAAAACTATAAAAATTGCAACAAATGATTGCTACTTTAGACGATAAAAATCATATTATTTTTAATGGCTGGGAGAATGTCGGTTTCTTAGAATACATAATAATATACTGTAATGACTCACAGGCTACTTTTGAATACCAGAATACCATCTTAATTTACTTCAGTTCCACCTAGAAAGGTCAATATATAAAAATATGACCAGTCTTGCAAACAGAAGATTAAATTCTAGCATGCCTATAGTGGGGCTCATCTAATTTAGCCTTCATTAACTAAAAGGTGAACAAACCTTAGTTTAGTTAACTAGATATTCCTACAGTGGGATGAACAGCTTTAACGGAGCACCAATTACTTTGCCTCAATTTTAGAAGGAGCCAAAGCAATCACTTCAGATAGGTGCAACTTTTAGACAGCTAAACTACATGAGATTAATTCATTCTTTACTGTTGTTTGTGTTTCACTGCTAAGTACCTTACTAGAGTACAATACCACTGAGAATGAGAAAAGGAGTCAGAAGATGGGCCTTTTTTTAAAAAGGAATTTAGTTCATTATGTAGGGACAAACAAGTTAAATTTAAGTTACATCTGCCATCATTACTTGCCTAACTCCTCCTTTCCCAAATGAATAGCCCTGTTGAGATATCAGTGATATCAGCTGAACAGTTCGATAAATAAAGCTGGCAGAGTTGACAGCATGATATAACCCTATGCTTTTTTGAAATACCATATGAAGGTGATTCCTATCCTATGTTCTTCTTCCAGTTAAATGCCAAACAACAAGCCAAAGATTTCAAATCTTATCCTCTCACTCATTACTTGAATATATACCCAAACTTGTACATAGTGAATAAAAACTGAGCCACTAGATCATTTAAAGAATCAAACAAAAAAGCATACTTCAATTTCTAGCATGGATTTAACGCAGAATATTCCTAATAGATATCTTGAAAAAATGTAATGCTATTTATTCTCCTCCCATAGTTTCTGCAACCACAATTCTACAATATAATATAACATTTCTAAGAATATAAAAATGTTTTCCTCTTTGACTTTTCCAGACACCAAAAATTGATTATTCTTTGGTATTAACCCCTAAAACGAGACAATGTGGACTTCCAGCTGCTAAGTCCAATGTTTTCAGCTTCAGCTGACTTTGCCCCTAAGATTGTCAATCCAAGAAAATTCTTACCACTGAAATGGAAGCTCCAATCTGTCTCCTTCCCTCAGATGAACCAAAAAAATTACTCTAATGCCTAATTTCACTTTCTTTCATTCAGCCTACAGCAGCACCTCAGGCATGCTCTGAGGACCAATGTCTTTCTTGTGCTGCATCAAAACCTGCTGTGACTAGACGGCATTATTATGGCTGTAAGAGCAGCAAATTGATTGTACCACACAAACTGTTGAGTATTAGATTGCATTACAGCTTCCCAGTACTAAGAATACACACCTGATGAGAGAAAAGGTAACATGAAAAATCTGCTACAGTTTAGACAAGTATGTTACCCATCCAAAAATTATCTTTTACTATGAGTGCAGTGTGATGCTCCATTTCACACCTTTCTAACCACCTTCAAAGATGTAAAAACTTTGAGATCCTTTGGAGGATATGAGGAATGTAATGATGAGTTTTCTAATGAGTACAATTTTTCCCAGGCTATTGTACAAGATCATAGGATATATTATAATGGAAATGGTCTCAGTGAATGCTTTTTTACTTTCTCCACCAGAACATCAGCCATAGGTTACCCTATGTACCTGCAGGTAACCAGCTCCCTGCTAAACCAGACACAGAAGGCTTCTGCACTGAGGCAGATGAAGTACTTTCTTGCATTCCCTTCCACCACCTGGCTCAGAAATATAGTAACAAACAGCCAGGGATACAGTCACACCTGAATTTGCCACAGCCATTTTTTCTACCATGAATATTTGACTATGATTCAAGTATAAACAAAATATCGATACACTCATGTACACAAGAAGCACAAATCAACAGTGAAACAAAAGTAGTCTGCATCCTGACCTTAAGGTCCTGGCCTGAAATTTCAGTTTAACTCCACATTTCACATTTTTTAGCACGATTCTATGTAAATCATTCCATCTTTATGCATTTTATTCTTACCTGCAAAAGTTATTTAAAAATATCTCTTTTGCTGTCCGCAATTTGTTCATTGTTGGGCACCAATGTTCCACAAGGTCACAGCACCCATTATACCTGGAAACCTAAAGATGAATGTGGAAACATAGGATACAAACAATGTAGCAATGGCATAAATTATCTGGTAAGATTAACTCTACAGTTATAGCCTGTCAGCATTCCACTGGTCACTTAAGTGAGGACAATTTAGGAATGCTGTTGGCATTCATAAAGCCATTTGTAGTTTTGGCCACATTTTTTGTTGGAACCATGAAATCAAGTTATTCTGCAGCAATACTTCAAGATAATGTAATGAACAAATAGGATGGCAGGAGCAACAGGTTTTGGTGAAATACAACATTTAACACTCTTTTGATAGTCTGAGCACACATAAGCAAAACAGAACTTAGCGAAAAAAAAGCAATTAAAGCTTCAAGCCAAATCCTCCATGGGCATAAATCAGCTGCACTATTTTATACAAGGTGAAGAGCTAGCCCTGAAATTAATTTACCCTGCTGCTGTGTTATCAAAGGGCTTCTATCAGCCTCTCTTGCTCACCAGTGCTCAAAAGGAAGCATCCCATGAAGTATATGCCAGAATCCACATGATATATCTCATTGCATTTCCTCATCATATCCCCTGTGCTGATGACCTCTGGACTCTTCCTTTCAAATCCTCTGTGTTCTGATACCCCCCCTGCACAAACATGGTTACCTATTTCCTACAGAAATAAACTTTGCTCAGTAACCATGGACATAGTTTATCCAGTCAGGAAAACACACAAAACAACTGTCCATTGTGAAAAAAATGAAAACGGTCCTGTTCCCATTCAGTGACCCCATCCCCACTGACACCAGAGCAGCAATTTTTCTTATCTGAGGAAACATGACCACATGGGAGAAGATTACATGCTGGAATATTGCAGTCACATTGAGCAATGCCTTTCTTTTTCCTCTTCTGTAATCACAGTACTGAAGGACAGATCTGACAGGATTTTATTGACACAGACTTTTTATAGATCCAGTTAAAAGGTCCCCAGACAGTCATTCAGCTTCCTGTACATACAGTACAAAAGCACTGCAGAATCATTGTTAGTGAAAATACATTCTGCTGTGAATAGGCAGGGGAGGAAAAAGGGGAATTCCAAAAGACCTTAACAGACATCACTTCAGTACGCCACAATACCTGTGTTAGTTTGCCATAATCAAAAAGAAATACTTTCTCTTATAATTAAGGGAATTGTAAGACATGGCCTCAGTTCTTAAATTTAATCTATCTGATCTTTGGCATATGTCTCCTTCACCCCATTTCCCTATCTCAACAATAAAGACTGGTTCCTTCACTTAATCTATCTTGTCAAATTAGACATGTACACTAACCCTTTCACCCTACATAATGTGGTTGGAATAATGTAGGAGAGTCCTAAAACCCTCATATCCAGCCACAAAAAGATTCCTGCAGCAAAACACAGAAGCCACAAAGCTACTTACAGAAGTAACATGCTACATCACATAACAGCCTTATCTCAGTTGAACCCTCAGAAAAACATACCCTAATTATATTTTTAATTTTATGTACTTTGAGATCCCAAGCTGAAGAATTCAGCCAATTGCCACAGTAATAGTACCAATACTAGTTAAAGTTGAAAAATAATTTTTCTTAGCCTCTTGGTTTCACACATTTATCCACTTTTGAAGCTGATTTTTAAAATACATTAGGGTAAAAACAAAAAACAAAACACAACACCAGTACATCTTGCTAAAATGGTAGTAAATGCCCGACAGCTTTTGTGCTATGGAACAGTGAGAAACAAACACACACACACACACACGCACTTTTCCCATTGTAATGAAATTCTAACCATACTTGTTTTTGAATGGTACAACAGCAAAAACAGCTGAAGTTTGAAATGTGACACTCAGCACACGTATTATCCTTAATAAGAAGTACATGGTGTGCTGTGTTTGAGGAAGACACGCTTTTTGCTTTTTTGTCTTCAGTACTAATAAGCTGAAAAAAATCCCTTCCCATTTTGACAGAGCCTAACAAAGCTGTGCCTTTTTGACATCACAAGAGTTACCTCTGCCCAGATTGACAACCTCATGTGCTGCTGAAAAGATTTGTATGAGGGAAGTGTTCATACACAGATAACATCATACTGTCTGATTCCAAAAATTATAGAAACCTGAGTAAAACCACCTAAAAATGGTCACTGATCCATAACACAGACCGAAGATTGGCTCTGGCAGCTCAGACTGAACTCAGTCTAAATCTCAAATGAAGTCAGAATTCCCATTTCTTCTGGAAAAACCTGTGATCATCTGTGTACTTCACTGTGCCCTGAATTGCCTTTGCACCCAGCTGGAGGTTTTCCTTCTCCTTCTCCAGTCATGAAAGATTTGGAAATTATGTTTCTGGGTGTTCTGCTTCCTTTGTAAGCAAGTTCAAGGCCCCTTTCCTATTATTCCATGCAGAGAAAGAAATCATAGAATCATAGAATCATGTATTGGGTTGGAAGGGACCTCTAAAGGTCATCTAGTCCAACCCCCCTACAATAAGCAGGGACATCTCACACTAGAACAGATTGCTCAGAGCACCATCAAGCCTGACCTTGAATGTCTCCAGGGATGGGGCCTCCACCACCTCTCTAGGCAGTCTCTTCCAGTGATCCACAGCCCTCATATTAAAGAACATTTTCCTAATGCCCAACCTAAATCTACCCTTCTCTAGCTTGAAACTATTACCCCTTGACCTATCATTACATACCCTTTTGAACAGGTCTTCCCCAGCCTTTTATAGGCCCCTTTCAGGTATTGGAAGGTCACTATAAGGTCCCATCAAAGTCTTCTCTTCTTCAGGCTGAACAACCACAACTCCCTCAGCCTGTCTTCATAAGAGAGGTGCTCGAGCCCTCTGATCATTTTTGTTGCCCTCCTCTGGACACACTCCAACAGGTCCACATCCTCGTATTGTGGGCTCCAGACCTGGACACAATACTCCAGGTGAGGTCTCACCAGGGCAGAGTAGAGGGGCAGAATCACCTCTCTCGATCTGCTGGCCATGCTTCTTTTGATGCAGCCCAGGATGCTGTTGGCCTTCTGGGCTGCAATTGCACATGGGTGGCTCATGTCCAGCTTTTGATCCACTAGTACCCCAAGGTCTTTTTCCACAGGGCTGCTCTCTAGCACGTCTTCCCCCAGCCGGCCTGTATTCATATTTCTGGTTGCCCTGGCCCAGGTGCAGGACCCTGCACTTGGCCTTGTTGAACCTCATGAGGTTCACCTGAGCCCACTTCTCCAGCTTGTCCAGGTCCCTCTGGATGGCATCCCATCCCTCTGGCATATCAACCGCACCACCCAGCTCGGTGTCATTGCCAAAATTACTGAGGGTGCTCTCAATGCCATGGTCAATACCATTAATGAAGATTAATGCTGTTTTTCAGTGCATACTGCTGCTACCACCTCCAACTACCTACAGAATGCAACTCTCCTGGAAAATGGACTTCTACAGTACTATTCTAGCCTTTAACCTTCTTATGGCCACATTTATGCCTTCATCTCTGAGACCACTATAGGCTGCAATGTACAAGGTGTGATCTGTCTCACCATGAGAGTGAGAAGAGGTTCTCCCAGGAGAACCTCCTTTTGATGTGGATCAAGGATTTAGGTCACAGTAGCATGGCTATATTGGTCACTTAGGTGCAGTATATGACATGTGGACCCTCAGGATCCCAGGTCTCTATCACACCAAACCACAGGCACCAAAGGATACATGCAAGAGCGCAAGACAAATCCATGGTATGCCTTAAAGGATTTGGAGCTTGGTCATGTGTAATCCAGGAACATGGTCACATAGATCTCTCAATTTATGGGCACATGCAGAAAGCAGGCTGGCATGGCAGATATCCAGGGACAGATAAAGTTTTCAGGCAGGAATATGATAGATGCCCAGAGCATGGAGGCCCAGAGGTCCTGATATCTAGGTCCTGCGTATGTCTAGAGAGATCAAGTGCAACTCAGAGACAAAGGGAGACAAGAGCCTTTATTACAATCTAGATGAGTCAGGGCAATCTATCCAGGCAGAAACAGGAAAGGGGACATGTTTACAGGATTGTGAGTATGTATATCACTCTTATTTAATGTTGGGTTTTAGTCATGGAAGCTCCTCAGGCCTAGTGATGCTTCATAAATAGTTGTAAGTTTCCCCACACACACCCTACAACCAACCTAACTACACGTTGAAAACTCCCTGTTTCACCTGCTGCATGCAGCACCACAGTGAAACACTGATGGCACATTGCCTTTCACTCCCAGATCCTAGCTGGTTAAGTTTTCAGTTTAGCAGATTCAAAGGATTACTAATGCTCTTAATATTGCAACAAGCCAAAACCCAGGTTCTAACCACAAAAACAGACACCTCATGCGTGCTGCCCTAACTTTCCAGCTCAAATAATTATCTGTGACTGCCAACACGGGACACATGAGTAAGATACTGGCACTGAAGTGAGTACTGCAAGATCAGTTATCAGGGTTTGCAAGCATTTCTCAGCAACAGGGAAAGCAGCCATCATTTTCCATCTGTGCAGGATTTCAGCAGAAACAAGCCTCTTTTAACTTCATGAAGAAGATATACCTTTTCAGCCTTACACAAGATGTCATGTATATCGTTATAGCAGTGCTGCCTGCATATAATTGAAAAATGTAGAGATAAGTGCCCACATCTTCCACTTCCCTGTTTCCCATCATCTGGTCACTGACAATTTTAGCTAATCATAGAATCACAGAATCACAGAATTATTGAGGCTGGAAAAGACCTCTGAGATCATCAAGTCCAACATATGACCAAACACCACCACATCAGCTAGACCATGGCACTAAGAGCCACATCCAGCCTTTCCTTAAACACCTCCAGGGATGGTGACTCCACCACTTCCCTGGCAAGTCCATTCCAATCTCTGATCACCGTTTCTGTGAAGAAGTGCTTCCTAATATCCAAACTAAACCTCCCCTGGCACAGCTTCAGGTAATGCCTTCTCATCCTGTCACTAGATGCCTGGGAGAAGAGCCTGACTCCCACCTGGCTACAACTTCCCTTCAGGTAGTTGTAGAGAGTGATAAGGTCCTCCCTGAGCCTCCTCTTCTCCAGGCTAAACAACCCCAGCTCCCTCAGCCTCTCCTCATGAGACTTTCCCTCTAGTCCCTTCACCAGCCCCATTGCTCTCCTCTGGACCTGCTCCAGCATCTCAATATCCTTCTGGAAGTGAGGGGCCCAGAACTGCACAAAGTACTCGAGGTGAGGCTTCACCCGTGCTGAGTACAGAGGGAGAATTACATCCCTACTCCTGCTGGGAACACTATTCTTGATACAAGCCAGGATGCCATTGGCCTTCCGGGCCACCTGGGCACACTGCTGGCTCATGTTCAACCGGCTGTCCACCAGCACTCCCAGGTCCCTCTCTGCTGGCCTGCTCTCCAGCCACTCTTCCCCCAGCCTGTAGCGCTGCCTGGGGTTATTGTGGCCAAAGTGTAGGATCCAGCATTTGGTCTTTTTGAATTTCATACCATTGGCCTCAGCCCATCGATCCAGCCTGTCCAGGTCCCTCTGCAGCATAGCTACACTTTCTGCACCCTCTTGGTTACCTCTGAAACTGTTTCTAAGACAATTGTGTACAACACCATCACTTGGCCTACACCGAAATCCTAGAACCTCCTTGCAGCTCTCAGTCTTCAACGTGTGGCAGTGCTGTGAGTCCAGGATTACAGACTAAGTCCTGATCCTTATGCTGACACCTCCCAAACTAAGAGAAAAAAGTATTTTTCTTACCTGTAGATCTTTCCAAGCCTTAAAAATAACTTGTAAGAACTGCGCGTCAGAAAAGGATCAGTCCTTGAATCTCTGAGGTATGCTAGGACAACTGCATTCTTCATCTGCTGAAACATGTCATTATAAGGCATTCACTATGGCACAGCCCTTAGCCAAACTACAGGTTTAAACGTAAGTGATGCCAGGGATTCTGGTAGAAGGTGTCCCAAGGCTGTGTCAGAGAAACATAGAACACAGAAATGGCAGCTTTGTGAGATCTCAGAGGTGATCTTTGCTGTCTACCATTCTCAGTCTTCATCCAATACCAGGTTGGTGGCAACACATGACAAAAATCCTGGGGATGAAATACACTGCTTTAGCAAGTGCCACAACTATCAGTTGACACCTTCATTTTTGCCAGCTAAATGCACACTCCACCATGATCATACAGGTTGCAACTGCACCAGAGATACAGAAAGAGTAGCCAAGGTCATCAAGGAGAAAGATGCAGTCCAGTCATTTCTATATTCTATACAAGGCCAGCTAGAAGGGATGTCTCCTCTATGCAACTTTCCATAGCTACGAACAAGTTACTGAAGCTCAGACATCATGCATTCTACCCTACCTGCCATCACTGAAGGAAAGAGAAAGAGCAGAACTGTTTTGCAGTGGCTCACAGATTGATGGAGAAAAAAAAACAAACCCTCCCCTGTTAATAGAAAACCTCACCAGGTCTACAACAGAGAGTGGAAACATGCATAATTTCAATTCCCCTGGAACAGATGGCATAAGCCAGATAGGCCACCTCTGACCTTCACACCTCACTGTTTTGCAGATAGCTTGGGCAACTACCTTTTACAGCTTCCCATACTTCTCAACAGGCTGCAACCCCTGACCTCAGGATATCAAGTCTTGTCCATAGAGAGAAGTCAGGAATTGCTAGCTTCTGTAGCTGAGTGAAAACTGCATGGTCAATGCCATGAGCACAGAGCTTACCGCCTTAGTACATACAGAGTAGGTTGGCACGCACATCTTTCAGTATTCTCAGTGATTATTCCAGCCCTGAAATACAGAATCAAACTTTACTAGATAAATTTTCTTTGTATCTTCCCCATTCATCTTCACCTGATATGATTAAAAATTCAGAGTATAATAGATTCATACCTATGTTTTTATCCACCATTTGTAGAAAGCTTTGTTTCCTGCAGACCTGGAGAGATGCCCTAAGTGTTAAAGAAATTGTAAGAAGTACTCTATAATTCTTGGGTCCTCTGCTGTTGATGACTGTTAGTACCTCTGTAACACAGACTGAAAAAGCAGGGAAGTCTCAATACTAATGTACTGCATAATCTGTAGAAGGCATTAGTCTTGTCTATTCCTGGTCTTCCTCTTGTGCTGACCTTGGAAACAGAAAATAGGGCCGCAGAGGCAATCACTCACACTAATCAACCCCAAACTCACAAAGCAAAGGAAGACTTCTTCCACCACACACTACTGAAGCTCAGATTCAGACATGTCTCAGTACCAAGCTCTTCCTGCAGAACCAAGCCTCTTAAGTTAGGGAGCTGGACCTGTGTCTTGTTTTTCACACCAAAAATTCTCATCAAACTGCACCTAGGTCCTAATATACAGGAGATTTCTCAGAGCCATGGAAAAACCTGGACTTCCGCAAATCAGCACGGCATAGCATCTTTTGTTTACAATATAACATGCTTCCTCATTGCTGAAAGAGAGCATTTTGATAAGGCCATCTTGATAATTCTGAATGGAAAGTTCTTAGAAAGAGATATTAAAGACTAATTAAACTCTGGTGCTTCTTCTTGAACCTAGTGGGGGATGAGGGTATTAATCACTGCAGATTTCACTTTATTGTACAGGCACGACTGAAGAACAGAAGTGTGCTCACTAAATGACTGTAAAATTTCATTGTTCCTTACAGAGTTTTAGCACAGTTTTCACAGAGGGGGACTGAGGGGAAGGTTGTTAGGCTTTGGCTGGAAAACTATATTTCAGAACAATGCTAATCAGACAACTAATGACTATCCCATGAAGAAGTGTGGCCAGCATTGTGCTTTGCAGAAAAAAAAAATAAAATAAAAACCTACCAGCATTGTCCAGAGAAACTGAACTAGGATTCTTTTGGCTACAGTGGACAGTGGAACATGTTGGTATGTAACATCACTCTGATGAAGAAGGCCTAATGCTTCGGATGGTTACCTGAACATTATTCAGTACCTCCTCACTGGAAGCAAAGTTATCAGCAATGCTACTTTTTGCCAGCCTTTCTTACTTCTAAGCAAATGTGATAGACTGCAAGGTCAACTTTTCAGTTCCAGCTAAATGAGCAACAGGTCAGCCCTAAGTATAACTGTAAGCTCTAAGCATAATAATATAATAAGACATTTCTAAACATCCAAAAGATTGTGTTTCATGAATAAGCTGTTTTAAATGCTATTTAAACAAACTTATCCACCACTAATACTGATGTTGACATTGCCTTGGGTTTATCATGCATTTTCAAAGGTCATTAATATTGTCATCATCAAATATCCAGCATTTCTTCTCTGAAAGGAGAGGATTTTTGTTGTCTTATATTTGAACTGATAGTATCAAAGAGAAACATTTCAAAATCTTTTTTCTGCAAGCACTTTTTACTCTCTGTTCTAATGCAAGAAAAAAATTCACTACATATATTCTGAAACTTCAAACACCCTACCAGGCAGGGGCTCTGTTCTTTAAGCAATCTTCATCTACTGTAAAGACAAACTATTTTGAATGTTTCTAGGAAGATTTCTAAATGCAAGTTAACACTTGGTGTTACGGGAACAAAACACCAAATAAAAACACCCAGGCAATTTTCCATGCGCTGTAAGGGAAACAGGGTTAAAATCTGAAAATGTATGTTCTTTCCCTGTGTTTTCAGACTGTTCTAAAATCAAATAAAAAAATAAATAATAATAATAATCTTCCTGATCACTTTGAATAGTTGAAACCAAAACATCATGGACACCCAAGACTCCTGGACGTCACCATGGATTCATTTTCTGGTGTTTTCCTTGGAACTAGGATGAAGTTGAAAATCAAATGCTCAACAGCTTTGTTCAGGAAGAGAAAGGTCTGTGGGACTTAAAGCCTAATGTATTAGATGCTCAATAAAATAGTTGTAACTGAGATGCCCATTTGACCACAGACCTTTGGCTCACTCAACAGATACTGGAAAAGGTATTACAAGAATTGCAGACTCTTGCGAAAATTCTACTTTGGAAGGCAGATACCTTGGCCTCACAAAAGTTTATAAAAATAACTAGGCCAGTACAAAAGGATGTTTACTGTATTATATTTCCCTTTTAAACGTGAGCTTTGTTTCTTTTATTAAAATAACAGTATGTATGTGCTTTATCTAGGTTAAGTTATCATTTCATCAACAAACAAGTACTGTATATCCCATCCACCCAACTTTGGAAATATCCCAAGTAAAAGAAAATCACAGCAGTAAAGGAATATCTCAGCTTTATTATTTGATTTTTCTGAAGTGCATCTTTTTTGCAACTCCCATGCTTTGCCCATAACATCCTTGGGAGCAGTTGGGGTGGCTTCAAGAATACCAGAATCTGTCTTGCCTTCACCCACTTGCCTGTCTCACAGGCAATCCAAGGCTTGACACACCAAGTCCACTCATAAAGTCCAAAAAGCTCAAAAGGGCACACTCCAGCCATTTCTGAAGCTGTTATTCTGTTTTAGTTTCAGCACATCGGGTAAAAAAAGTTTTGCTAGTATATAGCACAGAAATGTAAGTTATGTATGATATAAAGCTGTTGTTCATGAAGAAGTGGAGGTGGCCATTCATGTGGTACTTGTTCATTCATACAGCTGAGGTTGCTTTATTGATAAAGGTGTCACAAGACAAGAGAACAGGAGAGTACAGGGCCACTTCAGCTAAAGCAAAAAGATAATGCAAAACCTGAAATAAAGCTCTAATCTACAATGCATTGCTGTCCGAGGAGTTTTATATACATTCTGTTACATGCTCTACCAACTGTAATTTTCTTCATTAAGAAGGCGCTTGCTTAGTCACATGAATATAGCTCTACATGATGTTAATCCAGGAGGATCACACTTAACTCCACAGAGGCAATGGAGTTACACCAGTTGAATTCTGGTGTGAAAGAGCCATTGATAACAGGGTCAAGCCTTGTGTTTAAATCAGTCCACCACAGAAAACCTTGTGCATAATAGCCAAGGATATAGCACATTAAAATACATTGTGAAAAGAGAAAAAATGCTGTGCTTTATGTTGTAGCTACCAAAACCTCCTTTTTCTCCTTTGCCATGTGCAAGTCATTGCTAGAAGAGCCTCTTTGTTCAGTCCGAGAAGGCTGGCATGAGGAAAGGGAGGTGCCTGGTTCCTAAATATGAGATCCCATTAATATTACTGATAGACTATTCTTTAAAGAGATCCATCTGTTTCTTATTTGGCATATTCAGAATAGTAGCTTGTTACATTTTTACAAGAATCTGTGTGATCCAAGAAAAGCAAAACCTCATGTAATGAAAGAAAAAGAGAGAATACTTATTAAAGAATCCTATCCATGCTGTACAACTTAAACATCCATCTCCAAAATGGCTTCAGCCTGTTCCATTCACAGCTGTCAAACTTCTTTGCTTCAGGGGAAAGGGGGTAGAAGGCTACTTATTTCCCTTCCATTTTCAAAAATATCCATAAAAGTAACATCTCCTAAGTCCAGAATAAATCTTCTCTTCTTGCTAGTTAGTATGAAATACTGCTCTTCATGGCTGAGTTATAAACAAGAGCTTCCTTCAGTCAAACTTCTAAACTGCCCCTGCAAGAACTTAAGCTGAAGGCAGGAGCAGTGGTATGATGAAGTCAGGTCAGGACCTATATATGATAGTAGGTATCTTTGGATAACAACAGTTGCAAATATTATTCCAAGCTGAGTGCGGAAGTATAGAACATGTACTGCTAAAGGTGGGAAAGAAAAAAATGTCCCAATATAAAGACTTGGTCTTTCTTCAGATATTAAATATATGATTTCCTAACAACAGAGTGAGCTTGTATACAGCTAGTAGTATATATATAAGCTTGCTCAAATGCCTGAAATACTCATGAGCACCATTGTGAATGCATTTGATATAAAATAATTCAGAATCCAGTGCTTCTGTTTTATCCTAACAAAGAATCAAACCTAAGTATTCAGACTGTTTATCAGCACTGCCACTTCTTCTGGCTGGTACTTAAATCAACATTACAAGATGTTATATGCCTTCCTGATCTATAAAGTCATTTACCTGTATTATCAGTTTTAAGGGTGCATATTATCTATTGACAGCATTCATGCATAAATATTCAAATAATATTTAATATACTATGTAAAAAATGCAATGACAGGATGAGGTTACAACAACCAAACCTACTTCTGAACCAACAGAGAGTGAGAAATCAAGACACAAATATGATCAGAGTAAAAATCTAGTACTAAGAGTAGGCTCCTGAGAAGTCATTTGATTCTCAGAGGCAATATTATTTTCAACAAGGTTTTTAGGTACTATAGTACCTACCACTCATTTTATGCAGCTGTAAGTTCAGGATGCTGTCACAAGGCAGCTGTAAGCAGACAAAATAGATAATGCAGTTAAATGCCATTACCATCAACCTCCAAATAATTGCCTTTTTTAATTGCTGTGCACAAGAAGTTATTCTTCTTTTTATAGAGACTTATCCCATAGTCACGAAGTAGGACATAAAAACTGACATCAGATAGAGCTACTGAAATTTTCCTGGGCCTGCAGATGCTCCAAACTCACAATCAGCAAAATCAAATTATCATCAGGACTCAGAAACAAGAATTGCCATTGTAACATATAATTTTAGCAGCAGAACCACAAGCTGATGTTCTTCCTTTTCAGTTTCAGAATGAAAGAGCAGTTAGTCACTTTCACGGTGCACAAGAGGTGCATAAAAACCAAATCTCATCTGCCTTCAACTGCAAACTGCTTGTGCCTGACAAAAAGCAGCACGGAGTGCTGCCCCCCATCACAAGCCTCCATTCCTGCCTCCACTCCAAGCACAAAGGCAGCACCACAAACCCCTGTCACTCCCTTCTTCATTGCCAGAATCTCTCCATTGATCTTCTACAATGCACTGGTGCTCTGTCAGTCCAAAAATAACATGGTGTTGTGCTTCAAATTTAGGATTTGAAACAATACAAAATGAACTGGATAGCAGAAGAGTGCCACTGATGAGCACAGACAGCAAGGGATGAAACTCAGTGTTCTGTTACATGAAGGCTAATACACGAGTAGGGCATTTAATTTTGGTAATACATTTGGCTAATGGGATATTCCACTAGCTGCTCTTTGTGGGTTACCAGCTTGCAATATGGGTGGAACAAGGTCTTGGCACAGAAAATAGAAAAGTACTCTGGTTTCCTCGGCTGAAAGGATAATGGGATGCTTCTTTCAAAATTGTTACTTGGAAGAAGATGCATCAGGAAGCACCATCTCTCTCTGGGACTATAGAGAAGTGCTGATGCTTTGCAGAAGCCACTGCTAATTCCTCCAGCTCAGAAAAGTGCTCCTGACAATATGCAGGAAACACAGACACAGTGAAATGGACAAAATGTATTTCCCTTCAGCTGTCTAGCGATGAAGACATCTTGATCCCAGAGACAGTGTAAGCAGTCTCCACATGGACCAAAGACTATTTGTTACAATTTCAAAACTTTGTTTAAGAAGAAAAAAAAAAAAAAAAAAGAAAGAGCAAAGAGAGAACTGAGAGTGGATATATATCCTTAACACCATCTGAGCTACAGAATGGGTTGTGCTGGAAATTCCTTTAACAGAATAAAGTGCTGGAAGCCTCACTGAAGCCAGGCATCCCCACGCAAGGCCTTCACCACATTTGATGGAAAACTTGTGATGTAAGCTATTATGTAAAGATAATATCTATATTACGAAATCTCAGCTCTTTCACAGCTAAACCTGAGATGAAAGAGGAGAGCTACTTTCAAGTCTGAAAAGCTGTAAACCTGGACTTAATCTCAGAAAAGAGACAATTGAGAATTTCACTTTTGGTCCAGCTACATTATTATGATACAGCATGCTAGTCATGTACTTCAAGGAAATACACTACCACAAAGAGAACAAAAGGCAATTTCCAATACCTGCTTTCATTGGAAGAGTGGTTAATTCCCAAGAAAAAAGGATAGCACCTCTGCCACGAGGAACCCTTTACTTCTGGAGGCCAATGCTGCATCACAAGAATATATTGTTAGAAAAGGCTGCGTATGCTGTATCTGGGCACAATGTTGGTATTTCTATGCACTGTGGTGGGTAGCGAGGGCTCACCACAAACTCTGTCAGAGTGCCATGCAAGACAGCGACTCCCTGGAGCAGCGGCATGTGTAGCAGTAGAGAGCTCTCCAGGGGTCCCTCAGGGCAGGGCCTCACCAGCCAGGGCCTGTCCCACCACCCCAGCTAGGAGTGGGCAGCCAGGGGTACTGAGGCAGGTCTAGGCCCTGGCACTGGGCATCTGCCTGAGGACCCATCCAAGCCAAGGCCAGGCCAGGCAGTGGGCCTGAGAATGGGCCTTTTCTTGGCAGGGCCTATGGCTAGGCAGGACCATGGGGAGCTAGAGACCAGCCCCACAGTAGTGTTTCTAGGAAGGGGGCTGACTGCCCAAGGGGACTAACATGGGCCATGGGCAGGGTAGGGCTGCCTCGCAGGCCAGGGAGGGACATGGAGGCTTGTTGGTGCCCTCAGAACCCTGACACTCTGAAGCTGTAGTCATTAACAATGCTGTGGAAGTATAGCTGAGTAAATTCTGCAATTTTAGGAATAAAACACGCTTAAAATCTTAACAAACAGCAGGACTACGAGCTATTAAAGCTATTTAAAATGTCAATACTTTGTTCACACATCAAGTAACATACATTTACTAACTGGTAGCTGTTGTATAGTAGTGCTGGGTTGGAGGAGGGAAGCGAAGAGCCTTCTGAGCTCAAGGCATTTTTGGTCTTAGGAAGAAATCCCTTCTTGCTTATTTAATCACTTCCTTATTCAATCCCTATAAACCAACCCCTCTTTTCAGAGCTCTGAATACCTCGGCTTGGATTTCTCTTCTCACACGGGAGAGAAACATAAGGACCTTCACTGGAATAATTTGGCAGTATTTGTGCAGACCTTACCCGGCCCTTGGTGCTTCTGTTCCACCACTGTGGCCTCCTCCATCTCCAGTCTGCAAAACAGTTGGGTCCTCTGGCTGCAGGGCAATTTGTGCCTTCATTTCTTCCTAGCAGAATAGATGGTCCATTCAGTCAAGTCATGAAAACAATTTATTTCTAGGGTAATGCAAATATACATAAATATTGCTATAAAAAGTGATAAAAATCCAGTGTTCATTTCCAGGTATACAAGCCATCCAGACTTCTTAAAGCAGGGTTAATTAACAATCCTTCACTGAAGGCATCAAATTTGTTTCATCAACACAACTGTGGTCATTAGTTATAAGAAAGTAATCCTTCTCAACAGATGTAATGAAAAAAACACTCAGTGTGTTAATGAAATTAATTTCTAGCATACATGTAAACTCCTACCTTCTTGTTTACAAATAGTGAAACAGTAATTGACATGAAACAGTATGTATGTGAAGTGTAGAAATACAAAACACAGAACCATTACAATCTCAAGTACTTGTAGAGGAAGAAGAATCCCAATTAAGACCATCACAACACTCACTGTTGTCTTACTACATAACAATAAAGTTAGTTACCCAAAATCTATGTCTCATTCTCATGCATCAGTAAGGTGACTAAGGCAATCATACCTTAGACTTCTGGGAACTACTGGAAGCCTGGGGTTTGTGTTGGGAATGAGAACAGGGCTTTCATAGAGAAGCGAGATGGTCACAACTGACAATTCATCAAAACTGAAATTATTCCCAAAAGACCTTCCTGTCCTCAAAAAAAAAATGGAAAAACAGGTTTTGAAATTCTAGAAATGTGCCATTTCAACATTTTTTAAACAAGAAGTCTTGGGTTTGTGGTTAAAAGTAACTTCTCCTGTTGAAACTTCATTTAATTTATATTAAAAGGTTAAGAAAAAAAAAAAAGATCAGCATTAAAATGAAATATGTTTGTTTGTTTCTTAAGTAACTCATATATTCACTGAGTCCCATGCCAGGCCTAAAATTTCAAAATCAACAGAATCCTTGTGGGACAAGAAAACTGTTTTCTATATATCCACAGAACAAAGGGAACATTAGAAGTTCAAGCTCTTTCCAGTTTCCTTGCAGTGTGGCTCAAAAATTACTTTTGAGAACAACCTTGATGAATGGAAACATAGTCTACACTTTTTATACTTTTTAGAATAGAGCTACACAGATAGTCTTTAAGGGGCTAAAACCAAGCAGTTCCTTCAACCAAATCAACCCAAAATTGTTCTTGTAAGTTCTTGAAATCAAAGTATTACACATACACATCTATATTTTACTATGGCCTTTGCATGGCACAAAGACACAAAGAGAGTCTCAGATCCTCACAGAAACAAGGGTCACCTATAATCTAAAAACCTGTCTCTGGAATTATGCATATCCATTCCACACACAAAACCATCAGCTTTCCCTGAAATAGCTGAAAAGCTATACCATTATGTTTTGTCAGATCTTCTAGTGTTAGTTAGGATGTTCCCAAATACGCTGTCCTAGCTACGCTGCTAAACCCATCTCTGTGGTCAGAAGACATACTGGCACAGGAATAATTTTGAGGTAGGATTTATTAGATTGTTTAACCCCACTGAAGGAATACCTTTTGTGACCATTGTGGTGATTGCTGATCACAGGATATGCTATACATATACTCAAAGCCCTTTGTAGTTTAGGCTACAGGGTTTTTAGCAGAGAAACAGTTCAATGGAGTTATAAAGATGATGTTTGAGAGCCATCATGAAATGGCAAGGTCTTTCTTCCAAGCATGTAGTTACTTAATTCCTTCTTTCTTTATAGCAAGAAAAATGCATCTCAACATCAAAGAACAATTCTTTTCATGTCCAGCTGTTCAGTCATGTACAGCTTTCCCAAATTTCCAACTGTTTCTGCAGTGCTTAATGCCCCAAAACACTGAAAATAGGGGGGGAAATGCATTAGCTGTTTTCATCTGCAGGACTGCTATGGGGCAAAAAAAAAACAACTTGTCTTTTCAGGTTCTCTTTTAAGCAGTGTGCCAGATCACCCTACAAGGAGGAGAAAATTAAAGTTTAGCTTAGAAATGGTCTACTGTAATGAGAAGTATCTTGGAATTTCCTTCATGGATTGTCTTTTATTTCACTGAGTGAATCTAGATTACTTATTTCAGATTTTAATGACTGAAATACATCAGGTAGGAAACCAGCAGCATGCATGCTTACTTTTTTATACACTCTTTCATGAACATTGAGCTCTTTGGGGGAGAGGAAGGCATTTCCAATATTGTAAAATTATGCTAGCAATATGAGTTATAGTGGCAGAAACATGTAGAAACAGTACTATAGTCTATAATTATTTTTTTAGTACTTTGTAATAATTTGTTCTAAATCAGGAGGTGGATTCATATTGCTGCTATGGTCATCTTTGTTTCTAAGGAGTTCTTTGTAATGGTTTTTCTTTGTGAAAATATAAACCTGTATCTCTTAAGGCTAGAAAGAACCACATAGAATATCTCATGTTCCCTTCTCTTTAGCCCAACCATATAATTTCACCCAGCTGTGTGTCCATTGTTTGCTAAAGCATACCATCCACTCTCAGCTTGAAGACTTCAAGAAATGGTAAGCTCACTGTTCCTCTTAATAATTTGTTCCAGTGGCTGATAACTTAATTGTTAACAACTGAGGAGTGTAAAACTGATCTAGGTGGCAACGAAAAAATACTGGAAATAGTTCTACCTGTTTAAATTATGGTATTTGAGATAATTAATAACCTTCTTACCAGGTCAGTTCACCATAAAAGCAACAAGGCTTTAAGAATTATTTTTTTTTAAGCAACCACTACTTTTGTGAACTTTTCACATTTGTTTCTCATCATTTGGGCTTCTAGAAGCTTATAAAATTTGGAGGCAAATCCACATTCTGGTTTCCATCTCCATAGGCCACAATGCTTTCAAACAATGGCTGATACTTTCTTCTGTAGCTTTCCGTGATTTCCATGCAGCCTGTTTCATGATAGAATGGAAGCCTTCTTTTCACAATTAAATTATTCCCATATGGACTCATTGCTGAAAATTCATGAGAACTCCTGCATATGCACAATAAAGGACTCTTCAGGATGCCACAAAACATATTTCCAGATAAAATACTAGTTTGCATTTTTGCAGACCTTTCCATCTTCAAAGCGTTGGACATGCATTCATCACCAGAAAAAATAAGTGAAATTACATGTCATAAACATTATTTTACTAAGGTTCTGCTTCATCATCGCTGTTAGATTTAGCTGCAGCATTTCAAGTGGTGATTAAGCTATTATGTATGAGTGACAGACTTAGCCTCTGTAGTACACCCAACTTTGACAAGTACATCACCAGCAGAATTCTTGGAAATCTCACTCCTTGGAACAAGGTTAGGATATGGAAAGAGTGTCACACACAGGCTGACTGCTACTATATATTAAGACCAGGTGGTCTTAATGGGTGGGCTACAGCCCTCTTATCTGCCCTCCCTCTGTAAATCTGTACTTACTTTTAAGCTTTACCCTTACAAGTTCTGAGTCCTTTATTAGAAACTGAGGCTCAGCAGTGCAGAGGATTAGCCTTTATTGTCTCACTCATGGCCAGGCCTGTCTGAAGGCCCTTTTTTCTGTGAGAGGTGCTTATTGATAGCAGAAATCCTGTGGAGGATAATTCCCAGAATACATGCATACTCGGCAACGGACCACAGTGCAGAGACTCCTGAGCGAACCTGACAGCTGAGACAGTCCCATAGCATACTGCAGCACTATGCAGAGAAGTTGTTATGGTCCCAAAAGCAGTTCAGAGCCATGTTCTTATGCCCTGCTCCCAACCAAGTCAGCTCTAGGTCTGGTTCAGAGATATCTCGATACAGCTCTAGCAGTTCAGTGCCCATCACCATGACTGCAGCATCCCCATAACAGTGACACGGATAACAGTGACTCAGCCAGGAACTGCCCACTGCAGTGGATTGTTACAGCAGTCAGCAGCTCTGAAATGAATACACAAGAATGCTGAAAAGAAAGCAAGTACTTTAAAGTTTTACATTTATCATCTGTTACACTGACAGAGAGGGAAGCCTAAGTATGACTGACTTGATCAAACTAAGCAATTCAAGCATTTTCTACCTAATTTTAGGCCAAAGAAAATTGCCGCAATGCAGAAGCAGCTGAGAAATCAAAAGCAGAAAAACAGGAATTAAAGCTCAGTTCAGGCCTTTCATCTTTATTACCCTTCTTTATGTGCATATGGTAGGTGTCCAACACTTTCCAAGTCTGTATGATATCCTCTCATGCTTAAGGAGCTTTAGGCTTGTAGTTGTCTATAAAAAGGCAACCTAACAGTTTCCTGTGACCGAGAGTTGAATGTGTTATTTGTTACCAGCTGGTTCATGGATAGATTGAGCCCAGGTCTTGGCTTTAAGTGATCAGACTTATTTTAAACCACTCGCTCATGGGGTGAATTCATGTATAGAGAGAATTCTGGCACAATATTTATTTCTGACTTATGCCATATGAGGTCTTTTTCTGAACCAATATTAAAACCAGAACTTATAATATGCCAAATACAGACTGCAGTTTTTGGAAAGCTGATACCAAACGTAACAGTAAATGAACCCTTCTGAAAGGTTAAAGTTGCTTTCATATAAAACATTTTCTACCAGGAAATGGAAGGGGAATGTTTAACTAAGCATTTAACTTGAAAGAACTGTGCAGAGACTCCAATGGTTGCATTATCCTTCAAAATAAAAAAAAAGCAAGAGGTTTTTATGAGCATACATAGCTCTAGTTTCATAAAAAGGGTATTATGGTGACAAGGTAAAATTAATCCCAGTGTTTTGGATGCTTCTTTTAACCTTCCAACAGCTCCCTCCCTGTGCATTAACCATTCTAGGGTGAGGTTTTGCAGTATGTCTGAGTTCACAGAATTATTTTGGTTGGAAAAGACTTTTAAGATCATTGAGTCCAACCGTTAACCAAGTACTGCCAAGTCCACCACTAAACCACGTCCCTAAGCACCACATCTGCACGTCATTTAAATACTTCCAGAGATGGTTACTCAACCACTTCCCTGGGCAGCCTGTTCCAATGCTTGATAGCATTTTCAGTGAATAAATTTTTTCTAATATCCAATCTAAACCTCCCCTGTCTCAATTAGAGGCCATTTTCTCTCATCCTAAATGTTTAGCACAGAGTTCAGCTTTATGCAAAGGATGTAAAAGAAAACTGTTGAGGATAGGATCTGCGAAGAAGATTCCCTGGCAGAGCTGACTGCAGGGAACAAAACAATACTCCCAGGAGACCACTGAACACTAGGTAGGAGAGTGCACTGCTTGGATCTCATCTTCCCCATGAACACAAATCGCACTTTTCAGTAGCTGTCTGATTTCACTGTCCTAGATACTCATTACAGAGGGCCAGCAAGCAGTGTCCTTGATTAGGAGTTAAGGCCATTTCTGCTTTATTCCCACCTCAACTGTGCCACAACAAACAAGTTGCATCACACCCTCAGCCACCCCACATATAAAATGAGAACAGTGACATTAACTTTACTGGGTAAGCTATTTAAATGCACATCCCATGACAGAGGCTTTTATTTACAATGTTTCTTATATGCAGTTTTTTCTTTCTACTTTCTCTGTTTTTCCCAAGACTCGTTGGTGAACCCAGTTGGATTACTAAATGAAGAGAAAACTACCCATGTTTTTATTTTGCTGAGTTAATTTTCTACCAGGTGGCAAGGTGAACCAGCTCTAGGGGTGCTACAGGAATCAGAGCTGGTGCAGAAGAAGCAAAGGCTGAGAACAGTACTCCTAGATTTTCTTTGGAGACCTCAAACCCTCGAAGCACCCATTCTAAATAACGTGATTGCCCGTTACAAACACACTTAACTTTTGAGATTGTGGACCTGCTGCGTTAGCTTCTGCAAAAAAGTAATGAAAGAAAGTAATCGTACCAAACAGATTTATCTCTTAGTGACAACAGAGGTAAATGGCAAACAGATGTACCACAGGGTGGTTGCCCGTTCTCAGGAGCAGACACTCCTGCATGAGGGCAGAGACCCATGCATCTTCCTTCATCATTCATGGGTGGGGGAAGCCATTTAAATGAGTTTGGCACATTCAGCTGTGGTTAATTTGCCAGATTCCAGTGTCCTCAAGTGTGACATAGTGGTATTATTTGGTGTTCTGTATTTAAAATCAGAAGTGATTCAATCTGGCTTTCAGCCATCCCACTTGCTGACATGATGACACCATGTAAATAATGCATAGCTGTGTGACCACACTACTTTCATGCCACGTGCTGAGGGAAACAGACAACACCTGCTACTATTATTAGCCACATCTCAGATACCTTGGAGATCTGCAAAATGAACATCAAAATTAAGTTTAACATGTTGTGGCTTCCAGCTCCAAAGTCCTTCGTTAGGACTCAAAGGGAACCTGTGCATCCATTGTGATTAAAAACAGAGATTGCTGATTAATAACTCGCATCCTTGAAAAGTCACCCTTCTGAGACTCTTGCTAAATAACCGAGTTTGTTAACTGACACAAGAATTTCGACCAGCAAGATTTTTCTCTGTACAGTGTTGACTGAAAAGGCCACCATTTTAGAAGAAAGCTCAAAAAGCAACAAAAAAACAGTTCTAGACTACAAAATTAATATCAGACACTGCTCCCTGATAGCATTAGCCATCCTACTTCTACTGTTCTGATCCTGCCAAAATGTAAACCTACCAATGTCATCAGGGCGTACTCATCAAACCAAAGTGAAATTGTGGTTTTCACTGGGGAAAGCAAAGATAGCAGGACATTTGATATGTCACCTATTTTTTTACGTGACCATCTTTTATCATCTAAATGTCATACAATCTCAGTCATATTCAGAGCAGACAGCAATATATACTGCTTTTCACAGAGCATTTAACAACGTTGAAAATTATTATCTGTATCACTGGTCCCCAACTATCGCTACATACACCCTCCTTTCCAACCTTGTGACTGCCAAGCAGAGAAAGTGGCTGATTATATTTTTACCTTTCTATGATCTACAACAGTAGAAAACTTGCTTGTCTTCTTCATTTCACTGAGCCTATGCTGTCACAGCTGGACCAACATACGCATTCTTCCTCTGAAGACACATAGGAGTAACTGTTAAGCCAGAAGGGACAACAAAACACAACAAAAGATGAAAAATAAAAATGAAGTCTTTATATTTTAGAAGTTGGGATGGCTGTGTTGTTGTGTAGAACTCACCTCAGTCCTCACTCTGTGGCCAGCAATAGGGAATTGCATCTATGTAGATAAGCAGTTCCCTGCTGACTTTAGATTCCCAAAGCCTGAAATAAAAGAATATCTGGATCCAAACTGTGCAACTAAATCATAATTTTTCAGGGAAAATCAGATATATAGTGCAAAGTTCCTTGCCCAAATAAATTCCTTTAGAAACTTTGGAAACCAACAAACATAAAAAAGACAGGGAGGGTTCTTTTTTTTGTTGTTTTTCAGTTCCTATGAGGCAGTCAGAGCACACAGAAAGTTGGTCTATTTCTGCTCAAGGATGAATACTTTTGACAATATTCTGTACTTGTCCACATTGTTCAAAAGGATCAGCATTTTAAGTGTCTCAGACCAAGACCAATTCTTTCTGTCTTCTCCATTAAGAAGACCAGGAATCTTGTGGTCTCTTTTCAAAGGAATGTCTTTGTCCAGAATCTTGCCTCAGAGATTTATCTGCACACTGTTATTTAGAACAGAACACTGGAATGACTTCCTAATTTCTTTAGTAAATCTGTTCTTAATCTATTTTATTCCAAGCATTTTTATAGACAGTTTCTTACATGATGTTCTACTCTGAAGCTCTGTAATTACACACTGGTCAAACTTTCTCTTGACTGGAACAGACTTGTAGTAACTCCAGTAAGTTGAAAGGAAAAGTTTGGGGAAAAGAGCAGGTTTCCATTCTGACAGTTGCTATGGGTAATGTAGGTGCCCCTCACACAGAAGTGAGAAAGCCTGTCTTGTGGAGGTTTTCTACAATTTTTCTTTTGCCTGTAGTTTAGATTTCACAAGGCTGACTAGATTGCCCTTGTCTAGGAATCCCTGGAGGTAAAGCCTGATGGTATCTGTGCACAAGCTGAAAAGAGTGAAAACTGGAAAAGGGTAGTGGCTGAAAACCAGGGAATAAAACCCACTGAACTAGACGAATGGGTCTCGTTAAAAAGTTAAACAAGTTAAAAAGTTAACAGGATATTAGCTCACCACAGGCAAAAACTTCACATTTATTTAGACATTTTACTTGAAATTCATTCAAAGCCTCTTTAGCAAGGTTTTCTCTCTCCCTCCGCAATGGAAGTCTTGTGAGAATACTATTAGCTTCAGACAAATCTTCTAAATTCTTGTTGCTAGATATAAACCTATGTATGCACGAATAAGTACATTATTCCAAATGAGTCCAGTGCTAAACAAGTAGCCAAGTAAAAATAGCACAACTTGCACATTCTTACTAAGAGCTAGCTCAGCAGTCAGCAGCACTGCCTGAATGGTCAACTATTAAAGTTTTCATTATGAGGTAACGTGATTTAATTTGTTTCCACTACCAAAATGTCCTATTTAAGCAATATAGAATGTACAGGTAAGTCTCCTACTTGGTGCAGCTGAAAGTGCATCAGCACTGAAAGAGCAAATTCTGGGTAACTGTGAGCTACTGACAGCACTAATGGGTCTCTTCAAGAGGAAATGGTGTGGTCTTCCTGTCATCGTGGTGGAGGGAAAAGGAATGAGGAAAATAGAGACTCTGCCACATTCAAAGGCAAGATCTTCCAATGGTGAAGCTTTCTTGCACTTTATCTGATGTCCGTATTTATAAACTTGAGCACATGTGGTTTCACAGAAACGTTCAGAAGGAAAGATAGAGGCAATGAGCAGCACATGCATGACCTGTTTCCTGTGGTGGTTGAGAGGGGTGTGCTGGATGCTAGGCCAGGCTGGTGAGGCAGCAGCAAGAGCTGTGGCACACAGTCGGTGACACTGTTGGTGTTGTGGCAAGAAGTTAGAGAAGAAGGGTGTGGGGGGGCACAGGATGCACATACATACATGAGCCCAATCGGAGTCCAGTGGCAGTTCATTTCCTTGCTTGTAAGTTGAGTCGTTTGCAGATCAGTTTCAAGTGACACACAAAATACCAGGTTTTTTATTATACACATAACGATTATTGCCCCATCCATGCAATATTTCCTGTGATAAACAGTGCTAGTTTGGGGGTTTTTTTAAATCTTCTACTATCAACGATATAGTTTTCATATATAAAAAGCATGCACAGTTCCACAGAGGTGTAATCTCTGCTTGATCGTTTACAGTTCCAATGTTATACCCTTTCTTATCTGTTCACTTTGGCTAATGTGGCTTGACGATTTCACTCTGTGTTTTCCCTTTTCAGCTGTATACATCAGATAGAAGATATTCATACTTTCCTTCCATCATGTGACACATTTTCATAGTGTGGAGTGACAACGTGGCAGACTTACTTTTGCAAAGAATTAGCCTTGATCTACTCTACAGAATTTCTTAGAACCTAGCACTAATTCTTACAGTATAAATTAGGGAATTCAATGTATGGACAGTACTGTGTTTGCAAATACTAAATTCTATGTGTTATGTTTCTGTAGAAAATCAGTAATCACACAAGTAGTCTGGAGATTCATTTGCTATTTAAGGCTAATTCTACTTCTGAAACAGCCCCTTTAAAATTGTATTATCTGCTTCATCTCTATGCTAGCCTGCTAGCTCTGATATGACTGATGCTTTGGAAGCCATTGCCATGAAAGGAGACTACACATGCAGCACTGTACTTGAAAGCCAAAAAAACTGTCCTCCATCTTCTCTTCTACAGTATGTGCTGGTATAAACAATGGAGAAATCAGAGGCTTACTGAGATGGTGAATTATAGTGGTGAATTAGAGTTTCATTGAAAATTTGTTGAGGGTACTAGGCTGTACTTTTAAAGTTGTGAAAAAGCTTAGGTACCTTAGCTCCACCCACTTCAGCTCCAGATGAGTTTTCAAGCTCCTCAATATTGCAACACGCAACTACTTGAACATTAAAGGCCTAGATACCCTTAAAAATCTGAACCCTAGTTCTTGATGACAAGTAGTCTTAGCCTGCTAGCTCAATTCAGTCTTGAACTCTGTACTGTATGAATGTTACCTACCTACTCAGGCCATTACCATCCATCTGAACAGTAATTCAGAAGTAATGAATGAGAAGTATCCCTCCTGGCCTGTATTTGAAGTCAGGACATAGAGGCAAGAAGCTAACCATACCATTATAACCATCCTAACTCTCCAGGTTTATCATCCTGCCTACCTCCAATTAAGCATGCAGGAAATAAACATCTTCCTGACAGTCTTTCCTCAGGCTTGATATGAGGGATCTGACAACATCCAGAAAATTGCTATGAAAAGATGTCATGAAACAATTTTTCATTCTAAGACCTATTTTTTTTTATTCTAAGTAGAGTGGGTTTTTTAAATTTCAAGAAAACGTAATCACATTCTAAGCTAGGATCATTGTGTCTGAAACTATAGCATAGCCTACACAATCCAGTTACAATAAATATATATATATTTTTTAAAGGTAGTAGCAATATTCTTTTCTAAAGGCAGAAGAATTTGTGCTTTTAAGATTAAACCAGTGAGAGATCTATAAAGCCAAAGTGCTTTCCTTTTCCATTCCAACTAAGTCATCCATTATTTGGGGTAGAAAATTGGCAGGGAAATCTGTTGGATTATCTCTACACTGCGACTGGACTGATTCATTTATCCTTTTTTGCTACATGGACGTCTAGCCAAGCCCTGAGTATCTTTAGTGGTGCTGATTCCAAAGCTTCATTTGGCAGTTGGTTTTCTTGCCTATGAGTCCTTATGTTTATAAACTTTTCCATTATTTATAATCCTAATTTTCCCCTCACAATGCTTAGGGTTCCTTTTCTTTTCTTTTCTTTTCTTTTCTTTTCTTTTCTTTTCTTTTCTTTTCTTTTCTTTTCTTTTCTTTTCTTTTCTTTTCTTTTCTTTTCTTTTCTTTTCTTTTCTTTTCCTTTCTTTTCCTTTCTTTTCTTTTCTTTTGCTTTGCTCCTTCCTTCCTTCCTTCCTTCCTTCCTTCCTTCCTTCCTTCCTTCCTTCCTTCCTTCCTTCCTTCCTTCCTTCCTTCCTTCCTTCCTTCCTTCCTTCCTTCCTTCCTTCCTTCCTTCCTTCCTTCCTTCCTTCCTTCCTTCCTTCCTTCCTTCCTTCCTTCCTTCCTTCCTTCCTTTCCTTCCTTTCCTTCCTTTCCTTCCTTCCTTCCTCCTTCCTTCCTTCCTTTCCTTCCTTCCTTTCCTTCCTTCCTTTCCTTCCTTCCTTTCCTTCCTTCCTTTCCTTCCTTCCTCATCAAATATCGTATCCTTTCTATTCTGGAAAATAAGAGGTCACTTTAAACTTCCTGGAATTAACATGATTCATTCATAGAATCATAGAATCCTAGGGGTTGGAAGGGACCTCGAAAGATCATCTAGTCCAACCCCCCTGCCAGAGCAGGGTCACCTAGAGCACATCACATAGGAACGCATCCAGGCGGGTTTTGAATGTCTCCAGTGAAGGAGACTCCACAACCTCCCTGGGCAGCCTGTTCCAGTGCTCTGTCACTCTCACAGTAAAAAAGTTTTTTCTGATATTCACCTTGAACCTCCTATGCTCAAATTTGCACCCATTACCCCTTGTCCTATCACTGGTCACCACTGAGAAAAGCTTAACTCCATCTTCCTGACACTCACCCCTTACATATTTGTAAACATTGATGAGGTCACCCCTCAGTCTCCTCTTCTCCAAGCTAAAGAGACCCAGCTCCTTCAGCCTTTCCTCATAAGGGAGATGTTCCATTCCCTTAATCATCTTTGTAGCTCTGCACTGGACTCTTTCAAGCAGTTCCCTGTCCTTCTTGAACTGTGGGGCCCAGAACTGGACACAATATTCCAGATGTAGCCTCACCAATGCAGAATAGAGGGGGAGGAGAACCTCTCTTGACCTACTAACCACACCCTTTCTAATGCACCCCAGGATGCCATTGGCCTTCCTAGCCACAAGGGCACATTGCTGGCTCATGGTCATCCTCCTGTCTACCAGGACCCCCAGGTCCCTTTCACCTACACTGCTCTCCAGCAGGTCAGCCCCCAACCTGTACTGGTACATGGTGTTTCTCTTCCCCAAATGCAAAACTCTACACTTGCCCTTGTTGAACTTCATCAGGTTTCTCTCCGCCCAACTCTCCAGCCTGTCTAAGTCTCTCAACATCATACCATGGGCATTATTTTGCAAGACTACCATAGCTTTTATTACACAGCTCAAGATGTAGCCAACCTTTTTTTAAACAAAATATCTAAAACCAGTTATACTACTTAAGCACATGACCATAAATGACCATAAACAAGACTATAGATTTCCCTTCTCATTATGTATATTTCCAATGCTTATGTTGTTCATAAATGGTTATGCTAACTAATTATGCAGACCCTTCATAAGACTAGAAAATGTAAGAGTTTGTAGAGCTTAAAAGTATCAGTGCTGCAAAAAATAACACTGATTGTTGACACAACACTTGGAGAGACTAATTCTAATCAGCAAAGAAATGAAACAGGAGATAAGTATCAGTGTTAATCTCACTGAATTGGAAGGCTGGCATCTGTGTAACCACTACAAAATAGTTCAGTAGGGTCAGGGAAGGAGAGATTTGTTTTAGAGGGAGTAGGGACAGTGTGAGAAAATGAGCAGTGGGCTGCGGAAGAGCTGCTGAAAAGAAGACACTTTTAGGAGCTGAAGAAGGGCTAAAACTGGCTAAAGAGTTTTGGGGAGCTGTTTGTACATTGGGAAACTACAGAAGATTATTTCAGTCCTGCAGAGACAACCTTTGTCACTAAACAGAAGCTCACGGCTGAGGATACTGGATGGAAGGAGTCTGACCTGCATCCTGAATTCAGGGAAAAGTGACATAAGTTAAGTCCTATCTTTCTTCCAAACAATTCCTACCTGCTAGCAGTTTCTTCCTCAGTATGTGCAGAGTTTTGTGCATTCCCTCCCAAGGTTTCCAGGCATGGTCCCTGACAGAGTATAGTAAATCTTTTCTGGATAAATTCCATTAGGTGCATTAGAACACAGAAGTTCTTTGGTGGACCTAGCCCTGGGTTGGATTTTCATAAAAACTTTGTTAAAGCAAAAGTGGTAAATAGCTCATAGCTTCTGGCACTTCTGCTAAACACCTGCTTGTCCTAAATGTCTTTGTACAACTGACTGCAAGTGCCCCAATTGGTCGTTGCAACTTTATGGATCAGACAACAGGATGTGTGAACACACATGGAAAGACAGATCACAATGGTATGACTCTGGGAGTCTTTTCTATTAACAAGATGAGCACTTGGTTCAGACTGTGTTTGCTCAAGCTTCTAGACACATCTCATTCTCATCAGACATGCTCATATGACTAATAGGAGCTCTACCACAGTGTCCTCTATGCAGTCATTAATCTAATTTGCCAAGGCATTCTCACACTACTAACCTGGCATGCATCTTTCTAGTTACCATGTAATCATTTACATTTTGTCAGTAGTTACACAGTACCAAACGTGCCAAGACCATTCAAATATTTTTGACCAACTCTAGTTTAGTGCCAACCATGAGAAGTAACTCAGCCAATTCCAATTATAAAAGTAGTGCTTCATCTGGGCATTCATCACTTGTAGTGACAATTAAATAACTTGTTTTAGAGTACAAGTGTTATGGCCACTGACTAGAAAACTCACAATAGCCTCAGAGCTGACCTTGTTTGCCATGTAGTTTTTAACCACTATATAGTTTCTTCTGAGCTATGAACCCATTAAGCCCTGCATGTGCATCTGGATCAGTGTGTTCAAGGAACACTTATTTCTGCATCTCACTGACCTCTATCATCAAGCTGAGGATTACCAAATCCTTATTTTCACTCTAGGGCTGTCGCTTTTAAGACGTGGGAAATGTGTTTCCTTTTTGAATAAAGGAAGTCTGAGTAATTCTGTAAAGCCATGAAGACCAAACTCTGCAGACACATTTTTTTCCAACACAGTACATAATTTCAGCTTTTGAAGCACTGATGTCCAAAATTACCTTATTAAAAACACAGAGCCTTTAAGCAACGAAGTCCATCTACGGGAATTGTTTTCCCGATGCTAAGGACAAAATTCCTCAAATCAGAATGCCACACTCAAAAGTTTTCTTGAGACTGTAAGAATTTGTTGTGCCTCTATCTGCCTGCTCAATAATTTGCTGCTAGGTATTACTACTATATGCAAACCATTTGGCAGCATGGCTTCCTGGTTGAAGAGCCACTAGATTTAATCTGACATTGAGAAAAGTTCTGCCTTGTTGTAATATCTATTTTTGCATTAGATTTGCACCTTCCACTGTCTTGCTGTAGGATGCCACATACCTAGCTCACTCTCTGGAGCGAGCCTGTAGCTGCAGTCTTTGATAGAAGTAGACAGACAAGTCTGCTCTCTGGTGGAACCATTCCTATTGATTGATGTGCAGTCTAGAGGAATGTCACTTTGAAATCATTTCTGCATAAAATGTATGCATGGCCATTAGGACAGGACAGCTGCTGCTGATGCCTGTTTCTATCTACTTCAGCCACTACCAGAACACTCAAGCACAAGAAAGAGCAAGCTCACTGGGTTCAATGGAAACAGAAGTTGAGCACAATGACCTTGAGGAAGCAACTGGGGACTGTCTGCATAGCTGTGGCCAACTCTCTGGCTATACAAGCTACCCACCTGAGCTTTCCAAATCAACAAGGTACCCACTGCACAGCAGAGATGTACAGAAAACCCAGGAGCAATTAGCAGGAGGACATAATGAGTCTCCATTGGTCCACAGACAGATACGTAGATGCTGAACCTGTCAGGCCCTGGGACAACCTGGTAGTATCAATTTCAGCAGCAGACCTGTATGTTAGTACACCGTGCTGTTCCTTGCTTACTGACCAGAACACCTTGCTGGGAGGTTTACAGTGCTCTTGAGCTGGGATAGCCAGTCCTCTGGTCCTACTGAGCCACTTCTAGCCTATGGTCTGGTATCCAAACAGCACTTGCTCCTACTTCATGTTTAAAGGCAGTGAAGGTTTTAAAGCCAGAACCCCTAACTGAACAAAGGGAATACTGTCAGTGCTTTTTGAGATTCAGGGACACTGGACCTTGCCACCTCCAGACCAAACCAGTTAAATATGGTGACATTTCAGGCATGAGCTGCTTTTTTTATATGGCTTTGAGAATAATGGAAGGTATGTTTTTAGGTGGATGAGAGGAGAAGAATTAGGCAAACTACATTAATTGCCTGAATACTTCCTAGTACAGCTCAGGAGAATCAGGTTCTAGTCTGAATGTAGTGTCAGGGAGACTAGAAACCTTGCTTAGCTACATAAAGACCGTAATTTAAATGAAAGCAATTGCTGACAACACCACTTAAATTGACAAAGCTCTTTATAGCTGGGATTTTAAAAGAACTTAGCCTAAACCTAACTCTGACCATTTAAATCTATGGTAAAACGTCCACTGACAACTGCAGAAGCAGGCTGAGGCCCCACAGAAAATTTTTAAGAATTTTTAAACTTCCACATCAGTGCTTTAAAGCATTTTGCAAACATACACACCTCAGAGGTTTTATATAGCTGGTGAGTAAGCTAAAACATATGAGGAAGAAATACTTTGTTCTAAGCCACAGAAGAAATCTGTGTCAGAGTTACAAATCGGACTCAGAACTGCTGATATCTTGTTCTTCTCTGTGGCATGGGAAAGTCTTTTCATTGAGCTTTCAAGTCCACAGAGCAGAAACTATACTATTAGTAAGTTAAAGTTGTTTTAGTTGTTTATGAACAAAAGTGGCCATGATGATACTTGTAGCTCTACAGTTTCCATTTCCTTATTACAAAATGGATGACAATTTTTATTTTAAAGCATCCATTCCAGCTTAGTCAGACTGAGTTTAAGAGCTTAATGCACTTTAAGTAGAGACCATAGGAACTGTAAAAACCTAATGTGTTTCATCAGATCCTTTCAGCTGTAATGATCAAATATTTAAGGCCAAAAAAAAAAACAATAGACATGAGAGAAGCATACAGAAAACATTTCAAGTTTCCTTACTCTTTTGTATTACAAAAATCAGGAAGACAAATAGAGTATTCTCTCTGAAATGCCTAACATTTTCTCTGAAAAAAATAAAAAAAGCATGTAGAACTATACAGCTGATTTTCAGCATGCAGCCTCTGATAAATATCAGTTATTTGGGAAAATGAAGACACAGTATATAACATAGTATTAAAAAAAAAACAAAACCTGAACAAAACCAGAAATTAAACAGTGACGAAATGGCATTGAGGAAGATTTCAGGAAATCTATTTTCTTTTCTAGCATTACATTCCAAGATATTTTTAAATCACAGATATTGAAAACAGATTCCCATACAATTCTTAATCAGTTACAGTAGCCACTGGGGTTAGTGGTTCCTAACATGTGGCAAAAAATACAATATTTCTAACTCAAGCCATGTCATGCTGGTATTTTACCAGCATTCCTCATGCTATTGTTACAATTCCACTAGTTTCACAGCATTTGATTCTTTCCGAATGTAAGAACATAAGTATCTCCCTTTCTGATATTAAGAGCAAGCAGCATAATCATAATAACCATGGTTCTTTTCATCCTGCTGTCTCAAGACACTTCAATCGTTACCCCTAATTTTGTCGAAGGAGAAACTGCAACTCACACTCAAAAGGTGACTCTCTGGAGTCAGCCAGTGGTAGGCTCGCTGGAGGGTCTAGAATGGAAAAATCAGCAAAAAGGCAGCACTTTCTGAACTTTATGGACCCTATCTGGTCTCACACACAAAAGACACTTCTACTTGCCTCCCCCCTAATTTGCACTGCAGCAACGCTGTTCTCATGCATCTCCAGGGCAGTGCTTTCTCACTCCGGAGTACACTGCTCCATAATCCTGAGAAGCAACAGTTTCTGAGGTGATCCCTGAATGGGGGTGACTGTGCCCCACAGAGGCCAGAGAGAAGGATGGTCCTCTGGCAGGCTGACGCCATGGCCTTTCCACTGCCACTTGAGGCTGTGCCCCTGGAAAGAAAGAGGCACAGCAAGGAACAACCCGATATGGGTGGTCCTGCACACAAGCTGTGACCCACCATGTCCGACATGTGGTACATGCCAGTCCTTACTCCTGTGGTTTGCATCAGATTCAGGTGTTAGGAATCCACATGCATTGGGGCAGCATATGAAGTCTTATTTAAAAACCTGTAATAAGTGTTATTCATCTGCAGGACACTCACAATTGTTTAGTTAAATTTACTGCTTATGCAAAACACATTGAAATGACACACATTAACAAAACCTACCTGGTTTTGTAAGCAACTTGTATCCAATCTGTAATGCTTTAAGACCCATTAAACACTTGACTTAACGATCAAATAACTAGAGAATTCTGAGAATAAAAAGCTACAAAAGAGATTTGAACTATTCATTGAATGGAACCTGAAAGAGATCTTGAAAAGCTTGCTGCAAAGCTGTATCAGAGGTTTTAAGGAAAAAAAAAAAGAAAAAAAACAAACCCCACAAAACATTCCGAGTTAGCTATTATGAAAGAAAGCAGAGTTACATGTAAAAGTTCAAAACAAGTGTTGCTGTCACTAATGCAGAATATTTCAGAAGTGGCTGCAAAATCCTGAAGAAGTGCCATTTACAGCACTGGATGGGCTTGCTGTTCTGCTTTAACAGTGCTAAGAGTACAAAGTGTCAAATCCCACATTTTAAAAAAAATTCAGTTCAGGGATGACCAAGCATGATTATAAAACTGGAGAGGAAAGATGCTGATGAGTGAAAGATACGAAAACTGGAAAAGCTGAAGAATTATGTTTCAAAATGGACACACTATTTTTACACTCATTAAAAAAAAAAAAAAAAAAAATTAGTTGAGTTTTTAATTTATTTTCAAATTAACCTGATTCTGTTTGTTTGGGTTTTTTTCAACAATATTGCTTTTCTTTACATTCCCTGAGGTTAGAGGAAACAAAAATCAAAGTACCACCTGACCCACAGCAGGGAAAGGCTCATTCCAGGACATGCAGGGATGATTATCTGTCTCCTGCATAAAATACAATAGAACAGTGGCTAGCAAAGTACTGCTGACTGATCTGATGCAAATGCCGCAGGCAAGATAAACATTTTTAAATAACCTCTTACCTTACAGCGATTATTAATGCACTTCAAAGGCAAATTTTACTTTTCTTAATCTAAAATAGGAGCTCCTGGAAAGCATGGTATGTACCTGGGTTGAAAGCTGTCAGTTTAATTTATATTAAAATATATTTGTAAATTGAAATGCTAGATTTAAAATTAAACATTTGATTATTTGATCTGGTACTTGTCAAAATTCACCACCACAGTCACAAATACAACTGTAAGACTTTGGCCTCTCTTTTTCATGTATCATCTAGCAAATTTACAGAAATAAAACTAACCCTAAACTACCACTGTCCGTTGCCGTTCCAAAAACACTGATGTCCAAGCTCAGTCAGTGCATTTGTTTTCTTGCAAGGACGTCAGTCGTATATTTAGCACGAGGGTGGAAATAGGGGAGGTTAGCCTAAAAGACTCATATTACATACTGCAGGTCTCGTATTCCCACTCTTGTGCTGCTCCTGGATTTATGGCTTGCTCATTTTGTGGTTTCTTTTGAAACATTTTTGACAGACAATTGCTTCTCTGCCTAAAACTCAGTAACAGCTTTAGTATGATATATTAGATGCACAGGCATTGTGATTCTTAACAAGGAAGGAGAAGAAGCCTTCCCCAGAAAGCCGTATTATTTTTCCAAAAGAAAGTGGGGCGGGGGGGGGGGCGGTATGTGTTTGTTTCTTTGGTTGGTTTGTTTTGAAGTCACAGCAAGCAGATGAAGCAGCAAATGAAAGGGGAATTAACTGTGTATACAATAAACACGGTCATTTCTGCTGCATATATGCAAAATAATTGTAACAGAGTTACTCTGTATGAGGGCAGGTGAGGCTTTAGACATATACAGAGTTAAATATAGAGACACTGTTGAGATACTAAAAGCTGAGATATTGCTGCTGACCACAGAGAGCAAATTACAATTAAGTACACATCTTTCTGGGAAGTTTGCCAAGGAAAAACCAGGGAGAGGCAGTCGTCACTGCTGCTTTGATTGTGCTAGGGAAAAATGGAGTTGCTGTAACTCTTACCAACAGGGCAATTGCACTCAGAGTACAAAGCAAATCAGTGCTAACGAGACAAATCAGGAAACTAGCTCCAAGAAGGAATTCAAAGCACAAAAGTAGAAATGCTTCAATGCCATCTGCATTATCAGCTTAGCACTGGGCCAACTGCACCATTGCTGGCTGTTGCTGTAGCATGATGGTATTTTTTTGCACAAAAACAGCTTCACAGACTAAAGATAGAAAAGCAGGGAATAAACTTCAGATGTAGAGTTACAGAGGAGAAACCAGGGAGAGTGTAGAAGTAAAAAAAAAACATGTCTGAGCAGAGCTTTTGCTTTTAATAAGAGTGTACTGAGATGAACTGAAACCATGGAAGTAGAGTGATAACAGCAGAACACCATCAAGAATATTCCTATAGAGCTGAATTTCTTCAGCAGGCAAAGGAGAGGGAAAGGTAACAACACTGGTCACAGCGTAGCCCATACTGAGAAAAATATGAGAAGGATCACAGCCTACCACTCCCTGTATCAGACTCAAAATTCTATGACTGCAAATTGAGGGGAAGGACAATGGTAAAAGCTATGGCAGCAGAAAGGTATCACATCCTATGTTATTTCAGTAACTCTTTGATTCCTTACAGAGAAACTGCCTGATCCAGCAAGAAACAGACTACTCTGACTTTTCAGACAGATCAAGATATCTTTAGAAGTCTTCTGCCAATCTTTGCTGGTAATTGTCAAGGTTTGACTTAGAATCGAAAAATAAACCAGAGACAACAAGCTCTCAATCCCCCCCCCCCTCCCACCCAGGTAAGGAAGGAGAGAGAGAATTAGGAGAGAGACGTAGCTGGATTGAAAACTAAATTAGACAGCTTTAATTATATGTACAATTATATACAATTATATTCAGGAATGTGCAAAAGCCTCTTGCCTCCCCCCACCCCCAGCAACTCTCCCAGCACTCTCCTTAGCTGTGAGCAGTCCTGAAAACTCTCGGGCAGTTGTCTGAGATAACAGCAGAACAGACAGGGCTGTGGGGAGAGTTATGAGGGTCAGGGCTGAGCCTGGGGTCGATGGTGATGGACGGATGGAGTCCTCCCCAGACGCCAGCCATGGATGGAAGAGAAGGGAAGAAGAAGCAGGAAGGAAGTTGTCTTCTGTGATCCATAGATATATGGAATGGAATACCTTTGGTCAATTCTGCTGTCTGTCTAGTCCAGCTCCCCTACAGGGGAGTCACAGATACAATTCTCCTGCCCCAGTAGCCTCTGTAGCAGCAGAGCTAAGAAGTGACCTTGGAGTCTCAGCAAAACATAAACATTCCAGTGTTATCAGTCCACTTGCTGGAACACTTGCTGCTAGTTAAAAGAAAGCTTACTGAAGGAAAAAAAATAGTAAAAGGAAAATTAGCTTCATCCTGGCTCAACCCAGGACAATAATACATGATACTAATACTCCTACACAGAGGAGAAGTGGCTGTCACCTGCAGCCTGAGCATGGTCACCAGCGTTAATGTCTTTCTGCCATTCTAACCATGGTGGCATCTGAACAAAGGGGGGCTCCTCAGCACCAATCTCTGGTGTATCCTGGCAAGCAACTTATCTCCGCAAATGCTTTTCTGGTTGTCTAGTTTTGTTCTGGGTCCAATGTTAGTTCCAATTCTCCTGTCTACCATCCTGGTTGTTACAAGATCTCTCTTCTATAATTTCTCATTATCTTTTCAAAGTGCAAAGTTACCATTTAATAAACACCATAAACTAGGCTCTTCTCCACACAATACTTAAGTACATCTTTATGTCTGCCACTGGATTGAAGAGCCTTTACTTTTTTTCTTTTTCTCTCTGTGAGAAAAATCCATTTTGGTGTGAAAAGAAAATACCGCAGGTTTCATCTTGCCTGATTTCCTGAGATCCTCAGTAAGAAAAGAGCATTCATACTGCTGTCTCTCACCATCTCGCAACCTCTCACAGGGCTGGGCATCCAGGCTGTACCCAACCATGGCTAATCTGAAAAAAAGTCATGAGGAACAAAACAATACAGATGAAAAAGCCCAATTTCAAGCATCATGTTTCTACATAAGTCAGTTGTTCTCTCCTTTGTCATTTTTGGAGTGATGAGTTGGACCTGGGGGTCTTCTCTTGGGAGATTTCCCTTTACTGTTCCACCCTCTACCAAAATCCTGGTAGTGATACTTCACATGAGTCTGTGGTACAAAGAAAGCAATGTCACAGGCATGCTACAGAAGCCAAACTCATTTATTAGTCCAAGGTCTCCTTTTAACTCAAAAACTGTTTGATAACGAAAAAAAGTTTGGGACCCAGAATTTACTTAACAACATAAACCAGTATTTCCATGAGGTTTCTATAAACTCTCAATATAGGAACAAGATTCAAGGGTTTAATTGCACAAAAGGTAACATCACCAACGTTTCACTCTTGATGACCTGTTTTAACACTGAGTCTCAAATCGCCTGCAAAAACAATACCACAGTGAAAAAGTAATAAGTCCTGACCTTAGTGCATATTTGTCTGCACAGTATTATCTCAGAGTTCAGAAATTTGAACCATCTCATAAATAAAGAAGGCATTAAAACCATTTGGAAGTACCCAAATTACATGAGGAAGTGTGTGCTCTGCTGCTGTCTGGCAGTAAGCTCTTCCATGAGTCCCCTGCCATTCTGACCGTACACAAGGCTGCAGGACTGAAGCAGAAACTGATTAAAATATGCACGGACATATGTGTGTCTATGTGTTTATATGTATACACACACATATTTCTAAGCATGTGCTAAGGAAAGAAAGGATGTAGGGAAGACTTTAAAAAAGCTTTTATGAAGGGCAAGCTTAAGGAAGTCAGGGACAACTGCTCTTGGTAAACTGATCTGAGATTAAGAAAAAAAGGAAATCATCCCCTTTGATGAAGGAGTTTAGAATAGGTACAGCTGCATCGTGCAGGAACAGGAACTCAAAAATAAAAACACTCTGATGTGGCATTTACCCCAAAACATCAGTGAGTAAAAATAAATACCTATCCGCAGATTTCAGGCTATTCTGGTGCAGCTTGAATCACTTTAAAGCATCACAAGATCTGGAAGATCTGGAAATGAGGCTTTTAGAGATTATTTAGGGTTGCTGCAACCAGTTATTGGACATTTGTGTCTTTTAGGTAGTTGTGTATAACATGAGTGGGAAGCAGCATCTGTGGGTGACAAAGTTCTGCAATAGGAACCAGTTACTTAAAGAAAATCAGTGTCCTGAGCCAGGACCTGCATCACACACATTCTTTGTTGGGTTCATCTCTTTTGCTTATTAAGGCTATTTGCATGGATTGCTACTGTCCTAAAGTCACACAAACTGAAGTCCCCTTGTTCTTACTCATTTGGGCTACTTTTTTCCAGTCCAGTAAAGCTGTCAGTCAGGGTGCAATCTCTTTCAGAGCAACAAATGAACCAGATGCATAGTTCAATGGCCAGACACTTCAAGTCATAACAAGCTAGTGAAGTGAGCTAATTTTGCTTGCAAAAGAATTAGCCTTTATTAGCCACTAATACCACTTTTTGCCCCGCATAGCCCTTTAACCAGCTGCAGCTCCATTGACAACACATTTTGGAAAGATTACTAGTGGCACGTCTGGTTATGGAAAGCTTAGAGGGCTTTCTAGAGCAGCTACCACTTACTAGGACAGCAGAGGATTGAATTTAAATTATCACACTGTAGGCATTCATATGGGATAAATCTTGTTATTTGGACCACAAATTCTGCAAGGCACTTTTGCCCATGTCTAATTTTTATCATGTGATCATCACAAGTATAGATATGTAGTATAAGGCATGTACATTAGTAACTTAATGAACTGAGGCCAGAGCTGATGGAGAACATGTACAGAATTGGGTACCTACAGTTTTTATATATGAGTATATAGTTACATATTTGTGTGTGTTCATGTCATCATATTTAGTCCTGGTTTTGGAGACAGTGATGGAATCATCAGTACTTTGCATTTTTCCATCTTCTCCATTTCTGTAGAACTGAGGAGAGTCAATAGCCCAGCTGCACTCATAGACTCTAATTTCTGATACATTTTATATGAATCACTGTGATTTTCAAACCCTGGTTAAACCCTGTGTAGTTACATATTTTCCCATGGAAGTATCAGACCGCTGTGACACCATACAACTTTGTCATACTGCTGTAGATCAAAAATCACAAATTAACCTGTTAATCTAGAGGATAAGACAAAAGATCAAATCTTTTTTAACCAGCTATGTCAATCCTACACAGAAAAACAGTAGAAGGTCTTGAGATCCTAACCAGCCGAGTACAGGCAAACTCACTTGATTTAATTTCAAAGGGTTCAAAGTCCAAGTAAGTAGCAAAAGTCTTCTTTTTTACTCTGAATAAGGTTTAAAGAAAATGTACAAGGAAGCTGAACAGGTTGCAATGCTGAGAGGGAGATGAGAAAAAGCCCTCAAAAAAAAAATTATATATTAAACAAACCACTTGCAAGTTTTCATTAATTGTAGTCTCACTGTGAAAAGGGAGGAGAATGGCATCATAGGCCTCCACTCAAGCTGTTCAGGTGGGGAACCCAAATGAGTTGCATTTTTTAGTAACCACTATCATAAAAAAGCTCCATGGATGCCTAAAAGTACTAAAAAGGCCAGTAAAGGAAAGGCAGGGAGATAATGTTACTTCCAGAGCTGCCTACCACAAAAAAAAAAATCAGGGTGTGCAGCCCCACACACTGGGAACATGCCTCAGTCACTGGAAGGAATAGTTCTGCTGTTTCAAGGACAGCATCACCATGCCTTTTCTATAGCAGCAAGAAGTCTCCCAACAGATGGGCTACAGTTTCAGCCTCATGTGACATCTTTTATGCTCTTTTTTTTCCTAATCCAATAAATAAGGAGTAGGTCCTGAAGGGATTATTTTCTCCTGGAATATAATAGTAATAGTGTACAACAGCAATTAACACGTTATGGTACAGGTAGAATGCTCAACACACTTTAAACCCAAACTGAGTAAAAAGAACAAAGGAGACTGAATTATTTCCTTTAACAGAAGTGATATTTTCTGTGTATCAGATGCATGCCTGGCAGCATTTCTAACATCAACTTGTCATCATTTAGAAAATTGTAAGGAAGGCCTTCCTGAGACCAAACTGGAAATTCTGATGAAAATATTTCAGTATGGAGCAGCTGAAACATGGTATCAAACCATGATTTAGCACTCATGGCTAGTATGTACAAAAGAAAGGAAACCCTTTCTCACCAGAAGTATACCTGAACAGAGGGAGAGAACCCGACTAGACTTAAGGCTACCCCAATTGAAATAGTAAATATATATATCCCTTTTGGACAGGATGAGGAGTGGTGTTCTCCCCCCTTCTGTCACATGCCAGCATGGCTTTGATAAGAAAACTGTGGGTATAAATCTTATCAGTGGTTGCAACAAGGAGCATTTGTCTTTGCCTTTCCTTCTGATCACGCTTTACAAAGTCTACCATAATGGATTCTCAGCCTAAAAGTTATTAATGAAAGCAGTTGGAATCACCCTCTTTTTATCACTAGATTGGACAGTCTGTAACAGGGTAGCCTCTTAAACATTTATCTCGCACAGCATAGGAAAAGGAATCCAGCAGATAGAACTCCAAACATCTCATGGAAATGCAATTCTTCTCCCATCTTAGCAACACCAGTTCTTCTCAGCAGTGCCACACACAATATCTACCTTCACATTTTTAGTTTTCTTATAACCACAGAAATACCAGCATGAATGCAGGGCTGGTCTTCTAACTAGCTAATTGCTTATACCACCCCCAAAGCAAAACTTAATGACATGACAGTTCATCTGGCAGCTCTGCTGGTGCTACCCAGAGAGGGCAATGAGAGTAGAGAAGAAATGTTGTGCAGGAAAAGCTGCAAGGAAGTGCCTACATTGTCAATTCCCCTTCCAAACAAACAGTACCTATTCAAGGGTACACCTGCTTTGTACAGCATACTGAAAGTAACCAAAATCTTTTAGAAAGGAAACCTGCTGCAGAGTAGCAGAGGCAGAGATTCCCCTCAACTCCAGTGAAGCTGGCTAAGATCACTGGTGAAAAAGGAGAAGATACGTATTAGGAAAAGCACAACGATAAAACAAACAAAACCGGTAACATGGTTAAAACCAAGGTGAAGACAAACACCACTTCCTATTGCTGCAACACACCTACAACAGAGGGGAGCAGCAGCAAAGCAGGGAAGCCACATTGATGCCATGCCCACAGCAGAGACTGGCCCTGAGAATACATTTGCCATGTACCACAGGCAAAATAAGTGTCATCTGCACCATGTGATGCTGCCAGGGATACTGACAGTCTCAGCAAGTTTCTGGATTTGATGCATCAGGCATTGAGTTGCCATTGACCCACATGGAAAGGACAAATCTGAAAGGAGGGATTATGATTGGCACAGGCAACTCGGATTAAATCTGTACGATGGTAAAAATCAGGCTCAGATTTTTTGCTTATATTTCCTCTCCCCCCGCCCCCAGAGCTCTCATGATTAAAGAGCAGAGAACAATGTCAGATCTCACGCAGAGTCAGCACGGCATGAGATGGGGAGTCGGCACTAAAGCGATTTTATGGATATGTGCTTTCAAATGAAATCAAAACTTCCCCAGCACTGCAGCCCTTCTGCTCCCAAGACTTTCCCAACTTCTGGGGGTTATTGGCAGTTACATAAGGACTTATTTTAAGGAATAATGAGGAAATTGCAGTAGTCTGGATCTGTCATAACCAGTCACAGCCTAGTCTGGGACACTGCAGTGCTGGGCACCCAGGTGGTGTGGGAGCAGAGACCCTGCATCTAGGGCTGGAGTGACAAACGGGATTTTGCAGTCCTCTTATCTCCCATGCAGTCAGCTCCTGGCCACAGGAAACATGTAGTTGTGCTTAAATTGGAGCTTTAATTTGGGAGAAGTGCAGTTACACGAAATCTCTGTAGAGAGGGATCTTCCCTGCCATATTTCCCAGGAAATGAGTGTTTAGAATTATTTGTCCCAGGTCATACTAGCAGACCATCTTGGCTATCAGTTGCAAGGACATTCAGGGGGAGTTATCAGATTATAAAAGTACTTAAGTGTGATGATTATTCAGCAAGTACCTTCTCCAGTCACCACAACCATCATCTAACCATCCCCTATGTCTTACCAGCCAGAAACTTCAAGTCATAAAAAGAGAAGCTGTTGACTAGTGAGCCACGTGTGCTCATGCCAGCCCTCCAAACTGTCTATCACAGCACAGCTGGAGTGGAGCACTTGTGCACCATAACTTTCAGCAAGACATATCAGTCAAATGCTGTTATGCTGTGTTCATCATGTATTACCTTGATTATGCAATGCAAGCTCCTTCATAAATTGTTCACTAGGGGGTTTTGGCAATGGCTTCATGTTATAAGGCTTCTTTTTATATCCCCTGCTGCCTCTTTCAGGCCCTATCCACCCATTCCTTGCAACTATTAATAAAGTACCCCTTCCTCCAGCTGCGAGAGAAGGCTTTGCAGCCTGTTTTTAAGCTATTGTTGCACTTTTAACAATTAAGACTTCACAGCTTACACTTCATTATTTTCTTCCTTTAATCCAAAGTGCATTTTTAAAGCAGCCATGTCAGCTGACATCTAGTCCTAAAAATAGGCATTCAAAACCTATAGAAATGTTTCCAGGACTTCTTTTTTTATTCAACTCCAGTATTTCTTTTAAATCAACTTTCTTCTGCAACCCAAACAGTACTGCTCTGTATTAGCAAGAAAGAATTTCAGGGAAAAGCAAACTCTAAGCCAACTATCCTGACAGCACCCATGCTCATGCTGTCCTTTTTAAAAGGCTGTCCTGCTGCCCTTTCTTTAGCTAGATTCACCCACACAATGGACAGAAAGATGGTATACGTAGGTTATATATGCATTTTAATACATATTATGTAGCTCCCCATATGGTACAGTCAGCACTGATTTCACTACCTTCTTAGCAGAAGACCACATCTGAATCTGAGACAAAGCCCCAGAGCAGTTAGGAAGTTACAGAAGAGAAGTGCAGAGTCAGGGTGCTGCCACACTGCGCAGCTTTGCTTACTTTAGCCTGGATCACAGCAGGGTACACATTCCAGCTTCCAGCACACCAGTACCCAGATCTGCTGCCTCCATTCAGCAAACCAAAGATCAGACACCGAAATGATGAAGAGTGAACAAGGATTTTTTACCTCATCCTTATTTTGCTCTGTCACTTTTCTGTGCCATGTTGACACACCACACAGACAACTGAGTTTTAAAAGATGTATGCTCCGCACTCCTTTCAAGCCATCCTACTCTAAAATTCCTCAGGTTTGGACCCTCAAAAAATGGAGGCACTGAAAAGAAACAATCACTTTGAAAATCTTGGCCTGTACCCCAATAGGGAGTGAATCTTGTCACATACACAACAACCTTCAAACTACACAAATTTAAGCATTAGAACAGCAAAACTACAACCAGTAATATGGAAACAAAAACACTCAGTATGATGCAGAAGCTAAGCTCATGTAGCTTTTACTTAGCTATTTAAACTGTAATTGATCACTACCTGATTTGTTAGCTCCCACCATGGACCAGCATGCCATTGACTTTCTCTTCATTGAAAAGCAACACAAAACACCATTCCCAGGCCATCAAGTTTAAAATATGTGTAGTAAGACCCAATACTCTGTAATGTTTTACCTGTGCTGTTTCCTCTTCCATATCAAATGCCTGAAATTAAGAAGTCCCAGATTTCTCCTATGGAATGCTGCCATTTCTATGTTTTTTCAGTTTGCTCCATCTTTCAAAGCAATTGTTTCCTCTATAGTTCTTGCATCATTTTTTAATTTAAAGACAATGTAAAGCTGTACAAAAGGTATATACTTGATTGGTATTCTTCTTTTCTTTAGGCATACTCATTCACAAAATCAAAAAGCATGGCCAGAAGTAACAGGAAGCACCAGTTCTTCAACAATAAAACCACTAAAAGAAAAAGTTTTACAAGCCAGCTCTGGTCCACAGACCACAATGCAAAAGCTGTTAGATTAAATTATTTTCATTGTCTAGGGTGGAAAAAGGAAGGAGACAAAGAAATGGGAAAAAAAATAAATCTTTGTATTTCATTAGCATAATTAAAGCTGAAAAAAATGGGAGTGTAATCCTATATAATACTAAGGTATTCAACATTTTTTTCCTAAACCAGGATGAATAAGTAAATATCTATTTTTTGCAATTTAAAAAAAATAATAATTTCTAATAAGAAATGAAACTTTGAGGATGAAATTCCAGATTTTAGTATTCATGTACTGAAAAATTTTGGTTCAGTTTGATGGACTCTTTTCTTATTGCATTTCTCATGACAGCTACAGGAGAGACCACCTGCATTCCTCATCCTCTTCTGCAGGATAATGACTGCCATAAAGTACCAAGCTGCTCAAACAGAGCTAGGATTCTGCTGCTTAGTGGCAAATACCAGTTGGCAAGCAAGCTCAGACCAGCAAAGAGTCTGGGAGCAGTAGGCATGCAAACCATAAATCCAGTAAAGAAATACACCACAAAAAGGAAATTAAGAATTTACTCAAAACTAAATAGTCTCAAAATTGAAGGCTCCATTTTCTTTTCTGAAAAAAAAAAGTAAAACAGCATAAAGTTAAAAAAAATTAAAGCTTGGGTTTTTTTCTCATAATGTCATAGCTTTTTCAGAAATTGCATTGTAATGTCGTCATGATGGCAGATTCCTGTCCAGATTTTTCTCTTTGAATCCCTGGTATTTCATATTCCCTAAAAGATAATTCTGTTATCAAAAACACCTTTGAATAGGAGGAAAAAGCAGGTTAGGGCACAAGTGGTAGAGAAGTTATAGTAATATTTACTTCAGGTCTACTCAGGAAACTCTCCGTGTTAAGGAAGAATACAAAGCTTAGGCTTCTGAACATGTAGTTGTCACAATGTTATTGCAATACAGAGAAGCAGGTCAGTTTGCTAGTTGATATATAGAACTTCTTCTCTAAGCTCTGCCACTGATGTACTATAACCTTGCAGAAGTCACTTTGACTTTGAAAGGTCTAATATGATATCTCTTTTCTTCCAAAAGATGAGCAAGACGTAACTCATGTCTGAGTAATACTCTAAAGCTCCACAGTCAGAAACAGACTAGAGAAAGTGGAAACAAATAAGAGAAATGCATATTTGATGCTGTTCTCTAACCCTCTGTTTGGTTAAACAAGATGCCCTTCCTCCTGTAGCTGTATTGAGTGGTTCATGCTACACACTGTAGGAGTTCTATCACACTGGAGTTGGGGTTCTCCAGCATGATTTAACATTATTTTACTTGTAAAGCAATGCTTTTAAACAGAAAGATAAACTAATGAGAAAAGTTTTCAAAATAAATACTCTTGGATTTTCTTACGTATTTTCTTCATACAGACCAGACTGCTGCACTCCCCCGCTTAGCACAGGAACTAAAGTGAAGGGCAAGAGAGGAGGAGAAAGCTTTCACTCTTGAAATGCCCACAGTTGTCTCAACCTGGAAGACTGTCTAGGCTTAGGGCTGCTTTATTTTATACTTGGATGAAAATGCTGCTTGAAGCTGGGCAGGAGACAAGCTTCACGAGCCCAAACCACAGATGGCATGCTTGCCTTCACCATACAATTCACCAGGGGTTGAAATCTGGGAGACACCATTTGGAAGCCCCCATGATGTTGCTTCCGAAGCACAAGCTGTGTTGTCCACAGGCAAAAGGCAGGCAGGGTCTCTGGGTGCCGGCATACAAAAGGAGCCTGTATGCATGAGAGCTCTTGTTACTGGCAGACTCTAGGACTTGCAAAGTCAGAGCAGTGAAGCCCAAAATACATATATATGCAGAACGAGCAACACACATTCCACCCTGATGAAAGCGCAATGAGGAAAAATCTTTCCGACAGATTCACAGCTGGTTTCAATCTACAGCCTGAGCATATCTAATGGGCCGCCTTTATCAGAGAAGCTCTCATAGGGTTCTGGCTGCTACTGAGGGCAGTTTGCCACTGTGCAGACCACTCAACAAAAGTCAGAGAGGACACTGTGCACTGCCTACACAAACTGAGGCATGGGGTAATAGAGACCATCTGCTACAAATTCTGGCCCTGCTTGCACCTTTATCAATCCATTCCCGCTCCTGAGATCATACTGCAGTTAATGTAGCTGCCCTATTAAGGTATCAGAGAAATGCAAGACGTACCTCTCAAGAACCTTATATTACTCTCAGAAGTAAATAAAAGGATTCTACTCATGAGTATACAGAAAGTAACACCTGGTCTCAAACGCTCCTGGGAGAAACTCTAGATTCTCTAGAGATAGGAGGTTTTTTCTGTTAGGAGAGGTTAAGAGAAGCTACCACGTTCAGTAAAAGCAGGACATTTACCTTCTTTTACAGCACACACTACTTACGTAAAAAGTACAAACCCCACAACCATTTATGAAAATTTGCATGCTAGGGACTTGTTGAGAAGTTATTGTATGCATGTCATGTAGTAAGTAAAAAGTACTTCAATATACAGGACTTTATTTTTCTCCCCAGTGGTTTACAGACTTGTCCTGGGACAATAGAAGTTTACAGGGAAGGGGGAGATGTGTCTGATTAAGGCAGCTTTCAGCTCTTCTGCCTACAGATACCCCGTGGATATTGCTGTATTCTCGAGAACCTAAGCTTCCACTTAAGAAACAATGAAGTTTCTAGCCCATCTGGGTTTGCGGAAGCAGAATGTAAACAGATGTACTGTTGTCTTATTTTAGAAGCTATAGCAAGCCAGACTGAAACAATAGCACTAAGAAATGTCAACTGCTCCCATTCATCTCAGTGGGGTGGGGTGTTAACTTTGAAGCCTAATTGTGACCACTTTAAAGCCAACCTTTTAACCATTTCACTGCTATTCCACACCAGAGACTCCAAAGCAATGAACTTACCCAGCCCCTGTATTTGTATGCATTACTCTGAGATCTCCCAGTCACTTGAAAAGAACACTGCATTACAATCAAGCTAGTTTGAATATTCTTTCACTTCAGAAGTCAGCTAAATTGTTTGCTACTGTCTTTCAAAACTAGGGTTAAAAGAAAGCCAAGGGTGAAAGGTTAGCTTCATTTTTGATGCTCTTAAAAGTGCAACACGTGGGATTTCATGCTTTTTGCTTTGATCAGGGTTCTGGGATGGCAGTTCATTTCAATAAACTGACAAACAGCTACATACAAAACTGAAAATAAGTACTATTCAAATAACACAGCACCATCATTTAGGAGTAAAAAAAAGAAATCCTAATGACACGGTAACTCACACTTGCAACAATAAAAAAAAAAGGAGGGGGGGAAAGGATCTTCATTTTCAAGGAATTAAGACTGTCATTACCTTCAATCAAAGGTGCATCGGGCCTGGTTCTGAGCATACGGAGATGATGTCCTTCTAAAGGTGTTTTACAGCCCATTTCCAAGAAGTTGATGCATTGTTCATCAGTAGTCACTCTGAAGTCAGCATATGAATTTTTCTCTGGGACCAATAGTTGAAGATTACACATTTTTTAAATGTGACTTCAGATGCTGTGGGAACTCATGCTGAAAATTATTAGGATGAGATACTCCAGTTCATGTTTCTAGGCATCCAGAAGACTACCAGCATATAGCTGGACTCTGGGTTCCAAAAGCTGTGGTGCTGCAGGCACAATGGAGGTGCACTGGTCTGGTGAGGCTGCTTGCAGTCCTCCTGCCCATCTCCACTGCAGGACCCTTTTGTGTGTCTACCACAGGTCATGGGTGGCACAGGACTGCTGCAGAACATAGGCACTATGTTAGTAACTCTTCTCAGCTCCCATTTCTATCGTTACACCTGCACCGATGAACCAGCCACAAGCTTTTTTATTTGTCATTTTCATTCCTAACATCATACATATTAGGCTGAGAATTCAACACTAACACCACCACAGCACTACTCTGGCCATCATTGGAACATCCACATTAGGTACCTTAACTAGGTAATGCTGACATGATTCAAGTGCCCTCAATGCAGCTACAGCCACCACCTCAGTGGAAGTGAAACAGAAGGGGGAGTATCGTCCAAGTCAGCTCCACGGCAGACCTAAGGGATTTGCATCACCCAGAAAAAGATCTTGAACAAGCAGCTGGGACAGGAGGAACCTCTTTAACTGACAGAAAGGCAACTGAAACAATCTGCATAACCCACACTACATTTACAGCAAGATAACTTCTTGAGTGCACTTTCTCATTCCTGAATAGAACTGTCTTCACTTGGGAAGGTCTGGAACTGGTATAAGAGTGCCTACGTGTGGTAAGGAATAGGGTTCTTTTGGTAGAAGGGGAAAACTTTCCTGTCTACACAATGCCTAGGTGTTTGTGGGAACAAAGCCCCAATTCATGCAGTTCAGGTTCTTTTGCCTGCTGCTACAGACAATACTCTGACATTGTTACTAGCATGTTATGAATGCACAATCCTTCCATGTGTAACTTCCACTGTAATCTGGGCATTTGGGTGTTTGGAGCTTGCCCTCACGAAAACACCAAATCCAAACCCCTCTATTATCAAGTATCTGTGTTTCCTAAATCTTTATCTTTAAACCGCAACAGAATATTTGTAAAATGCTCATGATAGAAAGTGGAAAATAAAACTCTCTTTTCACTTAAAAGCCTGTAAACACTGACTTCTAAGGTGCTGAATAAGATTATGTATTATTTCACAGAAGTGTTTGATTGCTGTTCAACACATTTTCTGCAGATGCTCAGAGGTACAGAACAAAGGCAGATGAAAACAGATTTGGTAAGTTTACAGTTTTACTTTATCACTGTATTAAATTCCCATTTAACATCAACAAGGCACCACACACTTGTTATAGAAAGAATGAACAGCCTCATAAAAACTAGACTCGCCACTCTTTGCTTTGCCTCGCATGCCTCTTCTTTTCAACTGCTAACAAGTAAAACAACCCCCCGACAGCTGGATGTGCAGAAGCCTCTGCCGGCGGTGTCCCGGTCCAGAGCGACGCTGCGGGCTGGAATGCTGACGCTGGCAGGGCTGCCACTGCGTTTACTTAACACTCATTTCTCTCAGTCTGCTTCAGACCAGAAATGCAGGCAATGAAAACCTATTCAACCTTTGAGAACCTCAGGCCGCAGCGGTTAGCAGAGCGGGGTCTTTGCAGGTACATGAAAGAGGCTTTCAGAAGACGCTCCCATTGAAGGGAGATAGAAAGAGAACTCCCGGCTGTCTCTGGTTACCTTTTATTGGCATGAAAAGGGGGAGGTAGGAGGGGCAAGGTTTCAGGACAAGTGAAAAACAAGCTTTCTAAGATTCACTGTTCAACCTCTAAACAAAAGCTCGGCAAATTTAAGCTTAAAGGAGCTTAGTTCCTTTTCAGTTTAGTAATTTATTATAGGGAAAAGACATAATAGGGAACCAGGACAGAATGAAAAGCTGTTTCGAGTAGTGGATTAAACATTACCCTGAAACAGAAGTAGAGGGGGAAAAAATACATTATTAATTCAGCAAGTTTATTGGACAAATAAATAGCAATTAGCAAACACATGAGAAAGTGTACCGTATTAGTAGGGATCCAATGATCTTTGGCTGAAAACGTTTACATCATGATGATAGCTGGACAAAACAGTTGCCACAGAGGCATTATTAAATAGAGGGTATGATATGTACACTTGCCACCCAAATTAAAGCAAGGTCTGTTGGGATGGAGGAGAAATGCCTCATTTCAGAAGGCAGGCGTGATAGCTGCAGTCAGCCCTGTGCTGCCTGCCCAAGAAAGCCAGCCTAGGGCAAGGTGAGGACAGAAGAGTGATACTGGTAGGAATGTCACTCCCTGGAAACCCACTGGCAGCTGAGGTAGGAGGCAAGCCGAATGGCCCCATGGGGACAGGCAGCCCACAAAACCTTGCACTGTCCCAACCTTGCTAAAAGCCTGAACAAAACCTGATTTTGTAAGCCCCACATGACAGGGCAGCCTCTCCCCCAGTGGTGGTAGATGCCCAGATTAATTCTGAGTTCACTCCACACAGTGCCTTAGGAGAGAAAAGAGATGGGCCAAAGCTTCCCTACAGGTACTAAAAAACCCAGTGCCCTCCACACAACCATGAGCAGCTTGTCTACCACCCAGCCATGCTGCATGGTGGGGTACAGTGCAGGGGCCCCTGGGCAGCTCCAGGCACCCATCCTGCAGCCCACAGCGCAGGTCCACACCACACAGCAGGTACAACATGGTGCCACACCAGGGTCAGCACACATGCTCACTCATGTGGGGTGAACAGTTAAGTCTCGGCTCAGCATCAAGTCTCAGTTCTTCCCATTAAATGAGGACAGGACCACATTCCTGCTTCATAGGATCTTCTAAAGAAATGAGAGGTCTTCAGGTACTTTGGAAGAGGGGACCCCACAAGCACAGGCCAGAAATACATTCAACAGTGAATTTAACAATTTAACAGATTATGTCAGTCAGGAAAACATAATTAATAATACCTAACATTTACATACTTCTCTATACAAACCTGTTGTTTTTCTGTAGAGGTGTACAAATATTACCTAATCAGACACCTGAAGACACGTGGCCAAAGCCTTGGCTTCTTGATGAACTGCAGAAGTCTTTTAAATTGTGACCACATGCTCCGAAGATTGTTGCATTGAATCTAGGCAACACAAGTTTAGCTGCACTTCTGTAAATACATTGAGATAACTCAGAGCCCTTTAAAAATTTAGCTGGCCTTCCTGCCACCTAAATTTAGGTGGGTTTGTGCAACCTGAAAAATTATACAGATTAAGCTATTAGCAACTTTAGTAATTTTTCAAAGACCGGTATTTTGCATCTAGGTTATAACTTTTTACTACAGTTTTAATTTCATGTCAGCATCTCTCTTAGAGGTAAGCTAGCTGGAGAGCAAATTCTCTGGTTGAAGCAATGGATCTGGATCGTAGCTTGCTAGCTATCACCTTGATACACAATGAGATATAGAAAAACAGGAAGGATTTTCTTGGAAATTCATTTGGCAGTGCTGTAGGATTCGCTGTAAGGGAAAATATCCAGGAGATTAAGTAATTCCTTAAATCTTTGAAGAGGCGAAATGGATAATTCAGAAAAAGTTCTTAGAAACACTTAAGAAGAAAAATATTTTACATATTACAGCAACTTCTTTTTTTTCTAGATCATTCTTTTAATCTCTTAACATACCTTCAAACAAACATGGCCTGCCAAGTATTTTTATCAGACTACTTCTGATCTGTAATCTCTCTGATATGGATCGTATCTTAATAAATCACTTCACAATCTAGAAGAATCGTTAGGAGAAAACTACAGCACTTGCAGGCAGGGCACACAGTAGTCACTTGGTATCACTGTAGGTGATGTGAAAGGATAGAAACTGTGGTCAAAATTCAGTGTTTACACCTGAATATTTTAAAATTGCTGGATAAGGCCTTGAATCCTGTCATTTGTTAAGCAATGCTACTGAAGCTGACCTTAAAAGCTAACATTAAATGCTATGACAGAATTTGACAAGGTGCATTCCTATAGAAATTTTACTCAAGTCAACAGAAGTCATCGCAATGACATGAATAGGATATGGTCAATCCTTGTGTTCAGTTGTGTAACATGCAAACTGAGGAGCAAGAAGAAGTCAGAAGCAACATGATTTTAATCCCATAGGCTCAGAGGCTAGCTTTATTCTTTTGTCTCAGATCTCTCAAGACACACAACATATTTTGGACACTACAATAAATAGAGGTAAATAAATTGGTCTTACTTTCCTAAAAAGAGCACTTACTGGCACCATCCTTTCATCAGTTCTCTGATTTTAAATTGGTAGCAAATCATGCAGGTGGTAGGATAAATACTATAGCAGATATCTGCTAAACACAATGCAGCTGTATTCTGTTAATAAAACTGCACTCTTTCTTGTGTTTTTGGTGGCATTCACCATTCTATGTAACACTTGGCTTTACTGGTGTCCCAATATGTATGTCCCAGTCAATAACTAGCCCGTTTTTCATCCAGGTCATCCTTGCCCACCTGACTCCTCACTCGCAGAGCTTTTTTCGCAGTTATTTGGGCAAGCTACACTTCCCTTTTTATTTTAACTATTATGGGAAAAGATACGCTAGCTCCTTGTAGAGAATGGACTCTTCCTGCACCTGAGCTCCCACCCATGTAAACAACATTGGCAGAATATTTAGGAGAGTCTTCTGGTTCACATTTCTGTTACTGGGCCAAGTTGAGTACTGTCATGTGCTACTTGACTCCAGTTTTCTCCTTGATCCATGCCCTTTCCATCTCTTCCTCACACACCCCCACTCCAGCAGAAAAAAGGAGATGGTCCTACTGGGGACACTGAGTGCCTGTTCAGAGGCTGCTACAAATCTGGTCCCACACCACCACAATAGCCCTACCATTAACTTGAAAGTCCTAACCATTACTGGGGAAAGTCTACTGCCTATGTAACACACTGGCTCAGCAGAGAAGTAGAAGTCTTTGAGGGGATTTAGCTTTATTAAAATGGAAATATTTTTTGCCCTTTTAAACATGTAAACAGCTGCACCCCTGTTTTAGCATCCCTGATAGCCAGGGCAGGAGAACAAACAGCAAGCTTTCCAGGAGTGGTCTTCAACGAAGAAAACAAAAGTGACTTAAGAGGCTGAAAGCTACACAGAAAGACACTTCCCATCTGAGTACAGGCATAAGAAAAAGAGCAGTCCTTGCAGAAATATTATTTGCCAGTGAATGGATCCAAACTCTGTGTGACTCCCCACACATAGTAAATGCAAGAAATAATGGTGTCTTACTTGCAGGAAAAAACAAGCAAAAAATGTAGTACTAAATGTGATTAGAATTTGAAAACTTTGCTTCAGAAATCATCACCGTTTATTACTGATTGCACAGGGAACTCACATGAGAAGCTTGCTAGGAGGGTTTTATTATCCAATCCCAAGGAATTGCAAGTAAAGGTCAAGAAAAAGGTTGGAAATATTGAAATAAAGCAAATTATCATCAGTAACATTGCATGAACATTGATCAATAGTACTTACACACGACGAGACAGTGTGTATTTAGAGGTGTTTTGGTAAATGACCTCTTAAGAAGGAGACAGTAGACATGTTTTAGAAGAGCATACAAAGGTAGTTGCAACAGAAGCACAGAAACAGATTAATGAACAAGATTAATGCAACTTTAGATATCATCAATTGTTTATCCAAATGTCTGCAGTTTCCTCTGGTTTAGAAATTAGGCTTACGTGAATGGGTAATATCTGTCAAGCCAGACAACCACCGAATTCTCTCACTGTATCCTGGCTCCTCCTCCTGTTTTCCTATAATGAATGCTAGGCTGTACATGAATAGAAAACTATTACTAAGTTTTTATGCATTTCTGGAAAAAAAAAGTATCTCCCATTTTGGGCATATCCTTTTCTTATCTGGACACATTTACACAGCATCACTAAAATCAAATATGAATATATTACTGATACTTCATGCTGCTGTCACTGTCTCTCGGAACAGACTGAAACTAACTTTGTACACAACCTTAACTCCTATGAAGGAAACATAGGTTACACAAAAAAATTCCCTTCCCACTGCTGAGAGAGAATTCCCTACCAATTGCACGCTGCACAAAATCAGAACAAAACACTTTGGAAGAGGAAGCAATGGTTAAAGCATAACTATTTGATGCTGCAGAGGGAAGAAGGCATAATTTAACTTGTTCAAAGCACCTGGGTTGAACACCTTATTCTTATCACTTATTCCATGTAATTGATCTTCATTTGGGTAAGTACCTTTGATGACCTCCAGGTCATTAAGGAGTTTCCCCCTTCTATCTATACAGACTGAGGGCTGCAAAGTTTTGTGAAGTCCTTCGGAAGAAGTTTTCCTCACAAGTTTTAAAAAAAGCCAAAGCATTGAATTTTCAATGAAGGTGCAGTGAACTTTCATGACAGACTTTGTCTCCTTTCTAGTGTTGTGGCTTATTTTCCTGCAAGGTGACACTAGCAGGATCAATATCTGAAAAAACACCTGAAAATTATGTGAATACATAATATAAAGCAGTTAACACAGAAGAACTCAGGAGCTTCAGCTGCACAAAGTATTCTGCACCACTTCACAGGCTTTGCTGTGTTACAGCTAGCAACTACAGATGGAGGAGGTCTGTATGGTTTCTATGTATGGTTGTCCAAAACCACACCGGAAGAGAAAAAGACACAGCTGTGAGGTACAGTGGATGGGGTCTCAGAAAAATAACTCCACTTTCATATCTCAGTTGGGTCATGCTTACACAACAGGAACAAATGGTTTGTAATTGAATCAGCTGAACTGGACTTGTATAAACAAAACCTGCTGAAGTTTAAGTTTTGCCCTACAATTTCCAATATTGGTCTGCAGCTTTTTCTAAGAATTTCCTATTACTGAGAATTATGAATCTTTCATGAGGCCTCTGATGAACTGTGAGCACATAATGGGAAATTAGGTGATTGAAATTAATTCCTGTGTCCACTCTGGCACTTAACTAGCTTAGTTTCAAATGCTGAATTGGCTATTAAATGTGCTAAAGGTAAGCTACTCTAAACACTAATTAAACTATTTGTAAATTGTTCTGGGATGTCTTAATGTGTTTATATTTCTTGTTCACAGATGTTTCCAGGATTTTAAGTAGTTTAATTTAATATCCCCAGTAAAGACTAAGCCTAAAGGTAATACATGTTGATGCAATCAAAGTCTCTCTCTTCCTGAATGAATATACAATTCAGTGCAATATAACCAACACAATTAAGTAAGTTCTGTGAAGTGATACAGCCCAACAAATGACAAAGCCAGGAGAAGGTCTACAGGCAGAAGACCCAGCCATTCCTCTCAGCATCAGCCCACATTTCTGACTAGGATTTCCAAAACAACAACAAAAAAAATTACTGATCTCTCTTTTGCTCAAAACCAAACAAAAATTAATTGAAACAAGAGGATGATATGAATGCAGTCATACATCTATCATTAACACACCTACCAAACTGTCTAATTAGAATCTCACTTCATATGAAGTAGCTTTTTTCCTTTTCCACAGTAGCACTATTAACATAAGCACTATGGATTGATTTTCTACACACACCACAAAGACACTTCAAAACTATTTCAGTATTTAAAGTGAGCAATCTCGGTACTTATTCATATATAATTTAGGCTATATTCTCTCAGGTTTCCCTGGAAAAAATAAGCATATCTAAACTCCCGGGGATGAGGAAGAGGTGGGGGGTGGACAACTGTTGGAAACAGAAACAGACTTTGCCCTAAAGATAAGAAGAGGAAGAGTGAGGATGTACCCCAGAGGCTCTTCCATTTCCCGTCGCCACTGTAAGAAAGAACAAGAATTAAGACAGTTCCTGTCTGCTGCTGGCTTACTTTGTATATTCACTGGTGTTTCACTGCTTCAGCCTAGGGCTCAATGAGAGCTTTCTCATCCAGGAGTCTGTGTCAGTTATTACCAGCAACACCACAAAGAGGTAAATCAGCAGCAGCAGTGCAGTTCTTTCAGTAGCACAGGAGAGAAGCTATGGAAAAGAGTGAGGGGCCAGAAAATGTGAAGCCACCTGTCCCTTCACAGCAAAAAAAAATTGGGGGGGGTGGGAGGGGAGTGGGTGTGTATGTGTGGGGGGTGTAAGTGGCCATTTTTCCCTAACAGAATAAGCAGGACATTTTCTAAATTGAAACATTTTTGACAGCATCATAGTTGATATTGCTGCGTTGAAAGAATGAGGCAATTAAATCTGTCTATGGACATTTCTGAGAACTGTAGACAACTATCCTGCAAATGGTCCATGTCTATGTTAGCAACCTCTCTTAGCGTGTGGAAGTGGGTGGCTGCTTGCAACCTGCCTCTTGGGATGGTCTCTGGAATGTCCTGTGACCAGGGAATGCTCTAATGGATCACAGGCAGAGATGACCACTTGCCAGTGCATGGGAACATTCCCAAGCACAGCTTAACTAATTACTGGTACTTACACAACACTAATGTCTTTTTAAACTACCATACAATAGTTTCCTCTTTCACCAGGCAGTCACAAGTGGCCAGCAATCCTCTGTCGAGTGCTGTTTGCAAGCAAAATGATAGGTGTCATCTTTGTTGAGCCCAGGGCCAAGTTGCATTTTTGGGGGGGTTTACCTGAAAAGCAAGTACACCCCCACACCATCAAAACCGACAGACTCCCTAGAAGCGACTCCCAATACAGCGTCTTACAATTGCATGTTATAGGGCTTTGTGGTAACCCTCCTTACAAACGTTCAAGCCCTAACACACACGCGTGCTTTGCAAACAGTCCCTCACCAGCTAGATTTGCATTCATTGTTACTCCTTAACCTGAAACCTCAGGTTTAAATAGCTGCCAGCTGATAGTATCAATGTTTGGCTTATGAGTCATCCACCCAGCACGATGGGCCAAGGAAAAAAACAGCACCTTTACAAACATGTCCTAATTTTTCTGCTGCCATGGGGAGCCAGAGAAGTAGGCAGAGGGCACAGGAAGGATTTGCAGCCTGAACCAAACTATATGTCCCATGCCAGGGTTATACCTATTAGTCACATGTAAATTCATAAATCAGGTCATGAAGAAAATGGAAGGAAAACAGCTCTGGGACATTATTCAGTATAGTTTCAAGTTTCAGCAAGAAACTTTCTGCTAGCTTGCTTCCTATTTACGTTTCCTCCTTCACATAAACTAGATTCCTTTAAGTGTTCTTTTTTCCTCAGTGAGGCTCCAGAAATTTGTAATGAGGGAAGGGGGAGAGAAATCTCTCTGGATTTGGCTTTACACAAAGTAAGGTAATTTACAGAGGAACTGTCTGCCCTCCCACACACACGTGCTAAGGACAGTTTTGCTAAACTTGCAGAGCAAGCCACTTAAAGAGAAATACAGAATCGAGTTGCTCTAATAAGTCTTTTTCTTTTCAGCAGAATTCACCACTACCCCAGAGCCCAGCGGACTCAGCCTTGCCGGGTGCTGAGCACCCTGGCTGGCTGCTGGCTCCAACAAAAGCAGCAGAGACCTAGACACAGTTGCCAGCCTCACTCAGATTGCACAGATATGCAATATGCCCAGACTAGAATCATCTGGGACACGTTAGGCTGGGAAATCTCTCCTCTCTGCTAGCATACCTGCTGTTTACTTAGGGTGAGTGTCATTACCACAAGAGTTATAGGTTAGACTCCACTGATAAAATTGCCTGTCAGAATCTGGTTGTTCAGTCTTATCTCAATACTAAAATTAAATATTTCTAGGAAAATCAGCCTTGACTTTTGTTGCACAAAGTAACTCAAAACCCATTTATTTTGTTTATGCTGGTGGATTACAGATATCAGAATAGAACACAAGGAGGAGAGTGGAAAATTTTGCATTATGGCACTAGATGATTTATCTGTGTTGCAAAATCATTTTCAAGGATATCATCTTGCATCTAGTGTAAGCTTCTAAACCTGATCACAACTTCAACAGTAACAGACCAAAACCAGCACACAAATACCGACTTCATGTCTCATGTTCCCATCCTGCTACCAATTGTTCATCTACAAGCATATTTAAATTACAAATGTTTTTCTTATCTGTCTCCTTTATTCAAAGGTGTGGACCCTTACTTACACTTTTGAGATCCCTAGTTAATGTTTAGGGTTTCAGCCTGAGAACAGCAACGTAAGAGCATCTTTTATATACTCTCCAGTACACTTCCTTGCTTCAACCAAATCAAAACCCTAAGCAGCACTGCATGACTCAGACTTTTGCCATGGACAAAAAGCAGCCCCAGAAAGTTGCCTGGACTCCCTGTGTGGTCAGCTGGAGTAAGCAGGCCCTACCCAGGGGCATGTATTTCCACCAGCACCACCTCCACCTCCCCAGATTAACACAGGTGGGATGAATTGCCCTCTGGACATGCTTATTTAGCCTCACTGACTATAAACAGGACTTGGGTGACCAGATGCATTGCTCAAGATAGGCAAGATTAATCTGTTACTGGAACCTAAGCCTCGGGGAGGGGGGGGGGAAGAAATCATGTTCAGTAAGAATGTGGGTGCCTTATCAGTTAAAAGGAGCAGCCCTACCCTGCTGATGTCTCAGGCTGGGATCATGTGGCCACTGGGAACTCTGCAACTGCCCTGACTTTCAGCTATTTCTGGAGCAGGTCTTGGTGTTGATTTTTGACCTTTTAGAGACCTCTTTGTGTAAGGTAACACTGCTCATTCACTCTCTCCACAAAACGCACAGGCAATTGAGCAGAGCAGGAAAGTGAAAGCAATAGCAGCATTTCATCAGGCAGTGAAAAAGTTAAAGATTTGAGGATCAGGAAAGCTGATTTTCTTAGGGAACTCCTACAGTTTCAGTCACTTATTAAAAAAGGGTTTTTATTTCTGAAGTAAAGATCTGTACTTCCTCCCTCATCTGAAGCTATACATTTCTCTGCCAGACTGTGATGAAAAGGGCCCTCCCTTGCCCATCTCAAGCCAATGCTGAAGTCATCCTGTTATTCTTTTTCACCTTGCACACATGTTGAGGCTTCTCTGTGGAAGTCTTGCTGAGACACACATCTCTTATTGTCTCTTGTTCCTCTTTGCTCATAAGGCCTTTTTTTAATCCCAGATTTCTTTTGCACACAGTTCAAGCAAGAATGTTTCTGGGATTTCAATGAAGGGGGATCCATATGTGTAAACAATGCTGTTTTCTAACTGCACATGATCATCTATTAAAACCAGAAGTTATTTCTATGAAGGGGGTATTGTAAAGAGTTCTAACTAGAAGGGTTTGCTCACCTCTTGTTTGAAAGCTCATCTGCTGTGTTTAACTACAACTGATCAAAGCAGTGAGGCAGGGAAGATCGGCCCCTTTTGCACCACAGCAGGGTTTGGTAGGTTGCTGCTTTTGGCTGGTGGATCTGGAACCAGCCACAGGGTAATTTGGCTGCAAGAGAGTCCTGTTCTGCCTGCGTCGCTAGAGAAATGCTGCAAAGGCTCAGCATCGCTCACAGTATTTCTCCCTGTTGGAAGTGAGAGAAGCAGAGGCTACCTCTGCTCTCTACTTTAGGTAATGTTCATCCTTGAGGCTGAACTTAACGACATAGTTAGGGGCTGTCCAGATTTTTTACCTGCTGGTATTTGTTCTGGACTGACCTGTGCATGTCAAGCCACCAAGGGGCACAGATGGCTGCAGAGGGACTCCAGCAGACACCTCCTCCCCTTGCCTGACCAGGTCACTTCCATGTATCCAGTTTGTATCCAGGGTCTTTCATAAAGGGGAATCACCATCATTTACCAAAGAAGGTGGAATTCATAGGCAACTTGAACATGCAGCAAAGACATGAAGAGCTCTGCAGGCTTCAGACCACTCCCAAGATCAGTTCAGATATGATGCAGGTGTAGCCACAGGCTTTCCTTGTGGAAAGGAGAGAAAATTGGGTAGCTGTATGTTATGTATCTTTGGGGTGGTTAGAACGATGAGAATAAAGTGAAGCAAGATTAAGAGGTGTATTAGGCTGTCTCTGACAGATCTTTTCCACTTGTCAGCAAGAGTTTCCCACTGAGCTCCTGGGAGGTACTGAGCCCCCAAGGACTCCATGCAGAGGCTGGAATTTGCAACCACAAATGGTACTGTTTTTCTGTGCAAGGCTGAGCCATCAGGGAAGGTATCGGTGCTGCCTGTTGCTACTGATACTATAAGCAGAAGACAGAAACAGTGGATCTTTTGTTTATCAGCTCTCTGCAGTATACAGCCCCTTTGTGAATAATAAGCCACCTTTCTGCAGCTCTTGTATAGTGCAATGCAACATTTTCAGGTCAGCTCAGCTGAACTGAATCTGCAATCACCTGATATCATTGAGTTAAAACAGGGCTGATAAGAAAAATGTCAGTACAAGAAAATTCCAAGGAGCACGGTGCAAGAATAAGTTAAACCAGAGAGGTCGTGTTCTTTCTAATAAATGCAAGTTACTTTTGGCTGGTCTTTGCATCTCAGATTTACTACTGGTACTATGGGAATCGTTGTATTGCCTCATCACAGGGCTCATGTGAAGCTGTGCTTACTCATGCTTGCAAAGCACTTCAAGATCAGAGAGAGCAGGGTCTGTAAAACCATAAAGGATTCTTCATTACCATTATTATTTGATCACAGCAGTGGGAAAATATGCTTTAAAAATCCTTCAGTTCATTAGGTCAGGACTATCTTTTGTAGCTGTAAGTTTAGCTGAGAACCTAAAAGCAAAAACAAGCAAGCTGCAAGGTAGCCAGTTCAGACTTCATACACCTTGGTAGAGGCCCATTTTTTCTGCCTCACTGTAGCTGGTGCTTACTTTTAATCCTGTATTTAATCCAAAGGTAACAAGTAGATCCAGAGGTAAAGTAAATGCAAATTAATCTGGGACTCACCCTAAAACATCTGTCTCCCAAAATGTTACCCTCTGGCCCACATCCCGAGTTGCTATCCTTCTCCCTGCATAAGCTTTTGGGGTCTCATTAACGCACCGGGCAAGTCTACACAGCAAAAGGCTGTTAGAGATCCTGAGGTAGCTTTGAGGAAACTGGCTTGTCTACACGGTACATTGCAATGCCATGCACGGATGCTAACTTAGATCCCAGAGGCAATATAGCTGTGTCTGTATAGCAAAGCACCCACGCTAATTAGCTCTGCCCTGAGGATGCTACAGGAATGGAGCTAATTAGGTATGCTGAGAGGCACCCCTGTTAATTAGCCCAGGGAGAACACAACACTAACAGAGTTTCCGATCATGGCATTAGCTCAGGAATCTCTACAGTGTACTTGGCTGCATAGTATAGTTGAGCCCACAGGCTCTTTTGAGCATTGTCCTAAGAACCTAAACATCGTCTTTCAAACCAGTCTCACCATCTGACCCTTCTCTTGCAAGTACTCACAGGGTCTTTTTTCTTGATGGTAGGAAAATTAAGCAAATAAATAGATTTAAAAGAGTGAAGAAAAAAGCCAATCTAAACCTCACTACAATAATCTAGTAATATACGTGTTATTAAATTCAGCTACAGGTAGCAACATGCCTGTAGGGAAGCACTGGATATTCCCAGCCCATCTTGATAAAAGGCATGCTTTGGCTAGTGGTGCATGTTTTGCAAGCAGTGTATCTCCAAAGGTACTGTTAACTCAAGCCAACTCAGCCATAAATACAGACTATGGTATATTAAGTTGTAATCATGCAAGATTTTCCATTACAAGTTCAGGGCTGAATGAAATCCTTTAGGCACAGGCCCACACCTAGGAAAGATGGAGCTCCGTAGAAAGTAGTTTTATCACCTTCCTTCTCCCCTGGTTGCACCACGTGGGAGAACGGGGCTGTTGTGGCCAGTCTTGCCTCCTCCCTCCATCAGACCTCCAGCTCAACAAGCGTCACTGTCCCTGGCTTTGCACAGCACAAGACTCTCCCCTCCACTGCCGCTATCTGGCCCAGCTGCCAATGCTAAGCAACGGACACAGTTATGCCACGAACTTCCACGGGTTGCTATACAACGACGCTGGGGTAAATAACACTCTGTCTCCACTACAGCCAGCACAGATATGAGGACGGGGATGAGAACATTGTTCAAGAGCTCTTCCAAATGCCATTCCAACCACCATATCGTAGGTACGCAGAAAAATACTACGCTAATGCCTTCCCATAAAGAAAACGTGCATGTGTTTTGTCATTGCAGGAGGGTTGGGGTTTTTTATGGTTCTTGTTTCTGAAAAACAGATCACACTGATTACAAATATCTTCCAGGCATGTGCATAAGAGCATCCAGTTCTTCCCCATTTGTTTCAGAAATATGTTTTTGCACAGAGGTAACTTCTGAACAGGACCCAAGTCCTTAAGTCCTGGCTTAAGCTCTCTATCACCCTGCAAAACTGCACAGTGAAATTTTAAATGAGCCTCAAGAGTTTATAATGTGGAGTTGCTGGAACATTTCAGACAACCAAAATTTTTAAGAACGTGGATATTATTAAATAATAAATATCAGAGAAGACAAATTCCTTCTGGAATTAATGTTGTTCCATTAGACATAATACTTACATTTCAGTTAAAGATGGTTACATTTTAGGTGTATAAAAGCTAAAAATGTCAGGCTCTTATATTTCAGGTTCCCAAGAATTTACTATTTACTATTTAGGATGTGTGTGAGTGTGTGTGTGTGTGTATGTGTACTATCTCTGAAAATTAAAGTTCAGTATTTGATCTTTACTTCATATTCTCTAGAAAAAAAATATCTTAAAAGTATGGTTTCTGTTTACACAGCTTTATGATACTTGCCTAAAGTGTGCTATAGCATTTACTAATGCAAACTGGGATAGCTCATGCAACCTTGACTTTACAACAGGGGTTCTGGATGTATACCAGACACACAAAATAGTCATTAACTTGATATGATATGAGAAAGGTGTTGAAGTGAATAACTTATATAGTAGTAATAGTGGTTCTGTCTACGTACATTTTATCTTGCTCTTGAATGGCAAAAAACACTTTAACATGCCTTGCCTCCAGCCAAGTTTAGAGTGACCTAGAGACTTCTCAATTTCAGAGTTCAAAATCCTCACCTCCATTTATACTTGGCCAGTGCTCAGACCAAAGCTGTGATGTATCACATCATTTTTCAGAAACTTAAAAAATAAGAGACTTAAATTGTAGGCAGGAGCATCTCCTGATTCTGTAAAAGCTGCTACTGCGTGCCAAAATAATGAAAATACCCCAACGCTCTTTCCAACTGTATAAATAGCTCAAATTTTCAGCTTTACTGCCAGAGCTTGGCTAATATCCTTCAGTTTGTCTGTCCAGTTTTAATCTACCCAGAATATTTTCTCCTATCTATTCAAAACAAAACCTGAAGCACAAAAGTTATCAACTTCCAAAACCTCTTGTGCATAGACAGACCCATAAGGTCTCTGTCACAGAATCACAGAATCTTAGGATTTGGAAGGGACCCTGAAAGATCATCTAGTCCAACCCCCCTGCCAGAGCAGGATCACCTAGAGTACATCATACAGGAATGCATCCAGGCAGGTTTTGAATGTCTCCAGAGAAGGAGACTCCACAACCTCTCTGGGCAGCCTGTTCCAGTGCTCTGTCACTCTCACAGTAAATAAGTTTTTTCTGATGTTTACGTGGAACTTCCAATGTTCCAGTCTCCACCCATTGCCCCTTGTCCTATCACTGGACATCACTGAATGAATCACTGTCAATTAACAACAGCTCATCATTCATTCTCATTATATTGGCACATAAATTTTCTGAGTGACCAGAGAAATGGGAAGCTTGCTACCTTCACAATGTTTCTCGTGTGCCTGCTGAAAGTGTTGTGTGTATACATTGCCCACGATTCCCAGAAACACAGAGTTAAGAATAACCCAAGATACATAGAAAGGAATAGGAGGGAAGGATGACCTGCATGTAGGGTTTGTAAAAAATCCTCAAAATTAATTGCTTGAAGTGGTTAGGAAAATAAGAAAAAACCCTGTGATTGTTATCAGTCTTATACTAAGGCCAGTCAGGCTTTGACAAATAGTTTTGCACACCATGTGGAGGAAAAATTTTAAAAAAAGATGGTGTTGTGGGTAACACTAGAACTGAGGCTCATTGTTTTATTCAATTTGGAAGCCCTTAAAAGTTTTGGAGGTGCTACGTGGACAACTTCATATTTCTTGAGTTACCCTGCACTGACCTCTCCCTTCAGTTCACAGAAAGGAGAGGTCCAGCAGACACTGGGCTAACTGCCACGGAGCTACAAAGCCATCTGTGACACCACAAGGCTAACTGGGTGAGAGGCAGCGTGTCTGAGGTGCAAACATGGCATTTCCCAAAACCAGCACACTTCAGATCTGCCTGACATGTCCATACGGACATAGCCCATTTCTTTTGTACAAAGGAAGAGATGCAATTTCATATAAAAAATAAATATCTGTCTGCCCTCCAAACTCCTAGAATTATAAATAGTTTGAGTGACAAATACGTCTGTCGCAGCGTTCAGGATACCTTCAAAAGATATCCCTGGCACTGTACGTGATTAACCATCGCCTGGCAGAGTTCACCCTTATAAATATATTCAGGATAAGCTTGTTGGTTTGAACAAGAATTTGTGTGTCTGTGTCTAAAGGAAGAAGAGAAAAAGCAGGAAGGTAGGTTTTGTCACTTGTACACTTTTCAAGATGACTGGTACAGCTTGATATCTGTGCTTCGACTGTAATAAGAGCATTAAATTCCAAAACGTGGTGTGCTACACGTTGCTCAACAGGTTTTATCACAGAAAAATTGAGCAGTCTTGATGAATGAAGTCTCATACAGGGTAATGTTAGAAAAAAAAAAATAATTTAGACATCATTTGCATAGATTGCATTAAGTTGCTTGTTTCCCACCCCTCCCAAGCACCTCTGTACCTTAGAAATAAATTAGTCAGAGGGTCATTAAAATAAAATTAAAAGAAAACCAAAACACAAAAACCTGAAGTCAATCTCAAACCACAAGACAAAGCAAACAGTACTGTATTCTATTTTCAGATGTCCTCAAAGTTATTCACATTCTAGCTGTCAAAAAACCATACATCTCCCAGCTGTCTTTTTTTCCTGAGATTCTGCTATGGTGTATTCCAGACACATTAAATTATTTCCTCTTCAGTATGTTGAGAAAAAAAAAAAATTGCCACCCTGAAGTCACATGTGTTTCTCTTTATGGAAAAGGGTCTCCCCACTTCAACTTAATATGGAGAATAGTCTTCTGTTAATGAAGTCATGCTGTGATTGCAAAAGTACCTAGATTAGGAAAATAACAGTATTGGTAGCAATGTCATTGTCACTCCACGTAGAAATATTTCTTCTAATCCTTTTTCAATTCCAGCCTTCCTGGGACAGAGTTACAACCTGCACAAAGCAGATTCTTTGCTAAATTTGTAACTATGTCGAGAAACACGTCACTCCAGAGAATCAGAAGGAAAGCTGTGCAAAATACTAAGGTTTAAATGCTCTTTCAAAAATATTTGTCATTCTGACCCAGCTGGAAGAAAAACGAAGACGAAAGGTTTGCAAGAGCCGTTTGCCTTGGTTCGTAGAGCCTGAATATGGGATTTTGCCTGGTTTATTTAAAGTCTGAGCAGCTAGCAGCTGGAGTATGTCCCACATGCTAACACTTGGAATTCCCCGGGGAGAAGGTTTGTTTCAAACGTAACATTGGCCTTCCAAAGCTGGTCGTCTTTCTGCTTTATTAAGTTTATGTACTCCATCATTGCATCAAGTTTCTATGATAATGCACCTATTCTGAGCGATCAAACCTCCTCGCCAACTTCATATGAATTGTTTTTGATTTAAGTGCAATTTATTAACAATATCTACTCACACACACATACACACCCTGGCCAGATACTGAACAGACAGTCTTGCAGACTTACACCGCAGCTGTGACAACAACTGATGTCACCTCCTTTGCAGAAATTTCCACAAGCGTCTTCCAAAGGCCAAGTTAAACTAGATAGAGCTTATCAGTTTCTTTAAAGTGCTCTGGATGAGCCCAGTCCATGTGACCCCCTTCCCAGCCGCGGGGGTGTGGTATGTCACAGCTCCCCTATCAGCTGGCACATGGCGGTGGGAGATATGAGACAGCAGAAAAGCAGTAGTAACAACATCACCCAGACCGCCAGAGACGGAACGAATACGCTGAGTAACTTCAGTGTGTGCGCACTTACTTTGCGAAAACAGGTGGACGGTTTTCAGCCCTGACTTCTGCTTGCACATCCCACTCAGCACAGATGGGTGGTAATGTTGCCAGCTACGTGGTGGAAAGGCTACGGTTCGTTAGCGTTGTATTAATGCCTTTAGCAGTGAGTTGCAATTGGTTTGGGTTTTCTTCTTCCCAAAGTTTCCCCCCCCTCTTGGGTATTCCATGGATAAAAAAGAAACTACTCGCAGGGATGTTTTTCCAAAAGCAATTCCTTAAAATAAATTCCCTGCCTTGCTTCTTGCACCAGAAATATTAGACAATCTCAGAAAATACCCTCCTCAGTTTTACTGCTGAAACTGCAAATGTTTCAGGTGTCCTTCACCAACTATAATTATGATTAAATGGTTGCAAAGAGTTAATTTTTAAAGCTTTCACAATTATTAATTTTACTCAAAACATTAACTAGCCAATAACATACTAACAAAAGCATATATTTAAACATTTGCAAAACATCTAATTTAATGCTTCATCCCTGTTAGGACAAAAAGGCACCTTACTTGCAGTAGTTTAAAAACATAGCCATAGTATTGAACACTGAATTCACACAGCCTGCAGATTTTACCCCAGGCCCCCCCTAGTTTCCCTACCGGGGTGTACCTACCTGTTAGCACAGAGGACAGCCTTAAACTCTTACTTCCAGCTAGTTACTGTATTTTAGTTAACAGATGTTGGTAATGTACCTTTTTCCTAGTGAATGTATGCCTTAAGTTCCTGAATTTATATGCGCTTACCCCTCCTGTCACCATTTCACTGGGCTTCAGTAATAGTTTCTCCACAGTAAACGTTTCTGATTTTAAAAAGCTGGAAATATGCTGGGGAACAAATAAAATAAAATAAAATAAAATAAAATAAAATAAAATAAAATAAAATAAAATAGTCTGCTAAGGAAAGACAGACACCTTTTAGACTTTTTTTTTACACTTCTGAACTTAAGAGACTGCCTTCCTCCTTGCAGCTCAGCCATTTGCAATTTGCACTGCCGTACCAATAGACATTTTGCATCAGTATATTCTCCTTTGTCTTTCTTTGTTTTCCCCCTTCAGGTTGTCAAGCCAATCTGCTTCTACAAATTCATATTCTGCAAGACTAAGAGTTCACCTTAAATGGGGACTTCTTGCACCAGCCCAGTTACTGTCACTCTAGCACACCTGGGCATGCCCCTAGTGAACAGTACTATTGGGGCAAGAGTAACAGATTCTGGCATATGGCAGCACAAGGATAAATTCTGGATCTAGCAGAGCAGTGAAGGATTTTGTACCTAGGTACACTAGAGTTTAGTGGCAAAGATAGTAAAAGAAGCTGAAATTTTGTCTTAGCCTTCAGTCCTGAGGTTCTTCTAGACCTGCTACTGAGTGTGGATTGATACAACTTTTTTTTTTTTAAATCAAATTTTCTGCACTTCTGCCAAATTGCTCCAATCTTACTGCAATCTCACACCTGTTAAGAATCTCACTGACTGATCTAGCCAGCTCATATTGGATTAAAAAACTAGATCACCTTTAGCTATTTCTTCTTCCTAAGTTAAGTGTCTGCAGGTAGAAAATAAGCTTCCAAGGGCACAGGCAGCCTCTCATATTTCAAATGTTTTGCACCCAACACAAAATTGTGGCTGGATCCTAGATGTTAATGCCATCTTAATAATAATATTTTTTCAGGTGCTGGCCAGAGCTTTAAGAGATAATTCCAGCAATGAGTGTATTGGAGAATCCAAGACACAGCTGCTCAAAAACAGCAACATGCAGCAGTTATAAATGCAATAAGACCTCCTTCAAGAAAGCTATTGAGGACAGCTGCAGATCAGTCCTTCTCAGGGTTCATCAGCTTTTTTCATCTTCTGTAAGCCAACCCTGGACATGACTTCAGAAGATGATTAAACTGAAGATTTGTGTGTCATTACACCCTCTCCAACTCCAGCTGCAACTTTTTATCCATGAAAGCCTCAGGATTCTTGATCCAGGATAGAAACCTTCCTATCTCTGACATTTCCTTGGCATGCTAGTTACAATCACTTCTCCCACCATCACCTATTTCTGAACTGGTTTTGGTTAAAGATCCTTAATCCTTGCTAGAACTGTATAAACAGAAGCATGGATCACCAGCTACCTAAAATCACTTGTGAGCCCTGGGCTAAGGCAGACAAAATGGCCTTTTAATATTCTCCATAGCAAGTCTTCCACACAGGTAAAATGACTTTTGTGCCCAAGTTCACTTTCTTTTTATACTGTAGGGATGCTCTAAATGGTCCTATTATGTACAGGACAGACATTTTTATATGTAATCCTGCCCATAGAGATGGTGAGATGCCAGCTATGAATGAACAGAATTTTTAAAGCTCTGCCAAAGGTACTCATAGCTGTGCGCTGCACACATGGGTGCTTTAAGCACTGACAAAGACCCTGCTTTCTTCACACCTGAAATATGGGCCTATAGCCCCTACAGCTACAGAATTCACAACCCAGTGCATGAGGGTGTGCGCACAGTGAATTTTAAATGTGGACACGTGACCTCAGAATCCACTCACAAAGAGTGATCTGTATTGCAATGTTTGAGACTCACAAGCACAAACATATCAGAGGCACTACAGGCCTTATATGAAAAAATAATTATCCCATGTAGAAAGGAAGCTGTCTTGCTTTGAGCAGAGGTGTTAATAGACTAACCTTTTTCCCCAACACCAGCCTGCTTACCTGAAAATATGAAAACATCTACTGACGCAGTGCTGTATTTATTTGAGGTGGGTATCATATCCCACACATGTTAAATGTCTTCCTGCATTTCAGACTAAGATGGTAGTTAAGCTGAATTCCAGTTATAAGAGTCATTTACTAAAAAATAAGTCTTGGACAACTGTGCTGCAGTTTTAGTACTTCGGGGGCAGAGAGGCATGTAGATCATAGTATACAAACAGGGCTGAATTTAAGAGAGTCGCTTCAGAATTGCTATCTTCCCCTCTTCCACCAAGTTCAGAATACTTAATAAAAACTGAATCTTGAATGACAGTAACAAGTCAGGGACTTGGCACAGAGAAGACTTGCTTCATCCCAAAGATCCACCAGAGCAAGAATAAAATCAGCAGAAACTCAAGCAGGGGAAAAGGTGAAAGGATTAAAAAAATCTATAGCAGAAAAGGTATTTGGGTGCTTCCAAAAGGCAGCATAACTTTGTTTCCAAAACAAGGTTTCTTCTCCTCCTCCTGTCTCCAATATGTTTCAATTGCAATCAATGGTAATTCCCTAGCAATGGCAAAAGTGAGAACACTTGGGTGGAAATGGTATTTGCAAACTAAGCACTGGGCTTGAAGCTGTTCTGGCTGCACCTGAGTAACATCACCCCTAGCCTCTTTTCTTCCTCTATCAGCAGCAAATTAGTTTCCTCTGCCAGCAGAAGCATGCATGTAGTAAGACCATAACCCTAACAAAATCAGCCAGGCCTGAATCTGGGAAAGACAAATACCTACAGAAAGTGTTTCAATTAAGCCAGACCCTACTGAGAGAACCAAGCAGTTGCACATCTATGCCTGCAGGCTGGGTAGGATCCCAGTGACACTGAGGGTGTGGGACAACCTCCTCACCTGCCTTCCTTCCAGCTGAAACTGCAATAAACATAAGCCAGAAAACACCTCACCAGCAGCAACACAAATGCTAGTGTCTAGGAGCAAAGTTATGTTAATGCAAAGAAGGCAGCAGTGACCAAGGGCACTCATTCACCCAGTAAATCCCTCCCTTCCTCAAGGAGATGGAGATCTGGCATGGATGGGCAAGACATAAAGATCTGCATCTCCTACCTTGCAGTTCAAGTATGTAGCTACTCCTGCTTTGGTTCTGAAGTTATTTTGGATAAACTTTGGGTAAGGATAGAAAAGGCTAAACTTTGTGTCTCAGGTTGGATACACCCTCCCTTACATTTTACTTCGAGCTTAAAGAGGTTTAGAAGAGGGGCAGTGTCTAAGGTCATACATTTGTCTCTTGAAGTAGGAAAGTAGACATAAAGCTGCTAGGACACTCAGTGGAAGATGGTCAGCTCCTAATCTGTGAGGCATGGGTTCCCTGGATATCCACAAATCAGTAGCTGTCCTCCCATAACTGCATGCCTTGGGACTCTGTTGTCACTTGTTTTAGAATACCTGCAATTACCCAGCAACACAAGATCTAGGAGAGAAAAGGAAGAAAAATGGCACTTAAATAATATACTCCTATCTATGTAATTCTTACATCTGCTTCCATGAATTGATCCATCTACTTTGCTCCTCCCAGAACTGAAACTGTCCGCACTTGAGGGAGGACTTCTCTTTTGCTCTGTTTGTGGAAATGGGTGTGTGTCTTCGGGTGTGTTTGGTTTTTTAGTGTTGGTTTTATATGCTCTAAAATAAGCAAGTTGCAAGGCTGCTAGCTTCATGGAGCTACACAACATAAATAAATAATTTCTCACCAACAGCCCAAGGCAGATCATACAAGGTCATTTGCTAAGATGTTGAAGTGCTAATATACAGAATGCATAGGCACCTTTTACATGTATTGCACACACCTACTTGCCAGGAAGCAAATCAATAACTCCCTAACACCAAAGCTCGCATTTGTCTGCTCTTAATAGAGGTGGGATGGTGCCCTAGGGAGGGCCACAGGCATTCCATTACTTAGGATCAGGGCCTGAGCAAAACGGAAAGGCTGCTAAAAATAAGCAACATTTGCTCATTGGTATAAATAACAAAAGCAGGAGAGAAAGAAAAACAGAAAGAGAACAAGATGAAAATGAAAACTGGCCCCATACCAGGCCTTGCAGCATAACTAGTCACCTCCTCATTGCCAATTCTGTCACCATCTCCAGTATGGGCAAGATACTTTCCACTGCCAAGTGCTCTCAGCTTCTTTCCTGAGAGGACCACTACTTGGAGATTCACAGTGGGCCTGAGCATAGGAGGCAGCTCCCACAGCACATGTCTTTCCCTCAGAGTTTCAGGGCTTGGGCATATTGAAACAAGGAGGTAGCACTTCACGAGTCAGCACACTGCCAATGTGATCCCTGCAGTAGCTTGTGAAGAAAGTATTTGGTTTATCTCTGTTTTGTTTATAATGGGAATTATGGAGGGGGACAGGGGTGAGGAAAGGGTTGCACTTTCATACAGCTGTCATCATTAAAAACTTTATCCTGCCATTATTAAAATAGAAATAACTTTCAGATTCCCTTTTTTCTAACAGACTTCCCTAGAAAATAGTTCCCAGAGTACAGTTGGCTGGTATTCTCAAATATTGAAGTCAAGAAAACTAAGAAGTGCTTGTCTATATTTGGAGAAAAATAAGACTATGCTAATTAAAAATTCACCCTTGCCCTGTATTCCTAAAAGCACCATACACCCCCATGGCACCAGACGTTTCAGGGTGGGCTGCCATTTCATACGACTAGAAAGCTTAAAGCCAAGTCTGCTTCTGGTTACTTTTCATTTTAGGCTCTTGTTAATAAAAAGGAGTAATAATTGGGAACCAGCTCCCCAGTAGTACACTCAATTTTTCCTCTGCTTCCATTTAATGTATTTTATTGTAATAAAGAACACATACACACACAAAATCTATTAGCCTTACAATTAAACAAATAATGGTTTAACAACTCCCACTCACCACCTTAAGCAGGTTTAGCTGGGAGAGCTGAGGCAGCTGTCTCCGTCCCTTGTCTCTGCCAGAGGTCACCATCCTGCAGTGGGATCAGCTGATCCTCCTGGATAAACTCCTCAGCAAGTGCAGTCTACAGGCTGCAGCATTAATGTAAACCACCTCCAATTTCAGTTTACTCTGGCAGTAACCTCCTAGAAAAATAAAAGGGAGGAAACCAAAGGCTGGTGACTGTTTCATCTCTTAGTATTAGGTAAATCCACCTTTGATTACGTGTCAAAGCCCTAAAAAACAGAACTGTCAAGAGGTTTATAATAATGTTCTGGCTTGCCATAAATTAACATGAATTCTCTTAATAAAAAAGGTCACTAGCATAACCATTGAAACACATCACTAAAATAAGAGCTAAGAAAGATCCTCTAAAGTTTATCCAGGTATGTGCAGACTTTAAACATTTTCAAAAATAGCTATAGCTGCTGACTGTATGAAATGAAGCTATTTCCAAACCTAGGATTAGGACAAATCTGTGTATCTCCATATGGCTTCAACAATGTTGCAATATCCAACATATCATAGCTACAACGTGAATTCTCAAACAGTAGAAAGACAAGAGAAGGACAAGGTTCCTACTCTAGCGAGGTTATTTTTCATGTCAGACCAACAGATGATTGGCTCAAAAGCTACCAGTGTCTCTTTGGCATCCGAAGTGGAGATACAAATAATTATAGTGGATTTGCTTACTGGTAACTATAGAGAAAACAGCAGGTGGTTACAGCTAAGTTTCTAGTGCACGCATTTCACACTGTCAAATTCACATGAAACAGAAAAAGATGCTGGGTTTTGAGAGATGATGTGAATGAGGATAGTGCTAAACAGTAGGTATGACTTGAAAGCAGGAAAATAATACAAAAGGAATGCCACAGTCTCCATAGCATGGGGAGTGTGCAATAAGAAAAGATTAAAAAATGAGGGCGAGATTTATTATGCTTGGTCGAGAGTGTGATGCCAAGGAGTTTGAGGTTGAGAGGAGGGGTAAGACTGAAACAATTAAGAACTTCCAAAAGGAAAATTATTTGTCATATCTGGAAGGGTTTTGTTTTACAGTGCTTGAACCACACTTATGTAGCTGCAATACCACCAAGTCCTGGTAGAGGTGCGTGGTGCTGAGATGAGAGGATCTTCTGTTGTGGCTTTCACTGCACTCGTCCTAGTCTCCTACATACTGTTTGCACTGCTGTGGCTCCAGCTAGCCCCAAGACATCAAACCTTGGCACAACCACCTTCTGTGCCTCTCTCCTGCTGCCCTTCCAAAAACAGCACAGCCAAGCCCTTTTTCTCTCTGTTTGTAACTGTTTCCCTGCAGCTAAGGTGAATCCAGAGCAGGTATATCTGTCCAGAGACAGGCAGGATCTGGTGTCTAGCATGTAAACCCTGCCCAAAGCCAGCCTCTAAAACTGCTATGCTATGTTTTCAGGACTATCTTATTGAAATGATCCAGAAATGCTTTGAGTACGAGAGAGGAGGAGAGGGCATGTGACACCTCTGGCTGGAGGCACACGTGGCAAGGGCAGGAACAGTGCCAGCCAGCTCCCTAAGGGCAGGGGAGCCAGCCCTGCTCCAGCCAAAGCAGCTCTCCCTGCTATTCCTGTCACGGGCGGCCCTACAAAGCCTCTGCCAGCCCGCGGAGGAGGGCACAGGCACATGATAAGGATAAGTGGGAACTGAAACGAGATGGCACCCAATTAATTTGCCTTGGTGTGACCCATGCACTAGATTTTCTGGCATCTCAGAAGGTATAAAGAGAAACTCATTGGAGTGAACAGGACCCTGTGTCAGCAAAACGCTTCATTTCTCACCTGAAATGGCCAGGCTGGCAGAGCTGCAAAGGTGAGGATTACTCACTGATTCCAAGTGCGGTACCACATGTTTAAGAGATGACTACGAAGGGGCAGGGAGAGTACTCATCTCATTTTTCCTGTCTTCCTTCTTTAAAATAACTTAGAATGCACAATGAGGATGTGAAAACTGCCTTTTTCTGCTCTCAAAAAATCAATACAGGGAGAGGGAGTCCAATGGTTTATTACCAGGCAACACGTCTACTATGAAACACTCTGTGGATGACCAAAGAGCAAATACAATGACATCATCATGAAAGTAAAAACTGAACAAGAAAAGGATTTATCTTTAGCTTGCCTAATATGTTAGTTGTTCCATCAAGCAAGGAAAAAAATAATCTTGATAATTGTATTCAGTTAAGAGTTGAGGAAAGTCTGAATACATATTAAAAAATGAAGGTCACCAATTCTGACCTGTAGCGTTCAGCCAATGAATTTTCCGCCACTTACCCCTCTGTCCATAGCTTTTGCTTGCTGCAGCTTTTTTGTTAAATATTTCAGCCAACAAAAGGAAATAGCAAAACCAGAAAGGAGACAAGACATTCTTTTTCAAAGAAACTGGAAACTGATTTAACAAAGTGGGTCAAAGGAAATGCTGAAAAATACAAATCAATCCTACAGTTTAACTTCAGTCAGAAAGTACTATTTTACACACAGTTTTTGTAGCACTTAATAGCTACCTAAAATTTGGGTTAGAAACCAAAAGAGAGAAAGCAGAACAACGAACCAGTGTGGATATGTAGGCCAGCATATGGGACTTGGGAAAAGGCTATGCTAATAAAGTAATATAGTGGCAAACATGTATTTGCCAAAGATCATACAGGTCCCTTTCCAGCAAGAAGGACCTGCACTGGGAAATGGTTATCCACTAAAGGTGCAGGTTAAAGAGAGGTACCTGGCAGGAGGGGCTGGAGGTCAGGTGAAGCTCTGATGACAGACTCTCTCCCTCCTTTAGTTGATGGTGGCGCTAGCTGTGTTACAAGGGAGCAAAGCAATGAAAGAAGCCTTGCCTCACAGTGGGATTAAGAGAGGTTTTAAAATGAAATGGAATAATGCATCTGTGTAGTCGTCAGAAAAAGAAGTAGTTAAACCAGGGGAAAAGAAGCATAAAAGACCTGTACCAGAAGGAAGTAGCAGAAGAGAGTCAAAGGTGTGGAACAGGGATTGCCTAGTCCACGAACATACTGCTGGAAAAGATTCCCACTGGCTACACGCATCACGACCTACTTGCAACAAGTATGGCTGTTTTGAGCCTGGCTCTTCTGGGGAGCACTGCGAGCAGCAGGAGGTGCTCTAGAGAGGTGGGGAGGCTGCATTTCAGGCTGTTTTGCCGACCACTTGGTGTTCCACGGCCCTGTCTTACACCAGGTTCGTCCCCCACAGAAAGCGAGAAAAAGTTTACAGCAAGTAAAACTTTTGAAGGGAATCCACAAGCACTGAGGAGGATTGTTTGCAACCAGACTTGTGCCCTATTTTTACATCTACAAATGCAAAGTAAATGAGAGGTGATTTGGCAATGGTGTGGAGAGGCTATCCCTCTGAAATTCTAACCTTTCCCTCAGTTTCAGGCCATGCCTCTTATTTTACTTTCAAACAGCTAACTGGCAGAAAAATCCATGATGTAAGCTAGTAACGATACAAAACTAGCTCTAGCCAACTGTGAATTCATTTGTTCTTTCTATTTGTAGTCTCTCCTTTGTTGAAACATAAAACTTGGTACGAGTCAGCATATTTCGTCACATTTAAAATTATAACAACTAGGGCAAAAACCCAAAGAAAAATATCACTAATGCAATGGATGAACAAAAATCCAGCCTAGGGACAATCATGGCAGCAGAGAAATTTATTATGCCTGAATTACTTTACTGCCACCTTTCATTTTCAAGTTCTACTCTAGCCTTTTTACCCTCAAAAAATATTTTAAATACTGTAATCTCTTTCTGTGGATGATAGAAAAAAGCACAACAAAACAACCAGCCCATTAAACTAGCCATTCTTCATGCTGATTTGTGGAATAACACTTTCTGGAGGCTTCTAGTACCTCTGTATGATTAATAGCAAAATAAACACCACTTCCAAATCAATCTGCACTAATCTAATCTAACAGCATCTAACCACTCTTGGTGTTTCCCTATTGTTATACCCCTATGGAATTATTTTACTAGCCCTCCCGTAAACCCATTGCTTCCTGTACCTCCTGCATCTCAAAGGCATGCAGATGAGTTCTTTACAGCTTTTCCCCTTCTTTGACACATACACTTTCTTTTTTTTTAAAGGCTAGAAACAAACACACAGGTATTTATGTACATTGTGATAGTCTCCAAAGGCTCCATCCAGCGCTGTGGTTAAAGCAAACAACCAATCAGCAAAGCAAGTCCAGAGTTCAAGCAGCAGCAATCCGTGTGCTGAACTCACACGCTGGCAAACTTCAGCATGGGGGTACCTGCAAAACAGAGAAGTGCTCACTGGACCGCAGCAGCACTGTGAGGTATAAACTCTTCTTTCACTGTATAATTTGGTATGTGGAGTATGGGAATCTATTTCCTCTTCGGTAGGGTTTCTACCCTTTACATTGTCATAAAATTTGCTTTCCGTCACCTCTGTCAATGTGTATGACCTATTGCGATAACCAGGCACAACCCTCCTTCCCAGTCAGTTAAATCTATGTGGGTAGGTCAAGGATTATTAGAACAAAGCCAAAAAACACATAGCCAAATGGAAGTCTGGTTTATTGACTTGGATAAGATTAAAAAAATAAATAAATAAAGTCAAGGGCAGCATTTTGAAAAGTAAGGGCAAACAATAGGCCCTTAGATCTGTACTGGGACACACTAACTAAAGCCTCATCCCTCTTTAGGAATCTATTTCAGTTAAATAGGGTTGTTCTGGTTTAATGAGATCTGTTTTGGTTAAATCCCAGGCAATATACCTAAAAAAGCAGTCTGAAAACCTAAGAGCAGAGCACAGCATGTAATTCCACTGCCCACCACAGGGAACTACAGGGCTGTCACAGTTGACCAAGACATACTTGTGTCCCCTTGCGGCACCATGATTACTCTGAGCAAGCACAGAAAAGGGTTCATTACTTGTCACTCGTGCCAGCGCTGCCTCTGGCAAAGCTCACTGCAATAATCAGCCTACACCACTTACCTTGCTGCGCAAAGTGCCGTCTGTCTCAGTAACCATGGAGTCACTTTTTCCTCCTGGTTGTGTGCTGCAGCCTCTGAAAATGCATCACTTCAGGACAGAGTAAAAAACAAACGGCAAAAGCTGGCTCCAGCACAAACAAGACGACTGCCCCTCCTCATCTCCGCATCATCACACTTGGCTGTAAAAGGTGATGGTCAAAATAGAAAGAGCTGTCAAGGGTTAGTTTTTCCATGGGGTTTACCTAGTGGGAATCTTTAAGAAAATTAACTCAGGCTTCAGGTGAAGATGCCAAACTGTGTCAGTGATGTTAGGCAGGGTCACTCAGGTAGGTGGCTTTTCCATAGTTAAAATAATTTAAGCTTGCATTTGCATTGGAAGAGGGAGAAGATAGGGAACTTACAGCTGAAAATAAAGATTATTCCTGAATTTTGGGGCCAGGAAATGTCTACCAGCTGAATTGCAAAAGACCTCTGCTCTTCCACAATCAATCCAAAGAGACATTTTAGGAAAAGTGGGCACCTCAGATCTTCTTCTGAACCACCTGCAAATAAATATCCAAGTATATTTATGCTAAGCTTTAACCAGATGACTGCAGAGAGAATCATCCCACTTTTGCAATCAATTCACTGTGTGTCCTTAAATAAATCACTTGCATATGATCAGAAGAAAGTTTTCTGCTCCTTTTCATATATAGAGGCATTATATGAAAACAGGCAGCAGTATTGGCTGTTAGCCAGGAAAAGAAAGAAAGAAAAGAAAGAAAAAGTTGACTCTTCTTTACTTATAGGGAATTTCCACTTTTTTTAGTTTTAGAAAAAGATTTTTAAATGAGATCACTGTACCACAAAAGATCACTGCAAGTAAGTGAGAAAGGGGAATTTGCAGTTGGACCTGGTGAGAAAAGAAAAATATATGAGAAAATATTTGCAGGAAAGCTTTCATTAGAGGAAATTAGGGATTGTAATAGCTCAGAACCAAGAGAAACTGCCATCTAAGAGCTTGACAGAAAAATGTAATGTTCCTCTCCCTTGCCTTTGAAGGTCACTTTTACTCTTGGTGACTCCCTCTGCAGAAGTGGTGAGCAAACAAAAATGCATCACGTAACATCTGCTGATCTTCTGTATGGAACTAAGTTTCCGATAACGTTCCTTAGTTTTTCCTCTCACTTATCAGCTATCGATAGTTCTCTGCATGTCCAGAAACCAGTTAATTTATATCTGTAGATTGGGAAGTGTTTATAACCTGATCTAACTGGTAAAAGATTACTCTGCCTGTAGATCTGCTTTTAGGAACCACCGTTTGAGCTAGGCAGCACCTAGGATGGATTAAAAAACCCTGGGTGAAGCGCAAGGTACAGCTGGATCATAAAATGAAATTGGATGTTTGGAGGCCCCTTTCCCCGCACCCCGGCCGTGCTGTGCTCCCCAGGTGCTGTGCTCATGGCCTAGAGATACGCATGACCTGCAGTACAAAGCACAGCTGGCAGCTAATTTGGATTTAGCCATTTCACACTTGCAAGCCAGGGATTCAAAGCCAAATACCGGGGCCCCCTCCTACTTTCCAACACAGAAACAATTTAAAACAGATCTAACACCTATGTAGTACTGATTTGGTTATCTTCAAAATCCCCATTGTTCTGTTTAAAGAGCATATCCTCCTAGAATAGCCTCCTTTTGATAAACAACTCCTTCTGCATGTCAGCCAAACAACAGTTTTGGTCTTTATCACAAGTGGACCAGCAGCAGAAACAGCGTGTGGCGAAGTGGGGGAGGAGGGGGTTTTAGCTGAAAATAGAGTTCATTGTCAGATGGACTTTAGACTCAGGTTTTTAAATAGGTTTTGGAATGTGGATATGAAGCAGTTAAAAGAACCCTACCTCCAGCCTTTAAAGGAAGAAGCGTCTGGAAGAACCATCTATTCACACTTAAAAGCATAGCAGGACGGCAGGTAATGGGGTCGTTTGTGTGTTGTACATGGAAGTTTCTTGTATAAGAAGGTCAAAATATACAGGAAATGAAATATTAATTCCGCAGGAAACAAACAAACAAAACTCACCCTTTCTTAAATAGAAATACACAGCTGCAAAGAACCTGTTAAAAAAACAAAGGTTTCAAACAAGAGATGATGATATTTAAATACATATTGAAAAAACCCGAACAACAGATATCTAATTTTTAAAAGTTGTATAGGCCAGATTTCTGTGACTTTCACACTATTTGTTGGAAATTAATGGAGATACTACAAATTACTGACATTTTTTAACATTTCAGATGTGTTTGGTGGAATGTGACCATTTCTGAAGTGTTTACTTTATGAAAAATATTAACTCTTTTACTAAAAATATAATTGGCATGAATGTATAATAACACCACGTAGCTTGATTGTATATTTTATTTGCAATGTCCTCTCAGCTTGACTGAAAATGGTTTTACTTCTTAAATTCTTAGGATCCGTGGGTAGGCAAATGTGATATATTCACTTCAAAATCTGTCACAAGAAAATGTTATTTTTTGTGTTCCTTAAGAGCAAGCTATCCTATGAAAGTTGATCCTTGAAAAGCTGATATGACTGATTTTATCAATCATCAGCATTTTGTGTGATATAGTGAAATGGAAAAAATGTACACACAAACACGAAAGGAATGACCAAAGGAAAATACAGGCTAAATATAATTTATAGTCTATCTTCTGGAAATTATGCAACTCTTGCACCATCCATGCATTTTGCTAGCAACTGCATAAAATGTTCCCGTAGTTAGAGAAGAGGCAGTATTCCTACCCTAGTTTGATGTTTTAAAATGCTCTTAGGTTAACAAGTGGCCAGGGAAAATGCATCACTTTGTTCTAAAATGTTTGCTGAAAAGCCATTAAGTGGGCTAAGCAACACAAACTTCAACATCTTCAGCAGTGCTATCTCCTGTCAGGGCTAACTGACAGCACACCCAGGCCATGGGGTAACCCTGGCTTGCACAAACAGGCCAGACCTCGGATAAGATTGTTGAATTAAGAAAACACTGGCAGTGGGTGCTGTCTTGTTTCTGGGTTTCCCACAGATAGAGCATCTGGGCAGCGTTAACTGTGGCATCCTGTAAACACCAGCTGGACAATAATCTAGTATAAGGCAAGCAACAAAGTGGCCGTGTAAGACTGTTTTCCTCTGTTTAGGTGGTAATCAGATGGCATAGCCAAATGTTCTGCCTGTGGAAACGAGCTCTGGAAGTAGTTAAAGAAGTGTTTACAGCACAGTCTGCAACAGATAAGGAGACAAGATGCTTCAAAAGCCAGGGAAATCTATCTGAGCGTAAGGTTTTTTTCTCCTGTTCAACACCAGGAGCCACAGATACGTCAAATGCAACTTCAGTCAGGAAACTGAACTGCCCTTTCGGCACATTTCTAGTGTTAGGGGCCAGCAACACTGGGCAAAGCCTTAGTCCACTAACATCATATGGCAAAGCTCCCCACTGGTCAAAGAGGTGACAGAAGTTCTCAAAAAATCTTGTATATAAGGCCATAAACTTGCCATTACTATTTAAATAGGCCAGCCAACCTATATGGATACACGTCAAATCATCAAATGCGACCAGAGAAACTTGAACACAGTTGTTGTGCAACTGATAGGAAAGAATTTCAATTTCCTTTTATTTTCTTCTTACTAATGAGTTTTTCTGCAACTTGGTGGCAAAGCTGAAATATTCTCTCAATTGTATTTTCTAAAGAAATACAAGTTAATTCCATTCGCTCAAGGCTCCATACCGAGAAATTAATAGCAGCAAGGAATCACAATTGCTGAACTGACCTTCCCCCCATTTATGATCATCCAACTTCCTTGCAAAAACTACAGTAATTGCTGCTGCAAAGAACAATTGTTTTAAATCCATTTCGACTAGCCTTTGCTGCAGTTTGGTGGTTGAATGAAGGATGACTTCTTTATGTGACCAGTCTCCAGAAGTTCTACCTGGACTGCAGATCAAGCCTAGTCTGGGCAGCTAATTGAAATCTCGTAAGTTATAAAAAAGATACATCAGAGGAAAATAAGTAACTCTTCTAAATGTAACAATTGTTTACGCTTGTAAAATCCTAGAAATCTGCTATTATTGAAGACAGTTGGCATTTTGTGTTCATCTCAGATTTAACTGCCAGAAGAGAGATACAAACTATCTACTCTTGCTGGGACTTTGTTTTCACAAGTTTGGGCTGGGTTTTTTGTTTGGTTTGGGGTTTTTTGTTGTTTTCTTTTGTTTTTTTTCTAACTGAAATAACCTACATTCAAATAAAGCATATGGTTATTCTCCACCTAAAGAAAGATACTTTCTATCTTTTAAAGTCAGCTACAACTGAAATGAGCTTAGAGACCATTAGAGACTAAAAAAGGAGAAAAACTCTTTATTTCTTTCTAAGGAAAAATAATGGATTTACCTAGTAAAGATTTAAATTCAGGAACTTCGAGCAACATTGCTGAAAAAAAACCCAAACAAACCCCAAACCAGTCCATGCATTCATGCTATCATGATGCAGGTGGAAATACATGCATGTAGCAAATATTTACAGATATGTCACTGAGGAAGACTAGTACTGTGTTATGGAATTAAACAGAGAGATTAAAATTAGCTGCAAACTAATGGTGGGGAGGAACAGAGTCCAGTTTTGGACCTAGGGCTCTGACAGCATGCTTTAAATATTCAGAATACATGCTCTGGATCATCAAGATTGCTGTGAAGGGAATCTAGGTTCATTTCACTGACGCATAACTCCTTTAAGGAAATCGGATCATACCAGAGAAACGTAGAGGCCCATCAGATAGCAAAAGAGGGTTACAGCAAAAATAGAGTCTCCTGATCTCCATGCTCCTTGATGCAGCTTCTACAAAATAAACATTTTTCTCCCACTCCCCCTTACTTTTCTTTTTAACAAATTTGCAAATGCATATGAAAAGAAAACAGAGACGAGATTGCATCTGGTTTGTCTATGGCGCCATTTGTTACTATAGGGAGACTATTTGGAAAAGGTGATGAGTGGTAAGTTGGTGAATGATATTAATAGAGAAACAATAGACAAATTGCTCTCAATGCTGTGGTTAACCCTTGAGCATTCACATTTTGGTTTCTTCCTCTTCTTTGGGAGGCCCAAGCAGAGGATAATGATTACATATCCCTGGATAAGACGCTGATTGTTTTCCTCTCCAAAATGTTAACATTTCTCTCCTTTTCATTTCCATGAGCACTATGTATGCAAAAACAGTTTTGGAAGCAGTGGGGAAGCAACTCACCGAAATGTTTTGGTTTTTCTCCTGATTTGGGTCCTTAAGCAGAACTGAACAACAGTTCAGACTTAAATAAGAAGGCTCATTTTTACCTTCTGGGCACAAGTCAAACACCATCTAATGTATTCTTTCCTGAAGGTGTAGACGGAGAATGCATAGGTTTAAAGGAAAAACTCCACCACTAACACCCACCCGAGCAAACAGAAAGCTGAAACATGCAAACCACCAAGTACTTGCTGTAAAGATATAGCATGGTTGAATGCACAAAGCATCCCTTCAAAGCCTTTAAAAAAAAAAAAAAAAGGCCATATAAAAATTATTTGCCATTTCCCAATGAGCACATCAATTTACTTAATTAAATATTGCTTTCAAAGTTTCAGTCACAATAGCTCTTGTCCCTTGCCAGTTGCATTAAGAAAGATACATTGAACAAGGATGTCAGCTGAACACTAGCACTGATGTTAATGCCAACTGTCCAAAAGCCTTGCCAAGTTGCTGACGTTGAGATGGAGGACTCCCTCGTTTTCAGCTCTTTTTAAGGCTTTGTCAAAGTACTGAAATTCTAGGAGCCCATTTTTGTGCATTTTGCAGAGACATACAAAGACTTTATATTTTCAAACAGGGCAAGATCCATCTACCATGCTGAGGTTTTTAAGGGAAAGTGTTTTTGTCACAAATTATTTTTATTTTCATTGCTGACTGCCAAATTTTGGTCCCACTTTTTTTTTTCCTCATTAGATTTAAGCTCACTTTGCAAGTGTGCTCATATTCTAATTCAGACTAAAAATACCCAAAACTTCCCTCCCCAAAAGTGCCAGCCATTATCTGAAACTAATCTCCCACATTCAGATCACTAGAGTGTGACACCTGCATTTTTTTCTTGGTTTCTTATTTCTGTATAGGACATGGAAACTCAGATGCATTCCAATAAGAAGATTTCTGAAGTCTTGCCTGCATCCTCAATTAACCCCAGTCTACTAATTTTTAGTAGAAGAAATAATTATTTTCTCCTTCATCTAAAAGCTGTGTTTCTAAGGGAAGAATCCAAGAACAAAACCAGTTTTGAGTAATAGTACCATTCTGCAGGTCTCTGAACATCAGGATTGAAAGGTAAGATCATATGAAGAGCAGTGGGAAGAGCAGTGAAGACAAACCTTCCCCCCATCACTTGCTTCTTTTTCAATGTCAGTGACAGAGGCATAAAAAGTAGCAATAAGATTTGTCTAGTGACACTGGAGGCAACATATGATACACACACCTACAGAACCTGCTCAGTTACCACCAGGCTTAGTATCAACTTCAGTTCCTCTTAAACAGAAATTGCATCGATGACATCTTGTGAGTGGGTGCTTCAGCCCAGACTCTCGGTGGGGCTTGTGGAGTTTTGGTCCTTGTGGAGTTTTAAGGTGAGATGCATAAATAATGGGTATCTGATACTGACTAATCACTCTCTTTGTTGTCAAATTCATTCCAGAGGCAACTGCATTTTAAATTTGACATACTGAAGACAGGAAACAAAGACACACATCTTCTCAAAATTAATTGAATTTTTACATTCTCCCCTTGACATTCTCAAAATCCACAGTCATTCTATTCAAAGTCATATGTATAGGGAGCATACACAAAGTAAAAAACCCTGCCCTTCTGAAGTTACATTCAAGGAGTCCTCCTTTCTTTTTTTTAAGACACCTTTAGTTAATCCTATTTTAATGCCTAATATCAGACAAGTGATCTTATTATTTGCTTGGGCATGAAACAAAGTATTTTGTATCATAAGGTCTAATCCATATCTGGAAATTTATATCTTAGGACACATCACTTGTAACTCATCAAATAAAGGTTTTCTTTAAACAGTAATGACCTCCTAAAAAGCACACTGCGTCAAGACCAATTTATAGTCAATTGTATTTTAGTGTAACACAAACACAGACTATGCCCAATTATAACCCAGCATTTTAAAAAAGAAGTTAAAAAAAACCCCACTAATCTAGTCCTGGATTCCTGTGACACACACATAGGTCTTTAAAGCAGTATTTCCACTAATTAGAAGCAGCAGCTTATCCTCATAGACTTATTATCTGCCTTGGAGTTAAGTCTTTTAAGTAGGGTTAGAGACTTGGGTTCCAAAAGTTTAGATTAAATGCCATCTCAGGATTGGAACAAATGTCACTGCAGCATACAGCCATGGGAGGGGAGGGAAAAAATAAATCTGAACTGTCACTTTTCAGACCTACTGTTGTCAGAAGGAACAGAGGGTACTGAACACCTCGTAATTCCGAGTTCTGCATTTTAATTTAATTACAACTGTAATTTTTCTCAGAAAACGAAAAACAATAACTGAATGTCTTCTTCATGATTCCCTAGTGCATAAGTTGCACGTTGCACGTTCTCTCAACTGCTTTGTCCAGGCCTCCCAAGCCTTAGAGAGGCTGTTGCACCATTTCTTGAGGCATTTGTCCCAAAGTTTCAGTGGCAAACCAGAGACAGAGAATAAAAGGAACTGTAACAGTGGAGGGTGATCCTCTCTGTTGTGTAACATCACAGCTTGAAATATAACGAAATTAATCATACAGGAAAAAGCAAACTTATAAATCATATTACATATAAAAATGCTTCATACTCTTAAAGAGCTCTTCATATCCCAGTGAATTCATGAATCAGTTTTAAGCAACTTGCACCACAAAATTTTGCCTACAGAACCAAAGGGGGTGGATGAACAAATGTGGAAATGAAGGAGCAAGTGTTAAGCCTTTGAACTTACAGGTGTGAGCTTGGTGCCTTCAGGATTATGACCATCACCTGGTAGGTAGGACTGGGGTCTCTTTACTACTGTCTTTTTGCCACTTTCCTGCAATGCTGGCTACCATCTGACTGATTTGTTTCTCCTTGTAAAATACCAGTCTCATCCTGATCACCCAGCTCACATACCCAGTGCTCAAATCATTCTTCTGCATCTGAAGTTCCTTCTATTTTTTTTCTGCCAACAACTACGAGACTAAAGTATCTCTACATTTTTATTTTATGAGCAAAAGTCTTTCCATAAGTCATCCAATCTGCTTTTTTCCCCCTGAGATCTACATACAGCCCAACAGATCTTAACATCTGGCATTTCACCATTTAATCAATCCTGGAAAACTGCCATTTATTGCACTCTGAAATAAAAAAAAAAAGAGTAAGAGCATTTGTTCAATATAGTGCAACTGGTCACTATTACTTCAAGAGTCTTTCATGTGCTCCAAACACTCTTCACGTGCAATGCAACTGAACTGTGTAACATGCTGTAAGGCAGCAGCTAATTGCACAGTTGTGGAGAAAAAAGAATGTAGTGAGTCAGGACAACAACCCAGCTCACCCAGAAAATGCTGTGTGCTCTTGAATGTTTACAAAGCAGACAGACCTCTCCTGCTTTGTTGTTTTCGAGGACACGTCAGATGTCTCATGCCACAGAAGAAGCCAGAATTTTGTTTCTCTCCTTCCAAAGGATAAAGGGCTAAATCAACCACTCCTGCAGGTCCTGCAGTCCCAAGGAGCTGGTAGTTTTTCAAACCTGGAACTGAGAGGCTTTCAAGTAGCAGCAATGTCTTCACAAACACACACTTAAAACAAAACAAAACAAAAAAAACCCCCACAACTCCAAAACAACCAGCTCTTTCAATATAAGCGGCTCTTGAGAGCTCTACATTGTGCTTTGCTTTTTCATTCACCCTTCTTGTTTTTATCAAGCAAGGATGACTAATGTGCTATTGTGATGCACTTCTCTCAGAAATGGGGCCAACTGAGGCTGCTTCCATCGTAGTTCCATGGGTGTTTAACATTAAAAAAGAGCCCTCAGCCGGGCAATGGGTAAGTCATTACACTCAGCTTTAAAACAACAGGCCCCATACATAAGCCAGGGCTCATGCAAATCTGACCTACATAATGTTGAAATCTTCCAATGTCAGGAAGATTTCCCAAGTAATCCCATGTGTCCCATAGCTGTAAAACTGGTGTTACTTTAGCACCACAGGAAGCCTCAAACAGCTTATGGCGGCTGCTTCAACCCTCCTCCTTCCCTTCCAGTCCCATAAAGTTTGGCCAGGAAGTTTAGATGGGACAAACCTTTTCAGAACCATTCATTCTATGCCAAGAAATGCTCTTCCAGCTCAGTGTACACCCAGCTTAACCATCTGGGAAGGCCTGTAACAACTCTTTAGGGTTTAAAAAAAAATAAAAAAATAAAAAATTCTAGGCTGTATTTACACAATCAACATGAAACCGCTGACTTCAGCTGGGCCAGGGTTTTACTCCTTTTCCCTACAGAACTGCTGAATATTCATTTTAGGCCCTAAGATACAAAGACCAAATGGCACCCCAATGCACAAAGTGATAAGGAAGATGGCATTGCTTTGCTATGAGAATACTTCAAATAATTCCTTGAAAACTAGACTGTCAAGATCAATGATAACACATTTCTGACCTCATACACAAAGGCCAGAGTATTTCAGACAGACTCTGCTCCAAAAACTTTTACTGAATTTAAATGCTTCCATTTGAATGAGACCTTGATTTGTCTAGACTGAAACCTGTCAACATTTTTCTTTGACAGAAAATTATAACAGGTCTCAAATTTTTAGGCTATTTTTCAGCCCAGTATAATGACTTTTCTGGAATGCAAGGACATGAAAACTTAGATTTTTAAGATTGACATGTATCCTGAAATCCATCTAGTCTTTTCGACTGACCATGTAGGTCAATAACGTTTGTTGTAGCACACACCATTAACTCTCATTTCACATTTCAAGACCTATAATTTGTCACTCTTTCTGCCAAATGAACCCTTGTTTTTCCATTGCTTTTGCAGAAGAAAATTTTCAACTTGTCTCTAAAATGGAGCACTTCTACACAGAAAAGGACTCCTTACTTTTACTGTTCACCTGGGCCTACTGTTATCTGCACAAAAAGGTTATTAAAAGAGCATTTTTTGAAAAGCAGTGTTAGCTATTCTTAAATACATTGCTCAGCCACAGTAAATACAGTCACTTTATTCATCTCTTCATGAAAAGCTAACACTTATTCATGCCTCATTAACCTAAAAATCCTTCCATCATGCTTATCATCATTCACTTTCTTTGTGAATTAAAAAAAGAAAATTTTCTTATCTTAATCAAAAGGACGGTGTGCTTCTCTGAATCATGTAATGAAACAATACGTGCCTTCACCTTTTAAGGATGCCTTACTAATCTCCTTCCTTCTAAGAAGCAGAAACAAAAGGAAAAAAAAAAAGTTAAATTAGATTAAGTTGATTAATCTCTTCATCTAAATCAGCCATATCGGATACTTGGAAATACACTATGTCACAAGATAAATGCTTTAAAAGTTGACACTCTTCAAAACAGTTGGCAACTAGATGTGTTGCTCAGAAAATTAGTATTACTCTTGAAGTATCTTTTAAACAGCAAAAACAAAAGCTTGAACCTATTTCCAAACATAAAATTAAATTCTTTCTTCTGTACTAGGAATTTCCACATGATATTTCACACTTGCCCTAAAACAACACTTCTTCTCACCACACTGAAAATTCCATGCATTGGAAAGAAGACTGTGAATAACAAAGTCCTAAGGACGTATCAGTGAAGAGTATTTTAGCAGCAGGAAGAGCTTCATTCTAACTATCCAGGCTTGAAAAGAACAAATCTATAGTAGAAATCCCCTTAACATATGCAACCATGTAATGCATTTGTCTGACACATTTTTTATACTAATCCAATGATATTTTAAACTATTGTTTGCTGCAAATAAATATATCCAGATATACAAAGTTTTAGCTTGTTTTTCTTTTCTTTTGCTCTTTCACCTATCTCAACCTGAAGCAAGGAAACACCAAGAAATATAGAAACTAGTTACTTATATGGTTCTAAGTTTGACTGTTATTTCACTGACTTCTCCTGAGGCAACATGGAGAAGGCTGAGGACAAATTATTTAATATAGATCTTAGCTAAGGAGACACTAAAAGTTTGAAAAGGTCCTTACGATGCTTGCTGAACAAACATAGAGCTGCTCCCTTAATGGGCTAACACTGGTCTGAAAAAAAAAAACAACAACACTGAGAAAAAAAAAAACAGGACCTAACCTTGTTTGCTTATTTACGCATATTATTTCATTAAAGGGAATGAAATCATCCTTCTCTTTGAGATTATTTGACAAACAACCCTATGTATAGCAGGTGAAAAGGTAGGCATTGCATTCAGCCATGAAAAAACGGCTAATTGTTCTGCTTTTTCTTTTCCATGACTGCCTTGGTACACAGCAATTTTCTAATGCTCTTGCTAACAATAGCAGACAGGAAGAGTGCAGTTCAACCTAGTTTATGTTTAGGAAGAGGAGCACTGGCTTCCCACAATTGCTCCTTGACTACAGCTTCGAGCCAAAGGAGCAGCAGGGGAAACAATGGAAGGCTTCCATGTGCGTAAGAATATTGTTTCTCTCCTTTGAAGAGCTTGTCATTAGACAATCCCACAATATAAAGGAAACTTCAGGAGAAAAGAAAAACACTGATCTGTATCTAGCAAATAAAAGTAAAATTACAGAACAGTTGTGCTACATTTATCACCATGAAATAATTTCTCTCAAATCGTTCCTGGTTGTTTCTAAAGAAAGTGAATCAGAAAAGTGGAAAGGTTCCCATGAGGGAAATTCCCATGGCTTTTCTTGAAGTGGTCTTAGCACTTGTAGACCTCCTTACCTTAACAGTTTGGTTCAGTAACCCACAAAAAACTACCCAGGACCCATCTTCAGCCACACCAGTGAAGTGAACGAGTGTAGTACACTGTACTACATACATCACAGCTAGCAGTAGGGAAAGGGAGGGACAAAGGTGTGCAAGTAGATCTGCTCAGCTGCACTCCTTGAACTCCTGAGCCACAGTGTCCAGCAGCTGGCAGGGGGAAGAGAGAGAGAGAGAGATAGTTAATTTACATTTCTCTACCAGTTAGTCCATTTATTATCTTTAATGCCTTGTTATTGGGACTACCACGACAAAGTGTGCACTTGAGATGAGGAAGAGCAAGAGAGAGGAAATGAAGAAATGAATAGAGGAAAGATGGTCTTTAATAAACACACTGATAGAAATTTGGAAGATCTGGGCAAACTTCTGTTTTTCTTACATATTTCTTGCATGACTGCAGGTCACATGTGATCTAATAAATTTTCCTGTTCTGCATAATAAGCTTATCTAGCAAGAATATTAGCATTCTTACACAAAAATACAAGATTTTCAGGGGAGAGTTTGCCTATCACTAGATTTATATGGCAAGTGAGCTTATCTTTGGTGTGTGAAAGTAATAATAGTAGGGTTCAGAGGGAACATCAGAATGGGAAGAATAAGGAAGTATGTTTTAACTCCATTGCTTTAGGAAAAAATGTGCATCTAAAATTTTATTCCACGTATTCCACATGCAATCAAATCTTATTTTAGGTAACACAAAAAAGGCATGTAGTCTAGTATACACAACCTCTGTTAAAGCATTACCTATGTACACAGACAAGGGCATTGTCCTTCTAAAGTAGTATGTCTGTGCTTTTTCTGTATTTCCTACCCAAAGAGATAATTCATTTTGTGGAACTAGAACACTCACAAAAAACAATTGGTTTGTAAGATGCAAGCCCAAAGAAATTGTGCAACACAGAGAGTGGAGTCAAGCAGTGATGACGCACCGACTGCACAACACAAAAAGGGAAACGTCATAACATAAAAATATACATGAACACAGGGGCTGGAAATTAACTGTCAAACCTTTAGATATTTGCTCTTTCTTTACATTTTTAGACTTTGGACCTAAGAGCTTTGATGTTTATTAGTTTATTGCTTTTATCAGTTATAAAATTAACTCATCTGTCTGCAACAGTTAGGATCTGTTATATTAAGCAATCTTCACAAGGACCGCAAAGAGAAAATCCAAACTCTGCAGCTGAATTGTAATGGCATTGCATATAGGTAAGTATAGAGACTCATCTGTGTGCCAAAACACTATGTTTGTACCAAATTTTGCCAGGAACCAAGTTGTCCTTATATACAGCGCATAACAACTGGGGCCTATTCAGATTCCTCCTGACTTTGTACTTCAGCAGTGGGGCTGAGTGAACACATGGGAAGGAGAAGAGATCCTGATAAAGGAATAGGCATGTGTAAGTTGATTAATGCTGAACAACCAATATATGGTTGATATGCTCCAGACTCTCTGGCCTCTTGATGTTGATCGTGAGAATGAAGGCATCTATTTGTGTGTTTAAAATTGCAATAAAAAGCACTAAGTTAGAGTTGTTTCCTTCTTTCAACACTTTAAAGAGCATGAGGCTGAAAGGTTCAAAGTAACCAGCTTCTCCTCCAGAGATCCAAGGTTAAGCAAATCAAGTTCCTCAAGTCTCAATAAGCTATTATCAGCAATAAAAACACCCACAGGCATATAACGATAAATACGGCAGCATAAAAGCAATCAGGCTGAAGAAACTGGACAAGCTTATCAAACTGAAGGAAAGAAAGCAATACTTGGTCAATATCAGCTCTGATCCATGACAGAAACCTTTATCCATTCCTTTTCTTCCCTTGTCCTTTGGCCTACGAAAGGCACAAATAACTGGTAGTTAATGATGTACAGAGCATCCCGGATTACAGTGATGATGACATAACTAATTCCAAGCTGAGCTGCAGAACATTTAGACTTGTGTTTAAGTGATGAAGGATTCAGACATGATCATAGTACCACACCACCACCAATAGCACTTCACTTTCTAAGGGCACTCTCCTGCAAGTATCTCAAAAACTGTTATCAACACCACTGCATGAACCAGTGAGACAGTCAATATTCTGCTCCTCATTATAGTTTACCTTAGTGAAAAAGAAAAATAGAGCACACAACACTCAGATCTTCTGAATCCTAAAAGCCTCAGCTCTCCTTCCCCAGTAATGTAGAGACCTGAACCTGAGATCAAAAGGAAAAGTTTTGAGACCTACCCATAATAGGCTGTGCTGACAGAAGCAGCTGAAGTAGAATGGGGAAGCTGCCCAGGAGATACTGATATACACACAGCTAGCAAGAGCTTATCTGTGGGAGAAGAAGAGCTGCGTAATGCTTTAGACCTTCCAGTCTTCCAGCACATCCACGCTGGTTAGGCTTGAGCCACTGATACAGAAGCTCAGCTGAAAACACTGACGCAGCAAGAGACACACCACTGCTGCACTGCTTGTCTGGGCAAGCATGGGCAGTGACTGTGTCAGGCCACCCCATCGCAGCCAGGAAAGAAAAAGAAACAAAAACTGCAAAGTTCAACTCATCTTTCTCGTGTAGGCAGGACTTTGCAAACAGTGCAGGGCCTCAGCATAGCAAGGCTCAAATTTAAGCCTAAGCTCACCAGATTTTGGAGACCACTTATGCAGGTAGTTTTATCCTTTTTATTATCCTGTTATTACTTATTTTGGAGTGGAGTAAAACAGTTTCTAGCTCTCTTTAAAATTATATCTGTAATTTGTTCAGTCTTGCAGACATTTCCTGTGCAGATTTGCATGCTGACCTGCATCCACTGAAGATTTTAAAACTGTCTAATTGCCAAGACGCTTGTGAACAGAGACAAAGAGTCTACAACCCTTAATATTGACTGAAACATGAAAAGCCAATACCATTATCCAGTTACAAAATGTGTCAACTCTGAAAACTTACAGAGGTTTCCTTCTTTCAGGACATGGCAGAATTCACTATATTGGGATGATGGCATACACTCGCTTCCCCATTGCTCCAAGAGTTAATCATTAGACTATTACCAGTAATGCTCAAAATACTGAGAACACAGAGAGGGCATTTTCTGTCAAAGGTCTGGGAAAAAGACATAATGCAAAGTTCAAGCACTATCAGCACTGGGACATGAAAAATGCTAGTCCATTCCCATGGAGATGGCCTCCAAAAACACAAAGCAGTTTCCAATTCGCTTGAGAAGGCATTTTAAGTTTCATTTTAATAGGTGCTAAGTACATGCAAACAGAAATACCATAATTAAGATGATCAATCTGCAAGAAGGAAAGCACATAAAAAGAACATGTATACTTAAAAGGGTTAAGTAATCATAATAGTAATTATTAATTGCATTGTAATTATTAATTATAATGTAATGGATCTCTGGCTGTTCTTTTGCAAGAAGCTTAAAACAATTTCCAGGTACTACATTAAGTTACGCAACAGAAAGGCATTCCTGAAACTTCATTGCTTTTGAGCAGCAAATCCCATTTCACCAAAACCATTTTTTACTACAGAATAGCAAAACTCCAGTGAAGCATTTGACTGTCTCAATAAGATGTGTTATGATTGAGCCTCAACAAATCTGGAGAAGAGAAAAAATTCTGTAATTAAGACTTTCATTATTTGGGTTTTCATGATGATTAAATTGGAGACTAAATTTATAACTTCATACATAGATGTAAATATATGTTCTATATTAAATAATTACATGCATAAATATACACATATGCACATGTATAGAACATTTTAATCTCTACATATTTTCTGGGACAGAAGTCTCTTTTCCCACCAGTTCTGTTGTGAGATACTCTCCAAGGCAGACACTGCAGTTCCTAGTTATAGGTGGCCAGCTAAGAACCAGATTTAAGAACTTGCCCAGAAGTCATTCAGAGCAGGTGGCAGCACAGAGAGCAAAGCCTGCCTCTGGCTCTTCAGGTTGCTTTGCTCTCACAGGGCAGGAACCCTCCAAGAAGCCTATTGCAATGCATCCGAGGCAGTGCGTTCATGTCACACTGACCCGGTGCTGTGCAGCTGGTGCTGTGCAGAGTCACCTGCGTGCAAACCGTAGTTGGGCAAATGTCACTGCTTTGTCCCCAGGGCTGGAGAGTTTGGGGTTGCAGGAGGGCAGCAGCCAAGGGAGGCTGGCTCTCACAGACAGCACCCTAAAATGGAATTTCTATGAAGAATGCAAGCATCAAGCATGCTGCCTGCCTCTTACAGGGGTTTTTTTAATCTTGTGAACGCTTTCACACAGTAGGATGTCCTTTCAAACGTGGCCTAGGTAGCCGTGTCACTTTTGGTGACAGCCTTCTGGGCGCTGCAGCCTTTCAGCTCCCAGGGCTTAGTGCTGCTTCAGAGGCCCACTCTTCTGCATCGCCTCCAGGCAAATTGAAACTGACATGATGCATACAATGTCATGTTTCCTAAAAACTTGTGTTTCTACCCTAGGCAGCTTATTTGTCTAAATTAAAAACTATCCCACCAGAAAGTTGTGTATCTCTTATTTTTGAATGACTAACCAAACCAGATAATTTTAGAAGGCATGGAAAAGAAAAATAACTTCACTAGTAGCGTGGGGCTCATATTCCACATTTAAACACTGCCCAGCAATGAAGCCATTCTGTACATTTTATTTCACTGAATTTGATAATGTTTTAATCCAGTTGGAAACTTCCCTCAGTGGCTTAAAGACATGGATGGCTTCTCTGCTTGGACCCTGGAGCAGCCCCCAGAATATACAAGCTACACTTAGGAGGAGCTGCGTCAGAAGTCTTTTCTCCACTTCATGTATTAAAGAAAGAACCAGGAAAATAACATTTTTACATATTCATCTGCAACTCCAGCTTTTTCACTCTTGAAGTCATAAAACCACACAACATGCCTACATCACTGCCAAAATTTGAAAAATATAAATAGGTCTATAACCTTTTGGTTCAAATTGGAATATGGGATTCTTTGGAAAAGACAGAAAGGAAAACGGAAAATTTATTACTCAAAAAATAAACAATGTCCCTTCCATACAGGCATTATAGCACATATGTTCAACAGTAACCAAATGTGATGTCAAAAGAAAAAAAAACAAAAAGAAAATAACCCAGAGAATTATAATTTTTGGGTGAAGATATAAACAGCAGGAACAGATGAGCATTTAAAAATAAAGACCCTATTATATTCAAATGAAACAAAGAATGAGGAGAGAAAATAATAGGCTATAAAAATCTATCTGTCAGCGGAGCTGTTTCGGGACAGAATGTTTCCTCCATGAGATTCTCAGGAAGCACCAGGCACCCTCCAGGTTTAAGCTTTCATCCCTGGGCTCTGAGCTATATTGGTTTCCTGTATAAAAGGAATCGAGATGAGAAGAAAACATTTGACCGACTGCCCCAGCAATCATACGATGTTTTATACTTTGTGGAGCGCTGCCTAACACAACAAAACCGAGTATTGTTACAGGGGACTCAAAGAGTCCAACCAATTATGTCCCTTCATGGGTACAGCTATACCAGCCTTTGATCACCAGTTCTAACTACTAGCAGTAAAGTAAACACAAATCTGCAGACAGCATCAATAAACCCTGTAGTGGGAGGGAACAGAGATACTCAGTGCCTGCTTGCCTTTTTTTTTTTTTTAATTCTGCCCCCTCCCTGCCACTTCCCTAAATCCCCATCAAAGTTATCTGCTGAGTGTCTTCTCTAACTTACAGGCAGATTCAAAGCAAATGAAGGGTAGCTTTGTTCACTTTTTAAAGCCAGTTGCATAGCATCAAGCAGAACATTTAATTTCAGAAAAGCACATTTCTCCAGCAGAATTCTATAACCAATGCAAAATTCAGTCTGCTTACTACCTGAAATTAATCTGTGCTTTTATTAAACTCTGTTTTTAAACACAGAGACGCATAATAAGCGTATTCACAATCAGTTTGCAGAAACACTCTTCACTGTTTTTTTACTGTGTGGACTCTTCCCTGAAGATTTTCCTGCTAATCACAATCTAAACACTAAAAATTTTCTGGCGATTTGGGCTATTATTTCACTATGATCTCACAGTGCAGGAGAAAAGAGGTCTGGGGTGAGCATGTGCTGAGTGTTGCTCACCCAGCACTGTAACTTGGGCTTTTTGTTCCCACAGCACAGAAATCCAACAAAACAGACCTCCCGTACCAAAGAAGCACATAGTCTTTTCAAGCTCAGAGGCAGAGTCTCAGCGTAAAAACTACAGTGGTTTTCATCATGCAGAACAGACAGGTTTAAGGCAGAGATCTGAACAAAAGATTAGGGAAGGCAGTCTGGTCCAGTGGTTAAGCCAATAGCTTGGGACCTCGAACTCCTGGATCTGCCAGTACTGCCCGCAACAAAACCATGCTCTGCTGGTGTCAATATATAATCACATCAGCTTCCAGCCTCAGAAATATGCAGGGCCTGAATGTCCGTGAAATAATTCAGAGCCAGGCAAAGTACCTTTGAGGGTCTGGGCCTTGTTTACTTTGTGCTGCAATGGCTGTCCGTAAAATGAAAGATAGTCACATCTCCCTATCTCGCCTGGTACACCCAACACCCGCTGTAGCAAGGACACCCAGCTAAAGCTGGGTGCTATCCCGCTTCAAAGAGGCATGAAAACAAAAACGAGGTTTCACATCAGTCTTGTGTTGCACACCTAGCCTGAAAGAGGCAAGGCCTCAGTAAAAGCACGGGGTTACAACCTCACAGACCTGTGAAGAATTAAACAAAATCCAATTCTGCCACCCTCATGTCTGTGGTCAGATATTTCTTAATAACTGGTGGATGCTAACTGGGCTTTACGCCTGCTGTCTGCTTTGTCTGGCACATGATTCAGCTCCTGCCACTGCATAAAGCGCTCAATTTATTTAGCGTGTCTCCCTAACTGGCAGAGCCAGTCGTCCCTTCCCTTCCAGCCCTGCTGCTTTAAACACCTCACAGTGCATTTCACTTGGGAGAAGCTCTGCTCCCATGGCTGGCTGGCAAGATCCCTGTCTCTCATGTGTAAATAAAGGCAAGACAATGCTTTTTTAACCATGTTACCCAGAAAATAAGAATCTTTTAAATGTAAAATTTTCCATGTCCTTGTCAGGTAAAAATTTACATACTATTATTTAAAGTATTCTGTGACAACCATGCCAATCCAAAATTTAAGGTTGGAGAATCTGAAGGAAAGGGAGATAATTCTTACTTGCAATACACTAAAACAGGAACATGACTTGGATTCAGTTTCCAACTTACTATAAACTTCATATATGTTCTCACCACACCTTCCCATTACCTCTGTTCCTATTGCACATGATCCAGATGATATGGCATCTCTTCTCTCATAATTTGTCTATTTTATCTATTCAGAATATATTCTGGAGATTAACAAATTTATTTCACTGGGAAGATGTACAATCCTCAGCATGAGAACTTTGTGAAAAACATCAGTGTAACACAGCACAACTTTTTCACGTTAGTAGCACTTCTTACATCTGGATGAAAAAGTAATGCATGCCAAATAGGTAGTAAAAGCCAAAACACAGGGGTGATGGCCAAAAAGACAACTCAAAGTTTGTCATTTACAATCTGGTAAACTCATGCCTTTATGCTTTTTAAAAAGTAGTCTGCATAACTTCTAAGCAAACCTCAGGGAGAAAAGAAGAAACAAAGCATTAAGGAAAGAAAAGTCAAAGAAAATTCAAGCATAGAGCAAGGACTGAATAGAAACCACAGCCAAGCCCTTCTGTAGAAATTGAGCTGGTAATACAGTATCTATAGCTAACAAAGCTGTATTTAAATAATTACAGTCTATAATAAATAGGGAACACAGCAGATGAGAGACATAGTGAAATTGCACCTAATACAGTGATTCATACTTACTCAGAAAATCTGGTTGTTACTATACTAGCTAATGCCAGGCTGCATTTTATTCAAACCAATAAAATCTTTTGTGTGGTCTCTTGACCTCGCTAATTATCTAATTTACATTTAAGACAATAATGTTGCTGAGTAATTTTAAAAGGAAGTGTTCCCACCCCGAAGTGTTATCCCTGCATCTCCTCTGAAGAAACTTTAAACTGCAGAATGCTGCAAGTGAATAGGAGTTCTCTGCAACCCAGTTGGTAATTATCTCTGTTAATTGCTTGAGCTCCAGAGTATTTAAGGTTTTACATACCAATTCTATCAGGCATGCTCAGAGGAGGCAAAATCTAGAGTTATCCAGACTTATCCAACTCTGTGGAGGTTAGAGGAAAAGTAAAAGAGTACAAGATGCAATCCAACAATGCACAGGCATGCAACATCTTTTCATGGCCTTGCTTCTAAAAGACCAAATGCATCTTTATATTCAGGTCATCAAATGTCAGTGCAGAACAGAGTAATGTAACGAATATCCATAATGAACAGAGGCTGGGACCACTGTGCGGCATCCTCAGCCAAACTTTACTGTCCTAGAGGCAGGAACTGCATAAGCTGGGAGAAAAAGCATTAAGCCTTGAAAATCATTCCATGTTTCCTATACTAGTAAACAAAGGTAAAAAATGCTAAGTGATCTTCAGAAAAAAAGCTGCCTCTATCTACCATCTTCTACAGTAGCATGAATGGAGAAATGAGGCAGCTAAACACAAAGAGACAGAGCTGAAGTCAGTGGCCTAGTTTTTCAAATTCACATTTTCCTTCCAGTTGCTGTAAAGAGTTGTGTTGAGTGTTTTATATATAATACAGTTGTTCCTATTCAAAGACCCTGTGAGAGACCACAGTTGCTTTCTTGCTAAATATAACAGGTATAAAAAAATATCAGAATTATGTAGACCCCCTAAAATGTCATGTTCACTATTACCATACTGTCAAGTAGCCCACCAGCTGAGGCCACTTCCATCTGGAGCCTCTGTGTGTGTGTATATGAGCTGAAAGCAGGAACTGGCTCAGGCCACAGGGTGCACCAGGAATTACCAGTACCACTGGTTTACAGAGTTCTGTTCAAAGTCTGTGTTTTGCCACCCATTTTCCCTGGGTGCAAAGCCAGTGACTTGTACTCCATGCCACAGTCCAGTGCCACCTCACATCACTACGACTTTGTGGAGGAATGTATATAAATATGTGTATATAATGGACCTGCAGATCTGAGTTGATAACAGAAGAAAAGGTTTTGCTGGTGGATGCTTTTGTGTGTGGAGATGTTTAAACTGAATCATTTCAGCAGACCCCCAAAAACAGCTGCATCAGCACAACCAGAGCAGTGACAAACTGCAGTGCAGAAACAGCCACGAGAAATAGGGCTGGGAAGCAGGAATTTCTTAGTTTGTTTTGTGTCAAATCAAATCTATTTAACATCTACATACATCCTTAGAGTTACCAAAGAATGGAAGAAGGAAATGATCATTAGGTTTTAAGAAAAATTTCTGATGTAAATCAATTTATATTGCTTGTACTTACACAGGAAACAAGACTGGGACATACTGCGTCCACTTTCTAGTTCTGTTCTGAACTGAGCTAAGGGAATTGTTCCTTAAATGATTCCTGGGAGCCAGCTGATAACTAATGAAATCCTCTCAAACTTGCCAATTCGGGAAATGTTTCCTGTTTGTTCTCCAAAAGGCACCTGCAGCAGATGATGCAGCATGCTCCTGAACAGGTGACACACTCTAGGATGTGACCATGATCCTCATGAAAACAGGGCAGCAGTGCACTCCTTTAAAGCTTGTATGTCATTCCTTTTGCTTTTAAATGGTTCAACAATAAAGGATAGACTGTATTGGTTAAAAAGGATACCAGCCCCTGCTGGTCTTTTCTCTTCCACCCAGGCTTGCTGCCCAGTCATGAGGTCTATAAATATCTGCTCCTCAATGCTGTGCAGTTCACAGCCCAGGGTAATAACATGAAATAAGTGGTGGCTGAAAAGCTGATACATACATTAATTACAGAAACTTCTACTACAGAGCAATGTTTCGGCAACACAGAAATGCTCAACATTTAGCCAACAGCTAAATCCAGCAGCAAAAAAAATCTGCCATACCCCTGAATCAAGTCACAGAGCTAGACCCACAGCAATGCACAGAGGAATACTTCCTTCAGCTTGCAGCATATAACTGCAAGTGTACCTCAACTCCCAGAATTACTAAGAGCAGATCATGCCATAAGAGTGGTGAGGAGTCAGACCTTTTATAAAGGAGACCACGCAGTTCCCACTCCTATAGCTGCAGTTTTCCCCAACTAACAGCCCAGGTCATAAGGGGTTGGGTCACCTCATTTGAAAAATTTAATATAGCTGAACTTACACTGGCTGACAAAGTTATGCATGCCACAGAGAAGATAAATGAGAGGTAACTGTTCACTTTATCTCAGATACAAAAAAATAATGAACAACCAGTGAATTTTTAGAACACAAAATCACATTGGATAAGACAGAAACCCAGTGCAAATGGATTGTCGCAGAGGCATTTAGGACAGGACTTTCTCAGTTCAGACATACTCCTGTAGGATAAGCCTCCCTTAGTAACTGTTAAGACCTGGAGACAACCTACAACCCAGAAGTCCCACTTGCCTGCAGCTGCCAGGATGTACCACGTGTAGTAGCACTATACATTATGCCCTATTTCCTCCACCCTCTCTAAAGCTACTGCCCCTGTTGGGCAGAATGCAGGGCAGGGGGTGACAGGGACTTTTCGTGAGGAACAGCACAGCTTCTCTGAATGAAGCACATGTGTTTTGTCATTGGCTGTGTTTGTCTGTCACAACTACAGAGACTGTAAACACTGTGAAGTTTTCCTCTGGCACACAGAGATCTCAGCACAGTGGTGCTGCTATCACGATTGCAGCCTGCCGATATTACTTACTGCATCGCAATATTAACAATTAGTTGGTGACTCAGATAAGGCTCTCAGTTATAAATTCCTCATCCAAATACTTGTGGTTGTATGCAGCATAAACTCTTCTGACACACAGCTGGAGCTCTTCCCTCACTCTGGCATATGTGTTCCCACTCTCTCCCATGGACCAGCAGTAACACTTACATGACCTCCTGGGAGAAGGTTCACAAAGGTCATCACTTCTTTTTCAGGTTACTTTTCGGCTGAATCAACTCCCTGAAACAGTGCAGCAAAATTGCATGAGCATTGGTGCTGGTGCAAAAGAAGGGGTTATCTCATATTATTGCAGATGGGAGGTAAGGAAATGCTGAGACTGATGGATAACCTGACCTGGAGCATATCCTGACTCTTGACTGAGACAGAAAGCTGTGGCCATTATAAACCAAAGCAGTTTTCTAGGCCACAAAATTGCATGGTCCCAGCCTCCACAACTGCCACGAGGCTGTTGAGGGATGGGCAGATCAGAGAGCCCCAATGGGCACATACTTGGCAAACCACGGACACCCCCAGTCATGTACAAATACAACAGCAACTGCCAGACATTAACTGCTACTCACAGGAGTCCTCGTCCAAACATCAAACAACAGAGACTGTGTTTGACCCCTAAAAATTAGACGTAGTCGAGTGTTCTCTGACAACCCCCTCTCGCCTCATGTGCAGCTCCTTTGCATGAGGGATGGTGCCTGTGGGGAACCTGGGGGCAGGAGCCAGCTGGAAGCATTTCCTGTTCTGGTCAGAGGTTCACGTTACATACCAAACTGATCAGCAAGACACCGAGGGAAACCAATTTCTCTCAGACATCTTTGGCAATTCATTACACTGCCAAGTGTACTCCAGGCTACAAATACAACATTCTTGTCTGCAAAGCCTTCACATGGCCTTGGCACACCAGAGGTCCAAAAAGAAAATTGGATATAATTTTACAGATAGGCTTCTCTGCTCAGAGATTCTTTTCATTTTTTAGATATACATAAATTTGCTTGGTTCTCAAAATGCACCTCTTACCTGAAATAGCTGTCAAAAGTAGGCAGCAATGAAAAGCTGTAAGTAATACCACACTACAATTTCTACTCACCAAAACACTTGAAGCTATTTAAAGAAAGGCTGCAGCACAAGTAAGCAGAATTCTTCCTTCTAACAAAGCCAGGTGCAAGTAACACTTCAAGAGGTTAAAAAATCTGCCCAAAATATTGCCAAAGTAGCTCCACAATCAAACAGAACAAGAGGGGGTGAATAAACCTCTTGGAACAAGTGGCCCATCTCCTTGCTCCAGGTAGCCTGTCCAAGCAGTTTCCACTAGCGTGTGGGGTTCACCAGGCACGCTCTGGAGACAGGGAACTGACTGAGGTCAATAGCAAAGGGTTGACAGCTTTCTCCAGGGCCTCTCTCAAACTATCCACCGTAACCTAGCTTTCTAGTTAAACTGACTTACATTTGTTTTACTTGCTAATGAACTTACCTAGAGGTTTGCAAAGCCTGGGAGGATTCCCCAGCTGTCTTGGTCTCAGGTCCTTCTCTGAGCACAGGGACATGAGGCCCAGGGTCTGACTGTCACTCATATTTCAGCAGCTGTCGATCACACCATTTTCATATCATAGAAACTGTTCCAAATAGTTAAAATATTCCCCCTCAAGCCACTGAAGTTTAATTTCTCTCATGGAAAAAAATGTTTTAAAAACTAATCAAAGAAACACTGGCATGTTTCTTCAAATCAAAACATTGTCAGATCAGACACTGGCACAGGTTCAGACCTAGTGTGTGTGAGGCTGGATCAAAGAAGAGCCCCAGACCTAAAACCCGAGGAATGAACAGGTCTGGATCTCTGTGCTGTTTTTTTGGAAACCAATGTCTTTCCTACCATGTACATTTCTTAAAGGTATGGGTCAGGCACTTCATGTGTATAACATCAGTACAGTGCAACGAAATGTGGCACATGGACAGTGCTTGTGAAGACTTGCTGAGGCATTTTTAATCACAGTGCTGTCTGAAGCTGCTCAGAGCAGATTATACATGCAGATGTAGAAATGCCTGGGGTAATATCCCAGCCCCGTCACATTAACAGCACCTATGTTGAAAGGCTTGCTGGAGCTTTGCACAAAAAGAGGACCATGCACACAGTTTTGGCTGTACACAGAGAAAGTGGGAAGTTACCTCAGCCTATGGCCCTCAGACTCCTGGTCCCTGGCCTAAATTATGGGTAAATAATATCCAGCAAAACATCAAGGGGCTGAGACATTCAGCTCTACAAGCTAGTCTGCACCTCCACCAGAACAGTTATAGGACACTGAGAAAGGCTGACAACCACTGAGACTCTGTTGACACTCAGTTGTCAGCTTCCCACTATCTCTTTTAACATCATTTGAACCCTGTCCTGCTGCTGAAAATGTGTGTAACTGTCAGAGACTGAGCGCCTTGCAGCAAAGTCAAAACCACATACTGGCTATGTTGAGCACTAGGACTTAGAGCCCATTGGGATGGAGCAACCTGGCACCCTCTCACAGGCTCAGGGACTCTCACTCCAACACAACCTGTGGGAGTCCATGGTGCTCAGGATCAGCTTCTCCAGAGGCAATAGGATTCAAGGTCATACTAAGCTGTGACTCTACCATGGTCCTGCTCACTTTAAGAATTTATTTGTTGTATGAGGAAAAGCAGAAAGTTCTCTTAATCTATATGGACTGTGAGGAGGGGAAAAGAAAACAAATAAACAAACAAAAAAGCCAAACACTAAACTGTAATTTTCTCCCTTTTCTTGTTCTTCAGTCATTAGTTGCTTTCCTCCTGTAGAAATCCAAGGGAGACAGCCTAGACAGTGTCACAGAAAGCATGCAGGCCCAGGGCAAGGTGAGTCTAAAATTCTCTATTTAGTTTGCCTGGGCTCAGACAAAACAGAAAATGGAAAGAAACCTGTAGAGCAGAAAATGCGAACAGATCATTTCAGCATCTGCAAAGATGTGTAAGGAAACACTGAAGGGTCCCCATCAAGACTGCCACTCTCAAGTTGTCTCCAACAACACTGATGAAAAATTTCAGGATACTTGGAACAGAGTATCAGAGTATATAATGCATTTTATAGCAAACGTTGGTTAAACCGATCTGCCAAACTCAACAGTTCCATTGAACTGACTTTGTGTTCTGATTTTGTGAATTTTCAGAGTTCAACACAGATTTACCCAATTTCCGGCTTCAAGACACACCAATCTTTTAGGAAGGTTTCAATGTGGAGACTAGGTGGCCTGTGCCTGGGTAAGTCAGCTAGGCCATTCATCAATCTCTACACAAAGATGCAAACATACCACATGTGTGCGGCACATCTGCCTTACCCTGTAATGTCTGCAATCAAGGATGACCACAGAAAGCATGCCAGGCATTTCCATCCAGCTGCTAAATCTGCACCATTTGGCTTATAGAAAATCTGCCAATTATAAAAATAACTTAATTCCAGGTGGTTAGCGGCAAGTTGGGGGGGGGGTCAACAGAATGTTAGTACTGCTGTCCACACAAAAACATCATGTTAGAGCCAAGAACATTTTAAAAAAATCTGGATGACATATGAGGAACACCCACAATTTTCTGTGCATGATCCACTGAATTTCTTGGTCCAGCTGATCTGAATTATATCCCGCATTTTCAGATATGTTTCAAAGGCATTTATAACTAAAAAGAAAAACCTGAAATAAGAGTGTTTCCACAGGGTCCTCCCTCCTGTGAATAAAGGCTATTGCTTCTCTTGAGGAAAGAAGAAATCACAATGCCAATACCAATAACATGTGAAAGCTAAAAGCCAGCTCAGGTCAGAGCAGAACTCTTGCTAAGTCTTGATGGACTTTTCAAATGGGACTAAAATGTGGCAAAGCCTGAGGTTTCCTAAAGCCACAGCAGGATCTGAGGCTCTTAAATCCTGAAGTTGCTATAAACAACTGTTATCAAGGACAACTATATGGGATCTGGCTCTCTCTGATGTCTCCAATTACTCTGTTATACCAATAAATGCTACATCTAAGTTGAAAGAATGTTGAAAATAGGCTGGTTTATTAAAATGCATGTTTATTTTTTGAAGTTTAAGGGCTATCCCTGGAAGTGTGACCAGTGCAAAGATGGATGGTTTATTCCTTCCCTGATACACCCTGGGCTGACAGACCTTTGTGTGACGTCCTGTTTTGGCAGAAAAGCTGCTACCTGTTTGAAGGGTGATACTTCAATGCATTATGTCCTCAGCTGCCATTTCACTGTCGTTGGTGACAAGTTAGTACCAACAGGCTTAGTTAATCCTGGGTTATCTGTGGGCTAACCCCAGACCACAGATTGCTCCATCATATTCATGCTGCACTGTACCAGAGCCTTTACAAAGAAGGGTAGTGAAAGTCCCACACTTCCCTGTGCAGCCAGCCCAGGACTGAACCACTCACACCTCTTCAGTCACAAATGAAGCAGAGGTGTCAAAAAGCATGTGGATAACACCAGGTGCAAGCTGCAAAGGGGTGAAGGGAGGGTCCCACAGTCACACACACCATCTGAACTTCCACGGAATTTTACTACTTGGAAAGTGGCTTGGCCTTAATTTGTGAGCAAAGAAAACCTTTCAAGTAAAGCAATAGGTCCATTGTCTCTTGGCTTTAGCTATATGTTTTGAACTAAAGAGAACAACAAGAAAAAAGCATGCAATGTGAGGATAAAATGACAAGAGAAAAAGACATAAGGGCAAAAAGCTTAAGACTAAATATCTAATGTTTCTCCTTTACTAAAGGAAAATCTTTCCTCTACTCATACTACTCACTACTGATTTTCATTAGAGACCTGATTGTTCAAAGTCACTGAAGCTGTGAACACACTGTGAAATGCAAACGTTTTCCTTCATACTTTCAATAAATCAGAACATAATTCTCTGTCCAGGTTCTTGGGTCACCTTGTGAGGCAAAGGTCTCAGCCCTGACCTTCAGTGCAACACAACTAAAAGGAACCTGGCTAGCTGATGTGAAACAGAGCTTCCAAAACGCTTGTCACGTGAACCTTAATATAGCCATGATAAATGCTTTTCAAAACCAAAATAAACGAGAACCCTGGAATACCCTGAAAGTCCAGTCTAAGGAAATGAACCTGTGATTAACACTTTTTCATCATATTCTAAAAGACAGCGTGTTTCTTGTTTGGGATGACAGTGCTTTCATGATAGGTAGATTGGGAATAAATCTCTCCATCTTCATTACTTATTCCCACCCCCTCCCCCCCCCCCCCCCCCCCCCCCCCCCCCAAGTAAGTTTCAACACAACCTTCACCTTTACAGTACCCAAGTGACTTGCAGCAGTGCATTTAACAGTGTGGCTAACATCTACCGTGGGTGCTTTGCTCTCTCTCTGAATGAATTTGGGAGTCCTGCACGTGCAGGGTAATGTCATGTTTTAGCACACATACTGCTCGCTGTTTATGACAGTGACAGGCGATGGCACAGCTCGTGTTAAAAGCAGTTCCTGTTTCACAGTCCCATATTAAGACCCTTTGGGGAAGTTACATGTCAAAGTTGAGTCACCCTCACAGTTAGCTCATCACTGCCAAAAGTAGCAGATCCCATGCTCCCACCCTGCCCTTTCTTTTCTCCATCCCAGTCATGCTAATACACCCTCTCTTGCATCAAACTAATGTTCATCAGAGCCTGCACTGGGCTGATTCAGTTCATTAACCCAGAAGCAAACAATTCACTTTTTTGTCACATTAGTTTTCTTCCAGGCCAGTGAGTTGAATCCATTTACTTCGGGCCTGACGAGTCTTGCTGCCAGCCAGGAAGAGTAGGCAGCCAGGAGCAGAGAAGAAGAGCAATAAAATGAGGACAGTGCACCAGATGTCCCCAGTACAAAAAGAGACACGATCAGCTGTAACTGGTCACTCTACCTTCAGCAAACTGACCCTGGTTTCTTTGCAGCCCAGGAGTGAAACATCCAGCTGCAGCTAGCTCTCCTCCTCAACCTCCCAGCAGTCTGCCACAAACCCTGACTCCAGGCCAGTAAGGACCCTGACAGCCAACAGGGAGACTTTGAACCTATTCTAATACTTTTTGCCCTGGCTTTCTATGGGGTAAGTTTGATGCATTCATGACAGCTGCCATTGCTGGAGAAATGCACACTGCAGCTTTCTGTGTTTTCCAATGGCTAACAGTTTTAAGACTGCTTGTATTGACAAGGAATTTCATCAGCTGCAAACAACTTGGAAATAAACCAGGTCTGCACAGAGTGAGTGACACAGGAGATACTAGAAAGCCACAAAGTTTGCCATATTCTTAATCCTAAAGGCCTATCCTCTTTCTATGCTTACTGCAGATCACTGCCCATTTTTCTTGATTACTCCTGCTCCTTGCCAGCTTTTTACCCAACTTCTTATTTCTCTGCCATCTCATGCATGGAGACCCTCCCCAGATACCTGTACAGCTCCTAGCCTTCTATAAAGCCTCTAAGTGCATTCCTCTGCCATCCATGTTTACAAGAAACCAACTACTAACTAAAAGCTGGGATGCAAAAAGCTAACTTATATGTTTGTATTTGCACGTGAATATGTATCAAATACATATATACTTAAACGCATGCAGTAAATTCAATATCACTGTTTCCCCTCTTCCCCCATACATCGTATGCCAGGGCATCCCATTTTACGGTGTGATGCTTTAATACACTGGAGGTTCATCTATTTCCATCCAGTTTATTCACATAAAAAATAACACACATCACTAAAGCTGACTCTGTGTGAGCTGACACACCCTTCCAACAAGGAAAGCAATTTGTTACTTTTCCTCTAACAATAGCTAGGAGAGAAAGGTTCCTTCTCCACAGCTGTTTCTTGAAAACCTATCAGTACACTACAATGACTGACAGACCTTTCAATAGAGTAGGTTGGACACTTATTCATCATGAATTGATCCAAGCCCTTGATAACCTGATAAAAGATGCTGTTGACTGCTTTGTAAAACAGCCAGGATTTCAAAGACTGTGTAAAGCAGTGGATAGGATAGTATTTAACCCATTTTCTCAAAAGCAGAGTTAATCTGCATAACTCATTTGTTCAGTGATACTCATCTACATACTAGCCTTACACAGTCTGACCTCTGTTACACGTAAGGTTTCAGTTTAATTTTTGGCTTCTCTTCCTGCTGTGCTTTGCATCCCAAATGCATTGCTTGCAACTTCCCAGCCAAAGTAAATGGGTTCAATTCATACAGCAGCTAAAGCTTGTGCAAGTAGCTCCCTTGAAACCTTTCTCTGCTGCCACCACCGCAGCATCTGTGATACCATCAGGACCAGGTAGAGTTACCATCTGTAACAGAAACTTTTCCAAAAACCACTCTTGCCACCTTTCAACTCCACAATAAATTGAAGCATCACTGCTGTGCAGGGAAAACCCCTGCTGGAAAGGCAGCTCTGAAAGTACAGAGCAGGAAAGCAGACAGGTCCCTTTAGGTGGTAAAAGAGTTTACGGTTTCCTTCCAATAACAGTTACCGCATCCTTTGATATTCTATCTACTTTATCATTTTCCCCAGTTTTGCAGGACAGCAGCTGTGATAACATAGAGCCATCTTCTGCAGTGCCTGTCACTGTGCGGAGGGAGATTGGTGAGGATGGAGAAAACCCTTGTTGGGAGCCTTCAGCTCGCCCCAGCTAGGAGACACAAGATGAGTCACCAGCTGAGCCGGGAGTCAGGGGTCAGCCCCTCTGGGGAGCCGCCACACTGTTCGGTCCACTCGCAGCTAATCCCCAGTGAGTGGCTCTCACTAAAAGATTTCTTTATCCCCCTTGGCTGAAAAAAAAATAACAACAGAGTTAACAAGCCCAGTAAAAATCCATGACTCAGGCAAATCCTTAAGGATCAAGTGGAGAGGGGGAGGAAACATAAACTAATCCAAGAGTCCTAAACGTCTTTTGCCAAAGCCTTTTAAAAAACAAAAACTTCACTAGGGTCTCCTCGTTAGTGGAGATTACAGGGGAGGCATTTCTTTCTTTCTTAACTAAGAATCTCTTCTCAACAACACAAACAAGGGTGCCCATTGACGCGGTGCAGTGCTTTCTAATCCATCTGACCAGCTGGCTTTGTGTCTTTTATACATACTGGGGGAGAAAAAAGAAAGGCTTCTGAGGGAGAAGAGCCTCCATCTCCTCAGCGGAAATACCGGTTTGACTGCTGGATGGCCTGCAGTGCTCCTGCAGAATAGATACAAATTTTTCCCTAATAGAAACATTTACAGTACATGGTTTTGAATATCAGCAGTGACTCACAGAAGTCATAGTTTCCTTCTTTTTCCCCAGAGAAAATTACAGACATCTTAGACATCGGTTCTGCCACTAGTTTCCAAATCTGAAAACATCAGCCCAGGTTTTCTTGGTTTAAAATAAAAGCATTAATGATGTCACTAAATGTCAGTAGATGCCTCACAAATAAGCATGAGGACAACACAAGGGCAGCATGTACACAGCAGAGAGCAAAAGATACATAGAAAGGGCCTGGAGAGACCTGTGAATTGCCTGCAATACCAGCTTACAGAGCTTGTTTGCTAGGTTGATTTCTGGAATCAGATGTGGGAGAGATGAACCCTCCACTACTGTCACCCCTTTCCAGTGCTTTTTAGCTTGGGCCAGCACTAATGTAACAGCTCAGAGCTGCAGAAAGTGAGTGCCTCACTCCATCCCTTGTCCCAGCCATGTGGTCAAGTCATCTCCCAAGAGCACAATCTCTGGCATTCACTTTTCCTTTCACAGAGCAAATAATAGCCAAAAAAACCAACCAACCAAAAAAACAGCCAAGAAAAAAAGAAGAGCTGTCAGTACCACAACAGACAGGAACAAACACTGATGCGGGGGCAGGATCCTCCCCTTTTCATAGCATCACTTTTCTGCTTTGGCTCAATCTACCTTACTACACCATGCCCCAGGCTGTATTTTTACCTTCCCACTCCAAGCCCTTAGTCAATGATCACTCTCTTTTCTCAAAGCAACGTATCTAGAAAGCAAAGCACTTTGGCTATTGGCTTTCCCATCCTACTGTCCACGCATATTCTCCTTTTTTTTTTTTTTTTTTTCCAAATACCAACATATAAACTATAGCAACAGTGCTGGACCCAGCACAGCTCTTTTCACTGAATATTAATTGTTATAGAAATAAAATGTACATTTCACTTCCAAAGTTGCATGTGATTCATGTGTCATGAGTTTCTATATGGCATATTTCAAACTTGGGAACAGTCACTGAAGGCTGGTACAGACCCCTGAACACACTTGGAGCAAATTAATTTGAAGTTTTACACTGGACAACATAGCTTTTTACACATACCTTCTACCCAGCTAGCTTCAGTTGTCTGAATTTTTGTTACTTTCTGTGGTTCACATAAAATAATGAGTTCTATCTCCATTACACCTCATTTTATTTCACATCCATGTCCTTTAAACCAAAGAAGCTGTCTCAATTTTACTTCACATCTAAGAGTGGAAAAGTTTCCAAACCACCGTTTCCCTAAGAAAACTCTGGGACTTAGCCCTAATTTGAGAGGTGCAGGTGTAGGTGCTGTCAGGGGCAGCACCAGGAGGTGCTGCAGGGGTGCAGAGCTCTGTTAGAGCAGGTGCAAAATGAGGCATGAAGTCAACAATTCACTGTTTTGTCCAACACTGTTAGGATTCACAGCTGTGTTTTGACGAGCTCCCATAACACCTCATGCCTACATGAGAGCCCTTCTCAGGCACGGATTGAGGTATTGGAGCATCTCTCTTATGGGCCAAGGTTGAAGGAGCTGGGACTCTTTAGCCCAGAGAAGGCAAGGCTGAGGGGAGACTTTATTAATGCCTACAAGTATCTAAAGGGCGGGTGCAAGGAGGATGGAGCCAGACTCTCTTCAGTAGTTCCCAGTGACAGGACGAGGGGCAATGGGCACAAGCTGGAACACAGGAAGTTCCGTTTAAATATGATGAGAAACTTCATTTCGTTGAGGGTGACAGAGCACTGGGACAGGCTGCCCAGGGAGGTTGTGGAGTCCCCTTCTTTGGAGATATTCAAGGCCCGCCTGGATGCAGCCCTGTGGAATGTGCTCTAGGGGATCCTGCTTTAGCAGGGGAGTTGGACGAGATGATCTCTAGAGGTCCCTTCCAACTCTGGCAATTCCACGATTCTGTCATTCCACTGAGCCCCCAAAGCAGTGCAAAGCCTTCAATAGTGCATGCCTGGCAGGGCTAGTGCAAACACAGCCTTTATGAGCTCTGAAGTTAAGAGTCAGAGCTCACCTCGTTCTGTAGACTCCTCCTCCCTTCACATCAGAAATGCTTCCATCTGCCTACTGGTGAAAGATGTCTTCTACAGCAATATATATTCAGATATTTGGGTTACATCTGTAAGGACTGTTCTGCCCTAACATTAAAGACAACACAAAAATTGTTTTGAAAGGTGCTAGCAAAGGAAATTTTAACTTGATAAGCAATTAAATACTCATGTATTCAAGACAACACAAAAATTGTTTTGAAAGGTGCTAGCAAAGGAAATTTTAAATTGATAAGCAATTAAATACTCATGTGGTTCCTGTTCTGTGTTTTTGAAGAACATATATGCATATCTATAATAAAACGATTGGGAGGCATGATTGAGAACTAACATTTAATCCTAGAAACTTTGAAATAGTTTAGTCATTGTTCAGATAGTCCAAATCCTTTCCAGATTTGACAGCTCCAAGGATAAAGTCACTTAGCTTTGTGCAATGCAGAAGTGAAACAACACAGGGAAGCACCACAGAGGCAGCCTGGGAGCAGTCTCGCTTTTCTTTTCCTCTTAAGCCAGCTTCCCCTCAAAGCTATGAGTAAAGGAAACAAAAGGCTGGATACTTCAGACTTTTTAAACATAACTAGGCTGCTTCATTTTTCATGTCTTTCATTTGCCGGGGCTTTGTAATTTGCCTCAAGCCTCCCCACTGTGAAGTCCTCAGTCAAGTCAAACCTGTTTGCCATTTGTGTGCGAGTGCCCTTAGACCCAAACCCAGCCAAGAGTTTAGAGTAAACAGACCTACCCAGGGAGGAGCTGGAATTTGAACTGCAAATCATGTGTGTCCCAAACAATTACTCCCTCTCCAGGTGAGGGAATGCAGCAACATTTCTGGTGTCTAAGCAAATTTCTCTGCAGCAGTTCGAAAGATGGGAGATCAGACTTTTTTCATCATGGGTGGGGCAGCGCATTAGAGAGACTCATCAACAAAAATAAACTGCTTAGCTAACTAGTCTTCTCCTTTTGCTTACCTACTGCTGATTTGTTGAGCTAATATTTTAAGAACATTGGGTACATCCTGGAACCACCCTCTTACCTCAATGATTATGTCTAAATTGTTCTGCTGAGTATCTTACATAAGACTTGCATAAGGGATACATTCTGCTCCTGGTAGATTTGGTTGCTCTAGCTCTAGCCAATGAGTACCACCACACAGTGAACTTCCCAGACTGCAGAATGCCCAAAACTGCGCTGCTCAACGCAGGGCTCATCCTTCTTTAGCACAAGACTGACCTTTCAAAGAAGATTAAACCTAGGCAAACAATTGAAAAGCCTGAGCAAGCTGAGACCTGGCAAGAAATGCAAACAGTGGCACAAAGAAATCACAAAGGGGGAAGAAAAACGTAGGAATAAATAAGGGAGAGTGGTAATCACTCTTCATCTGCGAGAGCAAGGACCAGAGACAGACCTGAGCATGAAGGGCTTTTGGTATGGAGCACTAAGATCTCCTCCCTTCATCCCCCCCCTCTCACCACCAACACTGGTTTAGGGATGCTCAGATTCAGATCTGTGAACTCACCTGCTACATATGCATGTTGTAATTACACGGGGCAGTCCACTTACCTCTTGGCCACATCATTTGAAATGTAAATGACAGGTCTCAGATAAAGGCTACCTATTTGCAGGAAGAGCATGTCCTATGCAAGACTTGCACATCCTGCTCCCCACAGGAAAACATCTCTCCTCTGAACTGACTTAGGTTTCTCTGAAGACAGGTCAGGGTGGTGGAGGGCAAGCTACATAATTGGTGTGGAGGGGTATCAATTCCAAGCTGTAAACTGGAAGAGTAACTTCAGAGAGTTCCATTACAACACAAAGTAGCATTTATTATTTAATCTTTTCTGTCTCTTCTCCCAAAGCCCAAGGATTCAGACTTTGTATACACAGAAATGGAAGAAAATAACATGCACAAAATACATGGCCCACATTCGTCACACATCCTGTCGTTCATAAATGAGAACACACAGTAAATTAAAATAGATTAAAAAAATTGATACCAGCCAATGATACTTTGATAATCACATAGATAATATGCATGACCTTCTGTATTAGAGAGTATGTACAGTATTATTTAAAACTTAGACTAAATTATTTAAAATCTACACTAAGTCTGTAAGGAAAGGGGTCAATGGCACTAAAAGCAAAAGAAAAAACAGCCAAACAAAAAAACCCACAAAAAACAAATAACCCACAACACACACAGTGGTTGGGAAATACAGTAATGAAGGTGGATGGTGCAATCATCGTTTGCCTCCCTTGTCATTATGAGACAGTCCTTATTACACGATCACACAGTGTTTTTGCCTAGACTCCTGCCTCATTCACTGCATAATTATTATGAAAATGAAGACAAATATTTTAACACTAGGTGTCTTGGAAGCTTAATCTAGGAATCACTAACTTGGCTTATAAGACACATAGCATATGTTTCTGTCTATACTGAAACAGAGCCAAAGCTAAAAAGCATGTGTTAAGCACCAGGTATTGTATTCAATGTGATCAGCCTGGTGATACAACATGGGTCCAGCCTGGGAGAGGAGAGAACTTTGGATCCCGATTTGCTTTGTTGTTGGCAGGTGCTACGTTGTGTTGTGACCTGTTCCAGCCACACCTATAATAACACAGCTACAGGTAACTCCTGAGATTGCCTTTTATCTTTAATCTCTTCCTGTTCACACTTCATTCTGCCAACACCTCCTCTCAGGATTATTGCTGTTTATTTCCCATGAATATCTAAGAATATCATTCATCCCGGCAATAAAGGTTTCCATGCAGTGAGGCATGCTTCAGAAGTGACCTGCAGTATTTCCTAAAAGGTTACTTGACTGACTTGTTGGTTGGGAAAGTAAACAGGAAGACCTACATTGTCTGTCATAACAAGCAACAGTATTAGGCAGGCAGAGATCACTGAAGCAGTTATTCCAGCGTAGTTCTCTAGAAATGAAAGTCTCGTATGCAGATTAAATCATCTACTAGTAGCACAAGTACTATGGGGCTGATCTTGAAGGTTCTTAGCTAGGTTGAGTTGTTTCCTCTTACAAATGCTCAGATGAGACACAGTTGCAGATTTTAGATAAACTGCATTGGTCACTAACTACTCAGATCTAAGATTTCTAAGAGATGTGGTTTTATTTATTTATGAACCTGACTGCACAGTACAACAACTGAGTCATACCATAGCCTCTTAGAAGTCCACATCTCCGTATCCTAGCTACACATAACAATACCTAAGCGGTCAGCCTAACCGCTTGAAAGACAGACCTGAAGAGCCTAGTAACCAGCTTTTCTCTCACAAGGACCTGCAGGTGTCAGCAGCAATAAGTCCCATCATCCTTGCTGCATCCCACCATGCAACCAGCTCAGTAGGTGGACATCACCAACAGTCTATCCATCAAGGGCTACTAACCTCAAGGAAATCACCTCTGGCTCCAGAGTGCAACACACTACTCAAAACTTAGAGAGTACACTAAAAAAGCATCACTAAGTCTGTCCTACTCTTTTAGCTCATTAGTGACCACTGTCAGAGGCAGGACAACAGGAGCTGTTCTTACATTGTTATTAGTACATTCCCTGTTAGGCAAAGATTTCCAAGTAGAGCCCGGCTTTTCCACGATACTTTTCCACCATATGCCTTCTGCCTCTGCTGAAACAGATTCAACTGCAATAACCCCAGTTTGGACCTGCTACCACTGCAAAGGGCTGCTGACAAATTGCAGCAAAATGACAGATACTGGACAGGCTAGAGCCTGCAAGTCTCAATGTTCAGCCCCTGCTGAACACCTCCATTGGCCCCACACAGTCTGACTGGTGAGAATTATTCTGCATCTTCCATTTCATAAACTCTCACCCTCATTCTGTCTCTCAAGTCACAAATTTCCTCTGACCAGACTCATCTGCTCCCCAGGATGACAGAAGTAACATTTCAGCCTTACAGCAGTCATGGGCACTTCCCAGTGTTGCTCTTTTCTCCTTCTGTTTAAAATCATCCTGCTTTATATTCACTATAAGCTGGAGTGTTATTCACTGCTGCGTGGTGCTTCCCTGCTACCATTACACGCTTTCATAATTAAGACTTCTCTGCCTGAGTCAACTGAAAACTACTGAAAATGTTAGGTATTTCAAAACTGTTGCCAGAAATAGTCAAATGGCTTTCATACAATCTTATTACTAGCAGGCACCCCCTGAATGCAGAAACCAAAGCAATTTTTATGTCTCCATCCATCCTCCATACTCATTAGTACTTGATAGCACTGGTTTCTGCACAACTCAAGGCTTTCAAAGGGTCAGTCCTCTGCCTCTAACATTTGTATATAAACTGACTACATTCTACCTCATCCCTTGCAAAAATGTACTTAGCATTTACTTTCTCAATGACTCCATCTTCCTTACTGTCCTTCCACATTTTGATGGGGATCAGCAGTCCACGAATGCAAGAAATAAGGAGAGCTACATGAAGGCTCAAAAGAGAGTCCTGTTCCATTTGATGGACTGATTTAACACAGGCCTCAGGGACCTTCAGGCTCCACGCTACCCAATCCAATATCTGTTCCGTACTTGGCACTATTGATCCTCCTACCTCTTCATGTATAAATTATGGCAACTTCCCCTGTGGGTGAACAAGCAAGTACGCTCAGCTCTTCCTTCTTAAGAAAAATCTTACACAGCAGTTAGAAGGCGAATTAATGGTTTTAAGTAAAACAATATTGATTTTTATAATGGTCTAACCACAGTCTAAAGACAGTACATATCCTATTTACACATACTTCACAAGCAACATGCTAGCATTCTCTTCATCACTACACCATGAATGAAAGACACAAAAAAGTTTGCCATATCCTTCACATTAGAAAACCTTTTTCTCTAGTCAAACCATTTGCCTAGTTCAGGGACAGCTGCCTACAGCTGCTTTGCAGACACAAGAGATATTAGACTTCACCAGTACTTGGAGAAGAAGTAGAAAAATGACAGCTAGCTACTTTTGAAAAGCATCACTCATTAATCACCAAGTGGTGGTTCTTCTGGATCACTATTGAAGGAAACAGCTATCTACAAACCAAATACAGAGAATCAGGATGAATCAGAGTACACCAAACACTTATTCTTTAAGAGAAGTCAGCTAGACAACAGGACTTGAAACTGGAGTCTTTTTTCTTAAACTTCCCTCTAAAAAGGATTTTATAAAATGGTGGGAACTCAGTAAAGCTTGGACCTTTGTCAAAAACCTACGTAGAGATTTTTAAAGAACCTGCAGGAAAAAATACCGTCAGCAGCAATATCATCAGTTCTTGCCCAACTGGTTGGTCCAATATTTTGTTAGACACATTTGACTTCTTCAGTGTACTCATACCTTGTCTCATGCAACAGGAGTTTGAACACCCAGAATGTTTAATGGTTTATTTTAACTTTTGTTACCAAGGTATACAAACACCTCTTTTAAACAGTGCCCTGGGAACAGAACAAAATCAATCCTTTTCATATGGACACTCAGGTCTTCCTTTCAAGCTGCGTAGTTCTCATGTCATCTCCCTACAATACACAAAAGGAAATAACCCAAGCTAGAAGCAATGTTGTCAAGTATGTTTCCTTTCGTTTTGGGTGAATCCTTCTAGCAGGCTTTCATATGCTCTGGAAAATGTACACTATTATGACTTTCCAGTGGCTGTTGACTGTAGCAATCCTGTCTGAATATGGTCCAGTGTAGGTCACCAAGAGTCAGTACTAGAACAAGTACTTCTTAGCTGTTAGCAATTGCATCATCACATCACTTCCCAGCACAGTGTCTTATCATTGATCATCTGGGGACACAGATTTTTGTTAATTTGCGAGATGGAACTTGGTAGGGCAAGTTCTTTCGGGAATACCTGAAGGAGAGAAAAGCTATGTGTGGCCTTTTCTCATTTTTATTTTTATTTTTACTGAAAAGTAAAGCAATCAGTGCTAGCTTTGCAAGAAGATCTTCAGGGTTATCCACAAAATCAGAGAACCCCAAGTAAGTAAATGCCTAAAATAAAACAAAAACCAGTAACAAATGCATTGTTTTCTCTTGCTTCTAACACAATACATCCCACTAAGCCCCTAAAACCAATACTGAATGTATTTAATTGTGATCATGCTGAACACAAGATTACCAGAGCCAGAAAATGCCTTGGACTTGAATCAACAATTGTTTTCCATTTTGCAAACTTCACAATGAACATGGCTGGAGTCTTGGCTTCCATTCCCTGAATGAAACCCAACATCAGCTCTGAGTCCCCAGAGTCCCAAAACTGAAGTGACCCAGATGCTGCAAAGGTCAGTGCAACCAAGAATCACCACTGAATTTACTATTTTTGCTATCATAATGCCCAAAGTCTTTAGTTCTGAGCCAGGGACCCCACGATGTGCAAACAATCTCAAAGTAGTCCCTGCACCAAAGACTTTACAGTACAAGTTTTAGCAGGCTCCATCAGCTACATAAAACAGGCAAGGGGGGCAGGAGGGGGACCTGGTAACCCAACTGCAAGCACATATTGGCACAATGAGTATTAGTCATGGCTTACCACTAACTAATCTTAAAACAAAATATTTTCCAGTAACAGTTCTCACTTTTACCAACAGCGACATAACAGAGCATTTTTTTTTCCTCTCTGGCCTCTCAGTACTGAACCACATACAGACAGAAAACCCTTCTCTTTTTTGCTAGCACCACGCCATTTTGCTGCATCTTGTGCACTGGGGGGGGGGGGGTGGGAAGCAACATCAGCAAAAAAAGTAAACCATGGCAAGCCAATCAATTAGATGCAGGCTGGCCTTTCTTTTCACGTTGAAAGGGCTTTCTTTTTCCCCCTCAGAGTGAGAAAACTCCAAAACTTGGTCTTATAAGGACATGTCAATGAGGTCCTTTATGTAAAAGCTGCATTTAAAGAGGGAAAACTCACAGTTCTGGAAAGCAAATTGCTTTTTCCTCCTGTGAGCTTTGTTCTGAGCCTGCTGCTATATGTGTATTCACTGGACCAGCTTTCATAAATAAGTTTTGGTACTCGCATGATAGCTCAGAGAGTGTGGGTGATGATCTATGCACCATATATTATTTTCCTAAATCTGAAGGGTCCTAAGCTCACATGCTTACGCTCTCAAGCATTCAGCTGGGCTGGAAAGGCAAGCCACGGACGATCGGTACAAGGTGCAGTTTGGGCCCAGAGGGGGGGGCTGTAAACACACCATGAGGGCTCTCTCCTGGTGGGACAAGAGCTTGGGAGCTCAGCTTTGCTCAGCCGAGGATTATCCCGTGTTGTCAAAAGGCACTATCGCCATGTGATTCAGTCCACCACTTTTTGTTTTCACCTTGGGCTGGGAACTGCAGAAAGGGGTTGCCCTTTAGTCCCTTCAGCACAGGGGTGGTGGATCTTCCTGGATCCTGATGGAGACTTCAAAATTGCAGAAGGAGAGGCTGAGCTCACCTTACAAAGCAGTACTGCCACAATACACACACAAACCTATATTATATATCAGATTAGGAAGTGCTTTCTCCACTTCTCCCTATGCTGAGCAATGTCAGGTGAGCCAAGCAAAGTAGATTGCTCCAAAAGCACACCATCCAAACAGACATGAAACTTTCTTCCGTTCAGAGCAAGGTATTATTTATCAGTTAACTATATATTCCCCCGTGGTCACAGTGCAAGAAAAACATTCATTCTGTCCTTGAAATGATACTATAGTTCTCCAAGCTTCCTCAGTATCGTTCAGGGTAAATTCCCCATTTGGCCTGCCCTTACAATTCCCAACAAAAGGGTCCTAGAATGACAGAACTCCATTTCATTGAACTAACTAGCTGGTTTTGGCTTTCTTCTCATTTCTCCCCTATGATACAGAGCCTTTTATCTTGGGGCTGTCTCCTCCTGGGCATGCCTCCAGCTAGCCTTAGCGCCTGCTGCGCATGGCCACTGTCTATGCCATATCATCATTGCTGTAAAAATGCACCAAATGCAGGAAAACAGTTTCTCTCTCTCTCTCTTCCCTCCCCCCCTCCCCCTTTTTTTTTTTAATAATAATTTTTCCATGTGGTTAGAGAAATAACATCTGGAATTACTGAAGGCTGCCAAAAGGAGAGAATGAAAACAATGAGTTGAGTCACACTTGAACCTGCCGACTTAAGATAATTCAGACCTTCTTGAGGCAGTTTGAAAGGAAATATGGAAAATGTATTAGTTTGCTTTTTATAATGCAACTTTTTTTTTTTTTTTTTAAATCTGTTGATGTATATTGCAGCGTCAGCCAAGACAGCACCATAGCATGGACATTCAATCCCTGCAGCACTCTGATATCACAATCTTTCTATAATTCATCTATACATATGCAACAGCAGACTGAGGTTTCTCTTTCTGAGCAGAGTCCCACTGAGCTACTGAAACTTCTCTTAGGAGCAGATATGAAGCTGCACTGAACCTTTTTATACCACCCCACAATGGTGTGCAGAGCATTTGGAAGTTTCCTAAATGCCCCTTCATTTTCATACCCATGAACAATACTGGTATGCTCCGGTAAATTTTACAATGGTTGCATACTGTTACAGTGTAGTCTCTGTCAAAGATCAGCTCCCCTGTGATCATCTGATTATCCTAACCCTAATCAAGGACATTACATTTCTCTGCCTAGTCTAGGAATGGCCTTCAAGTGTTTTCATGGTCTAAAATTTTCACCTCTTTTCGCCTTGAACAGTTACACCATGCCAATGCATGGTGTTGGGTTGGGATTGGGTAGGGATGCCCACTGAAGCTGGTAATTGCAGCTAAACTAATTAATGAAATAGGAAACTCAGGTGATAGGAACCACCAGCAAAATATTCTGTGAAAAAGTCACAAATAGAAATAAAACCAGACACAGCCTGAGGAGTTTTCCATTGGACTTAAATGCAAATGTATGTGTGTCAAGTGGAAAAGAGCAAAGCTGCAGGCTGCATGCTGTTTGCTGGAAATTTGCATATATGAGAGAGAAGATCAGCAAAGCACAGTAATCAATAGACAGTAGAGAAGAATTTGTGCCGACACTTTGGGAAAAAAATAACAGAGACCTCTGGAGAACTAGAAAGCCAAGAAATATTCCCCTGCTGATTGATACACAACATATTCAGGGTTTTATAGGTATTGTTTGTAAACTATTTAAATCCCAAACATACACATCATCCATTTTTTCTCCTTAAAGAAACCACTCAAGACTTAATTGTAGCTAACTACTAGGATGAGGAGGATTGCATGGTTCATATCTAAGTCAAGTATGTGAAATTATTATAAATCCTGTACAGTATCATCTGACAGTGGAGAAAAGGTTATGTCCAGTCATGCTGTATGACAACTAGAGATACTACACTCTCCTCAGGAGTGCAACTAAAGTATAAACTCTTTTACAGTGTGTTTTTACTGGTATTTTTAAAAGCCCTTAGAAACAGACGTAACAGCCACTAACATCACCGTCGTCTGACATTATCTCACTACCATCCTTACTTTTGCTGGAGGAGCAGCCCATGCTCAGGCAGTAGCTTTTGCAGCAGTGTCCCAACGTGATAATTCCACCCTGGCTTCAGCAGCCCATTACCGGCTCGGGTGGAAGGCATCCACTCCCCTCCTTTCATTTCACAAAAGCTGCCATTTCATCAGGCTGTGACAAACTGCTTTCTGCCCGGCTATCATAGCTCCTTTCCCTCAGTGCAAAGCTACTGGAAATTCTTATCGAGCTTGCCCACTCCATTGTTCCACACTATCACGTGTTATCGAAGGAGTCACTGCACATTTAGCACATGTTGGCTTTTTTCTCTTCCCTCAGTCACTTGGCAACAGTTCCAGTAGCTCTCCTTGCCTCAAAGGCTTTAAACAATCCTACCAAGATGGCTGAGCAGCTAGAGATGCGTTAGCACAACTCCCTCACGTGGATAGACCTTTGTTCCACGATAAAGCAGGATAAGACTCACTATTTAAAAGACTTCATAAATAGTAAGCCAAAACAACCCCATCTAGTTAAATACCAAAACAGGAGTGTTTACAAGATGTGGCTACACTGATTTAGTTTTACTGTTTCAAATTTGCTCCTTATCTTACACCAACAGCTTTCCCATTTAGACAAAGTATTAGCCTGCTAAACGGTAGTTAGCCACCCACTATTTTGTACTTAATAACTTATTGTCATTTAACATAAAATGTTTAGGCAAACCATGAGAGAGATCCAAATTCTGATCCCCATATTCAAAAGAAAAGGGCTCCAGGCATTAGATTGTGAAATATGATTTCCCAGGATATATTAAATTCTGGTTTAATGTTCTTTTTGATATCACAGAAAGGCAAACCTCATTTCATAAGAGGGCACTTCAATATGCTTTGCATACGGTATACTTTCTCTTGATAAAGTCACTGTGCTGCAGCAAACTTGGAATTTGATCAGAACCTCTGGAGCTCCCAGCAGTGGGAGTGGAGGAGAGCAAAATCCACACCATGAACCTCATCTCACAGAAGTTCCTTAGATACTTTTACAGCAAACACAAACAAGAGGAAGGAGCCAAGGGGCTCGGCAGAAAACTTCACAGACTTGAATTATGCTGCAGAACAGACTGCAGATGCAGAGCCTACCTCATACAGCAATGCCAAGTAAGCCCACATCACACGTGTGTCTGTGTATTGACTATATTTCTGCAAAAGTCATGGCAGAATGACAGACAGAAACATGCATTTAGGACCATCTGTAAGCCAAAGGGTACTGAGGCCTGAACTTTTTCACATTGTAACTGTCAGTCTAGCTATAGACGAGCAGTTGAGAAAAAAACTTATTACCTAACCCTGGCTGCAGTGTCCCTGCCGTGCCCCAGAGATTCTCACAGAGTTTCTGAGGGAAGCTCCCCTCTGATCTCACAGTCTTGCATAATTATTTCATATGTTCATTTAGCTCTTGCATACTTCAACATGATACAGTGGGTTGAAACACAAATGCTCAATTGCTTACAAGAAAACCTAACTGATGTCATTAGAGGAAATCATCAGGAAGCTGCATAAAGGAGGGAAGTTTGTAATGAAATCGAAAGAGCGCCCTGGTAATTGGGATGAACAATTTACTGCAAGACATCACCAACTGCTCTCAATTTCTCCTTCTTCTCTGCTTGGGCACATAATTCCCCAGAAGTAGAAGATTCCTGCAATTAGTGGGTGATATCCTGAGGTCAACAAAGTAGGCCTTTACACTGCCAACAAGTGAAGGGCCACCACCAGCAGTCTGCCTTTTAAATGTATTACTTTGTGCCGCATTCTAGGCCTACTCCCTGTATAGGTGGCTGCCGAACATGCAGGATGACACAGCCATGTGTAGCATATCAAGCCCTCTCCACAGGGCCATCCTCTTCTGACTGCAACTGTTGTAAAACATGAGATGATGAAGATGGTCAAAAGCATTTAACTATCTTCTGATTTGTCTCAAGTGCTGAGCATCCTCTCTGGCACGCAGTGCCATGCTCCCTGCTCATTAGCAACATGTTGCTGGCAGAAAGCAGAAAGCTGCTGCCCTGCAAATGTCTGCTCTTCTTTTGCAGAAAACTTCACCATTATGCAACTAGGTCTTGTTCTAACGTGATTACGGTAGTTGAGTGTCTTCTGTGCTACTCCCAGACAGTATGCTTTCAGCAGAGGAAAGTGAATTTTCAAGACAGTCTTAATGGTAGATCATTACTTATATCATAAAGGTTTCCATAGCAGACCCTGTGAAAAAGATAACTGATAATGTCAGGCCATGGCTTGTCCAGAGGCTAACAATACTTCAAGCTTACTGCACAGCACTCTAGAAGTGGTCCATGTGTTGTTTGGAGTCACAAGCAGCGGCTTTGAGTAACTAATTAGCAAGAGATCCCTGTATCTTGTAGATCAGTTTATACACTTATAGAAAACTCTCACAGGTAATATAGATAAAAAGCAATAAAAAGTTATTGTTATTTAATGAACTTAATTATGTTTCATAACTGATTAAGACTCTTCCATATTAATTCTTGCAAAATAAATTGCAAGCCTCATCTCCAATAAAATTTTATCCCCTTCCTTCACCCTCCCACACAGTAGGTACTTTGTAAATTGTGATCTCATTGCGTAATTCTTTTATTTGTATAACTCTTTTGATGGATATCTTGTTGATATGTGATTTGAAACTTTTTTTTTTTTTAAAAAAGACAAAACACATGCATTGTTAGAAATTTAGTTATATTCAGGCGTTGTTCAGTTACTTCTTCCTGTGTACTTCTTCTTACACTTCCCATTGCCCTTCCCCAAGACTCTCTAATTCAGAAGGGAAAGGGACAGGAAAAGGGAATATTTATTAATATAACCAGATTCACTGTTCTCTGCAAACCTGAGGTTTAGTCTGAAAGAATGCATGAGACAGTCTAAACCTGTCATCTTCTCATCCTTTGACCAGTCCCCACCATTGAAAAAATAAATGTTTTCCAGGGAAAAATCATCATTCCCAATTAGAGTAGGACCATAGTTTTGTCAACTGGACAAACTGCTTTGACATAAATTGCTCTGATATAGGAAATCACAACCTACCGGAAGGTCTTCATTAGTAGAGCTGCAAAAGCGGCCCAAGTTTCCATGTACAGAAAAAGATTACATTAGCTACGGCAAAAATTTCTGAATTTTAAAATCTTTTTTTAGCCAATGGGTCTGCCAAATCTTTCAAACCAGAAACCACTCAGATGATAGAAAAATAAAATATTTCAGCAGTGGGCAGTATTACTTACTACCGTGTTGATTAATCTTCAATCTTAAAAAACAAAACAAAACAAAACAAACCACAAACCCAACAGAAACATTAAAAGCCTTTTTTTCTGAGCGGACAGGTATGACTTAGCTTTAGCATAATCCTATTATGTTCCCTTCTTAAACAATAATCAAACTAAATAGACAACTCTAAATAAATAGCAAGCCTTTGCAATTCTCCTTAGCAAAAAGTATTGATGATATTACTCTGTAACACAACTCTTTCTGTGGCAAATAAGTAAATTTAGTTACAAAATGGGGCCTGCTCATATATGTTAGGAGCTAAAATTGTGGCTTATTTCATAAAATATTTGAGGTCACATTGCAATGCATTCCAAAGACAAATAGTGTTGAGGGAAATGAAATTGAGCTTTAAAACAGAAAAAACTTTAGGGAATGCAGAGCTCAAATACACTGTCATTTAATTTATTCATTTGAATAACTGATTTACAATACACTTTCCCCAAATGCACAAGCTATTAAGAAAAGTTAAAACTTAAACCTATCTTTAGGTTTCTGACTAAAGCAAAAGAGTTAAAGAGGAATTATGTCCACATTTTGTCGCTTTACTTGTACTTTAGAGTATTTTCTTTTATTCACAACGTGTTGCACAGTAGTTCTTACTTAAGAAATAAACATCAAGAAAAAGTTAGGCCTCTTTACAAATGAACAATTAATGGCCTTATAATACGCTTGCTCTGTTGATACATGTTGTCCTGAGTGCATTACCAAAGGATACCAAATTATGAGGGGAACTAAAACCAAATAACTATTTAACAAAGAGTTAAGTGAAAACATTTGAACAAGCCACAAAGCTTGTAGCTCAGTTTTTGTGCACAGTAGCTATTCAGAGAGAGTAATAATACAATGCAAGGTACAAAAAAAAAAATCTCTGACAAATATTCCTGCTTCTACCTGACTTCCTGTAAGAACATTAACCACCTTGCAGGCTTTACAGGTCATTAGTGTGTTACTGCTTGTCAGGGCCTTCACACCAAACAACAGGTGTTTTGTCATGAACTTGAGCACAAATCTCTTTTTTGTTACCCAGTTTTAGTAATTCTCATGTTATTCCAGGATTTTCTTAAAACATTCCATCCAGATAATGAGGTGAGCTATTCAGCTTTCATTTGTGGGGTGGGGGGGTGAGCATGGATAGATTGTTTCTAAACAAGTACATCTCTAGCCTTTGTGCTTGTTGCAAATAATTGAAAAGCATAAGAGTGCATCCCCACAGCCTCAAATACAAAAAAAATAGGAAAAAGAAATACTGAGGTTTGTTTGTGTTTTTTTCTACATTTAGTTTGACAACACGAGGACATAGGGAAAAGAAATATGAGTAATATGAGCAACATGAGAGAAATTTCTGTGGGTAGAACACAGCTATAAACCAGAACCTCTCAAGCCCCATGAAGTGAAGCAAACTGCATCTTACCTCACCCTCAGACCTGATGCCGCAGCCTGGAGATACAATAGGCAGTGGCATCTTATATCAGCCTGGCCCTGCTTCACAGTTAAGCAATCCAGACTTTTTTATTCTCTTCCCTAAACTCTTTTCACTCTCTCCAGCAAACGGCTCAGCTACAAAACACTAAAACAAAAGAGCAGGGTTTATTATATTAATCCTCAGCAAAGAGGCTTTCACCTCTAAAGCTACACATCAGCTCATGTTGAACATACAAGACTACAACTTTCAATAGTTTCTTCTCCACCAACCGGTACATCACATTCATTTACCTGAAGTACAGAAGATGCTATATTATTAAAAAAAAAGAAGGGGGGGGGGGAAGGGGAGGGGAGGAGAGAAAATCTCTTTGTTCAAGGTCCTTTCTTATTTTAGACAAACAGCATACTTCTGGTACATCAAGGACTATTACGGAGCTTTTCCCAAGATACTAAAAATGATTCAGCAATTATCTCTGTTAGTGTTGTGTAATTATTACTGAAAGGTAACTCTGCATCACCAAAATGACAACATACAACAATATCAGTTTGTGAACTGGCAGACGTCCAACGTGCCATGTCAGTAGCTGCTTTCACAATAATGGAAATAAGAATAGCTGTTATTATTTGCTGAAATCAAAGCTCACAAACACCTTAAATGCACACCAGTTTAAGATTCTGGTCAGATGTTTACTAAACCCCAGCTTCCTCCTATATCTAGTGGTCAGCATGGTCCTCTTGGCTGACTAGAAGTTTGAAATGTTTTGTAAGACTGATGAAAAAAGTGTCTGGGAGTTAAAACAGATTAGCAAGGAACTGCGAGGTGATGAATGGAGCCTGTCCCTGCAAGCCTTCCAGGTTATCTTCATCTTCATGCCCACTGGGAAATGACTCACAGGTGTTTTAGGAAGAAGCAGCTGCCTACTTTGTGACATTTCAGCTTTTGCCTCCAGGTTGAGAAGGGTTTACAGGATAAGAGACACAGAGAAGGCGACAGTCTGCTGGAGATATCAAACTGCATTTGCTACATCCAAGGTAGAGCTTGTCTGGCAAGTGAGCAGAAAGGTTTCCCCATTTCAAACTCAAAAGGAGGCCAGTCCCATCCTTCTGACAAAGGGCAGAGACTTTGAAAGGGGAAAAGTATTTAAAGTAAATTAACACCATTAGCAAATTTAGAGCTGCTGAAAGCAGCTTGACATGGGCTGACGTTTCTGGAGGCCATTTCTGGAGGCCAACATCCTCCAGTTGCAGAGCAGACAAAACAGGAGGAGGCATCACCCAGCTTCCCCCTCTGCAGGTCCCAGGGCAGAATTGTAGGGTGGGAATGCACGTGTGGAAATCCTGCCCAGCACCAAGCGTGGCTTTCATGTTAAGTAGTCAGGCATCATATCACTCTTACCTTACTCCTTAACTAGCCCTTCAGCTCTTCCTGCTGTGGGTAAAAGGCACACACGGAAACTGCACACCAGCAGAGAATTTATTTTCTCAGTGCAATTTTAATCACTGAATTTAAATGTAAATGTAAATTTAAAGCAATGGATCAAGAACTCAACACAACTTAAATTGAACTCTAGGAGTTCTGTGGGTTTCTAGTAAGTAACAGTCTGTCACCAGCAGAGTCATGGCAGCATTTATATAAGCAGTATCACACTTTTTGATGGAGTTTTCCTTTTCACAAGTATAAAACAAACAAACAAACAGGCTTATAGCATATCTGTTAGTTAGAAGATAAGCCAAGCAGATAGGAATCTCTGAGGCTTTATCTTACCTTGCCCCAAACTAATTAATATGGTATTATCCTGTCTTCTAAGAATCACCAGTGATTTATAAAGCAAGCAAAAATTGTCATTATTTCCATCTGACACATGGTGAAACTGAGGTTTGTGCAGGTGAACTGGGAAGAAAAAAAACCCAGAAGCTGAGTTTTTAAGATACTGCTGAACTACTGATATCTGCACCCATGGTCCATCCACTGTATCCAGAAAGTTTGCTAGTTACATGGTTTTGCAGTTTTACTGTAACCTTTGTCCTAGGAAGATTACTTATCTGCAAGTCTAGAGCAACACACATTTTTTATGAAGGGAGAGACAAAATCTGAGCAAACTTTTTTTTCTTTCCCCCTTTTTATTTTTTTAGCATGCGACTTCAAACTCCAAAGTCACATTAAGTCCAGAACCACGCTAAAACCCTCCTCCCGAGAAGCGTGCAAGCAAAGAAGAAAGAGCTGAATGAGCGGAAAAGGGGCGTTGCTTGGTTCAAAGAGTCACCGAATCTATTTACAAAGGAGGCCGAGAGGTCGGAGGGGGGCCCGCGCAGCCGCCCGGAATTACCCTGGCCAGGAACAGACGCTGCATGGCTTTGCAGCGCGCAAACCTTGTTCTATCAGGGAAACTATAGTAACTACATGACCACTGGGGATTAGTGTGACCCCAGGTCATAAAACTTGATCGCAGTAGATTAGCGAAAGATCAGGCCAGTGCTGCAGAGGAGGCCTTTTTTCTTTCTTTTGAAGAAAGAGCGTCACAAGCGAGATGCTAATTCTGCTTCGGATCAGAAGTAAAACATGCACATGACGAAACAAATGTGTGCTTACAAATATTTTGTCATATTAGATTATGTTATAGTGCACAGACTAAACAGAAAAATCTGAAATGCAGGGTCTTGTGTTTGGGATATCCTTGGAGCTTTTATACAAAGAGAGAGAAGTTTATACTTGGGCATTGCACGGTGCACTGTCATCTCATACCTGCTGCCTAACACAAACATAGCTCGCTGTACGACAGCGATGTATCTGTCCATGCAAGAACCCATCAGTTTAACTGTCAAAATCCTTCTCCTTGCCTACTGATTTGACTGTGCCACCCTTCTGCTTGTAGTGCCTCTTGTCTTTCCTGATAAACAACAGCCTACCCTCTCTTCTCCAAGGCTCAGTTTGGGGTCCATCTGCCTTTATTTCCACTCTGATTTCCTATTTCTTTCCTATCTTTGTCCCATTTTAGCTCTGCACATCCTGCAGAGGACCTGTCTAATAGGTAAAGCAGCCGCCCACCTTCTACCTACCTCAGCCTCCTGCGAATACCACTCCTTTTTGTGACGCTTTCTTATGCCAATCTCCTCATCAAAAACATTTCCACACCTTCCTACTCCCCGCACCAGGTTGGGTCTGAGTCAAGGGGAAGCCTGTTGGGGCAGAGGCAGTGATGGCAGTGGCAATGATGGCAGAGACAGCAACACAAAAGTTGGGTCGGGCGCGGAGTCAGCCCGGCCGGGCAGCAGGCACAGGAAGCAAGGGCCACCCAGGCACTGGGTTTGGCTGGGTGTGCAGTGAAACAGCTCCTGAAAGCAGAAAGATAGCAGGGTTACCTCTGCCAGGCCAAAAAAACCCAAACAAACCAATCTGCAGGACACTGCTGACATTTTATGTCAACTGGATGGTTTTGGGTTTTTTTTAGGCTACAAATAATAAGAAAGGTACTAGTCACAGGCTGGGCCGATGGCTTCCCTGTAGGGTTCTGGCTCCAAAAACATGTACTTGCCTTTTAAAAGAAACCTCATGACTTTAAGAAAGGGATCACACAAGTGCAACATGCTTGCTGAGACAGGAGTGCCTAGACTCATTAATCCAAGTGGTCCTTTCCAGTTCTGTGTGTCTTCATTTTTCAGGAAGTAAAGGATGACGAGTAAAGGAGCTTGTTGGACTGGTATAATTTTCACAAGGTAGGAGGAGGAGGAGAGAGCGAAGCAGTGCCTGAGATTCAGGGCTTTTTTTTTAAGAAAATTTCAACCTTTTCTTCTCCCTTTTTTGAAATACAAAATGGCCTGGCTTTCTGTTCCCTCTTGTCCTGCAAAACAGTATGCACCAAACTCCTGAACAAGTCCTTTGCACCAAGATCTCTTCTGTTCCTAGGACTGCTGAAGGTTGAAGAGGAGCATAGGGGAGTTCAGTGGGGCCAGCACACCTGAGCAGATAAACTGGGCAGTCACCCAGACTGGCAGAACGGGAGGGGCAGCATTTCTGGGATGCTTTCTGCAGAGCTTCTAACTGGTCAGCATGGCTTACTATGCAAATATAAGGGGAACAGCAACAAAAATTGATTTTGCCAGAACCGCAAAATAATTAGGACAATTCCTGCCCTGCAGAAAAGGTATCTAGGAGAACTTAATTGCATCAGCAGAGGGCTGAAAGCCTACGCTAACTGTACTCAGAACAGCATCAGCAAGAAAAGCAGATCTAAACCAGCCATAGGTGTCCAGAAAGAGCTCCTCTTATTTCTGCTACCCACCACCCAGAATACCTCTTCTTACCCCACCTCCACCCCTCAGGGCCTCCTCCATGAAAGGAGGTCCTCTTCTTTCTCATCTCCTGATTAGCCCAGGCAGCAGCCCCACTTTTCCTCACAGAAAAACACTTTCCATGCTGATGGCATAGGGAGGGGATTCATGGACAGCCAAGAGGTCCCTGGAACTGCAGCACTGATGAGCTTCTCAAACATCTCCTAGAGAAGAAATAACCCAGAACACATGGATTTAACAGCTTCCCATGGGAGGCACTGGTGGATTCTCAGTATCCAGCAAGGACATGTGTCTGCAGCATACACCCCTTCCTTGTCAGCAAATTCCCACAGAGCAGTTACGTCAAAAATTTTGCCACACCACCATGCATCTTTCTCCTTGCCCACCCTGGCAGCACATCCTTCAGTCTTCAGTGTCTTCTCTCGTTCCATGCTGCTGTCACCCTTGCTCAGCCAGGTGCGCTGGTGGCAGCAGCACACATGGAAGATGAGGCCCTGTGACTCGAGGTGATGACAGCACCGAGCACTGTTTCTGGCACCTCTCATAGTTCTGCCATCACGGTCCAAAGCACTGATGCCCGAGATAGTACAGGCTGTTATGTTTGCACAGATTATTTCAATCCTCTACCTATCAGCAACACCCAGCATGGCCACCATTTCCAGGTCTGGGTCATAAGGATGCTGCTTCAAATCCCTTCGCTCCTGTTCATAGCAATATAAACCCAAAAAATGTCATTAAATTTACCACTTTCCTCCTTTGCCCTAAAGCTCCCCATGTGGCTTTTGCTTTCACAGGGAAGATGTCAAGCCTGGCCCCCCCGTGCTTCTCTCACCTCCCTGCCATGGTCTCCCACCCCAACACAGCCAGCATAAAATACCTTCCCTGCCTGGGTTTTGCTTTCATTGTATTGGCTTCAGAACCGGTCTTTGAAATAGCACAGAAGTTAATGCGCTGATATGCAGATTATTTTTTGAAGGGAAAAATATTTTTGTTCTTTTAATGTCCATTAATTACCTAAAAAGTTGCTTTTATAGGGGAGCCTTACTCCTCTATAAGGAGAAAAAAAAGGAATAAAAATTGACATTTCTCCATTTTGGATATGGAGGACAGCTAAACTCTGCATGGAAGAGAAGGGGGGAAGCTTTCCCAGCTGTGGGTCAGTGTTCCAGATTGGGGCCTGCACTGCAGGCTGCCTCACACCCCTCAGCTGGGCTTCCCAGGCAGCCATCCATCCCCAACCTCCTCCAGCAACCTGCTTCCACCTGCAGAGCTGTGCCACCCTGCGTGTCCAGAAACAACTCCTCCTCTTCTTCTAATTCCTGCTGCCCACAGTCCCTGGCCCTGAATGCCCATTTCCCATGTGGGAGGATTAATCCAATTGGGCTCCCATCTGAAGGGTACCATTCCCACTCATGCACCTCTGCAGAAATGGCTAATATGCATTTGACTGTGCAGTCGTTGTCATCTGATAACTTAAAAAAAATTTATCTTCCTGATATCTGTGGTTGAGAAATGTTTGCACCAAGTGCCATTCATCTGGTAGTTATAGCTACATATATATTTATATTTGACTTGTACTTGACTTAATACCACATGAACTGGTGAGAGTAAAAGGACATTGATCTCTGCTTTGCTTCACAACAAAGGTGTAGGCACAAGAGGTGGGTTCACCACAGAATATTCATGGATTGCAGTTTGGGCAGGAACAGTTTGTAAACATCAGAAGAAACAGCAAAAAAAAAAAGCCCGATATTTGGGTTGCGAAACAGTAACATGTGTCATTAAAAGACAGTTTACTTTTCAGACATGTACAGTGCTCCACATTGTTCCCATGCTTTTCAAAGGAAATGATTAGTGTTATTAGCACAGCAGTTCTCTTTTATAAAAGCAACTCTAGCCAAGGTTAATGTTTAAGAAGGAATTAAATATTAACTCAAGGGAAAGCAGAGAAGTCGCAGTGGTTTCAGACCACACATCAGACACACAAAAAGTATTGCTGTGAAAGAAAGGAGGGGAAAAAAAAAAAAAGGTTTGGTTCCCCCAAAGCTAAAAGAAAATCAGAGTTCTCTTGCCTCATCACCTTTAGGTTCCCCAAGAAGGAAGGACAGCATTGCCTCTGATTTTCACCCCAGGACAGGTAATTTTCCTCCTGCATTTGGTTTAGCAATGACTCTTCAACAATAGAAGGTAGATCACAGTGACTTAACCTGCTACGGAGGGCTGCAATTTGATTCCCAGCCTGAGATTTGCAGGTAAGATAAAGTGCAAAGGTGACTAAACACCACAACAAGCAAGGTCTGGCCCGGTGGCTTTGCCTGGAAGGGAAAACTGATTATTATTATTATTATAGCAGCAAATCTACCAAGATCTGTTCCTTTTCTCCTGTTCCAGCTCCAGTACATTAAAATCCTTGCAGCTGTCTTGAGATGATTTTCTAGTGGCAAAATTACTTGTATTAGTCCACAACATGCGTTCTGCCCTGTTCTACAGTAATCCCTTATTCTCTTTGCCATCTTTGCATTCTCACTGCATGCTTATAAGCTGAGAGCAAAGCCATGAATATTAACCAACTGCACCACTATAAATGCACTTTTTTTATATTGCATGTTGTGCTGAACTTCCAGAATAATACCTCATTAATATGAATGTTTGGTCCTAGACTTTTAATAGGACTACATCTACACTATACTTTTCATCTTCAAAGCATTTTAAAGATTTTAACTAATTAATCCACTCAAATCCCTTTAGGGGACATCATCACGTTGGTCTTATGTTTTTCCAGATAGAGAAACTGAGGCAGGGAAGTGACTTATTCAGTGCCTCAGAGGGAAGGAGTGTGAGAAAGTTGTCAGGACTTGGTGATTCCCTGTCCTAAAACCAAGCTACTATTGCAGCTCATCTGCACTTTTCACTGTGGTGTGTGCCTTCCCTCCATGCTCACATAATTTTACGGCAACTCTTCAGCACATGATCTCCAGATAAGCAGCTCTCTATGCACAAAGGGGGGGAGGGGGGGAAAGGGGAAAAAAAAAAAATGAAAGAAAATGCCAAAACAGTTTAGTAAGGAAAGTGACAAACCACTAGGGCAAACTCAGCCTCATTGGCTGCTTATTTCAGCCTGGAAAGAGACTTGCAAGTATTGGTCATTACATGAGCAGCGTTTGCTCTAATGAGCAAGTGGATAAAAACTCCCTTTTCTGTAGAGGAGCAAAGCAGTACAAAATGAAATCTCAATTCTGAAAATATTTATTCACAGACATGTCTATATATGCAGGCTGTCTCTGGAACTCAAAAGGACTACTAATGTGTATAAACAGAAATCCTATACATTCCAGTTTGAAGGGTAGAGGAAAAAGTTCCATGGGTTTTGGTTGCTCACTAAATGCATACCTTTGTGAAAGCCAGAACTCTTGGAAGTCTTGCTCTGAGAGGCCTGCCCCTCTTTCACCAGTGGGTTTACATCACACTTTTCAAGTTCCTTTTATCCACTGTCTTGTAAAGGAAATCAGCATAACTATACAGAACGGTTTCTGCCTTACACTTCATCATCTGGAAGTCAGCATATATTGCATCTTGAGGGATGAAAAACTAACTTGGGCCTTAAAAGCTAATCTTTTATAAGTCAAAGTCTAAATAAAGAATGATTTTCATAGGGACCACCACAGCAACCACAGCAAGTTGAAGATGTCCCTGCTCACTGTGGGGGAGGTGAACTAGATGACCTTTAAAGGTCCCTTTGCACCCAAACTATTCTATACTGAGCCTGGAAAGATAAGTCTAAACAGACTCTACAGAGTGCCAGGACATGATTATTTCTCAGACAGTTGTTGCAGGCTGCATCAATTGGTACCAAAGTCCAAGCACATCTTGACACACATCTTGTGGTCTACCTCGACTTCAGCGAGGCCTCTGACACAGTCTCCCACAGCATCCTCCTGGAAAAGCTAGCAATCCACGGCTTCGACAGGCGCACCCTTCGCTGGGTCAAAAACTGGTTGGATGACCAGGCCCAGAGAGTGATGGTGAATGGAGCTGCATCCAGCTGGCGTCCGGTGACCAGCGGTGTCCACCAGGGATCAGTGCTGGGCCCAGTCCTATTCAATATCTTTATCGACAACCTGGATGTGGGGATTGAGTCCACCCTCAGTAAATTCCCAGATGACACCAAGCTGGGGGGGAGTGTTGATCTGCCAGAGGGTAGGAAGAGGCTGCAGGAGGACCTGGACAGGCTGGATCGATGGGCCGAGGCCAACGGCATGAAATTCAACAAGACCAAGTGCAGGGTCCTGCACTTTGGCCACAATAACCCCAGGCAGCGCTACAGGCTGGGGGAAGAGTGGCTGGAGAGCAGCCCAGCAGAGAGGGACCTGGGAGTGCTGGTGGACAGCCGGTTGAACATGAGCCAGCAGTGTGCCCAGGTGGCCCAGAAGGCCAATGGCATCCTGGCTTGTATCAGGAATAGTGGCGACATGTGGTCAGCAGGAATAGGGATGTAATTCTCCCCCTGTACACAGCACTGGTGAGGCCTCACCTTGAGTACTGTGTTCAGTTCTGGGCCCCTCACTTCAAGGAGGATATTGAGGTGCTGGAGTGGGTCCAGAGGAGAGCAACAAGGCTGGTGAAAGGACTAGAGGGAAAGTCTTAAAGGGAGAGGCTGAGGGTGCTGGGGTTGTTCAGCCTGGAGAAGAGGAGACTCAGGGGGGGACCTCATCACTCTCTTCAACTACCTGAAGGAAGGTTGTAGTCAGGTGGGGGCTGGGCTCTTTTTCCAGGCAACTAGAAACAAGACAAGAGGGCACAGCCTCAAGCTGCTCCAGGGGAGGTTTAGGTTGGATATTAGGAAGTACTTCCTCACAGAGAGGGTGATTAGACATTGGAATGGACTGCCCAGGGAAGCGGTGGAGGCACCGTCCCTGGATGTGTTCAAGGAAAGGCTGGATGTGGCACTTAGTGCCATAGTCTAGATGGTGTGGTGGTGTTGGTCATAGGCTGGACTTGATGATCTTGAAGGTCTTTTCCAGCCTTGGTGATTCTGTGATACCAAATTTTTAACCTGGATGTTCTTATGTTTTTTCTGGACACTTTCCTCAGGCAAGAGTAGCTTCCTATCTATTTTCTTTCCTTGCTGCAGCTTTGTCTAAAAGACCGTAGCAACCTAAAATGCTGATTCAGTCCCACCACTTGAACAGTTATGGAATAACAATAATGTGTTATGACAGATTTCTATTTGCCAAATAAATTGCCCAAACTCAAAACAAGCACAGCAGAGCCCACCAATGGAAACTGCAGAGTCTGGGACACCACGTTACCTGGAAGCATCATTGCTCCGTTCACAACAGTCACAATAACATAATCTAACAATTCAACTGATTTCTCAAAATCCAAACAGTAATTTACAACAGTGAGGCAATTTGTATGGCTTCATGTGAAAAGGTCTCCAAGGCCATTCAGAAATGTTGTGTATTTCTTTATCTTTTTTCTCTTGGCTTCATTGCTTCATTGCTTTACAACTGCTCATCAGGTATTGGCTAACTGGGGTTGTTATGACAAGAATATGATATCACTAGCATTTTAATCAGCTGCTTCACTATATCTTTCTTAAATATTTTCTTCTCTCAACAAACTGATCCAGCTGCTTTCAGGTGATGTTATCTTGGACTTTTTGTTCATTTTGATAACTCTGGGAGATAAGTGCAACTCCTCCCCTACGTCCATCCCTTCTTTCACCTCTGTCTGCATTGAGCAGCTTGTTCACAGTTCCTTCCAGCCACTGCCCACACACTAGCCCATATCTGGCTTGGCTTATTCTTTCTATCAGGCCAAGGATCTCATGATCTTACTCGGTTGCAAAATTTCTTACTACAAACTCTTTTTACATAAGGTTGTTAATCACATACTCATCTTTTTTACAGTACTGTACACTTTTTTTGCAACACTGTACTAAAAGACTTGTGGGGTTACTACTATCAGAAGTTTTAGTGACACGTTTTCTTGTGGTCAATGGTTCTTTTTTGCTCAAATACCTTTACTCCTTTTCTACAGCTGGGCAGATAACCAGACCTGCAGCTAGACTCACTGAGATAGCAGCACTGAAGTCTTCAGAGCAGTTCTGACAGTGGCATCTGCAAGTCCATACTGACCACTGCAACTGAGGTTTGAGACAGGCATGAGGGGCTGTTTCTCAAGCATGTTCCCACTTAACAAGGGAAGTGCCAGGCTGAGGCAGGAAACAGGTACTTCCCAGTAAAGACTTTTCAGCAGATCTTTATAGAAAGTACAAAGTTGCCCAGTTCAGAGGAGGCATTTCCGTCATTCAAGTTCACAGGGCTTAATTTCAACATTACCTCAGGTCCTTACATTTCCAAAGGTCAACACATTTATGTTACAATAGACTGTCTCAATACAGACCAAAGTATCACCACAGTGGGCAGAGACAGCTGTCAAAATAGAAACATACGAAGAATTAAAAGCCACAGGATGCAAATGGTTTGACCTCCCTACGCCCAAAATTCACACTACTAACATAAAAACCACAACATATTACCAAAGACCCTTTTCAATGTGATTGACTCTTGACACTGTTAATCAGAGTGGTGTGACATAAAAGCCACTAACTGCCCTTTTTAAAGAATATCTCATAAAGTATCTCACCAGCATCACATTTTATGTAATTTTCAGTGGGAACAGTGAGGTCACTAGCACACTTACACAAGTGGTGGTTGTGCCACTGTCTGTGGGTGGCACAGGCAAGTGTATCAGGTGCAGCATATCTGAAAAATATCCCATGCCACATGTTCATATCCAGATCTCCACATGATTACTGAGAATCTGGAAAGAAATACTCCCGAGGAGAATCTGAGAACTAGTAAGAGCTTAAATTGATCAGGGAGGCCAATTCACTGTGGACATCTACCATAGAACTCACACTACTGGGTCAGGACATTGCAACCCAGAAACTGCATCCTAAATACAGCATTGTAGACAACCACTGTTTTGTCTTACTTCCATTCTGCTATGGAGTTACTTCCCTGACTGTTCCCAACAGGTTGATGAGTTTGAGGTTTTGATTCCCTCAGGGGTCGGTACTGGGACCGATGTTGTTCAACATCTTCATCAACGACCTGGATGAGGGTATAGAATGTACCCTCAGCAAGTTTGCTGATGACACTAAGCTGGGAGGAGTGGCTGACACACCAGAAGGCTGTGCTGCCATTCAGAGAGACTTAGACAGGCTGGAGAGTTGGGCAGGGAGAAACATGATGAAATTCAACAAGGGGAAGTGTAGAGTTTTGCATTTGGGGAAGAACAACACGATGTCCCAGTATAGGTTGGGGGCTGACCTGCTGGAGAGTAGTGTAGGTGAAAGAGACCTGGGGGTCCTGGTAGACAGGAGGATGACCATGAGCCAGCAATGTGCCCTTGTGGCCAAGAAGGCCAATGGCATCCTGGGGTGCATTAGAAAGGGTGTGGTTAGTAGGTCAAGAGAGGTTCTCCTCCCCCTCTATTCTGCCTTGGTGAGGCCGCATCTGGAGTATTGTGTCCAGTTCTGGGCCCCTCAGTTCAAGAAGGACAGGGATCTGCTTGAAAGAGTCCAGCGCAGAGCCACAAAGATGATTAAGGGAGTGGAACATTTCCCTTATGAGGAAAAGCTGAGGGAGCTGGGTCTCTTTAGCTTGGAAAAAAGGAGGCTGAGGGGTGACCTCATCAATGTTTACAAATATGTAAGGGGTGAGTGTCAGGGAGATGGAGTTAGGCTCTTCTCAGTGATGACCAGTGATAGGACAAGGGGTAATGGGTGCAAATTGGAGCATAGGAGGTTCAAGGTGAATATCAGAAAAAACTTCTTTACTGTGAGAGTGACAGAGCACTGGAACAGGCTGCCCAGAGAGGTTGTGGAGTCTCCTTCACTGGAGACATTCAAAACCCACCTGGATGCGTTCCTATGTGATGTGCTCTAGGTGACCCTGCTCTGGCAGGGGGGGTTGGACTAGATGATCTTTCGAGGTCCCTTCCAACCCCTAGGATTCTATGATTCTATGATTTGCCACAGCTTCCATTCTTATGTCCCCGTATCAGTCCACAAAAGTGTCTCATCAGTAACAGATTCTGTATGTTAATATATCTTTTTGGAAACACTGATAATCTTCATTTCAGCTTTGATCTTAAACACTATCCTTAATCGGCTCTGATAGCTTACTGATGCCCAGAATGTGGTAAAGTTGTTGTTTTCCACATCCACTTGCCAGTACCCTCAATAGTCCATGCCAAAGATGGCTGCATTTCATTTTTACCACTCAGACAGTGGTTTCTCCATTGCGCACACTTTCAAGCAAGCTTGAAGGTGCTCAGCTTTGCAAATCCCAACTTGGCTGGCTTTTCCATGATGACCACATGCCAATTCCCTGTGTAGACTTTGCAACTGGCATTGTTACCTTTTTTCTCTATAACTCACATTTTTTTCTCTTCATACAGCAATTACTATGTGGGGTAAGTGCTATAGCAGTGGAATTCTTTAATCTTTTTCCAGGTGCCTGGAAGAAATATCAGACCTTCAAAAACATTTTGATAATATTTCAGTAATTTTGCTGTAGGGATACCACAATATATGTCTGCTCAGACTAGATTTCTAGAGCTCCTTGTGCTCTTGAATGAATCACTTGTCTGTACCATTCTGTGTATCACTAGGCTTATGAATTTACTAATATTGGTGACTAGCAGCAACTTCAGCACTGTCAGTATGAACTGCACTTTTTGTCTTGTAAAACTCTTCTTGCTGCTTTCCCTGTGTTTTAGCTTGGCGTAGAGGAATGAGGATGATCTGTTATTAAGAGTTTAATATTTGCAGTGCTCAAATACAAATTCTTCCTTTTAATATGCAATGCCTTCACTGATAACACACACTACATGGCATAGTTTCCTGTCTGCAGGCAGCTGCCCTGTGCTCGTGTTACATTGAGGTTTACAACTGTTTCACATTATTATTCTAGAGTTGGAGCACTGTCTTTTACAGGGATTATCATATTTTCTGGGGGCCTACATTCACTGACAAACTTTTCAATAATGATATCACGTGCCACAATCAATGTATGTGGTACCATACTTGTAGAATTTTCAATACAGCAGGATTTTCTTTGCCCCAGAACTTTCTTCTCATTTGTCCATCTTTTCCTGCTTTCTTCTGTGCAATTGTTCCTGCACAAAACTTGGTTTCTTTTTATGCTTTTTGTTCTGCTTACACTGTGTTTGAGGTGAGCTACCTCACTAACTTGGAACACAGTTTTCATATTTGATAGGCTTATTCCTAGCTTTCTGAGCAGCCCTGTTCAATAGGATATCATTTCTGTCCTCACTGCTAAGGTATAGTTTGACTTTTGAGATCCGATGTTCACACAAATCATCCATTTTGGACCACTAGTATTAACCAAGCACCTCTCAGCCACAGCTGATGAAACTCTTTGCATGTGATACTTCCTGCCTTTTCTGCAGTTTGAAGATATTTCTGGAGCATTGCTAGAAGTTTACATGGGTTCTTTCAAGTTGCCGCTCCTGCTGCTTCTGGAGCCCATGGAAGCTACTGCTTACCAGGAGTTCAACAGAATCTGCCTCTTTCTGTCTTTCTTAGTGTCCTTAGAGCAATATCACAGCCTTCTTGTTTTGTACTGCTGGCATTTGAGTTCTTTGCTTGAATGTATTATAAATATTCTTAGGTTTCTGATTTCACATACTTACAGAAAGCCACTTACTTCTGACACCAAGTTCAACGTTTAAGCATCAAGAGATAGGCAAGAAGCCAAAGCCATCCAGCATTTATTACTTCCTCTGCATGAACTGCCTCTTGTCATCAGACTTTTCCTGAAAGCAGGACTCTGAATTCCTTGACATTACCCTACTGTCAGTGATCCAGGTGGTCACAACAGAAAGCTCGGTTGGTGTTTGGAGAACTGCTAACTATCCTAGCATACTTCAGAGGTGGTCCATTGGAGAAATAACTTAAAATCTAAGACTGCTAAATACTAATGACAATTTCAAGATCTGTGCTTTGACAAGTCTCTGGGTGTAGTCTCATACTGTAACAACCCACATAGGAGTAAGAAAGATGAGAAAAGCAAAAGATAAAACCCACAGAAGACCAATTTTAAATAAGTCCTTTCTGTGGTAATACAGGATGTGTCTCCTCTGCCTCAGGTAATGTGACGGTTTTACATGTAAAGGTTATAGTCTTGCTGTGAAATGCTATTTTAGTTCCTGCATGCATAGGACCATGTGAGGGACAGCTGTGCATGTATATACTGAGCCTGGTCTGGAAAGACAAACGTCATCATCAAGGAGCCATCCTCACAACCACAGTATGTATTTCTATATTCCTGTTTCAAGTAATCTAACGGCGGATCTGTTTATCTGCCTTGAGAAGATAAGGAAGTGAAACCACGTGAGTAGAAAATGACCATAAACCACAAGAGTTATTGATAGCAACCCCAGAACTTTTAGCATGTATTACAAGTGTTGTATACATACCAGGCCATGCACAGGCTCAATGTTACTTCTACTTAAGCTAGTAGAAATAACAGACAAAAAGGAAGAGACATGCAAAGTTCAAAGCCTATACTGTTTGATAAGGCCTGTCAGGACTAAAACCAGGAGATACTGCCAGAATTAAATTATTTCCTCAGGACAAATCATGCATTCGGAATCAAGCAACACGGGCTGAACAGATAAAGCCCATTTGTATAACATAATAATGGATAGGCATATATTTCACCAAAATAGTAAATATATACGCTCTCTACAAACACAGGGCAAAACCACAGACATGGCAGACAACGAAACATCCTCTCTGCTGAGACTTGAACAGCAAGACAAAAAAAAAAGGTAAAAAGCAACTGACTTATAGTTATGCACATACTCTCTGAAAACTCTACACCTCTGAAAATAAAGGAGCCAAAGCTGTCTCTCCTCGTGCAAAAAAAAGGGATTACGCTTGCTCCAACACGAAACCACCTTCAAAGCCTACCCAAGAATTTATAAAATACTGAGGCATGAAAAAAATAATATACAGCCCTCCCCAAACTAGAAAATGTGGTTTTTTTCAGGTAAATGAGAGTTAGTCAAAACAAACAAATAATTCAAGCAGAGACAGAGTGTGTCGTATATATGATGAGACAAATTTTAAGGGACTATCATATTTAATATGCAAACAGGCTTCACTAATTACACTGAATTTTCCTATCTTGATGGAGACAAAAGCAGTGCTGTAACAGACATCCCTACAGGAAAGTTTTATGAACAAACAGGGCTGCATGTAGGAACTTGGAGTGTTCATTTCAGAAAATACCTGATGAGGATGGGAGCCTTCCCAGGTGAACTGTCTCCATTCAGGAGCATGGAGCAGTTACCAGGACAGTGCTACCACCCCCCCAGCCCACAGAACGGCTCTTGCAGGCAGTTGCCGTCATTAACCAAACAATCACATCTGCTCCAGACTCGTTTTACAAATACAAAGTTTTATTTCCAGTAAGCAATGGTGTGGGACTGGAAGAATTCAGCCTGCTTTTACCCTTTCTCTCTCTACAAGCTGCGGAGCTTAATGGTCCACACTTCCCTCTACTGCACAGCAAAAGTTTAAGGAACTGTTTTATATTCAGCTGACAAAATTGAATACTTTTCCAGTGATGGGTGATTAACCTCTCCTTTTTAAAAACATTTTTAATACTGCTTTTCCCAGCTACATGCATACTGGATAGTATAGTACAGCAGGGGAAAGGAGAAGTATTTACAGGTATTTTGCTCAAGAAAACCGTGCAAATTCATGGTGTCCAAGGTTTCTTTTCATGAGCTTACTGCAAACATTCACAGCAATTTAGTTCCATCTTCAAGAAGGTTCACAAACATGGATAACACTGCAAGGTCTTGTACAAACATATATCCATTAATGAAGATATGCTAAAAGACTGGCACAACTATTTGCATTGAGAACATTTGCAGAGCTAATGTAAAAGCTTCTTGTGGTTTGGGAATTCCCAAGGTAGGTATCAAAAAAATGAAAAAAAAAAAAAAAAAAAAAAAGACCTAAAAAACAAAACACCAAAAAAAACGCAGCACACTGCAAGCAACCAATGGAGCTAAAGCAAATAACAAATATTCAAATCATGTACAAGTACACTTCAGACTCAGCTATGATCCTTCTAACCGTTCACTGAGCAAGATGAAAAGTTGGTTAAAAAAAAAAAATAAATAAAAGAATGCTTGCATAGTATTTGTAAACAGAAAGGTTATATCTGCCAAACACATTTTTGCTGCAGTTAGTTTGCTGTTCTTAGCCAGATTCTTCATATTTCTGCCTCCAAGATCCTCTGCTTGTTCTTTTTTGCTCAGCTCCATACTGGATTTAGGTTTATTACAGGTAACTGGAGACAAAGCTGGGATAATGGCATGGGGTCAGCCCCTGCAGGATGGCACCACAGATAAGACCTTCAGCACTTCACTCCAACATCTGTGTATTCTGCTTTTATTGACTTTTCACAAAAAGTCACCATAACACTATGCAACTAACAGCAGAAAGGATGAAGGACGGATAGCAGAGATCATTGCTGCCTACCCAGACATTTGCAGACCTCCTGCCAGAACAGGAAACCTTTACCCTCCATGCTGGCAAGAAGGGGCAGCCACTCATGCCACCAGCAGAGCAGTTGGATTTGCAAACGCTCATCCCCACATCCATTGTGGTAGGCCAGGTCCCCTTCTATGTCATAGCTTCTTGCTTGTTCTCCTCCTCCTGCAGGCCCAAGTGACGGGGATGATTTATTTCGGGGTGTTTCTGTGCAGCTCACTCAACACCACCATGCTGACTGCTGACCAGCACAGCTGAGGGAGCAGCAAAGCCTGGCACTGGAGCCAGAGGAGGAGAGGAGGGCTGGGAAGGGTTTTCACCCAGGTCTACTGCTGAAGCCAACATATTGTGCAACCTCATCCTGCAAGGCTGAGGCAGCTCAGGGCTCCTGGAGAAATCATCTTTTGTTGCCAAGACATGCTTCTAGTAGGGACAGGGAACTTCTGTTTCCGGGGAACAGCTCATTAAACTGTTGCTTGCCTATGACCTGCTCTCCATTGTAACTCCTCTGACAGAAGGGCCCATTTCTACCAACCATTCAAAAGTTATGTCAGGGCCAAAACAGTCCCGGTATAACTTAAAATCAGGGGTCTTTTTCTTTAGAATGTAAAAAAAAAAAAAAAAAAAAAAAGGCAGGGGGGAGGAGGAACTAACAACTCTCTGCTTTTATTTGCCTTTAGATTAAACCAAAAGCCAGCCACATTTGTTTAACCTCAGGCTTTGGTGGACTGACATGCCTGAACAGACCTTAACACTGCCAGGGCTGCAGATGCTGAGGTAACAGGAGAAGAAGAGCAGAACCCTGTAACCCGTTGCTAAGATCAGGCAGTTTCCAAGTTCTAATCATGACCACAACAGACATCCCATTTGAAGGAGAAGCACATACAAAGGAGAGAGCAGCCGAGTTTATGCCGGATTCCTCGCCAGCACTTCTAAATGCAAGGGAAAAGGAGGGTGGGGGAGGGATGGAGACAAAGGGATTACAGGGAAAACTCTGGGGAAATTTCATGTTGTTCTTTAGCTGGCAAAGAAACACAAATATACACACCTACAGTGACTTTTTGCTGTTCATCACACATGGAGATAAAATGGGTTTACAAATACCAAGAACTTAAAATAGTCAACAAAAACAATTTGCTCAAAATCCTTAGAGACAGTTATGTCCCCTTCCCTAAGAGTCTAATAGTGAAAATACTTGCAAAAGCCAAGCACAATCCTAAACATAGAACCATAAAAATAAGAATATGGGGTTGGAATGGAGCTGTGCATGCTGCAGAACCATCACCAGGCCCCACCTCTGGGAGCAGGGCAGGTACTTAGAGAAAATATCTGTGCTTCACAACTTCTGGCTTGTGCCTACCCAGTCGACAAGGTCAGTCCAGAGGCAGTCAAACCTGATGACAAGGTGAATGACACCGAGAGCTGGCCTTAAAACAGCACCAGCAGGAACTATTTTAGCAGAAAGTGCAGGTGGGAGAGAAGCAAAGTTCAGATGAAGGAGCTCCTCACCCTGTGGAAGTGAAGAAACACACCCTTTGTGCTTGGGTGAGCTGAACTCAAATATACTTCTGCTCAACTAAAACTGTGTAAATATTTAAGCCAGATGGGACTTTTTTTTTTACCTCCCCAACCCTCCCAGCCATGTGTGTACATGCAACCCCCTACCCTGGATTACACAGATAAGAGGTAAGACTATCCTAGATACCTGCCAAAAAAATAAATTAGTGCTGTTTACTGCTATCTGAGCTTGGGATTTCTCAGAACTAAACAGATAACTGGCTTTATTGCTTCCCTTCATCTTGTAACTGTACTGGATTTTACCAAGTACAAAAATGTTTACCTTATTTTGGAGGGGAAAAGCAAAACTCATTAGACAAATTGAAGTAGCAACATCAGCCCCCAGCCAGCATAGCCCATCCAGTTGAAAAGTGTAGGACAGGATTGGACCCTGGCTGCAGCGGAGCAGGGATTTTGTGGAATGGCACAGAGCAAGTTGTACACCAGCTACAAACAACTCCAGTGTGCTGGGTCCCTGAGGCCCACAGCTGCGGCCGCTGCTCCCCGCTGGCGCATGCCCGGCACCCTGCCAGGAGCTCCCCACGCACAACAGCCAGCACCAGCACCCGTGGATGCACCATGAAGATGATTCACTCCGAAAGCCAAAAGCATCGCGCAATTAAACAAACAAGCCCATTTAACTCGTCATTAAAATGCATGCTTGTGAAACAGGACTCGGGGCAGAATGAGCACTAACCTGAACGCTCAGGCAGCGATGCTGCGCTGGCCTGATTACTTGTGCATGCCACCTTCTTGCCCTTAATTTTGGCTCTCTGGAAGGTGCCCACGCTGCACCTCTCACTAGGTTATTAGCAAGCTGGCTAAGCCAGGCACATCCCATCTGCATCGCAAAACCAAAGCAAATCTGAAAAGGGCTAAGGAGACAACTAAATACTTCCATCACTATTAAAAAAATCAACAATCTTTATACAGCTTCAGGCCACAGCTACAATGGGAAAATAGCTTTATTTTTTCTTATCTGCATTTCATAACTAGCAAAATTTTTAATATATATTGTACCTTTTATCAAAAAGGACTAATCATCTTCAGTAAGTTTTTTTTTAAATCCGTATGTATACATTCATTGTTTTAAATATTTTTTTAGATAGACTGAACTTTTTAAAGCAGTGTTAATTAAGCATGCCAGCTGTCAAGTCTTAAAAATTCTGTTTTCATGGTCTAAACACGACCTGCAGGAGAATATGCCTTTAATATGCTTTCTAATGGTGGTTAAGCCCTGGCTGAGATCAAATCTGCCTTATACAAAAGATTGTTCCAGGAACTCCGGGAACTTCTGTTCTACCACCAAAGCTGCATTTAGGTTTTGCTCTCTCTTGTAACAGTGTTGTAGTTACAAAGGTGGCTCAGCAGGTTCTTCTAATAGCACAACTCATCCTTACTACCCACCCACTCTTTTAGCAAGCTTTTCATATGCTAAGTGACAGCAAATCAGATATAATCACCCTACTAGTGTATCTTCCTATACAACAGGCATCGTCACAAACCATTGTCCTTGTGAGGAGCAGGAATGCTTGGCTCAGCGGGCTGTGCTACCAGACTTTCTTTTTTGCTTTTATTTCTAAAACACATGCTTTGTTTCCCTTCCAGACAGAGATCTCAACGCGCGATGGGCCTATGTGCATTTTTCGTGCTTGTTTCTCATGCTAATTTGCGGACAGGTCAGCAGCAGCTGCTCACACAGACACAGGTCATTTCCCTGCCTGTGGCCCACAGTCTCCACACTATTCCTCATTACAGCAATAAAGGCATGTGTTTATGTCTCCAGGTTGCTGCTAAACCTGCGTCTCGTAGCCAGGGCTCTGATTCATGCAGGGAAGGGCTTACCCTGCAATTTCTGCAGTAGTTCCCCAGGTTTCCCTCCCACACCTATACTGGAGATTTTCACCCTCCCTGCCGGGACAGCTCTGCGGCTCATGAAACAACAGCTGATCTGCTAAGTTCACAGCCCAGCATGTGACATCAAACCATCACTGGCAAAGGTGCAGCGTCATAGTCCTTGCCCCAAGCTAAGCTGTCCCCATTTCTCATCTCACTCCTCCAAGTGTGTGCTGCTTCTTCCAGGAGAGTGGTTACGAAGTGTTACTGCCACTACAACCTCCTGACTTGGAAGATATAAATATCACAGCTGCAAAACATCCTACCTGTGTTCTCCTGACTAAGGAGCCAAGACCCAAATGTCTCTTGAATTGGGTCACACTTAGACCTCTGTGGGCAGAACACTGCACGTGCTGTAGAAGTGATTCAGCAGTGTATGAGTTCTCTGTCTTTGCTGACCCCAGGCAGTTAGCCAAAATTGTTTCCATTAAGCAGAAAAATTGATGACAGAGTCTGTTCTCTCATTGATGCAATAATGTTTCTGTTAAAAAAAAAAAATAGTTCAAAGTCCTACTTTTTTAAACAAAGACTCAAGAGAGATAGTTACTTTGCCAAGCTTCAAGCCTCATGCAGCCTCATTCAAAAAGCTTCTCATTTTTTCCTTCCTTAAGGGCCATTTAAACAGGCTTCAATAGCTACGCCTGGCTAGCATTTACTGTTTCTCTCTGGGTCAGTTTCCCTGAGCAAAACCCCACACAGTGTTACCCCTGCCCCCCACACCTACCCAAGCCCTCCATGGTTGTTCCTACCTGCATTTTAAACAAAAGGTGGCTGTTACTCATCCGGCTAGAAGACAGACTACAAAAAACATGCTGCTTTTCACCCTGCTTTCCTTTTCTGGTCTCTAAGGCCAGTCTTCCTACCCGCTTTGTCCTGGCTGTAAGTAAGCACAGTGTTTTCTAGCAGTGCTCTGGGATGGTCACCCCTGAGTGGCCAAAAATCACAAAATGAACCCCACAGGACCAAGAGGTTAAAAAGTACAAATGCCAGTAACGTGGGCAGATCGACTCTGCTAGCTCATTTCAAGCTTTGAAGTGTTCAGACACCAAGCAGGAAAGCGTGTTTGCCATCCTATGCCATGGGAAAGGGCTGTGGCCAGGTGGGACCATCCTCTGTTGGTTTTCAAAAGGCAAACCAAGATCAAGAAAGTAATGAGAAAAGAGAAGCACAGGTTTTTCCTGCTGAAACCTAGTGGCATACTTCACTGGCCACCACAGGGGGATAAGCTCTCACTGAAATACCCTGATGGCCTGGTTATGTACATCCAGTGCTGGGCACCCTGGAGATCCTGCCATCCAAATGCTTGGTTCAGCATCAGGTACTGCTGTAGGTACCGCTGTACAAGATTTTCTCAACTTTCTTTGTAGACTTTTTCCCTTCAGGTTACTCTTGCTCATCTACCCTTTCCCTTATAACTGATTTGTGTAACCTATTTTTTTCCCTTTGTGAAAAAAGCCAGCATTTCTATTTAAAAAAAAAAGAAATCAAACTGTGCTAATTAACAAATCCATTCTGAAAAAGAGCAAAAGCTAAACAGAAAATGAAATTCCCAGCCAATAAAAATTTCAAAACAGAGAGAATAATATCAAAGACAAAACTGGAGTAATTTCAGACCTTCAAAGGTTGACTGTAATGTTATGGAAATGGTTTTCAATCACTCCTTCTAAATAAGGTTTATTTGAAATTAACACCTTTTTGCAAAGGGCTGGATGAATCAGCATTTTCCATTGGAAAAATCTTCCACACGAAGATTTCCAGCTCGTTCGACGGCTTTCACTGAGCTTGACTTTCTTGCCTTTCCTGTACCATGTTTATTTTAGCATCGTTACATCATATTTTGTCTCATTCTTGCAGTTCTCCTTTCTGTTTCTTCCCAGCTTGAAAAGGCCAATATTTAAATAAGGCTTAGTCAACATAAAAGTGAAGGGCTACTAAAAGAAGTAGACAATGAGGCACAGGGTTCAACACATCCCCCAGTTATATGAGCATAAATCCCATAAGAGCAATGGCTACAACTGTCCTACTTAAATTATCCCCCTTCTGCTGCTGACTGAACGTCCAGTTGGACTATTTTAGTAAAAACTCCTTCCTCTAAATGAATTTATATATACTGTTTACAGAAATGGCATAGTGCTTTTTATTTATATTGCAATGAGAAGAAGCTAGAATATTGTTTGATACCATATGGCTGCTGTACAATTGAAAATGCAGGTAGACTGAAGCACAACCATATGCCAGAGGAGGGAGAAGGGGAGAAGTAAAGAAAGGAAGGGATGAAAGAGGAACGATGACAATCTAGAAAAAGCAGCAGGTCTGGTGGCCAGTACCTTCTTCACACAATTGTGGATGTTCTTATTCATCTCCTTGCATACAAATGAGCTTCTGTTTCTTTCTAGGATCCTGCTAAGACCTTGAGGTGTGTTGATTCCTTGTGGCAATAAGATCCTCAGCTTCATTACGTGTTGTAACTTGGAGTCAACAGTAGTCAGCCCTGAGCAAGCTAAGGTTAAATGCAGCTCTGCCAAGTGGTGTTAAGTCAGAAGTATCAGGCACAAGAGAATGACAACCCCTGGAGACCACTTTCTTCAAAAGTACTACCACTTAGGCAGAAAATGGAATTTCAGTGCTAGGTAGAATATTGTGATGGCCCCTATAATAATTACACTGCAAGATTTTGGGCACAGTAAGTAAAATAAGAAAGTGACAACATGATGTCCGTCTTTCAGAAATTCTGATCTGTGATTTCACAAGCTGCTGCATGATGGTAGCTCCTCGAGCTTTGCAGAGTCCCTCTAAAAATAGCAGCTCTTCATAACCCACGTAAGGCTCACACAGGGCAGTATGGACTAGCAGCATGGTGGCCTTCAGCCAGAGGATGCATATCTAGTGGAACACTAGCAGCCCATGTTGTGCTCAATACACTCTGGCACCCATATTAACAATCTGAAGATGTATAAAACAACTGCAGGTAACATCTGAAAGTGACAAAACATGATATGCAGTAACAAAGACTGATCAATCTTTTGGCCTGTTCTCTAACAGCTTCCACAGAGAATTTTTCTGAATAGCATGGTGCTAAAGCAGTCTTACATTTAGGAACATTGGTTAAAAAATGGGGAGGGAGGGGGGTGTTGTTTCTTTGTGTTCCCAGCTCTAATTAGACCATTATTGGCCAAGTGCATGTCTGGAGATCTGGAAAGGCTTGACATTGATAGATGTAAGAGGATCAACATAGCACATCAAATTGAAAGTTAAACATGTTTTATGATTTCCAGTTACCAGCAGGTAATGTGAATAGTCAGAGGTCATACAGATCTGTGATTTGGCAGAAAAAGACAGTGTCTGGAAGCTGAAACAAAAATAATATTCAGACCAAAAGGCGGCAACAAGCTCTAAACTGAAAAAAGTATCAGTAGGATAACTTAGCTTGGAGTGGAACAGCACTCCATCACCTGAGCTTCCTTACCAAGGCTGATGTCTTTATAATTGTTTAAGGCATAATCTTCCTTTTATAGCAACAGCCAAGTCCCTTTGGTCTGTTTAACACAGCAGTTCTCAGCAGGATGCGGTTATGGACCATGATATTCCCATTTATGATACAGGTGCTAAATGTTCCAAACAGAAATTCATCACAATATCAGGGCTAGCACTCCTAGTGGTCTTCACCATGTCACAGGCTCTTTAAAAATTACAAGTTTCACTATTTAAATGTGATATTTCAGTCAAAAACCAACAACCACCAAAAAACAGACTACCAACAATCAGCATTTTCCAAAAGAAAGAAAGGGAAAAACCTCAGCTGAAGAGTATTATATACAGTCAGAATAGCTTTCCAAAAGTCTGTTTTGATAAAACCACAATTTCTTCTTAAAATTCAATTAATGCTAGGGAAAGCCCCACAAGAACAAGTATTCACATTTTAATTGAGGAAAGTTAAGGAACATCATTTAAAATCCCATTGTATGACCTTTCATGTTTCTTACAGGAAGGACATCGAGGTGCTGGAGAGGGTGCAGAGAAGGGCAAGTAGGCTGATTAGGGGTTTGGAGAACAGGTCTTATGAAGAGAGGCCAAGGGAGCTGGAGCTGTTCAGCCTGGAGAAGAGGAGGCTGAGGGCAGACCTCATTGCTCTCTACAACTAGCTGAGAGGAGGTTGTAGTGATGTGGGTGTTGGCCTCTTCTCCGTAGTGACCAGTGGTAGGACAAGAGGAAATGGGGTCAAATTGCACCAGGGGAGGTTCAGATTGGATATTAGGAAAAATTTATTCACAGGAAGAGTGGTGAGGCATTGGAACAGGCTGCCCAGGGAAGTGACGGAGGCACTGTTCCTGGAGGTGTTCAAAAAACGGGTAGACATGGTGTTTCAGAAGATGGTTTAGCAGTCATGGGGGTGCAGGGCGGACAGTTGGACTTCGTGATCTTGAAGGTCTTTTCCAACCTTGATGAATCTATGATTTCACAAATATTGTCTACCCTATGAGCACACAACAGCTGAATTACTCTGGGATTTTGTTTTTTTTTTTTTTTTTTGGGGGGGGGGGTGGTGAGAAATCCTGTTATGACTTTAATTTCATCTATCGATTGAAATACCAATCCTAGTCTAAGTCGAAATATCATGTTTGGCACTGAAATACCTTGACACTATTTTGAACATCTAACAAACAAAAATTCAGAAATTAGAACTCTGGGAAGTGATGGTGAATGAGGAGTTCTTGAAAATGGTAATTTTCATTTCAGCTGCATAACAGGAAAAAATTTCAAAGCGGCATGATTCTTCATAAAATTATTATAGGTTTGACTGGCTCTACATGACAGGTTTGGATTTGGGGTGGTGGGGTTTAGATTTTTTAGGAAAAGCTGTCTGTTGCAGAGGAACATCATCATTTCCTACTTGGTTGGGCTTGAAGAAAGATTTGGTCCAGTAATCGCAATCTACTTAGGCTCAGGAAGATTGTTCAGATTCTATGTCCTACAGAAAAGTCACCTGCATCTGTGCCCACCCTTTTCAGTCCTATATCTGTGAATCAGCAAGAGAAACAGTGCCTGGCCAAAGAACTCCTTTCTTACCTTGCACTCTGTGACCCAATCAAAGAGCTTTTGTTGAAAATAATGCTGAGCAAACTGGCAGACTCAGAAAATTCAGACACATCTCTTGTGTATGCCCAGGAATGCAAAGCTGGTTACTGTCCGACCATAACCACAACCACATAAACACAACTTTCCATTTGAGGGTATGCATGGTGCTTGGCTCTCCCTTTTTACCTTACTGTGCATGTTGGCAAGATGAGACATAATTGCAGATAAAAGCACCAGCTTCACTATTTACAGGGCCTTGCTGCAATGAAATATTGCTGATTACATAGAGGTGGGAAATGCATTTCCTGAAAGCAGAGAAAAGAAATCCAGGTATATGTGAGCAAGGAGGGAATAGAGAGAGAGGTAGGTCAGCCTTGTAAGCATTTATTTTCATGTTCTGCACCCCAAACTTACTGAAGAACATGAAATAAAACCAGTTTATTTAACCCATACCATCCCAGAGGATGGTTCTCCCAGTACCTAGATTGCCACAGAGGTGGGGAGAACCTTAGACCTCTACTACATATATTGTGTTTAATTATACACAAAAGTGAGGTGGGTGACAAAGAAAACACTGGGGCTTTTGTAACGTCTTGGAATATAAAAACATAGACATTTTGTTAATTATGGCTATGTAAGGGGACTTTTTCTGTGTGTGTGTCTGCTCGCATGCTTTCCCTTAAATCTCCTACAGACATGTTTATAGAAGGAAGGATAAATATTTTTCCATAGCTTCATGGAAAATTACTATGAGAAACCTTGGAGGAACACAGCTGTGGGGTCCTTCATTACCTCAGCACGAGCAGAGCCTTCTATGAACTGAAATTTAATTGTGCTTTGCTGGGTACAGGCTCCCAGTTGTATGCTTAACCATTCTGAAACACCACACCAAGAGCATCAATATTTTTCAAGCTGGTTAGCATTTTAGGGGGAGCCACCAAGGGGAGCATTACTTTCTGACCCAACAGACTGTGTACTGTTTCCCAAACCTATAGCAAATCATATAACATGAGAAAAGGGGTCGGGGAGATGCCATCTTCTCAAATAAGACCCAAGCACCTAAACACACAGAGCCTTTCTACATCCTCTTTTAACTCCAGAAGCGTAACAACATCCTAGAAATTCACCTCCCTGTGCTCCACACTCTGAGTTCAGGCAGGTATTTTTGTCTTGCACCTTGTCTCAAACTGCAAAAATAACACCTTCCTCCTCAAAGGTGGCTGCATTTTTGCAATACATTAAAAACCAGTTGGTGCTTCTCAATAAATCCACTAAAGGTGCCAGGGATTTTCTGCAATGAAGGGCTCTTTATAGAAATAAAAATCCTGTAAACAAAGCCATGCAGTAGAAAAAAAACCCACTAAGAAACTGGACAGTTTTCACTGCCTCTGATGCTTCAGATGCGACTAACCAAGATTGGCATGAAGCTGATGGGCAAGCTGTAGAAATAAGGAAACAGGAAAAAATAAAACAAAATCAGGATAAGAAAATATTTATTATTAAGGGCCTGCTGCCTACTAACAGTTGCTAACACAGATAAAAACACCCTTCACACTAAAAGACACTCAAGCCACTGTTTCTTCATAATGTCTCTGTCAGTGAACATGTCCAAACTGACTGAATAATTAGGAGGATAGAGGGGTTTATATATTAAAAATTTTATAGTGTGAATATTTTCATTCTGTATAAATATTGGTTTAAATGGAAAACCGGAAGCTTGAATATACAAGACAGGCTAGTGATTTGGGGAGTGAATAAGACCTTGATATCTACCTGTAGCCTTCTTTAGCATCTTTGTATGTGTTAAGTGACACCTCAGGCCCCCTCAGTGAAATACTGCATCTTAACTCTGAATCATATTTCCAGTTCAGTAATCTTCCAGTTCTGAGCTGTCCTATTGACAGCGACCTGCTGAATTTGAGAGATGGATGCTAACAAATAGAGAACTTTTTTCCTCAGGTTTCAAATTAACTGGAGAATTGGGCAACATAAAGCTCCCTTTTCATGGTGTGGTTGACACACCTGAAGGATGGGATGCCATCCAGAGTGACCCGGACACGCATGAGAAGTAGGCCAATATGAACCTCATAAGGTTCAACAAAGCCAAGTGCAAGGTTCTGCACATGGCTCAGGGCAACCCCAGTATTGATACCGGCCGGAGGATTAAGGGATTGAGAGCAGCCTGGCAGAGAAGGACTTGGGAATTCTAGTGGGTGAAAAGATGGACATGTGCTGGCAATGTGCAGTTGCAGCCCAGAAAGCCAACCATGGGCTGCATCAAAAAAAACACTGGCACAGGTTGCCCAGAGAGGTCGTAGATGCCCCATCCCTGGAAACATTCAAGGTCAGCTTGGACAGGGCTGTGAGCAACCTGATCTAGTTCAAAATGTCTCTGCTCATTGCAGGAGGGTTGGACTAGGTGACCTTTAAAGGTCCCTTCAAACCCAAACCATTCCATGATTCTCTCTCCTCTTGGGTGACCACCTAAAATTCCTATCAACTCTACCTAAGCTAAACATGTGCAAGGTCAGAGGGAAGAAGTTGGTGATAATCTGTATAAACTGATTCTTTTCTTTTTTTTTTACTTTCAAAATGCTCAGTTTCAAAAGCCTCTTCTTGAAAAATAAGTTTATAATTACTCCTTCCATTCCTTCTCATTTTAGCTTCTTAAAAGGAAGACATGAAAAAATAAAAAATCAGAAACATAAAACCACAAAAATGTATTTGTATTGTTTTCTTCAATTCAATCATTAAAAGTTTTCTAAAAAAGTAAGCATTCTTTTGGAAAACCAAATGTTCTGGTTTTAAATAAAGACCATTTCTGAAAAGAACAAAATTTTCCCTGACCAAAATTAATTGCAAGGAAAGGAAGCGGGGCTGGCCAGTTGCCCGCCCGCCCACTGCCCAAATTCTAAGATATTTGTGGAAAAAAATATCTTGGCCCTAAAAGACACAATCCATTAAGTCAACAAGGTTCTGCTGACTTTACTGAAGCTTGGACTAGATCCTACATGAGAAAAGGACAGTAGTTAAGCATGCAGCTGGTCAGATATGTCTCTCCAAACAGAGCCAAGTTCAATGATTTGGTTTACCCATTCGGAAGCAACACACTTAAATACGTCAGCCGACGTGTAGCTGTACAGCCTGCTGCTGCCTTTCCAGACTTCCCATCCCATCCCATCACCTCTCAAGGTCTCTCCACCTCTCAGTTGCTCTGGATCTCCCCTAGGGACAACCATGCATCACCCAGCCTGTTCCCTGACACTTCCCACGTCACAGGCACCCTGCACTCTCCCCTAATCCCAGCCAGAGAAGTCAACCATGGTAATTGTGGTAGTCCTATTGAATGCCTCTGGGTAAAATCAGAGGGGTTGTCTCCAAGGGGGACCTTACAGTAGGCATCTGTTACTGACCCCCAAACCAAGACGACGTGACCAACGAAGCGATACTTGGGTCGCTCAGCAAGCTTCAGGTCAACAAAACCCGGTCCTTATGGGACACTTTAACTACCCAGACATTTGCTGAAAGAACAACACAGCAACTCACCTGACATCAATCATGTTCCTGGAATGTGTAGAAGACTCCTGTTGGATGTGCCAACCAGGAATGGGACACAGCTGGACTTACTGCTCACTAACCAAGAAAACCTGCTCTGTAATATCTTGGTTAGTGACAGACTTGGCTGCAGTGACCACAGTATTGTGGAGTTTGGGATACTGCTGAGCACAATGAAGGTTAATTCCAGAACAAAGGTTTTAGAGTTTAGAAGAACATACTTCAGCTTGCTCTGGGCTCATTTGGAAGGGATCTTGTGGGACGCTTCCATGGAGGGTAAAGGGGCTAATATGTGCTGGGAGTTTTTCAAGAATACTCTCCTAGATATGCAAAACCAGTTCATCCCCTCTAAAGGCAGGGGAAGTAGGCTGAGCAAGAGACCTCCTTGGCTTAACTGTGAGCTTCTGGGTCTGCTCAGAACCAAAAGGGAAATGTACCAGAGGTGGAAAAGTGGAACATTACTGGTTGGAATTACAAGGGCATTGCCAGGTCCCTTTCCACAGGGCTGCTCTCCAGCCAGGTGGATCCCAGTCTGAACTGCACTCCTGGGTTATGTGTTTCCAAGTGCAAGACCTTACACTTCTCCCCATTGAACTTCATAAGGTTCCTGCTAGCCCACTCCTCCAGTCTGTCCAGGTCATCCTGGAGGGTGGTTCTCCCTTCTGGAGTGTCAAACTCTCCACTCGTCTAGGTGTTGTCAGCAAACATCATGGTGCTCTTGATCCCCAGGTCACTTACAAAGATGTTAAACAGCATTGGGCCCAATATTGATCCCTGGGGGACCGCACTTGTGACTGGTTGCCAGTTTGAGGAGGAACTATTTACTGGCACCCTCTGGGTACAGTCTGTCAGCCAGTTCCCGACCCACCGCACAGACCACTTGTCAAGGCCGTAACAAGTCAGTTTCTCCAGGAGGAGGCTGAGGGGGACTGTATCAAAAGCCCTGGAAAAGTCAAGGTAGACGATGTCCACCACTCGCCCTGCAGCAACCGAGCAGGTTACTTTTTCAAGAAGGTGATCAGATTCATCAAGCATGATTTGCCCCTGGTAAATCCATGTTGGCTTTTCCCAATCATGTGCTTCAATTGACTTGTGGCAGTCTCCAAGAGGATTTGCTCCATTACCTTTTCCAGGAACTGAAGTGAGGCTAATGAATCTGTAATTATCTGGGTCCTCCTTTGAACCCTTCTTACAGCTGGGGGTGACATTAGCTTTCCTCCAGTCTTCAGGGACATCTCCTGATCTTCACGACTTCTCAAAGATTATGGAGAGCAGCTTTGCAACGACATCAACCAGCTCTCTCAACACCCTAGGGTGGATGGCATCTGGGCTCATTGATTTGTACAAGTCAAGCTCCTGTAGTAGTTGACACGCCAACTCTCCCTTCACTGACTGTGGCATAGTCTCCCAAGGGAAGTGGTAGATTCCCCCACATTGGACAGTTTTCAGTCTCAGCTTGACAGGGTGCTGAGCCACCTCATATAGACTATAGTATTACCTAGAAAGGTTGGACCAGATGATCCCTGAGGTCCCTTCCAACCTGGCACTCTATGTTTCTAATCCCAGCAGGAGCTGTGCAAACCTTCCTCCTCCTCCTCCTCCCACCCTCATTATGGACAACTCTCTCGCTGTGCTCTATGCCACAAAGACCATGTGTGAAGGGGGCTGGAAAACCCTGGCACCTCACTGAGAAAAACCATGGTCTGACCTAGGGAAAGCAGCAGAGATGCCGGAGGCTGAGGCTGTGCCACACAGGTGCGGGGACCCCACCTGGCCCCTGGTCTCCCCTCCTGGGCAGCTTTCTGGCTCTGCTTCAGATCAGAAGTGCACCAGATCGGACTGACATTTTGAAGCCAGCCAGATGAGGCCATCAGACCCAGCCACCAAGCAAACACATGCTGAAATGTCACCAGCAAAGGGGGCCCTTGGTCACATTAAGCCAGCAGGTGTGGCTGTGCACTGCTGCTTCCTCCTCCTCACCTGCATGTAGCAGCCTGCAACTGTGGACCTGCCACTGAGCTTTTGTTGCTCTAAGCCTGGGTAATGATGCTTCATGCATTTCCTCTTTTCCTTTCCTTCATGTATGAATAGCAGGCAGCACTAAAATTATAAGACTATCAGAGAGAAGGAAAAAAATGTTTTCCCTACAGCCTCCCATTTGAGGCCTGTAATTAAGAAAAGCAAATACATATTACATGACTGTGATTAGTATCGAGTGAAACAAGCTCCCATCTTCCGTTTCATCTAAGTCTTTCATGGAAGACTGCAGATAAGCTGTTTTCTGCCTGCAGAATAGGCTCAGGCAGGTTTTTTTCTACATGCAACTAGTCAGAGCACACCTTAACAGTAGGTCAAATTAATACATTAAAAGGAAAAAAAAAAAAAAGGTAAGAAAAAATGCTATCAGCAGAGCTGTGCTGAGTGCTGCTGAGCCTTTTTACTAACAGCCCTGTATGGCAGAGAGAAAGAAATCCTGTCTCTTTCCCTTGCAGAGCCTGGGTTAGAGGAGCTCTCCTGTCACAGGCACTGGGTCGCCTCGAGCACTTGGATGATCTGGAGCTATAGCTATGGTAACTAAGCAAGTGTTTAAGGCCTGGACTCTGCTAACAAGCTCATTGCTGTAATTTATTACCAGCACAGTCCTATTATAGGCATCAATGGCAGAAGCTGTTGCTTGTTTGAGGCCCTGGTGCTTTCTTTGTTAAATGACAGGGTTGCAAAAAACCGAAACAAACCGAATGCCACACGTCTTCCCTTTTCTATAGGTGTTGACATACACTCACACACCAAACGCTCACAAACCAGTGGTTTAAAAATGTTACCCATTTGCTGGTCCCCCTTCCTTTCCCCTGTTTGTTACTACCCTCACAGCAGGTCTGGGAAACCAAGTATGTGTTTGTGCCTGCATTGCTTCCAAGTCTGGCAGTCCAGCTTAAACCCATCTCCTACAGACATTTGAGGCTTGCTGCGTAAACTGAGCATTAAACTTTGATATGTTTATGCGGACCTCTCTGACCATTTGGCTGCCTGTTTTATTGCCCTTTGCGTATGCAAAGGCAAGTCCAGCCCCCACATGTCCTTCAGTGAAACCACTAGGAATCTCTGTAAGCAGAGCCCCTAATTCTCCTTGTAGGACAGAGGGAATTACTTCCACAAACATCTTAAAATTCAAGGGATGGATTTCCACCTCTCTGACCTGTGGGATTTGAAGTGGCTCAAAATTACCTGCACAAATTTATTTGTTTACGAGCAAAAATAGCCATCTGAACTATCAATGTTTGTCTTGTTTTCCTAACCAAACACAAAAATACCCAATTAACTTAGCTGCATTAGCTATTAGGCATAACATTTTTGTTTGTCAGGATCTTTCTAAGTTTTTTTTTTCTTCTCTGTGCCTAAGAAAAAAGAAAAAAATGTAAAAATATACAGTGAAGAAACTATAAAAGGTACTCCATAAAAATGAGAGATAATTAGCAAGTTTTTTTTTGTTCACAGAAGTAGATTTCTTCCTGGCATTGAAGATGTGCAGCTTGGTCTATGCTCTGTGGCATTCAGAGAAGGGGAAAATGCTGAGCATGCCACAGAGTTTGCTGTTTAATTAGGCTGTGGTTGCCACCGCAGCTGAACTTGGTCTAACAGCTACTGTTGACTAAAGGGGCAATCCTTCCTTCTTGCCACTCCTACCGCCTCTTTGCACAGGCTCCCCATCTTACCGGTCTCCCAGAGCCAGATCAGCTCACTGAACCCAGAGGGGGAAAAAAATTAAAAATAAATCCAAACCAAAAACCAGCAGAAAAAAAAACAACACCAAAATAAACAACCAAAACCAAACACAAACACTAAAAACACACTCAACAACAACAAAAAAACAAAACACGAAACCCAAACAACAAACTCAGCCCCCTCCAACCTAATATTTTTTCTGCTCAAGTGAAATGAACCAACAGATCAGACAGGTGCAAGAAATGGAGAGGACTACAACTGCAGGGTGGGAGGGAAGAGGGGGACATCACTTTCAGTGGTGAGAAGCTGCTAGATTGACACAGCTGTATCACTGCTGAGAAACCCTTCAGCACAATCTGCTGACAAAAGTTGCCTGAGCAGCAGCTCTTCTTTGCCCAGAAGCAGCTGAGATGCACACACTCATCCTATTCCACCTCCAGCTTTACCAGCCTGCAATCTACTGTGGAAAAGCAGAAAGAAACTGCTGGGACAGCAACTTCTTCCATTCCCCCCATGACATTTCTCAGTGTACTCTTTGCCCAGCCTTACCAAGAGATGCATGTCAAGCCTGCTAAATCCAGCGCATCAACAGAAAGATCGCAGGCTGCAGATAGGCACTGTGATTTATCATTTCTGTACAACTTAGAGGTATTGGGAGAAAGTCATCAAGGGGGAAAAAAAACAACAACAAAAAAAAGACCACAGTTTGCTGTTTGCAGTATTTTTACCACTGTTTGCCAGAGGAAGAGGTTATGGTTGTGTGGTGTACCCGTCACACGGGACCAAGCGGCAGTGCAGGAGCAGCGAGCAACACTCACAACTCAAGGAGCAACACAACTCCTCACATGGGAGGAGCAGAACAAACATCTCCAAGAAGCCCTGAGTCAGAAATGCCACCACCAGCACCTTTCCAGGATAGAGGTTCTCCTGCTTTCTGTGGGGGGAAAAAAAAAGACAGATGTGACACTAGGTGAAATTAAAAAGCTGCCAGTAACACGCCCACCAGTGAGGGAAAAGGATGCCTAAATTTTTTTTTTTTTAACTATTAAAAAACAGGTACTTGGCCACAGAGTAGGCTTCAGGACCATTGTTAAGCTCCGTGCCTCTGTGACCATTGCACAAACAGCATCCTGCACCCCACTTTGTAGCTACCACACACAGGCAGCTCTGGCTGATGTTGGCACTCTCCGTACCAAGTGAGGGCAGGTGGGCATTTTCAGTGTGCCATTTTACTCTGAGTGTCTAGGAAACACACCCTGAAGATACCTGCCTACTTCCTTCCCTTCAAAAATTGCCCTGGTCTTCAACTGTTTTACCATCACATAGCCAGTGATACCTTCCCAGATCCATAAAATAACAGGGTGGCTGAAGCACCATGCAGAATCACAGAATCACACAGAACTACCGAGGCTGGAAACGACCTTTAAGATCATCAAGTCCAGTCTATGACTTACACCACCACACCATCTAGACTATAGCACTAAGTGCCACATCCAGCCTTTCAGAAATGTGCAGAAATGGGAAAGGCAAGTTCAGAGATTTCTGTCCTGTCTCCTACCCCCAGAGACATGTCCCTGTGCCCAGGCTGGAGCTTGTTTGAAGGGACAGAAGATATTTCCATGCCTTTTCTTCCTTATTAAGCTACTGTACCTTGCATAAGACAACATTCATTAGGCCAGAGAAAGAGCAAGACTGCGCCATGCTGTCTGCCCTCATGGCTAAGGTACATGGGAGAAGAGGGGAGGAGGATTTCCATCCCCTTTTCACACAACCCTGCACAAGCATCCTCTGGATCAGAAGCAGGAACCACAACCTTTCCCTTTAGAAATCAGATTAGACAAAAACTGGGGCAAGTGCTGTGGACATCGAGCATTGCCTCTTCCCCCTCCAGCTGTGTTTTAAAAACAGCAGCCACCAAAGCACAGCATGTTGCAGGCAGGGGCACCCACTGCAGGGGCCAGGGGTCCACATGTACACCAGGCACCCAGCTGTTTGACCCCACCAACACCAAGAAACATCTGGGCAGAAAGCACGTGCAGAAGAGAGTTCCCACTGCCTGAGGAGCCAAAGCGTTTAAGCATCAGGTGAGCAGAAGTTTTCATAATTACAATTTTAGGTCCCATCCAGAGTTTCTTTTAGCTCTGGCCCAGTCTTCCCAGAGCTGCCTCACCAGCAATTTCTCCCCAGGTATCTTTTGCACATCCAGGAAAGGGACTGTGTTATCTTGCAACAACACATAACATATTCTAATATCTTAGCAGCTGGCCCTGGGACATAATCTATGAGACTCTGGTTGCTTATGGCCTAGGTTACAGCCAGCTTCCCAGAAATATTTGTATGCTTGGGTAAACTTGAGTATAACAATTAATCTCCAGTTCCAAATAATCAGAAACATTTAGTCAGAGACAAATTTACTGGAAGACAAAAGAGGCTCCATGACAGTCAGCAAAACCAGTATGAATCTCTGAAATATCATGTATTTAATATTCTCTGTGATTATTTACTCAAATATGTAAAACAAGAAAGAACATATTATAAGGAAAAAATCCCAACTCTCATTTAACTGTAGCCAATACTTCAGAGCTCAGAAGCACTTCTTAGATTGTCTTTATCTGATCAGAAAATATTTTCCTATCTATAGATTATTTCCCATTTCACTGAAGTTCTTTGCTTTCTAAATAACCTTTCTGGATTTCAGAAGGGAAAATGAGGGATGACTGACCAAAACTAAGGGTCTGAACCTACTTGGTCATTGAAATCTGGCTGTCATTTTCCCAAGAATAAGTGAACTCAGAGTTAAATTTCTACAAACTGGTCATTCCTGCCAGAAAAAGAAGCCGTTTGCCAGGCTGTCTTTGGAACATCAGTGACACCACCACGATCAAACATTTGGGAAGGAAATTGGCCCATCTCTAAAGGATTTGGCCAGGACACACAGAGCTCAGCTTTGCAAACGGTCACTCTCCTCCTCTTTACGATAGTAGCAAGGTGAGAAGCAGATTCAGAGGAGTTCACAACTCCATGATGTGAGAACTGTGATGGTTCTCACACCTACCACATCTGATGCTAGTGCTACATGCATCTATTACCAGATTTTAGACTGTATAGTAGTAACATGGAAGTCATAAAATAGTAAGACAGAGGGGAAACTGTCCTTAAGTTTTCCTGAAGCTGTTTGGAATATAAGTCCAATTGTGCTGCTACAGAAAAATACCATCCTGAATAACTTCATCACACTGTGATGAAAACTGCACTCTCTAGCGCAGTATAAAAACCAAATACCTTCTACCAGAGCAGCAATTAGGAAACTTTTATACTGGTTTAACAGTAGTATTCAGCCTGGGGCTCCCACGATACAAAAAAAATGTGACTTTTTGAAATATAGTTGCGAAAATTTTCCCCTAAGACACAAAGGGACAAATTTTCATCTGCTGTAAGACGGTAGCTCCTGTACAAAGCTACAGCCATTCACACCAAACAAGAATACATCCGCATGTCTCCAAATCCATCCAGATTAAGAAGGTAAATGATTTTTCAAAAACAATTAAAAGTGAGAAAGTTATCTCACAATGCAATCAACAACTTTCCTAACAATCAAAATATTGCAAACTTTCCCTTTTGTTCCTAAAAATATCACTTGATGTTTTTGCCATGACAAACATCTTCCTTCAGATGTGTTTTACTGCACCATCATTCTGCCTCTTTACTACTCTTTTTTTCTTTGAAGGGATGAGCCCTGTGCCTATTGAAGCCCAGGGTCAGATTGCCATTGACTGGAGTGCAATTTAGGCCAGGTCCATCTGAGTGTCAATTAGCCACTAGTCTCTTGGGAGTGCTCAGATCTTGTATCACATTCATATAAATGGGAAGACACTGCAGATGTCTTATGTAAGTATGAAGGTAGGTTACATGGAAACTATCTATGTCTGTGTGCAAATTTAAGGAATGGTGATACTCAAGTCTAGCATGCATAAAAGCTTTAAAACAAGTTTATCATCACTACAGCCTTATGTCCAACACACCATGAATTATGCTGCTTAGTTTCACCATAGTCTGGCCCTCTCTTTCTGTTGGACTTAGGCAGAGCCACTTTGGTGACGTGGTTGCTGGCTATGGCCTTATAAGCTGATGGGTGCAACAACCACCTCCTATTCAGGGGCAGTGTAAAAAAAGTGTTGAAGTTATGTCATAAGATATAGAACCAAAACTAGAGAAGTCACCGCCCAAAACACAGGCCACGTGCAGGGCTGAAGCAAGAGCAGAGCTGTGCTGTGGTGTCTTAGGGGTTTCTGGAGGGTTTGAAAGCTATTGTTTGGAGCTGCATGCAAGTGATAAGTGACAAAAAATACCACACAAGCACAGAAAGAAGGCAGAAAGGACATATCAGATACAACCGGGGAGGCACTAGCCCAAGAACACTGAGATGGAAGTGATGTTTCTGCTAGAAAGCAGGCAGGAACTGTGAGAAAAGTAACTTTCCCTGAACACAGTGGAGTTTACACATACATGCTCTATGAAAATAACCTCAAAGATACTTCACCAAGTCATCAACAAACACAATCCGCAGAAGCACCAATATTAGTTAAACAAAAAGTGTGACAACCTTTTTTTTTTGCTTGCTTGCTTTTTTTCTTTTAATAATTATCTTTATTGCTCCAATAAACTTGAACCTTGGTAGAGAAAGAATGGAGTCCAGGCTGGCAGAGACAGTTGGGTTAGATTTTGGCTGGCAGCTTCACAGATATCTTTATTCTCCAGACTCTCGAAAAACACTTCTGAAAGTCTACATAGTTACCTTTGTCCACCACTACAGCCACAGACCAGCCTGGAACACACAGGCCTGAGCACCAGTGCCTAATTCCTCTGTAGATCAAGTTAGAAGAAACCTTCCTTGTAGAAAGATATTTTAATGAGATTTTCTCATATAAGCCAGTGCCTACAGAGAAACAGGACCCAAGGAACCACAAATAGGACCATGATCCAGAAAGATATGTCACTAAGAGTCTTTGTCTAGGCATTGGGGTGATGATGACAGGCCAAAAAGAGTTGCCAGAATTAGGGCAGAGCAGCTCTTGCCAGGAACTGAGGTTCCTGTGAGCAGTACTTCCTTTCAACAACACCCAGAATAACTATTTGCAAGTTCAGGGCAGCTTCATCATCATGAAAACCCAGAGAAAGCGAGAAGCAAAAGGCAGGAGCCAGGCTTACCCAGAGCCATACATGGTCTCTGGTGCACCCTTTGCCTGCCTGCACCCACGTGAGCTGCCCTTCAACTCCTTCCCCTTTTCCTCCTCACATCTTGTTGCTTCAGTTCCCATTTTATAAAATTGAAAACTTAGCTTTACTATTTGGGCTCTCCACCGCAGATCGTAACCATAACCTGCCTTCGTTCCAAGGCACCCTCTCCCCTTTTCAGTCAAAAGGGACACCACCTGAGGCAGCAAGACATGTTACTTCTGAGAATGAAAAGCCATTGTTCCACTGTACTATTATACCAGTAATGAACTCCAGTACCTCCAAGTCAGCTTGAGCTAGCACTAAAGTTGGTAACAAAGCAAAGCTTAGATCAGCAGCCTCTCTAAGCACATTTATTAAGCATGTGTTTAAGCATTCAGCTAAAGCAAGGACAGAGATGCCATAATATCATCTAAGAGAGCTACTTCCCCTCCCCCCCCTCCCCCCTTTTGGGCCATTTGGAAAAAGCATAGTCATAGCTAGATCTCACATGTTGCACAATAACTGAAATTTTCATAGAGAATTCCAGAGTAAATTGTTAGCAGACTGTACTGCCACAAGCTTGTCAGCATTTCTTTCTTTTTTTTTTTTCTTTTTTTCTTTTCTTTTCTTCTTTTCTTTTTAATTTGGTTTAAATTTGTATTCCATCATCTTGTTTTGTAATTTTTTGTGTCATAGACTCTGGTCATCTTGTAACCCTCTGATTTGAGAAAAGAAAAAAAAAAAAACAAAAAGAAAAAAGTTACTTCTAAAGTAAACAGGATTTTCCCCCATCACTATTCCAGGAAACAGAAATTCTTCCCAAACCCATAATTAAGGAAATGTCAGAAAGAGTTCAGATTTTATGAGTGAAGCAAATAAGCTGTTACAATATTAAAAACATTCTGTAATTCAGCTAACAAAGTTGTAGGTCTTTTTCTAGAACAGAAACCATTGATAGTGTTTCCTTCTCGTGTAAATGTATTGTACTCCAAGCATTTCAAATAGCTTTTAAATAGATTTACAATTAAAGTTTTAGAAGTCTTTAGGGCTTGACTTTGCTCTTCCCCCTGCTATCCGTGATCATCTTATCTGAAGGCACATGTCTTTTTCTTGATGATTTTGTTTCTTGACAATTCAAAGCAGAGACAGTCTCCCCCCTTTGGGCTATACTGACCCTTCTTCACATTACTATGCCTCGTTTGTGGATCAATGCCAAAAGTGAGGTCTTCTAAGGAAAATTTGGAGGCTGATTGGGAGCCAGCAGAGGGAGCATCACAATAGCTCCCATGTGGGATAACTTCTTGCAGAAGAATCCAGAGACTTCAGCTAGTCTCAGGACCCTATTGTGTTAAGAAATATACATGCCTGCAGTAAGCACGCTTACATTGTTTTACTACATTTTCCATGCTAGCAATAGATTCTTTGCAAAGGTCATTGGATCCAAGCCAGTCACCACTGGGAATATAAATCATGTATTCTTCAAGTTGAATCATACAGAGGAAAAAAAGAAAAAGAGAGAAAAAGAAAAAAAGAAAAAGAAACAGATTTGCAACTTTCTTCTCTTTCTTACTTCCAATTAATATGCCTATTTCTCTTTGTAACATCCATATTCCTGGTTCTTCTGTAATGCTTGACATCCAGCAATCTCAAAATATATTAGAAAGGAAGTACTACTGTCCTAGTAGAAATCAAAGCCCAGAAAAGCAAATTTATGTGCATTTAAACATTCATATACACCAGAAGGAAGATAAGTTATTTCAAGAACAAATGCTTGATATGCCCCCAAACACCCGGAAACAGCTTTTGCCTTCCAGTACAACTCAGGATGCCCTAGGCAGAAATCCAGACCTCCACCACCAGGAACTTGACTTCAGTAGAGTCACCATTTCATAACAGAGGAAACTACTGTTCTGTCCATCTCTCAGCTGCCTCAGTGACAGGCTTTATTTTTCAGTGGTTCCATCTATTTTTGTGTCACCTGCCCACAGAGCTTTACAGGCACTAACTCCCCTTTGATTTCCCTCCCATCAGATGAAGTCAATGGCTGCAACCCCAAGCCTGCCACTGGGAAGAGTTTGTCCCCAAGAAGTACCGCTGTGAAGGAGCCCGGCATGCACTGGGATGCAGAATGGCAACTCCACCACCCATTCAACAAGCTGAAAGCCCAGCTCTTATACATCCATCAAAGTCCATTTTAACTGGGAGCCTAAAGCTATTTTACTCATCAGTAATAAAGGAGCAATTAAATTCTGAGCCGAAAATGAATTAATGAGATACTGCAAACAAGCTAATTAACTCCTTCATGGGTATTCAGATAGAAACCACACAAAAAACCCACAGGGTGTGCTAATTACTTCAGGGGTCTGACTGAAACGAAACAAAAAAATAGAAAACCACAACATTCGGAGCAGAGGCTAGAAGTCTGTCATTAAGCCATCTTCTCTTATGTACAGTAAGCATAGCAAGCCATATATGACACTGTGTACATGGAAATGCCTGCCATCCCCATCTACAATGGATCGAGAACACAAATCAAATTTGGCAACACTAAAATTTGTCCTATTTGCTCCATTTCCTTCGGTAGATGGTCTGGGTGGCACTCACCTCACCATAAGCAGGAGAGTTTGGCAAAAGAGCTGATCGGCTTAAACACACTCTGAGGGAAAGTAGAGGTTTTAGCATGGACAGCCAGGGAAAGCCAGCATGAGGTATGTGATGTTGTACAGTGCCTGGCCACAGCTGACTTACATGGCACAGTTTGAGGAACAAGAGGGTTTCTTTGTATACGTTCAGGAGGTTAAACTGTCATCCTTGACAATTTACATTTGCTGTATATTTCACTGCCACTAGCTCAGGCATTTGTAAAACCATTGAGCCAGATTTGCTCATCCCCACGCTTTGGTCATTTATAGCCTCACAAAGGGCAAGTAAAATTCTACTGCTTGGGTGGAGAAGGGTTTTACTGAGACTTTTTTGTTCTGGTACAAACATTATATTTGAAATTTAGAGAAGCAGAGAAAGAAGCCCTTTCCACAAAGTCCATGTGGTGGCAAAATACAGCTGCTTTTCAAATCTCAAAACCTGGGCTATTTTTAAGGAAAAAGCCAAAGGTTCCCAGTGCTCACAGTGGAGTCTCAGCCTGCAGAATTCAATAACCAATCCAGGAAACCCATTTTGACATCGACTTTCAAAGAGGTTATTGTAAACGAAGAGTGAGCCCACAGAACAATATGATTCTTGATCCCCATTTAAGTAGTAGGAACACAGAAAAGCCTCAGAAGTGGAGACATCTGTATTTATGTAGTGTTTTTCCTGCCTCTTTGTAGTCCATTAAATTGCAAATGGTGAAATGGTATTTCTTTTTTGTGTAGATTACCCCTTGCATCTTAAACCACCCCAGCTTCAACAATGCTACCACTAAAATGACGACACTTTCTAAAAGCTGCAGAAGCATTACAATATTTGTTTATAATTAATATAATGGTAAATAAGCCTGACCTCATGGCAGTTCACAGTAGTCACTACCAGCTTTATTGGAGTTTGTCTGAAGTTACAGAGGAATGAGATCAGAATCAGGCCCTGAGGACAGCATTTATATATGACAGCTTGTCCAGAACCCGACCTCATAAGTCTTCTTCTTTATTTGGATTCAGTGTGCAGTGAGACTTCTGCTTCTCATTCATATACACACATAGTTTTTACTTTATCCTGTTAAGGCAAGCTAGGACTAGAGGCCATCACACAAAGCCAGGTGCAATAAACAATCAGACGAGTACTTATTGACGGCATTACCAAAAAATGTTTTCTTTTTTCCCCCTCTACATGCTTAGCTAAACAAAGGTTACCAAGCCTATAAAAGATTATATTGCAAGAAAGAGAGCTTGAGCTTCACCTTGTCAAGGTGATGGCTAAGTCTTCTATCTGCCTGTCAGCACAAGTATTACCCATAGATTGACAGAAAGCATTTGTTAACTAACCTGTTTTATTATAGCAAAAGTATTTATTGCATGCAACATGCTTTTCTACAGGAAATACGTTAATGCTTATTGTGGTCACTAAACCAACCTATCTAACACTAAGTAGGTTGCACTTAGGAACAAAGATATATGATTTCTAATGCTGAAAATCACCTTCGTTCATAGCTCAAAATTATTTGGCTTGCATGTATTTATTCTTCTTTCTAGTTTGTTTTGGCTGATTTAAGGAGGCTCATGAAGTCACCAGCACACCCAAAGCTTATATATGTTTTGAATACCGGAATGTCACCCCACTGTTTGCACATGTGTTACAGCTATAACTTTGCACTATCCCAGGGAGTAGTTTGCTGCAGTTTGCCTGGGGAAGATAAGCCAGAGCATAATCTATGCATCCTGCAGGTCTTGAGGCCTGTTGAAATGTATATACTATCTCTGGAAAAAAACAGGGCTCCAAACTGATCTCCAGCTATATCGAAACATAAAGTGAGGCGAAATAACTATTTACTCCAGTTTGTATGGTTTTCAAAGTTTCTTATTCAGTGTTACAAGAAAAAAAAAAAGTGAGTCTTTGAGGCTCATATAAAAAGAATGCAGAATTATTGTTCATTTATTTATCAAGTTGCACTCCCATCTAATTGTAGTGTCAAACTTACTGCTATTCTCCTTGGAAGGGGGACAGAGGAGTAAGTCGTCTTTCCTTCTGCTGAGTGAAATACCCATGTGGCTTCCCTCTCTGCCACTTGAGGAGGTGCAGTTACAAAGATATAACATCAGTCACACTAAATACAGCTTAGTGGAAAAACTGGAAGTGGAAGAACTAGATTCAGGGGCACCTGGATTTTATTCCGGTTTGGTCACTGACTTTAGCAGGTGACTGCCTCTTTGTCTGCTCCCCTCCTCCTCCCTCTAGTAAATAAATTATGGTTGTAACTTATTATAAATAGCATTTTACGGCAGGGACATAACACTAACCTGCAAGCCTACTGTCAGCTCTAACTAACTTTTAAAGTGCACACTGAGCAGGGCAAAGTACTGTTAACAGTCGTAAAGTGCTGGGTTTTGAGCTGGACTGATACGGCAGTGCTTTGGTCTCGGTTTTTTATTTTACAGCCACACTGTTCTGCTCTTATCAAAATGTGGTGTATAACTGCCAGCTCTGAGGAGTTCCTGCACACAAGCTCCTGCCAAGCTTATGCCACATTCCCTGCAAAGTGTTCTCTCCAAGGCTTTTACTGTGCACGCAGTAGACGGTGTTGACTTTGTCAAAGAAAGTATAAGGCTTATTAAAAGTCTGCAAAAACACTTGCCTTCCTGGCAGCTCCTTTGGGCTGAATGTCACTTGCTTTCCCTGAAAGCAACAAATATGTTCTTCTGAAACTAGTTCCTCCTACTTCGCTGATTAATAAATATACATCTTTTCAGAGGAGCTTGTGTTTTTCTTAAGAAAATTGAAAATCTACACAGAAGATATAGAGTGTGCTTAGCAGCAGCTGGGGAGAATAGGTCTCCTCCTTTCTTGAAGAAGCAGAATTTCAGTAAATACAAAACATAGCTACTGGAAAAGGTCTAATCCTAGTCTTATTATCTATAGCAAACCTTCAAAGCATAAGGGAAAAAAAAACAGACAACACTTAAATTAGTAGAAGACACCAAAGCCTAAGAAAGTAAGGATTCCTTTTCTTTTCTAAACAAAGTTGTTGGTTTTTTTTTAAGAGGCCACATAATTCTGGATTTTTTCCCACTATGGAAAAATAGAGGAGTTTTAAACAAAACAGTTCTTCCAATAGGCAGATGTTAAATATAATCCTAATTATTTTGGCTTTATATGCCAACCTTAGGCTGTGAGAGTAAGAACTTGTGCCCTGTATTTCAGCTGTTTCTGGGGGCAAGCTTCTGGGAGAGGGAGAACAAAACATTTGCACAACGGTCATCAAGTCAAAACTTTGTTAGCCTGGCTTATTCAGCATTTTCTTTTCCTGCATGCTCTCACTGTATCTGCTGTCAAAAAAAAATATTTCAGCACCATCCAAGAGAGATCTGTTAGTTCTCACAGCTCAGGACCTTCAGTTTTGACAGCTCCTTGCAGTATTTTTCAGGTGTTGCAGCAGAGACCTGCTCATGAATGATCCCGTTCTGCACTCCCTCAGCTGTCTCTTGCTTATAGCAGCTTCAGCAAGGCAAATGTCTCTCTGTCTCCCTTACAGTAAAGGTTTATTTACATTGACTGTCTGACATGATTTAGGCTGGATTAAACCACTGTGCAACCACATCTCAAATTGATTTACACCTCTACATGCTCCCATTCTTTCCACGGCTGGCATGCTCCTGACCATACATAGTGTTGCATCAAGCAGCCTTGCTAGCAGAAAGGTAATTCTCAAAATAAACACAGAGGACAGCTTTCAGCTGGCTTAGTGTGCTAAATCAGCTCCACACAGGGTCCTGGGTGGGAAGGAGTGACTTGGGAAGAGCCATGTCAGTCCCAAGTCAGATCAGCTCCAATGGAGATGGCTCCTATCCTGAGGTTATTTTGAAAATGGGACTATGAATTTAAGTGTCATTATCAAAAGTGGCCAGGGGCAGAGACACAAACCAGGTGGTTCCAGCTAATGAATTACACTGCCAGATCATCCACTGAGGCAGTCTGCCCCTGTGCTCTTCGCCCACAGCAAGTACGATGTAACTTGAGCAATCCCAACCTTCAGAGTTCAGGCTTAACGTTCAGGTCTGAATGGCACAGGTTTAACCCTTCAGTCTCTGGAATTTAACTGGAGATACCTCCCATTTGCTAATGATATGCAAAGAGACCAGCGGACATGGTGGCCTGTCACATAACTGCATAATACATCTGGGATTTAAGAAGTACTGATTATTAAGCCTCCTCAAAAGGTGACTGTGATCCATCTTTTGGAGCCTCCCTAGGGGGGCTGCAGGGCAGAGATACTGTACTGGAGTAAGAGGAGCAGGACTTCCAGGGAGAGACATGCCCAGAGACTAAGCAATCTGGCTGAATTTATTTCTTTTTAAACTGGATTCAAACCTTAGTAAGTACAAAAATTTACTTAGAATTATTCCCTTAAAAAAAAAAAAATTGCCATTCCCCATGAAAATACATAAAATCTTGGATCCAAATGCTCCCAAACAGGCCATTATAAGTAGAAGCTGAACTATTTTAATCATTGAAAGCAGCAGTAGAAAAAGTAGCAGAGGAATAACAGGTTTCACTTGCCATTCCAGAATGAGCCTCTCTGTGGTTTATTAAACTAAAACTGAAATAAATTTTTTTCTTCAAAACCATTTTGTGATCTCACTGAAGAATCTGATAATTGCAGTTCAACACGCCACTAGAAAAAACAGACACATATTGCTCATGTGCCCTATCAGAATATCACGTTGCACTTACATCCTCCAGAGAAGAAAGGGAAAAAACCTATTAAAGATTATACAAGTTGGTACATTGCACCACCTTGTAATTTAACGACTTTAAAGAAATCCATCCATACTTGGGTTTAAGGTGTCAGAACTGCCCTTTTAAGCACTTTCTCACTGGAGTTTGCAGCAAGAAAAAAAAATTGTAGCCAAAACAAACAAAAAAATCCATATAGCATCCAACAGATGAGGAAGTGGGAGGAAGAAAAAATCGGGGGGGGAGATGCAGAAAGGAAAAAAAGTACATCTCAGAGAGCATTACATCAGTTCTCCTCCCAGTTTTATTTAACACACACGTGCCATCACTCACAGCTCTGTGGTTAGTGGAAAATATGACTGCAACTTCCACTGTGTGTGGGTTGCATAAAAAAAAAAAAAAAAAAAGACCTTTCTTTGGCACAGCTGAATTTGGCTACTCATGGAAGGAAAAAGGGTGGCATATTTGTATAAAATCCTTGTGTTTTGGCAGGGAGGATAGTCCCGGGTGAGCCACTTAGCTACCTTTTGTTCTTTAGCAGAGCACACATACCATTTCACTTCAGTACAGAGAGCAATAGAGAAAGAGCACAGCACGAAGCCCAACACAGTATGTGCCCACCCCTATGCAAACAAGAATTCAATTAGATTATCAACAAAACAAGAGTCCTTATAAATTATTTTGGTCCAAAAATATTCCAGCTTTGACCACCGGAGCAAGAACGGGTTCATCCTGAAACCAGAATACTACCTGGGTTTATGCACTAAAGATGAGTGAGCAAACATCTCTTAGGCTGTGAAAAAATCCGTGCAAGTTGTTAAACATCAGTGTCAAAAAACAAAGCAGCACTCAAAACTGCAGCAAAGCCCAAGCATTACCAGTTCTCAGGGACTGGATTGTGTGCACACGTGTGTGTGTGCACGGGTGCAAGAGGAATAAAGATACAGAATGAATGACATCTGATTTCCTGGGCTTCTGCATAGCTACACCACCTGACTCTGTGCAATTAGTCACCACGTCATCTGAAGGTCATTTCCAGGGGAAGAGTATTTTCAGAAGGACCATTCAAAAGTCATTAGCCAGTTGTTTTGAGAAGGATTTTTAAAAGTAAGATCTTAAGATTTAAAAAATCAGGTAGTGATTTTCTTCTGTTTGTCTCATAGATGTTTAGGACTCACATTTCTACCTTCTTCTCCAAACCCAACAAAAGGTACCTTTTCCAAGTTTCCAGAAAATATTTTAAAGACAAGCACCAGACAGCAGTTTGCCAGCACAGCACACTGTTGTCACTCTTGTAGGTTCCCAGAGGCCTTCTAGCCCAGCTCTGGCACATGAATGATGTCACAGCCGTTAGCAGCAGCAGCACTTTTCTGGCCTCTACTCAGCACAGGCTGAGTCACACCAGCCCATGGAGCATCCCACACTTGTATTCCCAACACAGGCGCTGTGCAACTCAGCAGGGAGAAGGATGGGAAGTGGCTGCTGCTGCAGAGGGGCACTAGAGTGGACTTTTCCCAGGGGATCTTCTCTCCTGGCAGGCCACGCCCAACCTACCAGGCTGCCTACATGCACGACCAGGTCTCAACTGGCTTTCCTCCAGTAATGACCCTCCATCTCTGTAGCTGTGTTTTGTTCTTTTTCGGTTTTTTTTCAGGCCATAAGTTAGGTGATGTAAGCAAACAGCAGGAGATGCAGCCTATGATTATCATTTTTCCTCAGTGAATGGATAGCAGTAAAGTAAAATTTAAACACACAGCAACAAAGAGTGAGGAACAGGGAAGTCACCCCTCAACCTCCAACCTCATAAGGTGCTACACACTTGAAAACTAATGGAGAGATCACACCAAAGTGACCTCGGCAACAGGTTCCTCAAGACAAGTCAACATTTGCAACAGTGAAAGCTAGATGAAGGTGCTACCTTCAATCCAAGGCAACTCCCAAATAACTCACTTTACCTGGACAGCAACTGTCAACTAAGAAAATTAACCTGTATGTTAAATCTGCAAACACCACGTTAAAGATCAGAAAAGCATCAGTGATAAAATGCTGCAGCTGCCTATAAACTGCCCATCTACACCAGTGGCAGTAAGAATATTTAACTACATTAGACCTATGAGTGAAGTTGCCCTGGTGACAAATTCCAGATCTGAAATAATCATGGTGCAGGAAAGCCTCATTTGGTTTTCCTTTCGTATAAATCTAGGATGTTAATCTATTTCACACAATGATATTGCTTCTCCTTTTATTATTATCTAAGGACATCACACAACAGCAGACAAGAGATACTTGCATGTTTGATTTATTTTTTTTTAAATGTGGTTGTAATAACATCCAAAAACTTACCAAAAATATAAGAATTAATGAAATGCCAGATCACACTCAGCTTTTCAGTTGTGGAGTTTTTTTAGTATCTAGAATATTATCAGATTTCAAGTCAAGATGACTTACTGATTACAACTGAACACATAATCTGAGCCTGAGTTTTAAAACAACTAATGAAAGATATAAAGTTCCAAGACACAAGGAGGTTTTCTGTTTTGTTTGTTTTGTGGGGGTTTTTTTTAATACTTGCCAAAAAAAAAAAAAAAAGGCTGTTCACTTCAGGCATTCACCATTGGACACTAAACCTTTGATGAGCGTCAAGAGGGCAATTATCTCTAAAATAAAGACTTTTGTATATCATGGGTCCCACATTCTAAATTCAGTCTGAGAAGCAGGAGGAAAAAACAATTCAGACGTCAACAGTGAATTGGCCAAAGGTCTCTGTGTTACAGATATACCACTGTTGCATTTTACATGGCATTAGGAAGCGTGGCAGTCATTTGACCTACCAAAGAGCAAGCACTTTTGATGCAAAGCCTAATTGTCACTTATACTTTGTCACGCCATTTAGTTTCAATGATTTCCTGAAGTCTTCAAGGAACTATGCTAATGTTCCAACTTTACTTTTGTCAGTATCAATGTGATCCTCATTAAAAACGAAGCTGTCAAAATTGTTTTGATGCCGCTTTCCTTGACAACATCTGCTCAGTTTCCCCTGTTGTCACCTTGACTGTGGGAAATAAGATTAGAAAAATCCTCAAAGATCTCAGGACTACATTTTATCAGTAAGAGATATTATGCAGTGGTGGGAACTGAGGTTTAGACCCTGTTCTTCAAGACTACAATTCCTTAATGAAGATGAATAAAACATTATTCCATAAAGAGTCCTACTTGCTCTAATCCAGATCTCCATCTCAGAGCTGATTGCAAGAATCGGAGGTCATTATCAAGGTAAAAGTTTACAAATCATATCCTCATTCCCTTTATTTTAGGGAACCAGTGTATTTCAGTCTACCTTCTGTTTCCCATTTATCTCACACAGTTTTGCGAAATAGAAAGTACTATCTCATAAAGTACTGCCAAATGCAGTAGATGTTAAGATGCACAGATGCAAAATTGTTGAGTACTGGCAGCGCATCTCAGTCAGTCAGCTCACTACGAGCACAGCGATCTTGCTGACAGAGACACAGCCCATGGGGAGGGTAACAGCTTCACCTAAATCCACAAGCAAACATGAGTTGGGCTCCTAAGAACAGGTGACTGGGGGTAGGGCTTTAGGTAGAGTTTGCTTTTCCAGTAATGACATTCACCACTCTTGATGATGTTAACTCTTGTTAACATTGCCTTGAGCTGTGTAAATTTAAGAACAACACTGAATTTCTCCAGATCTCTTAAGTGAAATAGGAATCTATTATTTTCACTATACTTAATATAAGTAAAAAACAAAGTACATGCGACCGGAAAACTTGCACAGAATCACTGCAAGTCTTCCTCATCATAACACCCATGAACTCCAACTTGGAGACAGAGAGATTGAGAAACTTGTTGTGCTGTATGCACGGTCCCTTGTTCCTACATTGAGTGTCAAAAAATGGAAGTCTGCTAAATTAAAGGAACAAAAAAAAATTTACTGCTCAGCTAACACTTTTAAGCATGGTTCAGTCACTCATGGTTTCCATTTGAAGTCACCTTGTCTAACGGTGAAACAATACCAGCTTTGAAACAACACACTGTCCTGTAAGTATTTGGCAGATGATAAATTTACGACAAAGGGGAGTCTAAATAATGCTGCTCTAATACATTTGGCAGAAAGTTTGGATTAAAATGGTTAGGTCAGCTAAAAAAGTTTCAAGTCAGTAAATGAACTTTCATTTTCAAATTAAATTAACTGCACCTGCCTTTCATTGAAATCAGTGTTACCTGACAGATTTTCTGGTTTTCAGTGGCCTTCTCCAAAGCTGAGTACACCAGTATCCAACCTGATATGTAGGCCAGCTTACTTTTTTGTGTTTAGAAAGGGCCTGAGGGTGGTGGTACTTTTCTATTCAAGTCCCAGCTGCTGTATTTGTTTGAGAATCTTGGGTTTCATTTAAAATATATGCAAAATCAACATATTCATTTAGGACTTCCAGAAAAAAAAACAGAAAATTCCAAAGGTATGAACAAGCCAAAGACACCCCCTTGTCAAACTACCAAGTTTTATAATACAGCTTCTTGATTACGGAATGGATTAAATCAGCACTACTAACTACTACAACCCTAATCGTGGTGATAGCACAACACCAAACATTTGTGAATCACTAGCCAGCACGTTGAAGAGATCTCTTCCCCACATTTTACAACTCCCTAAATCTTAATTTATATAATATGATTGCAATACACTTATGGGTCTGATTTTATTGCTTTCTACAAGACTTTTTCCTCGAAGCAAACTTTAATTTCTAATACAAGTTGGACAAATCATTCCTGAATAAAACTGAAGAGCATTCTCATAATGGTGATGCAGTTACATTCTGTTATATGCAAGTGTAAATCTCCAATTATCTCACCAGTGGCCAAGAAGTAGCACGGGTACAGTTCAGGGAGAGGGTCACCCAGCTTGTGGGAGATGCCAGAGGTTAGAATTAAAATACAGCAGCTTCTGACCTGGGCTCACTCAGCAACGTGGAACAGCCCCAAGACTCACAGCAGTACATGGCACAAGGATACCAGTTAGGACAAGCCTGACAGGGAGCAGCACGGGGCTACTGGTGACAGAACTGGTGCAATGCCGACGCTGTGGAAATCCACCCATTGTGGGGGTTTTATGGTCCCAGTATGCTGTTGCACTGGTATGTGGATTACACCAGAGGAAGGTTCCCTCCTACTGAATGCGAGCAAACTATTACTAGTGCTAAAACCTTAGTGTTTTGCTACCTACCTATGCAGAGTCCCAAGTGAAATAATTCTGCCTTCAGGTGGCCTCAAGGGTGAATGCTTTTGGAAGAACAGACTACTATTAAAATAAAAAGGGAGATGAATATGTATCTACATGTCACCTGGTCATGCAAACACTTCACACACATTACAGACAGCAGGGCCTATAATTAAGGTCAGCCAAGGCTCGGCATCATAAAACTCTACCAATTAACAGCTTGCTAAATTCTCATTGTTTGAGAAGAAATGCTCCATACCAGGTGTTTGCCTCTGGTCAATATTTCTGTTTTTAAGAGAAAACTTGAACTATAACAGCTTAGCTCTTTCTGAAAGTGCGATTAGCATCTCTTTCCTCAGCCCATCATAATTCCTGTAGCCTTCTTCAAATGGTGCTAGACATCTACCACCTCTGAAGAAATGAAAACTGCCTTTGCCTCTTTTCTGGTAGTTTGACCACCTAAACAGAAGAACTAAATTCACAGAAACCAAACAGAACTACCCTGCATGGTCATTAAAAGCATATTCTGATTTCTTGGGTGAACAATTTGACACTCTGATGTGCTTTGCAAAACTGCCAAACATTCACAGTAGCAACTAAGGCAACAGGAAATGCATTTTGACACCATCAAGGCCTACAAAATGCTGACACACCACTTCAGTCATAGAATCCTGGAATCATGGAACGGTTTGGGTTGGAAGGGACCTTGAAGATCATCTAGTTCCAACCCTCCTGCATGGGCAGGGAAACTTCCTGCTAGACCAGGTTGCACAGAGCCCCATCCAACCTGTGCTTGAACACTTCCAGGGAGGGGGCATCCACAGGTTCTCTAGGCAACCTGTTCCAGTGCCTTACCACCCTCATAGTCTGTATGTTGGATCTACCCAACCGGTAGAATTCATCCTTCTCTTTGCTTTCCCCATGTTAATCTCTTTTCCAACCAGGCTACCATAGCCCCTTGTCACAGGCACATCTAATCTAGTGGTGGATGTGAGGCTGAGATGTAGCAACAGTCTCGCTGGGTGTTGTCTTGGCATGGCTGATTCTAGTAAACAGATAGCACAGATCTAAGGTAGCAAAACCCTTGTTGCAGTGATGGTTCTCCCAGATGAGGGAAAGTGCAGGTATGCAAGTCACCCAATTTAAGATGCTATAATGCCCATCTATTCACTTCACCCTCCACTTGAAACCATCACCCCTGTTGCAGAAGCAAAGCAAAGAACAAGACCTTGCTTCCACCACTTCAATTCAGAGTCAACTTCACCTGCCCTGGTAGGATTCAATGCCTCCAGCTACCTACACCACCTGCCACCCAACTTAGCTGTCTGATAGCAGACATAGCAGAAAGGAGAGCATATTCACCTTCCACCATCGCAGCTCACAGATTAGCATCTTTATTCAAACTGCTGGGAGCAGCTAAAATTTGGCCACATGCCTCGTTCTTGCCACCTCTACTAAAGAGCAGCAAGCCATATCAGAGGAGCAGCTGAGACCGCCAGCAGCAATACTGACAGTGCCCCTTCTTATCTAGGCAGCAATTTTGTACCTGCCTGAGGCAGTGGAAAAACCTTGCTCTGGCCCTGCAGATAGGCACTGTAACAAGGTGATATACTGTAGTGGTGACATGAATTATTTTAGCTGCTCTGCACAAAAGCATAAACTTTTGCAATGGCCTCTAGTGACAAGGAGAGCACTTTGCTACAGAAGTAACCAGCCAGAAGTAACTACGAAATGTAGCCATCCTGCTCCCTACAAAAGGCAATGTGCCACTGAAAGTGCACGTATGTTGTGTATATAGAGAGGTTATAGACACAGTTCCATGAATATAGCTCCCTGGCATTTCTTAATTCTCATTACAATCTTGCTGATTAGAAAAAAATGATCATAAGATGATAATGAACAGAAAAACAAGCCCTTTGAAAATATTCTCAGGATTCATTTCTCAGCACCTTTATTTAAAATTAGTAAAGCTGTGATTTTGCCCCAGTTGGAAGCACTGGTATCAAGGACAGGTCAGACACAAAGTCAGTACTCACTCCCTCTCCCTCAGCTGTGCCCAACACTTGCCCTTGTTATCAGGACTGCTCACTATGAGCTGGTAGGCAGGAATCAATGAGGAAGCAGGAGGCTGTAAGTTTCCAGCAGAGTTCCTGGGAAGTCAGGGAATCTGGTTAATTTTGAACAAGTTACCCACCTTTAAGACCAGGGTGGCTTTTTTATGGATTTTTTTTTTTTACTATGTATTTAATATATGTTTTTATATTAACATATCTAGGTGCATAAATATAATCTGCTTGGGAGAAGTTTTCTTGCATAAGTTAGAGAATAATTTATCACACCATTAACTCAAAACCCAGTTTCTTCTCTTTGGGGATCCTAGTAATACAAGTTTTGTGGGGTTTTTTTTTTTTCACCTAGAAAAGTACTTGCATCTGCTGCTTTACACCTGATCTAAGCTACACAAACATGACAGACTAATGTAAAGGGCAGTGGAAGGTGCATGTTTTAGGCTCCTAACTCTGGAGATACCTCTGCTCCCATTGCAACACTGCTTGCAAAACTCTTCTCTTGTACTGCTAAAATACTATCTGCTCAGAACTTACTCAACTGCCTGCCTTTGCTAAGAGCCATACATTTTTGTTCAAACACAAAGGTCCACCTTTCAAGTTAATTAACAGACAATATAGAATCATGGAACGGCTAGGGTTGGAAGGGACCTTGAAGATCACCTAGTTCCAACCCCCCTGCATGGGCTAGAACAGGTTGCTCAAAGCCCCATCCAACCTGAAGACTATGCACACACACAACCAATATCACTCACAGTCAAGACAGGAATGGAGGTTTACCAAGAGAGCACACAGGGACCGTAAGCAACATGCCACCTACGTACTCATATGCAAGGCTTTGCTGCAGACTGGCACAGATGAAATGCAAGTGCACTTACTGTTATGTACACAATACATCCCACAACATTAAGGTGCCTATTCTCTGGCAACTTAAAAAAAACAAACAACCTTACTTTTCTGAAAATACTCAAGTCACCACTGAGAGAAGGAAGGCAGGGGTGTATGCTCAGAGTTTTCCAGCTGCACCCTATTTGCAGCCATGGGAGCCTCTCCTGTGAGTCAAACACAAAGCCAGGACTTGCCACTGTCACCCCACATGGTGCCTGCGTATGCACCTCGGCCCCGCAGCAGCCAGGAAGCTGGGCTGGGGGCGAGGAGAAGCTACAGCATGCAACCATGGACAGACACACAGTCAGAAAACACGGGATAGAAGAAATGTACAAAAGTATGTTTGCTTTGCAGCTTTCACTGGTGATGAGACATTCACGATAGGAGGGACATATAAGACTCCCTTCTAGTCTTCGGGAGGAGACAGATAAGGAACCATTGGGGGAAAAAGAATAATTAAAAAATCAGTATCCAGATAAAAATCTATTCTACCTGCTACATTGTACCTTCAATACAAATTGCTTTCTAATGGATGAAACTGACAAGTTTTAGGCACATAGAATTTCAAATGCCTTATCTATGAAAGGGGCACTGGAAGTTTTGCTTTTCATTTTCCTACAGGGGACAATATATAAGTGTAGTATTTGGTATACTTTGCCCAATTTAGTTCCATTCTTCACTCCTAAATGAAGTGCATTTGCATGCAAACCATGTTTGTTTTCCAGATAATGTAAATTTTCCTACTGGTTTAGCTTTCTTAACATTTCTCATTGGACAATTCAGGTTGGAAGTGACCCATAGAAGTTTTCTTGTTCAAGCTCCCTGCTCAAAGCAAGCTTAGCTGTAAGGTCAGACCAAGTTGCTCAGGGTTTTATCTAGTCTAGTCTTACAACCTCCAAGGACAGAAACTGCACAGCCACCCCGGGAACCTGCTCCACTGCCTGTCTTCATGGGGGAAAAGGTTTCTCCTTATGCCCATTCTGAATCTCTATTTCCAATTTATGCCTGTTTTCGCTCACTCTCCCACCATGCAGTGCTGTGCATAGCCTGGCTCTATTCCCTCCATAACCTCCCCTCAGGCACTGGAGGACTGCTGTTAGTCCCTCCATAAAGCCACCTCTTCTCCAGACTGAGCAAACCCAGATCCTTTAGCCTGTCTTCACCTGGCAAGTGGTGGTGATGGCTTGTGATGAAATCATTCATTTCTTGTACCAGGGAGCCCAAACCAGGATGTAGTTCTTAGATGTGAGCTAGGGAGTGCTGAATAGAGGACAATCACTTACCTCAGTCTGCTGATACAGCACAAGATGCTGCTGGCCTCTTTTGCTACCAGGGTGCACTACTGACTCACATACCCTCTTGTACTCCCAGGGTCCTTCCCACAGAGCCGTTCCCCCCAGCCTCTCCATCCCCCATCCCATATCCCTGCCACGGGGTCTTCCTTTCCACAAGAGTAGGACTCTGCATTTGTCCTTGCTGAACTTCATATGGTTCTGTAGGCCAATCCTTCCAGCCTGCCCAGGTCCCTCTGGATCGTAGGCCTGTCCTCAAGTGCACTGTCTGGTCCTCCCAGTCTGGTGTCATCCACAAACCTGATGAGAGTGTACTTTGTCACCTGCTCCAGGTCACTAATAAAGACATTAAACAGGACAGGCGCCAGGGCAGACCCTCGCAGTGTTGCACTTGTCACTGGCATCCTGACAGAGTACGACCCATTAACCACTGCTCTCTGAACCTGATCATCTAACCCACCTAGATGTCCACCCTAGCTTAGGTACAAGAACACTGCAAGACAGTGTTGTAAGCAGTGCTAAAGCTGATATTAATGACTATTCTCCCCTCATCCACAAATCCAATCATTTCAAATAAATGAATCAGGTTGATCAGTCATTACCCACAACTCGCACATCCAGACAGACTGGTCCCAGTCCCTTTTTCCTCCCCAGGCCCAGAAGTTGGCTCTAAGAACTGGAGGACCACTGCAGCCCCATCTGAGTGGATATCCTTGCAGTGCCAGGGCAGTTGCTCTGGCCAGTGCCAGGCATGATGCCCAGAGGAGCCACTGATGAGTCCCATTCAGTCCTCAGCAGTGTTCTGTGCCCCATTCCCTGTGTCCTTCTATGCAAACATCTATGTAAAATAGTACTTCTGAGAGCTACACCCACGCTCTGGCCCAAGCACTAGTGAAACAGGTACATGACCCTCCCTAACCAGGAGTCAGCCTTTCCCACCAATACCTGCATCCAGAGATACCAGAAGACATCAAAGCAGAGCTGGGCACTGCAACACCAAGAGGGAACAGCAGCACCCCAGCCCCTCACAGAACCCCTGCCCTACCTTCTGCCCCAGCCCCATACATGCTGTGATCTTAAGGAGGGCTCGGTACCAAAAGTTTACTCAGTTCTGAAACTGTGTCATCTGTTGGGGACACAGCACTGCCATCTGCACTGGGACCCATTCTCCCAAGAGCAGGAGACATGGACTTGCTTAGAACAGCTCTGTACCGCACCACTGTCAGAACAAAGGGGACATGCTATCCCAAACAGGTACAGCAGCCAGCAGCTGCTGCAGGGACAACCTAACTGTTTTTCTGGGCTGTTTTGTGATCCTGGCCACAATCCGGATGGTGCTGTGACCATCAGAACATCCAAACCAAGCCTAAATCTTCCTTTCCCTGTCTCCAGGCCCTGTCTCTCCAGTTATGGAAGACCTGTTTCCACTATGACCTATTCCTAACATGACTATTGCCATTCCAAAACAGTATTTGCCATTTCCAAAGAGTTTCTGGGTGACCAAGACCCTCAGTGGAAGGGCTGCCAGTTTTCTCTTTGTACTCAATGCCTCTCAGCAGAGAACTAGTCCAGGATGGGGTTGCCAACATCTCACAGTAAGGCAGGCAAGCACCCAGGGCTTCACAAGGAGAAGTCTATCAGACATGGTTTATTCAAGCAGCTAGGCAGGAAGACTCAGTGACAAGGGAGAGGGTAAGAGGGCTCATCACCTGGCTGTGCTGAATAAAAACAATAAAAGGGGGGAAAAAAAGAGAGTTTTAATTGCCCTGGGACTTAGTAAACAAGCAGTTGATTTTGAGTCTGGGAGTTAATGCCAACACAACAGCTGGCCTTCAGAAGGGATTTACTAATATAGCAACTTGTAATTAACACAAGGTCATCACTAAAAATTACCAGGCCAATTTGCTGTTAAATAGCTTCCTCCAGGGGATGTGTCCCTGTTGGAGTGCAAGCTACTGCATTGTGTCCATGAAGACAGACAACCTGGGCAAGAGCCACACTTCCCTGGGGAAACAGGGTCACCATAAGGGGCTCCCCATCCCCCACATCTATTCAGGCCCAGGCTCCTCTCTCCCCTTACTGCCCCACAGATCAAAGTGGCCTTCTGTTCCCTTACAGACGAATGTGCTACAATACCTGCAGTGTCCAAGCCCACCACAGGTTTGTGTCAAGGCTGACAGCAGTGAGCCAACACTTGAAGAAAATTGAGCAACAGCCTTTGGGCTGGTTCTGCCTGCATTCATTCCCTTTGCTGTCACTTGCCCAGGCGTTGCAGCCATATAAAAAGACCACAACAGCTGTATCCCTCAGACAGTCCCCTCTGCAAGGCAATTCCCACTGAAGATCACGGTCTTTCCAAACAACCTGGACCATAAGTCACTTTGGTCTGGAAACCATCCTCTGGGGTGAAGTCCATGTAAATGGAAGTTTCAAGCAGACTATTTCTTAGACAACAGAGTTTCTCCTCTTCCTTCAGATACGGAGATTTCTGTACATAATTTCACACAGAGGGCTGGGATAGCACATCTAGGTGAGTGCTACAATTTTCCCCACTTTTCCCTGGTTCTTCCTTGGCTTGGAAAGAACAGACCTCACTCTCCAGCTGCTTGCCTAAACCTTCCCAACCTAACATCTCATTTCAATGCACAAACTAAAACATCCGCTTTGTCCCTTATTTTCCAGAATTCGGAGGAACCCACTTATGAAACGAGCCAGCAAAAATACTCCTTTATCTGCCGCAAGGACAGGCTGATAAGTGCCTTTTGCCTTTCACTGTCATTGTTCCACACTTTGCCTGAAGAGATTTCCAGCCCTTGCTGCAGTACTAGGCAGACTGCCTAAGAAAGCAATTGTGGAAGCTCTTCCTATAACCAGGAGGTAGATAAACACAGAGACTTGATCACCAATCCCCCCTGCTACATCCATACAGAGCCAGGATAATAGCTTCTTCAGGTGGTTGCCAGATGACTTCTGCTCCTGCTGGAAGATGTGTCAGGATCAGTACCTGCTGCTCAGCCTGACTGAGTGGTCTACCTGAGAGCAGGATGGCAACAGAGGGAAGGCAAGGAAGCAGACTGGGCAGTATGGAGACAACTGGAGGGGTTTATCCCATCAGATGGGGGTAAATTCTACCTCCAGGCTCTTACTGCAACTTTGACAATATAAAGGAGCATATTAACACAGTTATAAAGCTAAAAAAAAACAAGAGGGGAAATACTAGAGAGGAAATCCAGAGTCCATCCATTAGTGTCATACGCCAGCAGTAATTGGCCTGGTAATCTTCTTCTCAGCCTTGTCTCAGCATCTACCAGTACAACCACATATCAAGGTACATGCTCCTCAGCTCTGTACACCCTTATATGCAACAGAACAAATAACAGATAATTTTGTATCACTCAAATACCAGCTTCACTTACGTCTTATCTTACTTCTTCCCCATGCTTCACTTAAAAGTATTCAAAAAAGGAACAGGATTGGCAATTCAGAAGATGATGTTAAAAAAAAAAAGTATTTTATGCTAAAATAATCACTGTATACATTGGGGTAAGCATGAGGAACTGGGCTACTCAAGACCAAATCCTGCTTTGTACCTTTCCTTAAGCGAGTGGCTTTGCCAAGGCCTTTGACTTCAAGGCAGCAGAGTTATGTACTTTCCAGTTTTGCAACATACTTCACTTTAGGGGTAAATAAGCTCCTTTTCAGTCTTCATTCAGCATGCAAAACACCTCACAGTGATCTTGCTAAACAGTTCTTCATAGGGCAAGCAAATAAGTGATTCTTTTTATCCTTTCTGAAAATTTCATATTCTTGAATCACTTACAAGTCTGGGAAGGTGGAACTCATTCGTAAATAAGGTCCTGGGAAACACAAGGCCACAGCTTGCCAGGACCAAAGCCCTGAATGAGCTCTTTCATTTTCAGCATGTTTGGTAACTTGGGTTAAAGAGCAAATGGTGGTTTTGATAGAATATTTCAAACACAGAGGAACTAGAGTGCTACAGTTACCTTTACCTAAAAGAGACTCATATAATAATAACTGATTTTTCAAAGCATTCCACTCCATACCTCCTAAAGCAAGCAAACGTGCTTCAAAAAACACTAGGAGCAGTGGCATAATTTAGTCTGGCTGAGAGCAAAGTTGAAAGCAAGTGGGGAAAAAAGAAAGAGGTCTGTAGCAGATTAAGCAGAACACAATTCACTCTTGAAGCTGCAAATGGAAAGGTGTGTTCATTTTCTATTTTCTCTCTGTAAATTACCTTACAGTGTTGTTGCTGTGCTAAAACTGATGCACCTACTCATGATTTGCACCCAACCTACGCAAGTTTGCAGGTTTATGACCTTTATGATGAGCCCTTTGTACATTCATAGGAACACCAAACTAGTCTTGTGGGTTTGGCCACAAGAATTCAGTCGTAGCATTGGTGTTCACATTTGGAAAAATTTATAAGGAAGGAAGATGTAAGGTGATAAAATACTTCAGAGACTGCAAATAAAGTTGTCTGATCTCATCTTGGGAGCATGCTGATGGTAAGTCCAAAGAAAGAAGTGATGGATTCAGGAGGGTTTGTGGCATAACACAGCAAAAACACGCAGCCTTACCCCCAAGCCCTCCCCAACTGCCAAATGCCCCATAACAGATTCCCAGATGCAAACTGTGTGATTTCCATCTTTCAGGGAACATCTTGGAGCATCATTTGGAGAACAGAGTCTCATTAACTTAACAATGGACAAAATGAATTCTGGACTTAAAAAAACCTGGAATTGAAGCTCACGCACTACAAGCTGCAAGTCAATCCACCTGCCCTGCAATCTGAACAGAAAGAAATCTTATTTCCTGAAAATTATTAACAAAAGTTGCAGCATTAAGTTGTTAAGATGTCAGCATCAAGTTAATGGTTGATTTAGAGATTCTGTTCCTTGTAAGATCATGTCATATAGTCCTCTTCAGGGAATATTTTATCCTAGCCTCAACTGTATTTGTACAATTAAAAAAAAATATTATTGCACAGTATATTCAAGGTCAGTTCTTTAAACTGTCATACATCTAACTGAAGCTTAAATAGGAAGTAAATGCAAAAAAATGTAGGTGATTTTAACTTTTTCTGGCTATCTCAGGTAATTTTTCCCAGAATGCCAAAGCTAGAGAAGACTATTAATAAATTTAGCACCAATAATCTGTCATAACTGTTTATTCTGGCCAGATAAAACCACATTTGGTGGAAAAACATGGATTTCCTTTCAACATCATAGCCTGGAACAGCAAAAGCTTTGTTTATAAAAATCAAAATAGCTTTTTCTCTCCAACCTGCCCAGTTGGCTTACATATAACAACTCTTGCTGTAGGGGACAGAATGACCATTTACACTCTGAACTGCAGACCATCCAATTTCTGCAACGAAGCTATACCCTGAAAAGCTTGACTTATACTGGATAAAGATTATCAAGGCTACAGCGTCCTTCTTCCTCCTAGCCTGAACTCAGTAGATTATTGATGTTCAAAAAAATATTTACGGTATTTATGGGAAGATGCTCTCATGAGATAGCTCAGAGAAACATTTTCTGTTGTTCAAAAGGCAATCTATGCACAAGAGAGTCACTGGAGTTGGGGCAAGACCAGCTGCCAGGCATCTGGCAGGTTTGTCAGCATTGGCACACGCACTGGATATCTGGCAGTTCGCTTTTGCATCTGTTAGTTTCAGCAACAGCCATGGCTACATAAAAAGCCACAAAGGCATGTCCTGGTTATTTTTCATGGTGTCTGCATTCATCTAACACATTCTAGGTTCACTGCCCAGTTTTTTGTTGTTTTTTTGGATTTGTTTTTTGGTTTTGGGTTTTTTTTTTTTTTTTGTTTGGTTTGGTTTGGTTCCCCCCCCCAAAAAAAAAAAACTCAAAATGTGAAATAAGAAGGCAAGTGATGAGTGACAACTGGAAGAGTTCCACCACTAATATACCAGGGTTTTGTATATAGATGCATATATTCATCAAGGTCCTCTAGACACTAACATTCCTGTCTCACCAAGGCAGTGCTCCACACCACCTTATCTTGCTGCTCTGTCTGCTGACAATAAATAAACCACATTAAAAAAATGTGAAACTATTTATTTTAATGTAATTCTGTGTGGTTTAGCTTGTTGACTTTTTAATTGATTTTGGGCAACTATTGGTGTTTAATAAACCCGTAGGCTTAGTGCTACGATGAATGTTGCTGGCTATTCTAAGATCACCACCACACTTTCCTGAATACCAAAGAAGAAAGTGAACACTTCACTAAAAAACAGGAAACCACATTTTAGCAAATGAAAAGTCTAGTTTCGTGAGTATCTCAAAGGCAGTATAAGGCCATATTGATCCTGAATGCATGGTCTGACCCTGTCCAACTGCTCACCCCATGTTGAGACCAGCACAAACAACCAAGAGGCCACACAGCAAACCAGAACTGGGAAGCTAATCTCAGTGAAAGCTAAGTATTTGGGCTGTATTTGCTGAGCTGGTTTCATCTGGATCAGCTTCCCAAGCTGGTTTCCAGGTATATCTGTGCCAGCACACACTGGGGATGTGTTTGGGGCAGGGAGAGGCTGGGACTTCTGCTGGCAGTGGGTGCAGCTCAGGTGCTGAAGCAGACACAGAACAGAACAAACCAATGTTGTAAGAGGGATGTTTAGCCCTGTGGGCTTTGCAGAGGTGCTATGGACCCTGGCCCTGCCAGGACCTCCCCAGCTTTAAACTGTGCAGTTCCCCTATTTGTATCTCATTCTACCAGGAAAGTAGTGCCACAGGTCAAGTCACACCAGCTGCACACCTCTCAGCAACTGATGGTTGCCCATTTTAATCATAGGAGGGTTTGGGTTGGAAGGGCCTCCTGCATGGGCAGGGACACTTCCCACTAGACCAGGTTGCTCCAAGCCCCATCCAACCTGGCCCTGAATGCTTCCAGTGATGGGGCATCCACAAGTTCCCTGAGCAACCAGTTCCAGTGTCTCACCACCCTCACACTAGTGCAAATCCTGAGTTTCACCACTTGTCTGGTGTTTGTGCTTAGACACTCTTGGACTTAATAGCCCTCATGCCTCAAGTGGTGCCACAGCTTGAGCAGACCAAATCAAATTGGGTAGGTTGTGAATTAGCTGAGGCTGAGATCTGCCTGTGCGCCAAGGCAAGGTTTTGCACTGCTTATCTCTTGCAAAAGCCTTGTATGCAGGAGAGATCCCACCAGGATATCTGGGCAGAAGTTGTCACTTTACCCACACCAGGTGTTTACAATGCACACAGATGTTACCTTTTCAGTTAAAAGCTGCCTTCAGAAACACAGACCTTGTTAATTATACTGTATCAGCATATCATCTGTCAAAGTGGGGTATTTGGGATTTTCACATCCTTACCAATACATCATCTTCAGTTTTCTGCACTGTTTTACATTTACCCACTACAGGCAACTATCTCTTGTACCCAAGGTGATTTTTATTATCACACAATAATTCTTGCCATCACTATACTGCAAGGAAGTATTTATGTCAAATCTATGCTAAGAGAAGTAAAGTTTAATTTTTATTTTTTTTTTGCTGTTGGACCAGTAGGGGAAAAAGCCAAACAGATTTAATATTTGCAAAGAATTTGGAAAACATCTGAGAGAGAAAAGTGTGAGTATACCATCCCTAGTAATATTAGAGAATTAATATAGTTAGGGAAAAAAATAAAGCTCTGTAGCTCTATTTTAAAGAAAAACTCACTGCAAAGTAAACCAAGAGATCCAGAGGTAAAGCAGATATTCTACACATTTCTCACCTGCCCTGGTCTTTTTTCTTAGCATACTTCACACAGGCCCCAACACAGCATTCTCTGTGCCACTTTGCTCTTGGCAGGACACAAAGAAATGTATTTGAAACTCTTCAGACTGTGGATACCTCACCCATTTCTCCCTCTTTACAACCACCTTCAAGAGTTTGGATCATGGTGATACTCGCTCCAACAGCTGTGCTAACATGCCTGAGCAAGAAGAGATGTTTTCACCTCATCCTGGCGGTTCTGCCATATACCTTCACCATCCTCCAACCTCTATCAGGCCGGGAATTGGAAAAAAGCAGCTCAAACCTTCTTTAAGTCAGACAACAGATAGCATTCAGGGATAGCTGTTTATACTAGCCAGAGCCTTGCAGCTGCAAGGCAAAGAGTTTCAGGCAAGAAAAACAAGGCTTTTAACACTAATCTATGCTAAGACCACACTCAACAGCTCAGGTTTCAAAACCTGCCCCTGCAAAATCGTGTGCGCAGGCATCCACTGCAGGTGTCCCACACCATTTAACACCTGAAGTGCTGCCACTGGTACCACCTCAAAAACAGCTACCACATTCATTGTATGCTCAAGCACTGTACGCTCAAGAATTTCTCTCTTCTTGAAGATGCACCTCCAAAGTCCTAGGTATGGCCTCAGAGTCCTCCGATGAAAGCTCACACCATACCAGTTTTCAAAAAATTGTGTTTTCAGTGCCATGGGCCATTATACACAATGGCAAACAATCACAGTAGCTAAGGAGAGTTTATTTACATTTTTGCTACTTTTCGTCTGTCTCTGCAGTGGCCTATAGTTAATCAAACCAACACCCCCCTTCTTTGTGTCACAAGCTCAAGAAAGAAGTAGGCACTGTACATTCTTCCCGCCATTCTTTTGCAAATGGAGCCACAGCAGAATTCAAAAGTAGCTGCACAACGACCAAGCGAATTATGCATTTGGCTCCTCTCAAAAGCCAAGGAAAAGCTCAAATGCCAGATTTTCTTAAAAGCAAAGCATCCTGTCAGCAAAATGACACTGACTGTCTGTATTGGGGGAAGTGGGCTTTTTCTTTTCAGAAATAGCATTCATTCATCTGTTGTTGTTGTTTTAATTAGAAAAACTGATAGATACAAAACCAATGGGGGAAAACAAATACAGAAATAACAAAGACACACTTATTCGCTAAAGGGAAGTGGCAAAGAGCAGCTGTCCTTTAATGATCACCAGGCATGTGAAATTAATCCACATCTTTATTACAAATTTAAACCAGCAAAATAAATTAAAACTCGAGTCAGCCCAGGAACCCAGGTGGAGAAGGAATAAGCAAAGCTCAGTTTATCCCCAGCCTAGCCAGTCATCCCTGCAAAAATAAGTACCTTTGTCTGCTGCCACCACAATTATTCTCTCATCACCATTGCTGAAGATGAGATAGGAAAGCCACTGCCCTGTTCTGAACAACGGGCACTTTACACTACTGCAGTAAATGAATAGCTCCAATTATTCGTAGGGGCTACAGAGACATGTGGTGCAGAAGTTTAGTTTTTAAATTTCCATGAAATACATGCATTTAAATATAGCATAGGGAACAACAGTGCATTGATCTAGTCCTTCCCCCTAGTCTTTTCCATTAGTGGGATCCAATCTTGCAGTGGCAAATCTCCCATCAATTCCAGGGAGCTTTACATGAGGGAATATTGCATTCTTCAGCCATTTGGCCTTCTCTGCTAGACTCTGAATGTCAAGGAGACAGAGGATGAGGCATTAAACAAGGTCCAAAGCAAAGAAGTCACAGCTGGGACTGTCTGAAGGAAAGGAATAACTCCTTCCTGCTCCCAGTAGCCCTGTCCTGCAGGCAGAGATGCCCCCAGAAGTGCTGCAGGGAGCATGGGGGGACCTAGGGCTAGAGTTGCTTCCCTATCTTGTGCCATAAGCTGCATCTGTAGCCCAGTCTCTTCTTCTGCAACACTTGTGTATCTATGATCAGTGCATTTTTCCTCACTGACTGATGAGACATCCAATTCATGCTTAGCAAAAGAGTATGGGCTGTTTGAATATCATCCTGCCAAGGCTACCACATGTTTTTATTGCTTACGAGCCCCTTATTTTTCAAACATTGGTGAAAGATGCTAACCAGAGTTTTTATTACAGATTCCACTTGTGCATAGACATCAGCTGAACACCTAAAATGCACTAGATCTCTCAATGCAGAATCAACTGCAGTGGGGAAGGGAATAGGATTAGCTTTATTTTGAGAAAAATTCCAATGGAAATTCATGCACCCAGTTGTTTTTGTTCTTTGCAAAAAAATTAAATAAAATAAAAATCTTAGGAGTCACTTGGTCCTCTAAAAAGGCCTCTATTAAAATACAGAATGTACCAGACACAAGGATTGGGTCTACAGACCAGTGCTTTTAATATACTTTAAAAACAAAAAAACACAACAGCAGAAAACTCCAAAAGGCTTTTTTTTTTTTTTTTAGTTCTCCTAAAACTTAATAATCAAGCTCAGGAACTCCTATTTCATTACAAATGCCTTGAATTTTGCTATAGTAGGAATGGCATTTCTAATTTCCATCTCATGCTTTTTGCATAAGCACAGTTGAAGGCAGAGGGACATATTTGCATATGTAGAGCGAATGAGGCAATGAGAGGTGGCAATTAGCGTCGCATGGATCATATGCCATTCTGTCTCTCATCATTTTCCTTGCACTCAAAATATTCACTCCTCCCAACACACACTTTTTGTGCAGTGGTACTCCCAACTCCTAATGGAAATCAGGGCATCTGATGCTCAACATAGTAGAAGCACAAAAGAACAAAAAAAACGCCCAAACAATTAGAAGCTAATCTCTGTTTTGGTGGGGTCACAATCTAAATTGAATTCAGAAGATAATGCCATTACTCCATTTTACAGAAGTGGAGGTGAAAACCAGAAAGATTAAGAGCTTGTATATGCTAAAGTATTTCACAGTTTTGCTTTCTTCCATGCTTTGTGTAGCTTGTTTATTTAGATAGACAGGATTATCTCTTATTTGTGTTTATACACTAACACAAAGCAGCCATGAACAACTACAGAAGAATGGCTTTGCAGAGGGTAATAGCTACAGGTGATTAATAATGATGCAATTCCAAGCACGTAGCTGGCAATACTGTTTTCTTTTCTGGGTTACAGAGATAAATACTTCCAGTCACAATCTACTGATACTCGTGTAAACAACCTGCATAGAGGGGGAATAGAAAAGGTACATCTCTGCTCCTGGGAGCAGAGTGAGGACTGAACTAACTGACGCACCTATTTTTGAGAAAAGAAAGTAATAGCTAGGATGAAATGCCTTTCTGGAAGAAGGATGTGTCCACCAACCTTTGCTTCTAGATTGATTTGACAGAGAGATAATAAAAGGAAATGGAGATGAGGAGCAGAAAGGAAGCTAGTACAATGTTATCCAGCACTGAAGTGCCAAGAAGCCTGTTGATACCCCCTTTTTAAAATGCATACTTATATTGTCATCATCAGGGGCTCTTAGCCCGTCTTCTACCAGGGTGCTCTAGGTACCACACATTACCTACACAAAACGCCCAAACGCAGGTATTCACTTTCATTTGAGCTGCCCTGATGCTGGGACATTTGCACAGGATTGATAGATATGCCATGAGAGCCGCAGGAGACCCAGCCCCTCTGGAGCAGCAGCTGTAAACCAGCTCTACTAGGTTTAGCTGTCCTTACCCTAGGATAGATAAATGGCATTAAATATCTCCATCTATGAAGCTGCATTACTTCCCCATGTGATATCTAGGTTTTGGCTGGACAGCATGAGCCAAGCGATGCGGTCTCAGCTGGCAAGTCTACAGAAAAGCAAAGCCAGATGCCAGGATGGTCCTCCCCAGCCTCATCCCTGTCCACTCTGTGGGATCGCAAGGACAGGGGTCTGCAGCAAGCTGGCAGCACATCAGGGCAAGACTTACGCCAGCCTGAACACACCCACAGGCCGTACAACCCCCACCATGACCTCTGTTATCAGCCCCAAACAATCCCAAAGAGCTCTGAGAATGAGTAAGATCCCTTCTGAAGAGCTCTTGGAGTGCGAGGAAACTGGAGTTTAACCAGGAAAGTTGTATGAAACATGGATTATTAATCAGATTTAAATTGGTAACTACTAAGGGCACAAAAACACATAATGCCCTCCATCATGTAACAGGACTCAAAAACACTGTAGCATCACCTCTGCTAAGATTTATGGCTCAAACGTGTGGTATTTCCATGCAGAAAGCTTCAAAAAAGGAGTGATTTATATAAGAATTGAGATTATAGACAAAGGGAACATATTAAATAAAACTATTTCTTATTTATGACCCAGAGATCATTTACTTTGACATTAGGACTTGGGGCAGATACTTCACCATGACCACAGCCCTGAGGAATGCTGAAATCGGCCATCAATAACTCTTTTCACAAGACAAGCTCCCCGAGGGCAGAAGGATAATACCAAACTGGGTGGTAGTTTTTAAGCAGCTGGACACAAATTGGGACTTGTCAGTTGTTGTTCCCAGGCACTGCATGTCAAATCAGAATAACCTGTTGTGCTCTCTCTCATTTTTTGCCATGACTGGCTGCAGAATGCAGAATAGGCACCTGTTGACTCCTAGATTAGTTTCCCTGTGATAAACAGCTCTTATCAATCATCACTTAATGAGAGATTTCAAAATAATAGTTTCTTCTCATTTTCCCCACAGTGAAAGACGCTCAGCGCAAATGGCAACTAAGCTGCAACCTGCTTTGCTGGCATCTGAGCTCTGCTGAGAAAGTTTCTTTGCCAGCTGGATTTGGAGGCTTCTTGCTGTTTCCAGTGCAATTTATAAAAGCCATTCCAGAAACCAGGCTCAAGAAGTGGCCTAGAAGGAGCACAGTAGCTCAAGGCACACTGATATTGGAAATGTCTGTGGTATGTCTAGCAGGATTAGGCCCAACTGGGGGACCCAGTGTTTGAGCTAGCTCTGTGGTGGCTCATAACCTGCAGCAGAGAAGATGCAGCTGCCTGGAAAGGCAGCGGGAAGCTCTGAGGCCTCCCAAAGCAGCCTGTGGAGAGTGCTGTGCTCCATGTTGTGTGACAGGGCACAGATGCCTGAGCCAGCAGCTTGCCTTATCACCACTGGCTCAGTGATGCCTTTGATTTAGCCTTTTTGTAGCAAAAGGCTCCCTAGGACAGATGGGGACTAGAGGATACCTTGAGCTCCAGTGCTGCCAACATGAGCTGACCTCAAGCTACCCAACACACACTCCAGCAGTCACATTTCAAATTGATCTGTGCACACATCAGCAACATAATCACTAAAACAGAGTGGCAACCAAGACCAGCATCTCCCCCGGTTCAGCACTTGAGGGTCTTTTATCTAGCAACCAAGAATAGACTTCCCTTCCCTCTCTGCAACCCAGACACACTTTCAACTTTGTCCTTGTCTCCTGTTCAGCACCTCCAAAACTTCTTCACTGAAAACATACTCAGTGCCTTCTTCATCTGCTTGGATCTCCCAGCTGCTTCTATGGAGATCCGAGATGGCTTGACAGGCAACTGCTAAGATTATTCTTTTCATGTCCACTGTTAGCAGTTTTTCACTGGTGTGTCACATATTTGGCAAGATGAACTTCTTAAGAAACCCCACAGAACACAATTTCCCACAATAACTTGTGAAGCTGCTTTTAACACCACCTTACAGGTGAGGGGGGGCTGTTGTAGCAGACAACCCTCTTCAGGCCTTGAGACCCAAGCCATAGAATCATAGAATGGTTTGGGTTGGAAGTGACCTTGAAGATCATCTAGTTCCAAACCCCCTGCAGGGGCAGGGACACCTCCCCTTAGAACTGGTTGCTCAAAGCCCCATCCAACCTGGCCTTCAACACTTCAAGAGAGAGGGCATCCACAACTTCTCTGGGCAACCTGTGCAACTGTCTCACCACCCTCATATTGAAGAATTCATTCCTAATGTTTAGCCTAAGTCTGCCCTCTTCCAGGTTAAAGCCATTGCCCCAAGCCATTAGAGGATTCTTTGCAGTACAACTTTCTCCTTTGAAAACATTATTTTTGTTGTGCTATTTGTTGGCTGCAAAGCAATATTGACTGTAGATTGGCTTATGGGAGGCAAGTCAAATTATTGCTTGTCTTCTGAGTTCAGTAAACAACTAAACTATTGTAAAGAGAGAAAGAAATGGCAGAAAATTTGAAATAGACTTTAGCATTCTATCCATCTCAAAGTATACTACAGAATGCATCTCCAAAAGGCCAGAAGAATTCTCCATTGAGAGTGCAATTTAAAAGAAAATCCACATAGGTGTACTCTGACAGCAAAATATCCCCAAGAACGTAGACCCCTTGTATTTACACATCTACTAGAAATATTTCTAAGATGGAAATTCCTCTCCAGTGACAGATTAGGAAGCTCTGCACAATTACGTAACTCTAGCTAAAAGACAGCAAAATTGCTGTGTGAGGAGCCAACATGCAGTTTTACAGATAGTTTTCTCAGTGTCAGTTTAAGCAGCCTTCTCCCACACACGCACTTGCCGCTGTGTCCCCTCGGGTGCAAGGCTGTGCACCACATCACGTAACTCCCTGAGGGCTGTTCCAGTTCGTTTAGTTTGCCTTTTAATTCTTTACCAGGGGATGGTGAACATGCTACCACTGCACTGAGTAGCTGTTGCCAAAATGGCATGGGCAAGTGTGTTGTTTCTCCTAGCAAAGGTTCCCTGAGCATCCCAAGAGCTCCTGTATCTCTGGCCAAGTGCAAGTAGAAGAGCTATGCCAGGGACACGTGGCTGCTGAGCAGGGCACCAGTACGGTGGGTTCTTACTCCAGGTTTGGCTTCATCTGACTGCCATTTCACTGTCTATTGCACCTTGCCTCTACTTCCTTGAGCTGCAGGCACGGCAACTTATTCTAGTATCACATACTTTAAAGCTGAATTTACAGTCTTGAAACCAAAGCTGGAGGGACTCAGTGAATTCAAAGAAAGAGCAGAGTTCTGCTGTAGAAACAACCCACAGATGGGAACAGCCTGGCTAGACAGAGAACGTATACTGCCAGCTACTGATGGACACATACTGATCAATCCCTTAGCATGAGCAAATACATCTATTATTTGCATAGGTACAACTGATACCTCTTTAACACCAGAGTAAGCTCTATCAGACAAACACAAGCGTCAAATGAGATCAGGCTAAATACCCCCTGGTGGGTTTAGCAAATAGGAGAAAAACAGCCACTCCCTTTCTTAATCCTCTAAAATCTCACATATAAAATATAAGCATTAATTTAAAAAAGTCAAGGAAAACAAAATATCATTTAAAACTTTAAAAAGGCCCCATCACTGTATGTGGCTTGCAGTTTAAGTACAATTGTTCTGGGTGGTCTGCGAAGCACTAAGTGTGCTGTGCAGAAAGGAGTATTTTAAGAACAAATCAGTGGGGTACCAGAGTGTTAGAAGAAATGAATTCATGCTAGAAAAACACTTTGTGAAGTCTTACACAGAATGCAAATGTTGAAAAAATAAATAATAGCTTCCCTTACCTATTTATTTTCATTTCTTATGCCAAGGTCATAATTCCTTTTTATGTATTTTGAGGATAAATATTAAGATTAATAGATCGTCAACATTACGAAGGCTTAGTCTTTGGAACACAAGGTCATTGGGAAGCAAAGATCTACAGTGACTAAACACAGCGGTAATAAAAGCCAACAACTCAAACAAGTCACTTTCATTTTAGACGCAATCAAAAGGGTTTTGCATCCCAAATGTGCAAGAGACAGTTTGATCCCTGCCCTAGAGTCCCCAGAGGTTTGAAAGCCTCTTACCAAGGTTTTGTAGACTGGGCTTACTTTCTGCACTAGTGAGTGTATATAGAATTGTTTTGGTTGGAAAAGACCTTTAAGATCATCAAGTCCAACTGTTAAGCTAGCACTGTCAAGTCCACCACTAAACCGTGTCCCTAAGCACCACATCAATGTAGACCAGTTCAATTATGACGGGTGAAAAAAAATATTCAAAAACCAAACAAGTGTTTAGAGGGATTTTTCTACCTCCTTGCCATTGGAGTGCAGTCACCACAGCTTTAAGTAAGGCTTCCTTTCCCAAAACTACACCACACACCTTTTCTCTGTGGCACAGTCCTGAGTAACAGCATTTGGCTACTCCTGCTTGGAAACATGGTGGAGGTGCACACCTTTAAGAGATGTACAAGAGAGTACGTCAAATATGCAAGACTGATTTGTCATGCTAGAGGTGTTCCTTGTCTCTGTAGTTTTCAAAATGCTCTGCAAAGCAGGTATGCATTGGGCCATCTGCACTGAAGGGAAATAAAACCAAGGGAAATAAAATCCTCTTACAGCACTACTCTCCCAAAATCCATGCCAGGTGAATAACCCCTTAATAGAACTGGCATCAATAATAATAACCGTAAGTCCCTTCATAACCAAGTAAATAATAATTGACAAACCACACACAACAATTACAACCACCAAGTGGTATGTATGTAAGAGATGCTAACCGTCCTCAGGTGCCAGGGATGAGTCCTTATGGGTGGATGGAAGGGAGGGGAAAAAGGGAAAATAGCGTAATGTCTTCTTAAATTAACCTTGTTTTCAGTATAGCACTTCAGACCAACAGGTGAATATTTTAACTCCACCAGTGGACGTTGGATTCATCACATCCATCTAGGAACTGCCATATAAGGGGCACTACAAGGTCACCTCATCTCAATAGTGACACAAGAGTGATTGAATATTAACCACGTTAACCATCACAGCTTGTCCAAATACAAAAACATCTACGTAATCTAAGCCTACACCCAAGTATTTCCATTTCTTTCAGTAGAGGTCAGTTGGAAATAGGGACACAGCCTCCCTGGTGTCTAATAGAAAAAAACCCTGCTGCTAAAACTCTGTCCCCTAATACAGACAGACATATGAAGCAGCCTTCTTCCCAAGAAAGCCTTCCTATTTACCCAAAGTAGACCTCAGCTTCCCACACTGAAAGGGGGAAGAAGCAAGTCAGGACTGAGCCCCCGGGAGCATGCCAACATGAGCCAAAACAGCAAGACAGAAAACCGATTCCTGGAGATCTGTGCAAAGCCAAACATCCTAGGTTAAGTAATTAGATCAGGAAAGTAATCATTTTGGAGCACAGTATACACAAGTTGAACTAGCCTAGGAATAAATAAGCTCAAGAATAGCAAAGCTGCCACTCTAAATGATATCGGGACAAACAGATATAATGCTATGGAGCAGAAGCAGATGCCTGGCAGCTCCCAAATGATTAACATACATTCAGTTATGTATGAAAATCCAGGATATACAAGGCAAGTGCCCACTGTAACACTTTTCAATCATGGAAAGTTTGCCTTGGAACTTCAGAACCTCTTTCTGACTTCTTCACAAATGATTCAAGGTCCCCTTAAACAGTGCATCAGCATCTGCTTGGAATTCTGCTGCCAGAATGTAATGTAATAAAACATAATGGTCAGGTGTTGAACATCGCTTGCTGTATTGATAATGACTTTAAAGATGGTGCAGCCACAACTGTCACATTCTCAGACCTGTCATAAATGCCACGTTACCTGTCAGCAACATACACAGCCTGATAGAAGATCATGACACAGCACGAGTGAAATTATCTATTGTAAAATCATTGCTTTTTCTATCAAACATTTCAGGAAACAGAGCTGATGGCTCAGGTAATGACAAGTCACTGATTTGCGTAAGTGTTAGTATACAGTGTCAGTATACAGCGTCAGGAGCAACCCATCAATCTATCCTCACACATGAAATTCTACCCTCTATCAGTATCTTGCACCTCATGACCAAGCAAGGTATTTGCCCAGATCGAAGCCAAATGGGTGGCACGATCCCTATGTTGCTATTATTAAATAAATATCTATGATAAATACACATTAAATAGACACCTATATTTAAATATATCAACTATAAATGCATAAAACACATACGCACCTGTAAATGTATACAGCCACACATACCACACACCAGCCCAGCTAAAACATAGGCAGCTCTTTTATTTCTACAATCACAAGATCAATAAACAGCTTTGCACAACTTGGAATGGGGTGCTGCTTGCCCACTACAGAAATCTGGTGTTCCTGAGACTAACACCAGGCTGCGTGCTTCCCATGAGACAAAATGCAAATACTCAGAATAACAAGTTGAGGAAGTTGATAAAATTTAAATGGGAGGCCAGACCCATAACCATACAAACTGCAGCAAATGCACTCTGCTTTTTAGCAACCAAATCAAAGTCTGATGTGGGAACATTCAGTCAACACATGCAAAGAAATACAGCAAACAAGTGTCGGTGCACTTCTGCATAGCTTTGGTCAAATGAAGTGAAAAACACATGCTTCTGCCTTGGTCCTCCAGCCATCAGAAGATCATTTTTAACTAAAGCACACTATACATAACAGAGACACAAGGCATCTTCCCTATGGCTATACTACAGTCATTAGCCAGCTAAAAATGGTTAAAGAAGCTTTGCTGTAATGCAGAGGGATTTACAAGGCCCTTTGGAGACCATGTATTTGGAAACGTGAAGGTCACAGTTCAATGTATTCTACGATGGATTGGAAATGACCACTGAAGTTGCTGAACATCCACTTGAAGACACAGTTTTTCCCTGTGTCAGAGTTGGCAAGACAACAATATACAGGAACAGAGCACACTGGCACACGGGAATGGAGGTAACCAACCAGCACGGGACACCTTTAGGGTGTGGGACCCAAGGATACCTGCAGGCTGTGCACCTAGTTGGAGGAAAACCACTCAGGAGTGGTGGCAAGCCATCGGAAGCAGCAGTCATAGGCTGTACTACCTACTGGGAGATAGACTGCCTGTGAGAGAGGGGCCAGATCACATTTCTCCTCATCACCTTCCACTTTGGTGCTACCAACAGCTGTTGGTAGCACGCTGCTCAATACAACCTCTGCAGAACAGAGTAGTTCTTCCCAGGCCCACCAAAAGAATTTAGAGCTTCCCGAGCAAGCACCATGCTGGGACAGTGGCTGGTCAAGGCTGGTGGTTTTCCAGAACTGACAATCTCTGAACACAGGCAGTGTCACAGGGAGGCTACTAAAAACTGGGGTGGCTGAGGAGGAAAAACACAGCAAAGGAATGTGTTACTTACTGTTATGAATTACTCCCCAACCCCTGCCCCAACTTGTATTCATAAAAATGTCTCCAAATAGTTTTGAGACATTAGAGAGATACAGGAGCTCCAATATACATGGAGAAGGTATCTCTACCAGCAGAATAGGATCTAGTGTGACCAAATACACAGAGGCAGTAAGAACTATGAAGAAGGACAGGCAGCATTCACAGCCTTAAGCAGGCAAGGAGAGGTAAGCCATACAGAATCAGAGGTTCACCTCAGAGAAACATCCCAAATTTTCATCTTTATTCAGTCTTTCCCAGTCACTTCAGTTTGGTGGAAGGAAAGTTTCACCAGGATCAAATTTCTCCAGTATTTCCAGAACCTTCTGATGCCAAAAACACCACAGTCCACCCAGGCCCCTCTCACCCAGGCACAGGGCAAACTAAAAATTACTTTAGTTTTAGAAAATTAAGCAGATTTGGGGAAAAAAAAACCCAAAACAACAAATACAAAAAACCCCACCACAAATAAACAACACTAAACTTCTTTAAAGGTTTGGGCTCTCTCAGGACTGGGTCCAACCCCCATTAGCACTCCCAGGGAAGTGCCAACAGCTTGCCTGGGACTTCAACACAACTCCTAGCTCTCCCCTGAAGAGCTCACTGGTTGAAAGCCACTTTCCCTCATTGCCCTGAAACTATTACATTTATCAGGTTATATGATATTTATCAAACAAGTTAGGATTTATCTTTCTTACTTTTCTTAGCCCTCACCAAATACCAGCTGCATACCTCTCATCCTGAGTGAGAGCAGAGAGCCCTTCACAAGAGGGCTTCAAGCTGAAGGAGAACTTTCCATTAAAATCAAGTCCACCACCACAGCACAGCTTTGGTCACTCTCTGTCTTCCACACCAGAATTCAAACACAAGTTCAAGAAGCCAGCTGTGCAGCTGATTCTGCAAAACACTGATGGTGGGATAAGAGAGTTCCTTTGTGTGCACCAGAATTCTCCACCCATCCCAATTGCTACAAAGAATTGTTCAAAACTCAAAATTCCCATTCCTCAGAAAACATAAAATTCCTTAGAAAAGAACTACCAAGAAACCACGTACTTACCTGTTCTGTTGAAAGCCACAGCACGGCAGAGCCTGAAACTCACAGACACCCAACTCTGCACAAACGTGAGCCTATGGAGCAGGTTTCAGGAAGAACCTGACCTTCTGTTCACCCAAAGCTCATCGGGACTGCTGTATCTGCAAGTCATTTAGAAGTACAAGCATTTCCACCTGGACTTAACTGGGCTCATCCAGAGAACAGCAAACAAATTCCATGAGACTGGGTTCTGTTGGAACATTTTAGTCTCTGGGAAGTGTCCAAATAATGAAATTATGGACCTAAAAGCTGACTATACTAAGAGGTTGTGGGACATCAAATGCTTTAATGAATTATTTCTTTTATGTTGGATGCAGTATAAGGGGAAGTTGCATACAATAGTATTTACAATTTCTTTTACTTTTTCTCCATGCAGCCAAGGCAACAAAGCTACTTATACGCTGCGGTTTCTAACTTACAAGATGCTATCCTTTGCTTGTGTAATGCTGGCACAACCATGAAATATTAAGTTCTGCCTTTTTCTGTGTTATTGTAATCCTAATTTTCACTCCCCCTCTTTCTCCTTTTCTACTACTAGTTCTGGAGTTACAGAAAGTACATTTCCTGTAATGTCAAGGAAACCTTCCTGAGACACTTAGCATTTGCCTTTCCATCTGCTTGACCTCCATGAATTCCACACTGCTTGACCAACTGTTCTTTCCAGTCGGTTTTCAGAGTTGTAAGGCGAAAACACTCCATGTTATAAAATGCTTTTTAACAAAAGAAGCAAAGAAACCCAACCAAATCCTTCTCCCTTCATGTCTCCTGCATTAGCAGAAGACCAAGAACTTCACCCCATAGAGGGTTTCCCTTGTTTTCTCAATACACACACCCCTGCTTAGTAACGAAATCATAGCCCAGGGAACAGCTTGACCCAAGGGGAGCATCCCACCTAGAACCCATGGTCCCTCGTTTTAGGGCAGAGAGGTAAGCAAGACAACTACCTGCAGCTGGTAGGTTACTAGTTCTTCCAGGCTTTAAGAGTCTCACTGGGGACTTCTGTTACACATCATGTTAAAAACTATGGCCAGCTGATCTCCCAGAGCCCCTGGTAAACAGCTGAGGCAATTTATAATAGAATACTGAGTACTGGATTAAGATCTCCATGTCAATGATCCCAGGAGCAGTCTCTGTGAGGCTAAATAGTATTTCTGAATAAAACCATCAAAATCAGTGAAACCAGGAGCAAGTATATCTCTGATATGTTACAGTAACACCCATACCTCTCCTGTAAAGGCCTGAGCAGGATCCTGCCCCTCTTGGCTTCACTGTCCCAAAAGAGTCTCCTCCAGATTCAATCCTAGCTATACTCTGAGTTAAACACTTCCGTTTTGAATGGTGAAAGCAAGCTGGGAACAAAGAACCATTCCACTGCCTGCTCTTCGGCAAGGGCTGCAGTCCCTCTGACAACAGGATGCACCTCTGCACGAGCAAGGGTTTATTGAGGATTCAGTGACACACACATAAACACTGTTTTTCAGGACATAAAACATACATGGATGTTTCCATGCTCTGGAAGGTTTTGGTAACATGCACTTTAAGAAATAAACCTGTAAATCTCATTTAAACTTACCATCTTTACAATTATTAACAGTGAATATTTTTTTTTTAAATTCATTATCACTTTTTATTTGCTCCTACCAAGCTAACAGTACCTATTCTACATTAAATTACAAGGGACTGCTCCCCAGATCAGAAGTTTAGTATTGCCTAATGTATATACCATTGCCTAGACATTATATGTACACCATTGTCTGTGGTATTCATGTTACCTCTTCAAGAGCTCATATTTACCAGTGGTTTGAAATAATCCCTTTCTAAATCTCTCGCCATTAGTCTTGCATAGTACTCAGCAGCCAGAATTAGGATTGTTTCCTCCAAGTTCCACCAGCTCCCCAGGTGCTGAACTTTTGGGACATACTTCTTTCAGTCATACCAACCCAATCCACAGTTGTCCCTGATTGTGTACCCATATCTACTGTTGGATGGGAAAATGGAGAGAAACTTTGTAATAAGCTGCTCTTACCTTCTTCAGTAGAACTGGAGATTTCAGGTGTATCATCCCTTCAACTTGTTATTACTGATCATTTGTGACAGTCAAAGAGTTATATTATTAGAAATATTCACCAGCCCCATGCTTTGTTTACAGTAATCAAAAAGCATTTTTTGCAAATATGACAGACATTAAATGACAGCCTTTCATTTTGACTTGCCTTAGATTTGCAGATGGAGATAGACCCCATAAAACAAGATACTTAGTACTTGCTTTGCAATGCTCTTGAAGCAAATTGTTTAGTTTTAACTTTTATGCTATGAATTCTAAACTCCATCTTAAATTTCATTTTAAGATGCAGGTTACCATAGGAAATACTTTGAGTAAAGAGGAGAGGTCATGACCTGGTGTTCATGCTGACTTTAGCTCAGAGGTGTGCACCCCTTCCAGGGGGATGGCTTTTCCAGGCTTCTCCTTCCTCAACATCACCTCCTCAGTCTCCCCAGACCACGCTTCCCCAAACACAAAACAGCCAAACTGAGGCAAAATGTTCAGGTTCAGCTCTAGAAAGCTCAACAGAGTTTCCTACACAAGGCTTTGCCTCCTCCTGTCCCCTGGACATCATTTGATACATCCTGGGATTTCAACCATGTATGCAGAAATAAACCCCACAGAACACAACCAAGGCTGCGGTTTCACTGCCATTTCAAGTCACTATAAAGTTGCCCTGATGCTGAAAGTGGAGGTCCAAGCCTCAGGTTACTCACAGACTCCTGCCTGCACTCGGTGCTTTTGTTCTATAGCCACGAGGCCACAGGATAAGTACAGATCAGAGCACTCACCTAGCAGAAAACAAATCCCTGTCTTTTTAGAGCTAGCGTTCATTTGGATTGGCAAATCGCTGCATTCCTCATCTAATCTGACCTTTAAAAAAAGTATTTGTTAACACTGAATTCATCTCCTAAGATTTACAGCATGCTGTTCAGCCCTCTGAACGCCAGGGCAGCAGCCTGTCTTGCACCCTCCCAGCTCAGGCTGCTGTGCCGCGCTGCAGCAGAGCCAAGCGGCAACCAGCACAAGAAACAATTTGCCCTCATCCCGGTGCACTGCACGACAGGCTCAAACTGACCCGGGGCTCCGCTGCCCCAGAAGCAGATATCTGGGCCTTCCATCTGACACACGTCTACCGTGTCCACTGCGCTGCTGGGCAGCAGCAAGGCCTCAGGCCAGCTCATGGACCCTCCCAGTGCAGGCAGCTGGACGGGCCACCATCCTCTTCTCCCTTCCCCTTGCTCACTCACCCACGGGAAGAGCAAAACACCACCCACTGTCATTAGCTGGATTAGGGCCTCTACTAAGAAGAGGAAGCCCAAATTCAGGTTTGATGGTATTTAGGAGATTCAGAGAGGCACGTGCACCACCCTGCCCCTCCCCAGCCAGCAAGACCTCTGCGACTACTGCAGGGGCCAGAGCTACAAACCATCCACAGCCAGCAAAACTGGAATTTTTAAGCAATTAAAAATTACGGTGAAAAATGGTCATCCATGGAAGAGTCAGAAGGTTCACACAACATATGTAGATACAAGAAAGCCTTAATAATCACAAAAAGCCAGTTGTTAGTGCTCCTCTGCAAGGAGGGAATGGTTTTCACACTGCAATTCAGCTCCCTTTGCACACAGTACAGGAAACGCTTTTCCAGCATTTAAATGCAGCTGAAGGCTAATCAAGATCTCATAAGTTACCAGGCCTCTTACTGTTATTGAGTTTCCCTGCATTTCTTATCTTGAGTAGCTATTACAATTCCAGGTATTCAAGTGAACGTCATTCAGAAAAGATAAGGTAATAATCCATTGATATAGGACCCTCGTATTTAGATTTCAGCATATCCAGCTCCCTGTTTATGTTATTAACCATGGTAGAAAAAAGGGGGGTTAAATTACCCTATATTTCCTTCTCAGATGGTGTACAGAATAGAAATTACTCAGCAGATGTCATCTATCCCTCTTCAGCAACAGAGAGGAGATTTGTCAGGGTAATTTTGCCTGCTTTCCTCAGGAATGCAAATTTTGGGGGGGTTCACCCCAAAATGTCTCCATTAACACATCCATTATACCTCTTTGAAAGGAGAGATGAAATGACTTGTACTTGTTTGACTAAGCTTGACAAAAACGGCTTTTTAGAGACAAGACCCTTTATACCTCATGGGAGGAATCTCAATCCTCTACCATGCTCTCCCCAGTGTTAAATTCTTAATATTACTAAAGGAATTAGACCTACAAATCAAATGTTCTTCAGTACATAGGCTGCAAAAATTACACAACCTGTTAAATCTATGGCAGCTGATAACAAGCATTTCCTTTCACATTCAGAACTTCTCAGACAATGCAGAGCTTTGCCACACCATTATTTGATTTCCAGTAAACCAGACAAAATAACTATTCAGGGATACATTCACATTGATTAAGCCCTGTCTTGATCTGAGCTTTCCCTTAAATGTCAGTATCATGAACAACAGCAAATGAAATACCCAAGGTCTATGTAATTTATCATCAGCAATGTAGAAACTCACCAGACTCCCTACTAACCCACTTCAACTCTACTCCATCAGAAAACACCGTTTTTTTCCTTGCTGCTTGATTAATAAAATGTATCAACCCCCAGGCAGAGGTGGAGAGTGCCAGAGCTGGCTGCAGGCGAGTGGACCTTTGGGGGCAGTGGACCACACACCCACCCCCAGCCATGTGGTGCAAGTGGCGAGCAGGGTGCTGAGGTGCTCTGCCAAATGGATCAAGGACCCAAACTGGCTGGGGTCAGAAAGGGCCAGGGAGGAGCAGAGCAGAGAAACTGCTCTCTTCTGGTGGAGACAGCCTGCTACATCACCTCTAGTGTATTATTTTCATCCCAACCCTCCACTTAGCACTTTAGCAAATGAGCCCTTGCAGATCTAGCTGTGGTCATTCAGGATATTCCTGCCCCTCTCTGGGCAGGTACCAACCAGCTGCAGGGTTGGCAGAAGGGATGATGTAACTACACATCAGATGCAATAAAGTAGGAAGCCTGATACTTCGCTTAAACTAATAAGGAACTGAGTTAAAGCTGAAGGGCCAGAAAGTGAAGTTTCAATTTCCAGAGCTTATGTGCTGCCAAGGTTTGTAGGCTCAGCAGGCAAAACCTGGAGTGTGCCATCTTATCAATGACAGGGCATCACTGCCTGCAGCTCCGTCAAGTAAGATTCATACTCAAGGTCAGCAAGAAAAGACAGACCACACAATTAAAAACATACAGTACATGTCCCTGAGCTTTACTGCTAAACTAGCAAAATGGAAAAAAAAAAGTACATCTCGATAATAAACAAAAATGAAATGTTGGGCCTTCTTTGAAAATGATTTTGTCAGATGCACCTTTTAAAAAAAATAAAATCTGAGCGGCACACCTAATCAGAATGTGATGGGAGAAGCAAGAAGGAGGAAGACAATACTTTTTTTTTTTCCGAAGTAATGTAAGAGTTGCATTGGACATTTAAATTATATTCTGGAAAAGGGCTCATTCCCTATGTTTTTACCCACTGAGGTATTGGCTTGCTGCATTCTACATTTAGCAGTAGAGCAGAGAGAGGAGCCTCTGGTGGCCATGAGCCCTCTTCCACGAGTGACCCAGACCATGCTGCAGTTCCAGCCTCCACACTTGAACTGGGGGTGTATCTGGACGTACAGCGAAATCTGCTCAGGCTTCAACCATGGTGGGCTAAGCAAAGAGCAGCATTCCTGTGCTTTGTGGCACACTGCTGGGACTACTTTTGGTGATGCGCTATCAGTTCAGCTGTGTGCTGAATCAGGTTTAATTTTTGTATTACCTTGGGTCAGGCAGCAAACCTCAAAGCCCAGAGAAAGCAAGAGCACCAGTTACAGCACACCCACTCCACCTGAAAAAGACGAACTGAGAAAACCCAAAATAAGAAGCCCTCCAAGAACCTCAGAGGACTAGGGTCCAAAAATCAAACCTGTTGATTCAATACATCTGAAAACCCCCTAATGATCATACCAACCCATGTTAATCTCTATTTCAAGATCTATACCATTACACCTATTTCTACAAATTTAAGTCTTGCCTGCAATAAGCATGCAAGACTCAGTCTTAACCAGCAATTAGTAAAATCCTCATTTTCCAAATGCAGAGAAGTATCACACCTCTAGTGGGCAACAGGAGAGACCTCAGAGCTCCTTCTCAAGCCAAAGTTCTTGAAGAAAATCAAGTTTATTTTTATGCAATTTATTGCAAGGTATCAGGAAATTTCTGAATGATCTGACCAGCTTTACACGCTTTGCTGAGCTTTGAAACGAAACCAAGAGAACGTTTGCTTAAATCAACAACATAAGTCACCAGTTTAAAGGTTAACACTTGATTGTGCAGCACAAGAAACAGACACTTATCTTCTCAGTTCAAGGACTTCTGGTTTTCTGACCAGCAGCACATAAGGCTGCCACAGATTGTTTTGCAGTACACTTTTGCACATACAAACCAAGAAGGGTGTGGGGCGGGCGGCCTCGGAGCATCGCTCACTTGGAGCAGGACCGTGGGTGTCTCAGGCCCTGCCCTCCCCACAGACTTGCACACTACCAGCCCTCAGGGAAAACACTCGTGGGCTGTCACCCATTCCATCCTGACAGCCTTTTTGACACACAAAATGCAGTTGTGCTTCGTGTGGGGCAGCTGCTGTAAAGCTTCCAGAGTTCTTCCAGCCAGGAGACATGGAAGCCAACCCCAGCACCCTCACCCAGATTCTGCTCAAGCAACAGAAAACCGCAGGGAAGATGAAAGTGCTGTGCTGATGGAGTACAGCTGTCCTAGGTAAGTGAAATGCAGCAATAAATAAGGCCCTTATCTACCATGGCAGGAAAAAGGCGGGCTCAGGGGAAGAGGTGGGCAAGGGAGGGAAGCAAAAACCACCTAGGGAAGAAAAAATCTGAAACTAAAAGAGACATGCACTCCTAATTAACGCTATTTCAGTTTGACAGTTAGTTTCAAAATCCCTAAAGTGAGCTAAGACAGCAGCGAAACCAACAGCTACTTCGTTCCTGCAAAATCCTGCCAAAAGCCTCCTCCTTGCAGCCATGGTATTTGTACCAGGGATGCCCAGGGAAGGACCCGGCCATGCTTAGTGCTACTGTGAAGGAAGCTCAATAAAGAAGTTTCTTCAGCAATTCGTTTAAGAATCAAAGCGAGCAATTCTGAGCAAAAACATTAGACCAAGCCATAAAAAAAAAAAAAAAAGGCTGATTGCTGGAGCTGGACTGTGTTGTCATACATTGCTTACGTTTGTTTTAATTTTAAACTGAGAGTCAGTCCAAGGTTTGTTACACAAACATATGGCACCAGTATTACATTCTACCTTGTATTTATAGAAAGTACTGCACCAGTCCAGGCAGCACACAGATGCCATAATGTTAACAACATTTATTATTAGTATGACAAAAGAACAAAAATAAAGCCAGTAGAAATCATGACTTAAAAGTTTCAGGGACTGATTGGAATAAGAGACCCAAGCTGTGGAGTTGCTAGCTAAAATTCCTCCACTATTAATTAATACAGAGTCCCCAGGTTGCCAGGTTTTGTTATATAAATATACTCTCAGAAAGGTAATTTGTTTAAAACCCAAGCCCTGAAAACTGATTAACACATTTAATGCTAGCCTGATTAACACCGATATGCCCTGGGCTGGGTGATGGAAGCATTGAGGCAGAAGTCCACATTCCTGCAAGTGAAGAGGAACAAAGCTTTTGAGACAAAGGGTAAACCTTAATTACGCCTTTTTATTACCCAAACTGCCATTTCCTCCTTACCCCAAACAAGCCAGGAAGGCTAATGGCATGCTCATACATCCCCATAAGCAATGCAATTGATAAATGCCATTACTAGGTTTTTCCACTCCAGCCGTTAAGCTACGAGCAGCACAAGTTTGATCCTTTACTCTCTTTTTAAAAAATAATTAATTTAAAAAAGCAGCAGAATACAGTACACCACCGAACCTTCTGGAAGCATTTATTAGCTTTGGCTGCCGACCAGTGATTGCAGCAGGAGTGGACTGGAGCTGCAGTGCAAACTGGTTAATCTGTAGCTAGACATATTTGGGACTGGGGGAGGGTGGTGGTGTGTTTAGCAAGAAATACTCACTGCTTGGCAGACAGGGCTTCAACAGTGTGAAGGGTTCTTTTTTTTTTTCCAAAAAAATTTTATTGGGAGAACTACAAAACATTTACAGTACAAAGTTTACAGTCTCACACAATTTGTAGTGAACTGACTCCCGAAAAATATATTACAACTCAAGTTGACTTATCCTTTAGTTACATTCAAAACATACTTCTGTTAAAGTAGTCCAAAAGAGTACATAGTGCTCAATCTGTACCTATGTACAAACAAAACTAAGCTACTGCTCATTCATCCACCGTCCAGGAAAGTTTTGGAAAAACTCCTGACTTTCTACATAAGGAAAAATAAAAATTACAAGTTTTGGAATTTAATTAGAAATTAAACAAGATATGTTCGTGTACTGTATAAAGTTTCAGATCCAAAGATGGCCTCCATTCTTACAAAATAAAAGAGTGGCAAAATTTTGCTGTAGTTAAAACCCATCCCTACATTCAAATTATCTCAAGCATTAAGAAAAATACTTATTTGGTTGAGAGATACTTAAGGCAAGCATGGACCCTCAAGAAGGCACTGTGAGACATAATACTGGGACCCCCAATTATTGCTACATACTTTGAGACTATATCACAGTGTGATTGGTGGAGTTAGGCAACAAAAATACTTTTTGGTTACTATAAACTAGTCTGAATTATATTTGCCACTTTGAAGTCTGATTGCTAAGTCAGTCTCTTTTTTTGTTGTTTTTTTTTTTTTTCTCATTTGTTTTTCAACTCGGACGGGCTACAACCATTTACATTCTAAAAAAACCTCATAGAAATTCCTCAAACTACTTCCACAGCATCGAGACCGATTTCTATAAAGAAACCATGCAATCTTTCAGATTTACGTAAACAAGGAAAGAAATTAATGAAATAAATATTACATACAATCTCTTAAATTAAGAATTTTACTCATTTACAATAAAATAACCAAGTGAAGTTACAAAAAGGCATATATTACTGTGAAAAGAACACACTCCACATTTCGCCGATTAATAATGGCAATCATAATTTAAACATAATAAAAGAATATATATCTATTGCTTTTCATCATACCCGATAAATACAGTATGAACAAATTACCAATGTATACTTTTCACAAGATAATAAATAAGTTAAATAGTTTCATATTGAGTTGTGTGCAGTGACTCATTCATGCAATCAACTCAAAACAGCTAAAAAAAATTAAAAAAATCAGCAGTTATTCTCCAACAATTACAAACTAAACTCAGTTGAGTGCTTCCAAATAAAGCAACAACGAAAAAATTGTTCTAAGCCAAACATCCACTAAGTGGTGGCAATGGAACCAATATTAAACTTTGGAATGAAGGTTTTAGCATTTGTTATAATAATAATATATAGATATATAAAAAAAGAAGGTTGTTATCAAGGCATATTCTTGGCAGGATGTTGGATTTTTCTTTTTTTCTTTTAAAAAGCTTATACATTTAGTATGTTCTGTGTTTTTATTTGAACTGGATTGAAAGACAAACTAGTTTGTGACTTTAGTCGTGTGTGTCTGAAGGTTTGGAGGAGCTGGACGACTCACGCTCCCCAGATTGTTTGTTGCTTTCTGGTGGCGTCTTTTCTAATGCTTTTTTTTTTGAACATAGATGGAATGGCTGCTGCTGGTGCATATCATAACTTGTCTCCAAAGAACAACAAAAAAAAAACCCCGAAACAAAAATCCCCTTCTTCCAAGGTCTCTCTATAAAAATAGGTTTGTTCAGTTCGTGTCATTTGCCCTTTTGCAAAATGCTTTGTTTTGTTCAGCTCTCGGTGTATATATAGATAGATATATATATAAAAAAAATAGAAGAGAGGATTCGCTTTCTTCGCTCGTTAACTTACTTGCTCGGCAGCCGCGGGGGGCCGGGCGCCGGCCCCCCTAGTCGTCGGAGATGGAGAGGCGGCTGAAGATGGGCAGGCGGCGGCCCGAGTCCAGGCTGGGTGACTCGGAGCCGCTGAGGGAGCCGGAGCTGAGGGAGCCGCTCAGGTAACTCTCCCGGTCAGAGAGGGAGTCCGGGGGGCTGGGCGGCGCGTCGAAGACGGGCGACTCAGAGAGTCGGCGGAGGGGCTGGAAGCTGAAGGGCGGCGAGGCAGGGGGCGGAGGGCAGGCCCCGCCGGGTGGCTGAGGCGGCGGCTGCTGCTGGCAGCGGTAGTAGGCGGCGGCGGCTGCAGCCGCGGCGGCGGCAGCGGCGAAGTTCTGGGTGTGGAGGGCCAGGGGGGCGATGAGGCTGCCCAGCTCCTGCCCCGAGAAGGCGAAGGCGTTGTTGGCGCAGGGCGGCGAGAGCAGCTCCTCGCAGTAGGAGGCGGAGGCAGGCGGCGGCGGTGTGCGCGATCCACCGGGGCTCTCCAACAGAGCGGCGTCCAGGCGACCGCCGGGCGGCGGCGGAGGCGGCGGGGCGGCGCTGTGGGGGTGCGGATGGTGGTGCTGGTGGTGGTGATGGGCGGAGAAGCCGGAGAAGCTCAGGCTGTGGTGTAGCTTGGGCCGCTCGCCGCCGCGCGGATGCCCGAAACCGCTGCCGCCCAGCGGGTGCTCGCGGGGGGCGAAGGCGCGGAGGTCGCCGGTGCTGCCGGCGGGGTGAGGGGGCGGGTGATGGTGCCCCGCAGCGGCGGCGGAGGTGGGGGGGGCGGCCGTGCCGCCGCCGGGCGCCGGGCGGCGCTCGTCGGCGTTGTGGATGAAGTGGCAGCGCGGGCCGTACGGACAGAAGCCGATGGTGTGGAAGGTGCGGCAGAGCTCGGTCTTGTATTTGGGATGGCGAGTGAGGCTGCGCAGCTCGTGGAAGCCGTGGGCGAACTGGCACTTCTCGCCGTACTTGCAGGCGCCGCTCTCCTCGAAGGGGCGGCACAGCTCCGTCTTGTAGCGCGTGGAGTTGATGGGGGTCCCGCCGCCCCCACCGGAACCGCCCCCCTTGCCGGCTGCCGCCGCCTGCTGCTGCTGGAGCTGCTGCATGAGGTGCTGGCTGCGCTCGCCGTTCTCGCTGAAGGAGCGGTCCCGGATCTTGTTCTCCTTGTTAAGCAGGGCTGTGGGGCTGCTGCTGCCGCCGCCGCCTCCACCAGAGCCCGTCTCCTTCAGGCTGCCGAACGAGGAGGAGGAGGAGGAAGAGGAGGTGGAGGAAGAGCTGGAACCGGTAGGGCTGGGGAACTTGGAACTGCCGGCCAGCGCCGGCAGGTTGCTGGTCGAGTGCCGCCGCAGGAAGCCCGGCGCGAAGCTGGAGCTTGGGGGGGTCACCGGGGTCCCCACGGCCTTCTTGTCCAGCATGCTGCTGAGGTTGGTCAGGGACTTCTCCGTCTGCCGGGGGCGGGGGGAGAGAAGGGAAGGGGCGGGGGAGACAGGGAGCGGGAGAGAGAGAGGGTGTTGCAGAGTGACCGCCAGCCCACCGCCGCGGTTCCGTGGGGGCCAGGCGCCCCCGCAGCGGCACCGCAGGGCGCTGCCGGGGGTCGGGCCTCCCAACCGGCCGCCAGAGCAGGCCTGCAGCAAAGGCTAGCGTGCCAGGGCAAGTGGGGCAGAAACCCCCTTACAGGCTATGCTGTACGCACAACTTTTAAAAAGTTCCTCTCGGCAGCGCAACACTGGCGAGCGAGCGCCTGCGGAGCAAATAGGTGCCTCTGCAACTTCACTAAAAACCCACCCCGAAAGCCGCTGTCGGGAGGCTGCAGCACGCCCCTCCGAGGCTCGCAGCCTTGCATCAGCCGCCTCGCAGCAGGACCCGCGCTGCTTTAACCCAGGCCACCTGTCAGGCGGCGACCCGTCCGCAGCGGCAGCCGCAGGCTCCGTGTCCCGGGCGGACGTCGGCCTCCCGCCCCGCCAGGCTCCGTCCCCGAGCAGCCCGTGGCTCCGTCCTGCACAACCCGGCACCGGCTCAGCACTAGCAACCCGGGTCGCGCCTGGGGAACCACGCTCTTTCCTACCTTGCACAAGAAGTCAATGTCGTAGAAGGCAGATAAAAGTGTCGTCGACATTTCTAGATCCTGTAATGGTCGGAAATACAGGAAGGACCGAAAGATCCCGCTCTCCTCGGAGGATTTGGAAAAGCCACGACTAGATAGGAGAGGACCGTCTGCTTGAGATCCGAAATGGTCCCGTCTCCTTCCCGGCGGGGCGGGCGGGATGGCGGGTGCCGGGCCGAGGCGGCGTCGGCGGCTACACAGCGGCGGGTGAACTGCGGGAACTCCGCGACGCCCCGCGCTGCCCCCATATAAACGCCGCTGCCACGGCCCGCGGGGGCGGTGCCCCGCTCCGCCCGCCCCGACGAGCCCGCCCCGGCCCGCCTCGACCAGCCAAGCCGCCCCAAGTTTTGCAGAGCGGTTAGAAGAGCTGTGGGGTGGTGGAACCTTGCTGTGCTGCCCTACCCTGCTATCCCCGACCCGGATGCGGCGGCAGCCGGGCAAGGGCCGCTCCCAGCGCGGAACCGGCTGAGGCCCCTGCGAAGCGCCGTTCTACATACCCCTCTCCGAACTCCCGGCGCCACCACTGGTGCCGCGGCCCCAGCCCCCGAGCAGGGGTCGGGAGTTGCCGGCACAGGCCTTCCCGGGCGGACGGCGGGTGCCGCCGAGCGGAGGCTGGAGCGCAGTGCCGCGGAAGCGGCGGGGACACGTCTTCCTCCCGCCCCACCGAAAATAAACTTTTGCCACGTAATTGGTTTTGAAACAAAGGTCGGGCCCGCGCTGCGCCGGTGCGACCGGCAGGACGGCGGCTACGTACGGGCTGCGCGCCCCGCCGCTTCTCCCCGCTTTTGGGGAGTTCGTGGGTTTGTTTTTTTTTGTTGGTTTTTTTTTTGTTTTGGGTTTTTTTTTGTGTGTGTGTTTTCAAATCATGTTTTTTTTTTCTCCTTAAGTTTGGGAGAGCTTGGCGGGCAGACAAGGCGGTGCTAACTCTGTACCGGTCGGGCTGATACGCGCCCTCCCTTTCCGCACCCCTCCCACGCTCCCCCCTATTCACCGCACCCCCGCCGCGGCCCGGCAGCCGCCAAGATCTTGTGACCCGCCAGGCTGCGCAAGCCTCTTGCCGAATCCCGCCGCAGTTCCCCCGCCACCCCGGGAATCCTTCAGCTGGCTTGCCCCCTTTGCCCTGGGCGAGGGCGAAGGTAGCTGCAGGTCCCTGCCGGCGGGGCTCCTTCCTCGGGCCGCCCAAGCTGGGCCGGAGCCGCCGTGCAAAACACCCCCGCCCCCCCGGCGCTGATAAGGCTGCGCAAACACGACGTGGGAACGGCGGCGGAGTCAGCGGGTCGGAACTCTCCGTCCCTTCCCGCATTTGCTCAGCCCTAGAACAAATGGAAAGGCGAAAACGGAGGGACGTGTAAAGTTTTATTGCTGCTAAAGCCAGCAGAGGCGTTTGATCCTCTTTAGCTTCCGAGCAGGGATGTCAGGCCCTTGAAAATCCAAGGGTGCAAATCTGACCACGTCAGCAAGAACCCTACGCTTTGAAAACACATTTGCAAAGGAAAGCAACTTGGGGGGCGGGCGGGCGGGGAGAGGTTATTAGAGCATTTTGCGTTGGTTTTCCACAATCCCCGCCTCCCCCCATCCCCGCCGCCATGCTGCTCGCGCTCCCATGTGGTTCCTCCCCTCCTCCCTCTTCCCCAAGGCTACGGGAGGGAGGCGGGGGAGGCACCCGGAGGGCGCATCCGCGGCAGCCCGGACCCGCGGGGGCAGCGGGAGGGCGGCCGTACGCCCCCGGGCACTGCCTGTGCGCCGTCACCCATGGAGAGGCAAGCCCCTGGCCTGGCACGTTATGGCCGAGCGTAGCAACAGCGAAGAAAATAAAACGCCCGGGAAGAACGAAGAGCTGGAGAATAAAACGCCCACACCTCTTTTCTTCCCGTATCCCGGCAATTCCCTGAAACAACCTCCCTCCTACTCGCCAGGAGCTTTTGGAAGCGACGCGGTCGGCCCCGCTTCCCGCCCGACCCTCCTCCCGCCCGGCTGTGCGGGGATCTGCCACCCCCTAGTGCCCGCTCCGCTGCAAACCAGCTCTGCCTTCACTGGGCTTCCCACAACAAAACTGAGCTTCCCCCCCCTACCTGTCCCCCCTCCAGCCCTGCGGAGGGGTTACAGCTCCCGCGCAGCAAGGTGCGTCGCTTCCCATTACCACGCATCTTCCCCCATAACCTCCTCCCTCCCTGGCCCACTCGGATTTCTCTTGCAAACTGGCTCAAGATCAAACTCTTCCAAACATCTCTGTGGTGAAAACATCACCTCCAGAGCAGATCCTGCCCGGTAGTGAACTGAGTAAACAGCTGATGATGATAATCATACAAGGAGCAATGTGTCATCGTCATTTGGAGGAATACTTCGATAAATTGGCTTGATCAAACACACGGCAGATAAGTACTCCAGCATAAGATTTTCCTAACCCTCTTCTGCAATTGCTGCTCAGGGTTTAAAGGTTCTTGAGTTAGTTATATAGTAACTCAAGTCACCAGCAGTGTGTGATGAAATGTATGTGCACTGATATTTTTTTTTATTTATTTGTTCTCTATAAATGAAGGAGGATGACAGAGGTTTCAGCTGTGTTTTAAAACCATGATAAGGAAGACAGTTTTCCAGCTATTTGGTTTACCTATTAACCAAGTCCTCAAGGCTTCACAAAGTTACTTAAGTTTTATGGTCACTGGATCTACTACTACATTGTTAACCTGTCTGCATTTATCCATTTGCGGATATTGAATATATATGCTTATCCATTTTAAATTCCATGATTTTAAAAAAATGCCTATGTTACTAGATACTTATGCTAACCACTGACACAAGCAAGGTCACACAACCACACTGTAGTTTTGATATTACACAAAGTTCTGATTGTTTTCTACTATAAAAACTGTTGCTACAGTAGTTCAAAATGCTGGAAAGGTGTGGCAGATCCAGCAGCTGTTAAGTAATTGTACAGGTCTTTACTATTTTAAAAAGTGGCTTCCAGACATAATCTAGACTGCTCTTTCCCCAGGAGCTCAAAACAGATGCAAACTAATTATTTTTTAGCCTAACTCACAGTGTGGCTTGTTAAGTCGGGTAGTGTGCATTCTGTCAAACATTTTTTCTTCTCAGATTCCAACATTTCCCTTTTGCCTGTTGAAGTCAAGTTCCATTGTAAATTACTTATGTAAGTATATTCGGTAACTTCACCTTGTTCAGTTTTCAGATACTCACTAAACCTAATTCAGAAGTTTATCTTGATGCAGATTGCGTTTACACTGAAAACGTGGGAAGAAATCAGCAATCGGGCACTGCAGCACTCAGCTGCCATGGCAAAGTTAACCTAGGCCCTGGCGAGGGGTTCAGCCAGACCCCGGCGGGACCCTGGCAAGCTAAGCAAGCCCCTAGTGAGACCCTCCCTAGGGCCCAGCACTGCGGTTCCCCCGGACTCCGGCGAGGCTCGGCCTGACCAGGCTCCCCCAGACCCCGCCACCGAGGGGGCGCGAGCGCATACGACGGTGCCGCAGCGCCACCTCCTGGTCGCGCCAGCACCAGGCAGAGCCTCTCCCGCGGCACTGGCCACGAGAGAACGGCTAATTACCTCTATCATCGTCCTCGAGATTGACGACTGAACTGTGCTAATGTACAATCCCGTGAAGAGACTGAAAGCAAGCAGTCGTTTATTGGACACATCACCCTTCCAAGGAGACCGAAATAACACGGCATACCCGGGCAGGTCTCTGCTTTTGGCAGCACGAGGCTCTCCTGCTGCCCAGCATGAGACCAAGGGATCCCAACATTCCTTTCTTAAGTATTTATTTTGGATGGCTCGTTTGCATATCGAAGCCCTATTTCCGTTCCCAGAAAAATACATTTGCAAAGCACAACAAACGTTTTTGTCCCCCACACCTGCGTGCTGGTGACAGCATCTCCCAAAGTCGAGCACTGCAGAGCGACATCACTTCTGGTCCACCTCTGGGGGCCTAACTCTACTACGTAGGACAGAACTTTCCAAGACTGCTTGCATAGCGAGGTGTTCTGGAGTAAAGATGAAACTGTTTTGTTCAGAATGAAACAGCTGCTTTGTTCTGAACACAGCGATCTTCGTCTGAGTGATTTTATAAAAGTAGCTATTTGATTTACAGGAAAAAAAGAGGCATACAGAAGTGTAACCAATCCTGTTTCCATGTGCAAAATAAGGTTACTACCAAACTGAGAATTCCTCACCTTCCTCCAGAGCAAAATGCAGTAAAATTTAAAATGTAGCCTAAAAATTGTCATGGACAAAGAAGCCAAGGTTTGTTTCTTTTCTTTTAGAAATACTTAAAATAAAAAAATACCATATTAATTTAATAATTACCATTCTCCATCTTGAAAGGAGATGACAAAAAAAATCAACTTTTTCTTGGTATTAAAATACAGGAGGTAAAAAAGGGGGATAAAATGCAACAGAACTACAGGTGGCCTGCACCTGGATTAATGGAAAATACTAGGTTTAGCTGCTCTACTTCCTACAGTTGCCATAATGCTCAGCTAAATGAAATTGGCAAATCCATTTAAAAGAAACAGTGTCCCACAGCATCTCTGTGGGATAAAAATAAAAATCATTTGACTCATACCTAAAATATGTGGGTTTAGTGGGAATATTGAACAGTTTGTTGCAGGTTCATCCGAGTCATTACAGCAACCCCTTATTCCTTGAACATCATTAGAATTCGGTCTCCCTGCCCATCCAGTAACATGCACAGCTCCTTAAGGAGGAACTTTCAGTAATTTACTTCTCTGAATTTTCATTTTTGCAAGTATCATCAGGCTTCAGCAGATTTAAAATTTTACGGCAGATGGATATTCTCTCATTTTGAATAGCCAATCTTGTGAATTCTGCAGTTTTGGAAAATTCTGGAGTCGGAGGTAGTGCTCTAAGAAGGTGTTCAACAAGCTGGGCTTGGTCCAGTGCTATTCTTGATAATCGATTAAGTTCTCCATGATCTGGTAATGGATGAGTCATTGATATAAGCAGTAAAAGGTGCTTACTAAGTTGTCTGACGTGAGTCAACTTCTCTGCCCAAAAATTGACTTCCCCTTTATCAAACAGGTAATCATCTTCTTCCTTAATGAAAAGAAAAACAACAGCGATTAGAAAATCACTCATGGTCTTGATAATTATGAGAAAATTCTAAAAAATATGAAAGAAGGTACTACAGAGATATAATGACAGGAGGCTGTTACAGAATAGCTTCTTCAGGTAAAAAAAAAAAAAAACACAACAAAAAAGTGAAATTCATCTGCATAATTTTTCAAAGGTTTGAGAAAATACAATAATAAAGAAAGCTTACCTTCAAAAATCAGACAGTTATGGTGTAATTCTTGGGAACCAGTGGAAGTAAATAGTAGTCCTCCTAATCCTTAACATGTGCTTGCCTTTCCCTGTGAAACTGTCTTATATTTCACAGAAACCTCTCTGTAACTAGTATGGTAATTTGCTATATCATGGGGCTTTTTGAGTGGATTAAATGAAAAAGGAAAATTGTATCAGTCAGTGAAACATCAGAAAGGCACACCTAAACCACAGGCTTAAGATTCATGATATATTTCATGGCTCATATTAATTGCCAACAAACTTCTCAAAGATGTAGCCATTCCTGCTCCTTCCGGTTTACCTTCCAGCACTATTTGGACTTTTACAGACTTTTCAAGACAAAAACAGCACAGTGTATTATTATACAGCATTACATTTTACAGAACCTGTGTGGCATAGTTTTTCTTTATATAAATAATGCTTCTAAAGACAAAGAATGATATGAGTGAGGCTGTTTTGTGTATTTATAGATATATACACACACACACAGGAAATATACGCACTATACAGAACCAGTCATATGGAAGATGGCACAAAGTGACCAAATATTTAAATGACATATCTGGAAATGCCAGCAGTTGGGAGAACACTGCTTGAATACCAGATGTGCCTGGCACCCACAGCAACAGTTTAAATTCAAGGCAAGCCATCATCTGCAATGATACTGAACACAATTAGTTACAGCCTCAAAATTTTTCAGTCAACTATGTTAAGTAACTTGATTTATTTCAATGTTTGCTTGTTGGTCTTTTTAATTTTATGCTGGTATTACCAGGAAACAGCCATCAAACTCTATTTATTTATTCATTCCAAATATTGTCCATGTGTTTTTTTAATTGTAAATCAATTAATACCAGAGTAGTGATCATCAAGCTTCATCAGATGTTTCATTCTATTCCTACCACAAGACTGCAGAAACATAACAATGCCAACATGTCATAGCAAATGGTTGTTAAAATTACCAGGGCTGAAGTCTCTGAGTCTCTCTTCAGATCGCTGTCTCCCAGCAGCCACTCCAGCAGGATCAGTACACCAGCATGGATCTGCCCCCACTGCTGCAGCAGCTCACACAATATGCCAAATGCTAAATCCAAGGCCATTGGAGCATTCACTATCCTAAGTGCGAACTCTGTTGAAAGAAAATGTGTAACATATAGCAAGACCACAAGCATTTTCAAATAAAATCATCACAAAAACGGTTTCTTGAGAATAGATGCTGAATTAGACAAACACATGAAGAATGATGAATTATACTGCAAGTAACTTAGAAGAGTGTTTACTTTTGTGCCACTTGGGGCCTTTTCTCAGTTCCAAAATAATACATGAAGCAACTGAAAATGCTGATGGTTGATTTTATTTTTTTTTCCTTTCTGCCCATGTAGTGACATTCATTAATTTGGGTTTAAATATACAAATATGTCTGTTAGAAATGTCTCCAGAGAAAGTCCCGACACTATTACATGGTGACTATTTTTGCAAAACTGCAGCTATGCCTTCAATCTTATTTGATGATTCACTGAAACTCAAAACCTGTAGCACATTAGATGTTTTTAAAGGGCTGGGATATAAAACCAATCATTATTTGGTGTGCAATCTCTTTATATAAGATATACATATGTGTGTGTATATATATACACACACATGCACACACATGTAAGAGAGACCAAGCACGGAAGACAGGCTTAGAGAAGGTGTTAAAGGAGGGAAAGGCAGACACTGTTTACAGTACCATCACAGAGCTGTATTTATACAGGCTTTGCTATCGGCTGCTACAGTATTTTCCCTGGGGAGCAAAGAAATGGACAAATCATGCCTGTACTGTACACAAAGCCATCACCCACACCGTATTTCTTTCCCACTGCCCCCATTTGGGCAGATGCTGTTTTAACTATGTGGCTCCTGGGGCTGCCTTCAATAAGGGAGTACATGAAAGTGCCAGAAGCCCTGTTTGCACGAGAGCTCCAACAACCACACTGACAGGTACGAGTTTCACTGCTGGTAACACGCAATAATGGGGATGCGGGCAGAGGACCAGGGGAGGAGACCTAATGAACAAGCTCCTGTAAAATCCCTATTACTGTAAAATGGATTTTGGCAATCATCCTCATCCACAGTCACCAGCAAAAGACCAACTGTTCACTGAATGGTCTGTCTTCTCAGCAATGTTACCATAAGGACACATCACTCTTGAAGGCTGTCTTTTGCAAGCAGACATCACACCCGAGTCAGAATTATTCAGAAAAATCAATACAGACATGCAAGGCAGACCTTACTTTTGTGACTGAGTGCCTTTACACATTTCTCATGAAGGAGAACGATTACTGATGTGAAAGACACATAGCAGTGCAGCCAAGACCTGTCCTTCACTGCCTATGTTCAGAGCTGCAGCATGGACCTCTACTGTGTAACACCTCACAGGTTCTCGTGCCAACCACAGATTTTGTAGCATTTGTTGGCACCGCAGAGAAATGTACAGTAAAACATCAGGACTAGGGAAACGTGCATGCCAACGAGTAAGGAAGCAGGAAACAACAAAGGGCAAAACAGACCAACAAAACGATGGGCACATGGTATTTGACAGAGCAGGCAACATACCGAGGACACTGGGGAGGATGAATTAGCATTTAAGACCACAAGAACAAAGGCCGGTAATAAGGAAGGGAGTGAAGGAGAAAGAACAGATGGTCCCTTCTTTATCTTGGAGTTAGCTGAGGGTAAATGGAAATCTCCTTGAGCAAGCAACAGGAAGGCAGGCAGTCAATCTCTTGGTGACACTAATAATGTTATATATGCACTTTGGCTCTGCTAGACAGTAAAATGGAATGTTCAGATCTGTTTTCTTCATGTCAAGACTTACCACTGTATCAGGACATCCCTCAGCTTTGTCCATGAGAGAGAGCTTGCAGGGGTGCAATGCCACATTCCCACTCCATTTATTTTAGGTACTGGGTTTTTTAGGTATTGTTTTTACTGACATTTCTTTCCAACATATTTTTTTAATTTACTTTCTCTGCTGCTGTGCCCTACTTTGTACCAGTCTGATACTCTAAAATATGGGTACAATGTCTGTCATCTCTGTTTTGATTTGCTTAGGCTCAGGTAGAAAACACAGTTTCATTCAAGTGCCATGGGGACCTTTACTCTTCAGAAATACTGGCAATCCTCAGAGCTGGAAGAATAGAAATCAAAATGGAGTGTGGGGTTCTGAGCCTGAAACAAATATCCCTGCTACAAACGCTTACAAACCACAACATTTTAAACCAAGTTGTTTTGAATTCTGATGACCTTTCAGAGTTTTACAGATTATTACTACGATTGTCAAAGTTTATATAATGTCTCTTGCTTTGTATTTGAATATTTAGCCAATTAAGTGATGCTCGGAGCTAAAAACCAAATACGTCATTTCCCACTGCTATCTTCCTGAAGTTAACTGTTGCTTCAGAGGACTGATTATAGATACAACTGCAGATATTTAAAATACCTGCCATTTTCTGGGGCCTTTTTTTCCCCTCTTAAGATTTAGACTCCTTAAGTATAAATATAGTCATGCTTTTTTTGTGGATGAGAATACTGGACAACTGAGAAATACCACCAAACATATATTTGGGCCTCTAAATTCTGTTATTATATGAACATGCTGAAAACTACCAAGAGGTAGCAAAACAAGTAATGCTGAGGTACTACTTAAACTGAACTTGCTTGCTAGCAGTTTTTCAACAGCATGACACAGAAGAAAAGGTGGTTTTGTGGTCACATAGCACAGCAATCTTGTAGGGAATCCTTGTGTTGCAACAGAGGAAATAGTAAGATTTAAAGTATTTTTTCCAAAGAAGAGAAAAAACTAAAGAAAAAAATATATAAAGGAGCTCTAACACACAGGAAAAACATGAAGACCCTCAACACAGTACTGACCCAAAAGGTGCTGACCACCTTTCTGTGAACTGCAGACACCATTTAACTGAACAACCAAATGGATGCAACAGTTCTGAGATTGAGACCAGAGAAAAGGCAACATCACTGTGTTAATGCTGAAACTTAGGCTTCAAACATTTGGGTAAGAGCCTGCCTACCTTGGATTTCGTGGTAGAGAAGCTAGCACAGAAGCCTCCTGGCACTTGAGCTGTGGACACAGGTTCAACAGCAGATTGAACTCTGGCAGATGAAGGATTTTCACTTCCACTTGCCCATCCCATCCCAACCCATCCCACCTCTCTATTGCAGAGCATCAAGGAATGGCTCCCTGGTTTCTGAATCGCTTCCTCAGCTGCTGTTACTTAGACAGCACGCTGACATTAACTGACTTTGATATCAGTTCACACAAATTTGATGCTAGAATACTTGCAGATCAGTTTTGGGGACTACCGTTGCCACAAGGACAACAAAGAGATGGACCAAGAATCAAAAAAAAAAGTGCATGAGCTCCCTAAGCTTGGAGTGTTGAAGTAATACAGATAAATAACAGCAAGCAAAGTTACATACATGATTAAATAGGTTTAAGTATGCTTTCAGATGGGAAAATGTTCTATTGCTTTGATGACCTCCAGCTCTAATAGGAACAGCAATGGATGCTGTAAGCATATACAAAATCTTTTAAGATACCCACAAAAGGTGTATGTTCTCTAAAAAGAAATGTACGTGTCTTCACTGACACATTAACTGTTTACAAGAACTGCTCCTCACATCATAATTTGCCTGTGACCCAGGGCTGATTTTCAAGAAGCCACACATTACACATGATGCAGTGTTCATGACTCATGCTATGACTTCAGAAAGTGGTCTGAGCAAGCTGGAAGTTCACCAGGGGCAAAAAGGACAGGTGGCTCTCCCTTCCCTGCAGCCCCTCGGGCCATGGACTCCTGATGTTTACCTCCAGCCAGCTCAGCTGATCGCCTGGTAAATTAACACTCAGAACAGCAGCATAGGAATCTGGCACGCAACTCGGCGTGTGGGTTCTGCTTGGCTGGCAGGCTGGACTGGTTGCCCTGCAGCCGGAATTGGTAGAGCTGGGAGCCAGGGAAGGCAAGATCACAGGGCAGCAGGGGCAAGGAAAGAGGCCAGAAGGAGAGCGAGACGTCCCTGTTGAGCAAGCTGCTAGCTCAGATCAGCTATAATGCAAAACTTCCCTGTCGGAGACATGTAAACAAAACACTGACAGAGGTGAGTCAAATGACTGAGTATTTATAGCCTTTCATAATGTAAGTAACTATTTTAAGTAACTGAATACAAATTTTTCAAATTACGGATTTCCAGAAGTTGCTTACAGCTGATTACTGCCACAGGGATTAAATCAGCAGAAATCCAACCTGAAGGCATAGCTATTACCAAACACTGAAAATATAGCAGTACTCTTACCACAACAGTCCTACAGACTATCAAAATGGTGTTAAAATGATAACTTTTTGAAATTCTAAAACAGGTATATGTTCCAACATGCAAAAACATCACGAGCAAGATAACCATCTTGCTAAATAAGCCACTACAGGGGCTGAAATACAAAGAAATTCTCTATGCCTTAAACAAGTACTTACAAGCAGAAGAATTAATACTACTCCTTGAAATGAAAAACAAAAGATAAGAATCAGGTACTACATGTTTTTTTCATTTTGAGGAAGTGAATTTTCATAAAGGGAAAAGGGTTAAGTACTGCAGTGTGTTAGTCTTTGTGAATCCACCCACATAAAAATTAGACCTCCCACACACACATTCATATTCTCCAAAAGCTTTGATCATGCCAGATGTAAATATTTCTTCTAGTAGCCTATTACGTGTCCTCCAACTATACAATTGTTCTCTGTTAAAGCATTGGTGATACTATGGGGAACTGAGGGGATGTATTAAGAGCATATACACAGATTTTAAGGACAACCATGATGAAATACAGTCAAAACAGAAAAGCAGAACCTATTCCTTGCCCAACAAAGCATTTTTTTCACTGGTTTTAGACTGGAAATTGTTAACTAAAGTTAATTTTAGAAAAAAGAGTAATGCCATTCTATTAAATGTATACTGTGTTCAGAACAAAGTGAAGTAAAACTGCAAGAAAGCTTAGTGTAAGTCCTGAGAGAAAGCCTCACAAAGCACAGCGTACCAACAGCAAGCATGATTACAAGGAAAACGTACAGGGTAAGTTCTTCAACTGAAATAAGAGAAAGTATTTGAGGTAGACCAGGTATACTCTGAATTGGTAGAATATTTTTTTACTTTTTAGCACAAAGTGCTGCCTACCTAGGTATAAACATGACTACATCATTACCAATACAGCACCTCACAACACCCTGGTGAAATAAAGTAGTACTCTTGCTTCAGAGACAAGCATGGACACTTCAGTCAACAAAGCTCACTGAATGATTGCTTGACAAAACTGGAGATTTATCTCAGGTTTGCTGATACATCACCTTAACGAGATGATGAATATCAAGCAAGAGATCAGGGTCCTATCCAAATGATGTCAGATCCAGCATCACAGTCACTAATTGCTGTAATATTAGATTTGCAAATGGAAAATTTCACCTGTTGAATCGCTAATCACTTTCTGTTGCATTGAAGGTTTTTTTATTCTTTCTGCTGTTAAGTAATAATCAAGTATGCCCCTATTCTCAACATATCAAATAAGAGAACTGAGCAAGGCATTGCTGCAGATGTATTTTTTAATTAAAATGCCATGTTTACATATGCACAGGCTTCACAAAACTTAACAAGCCTTCAAATTTAAAAAAGGAAAAAACCTCACTGGCCAAATCCAAGAGTTACATAAGATGGTAAATACAGTGAGGTTAGAAACTGAATTTCTTATGCTGAAATAACCTGCTTGTATGTTCTACTTTGAACTAGACAGGAACTGTGCAACTCTGCAGCAAGGCAACACACAGCTGTCTTGCCACCAGAAAAACAACAGGACACAAGAAAAGCTACCAGTAGACAGAAAGTAAAGAGGTGTTCATACCCACTCAACTCCATGTTTCAGTGCTATTATCCTTTGGGGCAACTGACAAGTAAACCAAACAAAAAAAAAAAAAAAAAAGAAAAGAGAAAATGCAGAAATGGAAACTGTTGCATCCGGATAGTTGGCAGATAGCTCTTGAAAGGGCACTTGTTCATTGCACTGTGTCAATTTCAGTTACAAACATCAAACTTTCCACTTTTTAAAATGACCATTTATGTAAAATCTAATATATAAGCATTCCTTTTTATAGTGTTTCATAAAATCAAAGGCGATTAGATCATTTCTATCCTCTCGAGAAATATAATTCCCTAGATGACGTACAACTACTTCATCTGTTTTCCATTTCCCTGCCTGAGTCTGTTTTATAGCCATGCTTTTTCAAGATGACTTTAAAAAGAGGCCCTTCCTGACATCATGCAACACGATGTCAAAACACAACACTATTACAAAACAAACTAATCAAAGCTAATTTCTTAATAGTTGCAGTCTCCGACTAGAGTGGCAGCAACTCTGCTCTCAGCTTTGACTTTGATTATAAACAGATCTGAGTCAGTAACATGTCTGATTATGACGGAAACCAAGAGCTCAGAACTGAGCAGAAAATAAAAGTTCCTTCTTGAACAAAAAAGCGCACACACATTCATCACCTTTTCAAGCCCTTTTTTTGGAATGTGAACAGAACAATATTTTTCAAATCAGTAACTAGTTTTTCTTTTGTTTTCCTTTCTAAATATGTAAATATGCATACATAAGCTTTTCCCATACAAGCTGTGCCTCCTGTACATGAAGAGTTTTATTACAAAACAACCACAACTCACAGATCTGTCAGAGGAAATAAGCATTTGGACTTTACCACTTGCATTACTGCTTCTGCAGATCTCCCCCCCCCAAAGCCATGTTCTCATTTAAATGGCAAAAAAAGAATACCTCATGCATAAACCCACAAAACTAATGCCTTTCCTTTTGAAAAGGTAAAAAATATTATTCAGCTAATTGTTTAAAACACTGCCAATGAGCAGGTATGTTTTTAAACTCAAATTATGTTATTTATTGGAAAAAAATAAGCTGAAGACTCACAGTTTCAAAATTAGTCTCACTAGAACGAAATATATGATAACTTAAGACTCTTCTTATCGGCATGTTCCAACTAAGGAACTTTTTGCTTAGCACTCATGAAGATTACCTACTGTGAATGATGTAGACAAATTTATCTCTGTATCACAGCTGCAATTTTAGGCTAATATCTGGAGAACGGTGGTGAAGTGTTTGTTATTTAAGGGATAAAGGAATAAGGGTGGCTAAATCAATATAGAAGACTACACACAAAATTCTTCTCCCCCCAGTACTTGAAAACCAGTATAATTTCAGCAGCACACTCAAACACGTGAAAGCTGTTTTTAAAGCAGTGACAGAAAGGCAGGCTGTCCTTCATTGCTATGGAGTCACAGCCACAACCATCACAGCTTGCATAAGGAGCCTATCAAGATCTGTAAGCTGCTGTTCTGTTCACTCACTTGCAATTAAAATGCTGATAAGAAAAAAATAAATTAATAGATTATTCACATGAACACTCCATTTAACATTTACCACTTCCAGACGCCAGCGCTGAGCACATACAATTATTTTTCATGTATTTTCTTAATTTTCAAGAAAGAGTATAACAACTCATAACCTTTACATAATGGTGCCACTGTGTAATTAATAGAGCTAAATGAAGTAGTCTCAGTAAATAATCAGTAACCAGTCTTTGATGGATGAGCTGATTCTAATTCAGACCATTCACTTTCAACTTTAATTAGTGGCATTGTATTCTACAAAGCAAATAGTCCCTTCATCCATGTGATGTTCTAACATTGTATAAGTGGGCTGAGAACAACTTTAAGGTGCTGAAATAAATTTGAGAATACAAAGTAAAAAGTCACAGTGATTACACATTCTTATATAATTTACTTCTTTAAAAAGAAATAAATAAAAGTTCTCACTGCAAAAGCCACTGATTTTAACAAGTACCACACACACCAGTAAATCTTGCTAAAACAATTACGAGCTTCAATGCAGTAGTTCTCTCTCCTTTTTCTTTAATTAAACCAATTGATCTGAATTACAAAGTGCACTTTGGTGGAATTTTTTGCAAGACGCAAATACAGGCATGAAAATGCGATGTATTTTCTACATGAATACTGATACAGACCTGTACTTAATTTTTTGGTACTATAACCCTTGCTCTAGATGCATGCTTGTCACAGCTGGTGGCAACTGCTAAGCAAACTCTTCACTATTGAATTACTGGAAGTCAGATTAATTTTAGATTCTTGGAAATTTTTCTAATAAACATAGAAATTTGAACTAATTGTAACCTAAGTGGTCTTGACATGCTTTGATCTTTTTCTGCATTTTCTCCTGAGCAGTAGTTTACATTGGTAGGTCTCATCCTTCTTCCAGCAGTTCTGCTTGAAAGGGTGGGACAATGCAGAGCTGCAGATTCCTGCAATCTGTGGCTGTTGAGCACATCTGAGTAGAGAAGACACTGGCTACCTTAGTACAAAACACCTCATGCAGGTGTATGTGCAACGTACTGAATGCAGGAATTTTTGAGCAGAATAGCAAAAAGGCAACTTGGGAACCTCAGCAACAAACAGAGTCTTCATGTCTATAATGAAACAGTACGGGGAGAGGCTGTTTTAAAAATTATTTATATTTAATTTTTATCTTAGTTTCATAATACCTGTTAAAAAAAGGTGACATTTTAAATGAAGTGACTATTAAATTGTTCTTATGGAAAGTGACATAAGTATTTTGTGTAATAATTTATGTCAAAAAGGTTCATTATATATATTCTCAGCTTCTTTACTGGTCAATTTCCTAAGTCCATTTCCACAGCATGTAAGAGCATATACTTAAAGAGCAAATCCCCACAGAAACTGTTCACTATATGAACACTTGATGTAATTAAAATCCCCTTACATTAAAAGCTTCCAGTATAGGCCAGACTATCTTACTCAGCTGTTGTCCAAGAGATGAAACTTGTGTGTAAAGAATGGCTCAAGTTATTTTATCTTTTTGCTGACACATAGGTACAGTGATACAGAATGCCATGGAAATATGATGAAGTTTGCAAACACACTGTAATGTCAGAAACTACCAGGACTACGAAACATTCACACTCAAAGTGCATTAGTAACAAATGACTGAGATGATGTACCTGCTTTTTTTTCTTTTCCTGTCAAGATCCAAATGTCTTCCGATGCCTGTTGCAAGTTGCTTTCAATGCAGTTTAGTATGTTCTGGTTTTAGTTTTCTGACATTCCAATGAAAAATGCCAGCCTGACTCTCGAGCTGCCTACAGCCTGCTGCCAGTGCCCTCCTATTCACCAATTCAGGGATTACAGATCACTTAGGGACAGTTCTCTTGTAGGTGTCTAACATAAATTATTAAGCACAGCTCAAGTCTCAATCCTGAACGGAAAACACCTATGTCAGAAAAAAAGTTTCAAGAGCATCTTAAGTCCATGAGAGAACCATTTGCTCTCCACAATGGGAAGATGATGCACCAATTATTTTATTTGATTTGAGAGTGAGTTGGTTTCAGAAACTCTGAAATGAGATGATGCATACATATTCCTTGCTCTACTACCAAAAGTTTTGGTAAAAATAAAAGCTTGCTGATTCTAATCACCTTAGTGTGGCTGAAGCATTTCTAGTACTAGGACTCAACATTTCTTCTCAAGATGATGTTCACTTTTCACATTAAAGCAAGAAACTCACCTTTTTTTTTTTTTTTTTTTTTCCACACAGCTCTTGCCTCCTAGGGGATGTCTGGATTTTGCACCCCTACTGATCATGAGAATTTCCTTTTACATGGGCAGGCCCACACCTCTTTGGAAATCCTCTGGCATATTTCTGTCTCTTACTGAAATACCTGAGGCTCTGGCATTTCTTATATATAACTGTGGTCTAAATGCCTAATAGCTGGGTCAAGACTTGCCAGTAAGCTTCTAGCTGTCATCAAAGCATCCTCTAGCAGGGTCCAAGTGACTTGGATGGTATGTCTCTATCCCAGACACCTGGGGGGTGGCTACCTGCAACTTCATCTACATCTTCATCAGACACATCACCATTTTGGAAGCCTTGGCAGGCTCAAGTGGATCACTAAATCATAACATGGTCTGTATTAATTACTTTGAGGCCTTCTTCCAAGTAAATTTACAGGAGAAGTTGAAGCTGCTTAGTCTTGCATATAATGTGAATATATACACAGTCTTTGATGGATAAATATTATTCAATCAGTAATCAAAGTTCTTTGATAAAAGTTTAACATTGATATCAATATACTTGTCTAATACAGATTTTACCTTTGTCTTTTCAATTGCCTTCAAAGTCCTCTGAGGTATTAATTTGTGTTTCTTCAACTGAGAAAGAGCTAAGACAGTGCTGTGAGTGCTCTCCCCAATATACTTAGTGCTGAGTACAACTGCTCCTTGTGAAAGATCCCACAAATATGAAAACATTTGTGTCTCATATGTTAATGCAGATGTGAACTACGCACCGCCAGGGACTTGCCAGTCGCTCTTTTTCTGTTCTCTCCACATTTAATACATAGCTTTGAACCTTTCTTATTCCAAAACATTCTAAATAGGCAAGGAAGACAGAACAGCTAAGTAACCTGTAACTCTCAGACGTTCATCTTTGTATGGAGTGTGTCACAAATCACTTGTATTTATAATGATGTCCATGGAAAGAAGAAATGGCACAAGCTATTCTGCAGGCAGAGTAGACAGCCATGAAGATTAAAAAATCTTGACTGATTTTAGATGCTTGATCTGAGACATTATGACCTGTTTCACTGAGGAGTCAGCACCCCATAATACTTTAATATTCAATATGCATTTCCCTCTGGCTTCAGCTATATGTGCTCTGCACACCTGCAAATCATGCCTCCAAGATATCTAGCTTAAGCATTCAGCAAACTACTGACCTCCTTTCCAAACTCTGGTTGGAGTGACTTGCTTACCTGCACAAAACAGCTCTCTGGGAGAGGAAGGGATAGAATGCAAATCACAAGAGCAACAGTGAATTGCTTTACCCATGTCTCTTTTTGTGATCTTGCTCTTAACTCACTTTAACACTTTCAATTTTGCAGCTGAGGTAGTAGTACTGTTGGAGATGATAGTTTCCTATAGTGTATGCCCCGGCTTCATCATCAGAACAAATCTGCCCTATTGAATTATAAAAGACCTTTGTAAAAAAAAATAAAAAATCACAGGTATCATTGAAAGCATAAGAGTTTTCAAGTGCCTAAACACAGCATGGCCCAGAGTTACCCACAGCCACAGCTGCAGAGTCCTTCAGAGCACAGAGCACCCTCACTAGCCCTACTGGGAGGTAAGCACTTCAGGAGCAGGGAAATTCAAGCTGCTTTGCAAACACAAAAATCTTTGAAGGTTTTAGGTTTTGGGCTCCTTTCAGCCTCTACTGAATATATATATATATATAAAGTACAGCTTTTTATAGTCCTGTTTCTCAGCCAAAATTGTACATATTTTACCAAAAACATCTTGCTCCAAAGCATACATGTGTAACAGCATTCAAATAAAAGGCCTTTAGTTCTTCTCATAGCCTGTGTAAAGATAGCATTTCCCCCTAATTTCCCATGTAGAATCATGGGTATTGTAACAAAAACAAATAATTAAAGTAACAAAAAAATACAGTATGGAAAAATCTCAGTACCGCCTGGGAAGGATTAACACAAGTAGCTGAAAACCAGGACTTTATCATGAGAAGTGTGAGGCAACTCTAGCAACGGACTATCAACCTCTCATAAAAATATCCAGTTCTCACAATTAACTTCATTTGCAAAACAAATTATAGAGAGAAGATGGAGACAGAAAAGCAGAATGCAGTAAGTTTACATAAGTCAGTTCAAGGTCTGTTGAAAAGGTGCAAGAAACAGGGAGGATGAAGTGGGAGGGCAGGTAGAGATGAAGGGAGCATTCAGTGCACAGAAAAGAGTAACAGCTCTGGTGTATTTTATTCAATTAGACTGGCAATCTACAAGAATAAACAACATCAAAGGGATTTTTGTCCCATTTTTTAACAAAATAAGGAAATCAGCAGGCATGCTTCTGTGTACGTGTTTCCCACCATCACTTCTGAACCAGCTGTACAATTTCCAGTCTGACAAAAAGGATATGGGAATCCAAAATACTAAGTCTTGTTTCAATGAAGCTAGCCAGCTGGGTAAAGAAAAGAGACCCTGTTGCTGTCCTGCCTAGTGAAAGGCTGAAACTTCTTCAATTATCAGACATAAGAAAATCCACTTCTCTCCCAAACAAGTCCATTAAAAAAAAAACCTAAAACAAGCTCCCTTCAGTTCACTGCTCAAGGAACTATTTTTCCTTTTTAAGTAATAACATTTGCAGTTACACTCCACACTGGCATATGTCTTTAGCATAGACATATATGTCTTCAATATAAATACTCATTCTGTCTTTAACATCTTATTTTTTTGCATGTTTCAAATGAGTTTGCTTTGGGAAAGGCCATATTCTACTTCTCCTTGCCATGGATGGCACTAGTTGAGCCTTCACCACTAACGGTGAGATTCATGTAAAACCCTTTACTCTGTGATGGCCTGCCACAGTGTCACACAGGTGATCATTCCAAAAATTAGAACATGTTGCAAGAGAAGGCAGCTAACAAACAAGAGCTGCCTATAATGCCTCTGCTACTTCTATGAATTTGAAATGAAACCATGGATGTGTTCTACAGACCAGCACAGGACAGAATTCAGTTTGTATAGATAAGTACTCTTTCACCCCGAGATCTCTTTATCCCTAGGCTCTCCTTGCCCCCCACTGTATTTGCACTCCAAGGTCTGTGCTGACCTTGTATTAGGGGAGCATGAAGTCATTGGCTCCAGAGAATCAAGTCCTCTGTGCTCTGGTATATATCACCTGAGAGGCTATTCCACATCTCAGTATGATCTTGCCTAATCAAACTAATCTATGCAACACAGGTTGCTTTAGGAGAAGGAAATCAATACTGAAAACATCTTTTCTGAAAGACCCTTGACTTGCTCATTAACACAGTTTATTTGCTCCTAATGCTACTGGGCTTCAGAGAACATGGCACACAACCTGTCTTCCTGGTGTTTCTGAGAGCCTGTGGTGATGGAATATGGGATGCTAGTATATTGCAATATGGTGATTTACTGGAATTATTTACATTTGGGGAATTTGAAACAAAGAAGAAATTTATTCTGGAAAGGTAATTCTTAGGTGTGTTTCTTAATGCCTGTACATCAGGCTAAAGCTTTTAATGAGTATGAAGAAATGTAAAAAAAAAAAATAAAAAAAATTAAAAAAAATCTATCTTCTGCTGTTTATAGCAACGGTAGGTTACGTTGAGCACTGCAGTGTAACAACCTAGAGTCCTGAAGTTCTAGTATTACAATATACAGATTCTGGAATTTAGGGAAGGTTGGTTTTGTTTGGGTATGAACTTAAAAAGTACAGCAAGGAGAAGTCTGTGAAGTGTAACGGTGGTCTTCAACACAAACACAAAATCAGCTTGTGTGTGTCTGCACGTGAGGGAAAGTAAAGGGGTAATTAACATAGTACATGAAAAAATGAATGGGTTTTATTAGCCCTGGTAACAAGATACTGTAAGCCTAACCTCCACTGTGATCTAACCAAGTGTATGAGTTAATCAAGACCTTCACTAAAGTATTTCTGCTAACACTTTCATCTTGCCAGTGGGAATTCTTTATGAAATGGTTTTCCACTGCTAGCATGACAAGGTGATCATTAACACAGCACAGACCATGTGAAGGAATAAAATTAAAAACATGTGAAAGTGGCATTACACTGGTACTGTAAGCAACTGCCATAAATAATTCTGTTCCTGAAGGTGATTTCAACAGTCTTGCTCTAAATCTAACAAATCCAAAACCCTTTATGAAAAGTGAAATTCCTCAAATCTAAATTTCTAGGCTTCCCAAGGATGTTTACCTTTACTTTCTTGCACATGAGAAATTGATTTGTTTGACCAAGCCAGTTCTGAGTTCCCATTGCAAGAGCTCATTTGGAACAGATTACAGAAAAAAAAAAACACAACTATGTTGAGTTTTACACATCTCAGGTTTTGAAGTAAGAGCCCATCGTGTCCCACAACTGCTTCCCACCTCCCATCAACACACCACGAATTAAAGCAATCAGATCAGTGGGAAAGCTGTGGCACAGGGAATTGGTAATGTAAGAAAACATTCTAGGGTGCTGCCTTGACTCTGGCACAGGCAGGTACTGTCTTGGTCATTAAAAATGCTGAGTGCTGACTTACGTGAAAACAAGCTGGTGGTTTAGGTTAGTTTGCAAAGGTATTTATCTTCCCTACCTCACTGCCACCCACACATACAGAAATTAAATTGTGTGCAAAAATCTGCTTCCAGAAATTATCATCTCCTCATTGACACCTTGAAATGGGGGCATGGGCTGTGCATGGGACAAATATTTTGCACAGGGCTCTGCACAGGTTTTCAGTACGATTCTTGCAGAGGTGGTATCTTACCATGTAAAGGGCACAACAAGGGGAAATTTGCACTGTTGATATCTGTTCAATCTCTGCTGCTGGAATACAGAAACCTTCATTCTCCAAAGCTGTTGAATAGAGTTTTCCATAAGCAAAACATTTACAAAAAATAAATGTATTATGTCACAAAGCATTATACATGCACTTCTTAGCATAAAATTTTATATTATTGTAATGTGTAATACAGATATTTAAATTAACATTTCATATATTACATACAAACAGCTTACAAACTGTATGTTTACACTACTAACATAGACTTTTAAATTTCAGTGCATTTAGGGCTAAGAGGTAACAAGGGTATGGAAATAATTAATTGAAAACTTGTAAAATCAAGCAAGCTCGCCAGCCCAGCATGTGATTTCAGCAGGTATCCCCTCTCAGTCTTTATAAAGAATGCCACTTGTGTATGGGTGTGTCCAGCCAGGACTCTCCCAAATCTTTCAGCTAGAATATCGTTCTCAACAGCACTGTACGTGAAGTTGATATTCAGGATACCAAGAACATCAGACATCCTGGGCCATATTTATTTGGACTTCTTTACCAATGTGAGGAGGAGGGGAGTGGTTTCAGGCTATGGGTACCTAAAGCCTTTTCTGCACATTCTCAGTTTGAGCAGCACCCTGTTTGTTCCAGCCTTCACCTGTGCCAAGTAACCAATGATTGAAAAGTTACCACCAGCTTCTATATCCCGATTTTCAACCGTGTCTAACACCTGGTCAGATGCTCTGAGAAAGTGACCTCCCTATAAAAGGAAATTATTTTATTTTAAATGGTATACAACTCCTTTTCATTCTTCCTTTCCCCTATTCCCTTTTCCCAATTCCTAATCATTAAACCATTTTTCAAGTAACAGGATTTATTTTCTATTGTTGCTTGGCTGACTGTTTTGCAACACAACCTAGCTTAAAAAATAACAATCTGATATAAAATTGCTCAGGTCTGTAGCCATTGGTTTTTCAAAACCAAATCTCTTGGGACATCTTCACCCTTTCATAGGAGCAGTGAAACAGAAGGAGCAGTATTAATAGAATTAGAGAACTGCAGCAACTGGTCAGCAAAACAGTGCCCAGACTTCATTTTACAGATGAAGAAAAAGCTCCCAACAGTATTATTGCAAGTTTCATTTCAGTTTTTCAAACCAATAAAATTGGAGTCCATTTATTCAAATAATACATTTGAACCTTGGCATAACAAGAGCTCAGTACAGGAGCAAAATGTCATACAGATTGCAGGTCAGGTCCTGCATCTTCGTATGTTATGGAACCTCTATTATGTCTCTAAATAAATCTGTTAAAATAATATTTCAGAAATCTAGATATGATTTAAGAAGTTGAACATTTTCTCGTTCAGAGAAAGCACGAAATAGCTTTGTTTAGAAGAACACGATCAGTCCTTCAGTCTTTGTTTACTCCTGGAGAGGCTGATTTTGCAGTTTACTGGCCTGCTTTGCAAAGCTATTTTTTCAATGAAGGTAATGAAAACTGCTACTTACTTTTTCTAGAATTAATCCAGGAGTAAAAAGCAAACCAATAGAAGAAACACACATAGATTTAATATATTTTTTTTTCTTTTTTTTTTTTTTTAAACAAAATACCATAAATACCTCTCAGAAATAAAGTGCAATGATTTAAAAGCAGATGGCCATCAACAGTGGTGCTATTTTGCTTGTGTCAAATGGGCACACCCTTGTTAAGAACAGCGACAATTTTACTGCATCTATCAGAAAACCTGATTTCATAAGCCTAGGAAGTTTCATAAAAAACGCAGGAATTCACTGTGGCTTCAAGTAAATGGTTCTTCATCAGTATTGTAGTCAGACACAAAGACTCCCAAGTTTAGTATGTAAGGTGTGGATAGCAAACAGCCTTCCTCTGCTCCAGCTTTGTGACTAAAGAGAAAAGAACTGGCATCAGAAAGAAAACAAAAGGCAGTCCATGTATTCAGTGATGGGTCCCTGAGCCCAAAGAGTTTTCTGAACAAAAATATTTAAGCTAATTTTCTATCTTTTTCAGCCAACTTTTTATCTGTACCTAAGGAAAACAGCTGAACATTATTCAAGGGTCACCATTAAACCAGCAAACAATCATCTTAGAAATGCAATCTAAATACCTCAATTACTTCCCAATCAGATCTTTGAAAAGTTTTTATAACAATAGGAGATATTTTTAGGATATAAAACTACAATGACAGATACAAAGTAAGTATTATCATGAAGACTCAAAATATACTTATTAGCATAAAAATACAGCACAACTAGGCTACAGATCAGATTTGCTCCTGAAACAGCCCTGAATTTATCGTAGCAGAGAGACCAGATGAATTCATCTACACTCCTAGACCTCAATTCTTTAATCCTTGCAACTGACCTGTAATTGTTACCTCCTTAGAACTATTACAGCAGATGTAAAAAACCCCAAATTATAGCTTCTAGCCACAATAAGTATTTCATAATCTCTACCACGTGTCATTTCGCTTTCTGGAGCAAAATTCTCAAATCTAAGGTCACCATAGTCATGGGGTAGTCACCAACTAGTACAGGTATTTACCATCTACTTAGCTTGCCAGGATTTAAATGGTCATCATTACACATCTGTCTCTCTGCATAAATCCTACTCTGTGCATGTGTATAAGGAAGTATTCACCATTAAAAGCATGGAAGGGAAAAAAAGATGCAGCCAGAGGAATGGTCCCTTAAGGAGAATGTTGTCCTTTTTCTCTCTGAACCCTATTCTACTTATGATCCTACAATTACAGATAGTGTAAGTACATTATCAGTGATGTTACCTTCCACAGTTCACAGTACTTTCCAGGGACATCTAGTGCACTTCACTGTGCAGAGTGTTCTAGTAATTCTCGGCAGCACCCCCGCTGCCTCCCTCACTATCACCCGCTTCAGAAGATTCCCAGAATACACACACAGCTGTTTGACCTTTCCTCCTGTCCTCAACATGCCTTATCTAATATAACTGAAGAGATGTCATCACCTTACAGTGTCTCTGAACACGAAGTTTGAATATAATACCACTAACTGCTGCCACTGCTGTACATCTTTCCATTGAGGCTGCACGAGTATTGCTTTTACCACAGGCTATTACACAGACTCCGTGCACAATCTTTTGAAAAACAACTTCATTTGTAGAAAATCATCTCATACTGCAACAGAAGCAGCTCTGATTTACTGTCATTTTTTCTTTTTTCTGCTTTTGATTGTATCATGTCTTTTATCATACTCTCTTCTGCTTCTGCCTGGATAGGTCTTGTCTATGTGCCTTTTCTGCTTTCCACTGCTTAAACACCATTTGGATAAATGCCACCTCCCATTAAAATTCTAACATTCAGCTCAAAAGACTCCTCTTTCGTAGCAGGCTTAGAAATCCAGTTCTGTTCATCTAGTTACCAGAATGCAGTTATCTAGAAGACTATCAAAGCAGAAGAAATCCTGGAGCTGATCCCAGAAAAAAATTTCATTAACCTTCCTTCCACTTCTCCCCAGTACAAGGAACATAAACATATTTTGGCTAACATGATTAGCAGTTATCCATTAGTAACCCAGACAATGCTGTGAGAACTTCTGGACTGTTTCCACGCACCGTGGCATATCACAAGATCTGACTGGGAGATTTTTTCTGACTAAAAGACACATAAGGCAACTTGAAAATCATGGATGGCAATAAGTACTTTTAAAATGGTTTTTAAAAGTGCTGTTTTTCCTACCCAGAGCAACAGGAAGGACCTGAACTTGATCCTATTGTGGGAAACACTTAACTTTCTGCAGCACAGCAGTTGATGTCATCTATCTAAAATGAAGATATTTCATCTTCTATATGCAGCTGTAACCCTCCACAGCTCTACCAACCAACCTCCATTTTCAGGCTGGCTAGTGGAGGAGCTCAAGACAGCAGTTTCAGCACACCTCTTTCTACAGACAAGTCCTGACTTAGAGCTTTTTGCAACCCCTCCATCAAATCTCTAAATAGAGAAGAAATTCAAATCTTAGAATAGAGAAGAAAAAGCACAAGTCTGACTTAAGAAAAGGAAATCTATCACCCATGATCCTGCCACAGCCTTCAGTTAATGCATCCTCAAACCAGTTTGCATGCAGGCAGTTCCGTAGTTTACGTTCAGGTAATTACCACTTACTCCCCCAAGCCAGGTAGCTGTCAGAACTGGTTTTAAGAGCCACAACTAAAGGAGCTGCCTGGGGCCTCAGAGGTCTATTAGCCTAACCTAAACATCAGGGCAAGTCATCCAGTACATGAGAAAAGTTGAACCGTACACATTAAACTTGGTCCAGGATCAGAGTAACTTGACACTTGTTTTATTCACCACAGTCCTCCCTTTTGCCTCACTGGAAGCTTACACCAGTGGTGAATCTATCCACAAGTTTGGCAAGAGGATGAACACATCAGTCATATGAAGAGGAGAGTTCTGAACATCTTGTTAGCATCTCTTCTTTAAATGCTTCACCAGGAGACTGACAGAGCAACTTAAAATTTGTGTACTGCACACAGCTGTGGTGCACAGGTTCTAACCCCCAGTTGTTTTCCATCTCCAATTCCACAGCACAGACTCAGCACTTTGTAAGTAAACAGGTCTGGGGAGAGGAGGGTTAACTTGACATGCTGATGAAATAAAGTTTTAGGAAATCTATTTCACACATTTACCCAATAATAAATATGTGGAAGAAAAGCTCCTTTTGCTATGGCCAAAGTTTGCACTTAGTTTAAGGAACAGTTTGAAAACACAGTTTCAAATGCCAGCAAGCAGTTGAGGCAACAATTAAAGTACAATATCTTTTTTTACTGTTCCTGGTGCTATATGTGGGATGTGCTTGTGTGTGCTCTTCTCATGCAGCTGAACACCACCAATGACAATGGTAAGTTTGGCATTTTAGGTTTGTCTACCATTTACTCTTAGCTGTTTCACTAGCAACTGGAGCAGATCAAATCTGAGTCACTTGTGAAATACTCCCTGGATCAGTTGTAAAGGACACTTGGGGTACAAGTTTTGGGATCATGCCATTCACCCATGATTTTCTGATAGCACCTGTGGTGTTGATGATGAATGCCAGACTATTGTGCTGCATTAACATCACACAGACTGCATTATCTCTTATCTCTTGCTCAAGTGATTTAGTAGATCTTCTTCGGGCACATGTCTGAAAACTTCTGCACAGCTTTAGGTTCACCGAGGAAGATTTTTAGAGGATATGAACCAGAAACATAAATCTGAGTAGGAATTCTTCTCTCCTCATCTGCTTCAAATGTTAATATAGTTAGTCTGATCTTTCCTACCTCTGCTAAAGCTTATTTACACCACCGCCCCCTCAAAATAAACCCCACTAGATAAGCCTCCATGCCCACACCTTTGTGATAGAGACACCTACTCTAGATTCATGAAGTTTATTTTGAATTTCCTTCTATATTCATGAGGAGATAAAAAAATCGAGGCATAAGAAACAAGCAGCTTTGCTTTTCTTCATGCCAAGCAGACAGCATGGCTCACAAAGAGAAGGGTTCTACCTAGTCAAATTACGAAGTCTAGAAAGGAATTCAAAATCACCTTGAAAATATTTTAGTTCTTTAATCTAATTAAAACTTTTTTCTTCCCCCCTCCCCTGCAGCACGTTTTAACTTCTTCCTTTACTCACATTTATACTCTCTAGTCAATAAGCAAAATAAAAGTTGCTGAAAGGCTCCTACATGCATTTAGTCCAATACAGTAAGATCAGGTTGAGATACTATGGGCCACTAAAACACAGGTCACTGTTCAGCAGTGAAGACGACTTCCACAAGAACTTCAACCTAATCTGCTGCTCTCTAGAACAGTGCCACCCCCTTCCCAAGAAGATGTCCTTCAGAAGAGGGAGTCAGCTTCTATAAACCAACCAGCTAATAATGGGTTTTTTTTGCTGGTGAATAAAAAAAATAGGACATTTGTGATTTTCACTTTTTTTTTTTTTTTTTTTCTGAAGATAACAAGTAGAATCTATCAGGAAGGGAACAACCACCAAGTGAAGAAAAAAAAAGAGAGCTTTAATTGCCTGGTACGGGAGTATCATCCATTGTTTATTTCTTAAGCTTGTGAACTGGTAACAAAAGGAACAGGATTAACATACCTCAATTTTTGGCCAGTGGATTAAATCAGCAAGATGTTCAAAACTGACTACATAATTTATAGCCCAAATTCTAGCCTGGGATATACTCAAGAAGGGAAATAACAGTGATGACAACATTGGACTGCTTTTCACAGATGCTTACAATGCACCCAGTGATGGGGGTGCTCAGAGTGGACCCCTGACCCAGCTTGTGCCAAACAACACTCTGCTGCAGCCACACAGCTTCCAGTCCACGAGTAAACTGACTCATTTCTAGACAACACTGCTATTTCACAAGAAATGTAGCAGAAGATTCCTGAAGGCCTAACTTAGATTCAAGAAGAATAGTTAGGCTGCTAAATTGTCCAGGCTCTTTCAAAATATCTACTCAAGTTGGCGAATCTAATTGCCCATCTAAGCTTGATTCAGCTCAGTTCTAAAAATCAGCTAAATTTGTGCTAATGCTGACAACACTGAAAATGCTTTTAAATCCATTCAAGGTTAATTTGCTAATTTACCAATGTGTAGGTTGAGCTGACTAAAGGTATTGTTTTAGCTAGAATTTTACAGAATTGCACTGGCTGAACTAAAACAGTAAAAAATGGTTTATGTGAACATCTCTAATACTGACAAGCTCATAACTTTACTTAAGGTAACACTTCTCTAGATAAAAAAAGCCACAGAGGAAAATGACACCAGTGAATACAGTTTTTGTTCTAGCACTGAGTTACCTGAAAATTTCAGGATATTCAGTAAAGTGATCATCAGTACAGAAAGCAAACTGCTATTTCCCTGACCTAAATGATCTTTCTTGTAAGGAGTAACTCTCTTGGATAAGAAAGGCTTCCGTGAATAGGTCTAGACTTTACACAGCCACGGGTCAGTAATTTAATTAGATTTCAAAGCAGCTATTCTACATTTACATTGAATACAATACTTCCTGTACCCTCCCTCATACTAACAGGAATAAAACAATTCCTCAGAAGTTTACACCTCAATGCTTGAGGAAACAACAACAAAGCGTACATACAATACCTTGAGTTACAGATGGGGTTTATATTGTTCGAGTTATTAGGAAAACCTTAACTACCTGCTAAGTTGGTATTTTTAGCAAGGAAAACAAAAGGTTTTCTCCTTCCTAGTGAGACAGGATTCTGTTTGACTTGCTGTGCTCAGAAAATGCTCAGAAAATGGCTGTCAGCCAACGTCAGTACCTTCCCCTCCTGCCCATGAGCTTTTTACACGTATTTCAAAATTAAATAAAGCTTTTATATATAAATGAAATATTTTTTTAATTAATTTTACTGGTAACAGTGGAAGTCCTTGCCTTCTACAAAAAACAGTAGGTTTTGTAGGGCTTTTCTTGGGGATCTGAATGGTTGGGTAAAGCAAGGATAGGCACCCTGCTGTGCATCAGTGTTTGGTCTTCCAAGCTTTTCTCATTTCAGAAGAAATTGGGGGCTGCAATTTTCAAAGGGTTCTTGTATTGCATTTGGTACCCTACATTTCAGACTTTGCAAGGTTACTGCTCTCATAATTTGAGTGATCCAAAGCTGCATGGATTATTTACTTGAGAAAACAGGTTTTTGCTCTCACTAAAAGCCATGAGGGAATAACAAGAAACCAAGTTCATATTCTCTTCCAGGAGCTCACATAACATTTCAAAGAATTAAGGCAAGATAGGAGCTATTACTGGAAGTGAAACCACACTGATAGATGGGATCATTTGCCTCCAATTTTGCCATCTATAAATTACCTGAAAATACCTATTATTTGACACTATCATACTGCTACACATTTATACTATTATTCAGCAACATGTATATAAAGGAAAAATGTTCTACAACAATTGTATGAACAATATATGCAAATAACTTGGTTGTTATTAACAATAGTCCAACTTCACACATCTTACTCTGCTGAAGCAGAATATAAATTCAGTCTCACTCCTGCTGTTACACAAAACTATACACTCTCTCATACTTTTGTCATTTATTTTTTTTTTAGACCACAGTGCTGCTTTATCTCCAGTCTTGCAGAAGTTCACATGGAGATGGCCAACTAATTTGAACTGACTGTAGACAAGTCAGTACATGCATTACTGAGTAGCATAGACCAGTAGGGACCACCAGAGAGAGATGAGCTTGGGTAGCAAATTCTAATTTATTCACAACACATGGAAGAATGTGTCAGCAAAGACTCTCAAAGTGAAACACATTAATTAGTTAAGCTTACTCAAGTTTTGTGGCTATTTTAAATTTAATAGGGTTGAGTAAACTAGGGCATGCAGACAAAAAAGGCCCATAGCCCTGAAAGCATACTGAGGGTATGCTGAGAATTATCTTTGTTGATCTGGATCTAAATGGATTTCAAGGTCTAATAACGAATCAATGAGTTGAATACTGTTTCCCAGATTCCTATCTCTGTCATCAGGCTATTATAATGACCTGGGATTCAAAGAGCATCTTCCACCTCATTATATTATACCAAAGCTGGTATTAAAGTACTTTCAAAATATGAAATTATGTGACAGTTGACTCATCACAGCAAGAACCACAAAGCTGAATACTGCTGTTCTCTTTTTTACATATCCATGTAACCACATGCAAATTATACCAAGAAGAGTAAAAGCAAAATAATAAAGCATGGTGGGTGTCAAATGTCATAACTTGCTGTTATCTTTCATGGTATGTGTGTCTAAGAGATGCATGGGTAAGTTTGCAGTTAGCAAGAAGTTTGTGATGAGAAGACATGACAAGGATCCAATAATATTTAAAAGTAAAGTTAACATACCTGTTCCTTTACTGCTCTTTTTTTCAGACTGTGCCACTTGTATAACCTCAGCAGCAGCATCCCTTACTACCAAATCTTCATTCTGCAGCAGGAGAACCACACATTTCCACATAGCAAGGGTATCAGACAGTCCTGTATTTGTTTATGGAGAAAAATTAGAATTCTATTTCTAACATGCATTCAAAGACTTAGCAGAGCTCTGATTCCACACCTATACACATGCAGTGAAACACTGAAACATGGGCAGGGAAAATGCACTGGCAAACTACTGGGAAGACAATCAGTAATATGATCAAAGTGTTTTCAGTATGTGTGAACTTTATCTATGTGGTTGACTCAACTTCATTTAAACAGTGGGCAACAGATAAGAGAAGGGATCTCTCTTAATCCAGGTACAACTTCAAGTCATGGGTGGTCTGAATTTTCTACAATTTCTAGAAGTGCAGAATTCCTATTTGGCAACAGCAGCAGAAGTTTTGCTGCTGGAGGCTGACCAATACAGTGCTGTTGCAATCTGCCTGAAGCAGGGGCTGTCAAACCAAGTTTTGTTCAGATAATGCCAGTAGTGCTGGCCACAAATGCCATTCCTTCCAGGAAATGGCAAATGATCCTACCTCCCCTCCTGTCATCTACTTCTCCTATACATACTTCACCCCACCACCCCTGCCACCCTTCTACCCACTATCAACAGAGAGCAAGACAGGTTTAATCCACGGGGCAATTACCTGCACATAGTTAAGACTAATCAGAGATAACTGCCAAAGAGGGAGGTGTTAATGCAGTAAAACCCAAACAGGCAGACTCCACATACCACCCCAGCAGCAATTCACATCTCACAAGCTATACTCCACTTGCAAACCCTTGTGCCATTCAGTGTTGTCACACTAAGGATGACTAGAGGAAGACACAAGGCTGCACTCATAGGTTTGCTGGGGTACTTTTCAGCTGACTTTCAGCTCTTGTTGCACAAGCTCCACATTGGAAGTTCTCAAGGCAGCCAGCTGTTAGATACTACTGTCTGGTGATCACAGAGAACTACAGAGTTGGTGCTTCATTGCTGCACTGGTTTTCTTCAAGCATGTTATCAACAGGTCTATCAGAGATTTGTATTACATGGCTAGCCAGACAATTAATTGTATTTCACTGCTTGGCCAAAATTAATTGCTGGAGGCTCTACTACACAGGCAGAAGCATCATTCCTGTATTTCATGTAACTCACTTATGTAGAAATACCATGGAGCGTAACTATTCCAGAAAGAAGCCGCTTTTTTCCTGGCACGACACAGTAATGTTATACTGGCACAGCTAGGGCAGAATTACTCCCTACAGTGGTCAGCTTTCCCACCTAGACAGGTTTCTACTCTTATCTCCAGTACTGGTGGAATTCTGCGAATGGATTTTCCAGAAAGACTTTTTCTGAACCCTCAAGCAACAAGACAGAGAGATGATGGGGTCATCCAGAACATACTGACTGACATTCACTGTCCTACTCTTATGAACGTACTTAATAGAAGCTTATAGGAATGACTACAACTCAGTTTCATACAACTGCAATTTTAACTTCTATTTTCTACTGTACGTGGTCAAGCAAACTGATGCAGAACAAGGCACAAAAGTCAAAACAGTTTGAATGTGCATAACCCCTTCTACTTTAAGGGAGTGGTTTCTTTCACTGCAACTAACACCAGACCATGCCTTGATTTGCTAAACTTCTCACTGCAGTACTGAGAGTTTCACAGTTGTGAGGAACCCCAGATTGACAATTCTATGTAGTATGGAGGGTCAGCTCTGTATCTTTCCTCCCCTGGCCCAATATTCAGAGCAAAGAGCTAGTTCAGATGGCTTGCCCACTAAGCCCTTAGGGCGTTCTTTTCCGGACTGTTTTGGGGTATTTGAGGATTTCTTTTTGTTTGTCTTGCTGAAATTTTATGCAGGACACAAACTGGTGCTATTTCAGACATTCACATCTGCCTGACTGGAAAGCATGGAAGCCAGCAACTGTTCTGACAAGATCAAAGAGGAAACTCTTTTCTCCATCAGCAATGGACCAGATCCAAATAGATGAGAAGCACCGCTTTTAGGATTTTTTCACTCCAACAGCTCCACTCTCTTCATTTGATATCAAATGGTAATGCCTGTCCTACTAAGAGCTTTAGCTAGACGGCAGAGGTCAAGATTTCCAGAGTTGATACTATGAACATTTAATAGCTCAATGTCTACCTCATATAACAGATTTAGCTCTGTTAAATGTTGTCAGTACCTCTTAAAAGATATATCTCAAAATAAATAGCTGACTTTTAATAAGCACCATTATTTACAGTTTAAGAAATATAATATTCTTTTCGTCCAACAAAAATTTGTATCCAGTCCATATACATGGACTTAAGCTACTCAAAGTAAAAAAAAAAAAGTAACCACATTGGAATAAAATATCACAGAAACTAAAAGTATTTCAAGCTGCCTGTCTTGTTCAGGATGTGAAATAATTTCTGTATCATCTATCACTACCTATTTTGCACATTTCCTGACCCTTTAATCACAAAATCCCCTTACTCTCTGTTCACAGAATGCAGTGGAAAAAAAAAAAGGCTAGAAGAAAAAAAACATCTTCTGCACATCACATCAGAGTGTTTCACTTAGCTTTGCCTCTCAGTTATGTATTGTTGAATAAAGCTGTGTACGGATTTTTTTGTTCATTTGTTTTCTAAAGAGACAGTCTAATGTTAACTTAAATATCATTGTCTCTAGGAGGTATAGTGTGATCAAATTACTAATCATCCTCATAGTAGAACGTGTCCCTCATTTCTAGACTGAAGCCTTTAATTTCAACATTCAGCCAGCACAGCTTTGTTATGCTCACAGTGTTAAACTAAAACTATGTCCATATCATCAGCAGAGTATTTCAGAAAGATTCAAGCTAGAGAGCAATTGCAAGCCATTAAATCTGTTCAGCAATGTACAGTGGCCTGGAGACATTAACAGCATCTCATTGTTCTTGAAATAACTTCCCTTCTGCAGAGTTATTTCAGGAGGCTCCGCACATGCGCTTTTTGTACCAGAATTTAAGTAAGTCTGTTAACTAAATCTTATTAAAAATTTTAAAACCCAGCTGTTGGATGTAATTGTGTTTTGACTGTGTGTACATATATATGTATACGATACATTTTAAGTAATGTATTAATGGGTTTAATCTAAAAAGATCCAGAACATTAATGTTCAAACTACTCACCAAGAATGAGCTTGTCATTGATCAGAAGAAACGATGTTATACTTTTAAGAACTTCAGCAGCTGCTAACAGCATCTCTGTCTGTTCCTCATCCCCACAGAAATAAACTAGCAGCTGAACCCATTTTTTCAGGACTTCTTCTGAAATCTGAAGACATGGAACAGGTGAGAAACATGCTAAACAATCCAGTGTTGCTGCTTACCATCACATTAACCAATGGACTGCTGAAGGGATACTGCTCATCAGTAAAGGTGGCTTTTCTTTAAAAGTGGTGAACTCCACGTGTCTATTCAAAAGTTGTCTTACTGTGTCACAGATAGTTAAGATGGGAGGTTTTTTTTTAGTCAGAGCAGTACTCATAGCCAATTCTCTTGCTCTGTCCCTTCACACCAGACTCACAAATGAACGCACAAGTCAAAGCATACCTTTGTGTCCTCAGTTCTTCTAAATATGCAAGCCAAAGATAAATGTACTGGACTATAACAAAGAAAAGCAATTCTCAGAAATATCCTGCATGTAGACACACACATATCTGGAAAAATTACTAAGAGTATGTGAACTGTAGAATTAATCTTAGGCTTTGGTAATGCTACAATGCTTGGTGAAGTGGTGAATGCAGTTCCATATGTCTTCTCTGCAGATACTGGGGATGGAATTTTTTTTTAATAAAACTGCTGAGGTATCTTGGGTTCTGATAGCACGTGCATTCAAAACACTGACGGAATCTTTGTGTTAACTGATACACGGCAAAGCTCACTGTCCTAAAACATGGAGAACTAGAAAAAAGAATGGGAAAGAGAAATTTCCTGGTTCAAATAAAACCCAGTTGCCATCTTTTGGAAAATATTTAGTCCTCAAACATATGCTAGGAAAACTACGACTAAGTAAGGATTGGAAAAGCTTTGACTCTTTCCAATGAGTAGTGATGGCTACCAGATTTTTTTGTGGAAAGAAATAATGTGAATTTTACCCATAACTCAAACAGTGCTTCCAAGACTTGTAAACTCCGACCTCAATTGGGACAGCTGGGGCATAACTGGGAAGAGAATGTCCTGACTTCCATAAGTAACCATGAAAGAGCTCGGACCCCCTGCAAATGTGACACTTGGGAGGCTGGCGGGTCAGTCAAGGCGCAGGAACCTCAAGTGTAGTTTTAATAACACAACATGCAAACTGCAGGAGGTGGCATCCAGGCACAGCTACAAGCAAGTGTGCACTATGGTAATTAGAAGGAAGCTCCAAGGGGAGGTGGGGTTGGGAACCCAAACAGATTGGGACCTCGTGCACAGCAGAAAAGAAAAGCAGCACCAGCTCAACCTGGAGACACTTGAGGTACATGTAACATTTTTTCTCCTTGCTTCCCTACTTATTTTTAATTAAAGGAAGTGAAAAACAGAACAACCAAATACTTTAAAGAAGGGAATCAGTGAAAAGGTGAGTTGAGTTAAAGGGCAGAGAACTGCAAGAGGACTCATTGAGGGATAAATGGAACCTTGGTCATACTCTGCCTCACTCTGTGTGGTACATGGCTGTGAACCTGCAGTGCGCAGAGTCAGAGCATGTCCTACAGGTTCTGTAACAGGTTAAAAAAGTAATCTCCCCAGATGTTACAACTACTCAAATTTTGAACAGACACATGGACTATCTAGAAAGACAGAACTTGACTTTTACCTTATGGAAAAGAAACAATCTCTTCTACAGATGCAAATACTGAATGTAAGCCCAAAGAAAGAATTCAGATGGAAAACTGGTGTACTTAGTCTTTTAAAAAGCAGAAAGCACTCTCTGTACAGATGTCTTGTATCTCCCATGATTTAAATGCTTGTTAGAGAAATGTGTTTTACCATTATTCCAGTTAAGATTGTTACAGCATTTTTCATTAATTCCTCTTTGTAAATTAATACAAAACTTCAGAGCAATATGTTCCACATCCATGTGTGTAACCACATTTATATGGCTATTTTAATGTTTATAACTTGAGAACGTTGCATTTTGCCTTTCTTAAACAAAAAGATTTAACATCTCAAGTCGTGTTCCCAGTTATTGCATGTAAATCTGTGAGTTCTCTTATTTTATACATTGAGACAAGATTATTAGCATACAATATTAATCAAATCTGCTGCATTCTATAAAAAATAACAGCTACATAAGGAAAAAAAATCTTAATTTTAAAACAGATCATGACAAATCTGTCTATTTTTAAATCTCCATTAGGTGTTTTTTGTATCTTTGAAACAAAAAAAAAAATCCAGCTGTCTAGCACTAAAAGCTGCCTCAGCACTGCTCTACACACACATATGTGACTTCACAGACTGACAATTTAAAATCAAAAGAAATATGAGCCAGTAATTTGTGCTGGTATAAAACTAAATTAAACAGTCTATAAACAGGAACAGAGAACACAGAGTCTTGACTTTTACAAGGGTTATTGCATTTACTCCAGTGTTTTAAAAACAAATTTTAAGAGGAAATTCAATGAGAAACTCCATGCAGACAACAAGCTGGTGTGCTCAGACTGATTTCAGGCTGAGACTTGGCAAGGTCATACTTCACACAATGAGAACGGCAACTGCACTCAACCATGGCTTCGGCTTCTTGCCTTCCCATCAGATCTCCCCTCCCTCTGGCTCCCCAGCAATTACAAACCACAACAAAGTTGCACTTTAGTAAATGGACTGGATTCAGTACCTGTGTTAATCACCACAGGCATTTTTATTTCCACATTATAGTGACTATTTTGGATACTCTCAGAAGTTGAAATTAGTCCACCAGAAAAATTTGCTTACACATTTAACTTGAAATGACTTTGAGAGGGATATACTAAGATGGTATGTATGGCCGTTTCATTTCAGTACGTGGCAGTGTATTCAGAGAGGAAGACATAATGCCAGAAATGGCACAATGACTCAACAAAACACACGCGTGGGGCTTCTATCTGAAAGAAATCACATTACTTCTCTCACCAAAAACTCCGGAATTACAACACTCTGGTTCCCTTACCTGCTGATGGTTCTGCAAAAGATGGATAACCAACTTGGAGGCAAATTTGAAAGCTATGCTTTGAACTTCAGTGCTGAGAAAACAAGGTAAAGAACACATTAAAAAACCAGCTATTTCTGCCATCATTTCATCTGCAGAAAAAAAATCAGCCAGTTCTTAATCATTCCTGATTATCAGCAATGGGTGTTTTGCAAGCTGAGCGCTCGGAATTTTTACATTACAGATCTTGATGTTAGTTAAGGTTTTAGTTGATACGCAAATGAAATATGCTCTTTCACCCCTCTTGTGTTTACTTTCTATCTGCATACTTCCCATAGAAAAACACATTTGAATATGGAAGCCAAGTCAAACAAGCCAGACATTATTTTAAATTATAAACAAAAGCATTTCTTTGAGCTGGTGTTAAGCTCCAGTGATATCTCTTCTATAGCTGCTGGAAATGTTCCTAGTGCAGAATATGCCAGCTGCCAGCTCCTGAGCTCCCATGCTGCTCAGCAGGGCCTAAGGGCATGGGACTTGGCACCATGGCTCCCGAAGGGCTGGTCTCACCACAAGGAATGGCAACACCTGAGCAGTAAGGTCTCCTATTTTAGCTATTACCCTCTAATAGCACCAATCAGTGTTATTTTACCCCAAGTATCTTATTTCCTTCTAGAGACAAACACTCCACGTCATTTAAACTTGAAAAATTTAGTACAAATCAGCAGCAAATGTGCACAGCTATAAAATGCTGTTCTACATCCAATACCCTAAATATTCTACATTGGTAACACTGAGATGCAATGTTTATAAGGCTTAAAAAAAAAAAAGACTATTAGAAACGGGATGGTCTTGGTCTTGCCCCTAGAGCCTGGACACTTCCACCCTGTTTGTCCGCTCTGTTGTGAATAGATGGACACATTCTTCTAATTCAGTAAGAACTACAAACTGGCTCCAAATTTTCAGCGCCTTCTGCTGATCCTACAGTCCAATTAAGGGGTGATAACCCTAAGGATTAGGGTTAACTATTCCTGCCAATCCAACAAGTGAAATCAGATCTGTAACTCTTTCTATAGACTGTCCACTGATAAACCAGGATAGGGTGGATGGCAGATGCAGTGAATGAGGGTATGTTTGGATCATCAGTTCTACACATTTCTATGGTGTTTCCCCATTACCATTCGGGAAGAGCTGTATTCACTGACTGACTGTATCATCTGACAGCTGGAGTAACTTCTTAGTTCAGGAAGGGTATTACTGGACATTTACAGGGTGCTTGCCAGTATGACTTGAGGGCCTTTTTAATAATTCAGATCTATGTCTAACTTCTCTGAAAAATTCTAATCAAAAGCTCTTTTTATTCAAATAAGCCATGCTCATTTTCCTGAAACACGGAATTTTAAATCAACTAATAAATAATAGTTAAAAAAACCAAACCAAACCCTGAAAACAATACATTGATACTTTGACATTTAAAGTTTTAAAAATATAAGTGCTTTAACATGTATGACAGACCATACCTGTTGGAGATATCTACAATGTTTAAACTCCAAGTTAAGAGCTCATTTGGATTCATTTTTATAGAGTATTCAGTCTTTGGAAGCACATTTCTGAAATCCATATTATAAAGAACTTCCAGCACCTGCACACACATTCACAAACAAAGAGTTTACAAAAAATCTCAACATGAATGTGTACATTTGAGATCAACAAAACACTGACTTAAACCCCACTCCAAGAACACAAAGGTTCCCTCCTGACAGCGCTAAAAAAGGAAAGAGGAAGTTCCTGCTTTTACATAAGAACATCTGTTACAGAATTATAGCACATCACCTGTTCAATGTAAAAAAACCCCAAAACAACAAACCACTTGTGTACTATTTAAAAAACAGAATGCACACTTGCAATATATTTCTTAAAAATTAAGAATATAATTCACTGAAAACATACCAAAAGTCAATAAAATAGCACCCTCCTACCTTGCAAAAACACTGGAGATTGTTTTCCTGCTGAGCCATTGTGAGAAGAGTGCCTTCCAAATCAATGAGTAAAGACACTACACCTCCTCCTCCTGAAATCTGCTTGGAATTTATTTGCTTCAACCAGAGCAGTACTGCTTCCAACGCAAGCAGACGTACTTCATGAAACTCACAGTGAAGGAGATGAACTATTGACAGTGATGGCTTGGCTATTTTCTTCACAACACATGAACTGCAGCTCTGGATGTCAGGACCTGCAGTCACTGACAGCACCGATATCACAAGTTTGGTGATGCTTTGAAGATACTGTATCAGTCCTGGTACTGCAGATGAGTAGGAAATACCAGACATCAGTTCAGAATCTGAAATTACTCTGTTCACCTCCTCCCAAAATCCAAAGAATTGCATTCCTGAAATGAGAATAAAACCAAGTTAAGTGACAAATAGGTAATGTTGCCATCTGCTCCAGACCATGAAGTGATTCTGAAGCTGAAAAACATCAGGTATGCAAAAGATATCTCAAGGTAAATTCAGGTATGAAATGAAAAAATAGTTCTCCTTCATTTCAAACTGATCCTGAATTATAAAACAGCTTTCCTAGGTATCACCCGTATTCATACTTAAATAGAAAGAAATAAGGATACTAACATTTCTGAAAACTGTAAATTGCTCAATTCATGAGATGAAAGCTTCAAACAACTTAAAAATGCTACCATACTTTGAGATTGCTTGTCATCTTTGCCAATTACAGTCTGATAAGTCTGATAGTCTTCCTTAGAGGTACTAACACAGACTTGGAAATTGTATATGCTTTGCACTACCATTGTAGAAAGTGATTAACACAAATTAACACAAATATGTATTAAATGTACTTGAAAAAAGTGTAAGTAGCTCAGGAAATTAAAAAAGCACCGAACACCATTATGTAATCATATTATACTTGACAGAGTAGCTCTAAAAATCAGAGATCAGACTGGAGAAAGTGCTGTCTGTCAGCACACCAGCTGCAATTGAAATCAGGAGAAAGAAGGACATGGCCATTCTGATAATACTGAAAATCCCACATTTTGCTGATTAAAAAAATCCAGTATGCTTTTCCTGTGCCTACTAACTTTGAACAGGTAAAACTGCTAAAAAAAAGGAGCTGCAGTGTAATCCCTCTCATGCACCAGCACAGGAACTGTGGCATTTCAGCCACTTCAGTAGTGCAACCTGCCCACATGGCACAGCTCAGCTCGAGAACCTTCTGTAGTGCATGGCCACCTCCTGGAGTGTACTAAGAGGTCCCTGCTATCTGCAAAGCAGGGACTAGCAAAGTTGGCAGTGTGGACATAAAATGGAAGAAAGATACCCCAAACAACAGTCCTCTCTCTCTCACACAGACTGAAATCCTCACGTGCTTCAAGTTCAACCTTCTTGTCCATCACCATCAGGAATAAATAATTTAGATTTTTTGCCCAGTTGAAATGTTTCTATACCTTGTACTGCAAGAAATTAATATGCTACATCCCACAGAATTCACGAAGCCTGAAATAATGAAAAACCATGAAGAAAAACTCAAGCAAAGAAAAGAATGACGTTGCAACTGGCACTGAGGGATGTTACAAGTAAGTTTTTTAAAATATCAAAATGAATTAAAGGTAAATACAAAGATTAAAGCAAGCTTACTTAGATCTCTTCAGTATCTCCAAGAAGACAATTCACTGCAATGTAACTTTGCTATTTGTAATTAAGTATGCACTGAATACTATTAAAAGCTCATCCAAGCACTACCATTGAATTGATGGATTTGACATGAAACTGCAACACAAATATGGATTTTTTGCCCATGAAGAGATTGCCCTAATCCTTCTATTTACAGTTACATATCCTCCCCCTTTCGTATTTAAATTCTTTCAAAGCCATCTTATTTGACATTTACAGAGAAACTTGACATGGTTGTACACTGTTTAGAGTACAAAGCAGAAGCATTTTCTGAGTAATTCTGGACAAGCTTCAAAGAATTTGGTATTTTAAAAAGATTTTCAGACATACTACGGAACCATTAGTTTTGTCGTTCATGTTTTCACCACAGTTTCTCTTCTGAACGAGCTTGATGTAGTCAAAGAAATTGCCATATCACTGCAAACCTGTATCACAGCATGATCCTCTAGAGGACACAGGTGGTTTCCATCTCATAACATTCAAACAAACTATTATTTGCTACATTTTCAAAACCCCCTCCAAACAGACTGGCATTACGTACCAGCATCATAGCATAAACTAGCATTTATGCTTATGTCACACAAGTATTCAACTGCCAGAATTTCTGAACCGTCTGGTTGCCTTGAAGACGGAGTAGGCCTTTGTCCCACTTATTTCACAGCCTGGCTCCACAGATACCAGTTTAACAACAGAAATAATCCCAGGCAGTTTAAAGAAGAAGGTTCAAATTCAAGCACCTCAGTTCAAGCCAAGGAACAGCTTCAGCTTTGGACCCTGCACCCTCTCAGCTTCCTACATGCTTCTCTCCTCAGCTGTGTTTCAGCAAATCCACGAGTTCATTAGCTCCTGTTCAAGCCAAGTATATATTTTTAAGTTTATTGCAAGAGAAGTGCTTTTATTTCCTATCAAGGTAGCTTTACATTGAGGTATAGCTATCATACATGCAAGCAGTAATTTGAAAACCAACACAATGGAAGGGTCAAAGCTCTAGGGCAAGGCAAGAGAGAGCAGTATTAAATGGACAAAAAGGGACAGAGATTAACTTTAGGGGAAGAGGGGGACAGTGTCTTTCATTTTCTTGGTGTCAACACTGCCAACTTTGCTAGAGCCTGCAACTTAACAGCAGAGAGAGTGTTGACTCTTCGGTTGACTCCAGGAGCTGGCCACGCACCAAGCTTCAGGTCTGGTTCAGTAAACCTTCACTTGAATTTTGCAAGGCCAGGGTAACTTCATTTGTTGTCTTTATCTCTGAAGTTGAAAATTATTTTCATATAAAAAATATGGCGGTGCTATTCATTCCTAGAACTACTGGTTTACAGAGACTGTGATACACAAGCCTTCTGCCACAGATTTTTTCTTTTTTGTTTTTTTGTTTGGGTGTTTTGGGGTGTTTTTTTTTACATGTAAGGTACTTTTTCTGGTTTGGAAGCCTTCTGGATTACTTCTGTTTTTCTGATGTAATTGTGGAAGACTGGACACTGTGGCTCATCTATTTTACAGGAAGTCTCTTTAAAACTGGATGTCTCAGCAGTAAGGCTGTCAGCAAAGTAAGACTGACTGCATATTTGCTTAGCCTCAGCACACCATGGAGCAAATCCTGCACTCATCTGGTGCTCCACATGCTCTCCAACACTCTTTTTTCCACACGAATATGTACAGAAATAAAGCCCCTGTCTTATTACAATGCAGTGCAAATATTCCTGCTTGCAACTTCATCACTAAGAAATCTTTCCTGACTTTCATGTAAATGTTTTCTCTTCTGCTTAACTTTAAGTAAACTCTTTTCCTTAGCTTACATCAAAATATCTGACTAAACAAAAAAACCCCACTGGTTCCCAAAGTAAATGGTCTGTCTCTGTTGTTAAGATACAGGAAACACGTACTTTTATTTACAAACAAGAACCATTGTGCAGTTTGAATGAACAGCTGTTGCAAGAAGGAAGAGTACATTTTGCCTGACCAAAGATTCTAGCAAAGAACGCTCATGCCTAAGATGCTGACAGATGCAAAAGTGTCTCCAAGAATTTAAAGGATTAATTTCCACCAACCCCCAACCCCACCCTTCAGGATTGCTTCATTTGTGGGACAAGAACAACTCTGGCTGTCTTCTAGGAAGGGACACATCTTGCACAACTTGGTTCTCATCCACACAGTGCATGAACATCTCACAGTCTTCCTCAATCCCTTTATGGGATACATGGAGATATCCATACAACATTCGTCATATCATCTAGGCTTGAGGGTGTTTTTTTAAAATCCCATTTGTGATTAACTGATGTTCACAGTCAGTTATATGAAGTTAAATAATTTTTCTGAAAATAAAGAGGAAGAGGAGCAGAATGGAATTATCAGACATTGTGAATCTCCAAATATAAGCCTCCTCAAAGTTTAGCCTGCTTCAAAACTTGTGGCCTGCCTGACTGGCTGTGAAACTTCAAGGATTCCTTGTCCACCTTCTTCTGCTCTTCCTGGCAGTAGGAAGCAGGCACTATTCTATAGTTTGTTCCCAGAATAAGCAGATACATACAGTAAGGACCTAAAAACTTCCCTGTGCAGGGATTAACAAGCTGTCAGCTGATGGACAGTTCAGCTGATCTTTCATCTCAAAGATTCTACCATATGCTCAACAGTGACAGAAGTAATTTCAATTCCTTCTATATTTAAAACAAACTTGTTTTATCACCTTGCAAGGTGATGAACAGGACCGATTCTGTATTTCTGTTGGATCAGGTAATTTTACAGTGGCTGTCTAGGCTACTGAGAGTTGAACACCTCTCTGTGTTAGCAAGGGTATATTGTATGAGGGGCTTTGTTCTGTATCTGGGATTGTGATACATCTTAGTATTTGCATGCTTCAACATAAACAGAGATAGCACCTCGAGCATTCACGTCATCTTCCATCTTTCTACTACAGGCTCCAGAAAACAAGAAAAGAACAGGCAAAAAGGGGAGAAATTATTACAGACATCAGAAAATTTACTGACGCTTGCAAAGTCAGACAAAAATTACAAGGAGAAGCAATGAAATGCTGCTGTGTCTGCAGTACAGTGTTATGGGAAGGGGGTCCAAATGTGAAAAATCGGGATATTCATAATAATTTGCAAAGAAGTGCTAGAAGTTGCAATTATTTATGGACTGAAAAGTGGTTAAAATCCTTTGCACTCACAAACTACCATCTACCCAAATGTATTTGAAGAGATCATATGAATAGAGAGAAGGCTGAAAGGTAATCAGTGCCAAGAATAGATTTTCCTAGACAAATACTACGGAAAAGTATTTTCTTTCATATTTTCCCTTTTTATTAAAAGTGGATTAGGCAAAGTGACTGGTAAAGAGAAAAAACCCAAAGAGAACACAGAAAAGTGTATTTTATTACAATGCAGAACAAAGGTAACTGTTCACGACCAGGAAAAGGGCATATTCCAAGTAGGATGTTTTCTTTTAAAAAGACATCTGCAACATCTTTGACATCAGAGACTAAGCATCAGTACTCACAATACAGTTCTAAACTACAATCATAAGCAATTAACAGAATCCACAGAAGCATCCCATTGTATTTTCTATAGTATAGGGAAAAGTTTTCAAAGGAAAAGGGGGGGAAAAAGCATTTGGTCTGGACACTGAGACTGCTACTTTTCTTACAGCTTCTCTCTGGCACAGCACCAGGTTTTCCACTTTTTCTGCATTCATAGAAAATCATAAAAGCCCATGGAGCCAGTGCAAGTCAGTCAGTGGTACATGCTGGAATCTAAAGAGAACCTGAAACAAGATTTCAGATGGATGAGCAGTCACCTTCCTCACATGGGGATAGAATCTTAACTGCTAACATTAACAAACACCATCTCAACTTCACTCCCCCGGAGTCACTTATTTCCTATAACACCTTTCCACATTCCCTGTTCAAGGCCATGCTGTACCCTCCACAACCTTCCTTCTTTCACTATGTCCCCACAATCTTCCTGAAAACACTTCTATTTCCTCATCCCACATCTGTGCCACAAGTTCTACCTCTGACATTTTCTCAACCGCCTACCGCCATTGCACACCTGCACCTCCTTTCTCCTGATATGTATTCCTGTCAATCTCGGTCCATTTGCTTTGTTTTTCTGTCCCACACTCACTTTTGTATTTTGGGCCACTTTAACATAGTACATCCCTCGCTTGATGTGCCTCTGGCATTTTACTGTGTGCAGTTCCCAGTCACTCCCTCTCTCTTGCACTGCCAACAATCCCATCCTCAACTTCTTCATCCTCCTCCCTGTATTGAATTAGAATACTGGGTGCCCAACTGCACTTCTTTTTGACTTGTCTAATTTAGTGTCAGTAGGCATAGGTCATCTAGATGATTCCATAAATACGTTTTAAATATTTACTTTCTTTGAGTCAAAGTAACAACATCGACCAAATGCCACAGTCAATATACTGGCACACAAAGTTTATGTCATTTCTGACATAACAAACAAAAATTGCTTTCAATTTGTTCAGATATAAATTTCTTAAGTTTAAGCCAATTAAACATGCATTTACAAGCTGTCGGTGTTTTTGTTCAAATAACTGTTTGGCTACAGTTCTTAGGCATCTAAGTAAAGAAAGTTAAAGTACAGCTAAAATAACCAACCTAGTCATTCCTGTCAAATTTTTACCATTTAAACAGTATCAGTTTTTAAGTTAGCCTGCAGAAAAACTTCTTTTAGTTACCATTTAGCTTCTTTTCCACATGAAAAAAGACTAAGAAGTCCAATATCAAAAAGAGTGGGCACAGCTTTCAAATGTTATTTAAATGTCCTACAAGTAATATCATTCAAGCAAAAAATTTAAAAGATTCCTAGTTAAAAAAACAATTCATGCTTTAATTGCAAAGCATCTAGAAGTTGGATAATGCACATTATTTCAACCAATACGTTTTATAACTTCTAATTAAAAATTCTCTTAATAACTAAGAGAATGGTATTTGCAATATATGTTATTTAAAACACGGTATTCTGTCATATTTGAGAGCATAAAAAAAGACAAAACCAGCAGACAGCTGTACATAATTGCCCACATTTCTGATCTCAAACACACATGTGCAACGCACAGTATTCTTTGCAATTATTTCTGTTGTTCATGACAGAATTTAAGAATCTTAACCAAGTTACAACCACAAAAGGGTTAGGTGTTTGGAAGATAGTAAGACAGTGGAAGCCTGTTTTTGCAAAACTCAAGGAAATAATATATTAGTGAGAGCAGAATACTGGCTGCTCCATTTTGATATCAAAACAATCTATTCACAAACAGGATTAATTATGTAAACACTGCGTAACTGTTCCCACTGATTACAACAGTAGTGGAGTTTGGTTAATCTCAAAAACTTTTATAAATTCCTTCACCATAAATGTAGAAAGGAAAAAACGCACAGCTAGACTTCAAGTGGCAGCTTCTCCTAAATCTTAGATTCTTCCTACTTGACATCCTGTTTATTTTCTCTCTCTCATCAAACTTGCGTTTTGAAGACACTATAGTCAATAATAGGCCAAAACAGCCAGGTGACTGACAGCACATATACAGGATAAAAGAGCAACTAGGAAGGATTATCTTTAGCAAATGTTTCTTTAATCTTTCCCCTGATGATGTAGAGTTCTATGTCCTATTCCACTTAAATTTACGAGCTTTATGGACTCCACGCAACACTTCATTGGCAAGTGCCACATTTTTTTGAACACAACCCTGGTAAAATACATTTTATTAGTCAAGTATATTTTAGTGAGTTGCATCCATTTTTCTCTTCATGAATTGAGAAAATACTATCAGAAAACTGTGCTGAGACATAAGCAAGAATGAAAAAGTGGCCACTTTGTCTTGTGGCATTCTTCATCTGTTACAGAGAGACACAGCACCCCAAATCTGAGCTTTCACTTCAACACACTTCCCTGGCTCCTGTGTCACCAGCACCACAGGATCACAGTAATACTCTCAGCTTATTATTTAGCTTCAGACACTAATTACTAGGAGATCTGAAAGCAGGAATGTCCATGGCAGGTCCTGTCAAAAGTCCACATATTCAACAGAGGAATCCCATCCACTGAAACACTGTATCATAGCACAGCCTGGCTGCAGTCTGTTATTCTGCCTCTTGCAAAACCCATCTCTGAGAGCAGAGAAAAGTGTGTAACCTCAGACACACGCATGGATCTGTAGCCCTACAGCTTGATACACCTCTCCTTCTAACCCCTGCTGATCAATACTTGTGAATTTGCAAATAACTACAAACACAGCTAAGGCTGGACATGTACTCACCTGGATTTGGATGATGCCTACAAGTGTTACTTGCTTCCTCCAGTTATGTTTGAATTCCTACATCACTCACCCGAGGGCTGGTTTACTTCTGAAGGATTAAATAAACTGCTTTTTAGCAGGGTACAAGTGCCAGAAAATTCTCTGGAAGAGGACTGCATTGTTCTGCCCCTTAAACTGAAAAGGCCCTGGACATCTGTGATACCAAGTCTATAAAAACAGTTACTGTGAAGACATTATATCAGAGAGGTCTGCAAGACCAAATTTACTGGATATTATTAGTAATTATTAATGCTGAAAATAGACTTTAGCTCATCAAATAATCCTAGACCTGGTAAGAACTTGTGTGCTCTCAAAAAAGGCAAAAATAGTATTTTCATTTATATATTTTAACTGTTTTGCTTCATTTTTTTTCTGAGTTCCAGCCACAATTTATAACTGAAAATAAAAATCTGTTGTAATTTTACATAGACTTGGCATTATGTATTGTCCCTGCACATCAGAAGACTCTCAAGCACATCAGGAGCTGGAGAAAATGCTCTAGATTTTGCTTATCAACTCAAAGAAAGGAAACTGTTTTCCCAGTGACATGAATCAGGCAACAATCCCATCCAAACCAGCAAATCCGAGTAACTACAGGGTTTGTTTTTGTTTGTTTTAAGATAAATAATCTTCATTTGGCCATCAATAAATTTTTAGCTGGACAAGATGCTTTTGGTATCCATTACTCCCTGCCTTCCTTATCCGACATTTTAAATTGTTTTGAATTTGTGAAGTAAATTCCCTAAGGGCTGTCCTGCATTTTAAGAGACAGATTTTATTAACTGAAGACAACAAATCACTTACAGAAAATAATCGTAATGTAGGAAAGGCCTAGGCAGGGCTGTACTCTGAAAATCTCTTTGTAATTGTAGCCCCTTTAGACAGGCATAATCAATTAGAAGTGGTCTGATTTTAAGCAGTTGCAGGCTCATTACATTGCATTCCCATTTCTGTTGATGAAAATCAGCTTCAGTCCATGGCCTGGAACTCATATACAGCACTTCCTGGGGCCTCTTAGATAAACACATCAAGAAACGGTTTTATTTGGATTTGTCCTTCACCCTTTATTCATTGAAACAACTTTACAAATCAAGATTAGAACAGAGAAAAATTGGCTCATAACCAGATATACATATATATGACTAAGATATTTAATCTTGTAAAAGTATAAAGCTTCAGTTAATAATAATTCCTTACAGAACATTTAAATGTGAGACTAAAAACATTAATTTTTTACTGCTGAGTTTAGTCTTTCTCTTACTGTATCATGGGACACTCAGGTTCTATTAATATAAACATATTACTCCATCATTTCAGAAGGGCTTCTGCCTGTAAGATATAATATTGTCCCTAATGTATCTTTCAAAACTGCATTTCCAGCCTAAGTTTCTACTCTGTAGATATCGCCTGCAATATATCATTTTAAACCTATATATGAATGAAACTTCTATGCAAGACAATACTAATGAACTGTCCCTAAGCAGAGACAGTCTGCAAAAATAATTCCTTTCCTTCTACAGAAATTGTACCTTACAGCACCCAAGTTTGGAACAGTCCACATGAGCTTTGAAAAATAAATTAATCCACTACAGTCAGTAATCCAGCTGCAGCATGGTGCAGTCCCTCAGGTTTAAAGGACTACTCACAAATCAGAGGCATTAAAAAGAAGAAGGGTGAGTTTCCTGGTGTGGAGAGGTCAATAAAAGCTTTTGCAAATGTGCAGCCATCCTGGTTTGAGCCAGGATGAAGCTAATTTTCCTTTCACTGATTTTTTTTTTTCCTTCAGTAAGCTCTCTTTTAACTAGCAGCAAGTGTTCCAGCAAGTGGACTGATAACACTGGAATGTTTATGTTTCTGCTGAGACTCCAAGGTCACTTCTTAGCTCTGCTGCTACAGGGGCTACCAGGGCAGGAGAATTGTATCTGTGATGCCCCCGTAGAGCAGCTGGACTAGACAGACAGCAGAACTGACCAAAGGTATTCCACTGCATATATCTATGTAAGCTCCAAGGAAGGTCAGAGATCACAGAAGACAACTTCCTTCCTGCTTCTTCTTCCCTTCTCTTCCACCCATGGCCGGCATCCGGGGAGGACTTGATCCATCCATCACCGTTGACCCCAGGCTCAGCCCTGACCCTCACAACTCTCCCCACAGCCCTGTCTGCTCTGCTGTTAGCTCAGACAGTGGTCCAAGAGTTTTCGGGACTGCTCACAGCTAAGGAGAGTGCTGGGTGAGTTGCTGGGGGTGGGGGGAGGCCAAGAAGCTTTTGCACATTCCTGAATACACTTGTATATAATTGTACATACAATTAAAGCTGTCTAATTTAGTTTTCAATCCAGCTACGTCTCTCTCCTAATTCTCTCTCTCCTTTCCTACTTGGATGGGAGGGGGAGGGGATCGAGAGCACTGTTGCCTCTGGTTCAATTGTCCATCCTGAGTCAAACCATGACAGCAACAATTGTCTAAAAACCAAAACAGACAAAAAACCTGAAGAGAAAAAAAAAAACCTGAAAGAGGAAAGAGACTGATAAAGGAAATGTAATGCCCACTAAGTAAGCAGATACAGAGCACTCACCTGGAATACTGGCTGCTCCTTCATAAAAGAAAGTACAAAAACAGAGTTGAAGGGTGAGCGATGAGAATAAGCAGCAGCAGAGGGAAAAAACATTGTATAAAGAGAATAAAGAAAGGCTGGGATGATTGTTACTACAAAGGAGAGGAACACAGGTAGAGGATCCTGATTTTTAAAAAGAGGATCTATTTTTAAAAAAGAGTACTCAAATGAAAATGAAGGGTGATGAGCCCGACTATGGCTGAAGGGGGCTTTGGGGGTTGTTTATGTTTATTTTGTAGATGTGATACACAGCTAGGCTTTTAATGTATTGCAAAGGATAATCACTAAGGCAAATGGCATACCAATTTTAATAAAGTTTATCTTGCACGAATAACAAAATTAAGTGTGCGTGTGTATATATATATAAAAACCTAAGAATTACTGATGGTAGATATAGCTTACCCAAAAGAAACATAAAAGACCCCTGAAAAAAACTTGTCCCTCGAGACATGCTACTTTACACAGGGGATGTGACTTCCGGTCTATAAAGCTGCAGCCCTTTCCTAGTCACAAACAGTGGTCAGTACCCTACAGAATGAAACATAAGGTGCAGCATCACCTGGAAGTTTCCTTTACAGAACAGTACATCTTGATATCTGGGAGCCATGAGAGGAATGACTCTTCAGAGGACATGAATGATCTGATCCATCTCCAAGACAACCCTAATCATCTTCCTCTGCTATAGTGGAACCCACTTGTCCTGTATTTTCTTTATTTTTATGCTTCTGTTATAAGGGCTAGATTCTGCATCAAGCTATCTGAAGAAGTTAATTTCAGACATGTTCATCACCAACTCATTTCCCTATTACTATCACTATTTGAACTGTGCAGTTCAAGAAAACACAGGAAAACACACAAATAGCAATTATGGAATTACAAACGGAACTACTTCTATCAAAGGTCTAAGCAAAAGGAATTGGTTTTAAAATTAAGAACAGCCCACAGAGCAAGACTGTCTGAAATAAAGAACAGTTCCAATGACTTAAATGCAGTATTAAAATTAGTCATTAAGCATTTTAATGAAATGAAAGAACTATTCTTTGTCTTCCTGGACTGACAAGATAATGTACTACTCGCTTGTTAGGAAGAAATGAACAAAACAGGCCCACAAGGAAGCTAGTTACGGCTGACCAAAAGTTGCCCAAACACAGTCACACTTGAAAGGGTATCCCTTCCTCCATACCTTTGATTTCCTTATTGTTTTCAGTATGGTTTGTATTGTTGCAAACAACACTCTGCATCATTAAAACCACCGTTAGTTCTAACTGGTCGTTCAAAAAGTTGACACTGACAAAGAATTTATATAAAAAAATAAATTTAAAGAATGTCTCAGAGTTGTTTTTATAGAACTCATGAACATCACTGTTTCCCTGCAACACTTTCAGGTGTCTCATGAGGGATCACCTCTGTGGCATTCAGGAAAGGCTTAAGGAGCAATATTCCACTGTTTGATTTTGTTCACCTGATTCCACCTTGGATCAGAAAAACATTCTGAACAATGGAGGGGATCTTTTGTGTTGTTACACAGTTCTAGGATTAGGAATATCGCAAGGCCATTGCTTCAAGCTGTACCTCATTCTTCTCATCAAGAATCTCCATGACTAGCTCTAGCTCTACAGAAGGCAGAATAAATGGCCCTTTTATACCCAGTACCTAAAGGACTCCAGCATTTAGCAGAAACCATAAGTACAAGTCATATATTATTGTTTCTCCAGATTCAGCAGAGCTCAGAAATTTCCCCACAGATATTCCATCCGATTAATAGAACAGTACATTTGACTTACCTTGCTTCTGAAACTTCCCCAGGTGAGTACTCAGCATCACAAGGACATCAAGATAGGCAGCTCTGGTTACCAAACAAGGATTTGGCCTAGAAAAAACAAATTACTAAATATTAAATCCTTTTAACATCCATGCTCAGAAAGAGCAGTGAAACACACCAGCTTGGTGTGTCCATTTTCCTTAATTAATGAAAGTCGATCAAGTCAGACTGCAGATGCAAAATAATTAGGCCACATTATCTAAGCTTCACCTCCTGGTCCATTCTGAACGACAGTATCCCTAGCAGAACATCCTTCCTCCATCCATTCCACCAAATCACAGTTTACACGTTTCTTTACTATTGGATGAATCAGCTTGCCCTGGCAACTAGCATGTCTTTGTTTTGCGTATCAGTAATGTGTGTAACTAACAAAAATAAATCTTCAGGTCTTATTGTTACAGTTCCTAAAAGAGAAAATTCCCCACCAAAGGTACCTACTACATCTTTTTAATGGCCACAGTTCTCTCACTATTCTGATGAAGATAACAGAGGCATACATGTTTTTAAAATTAGGGTTTTTTGTTCTTCCAGACAAGAATATTGGAGATTTTTTGTGTATAATGCAAATTGGTAATAAGCTACTCTCTGCTCTACCTCTTCGAGTCGCAAGTACTAGACATTTTCTCACCAATTAGAGAAGTAAAAATTGGGTTAAAATCTTCATTCTTCTTTATATTGTTGTCACTGTATGTTTCAGCCAGGAAAACTTTTCTTAAAATATAACTTAATATGTGAATAAACAGGAAATCCAGTTCAAAACACAGAAATTATTCTGATGAGTCCAACGAGACTTGCACTAAATCAAAAACTTTAAGAATGAAGCAGAACAAGCTTAAAGTATGACTAATTCTGTTTGGTATTTCTTTTTTATTTTATCTGGCACTTCCTTTGTATGCATATCTTGATGTTTGAAACTTCTTCAAAAAAGTTTTAATTAAAAATGTTCAAACAAACAGTCTCAACTCTGTAACATCTTTAAAATTCAAGAAAACACTTTTTCAAGTAAGATAAGTGATCATGACTTTAAAATGCAAGGTCTGAGGTTCTTGTGTAGCAGTTTGGCAGCTCCATTTGCCTATGGAGAGTTAAGCTATAATCCTGCTAAAAAAGACACCTTTTACAAGAAACCCTGTTCTCACCTTCAGTAATAAACTCTGTAGTAAGTCTAATTTACTTATGCTTTATTTTATGGCCTACAATATTAGGCATCCCTGTAACACACAGCAGACTACATGCTATCAGGATCTCTTTTTTCAAGAGGTTTTTTCTCCTTTTGCATAAACAGAGACTTTTTAGACACTTTCTTTCTGTGAAGCAGTCATGAACCCCCCAGAACTTCTCCTTGTTTGCCTCTTACCACTTACCTTAGAGCACCAGAGTTAAAAGCCTGCCTGCAGAGAAGATATACATCAGTAAGAACTGATACCAAAAGGCACCAAAGCAATTCTAATGCAGCCTATTTTTGAAAAGCTCTATTAGGAAGACTTCAGTTTTATCCACCCTAAGTGAACCTCTTCTGTATCTTGGGCATCCAGTCGTTACCCAAGTTGTTCTTTGCAAATCTGAATGAAAACACTAACAAGAAATAGCCAGAAGGTTAGGAGCTCAGCCCACAAGAGGGTGACAGATCAGTCAAAGAAGAAACCAAGAGAAAGAAACTCTCAAGCACTCATAAAATGGACCAAAGCAGCCATGACAAATTTCAATTAAGATGGGAAACATAATGGGCTTTCTGTACTCCAGCTCCCTTGAAAAATGGAACTCACTTCAGTCATTTCACTGGAAAGAAAATTTCCAACATACAAGCTGTGTGCCTTGGGAACAACATAGTTGACAATCTTTACTGAAGAAGTGACAACAGCAATACTGACATGGTTGTGTGTTCTGGTCCAGCTTTTAAGCACTTACAACTTCATTTTGAGTATGCTCATATGCATGTTTTGATTTTGAAATGAGGCTTTTCTAGGACAAAATATGCCAAATGTTTGTTCTTGGCTGGCGCCGTTGCCCTGATGATGCCAGTGAATTCTCAGTTGTATGTGCCAGACGGACACAACAGGAAATGCAATTTCCCCAAACCAAGACATTTCAGTGTTGTTCAAACTGTAGCAGAAACCTTAGTTTTTAAGACAATCAAACTTTGATTTGCATAACAGACCTGACAGCCAAAAACCACATGCTGAATATTTCCAGTGATGCACTGCGCAGTACTTAAGATGACCTGTTCATGCAAAACTTCAACAATGAGAGTGAGAGAAGAACAAGATTTTTCTTTTTTAACACATACTTGACTAAAGGGGTGTTCTCATAAACAAGCTTTGAGGAAATCTGTCTCCAAACAAGAAAGTCACAGCAATAGTAAGGGTGTGAGCTCCAAGCATCTGGAACAGCGTTCCTTTTTTTGGTCCAAAAACAAAAACCAGTTCATTTCCCTTCCAAACTGGATATTAATAGAAACAAATACATTATATGCTCACTTCAGATGATAAACTGTATGTGACTCTAAGAGGACAGTGCTAGAGATCATTAGGACTCTCATATCTAAGGGTATGTTCACACAGAAACATAAAATGGATAGCAAAACAGTATTCATACTACTACACATACATACTAATAGCAGGCTAGTGATTTCAGTGCAGAGATCCATACCTCATTGAAGTAACACTTTGTCTACATTAGCAAGTAGGTTGGTGGAACAGCAGATCTGTGAAGTCAAAGTACTTGTACAGGAGACCCAATGGCCTCCCTACATACCATGCCCAGACGTATTAAAAGATGATTTTCAGAAGTTCAGCTTGCTGCTTTTTGTTTCTCTTTGGATACAGAGCTTATAGCCAGGATGCTCCAGGAACTTCACTGTGCCTCAATCCTTACCCTGCAGCTTCTAGCACTCCTTCATGATGCTCTAACTTGGAAGCTGACTGTCCGGGTGGAAATAAAAAGCAGCTCACAGACGACCACTGAGTTAAATTTCACCAACAGCCAATACTGCAGAATATTTAAGCATATCTGACTGAAGAGAGGTAAAAGGCTGACTGCCCCAAGTACCATGTAAAAGGCAAGCATCATCACAGACTTGACCTGCCAGGTGGAGGGAAGATGACACCTGCGACTTTTAAAAGCACAAGCAGGGACAGAAAGGATTACTGCTTAGAAAAAACAAGGTCCAGTAGAAATGTTCTTCTAATTTAATCAAGGAGAACAAAACAATGACAGGAGGAGCTGCTGTGTCCCTCCTAGATCATCATAAAATGCCATAGAAGATACAAGGTGACTGAAAGAACACAAGTCAAAAAAGTTCAAGGGACTAAAGGTTTTAAAGGGTCTACAGATATTTTTTTAAACTCCCCAAAGCTCCACTCAGACAGTATCTTCAGTATGGGGGAAAAAAGTGCCTTTTGAAAATTATTATTTCAGGTAGGTAAGGCTGATCAGTTGACAAACCCAAAAACACATGCCAGTTTCCATAACCTTAATTTTGACACATTGTAGCAGACTTCTGGATTAGATCCTGAAAAAAGAAGTCCAAACCTAGCCAATTCCTTATCATTACTGTGGAACAAGTAATTGGTGACAGAGCAGACTTCCTTGCAATTTCATTTTGAATTGTGGTATGTGGATATAAAATTAGAAAAGAGTTTAAGTCACTGGCAGGAGAAAACCTTTTGTTAGTGGTTAAGAGTCTACAGATTTTTTTTTGAGACAAGAGGGTTAATGGAACTAAGTAGTCCTTTTAAATTCACAAGGCTCCTGTTCAAATGCCTTTGAAGAAGCCCAGGTTAAGCACTTACAAAATAATATATGACCAGAGTAACAATAAGCTATTTGTTTTCAACACGGAACTGCCTGGTAGGTAGAATCAGGAAGCATACCCTTCAGGAGATATTCCCTCTCTGTAGATATAAATCAGACTGGGCAGGTTCAGAACCTCCATGTGCAACACTGCGTCTCGCTCTAGCTGGCTTTGGCCACCTACAGTAGCGCCGGGACTGCTTTGATTTCTGCTCTGCCTTTATTGACTTCAAGAACCACTGATTGCAGCTTACGCCTACTTAACATGGAATCAATCCTAGACTCTCACAGCTTGGAGTTCTGCAAATATTATTTTTTAAAAGTTTGACTCACCTTTTATAGTTAAGTCATGCTAAACTTAAGGTAGTCATTGGTTTGCTTATTTTGGAGGGCAGATCTGATGCAAACCAAACTGGCATTTCTTGAAGAACTCAGCAATATGTGGTCACAGACCTCCTGTGTACCCTGCTCGCACACACGGTTCCTATGCTATCAGGAACACATGGCTTGACTTCTAAAATTCAGTTTCTCTTGTATTACTGTTTATTTTGAAGAAGACTAACATTAATGAATTATGGAGCAAATTACCTTCTCTTCCAAGGGAAACAACAAGAAGCAAAGAACATGGAAAGCTCACACATTTGGCCTCAATTCTGTCAGAACTCTGGGAAAGATTTAAACAAACTAAATAGGAAACCTTGCTCCTCTAACCACTGAAGTTTGCAGAGGCCCTTAAACATAATTTCTACTCATTACAGGACACCATTTATAGCCATTCTCATTTCTATATATAAATGAGGATGCCAACACACCTTTATGTAGAGCAAGTACCAAAGATTTTTGATGCACAATTTTTGCAGATTCTCATTCTCTAATCAAACCCCTCATTTTCAAAGACATCAAATCAGATGATTTAAAAACATGGTTAACTATTTTCTCCTGGACCATTCCTCTTTTTCCAAAAGAGCACTGCCTCACTTGGAGATGAACAGCAACAACAGTAACATTTATGTAACAAATTCAATATATTAATAAGACAAATACAAGTCACTGATTATTAAATCAAAGCTGTTTGTGTTAATGTTTATAAATCAGTCATTCTAGTCAATAGGAATGAAATGTTTTCCAAAGAGGTAGTTTATTTTCCTCATGTTTTACCTCCTTAGGAAACAGATGTTGCAGAGCTACTAGTAGAACAAGCACTACAAATATACAGCAACTTACAATATTCATTAGAAGTTTAACAACATAACAATCAAAGCATATTTGCTCAAACTCTTGATGAGCACTTACAAATTTCAAAAGCAACCTGCCAATCAATGCTGAAACATCTCTCTCATGGAATAGTTTAGCGATAGGTATCTTAAGCGTAGTTAGCTATCTTAGGGATATCTAAAAAATAAACTTCTGTAAAGGTCTCAGAAAAGCTCTGTGTTTTGAGGTCTCCAGGTTCTTAGAAGAGCCTGAAAGATTTCAAATCTTTCAGCCACTGCTACTTTATGAATAAAAACCAATCTTATTTGTCGAATTGGAATATAACTTTATTAAATAACTAACAAAACAGAATTTCCTCTTAATAATATGTAACATGTACATTGCAGTATTGGTTAGAATAAAACAATACGTAACTACACAGAACATCAGCCAACTTGTTTTCAGGGTAGTGTGTTTAAACAACTGTTGGCTACTTTGAATCTACATATTCAAATAGGTTACTTTCAGCCCCAATCTTTAAAACTGTTAACAAGATTTGGCTCATGAGTCAAGCTAAAGTTAAAATTAGACAACTTACAAAGCTGCATACAAATCCCTGTATTTGGTCCAAAAAATTCACAACACACTCTTAAGCATCAGCATAAAGAAACCAATGCCAGCAAGATTACAAGAGCAACTCTTTCAAAGGCCAATTCATAGCTGCCTTGAGAACGAGAATCGTCCTTATGACTTGCCTGACTGTTTTAATTTCAATTTCCAAAGTGATTAATTAAATGGATAGCCTACTCCTCTGGTATTCAATGAAAAAGTCACTGTAATGCTGTATGTTTCTGGAACCTTTGGAAAGGCTGAAAAAGCCTAAAATTCCTCTAAGATCTTTTCATGGGATTAAACTTATCAATAGTATTTTAGGAAGAGCTCTGTATTAAAAGAAAAAGGAAACCTGTAGTAACTAACCACCACTCTATTCTTTAAATAACATGTGATTGTTCAAAGAATCCCCCAGCAACACCTATGAAATTGTATATTTTATCTGGCAGAAAACAAATCACCCTACTGGTGTTGAATTTAAACACCAAAGTCTCCTACTTTCTCAACCCCAATATTACATACAGTTTTTGTTTCCAAGGGATAAATCAAATTGGTTTCCTAAACATCATATCCTAGCTAATACACAGGACACTACCGCAACCGAGGCTGGAATTTCACCTTCAGCTCTGGTATGAACGTAGGGAAGAATTAGGGTTAAGTCCAACACTTCATAATGCTGGTACTGGGGATGGGGTCTGTGCAACCTCCTACTCTGGGTTTCCCAGTGTGCCTTTGCCTCCCATAATCTCAGCTCTTCAGGATGGCACACTGGCAATTAAATTTTGGGTGTACAGTGCATCTTTCCCTCCCTATGAACTTCCAAGCTTACTCCTTCCTCAAGAATGGCAGATCTCTGCAGAGTCTTCTTTCTTCTGGTAGTCAGATTCTTCTGATACACAATTCCGATAGCAATTGTATCAGCTAAAATATCTTCTAAATGCACCAAGAAGTGCATCTTCTGTGATGTTTGAGTCTTGATACAATTCAACTCTACATAACCCTTAGGAGACTATCCACAGGGAGTTTTATCTTTGGAGGGCTGCTGATGAACCAGGCCAAGCTGGCCTTGTACTGACCACATTTTACCTGCAGAGAGATCTGGAAAACGATCATTTGTCACTCATGGAGGTGACAAAGCTTAAGGAAATCACACCTACGCATACAATGAGCAGCTACTAAAACATTAAATCTCCATTGTTTTGGTTATTAGCTTTCAAAATCTGCAGTATTCTTAAGACAGGCTTTTGGGGGTGTATGTGTTAAGAGGGCAGCCTTCATATTTTAATACATTTTCTCTCAAAGATCACATCTGTAGCACTGAATCAACATGCACAGCCTTCCTCTTGTCTTCTTGAGAAGACATTAATAATGGATTTAATTATTAAACTTTGTCCATAGCATTTATAATTATGTAATACAAAACCAGCACATCAGTGAACATCACAGCCAACAGACCTACATTTAATGGAAAGCTTTTTAAAAAAAGAATAATGAAGCCTACACTACCAAGTAATCCTTGCTGAGTTCCTGGAAGCACAGGAACACCCGCATAGAAATATGAACATCTAGTAACGGTGCACCTGCTTGCCTACTTGGTGCTCTTGAGATCTTCTTGGAGTAATTACCATGTGCACAGCCCCCTTGACTTGCCCCTTCTGTAAGACCAGCTCATCCTGCACTATAGCAGACATCTTCTCCAAAGGGAAAGTTGCCATTCTGGTGACTTAGGATTTTCTACCACCACCAAAGCCGGACTATTATGTTGCTGTTCCTTTCCCTAGAAAAGGCAGAGAATTTATTGCTTCAGAAAGAAGCTACACTAATTATTTTTTCATTGTGATACCACCAAGAACATCCTGAGTTTCGGCTATTAAGAAAAATGAATTTGTGCTCTGGCTGTCCTCAGTGAATAATACTGAAAAGGTTGTGTTTTGTTTGTGTTGTTTTTAGCATACCAGATTGATACAGTAATACTGTCTGTTCTCTTAATGAGAACCACATGTGATCACTTAAGCAGCATCCTAAAATACAGAGGTCAAACTAATCCCATATGCAAATGTAATGAATTTTACACAATGAACATCAGGGGTTTTACCTATAAAGAGGCAAACTACTATAACTCTTTTGTTTATTTACAGGTGAGCATTTTCAGATAAGAGTGAGGATTTATGTCCAAAATCTGTAATTGCATATGGTTTATGTGTACCCTGAATGTTTCACTGGTATAGGGAACCATACCTTAAACAACCTTACTCAATTGTTAATATTCCCTGAATGTTCATATTTAAGTTAGGCATATACCTATGAACCAAAGTCAAATAATGTTTTATCTTATGCAAAGTACTCTTAAAATTCAGTCTAAAGTTTAAACAGCTCTACTGATACCCAAAGCAAGTGTTCCAAAACAAGCAATCACCAACTGCCTAAATAAACAATTTGTAGCTGTGTTAAGGATAATGTTACCAAAACTGGTAGAAGAGTGGACTTGGAGCAGTGCAAAAACCTGAATTAGCCTGCTAAAAGCACGTAAGATTTAAATGAACACCTCCAAGAATACATTTATGAACCATGACGTAACTGTTATGACTCTGCTCTGAAAAACAAAGACGAACCAGGCTAAATCAGGCTCATGGGCCAGAAAGTGCAGGTTAATAAATTACCTCTGTGCACCTGATGTGCAGTAACTGTTCATACTGGTATGCTTTGCATTCAGCTGGAACAGGACAACAAAAATTCCCCTTGATGTTTTGTGTAAGTGCACACACATGAATTATTGCTCCAGCCCTGCTGACAGAAAGTTAACTTTTCCATTTAAAACTTAGTAAATAGACTTCCATAGAGCTAGGCTCAGTCATTGAAACTAATTTGCAATTTTTTAACTGAGCTGTATAATGCATACAGATAATTAATGAACAAAGTTAATTAACTGCACTTACCAATGTGTAGGTTTTAAAGGCAGAAATAGAAAAGTTAGAAAACAGGAAGATGCCAAAGGCAAACACAGCCTTGGAAGGACAAGAAGGTTTGTCTTGATGCAGCGAAACAGGAAGAAGCAAGGGAACTATATAAAGAGGAGGACCACTCGGCCAAGAAGGATGATTTTACATTCTCCTTACTTGTTGCTCTCTTGCTGGTTTGAAAGTACAAAAAGCCCCTTCCAGCTTCCAAATAATGTTCCCCTTCCAAAAACAGAGGCTGCTTGCAAAGCTACACAGAGCCATGGGCATCTCACACCTGTATCTAGATAGGCCTGCAAGTGCCACTCTTCTGTTTTTAATAGCCTGCTCACTAGAAATTACTGCAGTCTCTCCTAAGGTGAGAAGAGTTAGGCATATTTAGGTTAAACTCTGAACCACCAAGTCCTGAAATCATATCAAGGCCACATTCCTGCTTTCCACACAGATGGCCTAAATGCACCTCGCATTGAGTTCCTTCTAGGAAGGAACTAAGACTGGTTGTCTGCCTGTCACTCACTTAACACTACCAAAAGTGGAGGTGGAAAAGGGAACACTACAGGCTTGAGGAAGTGTCACGGCCATCAAACTTGGCAAGTTAATGTACTCTGTAGTGCTACAAAACGCCTGTGAGATTTCCCTCATTCAAAGCAGCTACAGTTGAACCCCCCTAGAGTCAGCCTGGAGAAAACTGAGCAGCAAGTATCTCAGCAGACAGTGAATCTGGTTTTGAGCCCAAGCCTGGAATAACTTTTGCATGTATTTGTTGTGCGAGCTTGAATCTTGAATCTACATCAGGACCTATTTGTATTTTTAACAGTCCCATCCATACATGAGAAAGCTACACAGCAGCACTGCATTGCACAGGCTGTTTGGGTGATAAAGCTGAGTGCACACACTGCAGGCAGTCCCTTCCAGGTGAACTGGTGACTCTTGGCAAAATGCAAAGCCAGGTGGTTTGATACAAGGCTGTTCCACACGAGTTAGTTTCAAGAAAGCAGCCTTCTTAGAAGTGAACTTTCCCAGTACAGACAAGCTCTCCGCTAAGAAACTTCACATGGCTCGAGGTTAGCAGAGTAGGTTATTTGACTTCTGGCAGAACCTCAAAGTCTTTTCCCCCTCCAGTGGTCTCAGTAAGAAGAAAGGCAGAATAAAAATAAAAATCAAACTAAAAGCACTAGAAGACAGCATCCTACAGTAAAGCTGTGCAATGACATGAGTTCGCAAATTTTCCAATACCAATACTTTGCCACGCCAAAGGCTACAAATGAAACAAGACAGGTACTTCCGGGACTTCTGTACAACAAATTACCAGCTCCAAAGGCTACTCTTACAGTTTTCTGTACTTATGAAGCAGAAGGCATCTAGAGTTAGTCTTGTAACTCCTTGGTATGCAGCTGAGCTAAAAATTACTTTTTTTTTTTTTAATTCACATGAAAGAGCTTTGAACTCTTTCAAAGGCTTAGCTTGATACATTGATTATTTTTTTAAAGCTTTCACCAGAATATTTCCATCATTTCATACCATCACCTCAGCTCTCCATCAAAGCAGATTTAACATTTTTTTAATTTCTGTTCTTCTCAAACATATCCCATAATGGCAAAAAATACAATAAACTAACACTGGTGGGGTGTGGGGAAAGCAGTAACATTACTAAGCCACTTTAACAAACAAGTGTATTCTAAAACAAAACAAAAAACACCAAATGAAGTATAAATCTGCAAGTACAGAGCAAAGTTTCAAACAACACCTCGAGAAGTGGATGGAAGGCAGTTCTCATTCATCAAAACACTAAAAATGGAAATACCACTTCTGAATACTCAAAAAAAGTTAGTATTTTGAAAATGTAAAGCAACCCAAGGAAGGTAGAGGAAAGATTTTCTTCTGATATTCTAATAAATGTTAGAAAGGAGAAAAAGCATGTCCCATTAACATAAGAAGTCTGACTTCAGAACAGTCAAAAAGTGAATGTTTTATGAAAATCAGTTTGGGGAATCTGAGCTATTATTTTATACTCAAGCAAAATCAGGTGGGGGACTGCAAGAGGGAGATTAGAATATTACAGGGAATTTGCAATAGTTTCTTAATCTATTCTATACCAATACAATCTGATGAAAGGAGATTACATTCTGGCCCTGAAAACGTAAAAAAAACCCAAGTAAACAAAAAAAACCCCATCGAGTTCAGCATACAGCTGAAGAACAATAATTTTTGCTCCAGATATACATGCATGACAACTGAGCATCATTTTAAAGTACTTATGCAATCCGAAAGTTTGTAATTCAAGTTTCTCAGAGACGCTTGTTCCATACAAAGGAGGTACAAAGAAAGTATGTGCTTGAAAGAACACCGGCAAGAACTTCATAGAACAAGCACAGAAATGTGACTGAAGAGTGATGTTTGGAAATAATTCCTCATTTCCCCAAATTCACAAAACATTTTCCTGTTAACTTTTTTTTACCCATTTAAGAATGGTAAGTGCCTCTAATACCCTCACTGCACTACAGTACTGGAGACACACTAAGTTATTTTCTTATGAAAAGGGGAGAAGAAACAGATGAGGATTGATTAATTTTCCTCTGTGGTACTCCCTCTTCTTGCCTAAATAGTAAGAAGGTAAGAATGGCTCTCTGTGGACCAGGGCCTTGCCAGCCCCCCACCCTCTCTGACAGTGACCAGTAGCAGATGCATACCAAGAGGTCTAACAACAAATTATGGATGAAGTGCTGGTTTCCTGATATGCTTTCCCAACATCCAGAAAACTGCACAGACTTACTGAGTTTCACAACTCAGTTGCCAAGCAACCTTCCAAAACTCCTTTAAAACAGGAAAAAGCAAAACAACAAAAACCCCCAAACCCACCGTTCATCACAGAACAGTTGTTCAGTTCCACAAAGACAAATGGAAATGGTAAAGCTGTACACTGAATGTTGGAGACTAAAACTACCAGAAAATACCATCTATTTCAGTATCTTTGTTTGTTTGGGTTGTTCGTTGGGGTTTTTGTTTTTAAATCACATCACACTAATCACATTTATCTCAATCAGAAGTTTAAGAAGCAAGCAGATTTTTTCAGCTTTACTATTTATTGCAGTGTTAGGTTTAAAACATATTTGGAAGTAAATTCGATTACCAAACATTTAATGGATATTTTACTTGCTTTATTTAGACTTAAAAAAAAACAGGGAAGAAAAAAGAGAAAAGAGAACACACCTTAGCTCACAGTATGCATACAGATGTACGGCTGTACAGGGTCAGAGAGAATTGTAAAGTACATTGGCAATTTACAAAAACAGCTTCTGCCTGTAGAAAAATCAACGTCTTTAACTTTGTGTTCAAACCTGTATGGTCACAACACACTATTTTACTATCAGTGCAGAATGACATTTAAAAAAAACTTTACCTATAGCATTCACTGCATAATCGAGAATCCATGAATCTGAAAAGTATCTGGAACAAACTGACAAAATGAAAATGTGCTACTGAGAGAGGGCTAATATTAGCACATACAGCTGTGGCTTTTCACACACAAATGAAAGAAAATACATCTCTTCAGGCAAATACCTCTACCATGTACTGGGATTGCTTAGAGCCTGAAAACATATCCTTTATGGAGATATTACAAAAACAGTCTGCACAATTATGACTCATGTATTAGAATGGGCCAGTTCTGAAAAAATACTTTGAAAACATAGAATTTATTTAAAATCTGCAATGAACAAAGCCTGGCCCATACATATTTGCTGAAGGAGAAAGAGGTTTGAATTTATATATCACTAGTTTTGGTCTCTAGTGTTTGGGTTTTTTGCTTTTCAACAGTATCAATGGATTTAATATAATTAAGCAAATTACCATTCTCATTTAAAGACTTAATGCTTATAAGTCAAAAGGTCCATCAAATCCACCATGATGTCTCCAACTGGGGCAGACAGCAGATGCACAGGAAAGGGAAGTGACAACCAGGGATACTTGCCAAAAAAATCTCTCTCAACCTTGAAGGCTGCTGAAAAATTTATTGAGCTAACTGTGATATCTACATACTTAGTAACTTCACTGGGCTTTTCTTCTATAACACTCTTCAACCATTTGTTAAAAATTCAGGTAGGTTTAAAGTCAACAGTACCTTGCATCATTGAATTCAATAGCTAAACCAAAATTACATTAAAAATGCCATTGTTTTGTTTCTTTTCAATCTGCCATCATGCATTAGAAGGGCTGCTAATTATCTCTCCTTTCCATGTGACTCATGATATTTCATTTTTTTCCATGTCACCCCTCACTTGTCCTTTTTCCAGGCTAAAAAAATTACAGCCTATTTAGTCATTTCCTCATCTAGAAATTATTTTAAACTTATTGTTAAGTCTTTTTACTGCTTCTCATTTCTACTGTATCTTATTTGGGATTTATACAATATTCAAATTCATAACACAGATTAATATACAACCCTAAGTGTATTTTCTGTTTTGTTCTGCATTTTAAAAATTGTATTTGCTGCCTCACCTCTTGGACTCTCTCAAAAAGCAGAGTAGTATTTCTCTAACAAAAAGTCTACTCACAGTTGACCACTCTTTCCCCAGGTAAAGTCCAGACCGATTTGTTCACGTGCATCATTTCACAATTATTTACACCAAGTTTTACCTGCTATATGATCACTCACTGTCTCAGGAGACACTTCTGTAATTCTCAAGGATCAATTGTACCTTTATTACTCCAATTTAGTTAACACTGAAACCCACTAGTCACCCCTCTTCTCCAAATCACTCATGAGTTCGCTTTTGAAGATCCCAAAGCAACAAGGCTTTATCGAGGATCCACACTAGATTGCATTAGTGACCTCCATCCACTATGCAAACTGTACTCTGAAATATTTTACCCAGTTATTTATCTGTGCAAGGACTTGTGCTCTCTGTCCACAACTAATTCCTTTAAAGTTTTGATGGAAATTTTCAAAAGCAATTGATGAGATCAAGTAGATAAAAAAAACAACTTCCTGATGGCAGTATGTAGGTCATATGAAGATTCTTTTACAGAAACCTAAGGAAAATGTTTCCAAAACTGTCTTAGATTGTTTGTGGGCAGCTAAATACTCCTGATAGTTTCAGCAATTGCTATGATGCTTTTCCACTACTTTTTTGTAAAGGTCAAAGTCAGAGAAAATAGTAACACAAAAACCTTGAATATGTGACATTTTTCTTAGTCCAAAAGCAACATTTGTCCCTTTCTCAAAAACTCTACTTCTGTAGGCATTTTCATTCACACTTATTTTTTGTAACGGACTAGACTATAAACTTTAGCTGAGAATGAACTAAGAGAAGACTTAAAAACAGTAATGCACACAGGTAAAGCATACCTATGTTTTTTCATCCATTTTGGAAAAGAACAACCATATCTTGGTTAAAAACCAGTAAGACAATAAGGCTTTTGAATTTTACATGTTTCTAGAGAAATAAATCTGTCCATCTTGACAAAATAAAGAAATAATTTAAAAAAAAACCCTCAGGCAAGCCTTAAGTTAGTAGCCTATGTGTATAAACATCTGTATCTTGTGTTTTATCTTACCTTTTAGCCAACCACAGTTTGGTTCCTATACAGGTAATGACGTCACTCAGATCCTGCTGAAAGTCCGAGCTAATGAGTTGGTTTGATTCTAAGTATGACTGCAGCAAGTGAAAAACCTAAATAAATAAAAAAAAAGAAAAAAGTTGAAACTAGAGTTTCTAGTCACTGATTTTCCTCCACATAACTAAGATGAAAACAGCCACCTGTGAAATGAACAACTGTTACTCAAGGAAAAATATGTATTCATTTGGCACAACAACAAATGGAAACCTTGAATTGCCTGTTCTTTAAAATTGACTTTTCACATAATTGAAAAACAAAATGCAGAAAGTGCTGGAAGATGTTAACCTCCATGAAGTGAGCAGAGGCCAGCCAGATGAACCCCACTCCTACCAGACCTTGACAACTTAAGCATCCCTCAACTTCCAGCACAACTGACTGTGGAGCATGGTGGCACCTCACAACCTACACACTGAACAAAGAGCTTTTTAAAGGTGGTAGCATTATCATCTATAACCACTCTGAAGTGCTGACAGAAAAGTACCCTGCCCCCAAGAACCTTCATTCAGGGCTCCAGTCAAACATAGCAGGCAGCTGGGTTTCACAGAGAAGGGAGGTGCCCACACCCTTCCCTTCCAAGGCCAGAGAATACTGAGCTCCTGCACTGGGGCTGTTTCATATAAAAGCCTGGTAGACATGTCCTAGCTACCATGAAGGAAAAGAATTCAAGATAGCAGAAACCTGTATGCAGTTTTCTGGTCAGACAATTAACAAAGCAAACAATTGCTGTTCTTAGAGACCTTCCTTTGCTATTTAAAAACTGTCTTTCCACATAGTGTTGAATATATAGAAAACCATTAAGAAAAAAATTTAGTTAGATGCATAGTCATCTAGATCATAAACATAAAAAGGAAATATTGGAGAACATATGAAAACTGGTACCAACTGCAGAGTGGAGAGGGACTCTCCAAGCCCAGCCCCCATGGTACCCATCCTCTCTACACATAAGAGAGGATGTGTGACACACACTTCTGACAAGTGACAACGGCTGTACCACCCCACTTGGTTTTTACCTTCCCCATCCATATGTAAGCAAACAGGAAACACCTAGGTGAGTTAATTTCTATGTGAGAAAACACAGAGACATGTGGTGCAGTACTGAAGCCTAACGGGAAAGATCTTGACTGGGTTAAGGAGTTCTGTACACATGTGATGTGGAAGTTGGACTAGGAGTGCTAACTCTCCCTCTTTCTTTCATTTGCCTTATAGCCTCCAAATTTGAAATTCTGTTTTTCTACACAAGGATAGACATGACAGGGTTTCTACGCAAGCTGAGGAAGTACATGCCCCATTACTTATTGAAACTGGCAATGTGCAGAATTTTAGGAAGCTTTAGAAGCATTACCAGACCATTTCTGACAATACATGTATAAGCATTTTATATGGACACACTCTTAACATGTAAGAGTATTAGCCCTTCATACTCGCAAAGTGACAATTTTATGATGAACAGATCAAGCTGAGGCCTTCACTTCACTTTGGGAACAGAAAAACCTTTATATCCAGATTTTTACATCTCAGATCTTGGTATCCCGCATTCCAGCTGTCACTTGTGCCCAGGGTTATTTTTTTTTTGTTTGCTTGTTTTGGAAACACAAGCACTGCCGCATAGCATTAACTTGACACAGTTTCATCTGGGTTATTTTTTGTTAAATTATTCAAGGGGAAAAACAGCTGCAGTGGTTTCAAATAAGCACGGAAACAGAAGAGATGTCAAGAGACTATCTAATCCATACAAACACTGAGGCAGGGCCTAAACATTCTCCAATGAAACAAATATCTGACTGTCATCTAATCCTGAAACAGCCAAGAAAGCACATTCCAAATATTTGTATGCAACCTCTTCTAGTGTTTACCCTCAAAATTCAAGCTCTTGAGGCAAGGTGTTGCTCTTCACTCCCACAGTAAACAACTATTCTCTGGACACCATTCAGTCAGTCTGGATTTTTTCCTAGTGAGGTACTTATTAAACACAGAGATCCCACTGGGGCCCCTCTGACAGGAACAATGAAATAAACTCCCATCTCCCTTGCCAGCAGGTGCTCTGTAGGCAAGAGACATCCCGGAAAGACAGCTTTTTTTTTTTTTTTTAAATCTTCTCAAGTCCTCTGCACTGAACATCATTTTTTTTGTCGACTGCAGACAAAAATCTTTCCAAGATTTTTTTGAATCTTCCTTTTTCTACGAAGCACTTCGCAAAAGTGCAAGCTTGCAAACACTTGGGAGTGTCAGAGATCTCTACCTTGAATCCTCCTCTTTTGCCTGCTCTTGCCTGTGCAAATGTCTGCTTATTAAAATGCTTTATGTATGTATCTACTCAAATTCACCTTCTTCATTAAAACCAACGCACAAAGTTGCCACTACTACTAGTTTCTCTGCACTTTTTGTGGCTTGCCCTTAATCTCTGTCAAGTAATGGACACTACAGAAGAAAAGGGATGAAAAAGGAAAACAGTATATATTGTTTTTTCTTTCTCTGAAGCTCTTACTAGTGCCTTTTATATCCACTTCTAATTGAAAAACATTTGGTGCCTTAACCTTTCTCATTTTGTTCTTCTGTGCTTGTGCTCATTTCCAGGAATGAGAAGGGATTTACCTCTAAGCAATAATATAAAATCAGTTTCACAATTATGAAGGGGCTATCATATTTTTTTCCTAGAAGCATAAATTAATTTTAATCTCTTCAGCTTTGAAAACAACTCTTAAACTGCCTCCCTCCTAAAGACACAGGAAATCTAAGCAGATTGATAGTTCAACCAAAAGGTCTTGAGAGTGGGAGAATTGTGCACACTAAGTCAGTCAAATTTAAGGATGTCAATTAGTCCAGGTAGGAAATTCAGTACTGAAAACACTATCAAAACTCCTCTGCAGTTCAGTCACTATATGAACCATATCCTTGTAATATTATTCATATGGTAAAAATCAGAGGACATGAGCCATATTTAAGCAGTATAATTAAAAGGTGCAACTCATGTAAGAGTTTGATTCACTCAGGAAAAATGTTGGCATTCATCAAAGACAATGTTTAACAAGTACAGTTTATCCTGTTCCAACTTTTGACATGCAAAATCCCAATTTTCTCATTATTCTGGTGCAAGCCCTCTATCATTCCTTCAGATCCCCTCACCAAATTTTAGACCTACAAAGCTTTCCCCACAAAGGAACTACTTTTTTCAGCATAACATTTTATAAAGCCTAAACTAAATTTAAAATTGTAATTAATGTTCACATGTTTTGATTCAAAGCCTTATTTTATATAAGCTAAAACCGCAGGCAACCAAACAATCAATCTGTTGAAGTTAACCTCAGTAGTTCTTTACTTCCATCATGTGTGACATGTCATTGTTTGCTTACAGTAATAATGCTGTAGCTTCCATGATCTAAGACTACAAGCCAGACAATGTTTGCATGTGGAGGTAGCAAGTTTTATGAGACTGTTTGATAGAGGTAATAAAATAGACAGGCTTTCCAGCACATGGGTCTCCTCAAGTCCCAACCCTCACTTATGCATAAATGCAATGAGGTCACTGTGTTCCTCTTGTATGTGGGATTGGTTTTTTATCACACTAAGGCAACATATCAATGATTTCTTATTTTTTAAAGGTAGTTTTACAAGAGATATGCACAATCTGTACAGGAAGGTTTATGAAGACTTACAGGATGACAGCTGTTACCTTTAAATTTGACACGAACTAAACACCAAGAAAGTAGCCTGAAAGCATCTTTGACCCACTGGGAGTCTTCTTGAAAGGACTGAAGGTACAAAATCCAGGGTATCAAACACAGTCCTGTGGAACCCTGCATTATGGATGGCAAGTTATTGGATGCTCACAAACTTCTTCTTTCCCCGAGTAGGCTGTTCAGGACTCAGTCTAATACACCAGCAAGACATCAACCTGGGCAAGAGTTGCTGAAACAGTGCAAGCCATGGGAAGTCCAGATACTTGGATACATAATGTGGAAGAGCCTCCAGCCATTCCCAACTTTCAGTACCTTCTCTCCCTTATTTCACATTGTCAATGCTTCATCCTTGTCCTTCAGTTGTTGAAGCCTCAAGAAAAGGGGAAAAAGAGGAGAAGGGTAGGGAAAGGAAGAGGCAAAAAAGGAAACAGCATCCTGGTTCCCTGCTGGTCAATCAGCACACACATCCTTCTGTCCTGTTCACATCCACCCTCACCAAAAAGCAAGCCCTCAGATACAACACTGAGAACCTTCTGTGTCTCCCAGTCACGACATGAGAAAGTTGAGTGTTTTCTTTGTACCCAAACAGACCTTAAGACATGACATCTGCTATTTGTTCATTTTGGATGATCAAGTAATAAAAAACCCCACCAAACCCACACTACTTCTTTGAAAAAAAATAAATACTTAAATGATTAGAGCTAAGTAAAAAATGTAAATAATGAGAAGCAGGAAAGACATTTTTCTCCGCCACATCAACTTTGATATGATATGAAACTGATCATTATCTTTAGCAACATCCGTATCAGCCCAAATTGCTGTATTCAAGCTGTGAATTACACTATTAGAATAATGAAATACTGAAACAGTGGATGAAAACTTGCATAAAATAAAAAAAATTAGCAAGTGCCTTTAAATTGTTTTTGATGCCAAGCGTTCTCCTGCATATGTAGAGACACTGCAAATACAATACAATCTTGTAATAGCCACAAATTTGATCTGTAACACACTTTCTAACTAATTTAAATTAACATTTTGTAGTATGAGCATTTATTTTATAGCAGGAACTAAGGTTTCTGAAATTTATAATAATCTTTTAACTTCAAATAATGATTAAGTGGATACATGGTGTGCCTGTGCATATGTTCATATTTAAAAGACAGTTTTCAACATGTTGCTGCATAAAATGCTTTTATTTTAAAAAAATCTGATTTTCAAAAAAAAACCTAAACAAAACAGGGAAGGTTATATAATTTCACACTTCTCAGTGAAGTAGCAAAGTTAAACTTTTCTCCCCTTAAGCTGACCTGAAGCAATAAAACTTCTGCATGCTCGCCCTCAGCTATGTTTGGATGAAATTAAGTATACAATACAAATACTCACATTCCTAAGCACAAGACTGAAACAATGCTCTGTGTTCATTTCACTGCTTCTTGAAGAAAAAAACACAGCAAATTGACATCACCCTAAACTGTATGTTCCCACCATAGATCATTTAACCCTCTAAAAAAAGAAATTAAAAAAAAATAAATCAAAAAATAACGATGTTTCAGCAGCTGAAAAAAAACACTGTGTAAATACTAAGCCTGGAAAAATATGCCACTCACCAAGCTATGGAGGTTGAAGCAACAGGGAAAGCCAAAAAAGGGTGTTTGCAAAATGGCAGCAGTAGGGAGAATACTGCACTAAGCTTAAATGTGTTTTTTCGGAACTGTTCCATCAAAAGCTTTTGCCTGAGTATGAACAGGCTAGTGCGAAAACCTCAAACATTATTTTTTTCTTCTCTCATTTAAAGGGAGATAAAATGTTATTCTCCTTGTATGATAAATACAACTGCCAAGTTACCTACATATTTTCCAAGTGAGGCTCAATTTTTCTTTTTTTTACTACGACCATGTAGATAAAAACTGGCAAGCTGCTCTGACAGGTGAAGGCATTTTTATTAGGAAGATAAAATGTTCAAAGTTAAAATAATTATCTCTAGGGAAAAACAAGCCCTAAAATCTCTTTTTTCTTGAAGATGAAAAGTGCCAGTGTGATAATTATAAAGGGACTAAAAACCTCAACTACATCCACCCAGTTTTCCAAGAAGTATCTATACAAAAATACATGAGTTTATAACTCTCTAGTTACCTTCTGCTATTATTCTGGTCTGAAAAAATTTGTATTTGTGAAAAATAAATTTAATATTTTGTCACCAGCAAGTATGGCATGAACAGAATCCCCACAGCTCATGCTACTTTTGCAGACAAAAGTAGCTACACAAGTTGCAGGATAATAGTTTAAAATTCGTACAGAACCACAGCACAGAGAAGTGTGGCACCAGACAGCACTGGTGGCACCCCTGTGCCCTGCGTTCTCACAGCACAATTCATCCTCTGTGCTAAACCACACTGAGGTTTAGCAACTCTGTGAAAAGATCAATGCTATTACAATAAGGCTTTCCTTCATCCGAGGTATTTATACAAAAATTGACAGAAGGTGTTGAGGGGTGGGCAGAGTAAATATTCGGATTTATTCCCACATTTAAATCATTGAAGAGGAATTTCAAATACTTACCAACTCTCTTGCCATCCCCAAAACAAATAGGTTAGAAAAGCCATAATTTATTACATTATTCCCATAGTCCTGGATCACTTAAACATACTAGATTATTACAGGCATCATCCTATGTTCCTACCACCTCCTTTCTTTGAAGTCTTTAATTTCATTATGGTAATTTCACAACTAACAGATCAGATTATTATTTCTGCCAAATATAAATTGTATGATTGTCAGATATTAATATGTGCATGAATTAAACTCAGGCTAAAGTTGAAATATTTCCCTCTGCAATATTTTTCTGAAAATTGTACACATTCTTTTTCTTTCTTTAAAGCAACAGCTGGTTGACAGTTCCATTTTTCATTAATTTCAGCTTTGTTTTGTCAGAACATTTCATTGTCTAATTACACAATTTTGATTTATTATTCTTAAGAAGGGCTTTTAAATCCTTCTTCCAAATATATCCATCAAAATTCATAAAGCCAGGTTTATAAAAGAATCAAGTTGTTTTAATTAAAATACAGGCAAGCATGTTTTGATTGAATTAAAAAGTTGTAAAATAAGGTATGAAAGCGTCTAAAGTTAAGACTAAAAATACAACACTAGTTAACTCCACGTAACTGAGCAAGAACAACATAGCTGTTTAATAACCTGAAAATTATGAATGTGCCATAACTAATGAAAGGTACCAAATGCTGAAAAATAGCCAAGTAGCTTTCTTCTCAGCCCTAGATATATAGCACAAAATATTCATTATTAAAAACATATTCTTACAACTGAAGATAAACTGCTTTTGTCTAAAACAAACCAACAAATGTGAAATTTCACTGATCAAGGTTCTTGCAATACCATTTTTATTAGGTTTTTCTTCGCATTTTGCTTCCTACTTTAGTCAGGGTGAATTGAATTCCAGCTTAAAATTTGTTGTATGCAATTCAAATTCTGCATGAGGAGAGCACTAAACAATGAGAAGTTTGCTGCCAGCTAACATCTTATTAATTAGTATTAATTTGCTTGAAAGTTCTAGCTAAATTTTCTCTTAAAAGTACATTGTTTTCCTGTTTGCACAGAAATTTAATGCCAGGTCTTCCTTTATATTTATTAGGACTTTTTTACCATGAGGATTTAAGATACTTTAAAAGCTGTTATTCATCTTAGAACTGAAGTTACGTGTGCTGGGCAGAGAAACCCAACCAAAAGATTTGGCTGATGAGCAAACAGAAAACCTCAACAAGTAGATGGCGCTAAGAAAAGGCAAAGCTGACTGCCGAGTGAGGGTCTCACACACACATTCTCCTAACCAGCTGGCTTGACCACAACTGAAAGAGGCTGCTGTGGAGCTGGTGGCATTTCCACTCTCTGCAAACATACCTATTATCTGACCAGCATATATGGTGGAAGCAGTTAAAAATTGTGCTCAGCCTGTATTTCTGATCGAACAAACAGTAAGAAGCATACAATGAAGTCTCCTCTTCCAAGTCTACACCTTGTCATCATAGAAGCGCCAACCATCACTGTCTTCATCCATCTTCTTCAAAGGATATAAAGTTTTCACCCTCCTTCAACCACCTTTTTTCCTTTTTATTTTGGGTGGTGGTAAAACACTTTGAAATTATTCTTTCCCAGATTAAATCCCCGTAACACAGTTACCCTGCACACGTTTACATGAAGGAGACAAAACACACATAAAAGACCAAAGTACACGCCCTTGTTTACTGAGGGATATTTACAATTAGAAAGAATATTAAAGGATACAGCTACCTCACTGACACTAAGAAGGCGACGTGTAAGAAACACAGTAAAAACATGTTTATAAAAAGTTATTGGAAGTAAACTGCTACTTGACCCCATAGCTTTGGTGGTTATGTTTTGTCTCAGCAATGTCTGCACTGGCACGCAAGCTGAGAAAATAATTAGAAGTAAAAAGCATCAAACTGATACAGCTATTTTCTAAATTCACATTATAACATAAAATTAAGCAAAACTTGCAGCTTCAGAAAGCAATTTCCTCCTCTCAGCTAATGATTTTAAACCTAGAGAAGTCAAAATACATACACAGGTCTCTCTCAAACAGAATAAAAAAATTCAGTATTTTTTAAGTCTGGGGAATAATTTGCCCCATTAAATGTCTGAGTATACCCATGAAAAAAAGCGGTGATTTCAGGGTCATATAACATCTTCCAAAAGCTTTTCCCCATTCATGCATCAAGTCAGTCATTACCTATTGCTGTACATGGCTGTGTATCAGGATTAACTTCCCCTTCCATTGCTGCATATTTACAAGCATATTGTCACTTTTAATGGCTCCATTTACATCTGAGGATCTCAATATTGCCAATTGCCCTCTTTTGTCTGAACTCTAAGCCAACATTATAAAGCTTGCTGAACTTATTGTAAGACTGCTTATTCTTCCACAGCAGAGACTCCTGTCTTTCTCGTGGAGTGCAAATAATAGGGAGACTGTCCCTGCCTTAAAAACAAATTATCATATAATTAGTTGCTGGTAACAACAGGGACATCAGGGACTAGAGCTATACAGATACATCACACACCATCCATGTTGGTGCCTAGACCCTGAACTCAAATGCTGTACCCCCCTTCCATCATAGAGTAGCACAGCTGAATGCAGGTAGAACTCATTAGTATATTCCTTTGTCAAAAATATCCCTACAAAAAAGGAATATGCAAACAAAAAAGTAGTTTTCTGTCCAGACAAAATTCCAAGAGTGAGCATTAAAATGGGCAGTTCAGCTTTACAAAGGCAGCATATAGGACAACAGCAGAAAGGAAGGTGCATGTAATACAACCTCTTTTCATTACAGTAACATCTAGAAAGCAATTTATGTAAAAAGATCCCACTGAGCTGTACCATGACAGGGAAAACACAACCCTCAGCCAAACAGCCTTCCTATATTTTTAGTCTCACTGTGCTACAAGGCAGTAGTACTCAGCACAGGAGGATGTGGATCCAGCCACATCCAACAAGTAAGACATCCAACAAGTAAGATCACCTGAGAGAAAAGGACTGGTTTCCTGAAATACACATCATCCTTTTGCTTTTTCATGGAATTATGAAGAAATAAAGCTTTTACTTATATAACGGCATATTGCTTCTCCCTTTTTGTAGTCTCTCCCTGTGCCCCATATTCCAAAAGGATTATAATAGAATGAAATCTTGTAGGCAAGGTAACAGAGAGATGAAGTGATTTAATTAAAATCTAAAGGGCATGAATCCCAGATACAGACTTAAATCAGATCTCTGGAGCCCCCATCACAAGAAAGACGTGGACTGGCTGGAGTGTGTCCAAAGGAGGGCCATGAAAATGATCCAAGGGCTGGAGCACCTCTCTTATGAAGAAAGGCTGAGGGAGTTGGGGTTGTTCAGCCTGAAGAAGAGAAGGCTCCGGGGGGACCTCATAGCAGCTTTCCAGTAGCTGAAGGGGGCCTACAGACAGGCTGGGGAGGGGCTTTTTACAAGAGCACATAGTGAGAGGACAAAGGGTAATGGTTTGAAACTGCAGGAGAGATTTAGATTAGAGATAGGAAGGAAACTCTTTAGTGTGAGGGTGGTGAGACACTGGAACAGGTTGCCCAGAGAAGTTGTGGAGGCTCCATCGATGGGGACGTTCAAGCTCAGGTTGGATGGGGCTCTGAGCAACCTGGTCTAGTGGGAGGTGTCCCTGCTCATGCAGGGGAGTTGGAACTCGATCTTTAAAGTCCCTTCCAACTCTAACCATTCTATGATTCTTTAAGTTCCAGTTCACAGATAGTAAAGCATGTGTGTAAGAATTTATGCAGGGAGAAAAAAATTGACTAAATTTATGGTTTAAGTATACTTAAGCCCTTCAAAGTACTTTGCTCGCCAGAGAAAACAGTGGGAAGAATACGTATGTGCCAGCAAGATGTAGACTGCATGACCATAAATGCACAGAAAATATAGACAGTATTTCCTCAGTTATCAGTTTTGGACCACTGATCTTCCTGAAGTTTTCTACTGCTATCATATAATTTTTGAAACTAAGAAGTTCATAGAAACAGAGAACTTATTATGAAACTTAAACTACAGCAAATACATGTATCATGCTACTGCTGAAACTCAGCAGTTTTTTGTCTTATGCATACAGACAAGCTATTTATAAATTTTTTCTTCCTATCAGGCTCAGCATGATGTCTGCTTACAAGAATAAGTTAATGTTAATTTTCACAGTGCCATTTAACTGCAAGTGCCCTAGCCAAGGTAAACTTCAGGGCAAAGAAAGAACTGCATAATCAGAGAACAACGTTAATGAATTTTGCATCTCTGCTTTGAACACTTGGAATTCTACCTGCAATACATTTCTCTTTTGTTCCTAAAGTTTAATCTCATTAGCCACCTGATTACACCTCCCCAAAACAGCTCAAATATTCCTTCTGATTTTAATTAGCCAGAAAGCTTCATCACCTTGTGGATTTTCTTACCCCAGACAAACAAGCATCCTACACTATCACAGAACATGATACTCAAAGAAACTCAAAGCTATCAAACAGCTCTAGTAAGCTCACACACTTTGTTTTACAATCAGCAGCATCACAGCAGATAAACTCTGTCTCTGCAAATTCATCAGTAACAGACAAGTTCCAAAGAAAAATGATTACATTTGCTGGGGCTCTTCTCCTCAGAGGCAAGAGGCATTAGAAGCAGTTCAGGAAGATCTGTTCTTTATTATTATTTTTCCCCTTCCCCCTTCCACTCGCATGCAATTGCTCAGATGTGTTTTTCCAAAGGGAATGTCAACAAAAACAGTTTTTATGGCAGAAAGGTTTTTTTGAAAAGCAAGTTCTTCCAACACATTTCCTTACTTAAGACCACCTTCTCCAACATTTGCACATGCTTCCCTTTGATTTGATTATCCCAAAGGAGTACAGCTGTCTCTTGGTCTCTAAAAATAGTTCTAAGAACAGTTTGTTAAACCTGTTGTAGCTTAACTCTCCAGTCTTTGGATACTGAACAGCAGAGAGGTTGCCTTCTGACCACAGCAGTGCCACTGGTAGATGTTACCATGCCTAACCCTTGTTCAGTGCTGCATCCTGCTGAAGCTTGACAACTTCAACTCTCCTAGCCAGACTTCTAATAAAAGCAAACTCTCCACTCTCTTCTGTCACATGAGTTAGTTTAGCAGAAGCCTGCTATATAAAGTGAGCAAGTCTTACTACCTCTTACTGACAGAGCTCAGGGAGGACCAACAGCTGATCTATGTCAGCTGCAACTCCTAGCAGAGGGCTAGTGAAGATCAGCTGGATACACAGTGCTGTGCACAAGCTGCTTGCAGAGTTCCAGCCTACAGAAATCCTCTGGCATCAAAGCCTCAAAACTGGCAAGGAGAACAATGACCAGGCAATGCACACATTTTGCTACGTGCCAGATTTGCTCAAGGCAGCTGAAAAACCATTCTGCATCAGCAATACAATGAACTGTCAGGATACTCCATGCAAATAAACATCAAACCCAAGGTGGTCACAGTATCTCAACAGGTTCTTCAGCGTCTTTCCCCTCTGCAGTCAGTACCAGTTTGGTCCTGCTTGCGTTCGTCTCCACTCACCACTCGACAGGCAGTAACCCATCCCTGTTGTACTTTACCAGTGGCTGCAACTGCAAGAGCACCCTCTAAAATCAATAGTTTCTTTAGTTAACAGATTAAACACTTTCTGTTTGCTACCTTTAGATAAACTAAACTTGATTTCAAGGAAAGCTGATAAACCATAAATAAAGATGCAAAATGGTGCCACACAGAATGGATCCTCAATGTTGCAACCTTTTAGAGCCCTGAAAGTGTGTCTGCCGTGCCCTGTCCTAAACCCTGACCACAAGGTATCCCTGATCTTGGTCATCAACAGATTCTGCTGGGGATTGATGGTTTATGTTGAAGGATCATCACATAACACAGCATTTTTTTGGGGCAGAAGCAGTAAAATTTACTGTAGAACTAGAATTACAGTAAAGCACACATAATGAAGTAAGATTGCTTCAAATAAACTCAAGCCCTAGAAGTATTTAAATTTGGCAAAAAGGACAATAAAACAAATTAGCAAGATGATGTTAGGGGTTACTGACTCCATGAAGGTTGCTTAGGAGTTTACTTAAATCCCACACAATTCTGTGAGTTAAGTGCACTTGGAAAAAAGAGAACTTCATTTGAAACCAAGTTCCCTTTTTCTCCCTCTTCAAACACTATTAAGCCTTTTCTGTGCACTTTATCAGTCTTGTTGGCCTTACATTAAAAATTATCAACCAGCTGCAAAAGGGGAGTCCGCCCGTTTATTTATTTACTTAATGTTAAGGAGGATGAGTGCTCTCCTAGTAAGGAACAGATAACAATAGAGTAAAAGCTTTCTGCAAGAGGTCAAAATAAAGTACTTACTGATGACACTACATTTTTCATTACAAATATCTGTGAAGAGATCCCCTAACAGACAGCACTATGTACAATACAGTAGCAATACTGAGTATGAATGTTTTGTATTACAGACCATGAAAGTATAGAAAAATTTCCTCAAGTTTATCATCTAGTTCTGTTTTGGTTACTGTACAAATCGGACAAATACCATAACTGCCACCCAAAATAACCCATTTTTTCCTTTTTTCCCCAGGAAAACCACACTAACTAAAAAGACCCAAAACAAGCTTCTCTAGGAATTCAGTTATGAGTATGTGACAATAAACGCCTCCTGCTCATGATACATGACACTGAAATTGAATGGCATCGTCTATCATCCAGGGACACCTCTGAAGTCTTTTATGCTTGTGTAATTGCAACACGGCAGTTGTTCTGAGGATTTCTGTACTTAATCATGGTACTGTAATTGTATTTAGTGAAGTTGTTTCTGTAAAACCCCAGGGATCACCCCTGTAGATAAATCCATAATAAGCCCCATTCATGTCTTGACTGAATGAAAAAGCGTGTATGACTGACTCCCAACTTCTAAGCCTTTCTTCCTGTTGTCCTATGTAATCTTTATAAATATAACTGAATTAAAGGATAACACTCAGAAGGAGCACAAATTCCTCTGAAAGGAAAAGGCTGATGGAAAAACATGAGCAAAACTGAACTAGTCAATCAGTTGATGGAAAAAAGTGTCCAAGGCTGCAGTGGTTATAAACACCTCTTTGAGGAAATCTGACAGTTAATATCAAAGGCTATTGCACTCTCAGAGAGTAAAAAAACCCAAGAAGTTACTGCAGTAATAATTTGAGAGCTGGAAATGATATATTTAACAACATGCACAATTCGATTTAAGAAATGTTAAGGATGAGATCATTCATTTGGACCATGTGATCATGGAAGCTCACAAAGTTCACATGAAATGAACTTCTTGTTCAACTGTTCACAAAGTCCCACGTCATACAACACAGAAACTGGCATTAAATGTCATTAGAGCTATTAATTCTTATGTCAGATTAGATTAAAATGACAATGCTGTATATTCAACGTAGCTGTCTGAAAGACCTACAACTTAGAACTTTTACATATCTAAGAGTGCAATATGGCTTTTCAGAAAAATGAAACATGAAGAACATGGAACAACTGTCTAAGGGCTACATTACTTGTAGTTCTATTTCCTCATTTAAAACCATGTATCTACCACTGATACCAACAACTTATATTTTTTCAGTTAACACAGTACTATGCTTTTACTGCTAAAGGCAGTATGATGCTACAAAGATAGCTTTCTTCCTCCACGGGGATCACTGAGTGCCAAGACACCATATTTTATGTATTTTAAGACTAGTTAAACATAGAATGCTTGTTTTTACTTTTGTAACCTTTCTTTCACTTATGACAACAGAAGATGCCTGATTGCTATAATACAATTTTCAAATATCTGACAAAGTGCAATAATCCAACAGAAATGACAAGTCATAAGAGTATTGCCTCATCAGTTCCTAATAATCTAGAGAATCTACTGTAGTTTGATTAATTTCAAAATAATTCCTTACAACTCAAAAGTACAAATGATTTGACTCAAAACAGTAAACAAATGTAAAAAAAAAAGCATTTCTACTGCTGGAAGCACTTGATGCACTTAGTTCTTTTTAAGGTGACTTTTAATACAACACCGTTACAACCACAGTGGTTTGGAATCCTGCCTGCTCAACAAGTCTCCTATGGAACAGCAGTACCCAAAGGTAATTACACAAAGGCCCATCCTTTCAAAATGCTTCAGGACTATCTATGGTCTGAAGTTTTGTGCTGCAACGTACAGGTTACATGCATACAACATATGTTTTTTATTAGACATTACATCAGGAAATAATAACTATTAACAACTATTTGGCAAGATGCATATGTGAAGTGTGTTACTACATCTCCCTTAGGCTTTTTTGGAAGTGAGTATAGTATTCACTAGATGGGACAACAGCAGCATCACGATGGCACACATGTATTACCATGATGCTAGTAATTACTTTTGTATTAACATAATAACCTAAAAAGTATGAAGTGTGCAGGGTGTTTCACGTAAGATACTGACAATACAGTTTAAAACTCCTTATTTGTATCGAGTCGATTTGAGTTCAAAGGTGACTCCCAAAGAGCAAAGGCTCTATCTGGTATTTCTTACAGTACATGATTCAATAGGTAAAAAAGTTGGAATACAAAGAAACAAGTCAAATACGCACTCAAGAATAGCTCCATTTATATTTCCTTTGAAAAAAAGTGATTCTTGGTCTCTGCAGTTTCCTGTTCTGTCAGTGGTGTCTGTCTCACCAATGAAACAAGACAGTCAGAAAACCAGAGAAGACTAAAGTAAGATTTCTTGCAATTTACAAATGTAAGACAAGTACATAATACGCATTTTGTTTGATACAGAAGTGTTTTGTAGGGGGCAAGAGAAATTTTAAGGTGGTGTTTCCAACCTTAAATTATTCTTTTTCTTGAAGAACAGCAACTTATAAAGTAAAACAAACAAGTGTTTGGACTGTGGAAAGGAAGAAGAGGTGCTAAGATACCTCATAACCAGGTCAGAAATACTGAAGTGCTGAATTCCTAAGTGGTTCCTTGTAGTAAAACAGAAATGTTAATCTTATTGTTAGTGCATTTGCACCAGAAAAGGACACGTGATTTCTGAGGTTTAAAGCTTTCCCAACACCCACTTCCCACACAAAGACCTTTCTGCACCTATGGAAATACCTGTCTGTATTTGCAGAAAAAAAAAAACAAACCGTTGCTTATTTTCCACAACAAAAACGGGCCAGAATGAACCACTACAATCTGGAGAGGTCTCCTGCCAAAACCAGACCAAGACATTCACCGTAGACGTGAAGATGCACCGAATCAGAAGTGTACACTTTTGAATGTCAACATAGAGGTATATTTGACACGCAGTTCTGACAGCATGGTAATAACCCTACTGGAACAACCCACAATATACCAGGACAGCAGCTATTCTTTAAGAGTCCAAAACAGAGATTTAGAGGAGTGAACACCTGAAATAAGAGCTGGTGAGAGGGAGTTGATCATGAGGGTGCCAGGGAAACAGGGAGAGATAACAGAGGTGCAAGCCTAAGAAGGAATGAGGGAGGACAGAAAAGAAGCACCTGCTGCTTATCATGCCTTGAGAAGCCTCATTCATTTTTTGTTTGCTTGAAGCTGCGTGGGAGGTTTCCACACTCCCAAACATCAAGGAGACTCTGATGATCCAGAGACAACTGGTATCTTTTATGAAGGAAAGAGCAGAGAAAAGGAGAGACCTTGACAAGCAATAAATTTAGAAGCATCCCTATCACCCTCTTGGCATCCTCCTTGCCCTCTATTGCAGTTAGACCACACCTAGGCTGTTTCCAGGACCTGACAAAGGCTTTACAGGGTACTTCAAAGTTAAAGAGCTGCCAGCAGCTCCATTGGAAGCCATATTTTTGATGATTCAACTCTGAATCCACGTTATTTGTTGAGGACTTTAGCAGCAATGCCCCAGAACTGGGAGTTTGTTATACTAGACAGTGGAAAACAAACTCTTCCATTGGTCCCACATAGCCCCTGACCCAAAAGCAAAACATATTGACAGACCTTTATAGTAATACACCACCTCTACCCCTTCAAAAATACCCCATCCACCACTAGATACAAGTATAACACAGCTTACTCTTATTAGTCCTACTCCTTCATAAACTTTCTGTCCCATGTGGTTGCTTTATGTCAGCCAAATGCCTCCTCAGCCTGGATATCCATTTCCCATTCTCTTCTGGCCCAATAATAAAATGCATCAGAGGAACACATTCCCAGAGTAGGCCACCAGTTAAGACTCAGAGTAATTTAGAGCCTGAGAAAAAAAAAAACACAAAGTCAAACAGCCATGTGAAAGCTGTTCCTAGAAAATTTTAGCATCATAACGATAACTACTTCAGAAATGCAGATATTCTAAAATAGTGAAGTTAATAAAACCAAGAAAAAACAGTGGCAAAAAACACTACTGCAAGAAATACCTGTGACATACAAATAGAAAAGAAATAAAAAGCAAATAATATGCTTTGAACTTGGTTGAAGAAGGAAAAAGTATACTACATTAATTTAAAAAATTCTAATTTGACTCATGAACTCTCTGAGATTTATTTTCATGCCTTGGAAAAGTGTCTTCAGCTAATTTTGTGTTTACTTTGTTTCATTTTCTTAGATTTCCATGTTTTTTTTCTCCTCTTGTCCTTTCAATTTTTTGTTCCACTATTTGAGATTCTCGCATCCTGGCCTTCAGTATAGCTCTTTACTGAGTAGTTATCCACATAAAACCACTCATCCCTCTTCATTCACTTCTCCCATTCAGCATTCTTTCAAATGCCAATTTTTCCAGCTTTCTCCTCCTGTCATGGAGGGCAGTCTACTGCTTTGTCAACAGGCTGAGGGCCTTCCGAAGACCAAAGAGGGCACCTTTCCACATTTCTCACTATAGCCTGAACTCCTGAAAACACAAAGTAAAAAGCTTTCACTGTTCATAAGTAATTTTCATACATCCTCAAGCAGTCAGAACTTATAATGGATGGGCATTTTTAAAAGTGTATCCAGGATTATTTTTTTTTGGCTCTGAAAGTTTTAAAGACATAGTTTTTACATCAAAAGGAAGAGAAAAAAAATCCTATGTGGGTGGGACTGAAAACATGTTTTTGGAGAGGAATAACGAACTCCATGGAGTATTAAATTAATCCACTGCACCACCTAAAAGAGTATTGTATCTTCAGTACACTTTACAAGTTTCAACTTTTCCCTTCCCAACTGTAAAAACATCCTCTGCCTGTGACAGAGTGATAGGTTTGTTTTCCTGACTAATCATAAGGGTTATACTTAAAGATTCATAATACAAAACAGGTGCAAGAAATACGCATAGAATTGAACACTTAAAAAATTTAGACTTCACAGGAGTTCAATTGCTGTTCTGGGAGGTCTAAATCAAGTTAACCAGCCAGTATCTAAACAGTTCAACTCTCTTCAGGAAGATTTAAGTAGTAAAGGTAGAACACTGTGCCAACAATATTTGTTCCTAATATCTCCATCATCCAAAAAAGCAAATAATGTATCCATTGTGCAAACTGTACCTATAGGAGGATTTCTCTTTCCTTAGTTTAATCCTAAAAACCTAACAAAAGTTGTTCTTTATAACTGCATTTACATATGGTGTTTTCAATCACTGCACATTTATTCAAGACATCTCTAGAGAATATAGCTGAACACTAGTGGTGTTTTATGCCTGTAACTGAACAACAGGCAGGGAACCTCAAATGGCTGCACACACAGCCCACCCAGCAATCTCTGCTAGCACCATGGGTTGCAGGAGGTTTTATTCATTAAGAGTGGTACTAGGTGCACTGGATCATAGCAAGTGTTTGCCACACCCACAGTAATAAGCATCAAAACCTAGGGTGTGGGAGAGAGGGAGGCAATGCATGCATCAGGTCATCCATTCCACTTTACAGAGGGGACAACTGTCACACTGCTCCCAGCACAACCCACAGTAGTCCTTATTTTCAATACCTCAGCAGCAGCCTGGTTTTCATGAATTGATGAGTATTGCTTATTCTGTACTAAAAGCACACTTCTTTTTGAACTTCAAAGATGTGAACACAAGGTTTACAACAACAGCATCCCTACATACCCCTAGTTGCTGTAGGAAGGAACTCAGGCACGATGCAGAAACTGAATGAAAACAGCTAATAAGAATTGTAAGAGCTGTCTAAATTTATGCCCTTTTGAAAATGAGTGCCATGTCTAGGAAGTCAGACAAAATATTCGAGAGCATTACTAATTACAGTTAAAGCAACTTCAAAGCAATGTCCAACCAGCAGATCTGCCCAGTCAATTAGCAGAACCACATGAGTTTTCGAAAAAAAGCAGCTGGAAGAAAACCTCTGGCAAAATCTCAATGATTTTTCTTTCAGAGACTGCCTGCTCCCATTCTTGGAACTTAGTGGCATTTCTGTTGCATTCACAAACATAAATCTTGTTCTCTAGTGCTTATTGCCTCCTTTTATCAGTGTACCCATATGGAACAGTTAATACGAATTTACAACATGAAGAAATGAGACAACTGTTTATTGCCAGCTACATATAAGTATGTTTTCAACTTGACATCAATACTTCTTTTCTCTTCATACTAGTCTTAAAAGTAAGGCTTATCTTGAACACTAAAAAATGAGCTTAGAAAAGAAACAGCTGGAAAAAAGTTTCATTAGAAAACTTTTAATTATAGCATGCTTATTTCTTTGATCTGTAGATAATGTAACATTTGTTTATTATATTGAGTTTTTATAAGCCAACATTGAACTGCTACACTTCCAACTTTACTGCCAAGCAAAATAAAATGTAATTCACCGTAGTCAGTGTCTCTATGCTACTGAATAAAGCCACATAAACAACATCCTACTGAATAAAGCCACATAAACAATATGCTACTTCCACATTCATTATCTCAGACCCTAGAGATCCTTTGTATTCAAAGCAAAACAGGAAAAAAAAAAATATTTGTTCACTGACACCCCTGCTGGTAATTCACATTAAGGATTTTTAGGTCGAACTAACAAGTAGTGTCTCTCTCACTTAGCCACAAGGACCAACATCCAAGAATGACCTTCAAAATATATTTGCCTAATTTGTCTCTTGTCATATTCTCACACCCTAGCCACTGGAGTCTGTGGGTTTTTATTACCTATTCAGTCCTGTAATAAAGAAGGTCCCATGATTGCTTCCTAGCTCTTCTTCACACATCATTCTTCTCTGCTTTATTTTCAAATGCTTGTATTTATTTAAACTTTTATTCCTCTGAGTAAGTGTCCAAGTATTAAACTCATAAAACAAGAGAGAGATAGTAATCTCAAATACCTGAAGCTTGACCTTCCTTTGTAACAACTTAAGGTAAATCCTCCTCCTCTCAAAGAAAGGAAAAAGGCATCCACATTCATTACACAGGCTCTACTTTCATCAACAACGTCTTAATAAAATTTTTCTGGATAATTTAACTACCTAACATACAATGTTTTTATTATAAACTGCTTCTTTTTATCAGTACAACTATGTACTTAATTTTTATCTTCAACAAAGTCATGTCCCTACATCTCTGGCTCAGAGTACTCTAAGACAGGACATGCAGATGTTTCTCTAGCTGCCTGGTCTGTCTTTAATCTTTTTCCTAGATTTGAGCTATTGGTCCTTGCTGGAAGCAGAGCAGTGACTGAGACAGATGTTTGCATGACCCAGAATGGCTGTTCTTCAGTTATCCTGAGTTTACTCCTGCCTTAATGAAGTCTCCAACTATCCTTTAAATCAATTTTCTATCTTTAAATAACTTACTCCATCTCACCATTAATATTTATAACATATGCAAAGCATTGATGCATTTAAGCATATCCAAAGAGTTAATACATATAATTTGAAGCTCTACCATTGCACAAGTCTTGCCATATTCAATGAACTCCTCAAAGAAAAAACAGAAACAGTAAATCACTTTCATAAGAGCCCTGTACAGATGGCCAAAAAATATGCCATACTACCATGCAGGTTTTTTAATCGTATTATTTTTTTTAATTCAAGGAAGTCTAGATGTTTTCATAGCTTTTCAGGAAGATCAGTCTAATTCTATAGGGTGCTGCTATTCCCTGAAAAATAGTAACCTGCTAATTTCTTGTCCCACTGAAGTCACAGGATCATAGAATGGCTAGGGTTGGAAGGGACCTGAGAGATCATTTAAATCCACCCCCCCTGCTTGAAGCAGGGACACCCTCCTCTAGATCAGGTTGCTCAGAGCCCCATCCAACCTGGCCTTGAACACTGCCAGGGATGGGGCTTTCTCCACTTCTCTGGGCAACCTGTTCCAGTGTCTCACCACCCTGACACTAAAGAATTTCTTCCTAATGTCTAATCTAAATCTCCCCTCTTCCAGTTTAAACCCATTACTCCTTGTCCTGTCACTACACGCCCTTGTAAAAAGTCCCTCCCCAGCTTTCTTGTAGGGCCCCTTCAGATACTGGAAGGCTGCTATGAGGTTTCCCCGAAGCCTTCTCTTCTCTAGGCTGAACAAGCCCAGCTTAGCCAGCTGCTCTTCATAGGAGAGGTGCTCCAGCCCTTTGATCATTTTTGTGGCCTTCCTCTAGACTCGCTCCAGGAGCTCTGTGTCCTTCTTATGATGGGGGCTCCAGAACTGGACACTGTACTCCAGATGAGATCTCACAAGAGCAGAGTCAAAAAGTCAGAAAGGTAACCTTTAAAGTCAGTGTTAATTAATGTAAAGCATTACAAGGCCTACCATCTCCTATGAAGTCTAATTTTTGTCACATGCAATTAAACTGATGCAACTCAGTCTGCTCTTTAGATTTGCAAGAGATGCAGCAGTGCTACTGGTTTCAAAAACAAAATTTAAAAAGGCTCAAAAACTCAAACCAACGTTCTGTGCACAAAACTTCACATTTATATCATATGTCAAACAGAACTGTTGGAATTAGCTAACATTAAAAAAAACACGAACAGAAAACAACCAAAAAAAACCCCAAAAAAACACCCAAAAACCCAAACCCACATCTTTAAATCAGCCTACTGCAATAACACTGATTTAGATAATTGAAACTACTGACTTTTCTGGAAAAACTCAAAGTTTAGAGAAAATTTTAATATGAAGAGTTACAATTTGTGAAGAGTACCTGACTGCTGATTGATGACACTGGAAAAAAACATTAAATAAGTGGATTTCCATTTTTATCTTCACGATGTTTTAACCCCGCAGCAAAGCACCACAAATTCTGTTTCATCCCTCTCTTGCCAGTTATATTTTGTATTTCTTTAAGAACAGGTCATGTACACCCCTTGGAGATAGTGCTTTTTTCTTGCAATGCGAAACACTGGCGTAGACTCACAGAACAGATTTCAGGATAAATCAGCAAGAGTGCCAAGGCAGTAAGTGGGAAGACTACAGTGAGAAGAAAAGTTACCAGCCAGAACTCAGATGAGGACACAGGGGAATGGAGACAAATCTTGATAGTATCAGAGAATCATTTGGGTTGGAAGGGACCTTAAAGATCATCCAGATCCAATCTCCTGGCATCAGCAGGCACACCTTCCACTAGATCAGGTTGTCAGAGCCCCATCCACCCTGGCCTTGATCTTCCCAGAGATCACAGCAGACCAGGCAGTGACCAAAACCAGTCACAACAGGACACAATAGGCCAGCAGAAGTTTTTTATTTTGCTCTATGCAGTTGTTTGCTTCTACAAAGTACCTCCAAAAATTTAAATCATCTTCATGAACGAAGCAGCTTCCAGCCAGAAATTGTTCCTCAATGATATGTGCAGCTGCACAACCTACTGGGAACTTCTACACAAAGCTGTATTTTGGGCAGTACAATCCATCTCCTGATGGAGGCAGCAAATGAAGGCAGCAAGCACATTTAAACAATGTCATGTAGTTCCCTCTGTTCATATACAAGCAACAAAAGATGAGGGAGAAGTCACTGAATTCTCCTTTCTCTTAATCTGTGCCCAAAAGATGCCAAAGGGAATGCAAATGCTCTCCAAAAAGAAAGGGCTGCATCGTGAATGGGACATACATGGGAAGCAATTTTTTTTTACTGTTCTGTATACCAATCTCAAGCTAGACACTGTCAGTGAACAGTTATAAATCCACACAAGGCCTTTAGGAAGTAAGGTTAGCGCTTTCAGCATTTCAGAAGTGTCCAAAGAAAGGCAGAGAAGTTATATGAAAACACAATGCCTCTTTTAATAACCTTCATTTATCTGATCCCCTGTGTTCTAAAAATGCATAATTGTAAGCTTGCCAAAGTGAACATGAGGAAGATCAAACTGATAATATACAAGATAATGACCCGGTTGATGTGCAGATTCTTTCATTTGAAAAAGAAATAAACCTTAATAGCAATTACATCTGTTCCATGATTAATTGCAGCTGTCCAATGAATTGTTCTCAATATGCACAGTATGTAAGGGTATGTACACTCTCATTAGAGTACAGATTTTTCCACTGCACAAATGTGAGAGAGATTTCTGGAAAGTAATGAGTGCAGAGCTGTGACTGAAAGCTCCAGTCATTGTGCTGCTATTCTACTGTACTAATAACAACTAGATTCTAGGTCTACGCACATTGCACAGACTTTGAAATCCAGCATTCATCATGTTAACTGATTCTCACAAGATAAAAACAAAAGCTGAAGTCTAACATCTGCTTTCCTTGGCAAACCAATCTGAGAGTTCATGCATTTGGGAGGTTTTTTTAATAACTATAAATAATCTAAAACCGGATGAACTAAAGGTGCTGCATTGTTTTCTGAGGAGTCATGGTTAGGGTCCCTGTAACTTCTATCTACTTTAAAAGAGGAGGTTAAAAATTATAGGAATCAAGAGGTCTAGGTGGAGATGCAGGGCTGTGATCTTGTTGGGATTGTGAAGACAAGACAGAACAGCTGACATATTTGGAGTGCTGCAATGGAGGGACACAGGCTCTTTAAGAAGGACAGGTGTGGAAGATGGGAAGACAGAGTTGCCCTCTATGTGAGGCAACAGCTGGAGTGCATAGAGCTCTGCCTGGGCATGGATGATGACCCAGCTAGGAGCTTTACAGCTAAGGACTAAAGAGCAGACCAGTGTGGGTGACACTGCAGTGGTGTCTGCTATTGGCCACCAGAGAAGGAAGAACAAGTGGATGAAGCCCTTGACAGACAGCTTGAATTAGCCTTGCATTTGCCAGCCTTGGTCCTGGTCCTCATGGGGGAATTCAACCACCCTGGTATCTGCTGGAGAACCAACACAGCAGAGCATAAGCAACCCAAGGGGTTCCTAGAGAGCATTGATGACAAGTTCCTGACGAAAGCAATAGAGGAGACAGCAAGAAGAGGTGCTCTGCTGGATACTCACAAACAAGGAAAGACTCATTGAGCATGTGAAGGTCAAAGGTAGCTTTGGCTGCAGTGACCATGAGACGGTGGAGTTCAGGATCCTGAGGGAGCAGGGCAAAAAGCAAGATCACAACTCTGGACTTCCTGAGAGAAGATTTTGGCCAATTCCTGGATCTTCTTAGTAGAGTCCCATGGAAGGAGAAGGGTCAAAGAAAGCTGGTTGATATTCGAGGATCACTTCCTCCAAGGTAAACAGCAGTCCATGCCAATAAGCTGTAAGTCAGACAAAGATGCCAGGAGGCCTGCATGGATGAACAAGGAGCTCATGGCAAAACCCAAACATAGAAAAGCAGCATACAGAAGGTGGGAGCAGGGATGGGTAACCTTGGGAGGAAAACAGAGATACTGTCTAAGCATGCAGAGACATAATCAAGGAAGCCAAAGCCTACCTGGAAAGAATCTGGCTGAGGTAAGGCTGAGGTACTGAATGTCAGCTTCATGTCAATCTACACTAGTAAGGCCCACGGTTAAGAATAAGACAGGCCAAAGCTTTCCTTCCCTAGTATGCCCAGAAGCTTACCTTCTTGGACTCTGTTCAGTATAAAGTGTAAGCATACAGAACATTCAAAACCCGCCTGGACGCACTCGAGTGTGATGTACTCTAGGTGACCCTACTCTGGCAGGGGGGTTGGACTGGATGATCTTTCGAGGTCCCTTCCAACCCCTAAGATTCTGTGATTCTGTGAACATGTTATCTAAATTGTATATAAACATTGTTCAAAGTTTCATTCAGTGATTTCCAATCCAAGTAAAATTTATGTTTATAATATTTAACTCTTTATTTGCAATAACAATCTCAGAAACTAATTGGACTAATTTATGCCAAAATTTTGATGATTCACAGAAGACATCCACAATAAAAGCTATGAATGTTATACCCACAAATTTACACAAACAAGGATTAACCCAGTGCAGACTGATGGACATCAAAAGTCTGCATAGCTTCATGAAGATGTCCCAATCACTGTCAGGATCAAAGAATCCTTAAAAACAAAGGGGAGACTGGCAGGAATCTCAAGTGATCATCTGTTCATCTTCCAGGCAAAATTTTATATACCTAATGGCAGATCCATCTAGCCTTTTTCTAAGTGCTGAACATTTAGGCATCCTAAATGTTAAAGTAATTTCCAATATTTAAGCTCATGTCTGACTTTGTTAATGAACTAATGGAGAAAAGTATACCTTTCAGACATCAGCTACCAATAGCTTCCATTTTCACAGACAAGGTATTTATGTAGAAATTTCTTGAAGGCTACAGGCAATTTTTGCCCTGGGCTTTCCAGTTTCCTCTCTGCACTCTCTTGCTTCAGTATGTTTCTTCTTACTTTGCGTGCAGTAAAGAACTCATTTGCCCAAGCTGGTGCCCTATTACACTCTCAATCCACTCTCTGGCTGTTTCATGCTTCTGTAGTTATGTTTTTCTTTGAAGAACTACCAGGTCTTCATAATTCCCTTCCTACTTCAGGGCTCATTTCCGTGTGATCTCTCCCTGTGAATTTTAAATTTCATTGAATCATAGAATTGTTAAAAGTTGGAAGGGACCTTAAAGATCATCTAGTTCCAACCCCAATGCTATGAGCAGGGACCCCTACCATAGACCAGGTTGCACAAAACCTCATCCAACCTGGCCTTAAACACCTCCAGGGATGGGGCATCAACAACCTCCCTAGGCAACCTATTCCAGTACCTCACCACCCTTATAGTGAAGAATTTCTTCCTCATGTCTAACCTAAATCTCCCCTCTTTCAGTTTAAAACCATTACCCCTTGTCCTATCACTATCTTCTCTGATGAACAGCCCCTCCCCAGATTTCCTGTAGGCACCCTTCAGGTACTGGAAGGCTGCTTTAAGGTCTCCCCAGAGCCTTCTCTTCTCCAAGCTGAACAGTCCCAACTCTCTCAGCCTGTCTTCATAGCAGAGGTGCTCCAGCCCTTTGATCATCTTTGTGACCCTTCTCTGGACGCTCTCCAACAGGTCTATATCTTTCCTGTGTTGAGGACTCCAGAGCTGTACACAGTATTCCAGGTGCAGTCTCACCAGAGTTAGAGGGACAGAATCACCTCCCTGGCCCTGCTGGCCACACTTCTTTTGATGCAGCCCAGAATGTGGTTGGCCCTCTGGGCTGCGAGCTCACACGGGTGGCTCATGTGGAGCTTCTCATCTGCTACCACCCCTAAATCCTTCTCCTCAGGACTGCTCTCTAGCCATTCTGCCCCCAGCCTGTATTTGTGCCTGGGGCTGCGCCGACCCAGGTGCAGGACCTTGCACTTGGCCTTGTTGAACTTCATGAGGTTGGCATTGGCCCACCTCTCCAGCCTGTCAAGGTCCCTCTGGGTGGGGTCCCTTCCCTCTAGGTTGTCAACCACACCATACAGCTTGGTATTGTCAGCAAACTTGCTGAGGATACACTCAATCCCACTGTCCATGTCTCCAACAAAAATGTTAAACAGCACTGGTCCCAATACTAAGCCCTCAGGAACACCACTCATCACATACAGTTCCAGAAGTCTCTACATGAAGCTCTGGATGAGCTCTTCCTTTCAGCTGATCAGCTAAAAAATCCTAGATTTTAGAACAAAATAAGCCAGAAATATTTCATCATTCAAGGAGACCAGCAGAAGATTTCTGCATTTTCTTGTGGATTACAAACTTGATTCCCTCCCCCTCCTCATCCCCCCATGCCAGAAACTACACTCATAAAAGGAAGCACTAAGCATAGAAAATACTTTGTCTTTTTCAAGTCAATGCATTTTCTTATGATGCAGAACTACTCCTTGAAGGACATAATCGATTCCAGAAAAGTTACAGAACAGCAGTATTCCTCCAAGATAATTCTTGAAAACAACTCTTTTGCAAAACACTTTAACGAAAAGATTATTTATCCTCATGCACATTCATACTGCTACCTAAACTGAGCCAGAGTTATTACACTGGAAAGGAAAAGCTGCATTTTCACATAATGCAAAGGTCTGAAGTTAAAACACAACACATTTGCATCCACTGTCAAAAAATAGTCCTTGTCAGTCTCAGCATTTTAAAATCCAGACCAGGTCATGTTTGGACAACCACTACATGCTGAATTCTTTTTGAATTATCTTTATATAAATTACCATTTGGCTTGCAACAGATGAAGCAATTACGTAACTCTGAAACATAACTGAAATATACCTTCAAGATTCATTATATTTGTCACTGCCACACAAGCTTTAAGTCTCAGTAATTCCAGCTTCCTGTTCAAGACTTGACAGCACATGAACGCTAAATACAGGATCGGGCGATGAACTTAGCTTTTGACTAATGTGACTGAACAAACAAAATTACATTACTGAATTCTATTTTCATAAGATATTGGCCTTATACTGCTGAAAAAAATCTAAATTTTATGGAGTTTTGTACAAACTCACTCTTTTTAGTAGGGATTTTTGTTTTGGTTTTATATCAAAGGGAAAGATAAATTCTCTAATTTGTCATGAAAATGTAGTGCAAACAGTTTTGAACACTGCCAGATCCTTCTCTCTAAGTAAGACTTCAGAGAAACAGTGCCTTGATGCAGTCTCTTAACATAATTTTCTGCAGTTCAATGAGCCTTAGCAGCAGCTTTGCAAGTCCCATCTCACATTGATAAAAAGGAAACTGAAACCATGCATCCAACAACCCTTGAGAGTCACAACAGTCCTGTGCTCTTTTTACTATTTACAGGAGGTGCATGCTAACTAGGTGTTGAACTGCCTGGCATTAGTGTTTTAGAGGTACAACATAAAACACCACTGCCTCCCTTTTTGCACATCCTTATTGCCCTACAGTATTTCTTCTGAATGTTTTGTTATTTTTAACTAGCAACAGATAGTTCAGCATTTCGGTCATACACTACATTTGACTAAGTACTGAATGAAGACTTTGCACAACCTTGATTCCCAAGTCATAAAAGCAAAGCTCAAGATAAATGTGAGAGACCAAACTTCACTGCACTGTTATGGTACAAGTGACTTTTTTTTAAGAATACCTTACTCTGACAGCACCCATCTCTCCCTGGTGCAGTACCAATTGCAGGAGCAGTTCCTCGTAGCTGCTCAAAGCTGATGAAAGATCACATTAAAGCCCTGAAAATATCTTCTGCCTCACAGGTGTGGAAAAGGAAACTCCTTACACCTTTGTACACAACTATGTTAGCAACACTGGATTAAAAACTAGTTCATCCTTTGGGCTCTTTCAGAACCAGCCCTTCATTATTATTTTTTTTGCCAGGTCACCAAAAAGAAGACAGTAGCTTTATACATTACAGCCAGTCCATACCCTCACAACCAGGGTTATCATAATCTTGGACTTGGAAAGCACCTAATTCTCTCTGTTGGAATAACCCTCTCTTCATAACACCTAAAGAGCTTCATAAATAATGTGACCCAGCAGGTCTGCACAGGTAATCTGATGATGTCAATCTCCTCCTTCCCACACAGATGCAGCAGCTCACAAGTATAAGCACTTGCATATATACAGGTGCACGGACTGATTTTCAGTGCAGAAAAGACTGTACATGATCATCCTACACCTTGCGACAACATTCCCTGTAACCAATCCTCATCCAAATCCAGATTCAACAAGATGCAACCCTTTATAGGTAAAGCTGACAGTAACAGCTCTATAGGGACTTCACTCATTTCCCTGTCCTAAGTCTCCTGTAAGGTCATGGTTTTAAAGGGAAATCATATGCTAGAAAAGATACACTGAAAAACAAACCGAAACCACAGACACCCCACCACACAGTTTACAGTGGGAATGTGTACCTAGAGAGCCTGCCAACTAATCAGCTCAGTTAGACTACCTCATGTACAATATGGCTTTGTTGGAGGGTTGCTCAGGAAAAAAAGGCAATAAAAATGGGTAACTTATTACCACGATAGCTTAAATATGAAACACAGTGAACCAACTGCCATAAACCAAAGGAATGATATATGGGGAATGAAGGAACTTCTGATTCCAAACAGATAGCAAGCTGCTCTCCAGAACATTTTCAGAACAATACAGTGTAAAACTTACCACAACTTGAACAGCAATCTGACAGGAAGCTGCTGGTGTAGCAGGAAAAGCAAATTAAGTAATACATAAATATGTAGGTAGGTAGCAAACCTTGAAAGATAGAATACTATTGGTGCTTAGAGTTCAGCTTTGCCTCAGATTTGCTCTGTGATTTTGGGCAAGTTACATAGATCTCTCTGTAGATATGTTTATCTAAAGGTATTTACTCTCAAAATACCCTACTCTCCAGAGATGAAACATTGTATGAAATGTACATGCTGATATTTACAGCTTACAGCCTTCTAATGACAACTGAAAAGTGCACTTCACATTTATAATCTGATAGAACCAACTCTAAAGTACTCTTCATACATGTTTTGACAGCGTGTGAATGTTCAGCACAACTCATTGCATGTTACCTGGCTGTGAAGTATGACAAAAAATCCAACAAAGAAACCCACAATAAAAACAAACCAAAGAAGCAAACAGACCAAAAAAAAACACCCCAAAAACAAAAAACCAGAACCCCAAAAAAACTTACTTGCAGAAGCGTTCCATGAATATTATTCTGTCGTATACAAGGACTGGTGGAGTCTGGAAGCCCCTCCATCAAGGACAGCACTGTCTGTGGTACTTCATTTACCATAACAAATGGAACAAGGGCCCGACCTGACATCTCGCGTGAACGGTACACAGGAGAGTGCCCACACCTAGAGAAAGCAGAAATACAGATTTTATTTTTAATTTTGTTGTGGTTATTTGAGTCATTCAGCTGCAATCTACTGCTGTGGCTAAAAAAACCCAAAGAATAATGGAGTGAAAACTAAAACATTTCTCACAAATCAAATGAACAGTTTTTCTTCTCAGTAGTGAGAAAGTATTGCCCAGAAACGTAAGTCATGCTAGAGCCATGTTGGAGGTTTTTTTTTTCCTTCAGAAGTTCCCATGTTTACACAAAGTAAAATTAAAAAAAAAAAAAGGAAAAAAAGAAAATCTGCAATTATGTCATGAAGCAGGTACATACATGGTCCTGTTCCATCTTTCTTGACTTTTATGTTACTTACTATACAACAACCATTCAAATGTATTATGAGTTGAGCTTACAACTGTTAAAAACTCCATGTTCTTAACGAGATGATTCCAAGAACACAACATGGTGTCTACTGAAATTTTAGGCCATATCTCCCACTGTTTTTTAGAACACACTTAAAGGCAGAAAGTAAAAGGCACATTGGAAAATAATTTCCTATAATTTATAATTAGGATCTCAAAAATAAATATTTATTTATTGAAAATCAACTGATAAGACTCAAGACTGCATATAAAACACAGGCAAAAAAGAACCTTTTATCTTTTACTGTTATTAAGGTTTTAACCAGCTGTAAATTTGTGAATATACATAGAACTAACTAGCTATATTAACACATTATGCAGCTGTATAGTACTTCAGTAGCATGTATTCTGAATTTAAGTGAAACAAAATCTTTTATCAACTAGAAGTAGGTTAAGCTAAGTCTTTCATAGCCAGTAATTCTCGCATGTGTCAATTTTTTTAAGGGAGGTATAATTCAGCCAGCCACAGTCTCCGACAACTGAAAAAGTTACCAGAGGGTTTAGAAATTAATGGCCAAATTACTTAGGTGGTATAAAATGCACTATGGGGGAAGTTATGCTCTGGTACCACCCTAGCTGATTGTGATGACCCAGAGAGATGGCCTTCCCTCCTCCTACCCTCTCATCCTTTTTCTGAATTGCTTCTTATGTATTTTCAGCTCACAAAATCACATGTAGTTGACATCATCCTGTCCCAGTATGCGCAAGCCACTTCTGAGCTCTCCCAAACAAGCTCTGCAGGGTCATGCCCATGTATTTTTGAAAATGAAACTAAATTTAAAAGTATTCTAAGGTTTCAAATAACTAAAAAATTTAAATCAATACTCAAAGTAGTTGCTTACTTCAGTTCACATCAAAGAAATACAGAAAACTGTTGCTATCCTGAACCAGTGATTGAATTAATAGGTGTTTAAACACTAGACAGAAAATAGACTTAACTGAAACAGCATAACAGTTCTGACATTTTAGTCATGTTAGGCCATGGTATGCCCAAAAAACCTTGCTTAGAGGAAGTAGAGAGCTCTGCTACCCCTGAATGACAGGCTTTCGTGGGAATTTTCATCCTTGCATGTTCTGAATGTGGCAGCATGTTCTGTCCTCCACCTTCCTACGTCTTCCCTCATATGCAACGATTTTTAGAAAGATCATCTTTTGTATTTCCTTTTCAAAGGCTGGCTGTCCTTCACAACAGGATGTAAAAGCAGAGCAGTCACAACTGGAGGCTCTTCCAGATAGAAAAGCTTTAATTAATCTGTATTGACAAAGTGCAAGAGGAAAGCCAGCTTAGCTCTTAATAAAAAATATCCTTTTCTTAAAACAAAAACATTTTAAGCCCACTGCACAGTAAACTTAAACCTGAGAAGTGATTTATCTGCAAGCATTCCTTTATTTCTGCTAAACCCTGTTTTCTTAACCAAGAGATTCTCACATGTAGGTGTTCTTTCCAAACACAAGCAATACTGATACTGTAATGCATGTCTGGCTTTTAACTACCTATAACTGTATACTCAAGAATGTTCTTTATTTTGTTTGTGACCTTTTACAAATCCCAAGGAATCTGACATGTCTTCAGAAGTAAGAGTGGAAAATGGGTAGAATGCCAAGATTTCTTCCAACACTACATGCTTCAGAGAGGGGTTCTCCTGAAACACGGTGCTATGAATCCAAATGGAGTTCTGTGCGTTTTTTCCTAGCAATAACAAATGGAGTTTAGAACAATTTTTAGATAACCTGACTTTAATTTTGTCATCTTGTAAAAACTGACATTAAAAGCTTTTAACACATGCATATATATATATGGAGATATGGTATTTAATTTCAAATTTTGTTCTATGCTGTTATTTTATCAAATTTATTATGGAAATAGAAGTGACTGCTCTTTATTTAGAAGAAAATAATTTCATATTACAAGCAAAATTGTCTCAGCTGTCTAAAGTCTGGGTCCACAACAGAGACTGCCACCTCAGCATTTATACCGAATGTATGTAAGGCCGAAGTGCAATTTACAAAAATACAGACAAGCCTAATCTTCACCTCTCCTCAGGCACCACACAGAAGCCCAAGATCCTGAAATCAGTTTCTGTTTGGCACTTGGAGGATCCTGAATCAGAAGGCAATCACCTGCTCCCCCTGCTCCAGGCAAACACACAGGTGCCCATGGAGAACTCACCCAGGATGAAGTGGGACCCGGTTCTGTTAACTTTTTGTGCCTGAGGGAAAAGCCAGCACACTGCTACTACTTGCTCAAAGGGCAACCCAGCCACCAACCTGCCACCGTACACGCACCTGCTCTACACTAATGCAAACATCTCACACTACAGGTTGCTACACAGGGTGCAGCTTAGTCACAGGAGCTGACATCTTAGTGGAAACCCTCAAAAGAGCACTCCTATAAGGTCATTACTAAGGAACAGAAACTTCACAAAGTTTAAGAACAATAAAGTATCTGCTTTACGGGAGCACACAAAGGAACAAAAGAAAGATCTTTCACACTGGCAAATAGCTTCCCAGATCTGAGAGGTATTAACATTCCTACTGTTCCTTCTCTTAAAAAAAAAATAAAATTAAATCTCCTAATACTCAAGAAACAGTACTGATAACATTTCAAAAACTCTTCCTTTCACATACGCATGCACGGTATCATGTCAAGTCTACCACTAGTGACCTATTCCTGAACTTCTGCATACCCTGAAAGCACTTATGTATACATCTCTCATGTTTTGAAGGTGCTTGGCTTCATTCCTGAATCATGCAAGAAGTTTGCCAGAAGAATGTTAAAATTAGACTACTTTTTCCATAACGTAACGGCACGCTAGATTAAAAACAGGCAGTTTTTGAGTTTTACTGGATCCCACTTATCTCTTACTTGTAAATAAAACTAAACAGGATCAATTCTCAAAAAGTGAGAGGAAGAGGGAATGTTAATAAAATAACTGAGTAACAACAACCTAACCTAATGTAGCAATTTTTTTGTTTATTGTTTTAGGGTCTCTAAGATTAAATATACACCTTAACACTGAGCCCACCACCAGTACTCTTAAATATTTATTTTCTTTACAATTTAGCAACAAGTTTGGGAAGCAATCTCACAAGCAGTACAAAGAAAAATAATTACACAATTACAGTAATTACTGTAACTCAGTCTGTTTAACACGCTGCCATCCCTGAGATCAGTTTCCCTTAAGTGGTGGCAGTTGCCTTGCCAGGATATTGGCAGAAAGGAACCAGATTTCCAACTCTGACCACTTCACCACCCAGACTCTGGGCTTCACCTGCCAACTACATGACTAAAATCTGTCACAGGCTGCCTCTTCTCATCTTCTCTGCAGGCCAAGTATGAGCAATAGAGTCTTGCATCCATCAGGGCAGCAGTCTGTGTGCAAACCTGTATTCTTTTAAAATGGTTTAATTTTCTTTGATTTGAAAAATACTGGGGGGAAGGGGGTGGTGTTTTCAGTAGGTGACACATTCTTTACGTGCAGATCATGTATAAATAGCCATTAAAATCGAATAACTATCTAAAATGTTGTCATATGTAAAAACATGCAGTATGTCAACCTATTCTTATTATATCTCAAGGTCACAACAAGCAATAAAATTTGCAAAATCCTCATGTGATACACTTCTGTTCAATCCTGAGGGCTATCAACAACTACTGAAGTAGTATTCCACACTGAACTCAGCAATGTTTACCTAGGTGCACAAGGTATTGGATGTAAACATGTTTACTTCAAACAGTCCATGATCAAGAACAAAAAGTCAATAAATCTGAGAAGGTTTCACTGTGTGTAACTGTAGATTCAATGCATTTCCACTGCCCCATTCCAGCTTTAACACTTCAACACTGAACAATCCTCCTAACTGACATAATTTATGACCAACTCTCATAAGGCACAAAGATTCTGTACTCCTCCATACACATCAAAGTATCTAACTTATTACTCTGGCTACAAACAACAGAACACTAGCTGTAAATAAAAATAATTGGAACTTTTTTTGAAAAAAAACCAAAACACCCAAACACCTGCAGGTGTTTCCTATATGCTTACTTTTCTCCCTTTCTTATTACTCCCCCTCCACAGATCTTACATTACCCAAATTAAGAAACCAAATAAGGTTTACCTTTTATGTGAAGGTTACAGAAACAAGTAAGTAGAAATAATTTGAAAAATCACACCTGTAGCTGAAAATATATTTATTATATGAAGTAATACCTAGAGTTGTTAGAAGGCTTAACAAGGAGAAAAACAGCTATTTCCAGGTTTACTGAATGTTGTCACAGCAATCTATGCATTACTAATTATCATAGAATCATTTAGGTTGGAAAAGACCTTTAAGATAATAAAATCCAACTTTTTTATGTCATTCCTTATTAACAATACAGTTCCTGCAGTCCTATAGACAGCATTGCAGCATGACAATTATGTTTTCAGCTGAAATACATTCACATCCATTGCCTTCATGAAGTATTGGAAGTGGGAACCAGAAACAGCAGCTGTGAAAACAGAACTGAAACAACAGGAGAATGAGCTGAACAACAAGGAAGGGAACATTCTGCAGAAGGGGCTTCTGATCTTGTAAGTCAAACCAACGATCCTACCACCATCACAAAAGGGGTTGGAAGAGGAGGGCAGCATGAGGCTGGAAAGGCAAACTTGCAATTCAAGCAACCCAGCTCTGCCTGATTCTTAAAACATTTTAACAGCCTCAAGGGTTTTTGAAAGATTAAACTGATTAAAAAGAAATTAATACATAAAATTCAAATAGATGGTATCCTTGTGTTATGCCACAAGGTCCTAAAAAATGCACTGGGAAGAAAAAAAAATTAAAAGGCTCCTGTCTGATTCTATAGAGACTCAGTAAGTTATATGAGAAAGAGGTTTTCCCTTTCCTCCACCATATAGTTGAACAACAGTTAGTTATCAAGTCTTGTTATCAGTTCTAAAGCAATTAAAACAATGAAATTACATTAGGGGAAAACATGGATGGGGATCACATAGAAGAGTATTTAGCAACAGATTCAGTTCCTATTAGAAAGAGTTTGGTTATTAAGATTCAAGAGCACTGTAGTATCTGTATTAACTAACTCAAAAAAAAAAAAAAAGAAAAACCAACAAAAAAACCCCACGACTTTTCCAGAAAACAATTATAAATTACTTCCTTTTCTCCCTTCAAGTTCTCTCTTGAAAGATTAAATTTAGCAACTTTCAAATGCAGTATTACAGGTTTCCAAGCAAAGAGAGGTCCAAATGTAGCATTAAAAAAATAAACTCATGCTTCCACAACAATTAACAGGACTTGGACTTCCATACTGGGGGACAAATCAACAGGACAATCAATACCTATTCACTAATGTGGAGAGTAAGGAATATGAACAGTAATTTGCTATACACATACCTTAAGCTCCTTTTGTTCATTTATTGATTTGCTTGTTTTATGTTTTTCTTTTAAGGAAACACAACTATTTCCCAATACAACCTGAATTGTAACTGGCCTGAAAACAATTTTTTTGCTCTTCAACCTGAAATTAAGAACCAAAAACACTCCCAGAATAATCTCAGTTTTGATACAGCGTCTCAATATTTACCTGACAAGTGAAAACCTTACAAAAGTATCAACAGTTTGCCAGAGGTTTTAGATCTACAATGAACACACAAACGTAGTCCAGAAACTGTTTGAACACAACCATAGACAGAAAGAGACCGAAGTTAATTTCAGGTTATTTATGCAGTACTAAACCTCTAAATTCTTATCTATTTCCTTTAAAGTGAAGTTAATGGTTGCCCAAACTTCTAGTCTCTTTATACACTGTGTTAAGTATTTTATTCTTCCAACTCGGGCAATTAAGATAAAACCATAAGTGTTTTTGTAAGGGCAGTGTTTTCCACACAAACACGTAATGAATCAGTGTAGCTGTAAATACTGCAGGAACTATGCAGGCAAAGTACACAGACTTTTATTTGTGAAAGCTGTCCACAAGCTATGTTAGGAGTTGTTTCTCCATATTTCCAAGGGGTTTCTAGGAAGAAATTATAGACATTTCTCTCTTCTTGTCACCAAGACCTAGGTTATTGTAAAAAAGTGGCCAACTGATACCAAGCTGAATCAACAAGAGAAACTTGACTTGTGGTTCAGCCAGCCAACAAACTAAGATGTCTAACGTGTACGCCTATAATATTTGTTACTAATACTGTGTGTAAACTTCAGACCAACAGAACTATGTTCTTTTTAAATGGAAATTTGCTATAGAACATGCAAAACACACAGTTTAAATCGCATCTCTTTTACTGCATTTCCATCAAGAAATCTCAGATTGTATCTCCAGATAGCTAACCTCTAGGTTTATTAAACTTTTTTTGAAGTCACATGTGGTTAGAGCCTCCTTTCATTAGGTTTTGGTTCACACCATTCCAGAGAAAAAACAACTGCTCTTAATTCAAGGTCGTATTAAAGAAAATTATTTCATTCACAACTATATTTCAACTTTTTTACTTTATAGAAGTTATGACATTTCACACCACCACTTACTACCAAAACAGTTAGGAAAAAGCACAAAGAATGCAAACTACTTTCTGTAGTAGCATCTGTATCATCATTTTGAACTCTATAAAAGGGAAGTTGAAAGCATAAATCAAGTCTGAGCACCGCGTGATGATTCTGAAAGCTTCAGCCGACTGCAAAAAAGAATGGAATGAGCAATTTTTAAAACTTCTTATCAGACCCATGACAACAACCCAAGGATCTGAGTTCTCAAAGACACCTTCCTTTGAGCTGTACCACCAAAAGTAGCTAGGCCATTGCCAAAAAGCCTTCCTCACACTGTTCTCAAACTCAGACTGTTCTTTTTAAATAATGTTGGCTTGAAAAAATATCCTACTTGTTTTTCCTTGACACACCTACTGTCCTCTGTAGTTAATTCATTATTTAGTTAATAGTTAATTCATTATTTTTCTCCATTTTCATTTTCCTTCTCGCAAATACTTTTGCTGACCAAGCTAAATGTTACTATTTGTTACTATCTTGACCAGCAAATTACCTTACACAGTAAAAACGGGAGTAAGGAATCAACAACAAACACCTAGGGATTGTAATATTTTCCATCAGCACCACTAGAACATATGAAGAACATTTACATGTAGTTTAAGAGAAAACACTGAGGAATATGGCAAAGAACATACAAGATGTACAGTGATTTTTTTGTTGACCAGAAGGTCTTGAACAGCCTACTGCCAATCAAGCAGTCTGCAGTCTTCTCCAGCACTACAATTTTAACTTAGTCAAAATGGAAAAAATTACAAACTGTTTACCCTTTCTTATTTAAAATGCTAAAAAAGTCTGAAAACTTTCTTATTAAATAAATACTTATGGTGATCCATAAAGACTTTTACAGATCAGTACCAATCACTGTGCAATCAGGATTGCACAGAGAATATAGACTTGAACTAGAAATGGATGAATTCCAAGACAGCCTCAACTCCTGAGTTAGGAATCATGCTCAGAAGGGAAACACATTCCTCTCCCTTCCTCCTTATCCCAAAGCCATGTAAAACTTCCATCTTAGATGTCAAGCAAGAGATTTAACACTAGAAAATACAGTACAAACCTAAAAAACAATGTATGTTTTAAGGGTGTACACATTGCTCCATTTCCCAAAGGCACATGTCAGCACATGTATATTGGGAATCTTGCCTATAATCAAAAAGGTATCTGTTTTTAAAGTACTATGACAGGTCAGCTCCCTAAGCTTCCCCAGCAAGGACAGAGCATTCCAATAGGTTAACACCAGTTCCTTCTATCACAGGGATTCCAAATAATAAATTATCCCAGACAATTATAATACTCATCAGTTCTACTGACCAGACATTAGGTTAAGAAGAAAGGAGAAAAAAAAAAAGCAAAAAACCAGAGACCAAAGACTGAGAAGACGTGCATGTGATACAGAAACCCAGGGAGATGCTTGTATAGACAACTGCAATCAAGAACAGTTATTTTAATACAACAATGCTGCAACAAACACATGTAGTTCTTTTTATCTAATATGAAAAGGTACTCCCACAAAAGCTCATCGCTTATCAGACTCCTGATAAGATTCCCAGTCTTACAGAAATGACAATTGAAAATGGACAAATTTTAACATTAATTCTACTACTGGTGCCATGCCAATGCTCATGAAGCCTACATAAAGCTTTGTCATAGAACAGAACCAGACACCTGACAGACCAGATATAATTTAACATAATTAAACACAACACAGAGCAATAAAATTAATAGGCATAGGTCAACAAAGATTAACTTTTCTCAGAGAGTAACCCACAAGCAAGTAACATTATTAATCAGTGACTTTAGATTCACACCACCTTCTAGAATACTAATACTACTGTGCTTGGGTCTTTTTTCTTAAGATGTTTCCTTAAGAAACAAGCTCTCAGATTTATAAAATAATAAGACACAACTGTGCCTCCTTGAAAGCCCCAGAATTCATGGTCACATGCTCCACTTCCTAAGAAGCTATAATAAACATGGATCAATCTCACTTATTTAGTACGCATTTTTCAAACTGCCTAAAACATATAATTCAATTATTTGTGACATTAGAGCACACAGATTACACCAGTAAGATTGCCATTTTATGTATGCATCTTTACGTAATTGGATCTGTTGTTCAAAAGCAAAAGATGTGAACTATGGTAACAATATTTCCTCCTGAACTGCACTGAAGTAAACTGAGCAGCGAAGAGTGAGAGGAATATGTAAGGATTTTGTGAACGTAAGTGGAAAAGAATGAGGAGAGAAAAAAACAGACAAAGCTGCACCAGAATGACATTTTGTATCTTATTAGGAAAGCATCAAAGAACCAGAGATAAATCAGTGAATGACAACAGACAGCACAGTAATGTAAAGATATTTAAGTATATCTGGCAATTGAAAACCATATTTGGGATTACAGTATTACGCAATTTCATAAGGTTGCTTCATTACATGGGAGAGATTTTAAACATTTTACTAATCCGAAAACTACTGAAAACAATTGGTCTTTTGTACTACAGTCAAGAGAGTGCAATTGAAGGGTTTTTTTTATATTTACAGAAAATGTCTTTAAAGACAGATTTTTATTCACTTTGCGCAATAAAACTGCAAAACAAAATTAATTATAAAATATTAACATTCAAGTTTCTATTTTAAGTAACAGAACTTATAAAATAGTTTAAGGCTGTTGATATCTGACAATCTCTGAATAGCATTTTGTACAGAACAATTTATGGAATATATATGATATACAACGATTTTCTCATACTTCACTGAATGGGTCTGATCTTTCATAACAGAACATGTATTTTCCTTTTAAATTTTAAGGAAAAACTCCTGTAACCTGCCTATTAGTCTGGATTGGCATCTGTTAAGATTCAGCTATAAATTAATTAAACTTTATGTATTTACCACCTAAATAAAACCAAGAGTACCGTATTACTTTTGTGGACTAAAGACTCATGTGGATTGTTTTTTGCTTTTCCTCCCAGGTTTGAAAGAAATTGGGGCCACAAGTCTGCACCACTTCTTGCAGAGGTACAGATTTAGAAATGTAACTCTATGCTAAGAAAAGTAAGAAGGTAATAGTCACGTAATGAATCCATGAAGAGTCCACCAAATCCCCAGTGCAAAGAGTCTGGTTTAACCCCTTCAAAAAGCCCAAAAAAACAAAGTTAAGGAAGGAACATCATCCTGGCCCCATAGGCAACTGGCACAGCAGGACGGCAGGCCCCACAGCACTGTGCCAGGATGGGATTCCCAGGAACCTGCAGAGATGCAGTGTTGGTGCTTGCGAAGGAAGGGCTCTCACACCGCAGGCGGGCATCACAAGCCCTGCAGCACTGCTGTGTGAAGAGGATCACGGGGGGCACTCCTGACTGCTTGCACATTCAGCCCAGTGATTTTTAAGAAATTTACCAAGCTGACTTTGCCAGCAGCCTATTACGAGATTTCACAGACCCCTTTCCACCAAGCAACCTGTGAAAGTAAGAACTTCCAGGAAAAAGTGTATCACTAAAAAGAGTCATGCCATCTTCAGTTGTTTCCTCTGCCTTTCCAGGACGGGGGATAACAAGATCAATGTAAATGAACATACCCTCTAGCAGACGCACCCAGCCCACTTAAATAATAGATTTATTTGAGCTGTCCTATCACAGCTATTACAATAGCATTCAAGCTGCCAGTTTGCTCACAGTTTATCAAGTTTAGAGACTTCCCTTCTCCTTCACCAAGCACTCTTTTAGGAATGATTTATAGTAACAGGGCAGCTTCATCCTACAGTTTCTCACACACTAGTTTGTCTTCCTTGCATCTTAGTGTCTGTCATTAACAGAGTCACAGTAACTATCTTTGTATACTACTGACCAGCTGACTCGAGTGCAAAAAAAACAGAACTGTGCCATATCAGTTTGCAGAGGTGGATGGAGGGTGCAGGAAGGGGAAGACAGAAGCTGAAAGAACCGGTACTTCCCACTGCCACCTACCCTGGTCCCCAGCTGAAAAAAGCATCAGGGATTTTGGAATGTCACTCCTCCATTTTACAGAAAGATGCAAGTTACAAAATTCTGCACAAGAGAACATTGTCTGTTTCATAACTGCATTAATTTCATGGAAAGGTGCTCACATTTCTATTTAAATTGTCCTCACACAGTGAGTTTCTTCAATGATTTGCAACATAATATACCTAGAAGCAACACTACTTTGAAATCTATTTGACAAAGTTTTAAGGGGAAATTTCACTAAGAATTAAAACCAGTGCTTTTAAGTAGAAGACAAGGCACACAGACACCGAATTTTAAAAAACCTTCAATTGACATTTTAAAGCTGTTCTTAAAATAAACTTGTTAAAAGATTAGAAAGTCACACTCCTAAATAGGGCTAGACTTCAATTAGTGAAAAGTATACAAGTCAATATAGCAAGACCCATTTTACTCCTTCAGAGCATTCAGCCCAGAACAGTTAACACTAATCAAACACTGTTAATGCCATGGTACAAGAAGACATAAGGTAACCCAAATTTAGATCACTCTGAAGAGATCACAGGACTTTGAAATGGGGAGGCAAAAGGGAGGTTATGTTTTTGTTTCGTACTTAAAACATTACCTCCCAATTACCTCCCTTGTTAATCAAAAACATTCTGTACATTCCTTCATCTTAGAAAGTAACCATTAAAGCAGACCTATCTAGCTCTGGAAAAAAAAAAAGATAAAGTGAGGTAATAAGTTGTGAATCAAAGTATTCCCTTCCAAATAAAACATCTGCAAAGAGAAACGGGGAAAAAAAAACACACCTTTTTATAGAACTGTAGATAGGTAATCAAGTGCCCTGGTTCAACAGGGAGTAACAAGTATGTGCACAGAGATTGAGATTTGTCCTTGGAGCATTTTATCCTACTCATATTGTGCAATTCATCTCAGCACAGTCAGAGCAACCACAGCTTTACTCCCACTAGATGGAAAATTCCACTCAGTCTTAAATGAAACTCTTCAAAAGCCTAATTTGAATTCTTCCTCCTAAACCTGGTTTTGTTCAGAGAACTGATAATTTTCTTGCAAACACAGTAAATCTTCTGTTTATCCTCTCACAGCAACAAATGAATGCCACATTGTTATGGGTTGAGCCCTGGAGTCTGAAGATCAGTTATGGGTTATATTCACCCTTTCTCCCTCCCTACTGCATAAGCACTATCTTTCCTTGACAACGGTAAAGCAACAGATATTTTTAAATCTCACAGTAAAAATATGGCAATTAATGTTACAATTGCATTGGGCCACTATGTAATTATATGTATCCATAGATGTTATATAATACAATACTACATCGTGCAATTTGAAGGAATGGTTAATATATACCATTTAATGCCTTGATGCACAAAGCCTTTGGCATCAGGCCTTCTCTTTGATGCTAAGTGGTTACTTCACAATCTTCATTACCACCTTCTAAAGAAGAACCAAATGAACAGGAAAGAATTTTATTTTAATTCATCTTCATTTGTGTAGAATGGAAAACAGGAAGAGAAACAGAAGAGAAAATAGAAACATATTAATCTTACCCAAGTAAATCAGCCCTACGTATTCCAACTGATGCAGTCAGAGTGAACTGAAAACAATCATGGTATTCACAGAACAAGAGCATAAGCCCTACACAGAAATACAGCCAGTAACAGCACACTGAGCCGTATCATAAACACTTATTTCCCCTGCAGAATCCTTGGTATTGTCCCCTGGCAACCATAAAAAAATGTCAATGCTTTGCTAAGATATAAGTGGTCTATAGATACAATCTTCTGTCTAGAATTTTATTCTAGGCTTATACCAGTATCCACAGCACTTACTGGCAAACCCTATGGAAAGGAAATGCAGACAATACCATCTTTAGGTGTAACACCACTCCTGTGTAGAAGCACAGTTAAAGAAAGGTAGCTTCAATGATACAGATCTCTTAAAATGTTTCAGGTTCTTCTTTCAAATATTTTATTGTTTTTTCCTCCTCACATCTTTTGAACGGATTTAAATAACTTTGAGAATAAGCTACTTAAGTGTGAAGAGTTATTCTGCTGGTGCATGCACCTTGCAAAAAGTAGCAGTCTTCAAGTAAAGACAAAACTTAAAAGCTGTAATCAGAAGCTTATCAAAAGTTAATCTACTACTGACATTAGAAACCATGCTGAAACATTATATCAAATAAATAAATAAATACGTGTTCTCTGGTGTATTAACAGAGGCATAAAATTTGAGCTAATCAGTGATGTAACCAACAAATACCATTTTAAGTGTTTCCCCAAAAAGCATTTAAGATTTAATTACAACACAGACCCAAACCTTTTTAATAGTCAAATATACGGCATTTAAAACCTCTTACTACAGGTTTTTTCCTTTAAGAAGAAATGTTAGGTTATTATTTATTCTTGAAAAGTCAATAAAACATTTTAAGAAGCAAGAGATCCATCACACCTGCTGTGAAGAATAAGCAGGCAGAGCTATTCTTATTTTCTCACAAAAACAGTAGTTTAACATAAAAATGGGAAGATCTTAGGATAACAATTTTATGTTGTTTCACTACTTAAGGAGGAAAATTAAGTACAGAACTTTCTCACCCTACAGCAAGGTTTCCTCTCAAATACTGATTATGCACTGATTCTCCTCACCCACCACAACAGCCTTATCAGGCTCCCCATCCGACACAAGTGGCATAGAGAAAGTAAAAATATCTGCTGAATATCTTGATGTAACCACCATATAAATGAAAGTTACAACTGCATAAAACTTGAGAAGTCACCTTAGAAATCCATTAGATATGGGATATAACTATATCTTTATCTAGCTATATAAGCATATAGTTTTATATATGGATGGATATGGAGACATATATATACACACATCTACAAATATATAAACCATTACATGCATGTGTTACCAACAATCATTCTGCAGGGCTAAAAAAAACCCATGAGAAGTTTGTACAGCAAATCTTGCATTGTTAAAATCAGTCAAGCTCTTAAGTTTTAATCTACCATCTCTGTGGCAGCAATCACACTGTACCATATTTGCAAATGAAGATCAACAAACAAGTTATACAATGGCTTGCATGCACTAAAATTCATTCTAATCCCCCAAAACAAGCATCAATAATATAGGGAAGTTCAACTGATGAGTATCAATTTTTCCGTTAAGAATCAAAGCTGAAGATAAACTTAAAAACACACTTTATAAAAAAACTCAAGATTCAAGAAACAACTCCCACCACAGAAAAAAACACCAGAAAAATCACCTTACCTTATAATAAATGGGACAAACGGTGCCATGCTGAGTGCTGAGTAAGCACCATCCATTGGAGATGGATACAGCCTTCCCAGGATTAAAAGCAAAAGGAACAAGCTTGGATGGATTTTCAACTCTTCAGCTTCACTAAATAAAGTGATAAAAAGCATTTGGTGAAAACAGCACCCTCATTCATCCTAGTCTTGAGACTATTCCACACACAATATACCCTCCTGCCATTCTGGTTCAAAAAAGTATGCTAGGCTGATCACTGCAAGAAGGTGGAAACCCTGCTGCGACTAAACACGGCACTCAGTTCTCCTACAGCACCACTGGGGACCCCTGTATGAAGGCACCTAAGGTTGTGTGCCACCTTCGCTTCCCTACATTATCCCAAGACTCCTTTATTCCTAATAATGGTGAGCTGCCTTTGTTTTTAAAGAACAAGCTGGAGAAGTGGGTGCAAGTGAACCTCACAAGGTTCAACAAGGCCAAGTGCAGGGTTCTGCACCTGGGCCAAGGCAACCAGAAACATCAATACAGGCTGGGGGAAGACATGCTAGAGGGCAGCCCTGTGGTAAAAAACTTGGGGGTGCTAGTGCATCCAAAGCTGGACATGAGCCACCAATGTGCAACTGCAGCCCAGAGGGCCAACCGCATCCTGGGCTGTATCAAAAGAAGTGTGGCCAGTAGATCAAGAGAGGTGATTCTGTCCCTCTACTCTGCCCTGGTGAGACCTCACCTGGAATACTGTGTCTAGTTCTGGAGCCCCCATCACAAGAAAGATGTGGACCGGCTGGAGTGTGTCCAAAGGAGGGCCATGAAAATGATCCAAGGGCTGGAGCACCTCTCTTATGAAGAAAGGCTGAGGGAGTTGGGGTTGTTCAGCCTGAAGAAAAGAAGGCTCTGGGGGCACCTCATAGTGGCCTTTCAGTACCTGAAGGGGGCCTACAGAAAGGCCGGGGAGGGGCTTTTTACAAGAGCACACAGTGATAGACAAGGGGTAATGGGTTGAAACTGCAGGAGGAGAGATTTAGGTTAGAGATCAGAAGCAGATTCTTTAGTGTGAGGGTAGTGAGACACTGGAACAGGTTGCCCAGAGAAGTTGTGGGGGCTCCATCGATGGGGACGTTCAAGCTCAGGTTGGATGGGACTCTGAGCAACCTGGTCTAGTGGGAAGAGTTCATGCTCATGCAGGGGAGTTGGAACTTGATCTTTAAGGTCCCTTCCAACTCTAACCATTCTATGATTCTATGATTAAATAATATTAAAAACCAGCACAGATAATGTTTCTCTAAGAACTGAGAAACTGAGAAAGTGCAGTTAAAAAAAGATGGTTGAAAAAAAAATATCTATTTTTCAATTTGGAAGGAAATGGGTGTTTAGTAAATAGCAGGCTTTATTCAAGAATAGTTCTTGTCATTGCCATCAAGTGGTTACTTTTTATACTGTAAAAACAGTAAGAAACCCAAGTCAAAATCAACACTTCTTGATTTAGTTAATGATTTATAGTAAGATACAAACCCTAATCTGCATTAAAAAAGCATTCAAGACCAGTATTTCAGGCAGCAACTTTCAATATTTTTCAGTTTATAGACTTCCCAAGGTCACCTTTTAAAATAGCAGGTAAAGCAGACTGCTCTGTGGATTAAACACACCTTCTTTTCTCAGCGCAGAGATTGCAAAACATGCAACCACTGGTGAAACTCCTGCCCCAAAGTATCCACCCCAGGCCCATTAAACAGACAGCTGAACCTCACCCATACATCAGCTGCTAAACTTCCACAGTTTATACCATAGGATTTTATGAAAAAACAAAACCAGCTCTGATTTAAAGTTCATGAACCTGGGGGTAACAGCATCAACGTCATCCCAAACTATCTGCAGTGAGCAAACTGGAGTTCTCGACCATTTGTGGAGTCCTTAGAAAGAGATGAAGGACGTTCCCCAGAGTCAGCGTGTCACAGGCTGGAAAGTGTTCATTTAGGATTACATGAGGCATGTGACTCTGCATCACTTAAACATGTCAGGGAGTCTCATCGTTAAATATGAGACACAGTCAAACACCCAGTTTCTCTCTTTCCCTGATAAATATATGTTCCTTAACATCTGCTCCTAGGAACACAGCAACTACCAACTACTCAACAGCAGTTCATTCTCCAGAGACTTCCTGCAATGTGTGTAAGTTACAGGAAAAAAGCCTTAGCAAAAGACACTAGAAGAAATATATTGTGTCAAGAAGTAGTGATGAACAAACAGCATTAGGGGATATGTGACACAACTCAGTTTAATCTTTTCATTGCACTTCATATTTCAAAGCTTTCTGTGATACTGTCTTACCTGTTCAAAGTATTGGTTACAACCTCCAACTGCTTGAGAAGGAAAGGAAAAAGACTTGGAAACCGAGAGAAAAACTCCCTTCCCGTCATTCTGCAGAAGGGAATGAAGAGTTACAATTAGCATTCTGCAGTAATTAGTTGCAATCAAAATACCAGTTTACTTATTAGATTTCTGATGCTTCAGTTAAGTCAGAGAGCCAGAAGAACCATGTACACACGATGAACTCCTTTCAAACAAGGCAAAATGTTTACACTAAAAATTTTGATCCAGCACAGTTTACACAAGTTAAGCAACTGTATTGTGTGCACACTAACACTTTGTCAGCTAAACTAATCAGGTCTTTTTGGGACAAACTGATCTTAGCTCCTTAGTCACACTGAAAAGGAAAGGTATAGCAGCTCAAATTCTGGCACCATTTTAAGCAGTATTCTTGTTCAACAAGAGAGGACTACACTTGATTTAGTATTGCTTGTGAACTAAATAGCCAGTAAAATACATTTAATATACATATACGAAGAGATGCTCATATTTTACTGTCTCTGAAAAGCATCTTAGAATAATGACTCACAGATCTGTAATGCACAGCTGCAGAAGCGTCTGACTTTCCATTGCCCTTCTTCACTTGCCTCCAGCACTGGGCAGTGGTGGCATTTCTAGGCCACATTTTTGCTTGAATAGCTGCAGCAACCACATTCAAACCAGAGCAAAGCACTGATACCTATCGAACTCATCACTAGCCAGAACTAACAGGGCAGCATAGTTCAAGCCATAATATGTAAATCAATCCAAGCTAAAAAAAAAAAGGCAAGTAGAAATCTTCTGTATTTGTTTTATAACCTTCTGATCAGATAAACTATAGTGACTTCATCGTTCATAGGAAACCATTCAGCATTGTCTAAGCAAGAACCACTTAAATGTTAGAGTGGAGAGGATCTAATTAGACATACATGCTATATAGATAAAAGACTTCCTTTAAAATAAACAAAAGGCCAACCATTTAGAAGAAGAAAGCCAACTGCAGAGCTTGCTTGCCACGTAATCAACCAAAATAAGTAAGTACATATTAGCGTGACTTCAATGCAAAGCTTCCAACTAGCAGACCGATCCTGGACTAGAAAAATAACATGAGATGGCAAGATCGAACGCGCGTAAAAATAAGCATACCAAAAAAAAAAATATCACGCAAGAGTAAATCAACACATGGCAAACATCAGCACAGCTTGTTCTAGCGCTCAGCTAACATAACATGCCTCAGCCACAGGCCACAGAATAAACACAGCAAAACCAGATGACTAGATGGAAACAAACGTTCAAAGAGGTATGAGAAGCTTTCTGTCGACACAGAAGAACAGTGCAGCGAATTGCTGTAACTAAAAGCACGGACAAGGATTCTGCAATAGCTTCTATAACTGCAAAAAATTTAGATGGAAGATTCTGAACTGTGAAAGAAGATAAACTGAAGCACTAATGAGGATGGTATAAAACCATCAACACTGATAATCATAGGCTATTCAAGCAGAAAACACCATTTCTCATCACACAACCTCCAAGTGTCTGCCTGACACCAAATGCTTCTCATGTCCTATAGTCAGTTTCCAAAACTTCAATCTTCCAGCACATTTAATGGCTTCTTCAAAACAACTTAGATTTTCCACACATACATCATGTAGCAAGTTGAAGATGTAAAAGTCAGAACAAAACACAAGATCTTCATGCATAAGTAAACGTGCCACATCAAACAGCTCACCTTAGTGAGTTTTCCTATATAAAACATCGAAAACTCCATTAAAAATGTTTTTATATCAATGAAAAAGCGCTGTGATACCTCCACCTCTTGTGCCACTGAACGCATCAAGCAAAAGAAGAGTTGGGATTGTTTACTATGGAACATATGGCCACTGGTTAGAGGCTTAAAGAGAGGACTATGTGCAAGTAACATCTCATGAGCTATTTTTCAGGAGGCCCATTTTTAATGTATTAAAAATCAGTAACCAAGTTTGAATCAATATTAAGTAATGGGACCAAATGTTCTTACAAAGCCTTACAATTCTTCGTAATTAGTGTGGTTTCATGAATCTTTTTGACAGGGGAAAAAAAGCGGTAACTACTGAAGTAGGTAACTTACATAAACTCCCACCTGGTTTACTGCTCCACAGGTTACAGGAGGCGAGAAGGCAGTGTAATCAAAACCATTAATCTGCAGTATCTGCAGAAAAGATTTCCAAAGGCACACAAAAAAAAGACACAACTGTCTGAGCAGACTGGTTGTTGAGGGATGATTTTATAGGGCCTCCAGTTCAGAGAACAAACAAGGAAGATTACACATTAGCAGAAGTGCTGCAAAATGAAAAGGCACTCTCAAAAACACAGAGCACCAATTTAAGTGTGAATCCACTACCTGGGGATGTCAAGGCAGAGAGATGTGCAACTGCATAACGAATAGAAAGCAAAACAGCTAGATAGAGTAAAAAACAGAGTTGTTCAGTTGTTTCATGTTTGATTACTGACCATGCTTGTTGCTCCTGGAAACTAGTAAATGTTATTAGGTACTCACAAATGTTTGCATACAGTAAGTGAGACTGGAACAACAAAGAAATGCAACAGTTCTGCTTTTTAAGTGTTCATGACACTGAACTATGTATTTTTTATTTATTTCAGCAAAACATATACTGCTTTGAGAAATTAATACTGAAACTTCAAGATTTGACTCATGCATGTTAGCGATATAAACTGACTCATGCATGTGCATATGCACACAAATGTGAGTTAAGCTTCCTAATAAATAAGCTATTCATATCCTTAACATAAATCCTCCTTTTCTAAAATATACCTGACAAGGAATGATGTATTTAAATTAAAAATATAGATAACTATCTTTCTATTAGTCAATGACAGTTCAAACACAGATTTTTGGCAATGTAGCTACCACAATTAAATCCTTAAACCCAAGACTTTGCAGAACACAGGATTTTACATCTACTCACCCTAAAACATGTTGACAAGAGAACTGAGAAAAGCATTAAGGCTTGCCTTATGTCTAGATGAAATTTTGATATCGCTTCATAGCTCATCTTTGATGGTATGTTCAACCTCAGTCTCTGTAATAGTATATTCTTTTTTTTCTGTTAGTAACCCAAAGCAGCACAATTTCACAATCCAGAATTTCAAATGGCATTACTGAGACCTTTAAACAGGGGACTGGTAGAAGGCTAGTTACTGAGACAGGAAATACCATAATGAAACAGAAGTTATTGGTGGGCTGATGATGCTTACAATAAAATCTCTCTCCCCAGTGTAAAATGTCATTAAAGTATATAGTATACAGTTATACTTAATGTCAAAAGGTTGACAGATAAACTAATGGAAGCACTCAGACTCCTAAAATCACTTGTAAAAATAATTTGTAAAACTGTCTACACACAGAATACTGTGGTAGATAAATAGGAAGATGCAATATTTGCACCTCAGATACTTTGCATTTTAACAACGTTAATGCTTTGTCATACGCGAGCAATTCTGCAGAAAAGCCAGATTACCAGGTTCCATTTTGATGGCTAGAGACACATTTAACACTTTTCAGAATTAAGATTAACAAAGAGTATTTATGTAGAAAGGGAGATGTAAATGAGTTTCTTTCCTGTTTTCCCTCAGGTGAAACAGAAGGCAGTCACACAGAGGTATCTTCTGTACCATGCCATACAGAATCAAGCTACACCCACCATTCCTAACTATTCTCTGCATGCTCTTGAGTTAAACTCTTTCCCACTTTTGTATGCTCCAGACAGGGAAAGAAGGTTGTGATGACAGCAGGAAAGGGTTGGTTCATATAAATCAGCAAGAAGTTACACTGAAGGCATGTGATGCTACAAAGGACAGAATTTAATTCTTAGTGGTAAGGATTTGGTAGACAAAAAGGAATAAAAAAAATGAACAACTAGCTGTAGTTGTAATTTTTTTTTTTTAAAAGACAACTGAAAGCAGACTGTAAATCTATAAAAATCTAAGAAAAAGTCTATTTTAAGTACAAACCAGAATACAGTTTACAGTGTTGATAATGCTTCTTCAGGAGAAATACAAAAAACAGTTTATCTCTTCTCTGAAATACCCCAACACAGAAGTCCTTATCATACTATTGATGCTCAGTACTTCTTCCATTCATTTAGCACTGGTTCTTTGGCTTTATCACTTTCCAGAGTAGAACATGGGGTGGCTTAAGGTAAACTAAAGATCATGTACTTAGAAGTTTAAACTTAATCTGCTTTGCTTGTGAATATGTTCAGTTTCATCAAACTTCTAGAACCTAATTCATAAATGCTGCTGAAAACTGTGACACCTCTGGTAATTATACATTATGTTTGTCTGAGTAGCAACTTAATAATGCAAAGGTTAGTATCCATGTTTGGGTAACTAGTGTCTTTCTAAATAAATATTCCATCTTCATGCATAATGAGCGTGTATTATTATTTAACTGCATTTAAATATATGTATTTAAGAATAAAACCATAGATATTGCAGTGTTCTTTTTTAAGCTGTGCTGTACACTTAAGAGAATACTCTAGAAGACTAAAATTCTGCTGTGACACTGGGGCATATGTATCATTTTACTGCGACATGTGTCAAAGATCACCTGCTTCTATTCTTACATCTATCTTTCAGAAGAACTGAAAGCTTTATAACCTTGTATGCTGCCTTTAGTAACAAACATGTTGAAGAACATTTGCAGTAAACATGTTCATACTTGAGCACAGGTGAGATTTAGAGAATTAATCTTCTGAGGGTGGCAAGGGTATATGGTGTTCTTTTTGAACATAAATACTGCTAACATTTCAGATCAGCTGACAAATGCATGGTCAGATCTGTGACAGGAGAAAAAATAATGTGATTTTTAAAAAGGAAAAATAGAACTGTAATGTGAAAGAACCAATACAGACAGACACAATTAGATATTTAGAAAGATCAAGACCAAGAATTTAGTTTTCATGAAATGACATGTCCTCTTTTACCAGTCTCCTGTGAAGTCTACTCTTGCTGTACCAATCCTTACATTGGAATCATTAGCCATAATACATCAGATCCTTTATGTTAAATAACAGTAATGCAGAAACGGAATCAAATTTATTCCTTGAACTGCAAGGACAACTCCTGCTGAAATAATTCAAAAAACAAGATTGAATTTGGCAAAACTGTCATTCAAATCCACATTTTACACATTTGCTTCTTGTTGCCCTCATTAAACTACGAAAAAAAAAACCCACCACTGTGCAGCTTAACTAAACTAACTTAGATTAGGTTTTAATTGCCCATTTTGACATTCATGTTATCACCCTGACCCTTACTACTTGTTAAGTAGTTACATCCTGTCTCAAAATAGATGAAGTTTATTTATGTATTAACAAAGATATACTTCAGAAGCATGAACTGAAAATAAATGGAAAATGTTTTCTTAAAAGACCAAGAAAAAAAAATTTATTACATGTTTCATACTGAGGTTATGGTAAAGACCAAAGCTAATTCAGGTATGCTTTAAGAATTAAATGAATCAGCTGCATTTCATGACAGTAATAAAGGTTCAGAGAACAGAAATTATCCTAACTAAAAGAGGAGCAAAATTCAAAGAACTTACCACATTCAACTCAAAGGATAATTCCTTTTCTTGGATTTCGGAACACAGCAAGATAGCACAGCATTATACAACAAGCAAAGCAAATATCTAACGTTTCAAATTATTCAAAAGTGCTGGTAGAGAGAATTATTCAAAAGGCTACAGAACTTTACTTCAGCCTCAAGAATACACAGAAATTAAGGGAAAAAATAAACTTGCAAAAGCGAACAGTTACAGATAAGGGAATAAGATTAAATGGAGTGAAGCCAACGTGCAAAACTACTAGAAACTAGCCAGCCTAACCCATCCCTTATCCAGTGAACAGTAAAAATATTTCTAGACAAAAGAAATAAAGCAGTCACACAAGTCTCCTGAATGTGGTATCAATAGAGGAAATGTTTCAAATCTGAAAATTTTTTACTCCAATTTTGCTTCAAAGTAAAAAGCAGGGCAACTGCAGCTCAGAGCAGAGATCCAGTTCTCATATGCTTCCTTCACAGCTAAAAAAACCCATGGGCTTCTGTGAGACACAGAAAACAGTAAGCAGACAACATCCTGCAGTGTGGTCTGTGGAAACATACACACAAGGTCCATGATGAAGCTACAGTTTTGGTTTAACAGATTAAACTCTATGCTATTAGATGAAATGGGTCAATTAGAAGGAACAGAACTTTAAAAAGACCTAAAAAGAACATGTTTTAAGTTAGTTATTGGTGGACTTAATCTATTGTTGGGACCAACGTTATTATTAGTTTAATCGAAGACCACAGTAAGAGAGTTAGGAGTGTGCAAATGAAAATCCATCAATGAAACAAAATTTATGAGGCATTGTCTGTAGAGAGGGAAGATTAAAACACTATGAAACAAAACTGGATACCTTTAGGACCAGAATACTAGAAGGACAAGAATTCAGTAACAGATAAAAAGACTGCATATATGAGGACTAATCAAAAAATGTGCTACAACTTAGCAGCTCATAATCTGGAAAGAGCAAAAGGATACAAGCATATTAATTGGTACCTTGGATCCCTCATCAAGAGGACAAAGGACAAACATGAGTCTGTATCACATTAACCCTGATACAGACAGTACAAGGAAGTAATAATGCCACTCTCCAATGATCAGCCAGGAAGTAAGCAGGAATAAATCACAGCTAACTTCCACCTAAGAGGATGCTTAAAAAAAAGTTGCTCACATGACCAAGGCAATAGAAAGCAAATTTGCTAAAATAAGATTTAAAGACCCCAGCTTCTTTTGTCTAGCAAAATTAACACAGACTAGATACATGACTGGCAGTCACAAATGCCTCAAGGGAAGCATCAGGAGAGAAAATAAAATAATTATTTAAAATAAAGGACAATGCTGGCATCAGAACAAATGAGTATTAAATGGCGATGAATACAACATACACTGCAAGTTAAGTTCCTAGTGGTCAAAGCAGCAAGATTCTTGAGAAGTTTTACTTGGGAAGGTAGGGATTAAGGTAGTATTTCTGCATAAAGAGTGGGGAAAAAGCAAATTGTTTTTAGGATGCAACTTGATCAGTTTATAAAAGGAACAGCACAGGAAGCTCGTTTATGAAAATAACCAAGTCAATGTACCAGCAGCACCCTTACTGCCGTTTGCTCCTGTGATTTCTTGACATGCTGATCCACATGGAAATTCTAACCCTTTCTGAAAAACACACAGATGAACTGGTGCTGACCTGTTGCTGATAAGAATTACATAAAGATTAGCAACCAGTAATTTTCAAATCTTGCCCTTGATGTCATCAATCAGACTGTATGCAAGCAGATTCCAAAATGAATACTGGATGAGTGTGGAAAAATTTCTAGAACTTTCTTTCAGAAGCTTCAGGCACTCAGTGATCACCCTTAAAAACTTACTTGCATTTCACTCCTTTTTAAAGAGATTGAAGTCTGCAGTTCATTTCTGAAAGAGTGAACAGGTGGCTCACATCTTCATAAAACACAACTCCAAAAGAATTGCAGGTTTCACTTGACTTGAGAGAAGAGGAGCAGAATCTTAAATTTATCCTAAAGTGACCCCATTATAGTCAGCTCAAGGAGGTAATCTGCAAATTTCAGGGCACGCACCGTAACAGGAGTTTGGGAAGAGTGTACACACTACCTAAAGGCTCCAAACTTGCCAGGTTTCAGAGTTTCATGTCCATAAAGCAGCAACTGGCAGAAAAAGCAGTCTAAAAAAACTTTTCCACAAATGCACACAGAATCCAAGAGTCTGATAAGGATTCAAATAGATTAAACTGTAACAGATTTGTAACAATTATAGAATCATGGCATGGTTAAGATTGGAAGGGATCTTAGAGATCATCAGGTTCCAACCTGAGAAGGGACACCTCACACTAGACCAGGTTGCACAAAGCCTCATCCAATCTGGCCTTAAACATCCACAACATCCCTGGGCAACCTATTCCAGTGCCTTACTACCCTCATGGTGAGGAGTTTCTGCCTAATATCTAACCTAAATCTACCTTCCTTCAGTTTAAAACCATTACCTCTTGCCCAACCACTATACTATCTGGTGAAAAGTTTTTCCCCATCTTTCATGTAGGCCCCCTTTAGCTATTTGGAAGGCTGCTGGGGAAAGAAGTTAAGCTACATTTTTTTTAAGGTAGAAGACTAAAATGGACTAGAAATGCTGTAGTCAAATAGGTTCAGCTTCACTCAGCTTTCTCATCTGCATACAGCTTGGATAAACAAAGCATTTGGGTTGGACCACCAGGCCCAAAGGGTATCAATGGTTCAGTGTTCGGCTGATGGCTGGTAACACTGAATTAGGGGAGCAGATGAAACACCACACAGTAGAAGTTCAGACTAGACAGACATCAAGAAACTTGAGGCTTGGGTGTACAGAAACACAAATGTTAATCAGGATGAAGGCAGCAACAGATCAAGGGAAGTTATTACCCTCCTCTATTTGGAACAGTGGGGCTGTACATGGAATCCTCCACTCAGTTTTGAGTTGCCTGGTTCAAAAGAGACTCGAAGAAACAGGACAGGGTAGAGCAAACACCTTGTCAGATGGACAGGGCCTAGAGTACATGCTCTATAAGAAGAAGCTGAAGAAGCCAAGTCTGTTCTGTTTGACAAATAGGAAGTCTAGGGAAGATCTAATAGCAGCCTACAATCACTTGAAGGAATCAGAGATTAGAGACCTAAACTTCCTGCAGTAGCTGGAGATGGTATAGAAAGGACCAGTGTTTACAAATGATAGTTTTGGAGTTTTAAATTGGGCAACAGGAAAAAAAAAATTGCACTTAGAAAGCGAATGAAGCTTTGGAACACATTATTCAGAATGGTTGTGAAATCTCCATCGTTGGAGGTTTTTAACTCATCCAAAGCCACTGCTGACCTGATCTAGTGCTGTTGACAGTTATACTCTGGGAATCAAGGAAACAGGATCAAGAGATCCCTTTACAGCTTCTATGATTCCACTTACCTCCTTCCCACTCCAGCACCATGACTTTAACCTTATCTTTTTAACAGATCAGTGTGGGGTTTTTTGTTTTCCTGTATTTACTTGCCATCACTAGCAACTGCAATTACAGTAAATTACAGCTCTTGCTCAAAACAAAAACATTCCTGAGATTTACTGGGTTTTCAGTAAGTTAGTAACTTAGTCTTCAGTTCAGCACAAAGTAGTATTTTTGCTACAATGTACACTAGTATTTAAAATGCTAACTTGATGTGAAATAAAAATAACCACCTAATTTTGTTTAATGCAGAAATGGTATACATTTATGAAAGCTCTTGATTAGCAGTTGCTCTGGAAGACAACCAGAGAATGATCACCATTCTTACTAAGAGACAGAGATGACAGCAACAGGCAAATTCCTCTAGGAATAAAAATTATATATAAATTTAAAGGGATCACTTCAGATAATTTTATTTTATAGAACCTACCTAAAAGTTAAAATCCTCAGGAATCATGACAAGATGCTTTCAAACAAATATTTAACATGTGTAAGAGAATTTTAGCACTCCCATAGAAGACAAAATGGCCATGTGATTTTGAGGAAAGGCTTGAAAAGCTACAAGGAATCCTGGAAAAAACAACTGTAAAAAACTTGGTGCAATATATCAACTAATAAGCCCAAGAGCAATGATATAAAAGATTATTGCATACTTGCTTTTCTAGACCTAACATGATGAAGGACAACTCTTCTGTGACAAGAAGGGACAACTTTTCTTTAGCCACACGAAGTTAGTTACAAAAGGCAATCCAGATTTAATTTTTACTCCATATAAAATGAAAAACACTAGAAGGGGAAAGAAGACTCATTATAAAATGTGAGGTTTGCACCTTCGATAAAGATGTGGTGAGTTTGCACCTTCAATAAATCTAACATTTGTTTTTTTAGGAATTAGAAAATACTTTAAATCCCAGAACAGTAAGCAAAATAGTTTAAGTTCACTGACTTGAAAAAACATTCTTTCATGCTACACAGCCCTAAAATAAATACTTAAAAGGAACTAAGAATATGCCACTATATCTTGGTTTTCATTTTCTTTCAGATAAAAGTGCTAGAATAAACATTCTTACTAGTTTACGTTGCTGTGTTTTTATGAGGTTAATAACTGAACTGTCAATCAAGGCCTGTATAAATACAGTAGTTAAATACCTTCTGCTTTAGAAGCACTTTTATTTACAAGAGAGCTAGCCAAGATTTCCAAAGGACTGCATGGTCTGGTTTGCTTTGATCTCTTTTAAGTACAAGTTTCTTTATACCTCTTGTTTTGCTATTTATTATACCCTTTGTGTAATCAGGTATGGAAAGAGCACCTGTGTAGAATAAATACTTCAGGAAAAGTGTGACTGAGAGGAATACTTACGCAACATACAGTTCACTAAAATAACTTGTGAAGTCCTTTTCCAAGAGCACTTTTGTTGCTACACTATCAAGAGAGGTAAGCACACAATGGGCTCAGAAAAAAAAAATAGGGGAACATCACTTAAGCCCAATATCCCAAAACAGCCTGGTACCAACAGCAACACATTAATCAACACTCAACTTTGATACACACACATAAACGTGTCTGTATATAAAACAGGTATATAAAACTACATATAAAACAAAAAGTTTAAAGGAAAATACATATTTTACATACATTATAGTTATTTTTAACAAACTTTTTTCAGAAAGTTCAACTGTGTATATGCATCAGTGTGCATTTGTGTGTGTGTGTACATACATGGATGTATGTACATAAGTAAAATTAAGGCATATAAGACAATTAAGACAATAAAATTAAGTAGGTATCTCTAGGAAGTCTCCCAAGAACTCTGTTCACTGCCTAAGTAACTATTCTTTTTAATCTCTTGCCACAATTTTAGCACTGTGAATTTTACCTCCAAACAACCCATACAGTTTCTCTCTGGGAGCATTCTCTGAAAAGTAACTTCTTTTTACTTAGTATGGTGAAGTTAATTAATAAGGGATGTTTACATTAGGCATGAAACAAAATAGAATAATTATTTCAATTGATATTAATGAAAACTTTTTATTACTACAGCAGAAACTAAGTTATCTACTTACGTGGTTAGGTATAGAGGAATTTTTGTTTCACTGAATGCAGTTTACTCACTCAGTAGAAAGAAACATTAACATTATGCCACTAATTTATTTAAAACAAATGAATGGACTGAAGCTACCTCAGTCCAGCAGATAAATTTTTAGGGTGTTTCACTTTGGGTAAACTTTCATTCAGGTCACTTTATCATGTTCATCTTCCTATTTTCTGCCTTTGACTTAAGACAGCACATAATTAAGATCCTCCCTTTTCAGGAGAGCACAGATACACACATACCAGTGCTTTATGTGTGTGTTTAGGTCCCAAATTTTGACCGGGATTTATGTGGGTTAATGTTTGTCTGACTCTGTATACACAAATAAAATCTTGAAGTAAAAACTATTCGGTAGATTTTGGGCATTTCAGATAGACACACACATTGTGTTCCTGAAATCAGCTGAAATCGTATAGACACAGAGCATCTTCAGCTTCATGGAGAACAGTCCATATTTTCTGCTACAAGGGATTTTAGATTGTTTTAGATTAGACCTGTAAAACTAACAGAATAATTGTAGTAGTAAAGCAGAGGGAAACAGATTCCTTTAGGAGTTTATTTCCGATTTGTGTCTGTTTCTGCACAAACTTTCATAAATGTTACCTTCAATTTACAAGATAATAGCACCTTTCCATCATTATTCCAATTATAAAGGCACTTAGAAATAGGAAACCTGTTCAAAATTATGTTTAAACAAGCATCTTGTTATTGAACTATTAATCAGTAAAAGCCATAACAGTTATCTGAGTCAGCCTGAACTTTTGCTTGTTTTTTTGAGACAGTTCTGAGATTAAGTCAATAAAAAAAAGAGCCAGAGCACTAAAAACAAAAAAGGTTGAGCAAAATGAATGTGGCCTATTTTTGGCAGACAGAAGAGAGAGGGATTTCTTTCTAACAAAAACAACTCCCTCACAAGACAATGTACTGCACCAAATTCTTAATAACTACTTTGCAAACATTCACTGGAACAACTAAGGCTTGGTATGGAGGTAACAGGCTGAAAAATGTGGCACAGAACGAGCTCGAGGAAAAAGACCAGAGGCATTTAAATGGCTCAGTCATCTCGTGGAACCTCACTGTCACTGACCCAGTATTTCAACTGAAAAACTGCAACAGACCAAGGTTGCCAGAGACAATCCACTAGGAAATCACTAAGGAGATCCAAAATAAAGCAATCCCAACCCTTCCCTGCACAGCATGTGGTCCAAGAGGTACAGCTCAGAGGCCAGTTTTGTGAATCAAACCATATGTGTGTTTCCCTGCTGGAGTCAGCACAAGAGGCTCAGCACTCTGCTGCCTCACCACTGCCCTTCCTGGAGGACCCATCACTGCGGTCAGTGTCCTCTCATGCATAGCTGTAACTCAAGTAGCACACAGGACTTCTGCCAGTGGTGTGCCTCCAAGTCAACACTGAGCATTCATGGGCTAGAGTCAATCTGAGTCAGAAGACCTCTGGGTGTCCTAAGGGTATCTGTTTTTACGACACTGATGTGCCATTACAGCTTGACTACAGTAGTGCTACCAAAGTTTCTTTCAGCTTCTCCCAAAAGAGTTCCGGTCACTCTTCTATGGGCAACACAGATCCATCCCAGAAGTCCTATCAGTTTGATGCACTGCAAATGTCTAAAACTGTTGCTGTAAGACAGACTTTTCAGTTACTAAGTCAGAAATACTGGAAGTGTTAGCATGCCAGGTGTGGAACATTCAACAGCAATTATATACTTAAAATGTATTTTATGTACTTTAAGGTACAACTCTAGAGTGAGTTAGTGAAAAGGAAGATAATACCAGATTCATAAATTTAGGGATAATATTATGGAAAGAGAAGTTCCCATCAGAAGATTCAATTTTCAGTGTTTTCCTCTAACCCTTTGCAGTGTAAAATGCAATTCTTCATGGTCTTAAAAACCTTAGTATTCATACAAAACCTCAATGTTAAAGTACATGTCAATTTAAGAGGAAAAAAAATATTGTTAGCGTTTTTCAAAGTTAATTTGGTTTTACTCAGTTACCTTCAGGTGTGCAAGCAACCACTTACTGAGAAGTGCTGAACACTCAACTTGCAACCAAGAAAGCAAATGGCAGCCGTGCATGTTGACTGCCTCACAGCCAACACTGCATCTTCATAACCTGTTCATATCTACATAGTTTTCATCTTATTATGATTAGAAAGGTAAGTTTCTCCTTTCCAAGTGCTTGCAGTTATCGATAAACATCAACATCTACTGACAGCCATCAATTATAATACTTAGAGGTCCTACGCAGATGGCAATTAAAGCTCTTCCTTTATTTTCAAATGTATCTAAACCAACACTGAGAACACGGCATCATTCATTCCTAACTTCGTAACAGAATGAGTATTTACTCCACGTGCATTAAGTTGATAGCTAAGTGTTTTTCTGCATATGCATTTTCCCTTCACATAAGAGCCTGCCCTCTCCCAAAATGCAAATATATACATATATACACCAGTTACTTCATATAAAAATCACTAAGTTGCACTGTACCACTTCAGTCTTGGTTGAAAACTGTCTTTTAACGAGAGTTGAAGCTTTTCCTTCCTAGAACCTCACCCACTGAGGTGAAGAGCTAAGGGAATTCTCTCTATCCCCATCCTTTCTTTTAACCCCAGTCTCTACCTGAGGCCGTTGACTATTCTTTTTGAGAACTTTTCAACATTTATATTCCAACTCAAAACATTTTGTTTTCAGATAAGCCAGTACGATCTTCTTTTATGACTATAAAGACTAATGGCAAATTCCCTCAAAGGCAATTTCTGATCATGATCAGCCTTTAAAAAGTGATAAAAGCCAGAAATACCAGGTATTTTACAAGAAGAGTCTTGTCTAATAACAAACAATAGCAACTATAATTAGCACTGAACTACAGACACAAAAGGTCTCTGATATGTGTGTGTAGCACCAGAACACAGACCACTTGTCTCTACTCCAGCACTATATATACGAATATGGTATATGAAGACAGTATATAGTATAGACAATATACTAGTAACAAAAAGAAAGGTTCAAGTATCACTATTACTACTGTAACTCATTTGGGTAGAAGAGAATTCATCTATTATGAGAAATTTATTTAAATCTCAATATTAATTTCAGTTAATTTTATGTGTAAGTCATTGTGGCCTTCATATACAGATCTGCATGAACTATCACAACATATATTCCATTTTATTTTTAGAATCTCTTCATAGCAAGACATCATACCTTTTTCTTGTGACAGATAGTGGAGCCTACATTCAACAACAGCAAGCATTTACTTCAGATTATTTTTTTAGGACCATTCCATGATTCTATGATTCACAAACTGTAGCAATACTAAGAGGAAAAAAATACCCATGACAAAAACAGAACAGAAAGCATACGCTGAACCCCAGCATCTTGAAGACTGTGCAAATCTACATTGTGAATTTACTGCACAAGAAAACTGGAAATAGCTGTTTTATCAAAACACAAGAGGCAAAACTCATCGGCCTACAGAACTCACTGCTGTTCCAAGTCCTACTTCAATCAATTTGCATAAAACCAAGTGTAGTACACTCAGGTGTTGGACACGCCTCTCCAAGCAGTGCTTCCAGAGCAGCCAGTGGGAGGATGTGCTGGGGGGCTGGGGCCATGGCAGCCCCCTCTCCAGAGGCTCTGCTCAAGTGCAGAGCAGATTCTGGGGCAGCCCAGCAGCTGCAGCACTCTCACCAAACACCAATGGCCCAATTGCAAAGATTCCTTTTCAACATTGCCTCATTACTGTGCTTTGTGTTGATGTGGCTAGAATTCATTCCAAGTCTTGTAGATTTGAAATTATCATAGCATTTAAGAAAATTAGATTTCCAAATCAAGTATACAAAAACTAAACTCTCCTATAGGTAGGTGTTAACAGGACAATTTCATTTAGCCAAATACACACACACACACACAGCAGCATTAGAAATGTTGATACAGTCATCCTAAGAAAGACAGAACCAAGATAAATTATCTTTGTTTCTAACTTTATCTTCACTGGAAAGAGAAAGCTCAACCTGTACAGTTGCATGGCCCACTGTAAACAGTCTTTACACAACTTATCTCTTTTTACTTGCAGGAGCTGCACAGTAGTTATTTTTCAAGTATTAATTTTCCAATTCAATGTTTCCCTGCCCATGCCAAAATTAAAAAGACACATCAATATTTAATGAAAGCAAGATATGATCGCACGTTCTGTACAGCATGATGTAGAACATTCCTCTCCTTCACTGCCCCAGTTCTCCACTGCCCAGTTGTATCAGTAGAGCTGTTGATGCAAACACATTGCAGATGACCCACAGCACAGCCCCACCACCAACTGAACCTGCACAAGCGAGCAGTGGCAACCACGATGAGTAATTCCTTCAACCTGTGTCTCTTCAATCTGCAAACCACGTTTTCAGAGAACAGACCTTCTCTAGCATAATCTAGTATTGCCTTGCCCTCAGATTGAAACAGACCTTTCTGGCAGATCTTCCTACTGCCCTTTCAGTGCTCACAAAGCCGAGCTCAACATGATTTCTTGCCTCTGCCCTCCAGTAGGGATGGCCACTGCAAGACGAAACCTAAACTATATGTCAGCAGAGTTAGGCACCCTCTTACTTTCTCTGTCATGGAGTGATGGGGCCCTTTCACACAGTTGTTCTACTACAAATACCCAAAATGACACAGGAATGTTTGGAGAGAGAAAAAAATAAATTAAAAAAATGAGAGAGAAATCAAAACAAAACTCCAAACCCAGCATTCTTTTACATATACCTAGAAAAAAACACCAAACTAAATCAGGTTACTGATCAGGCATAGGTTATAGTTCATCTGTCCTTCAATCCAATGCTTCACAAATGATTAAGGCCATCAAAAAATGGACCACCAATGTGCTGTCACTACATAAACACCATGGGCTGCATGACAAATACAATGTACAAAGTTAACATAAATATGGAATGAAACATAACATCAGCAGACTAAAAGCAGCAAAATACCTGATAGGCATATAATTTGTGTATACAGGATCCTATATGTGGATTATGAGTGGATGTAAGAGAATAAAAGGGAAATGTAACACAAAGGATGTTACAGTAACACAGTAGCAGAGTTAATTTGCCATTACTGTTCCAACAAAGCTTTCTCCTGAAAGTCTACACAAGGTCTCCACCACACCAACTGTATCAGTTTCACTGGAACTCTTGAGAAACCAACTTAGAAAGTCCATCCTTTTTAAAGACAAATGCCCAGAATAAGCCCAGCAATAAGTAACTCCCCACTGTCAGAGGAGAGACAGATTTAAACCCCTGATACAATATCAGGCAAATTGGAAACCTATGCAAGGTCCTATATGGTGGCATCAGAGTTGGTCTCTGTCCACAGTGCCCCTTAAAGCAAACAGAACACCCTGCAGGCAATGGAACAAGCAGCTCAAACCCAGATAACTCTCACACAAGCTCCTAGAGATGCAAGCTGCTAAAATGCTAGTGCTTTTGAAGCGAAGTACCAGATTTAGAAGTGAGGGAAAAAATTTACTTTAATATAAGAATTCTGTTCCAGCAAAACACTAAACAAACTTGAAGAGAAGAGCCCAAGCCCAGACGCACCCCTCGTACGTGGCTGCAGGGAGCTGTGCAGCAACGGTGACACCTCGTGGTGCCAAACCACTGAAACACAGACCCTCTTCCCAAACACAACCTACCTGAAACCATTGGCAGGGTTCAACAAACAAAACAGTCAAACAACCTCTACGACACTCTCCTTCTAAACCTTCTGTAGATATAGGAGTCAGAAACTTGAAATCAAATCTCTGCCCCTGTTTTCATTCCTCCTGTCTCTCACTGACCTGTTGTAAGAAGCATTTTCCCATTCCCTGTTTCATGGTATTGACGACTGAATGTGGAAAACGGTGTAACTGACCGCGTACAGTGTTTAAAGCAAAATTGCTAAATAAAAGCCCAGCTTTAACATCTTTTGGTCAAAATGGTTGCAAATAAATTACTGCAAACATAAAGCTTCAGAGAAGCAAGTTAACAGTGCCAGTTACAGAAAAGTTAACATCGTTTTAAATTAATTCAACTATTTAAAAGTTTACATCCCTTTATTCTGGTATCTCCCATCCCGAACAGATTCTCAAATGCATTACCTCCTGCAACTTCACAAACAGAAATCTCAGATTGCATCTCTCATCACACTGTGTATTTGAGAAATCAGTTTTGCCTTCCCACTGCAGAAGTTACTGTGAAGTTTTTCTATTCTCTTTAAATAAATGTTTTATATAGGAATTATAAAAAAACAAAACAACCAAAACAATAAAGAACAGTATTACCAGCTGTTAGAAAAACAAAGTTAGAATGCAAGAAATTACAAACACCTTCTTGCTCTGTTTGGGCTTCAGGGGTTATGGGAATGAATTCCAGGTTTGGGAGAGAAGTTACTTGGGTTTATGACAAAGCAGGGATAATTTCATGCAGTATGGGAGATGACATTTCAAATAATTTTTGGGGGAAGAGTTACTTGCTAAGGAAAATCTCCCTCCAATCTCCCACCTGTATATCTTCCTCACATTCATACATGCAAAGTAACTAATTTTTTCAAGTGACACCTGAAATGAATTATTTCAAAGAGCTAAAATGGCACCTATCATCTAAAAGATGAAAGGCTAGTATCATCTCAGGACATTTTAGTTTCTCATAATGTGAATAAAAATTACATTACCTACATAGACCAACACTAAGGAACAACTATGTAAGGAGTAAAAAAAAAGTGTGGAATTTTTGAAGGTAAACTGTAACAATTGCCTTCTTTCAGAAATTGCATACCTTGACGGGATTTGAAAATCCATTAGGAATTTCTGAACTGGTTACCATAATATCCATAGTGTGACCACTCTGTGGTCCCGCAGACTCACACAGGAGTATTTTTTAAATGAGTTTACTCTGCATCCAGGGTTATTTTCACATCCCTAACAGAGCAGGAACCTCACCTACATAGCACAGGGCATGGGCACGCTTCATTTGCTTCAGAAGCTAAAGGAAGGGGCTGAAGGCCAAAGAAAATACAGGAGTGCTTGTGCACTAACTGGAGGGCACAGAGAAACAGGAATGCTCAGGATTGGGGAGTTTGAAGAGTCAGAGAATCAATTTTACTTAAGAAAGTGAAATAGCAGAGGATCTGGAGCAGGACTGCACAGTTTAAGGGCACAATCCCTTGGAAGACAAGCAGCTTCGCAAGCTGTAATTTTTGGAGCTTGGCGGAAAGAGACTTGAAAGATGTACAGGGTGTTCTAAAGTAAAAGGAACAAAGGGAAAAATCTCAAATTTGTAGGCGTGAGATGACCTCTAGGCCCGCTTCTACAGGTAAGGGAACACACATTGCTCCTCTTCTTCACCCCCTTCTCTTTGCTGTCAAGAGCAATAGGGCTAGTTTGTGACCACAAGAGAGAATGGGCATTTGGAAGAGCTGCTGGTACCAAAAGCTCTCAGCAACATTCCCCTTCTGTGAAGTTGCACATGAGTACAAATTAACTCCCAGTGCTTAACAGCAGATATTTCTGGCCCTACCACTTATTTCTTGGCAGCACAGTTTAAGCAAAGCTAGATGTTTTTGTAACATCATGATTCAAATATAACCATAAAGCAAGCAACATTTTCAAATTGTTGTTGGCTAAGGTCATGTTTTGCAAACTTACAACTGGTACCAAGTGAAGCTTACCTATTTTTTTTTGAATTTTCATCTTTTCCTCTTTTAACCCCAAAAATTCTTGTAATCAGAGCACTAAAAAGAAGTGTAGATGAATTTCTTACCTAAAGAAAAAGAAAATGAACTGTATTTAAAAAAAAAATTTGAAACATACTAGTATTTTTTTTAAATACAGTGACTAACGTACAGTTGAAAAGAATAATAGCTGAATGAAGAACAGAGCATGCCGACTGTTCAGAGGTCAGCACATAGAAACAATTAATTCAGAGCATCTTTCCTCTTATCATTTGGCACTAATAAATAGTTCAGATGTTTTTCAAGATGTCCATTTTTAATATAAGGGATACATCCAGATTTCTATTGGTTCAAAACATTCACCCTTATGCATGGCAGATCATGAAATGTACTACCTTAAGGCACCATATGGAATACTATCTTTTATGGAAAACCAAAGTAACAATGAGAATTAGTGTAAATGCACTCCTGACTAGCTAGGTGCGCTAACTCAAAATTTAACAGCCAGATATATTTTTATCTATAAGGTAATTAATCTTTGTCCCTACTTTTTGTCAGTTATCAGTGCTTCACACTACAGAAAAGTGAAACGAAACCAAAAAACGTGACTAAATCTATGACTTTGGTTTTGTTTTTTTTAACAGGTCTACATAATTCTTTATTATTATTTTTCTTAAAATATTACACCATGTACCGTTCCAGACATCATTTGTACTGGCATTGATAAACATGACCAAAGCATCACCAAACAGCACCGCTCGATATGCTGTTAAATTAGAGAGGCAAAATTAAGAATTAACTTACTGCCCAGACAGGTGACATGAAACCAAGAATTGCTGCTTGCATTCCATCTGCAACATAAGGCATGATGTTTTCACCTAGACGAGTATCCCTAAAAAGCGCCCGAAGGATATTTAAAGCATGAACCTGTGGGGTCAGAAGAAATAAAAACATATATTCATTGGAAAATATCTTAAATTTAATGAATGTTAATTACAGCAGTGAACACGTGAAACAAAAATAACCCATATGCACATTTACACCACTTTATTTCCATATTAAATACAGGAATACTGCTGTTAAAAATATATTAAAATAGTGCAGCATTGAACACTGTTAAGAATAATTAGTCTAAAAATATTCCCCTAATAAACACAGTCCAGGCGTCGCAAGTGAAGGCCAGCATTCTTTTTTCCTTAGCTTATCAGGGCTGTAAAAATAACTTCCAAATGTTAGAGAATCATCTTTTCCAACGTTCCTGACATGCTGTAGATCGTGTGAGAAAAAATAAACTACAACTCACAGGAGGACAATATTAAGCTAAAACTGACAGCCAGGCTTGCTTCCCCATATGGAGCATTTTCTGAGGGGAAGGTGGTAATATGTGCAGTTTCTCAGACTTTGAGAAGGCTACATAAATTTGTACCAGCAGAAGATCTGGCTGAGCCAATAGGAGATACTGCCATGTATTGCCAGCAAGTTAAGGCTTGCACTTATAAACAGAAAGATTAAGTAGTTGATAACATTTTAAAGATCTTGATTTCAAAACAAAACTTTTATGTATTCCAAATGTATATATTTAAGTTAGAAACTACAAAGTATGCATAAAACCACTTTTCATGTAGTATTTTACTGCATACAATATGATTTATGCAACTCGTTTATTTACTCTAGAAGTAAACAAATGCTTGCTTGTTAATTTCCTGGTAACAAGGAAATCTATTTGTTTAGAAATATACTACAGGCAGTAAATGGATCATGCCATTGCAAAATTAATGTGACTGTATTTGCTGTACCAGGAAAAAAACGTGTGAAAATTTGCCAGATCCATTTTTAGTATCTTATGCACTTGCAAATTCCACTGACTGCATAACCTCTGCAATTGCAAACATGTTTTAAAACCTAGCTAGAGATAATAAAAACAAAATACTATTATTAAAAACACCCACAAATTTCCTCAACTGTTTAAAGCAATGCAAACACTTTTTTGACATTTGTCTTCTGATGAGAGGCTGTGGAATAATTTTACCTGTGGAATTACACTTGATGACTCATTCAAAGGCGCAGCCAAAGATATCAATTCTTTCATTGCCATTTTCAGCAAATCTGTTTTGCTTTTCTTTGGTTCTGAAGCTAACAAAGCCTACAGAAAGTTTAAAAAAAAAAATAAATCAGACGTTTCTAGCCATTTTTCTTCACTACCAATTCTGCTCCATGTCCCTGTATTTACCCTAATACACCCTAGCTAAAGAAAAATTTGCAAAAAGTAAATACCAGTTTTAACTTTTAGTTTTGTTCAAAGCCTCTTAGCATTCAATGTTTCAGTAACTAAATTTTGCTTATGCAATATCCCTCTGTCTAAGAAAATTAGCTGGTATATATAACAGATAGTTTATCACACACCAAAAAAATAGTACTATTTATTTCAGCAAAAATATCTGCAATATTATACATACTTCCATTTCCTAGTATGGACATTTTTAAAATTTAATAACATACATATTTAAGATGACACAGGCTGGCCAGAGAATAAATCCTGGTTTACAAAATAGGATTAAAAAAAGCAACATGTTTTTAAAAGGAGAGAATAGATCCACCCATCTCTAAATAGTCGTTCAATGGGTAGGACATCCAGATGAGATGAAAAACTCTAATTGACTCCTCTAAAATTAAGTATCAGTTAAAACAATCTCTCCCTCTGTCTTGTAGCTCTTGCTAGATTTGTCGAAATTAGTACAAATAATATGTATGGATAATAATGAATAACTTATTCCTAAGAAAAAAATATTACCAATGTGCGTTTCAGGGCCAAGAATCTGTCCAGCATCAGTTCAAACAAAGTATTTAATAGTACTTTGCATCACATGAGAATGACCAAATGGATCAAATGCAAGCCAAATGAAGTATAGAGGTTAGGCAAAAACCCAAAAGTAGTCATTGTCAGTTTATCAGTACCTTTTATGATGGGAGAAACAAGAGGTGAAAGGGGAGAAAAAGGTATTACTGTAGTATAAAATAGAAGAGAATGAACTGAAGACTACGGTTTCATACCATAAAAATGTTAAAGCTCTAACTAGTATTTTCCCACCATTTCCTCAGCCACTAATTGGAGCTGCACTTCTGTAGTATTAGGTAATAATATTTCTATTTTAAATAGGTCACTTAAAATGTTCCTAACCTCAAAAATTACAAGTTCTCACTAAAACAGATGTATTTTAGTAAAATAAGAATAAACGTCACAGGAAGCAGATGGCGAAGAGACCGCACTGCATCTCAATTTTATGCATTAACAAAATAACCTTATTATAGTACTGTTAGGATATACATAATGACTTGTATTTTTATTATCTACATGCAACATGCTATTTAAGATGTAATTCATTTTGCTGAGTGCTACAGGCACATTCAGAACTACTGTCAAAGAACACTAACTGCCAAGGAACACTTTATTTATAAATTTGTAAATATTCAAATTACAATTTGAAAATAGATTATTTCAGACTAATACCAACGTTCATTTCAAGCCTTCTCATTAATTGACTAGACTAGCTTCAGACTCTTCCAGAGCTGTCAAAACAGAAGCATCTGACCTGTTCATCCAAGCAGCAATGGCACAGTGCAAGCTTTGCCATATGGACTCAGTAACACAGGCCAACTGCAGGCTACATGTTTTCTGCACTGGGAACTGTTAGGTCCACCTAGTCCTTACTTTAGACAGTGTAGCTTTTGACATGAAAAATTTATTCAAACATGCTTGTTTTTTCACATTCTCAGGATTCATGCTAGCTAATGCCCACTGGATTCAAACTCTGTGGTGTGAATGGGAAAAGCAAAAGACATGAAATCACTAAATTTGTTTTGTAGACAACTTAGAGATACAAAAGGTAAAGATCTTTACCTGTTGAAATTGAAAAGGAAAAACATCTCTAAAGCCAATGCCCTACTTCTAATCTCTGCTGCCTAGCACACAAGGATCTAGCAAAGCCAGGAGGAGGCTGTGACTGACATGAGAGGGTCAGACAGAAGCAGGCTGCCTCAACTTTCTCAGGGCAAACTCAGAGTGGAAAACAAGCAAGATTACTTATTCTGGCAGGGAGAACTTGCTCCCAGCAGTCCCTCAGATTCTTGGAATGCACTTGAGACTATACTTCAGCAAGTGGAGAAAGTTACAAATCGTGTAGTTAATCTTGGTCTTCCGCCCTAGAAAACTAAAATGACAGAGGTTAATTTAAGGGAAAGTCATCAAGGCTATATTAAGGACCAAAGGAATGGAAACAGGTTAAGTGTAATCTGCAGTGACTGACCCCACAAGGAACATAGAATCATAGAATGGTTAAGGTTGGAGGGGAACTTAAAGATCATCTAGTTCCAACCCCAATGCTATAAGCAGGGACACCTCACACTAGACCAGGCTGCACAAAGCCTCATCCAACCTGGCCTTAAAAACCTCGACGGAGGGGGCTTCCACAACCTCCCTAGGCAACCTATTCCAGTGCCTTACTACCCTCATGGTGAAGCATTTCTTCCTCATGTCTAACCTAAATCTCCCCTCTTTCAGTTTAAAACCATTACCCCTTGTCCTATCACTATCTTCTCTGATGAACAGCCCCTCCCCAGATTTCCTGTAGGCCCCCTTCAGGTACTGGAAGGCTGCTATAAGGTCTCCCCAGAGCCTTCTCTTCTCCAAGCTGAACAGCCCCAACTCTCTCAGCCTGTCTTCATAGCAGAGGTGCTCCAGCCTTTTGATCATCTTTGTGGCCCTTCTCTGGACCCTCTCCAACAGGTCTATATCTTTCCTGTGCTGAGGACTCCAAAGCTGTACACAGTATTCCAGGTGCAGTCTCACCAGAGTTAGAGGGACAGAATCACCTCCCTGGCCCTGCTGGCCACACTTCTTTTGATGCAGCCCAGAATGCGGTTGGCCCTCTGGGCTGCGAGCTCACACGGGTGGCTCATGTGGAGCTTCTTATCTACTACCACCCCCAAGTCCTTTTCCTTGGGACTGCTCTCTAGCCATTCTGCCCCCAGCCTGTATTTGTGCCTGGGGTTGCGCTGACCCAGGTGCAGGACCTTGCACTTGGCCTTGTTGAACTTCATGAGGTTGGCATTGGCCCACCTCTCAAGCCTGTCAAGGTCCCTCTGGGTGGGGTCCCTTCCTTCTAGAGTGTCAACCACACCACACAGCTTGGTATTGTCAGCAAACTTGCTGAGGATCCACTCAATCCCACTGTCTATGTCTCCAACAAAAATGTTAAACAGCACTGGTCCCAATACTGACCCCTCAGGAACACCACTCATCACTTGCCTCCACTGGGACACTGACCCATTGACCACAACTCACTGGGTGTGGCCATCCAGCCAATTTCTTATCCACTGAGTGGTCCATTTGTCAAATCCATGCCTTGTCACTTTGGAGGCCAGGATGTCGTGTGGGACAGTGGCAAATGCCTTGCACAAATCCAGGTAGATGATGTCAGTTGCTCTGCCACTATCACCATCTCTGCAGCCTTGTTGTAGAAGGCCACCATAATGGTCAGGCATGATTTGCCCTTAGTGAACCCATGTTGGCTGTCACCAATCACCTCTTTATTTTCCACATGCCTTAGCAGATTTTCCAGGAGGGTCTGTTTGGGCACAGAGGTGAGAGTGACCAGCTTGTAGTTCCCTGGATCTTCCTTTTCCCCTTTTTAAAAATAAGGGCTATGGTACCCTTTTTTCCAATCAGTGGGAACCTCACCAGACTGCCATGACCTCTCAAATATGATGGACAGGGGCTTAGCAACTGCATCTGCCAGCTCCCTCAGGACCTGCGGATCGATCCCATCAGGTCTCATAGACTTGTGTACCTTCAGGTTCTTTAGACGGTCACAAACCTGTTCTCCTACAGTGAGGGGTACCTCGTTCTCCCAGTCCCTGCTTTTGCCTGCTATGGCCTTTGCAAGGAGGCTGGAACACCTGTCAGAGAAGACTAATGCAAAGAAGTCACTGAGGACCTCAGCTTTCTCAATATTCTGTGTAGCTAGGTCTCCCATTTCCTTCAGGAGAGGGGCTACATTTTCCTTGGATGCAGACGAGCTGCTGCATACTACAGTGAGGCACTCAGTAGGAGGTGGTACTTCAAGCAGAGGCAAAACACTGCCAGCCAGCCCATCATCAATCAGTTCTGAACTTGGCAGAAGCCAGAAGCTGGGTATGTGGAGCTGATGGGGAGTGGGCAGAGCACAACCGTATACTCATGGTCTTCAGTAACCCACTCATTGATTGCACTCAAGACTGTCAGTCAACACAAGTTAGTGTTACTCTACTACTTGATCCTGCTTTATCACTATTAAGTGGATTTCCCAAGTTCTCTGTAATATTTTCTAGGCCATCTATACCATTATACAATGGTCAGTCCATATTTTACTACCTTTCCACTTCACATGGAAGAAGCACAGATGTGTATGATTAATAGAGCCTTACTTCATCTGTGAATTAATTTACAAATTTGCCAGAATTATTACAGTGGCCACACAGAGCCTAAGCTCAGTCTTTTGAAATGCTGTTCAAATCATCTCAAGAGTCAACAGAACTGCCGTGCTAAACACCACCAAACATGGTTTAATTTCACGTGGCTTCTTGGTGGCACAAAGGCAATCAAAGTCTGTATTTAAAAAAAAAAAAAAAGTAGCTGGTTGACCAAAAGAGGTTGAAGTAAGAAAAATAAATACTTAAGTATATTCACCAGAACCAATGTTAAAAAAAAAAAGTCAGAGGTAATAAAGTTAATTGGTACCTGTATGTAGAATGGAATTCCCGCACTACGTCTGGTTACACACAGTGTAGATGAAGGATCACAAGATTTTATTTCTTCTAACACACAGCTCAGCCACTGCTCTGGCATCTTGAGTAGACTCTCATTGTTACACCTACATGAAAAAAATACAGAAGAAACATGAAATATATACATAACGAACTAAGACAAAGTCAAAGAAAGCATTTAGTGACCTTAAGAAATATTTCTTACTGTATGTAAACATCTCCAAGGATACATGCAGATTTTTTAAGAAACAAGACAAATTAAAAAAGGAAACCTACATTTTTCCAATCTTGGTATAAATTATATTAACTCTACTTGTAAGTGCCATTACGAAAAGATACTTAATTGAACAGAAAACAGGACTCCGTGCTTCAGCAATGCAACTGGTTTCTTCTGCCAAAAACTATTATTCTCTTCTGGAGAAGAAAGTGAAGACGCACGTACATCAGTCACTGTGTAGGAAGTGACACTTCACAATTTGTGTCTTTGTCGTCACACAATAGCTGATGTGCGACCCTTACATTAACTAACATATACAGTTACTCTTACAACCATACAAAACAAAACTGAAGCCACTCACAATAAGCACATATTATGTAAAAACACCTGTAAGCCTCAGTGCAGTGGAAGGAATGAAAACCAAGACATACTGCTCTTTTAAAAATACTATGTCAGTCAAACCTTTGGCAAAGCACCTAAAATGTTCTCCTATCATCGAATACTCCTCCTCTACAGCTATAAAACTTAGCATTGTCTGAAAGCAACGACTTCCAAGGACAAGGAGATCTAAATCAGTTGCTGGTGCTGATGAGTTCAATGAAACACACTTTATTCAGTGTGCAAGACCAGCTAATTTACCTTATGTCGATGTTCCAGAAGGATCATTCATTGTTACGAAAATTTCTATTAACGGGATGTTATTAAAACCTGTCACACTAGTTTGACACATGACTCAGAGCAGAATAAAGAATTAATCACTGTGGGCAATACAACTGCAATTATCTCAACCATGCAGGGCTTGCCTTACATAAAAATATAAACTATAATTAAATTCATGATTCAGTAGTGAGACTTACAGGAAGACTACAATCAACTTTTCTACCTATGTGACTGAAACAAAGAATTTAAAAGAAAAGCTAAAAGACAGCAGGTACTCATGTGAAAAAACAGTAACTAATGGAGAGTATCTATTCTCTCCTTCTTTACCCTCCTCTTATTAAAGGAAGAATTTAGATAGGCTAAAAACCTGATACTGAACAACAAATGAGGCTTTAAGCTGTAGTGAATCCTCCCTTCCTTCTTTTACAAAATAAACAGAAAATTAGTAAAGCAGAAAACAGAGGTCACAGGAAGTGCCATAAAGGTCAGCAGAAAACACGGCAGACTTCTTACTCTTTAGTAATACCCTTGGGATTTCCACCACAGGTTTGCTACACTGCTGCCAGACCTTTTCCCCATTTTTTTAAGGGTAACACCTCTTCAAAACAGTGACTAGCATGCAAACCATCAGCCCAGAACACAAGAGAAACATAGCTTCACAAGGGGAGTGTCACCTCACAACACAGCATAAAAGAAAGGCACTTCCCACCCCAAACCTGTGACAGCAGTAATCAATTTCATCTGGAAAGTAACAGTGAGTTCTCTTTTCTTTGACTTCTCTCTTTCTGTTGCTGATAATTAGCTTACCCTGCTTACATTCAGGTTGTGTTCCTTTGCTCACTTTTAGGCATCGAAGGAGAATGCAATTCTAGCATTGAGACCACAGCAAAACTTCTCATGGAACTCCTGTGTGGGTCTCTGCAGCTAGACTCCTACTTCGCAGTTCTCTTCATCCACGAGTACTGCAAAAGCTATTGCCTCTGACCATGTCTGCGGCTGGTCTTACTTCCCTAGCTAAGCAGAATTTAAATGTCTTAGTTTAGTCATGCAAAGAATAATGCTTATCTTCCTTCAGTATGTTATCTTAGTATTAAAACAAACATCCCATAAGGCATATTCATATCTTCTGTGGTGCAGAGGAACACAAAGTAAAGCATTAAAGAAATATTTAAAAGCTGCTACATAGCATCCCGACTATTTTATTCTTAAGTAAACTTGAGAGGGTTTTCCCCTTTCAGTAGTAGTAGAAAGAGGAGAAATACACTGAAATCCAAATGAACTTCAGACTGCCTTAAAACTATATCGCTTTGATCTTGCCACAAGTAATTCTACCTTGTTCAGTCACCCACCAAGGCACTTATTTTTTTTTTAAAGGTGAAAGAGTTACTGCTTTATAGTTAGAAACATCAGAGACTATTGACTTTGCAATGGAGATGGATGACTACTCCCTTATATTTGGCAGCTCCATCTCCTTATGGTCTGGCAAGAAGAATATTGCCTTAAGAAGCAGGTGGTCCTAAATTTTAAGCATAATGGAGCTTCACAATGTGAAAACGGCAGTCTCAAGCTCAAATGCCATTTTCCAGAATGAAATAGTAATTATTTTTTACCAGATCAAACAAACAGTGTTGGTAATTAAAATGTAACACAGTAACTAGATACACAAATTACTTGAAACACAGCACAATAAGTGTTTTTCCACAAATTTCTGTCTGTCTGTCTTCTGATTGTAACAACTTCATATGTGCCCAAAAACCTTTCTGTGGTCCCTATCACTGAGTATGAGAAGCCTGGCAATCCAAAGTTAAAGCTAAACCCCTCTCCCTAACTCATATGGTTTTATTTTCTCCTATCCAAAATTAATGGTTTGTTAAGAACAAAGGGTGGATCTTGGATATGGCCTTCCTGGATGTCAGTGGTTTGTAAAGTGGTTTGTTCACAAACAGAGAAGGGCTGGTGGAAGATGTAGTGGTTGGAGGTCGTCTTGGGCACAGCGACCACGATATGATAGAGTTTACAATTTGTGGTGAAGTTAGGAGGGTCGTCAACAAAACCTCTACCTTGGACTTCCAGAGGGCTGACTTTGGCCTCTTCAGGACGCTGGTTGGGAGAGTCCCTTGGGAAGCAGCCCTCGAAAACAAAGGAGCCCAGGAAGCCTGGGCTTACTTTAAGAATGAATTTCTGAAGGTGCAGGAGCAGGCTGTCCCTGTGTGCCGAAAAAGGAGCCGGCAGGGAAGAAGACCAGCCTGGTTGAGCAGGGAACTGTTACAAGAACTCAGGAATAAAAAAAGAATGTATCAACTTTGGAAAAAAGGGCAGGTGAATCAGGAAGTATTTAGGGATATCGTAAGGGCATGTAGGAAGAGAATTAGAGATGCAAAAGCCCAGCTAGAACTTAAACTAGCCATCTCTGTAAAGGATAATAAAAAATGCTTTTATATAAATACATTAATAACAAAAGCAGGGTCAGGGAAAATCTTCATTCCTTATTGGATAAGGAGGGGAACTTAGTAATGGAGGACAAGGAAAAGGCTGAGGTGCTTAACACCTTCTTTGCCTCAGTCTTTAACAAAAAGACTAGCTACCCTCAAGACAACTGGGCTCCTGAGTTGGTAGACAGGGATGGGGAGCAGAATGCCCCTCCTGTAATTCAGGAGGAAGTAGTTAGGGACCTGCTGTGCCACTTAGATCCCAACAAGTCCATGGGTCCAGATGGGATTCATCCTAGGGTGCTGAGGGAGCTGGCGGAAGAACTGGCTAAGCCGCACTCAATCATTTATCACCAGTCCTGGCTCACTGGGGAGGTCCCAGATGACTGGAGGTTGGCCAATGTGACACCCATCCACAAGAAGGGCCGGAAGGAGGATCTGGGGAACTATAGGCCTGTCAGCCTGACCTCGGTGCCTGGCAAGGTTATGGAACAGATCGTCCTAAGTGCCATCAAGCAGCATGTGGAAGACAACCAGGGGATCAGGTCCAGCCAACATGGGTTTAGGAAAGGAAGGTTCTGCCTGACTAATCTCATCTCCTGCTATGACTGGGTGACCCGCCTAGTGAATGAGGGGAAGGCTGTGGATGTGGTCTACCTTGACTTCAGCAAGGCCTTTGACACAGTCTCCCACAGCATCCTCCTGGAAAGCTAGCAATCCATGGCTTCGACAGGCGCACCCTTCGCTGGGTCAAAAACTGGTTGGATGACCAGGGCCCAGAGAGTGATGGTGAATGGAGCTGCATCCAGCTGGCGTCCAGTGACCAGCGGTGTCCCCCAGGGATCAGTACTGGGCCCAGTCCTATTCAATATCTTGATTGATGACCTGGATGTGGGGATTGAGTCCACCCTCAGTAAATTCCCAGATGACACCAAGCTGGGGGGGAGTGTTGATCTGCCAGAGGGTAGGAAGAGGCTGCAGGAGGACCTGGACAGGCTGGATCGATGGGCCGAGGCCAACGGCATGAAATTCAACAAGACCAAGTGCAGGGTCCTGCACTTTGGCCACAATAACCCCAGGCAGCGCTACAGGCTGGGGGAAGAGTGGCTGGAGAGCAGCCTAGCAGAGAGGGACCTGGGAGTACTGGTGGACAGCCAGTTGAACATGAGCCAGCAGTGTGCCCAGGTGGCCCGGAAGGCCAATGGCATCCTGGCTTGTATCAGGAATAGTGTGGCCAGCAGGAGTAGGGATGTAATTCTCCCCTGTACTCAGCACTGGTGAGGCCTCACCTTGAGTACTGTGTGCAGTTCTGGGCCCCTCACTTCAAGAAGGATGTTGAGGTGCTGGAGAGGGTCCAGAGGAGAGCAACAAGGCTGGTGAAAGGACTAGAGGGAAAGTCTTATGAGGAGAGGCTGAGTGTGCTGGGGTTGTTTAGCCTGGAGAAGAGGAGACTCAGGGGAGACCTCATCACTCTCTTCAACTACCTGAAGGGAGGTTGTAGTCAGGTGGGGGCTGGGCTCTTCTCCCAGGCAACTGGTGACAGGACAAGAGGGCATAGCCTGAAGTTGCTCCAAGGGAGGTTTAGGTTGGATATTAGGAAGCACTTCCTCACGGAGAGGGTGATTATACATTGGAATAGACTTCCCAGGGAAGTGGTGGAGGCACCGTCCCTGGATGTGTTCAAGGAAAGACTGGATGTGGCACTTAGTGCCATGGTCTAGATGGTGTAGTGGTGTTGGGTCATAGGCTGGACTTGATGATCTTGAAGGTCTCTTCCAGCCTTGGTGATTCTGTGATTCTGTAACATAAACTTCACATTAGCTGAAGCATTTTCTACATAAGTATATCCAAAATTGTGTTTCCACTCAATGTAATCAGTCCCTATCTTGGGAAAATGGGGTTTTCTTTAACAATTTTCCCCTTTCAGTAGACCTCTAGTGTTTTTCTTTTTCACGTAAGTAATGTGATACCCATTCTTTATAAAGCTAGTCTCCATACTGCTCCTGGCACTTCTCAGACAAATAAGGTGACAAGAATCTAGCCTCAGAAACACATTTGTATTCAAGGTATAAGTCACCCTAGAAAATATCTACTTTTAAGAACAACTTCTTTGAAACTAAAAAGTCCTTCCGCTTGCATCCTCCTTTTCAATAGCATCTGCTCTAAATGAAGCAAAATTTCCCACATTACACTCAGGTGCACTGAGAAAGGTGCTGCTTTGAGGTTTCTCTAGCAGTAAAGCAGAGCAGACAAAACTTTGGGTGGCCTCAAAGTTTTAGAGAGACAGTATCATTACCCTTATCTCTCAACAAGCAGGAAAACAGTGGGTGAAATATAAACAGAGGTAAAAATTAACATGTCTTCAAATTGAGTGGTGTCTTAACACTGTATCCTGTACTTCATTATATATTGTACTTCCCAACCCTACAAGCATCACAATAGTTTCCCCCCTCCCCCCTTGCTTGTTTCTCTCAATTTTAAGAGTCTATCCTTCACATCTGTGATTACACTTTTACTGAAAAGTTAGTGACAATTCTAGCACATCTCACTAGAAAGTCTGGCAATGATTTTTACATTTTACAAGAAGTCTTCCTAAGGGACTGTAGCAGCCTGGGAAGGGACAGAGTTGCAGTCACTTCAGAGCAACAAAATGAATCCAAAGCAGAGTTTGCTGCAAAGGATTAGGAGGGTCTGCTGCCAGTTCCCCAACAGAAATATTACAGAAGATCAAACACTGATCAGGTACAGCTGAATAATTTCTACTGATACTGGATTAAACATTCGTAAAATCAAAGCAGAGCTTTTATCTAACATTATAGTGCTCCAGAAAACTATATATGATATGATGCTAACTTGGTACATATGCACAAAATTTTATCACTTAAAAGTGTTCAAAATACATAATTCCTAAATATGTTGTATGTAATATGCTATATGACAACTCTTCCCAAAGCACTATAGTCAAAGCTAAGCAACACCATGATTTTGTGATTTCCAGAAATCTTTATGTTCTACTTGATCTCTCAGAAAAGCTTCATTAAATAAAATAAAAACAGGCAAAACACCATTTGGAACAGAGACATTGTTTGGGTATTTATAAGGGTATTTATAAGGGTTACAGAATCACAGAATTATTGAGGCTGGAAAAGACCTCTGAGATCATCAAGTCCAGCCTATGACCTGACACCACCACATCAGCTAGACCATGGCACTAAGTACCACATCCAGTCTTTCCTTAAACACTTCCAGGGATGGTGACTCCACCACTTCCCTGAGCAGGCCATTCCAATGTCTGATCACCCTCTCTGCGAGGAAGTGCTTCCTAATACCCAACCTAAACCTCCCCTGGTGCAGCTTCAGGCTGTGCCCTCTCATCCTGTCACTATTTAGCCTGCGAGAAGAGCCTGAGCTCCTCCTGACTACAACTTCCCTTCAGGTAGTTGAAGAGAGTGATAAGGTCCCCCCTGAGTCTCCTCTTCTCCAGGCTAAACAACCCCAGCTCCCTCAGCCTCTCCTCATAAGACTTTCCCTCTAGTCCCTATAGGAGATTGAAGTTTAAAACAGATGCCCAGAGGCTTCCAGATACTTTCACTAACCACCACATTATGGGACCAAAATAGCATTTGTAATTTCTCAGGGTCTACGACATGAAATTATTTTTTTTTAATTGCTAATTTAATTGATACAAACGTTCCTTGTTTTGTAACTGTATGGTTTTCTGAGCGCACAGCTGCAGACAATATTCACCAGGCACAACAAAGGGAGTATTACACCCCCAGAAGGAATATGATCAGGGAAAAGGAAGAACAGTAACTGGCATACTCAGAGCAGATTCAGCAATGTACATCCAAATGTCAAGATGGTGATTAAGTTTCATCAGGTTCAGAAGTAATCTCTGTGGAAGAGAGATTTTTCTTTCACCACTAACTCAGACAGGTCTGAATACCATTGCCTTGTCTAGAAAGAAGCCTATTACTGGTTCTTATAAAGACTGGTATTTAAGAGTTGTGTAACTAAAAGCAAGTAGAGATGCTAAATATTCCAGCATACAGTTTTAAGAAAATGTTTGACGGTAAAATTGAAGGACCATGTTCAACTGGAATCTTTCATTAAAGCATGGGAAAGGAATCTGGCACAGTTTTAGTGACAGATTTTTCACTGGGTCTCAGTAAAAGAATGAATTCAAGTGTCAAGAACGCTTCTGTAGGTCTTGAGCTCAGTTCTCTTCAACAAGGCACCGTGTTTAAGTTGTGCATTACTGTAAGGGGCCCCAGGCAAAGGCCTTCTTCTCTGGTGTTTGTGAATGCAGCAGTAAATTAACATCGATTCTGGTACAGATGCTTCAACACTGTCCTTAAGCCTGGAAGCTATGGAGAGAGGTAGGCCAGTTTGGATTTAGTTGCAGAATGGAGCCCCTCAGCTGCAGCAGGGTCAATGGAAAGACGCCAGCAGATCTGCATGGCTTCTGCAATCGCCCAGACACTTAACTCACCCATTCGGCAGAAGAGACCCAAGATACTCATCGCATCCCAGGGGTACCAAACCAAAGAGTCATTGGCTATTCTGGAATCAGTCTCCTTTCTCTTGCACTTTAAATACAAATACTGCCTTGAGACATTTCCTGGCAGTATCTTCTGTCATAGAAACAAATGCATTTCCACTGAGCTGCTCTCTGGGTCTTGTGAACTGGCTTTTCCCAAAGGAATATTTGCTCTACTTGAAATACCTTGACAGATACTAGAGCAGTATGCCTAATCAAAACACTGTTTTGGAGAACTGCTAATTCAGAAGAGAAAAACTACTTAAATGTAAGTACTTTTTTTTTTTTTGGTGATACATGCATACTGCTTAACGTTTTAGTAACTGCCAGAGAAGCAGAGTTCTCTTGAACTTGGCTTTTTATTTTACAATGTTTTATAAAGTTGCTCTTAATAAGTGGATCATGCTCCATTAAATACAACAGCAGAAAAAGGGAGAGGGAGCAAACATAAAAGGAAATTCTCTCAAGTTTGGGTAGATTGCTCTACCCTATTTGCCTCAGCTGCTAAAAGCAATTTAAAAACTGAAAATCAAAGACTAATACCTAGTCTGCCATTTAGAGAGTCCTCTATAAACTGACAGCACATTTTATATGGTTTTCAGTATTTCCTGCTTTTTAGACTGCCTTTCCTACAAAGTTTGTTCTAGATACTCCTGCATATTGACTAAGATCAGACTAGTGGTGCTGTACCTGCTTGTATCATCTCCTTTCTCCCCTAAAAAAGGCTAGTGGCAGTAAAAAGTCCTGATTTTTTTTTTTTTTTTAAACAGTATTGCTCTCATGGCCAGTCTCCCTTTGATCTGATCACGAGAATAAATCCTTTGAAACTAAAACAGACTGTAAAACTTAACGATGGAATTTGTTCTACATCAATACATCCTTATATTCATATCCAGACATACCTAGGGATAGCAACCTTCAATATTCAGCAATTGTTTCTATGCATTTTATACTGTCAACAGCTTACTTTATTTTGGATAATGTGTTAACATAATAATGAACATTCAAAGAAATCCTTCCTGACATGAAAATACTATTGGTGCAAGCTTTAATTGTCACTGTATGTATCAGAAGACCACCACTGCCTTACCTTGTTAATGTTTTGTTACCTGGACTTCTTTCTGCCTTTGAAAAAAACCAAGTTTCGCATACAAAATTAAGTTTAGTTACAAAGAGTCTTAAGTTACAATGTCAGATGTCTACAAGAGAAGCACTGAAAAGAAGGTTTTTGTTGTTGAAGGAGAGGTTGCTTTTTTGTTTTAAAATTAAAAGAACACTATTTCAAGTGCAGCATCTGATTAAGGAGACTGAATGAAATAGTGCCTAGTTTGCTAAAGTATCTATAAACAGCAGCCAGAAGTACGCAGCAGACAGCATAGAAAAGTTTTGTTCTTGACTTGGAATAATCAAAAGTATAAAATGTCTTCTCTGTAGCCCATTCAAATTAGATTTGCTAATTGACCTGACAATATAACCACTTCTCTAGAAAGCTCCCTATATAAGTGGGACCATCTTAACTGTTGTCTATGACAGTATATTTCCAGTCTCTCATCTTGACATTCTTTTCTCACTCTCTATAGAAGCAGCTCTCTCCTTACTCACAACACTCAAAATAAAAAAGATCTAGCCCAGCAGGGAAGTTAAGAAGCCAGCACAAAGCCTGCCAACCAGGCAATCATCTGAGACATCACCTTAAAACTTCCTGAAAAAAGTTTTCATGATGCAGAAAAAGAACACATTTATGCAAATGTATGTAATGTATATAGATAGGCAAAAAGATAAGCAAGAACAGTATCACACATCAGTTTCTTTTTTTCTTTTTAAAGTAAATAAGAAAGAGTAAAGAAAGGTTTTGTGAGCTCTCAACAAACTACTCAGACCAATTTAAAATGGCTCAGATTGCTAGCACATAAAAGGAAATAATGTACCTTCTACAGCTACATGATTGACAGAACCATGGCTTGCAGCTTGACATCTCACTAGCATACAGAATGAAGGCCATAATGTGTCAAACACCAATTTCTGTAGCAGTGCTGGTATCTATATGCAGCTATCCAACTGACATCCCGTGCCAGAGACCAACCCCTTAGTCCCAATGGGAAAACTGAGGGAACACACAGCGAACTGGATCAGGCAGCTGATGTGTACTAAAACACCAAAACTGTTTCCATCACCAAATTTATTTTTAATTTAAAAAACCAAAACCAACCAACCAAAACTACCCCCTCTTCCTTCCTATGCACCCCCCAAAATAAACAAGAATCAGCGCCTTGAACTGGCCCACTTGGGACAAAAGGGGAACACTGGTTTTAGTCTGACATTTATGTGAAAATACGTGTACTTCAAATTGAAAATTTGAATGGTCTTTCCAAAAACTACATTAAGAAACCCACCAAAACCCACCAAGTCAGTAGACAATTTGATTTTTCTTATTAAAAACTGGGTACGATCTAATCACTATATATCATGAAGAAAAATTATTATAACTAAGCATGTAATGGAAATTCCAACACTCTTGCCCAGAAGTCTGGACAATTCTGCTCATTTAGGTCTTCTAGGAAAGTAAAAAAGCTAGAAGGGGAAAGAAAAAAAAATATTAAAATTACATAGCCAATCTTGCGATGCACTGCCAGGTAAGTCTTCCAAATGTCAGAATACACAACTCAATGACAATAAAAGTTTCCAGTTTCCTGGCTGAAAACAAAAAGTCTGGCATTAATTTTCATAAAGGGCCAGGGAAGGGAGGGGGTGCAGGGAGAGAATTCTACACTCCTACATTTCCCAAGAGCTTCTGTTCAGTAAACTCATACACCAGAAATGGAGAAAAATGCCTAAGCACCCGCTATAAGTAATAATGCAGCCCAAACTCACAGAAGTCAGGCAACTAATGTCATAATCATGCCCACACAAGACTCAAATGAAATCCACATGAAACCAAGGATCTGCTTGCACAGCAAGTTTCAGGACCGATGACACATTTTGGTAATATTATGATATTAAAAAGTTGCCTAATTTCTACCTGGAAAGCACTTCTGTGAGTTGCACAAAGCCAGCATATGCCAATTCAAATGCACCCCTGTGCCTCGACTGCAGCAGATGATGTTTAAAGTAGTCTCCAATATTTTTAACCTAAAGGAGAAAAGAAAAAAAAAAAGCTATTTTAAATTATATAGAGACCATTTATATATGCAAGATACTTCTGCAATTGAAAGCAGCACTCACCTGATTGAAAAGGCCACTAGCAAAAGCAAAAAAAAAAAAGTCCTATCATAAGAAAGCACACACTTTAAGGATAACAAATATACTAATTTTTCAGGTTAAAGAGACCTTGAAAAAATGCCAAAAAAATGACACAAAAGTAGCTTGTCCAAGAGGAACACACTCAGATTTCAAGAATGGGACAACCCTGATTTTCAGAGGAAACAAACTTAGAATCCTTTTTGTTTGCCTTCAGTCTTACCTAAAATCCAAAAGAAAATATTTACTAAGTCATACCAGCAGAAACAAACATCTATGAAAAATATCCAAAGACAACAAAAAAATTCAAACTTCAAAAATTGTGCCAACTGGAAACAAATTTAACTTAGCTACCTGTGAGATTCTGCATAATAGCCTTTGACTACTAAAACCAATTTTAAAATAAAAAAGATGTTGCATGTATGTAATAACGAAAGTTACATTTAAAAGTCTGCAAAAGCTAAACGCTGTAACGAAACTTTCACTGAGTTACTTTCTAGAGCTCCACCATGACACCAAGTTTTTCAAGCTGTTCGAAAGCTTACAATTTGAAACAATCCCATTCTAGGAAAAGAAACGCTTTTTTATTCTTTTTCTAATTATTATCAACTTTCAAGGTCTAAGTCAAACCTGCAGGTGTTAAAAAAAAAACACAACATCTTATCAAGTACTTCATTCTATTATGCAAAATTTTCTTCAGGAATATTTTCCAAGAGTTCTTCAGCAAAAAGTTCTACAAAGCTTTTATTTAAAAACGAAGCATAAACTCCTATCAAGTTGCTTATAAAATTCTACTTATTCTGTTATTTATGAAATAAAATACTTTAATACTCTGACAAGTAATTAAGACATCAGTTAATGTAATGAAGGAGCAAAACTGTAATAATTAGAAAAAAAAAATCGGAGACTAAGTCTATTTATTACTTTCTGCAGCTCAAACCCACCTAATGTGAAAGAAACAATAATTGGACATATTTGAGCTAAACCAGTTTTTTCTCTTGGTGGATTTATGTACCTACAGGGTTCCAGCTTTCTAGCCCAAAATCAGGAATAAGTGCCCTTTTTTCAGACAGAACAACCCAAAAACAGACCAACTCTCCAGGTGTGTAAACAAAAAACAAACCAAGAAAACCATATACATGGAAATCATATTACACTGTCCTGTTCCACCACCACCCTTACATTTTTAGAATAATTCATACGGATTATTTTCCGTCACATAACTTTCAACTTTACTATTTATATTCCTGAGCTTTTTCCAACAGCCACATTGGCCAAAAGCTTCCTTCAAATTGAACTCCATGTATCACTTCCACTCACAGGCCAGAGCTTCAAGAAAAAACACTGCCATAACTCAGTTCTTGCAATGACACAGAACTGATCCTGAGGCAAGTGCGTAAACATGAATTCTTATCTAATAGCATTATGTTATCCATGAGCGCCCAGCTTCCCTGTGTCATAAAACCAGTATTGTTTATGCCAGGATGAAGCACAAGCCAAGGAATTCACATTCTCTACAACACTGTGAAGTCCCACAGCAACTGTAGGCAAAGGTGACCCTGCCAACTTTGCTTGCGCAGGAAGTAATGCCCTGGTTCAAGTTAAAATATTCAAATATGGTGTGGGGACCAAATATCTTACATACATTTATCATCTTGGTCAAAACAGGTTAAGTCTTACTAATGCAACAATCAACAATTTACAGGGCCATGCGTGCTGCTTAAACAGAATCTTGGTGAATACAAATTCTCTACAACAGAAGAGGTTCCAAAAGTGCTCAGAAATGTTTGGTACATTTGTGCCCCCAAATCTTGTTTTCCTGGTAATAAGATGTCACTAAAGTAGGGTCCCCTGTTCTAGAGGATGCTTTTTCAAACCATAAGGAGATGATGGCTTTAAAATCATAAAATACTGCAAAAGCATCTCACAGGAACAACTAGTAGCCAGTGAACTATTGCCAGCTGTATTGAACTCCAGCAGAGAGAGCCTGATTACATTAAGAGCTGGGGAGAGGTTGTTTTTTGGTAGATTCTGGGGTTTTGTTTGTTTGAAATTCTTCCTTGAAGAGAACAAACTCCAAAGCAGCAATGGGAGCCATGCTTTTGCACTAGTGGCATGAATAAGTAACATGTACTGAGAGTACAGTCTTCTGAGTGCTTCAATGTTCCACCTCAAAGGCTCAGGCTCAGATCAGCTCTCTTTGTTGGGTTAACAGAAGCAGAACCCCTGGCATTGAGACAGAACTGAGTCTTTACTCCTGCTGCCTGTTTCCTTTCACTTTGGTACACAGTTCTGTAAAGCATATCTCCCAAAATCATCTTAAAACTTCACAGGCAAGATAAACAGGAGTTTGAGACAGAGCTAAAAGTTCCTCCAGGTTTGGAGCATTGTCTCATGATTTGCAGGCCATATGACAAAACCATCACACAGCCTTCGTTAGGTACCGTTTTGTTGACTACATGGTGGTTACTGGGACATGACACTGTATTGATGGTCTTACCAGGCAGTGCCTTGATTCTGCCAGCTCTGGACTTTCTGGGTCAGATGGGGAATGAAAGACAGAGTATCTATTTGAACAGAAAGTTTCTCCAGACATACTAGGCACTTCCCACATCTACTTTAAAAGGCAAAGCACCCATCACAAAATGGCTCAGACTTCGAAGACTGTCAATTCAAGTACAGTAGTTTGAGACTTCCCTATACACCTATCTCTGCAGCAAGGAGCTGAAGATGTTATAACGCATCAGTGAGCACCATGGCATTCAAATGCAATGCTAACCCAATCTCTTACTCAAAATTTATGCTTTCCTTGTCATTTATGTCCCAACTTCTATTAACAAACAAACAACAAACAAGAGCTGCCCCTCTGCCAACTTCTCCTACATATGTACTACACACCACAACAGACAACGATGGCTTCTACAAAGAGGAATCAGGAATTCATACCATGAGCAGCCAGCTATCACAATTTCTTACCGAGAAGCACAGTTCTGCTGTGCCATTTCTTAATGTGGACCAGCACTGAAATACATTCTCTTTTCATCTACATGCCCAATTAAAAAAGGGGAAAAATAATCAAAATGTGCAAATTCAACACTCATTATGACCTTTTGTGTGAATAAATTGCTACAATAACACTGATCCCATAAAGTACCATTTAACACAGTTACTGACCTAGACATAAAGGAAGGCACAAGATGAGGAAGGTTCTTCAACAAGATGACACTCGTAGTGCTACGAAATTTCTCAACTACTTAGCTCTGACTCAAGGGAATACGATCAAGGTTTCTCTTAAGTTTCAACCCCTCTGTATTATTAAATCTTTTTTAATACTTACAGAATAAAGAAAAAGATGGACAACTTCAAAGGAAAGCTTTACATGTGCAAGATATCGAAATCCAATTATCTTATTTTCAACACTGAAAAGCATTTATTAAAAGTCTGAAGCCACAGCAGTTCTGGTATTGACATTTCTAGTTAATTAAGATTAAATCATTTCTTTTTCTTTTTTTGGTACACTAGGGTAATGCCAGTTTAAAAAAATGCAGAGAAAATGCCCACACTTTTTTCTAAGAAAAACATATTAAAAAGTAGTATGGCTTGCATACATCTTCCATGTAGAGACTGGTTTTGTTGAAACCATATGGAAATGAAAAGGTCATCAATTAAAACCAGAAATGTAATCAACACAAAATATTTCCCAAATAAGTGCCTGTGGTAATCTAATTTATTGTAAACACGGTACTCAACATTCTATTGGAGACCCAGATGGCATATTAGCATTTCTGATCTCTTAAATCAAAAAAATTACGGGAAAGAGAGAGTCATATTACTTACAAATTATTCATAATTCAACATTATACATAGGACAAGATGACTAGTCAGCATGCTTAACTTTCAGAACTGTTGACTAAGAAGTTCAATTAATGAAGAGCTTTAAGCAAAATCCCACCAATCAAAATGAAACAAGACATTTTGAATATATAGTCAGCTTAGATTTTTAGCAACTCTGTTAACACCTAATATATACCAATACACATATATACACACAGGCATTGGTAACCCTGAATGCAGCATACACCTTCTAAATAACCCAATACAATTAGAATAGGTATTTCTTGAGTTTCTTAACTATGTATAATAATTACTTCACTTACCTGTTACTACTATGGTGATGCCTTGTCACTTTATCAAAAAGTAGACTGTTAACCAAGTATGATAAAACAAGAAAACCAGGAGGAGAACATGGCAATAAAAATACTTTTCCCATACAGTATGTAGATTTAAGGAAAAAGGTTTTCAGCAAATGGCCTTCCCTCCCCCCCTAGAAAGTGAAGATTTCATAATAAAAAGTACTTCCCTACCTGTTCTACAGTAATCAGCCCATCTGAAGGTTCAGATGCAGCCTGTGAAGGCAAAAGTTTACACAGTGTCCCTAAGAGCAGAGATACTTCCTTCATGCTTCTCCAGCAACATACAAGAACCATTTGGGCTGTGACATCACAGGTTTGCCTTTCTTTACCTTAAAAATAAAAAACAAGAAATGTTATAGTGTGACACAGGGTTCTCAGACATAGACTTCCACTTTAAACTTCATTTCTAATTACAAAACAGAATTAACTATGAAAACATTTCTGAACTCCTTAATCCAAAAGATCATTCAGTTCTGATGAACGTAGTTGTTTCCAGTCCTGAACACTCACTGCACTTTATTCTTCTTGGAAAAGGCAGCAGTAGACCATTTCTGCAGAAAACTAGTATTTTAAAGTGCAGGAGTTTTTTGGTCACAATTCGCATTTACCTGCACACTGAACTACACAAACACCTACAACTTTGGAGCCAGGCTGCAACAAACTCCATGGCAATCATCAATCCATCACTCACTGTACATTCCTTGGTTTTTAACCCAGGTGCCCCCATAGGAATAGGCCTGGCAAATGCATAAAGTTTTTAATACAACATCCCCATCTGGTGGCCACTGTCACTTCAAAGCATTTTTATAGCCTTTTCATGAAACAAAACATATGGCCCAACCAAAAGTATTTTAAACATCGGAAAAATATGGGAGGAAAGAAAGTTATTTAAAAATATTTAAGACTTCAAAAGCTTGCGTAAACTATTAAATTTAAAAATGCACAGATATTCTATAAATTTATGCTTGCATAAACTAAATACACCGAAGTTTACAATTTCTTTATCCCCGTAAGGCTTAATTTCTTGTTGCTATTTATTAAAGCAGACAAATACTATCTAACGTTTTACCACTGGAATCTCTCAAACAGAAGCTCCTGCTTACATATTTAATGCAACGAATTTTATTGCATGAACATATTCCCCACTCCTCTTACATACACCAGAGAGGGAAAAAAATCACACTAACACCTTTCCACAAGAAACACATTAAAAGCATAGCTTGACAGAAAAGGTGCTAAAAATTACCTGGCCAAGGCAGTTAAGGTAACAAGAGTCTAGCCCAATGTCAAAACTACTCATTTTCTACTTGTGCTCTAAGAAAGACTAATCACAATCTTCCAGAAATGCAGTGAATTAGTCTTTAAAATCATGCCCGCAAATAACTAGCCTCTGACAGATTTATTGAAGAATTGAAACACTATACAGAGCAAGTTACATTACATGTAACTTCCAATTTTGATCACCCACTTAAAGTACCTGCTCTATAAAGAATATCTTGATTTCATTACTAATACAGCATTGAATTTACCTCTTCTTTCTGCACAAAGATTTTCCATTGGCCTGTGGTCATCCAGCTTCTCAGGCTCTACTTTGCAGTGTTCTTTCAAAATTTTTGCTTGAAGAAAATAATCATTTGTGTCCTGCGGTTGTATTTCATTCAGAATCATCTGCAGACGACCTGCACTTTCTACACATTTAACAAGAGGAATATTTAAGGCAGTTTTGGTTTTACTTCCAGTTCTTTACACAAGTGTAATTAATTTTGGGTATATAAGTACAAAAGAAAACTATTAGCACTAAAAACCAAATAAAACTGGCGATTATGAGGATTAAGGAAGAAAGAAAGCTGGACTTCACTGTCATCTGTTTTGAAACAGATGTAACACAATCCGCAAATGTGAGGTTTTCTAGTGCTGAAGTCAAACAACCATCAGAACTATCTACCAAAAGTTGAAAGAGTAGCTTACGATTATGACATAAAATGAGAAATTGAAAGAGAGAGGTGATAACTCCAGTTTTGAATCACTGTAAGACAACTTCAGGAGTTTCAGATTTTAACATAATTCTTTGTGGGTTTTGTTTGTTTCTTTGTTTACCTGAATCACTATCCATTGGAATAAGGCCCTCTGGTGATGAGCTCTGCACTACTGGTGATACTACAGCAGAGAGGTTGTACGACATCAGAATGAGCCTGGCCACCACTTCCTTCCATTCAGCTACCAATGTCAAGTTACTTAAAAAAAAAATAATTAAAAAATTAAAAAATAAATCACAAAAAAGCCCAACACAACATGGATTAAAATAATTTTGTATTTAAAAGAAAGAACTAAACTTACCAACACTTCCACAACAGTATTTATGAAAACTATAAATAAGATGCAGTTTGAAAAGTTTTGAGTTTAACACAAAGGAAGTATCCAACATCTAGCTAAACAGTGCAGCAGGCAGTAAGAGTTCTAAAAGCCACACATACTGGATTTCGTTACAAATAACACTGGATACTTTTATGTTCTCCTACTATGCTTAAATAGAGAGTTCAACTTATTATTTAGCAGTATGTTTTACTTACTTAAAAGGCAATTGCTGCAAAGCCCCAGTTATACAATGCACTCTCCCATACATTGGGAATGATGCTGCTGCTTGAAGAAGAGACTTCCTAGCTTCAAGTATTTCTTCTTCAACATTCATCAACAAAAGCTTGATAACTAAAATTTTAAAAAGTATAGATTTGCACTATAAATGCATACATATATTGTATAAGAAAAAAATCTGCTTTAAAGAAATAGGAATAAAGACTGTTTAGAGAACGATTCAATGGAAAATGCACAGCAAATTCCTTGCTTCCACTTTTCACTCTTTTGTCATTTAAATAAAAGTTACTGTTGATTTTCAGTTACCCAAACTCCAGCAATATTTGTTACAGTCAGTTTAGTCTGTCTACCCCAATCAAACAGCAGCTCTGAAAAGCACAGCCCAGATCCTATACTCAGGGACAATCCCACAGCTCATGATGAAGTCAGAAGTTACCTACCACACACTGAAAAAACTCAGGCTTCACCCTTGGAGTCAGGTTAATACAATAAACAGTTCAGTAGAAAACTAAGGATCGGAAGTTTACAGTTAAATATTTGAATCTTACATCTGCAGAGTAACCAATAATGGCACAAAAAAAAATCCAACAGTGAGTTTACTACAAATTAGATCCAATGCTTTATCACAAATTATGAATTTTAAGGTTTTAGCTTTATTGCAAGTTACAAAAGGTGGAGGAAGTCTTTTTAACAGATGTGCCAATTCTGCCAGATCTTGAACCTCTCAGCTTTCACCCAGAGGCACTAAACCGAAGAAAAATATTCCACATGTGAACAAAGCCTAATTACTGCAGAAATGTACATGCAGGACTGCAAAGCATTCAGAAAAATGACTCCAATTGAACAAGAGCTTCAAGAGGCAGCACTGCAAATATCAAGTACTGGAATATGACACAGATCAACTACGGCTGCTTTCATTGTGAGTGAGTGAGCTCTTAAGAGAAAGCAAAGGTTCCCTTCTTCTTCATGTGCACAGATTCACCAGGCTTGCTACCAGGATTTCTATGTCATTTTCATTCATCAAAACGGTAACAAAAGCCATCTTCTAAGAACATTTGATAGCCTCAACATAAACAGCACTAAATTAAGATCTTACTAAGGCATCTGGCTGCTCAACAGCTAAACAGAAGATACTTAAAATCCTGTTAGAAATTAAGCATCTCTTGACTCATTATGCCTCCTACCAAAAGTCTTAAGGAAAAGCAGTAAGGTTTCAAATAAATATAAAAACATGGGGTTCATTACCCCAAAAGCTTACCTGCTAAAGTGTTCTTCTCCACTGTACTTATTGAAGTGTTTTCATCTATCTGAGGGTTATGCTCAACCCATTTTTCTAAACAAATATGCTGTAGTCCTTTATGATGTATTAAAAAGTTCAACAAATATGAAGCAGTGACACAATCATACGGTTTGGTACTTGTGCTAAGATCCATTGCTGCTTGGAATAGGAGATCTAGATCTGCAGAATCCTGAAAAAAACAACAATATTGCTTATTGTATCAAGCTTCCATATTGATTTAATCAAGCTACCTAGCACCCTGAAATCTAAGAACCTGCCTTTTTCACTAAGTTTGCTGGCACATATTTCTTAAGAAACACTTATTTTGTACACTGACCACATTACACATAAAACATGCATGTGCATGTATTTAGCAAAGATACAATTACATACATACTGAGGTACTGAGGATGGGGACAGTAATTTATAAAGAAGTATTCAAACACGCTGCACTTGACAGGAGGATGCTGTTTTCTGGGTTGTTTTTTTTTCCAAAATACTGTGTTTTATCTGTTAACGGACATCACAAAGAAGCATAGTTTATCAGGGAGCTGTAGTTGCTCACCAATACTTACAAATTTTAAAGTATTTTTTAATGAAGTAACAAAGAGAAATCAGTATTGAGTCAAACACTAAATTCTGGGCAAAAACAAAAAAGACAATCAGTTAATGAAGTCTGAGACCATTCAAAAAGGAAAAGAAACATGGGGCTGTATTTCTTCAAACACAAGAGCAACAGGTGTCAAAATGCCCCAATCATTTACAAGGGGAAGTCCCAGCTAAGCAAAGAGCTTGCATTAACTACTTCTGATAGCTCATAGTCATACCCAATGAATTCCCAACCTTCTTCGTCTGCTAGTGAAAGATGCCTCCTGAGGTAAGGGCAGAACTTGTGCAAAAATACACAGAAGATGCTAGTGATGAACACTACTGCAAGCAACTGAGACCAACTTCTAATTTTCCAGAATTATGCTTTCTACCTAAGCCAAGTACCTGGTATAATAAAGAACATTCACCTTTCACAAAATTACTCCCCTTAAACTATTTTTAATTACATACCTGCAAATTAAACACAACATTGTGTAGTTTCATCAAAAGCCCAAATGCCAGAACTTTTACTTCCTCAAAAGTACTGGCAAGACACTGGATCAAAGTTCGGACACGAGTAGAATCCATCTCCTGATCCAACTGAAAAACTTGTGCCTGGCCTGTTGGAAGAAATAAATGCTTTACATAGTTTTGCTCTAATTCTTTCCAGAATAAGCACTGTATGCACATTTTGCTTAGCTATACTAAACCAAACATTAAAATAAAATTTTAGCTGAAACGTTATTTTAATATTACTTACTTCTCTTAATAGGTCTTAAATGCCATGTTCGCTGTGGAAAAAAGCTACAATATCAAAAAAATTACTCTCAGTAACACAGAAAGTAACTTACTGCCAAAACCAGAATCCCATTTAGTCACATTAAATTCAGCATTGAAAATAACGTTTATTTTAGCTTTGCTTAAAAAGTCTTTTTTAGGGACCTATGCAATATTAGCAAATAATTCCTCTCAAAAAAGGTTTAAAACTTCAGTGTCTTTTCAGGTTTGGTTTTTGGGGCTCTTTTTGTCATAGGAATAATCTCCTAAAATGGATGCCATTACAATTCTTTTGCTTTTAATTTAGATTTAAAGGAGTTATGACTTCTGGCAACTGACCCAATGCTGTAAAGAAGCCAGAAATTTTTAGATGTAAACAAGTGCACTGCATTCCAGCACAGAACAAAACAGCAGCAAAACTTCCTTTCTAGAAGTAATGTCTGACTTCCAAAATCCTAAACCTGCTACTACAAACAATTCTCAATACAATTTTCTATTAAAAAAAAGCACCACAACGTAACACAAACTCACAATAATAACATTGACGTGTTCATGATTTAACAGGGGTTTTGACAAAAGATGTACCAAGAAGTCATTTTTTCTTACTTCTCAAAATCTACTTTTATCTTATGCCTCGTTTCTTTGAAAAACAGAAGCTACAATTCAAGACTGGAAAAAATATTTTTATGTTGACCCTCTGATCCAGAGACAAGATTTAGCAAGACTATCAATACTCCAGGGTTCTAACTAACACTTTTTGAATTGCTGTTTTCATGACATTGTGAATAAAATTTAAAATAACAGCAGCACAAGATCATAAGCTAAATTGTTCCTTATTTAGTATAACAGTATCAAGAAGACATGCAAGCATTTCCAATCAAGAGTTGTTATGGTCTCAACGTCTTAAACTAGGTATTATCAAGATGTTGGAACAAGAAAAGGGGGTAAAGTTATCAAACATATTGACTCTTGTCCAAAAGTTTTCTTCATAGTAACAAAATTTCTTTGAAAAGCCTTGCTAAAAACAAGTTATGCAAGAAAATCCCAATTTCTGGAAGATAATCAACAGACCATAAATATTGCCATTTACTTAAATATTCCATTCTCCAATAAAAATTACTTTGCTCCCTTCAGGTAAAATGAAAGCAACACAGGAAATGCCATAGAAATTAAGGACTACAAAACTGACTAGAGGGCATAAAAGAATCTTCTTCAATACATCCCATTCCTACAGCCTATAAGTTAGGCTTCTCACCTTTTGGAAAAGAAAATATTTCTGCTACTGATCCTAAAATAGTCAGTGCAGAAAATCTGGTTGGGTGTGATGAACCAGGAAACAGTGCCTCAAAAAGTCTACCACATACAGATGACAGGAAATCCTGAAAATCACAAGAAAAAATTTAAGAGAGTTTACTTGCTGCCCTACAAACAAACGTATACATAGCTGAATTCAGGACAGTCTACTTCACATGTTACCCCAAAATTATGACATTTAATTTTGGAAGAATGGGAGGCCTACCTTTGTAGTACTGACAGATTTCTCATTTCCCAGAGGCTGGTCAATTATTTGTTTTGGTTTTAAAAAAAAAAGTTTCCCTTCCCCACTCCCACAAAAAGATAGCCTATTGTATCAAAACCTTGAAAATTAGTTAACAAGAGAAGAAGATCTCAAGACAAGAAAGAGTTCAACACAAAAACTGATTATGAGAGCCTTCAAGCAGGAAAGAAAGACAAATATAAAAGGGGTGTTCATATGTAAATCTTCATGATGAAGCTCTGTCATTCAGTCTCTCACTGATCATTCTGGACAGCCAGAAAAAGGTTGAAGCTCAACAGATCTCTATGTTCAGAGGGCTGGAGACCCTCTCCTATGAAGACAGGCTGAAAGACTTGGGGTTGTTCAGCCTGGAGAAGGCTCCAGGGAGACCTTACAGCAGCCTTCCAGTACCTGAAGGGGCTCCAGGAAAGCTGGGGAGGTGCTTTTTACAAGGGCATGTAGCGATAGGATGAAGGGTAACAGCTTTAAATCGGAAGAGGATAGTTTTAGGTTAGACATGAGGAAGAAATTCTTCACTATGAGGGTCATGAGACAATGGAACAGGTTGCCCAGAGAAGTTGTGGATTCCCTATCCCTGGAAGTGTTCAAGGCCAGGATGGATGTGGCTTTGAGCAACCTGGTCTAGTGGGAGGTGTCCCTACCCCTGCAGGGGGGTTGGAACGAGATGATCTTTCAGGTCCCTTCCAACTCAAAATGTTCTATGATTCAAGTCCAAGTAACACATGTCATTTAAAACTTGCTACTGAATTGCCAGCATCTGACAGGACATTTACCTGAAAAACTTAGCATGGATTGGGGGTAAACCTCCAGGCACTCCCAACTTACTGCTGTTTCAGTTCACATCATGGAGCACTCCCTCAGAAAATAACCTGTATTGCTTTGGACAAAATTAACCTTAAAGATACCCTCCAAATACTAATAAGCACTCAGTTCACGAGACAACAGTACATTTAGTCAAAACCAACTTGCTTAAGTGCATAGAGGGTGGACAAGGTCCTCAGCACTGTTTTGCTTTACAGGTTTCTTTTTTCTGTACTGCCCTATTTCCTAACACTGACACAGCCTAACTTACCCAGAGGTGTTCTCAAGAACAATGAACTATCCTTCCGAAACGCTATCCCCACCTCTTATATATCTCCACTATATCTCTAGTAGTCTAACTTACTTTATATTGCTGCAAAATCCCCAAAGGATGCCCTTCAGCTGAGTTTTCAAGTAACTCTTGCTTGGTTTTATTTTGTTCCAATTTATAAAGCATCTGGGAACTTTCTTGTATCCTACAAAATAACTTTGAAAACAAAAGGAAAACATAGGTAAGGCAAGAATCAGTGATAGTTAAATAAGGAAAGGAGGATTCTTCAGCTCATTTTCCAGATCATATTTGCTTATAATTTTCAAAAAGCTTGCATACAGTATACAAGAGAACAGACCCTTCTCTCTCCACTCCAAAAAACAGTTTTTTGCCCCTCATGTCTCTGTGACCAAGTTTTTTCCACTCCCTCCAACACTTTCTTTCATCTTCCACCTCAAATTCATGCCTAGTCTTCTCCTTCCACCTCCCCATTTTCTGTGGAACCTGTGTTCCTCTATTTAAAAAGCTCAATCAATGCATATAATTCTTACAGCTTCAGTGTCTTTTACAGAGTTTGACACCTCAGGAGTACTTCCCCTAGCTCTTTTATTACCCACTAGTATTATTTCTTTTCTTATTACACTCCCTCTAACACAATTTTTTCATCTCATACTCTGCAGTCTGCATAAAGCAAGACTGGAAAGAACGGGACTTCCCTTTTGTTTCTGCCAAACCTATTCCCTCATTTTTAACTCTGTCTCAGATGTACTGTATTCTCCTTCCACACTGCTTTGTTTTGACATTAACAACTTCCAAAACACATATGGTTTCCTCATTTTATCCATACCCTTCTACCATGATCTACATGTGACTGTGACCTTGGTGACTTCCATAATGTTGACACATTTGATCCCTCCAGACTAGAGCAGCAAAGCCACATGTCACGCTGTTCCTTCAATATTCCTCTACCTTGTCTTCCAAGTCAGGTTGCTGAGGCTGATCGAGTGTCTGATCAGTCTACATAAACACACTCTTAGTCCAGAACAAAGGCAACACAAGGTTCACTGCATATTCTACAGCACACTGCTTTGCTAGTGGTAACATATGCATCCACTAACAGGTTAAGTACCACTCACTGCTGTTCACAATCAAGTTACTGTGCCTATCATTGCATTTTTTGTTTAAGCCATCTCTGCCTGTGATGACTTACCACCAGCCAGCTGGGTAATGCATACAACACAGTCCTGGTCTGACAGATTCTGCTCTTTCAGATGAGCAACTTTGTAACATACTCTAGAATTTTTTTTAAACACTATGTAACTAACATAATAAGCATATTAGACAATGTTTACAGCTTGAAATTACCTTTCTCAGTAAAGAAACTATCTGTTGCCTTACTGAAGGAGACTGGCTGTTCAAGTTGTACATCATAAAAAACTGAATTAGCTGCATTTCTTCCACAGAAACGATTTCCGTGCTACGATGGGTTTCACAAAGTAAACCTAAAGCATCAATGCAAACCTGAAAGATATTTATATGTTAAATCACAAAAGAGTTACAGGCACCTGTGTTGGTAACTTTGCTTTAAAACAATGCTGACGCAGTATTTAGGATCTAAGCAACTCTTCTAATTTAAAGACACACAAAAAACGTCTCTTTACCTGATTGTGTTGATGAACTAAACCCTGTTTTATACATTCAGTGGAGACAAGGCTATTGCTCATCATACTTGCAAGTTCCAGGTGTCCGTGAGCCCTGGCTGTTCTTAGGCATGCCACCAATGCTCCAAGAGCTCCTCTAGTACTGCAAGAGCCTAAAGAAAATTAAAACAAGCACTAATTACAGTTTGATGAAGACAAACAATGTATTAATTGCGCTGCTTGTCAGAAACTCCTGATGTTTTCAACGCATGACCCCTGCCCCTCTTATTTTTTTACCCCCAAAACCTCCAAAGTCAGTGTCTGCCATAGATGAAACTAGTTCTAAATTGCTGGGTGCCCCAAAAGCTTCATCTTGAATATGTCCTGTGAAAAAAAGAACCTTGTGAGGACTCGCAACTAAATTGTGTCAAAAACTACAAGAGAATCGTAAGTCTCATATCCACATATTTGAAACAAAAACCAAATCTGTAATGCCCTGTTACTGGACATGCCTGTGTAGAGTAGAAAAAAAACACCAATATGTAACAAAGCATGTAAAGAGAACTGTATGGCACAGTTAAAATACTAGTTATTTTGCTCATGGCATGCAGACATACATGATTATTATGAATTCCACCTTGAAATACTAGCAGCAACAGTAATCATCTGGAATTTTTCTCCCAAATTAATTCTAATAATAATACTAGATCAGAAATCACATTTCTGAGATTAAAAAAAAAACAAAACACAAGACAATCATAATTACAAATGTCACATGTATTTCCTTACCTAGATTAACATCTGCAGAAGCCTGAAGAATTCTAATCATGTAGCTCAGACTGTCAGGGCTACATTTGAGCAATTTTGGTAAATAGTAATCTATTATATAAGTAGTTTGGTCATGGTTCCCTTCACACAATATTACTAGAAGAGGAGAAACCCAGGTGTCATGCCATTGGTCAATCCAGGTGCTTTCTTGAAACCTCAAGGCAAAATGGGCTTTGTGATTTGTAAACATGGTTTCCAAAAGATCACTAGCATAGGGTGCAAGAGACTGATCACTCATCACGTCCAAGATTTGTACTGGAATTGTTTTATCCAACTGTAGTATACTTTCAGTGCCCACACACTCCACAAGACAGCCAAGAGAAGTGTATTTCCCTTTTACGTGCCATTCCAAGCTTAGTAAATGCCTTATCAACCTTGCAAAGAATGGGTCTGATTTTTCATTGGATCCAGTAATGGTGCTTCGGTGTATCTGTAGAAGATTCCTGAATATCAATTTGGTTTGGTGTCTAACAGCATCCAGGGGGTGTTCCCAGTGCATATAAACGTATTCCAGCAGCTTCCCAATTACATCTGAGTTCCCATTAAGTTGGGTTTTTAGATTTGGGGAGCCGGAAACAAGGGCAGCCAATGCTGCATTAGTCCAAATAGCAAGGACTCTAGACAAAGACGTTGCCATGCTGGATTCTTTTAACCTTTTAAAGGGAAGAAACATAAAAGTTCATTTGCATTTGTCAGGTTTATTTATTTATTTTAACTTCAAAATAATTAGTCATCACATTAGTTCACCTTACCTCACACTAAAACAAAACAGGTAAGGAGACACTAACCATTAATTGAAGAAAATGAACTAACACAAAAAGGAGGAGATTAACTGGATGGTGCAAAAGTGTATGCTTAGTTACCTGACATGCTGTTAACTCATCACAGCTAAAACCCCTAAATATGGGGAGAAGAACCCTGACAAGCCACTACACTTGCAATTTTAAAAACAAAAAATGAAAATTTGTATCCACATGCTAATATTTCAGCAGCATTGTTACTGCACACTTCTTGAAAATACAAGCAAAAGTTTTCATTGTCATATAAAACCATAAAAACTGAGTACCATGTGTAAAAACAAAATCACGACATTGACCTCCAAAGCAGGAAGGAAGGCTGAACTGAATACATGTTTTAATCTCCTATCCAATAGTGCTGGTAGTCCATTAGATGCGAGCAGTCAATGCTTGCAACCAGAAAAAATACTAAAACTCAACTTGCATCAAGTATTCCACTCATTAGCACACTTTTTCTTCTGTACTTTCAAAAGCATAGAAGGCGATGGCCTGAAACTCAAGTTTATCCTGTCTACGTAACAACTGATTCTGCCACCCCTTTAGGTAGTTGGTAAACTAATCCCAGTCATGTTTGAAAAACAAAATTTCATTTTAGCATGCAAGAGAAAATTGCAACTTAGAACCATCTACGCAATATCAAGACTGTATTTTTCAAACCCAGAGAATAACTCTGAATATATTAAAAAGATTACAAGGTCTGTGGCAGCAACAAGTACCATTACACTGAAAGCATCACAGAGATACTTCACCAGGACCACATAAGCAGTGCAAAAATGCAATTAAGATCAGCCCCCTCCTCACAAACATGAAATACAAACCAAAAAACACGCTTACTCTGAACTCAGAGACAACAAGACTGATGCGATATCTAATAATAGTTTCTCTCCATTTTCACCCATGCTGCCATTCTTCCATTCCAGCATAGCCAGTGCTCCATGGCAAAGAAAGAGACGGACCGAGTCAGGGAGTTGCTCCGTACACAGCGTCCCACAGTTACTCACAAACCACGCTGGCACGCCTGCCTGTTTCACTGACCCAAGAAGCAAGTCACTGATCTGGAATAACAGATGATAACAGCCATTACAGTATCTCAGCACAGAAGAAAAGCTGTTCTGTGCATAATAGGAAACTTAAAAGAAATTAAGAGATACAAGAGATTTCTTGTATATTGTTTTTCTGACACTCAAAACCCTAGTTGTATTATTTCACACAGCAAGGAGAGAAGAAAGGATTTCAACTCCAACAAAAGACTGATATAGAGGTTGGGAGGTCCTGCTAGCCATATCAGCCAAGCCTCTGAACAACACCGGTACCACTGATTAACAACACTGTGACATTTCCCAGTTTTTAACAAAGAAATACTACTTACCATAGAAGGTAATTCTTCAACAGGCTCATACATAGCTTTAGTAAACAGAATAACAGCCAGTCCTGAGGTAGTCTGAACAGTTTGCAGGAGAGTTGCTAGACAGCAGAGAAAAGGCACTTTACATTAGAGTGCAGCGAGCATTGTGCGCTAGAACTACATATCAAAATCATAAAGATGGTATTGAATTTTCCTAGACTACTTGCAGTTGTATAAGCACAAATTTGTAGTGTCCACCTGCACAGAAAGTATTAATGAGTTTATACTCTAGTGTAATAGGAAACTATTAATACCTTTTAACAGATAGAAAATACAGAACTGCCCAGTAAAACAAGGAGGACTTTGGCAGAGTCCAAACAAGGACAGTAAAACAAGGAAGACTTTTGGCATATACTGTCCTATATATTAAATTCTACCGTTCAAAAATACCTGTGTAAGAAGTAAACTCAAGTAGTTATAGTGGACCAATAAATAGTTCTGACAGAGCAATTCATACGGATACATCAATTTTTGGCAGGCACAGACATTCAATGAGTCTCAAATGTAATTGTTAGTTTCTGAATTACTAGTAATAGCATTTACCTTGTTTTTTTGTAGCAGGACAAGTTAAACTGTACACTCCAAAATTATCATCTACAAATCATAGCTGGCCAAAAGACCTACTACTGCTTCCACTCCCATTAATCTCAGGAGTTCAATTTCCACTCAAGCTACACTAAGTTTTTACACCTACAGATTGTGTTTATGACAAAGACAGCAAGTCTGACTTAACAAAAATATTTGTGTTTGAATGTTACTAAACTTACCATCCACTAGGAAGTTTATGGAGCTTTTCAGTAAACTACACATACTTTGCCAAACAAAAGACTTATGATGCTTCCAAAGACTTCCCTCGATATTTTCTTGTAATTTCTGTACAAGCATTGTTGAAACTTTGATGGCTATCAGTAAATCGTGCATCAACTGAGTCTGAACAATACGATTTCCATGATTCTTTCTGTGAAAAAAAAACAACACACAACCCAAACATGCACACAAAAAAGAAATTAAAACTATCCTTCACCATCCCCAGAAAACTACATTCTGCCAACTTCAGACAGAATTAATGGTTAAAACTAATTTATTTTCTGAGTTGACCAGATACGTGACAGACTAAACAGAGTATCAATACTAAATTAAACACTCATGGAAAATGGCAGGGTATTACTCTACCTGAAGTCTAATAAGTGTATTTATTAATTACCATGTTCAGTCACAATTCACAGATAGCACAACTCAAAGGCCTCCCTTAAAAGTAGCTCTAAAAGTATCACTGCCTTAAAGATTATGGCCTTTCATTTTCCTCCTTTCGTCTCTTGTATCACATATTGCCCCAAAATAAACTCAGCAGCAGCATTAAAATGACATCCCCATCTTTCAACAATGTACAACTACCGTGATATTCCAAACTATACCAGAGTATCTTGCAAGAGTGCAATAAAAACAGATAAAATACAGCTTATATTAAATCCACTTGCCTGTTTTCTTCCTGTATGTCAAATAGCGACTTCTGCAGAAACTGAAGAACTAGTGAAAATAATTATGGGATGAATTCATTTATGAGAGAAACAGGACAGCAAAATTCCAGTAAAGCAATCACACATACACATCATATCCAGACACAATGAACAGTTATGCATATAGTGGTGATTTTTTCCACTCTATAAACAAATTACTCAAATTACAGTGCAGATACAAAGAGACAATCCTAAAGCAGAATCTCAAGCTGGTTTGTGACAACCTGGTGCAAAATGAGTTTCCAACCCACATGGCTTAATCCTGTGAGGTATTGAGAGTTCTGGCTCCTCAATGAAAAGCTGAAATCACCAAGAGCTAAAAACAGGGCAGCGATAAAAGGTTTACAGGAAGCTGTGCAGATTATCTGCATGCTGAGGGCACAATATGTCAAGTTATGCCATATTACCAGCAGACAAGGCTTCTGCAAAATTATTGACAAACAAAATTCTTGCCACAGTAGCCCTGCGCTTGCTATAGTCAAGACTGGCTGTTAACAGTGCAGTGTTACCACATCAAACTTCATCATGAGGCACAGGACAAAGAATACTTCACGTAAAGTAGCGTCAGCTCCCCCAGCCCTTTTAAGAATCTCTCACTGGTACCTTTTCAGATTTGTATCTATGGCTGCTTAACAAAGCAAGACTGACCCCTGGAAATCAAAGGTACAAATCAAGGAAAAATCTTTGACAAAAAAGTACCATGTGAGGATACTAGTTATTAAAAATTAAGCAGGAGGAAATGAGATCTGCTAGATCTTTATGCCCACCTCATGTTACTTCTTCACACACAGCCCTCCCTCCAATAAGCTACAGTGAAATTTATTGTACTATAAACATAACTTTACCTTCTTCAAACAGGTTCTTAATACTTGCTCTACCTGGAGGAAAGAAAATACATTTACCCAGTGAATGTAAGCCAATACTATCTATTTTACACAGATTAAGATGTAAACATTACTATTAGATGCCACACCAACATGCAAACCAATGTGAGCAAGTGAAAACAGAAGACAACATATTCAGCGTCATCGTACCTAAGCTGAAGTCCTCCATGCAAGAAGCAAGGTTGTCCAGCACTTTTCTGTACAAATACACATCTGTGATTTTCAGTTCTTCCCTAAGGCAGCACACAAAGCTTTGTACAGCTAATGTCATAAACTCTTCAGGAAGACTGTTTAGTGAACTGCACCAGTAAGAAACAGGACAATCTGTTAGCTCACACTAAGGTGTTAAATATCCACTTGACTGAAGTCAATGACAGCTAAAACTCCAAAAATAGATAGATGTTGCTTCCTGCATGAAAATGTACTCTGTTTTAAAATAAACACACCTGCTCTAATTCTGCAGAAGCTACAAAACCTCTTAAAGTGGCGTAAAGCTCTGGCATGCAATCAAATATAGGATGGAAGCCCTGCTTCTATCAGTGGGACAACTAATGGTTTCAGACATAGAAATGAAGACTGCTAAGCACTCGAAATTAAAAATGTTTAGGCTGTAATAAATTCACTGAAGAAACACAACAGAAATTTTGCAACAGAAAAAACTGCAATAAAAACAGGCACAAGAAACCAGTTTACTTATGATTCCTCTGAACAGCCTTCTCTTCACATTGTCGATATTTTTTTAACAGAAGTATTTTAAATTTCTACTTTAATATTGGATTTTAAAATTCAAAGTGCTAATTACACGCTATCTTTCCAGTAATTAAACAGATCAAAATAACACTTAATTTTGAATTTATTTATGCAGTGATATATTGTATTATTTATAATTAAGATCTTTAAGCAAGAAAGAAAAACAGTACATATTCACATATTAGTATCACAAATTTTCAGCAATTTGTACTGCATGACAAATTACTGACCTCCAGATAATGAGATCATTTAAAACAAAATAAATAAAGGCTTATTATTCAGTATTTTACCTTGCTAATACTTTTTTCAAGGGATTCTTCACACCCAGTGAAAAATATGTCTCTCCCAAAATATCCAAGCAAGCTTTAACCATGGGATCACATGCAGAGTTCTGATCCATCTTTTTTACCAATGGCATAATCTATAATCAACAGAAGACATGATCAACAAGAACTCTGGGTATACCCTCATCATTTAGAGTGGCAGGATTCCCCTTCATCCAAGTACCTCATGCAAAACTATCCTCACTTTACCATGCCCTGTTGAGTTTCAGGTATTGAATTAAATTCCAAGAACACCTTTGATACTAAAAATAAATACACAGAAAATAGGAAACCTGGTATCACTTGCCTTCCAGCATTTTCAGTAACTGTAGCCCTTGCTCATTTAAGTACCAGAAGCACACTGCTACCTGGTGCACGTACATGACACAGTGTTGGTTACCAAAAACCACACTAACAGTCAAGTCTTACTTGTTTAATACACTGAATCTGCTGGATGCCATTGCTCAGTTGTGCACAGTGCAGAAGCAGAGATGCCAGGTTTTGTTCCTCATCCTTTGAAAACCCTACATTTGGAAGAAGAATCTCTTTTTAGAAAGAAATTACAGTAAGTAGAATAAACAATACATAATTTATACTAAGAAATCACAACTTAATTCTTAGGACTTGTGCTGTTCCAGTAAATCTACTGCTGCCACAATCCCTTAAGTCACCTTAACCCTTCGCACCAATTTTTTTTCTAACAAATGAAAAAAAATACAAGTTTCACTGTGAAGTAATTGTAGGCCTCATCTTTAGCATAAAGACCAGATCAATGAAATGACAGCATGGCTGAGGTTGGAAGGGGCCTCTGAAGGCCATTTGGTCCAACCCCACTGCACAAGTAGGATCACCTGGGGCAGGCTGCCCAGTACAATGGCCAGACAGCTTTTGAAAGCTTCCAAGGACAGAGACTCCTCAGCTTCCCTTGGAAACGAGTGCCAGTGCTCAGTCACCCCCACATAAAGAAAAGTGTTTCCAGATGTTCAGAAGGAACCTCTTGTGTGTCAGGGTTTGTGCCCATCTTCTCCTGTCTCATCACTGTTCAACACGGAAAAAAAGGCTGCCTCTGTCTTCTTTACGTGCTCCCTTCAGATATTTTTTACAAGATCCCCTGAGCCTTCTCTTCACCAGGCTGAAGAGTCGCTGCTCTCTCAGCCTTTCCTCATAGGAGGGATGCTCCAGGTCCTTCATCATCTTAACTTTCTCCAGAGTCCACATTTTTCTTGCACTGGGGAGCCCAGACCTGGATGCAGCATTCCAAGTGTGGCCTCACCAGTGCTGATTAGAAGGCACAGAGCACCTCATAGTAACTTCAGTATCCAAATCTTGCATTAGTCTTTGTTAGTTTTGTTGGGTTTGGTTTTTTTAAAGATCACTGGAAGTTTCTGTCATAAAAAAACCCGAGCATTTGAACACTACCTTTAAATTAAATTAACTGCAGAAAATACAAAAACTGGGAAAACACATTCAAGATGATCTCCAGAGATCCCTTCCAACCCCAACCGTTCTGTGATGCTTTGAAATTCAGTGTTATCCCACATATTAAGGCTAGGCTAGCACTTCCGGTAGCAATGAATTTTAGGCTTGCAAGTGAGATCACAAGTAGAACCTCCTACCGCCTTCACACCAATGATGAAACAAAGAGCTTTCAAACCAAAGGCAGGCTGCTCTAAAGGATTGTTTTAACTGCCAAAGTAAGAAGTCGTTGTCATTACAAAATAAAAACAAACCACAGAAGAGCAAACACACCTAAACCCACGAAACAAAAACAGCAGAAATATAACAAGAAAACAAACAGATCAATTTCAGCAGCTACTCAAACACATTCTACTAACAGAAAAAGAAATAACACATTAGTTCATGAAAAAACACACAACACACCACTTACTCTGAAGTTTTTCAAGCTGCTGTTGATCAAGAAAGAATGCATCTACCTGAATTTCCTTCTTCTTTTTTAAAACCATTTTAGCTGATTAAGATACCTGTTTAAAAAAAAAAAAACACAAAAACAAACAGGTCATACTGTTTTAAAAGCTTCATTACAAACATTTCCTATGATAATTGGTCTTCTCACTGTCCTGAAATAATGTCTATTGAATTATCTGCGCAATTTTTTTTTTTCAAGTTGATCAAGTTCAACTATTTCTAGCATTCTGTCCAAAATTCACCCAGGCTTCAAGGCACACAACAGAAGACAGAGAAAACATGATTTCAGGATTTGCTGGAGGACTAACCAACTGTCTCATTGGAGTTTTTACTGCACTTGTTATGTCCTTGGATCAGAGTTTGAAGATACCATGCAGAAGCATGGAAATTACACTGCAAAATTTCTGTTGCTCTGTGTTACAGCTCAAAACTCATTTAACTTGTATTAATGTAAAGTTAGAGCTGTGGAGCAAAGCAGCTGTGTTTCTTTACAACCTATCAACCAGTTCTGTGTTCCCTATAATGAATGTTACAAAAAGAAATTTATTTTTCTTCTTTAAGGTAATGGCAACTTCACGTGCACTACAGCCTGACTTATAAGCTTATCAGCACAGAACAGTGGAGGTTGGAAGGGACCTCTGGAGGTCATCTGATCCAACCTCCTGCTCAAGCAGGGCCACCTGGAACCAGTTACCCACGACCATGTCCAGCTGGCTTTTGAATGTTTCCACGGATGGGAGACTCCACGGACTCCCTGGACAACCTGTGCCAGTGCTCAGGCATCCTCACACCACACTTGGTGCTTCCTGATGCTCAAAGGGACGCTCCTGTTTTATAGCCTGTGCCCACTGCCTCCCGTCCTGGCACCGAGAGAAACCCGACAGGCTCAACAACCTTCGAGCGGCCTCGGGCATTCAAGAGCCTGGCTTACAGCCCCCTAAAGGAACACACAGCCGGGCGCTGCTGCCGTGCGAGTGCTTCACCCTTTCCTTGACTAACCGAGTCGGCCCAAATAGCCCCATGCCCCACAGCAGCTCCCAGCGCGCCGCCGGGCTCCCGGGCCTGGCCAGGCCTCACCCGCCGCCGCTTCAGGCGCAACCCCCAGGGGCTTCCCCCGCCCCGGCGGCTCCGCGGCGGGCCACAGCGCGGGCTCATTGCGCAGCGGGGCCTGGGCAGCAGCAGGGCAGCGGCCAACCGCGGAGCGGCCGCCATGGAGGCCGCGGCCTGGCAGTGGGCTATAGCAGAGGGAAAGGGAAACGCCGGGAGGACCCTGCCCGCCCCTTACCCGAGGGTAGACTTACCCACACGCGCCGCTTCCCTTCACCGTCTCCGCCGCCCCGCCCACACCACGTCCCGCCCCGAGGAGGCTGGGGCCGCCTGTTGCCAACCACGGCGACGGGGCTGCACCTGGGGCTCTCCCCGGCCCGCCCCCTGCAGCGGCCCCTGGCGCCGCTGCCCGCAGGGAGGGACCGGCCTGGTGCTGCGGGGGAAGCTCAGGAGGTGCCTTTCGGCAGCCGGCGTAGTTCGCAGTGGCACAGCCCTCACGGCCCCCGCTCCAGCGCCGGACTTGGAGCATCCTCCTTGGCGGCGGTGGCCGCAGCGGGCAGCCGGATGTCTTTGGAAGATACTTGTCTTAACCAAAAGATAAACCAACATTTTCCTAAACCGTAAAATAATTAATAAAAACAAACAAACAAACAAAAAAAAATCACTTTTTTTGCTTATAAACAGTTCATTTTTAGCCAGACCAGGTTTGAGTCTTTCTAAGTTTTCAACACGTATGTCGTGCTTTTCACAAATCTTCCAAGTCTTGTATAGGTTAAGTAACAAGTACGTAATTTGCAAGCAATTGGCTACAGGTGGAGATTTTTTTTTTTCCGCAGCCCATGAGAAGTACCTAGAAAAAGGGGTGGGGGGGAAGGTAGCTGGAGTCCAGGAGTCTGTTCAGAACTTTGAACAGACTCCTGGATCCCCATTTAACACTGAAGTTTCTTGACACTTTCTGACTTCCGACATGGTAATGGCCAAAGGAACTGAGAAAAAGGTTTAACCATATCAAAACACATGGAAAATAACTTGAGTTTTTCTCTGTTGGTTGGTTGATTTTCCCTCTGTTTTGCATTCAGTCATTTCTAGGGAAATGACGCCGTTACTGGGCACCATGCATCTCAGTGACCCACTTAAAAATGCTGGACTGTCTTCAGCTCAAAGAGAGATTGATTGCCCATATGTGATTTAACCTTCCAGCTAAACCAGAGAACACACTACAGGTTCCCCAATTTCAGGGGAATGCTTTTCAGCCCTATGTATTCCAGCTCACTTTCTGAAACACTAGGGATAACTTTCCAGGAACTTTCTCCTTTCCAAAAGTGCTTTACCCAAGTTTTTCCACTTAGAGCAACATCAGTGCCAGGGAGCTGCAGGGTAACACTTGAATACACACTTGGTAGTGCAATGTGAAGCAAAAAGTCATCTCAAGAAATGAAACAGTATCGTGACAGACCCACAAACTTAAATTGCTCCATTCTCTAAGAGCAGCAAGTTTCCAGCATCCAAAAAAACTTATTTAAAAGACTCACATATCAGCTCTTAGCAGCTCACCAGGATAGGAAGGACATTGAGGTGCTGGAGAGGGTGCAGAGAAGGGCAAGTAGGCTGATTAGGGGTCTGGAGAGCAGGTCTTATGAGGAGAGGCTGAGGGAGCTGGGGCTGTTCAGCCTGAAGAGGAGGCTGACGGCAGGCCTAACTACTCTCTACAACTAGCTGAGAGGAGGTTGTAGTGAGGTGGGTGTTGGCCTCTTCTCCCTAGTGACCAGTGATAGGACAAGAGGAAATGGGGTCAAATTGCACCAGGGGAGGTTCAGATTGGATATTAGGAAAAATTTCTTCACAGAAAGAGTGGTGAGGCATTGAAAGTGGTGAGGCATTGGAACAGGCTGCCCAGGGAGGTGGTGAAAGAACTGTCCCTGGACGTGTTCAAAAAACGGGTAGCCATGGTGTTTCAGGATATGGTTTAGTGGTTAGGGATTGTAGGATGGATGGTTGGACTTGATCTTGAAGGTCGTTTCCAACCTTGAGGAGTCTATGATTCTATGATTACCAACCTTGAAAAGTAGCTAAGCCATGCTGTTTTCATCATTTCTGTTCTGGTGATAAGGAAAAACAGACCCTTGAATTCTGGGTGTCGTGGCTCTGCTTGCTCTGCTATGTGTCTAAAGGCAAAGATGATCACAGACTTTACATTTTTGACAAATCAACATCCACCACTGAAAATCCCTCTCAAAGAAAACACTACAACCCACACTGTTGGAAATTTTAGTGTTTGGGATGTAAATTTTAGTCTTGATCTAAGGGTCTGTATGCCTATATCCCGTAAGTAGGATATTCTATATTTTAAGTTTATTTCAGAGGGAGATTAGGAGTTTATGATCTGAAAACTCTCAGAAATGTTATTTAGAGCAATATATAATTTTACCACTGTGTGGCGCCAAAAAACTAAAAAGAGGTTGTGCTTTTAAAGGCAAGCCACAGACCTCATAAGCCATAGTTTTCTTATGTAGAAAAAAGCCTTTGCTAATAACTGAAATAATTGTAGATTCTTCCATTAAAACGTACCAAAGCACAAATACTAGAGGCTATTTAGATAAGATGCCATTTTTCTACCCCTTAAAGCCATAGCCTTGAAAGAGCAACACTTTTAAGACATGTCATGGTAATAACATGTATTGAACAGGAAGGATCCTTCCCCTCCTCCACTTAAATAAAACCTTTAAAGCTGTTCGGTTTGGTTTGGTTTGGTTTGGTTTGCTTTGGTTTGGTTTGGTTTTGTCAAGTAAGATCAAGATACTTTTTAATTAATATGAACAGCACCTGAAGATGATATATTTATTTATATCACAGTTTTGCAATTGCAAATAATATAAACAGTGTCATGCCAACTTTTCCTCTTTTGCAAGTCTCAAATATGTAAAATCCTTTCGAAGAATCCACACAGAAATGAATTTACAGAAGACAATGTATAATCCAAGATTTTTGGATCACAATATGTTTTCTGGAATGTATTTTCCAATTGTAGACACACATACCAGGCTAAAATACCTAAACTTAACTGGTTGCAATGTTTATCTGAGAGAGAACCAGAACAAGCTCAGCTTGTCATGATGGGGTCGAGGTTCTGACCTAGCATGTCAGAATCATGTTGTACATACTTAGGAAAGTCTCATAACCCCCAAAATTTTACATTCTAGTTGCAGGTTTAAAGACGACATTATAATCTCTGAGATGGAACTAGTGGCGTTTTTTTTATTAGCTTCCATGCTCTAAAGTAGATGTTTTGCAATACAGTATTCTTAATTCTTTAAAACAAATTAGGTCATTGTTTAATAAGACAACCAGAAACTTAGAACTTACTTTCTTGCATTAAAGTCAATTCTGGACAGTAAAAACCACATGCATATCTTCAGTGCACATCTAGAGGCTAATATTTAGAGTCCATATTAGAGGGGCAAATATTTAATGGTGTTTTGACTTTGGTTTATTTCTGTAGTGTGCCAACTAACAGATGATCATCCCAAGATGCAAATACCTGGTCTTGCCGTTTGCTTCTACAGCGTATCAGGGGTTTTGCATTTTCTGCACATATTTGTAAGACTCCACCTCTGATTTATTACTGCTTCTATGTAACTTCCATCAGCTACAACAGCAGAGAAACAACTCTCCTCCTGAGACTGTTCTTACAATAGTGTACAATAGTTTTCTATGTCTTTGCTTGGAAGATTTATGAATTTCCCTCTTGCATTCTAATTACAAAACAAAGTTGTATTTTGTTCTATGCGTCCCGGTTGTTCTACTGGTAATTTTTTTCCTTCAGTAACTGAACAGAGATTCTAGCCACCTCAACATACTTTACAGCTAAGAGCAGTTCAGAGAAAATCCTGAATATTCCTATTCCCTCTTCAGAATGTTTTTTCATGCCTCTTTACATACAAGTATTGAGAGCTGCATGACTGCAGAGCATTTTTATTAACTGAGGCCAAAGAAAATGTCAAGCCACAAAACAAACAGAAAGAAACACTCCTTTAGTGAACAGGCTTTGCTCTCCCTCTTGCGGTCTTAGCATGCCATTCACGTAGCCTTCGCCCTTCCTTAGCTCAGTGAGCCCCGAATTCAAACACTCTCTGCAATCTTGGGTGTTGCTAGAGAGAATGTGTCACTCCTCAAGGAAATTATATGGCCAAAGTTTTCATTAAACACCACTGCTCAATCATTTTGTATAGGATCTGTTAGGAACTGAATGATGATTTTTATTATTTTGGTTTAATCTTTTAAAGGTGGTTTTTTTTCAGCTAATTTGTTTTTCATGTAGCATGAACACTGTAGACAGGAGGTAATGGGTAGAAAACAATTCACTTCTTGCTATACCACCAGTCATGTTTTTACTACGTTTTTTAGTGACCAGTGTTTAAAAAAAGTACATGAAACACTTAGGAAAGTACCAGCAAATGAAGCAGTTACAGTTAAGTTGTTTGGATACTTTAAGGTCACTGCAAAAGAGTGGAAAATTGGAGGTTGTACTGAATTGAATAGGAAAAAATGAAATTGTTAGTGTAACCAGATGGGGAATATTTGAGCTTTTAAGACCTTTTTTTGCAAATGAACAAACAAAAAAAAAAAGCACTTTCACTGACTCACAGATTATTGTTGAAGAGCAGTTTACACAAAATTACTCTGCACACCGTTAGAAATGAACCGGAGAAGTGTAAAGTGTGGTGTGTTTATGCACCAGAAGAATCTGCAAAACGTTTTGCCTCTCTAAATCATAATCCAAACAAAATACAATCCCTGAGTCTCTGTCCAAGGTAATGTGTATATGAGGAAGATCCCTGTATGTTTCACCCAAGCAACATACTAATTGCTTTTTCCAAATACTTCTCAATCCTTCAGGCAGCTTTTTTAGAAGGAACTGAGATGGTTGGCTACCTGAGAGGTACTCACGGGTGTTTTCAGCCGGGGGGGGACGAAGAGCCTGCTGCCAACATGACTAACCAGCACGTGCACCTGCTGCTTCACCCCGGTTAGTAATAAAATGCAAAGTGTATCACGACCAGCTCTGCAAAACCCGTTCATCCCATAATATCCCCACCATTGCCCCGGTGACTGCATGGTTCCAACCCTCGAGTTTACGCTTGACAAATGACCTACAAAAGGTAAAATGTAAGTAGCTGTAAGGTCCAAGGTTGGAGCTGACGAACTTCAGGACAAGCAGATGCATCTTCCGAACATAGTTTCCGCTTCAGAAATACACATAAAGTCAGAAGAAGAATTACAAATTCACAAAGGAACTTAGAAAACTGGGATGGGGAAGGGGGTAAAGGCAGGCCGTCCCTCTCGAGGAGAGGGACAGAGGGAGGCAGAGGCTGGCGTGCGGCTGATGCCGTGCCGCACACACTCAGACCCGCTCTGCCCGGGAGAGCCGCCAGGCTCCCACAGCCCATCCCGGCACAGCCCAGGGCGGCCCGGCGCCTCCAGCCACCCCCAACCCACCCTCTGCCGCGACGGCCCCTCCCCGGCACCCAGTCGGGGGCAGAGCAGGCGGGTGAGGCGGTGGTCCCCAACCAGCGGCCGTCCGAGGAAGACTCATAGAATGGTTTGGGTTGGAAAGGACCTTAACCATAATCTAATTCCAACCCCCTTGCATCCAGGGATGGGGCATCCACAACTTCCTTGCGCAACCTATGCTAGCGCTCACCACCCTCACAGTCAAGAACTCCTCTCTACTACCTAACCTAAGTCTACCCTCTTCCAGTTTGAAACCAGAAGCGGCGGGGCAGAGGCCTCGGCAGTCCCCCAAGCCGGCAGGACCAAGAAGCCGGGCCAGACCGGTCAGCGGCGCCCCCGACACTCACGGGAAAGGCCCCCCGACCCTGAACGTCTTCCCCCGCCGGCTCCCGCCGCCGCCGAGCCGCCCAGGCCCCGCCCGGGCGCCCCGCCGGGGGCGGCCCCCCGCTTCTCAGTGGCCGTCGCGGCCGTCGCTCAGGCGCCCGCGCCGCTCGCCGCGGGGATGATGGGGCGGGCGCCGAGGGGCGCGGGCAGCCGCGGCCCCGCACCCCCCACAGCCAGGACGGCGGCAGCGCAGCGAGGCACGACCGGCCAGGTTTGACCTCCCTTTCCTTGCCCCCTTCCCTCCCTTTGCGAGCGGGGCCGCGCCGAGCAGCCCAGGCCGGCCCCTGGCAGTCCCTCGGCGGGGCGGGTTCGGGGGCGCCGCCGCGGGGTGTCGCTCCCCGGCGTCGGGAGGGGGCGATGCAAAGCCCCCGGCGACTCCGTCGGGCATCAGATAGCGTGACGCGGCGCCGTCACGGTGCAGGGTGACGTTGTGTTAGGTCACCGCGGTGTCACTGGCTGCAGTAGCCCGGGGGTGCGTCAAGAGGTGTCCCTTCAGCAGGAGACTGACGAGCCTGGGGTCGCTTTAGGTCCCGTAAGGCCCGGGCTCCTCTTGTCCTGTTGGCAGTGCCCTTGACGTATCCCTTCTATCCCCCAAAAAAGGAAAGCGAGAAAAACACAACTTCCAAACAAACTTGCTGAATTAAGTTATTTTTTAAATTTCACATACAAATGAAACATTCGTACTTAGTGTTATGTCACACTGCGACCCCTAAAATTGCTGTCATTAGGAAGAGGACATAAAATGATCTGTGCTTTCATGCTGTTTGCTACATGCTATTGACAGTGCTCTGCGGATGAGCTATCGGTTGTGCCATTTCCCTGGGCAGTTGGGCCAGCAGTGGCTCAGTGATGAGCTGGGAGGGGACAGCCTGGCCCCTTGCGATCAGGAGGGCTCTCGGGGGTCTGCACCCGGTGCTGGAGTGGGAGAGGCCAGGCTGATGTGTTGCCTCATGGGAACAGCTTCATCAATATCTAGGAAGGAGCAGAAAAACTGTTCGTGAAACATACTTTGGAGGAAGTTTTAAATAGCTTAGGCTACAGTTAGTCTGAGCACAGAATTATGCAAAATGAGTCAAGTGGAAAATAAAGTTACTAGTGTTTCAACATGAGTAAGGGCCCTGGCCAGCAACAAACCTGAAAATGACTTCCTTGATTCCCTAACAGGTCCACTTTGTGTCTCATCGTTTCCTTTCTCCAGGCCAACCTTTATGACTCCAAAAATATTTGAAAATGCTGAGTTTGGGTGGAAAGGGTGGAGGGGTATGGTCCAAATGCATTTGGGCTGGTGAATATTTTAGAAGGGCATAGGGAACCCACTGTGTACTGCACGAACCCACTCTTACTGCAACAGAAGGACTTACCAAGCTTTCTTCAGCAGAGAAAGGACATACAGAACGTATGGACAGAATAGGAAGTGTTTAGTTAAACACGTTTTGTTAAAAACAGAGGAGAACACAGTGCAATAAGGAATATGTTAATTTTTTATGTTCTTCAAAAGCTAGAACATTGTTCCCACCTTCTCCCTGAAATGTATTTTGGTAATTTTCAAGCAGACGACAAAGAAAAGGAAATTATATCAATCCCTTCTTGAAGCCTGTGAAGAGGTTTATAAACTTAAAAAATGAAAAAGATGAATTTAATCTTTCCAGACTTGTCAAACTTGTCTCAATTAATTTTTGATGACATAATTAGAAGTTACTGCTTTAATATGTGCTTTTTTAGTTTACTTTTCAAAAGATTTTATTTTTGAAGACTGGGGGAAAACGGAGAGCTTTGCAGTGGGAACTGGAGCAGGAAGAAGGGGAGGACTCTGTGTAGGTTTGACTGCTGATTCAGAGTAGTCTATTAAGCCAAGAGAGATGAACTCATTTTTTTCCTCCCTTGGGGAATCAAACAAGAAACAGGAAGTCATTGATTCAAAGTAAGATCATTCACTCCACAATTGTAAACAGTGCCTGTAAATATTTCCAGAACCCACTGGCTTGTTGGAAAATATGAAGTAAATTATTATAATCTCTAACAAACATCCCACAATAAAAAAGAGTTATTTTCCAACTCTTTATCTGTAATGTTTAAACAGTGGAGTTTTAATTAGTTGGACATTGAGAAACTACTTGGCTGAACACATTGCTCGCTGCCAGAAATCCATCTACTCAAATGTTTTGTCTCTTAAAAGACAAATATTTTAAACTCCACCCTGTAATATCGCACCCATGAAAATGCAAAAATTGGTTCACTATTTGATCTGTTTGTATTTCCACTACCACAGGCATTGTAATATCCTACTGCTGACCAGATGCTGGCTGAGTTCATCTCTGTCTTATGTAGCTGTAATTAGCAAAAAAAGGAAAAAACAATATATAAAAAAAATCCTAAATAGTCTAATAAGAAATTGTCATTCCTCGTTACTTGGGAGAGCAGAATCCAGGCTGTCCCAATCAATCTGCAGCTGAAACTTCTGCTGCTTCTGTGAAGCAGGAGAAGCTGCTGCTTGGAAGTGCCACCTTCCCTCCTTGAACGTGGGGACTCTGCACAAGGAGAGAGGAGTGAGGATTAGGGACAGGACAACAGTGAGCAACCTGCTTCCCTGGCAGTCCAGGGAGTTTTCTGCCAAGCTTAAAAGAAGGGTGGAAATGGTAGAAGACACTGGTCACCCAGAAGGCTTGCAGCTGAAATGCTTGTGTGCTTCAAGTTTAGAATTTGGGTGTTGCAGGATCAGCTCCGGAAACTATTTTAATAACATGCTTAAATCCCATTAATTCCATGGGGATTCCTGATGGCGGATTCCTGAGTAGGGATGGTTGTGGCCTCAGGGTTAACAGTTTGAATCATAGCCTGCAGTACCAAGAAGAGAAGAGAGTCAAGAATGGAGCAGTTACCTTCAGACAAGCGATTGTGGTGATTTTCTTCTTCCTTCTAACTTAAAATATAGAATGAAAGGAACAAATAATTAGGGTACATAAAAGGAAGGAAAGTTTTGAGACAGTAAGTTTTTCATCTGGTTAGCTATGATGAACTTCAGAGTAATTTGAGTCATTGAAAATTCAGAACTAGAAAATATTAATGTATTGTTAAGGACTTTTTGGAATACTGCTCATGATTTTGATACCTCTTGCAATGCTTTGCCTTTTCTTTTTTTATTCCTGGTGTCAGGAACAGTGGAAAAGATAAATCTGTAGGTCCTTCCCCTCTAGCTGATGAGACTGGGGAAAGAGGGAACTGGGACTGCCTCCTCCAACAGTGGGAGGAAGAAGAGTGGTTGAACCCAGGCTTCTGAAGGACTGGAGTACTCATGGGGAGAGGGGCTCTCAAAGACATTGCTTATTAATCCATGCTGAGTCAGGAGTTGCAGTACAGAGATCTATATTATGCAGTGCCAGCTGCCTTTCTTCACACTAAAAATGGTTGCTACTTGCCTTTCCTTGCTAGTGTCTCATTGTCCATGACAAAGGTGACAAACATGCAGCATAACCTTATGACTCGTAATTTTTCGTTCGTTGTTGTGATCTTCAAGCCGCGTTCCTCTGAGTGGTGTTTTTGTGACTGTTATTTCAGAGATAAATTGAATACTTAGGGGGAATTCAAGCTTTATTTTCAAAGCCAAACCTATGTGTTCAGAGCCCTGCAAGGGCCAGGGCCTTTGCTCATAAGGGAACTTGTTGAACTGAATGGCTGCACTCAACCTTCCACTTATTCTCTATTAAGCTGTCTACAAACAGTTGGAATACAACAGAGCCCAGTCCTTCTGCTTACACACAAATTATTTTCTTGGCTTCTCAGACTGAAACCATGATGAGCTAGCTCTCATCCTGAATAATTTTTCCAACACTGCTTGTCCAAAAGGGCACTGAGCTTAATTTCCAGAGGCATGAGCAGTTAAATGTAGATTCAAGCACAGATTTGAACCCGAAACATGCATGAATCAGGATGTCCCGAGATCTGCAACAGCCAATGTAAAGGAATTGTTTCTCATGTGGGGGACCCACGGGGGACTGTTTGCTCACCTGTCTTTACATTTGAAACAATAAACTCCCCCTTGCATCTCATTAAAGGTATTACATTTTCAAGGCAATTTGCTTAAGCATGAGAATTTTAAAACATTTTAAAGAGTCATCTGCTAAACATTAAACTTGCATAAAACCAAATGTGCACACAGGTAGCTAGTTACACCTATAAAAGACATTTTCTCAGCAAAAGCTCTGTTCTCTACAAGCCTCTTCTCTGTAACTAAGGATATATACAGTAACTGAAGATTACATTATGTGTCTCTCCTTGTCAAACATATTGCAGCCCAAAAATAATTGAAGACATTAAATTATTATAAACCTAAATATTATTGGCACATATTTCAGAAATCTCCCACTTACGATAAGGCCTTCAAAGACTAATACAGTTTTACTAAGTTTTCTGAAGCTATACACGTACAAAATTTGGGGTCATTCTAGAGATTTTGTAAAATAAATTGGTATGTACATTAAAAAAAAGTCAGACACTAAATACATACTCAGTTTGATGTGGGGATTTTTTTCTCTTTCTTTTTCCAGCAAAAATATGGCTGAACTTTCAGAGCCAGAAGGTACTGTAAACTGGAAGGAAAGATGTTTAACTCTGGAGTCACAGTTAATGAAATTTCGTCTCCAGGCAAGCAAGATCAGAGAATTGTTAGCAGAAAAGGTAGGTCTCTGGTATGAATTTTAATGCTGTATAAATTATTTTATTTAATGATGGGAGCTGATCACGTCATGGTTTGAGATTACAAGTACTGAGATTTTTTAAGGAGGAAATAAAAGCATTTTAAAACAAAATGTGTGGGAAACAGGTATGTTTCAATGCTGTGAAAGAATTTCACACATTAGATTTGCCAGCAAGAAATGTTCCTTTTTAAATAAGAACACACTGGCAACTCTCCTGCAGAGAAAAATACGTATCCAGGAATCACTTTTACAGCATTGAAGTTAATATTTAACACGTTTTCCCTAAGTATTTTAAGATCTGATTTAATCATAGAATGGTTAAGGTTGGAAGGGACCTTAAAGATCATCAGGTTCCAACCTCCCTGCTATGAGCAGGGACACCTCACACTACATCAGGCTGCACAAAGCCTCATCCAGCCTGGCTTTAAACACCTCCAGGGAGGGGGCAATTTAAGGCACAGAAATCATTGGGGAGAATATCCAGAAGTCTTATTTTCCCAGTATTCTTGAACAAATCATATAATTTACTTGTTTTTCCTGTGGTAACACATCTCCAACTATGACAGGGTATATTTTAAAAGATCACCATTGTATTTATGTGGCAACATTTTCACAAACAAGGCAATTAAAAGAGTAAAAGGGGCAAAACATTCTAGAGAATCTTTGGGACTGTTATCATTAATATTTTCAATGAATGTTTGGTTAAAAGTTACTTTGTCAAAACTACTCCACATGTATTTTTGTATTTACAAAGAACTGTGTGTGATGTACACTGTTACGTGCTCCATTCCTTTCCTAATAATGCTTAACATTTTGTTTCCTTTGACAGCTAAATTAACTATCAAGTCTGTTTTCATGGAGATAACTACCTTAATTTCATGATCTTACTCAAAGTCCTTTAGATCTCTATGTTATGCACCATTTATTACTTTATTGTCCAGACCTTCTTGTAAGTCTTTCTAGTCAGAAAGCTTATATTATCCTGATTAACAAAATACCATCAAAAGACTTGGTCGCTTCACTGCCCAGTGCCCATCACCAAATGTCTATGATCATGCTGAACAGAATATGCCCTGGATAAATCTCTGCAGGACTGCACTGATAGCCATCGGTCACTGTGAGAAGTAACCACCTACAATTTGTACTGTTAAGCCAGTTTATTAATTCATGGAGGGACATTCCCTCTTACCCATGACTGTTTCCTATAAACACTTTCCAAAATCCAAATAATTATATGAACCATGTCTCCCCTTTCTGCACCCTCAAAGAACTTAAATAGCTTTGTGAGCCAATGCTCATCTTTATAAGGGGCACTTTGACTCTTCCCTCATCTATCATAATTATCCATATGCCCCCTAATTCTCCTCTTACTGTTTCCACTAATTTTCTTACTACAGACATCAGACTTAGAGATCATCCTGTATCATCCAGTTCTTGACTGAGTATCATTTAGCTATTTGTTACTATAAATTTTATCTGTTTGCGCCCTTATCTCTTCTGTGGAGATCAAAACCTCAATTTGAGGTGGAAAAAAAAGGAATAAAGAAATTCAGTATTTTTTGTATTAGACTTTTTTCGTTAAGTTGGTCTTTTTTGTTGAAGTGAACATGAAAATTTACAGCCATGTAAACTCACTTTGTAACAATACTGAGTTTCACTGAAATTTTTACAGTGAGGACTTCAAATATCTCTGCTTTGGCATGACTAGAACTATTGCTATTAGAAAGCAGTGTAGTGAAAAAATCTTAATTTTTTACCCAATCTCAATTTTTCTGTATGGCAAACTCTCATTGAACAGGTATTGCAGAATACTGGGTTTTGAAAGTGTGACCAGCTGTACAAATGCCATCCTTTTCCAATTCATTTTCAAGTTTGTCAAAAAGGGAAAACTACTTGCCTCCTTCATTGCAGTTAGCAAAGCCCACAGATGAGTAGGTAACTTGCTACCATCAGTCTTGGAGGAGAACATCCATCAGAGAGTACAGTGGTGTCTGCTGTAGCACTCAACAGATTACTGGATGTGTACACAGCTGGGGCTGATAGATGTCACATATCTCGTCTGTCTCTTTACCCCCATTTGGATCACTACTGTTTGGGATGGAAGTCAAGTGGCTAAACACTGGACATGACTTTTCTAGGGACTTTCCAGCAGCCGTAACTACTGTGTTTTATGCAGCTGATTATGATGTTTATAATTAAGATTCACCAATAGCACTTCACAAAACTGTCTGAGTTGAAAAAAAGATTTTTGAAGTTTGAATGCTTTCTCTTTCTCTTTTTATTTTGTTCCATTACACATTGCATTTACAGGCTCTTAACTGCTAGAAATGTCCTCTTAAATTAATAGAAATGCATGCATAATCGTGTAATTTCAAAAGTCAGAATTTAAAAAAAAAAAAAGAAGAGGTATAAAATCATACACTGTGTCTGAAACAAAGCATTCAAAGGCAAATTACTTATTCTCTCTGATCTGTGAGAAAAATGACTGCAAGATAGATGAAAAAAATCTTAAGAACTTGTCATGTTACTTCCCTCTTGTTTAAGTTTGCCTTAGGTTTCTCAGAAATTTTAGAAGCAGTGTTTACAGGAAGTAAAAATGGGAGAAATATTTTCTATTGAAGACCACGGGTCCAACAAGTATTCAGTTGGGATAATTGTATATATTACTCTTCAGAACAGAGCATTAGCAGGCTTCATTAAAAGTGATCCTTCTCCTCACTTTTTCACTTTGACTTTTTAACATGAATCTTTCATTCATCAACTGGAATTCAGTTGGGACACACATCAAAGACTGATCAGAGAGCAACAAAGCCATACCACATACATCTGCAGATTGATCAATCTTGCACAATTCAAACCCAACGATTTTCAAAATGGACACTAAAGTCTTAGCTGCATTTATTTGTACATTGGTTTTATTTGTAACAATCCAGTAGTTATTTTTCACATATTTTTATTTTTAGAATTCCAAAGTATACAAACAATTCTCAGTATTTGTAAAGGGAAAGATACACTTGCATTACTTTGGGATAAGACTGCATGGCATTGTTACTCAAAAATATATTTGGGAGTTAGCAAATTGAATAATGAAGACCTGATCAGCCAATACTTGATGGGCATCCCTATACTAATGATGGAAGGAGAATACAGGAGGTACTTTCTAGATTTGTTACCTGGTATAGAATGAAACAAATTTGCAAAGCGTACAAATATTTCTCACTCTTACTTTGATTAGCACAGGCCTTTATTTGTGGTTTTGTTTACAATCATCTCTGTGCTATGAAATGTGTACTAAAACATTGAACAATAGCACCAGACAGCGTTCTACTTAAAAAATAGCAACAGAAATCACAGTACCATAGCATGACAGACACAAAACCCTCATGGGTGTTAAGCTATGTAATTGTTGTAGAAAACAGAGAGACAGTGATACTGTAACAAAACAGGTGGTCTTGACAGGAAGGTAAGTGGTGGTAATTCCCCTTTCCTCCTCCTCTGCTTGTATTTGAGAGGTATCTCTTCAAGACAGTGCATCAGGAAAAGGAGTTTACATCCCATTACATTGTATGTATGATTTGTCAGAAACTGCCATTGGGTTTTTCCCCTTAGGTCTGTTCTGCAACTTAGTCTAAAACGATTTCAATCAGGTTTTGCTTGAATCTGTCCTTTTCCAATATTTGTGTCTATGACCTGTGTACTTTTCTAAGTATTTTCAGACAGCAGATTAATGGAGAGACTTTTCTTATACACTGGAAATCACATACTTTTGCAAAGCTACTTTATTTTATAGTGCCCCTTCAAATAAATGAAAAATCAACATGGGAAGTCTTTAGCATATTCTTCTGATAGATGTGTTCTAATTAAAAAAAAGAAAAGCAACACCAACTATTTACTAGGTTTTGCAAGTCCAGCAAATACTCATCCTTGAACCCCAGTGGTTGAGGAGTTTGAGAAATGTGCATTCTAAGTGCGGTTCAGCAGTAATGCTACTAGAACTTTAATGTTGTAGTTACGTTGGGGAGATGAAGAGAGAGGAGCAAAGGAATAGACCATGTTTTCAGAAAATGAATTCACTGTTGTTGATTTGTTTGGGTTTTTTATTTGTTTTCATTTTGCCAAGTAAAGAGTCTATATTTATAAATCTAAAATGCAAAGAAAGAGACCTTGTTGGAGTTTTAAGCAGAAGTTGCTGCTCTAAGTGGGAGAGGTCTTTACAGGAATTTAAGGAATGATGTAGAAACTATCCCTAGTATGCCAAATTTAGGATGGCTGTGGAACCGAGTTTTAAGTAGAAGCATTTATTTTAATGCAGCTTGAGTCTTATGCATATGAAGAGTTTACTAAAAAAAGCCTTCACTGAATAAAATATTACAGTATTCTATGGCAAGTTTAGCTCCTAGCTAGCTTTTCATGTCATAGGTAATGCTGCTGACCCTCATTCTTTTCATAGTAAGTACATTTTTCACCTAAAATATGTGAGCAACATCAGGTATAAAGTTAATGTTTTTCCTAACAATAAAAAATCATTTTACTGGAAGAACTACATAGCTGTGTAAAGTTTCCTCTTGGGCAGCCTCCACTGAATTTCTTTTTATCAGACCCCCTAAGGACTGAATATGGCACTTTCCCAGAAGTTGCTTTATGGGCTGTCTAATAATACTCAACCTTGACGTGAATGTCTTTAATTTTGTTTCCTTCACTGTTGAGGGTCATTTTTTATGCTTTGAATTATTTTCAAGAAATATAAATGATTAAGAGAGAGGATTATTTTCATGTATGTATTGATTTGTTTTCTTTTAACCTTCCATTTGGATATTCTCTGTATACATACTCAGCTGGCAGCCAAGTGTGTACATGACAAATGTGGTAATATTTATTCCTTTTTGTACAGAATATGAAAATTGAATTATAGGTCATTTTTAGTCCAAATACTATTTCCAGTATATCCCAAAGCATAACACATTCCTGACTTCGTCTTACAAACCAACAGCTAAATCCATGTCCCACTGTACTTGTATTCATTTTGCAGGTGTATTTATGGAAAGTGATTTGACATTTCAAAATGAAGCAGATGCAGCATGTTTTGTTATCTGTGGCATTACAATTTCAAGATGAATGTTTTTCAGAGGAAAAGTCCATTACGCATTTGACTTGTGCAGCAATTGCCAATATGAAGATTGTAAAAAAGCACAATAAGTATTTCCATTTGCGTTCAAAGGATTATGAAGGGTAAAGTAAAAAGGAGCAAAATAACGTAGTACCAAAATACTAAAATTAAAGTAATTTTTCAGTATTTCAGTTGCTTTCAAAAAGCTTCAGATACAATTAGGAAGATACAAACAGGAGAAAGCAAATGGAGTTAAAGAGGATAAAAGTTAACAGTTTATCTGGTTAGAGTCTTAGGTTCGTTTAAGCCCTTTTTAAAACCTATACCTTTTTCCTTATAACTATTTTTATCCCTTGTCTAAAAGTATATGCCATGCCTTTTTATAACAGTGAACAACTATTATAAACTTCACAGGGTGAGGATGGAAAAAAAAGAAAAACAGAGAACTCAGGAAGCAATAAATTAGCTGCTCTTGTATAGGCCAGTGGCATGACAGAGCACATCCCCTTGCTGTGAGGCCAGGGGATGAATATCTTCCCTCTGCTGGTATGGAGATGAGGGCATCCATACTATTCCAGCCCATCAGAGATGAAGAAGTTGATGGAAGTTGTGGAAGCTGTGATCGTGGTCAAGCACCTGTGCACATCCTTAGCTGATCCAGTATTTGTGTAGCATTTCACGTGTAGGAGCTACAAGATGTTTTTTCTCCATTTTTTTGTGGAGGAACCTCTTTTTGCACTTAGAAATTATGCAGTTAATTTTCATTCCCTCAGAGAGTATTTTCAGTCTTTAAATACCTGTTGTCATGTCTTCAAACTGCATTATGTTGTCTTACATGTATTTCTGGAATCTCTTACGCCTTTACCATCTGTGTTTCTAGGTGTCCTATACACTTTAATTTCATTAATAAATTTAGTCAAGTTTTCCACTGCTACACTTTGGCACTCAGTGGTACTTTTGCTTTTTAAGTCCTCATATCTCAGGCAGCAGCACGGGAAAAAAAGCCTCCTATTTCAGGTGTTCATGTCGTGGCTCTAATCAGAAGTCACAATTCAGCAAGACAGCCGTAGCAGAATTTCCACAACTGCAGTACAATCATCAAAACAAAACAAAGCAGGCAGCTGCCTTTTAATACAGTTGGAACAACCAGTGGTTGATAGATTTCTCTTTTCAGTGTAAGCACTCTGGGATACTTGTTTTTCCTTGCCTGCTAAAGTGCTTTGGTAGATTCTTCCATCTTGCTAAACAGTATCTTCACTTCTTTGAAGTTATAATAATGTCTGTTTGTGATAGAGTGGCCATCTACATCATTTCTATTTGATTGTGTCTCTGCAATTTGACTATTGAGACAAGATGTGAGCTCAAAAAGAAGACAGAGAGAGTGAACGTTTCTACTGTTTTACCAGGCTTAGGAAAGTCCCGTGACTGACGTTGGGAAAAACACAATTATTCAGCCAACATTACATGCTGTTCATTTGACCTTCACTATTCTGCCTCTCCAAATCCCACTGCTGAATCTAACTTTCTAAAGTCTCTACATTTGCTGGCAGCTGTCCTAGACTACTAATTCTGGAAGAGCTCCCTCTCTGGACTTTCCTGTTCCATAGTTTTAATTTATATAATTTCCAGAAGAAATCATTAATTTTGCTATAATTAACTCCGCTGAAATGTGAAAGATTGCTTTTTCATATGTACTTTTCACACACCTAGCAAGCACTAAGAAAACCTTCTGAGCTAAATAATTATTCTTAAAATCATGTTTAAATATTGAAAAGAACTTGAAAGATAACTCAGTGGTAAAACTGGTCTCATGTTATGGAGACTGATAAAAATTTTGAGCCAGATCATTTTTGAAAAGAAACTGATGGAGACTGATAATTTTTGTAGGTTTCATTTTGTTCCAAGGAAAGGCTTTTGTGCTAAACATAGTTCATGCGAATGAGCTGAAGAGCTAATAAGGAGAGTTAAAGAGAGAGTTGAAATTAAGAAATGCCTTTTGCTTAACTAGAAGAGCAGTGCCAGGCGTTGCTGTAGTTAGAAGTGGCCAGATTGTGATTCTGCACATCAAGACTAGCCAGTTCAGAAGAAGCAGGAGGAGTGTATGTATACATACATACATACATACATATATACATATATAAAGTTGGGGTCAAAGACCTACTCCATATTTCTGACCACAACCAAGGCAGAGAAAAGAAATAATGCCTGTGGTGAGCAGTCCAAAGAAAGAGAAAATTAAGAGGAGTTATATAGAAGGCAAATTCTCAGAGGAATAGTTGGCACTGCTTTGTTCATGAGAAGAATTGTAACCTTTTATCTTTTAATAGGTAGATGAGAGAAGATAAAACAGGAGTGCACTGAACAGTGGCAGCTTGTGAGCTGCCAGGTTGTGAGCACTAAGCTGCGTTTTGCAGTAGTCATAACCTAGGCGGGCATTCAGGTGGGATTTGAAGATAAAATAAGGCTGGAGCTTTTGGGATTTAAGCCAGATAACTAATTCTTTCACCTAAGGTTTTTTTTTTCATGTAGGAAATTATAGCAAGCAGTAGAATTCCATATACCATGAACCAGTAAAATACTAAAGACAATTCACCATGATCTGTGAGTAGCCTGAGGAACGTTTGAGCCGCATTAAGAATTAGCCTTTTGCGTTAGCCCATTTGGGGAGATCTATGACAAAACAAAGATTGGGTTCAGAAAGCAGTTCTTCTTCATTGTGATGACTGAAAGAGTTGCAGTCAACAGCATGTCCAAGTGGAGATCAGTGATGGGTGGTGTTCCTTAGGGGCTGGTATTAGGACCAGCACTGTTTAACATCTTTGTTGGCCACATGGACAGTGGCATTGAGTGCACCCTCAGCAGGTTTGCTGATGACATGAAGCTGTGCAGTGCTGCCAACACACTGGAGGGAAGGGAGGCAGGCCAACCAGAGGGACCTTGAGAGGTGGGGCCACGCAAACCACATGAAGTTCCACAAGGCCAAGTGCAAGGTCCTGCGCCTGGGTCAGAGGAATCCCAAGCACAATTATAGGCTGGGCAGAGAATGGATTGAGAGGAGTCCTGCAGAGAAGGACTTCGGGGTGTTGGTTGATGAGAAGCTCAATATGAGCTGACAGTGTTTGCTTGAAGCCCAGAAAGCCAACCATGTCCCGGGCTGCATCAAAAGGAGGTGATTCTCCCCCTCTACTCTACTCTTGTGAGACACCACCTGGAGTACTGTGTTCACTTTTAGAGACCCAAACACAAGAAGGACACAGAGCTGTTGGAGCGAGTCCAGTGTAGGGCCACAAAGATGGTCAAAGGGCTGGAGCACCTCCCCTATGACGACAGGCTGAGAGAGTTGGGGCTGTTCAGCCTGGAGAAGAGAAGGCTCCAGGGAGACCTTATAGCAGCCTTCCAGTACCTGAAGGGGCTACAGGAAAGCTGGGGAGGGACTTTTAGCAAGGGCTTGTTGTGATACGACAAAGGACAACAGTTTTAAGCCAAAAGAGATTAATTAGATTAGATATTAGAAAGACATTATTTACTGCAAGGGTGCTGAGACACTGGAACTGGCTGCCCAGAGGAGTTGTGGAGGCCCCCTCCCTGGAAGTGTTCACGGCCAGGTTGGATGGGGCTTGGAGCAACCTGGTCTAGTGGAAGGTGTCCCTGCCCACAGCAGGTGGGTTTGATCAAGATGATCTTTAAGGTTCCTTCCAACCCAAACCATTCTATGATTCCAAATACACACCATTGAGAAATATTTTTATAGATTGCATCTAGTTCTAGAGAAAAGTTTTTCTTCCAAACTATGCAATTTCATTTTTTACTGAGGGCATATTTAATTTTATAAATATAGATAGGTCTGAAGTATCGCTTCCTAGATTTATGAGACAAGATGGATTTATATAAATTACTTAAAATGCAAAGCTGTTCTATAAAAGGTAAGTCTTTTTAATTATTGTGTTGCCTTTGGGATAGAAAAATCATCCAGTAAAGAACAAAGTATATCCTACCCAAGACATGTGCTAATTCCTTCTTCACAAATGATCTTCTTGTTTATTTTTCCTATGAAATACCAGTATCTATATTTTACATCTGTGTTCTTTAGGTGTTTTCTTTATGTGGCTTAATTGATCAGATCTTATTTTAAAGTTTGTTATAACTGATAAAGATTTAGCACTGTCCCTAATATGTAGAAATCTGTGTCAAAACAGAAGAAATAATTAATGTTTGAAAATATGGATGTATAAAAAAAAAATTTAAATCAATTAGTTACAGAAGTAGGAGGAGTATTACTGTGTTTTCCTAAGCTAAACTACCAGAAGAGAGACCTTTTTGTAAAAAGAGTAAGTAAGACTTCTAAAATAGTTTTACCATTGCTTTAATTAACGAATTTATGCAGGGCTTTATACATGTATAGATTTAAAACGTGAAGACTGCTGGTCATCAAAGCCACTGACAGATGCCTTGCTTTCAAGCAGGGCTGGCTCTTTTCAGAGGGAAGTGCAGAGATTTGTTGAAATATTTGTGTTTAAACATAGGGATATAGAAGCAAAAGGGGAAATCTTGGTCACATGCAGTACTCTGGAATAGTTGGCAGGTATATTCTTCAAACCATTTAAAAAACTTAGCAAGTACCACATAAAAAGTCAGATCTGCATTTACAACGTCTATTAGAAGGCAGTTCCAAAATCATTTTTAGTCAATGTGGAAATGAGGGTCTTGTAATTGCTATTCCATGTTTATTCATAACCTGTTTATATCTGCTTGCACCTTCATCTATTTATTTATAGAAGTAACCATATCCCCAGAATTCTTCACTTTTGGTAAGTCCTATGTGGTATGAGGACTGATAATTCACTAAATCTAGAAAGAGAAAGATTTAGTACTTTTCGTTTTATGTGGAACACTGTTTTTCAACCACAGATGGTTTGGACCTTTTTTTCAGATGAGGAAGAATTGAAAAATTGAAATGCAAGGAAAAAAGCAGACTCTAAACATACCATCCTTAAGTCACTGGAAGTTCTGCACTTAATTAATAGGCTGTATTTCTGCTTCAGAAACATTAGGTTTTAACTCCTTTTTCCTTTTTGAAAACTCTGACCTATTACCAGCATGGTTAGAAATGCTTACAGAGAAGGGATGCTTTTCATTCATTAATGGTCATATTTTTTCCTGTATTTATTTCAGAAAGATTTCAAAAAAGTCTATGTGATACAACTGTGTTGTTTATAGTATTTAAAATTAGGAGACAGTGTATTATGCGCTGATTTCAATGTAAATTTTAAATGTGAATGGGGCAAGTTATTATGCTGAAAACTAACTTGGTTAAAAAATTAGGTTTTTGTTCCCATAAATAACATACATTTTCAAATCTAAAAAACGAAAGACTTTCAACAATTTTTATTTTTAAAATAAAATATTTCATTTAAAAGTATTAAATAATTATTTCCATTAATGGGAAAATTATCAATTTAGTGCTGTAATTTCTCTCTAACTCATATCAGAGAAACAATTATCTGCATATATATGTGTATATAAATGAAAGTGTATATATACACAAATGCATACAAGTGGAGTATCTTTTGAAATTTATGAGTGATGATTTTAGAGTTTATACCCTTTGGTGCAAAAATATATGTGATTTTATGCAATACACGTTTTAATAAAATTAAAATTCCTTTACTTACACAAAAATATATGTTGAACATTTCTGAATACAGTCAAGAAGCCTCCAGGTGAACTCTGAAAAAGAATGTATGATTTGCTTTTCTATTGTAAAAAAGTCCCAGTGACTTTGTGTTGTGCTTCAGTGTCCAGACCTCCAAGGCAGTACACTTTGTTTTTATTGCTGCCATGTTTCTTCAAAGCATTCAGTATTTATTCACATGTGGCATTTTTCATTGTATGAACAAAAATAGCTGAATTTGATGAGTGTCAGATGTAGAGCGGTTGTTTCCTTACAAAGTTGAAAAACAAATCTGTTTCTAACAATAGATACTATTTCCCATAATTCAGGTAATTGATGCAGCATGCACTAACACATTCTCTGAAAATAGTAAGAGGATTTTTGCACTCCAAGAGAGAAGGAGAAAGTGCAGGTTAAAGTGTCACTCCATTCTTCCCTATAGATGTTGATACTGTTCTTTTGTCAGTATGCATGGATTTTTTGTTCATGGGCCTAAAACATTTATTCCTTATATTTTAAGACTGTAGAACCAAAACCATATAGATTATACCCGGACATCTCTGAATCCTTAATGAATTCTGGAAAGAGCCTGAACCAGTCACAGCCCACAGAATCATAGCTTGGGATGGACCTTTAAAGTTCATCTAGTTTGACTCCCTCAATGATCAGGGACATCTTCAAATACGTCAGGTTGTGTTATGTGCATGACAAGAATATTCCTTATGGGAGGTCTGTTGAACTGGGGCATTATTTCAAGTTATCTCATTCAGAACATGACAGAAAATAAGCCTTAAATATACTTCACATGCAAAATGTTACCAAGTGACATGCTGGCCCTCCATGTTTGTCCTGGGAAGCCAACTTTATGGATACTTTACAGATTGTAGTTACTTCAAGAAATATCTAGCCTAACAGCTGATATATACCATTTATTTCCAGTGATACTGGTGATTTGCATAGATGTGTATAGCAAGAAGCCAGTGGGACAGAGATCTAATTCAACAGACTTTTCTGTTTTTCAAATCACTTTCTGTATAAAGTCAGAGCTGTTCATAAATAGTCAAGTTGTAGCCACAGGTAAGAGTTCTTTCTTCTGCATCTGTAAAGCACTGACCTCCAAGTGTGGAAATGGCTACAGTTAATGCCACTTCCATCATGAGGTTAAGTTTAGGTATCCTTTACCTTTCTTTTTTTTTATAATTTGAGGATCTTAAGCTATCTATCCATGGTGTGAAATTGTCTTCACAGTCACTGGTAAAGAGAATTGTATTCTTGAGGAGTTGAAAGTATGACTGTTGATTTAAACAATTAACTATTAGTCCAGTCACATATTTTCAACTTTCTCTCAGTAATGCTATGATCATTGCTATGAAACCTCTTACTAACTTAAATAGAAGGTTTAAGGTTAAGTTTTCTTTGTGGAAAGAAATCCTTCCCTTGGAACTAGTTCCAGTCTTTTGCCCAACAAGTTTGATAGCCTCCAGAGTATCCTAAAGCAGTAATTTTTTCCCTTTTAACTTCACAGACCTATAGAGTAGCAAAGCAGTCAGAGTATAGATACAAATCTCATTTTCAGGCAAAACCATTTTGTGGATTGGTTGCAATCAAAATTCATGCAAATGGCAAAAACATCTGTTTTTAAAGTTTTGTTATTCTTACAATAGACACTGCAAAACAAACCTATATAAACTCTAAATAAAGGGAAAATCAAGACTTATTTAGTAATTGTGATATAGCATCAAATTATTGAAATCCTGGCCAATTTAACTGTAAAATGAGTCCTCATGTTTGGTAACTATGGTATTCCATTCTTACTGAGTGATACACATTGCTTTTTGTTTGTTTGTTTGTTTTTTGTTAACAGGATCCTCCTAAAATTGACATATCTGTATTGTGAGATCACCCAAAGCTTCTTAGCATACCTTCTCAAATTAGTTAACTTTTACAGAAGCAAAAAGAAACCTTACGCTTCAATTTTTTATCTCTGAATGCTATTTTTCTTGGTAATTATTCCCTCAGCTCCTTTGGCTCATAGCTTTGCATTCATCTTAGCAACAGCTTTATTCAAATCATGTTGTTTTGCCCCAGTACTCTACAGGAGCGTATTATTATGTTCCTGGTCCTGTGCAACTGTGTATGTTCCTAGCAAGAGGTGCACTGTACAGTTTCAGAGCAGAAACGGGAGGAACTTAGATCTGTAGTGCACTGTGTTATCCAGAGCTCAAATTGTTGCTTAGAAGAACAGCACTACTGGTTAATGCTTGTATAGTGGTTCAGTGGTCATTAGATAACCGCTAGAGAGACTAGTTGTTTTCAGGTTTAAGCCATATTGGAGCTAGTTGAGCTGCACTGGCAGCTATGTGGACCTGGCAAGCAGCATTTTCAGATTATATTTCCATTTATTAAATCTGCCACGTTTCTGGTAAGACCTTACAGCTGAGCAGGATTTTACTTATGGGACATAAATAAATTGCCAGTTACTGCTGTGGCAATTGTGCCAATCGTTACAAAGTTTCTGATTGTGAAAATTGATTAACAACTTGCTACTTGGCAACAGCAAATTTCACATTATAAATACCTGACAGTTTTCTTGCAAAGTATTATAGAGTATTAACACTTTTACTTGGCTTAGCATAGTGTTTTTACTACAGTGGAATGTTAGCTAACCATATATGCAGAAATCATCTGGATTTCTGAATCCTCAACTCACTAAAAAAGATATGTCTCAAAATATATTAAAGTAAGTCTTGTAAACCAAACTTCTATTTGAACATAAATCCAAAAAGACAGATGGAAAGTAACTTTAGAATTCAAATTTCTGAAAATTAAACTCAAAGTTAAAAATAAATAAATACATGTGACCCGGGAGGAAGAATGAAGGTCTGTCCAGACTGTTTGTACATGAATGACTTGGGACGATCATTTCCTTAGAGCTGTTGTTGCAAAACAACTCACTGGGGACCCAAACACAACCACCAGTATTGTGAAATATTTGTGGCTCTCCTATCAACAATGTTTTGTGGTATTATGTTGTAGACTTTAGGTTTTTATAGCATATGAGAAAGTACTAGAAGGTCAGTCACAGGTTTTTTTTTAAATGGTAGTGAAAACTCATTTTCTCTGTTTTCAGTTTTTGATTGATAGAAAATGATTATTTGGTGTCCGTGCCTGGATGAGGTGCTAAAAGTACACAAAACTGATGTGATTGACAACATAATTGGGGAGAGAAAAAAAAAATAGAAAAAGAAACAGAAAGATGCCAGAAATAAAATACAAACCGGACAGAATGAAACTGATTATTTAAAAACTAAGCAGTAAACTAGAGAAGGAATACATTATTTTCATTTGCATTATTTGTATCGTATGCTTTTCTATGAAAAATTTTGAAGCTGAATATTGAGTATGCCAGTGTGAAGTATTCGATGTCTCACCCTCTTCAAATGAATGGAGGTCTTAGCTTGGTGTTTCCTGAGAACTGGCTAGTCTGAAAGTTACAAAATAATATATTAATTTCCTTAGGTTCTTCCTAGTATGATTTCAAACCTCAGTTTACATTTTAAAGAAATAATAATTGTATTGTTCACCAAAACCAGACTAGAGAGCTCTTACCAAAATGTAGCAACATGTTTTGAAAAAGTTTATTTTTGGCTTTTTCTGTTCCACATTGTTGGAAAAGCCTTCAAAATAAATCATGTAAAATGCAGTGGTTTTCCAAGGCAAAGGTCGAGCCTGTAATTAATTAGACATCATTATAATGTAACTGATCAGGGTTTCTCACCTCTCAAAAGGGACCTACACTCACTCCTCATGTGCTGGTCTCCATCTTCACCCATTTCTGCTGTAGATTTTCACTTTTTTTTTCTGTGTAGCACCTGAATCCACCATGTCTCTTCTGCCGCATACCTCCTTCTTTCACACACAGGATGGAGGAGTCTGGGACAGGCCTCGCAGCACAGTCCATCCCAAAAATTAGATCTGTTGAATTCAGAAGAATTGGAGACCAAATTGTATCATGTGCCAAGTACCCTTTTACTCCTGCCGGTTTTGGAAGGACATGAAGGAGCTTAGCCCTTTCTAAGAGTATGAGCCTGCATGAGGAAAGTTTCAGGGCTAATATCAAAGGAATTTCTACTCTTGTTAGCAGGGGAAAAAAGCACAATGTGATATAGCAGCCACAAAATTGTACTATGAAGAAAATTAGAAAAGTTGTTTTAAATTTTTTTTTCCATAAAAGAATCCTAACAATGGTTTAATACAGTCACAATGATGAATTATCTTCCCAGTCTGTCACACTGTTTATCCTTTTATTTATTTTTATGCTCCTACCCACAACCTGTCTTTTTTCTTTTTCAAAACAGACTGTGAAAATATGTTTCATTGTGGTATTTCTGGCGACAGGCAGACGGCATGGCCATTTTATTATATGTTTTTATGTATCTACAGATGCAGCAGCTTGAGAAACAAGTTGTAGAAGCTGATCGTCAAGCAGAGAGAGCTTTTCAGCAGGTATATATATACACTGAAAAATATCTCCACTAGCTATGTGCATGTTACTGTAATTAAGGGAAATTCAGAAAATTGCTATTTTTGTTAAGTATTGCTCAAAAGGGAGAAGACAGTTTATTTTTGTCGTATCAGAGATGTTTTAACACCCTTCTCTGCTCTCTATCCAGTTCAGTTCAATAAAGTCAAAACTCACAGCACAAACTGAAAATAGATACATGTAATGAGCTGCTTCATTGAGGCATCATGGGTCTTTGATATATGATGCATATGGAAACAAAAGGGAAAGGAAACAGTAACCTATTTTAGAAAATCTGTAAGAAAATAAAAGGAGGCTATCCAATACAGTCTCAAAATAGGATTATTCTGTTTTGTTTGTTGTTCTTGTAGAAGTTACATCATCTAAAGAATGAGATCACGGCTAAATATTTAACCAACATTGCCTTTAGATTCTAAATGGCAGGTACAGCTATTGCAGACATTTTATGAACATGTCTCTCATCTTCCCTAAAAGTCCTTCATCTCTTACTGTGAGACAGATAGAAACTGAAAATTGTAAGAATAAAAATGTTGATGTACTACTGATTTGGAGTTAGAAAATGTTCCTGACTACAAGCCAAGTACTTTTAAGCCATTTTTTAGAATGTTTCTGACAATTTCTGGGGTTTTTCTTTACACTGTTCAATTTTTCATTTAATAAAACATTGTATTAAGCCTAACAACAGCTCCCTGTCCATAAATTGCATTCTTGCCATATTGGCATTTCTAACTGTTTGTGTGATACAAACCAGGAAGCCTCTCAATAATGCTGACATCATCTGTGTAAGGTCTATCAGTTTTCCCAGCCCTATTGGTATTAGATGTGTAGGGAGCCAAAATGAACTGTGGAATTTCTCAACTCTTAAGTGTGGGGGCAATTTTAACAGTCCATTTTGTGATTAAATTACTACCTTTAACTTGGAGTGTTCTGTTTCTTAAAGTCTTACATTCAACCTTCCACCTAGGTGCAGGTCATGGAAGAAAAATTAAAAGCAGCTAATGTTCAAACGAGCGAATCAGAAACCCGGTTGTACAAGAGATGTCAAGATCTGGAGATCCTGATACAAGATAAAAATGACATAATACAAAAATTGGAGCAACAACTTGAAGAACAGGTTAGAAATAATGGTGTTACAAAACATGAGCATCAATTCCATTCTTAATTATACAAAAGGAAAGCCCAAATTAAGATCAATAGAGGACAGAAAAATAAGATTTTTTTCTCTTGTTTGTTTCAAGAGGTTCCTATTAAAAGTATATAATTTGAATAAGGTTTATTCACTTGTAAATTATGCTCTGGCTTCCTTTGAAAGAACATCTAACTTTTAAGAGGGGAAAGATGTTCTTCCTCTTTACTGTCTCCTCTGAAGAGCTTTTATTTTTCCTAGAGGAAAGAGGAACAGCAAAGCAATCTCTACAAAAGGCCTATTCATAATTTTTAAATAAATCACCATGTATTGCCCAGGAGACTGAACTACTTCAAGCAATCTTAGGATTTGTGCCTGAAGATACTACTCAGGCAGACCATAATACTCAGTGAAAAGTATGTTTATGTCAATTTTTTTCCAGAAGCAAATAAGACTGCAAGAAGCAAAAATCATAGAAGAAAAAGCAGCTAAAATAAAAGAATGGGTGACAGTCAAGCTCCATGAGGTATAGTTCTTGCTACAATACTTATACAGAAAATATACTGGTGAGACTGAATATTCCTTAGCCTTTTTGGCTCTTAAAGGGTTTGTGCCATAGTAAAAAAAAAAAAAAAAAAAAAAAAAAAGCTTCATTTATTTCAGCACAGAGGGTGGAGTATCCATGTCACTTAAATTCTGATGTCTAATTTGGTCAGCTAGCATATCTGGCTCCTCTTCATGGAGAAAGGGCCCAGAACTGCTTTCTGGAAGGTGTACGTATTGCCACTAATTGAGAGAGATGAGCTGGCAAACTGAGGTTGCACAAGCAGATGCCTGAAGTGTGAATAAGCCCCAGAAAGCCGACCAAGTCTGCTGGTGCCTGGCAGAAAAAAAGGACTTGATCCTTTTTGTATTTTCCAATGCCCACAGTACTCTTAGTCATAAATAGTTTCAGGGGCACCAGCTCTATTCCCAAAAGAAGCCAGTTGTCTCCCTCGTTTCTCTGCTGTGGTGAGATAACCATGTCTTTTCCCTGCCTAAGGCTGCCAGTTCTGGTGTGCAGCCATGCTTTCTCCTCCTTGTCTGTGTAGAATTTAAAGTTGCCCCTGAAAGTTAAAATCCTGCTCTGTTGTGGTTAACTGAAAATTACACTCACTCCAGTTGAAAAACAATTAAATGAATATTATTTTTAAAGTAGGAAACTAGAAGTAACATTTACTATTAGTCTGCAAGTGTGGGGTTTTTTTTCAGTAATTTAGTAGAGATGCAATTAAGTTTAGCTAAAATTATCTTGAAAAAGTTTGGACAAAATCAAATATGACTAAAACGATTTCTTTAGTTTGAAATACGGAGAATCTCAAGCTAGTTTCACAGAAGTGGCTCGGTGTCACCCCATGGGAAGTGGAATTGCTGGCTCCCCTCTATGTGATATGGGATAATTAGATTCAAATTTGCCCAATTCAGAGCAGGAGTTTGCACCAACATATTTTACCTCCTGTTAGGGGGATAAGCAATGGGTTGTTTGTTTTGATCTTCCTGTAGAAGGTCTTCTGCTCTGTATAAAGCTTCTTGTTACCCATTTTTTTAATCTTTACTGTGGCACCTTGGCTTGTTCTTGGGTTCGCCAAGTGGCACAAAAGTTTGTTATTCTAGCCCCCTGCTTTTATTAAAAATGCCAATGCAGATTTCATTTTTCTTAATTATTAAGGTGTTTAAAGCAGTCATGGGTTTGCTTGGTTGGGGAAATTATTTTAACACAAGTTGAGCAAATAATAATTGTAGGGACTTTCATCGTTCAGAATAAACAAATGCATAGACTAGCATTAAGAGAAGCAGCAGAGAGGAGCCTACCATTTGAACTAGCTTTATTCTTAGACAGGCAGAAATTCAGAAAAATCTAAATGATGTAATGACTTTAAAAACTGTTTCACCAATGGATGAGACTACATTTATATGCTTTTAGTTAGAGGTGGAAAATCAGAACCTTCGCTTGATCAACCAAAAGCAAACCAAAGAGATGAAAACGGTACAATCTAAACTGCAAGGTAAATGTACAAACCTTTTAACATCTTTACTATATATGGCATACTTCTTTCTACTCCCTGTTGAGTTGTGCATCCACATAATGGAAATATTCTGTGAAATCACAAAGATGCCAGTTAGCGTGAATTGACGTCAGAGTGACTGTACATGAAGGTAGGCAAGAAGTAATTTAATTTTTATTAAAAAGACAGACAAACCACAACTTTTTTTTGTTGGGTGAAGGAGTATCTCTGTTATTTAAGAGGTTCTGCAAGTAGTAAGATTTTACTGGATTTATGTCATGTCTTTGGATTCACTTCTTAGGTAGTCCTAGCACTGTTAAGGAATAGATGAATGTCAGTCTGCAACTACTTTTTCTGGCAAATTCTCAGCTGGGAATCAGAATTCTGATCAGATTTTTTTAATTACTACAATTGACTACAGTGATCGTTAACCTTAATTCAGCCACAGTATCATCCGTTTCCTTTCCAAGTGGATATAGTTAAATTTAAAAATCATAAAATCCAAGTATAGGAAAGAGGAATATCCCCTCCAAAGAGCATTATTTCACCTTAATCAAAGCTGAATTTTATTTGCCACCGTGCTGCCTGCTCACCAACTTTCTTAAGTCTCTCTGAAGGTTCCCACAGTCCACTCCATACTTGGTTGACCGGACCAACTTACTGTCATCTGAAAATCTTGTTTGTTTGCTATCTAGCACTCATTTCTTCATAATCTCTCTCATGTATACATGTACATACACAAACATGCAGAAATGGGTCTATATGTGTGTATGTGTGTGTACACACATAATACATGAAAATGTAAATATTTCCAAAATACATACACAATCCTAAGTTTTTAAATTAAGATGCACCTCTCTTAATGAGGAAACTGGACTGTTGTTTCTTTGCTATTTTTTGATCAGTAACAATTCTGTGTACTTTAGCACTTCACAGCTTTAGTCATCCTCCTCTGAGAGATCTATTCAAAGACTTTTTGAGAGATCTATTCAAAGACTTTTTGAGACACTAAGAATTTGGTAGCTGCTTTCCAACACACATTTACTTGTATGCTAAAAAATATTAAGGAATCTATTACCATTTGCAGCGCCCGCGCTGGTAACAGCCTATAAATTATGATCATGAGGTACTGTTGTAAACATTTAACAGGTATGGCTAAAGGCCTTTTGTTCCTGGATCTGCCACAGAACTTTTTATAAACAGGGACGTACAGCATTGTTTCACATCAGTTTCTGGCAGAATATCTGTCCCTAAGGACGGATTTCATATTCTTGAGGCAGTTAGTCATTTTATGCTTTCACCTTCTCTTGAAGTCCTTCATGTATACCTTCTAAGCCTGGTACCTTACACTTCAATGTTTGCCATAGCACCCATTACAGATCCTCTTAATGTTTTTATCTGAAGGGAAAGCTGCCACATATTTTAATACTGTTGTTCTACAGTCTTTCCCACATTACATATCCTAGACCAATCCACAGGATTAATTTCTGTCACAACAGAATAAAATCAGGTATTTCCACTAGGTTTTCATTCTGTATTAAGGGCATGTTTTATATCTTATTGCTGTGATGATTTTTTTTTTCTTTCTACACGAAAAAGTCAATTTTTAAGAACTAGAAATGCAGTTCTGGGTTTATTTCGATACGGGAAGTTATCAGGTAGATTTTTATTCCTATATTTTTTCTCATTATCTTTTTGCTGAATTTAAGTTATATTGAAAAAACCCAACCTTACACTGCAGAGTAAAGAGACCAGTAGCATAGCTTGGTATATCCCATTAACGAAAGATTTCTGAATTACTATTCTTCAGAAGCTTCAGGCAAGAAATCTGTTACTTCAGCACAAAAACCTGGAGAGTGTCAGCGACTAAGCAGTTTGACTTTCGGATGCTTTTCAAATAGAGGAAGAAGTCCTCAACCGTCTCCTAAGTCTGAAGAAATAAGCAAGTCTTCATCTAAAGAGTCAGACTACACTGGAGGCAAAAACATGCTAGGTACTTAGTCACCAATACTGCTGTTTTATTCTGACACAGTGGAAAACGAAAATGGACAATTATGTCAGTGTATCCAAACCAGCTGTTTTCCAAGTACATAGCAGCACTCTCTCCCTCGTTAACGCTAGTCTCTGTTAGAAGGTAGAAATCCTGTTGAGCACTCGAGTGAGTCTCCATAACAGCACTAGTACATTGTTTGGCAGCTTGAAGTGGCTCACTGGTGCTTTGGCTGCAAAGCAAAGAATTTCTTGTGGCCCAGGTTTGCTCCACAGTAGTGTACGGAGTTTAAGGCTGCTAGTCCCCCAGGAAAGATTGTTCTGTTATGCCTGCGTAGAGTCTTACATAAGTCCTTTATTTATGCTCTCACTGGTGTCCCCATGTTAGTTTTATGCCCTAACACACCAGATCAACTCAGTAATCTTTCATTAGTATGATCAAGGTCAGAAAACACATAAGAGAGTCCCAGGCATCTTTTCACACCATTGCTTCCTGTCTGAAGAAGGAGAAAGCTCCCTGATCAGTTAATACAATTTTCCCAACAAGCCCTGAGGTCTGGCAGTGCCAGCAGATTGTCATGGTGTTATGCTATTGTAAACATAAGCAAGTCCATTGCAGCTTGCAGTTTCCCTTAAGCAATGAAAAGCCCAGGAAGCAGACTGTTGCTCTGGTCCTTTCTTTGAGTCCCAGAGTACTATTCATTACTTCAGCATTTACTCCACACTTAATCACGATACCCAGAGTTGCAAGTTGAGGTCTGTAGAAAATCAGAAACTGAAATAGATCCTATTAGTGTTTTGTATATTTATATCATGCCAAGTTCATTATAAAGGTAGGTATGTAGTATTATTTCTGTTTTTATAGATGAGGAAATTGATGTAAGTATTTTTTATCAAGGGAAACAAGAAGAAATAGAGCCTAGATAGAAACAGATCGATTTTTGTGACTTTATTACTTTAATGTGGGCTAAATTAAAATCTTCACCTGATCCAATCCACTTTAACTTCATACAGCTATTTAACATTGACTGTCCCAAGCCTGAATTCTTTCATCTGTTTTAACTCAGGGGGAGCACATAGGCCTCACTGATACACTGCAAGCTATAGCTCTCTCATACAAAGCCAGGTAAAAATGAACTGCGTAAGAAAAGCTATTTTTTATACAGTGTCTTTCCTTAAGCATTATTCATATGCTTTTCTTGTTTATCTTAAGCATTCACCACTGGGGATACCATTACAGCTTGCAGAAGAAATTTCTGTTTAAACACTGTAGACATTCTCAGAATACCTGATTTGTTCATGTACAATTTTTCTGACAAACTTTTACTAAACTTTAATTTTCCTTAGGTTTAATAAATCAGCTAAATTGATATGCCTTCTTAAGCCTTTTTTTATTTCTTTGGTTTGGGTTTTTTTTATTGTTTTTGTACATACCTGGTTTACTTTAAAATACAGCTCCACTCTGCTCATCTTTATATTTATTGGTGATTTTAGTTAGGCTAGAACTTTGAGTAATGTCTGTTACAGTTGTTTTTTTTTGCAAATGTTGTTGCAACTTCAGTTGCATTCAAAAGATTATAACAATTTTCTTAAGTTTTATTACTTACAGTGTTCAAAAAGCTTAAATATGCTTACTCATTTGAAATTATTACCTGCTTACTATTTGCAGACGTGGTGACAAAATCCTTTAGCAGTCAAGTTTGCTAAAGTAATTTTCTCATGTTGATTGTATTTCTCTGCTAGAGAAGGATATCCTGGAAACAGCCTTTGCTGGTCCTGTACATGACAGCAATACAGGTCAGAAGTCATTGCAACAAAGCTCCTCTGGATCAGAGCAGAACAAAATTGTGAGAACTAGCTGTTCATCTAAAGATATAGACAGCGACATGTCAAAGAACTCCTGCACTACCGGGAGTGACTGGAGCTCAGATGAGGATGGAGGAGACAATAAAGGACTGAAATCGAGGTGTGCATCAACTCTCTCAAGCCACACATCTGAAGAGAACGCAAGGTACAGTAGAATGGGGAGTGAAATGTATTTGACAGCTTCTGATGACAGTAGTTCTTTATTTGAGGAAGAGAGTTTTGGTGTTCAGAGGACTCAGCTCAAGAAGTTGTACTCCTGGCAGCAAGAGTCCCAAAGAAAAGGCCAGAACAATCCAGGTGGAAAGTGCAACTCTGACTTCACAAGTAAAAAGAAGGACCAAGATAGTTCTTCAGATGAACTGAATAAGAAATTTCAATCTCAGAGGCTAGATTATTCATCCTCATCCAGTGAGGCAAATACTCCAAGTCCAATTTTAACCCCTGCTCTGGCACCCAAACACCCAACTCTAGCAACTTCTGCAGATTCTCAATACACAACGCCATCAGATTCTCCTTCGCATTTGCCACCTCCAAAGTTACGGACTCCTAATATGTTCAGTATAAATTCAGCATTAGCAAAGAAACATCTAAGCCAGCCCCAGCTGAGTTCTGACAGGATGTTTGGTAGAAACAGAAATGCCATAAGCATGATACGTCCATGGAGACCTCAGGAAACAGACATTGATCTGGTGGAGGGAGAAGATACTGATATTTTAGAGAAAATGGAGATTGGCTATGATGGAGTGTTTACCTACGACTGCACTGAAGCAGAAAATTCCGAAGCCCAGGAACCTTGTGATACCACAAAAAAGGGTGCTAGCAGCAAACCTCCAACCCCTCCATTACATCGATTTCCTTCCTGGGTAAGTGTAATTATAGGGTTTTTTCCTACTGGTGAAACTAACTCATTTTCATGCTTCTCTTCTACAATTTTTGTTGCTTCTACCTTTCTCATTCTCTGATGACAAGACAGAGAGTTACCTTAATTCAAACTAAGAGGACGAACTCAGAAGCAACGTTGGTTTGAAGCACAGCATTTCTGTTGTTGAAAAACATAGTCACCATTTTTTTAGAGAAGACTTTATTTTTTTTTATGTCACATCTAAGTTACATATCCCCTTTTGAGTCTATCAAATGAGGCTTGCGACTGCATTTATTTAACACCAGTAGAGCCCAAGAGTGCTAGTGTCAATGCCTTTACTTTAAACATTGTACCACTTACAATCTAGACAATTAAGTTGGCAGAAGACAACTACAGTAGACTACAGAAGTTATTGATAACTTTTCCAAGGCAAATTTGAAAGCCATCAATCAGGGAGTTAAAATAGATATTACTATTTATTATACAAAAGCCAAAATTAACTGTGTCTAGACTCACTGATTCTGCTTTTCCACAGGCAGACATTTATTAATGATTCAGAGATGAATAATGCAGTAATGTAACAGCTTTTCTATATATAAATTTTAGTGGATATTTTTTCATTATCGATTTTCTTTTTGTGGCCTTTTAACACAAAACTGTTGAAAAGTTGCCTCCATAATGGCATTTCTGTATTCTTAATATACAGTCTTCCATTAAAAAAATTTCTCACCATCACTTCTTTGGCCCCTGGTAATAGTATTTTTAAAAAGAAGTTACCTGCGAGGGCAAGCATTGTGTGAAAGAAGGTTGAAACAGACTATGGTTATGGTGGTTATGGCAGTTAAAACAAGGATGCATTCTTTGGCTGCTACTGATGAAACCATTTTATGAAGCATTTTATTACATGTTTGTACTAACACAAAGACTAAGAAGCTATGTGGAGGCTAAACAGAAGAAAAGTAATTGTTGTGCTTTAATTATCTACCATCAAATCTGTTCTGCTTATACAGGAAAGCAGAATTTATGCTGTAGCCAAATCTGGTTTAAGGATGTCTGAAGCTTTCACCATGGAATCTCTGAACAAATGTAAGTGGTTTAGCTGTTTACTGTCCCATGAACAAAAATTCTCTTCTTATGGTGATTTGTAAGCAAGGACCAAATGTCCCATGTTTCTCCGAGATACTTCTCTGAAGATTTATTTATTTGCTATTTAAAACCTAGAAGATCATTGGTTATCTCTCCAAGGTCTTCTGTTACCTTGCCTCTTGACTTCGTCCCAGATTTGTACTTCATTCACTCCAGTTTTCTTTGCAATTCAATTTGAAGAATCTATACCAGGTACCAAAGTAAGAGGTAATACTTTCAATCTAAAAAGGGCTAGTGGTCATGACTAAAATTCATTTATACTCCTTAAAACAATTGTAAATTTCAAAAAGCTATAAACCTCACATACAAAACAGTTCAGGAGTTAGTTTGCTTTTTATAGCAGTTATGAAATGCAAAAAAATAACATAAGAATTTGGTTAATTGAGGGGTAAATTAGGAAGGTGATTTATACAATATGTTGCTTTTTTTAGGTGCTGTTTCACTAACTTCATACTCCATATCCGGATTATATACATCTCTGATATATAAGAACATGACCACTCCTGTCTACACCACTTTGAAAGGGGTAACTGTATTACTGTTTAAAGGAAAATTTTAAATACAATTAGGCTTCACATCCAGGAACTTGCTGTTTCACATTTGATGCTACCATGGCAAATATGTCAGAAGATGATGTTTAGAGATTACAGAACCCCAGAAGTAATGGGACTGTTAAATAGCTGTGAAAAAAACTGTTGCTGCTTATAAAATGTTACTAACCCATCAGTTCTTAGGTTCCTTGCTGATTTTCCCAAAGGCTTGTTAATTATTAAACAGAGCCACATGGTGTTCAGTGCCATAATTAAAAGTGTGTGTGTGTGCAGCTTATACTCAGATAGCCAGCAGTAACTAATCACAATATTGTTTTCTGGCAGCCTTTTGTGATTTGGAAAGACTTATGCTTTGAGCTACCTCAGGTTTCTGTTTTAAAGTGTGGGGGTGGGTTGAGGATACAGAGGGCAGAGGGAATTCAGTTTTATGTTGATATTTTTGTGCCAAAACTCACAAGCCAAGAACAGCTTTGAATGTTAAGAAGCCAACAGAGCTGTGCTACGGTACAAAGGAAATGACTGATACTCTTCAAGGTATCAAAGAATGTTGTGTTCATTTCTGTAGAAAGCAACTCAAATAAGCAACAGCCCATTTATAGATGAGTCATCAGGATCTGAGGAAGAAGACAGTTCTCCATCCAGCTCAAGGACTTCTGAGTCTGATTCTCGAAGCAGAAGTGGTCCAGGTAGTCCTCGGGCTATGAAACGAGGTGGGCAAAACCTGTAGGAATGAGTAACTTCTGGGAAGTCTGGAAAAATGTGCAGTTAGACTGTTACACCTGGCTTTTGAAGGCATTAATCTAGTAGCTGGCTGTTGTCATGAGGTGATCTGTACGTTTACAGCAAGAAGCTCCATTCTACCTGTACTGTGTCCTGCCAAGGACAGACTTAACTTGACTGTTAACTGTAGGTAGGTAGAAATGGCCTAGAAAAAAGTAATTGCCATCTGAAAAAACCCTACATATATTTGAGTTTATAAAACCAAGTAGCAGTTTAACATGATCAGAAAGCAAGTAGAAAAGTTCCCTCAACACAGTATTTGATACCATCTCATGCAATAAAGGCCTTCATTCATTTTTACATGGGGAGACAAGGGAGACTAAGATCCAAGATCCTAGTCAGGCCAAGTGTTAAGATCCTTCATTATATGTTGCTTTAGAAATGCAAAAGAACATTATTCAGTTGTTTCCATGAAACATGTTAAAATCTCAGTTAGCTGGAGCTCTACTCAGTCACACTTGCACAGGTAGATACGGTCACTGGTCCACCAGGAATTTTCCAGTGCCAGCCACATGTGGTGTCAAGTCCTGTCTGCAGTGATGTAGTTACAGTTTTGCTACATTAGTGTGAAAAGGACCCCTAGTTCCTGCTTCCCAGCAGATCCATCTTGCTGAGCAAAAACTGTGGCTGCAGAGACACATCTCATGTTACATGCTTGCACAACAGGAAAGGTAAATTAGCCAATTCAGTGGCTGGTTTCACCCACAATTTATATCCGTATCTATAAAATGGAACAATGCCCTTTGTTGGAAGTTTCTTCTCAGAAAATACCCCTTGCATTGTTTTATGCATGGAAACCTTTCTTAACCACAAATCACATATGTACTGTCTATGTTGAGATGGCACATTTAAAAAAAAATTTAGGAAATCACAAATTTCACTAGGTGCATAATTAGCTCGCTGCATATTTGTTATTAAAGATCATATATGAGAGGAGGTAAACCCATTCCAGAAGCCCAGGTGGCTTACCAAAGCAATAGACAGGAAGAGTTGGGGGTTTTTTTTAAATAAAATTGGCAAATAAGTTTGAAAATTAATGAAACAAGGGAAACAAGGCAAAATCATTTCAATCTTGGCAAGTAACCTTTCAGTGAAGAACACTAACCAAGTAAAATATCCTTAAAAAAGGACATGCTCACATGTTTAAAAATAATTATTTCTGTGATGAGTAAGGGAGGAGTTTGAATTTTTACTGCTGATTCACTAGAATTGAAAACAGAGTGCATTTTTTTCAGGATCAAAGCTAATAAACTTTAAAAAAACCCTGAAATCTGGAATTTAGACTTTTAGAAAACCTAACTATAAAAATTCTTACTAATTGCAAAATAAAGGCAGTCACCTACAGCATCAACATACAGCAGATCTTGAGCACAGCTTCTTAGTATACAAGCAGTTGCTTGAGAAATCCAGATACTAGAGCAAAAGATAGAAAGGGAATGGGGAAAGTTGCTTAGTTTAATAAAAGATCCTGTATTCATTTTCTAGAGAATGAGTATGATGCATAGAACTAACTGCCTCCTTAAAAAAGGTGTTGTAATATAACAACAGGTGATTATAGAAGATATTGTTTTGTTGTTTCATTCACAAGTGACTTAAACTCTGTTTATTTATGAAGAAAATGGGATTTGTGTATTAGCACTGTGCTAGCAGTCTGATTTTAATGCTAGATTCATGATGGATTGATGTTGATAATTGTGTTTGCCTGCAGATCCTACTCAGATATTCTTTCTGCATGGATATTCTAATCTCACTTGTTTCTAATGTAATAAAAAAATAACAAAAACCATCTTTCTTCTCTTAACTCAGGGGTGTCTCTGTCTTCTGTGACATCAGAAAGTGACTATGCTATTCCTCCAGATGCATATTCAGTAGATACAGACTGTTCAGAGCCAGAGCAGAAACTTCCTAAGACCTCTTCCTCATCCAGTGATAATGGAAAAAATGTGAGTTCTGAAGTTCTGTGAAGAAGTGTACCTGTGGTGCTTTGTGTATATTTATGTTCAAAGACTGCTATCAAATCTTATGGGGTACTGATCTGGCTTTTAATGGCCTGTGTTAGTAGTTGGTGTCTTGACATACAAGTGGATTGACTGCCTGGTGATGAAGATAATTTATTTTAAGCTTTCTTCACAGAGCAAATCTGTGAACTCTATTCTACCGGTGTATACACTAAAAGTATGTCTGTGCAGAGCTCTGAATCCACAGTGCTTTATATCTGGTCTGTAGGTTAGGCCCTGAAGTTGGGAAAAACTATATATTTACATTGTATTCATTTTGTTCCTTGTTTAATATAGGTAATTTGAAAGTAAAATCAGGAATCATCATATTCTTCATTCTCTTATATAGTTCTGGGCAAATCAATTACTGTAACTGTAAGTAGGGATATTAATTAGTTATCCCACATTTGTCTTAATTGATGTTTGTAAAAACTTTGCCATTGGACTAGAAGTTTCATCAAATACTACAAATATTATGTAGCATGCTTGTAAGTTACTATTAAGATATCTGTCTGTGTGTGTATGTATTTATACATAACTATGAGGGGTATAGGTATAAATGTGTACCTAACTACTTTTTATCCAACTTCTGAATAATCAGGAACCTTTGGAAAAATCTGGATATCTGCTAAAAATGGGTGGTAAAGTAAAGACCTGGAAACGACGGTGGTTTGTGCTTAAAGGAGGTGAATTACTATACTACAAATCTCCAGTAAGTAGATGTAACTTATTTGCTATTTAATATTAGATTGTTTTTGCTGAGAATCTAGGGCTGCTAGAAAGAAAGTAAATGCATTCCTGATGTCTGAGCTGTTAGAGAGTGATTCAGGACTCAGTTTCTTAAGAAGTGTACAAGGTACTCGATGTCTAACTAGGAAGTATTTATCAAGATTAATGTTTAAATGAGTTCTGTAATTATTTATTGCTATTTGTTGGTAGATTTAAAATACTCTTTTCCCATGCTTTCCATACAGAGTGATGTCATTCGAAAACCTCAAGGTCAAATTGAGCTAAACGCATCTAGCCTCATTGAAAGGGGTGATGGAAAACAAACAATTCAGGTGCCTGCTTTTCTCATCTGTGTTTCAGTGGATATTTATTTCCTCCATCCCCAAAACTAATCCCTTTTTCCAGTCCCTATTGCACTGGAAATCCAAGAGTGGACTTGGAATTAATCAGTGCTCTTTGTTTGAAACCAAAGAATCTTCTCAGTTACAGACACTACAGAAAGGCCTACATGAAATCTCAATGCTACACAGGTCAGATCATCACATATGAGTTATAAATAGAGAAGTCACAGGGCCCACCATTATTGTTGAGAGAATTTGTCTGAAAGGAGATAAAATTGAGTTTTTTCAACTCTGGAACTTTTCAGATAAAGCCTTAGAAAGGGTCTGGCTGCTCTGCCTGGCCATGGAATGTTTCATTAATGAAAATTACTTTGGGGAAAACAGACCCCCCCCAGAGTTGTGAAACTACATTGGGTAGTAAATGTTACAACCCCCCCTCCACTGCAGGGTCGAATGTATAATGTTCTTAAAGCTCAAGAGTTTTCTGTTACTGCATAGCTGACCACAGAAAAAAGAACATACTACCTGACTGCAGATTCTCCCAACATCTTAGAAGAATGGATCAAAGTACTACAGAATGTTCTTAAAATACAGGCTGCCAGCCCACTCTTCATACAGCCCGAAATCAAGCCAACCATGAAGGGATTACTCACAAAGGTAGGAATACTTTTCTTCAGTCAATCTGATTTATTCTGTATTTTGTAAGAAAAATACCTAGATGAAAATGGCCCTACAATAAAATAAATACAAGCAAAACAAGCATGCATTTGCTTTCCCAGTACTTTATAATATGAACAATCCAGAAGGACTACCAACTCACCTACTTTGGGCAATATTTTTCTTCTTTTAATTTGATGTGGGTTTTGTCTTTCTAATTCCTTAGTTTCTGTGTTAAGTTCTTCATTTGCACTTCAGTGGTATCCTAGAAGAGCTTATGTTTCAGTATCTATAATCAACCTACCTTATTTTAGTGGAATGCTCTCTTTTTTCTGTATAACTCACTGGGATGGATTATTTCAAGATAGTAAGAATACTGTATAAAAGGAATTTTTCTCTTTTAATTCTTTCACTTACTTAGCTCCCACTAATTTAGGGCTGATCGAAAGCAAAATTAAAAATTCACACTGGCCTTACTAGGCTTTAGACAAGCATCTAATGCTTTAATTCTTATGTCTTTAATAGACTTAGGCAGTTTTAATCATTTCTCCAGTAATGTGGAAAAGAATTTGAACCTAGGCGTTTATTCCCAACATCATGAAAGTTTAAAGATGGTGAAATGCAGTCTGTATTTCTCTGGCTGTGCTTTATCCTAATGTTCTGTAATTTTAGGTGAAACACGGATATTCCAAAAGAGTTTGGTGTACCCTAGTTGGAAAAATTCTGTATTATTTCCGAAATCAAGAAGACAAGGTAGGTCCCTTAGTTGTTTCCTCAGTGAACAGAAGTTACAGCTTTATTAAGGTACAATTGGCCTGGGTAGTATATGCCCATTTTATCTTGATTACCAAACATTTAGACTTCATAAATTGCCAGCTTGGAAGGTTCGTATCTAACAGAGAGTAATCCAGGGCATGCCCATTGGTCTCCTTCTCCTAAGGGATATGATCTATATTGTGCATCTTTGTATCCCTAGCGGAAGGGGGACGTTGAGTTACTGACAGTTCAGGTTTCCCTTTCTGACAGGCATGAGACTCACCAGAAAATATGTGGCTGTCATTTACTACTGGAAGCTGACCCTTTCTAATGCAAATGTGCAGTGGGCAGTGAATGCAAGTTTCAAGAAATTAAATGTTCTTTTTATCGCTCAATTGACTTCCAGATCCTGTCCATTGGTATGTCAGTGTACCTCCACAGTGCTACAAGAAAGGCAAAAAATGCACCTAGCGAGATGCAGTTTGCTGCTTTGCAGATGTGTGTCTGTGGAGGGGATCTGTTCCCGTTCCCCAACAAGATTACAGAAAAGGATCTCACTTCCTACAGCTGATGCAGTGGACAGAAATGGAGTAGGAGGATGGAAAAAGAAAGGGATGAGAAGATTACTTGTAAAACATAGGGAAATTACTGTTTGAGGAAAGGGAAGAAATGGGATCCAATCAGCTTTAAGTTAACCTCCCAACATCCCATATCCTGTAGGACACAAGGAGCTATGGAAGAGCAAGACCTGGTTCTTCCACATTGTCCCTGACCTTTAGTTCCCTACCCACTCTTTGAATATTGTTGGTCCTAATATTTCCAGTCATATTTACCTACAGAGACAGAACGAAGGACACTTCCTAGTCGTATTTTCACCTGTCCTTTTGCTCCCAAGGCATTGTATTTTGTTGCCAAGAAACATCTTTTTAGTGGAGGTGAGTCAGGAGCAAGACTACAAGAATTCTTGTTAATACCTCTGAGGTTGTGAATATTTGACTCCTGCCCTTATTACCTAACTCTACCAAAAAAATGCTGACACTTCACAAAATGTTAACAGTCCACTGAGCCATTATAACTAACAGTTAAAAAAAAAACTACAGAAAATCTTATTTGTTACATCTAACCAAATAATCACACTGGACCCAGTACTTCATAATTTTTGTATAAAGTTTGTTAATTCCCTTTCTTAACTTTTCCTTTTTTAAGCATTTTTAAACATTCAACTAACATTTCTTTCTAGAACTTTATGAACAAGATAGAAGTAAACAGCAATCAATACGTTTTATTTTAATTACTTTAAAAAAGCATAATACAGGGCTGGCTGGGGAAATCAAATAACATGAGTATTAATCTCTAGCTGATCTTACAGAAACATTAAAATTAACTTGCATTTTCTCCTACGAAGAAACCTCTGTATTTAAAGTCCATTAAATGACACATTTTTACCATTGAAGATTTGGGGGTTTTAGCATGACCTTTCGAGTCATCTAAGTATCTTAGTATTTTGCTGGATTCTTGCGACTATTTCACGCACATTTCAAAGAGGTTTTGCTGCCCTTTGAAAGCAAAATTGAAACTAATTTGCTAGCTTGTAATAGAATAAGAATTTAGCTTTTGTAAGCATAATTTGTATGAAAAGTTCTCTAAAGCTAGTTCAGTTCTAGTGTTCAACATTATGCTAATTAAAAGCATGTTTGCTGTAGCCGAAATGTGTCTTTGTGGAAACAAATTACACAATATCAGCAGTGGTTAATACAGTAAACAAGTCCATTTAAGTGGTTTCCTTTCAAAATGGCATTCAAACTAAAAAAAACCACTCAACTGTGTTTTAATTAAACTTTGTGAATAAATCAGTCTTGTCTATTTCTATGTGAAACAGCATCTCTTGATTCTCGGAATCTTACCATGTTCAAAAAGTTCAGTGCTTCATAAGCTCCACAGAAAATACAAATCACCAAATGCAACTCTAATTATTACTAGTCAGAGTACTGGAATAAAGAGCCACCACTATGTCATGTTTTTTTTCAGAATGATTGTAACTATCAAACCCATCTTAGATTGAGTGAAACTTGCCAGCTGCTCTCCAGTATCATATTTTCAATTTTGAAACAGTATTCTTGAGAAGCCTCATCTGCTTTTCACTGGTGGTGATATTTCAAGTCAACTTACTTCAGGCTTACACTTGAATGTGGCACAAATAAGATGGTAGTTTCTGTAGTGCCCAATTGTCCTTTTACCAAAGGGAAACAAACATCCTGCTCTTTTCTGCGGTATCACTAAGCATTGCTAGACATTGCAAACAACACAGCAACATTAGGCAAGGCCTCTTCACTACACCATTAAACAACACACTTTTGAACATCCTGGTGTGTTACAAAGAGCAGTGGTGCTGTGGGAAAGAACAGAACTTGGTATAAAATAGCCAGTAAGAACTGTCATTGTCAGTCCTGTCACTCAGCTGTGAAGATGGAATGCTCTATTTGTGTTCGTTGTGACTTCCTGTTGATGACTATGAGTTACTTCTGTGAAAATTTCCTTTTTAATGCCTTTTCTTATAAAGTATTTCCTGCTAAATGATCATAATTACATATGCAACTTAACACTGAAGAGCTGTGATCTATCAGACAGGAGAGTGAAACCGAGAAGGTTTACCACAGAAATTATGTACCTTTTGAATTTATACATGAACTAAATAGCCATGTCAATACCACAGTACTTCCCTCCAAAATAACAAGATTAGAATTAAAGTTCTAGGCTTGGCCCAGGGAATATTTGCTTGGAACCAGATCAGGAAACTTTGAAGAATTACTTCGCTCACCCTACCAGACATTTATTGCCTTACTTAGATAAAGAAGCAGACCTGGAAAAGATATTTTTTTTTTTAATCTCACTTTCAGTCTTTGGCACATATTCTCCTTCTGCTCTCTGCAACAGGTGGCTTATCTGACATTCCTTGGCAGGAATGAAAGTGAATAAATATAATTGGGTATTGATGGTAGTTCATGTTTTTCTTTCTATTTGTAGAATCAGAAATATAAAATTATAGTGTGCACCCAAGCAAGTATTTGCTCTCTCACCACTTCTGATATTTACTTTTTAGTTTCCTCTTGGTCAAATCAAGCTTTTTGAGGCGAAGGTTGAAGAAGTTGATAGATCATATGATTCTGATGAAGATTATGAGGCTAGTGGTCGCAGTTTATTATCAACTCATTACACTGTTGTTATCCACCCCAAAGACCAAGGACCCACTTATCTTCTTATAGGATCCAAACATGAGAAGGTAATAAAAGGACTTTTTTCTTGAGTTTCAGTAACACATTCTGAGTATGGTGCTGTGGTATGAATATTTCTTTGAAAGAAGGAGGAGGGGAACCGACATGTCGTCTGGCATAGTTTGATATGATAAGCAAGGATAAGGTCCTGCTTCATTAGCTGAATTTGTCTGCAAACCAATGCTATCGTAGGTAATCCTTTTCAAAACATGAAAATAAGCAGTCTTGCCTACATAAGGAGATGGAGCAGAATATCACATATGCTGTAATTGGAGAATTTTGCTTACATCACACTAGCTTGTAGACAGACCTGTAACAGACTTTTCTGAGAGGTTCTGGGATGCTGTTACCCATCTTCACTGAAAGGACTAGCAGTAGGGAAGACTACCCTGCTGAAGTGAAGGAGAAATGAGATATATGGCTAAGTTGACCTTAACACTCTCTTCAACTACCTGAAGGGAGGTTGTAGTCAGGTGGGGGCTGGGCTCTTTTTCCAGGCAACCAGTGACAGGACAAGAGGGCACAGCCTGAAGCTGCTCCAAGGGAGGTTTGGGTTGGATATTAGGAAGTACTTCCTCACGGAGAGGATGATTAGACATTGGAATAGACTTCCCAGGGAAGTGGTGGAGGCACCGTCCCTGGATGTGTTCAAGGCAAGGCTGGATGTGGCACTTAGTGCCATGGTCTAGACGGTGTGGTAGTGTTGGTCATAGGCTGGACTTGATGATTTAAAGGTCTTTTCCAGCCTTGGTAGTTCTGTGATTCTGTGAAAACCATTTTTATTATTATTCCTTCATTGTTCTCAAGTAATCTTGTAGACCTCATTTTGCTTTCTGGCCTTATCCCCATGTTAGCAGGATCTGGCAGTGATGAAAAGACACATTAGCTTTCTGAAGAGGAAAGGAAGAATGTCCTGATAATTAGCCATGATTTCTGAGGGTAGAAGACTTCTGAAGAGAGCCCTCTCCAATCTGCCATGCTCATTTTTAACATAGAGTCCATAAATACAGGTGTATTCAAACAAAGGCAGACTCCTTTAGGCTTCAACTGGAGCGTATGGCAGTGTTTCAAGTTGAGAACAACATGTTGATGAAGCAGATCCTTCCAACATGGAATGAGTGAGCTGCTATGTGTTTTTTCTACTTCAGGACACATGGCTTTATCATCTGACAGTTGCAGCTGGAAGTACCAGTGTAAATGTTGGATCTGAGTTTGAACAACTTATTTGCAAATTACTGAATATGGAAGGTGATACCAGTAAGTTTAGTTTTGTTTCAGCGTACTAATCTTCTAATATTTATTTACTGAATATACTTATGAACTTAATTAATTGCAAAAACTACATATTTTATCTATTCAGCTTCTCAGATTTGGAGACATCCTACCCTTTGTCACAGCAAAGAAGGAATTGCTTCCCCTCTTACAACATTGCCATCAGAAGCCTTGCAAACTGAAGCAATTAAATTATTTAAGGTAAAACGACAGCAGGTGTCTTTTTTATGTTAACTCTTTATATCTTTATATTTAGCTCTTAGCTAAAGAATAGCTGTTAGTTGGCTTACTAGAGATATTGCACAGATAAGGAAAATGAAAATGGAAGTTTTGTCTTTATCAGAGGTAAACTACTGGACAGTAGCATATTGTCCCCATAATATTTCACTAAAAAGTATCACTTATATATCACAATTTTAGGTGTGAGGGAGCAGTTTAGGCTTCAACTTAATGGCCTTTCTACTGAGGTTTCTTGTAAAGTGCAAGTTAGTAGAAAAATCCACAGCCATCATGGGTGGTAATAATTTATCATGAAGTTCATAAGTCCCAGAGAATGTAACAGAGCGGTTCTGTTTTCAGAGAACTGTATCTGAAATAGTATTTTTTCAGTTGTCAGGAAGAATGGTAAGTGAAAGTTTTGTTGTGATATATTTAAATCAGCTAGAAGACATTCTTAAAAATCTGAAGAAAAAGCAAAGCCAAAGTTTCTAGTTTAATCAAGTCACAGATTATTTCAAATTGAAGTAGAAGGCAGAGATTCTACTGCTTATTTTAAGAAAAAGAAAATCTCGTGTTCATAAGAAGTAGCTATTCTTAAAAGACCAATATTCTAGTAATGTAAACACAGAAAATATTATAGAGCAAAATCACTGAAAATATTTCACAATAGTTTTGTAATTCCACCTTTAAATATTTTCATACACCTTTGAAAATACACATATGCGTATCTCCCAAGTAGTAGTGAAAAGCCTTTATGATTAAGAGACACATAGGGTTTCGTAACTGCTGTGCTGCAGTTTCTTGAGAATTTTTCTGTGCCATTAAGACCAGATAGGTGGTTGATAGCTATGAGAGGCAGTATGCTGTAATGCCATTAACCTTCTTTCTCCTCACTTCAGCTCTCACCCAGGCAAAATGTTAACTAACAGCCAGACTTATAAAGTCTATTTCAGAGATAAAATAAAATTATGCTGTTCCTTTTTCTGTACATTGTGAAATAAATTACAAGTTAGAAGGCATGGGCCTTAGAACTTTCTCCACAAAACTTACAAAAGTCTAAAGACCAAATTCCCTGAAGTACCAACTATCTGGAGAATACTTGACACTTGCCTACAATAAATAAATAAGAGATTACTTCTATGACTGCTATTGATACTTTGTATAATTCAGTTTACAAGTCTGGTAGGGAATTGATTTAGAAACAGAGCAAGTCATGTTTTACATTGCTGACAAAAATTAGTCCCTGCGCATCCATATAGTTTCAGACAGACTAGAAATAGATTGGGCGTCCACCCATTTCTTGTATTTTGCTTATATACTTTGAAAATTCATCAACTATTATATAGCATAAATGCCATGAGTGATAAGTAAGCTTTCTTCTAATATAGCACAACACATGCTTAACACTTGGCTTGCCTAAGACAGGACTGGGGATAGGAAAGGTTATACTTAACCACAGTAAAAATACCAGTGAAAGCCAAGATGTAAAACAAAGGGCTCTGAGTTACAGCTTTCTTATCAGTGTATATTCTGCCGTGTTCTGCTCACTACTTGCACAGGCATTTTGCACTGGCTGCCATTGAGAGCTGTACACTTTGCATTTTCAAGTCCTGTAGAGGGGTCAACTGTGTTCAGCAGGTCCTTACATGGGCCTACCACCACAACTGTTGCAACTCCTGCTAGAGCTCACTCCATTAGATACAGAGTGAGAAGTGTGTTAAGAGGTGTTCTTAAGTCTCTCTCTGTAGCTTTTTATCCATTCTGGCCCCTTTTACCCCTTTTTGCAGGGGCAGCAGAGTTTCTTTAGTCTGCTGGTAAACTGACTAGTTTTGATGTCAGTTACAGCATGTCAGTTAGAGCACATTTTTGTTACACAGAACATCCAAAATATTTGTGTATTACATATGTATGTAAACTCACTTATTATTTTCCATCTAGACCTGCCAGTTGTTTATCAATGCTGCCGTTGACTCTCCTGCCATTGATTACCATGTATCTTTAGCCCAAAGTGCTTTGCAGATCTGCCTCACACACCCTGAACTTCAAAGTGAGATCTGTTGTCAGCTTATTAAACAGACTAGACGTCGACATCCACAAAACCAGGCAGGACCAATACAGGTAACCCAGTATTTATTTTAATGGTATTTGTTTCAACAGCACTACACAGACAGTTTAGAATGGTGAAGGGCCTCCACTCTTCTGTAGCATCTTCTTCCTTAAAATCAGATAAAAACCTAAACTAACATCTTGTTACTGCTGTGTCTTCCTGAAACAAAGCTGATGCTTTTCTCCATCAAAGTTTGTGTTTCCGGGCATAGAGGGTGTCTATGCCTGTGCTGCTTCTAGAGGCTGAACATACAATGGGCTATCTTCAAGTTAAGTGTTGAGTAAAACATCATGTATGGAACTTAATTATCTTTTACTGCATCTTTCCCAAGCGAGATGCTGCATCAGAAAGCTTGGTGGGCTAAACTACATGGCAGATTGTCTCTATAGCATGAGTGTGAAGAAAAGCTGTAGTGCCATGTTGTGGAATCTCAGATACGCTCAGGGTTTCTGATAGCTGTCACTTCTTGCTGTTCTGCATGCACGCTGCATGCTACATTATAAATATATACTTAAAATTCTTCATTTTGTCCACTACCAGCTATTCATTGGTAGCCAAATATGTAACAATTAAAGGAACTGAAATGGAAAGGAAAGCCCATACTTACAGTCTGTGTAGACAGAATTAACAGAACTGGAACAGTAGTGCTTATGATGCAGCAATACCTAGAGAACTAGGAGATGGATCAGAAACTGAGAGAGGAAATTACCATTATAAGGCTTTTGTAATAGATAAGTTTCTATCTTGCCATAGAAAGTAGAACATGACCAGCAGACTTACCTATTACCTAGAAACAGCCCACATCTGGGATATGGCCAATATGAGTGCATCGCCAAAACATCCGCAAAGCTTCTGTAACAGATACAGCCCATTCACGCTCATTAGCACACACTGAAGTTTAATATAGCTGATGGAATTTAAACTAACCATAATCCTTCTTTGGTACTTTCATACCACTGGCAAGGCCTTCCCTCTGATACAGATAGATAAGTTGTTGCTGTCATAATCCACTGCCATAAATTTTAGGACTTAATATGTTCAGTAAAATGTTTGCAGCCTCACACTAATTTTTTAAGTCCTAAATTCAGGTGTAGTCTCCTATACTTCCTTCTACTGCAGTGTCTTCCAGAAACAGAGCCGATGCTATCCTCCATCGAAGTCCAGATATTTGATGAAAGGGAATATTTGTGCCTGTACACTCTGTATTAAGTGAAGCCTATGGATATCTATTGAGCAATGAAAATACAACAAAATATTGAATAATTGTTTTTTCAATAGCTGTTGCTTGGTAGGAGGAAAAGATCTTACGGGTTGCTTCATAATATGTCTAACAGGAGAGCTGAATTAAAATTGAACAGGCTTCTCCTCATTTCTTTGTGGTTTTATCATGTGCATTAACTATTTTTTGTGCAAACTGATCTACTTTCTTACTCTAGCCCCGAAAGAAACTTGCTGTACGCAAGTAAATAGAGAGCATTTTGGCCTTCCGATGAAGTGATATACTTATTTACTTGGCTGTTTCTTTGTTTTGGGTTTTTATTCCTATTGACAGCTGTCTGTTACTTGACTTGGCACAGTAAGCTGCACTGCTGGCCAGCAGCCACAGCAGGAAGCTTTACTTTTTAAGATGTTTAAAACAGTGAATGTCTTCCTTTTGTCCAGGGCTTGCAGCTCTTGGCTCTCTGCGTTGGACTCTTTCTGCCACAGCACCCATTCCTTTGGCTTCTTAAACTTCATTTAAAGAAGAATGCAGATTCCAGGTGTGCCCGAATATTGTTACCCAGCTAGTTGACGAGTCTTTCAAGTACCTTATTTTCAATCTTTCATGTAATATTTCAGATCTTTTGACATATATTTAAAAATATATTTGAGTAGAATCGTGCTCCAGTGCTACGAAAATGGAGTACATTTATTTCTGTGCATGGCTTGGGAAAGTTATACTTTGTTTTGAAAAATACTCTGCAGTGGAACTTTGTATGTTGCAAAACCATGAAAACAAAATATGGCAGTTACACAAAACACTCTGAGCCATGTTCATCTTTGGCACAATTCTGTTCATCTCAGTGGACTAATCCTCTCCATAATTCCACATGGAAAAAAGTGTGTTCGAAATCCTGCAGAGTGAAATCTGAGTCCCGCTTCCGTTTGGCACCCCCAGAGAGATTTACTCACGGTTTACTACCTTTTCAGTCAGTCCCCAAGAATTGCCTTATGTAGTTTTTTTGTCACAGGACTGAATTTGGGAAATATGCAATATATTGTCAGCGATGTGTAGAGCGTACCCAGCAGAACGGAGACCGAGAAGCCAGACCTTCCAGAATGGAAATTCTTTCCACTCTTCTAAGAAACCCATACCACCATTCGCTGCCCTTCAGTATTCCAGTTCATTTCATGAATGGCATATATCAGGTAATGTCAGGTAGACCACAAAATGTAACCTCCCAACCCCTTGCTAATGAAGTAGCGTATCAGAATTGTAAGTGTTAGGGTAAACGTGGTTCAAGTTTCATCCTGTGCCAGTGCTAGCCATGGCAGGTACAAGGTAATTGAATCAGGTTTGGTCAACAAAGAGTAAAGGTCTGGGGAAAAATCTTTAAAAGAAAGAAAAAAAAATGTAAAACCTCCTAAGAGTGAGAAATACTGCAGTTGTGTTCTTTATTTAACCTGACCAACAGATGAGTGAATTAGAGTGAAGAACCAGGAAAGGTATGAAACACCACTTCCTTTCATCAGACATCTTGAAAATTAAGTATCTTAGTGAAGGCCTGAAAGCACAGCTGGAACTCCCATTCTCAGTCATGAGGGATAACTATATTTGTTACAGAACAAACACAGCTTTATTCTTAACTCTTTTGGGACTTCATCAGTCAAAGCCTGTAGGAAACTCTCCATGGGCTTCCATGCATACTGCTTCACATCCTGGTCCGTGTTTCTAACCACTGAGAGCTGTCTGACAATTTTTTAACAATTCACAGTATTCCTAGAAAGAAAGCAAGTTTTCATATGAAATCCAAACTGTATTGAATAAACTTTTAATTTCAGGTCACAGAAGAACTCAACTTTCTTTCTCCTCTAAGTTTCTTAAATGCTTACTGCTTGCCTAGCAAAACAGAAAACAACATGTATTTAAGTCATCCTAGAAGGTTTCAAAATTGAAGTTTGAAGAAGAAAAGGAATAACTGCTCATTAGTTATTTATTGCTCAAAAAATGTGTACTTAAGGGATATGAAAATTGCAATTAAACCTCTGTGGGATCAGCAAATAAGCAATTATAGTGGAATTGAAAACTCTCGTATTCATCTCTAAAGCTATATTCAACAGATTATTTTTTTTAATTCCAACCCCTGAGAATCCCAAAATAGAAGTCCAGGATCCTTTTTCAAGATAGTTCTTTACATAAAAAGAGGTAAGGGGTCACCTTCAACAGAACAAATACAGGAAACACCCTCAAAGTAGATAGAAGTGAACATCAGCAATTAGTATTTGTATAAAAGCAATTTCTTGCTAAAAATGCTTTAATTCTAGTAACAACAGACAAAAACTCAGATTTGGGAAGATAAAATTTAAAAGGCTCTTGGCCTTTCTATGCCAGATTTGTATTACTAGCCTATGTTGTACTGACAGAGTAACATTCATAAAATATTTTGGATCTGCCAATGTGTATCTGCCAGTAAATACTCCTCCTTTCATCATCTGCACATGATTAGAAAAATAATTAATTTATCTCATTTGTTTCACCACCATATTGAAAAGTGTAGGAAATTTTTCTCAATTTTTCAAGGGTATGTATTACATAAAGCTCAGATACTAGTCTGCTTTCTGTTGTACGATTTCTGTAACACAGTCAAGTGTAGCAAGTGCAAAGAAATGAGTAACAAAAAATACTACATTTGGAAGCTTTTTGATAGTGACTTTGGTTTCATAAACAAAATGCAATAAGGTGTAATCTGCTGGGAAGTTCATCAGTTTTAGATTAGAGAAGAATTCCACTAAATTGACTTTCCATGTGGAGATCTTGAGTCTTTTCCAAACCCTTCCTGGAATTTTTTAATTTCCAATGATAGTAAGTTATTCACAGGGGATGGAATGGGTCTGTCTCATTTTGCTACCGTTATTCTAGACGTATTATCCTTCAGTATCTTAGATTTTTTGTGGGGAGAGAAGGTTGGGGTTTTTTAGGAAGTTTGATAGCAAATTAAATTTTGGTGTCTTTTTTAGGTTGTTGGATTTGATGCCTCTACCACAGTGGAGGAATTTCTGAACACCCTGAACCAGGATACAGGAATGAGGAAACCAGCTGAGTCAGGATTTGCGCTGTTTTCTGATGATCCCTCTGGCAAGGATATAGAGCACTGTCTTCAAGGGAACATCAAGGTAAATAAAACCCTTTAATTTAGAGTTCTGCATATAAAACAATAAAATATCTTCATTTTACAGACCACCCTTCAGACAATGTAGAGGAAAACATTTTTGAGGCTGAAAACTGTCTAGGTTTTTCTCCTCATAATGTAAAAGGAAAGATATAAAAAAAAAATCACTTTTTCAATTGCTGAAATTCATTCAGTGAATTATATTTAAAAGCTTTGTCTCGGAGACTGATATTATTCATAGAAGTAGCAGCTGGGTTAAAAAGAAAAAGTAAGCTGTTACTAATCACAGTCCTTTAAAACTGAAAAGCAATTAGAGTCCAAGATGCATTTAGAGATTTCAGTTAACGTTTCTTATATTGCTCCCAGAAGATGAACATTTGAGTCCAAAAAGTCATTCAGACTGGGGAAGAAAAAACAGAAAGGGTTCCTCCTTATCTAAATACAAAATAATTAGTGCTTAATTCAGGAAATTTCCTGTTTGACTTATCATTGTTCTAAATTTTAGTTCCCTCTATTGCTAGAATTAAATTATTTGCAGTGAAGATTGGCAAAATGCAGTATAATCTATGCTCTAATAAAATATTAGATGTTTTTCAAGCTTTTTAGCAACTAGTGATTAATGAATTCTTTTGTGCTTCTATCAAGTAGTTCTTTTCCACCCTTCGGTTACAAGGTGTGGTACAACCAGGCCTTAGTGACAAAGAAAAGACGGGTCACCATGAACAGTTCTCTTCCCCTAGTAGAATAATTAGCATATGGAAAGCAAAATGTGTTAAAAATGTCCTTATTTTCTTGGTAAATGCAGCTTCAAAAGTTGGCCACATTACTGCTTCCAGGAAGGCTCTTTTGTGAAGGAACGGTGACATGAAGCTCAGGAAGGCCCCCAGGACCTCCATTCCACCTACCTACCTACACAGCTTGTCATGAACCACTCCTGCAGCACTTTATAACAAACTTCATACAAATTTTGTAGCAGTTACCAGAATGCTAGCATTGTTACGTATGATAAACAAACAACAAAAACGTTAATTATTAAATGCTCCAACTAAGAAATGCAAGTTACCTTTCAGTAAGTTTAAAAATTCAAGCTATGTACGTTTCTGATATGTGCTAGGTAAAACATTAAATAAGTAGAGAATTCCTGTTCTGTATGCAGCAGAAAGAGAAGGCAGAGATCAAAGGCATTTATTAATTATATAACAACTCACTGTGTAATTACACATTCATTGGCCACTGCTAAATCAAGTACTCAGCCTTTCCATATAAGCATGTTATAGCTCATTTCCAAAGGTAGTGTATGTGTTGCAGGACAAACAAACAACAAAAATGTTAATTATTAAATACTTCACCTAAGAAATTCAAGGAAAGCTATCTTTCAGTAAGTTTAGAAATTCAAGCTATATATGTTTCTGATATGTAGTAGGTAAAAGATATTAAGCAGACAATTTCTATTCAAAGGTGTTTTCAAAGAGGAATACATAACAAAAGTCAGTTTTGTATTGCTTTCCTTCTAGATCTGTGACATTATTTCAAAATGGGAGCAAGCCTCCAAAGAACAACACCCTGGGAAATGTGAAGGGACAAGGACTGTCCGCCTTACTTATAAAAATAGGTTTGTAGCAAGTATAACATCTCTGCCTTTTCTGAAGGCTTGTTTCTAATTTATGCAGAGTTTCTTAATCTGAAAAATAATGGCTGACTCAAAACTTGCAATAAAAATAGTAAATAGGTGTAACTGGAGAATTAAAAACAAACCAACAAACCTATAGTTAACATTTTCTAGTTCTTAAGAGGTGAGCAGGGCTGCCAAGGAAAAAACCAACACTGAACTCAGAAGACTAAAATTAAATATTTGCTCACTGGTTCAACTACAAGTGTTGCTCTACTAATGTGTTTTTACGCCGACTTAAATAATTTGTCACATTCACGGCAGATACTGCTAATCCTCAGGGCTAATGCATTTCCCTCTCTTCTTTATTTAATAACTTTCTGTCTTTTCTGTAGGCTTTATTTTTCACTTCAAGCCCACGGAGAGACAGACAGAGAGAAGCTGCTGCTAGTGTATCAGACAAATGATCAAATAGTCAATGGACTTTTCCCCGTAAACAAAGAACTAGCAATGGAATTGACAGCTCTTTTAGCTCAGGTAATCCTTGTGCATTAATGACTCACACAGCAGTTTTACAGATGAAAAATTTGAATAAAGAAGCTGGTCCAGGATTGCTTGACAGTCAAGTGACCTCCACCTTTTACACGTGGTAGTGAGGGAAGCAGACTTGGCTGGAACCTTTGTGAAGGCTAACTCTACTTCAGTGGAAATGCTGTACAGCATGTGCTGCAGTTGGCACCAATACGGATAAAACGTGCTCTTTACCTCCTAGACTGTCAGGCTCTCTTTGATTAAATACTATGTAATTATGTACCATTTCTTCACTCACTATTCCTAACGTGATTTCTGCAAGTTAATAGACCCAAATAACTGCTGTTTAATGAAAGCCTAAGACTCCTTTACTAGACACGGTCTTGTTAAGATGTGTTATATTTTTTAAAAAGTAAAGGCTCAAGGGAAGGTTATTGAGAAAGCTGTTTGATGGTGTTACTCAATAAATCTAAACTTGTATCTTGGCTTGTATCAGCTGCAGATCTAGCAATCTCAGAGCAAAATTAGTAAGTATTATATTTGTACAATTTATGATTGATAGTTATCTTTTTTCCATGGTAAATATAAAATAAGAAAAATTAAATTACTTGAATGGCTTTTATGTCCCTGAAGAACATACATTAACTGACAAACTGTTTTTCATTTTATTCTTGGTAAGACAGAGAAAAAGATCTCTCATAATACCCAGCTAGAAAATTACTCTGGAGTAACAAAAAATTTTCTTCTTTGTGGTCTTTCCCTTAGGTAGAGATTGGAGATTTTGAACGGCCTTTCTCAACTCCAGCAGGGCAAGTCACTTCCCAGTCCAAGTCCAACCGAACTTTAAAACAAGTTTTGGAAAGATTCTACCCTAAGAGATACAGGCATGGTTGTTCAGAGGAGCAATTAAGGTGAGATGTATTTTGTGATTCATACCCTCTAAAAATCTAGGAGTGAAATGAGGAGATTTTAAACTGGCATTAAATATGACTTACTGTTACGCAGTATTTGCCTAAAGCTGTTGAAAAGTCATTTTCTTACTAAATTGAAGGACCCATTTCTTCTGTATATTTCTAACCAAAACAGAGAACCATCATTAAATACACATTACAGTGAAAGCTGTACAAGTTTCTACACAGTGTTACAAAACACAGCAATTTTGAAATTCTTATTTTTCTTACTCAGCAAATCTAAATTAAGTTTGTGCACAGAGTAAAGGACTACTGGAAGGACATGTAGATCTGATCTGCATCTTTGCTATTCAAGTGTGCAATACCTGGCAGCCAGTCAAATTGGCAATATGTTAATTTAGTGGACTTGCTAGTAAGGTATCACTTAATTTAAAGTTTATTTAAATTAATAATGTGTAAGTGATTTCAATTAACACCTACTAACATGAAGAAGAGCAGAATGGTGTAATAAATTATCCAAAGTCAGTGATACAGCAATTTTGAAGTCCAATAAATGTAATAGAAATATTTTCCCCGATCTTCATTACAGGGTTGAGAAAGTTTAAAGCTATTATCATATGAACAAAGTAACATTATTACATACTCAAAAGATAATAGGGACATTCAAAAGTATATATGCAACAACTAGGGAGTTGTGCAATTAATTTCAAATAACAAAGTGTAATAGATCCTAAACTGGACTAACTCATGGAGGATAAGTCAAACATCTGTTGGAACTGTTCAGGGAGTCCCTAAACTACCAGTTGCCAGAGCTGGAAGTCTGTGGCAGGGAAAGAATCACTCCATACCTGCTCTGTTTCTTGTATGCTTCTGCTAAGTGTGCAGTTTGACTTCCTAAGCCTCCAGTTACAGTAAGCTGCAAGTGAAAGATCTCTCCTTTACTATACATTCCCCCTCCCTTTTCTTGGGCTACATCTAATAAACTTTTGGCTGCTGGGTGAGTCATTCCTACAAGTCAATGTGCTAGAAAGGTATTCTGGGATATTCCTTATTGAGGATTCGTTTTCCATAGGATCGTTTTATTGCACCAGCTCACCATGGGGCCACAAAAGAAAACAGCCAGTGTGAACACATCCTGCATCAGAAGCATCCTTATTGCTAGCAGCAGCCAGATGCACTAAAACAGAGCAGTGTTAAGCTGCGTCTTCCACATCTATTAGTAGCCACAAGTAAAGATGCGTGCTAAGCTGGATGGATTTTTGAAATGACAACTGGCATAGCTGTTGAGTACTGATAAAGGTAGATTGATCATCTGTAGAGACACATTAAAAGCTGTACTAGACTTTTGCCCTTATGCTGCAACTGCTACATCAATATTTAATCATCATGTTGCAGAAATTAGAAGACACTTCGTAATTTTCATGTGCATAAAAATATTAAATGACATTTTGGATCTATTTAATAATGTATAAGTGATAATTGTTGCATTAACATTTTTTTTTTTTGCTCATTAACATCGCTACAGGTAAGCATTTAAATTCCTTTCAATAACTAAATTACATACTTCATTTCAACAGACAGCTTTGTCAGCGGTTGTCTACAAGATGGATGGCTCTCCGGGGGCACAGTGCTGCAGACTGTGTGCGCATTTATCTCGCTGTAGCCAGAAAATGGTCTTTCTTTGGTGCTAAGTTGTTTGCAGCAAAAGTAAGAAACTTGACTGAGACTGAGTGGTGTTTGTTTGGTTTTTTTAAAATAGAAACTTAATTTGCAAATAGTAATACCTTTTTGTTGGAAATGAGTGTGTTATGCATGTGCTGATTGAGTATCTTGTGAAATTACTAACTTGTGTAAGTCATTTACTGGTGAAATTATTGGTTGTTTTACATTATTACTCTAGGTGGTCTCTTTTCATTTTCTTATATCTTAGTTTGAGATAGGCTTTTTGTTCCAGACTTTTTTCACCTGATAACTAATAGAATATTGACAAGGCATCATTAACTGGTTGTGGAAGCTGAGCCTTGCAGAAACACTCCGTGTCATTAAGGGTATTTAGACCTTCTGTGCTGGCCTCTCGATTTCTCTTAATCCACCCGTGTCTTAATTCTCTTGATTCAAGTAACAGCTGTATTAAACACATCTGTCTGATGTTTTATTATGTAATCCCAGCGTCTGTCTGTGTGTATATATACCTATATAAAAATAATTGTTTATCAGCATTGTTCTTTGCATTTTTAGATGCGTGCTAGTGAACAAACTTTGAAAGACCTGTTTTTTTAATTTTATTTTATTAATGACACTATACTTTTTATTGGACTAAGCACCAGGGGAGGCTTCAAGACTATTAGGTTGAAGTTGTATTTGTGCCACTGGCTGCTTACGTGGCTTTGGGCAGCTACTTAAATTCTTTTACACCAGTTCCCTCCCAGTGTAAATCTCAGTAAGATCTGTGTATGGAGGGAGCTCTATAATAGCTGAGAGTTCATAATTATTTACATCTTGCCTCATTTTGAACTAGTAATTAAAGAACATTTCTCTTTATAGCCTCTAGCAACATCCTCAGTTGAGAAGTCCTTCATATGGTTTGCTGTACATGAAGATGGCGTAAGCATCCTAGATTACAGTTCTATGGTAAGTGAAATTGCTTTTTAAATTTTAGTGAAAGTAGATTTTAATACTGAGTATATGGAGAGATTCACCATCATACTACATAAAAGATGGCTTTAGCTTTCCATGCTAAGTTATCTGGTCTTTCTCTTAAAGCAAAATTCATTCCTTTCAAAACACTTTAATGTTGTTATCATTGTAGCAGCACTAATAATAGAAATAAGTTATGAATTATTTGCACAAAATTTATTTTTGTTTATCAGATACAGTTTTTATATCTTTTAATGAAATGTTAATATTTTAATCATTCAGATGTCAGGAGATTCATAGTTACAGTTCTTACAATAACATTAATTTTCTTTTCCTGAAGACTTAATTTTCCATTATTATTCATAATATATACACTCTGCAAAGAGCAGTTACTTTAAAAGATTGTTATTTTCATTGTATTATTTTTGTTTAATAGTAGGTAATATAACCCAGTGTTATTTAATTATGTCATTTTAGGCTCTGATTTTTCTTTGATTTGCAATAAAGATTTTCACAGAAAACGACTCGTGGTAATCAGTGTAAAAAAGCAGTGCCTGAGAAGATCCTAGCTTTAATTTATATACTGTAAAGAAAGAGAATGGCATGGTGCTATTAGCAACTGCTAATATTGAGTATCAGAAAATTAAAATCTCAACTTATAACTGTACTGATATGGGCCTTTTCATTATGTTTCTGTGCAGTTAAAGAAATAATAAAACAAAGAACATGCGGAGATGAAACAGCAGCTCAGCTTGTTCAGAGAACGAGCAAAATGAGCTTGCATCAGACTGCAGAAAGCTTTATAAACACTATTTACTCATAGAGCTAGCTATGGCATTTCTGCAGAGCACTGCCTGTTCACAGGATCAGCAGGCCTTACTTTCAATTAAATAAATGCTCAGTTTCCAGGGAATATTGTGATGTTCCAAGGGGTAGTTAGAGAAAATATTATTTCAAAATAAGGACAAAAAGAGGTTTAGTAACTGAAGGACATTAAGTACATTATTGTACAGATGTCAGCTCCCAATTGTGGACATATACAGCACATTACTATGAGTCATAATGTTAAATTAAATGCTAATCGTTCACTCAAAGGCCAATAGTCTGGTATTGAACATTGAACAGTTAGAGCCAAAGCATGGAGAGGAGAGGAGCCTTGAAGAGCATTTATGTCTCATCACAGGTGTGAAAAAAAGGGAACAGGATTTAATTTCATTTGTGTGAATGTAAACTGCATCACTGCACAAAAAGAAGTCCTGGTGTTAAATTCCTTTAGATGTCTCATACTCTTCCATTTAATTTGTTTAGACACTGCTTCAATGTCAAATGGAATTCCTAAGATTAACTTCTCTCAAAGTCAGTCAAGACTTCTGTAAATTGAGTCACACACTTGAGTTGAAACTTCCTTAAAATATCTTTGATCTAATTAATTTGGAATAGAAACAGAGATCAAACTTACAGGAGTTATCATCTGCAATGGAAGTTCCTCATGGTAAAGGTCTGAATTAAGCTATCCCACAATCCACAATTAATTTCAAGAATCATAAGAGGCTAAAACCAACATTTTGAAAAACACACGTAATTATATTTTTAAAATAAGTATTTCTTATAATCTGCTTTTCTCATTGTCCTGCTTATAGCTCTGTGTTTTGGGTTTTTTTGTTTCTCTTTTAAGCGATTAACAATTACGTATACATACAAGAGTCTGATGACTTTCGGAGGCTATCAAGATGATTTTATGTTGGTTGTTAACAATGCTCAGAGAAAGGACAAATCAACTGAAAAACACCTTTTTGCCATGTCAAAACCAAAGGTTGGTATATTACCTGAAATAGTTTCACACCATCTGCTACTTTCTTACTTCTTCTATTGGGTAATCCTTAACAGATGTGCAAGATGAAACACCTCCTTTATTCCTAGCCTTCTGGGATTATTGACTTTTGCCAGATGGTTTTAGAGGCTGAAACAACTCGTAATATAAGAGCTAACAGTGACAATACTGATGTGCTCCTTTTCTGTTCATGTCCCTGTCTATAACATTCCAGTTTTTTCACAGAAGGACAAAGGAGGCTGTTAAGGACAGGAAGTGTATGCAGTACCTAAAAACTACTTGATCAACCCCGGAAATAATTTTTAAGAAGGTGCATTTTTGTTCTGCAGTGGAATTGTAGAACACAAGATCTGAAAGATCAGTCACTTCCTAAAAATACCAGGAAATTTTTACCTTTGGTGAAGCAACTGTTCATGCTTTTTAAATCTATATTGTGTCCTTCCTTGGTAAGATTGTTTTTCGTTTTTTTTTTTTAAAGCAAAGATTTTTAAGTCTTTAGCTGTTAGTCAGGACAATTTCTGAAACAGGATACTAAATTCCACATAGAAATTTGGGTCAAATCACAACTCATTCAAATATGCATAGTAAAACACATCTGTTCAAGTTTCCTTCAGATTGTGCCCTTACAGGCAAGGTTGGGTAGATTGTAAAGAGAAAATGTGGTAAAAAGTCTTTATTCCTTTTATCTACCCTCTGTCTTTACTTCACGGAGTGCTAGATATTTTCTAGCAAAATTGAGGGAACATATAATGAAAGTTTTTTCTAAGAGCATCATCTTTTGGACTTCAAAATCTCTCTCAAAGTGAAAGAAACCATCTGTTCGAGTCATTGAAGACTGTGGAAGACAAAGCATCCAGCATACTGATGGGAATAACATTACATTATTGGCAAGGAGTAATAGAAAAAAAGCTCTATTAGGCATCTTCTCTCTTCCCATCATTAATTTATTTGCTAAAGTACAAGTACTTTTCCAGTTGATGGTGATTGTCACTTGCTACAAAGTTAGCTATTTTTTCAGCAGTCAAAACACTTCACTGTGTTTTTCAAAGAGTTTTGTATGTTCCTGTTACAGATTCTTGAGATCACTCTACTGATTGCCAGCTACATTAACAACTTTCATCAGCTGAAAGGAGCTGCTCATCACCTCTCCGCTCCAGCATTAATGACACCTCAAAGTGGACAGAAACTCAAGGAAACAGGGAGTCAGCCACTTCTTGCAAACAACAGACCAACTAAATGTCCCACTTTGTTATGACAGGATTATGTATCATGATAATGCATCTTCGTTGCAGGGTTTCTACACTAATTGAAAACCTACTGACGTACAAGACACAGAGCGTAAGCACGTCCATAATCAAAAGAAGGGCTGACAGGTTTGCGTTTGTTTCAGTGGTTTATAACAGGAGGAGGGAGCCCTTTAATTAAAACCCTGGCCTGAACTGGAATGATGATGAGCCAATTTAAGGATTGTGCTTTAGGGGTGATGGCATATGCCTAAAGCTCAAAAATAAATGTGTCTGTTGATAGTAATGGGGAAAGGTGGCCTCGGGAACCATTATATAGATATTAATTGTTCTCCAGATATTTGCTCAGGGACCAAACCGTCTTCAACTCTAACTCTTCATCTCTGGTTTTCAAAATTACACAAAGTTGTACAGCCTTAATTTTGAAAAGGAATATTTGTTTTAAAAAAAAAGTGAAACAGAGTATTTTCCACTTGAAGTACTCCTCCTTATTTGCAATGCAAGCACCATGAGACTAAAACAAAGGAATTGTTTGATTTGTGTACTTATTTTTCCTTTTAAAAAAACATAAGCATATCATGTAACTATTCTAAATTTAAAGAGCATTCTCATGATACACTCTAGCTTTTGTTATACTGCTATTTTGCTTGGCAAATCTTCAGCCTTGGTCTGGCAAATATCTAAATAACCCATCTGCCCCAGCCTTTTGGAAAAATCTAAATTGGACAGGCACTGTATTTAGTATAGTTTAGTTAAACGGGATCCTGTACCTAATTCCTTCTTTAATCCAGAATATAATACAGATGCAGGAATGACTCACAATTCAAAAAACAAGAGCAGCACAGAAAGCCATGGCTTGAACTGTTGTGAGTAAATCTGGAGACATGTGGGACATCTAAAATCTATGTATAATGTGTATAATGTATATACATTGATTCAGAAAAATATTTTGTAAAAGTTGTACTTCTTGTTTTTCATTTGTATCTATACATTTTGTGTTACAATGCCAATATAATGTTCTTGCACACTGAAGACATAGCGCTACGTCTACACAATTGGACCTAGAAGCACTTTCCAGTTGCCTTTTTCGTCTGCAAGCCTCAGTGCTACTTAGGGTCAAGTATATAGAAATTACACCAAATTTTTCTTCCAGTCCTCAACATTTTCATTTCCATGCAACAAACCACTTCTTCAGGCTCTGAAGTGGATAAGCAACATACGCTAATAGATAATTTAGGTCCAACTGTAGAGAAGGTAGTCAAACATAAATCACTGATTTATATACATTTCACAATTTCCATGTCTGCTTATACTAAAGATCCTGGACTATTAACCTCTTCCTGCTACCCCTCATCGTTTTGGATTTTCTTAATTACTTAAAATTGAAGTAGTTTCACAATGATGAATTTTAATATTTGAAGGTTGAAAATCTCCATTTTATGACATTTAAACATTTCAGATATATACAAACTTATACTGAGAGAAAAGGAGTTTTCAGTTGTTTGCCCTCTGTGAAAGGCAGGGAGTATTGTCCTGAAAAATTAAAACAGATTGGGATGGAGATACAGATTGTGAACAGAACATACTCTTAAAAAATGGAAAGTGAAATTGGCAAGCTGACTTGATAAATATGTTTCCTTGGAAATCTCTCAAAGTCCTGCCACCACTGGCAGGACTCTGGCACCATTTTATGAATGGTGCTATGGGCCAATGCTGTGTCTTGAAAATTACAAGTAAATATCAAGCATACTATATCTAGATGATTTCACATTTGCAATGCAGGAGGAGCTTCTGGATAACTTTTACCCTTTGGTGGTGGTTGTGGTGTTAGATCCTTCTCTTTCAACAAGGCAGGGCCAGCAGCAGGAGGTTTGCCTCCTAGTGGGTAGCCGATCTCCTGCCATCATCAAGGAAAGCAAACTGGAAGCTACAACAGACCCTGGCACCAACTGCCTCATCTTTTTGTGCAGCACCCCATGTGAAGTGCAGATAGCATGGTATAATTGGGTAGGAATTCACAGCCCTTTGCAATCAGCTGAATAGTTCACTTTCAGGTATCTCTTAAGGGGAGGCAGGGTGTTCGCAAATTTAAACAGATGCTACTGTATCAGTTATACTTGGGTCATAGTCTAAAGCTTCTCAAGTATGAATATTAGAAACTTCAGTTTACAAATACAAAAATCTTCATGTCATCGTGAAATTATCATAACTGTCAGCCTAGAATACTCCAACTAGTATTTCTTTCCTAATTACCCAGTTTTAAATAAATGTGGCAGATCAGGTTCTATGAGAAGACCAAAAAAAAGTGGATCATGTTGCTAGTGAGCTTGTTTATGTTGGTTTTAAAATCTTTGTTACATTTGAAGACAACATGATACATAACACAAACAGCTGATGGGCAGATTGAGACTTTTAAACAGTTTTCGTTAACACAGCAGCACAAACAGAAGTTTTATAAAGCAGTATACAACCTATGAAGTATAGTATGACCTTCCTGCCTGCCTTTGGGTAGGTAACTCTAGACACTGCTTTGCTTTTCAGTGTTAAGCTCTTGCTGCTATATATATCCCTACATCACAGTGACAGAAGCAATCCATGCCTTAGTTTCCCTTTTCTTAGCAGCACTTTCCAGACTTACTACCACTAACTGCTCATTATGGGTTACCATTAATGCCATATAATCACATTACCAGAAATGCTGTATTAATTTTTATTAAATAAATGCACTTGGAGTCACAGTTACCATGACAACACTACACTAAGCAATGAAGTTTTGTCCAGGATTTTAATTACCAAGAGTGAGGTTTCTGTAGTACAATAGTAACTTCCTCAAACAGACACTTCTTTTCCAGGTAACTGAGTCAGCAAGTGAAGTCTCTTACATATGCAAACACACATCAACAGCTCAGTTACTAAACACAACAGCTATGCAAGTCTTGGGGGGGGCTTGTTCCATGTTAATCAAGCTCCAGAGCTACTTGGAGGATACGACACACCCTAAGACAGTAAAGCTGAAAATTTTGGAGTCCAGGCAGATAATCTGTTCTGCCTTCCCCGCTCAGCTCAAGCCTCATGAGTGATCCACATCTCAACCTTGAGTCATCCACTAAAACAATTCATACGGTGCTACCTAATCCATGACCAAAGCCCAGGTAGGAACTAGACCCTTCTCACCTGATTTTCAGCAGTGATATGATGGGAGCTGTCAAAAGAGCACTGACCTGTGGGGCTGATGCTAAAGAAGCTGCCATGCTCAAGACTTGCAGAACCTAGGTTATAAAAGTATTCTCAGGATGAGATTAATGTGTTAGCACATGAAAGGACACTTCACCTTCTACCACAGACTTCATCTTTTCTCCTAGCTTTGAGCTAGCAGTCAGTAAAAACAATCAGTATAAATGGTCAATGAATTTGAGCTTGGGAACGACTGAAAGATCACTGGTAACTCTGTATAAACAACCACACCGATTTGAAAATAATATTTGGAATGCAATGTTGATTAATAGATTACTAGAACATCACTTTGCTTTGTCAGTTTTTCTGCAGCAGTATTAGCAAACTGCTCACTTCTAAGACACACAAGACCTATTTACCCCTGTAGTTCAGCAGGCAAATTATAAAGCTTTTGAGTTTTTACAAGCCACAAAACCAGTGTTCTTCTGTTAATTTAGATTTAAATTTGGTTCATATTTAAATTTAAAATAGAGGCATATATTTCTCTATAAAAGTAGGCTGGTAAGTATTTGGTGTTGGAGTTCCTTGTCAGACTAACACAGTTGCTATAGGTTAGGTCCTGAAGGAAAACATCCTTGCATAAAGGAATGCACCACTTAAAGCTTTAGGTAGAGCTTTAATAGCCCATACAGCTTAGTGCAACCCATTAGTCTGAGTTAATTTTAACTAAGGTGATTATTAACTCAGTAGTAATGAATTAGAAAGAAAAAAATTAATTTTTTATAGTTTCTTTGGGCAAAGAAAATAAAACCAAGTAAGATGAAACTTAAATACCAAAAACTCCAATTTCATTTCCAGATTGGACTTAAGTTCAGCTTATTAATTGTACAGCCTTACACAGTGCTTCCCAGCTGTACTGCAGCATCTTCCAGATTTGTCACCTCTCTGCCACTGTAAAAATACTTTTAGTACAGACTCTTGCTGTTGCAGTAATACATGCCTAGATCCTAGTGACAGGAGCAATTCCTACCTTAGTTTTGCTTTCTTTGGCAGAGCAATAGCAGCTTTGTCCAGGGTTTTCATCACCTCTAACTGCTGATTACAGATCAGCACTGGCTTCATATACCAAGATACCAGTAACATTCTGTTGAAATGAAATTGATGAAAGAAATGCACTTAGAGAGGCATCAGCATGACCTGCAACAGTACAACACTATACAATGAAGTTTCTTTCTGGATTTTAATTAGCAACACCCTGGTTCTGATAGGGGGTTAGCAAATTCTTCAGAAGATGCACATAAAAACCTGGAAGTAAATAAAGATGGGGAAATAAGCATATGAAGGCTTCTGGAACTGAAACTGAGTGATTATGCTAGTGAAGCTTAGAAGACCCTCTTTTCTAACAAACAAGTATTACTTAGGGTCTGTGGAAGGCTACATAAACTTCTGGGGAAGGAAGAAGTAACAGTTAAAATGAATTCTGAGTTAATCATTATGAATGAGGCCACCTTCCTTATCTTGATCAGACAGATAAGAGAGAATTTCACTTAGGTTTTCCTGTCTCTAGTCTCTCAAGACACAAAGCAGCTGCTCAACTATAGGTGGTTAGTTTTAATTGTCCTGGATTTTGGGTTACTTCCCCAACGCTGGACACTTTTGACTTGGCTTTTTTGGTTCACCTACATCCTATATCCCTTTCAAATACTGGGTCATCCTGCAGTTTTACTGCACCCTTTAATCCTACTTTCTTGTCTAAAACGAACAATATATTTGATCTTTGATTGACAGACATAGTTTGAAATAATCTAGCCTCTGGCACCATACTTTTATGTACATTTGTAATAGTTTATTTGTATGCTCCAGTAACGACAAAATAATTATTTTCTTACACAGCAGTTATTAAGAGGGTGGGAACTAGCTCAGGTCGTGTTCTGCTCCCTTCACTGCTAAAAAGCTATACTGGAGACAATGAGTTTATTAGAAGCCAATGCTTAACGCTGAGGTAAAAATTAAAAGGACTCCCGCCACTTATTACTTGTTTGTTCATCCCTGGCTTTTGCCACAGGCTAAGTGTTTTGTCGCTTAACAAGGGCTACACTCGAGGTCCCCCAAAGACCCAGCGACTCCACCAGCCCTGGCACCAGCTCCTCTCCCTCTGGTGGTAAGGCGGGGCGCCATTTTCAGCACGCGAAGAACAGAGGCAGATGCGGGTCCCACGAAAAACTCCGGGGCCCCAGGGGCGGGCGGGAACCTCGGCGGAACCACCACGAGCCTCCACTCACCTCAGGGGGCGCGGCACCCACGGCCCCTGAGGCGACTTAGCCCGCCGCAGCCCGGACAACCGGCAGAAAGGCTCCAGCCCGCCACGCTCCTGCCGGCTACGGCAGGGGCGCCGCCACATCGCGCAGGATGCCGGCTACCCGCCCCGCGGCACTGAAAAGGCTGAGGCGAGAACAGCGCCACCGTCACCGCCACCCTGCTACCCCCGCAGCAGAGTCGGGAGGCGGAGCGAGGCCCCAGCACGGCCCCGCCGGGAAGAGGCCTCCGTCCCCTTCCGCTCCCCCGCGGAACTACACCTCCCAGCATGGCCTGCGCGGTTCCCCTGGCGATGGGGAGCCAGGCCCGGGCCCCGAGAAGCGATGTCCAAGGCTAGGTAAAGGGGAGCCCCGGTTCGGTGAAGAGGGGTCGTCCCCGCTGCTGTGTGGGGAAGGACCCGGCGGCCGGGGAGAACAGTCTAGAGGACGGAGGGAGGAAGGGAGTTGTAAAAGGGACCGTTTCGGTCTCGGCCCCGAGAGCCAGCGGGACCGGGGACAGGATGAGGGGACGCGTGGCCCTTGGTGCAAGGAGCCGACTGGTTCTGTTAGGGACTCCATAGAAAAGGGGGAGGCCTGACCCAATCATAACCGTCCCGCAGATGGCCCTGGGGGACACTGGGAAGAAACCCTCGTTACCCTTAGCAGTAGCTTCTTCGGGACGCCGACCCCCCTGACCCGTGACCGGCTCCTCCGCTGCCGGCGGTGTCCAGGAGCCCCCTGTTCCAGAGGCCGCCAGCCTGACCCGCAGGGTGCGGTGGGAAGCCTTAATCGTTAGAAAACCTCTTAAAAGTATCTCAAACGTACTCAAAGCGTCCCGCCACACAGCTGGTATTTACTCAGCGTGTGACACAAATGATTGTTGGGGTTCCCTGAGGAATTTTACTTAATCTGGTTTTGTTAGAAGTACTTCGTCAAGCAGAGGGCATGTGATGTGAAGAAATAATAATAATAAAGCAATATCCTTCATTTATTCACTTTCGTATTTTCAGGAATTATGGTCTAGGCTCCATTGTTTTTTCTCTTATGACACTCTCATTTTGTTTTTCCAACTAGTGATACTTTATGGGATCTTGCTATAGCTGAAGTAGAGAAGAGAGAAAACCCTGATGATGATGGCAAGCGTGTGGAAGTTTCGGAAAAATCAGTATTATTTATGGGAAACAAAAATGGGGTAACTCTAGATACTCTATCATTCTGTGCTTTTCAAACATAGTTTGTGTCAGGGAAAGTATCTCATATTTTCAGATATTAAGGTCTGCTTAATTCTTCTAGAGAAAATATGTTATGTTCTGATCCTGCAGAGAGTGGGCATTCGACAAAGTGTGGACCAACTAGTCATTACTACAATTCAGAAGCTCAAGTGTATGGTTTGTAGAGTCCAAACTTCAATCGTTGATATTGATGGTGTGCTAATTCTTTGAGGTTTGGCTTCATTAATTTTTGTAAAAGTAACTGCCAGAAAGAGTTCTACTCTTTAATTGTTTGACATGTCAAATTTCCCCTTGTAAAGGTTTAACTGGTAACAATCCACTTGAAGTGCATTGATACCAGTTTTGTTGTAGACAGAGGCCTTGACATCCTGCTTTGAATTGTGTCTGTATTATGTCTGGCCTGTTTGAACATGCCTTATCAGTCATTGCAAACTCATGATTCCACATGCCAATGGTTGTTTTAATGCATCATCCCCTAAGTTTGCCCATTAGGAATTTCATATTTGTGTCTGTTAGCATTTACTTGTAAAGTAAATAAAGAGACATTTGTCTTTTTGATCACGTGAGTAATATTTTTTTAGAATACAATTTTTATTTTAGAAAATAAAATCAGTGTACGTGCAACCTCTGTCAGCAATTTTTAAAGTACCTTTTTAGAGAAAATACAATGACTTTTCAGATTTACCTGAAATGCACTGATATTTGAGATAGGAAAGGACACGGGAATAGACTATAGAAGTTCTAGCCCCTTCAGCATAGCATGGTACTCAGTGTTGGAATTTCAACAGTGTAAAGGCATTTTCCTGTATGTTTATTTGTATTTTAAGCATTCTTTTTATTTCCATCTCATCGGTAATAATTTGTTCCAGTGGAAACCAACAATACATAAATGTGTTATTAATTTAATGCTATTAAACAATTTAACAGAGTTGGTCAGGTTGATCACTAATGTCTAATTTTAAGCACACTATTCCTGTTACTGTATTTGTCAGTTCTATTAGTTTGTAATTATAATAATGGTAGTGTAACTTGATTCTGACAGAAAGCTGGCAGTTAAGTTTCCACTATAAGGCTACAGACAATTACATGAGTTTACGCTTTTCTGGTGCTTTATTATTGGAATGTTAAATAAGTGAGTTTCATTTAGCAATACAACTTTTATGCTTTAATGACAGTACAGTAGGGTTGTTCTTTGTTTTTCATTTCCAGGGAAAGACCACTATTATACTCAGGTGTCTTGAGAGGTATGTATGTGTTAAATTTTTAAGAGTAATTTTCAACTGCAGATTAGAATTTTATATAGTTTTACTCTGTGATAATTCATAATATATATATACAGATGTTGTCTTCTGTGACCAGTTGGTCACTTATGAATAACTTATTTCCCTTCATTACTACCTGTCATCTGACCCCTTTGGTCCTTCTCCAGAATTAGAGAGCTTAAATGGCCATCTGTTCACACTGGTGCTGCTAATTCCCCTGTCTTTAGCCACTGAGAGCTGTTGCCTTAGTGTGTCCTCTCTGTACTGCTGCTTCTCAGCCAAATTCTGAACTGACAGATAAATATAATTCAGTAACTATAGAATTAACTTTCTTTACTTAGAAGATCTTGACAAAATGAAGTTATTTTTCCTTGCATAGGGAAGAAAGTCCAAAGCCAACATTAGCCCTGGAATATATTTTTGGAAGAAGGGCAAAGAGACACAATACAGTGAGTATCCAGAAAGTAGTTTACAAGAGAGATACATAAACATACACATAAAAATAATATATGTGTGTATATTTTTATGTATAAGAATCTTAGAGTTTCTAGCTTCTTGTTTGTGAAATAAAAAGGGTTTTTTAAATATCATTTGATTTTAATTAGCTAGCTTAATTTTTTATTTTAATAGTATGTTTTTCCCTCTCACTAAAAGACTAGATCAGAGACCGAAGTATAGCACAAAGCAATAAGATTCATCTATAAAAACTACCTTGTTTGTCATGTTTGAGTGCTTTTATTTTCCCATTGTAATATAGGGTGCACGCCTTTTACTTTGTCTTTAGAATGCAAAATGAGTACAAACCAATGAGGATAGTTTACAATCAGTTTTATGACAGAAGCAGTCATCTCAGAGGGTGTTAAAGCATAATTAAATTTCTGGGTTTAGTGTCCATATCACTAAATTTTGCAGTGCAGATTATGTTAACAGAAATACCAAACCCATTCCCACTACAGCACAACACTGCACAGTAGCAATAATTATTACTGCAGGTAATTGCTGAATCGGGGAGTGGAAAATCTGACTCTGTCTGAAAGATAAAAATCACTTAAAACTTTTCCCAGAAACTAAATGCAAAGGTGGAGATTAATTACTTTTCCAGTTGCAAACTTCTCAAAAAGCATTAGTCTTGAGCTGCCATACACAAAAAGAAAGGGGAAAAAAACCTGATTTTTTAATGTTCATCATTAATCATGCCGTTTCCTGACTTTTTTACTTCACTGTAGTCATTTATCAGGACAGTCATAGGCATGCCAGGAGTCTTTCCTAAGTGTTGTATGTGATTTCTTGAACAATGGGGGGGGGTGTTTGTTTTTGTCTTTTTAGAAAATACTAGTGAAATGTTATGAGTGACTTGCATGAAAAGCTAGTTTATCAGATGAAGATATTTTCCTGGCGTTGTATGCAATCACGCATTTCTAACTCTTTTTACAGCCTAAAGATGTAGCTCATTTTTGGGAACTAGGTGGTGGAACCTCATTACTGGAACTGATTCGAATACCAATCAGTAGCAACAACATAAAGTAAGTGATTAGTATTACAATTCTGAAGTTAATTTCAGCTTCCTTCAAACAGAAGTAAATCTCTAGACCTTTAATTGTGGAAAACTCCTTCAAAACATAAGAGAACATTTATGATTTTTTCTAAAAATCATGGTAATACCACTAATTTCCTGAACTTTCTTTGGATGGTTCTCTCTTAATAAACCAAGTTCTTAACCAATCTCTGACCAAAAAAAAGCAATAACATGCAGGAAATTGGTTGGCCTTAAGTAGAACAAGAAATACAGAAAAAGAGAAGAAGTATCTTTATGCTCAGTGAAAGAGCAGAAAAAGCAACTTTGGGCCAAACAAAAAATAAAATCTGGCTTCCTACTTCTGTATGCAAAAATAGATGCTGTGGCTGTGAGGGGGCAGTATTTTAGGGTGAAAAACAAGGCAAAAAAGTTGAGAAAAAAACTCTTTGGAATTTTGTGAAGTGACCATCTGATGAGAAGATCACACAAGAGAGGGGATGTTTCTGAAAGGGACTAAAACTATTGAAATTATTTGAAGACAAAAGGAAATGGGAATTTAGAGAGAATTAAGAGAAAGTGAGAAAAAATCCATAAAAGTGATTATATAGTATGGGAAGAAGAAAGTCATGAAGAGTTAGAGGAATGAATGAGAAGGTGATGGGGGATACATTTAAAGTTCTGGTTAGGGAAGATGGAGTTGAAAGTGGAAAGGGACAAAAGGATCAAAAGACATATTTTGTATTTTGATCCATTACTTTGTTTCTTTGGTACCAAGCTTTAACTTTTTTGGGGGGGGAGTCAGGGAAAGAATACAATTTTTATTATGTGCATTTGCTACTGTTGGGGCTATTCAGATAGTTTTTGTTTCTAGATTTTTGTTTCTAGAAGAGCTTAGGGCAAAAAATCAACTATAATTTTTCAACTATTGCCTAATTGAATTTATGTGAGCACCACCTCCCTCCGTCAGTCTTGTCTTCCTGTTTTACTGATAAGGAATCTTCTCACGTGGATGATGTTAAGATTCTTTGATAGGATAGCAACATTGTTTTCTAAGACCACTTGTGTCCATAAGGCAATATTTAACATACTACTCAAAAATTCTACCATTTCAACTTAAATATAAGTACTTTTCTCTGGTTTTCTCATCTGTGTTAAGCAATTCCCTTTCTTAAAAATCCACAAACTCTATCTAGTTTCACAAAGACTTTTCAGCAGATTTTTTTCTCCATAGCATTTTAAAGTGAAATTGCACATTCACTTTGCTTTCCAGTCTTCCTAATACCACTTCGGTCTGGTATCTCCTTTTTCAAGTCAGGATGGAACGTGAAAGAATGATCGCATGCATTCAAATGGCTGCATTTGCCATGTTCTTCTTTATAGTTGCACTATACTATACTACAATGGAGTTTTAGGAGGAGAGGTGTTTATATATCAACATTTTTCATCAAAATCTGCCTTTGAAAGCCAGGTAATTGCTAACTGTGTCTTGAGTATTCTGACTTCTGTTCATCTTTCAGAAGGCTTTCTTATACGCTCACTCGAGGTTCGATCTAATTAGCAGTCTATGGCACAGAATATTTCCCTTAACTATTTTTTTATTACAAAAGTATAATGGAAGTACAGAAATTATCCTCACCATTTGCTAACATTGCTTCACCTGGGGTTGTGGAATTATAAGATTCCCAGTCATATAGGCAGAAGGAGGTATATGGGCTCAAGTTATTTGCATAATTTACTGCTTTGAAACATAGTCTTCAGAAACAAAGTTTGATACATACAATCCCCCAAAACCTCTGATATAAAGTTTCCAAAGTAATAGTTCTGAACAAAAGACAATAGAAGGGTTTCTTCAGAGCTCAGCACATCCTTAAAAGAGCCATCTCCCTTTGTTGTTACATTTAATTCTGTCTTAGCATTTGTATTTTCACAATTGTTGCTATCACAATTTGTACTACAGGTATGGTTGTAGATCAAAATGTTAGTTGTCTCATGCTCTAAGGGTTTGATTGAATCATGCCTTTTTGATAGGTCGTTTTCTGTAGTTCTTGTATTGGATTTGTCCAAACCTAACGAACTCTGGACTACTATGGAGAAACTTCTGCAGGTCACCAGCACCCATGTGAACAAAATTTTGACCAAACTGGAACAGACAAATCCTAAAGTAGCTACTGAAATGAAACAGAGGATGCGGAACAATCTGCAGAAGGATCATCCAGTAAGTTACTTCTAATATTTTCTCCAGATGTCACAGGCCTTTATACAGTTAAAGATAATGCTTTTGAAAATCATAAACAACTCTTTTAGATTTTTATGCATGACTGAAAATCCATTTGATGTAGATGAACCTGTTCACTGGAAAATTATAGCAATTTAATAAAAATTCAATAAGAGCAGAAACAAGGAAAGAAGGTTTCTTATATCTTTTTGTTAGATATCTAATGTGATTGTTATGGCATGTTACACCAATCAAAAGAAATAGTTTTAGAGTAGCAGTTTGCTTTTTTCCCCCCTTATCTTTTTAAAATGAAGATGAAAACTAGAATGTACAAAAGTCATCTAGCAAGAGACTAGCTGAAGGTACAAATTTAAGCAAAGAATATAGTTATAACAGCCATCAACAGGACTATATATTTTGCATTTATTTAAATGTCTATCACAAACTCAATGCCTTTTGATAATCTGACAACTAATTAAATTATAAAGTTTCAGAAATGTTAACATCAGTCCTTTAAACATAATTGCTAACTAAATCTCTGGAAAAGCTAGACTAGATTATGCACAATAGAAATGAAAAGTCATTGTGCATTAAACCTCTGCAAATGTTGTGTGTATATAATGCATAAATAAGTATTCAACAATTCAAAGACTTGGCACATAAATCTAGTTACTGGAACTTCTATAAAATGCTGCAATATAGCAAACTCTTATACCGCTCAAAAATTTAAAAGCAACTTTTTTTTTGAGAAAGCAACATATGCAGCACTCTTTAGATTAGAGTATAGGGTTTGAGATCTGCTGGATTATGATTTGGGGTTTTACTTTTCGAGAAGGTAATTCACAGAGAGAAAAAGCCTGCAAGTGCACTTGGCAGTAAATCATCATCAGAGTGTCAAGCTTACCTATAGGGGCTTACATATCAGAAAACTGAAACCTTTTTTCTATAAGTAAAAGACAGTGCCATTAATTGTTAAGAAGATTTGTTATACTTGCCATATAGGGAACACAATTATACCTTCTAAACTAGAATTCCTATTCAGCCTTCATTATCAGAACCAGAAAGAATGCAAACAAAATGTTATGTTACTCCTCAGTTCTCTTCAAACTTTCATCATTGTTCAAGAACAAATTATGTCAATTTTGTGGGAGGAAATACTGTCTTTTATAGTCAAAGTAAATGACAGTTTATGCAGATTTTTATTTGCCTTTTTATAGCTAAACATATTTTTATGATAAACAGGAATTGATAAGGTTCTTAAGGGTTTTTTTTAAGGATTAGATACATTCCATTGGCCTGGATAAAAGATTATTGAATATTTTTATAAAGCATAAATACATCAACTGCAAACCTTGTTTAAAAAAGCTGGATGCACCTACAGAAGTCCATAATGAAAAATTAATTCTGTAGTCAAAAGATTGATAGGATTCAGTAGGCCAGTTTTATTGCTTCTGATATTACCTTGAATTAATTTTTTCTTAGTTAGGAAACTCAAACTAATTTCTTTTCAGTTCTGTATTCTATACATCCAATTATAAGTTATGATAATTTTGCTCATAGCTTTTGCCTTGACAGTGTATGAGCGAAGCCAGTCTTCTCTCAAAGTAGAGAGGAAACCAACTGCAAGCAAAGCAGCTTGACTCAATAATTGCATGAACACACAAAGGGATTGTCTCGTTTCATATGGACTACAGGAAAACCTTCTAGACAACTTGAAAATTATTGTAGTCTATTCTTAAAACTTGTCTCAGAAGTTAACACCTCCAGGGAGGGGGCTTCCACAACCTCCCTAGGCAACCTATTCCAGTGCCTTACTACCCTCATGGTGAAGAATTTCTTCCTCATGTCTAACCTAAATCCCCCCTCTTCCGGTTTAAAACCGTTACCCCTTGTCCTATCACTGCTCTCTCTGGTGAAAAGCCCCTCCCCAGCTTTCCTGTAGCCCCTTCAGGTAGTGGAAGGCTGCTATAAGGCCTTCTCTTCTCCAAGCTGAACAGCTCCAACTCTCTCAGCCTGTCTTCATAGCAGAGGTGCTCCAGCCCTTTGATCATCTTCGTGCCCCTTCTCTGGACCCTCTCCAACAGCTCCATGTCTTTCTTGTGCTGAGGGCTCCAGAGCTGTACACAGTCCTCCAGGTGGGGTCTCACCAGAGTTAGAGGGGCAGAATCCCCTCCCTGGCCCTGCTGGCCACGCTTCTTTTGATGCAGCCCAGGATGTGGTTGGCCCTCTGGGCTGCGAGTGCATGCTGGCAGCTCATGTGGAGCTTCTCATCTACTACCACCCCCAGGTTCTTCTCCTCAGGACTGCTCTCTAGCCATGCTCCAATCTGGCAGTTGTTCTGTGAATATATGGAGTTTTTCCTCTCTTCCTTTACTATCTAATGTTGGAGCCAGAGTATTCTAGTGTAAGAACCCAGGGGGGTTATTTCCTGACCTTTCATGAAGACAATGAGAAAATTGTAGAATATGGTATGGATATTGCAATAAAGTTTATTCATCTAACTTCAGGCTTTGAAAAAATAGACCTTGTCATCTGTGAATTAATTTTACCCCTTTCAGTTGTCCTGACAGTTGCAATCTTCCACAGTTTGTTTACGCTGCTTAACTGCCATCTATCTGTTTAATAGGATTATGAATTAGTTGACCCTTTTCCAATACCTTTGGTGATAATTGGAAGCAAATATGATGTTTTTCATGTAAGTAATACTTCATAAAGTTTTTGTAATAACTAAAAGTTTTCTGGTAGCGATTCTATGTACTAAAATCTTGGTAAGATAATTGTAAAAATTTAATAAACCAAATAATAGTAAACAAAAGTACAAGGCCAGTCAGCCTTCTACCACAAAAAAAATCTTTCAATCTAACAGCATTATGGAAGGCTGTCACTCCTTCACAAAGCACTCCAAAAATGATGATTTTTGAGATGTGCATGGGAAATGTTGAGATGTCAGTTGCTGCAGACCAAAATGGGGAGCAAGAAAACATCATGTTGATGACTTCCTTTTATAACAAGAGAAATGTGTTCCTTCTGAGAGTGGCTGTAAGTTCATGGCAGTGAAAGAGGAGCATCTTTTAAGTCAGCTGGTCAGATTTTTTGGTAGTTATGACAGCACAAACAGTAAACTTTTTTTTAAGTGCTTAAGTTTTTAGACAGAAGTGGGTAGTTGCATATTTTAGGGGAGAGAGGAAAGAAATGTTGTAGGACAGCTGGACTCTCTCCCAGGACGTTAAAAATCCAAACAAATGCAAACTCAGTTTTCAAGCAGCACTTGATCATGAGAAACTGGAACAGTACGTTTGATTTTTAGCTGCCGTGCTGGCAGCCTGTGCTTCTCTGGATGACTACATAGTGCATGGATATTTGGCTGACTCTTTGAGTTGCTTAATTCTTTATTAATAAATTACTGTTCCTTCATGCATACTGAGCCATGACCTCTTTAAAAATCAGTGTCTCTCATGGAATAAGTGCAGAATAACAGTCTGTTTCCATTGGGGTCTATGGACAATGCCTGAAGTCTTCACTGGGAGCAGGTCTTATCCACTTTAGCCAGGGAAGTCCATCTGCATGAGTTTTCATTATAGAAACATTGATGAAAAGGTGTTTCTATGCACCTTTCAAATCTTGCAGGTATTAGAAGTTAGAGAGCACATACCCAAAGGTTTAATGAAAATTAAGTATTTTCACAACCTTATTTTTCTAGAAAGCATGACTTCTACTTCTAAAAATTTAAAACATAATGAAACAAATTAATTGGAAACGGAATACACATTCCCGATTAAGGAACTTTTTCTGGACTAACATACTGCCTGAATTAGGCTTCCTCTGTAAAAAAGAAACAAAGGGAAATTGTGACATTTCTTTTCAGAGTAGGCTGTTACTGATTCTGTCTTAAGATATAATTATGCTGACAGCTGAAAGCCTCATATATTGTAGCCTAAGTGCATTGCAGTTTATAAAAAAAAAATATGAAAAGTTCTAGCTGTAATATTTTGCTTTTTCAGGAGTTTGACTCTGAAATGAGGAAAATAATAAGCAAGACACTGCGATTTATTTCACATTATTATGGAGCATCGTTAGTGGTGTGTATATTCACTTTCTAACTAAGGATAGAGAAAACGAGCAATATTTATGTTACAAAACAACATTTAAAAAAATAGAAATGTAGAACTAGAGAAAATGGGATTTATTTGGTTTTACAGTAGCCTTCTTAATAAGATCATCTGTCAAACGGGTTACAGGTACTGGCAGGGGATGGATGGATGGATATGCCTTATGAACAAACAAACAACATGATTCCCAGTATTAGCAAACTCATTAAAATAAGTATCTGTTAGCCAGCTCACTTCCCATATTGAGTTTACTGCATGTCTGGCAATAGTTTTTTTGGTACAAGAAAGGAGGATGGGAAAAAGTGATCATCTTAGAATTAGAGAATTGGCCTTTCTGGTAGGAGCATGAATTATGTCTAGTGACCTGGCTTCAGCAGATTTAAAAACTTGTATCCAAGGGCTCATCTTCACAGCAGTTTAAGCATACCAGATTACACACTCACAGTGTTGAAGAATAAAGGCAGGGATTTTTTAACTAATGAGTAGGAACTGCCAAACATGAGGACAATTAAGTATTTATGTGGGTAGATAAATTGATTTGAGTTTGGCAGATCATCTCCTGAGTAAAGGCAGAAACATGCATGCTCAGGTTCACAATCCAAAAAAGCTTCCTCTTGGTCTTTCTCTACATCAGAAGGTAGTTCTAATGGTATCAACCATCATTTAAGTAATAAATACTATTAATAGTGGCTTATTTTGATTACCAAACACCTAATGTTTCCTTTAAATTGTTGTAATCACAGCACATCTTTTTGCATCCATGTAAAACTGTACAGCTTTTGTACTTTGACACCTGAATTAATCTTTTGTTAACTGTCTTGATCTTATTTTTTTTTATTTTAAAAAAGTATTTAAGCGTTATTATAATTAAAAGTTAAGAACTAGAAGCCTAAAACTCTTTGTATACTAAATCCTGATTCCTGTTGAAATGAGCAGGAGAAACTTCATTTCCCAGAGTAGAAATCTGACTTCTTTCTCAAAGACATGAATCTGTTAGGATACAAAAGCCCTTAGACAGGAGTAAGCATGCTTCTTGAGAAGATATTCTAGGAGCTGCTTTCTGATAAATCTATACCAGTTCTGCCACTATCAAGCTGCTTTTATGATGTGTGAACAATTGTAATTATTAATCACATTTCTAATTGTTTATGGTATTCTGGATAATTTTTAATGTAGTTTAAAATTTTAGTAACTCGTTAGTCTTGGGTAAAAAAATTTGTGTCCTTAATGTGCATACTTCAAAAGTTGTGAATCAATATTTTAAAGTTTAATCTTTAGTTATGGTATTTTTTCATCTAATCTTTCTTAATCTGTATATTCAGTGACAAACATTCATGTTTTAGAAAGGGAGGGTGAGAGTTTTATTCTAGTAAATGCAGTACACATCTACCAAATTTGTTGAGGTCAGAAATTAGGCAGCCTCTATCTGAAATCCTCTATGTAGATGACATAATGTAATAATGATGGAAAATCATAATGTGTTTGTTTTTTTTTTTCTGATACATTTAGTTTACCAGTAAATCTGAGGCTCTCCTGATGAAAGCTCGTGTTCTTATTAATCACTTGGCCTTTGGCTATGATAAAAGGTAACATAATTATTGTCCAACTATCAGCTGTCTTGCCCAGAGTCTACAAGTACTTAGTAAAAAATATTTTAAACACAAAAACTTTTCTTTTTTCTTAAATATGATCTCTGAAAGATTCTTGTTCATGGACTTTTACTTCTGTGTCTCAGCTGCCTATCTATGCACAGAGCAGTGAAAAGTCCTTGGTTTTGATCCTAAAACTGATGGATTAGAAACATGGTCACTATTAGAACTGAGTAGATTTTTATTTAAGTGTATTTGTGTGCAAAGCCCAGTAAGAGTCTAGTCTTGGCTAGAATAATGTCACTTTCCATTGACTGCTAAATGCTCACTTGATCCCTTTTCTTTGTTCTGTTTAGCAAGTCTGTATCAGTGGATCACAGCAAACCTCTGTTTATACCGGCGGGCCTGGATTCGTTGAGCCAAATAGGTTAGGACATTTCCTGTTCATTGTGTTTTTTGCTTAATTGTCCTTGAAAATGAGAAAAAAAATTAAGCAAATAAAAAATAAAGTTAAATGATAGCACAACAGCATCAGTTTTAACAGCTTATTGAAGGAAATGGCTTAGAAAGTTTAAAATTATGATTCAGGATTTATCTTATTGTTAATTACTTGTGCAGTTTTGTTAGGTAGTTAATTAAAGTATTGGAACCACTTCAAATAGTAAAGCACTAACAAGCTCAGATCTGAAAGAAAATATAATATGCAATACCACTCACCCCGTTTCATGGTAGGAGATCAGTGGTTATTCAAACTTGTTTCACCTTGTCACTGTTGAAGATAAAATATTAAATTAGATGGATGGTTATTCAAAGTGGTTTGATAATAGATGTTGTTATCTATGTTGTTATGACAACATACTTGTATTACTTTGTGCTGTGCTGTAATCCTCAGGACCACCACCCGCCTCAGATACCGACATTGGAAAGATGCGTGCAAACACACCGCTGGAACTGTGGAAAAAAGTATTTGAGAAAACATTTCCTCCCAAGGTACATATTTATATGTCTGCTGCACAGCTGCTTTCCTTCAAATCCAGTCACTGGAATTTCAGCATCACTTAGCAGTTCTGTTTCTTCCAGCCTCTTTAATTCATACATTTCTAAAAGGTACAGATTTATAAGTCATGGTGCTTTGATTATTAGCTTCTGCATCTTCAGTCACCTTCCTACATTTAATAATGGAAGTATTGATGTAACCCTCTGTTTTTTCCAAAGTTGTACCACTACCTTTCATTATATTGAGAGACCAGCTATACTCAGGGCTTTCAGAATTTGGTAAGGTGATGTATCCCCTAATGCCTAAAATGCCAGTGACATTCCAAGATGAGAGCTCTTCCTGCCCATAGCCATGCTACTGACCCTTGCTCTCTTAGGGTGTGAATCTTTGAATGAGGCGACTGTGTTAAGAGTTCCTTGCCAAAATCTGTCATTTTGCTACAGGAAGTGTTTGGATTTGCAAGGTAATCCCTCGGCAGCTAGATAATGATGAATCTTGTACATATTTCAGAAATTTCTGGTCCCAAGAGGCAAGCCCCCAAATACTTCTTTTCAATAAAAGTAATTGCTGTTGTTAGGAAATAAAAATTCTTTTTTATATGATCCGAGCAAAAACAGGCTGCTGCTTTCTCCTCCTATACTAGACTGTATCACAGTTTTTTATCCCTCTCCATTTCCTGCACTACAGCTTACCTGGGCAGGCAAGGAAGTTAGTCAGGGCCATGAAACTGTGTCTCAAATGATGGTGCACAAATTGGGCTTTTTTTCTAGTTTTAATACTGTGGATCTAAGTTCTTGGTGAGAAGGAAGGAGTCTGAATTCACCATTTCCTACTCACTTGACTGCTACATATAAAAGGCTAAAAATTATTTCAGGTGGTTTGTGACCAGGAGAAATTATCACTAAGATGCCGTTCTCAGTTCAGTGTGCCCCAACATGATAAACACTAAACTTCACTTTTCAAAAACTATACAGGACTGTTACTTTTCATGTAGGTTGTGTGCATGGTCTTTTAAATACAATAAGCAAATCTTCCCCACCCCTCCATGCCACAACTCCCAAACTCCCCATGAAACAGCTGGAGAAATTAATATTTCTTATCTTGCAAGCTCTGTCAGTGTTCTAAGGTATCAGTCTAATTCAATAAGATGTCCAAAGTAGGTTCCCAATCTTGTTTTGCTTCCAAAACATGCTTTACAATTTAAAGCTGGTTTTATGCATTGTGAACTTCTTTTTTCATCACCTCATCTAATAATGATTATATTTCTGCTGTATTTTATTCCATCATTTGTATGACTCACTTATTGCTACTTTTCATTTGTTATGAGTAAAGAGAAATCTGCAGGATAACATTATAAAAAAAAAAATCTTATTTGATAGTGTTTCTTCATTTTAGTGTATTTGCTTATTTGGCATTAAACTTAGAGTTCCTTCAAGGTTAGTAAATGATATTTCAGGTGTTTGACAAAAAGATAATGATCCATTTTTCAGCTATTGAAGTAACTGTTCTGGTAACTGGAACTGAATTCTAGTAATGAATTTTAAATGCTCTAGCAAGAGCAACTTTAACCCAAATGTCATGGGACAGAAAGGGTATTTTCAGTTTGAGGAGAGAATAATAAATCACTAACAAATAAGAATATTTTCTTTAAGATCTAACTGCACTACTACCTTCACATCATTTTACCAATCTAAGATTATATATAGTATATTTTATCTAATCTGTATCCTATAGCACAAAATTCTTCCATAAATGCAGGGGTTTAATGTATTTTTATTAAAAGCAAAATACTTCCATTAGATACGCAGAGTGGCATTTTCATGTTAAAAGAACCGAAGGTAAAACTTACTTTATAATTTCTTCTTTTAGAGTTTCTGTGATTTACAAGATACCAAGGACCCTGCACAGGATTTGCAATATGCTGAGTATGAAGTTGATGTCATGAGAGCTCAGAAAAAACAGGTGTGTGGTTGTTCTCCAGTTGCTGTTCAATCAGGTGTTCCAGAACCACCAGCATTGCTGAATTAATTGCAGAATATACTCATAGCCCCCTGTTTGCCTTTAAATATCTTCAACTTTAGCAGTCGTTTGGGGTGGTTTTTTCCATTGGTAGACATTTCAGGTCGTTTCAGTCCATCCAGACAGAACAATTTTCAGGATCAAACCCTCACTCTGGATTTGTATGGCAGTATTTGCAAGGCTGACTTTCCAAAGAATTTGTCTCAGCATGTTACCTCTGTCCAAAATCAGTGATGCTTGTTCGGAGACCAAAGTGTCAGATGTTGCTGTTTGTGTCCCTTTTCCTACCCCTGCTGCCTGGTGGCACTGCTCAGGTCCCTCCAGTCATCTTTGCTTCTGCACCTGTGAAATGGGTCTAATTGAGCCTATTTGTTTCCCCTCTTTGCCCTTCCTTCTCCTTGCCCTTCTCCTTGCCCTTCTCCTTGCCCTTCTCCTTGCCCTTCTCCTTGCCCTTCTCCTTGCCCTTCTCCTTGCCCTTCTCCTTGCCCTTCTCCTTGCCCTTCTCCTTGCCCTTCTCCTTGCCCTTCTCCTTGCCCTTCTCCTTGCCCTTCTCCTTGCCCTTCTCCTTGCCCTTCTCCTTGCCCTTCTCCTTGCCCTTCTCCTTGCCCACCCTTTCCCCTCAGTGCCGTTCTTAGCCGCTCTCCTTTCCCTTCAACATTAGGAGGAAATTCTTTAGTGTGAGGATGGTGAGACACTGGCACAGGTTGCCCAGGGCAGTTGTGGAGACCCCAACCCTGGAAGTGTTCAAGGCCAGGTTGGATGGGGCTCTGAGCAACCTGGTCTAGTGGGAGGTGTCCCTGCCCTTGCAGGGGGGATTGGATCTAGATGATCCTGAAGGTCTCTTCCAAGCCAAACCATTCTATGATTAAGCAGGTAGAGAACTGTTAGATCTCAAAGCTCTGTGGTTTCTTTAGAAATGAATAATTCAGATTTCCTCTTTAGCTCTCTTCCAGAATTACTTCACTAAAATAGTATTGAAGCAAAGCTGTGAAGCATTCTTGGTAGTAATTTCTTCATTTCTGCCCCCTGTACTCTCATTTGGGTGTTGACTGGAAGGAAGTCTAGGAAGCAGCGTCAAGGTTTAGGGTTGGAGCTGTTTACTTTTTTCATTTTTGTCTTCCACCTTAAAAACTTTTTGTTTAAATTGGAAACCTACTGAGATGATAACATTTCTGACTGGAGTTTGCAGCCTATGTACATTTTATCTTAAACAGAGTGAACAGAATCACTCCACAGAGACATTTGGCTTCACCCCTGAATTCCAGGAAAAGCTTTTAGTGAGGAAAAGGTCTTTTATTTTTTCCTATTAATTTTGAAGTGTTTCTGCATTTCCCTACATTTATGGTGGATTAATTTTATCAAAAAGTTCTGGGGCAGCCTAGATGGAGGTTAGAACATTGCCTTATAGACAGTAACATCAGGTGAGTAGAAATACTGTGTGGGCCTGTTAAAATCAGTCCAAGAACGGAGTATTTTTTTTCTGTGTTCAAGAAGTACTTATTCTGGAAACTCTCACATAGATTAATTTGTTTCACACACAGAAAACTCTAGAGAAACTTTCCACTCTATTTTCACAGCTTCTATGTGGGCTACTTTTGTACACCATTTATCTTCTTTGTGGGCCAAGTTACTGTGGTCAAAGGAGATTTTTCTGACAGTGCTTTAAGATGATGGATTGTACCCATCTAGATCTCACCTACTTCTACAGACCCCAACTCTTAAGACGAAAGGCGGTTTTATTGAATTGCACAGCAGTGAATCTCACCTAACCCTAAAATACCATAGCAGATTTTTGCTTGCTTGTAAAAGAAAGGCAAAGGATTAGATTATTACTGCTATCACTTTTTTGTAGAATTTAGTTAGATTGCATAAAGCAGTAAACCTGTAGTTACCTGATCCAAAGAAATACATTACTGATGTAAAAGAATAAAGCAATTTCAAGAATCCCCTGCAGTCTTTGAACTTGCACATTACCTGTAATATCCTGTTAATGTAGGCATCAGTTCTGAATTTGTGTTACATCAAGAGCAGTCTTAGAAATCATTAGAATTTGCAAAGCACATTGCTTTTGGAATTCATAATGTAATCTCATTCAGTATATCTGTATATCTCAAAATAACTACATGGAGCACTAGGTTTGTTATTTTTAGATAATACTTATGGCTTGCAAAAGAAGATACTGGCAAGCATTGATTAAATTATACAGGAAATCATTAATTTTCTGTTTTTAAACAAAAGAGACAGGCTTTTAGAATCTTAATCTGTTCAAGGGCATTGCAAACCAGTGTAGCTTCTTTTAGTTGGACTACTACAAGTAATTTGAGCATTAAAGAGAAGATTACTTTTGTTATCTGCAGCTATTTCCTAAACTTCTCTATCATGAAGTTCAGTTATTAGAAGATTATTTGCACATTATTAAAATGTTTTACACCCCAAGAATTTCATTCAATTTGAAATGCACCAAGATAGCAATATACACCTCAAAGAAAAGAACTCTGTATTTGCATTGATTCTTGTGGTGGTTTTGGATTTCCCAGTTATATGAAAAGTGGCACAAAAATCCTATTTTTAAAGCAACAATTTAAATGCAGCATAAGTCTGACATTCTTTGTAGAGTCTCATGAGATCTACTGTGCAGGAGACAGAGTATATGAAGATGTTTAATATGCAACCTGTTGGTAACAAAATTATGGGACAGTTTCATATGATCACAGTGTATATTTTAAAGCCATTTAAGTGCATCTTACCATTTTTCTTGGTTACGTTCGGTTAATTAATATGCCACTTTGGACTCCAGGTGATAACCAGTTTGCTTTTTTATCTCAAAGATAAGCTTTAAAGGAAAAATAAACACAAAAACATTGCAACATAAACAAAACATGGCCCCTGTCACTGAGTGTGATAGAAGAACTAGCATACCTGACTGACATTGCAGTCTTGGTCAGGACTGCTGAGTAACGCTGCAATAGCTTTATGGATAACTGTGGCAATGTAAAGTTTAATTCAATCAATTCTAACTTCATAACCTTGGTCAAAGAGTTTGTCTGCAGCTCGGGTTTGTACTCTCTAGCTGAGTAAAAGGTTACATTCTCAAGTCTAAAATTAGAAAAGTTTTTTTTTTAAAGTACAGAAAGAAGAAAGAGTCTGGCTTGCTCCCGTGTACCAGCTATCAGCTAAGTATTTTTTGCTGTAGAAGTTGAGAGTCCAGCTCATCAGCGCTCTGTCACAAGAGTGTTATCTTTTAGACCAGATTATTTTGCCTCCATAATATTTTCACAGTTAACTATGAGACCTACCACTCTATTCTTAGACCTTTTTGCTCTGGAAAACTCTCTGAGGCTAACTTTCCCTCACTGGGCTTTTGTTCAAGAGAGAGCACATCTCTCTTTCTCAACTATGTTCTTTCAGAATTCTTTTCCTAGCTCTTACCCCACAGACATACAACCTGCAGGTTTAAATCAAACAGTGCTGTTGCAATTGTTTACTGCTTTTTCATTCTCTGGAGTTAAGCTCTGAGAGAGAGAGAATACAGCACCAGGGTCCTTCTTGGAATTTACATTTTTTGATGTATTTCTCAACTAGCAGATTCTCTCTGGAAATGATTGGAATTTTGTGCTCTTTGCAGAGCTTTCAAGATTCAAGAAAAACATTAATTTTGCATATTTTTTAGGCCTTAAATGCATGGCTTGCTGTTATCTCATCATACAGCCCACATCAAGTATAAACAAGATGGCAAACCTGCCATCCATTTCTCTCCATTTCACTGCTACCTTAATTTAATTTTAGGTAGACGTGTAACTTGAGTGAGATCTTTTAATAAAATCTTGCTGATTAGAGCCGCACATACACCACCTGCATCTCTGAGCACCTTGGAGTTCCTTCTAAATGTTTGTGACAGTGAGATAGCACAAAGGGTGTCTGTTTTGTTTCCTTTAGAAATGCTCTCTGCCAGGGAGGTGAGTACTCTAGATTTCTTCTCAAAGGTTTTTCTTTGTTTCCCATCTTAGCTGTCCTGCTACACCTGGTATTGCTACTATGCAAAATAGGTGCTTGGACCTTTTTCATCTGGACAGAGCAAACGATAAAGCTAAACTTGAGCTCAAGGAATTGGATAGCCTCCCAGTCAGGTACTTAAGAAGTCAGTGTCACGCAATGCCAAAGTTCACACTGACTGTTCACACGAAGGTATTACTTTAGGGATTGGTGCCAGTTTTAGCTGCAGCCTAATGTCATAAAGTACGAGAAGTGCAGTCCTATTTCCCGTAAAATATGAGTGATCTACTTAACCATGTCATTCACAAATAAAAATCATCTCAGTGTCAGATCTGCAGCTGTCTGAGGTTGGGACTGTGCTGGCCCACAGAAGGAGAGCTGTATGTTTTCAGCATGCTTCTCTGTCATGACCATATTGCAGAACTTCAGGGGACAATTTCAATCTCATGCAACAAAATAAAAGGTTTAATATTGTGTGAGGCACCTCCTTGGTCAGTCCAGTGTTACTGGGCAGAGAAAGATGGCAGGCACCTTAACATGGGTAACAGAGCAGTAGCATCCTTTGTTTTCATACTTTGGAAAGAAAAGTTACTTAGGATGTTTACTCAGCTGCCAAGAAGAAGTTTTCTCATTTTCACACAAAAGCGTGTTCAAATGGGTAAAAAAAAATTTAACCAATTAAAAAAACATTATTAGAGCACCATTATTAAATTTCCTGTTGAAGTTTGGCGCTTAAGACTTTTAATCCTTGGTTCAGTACTTGGTTATTTTCACCATGTTCCAGGTTGAGCACACTTTCAATACAAAACTGCATGAAAAAGAAAGTCCTGTCTGTCCCTCAGAACTGAGGAAATGCAACAATTAAGGCTTTTCCTACAATCTTAATTTTTCCTCCTTGTTTGTAGACATTATAATATTGTCTTTAATTACATGATCATATACAATTTTGCTCATGTCTCCATTCAGTTGTTCAGTATTTCTTTTCATCATCTTTATTCTTTGTGTACCTTATTTCTCAACCTGCCATTCAGACACTTCAATGAACACAAAAGTATTAATTTTTTTTCTCTGAGAATGTGTGGCAACAAACATCAGTTAAGTCTTTCTTCCCAATCCCTTTATGAGATGAGGTGTGATCTTCCCCATTTGACAGATGAACAATTTATAGAAACACAGAAGTACAGAAGCAGTAAGGTTAAAAACAAATAAAAATCCACTTTATGCCAGTGTGAGATATCTAGGACAAGTTGTAGCACTAATAAAGTTTAAAGCACTTGAAGCATATGGAAAGCATATTTAAATTGCAATTGTTAATTCTTTGTAAATCTGATCTGTGCCCCTTACACTTGGTGCCCAGAAAACAAAGGAAGCATAATGTGAGCATCAACATTTTGGAGCACTTTGAGATACATTCCTTGGTAGGATATTTTTTTCAGTTTGGTGAGAGGATCTCCTAGCTGATTGTATAGTTACAACATATTCCAGAATTCTGCTTATGTTTGTAGTATAGGACTTTATGAGCAGGAAGGTACCCTTTTTTCAGAAGGGTCTCTGGAGTGATCTTTAAGCTGTATTGTTCCATTACACTTTTGACTTCGGCAGATTTATTTTAGTTTCTAATTTACATGAAAACTAAGGAAGAGTACTGCCCTGGCAGCATTTTTCCTCCTGAACCACTGAATTTGTTAAAGATTTTTTTTTTCTAATATCCTCCCATTTAATCCCTGTTTTTTCTGTATCTTCTCGTTTAAGTGTTAGTCTTACGTAGATGTCTCCGAAATAAATATTTATAAATTTTGTTCTCTATGTGGTGGAATAGCTGTACAGTTTTAATATATGCTGTGGTTTCAATACTTGCATTCCTGTATTGGTTTTTATTGCCTTTACACTGAATGCCTTCTAGCTAGCTAAAATTACAGCAAAATAAATTCTGCTAAATTATCTACCTCTTTATTGGAACAGTTTAGTCAGATGATAAATTTGCAAGGCTAATTATTAGGCAACACCTGTAGACAGGACCCCCAGACATCTTAGTCTTCATATGTAAAACTTCATTGTCTAATTTTACCCCTTCCTGTAGCCTTTGACAAAGTTGTTAGAATTGAAATTATTTACTTAGCATGTCAGGTTATGTGTTTCTTAAAATACCACAGTATTATTTCTGTTCCTAACTGTGGGCAAGTTTCCAACAGTTCAGTATGTTCCAAGGTCATAATTTGTATTAATAATGAGGGAGTGAAAATACTGAGGCTTAGAGATAGAACAGTTCCGTAGTACTAGAGTTGTATTTAATAATCATAATATAATATCATAATAATAATCATTAGATTTAGAATAGACATAATGTGTTCTGTGTCAGTCACCTGTGAATTGCTTACTTAACTGTCAAACTAGACTTCTGCAGGCAACATGAAGAATATGCACTAATCAAAAATCCTCTTACTGCTCATAAACCTGTGGTGCTTTCTGAAAATTTTCACTGCTGACAAAGCTGCTGAAGTTGTTTTCTTGGAGAGAGAAAATTCCATTTATTATTTCCATACAATTTTTAGATTTATGATTTCTTTGTTCCTCTGCCCTTTATTTTCTTTTTCCTCCCTCTGTGCTCTGGATTGGTAATTAATACTTCTGTTAAATCCACCAGGTGTGGATTTTGTTATTGTTGTCAGTTCTGTGTATCTATGGTGAAACCTCCCTTACTCTGCTAAGTTTCTATGAAAATCGGAATAGCAATCATACAAAACACATGCCCACTTTTGAAGGTCTTTGCTACATTTATACTGATCACTGGTTTACGTCCACCTCTTTTCCTGATCTAAGTAAGATGGGTTGACTTTTTTTGTATTGCAAGCAGTGTGTGGTTAGGTCTAACAGTAACTCATGAAGAGTATCACCTTCCTGCAAATACATTGGAAGCCGCCTTATTTAAACTAACAAAAAAGCAGTCATAGTGCTTATTCTTGCTGGAAAAATATTCAGAAATAATTCCCGACAGTATGCACCACTACATAAAATTGAGAAGATGAAATTATTGTTTGATAATGTTGCTAGAACCTTTTATGATGGGCTTCAAAATTCCCAGTACCACTTTTGACTGAAAAAAGGTCCTTTGTCTACCATGCTAATACTCGGCTGATGTCAAGTATAGCTTCATGTAGACTGCCCCATCTTTCCTACCTAATTTGCTTTATTTATACCTTCTGTTTGTTTTTAATAATCTAATCTAGACGATGCATATTTTTAATTACCACACTGGGTTTGCATTTTATTTTTACATGCAGATGCTAACTTTTCAGTCTACTAAACAGTAGCCCCTGAAATAGTATTTTAAACTACTAATTGAAAAACAAAACAATAATAAAAGCGTGGCATCACTGTCTGTCACCAGTAATACCCTTCCTGAAAAACCTCATGCAATGATCAGTAATATTTCCACAAATATCCAGCACCATAGACTGAATAGATACGGCATGTTGATTGCCTAAACACGCATTGAATTCCTCTAAAATATATTTCTGCTTACTGCTTTCTGGACAAGCCTGTGTTCTGCAAGGGTTTCTAAGGTCCTCTGTGAGCTCTCGTAAGTCATCACCACTGGCGACGTATAAGCTTACAGCAGTTCATTTCAGTCCTGTGCTTAAAGAAAAAAAAGGCTTTGTTCTTCTAGTTTCTTTTCAGCAATCATCAGGAATTACCAATCCATTTTGCTTTTTGAAAGGCCCTGATTTCGTGTGTGTGAAACAGTAGTTTCTCTTGGGTAATTCTGAATTCTGTTTTTAAAACACAGGTAATTCTGCATTACTGTATGTGTGTCGGGAGCCTGGTTTCTCAAACTGAATTTCTAAGACCCCACCCAAAATCTGTTCTACCCTGGAAAGCAAGTATCTAGACCAAAATAAATAAAATCTCGCTCCCTATGTGAGAGCAAATTTGGCAAATTTTATAGCACTTATAGTATAATTTTGTTAAAAATAAAAAAATACATAGTACATTTTTTTTTCTACAGTGAAAAATGTTTGTACCTGCCTTAGATATTTAGGTGGCTAATGTATGTATCTATCTTACCACTTTTAATAATGAGATTATTAGATTAATATGTATTTATGTTTCTGTTTTAGGAACTTGAACAATATAAAAGAAATGCCTCTAAAACCTGGAAAGAAATGGATTTTGACCCTGATTGATGAAGGTGTCTTCAGTTGAACATTTTCAAAATTATTTAATCATTTTATCATTATTCTACCAATTTAATCTGATGCAGTTACAAAAATACCATATGAAACTACAAAAGTAATTTTATTAATTATTCATGTTATTTTTAATAAAAATAGCTGTTTATTCATTCAGTCTGAATTTACATATATCTAGAATTCTAGATTATTCAGAGACAGGTTTGAATATCAAGACTGGCACTGGTCAGTTCTACCTATTTTTGAAGTTTTGACACATTATCTGATTTATTTTTCCATGCTTCCGCCCTAAACACGTATTTAAATATAAACAAGTTTTCACACCCAATATGTGAAACTGCACAGTAAAATATGCTAGGCATCTTTTCCTGGTTCCTTGTATATATAATTCAAAAGCAAAGCTTAAGAATCTAGTTGCATCATTATTTGATATATTTTAACAGGACAGTCCCACAAAAACTGGCAGAATAAAGTGGAACTAAAACCAGGTTTGACCTGGTCTAAATTTCAGAAGTTTGCTTTATCTCTGTTTCAGTATCATATAGTTTAATACAGGAATGATTTCCTGCAGTGTATAATATTGTAATAACTTGGCACAGAATTCAGAAGATGACATTTCTGTCAAATATTCAAAGACTAGGGAGTCAGTCTAATCAATTTGACAGATATGTGGTTAGTGGGGGAGGTATAAGCGATTCACATGCAGCCTAAACTGGTGAAATGCCAGGTATGGCTTTTTGTCCACGGACACCCTCACTATTGATGACACGGCCTGAGCATTTTGAGAATAGGCGAGATCTGGAGTAAAGGCAGAGGTGTCTCTTGACAGCCAAGCCTTGTTATCAGACAGGAAATGGCTGAACAGTCCCTTGGCAGACCAGACCGTAAGAATGTTCCCGGAGGAACAACACTACACATGCGTAAAAATGGGAAAGCCAAACTAATGTGGTATCTTTCCACAGCTCTTGAAAGTTATTTGTTATTTTTAACATAATTGTTCACCAAATGTTTTTTCTTATGTAACATTTGCATCTCAGAATATTATACAGAAAGACATTAGAAAATAATCTTGGCCTTACAAAGTGCATAATCTCAAAACTATAAAATCAAACTCGTTATAGTATTACAGAATTTCAAAACACAAATATACTTACCTCCTCGAAGAAATCTCTAGCTATCCCTCTGTAATAAAAAAATTCTTCACTGAACGCAAAAAGTAAGTGCCAAAATTTAGGAATTCTGTGTCTGTTAGGCTTTCAATTTTGAGAGGTACCTGTATTTATTAAATGGATAAATTAGACTCTTAGGGATGTTCGCGAGCCTATGAGAATAATTTCTAAAGATGCAAATAACATAACTTCCAAGAACCGGCAAACAACTTTTATATTTATTCCCTAGTTAGGTTGACATTTTATTAACAAACAAAAATTTGTTCTAGTAATTCACAAACTGCTTCCAAAACAAGATTTAGAAGTTGGTAATGAAAACAAGGAACAAGTATAAATAACATAACTGTCCTCTCTGATTTATCATCATTTACAAGACAAAAACGTTAGGTAACTTCTTATTGCTTAAAGTTCCTGTACTCATTGATTGTATAGTATGCATAAGATTAAAGTGGAGTGATTTCTTTATTCTTGTCTTTATTTACATGTATTTGGTTTGTTCCCTTTCTACAAAGCCCCAAAATGGTATCAAAACAAAGCATGGCACTTTAAAATACAATTTAAGAAATGAGATTTACTACCAATTGTACCACTCTGTTTATTGGCAATGGTTGAAAAACAAAATGGTGGGGATAAAATTATAGCACCATTGCTACATTGTTAAAAATGTACAGCAATAGCTGACTAACTTAAATTCAAAAAGTCCTTTAAAACATGTAATACGGTTGAATGTGGTTGATTTGGAGTGGGGTGGGAATATCAAAAGCAGGAAGCTATTAGCAAGCTACTGTAAGAGAACATTGTTTTTCAAGATAGAAAAACCCTGTCAGAACCAAACATGAGAAGATGAATGTGTTTATGTATGTATAATCACTTAAATTCTATCTATAATCCAATAATTTAAGAGTACAACCATAATAAAGGTGTAGTATTATATATTGTTAGAACTGCTACTTTTTATTGCCTGTCAATAATTCTCTCTCTTATTTTGAAGCTCAGAATTGCTATAATGGCAAGTCCTGGTAGAAAAGCATAGAGTATTAGGAAATTGACTGTGAACTGGGTCAGTGCATCAGGAAAGTTTTTTTCAATGAACTGAATGCCACGAGAGAAAATACATGTAGCATTAGGTGCAGTGGAACTGTCGGCTCCACCTGTCAAAAGAAAAAAAATCATTTATTTAGGGAGTGAATCAGTAAAATTAAAACTCAGGCTTCACTATCTACATTCATACATTTAATATACCTAACTCCTAACATTATTTTAATAATGAACTAAATCCACAGCAGTATTTCTCATCCTTTTGGAATAAGAACAGACAAGCCATATGTTTCTGCAGTTTTTCTATGCCTTATTTTTTGAAGGGAAGAATAAAAGGTCACTAGGAGCTTTCTGTTTTGTTCATGCCAAACAGAAGAAGATTGATGGCTTTTCAGATGCATTATCTGGAAGGGCCTCAAGAAACAAGTTGCCTAATATCGTAAACTTACAGTGTTCTTCATATTTGTTGAGTGCTTCCAAAATTCAAGAAACAGAGACTCTCTGAAGGGCACATTAAAAATCACCTGTTTATTATTACTACCAGAGTCAGGGATTCATTTTCTAACAGCTGCCACCCTATGGTCATGTAATAAAGAAGGCCAGGAAAGATTAATGGATAAAGAATATACAGCCTTGGAGAGGAGTGCAGACACCTGGCTACAAAGCCCAAAATATCTTAGGATGGGTCCAAAGCTGTACGTTTTAACCCCATTGATGGATTTTAGCTACTAACCCCATCAACTCGATTGATTCTAATGTTTTGCCAGTTGTCTTGCTCACAACCAGCAAAGCACAAGCTGCTCAGTATATGCCATGGTAATGTGCTTGAACTGAAGCCTCACTAGGATGAGAGGAAACATCTGGTCAGGTGTTACCTGTCAGTCCTCCCTGCGCTGATGTTTGATCTTACATTGTACAATTCTATTGATCCTTATTTGTGTAATACTGCTCCGATATGCACGTAACAGGCTGGAAAGTTGACATTCCAAAATGGCCCCAAAGAGGGAGGATAAAAGAACAGTTGAAGGAGAGAATGATGAAAAACTGAACAAAGGAGAAATGGTTGAAAAAAGGGAGTCAAGCTTTTGTCTAGCTTGCTGATACGGTGTTACAGTATTTACTAATTAACCTTTTTTTAACAACTCACAAGTTACCTTTATCAGGATTCTTTTATTGTATGTAGAAGGAAAATAAGCATTGACATCTCAATAAATTATTTACAATGGACTTAAAGGCTGCTTTCTTTTTTTTTTTTTAATACTTACCACATGTGAAATTTAAGCCATAAAATTCATTGACTATAAGAACTTCACTGCTGTATTTTTGAAAGGTAAGATAACTGAGTATTTTAAAAGGTGTCGGCATTTCTTCGATGGTCCTTAAAGAAACAGAGAAGTTAAATTGGCTTTTGCTACACTCCAAGAGTCAGTTCGACCCCAAATCAAAACAAGCTGTCAACTTTGGTCATAGCCTGTTACAGAAACAGTTCCTGGCTGTACCTGTAAGGTTTTCAAACATAAAGGCCATTGAAGTGCTAAATGAGGAGACACCCATGAAGGCTGGCTGTGACTTTGGTGTAGTGTCATAACATTCATCCCTGACTTGTTTATGGACAGTCACAAATAATTCTGTGAAGTTGTTTGCTGTTCACATTGCAGTGATAAACTGAACCTGACAAGACCCAATATAAACCTTAGTTGCAAAAATGCGTTGCTTCCAAAGAAAGAACCCACCACCCCCTCACTCCATCTTCAAAACCAAAAAAACCTGAATATCAATGCGCTGGAACAATAACAACAATACCAAAATGAATCAAAGAATAGTGAGAAGAGAAACAGAGTATGAAAACTTTGAAATAACATTATTAAATGAGACTGGGAAATTTCTGCACCTAAAATACTGCAAGGCTTTATCATTAAACAAAATTAACAGAAAACCAGCAATCCAAGCCTCAATGGTATTTTTTGTATCTTTCATTGCCTATGAATTTTAATCCTCAAAGCAATTCATGATATTAATTAGCAATGTCTCTACTGCAAACTAAGGTTAGAAACCACTCTAATACTTTTTTAAAGTTATCATTAAGGCCTTAGACTACGGTAAGAGGACTGTCTTGTCACTATAAACATACATCTGTCTGAAATTAGGCAGGCAGCAAATTAATTTGCTATTAATTTAATTTTATTTGCTAAGCAAATATTAGCTGAGATCTACTTTGAAGAGACAAAGCATCATCAGCTTTGTGAAGACTCATGCTTCTCTTGAGGACAACCTGACATCACCTTTTCTTCATTTTCATCAGAAAGATGTGAGGTGACCATGTAATTTTTTCTTAACATCAAGAAAACTTTTTTTACAATGATTTGTTATTGTAAGTTTCTCAAAACATAGTAAATTCAGTATTGACAAATACAAGAGGAAAACTGTTCAAAGTTCATGCAGTTAAAATGCAAAAACTTTTATGTGCACAGTAATAGAGCAAGTGGATCAGAATTTTCCTGCACGTTTGCTAAACTACTTTATTATTTTTATGTAGCTCAGTCTGCATAGATAGAAAAGGTGTCTGAAAATCTTAATGACTAAACTGGAGAACAATAATAAGAAGTTGAGAACAACTTTTTTTAAAAACCGTAATTCCTAGTGTTTAGTAGCTGACAAATTCCAGCAATTACTAAAAGTTGTAAGATTTTTTTTTTTTGCAGACTCCTCTAATGAAGACAACATTTCATATGGTAATCCCTGCATAAGTGAAAGAATTCAGCTGAAATGATAGGTACTAATTGCTCAGTTTTAGCTTCACTTTATTTGCTAAAAGTGAAAAAAAAAAAAGGTTACTATTTTTGTTGATATGTAAAGTTATTTAGATTCCTTTTTGTGTGTTTAGCACAAGGTCTAACATGTGTAGGCAGTTCTTCCTCTGAAGGATAACAGCTGCACTTTCTTTCCATTGTTACCTGTGCATGATTGTCCTTCAGCAATACAGACTGTTCATGACACTCTTCTACAGACAGATGATTTTAACACTAACACCACAATGAAATAAAACTTTTTCCTACCTTACTAGTCCAGTTCCCACTATCACACCTGCTGAATTAAGTAGCACCACTCCACTTTGGACCATATTTTGGTTTTGAACCACACCAAGTATAACAAGTGTTAATAGTTCACCAATTATGTGAGATGCTAAGACAACAGCAAAGAAAATTCCAAATCTGGAAGCATCTGGATACAACCCCGTAGTCCTGTACAAAAGTAACAAAAATAAAACTCAAAAATCAGTGTTTGGATACTAAACTTGGAACATAGCTTTTTTTTTATTATTATTTAGTTTTTGCAAATACAGCTCATGCAGTGAACAGTTTATACCTTAACCCTTAGCATGTTGTTTGGAGCCTTAACATAAAGGACATCCACTTAATATTGTGACATAAGTGCAGATATATTATGTTTTCTCCACCTAGATTAAAGAGGGTCATGTAAAGATGTAATTGTAGCAGAAATCCATGTTGTTTCAAGATAACTGCTGTGGCTTTTACAGTCCCTTAAACTAACATTTTTCTCCTTTAAGAGTTTGTGCAGTGGGAGTTGTTTATGTAAGTCACATATTTAAAGAACGTCTTTATGCAGATGATTAACAGACTTTTGGACTTTTGCACTTCTGATATTGTGCATGCAAATGCAAAAATGGATATACTTAATTAAATGGAAGGCTAATTGAATTCACCATGCATGTAATTCGTCCAAATGCAATTTCCTCCATACTCCTGCACTCTTCATTACAACATGCTGTTTCCAGCTTTTCCCTGTCTCACCTAAGGGAAAATGTTGCCCTCTGCCAACCTGCACTAAAGATGAAACAGTTAAAAGAGGCCAGCAATTGCTTGGCAAACTTAATTCAGCCTTATAGCAAATATGACAGACGAAAAACCTTTTATTACACGGTGACATATTACTCTTTTTCCAAAATACCTCATACCAAAATTGCCTCATGCTAGGTGCAGACTGCATGCTTTGCTTAACTAACAAGCAGCTATTCAACATTTTATTTTCTTTTTCATTGCTCATTGTGAGGCCTGATGTCTTTTTTTTTTTTTTCATCCACCATGTTCAAATGTGGAATACTTCTTAAAATAGAAATATTAATTTTCGTAGAGGTTTCCTGTAGCATATTTTTGCATGTAATACCAAAATAATCTGTTATAAATAGATGGCTGAACATTCACTTCAGGTATTAAAAATTCAGCGAGCTAGGAGGTATTTAACAACCTTTAATCACAGACTGGTGCAGAAGAAACAGCTCTTCAAAGCCCTAGCATAAAAGTATCACTTTCTCTGAAGTGCTCTAATACTCTGTACAGGGCTGTGTAGACACAGACTAGTAAATCTGGGGTAGGAATAGAAAGAGAAGAAAGCCTAAAAGAGAAGGAAAAAAACCCCAACAACCAAAAAACTTCCGAAGAGAGAATATTACAGCAATAGAACAGTACGATAAGATAAACTGTTCAAATATTTCCCAGAGGTATCTTTTGCTAAGAAAATCTGCATAAACATAGTACATATACTTGATTGCAAAAGTGGCTGTATTTGTTCTTGGCCAGAGCTGCCCTCTGTCTGACCAGGTAAGAGTCTGAGTCAGTCTGACCCAAGTTATCTGACCCTACACAACCACAAACTCTGGGAGAGACTGTTCGTAAGAACACATACCAGAGGCTATCAAAGCCTCTCCAAAGTTACTCCCTCTAGGAAAGTTTAGTCCTGCACAGATCATCAAAATTTCACAGAGAAACTGCTTGCCCTAAGAGGTCTAAGGGCACTATGAAATCGCTCTGACCCATCACTAATGGCTTCCAAATAACCACAAGGTAGCAAAGACATGCAGAGGTTAATATCTGCAGATATTATCCATTAACTGAAACAATAATCTTCATTGTTGATTGTGTTTGAAGCTAATGAAGCACAAGGGCAAAGTCTCTGCCCATCTTAATTTCCTGTTCAAGTGAGCATGACAAACATGGCTCATGATCTTCAGGAGCTCCACAAACCTTCCCTCATTGAGCCTGAAAAGGTGCTTTCAAATGGCTGCCATCTTGGCAACCAGCTCACCATCAGGCAGAAATGGAAGGGCTCTGGTGAGCACAGTGCATCCTCTAAACGTTTAGTGGGAGGAGAAGTAATTTCTGTTTGTGAAAAAGGACTTTTCAGGGAGCACTGCCTGAAGCAGGCAGCACTAACAGCTTGCAGAAATAAAAGCTCAGGTAGCTAAGGGGACAAAGAGAAAGATGGCCTTGCTTGAACTAATATTTAGTGCACTACACACCCCCCTTTTGTAATTAGGAAAACAAAAAACCCAGAAAAAGCTTGAAAGACAGAAAATTGGTCCTTATTACTTTGCTATTGGCTTACATCATCAGCCATGGACTGCATTAAGTTCAGAATGAGCAAGCAGAAGGTGGGAAATCAATGGAACAGAAATGAAGAGCAGAAGTGTATAACAGATAAGGCAATGAACGATGAAATCTTTCATCCTCCCATTCTGAGGTACTACTACTTCACAGTGATACAAGAAAATGAATGTACTGGGGTGAAAAGCAAGCTTTACAATCAAACACTTTCTTCCACTACCAGAAATTCACTTCATTGCCTTTCTCTGGAGACTGAAAGAGAGGGATCCAGATCTCATAGCTTTCATATTCTGTAGCTAAACCTTAAATGTGCCAGGAAATATGAAGCTTTGTTACTGTCACATACTCACTGTTGTCTTCCTCACTTTCTTTTTTTCCCCTCTTATTTCCTATCTTTCTAAATGTAGTTCAAAATGATACTTCCTGGTTTTGGTACGACACAAGAATGCTAACTGTCCCAGGCCCATTAAAACTGCTAAGTTACTCACTCAGCAAGCATTTTAACACTGTCTGAAAGAGAAGGGTTTAAATTCGGTCATCTTCTCTTAAACTTTCCCTGTAATCATTTGGAGAGACAATAGCAGGAGGACATGACAGGAGGCCTGTTGCTGACATGGAAATTGAAACTGGTAACAAAAAGAACAAAACAACCCAAAAGATGGTACAAGTGCTTACCAGTATATAAAGGTGCTGAAAATTGCCACACTGATGACACTGAAGGGCAGGAAATGTACTATATAAGCTAAAAGCATTTGCCACTTCTTATACAAGCCATCTTTACTTTCTTGGTCGCTGATGGCACGTAAAGGTGAAACTGGATTAAATATATAAGAAATATATTAAATCACCATTGAATAAAGAGACCAAGACTTGTTGCTAGCAAAAATGATCTGCAGCACAAAGACAACTTCGAGAATATATTAGAAATATTCTGTCTAAACCATTCTGATCACTTTTCCCCCCGCTATAAATGCGAAATTTGCTCCCTGCAGATTGCAAAAGCTGGTAAACTTCATGAAAGAGGCCTGACTAGGCAGCATGCAGGACAGCCTTCTCTTTTTGCAGATACAAATTAAAGACATGAAAAAACGGCCATAGCTGGATAATTTATTGAGGTACTCTGAACCCAAGGTGATGACAGCAGTGTATGTTCCCTACATGAGCAGAACAGTTTTTAGGGCTGTAAATAGAAAGTATGCTTGGTCTTAGCATGGCAGGTATAACAGAAACATCCTCTAAGAAAAATGTGAGCATCACATAATACCCTTAAATCTAATTTTCCTTAATTGCTGCCAAAGCTGTTTTGTACTTCTATCCTTTCCATGTCTTTGGTTTTGATCCTTTAAATTACTACCTTCAAAAAATACTTGTTCCTACATACAAAACAGTGGCAGCAATACCTGCTGCTGCACATAAGACAGGACAGGAACTCACAAAGGGCAACAGCATTGAGCATCCCTGTGTAGGGGGGGGCACTCACGCACTGGTAGATAAGCCCCACACGGTCCTGCACAGCTCCTTTTTCCACATCAATCCTTAGTCTAAGAAGGAAAAATGCTACAAACAAGCCAAATAAAAGATTCTGGAGGAGACGCATGATGATGCCCATCTTATCTCTGGAAAAGTTTCTTGTTGTTCTCCTGATAATGAAGCAAAACAATGACAATATGTTTGTTAGCTATGACTGACCATGTATGTTGGTAGGATATTTAGCTTTGAACAAATCTTCCACACACAATGTCCACAAAGAGGTCATATTAAAAAAAGACAGTGGCAAGTACAGTGGTAGACAAAAAAACCCAGGAAAGTGCATTTACAGGTATGGGGGGGAAAACCTGAGAGATTAGTGGATAAGCAAAAAGAAAAGAAAAAAATTTTTCTCAAAAGAAAGAAAGAAAAAAAGAAAGTCTTACCGTAAAAGAATCCATAATTGGTAAAAGGCACTGGGTGAGTCTTTGTTTTTGAATGGTATTGGTGGCAGCTCTTTCATACACTTCGTTTTTTCGATGACTGCCAGAACTTTGCTGAAGATCTCTGAGTTTTTGTAGGCTGATACTATTACCTGAACCCTACTGTAGGTTTCAAGTTCACGTTCCTTGCTTCGGGTGTCCACAGATGTCAGATCGACTGTAAATTTACAAAGAGTTTACTATATATACACATCACTTCCCTTTCATACCTCTTCCTCTTTTGCTATTAACCTTTCTTTGGCTCTAACTTAAAATCTGCAAAGAAGAAAAGGTCCATTGAAAGTATTCAAGATTTCTTTTACTTCTACCTTCCACTAGAAGCAACATGAATGAATAACTGTTCAGACTCCGAAGGACCCTGAAGTTCAAGTTCTTGATCTGGACATGCAAAAACTGAGCGGTGTGTTGGTCAGACCTTTAGGGTTTTCCTTGCACAGCACAGGGCTGTGCCACCAGTGAAGCATTACTGCTGCCAAGAGCAAGACAGAGCACCAGCTGTGGATGAATATTCTCGAGGATGAAGAAACAGCCTTCTGGTCACGTATTTCTCAGGTTTTTGGGTAACCTCTCAGACACAACTCCCTGATTCCCACTCGTGACTGCATTGTTGCACTGGGTTTCACCCATGTCCTTCTCAGACATACTTCTGTTTTAATGTGCAGTCAGGACACGTTCAGCAGGCCATGTTCCCCTAGCAGGCTCAGCCCAAGCTGAAGAAAATCTAACTTACTGCTGTGGAACTTACTGAAGGTAAATACTTCAGAGTTAATCATTCTTTCTAAGAAATACACCTATACCTATTCCCAACGCTGGCAATTCTAATATTGGCAGAGGGGAACTTTGTGTGTGCTGTTTGTACAAGTCATACAAATTCAGCAATTCTGCTAAAATGCATTAGAAATTTCCTTTTACTCTAATAGCGACTAATTATCTATGGTTTAAAAAACTAGACTGTTGTTCTTAGGAGTAGCTGTGCTTACAGATTTTTCTATTCTTCTTCTATGTCTGCTTTCTTTATCAGTTATTTATTCTTAAAGTTTCTGTCATCCTTAGATTCCAGTTTTCCAGTATTATGCTCAACTTCAAAATACAAATTGAACAAGAGAAAAAGAGCCTTTGTCCAAGATTCTTAATTTGTCCTCAAAACCTGAATTAAGCCTATGAATACTTTGCTGGTGTCCTGAAAGCTGGAATTCAGCAAAATTGTTTTTAATGGTAAACATACCCAAAATGAAGTAATCACTTTTGTAAATGTGAACACAGAAAACGCAGACATGCTTTTTAAAACTTGGCCAGAGTGACTTGCTGGAAGTCACACACAAAATAAATGGCAAACAGATGTGTTTTAAAAATAACAAACTAGTCACTAGACCAAATAGCTAATGCCTACTTGTACTTTTATATAAAACACAACATGTGACATTTCAATAATATAATCCATCCTCAATACATAGGACCTATTTTCTTCTGCTGTTGGTGTAAATTATATGAGAATCCATCCTTTCATTCAAATCATTAAACCACACAAAAAAGATAAACTACCAATTTTCCAAAGACTAAATATTCTGGTGATTCTTTGCTCTAAACTATATTTTTTCCTTTTCTTGTCACATTCAAATGTTGACATTTGAAGAATGCAGTACTCTCTTTACCAAGCTTTTGAAAAAGTGGGTCTAAATCTCAAATCATCTATTCTTTTCAAGACTATTCAAATTCATGAAGGCAAAATTATCCTCACTGTCACACCAGTATTTTCAGCTTCATCCCTTTCCAGCTTCATGTCAACAATCATCCTTTCTTCTCTGAGTTTAGGATGCTATCTAGACAATAGAAAAACCCTGCCTTCTCTGAATGTGCCATGTTTGTGAATGCAGCCTTTGGGATTGGTCCATTTCCCTGGCTAACACTCAGCTAGAATGGTCAGAAATCAACCTACATACTAGATTAAAGAGAAAGAGAGAGAGAGAGATACATATGCATATATGTAGGTACATCTATACACACACACAAACACATGCATATGTTCTTCAAACATGTATCTGCATGGATCAGGTACACAGAAACCCTGCAGAAAAACCAAGCTCCAAAATCTCAAGCTGACACTTTTTTAATCCTGAATTTGTAAAACAATACTCTTCAGTTTTTGCCAACAGCCTGCTGTCATCGTCTCCTGAAACATCTGTATGTTCTCCTCCAGTAGCTGACCCTGATATTAGGAACTCCCCCAAATTTTGGAAACTTAAAACTCAGTATACTTGGAAACTGATGCCTCAGTTATCCCATATTTATTCTACATCCTTCCCTCCAGGCAACAACTGTCTTCAGTTGCTTGGCATCACAGAGTTTGTAAGAGCATGGGACTTTCCACAGTTTTGGGATAAAACTGATTTTCTAATGGCCAGAGGACAGCCATAGGGAGATGCCATCAGGAAACCACAGGTTTCATGAAGCTGAGATTCCTTTTTTATTGGTAGTTTACTTCTTTTTGCTGTATTTCAGACCAAGTGCAAACTTTGGCTGTTTTACAGTCTCAGTACAGGTTACATGGGCCCAGCCCTTGCTCTTCTCTGAGATAAGAATACTTGCAAAGTTGGGGAAGAATTCAAACACATCTCTATCTCTGGAAAATTTTAATTGGGCAAAGAAAACAACTTGTCTAAAGGAAACCCGTAATTTTTCCAAAACAACTTAGAAAAACTTACCATAGAAGTCAAAAGGATTTGATTGCTCAGGACATGAATAGCCACAGCCACTAAAAAATGTGATCATTTCCATAGGGTTCCCACAGAAAACCATTTCTCCAAAGCTCATGATGGCTATTTGGTCAAACAACTGTGGGGAGCAAATCAATTAATATATTAACAATATATACCAAGAAGCAGCACATTGATTACTGTATTGATAATAAAAATGCTTTGACAGAAGAAATAGATTTGAAACATTCAAACTTCCTTAGTTAATTTCTGTCAAAGAAAGTTCCTGCTTTCTATCTCACCTCTTGTTGGTTATGCAAGATGAAAACACTGTAAGCTCTTAAAACTAATGGTTCTCAAAACTGTCGGTGACAGCAGCATACAGAAGTAATCCACAAACAGAAATGGGAGCTGTGGACTTCTGACTTCATTTCTAATGTAGCTTCTCTTACAGACTGACCTCCTTTGGTGCCTAATAGCCCTAGTCTGTAAAATCCCCAAATTGTTGGGAAGATTATCCTGAAGTGCTTCAGGACTTCAACAGCACTGCTCTTCAAGTGAATATTTGCCAGGGCAGGGTTCCCACCAACTATGATCAACCCGTTTTCCCAAGGCACCAGGATGGCTTTCAGTCCAGACCACCACTGTCACTCCCTTCTGTCTTCATGACCACTTACAGGCAATTCAGTCAGTCAGGGAAGAGGTACCTTGCATTTACGTGGTGGGTGGTGGACGTGCCAGAGAGCAAAGTGCAAAACAGTAATGGGAAGGGAGAAAGCTCTTCCCAGCACAAGCCCTGCAAGACAAGCCTGCCCCACCACGTGACTAAGGTGTACCCACGTCACTTGACACAAACAGATTTTTTTTCCACTTCTATTTCAAATCATGGCTTTATCTGTCTCAAGTTGTGTTACTGAAATACGAATATTTACAGATAAAGAAAGTGCTCGTTTTTACAGTGCCTGCACACCTGTGGATTTACGTGGCTTCTCCCAGAGGTTTTGGTTTGGGCAGCTACATAACCCACAGGTTAGGCACATGGTCAGTGCGTGTACTATTTTCACAGAGCAGTATGTGTCCCATAGTGCCCTGTGACTGGCAGAGGGCCAGAGCTAGTTGAAGATAAACCTTGGGGTGAGTAAGGAAGAGAGCTTTTGAAGGCAACTGTACTGAATCTTATACTTTTATCCTGCAAAGAACCTCGGTGCTCAAAATCTTGGTTAAAAAAGAAAAAAAAGGCAAATAGTGAGTAGATATCATTTACCCTGAAGAGTTCTGAGCGAGGCTGATGAATCGTAATAATCACAATCCTGTCTCTGTGTGCAAGCTCTGAGAGCAGCGAGACAATCTGGTTTGCAGTCAGGCAGTCCAGCCCTGTCGTTGGTTCATCAAGTAGCATGACCTCTGTGAAACCACAAAAAACAATACCATTAAAATGCAGGTAAAGAGGGGGAAAATGTTACAGTTTCTGCCTTTGAAGCTAATTTGGCAAATAGTATAGAAATGACTTTACATGTGAGGTTCCACATGTAAAGCAGAGTATCCAATAGATATTGCCATGATGTGATCTTTCAGTTTTAGTTAGCTTCAGTGCTTCAGTTTCAATCACTAGGAACAAGGACATAAGAAACTACTGCAGGATCAGAGCATAATATATTTCTGAAGCTCAGGTGAAATCTGAGAATTAGAAAAATAGATTTGATGTATACATCTGCTTCTAGGAAAAATAATGATAAATTTCAGCAGGCATAAAAATGTAAATAACTGACATCGTTAGCTAGAAGTTTTAAGGGTAATTAAATCTATATATGCACACAATTCATTATGAACAAATGAAGTTATGCTAAAATACAGCATATATAATTTACAGATGAGAGAGGCAGGGTTTTTTTACTACATTTTCTTAATGATTTTATTGCACATGGAAGGGGAAAAGTTACAGTCAAATCCATTATTTTTACATAGATGAGACACAGTGCAGAAGAGGGCAGGTCAACCTTGATCAGGATAAGAGGGGAGGAGATCTCCCTGTATAGGTCTATCTACACAGAATTACTACAGTGTTTACTGTAGAGTTTAGTGAACTTACTGAGCAATAACTACACCTAATTACCTCTCCAGGAGTCACCAGCAGCACCCAGTACCTGTGATCTACCTCACTTTGCTATTTAAATGCTTTTTCCTGCCTGGTATGCAGTCCTAGCACATCTGCACCACTACAAGGACCCCAGAATCCAATAAAAGCATGCTATACATTCACTGCATTCTGGCATTCATATACATTCATTCTGGCACCTTTTTGGAAACTATCTCAAAACTGATAAAACTTTCAGTGCTGTTTCCCATGGCTAATCCTTCCAGTTACTCTGCTCTGATTTTCATTCATGGATTTCTTTTTCTTTACAGTAAATCTATAACCACATATAGGCTGTGATATTCATAAGTATCTAGTTTCTTATCAAGGGCAATGCAACATGAATCACAGAATTATTGAGGCTGGAAAAGACCTCTGAGATCATCAAGTCCAGCCTATGACCTAACACCACGGCAGTAAGTGCCACATCCAGCTATTACTCTTCTAAGAATTTACTCTCTTTTGTTTATGCCTTTTCCAAATGAGCCAATCTCCTGCCCTGGCTACCTTTTGGCTCTGGAACACACATGACACTTACATGTACATGGCTACAGAGCAGCTACTCCACTAGAAGGCTCAATGATTGCATATGCACTCAAAAACTATAAATCAATATGCCACAACCAACACTTCATACATGGGAACAGCAAGTCCTGGAAGACTTACAATGGATAAACACAAGGCTAAAGTTATATTCAGTCCCTAATATTTTAAAATACTCTACTTTCCAAGATCAACCTAGTAGCTGAATCAGCAGACCTGAGTCTCATCCTTTCCTGTCATCACTAGACTAGCTTTTGCTGAGTTACAGAATATAAATGCTTTTGTAGTTTAAAGTGGTTTATGGAGGTCCGTGGTAGGAGTGCCAAGTGCTTTGTTTTATTTTGAAAATCCATGCAGTGGTACTTACTGGGATCTTGTAATAACTGGGCTGCAATTGATACACGACGCCTCTCACCCCCAGAAATTCCTACAAAAATGCGGCTTCCAATTACTTTGTCAGCAATGTGGCTGAGACTCAGCTCAGCCATAACAGCATCTACCTGAAAAATAGTTACAATTTAGAAAGACTAAACACAGTCCAACCTGTGTGCAAAGTGAAAAAATCAAAGGAAAAAAGACACAATTTTAAGCTATGGCTTTCCCAGTATACTGTTTGCATCCAATCTAGTTTGAAGGTATCTGACCTAATTTCTATTTCATTAGTTTAAATATATTATTTCAATTATTGTTTTTTAAGTTGTTGGGTTTTTTTTCATGTATTCTGAAATGAGTAGAATTTTAGCTTCAGTTGACATTAAGAGATGAAGAGTTCAGAGGTGGACTAGAAGTTAAGGTTATGAACCATAATGTGCTGGTCTGGCTTCCAAAATAAAGCAGAAATACACATTAATCCTAGGGAAGTATAAAATACTGAGTGGAAGACAGGTGAAAAGAGAGGACAAAGAGGAAGAGCCTTTTGTCAAAAATATCCCATCTTCACTTTCAACAGAGGCCAAAGAGTGTCCTTTAATAGATCTGAAACACACCTATTTTTTCAAGAAAGTAGCTTGTAGGGGCCTTATTAGACCAGTGCTTTTCAAAGCTGTTCTAGTTAATAAGAGATGTCCCACAGGAGCCAGAGTAGTGTCAAAGTCACCTCTGCTGTCCAGGAGACTTGCCAGCACACATGGCCCTAAACACCCCAGAGAACTGGGTTTCTCAGCTGGGGAAGGGGAGCTGACCTCTGTACCAACAGCAGCACCTGCTGCAGCAGTTACTTTGGGTGAGAGAGTTTTGTCCCAGCATAATGGTGATCCCTTGAGGTGTCAGCACAAGCCCCTTGCAGAAGCAGGGAGCACCAGACAGCTTGTGTCCTACTCCTTAGCAGGAGGATTTCTATGATTTGCAGAAGGAGGATTTCAAAACTTTGTAAATGTAAACCACAGCCATGGATGGAAAGTGCTGCTAGTGAAAGCATTACATGACATCATGTCTGCCTTTCTGGTGGAAGACGATAAAATACAGACCTTCCTTTTGATGAAGTCATTAGAGCATTTCTGAAGAGTTAGTAAAGCAGTGTAGGTCAGAGACTCTTGTATGGTGAGGAAGGTTAACAAAGTGTCACTCTAGAAAAAAAGGTGAAGGGGAAGAAGCAGTTAGTCCAGTAGTAATTAAGATCTTGCCCCTGCTTGCACAACCATCATTCATTCATAAAATTTGTTAACTGCTTTGTACCAAATTTATGAGTAAAACTGAAGCCAGATTACATTACTTCATTACACTAGCAGCTTTGCTTCCTTCACATGACAGGAAGCACAGAGCACAAAAATGAAGATAAAAATCAACCTGTGGCACATAAGAGAAGCAATCTCGAAACTGTTCCTTCTTCAGCTGACGCCCATTCACATACACTTCACCGAAGAAGTTGTCTTTATGTCCCAGTCTTCCTGATATTGCATCCAGAAGTGTTGTTTTCCCAGATCCTTTCAAACAAAATAAATTAATCACATGAATCAAATGAATCACATGATCAAATGAATTTTATGAATTCAAGCCCAAAAGCCTCACTTGGATGGAGAAGTATGAAAAGAAGAAAGTACTTTTTTCTCAATAACATTAAAATAACAGGTCCTGAAAATGCAACTAGTTAAGGAAAAGTAAATGGGAAACTAGAATGTTTGAAAATTAGCATTTAATTCATACAAATTAACTTCCTAGTGAAGCATTTCAGCTTAGAAATAACCTTATCTTTTATTGAAGTTATAATTGTTAGTTAGATGACAGAAGACTGAACTCTGAAAACCAAGCACCTCAGTTTTACGAAGCTGAGTTTAAAATCAGCTACAATTTCATTATTTAAAACACAGACCTCCTTCACATTCATACCACTGTGGAAGTCACCAGTATTAACTCCAAATATATTTCTCTTAAGGCACTGGAACAACTTACCAGAATTTCCTAAAATCCCCATAATCTGGCCACTTTCTATGTGAAATGAAACATCCTTAAGTATTTGCCGGGTCCATTTTTTATTACATAAAGAAACGTTCCACCACGGGCCAACGCGTTCTCTTGGAAAACAAATATCAAAGAAGATGAAATACAGAAGACTTAAATTTTTTTTTGTAAAGGAAGTGAATAGTTTAGATCTACCTGCACGTGGAATAAGAGCCTGAAAGGATTTTAAAACACTGGGGGGGGAAAAAGCAAACAACAAAAAACTCTCCCCCATCCCTCCCCCCAGGCTTTAACTTTTTAACTTCAGCATTATCTGAAAGATAAAATGAAGTCTCAACAGATTTTTCAGGATAACTGGTAGAAGGCTTTCAGACTACAACCGAAAGGGGAAATCTGAACTATGGCTTTATTTGTTGTTGATGTTTGCCAGCCATTAATCCACCTGACTGTTGTCTTATGGCCTCACTTTATTCTTCTGGCAGCAGTAAGAAAGGCAGTGGGAAATGGCACAATCTTCGGAAATCTCCTCTAAAGCATCTCCTTCAGAGCCACATGAAGAAGAACTGGTGAACCTGCTGGAGGACAGACTGGCTCTGCCTTCCCTCAAGCCGTGTGCTCTACCCCTGTGGCAGGCAGCCCAGCACCATCAGGTGGGCGGCCTGGCAACCTCCCTCCTCCTTCACTGGGCTAAAGCTGAACTCACAACCCACCAGTCCCAGCCCCTTGCCTCTCAGTCCCTGGGGTCAGAGCAGCTCCTGGCTGGCAAGGGCTCACCATGCTGCCTTCCTGGCCCTACCTGATGGTGTAGGAGATGCTCCGGACACTTATGCTGTTGGAGGGCTGTGCTGCAGCCTTCACCTCATCCGTCTGCCTGCTGCTGCTGCACCTCTCCAGGGTGGGAGACCCTCTGCCCGACATCCTCCGGTGTTGGGGCCCTGCAGGGTCCCTCCCTCAGGCTGCTGGGCAGGTACCCGGTGCTGCCACCATGCCTCTTCACAACACTGGACAGGGGCAGCCCCCCCCCGCTGTCCTTGGGTCAGAGTAGGTCGCTGCCCCCAGAGCTTACCACCCGGAGAAGTGCCTAAATGAAAATAGAAGGGCTCCCAGTTCTTACTTTTTCCTGAGAACAACTGATAGGCGATTAGCTGAAGCCGCTATCTGATGTACCTTTAGCCTGAGCTGTTGCTGTCCCAGAGGAGGGGAACATTTCCCTGTCCACGGGGTCACATCAGCGGCAGAGAGACAGCACACCAGGAGAAATGGTGCTGTGGTGAAGGCGCCTGGAAAAGGCTGAGCTCAAAACCAAGAGAAGAAGGGTTTCCACAGCTTTCATAGAGCTGACAGTCAAACCACCGCAGGGACTGTTAAGCTTCCACTGCCAACATGAAGGAAACCACTGAAAATGTCTCTCTGGATGGTCCCGGCTGGAACCAGGTGGCATGTGAGGGCTTGCCGGTGAGTGAGACCTCTGGGGAGGGACCCAATGGGCTCGGTCATCCCGCAGCTGCAGTGCTTGCCTGGGAGCTGGGAGAGGCAGGAGGCCAGCCTGCTGGGATGAGAGCCCTTACCTCCTACAGCTCTGAAATGGGGAGCAGAAAGCATCTTCGCCCCCCCACAAGCACACACTGGGGATGAGGCCAGTGCCACACATGCTGCAGTCAGATGCCATGGTGGTGGGGCTAAGGAAGGGGATCTTCAAATACATGGATGGAGCAGAAAGTCCTTGAGAAGGGCCTGGACTGGCTTTCCGAGGACATGACTTTGGTCTCCCCACATTTGCTGGAAACCATCTATTTTTAAAAAAATTAAGTTCAATGTAAGCAGGAGCACCGAATGCTTTGGCAGCATGGGGAGCTTAGAGGGCTTTAACGTGGCTTTCCAGGCTGCTTGGTGTCCTGCTGCTTTCTACTGTGTATCTAGACTGAAAAGAGTAATTAGCCTCATTTGCTAAGAGGGTAGGAGGTGCACACAAAGACTGCAGAAACCATCTGCCAAAGATACCATAGGCAGGGATAGGGTCTGCTGCACAGGGAACAGGTACATTTGCCTTGGCCAGGAAATGAGCCTGACTTGCAGGAAAATCACAAGGCTCTGGGAGAGATATGGCTGGCTGGAGTAAAAACTACAGGTATGCACAAAGAATTAAACTCAAAGCCAGAAATCTGCCTCAGCAGAGACATCTTAATTGTAGCTATATGCAAAAGGTTACCTCAGCCACATAGAGACTCTTATTTTTAATTCATATCTTCGAACACCAAGTTCCAGTTGACAAACTGAATTTAAAAAAACAAAGGGGAGAAAAAGAGACTGCACTTGAAGTTGCATACCTACTTGTTTGTAAAACCTCCAAGTTAATGAGTCCCTATAGAATTCAATAACCTACTTCCAGTGAACCTTAATTTTTAGCTGCCATAACTTATGAGTTCCAATATGTCACATTTTGACCTAGTAGACTAACATTGCTGAAGACTTTTCTTCAAAAACAGAGACTAATCTCTTTATAGAGGCATTAAAAATTTATCTCCATTTTGAAAGTGATCCCATTTAAACTGGCAGTAAATAGAAGAGCACAGCATGTTTGGCCCTCACACATGCTGCTAGATCAAAGTACGTTTCACACTGATTAACTCATTTTAACCCTTCAGACTTTTGCACTACACTAACTCATCAGCAATACTGTTATATCCCATAAAATGGATTTTCATTATTGCTTTGCCTTTTCTGAATTAAATTTTTAACAGCACATTCAGTATTGTAAATAATTATTGTAATTAACCTAATAACTCTTCCAGACCAGGGCCCAGGATACTATTTTTAGCTCTGAAGAAGATAACAGCCTGTATTTCACATACAGCGGAAAATCAAATGTTCTTGAAGTGAAAGAACTCAACTACCAGGTAAAGTTGTAATATATACTTCCCTTCAGCAGGGAGCATGTCCAGTAATGCCTGTTTCTATATACAAGCCATTTTTAAAAGCCAAAGTTGAAGCTCACGAGACAAAGTTCAGATGACTGTTGCACAAATAGACAGAAGTTTTGTGAGCAGAATCATGCTCTTGGCTGCAATATTGGCAGCAGGCTAAACACGCCATGGTAAGCCTATCTAATAAAGTCAGGGGATAACACAGGAAAAGAGGTCTGTTTCTAGGCTCTGTTTTTTCTCACTCCTGAGCCAAATTATTTCTCTGAGGGCTGGGGCAGAGGGACTTTCTGTCCAGCTGGGGATGGTGGGAGCTCTTGCTGGCAGGAATGAGTATCCAGAAGCAGACAAAGAGAGGATGACGAACAAGGGGGATTTCAGGGAATCAGAGACATTTTTCATCTTCCTTTGTGTCACCACGGCATTCAAAGTAGATTTCACAGTCTTTACTTTTGCATAATTTCAAATTATATCAAAAATTTTAAACATTTAAAATTTACAAGCGTAATAAATTACCAAAGTAAGAGAGGACAGAGTGATTAACAGAATAAGAAGCAAAGTATGAAAACCATACTTGGCTGTAAAAACAGTTTCTTCCGTGTATTTCTGAACATAAACAATGTAGTTGAACATATTCCCTGCTTGTAATAACACAACTTTGAAGATATTTATTGCTAGATACTTTATTGTTTGAATTGAAGGGACTTGATTCTTTCTTTGGTAGGTTAACATGGCATCCCAGATACCCTGGTATGAAAACCTGGCACAGATGAAAATGCCATGGACCTGGAAATCAGATCCCCGTTCTCACGTGCTAATAATCCAGAATCTGAATTTAAAAGTTCAGAGTGGTCAGATGCTAGCTATTATAGGAAGCACTGGTAAGAGCAACAGAATTTCATTATTTGACCAACTCTCAGATAAAATGTGCACAGCCAAGAGCAATGATCTGCAGTCTTTTGAATGGCAAAATCTAGTTGAGAATTCGCCCTTCTCAAATGGCAAATTATTTAATTTGTGGCATTAAATAATGTCACAAAAGCATTATTTAAAATCTATGAGGAAACAAAGTATGAGGAAACAAAGAAGGATATGGGGGGGGATTTAACCAATTTTGTTACGACTTGTATATATTTGCTATTTGTTTCCTGAGGTGCAATGGGGTATTGTTTTAACTGCAGCCTGAAGTCCCAGCTCTGCTGGACTTGAGTCAGCTTCATGGCTCAGACTCAAACCATGCCAACTGCAGACCTTACCCAGTAACAAAGCAGACAAATGTGGCCAGACCCCCATAAGAAAGATCAGTGGCAACTTGCACAGCCCTAATCAGGAATTTCCTTCAGATTGAAATAATTCTAACAGGATAAAATATTGCCTTTGGATTAACTAAGAGCAACTTGCTTCAAAATGGGTCTCTGCTTTCTTACATCTTTCTTTTTTTCATTTTCTGGTTGGACTGGTTTAATCTCCTCCAGGGTGAGGCTTACTAGTGGAGAGATGTCCTTTACCCCATGTGGTTAATTGAGTCTAAGCTCATCTAGGGGGATGAGAAGTAGACACATGACTTGCTAAACTTAAGTAAAAAGCACCCATACTTTGGAGGTAAAAAAAACCCATGCAGTGCCTCCTCTAGACTCTTATATTAGGTTAGCTCAGTGATTCAGTGAAGATGGTAAGGTATATTTGCCAAAGAAGTTTTGACTTCATTTCTACAAAAGAGGTTTTTCTTCCCCATTGCCATGGGAATTTTTTCTTTGCACATATTCTTCATGTAATTGAAGTTGTACCTTAGAGAGTCTCCTGATAATAAAAAGAAAAGCTTGTGATGAAATAACTTATTGAGTTATAGATACAGCACCTTTGTAAGGTAACATAGACTGAGCACAAACCCCTTTCAGCAAACTAGTCAAACTATTTTTAAAAGCTGTTTATCATCTGTTTCATCAAATGCCTTAGTAAAATGGATTAAACTGCTGATAGGTTTCACATTGTCAATGGCAATCAATATGTCACTTTTAAATAGAGCAATACATGGTTTACAGATGGATGGGTTTCTTTTTTAAAATGTATATATTAAGGTACGTGTGGAGTTAATCTTTCAACAGGGAGACTAGAAATAAATGACATCTATTCACAATAAGAGAGCCCTGTGTGTTTAGATCCAGTATCATACAGCAAAAAGGAAAAATTCCTTTGCTATTCAATTCCAAATCAGATGTTGTTTTCACTGTTTCATTTTTTCTTACTTCTGAGTATGAGCCAGCTTTTCTTAATTATTTAAATTACTTTGTCTTACTTAAGTCATAATAATTTTTTATTTCAATCATTATTAAGATTCTTATTGTCTGTATAAAAATTCAGTGGTGTAGTCATTCAGCTGTTTGAGCTGCTGATTCTGAATTCACAAGTCCCTCTGCAAAGCAAGCTCTTGCCAAGCATTTAGATTCCAGCCCTGCAGCTGTTGCAGGATACCACCTTTCACCTGTGTTTGAAAAGTGAAAGAAAGGTAACAAGCGGACAAAGAGATCGTGCTTCTTGAGTTCACCGAGCTATTCTCAATGCCCAACTACCCAATGCTGCTGAGAAATGACAAAGGTTAAAGCCACGTACTCCATTCCAGAGGAGAGAGGTTTCCTGAACATGAGCTTGCAGTCAGTATTTTCTTTCAAGACCATTCTGTCTCTGTTGCTTTGGAAAAATTTTGGGAAAAGCTTTTGGGCTGGGGAAAAGATGTCAAGGAACAAAAACTCCTATCCTCTGTCTGTGACTAAATCACTTTTCAAAATGATCCCTTGGAAGTTAATTTAATTTTCAATTTTTAATTTTTCCAGATGGTGGAAAGACATCCTTGCTTGACGTGATCACCTGCCGGGATCATGGAGGCAAAATCAAGTCTGGTCAAATCACGATCAATAACAAACCCAGCACTCCCCAGCTTGTTAAGAAATGCATAGCACACGTGCGGCAGGATGACCGACTGCTCCCCCACCTGACTGTCAGAGAAACACTATTGTTCGTTGCCAAACTGCGCCTTCCCAAGTTTTTTTCAGACTCACAAAGGAAAAAAAGGGTAATGAAGCTGTTGGAAAAAAAATAAAGTTGTCAAAAACGTGTCTGACAGGAACTGTCCAAGAGATTCGGTGTGTTTGGAGTCAGCCAATCTAGCATTTTTTATTTAGATTATGAATTATAAACCGTTTTCTTCTTTCAAGATAGAAACCAGCAATTGTTGCAAAGATTTAAAAAAATCACAATCTAAAGAAAGCATTAGAGAGGCTGAGAGAACAACTAAATTGCTGATCACTGAGCCTTTTTTAATGTTAAGGCTAACATCAAGATCTGTTTTCCAGTGTCTCCTGATCAGATAGCACAGAAACATCCAGATGAGTTTTAACCACATTAGTCATATTTTCAGCTTTATCTATGCATGAATGTGCACATAAACTGTTGCTCTGTCTCTGCTACCCTTTGGATCCTCCCAGGTAGAAGATGTAATAGCAGAACTACGCTTGCGTCAGTGTGCAAACACCAGGGTAGGGAACGAGTACCTCCGTGGCGTTTCGGGAGGCGAGAGGCGAAGAGTGAGCATCGGCGTGCAGCTGCTCTGGAACCCAGGTAAGCAGAAACCCTGACACCTTCCTCGTGTCCACCATGGGCCACTGGAGGAAATGGAGCAGTGAATGCAGACAGGAGCTTTCAGAGCTGAGTCACACACAGTTGCCCCTGGAGCACCTGGAAGAGTTCATACGCAGGACACTTAACGGGCCTTGCAGCACCCTCTGCCAGAGGCCACCTTTCCATAACAAAGTTAGACACAGGGACTGGGTGCTGGTCCATTTGCTTACACTGAAATCAGATAATACTTTAATTACTACAGTAATAATTCTGTAAAATTAGTATTTCAGCAGCCAACCCACTTTTACTTCTGTCACCTTTGCCACTGGAAAAACGGTGACAGAGCCAGGCAGAGCACTCCTGGGAGCCTTCAGGCACTGCTCTCTAAAACCACCATCACACAGGCTACTGAAAGTTGCCTGAAATCACCCTCACAGCTGCACTCTGGTTTGTGCATATCAGTATGAGGTTTGTTTTTTATCTGACCACATGCCACAAGTTACTTTGGAAGGCTGCGAGCCTATTATAACATCAAGATTGTTTTGCTTTCCTCCGACCCAGCCCACTTACATGTGCAATGTTAACAGGCAAGGTCATTTTCTTGGCTGCATAGTCAGTCTTTGTGGTCTTGTGCAACTCACTGACGTGGCTGATTTATACTACAGGTGGACTAGAAATTTCCATTTTCTTCAGTAGAAGCAAAACAGGAGGCTAAATCTGCAGCTGATTTTGCAGGAGTGAATCACCTATCTGCTCTTACATATTTCAACAGCACTAATAAACTTGGCTGAGTGTCTTGTTGAGAGAGATTTCCCATCAGCTCTGCCACTGGGAAATGCATCTAAGGATTTTTTGGTTTTATAAAGTTATACTTTTGTTATAGAGGGCAAGCAGAAGTCTTTTTCTGTAAGAAGTGATGCTCAGGATTAGATTTGCTGATGATGATGTAAAAAACCCCCAACAATTAGTTCTAGGAAAAATAAGTAAAGTTTTCTTTACCTTTCAAAGATGCATTCTACTCCTCAGCACAGAAAACATGTCTGTATACAGGCGTTGCCTTGTATTGATTGAGGCCATTAAGTTCCATAATAACACAAACAATACAAAATAATAAAGTCCTTTCAAGTTCATAACAACCAACTACAAAACCAGCAAACAAAAAATCCAAACATATGCAACTTTTTTCATATATATGTGCAAATAGGTGCAAAATAGAGCACAGGTTGTGAGGACGAGCTATCTAAATTAATACTGTGTGAGTGTTTACACATGAATAATGCAAGAGGTTTAAATATCAAGCGTTTAGATTAAAATATTTCAGTAGTCAGGGTATAAAATTAATACTATTGTATTAACTAATATTCATGTACCTGATACTCGTACAGGCAAGGTGCAAAAACTGCGAAGAGGAACGTAAACTTAATAAGGAACCTAAATTCATCCCAATGAAAAGAATAATAAAATCTTGTTTCCAGTGGAAGCAAGATAAGATTTAAAGTAATTACTCTTGGTCATCATGTTCAGTCAGATAGGAGAAGAAATTGCCATTGTTGAATATTATATAATGCTGGGATGAGATATACTTTGGACTTAAAAAAAAAAAAAGGAATATCAGTGAGATTTCATGCACTGCCACCATTTCACTTAGAACATATTTTCGAATTCAAACATGCTGCTTTCCACTGCTAAACTTATTGTCTTTGGCAGGAATACTCATACTTGATGAACCCACATCTGGACTGGACAGTTTTACTGCACATAACCTCGTGATAACATTATCCAGACTGGCCAAAGGAAACAGATTAGTTCTTCTCTCACTTCATCAGCCTCGGTCAGATATCTTCCAACTGTTTGATTTAGTCCTTCTGATGACTTCTGGAGTCACTGTCTATTCTGGAACAGCAAGAGACATGGTCCAGTATTTCACTGAATTAGGCTATCCTTGCCCAAGGTACAGCAATCCTGCAGACTTCTATGGTTAGTATCAAACACTGCCATAAAAAAAAAAAAAAAGTAACTGGGAATAATTTGCTTTCATAAGAGTATCAGCTAACATTGATTTTTATTGACCATCACTGTCTTAGAAATGCCTTACAACTGACTCAAATCAATACTGTAGCAAGTTCAGTTTTTAATAAGATCCTCATCTGTCAGTACAGGAAATGTAACAAAAGCAAGGGGTATGGACAAAATAAATTTTAAATAATCTTCCTTCTAACCCTGCCAGGTATAGCAACTCTTCCACATGTTTAGCACACTTACGCTCATGTTTTAGCTGGTTGAAACTTTTAACCTCACTGAGAAAGACATGGATGGCTTGATGAATTGCTTTCTGTAGCCAGTTCTCTGACTTTTAAACCAAGAAATACAGGAAGCTAGCTTCCCAGGGTGAGGAATAATACACTGGAAGGGAAAAAGAACAAACCCAGAACAGCAACCCTTCTATTCCTCTACTCAACAAAAGTTAACTACATGGTTCCAGATCCATCCCTCTTCCGTGTTTCGCTACAGGCAAAGGGAATCTGGCCCTGTTTATCTAATGGCCGTAGTGTCTTACCACAGAGGTTAGTTCAGTTCCAGCCCTCAGGTCTTTGCACTCAAGTTGGCTAGGAAACCTTGTACAGACACCAACTGGAGTGCTCTGGAGTAACCTCTCTGGCTGTGCCTATGTGGCAGGCAGTGTCAGCTGGTATCAGCTGTGCAGAGATAAACAGACATTAACCTCCATGTCAAGCCCTTCAAAAATACCTTTGTCACCACCATGGCTCAGAGCAGTCTTTCTCAGCCATGTGCAGCCTTGAGGAAGGCTTGCAGCACCCCAATATGGGAATGGAGAATATCAGGCAGTCCTGGGGAAGCTTTAGCTACAGCCTGTGGCCACAGAGACAAACCCCTATGACATGGAGGTGAGGAGGAAGGAGAAAGGCGGGTGGAAGACAATTTAGTGGTGTGCACAGAGTCAGTAGCCACAGGAGAGGAGACTAATACAGGCAGCAGGAAGGTGGAAATGCAACAGGATGCTAGAGGATGCCACAGCATGAATGAGTACCTGATGGAAATACACAAATGCTGTCTGCATGTCTGATAGAGAAACAGGAGACCATGGCAGAAGGGAAGAAGTAGGGCAGGCTGCAACTCATTTCTGATGGACTCCTGCTGAAGAGTGGCTGACCAGAGATGATCAGCCCAATGTAAGGAGTTACAAAATGTGCAGCCATAGTTCTCTCAGAAAGCATCTGCAAAACATCAGGTATTGTCACTCTGCACTGAAGGCCAGCATTGGAAAACACTACTGTAAGTTTAGATCTAAAAAAAATAATTTTGTTAAGTAAAAAAATAATGCTAAGTCAACTATTGTTGCTGCTACTATGTTGTCCTTAGATAATATTCTTCCTGGGCTTTCTCAGTATCAGGTAAAGTTTGTAGCATCTCTGTAAGATACTAAAAAAAAAAAATTGTAACTAATTTTGCAGATGGAGGAAAAAACATGTGATTTAAGTCAAAGTCACATAACAGATTGTAAATGCCTACATGCCAGAAAGGAAATTAAAACTGTTTATTTTCAGCTCGCCTCTCAAGCCACTTATTAATTTGAAAAATCTGACACAGTAGTTTATAATAGTATGATAAGCAATTATGAAACCTCTCAGTGATTCATTGAACTACTAGATAACAAACATCTCCCAAGACAAAATACACATTAACAATCTGCTCTTCTCAAATTACATAAAGTGACTGATAAAGTTTTAAAGATTGTAGTTTAATGCACGCACACAGGTCATAGAGTCTGTTCATGATGAAATCCCTGATTCTACACAGACCATAAAGTTATCACATATGTAGCATACGGACTAATCTCAAACAATGTCTTGCAGTTGATTTGACCAGTATCGATAAACAGAACACAGAAAAGGAGCTGGAAAGCCGAAAAAGAGCAAGTACTCTTGCCAACTTGTTCCTAGAAAAAGTAAAGGATTTTGATGATTTCTTATGGAAAGTTACTGAAGGAGACAAAGTTGCAACCACATTCAGCAAGCAAAGGTAAAGAAAAGAGTGTCATACAGCAGATCTGGAATAACAGCTACAGCCTGTGCTAATTTTTTTCTTTTCCACTTTCATTTTGGGCAGGTCCCATTTGAATTCAGAAGAGGCTATCAACATGCCTCACCATTCAAGTGATCAGTTACCAGGAGTCTTAAAGCAGTTCACTATATTGTTAAGGTAACCTTATCTTCAGCATGAACAGTCATGTGTCCACGCCCCTTTGTATTTTAAAGCATGACAGAAGGAAAAAATGAGAACTGTGTGCATGCTGAAAGTGCACAGCTAGTGCTAGGCCCGAGCAAGCTGTAGAGCAGAGGTGTTGCTACACCGGCTCACCCCAGCCCCCTGAGCAGGACAGCAACCAGATGTGCAGCCCCACGCTTCTGCCCCAGGGCTCTTTCCAGACACAGTCCCCTCCAGCTCACATCACTGGGAGCCTGCAGCCTTAAGGAGCAGCAGGAGTCTCCAGGCTCAGGAAGGTGTGTCCCAGTTTTGTGGCTGTCATCCTGTTCTCCATGCCAAAGCGTGGTGACTCAGCCCTCAGCAAGCCCAGGCAGCTGCGTGGGAGGCTCCAGCATTGCCATCCTCACACCTCTGCCTCAGATTTTAAGCCAGGAGGCATCACTAATTATAGCAAGCCTTGGTGGGTATTGTAGTTGGGTCTCATGTTTGTGTACTCAAAGGAAACATGATCAACTGGTATAATATTTGTAGAATATCACTACTGGTTATCAGCTGTTGTTAGCGTACACTGCAGGTCTTTAACAGAGAGGATTCTGTAACTGAAGTAATTGCTTCTGCATCTCTGAAATCAGTCACAACCCCATTGCCTTCCTTCAAGCTTTCAGGATTTCATTCCTGAAATACTGGGTGGCTACATATACTCGATAGCTGTGATTAGGTAAAATCCTTTACATAAGCAGACAGCCCAACTCCCGTCCTACTCAAAGTCAGGAAGTTCCACTAACTGACTTTAGCAGAGTGTTTGGAGCAACGTATCTGAATATAACCAGCATTAGTAAGTACTATCCCTTATGGTCAATGTTGCTGTTTTCCTAGTCGTCAAGTCTCCAATGACTTCAGAGATCTTTCAACGTTATTAATCCATGGATTTGAGGCCCTTCTCATGTCATTATTAATTGGATTTTTGTACTATGGCCATGACAAAACCGGACTCTCTATTCGTGACACAACATCACTGCTGTACATGATAGGTGCACTAATCCCATTCACAGTGATTTTGGATGTTATTGCCAAATGTAAGTGTCAGTTTTCTTGTAAATGTTGTAAAAAAAATCAAAATGAAAAAATTCATAAATCAATGAAAAAATTATATTTATTAATGCAACCCTAGGATGAAATCAATGTGTTTGTTCCTACCCTGCAGGCCATTCGGAAAGAGCTATGCTTTATCATGACTTGGAAGATGGGATGTACTCTGTTAGCCCATACTTCTTTGCTAAGGTAATTGGTTTTGTTGCCAGAAAATACAAACATTAACATTAAACATTAAAAACCACAAACAAGCCAAAGCCTTGTTGTGTAAACTACCACATTCATATCAGACTCCATGTTCTTTTGTGTCTGTCAGCTAAGGCTATCATTCTTGCTTCCTTGGCATTAATAGATTAAACCTCACAATACTTTAGATCTGTTGCCATAAGCCATGGCTGAGATCCCACCCCAGAAAAGCCAAAGAAGAATCTTTCCCTGGATTCTTTAGCCAAAATTTAAGACATCTCAGGCTCAAATTTGAGGGTTTAGGCAGTTACACATACCTGCATATTTCATTTGATGAAGCATCTTTGAAAGTTTGATTATATGTCTTGATCTGTAAAACAAAAGATTCATATTACATGCTAAAGCAAAGGCAAAACAAAAGTGACGAAATGCTAACTGTGACATCACCAGTAGTTGCTTGAACCTGTACTGGTCAAATGGTTGTACTGAGTGCATAAAGAGACAGTTTCTGGGAATAAATTTAGAACTTTTAGGAAATTACCTTCGCTTTTTCACAAGCATTTAGAATAATCCCTTCTTTGTGATGTTGCCACTGTCAGATGAGTTCTGACTGCCACAGCATCTGTAATTTAGGTTTCCATTTCTGCACCAGATTTTAAATGCTTATTAGTGGTTGCCAGAGAAAAATAATCTTTGCATTGTGTCACAAAGATTGCACATTATTCATAGAGAAATCGATGTAATTTGTTACAACCTTAGTATTAGAGGATAGAGCAACCTCTCTTTGGAAGAAAATAATCAGAATACTCTCTGTACATACCTATAGGTAGTTGAGAAAATCCTAAGCATGTTTTTGTTTTACAATAAGTTAAGTAGTTACTAACTGGACAGCCTTTGGGACAAAGTAGGGAAGTGACCAACAGCCAAATTGGTCTCAAATTTGATCTCTAGGTTCAACCAAATTTGGGCAAAACCAAACAGTTGTGATAAGCCAGTAACAGTATCACTCTTATCAAGCACACCAGTTCTCAGGGAAAGTGTCTTAAATTCTTAGAAGCTGCCAAAACTGTAACAAGACATCTAATCTGTAACAAGAATCCTCTCATTTTAAAAAGTAGTTATAGGAATTGTCACAACTGGAGAAAAAAAATTAGTGAGAATATCGATTTCTGTTGGGGATTGCTTTTGTATGTCACTGACAACACCTAACAGGGAGGTGATTGCATTCTCAGGGAGTATTTCCAGTAGTTTTTATAAATAGTCTATATGTACACTGAGGTGCACCTCAGGATTTGTGATTATCATTCAACTAATTTTTCTCTCTCTCTTTCCCCCCCCGAAACAGATTTTGGGGGAGCTCCCAGAGCACTGCATTTTTGTTATCATTTATGGGGTTCCCATCTACTGGCTGGCAAACCTTGTTCCTGAGCCAGAACATTTCCTGCTGAACTTCCTCTTGGTGTGGCTGGCTGTATACAGTGCCCGTGTGATGGCACTTTGGGTAGCAGCTCTGCTGCCCACGTTGCAGCTCTCAGCCTTCTTTGGCAATGTCCTTTTCACATCGTTCTACCTGAGTGGTGGTTTTGTGATAAGCCTGAAAAACCTCTGGACAGGTAAGACACAGCTCCCACCATCCCTCTGAACTGAAAAACAGGCAGTTTTCATCAGTGACTGGTTGTTGTGAGGCTGAGGGTGTCCTGTGCAAGAAAACTCAGCTTTATTCCTACCTTTGCAATCGTCTTCTTGGGTGGCAACAGAGGAGTCAGATCACCCAGTTTACATTTGTTTCTCCATCTGAAAACAAAGTAACACCAAGTTTGGTCAAAAAAGCTCTAGTGAAAGGGTCAATTCTTACATGGTTGCAAAAATTTTTCAGTAAAAAGAATTATATTCAGTAGATGAAGACTGAGCTCCAGTGAGACTTAATTGACAGCGGGAGTTGGACAAATATGGACATTAGCGCTCTTCTAATTTTCCATCTCCACATAACAATACAAAGTGTATCTGCCATTTTACCCAAGGATAAACTGTTATATGTTTACAGCCTCTGATTGTCAAGAAATTAGACAAACGTGCTGTATTTAGCAGCAACACCAGCAGTTTTTGAGGCCTCAAGTTTTGTGTATGTTTATCAATTTCTTCCTTTCTCCCTTTTTTTTTTTTTTTTCCAGTTCCATTCTGGGTGTCTAAAATCTCGTTTCTCAGATGGAGTTTTCAAGGCATGATGCAAATTCAGTTCACTGACCTCACATGTGAAATAACTCTTGGAAATATTACATCTCAAATACCAGGGAAACTTGTAAGTCACTAATAAATATTGTTACAAACATTCGATACCTAAATAGAATGCTATTTATATGCCCCTCATATTTAAGTAGATGTTGTAGGCCTCAAATTTGGCAAGCACTAAATCAACACGTGAAGTCATGTTACATTTAGTATGTTGTAAATTTGTAAATCCAGATGTCCCCACAGCAATCGCTTTTATCCTTTATCTTTTTAGTGGGAGAGAAGAAAAAAAAAAAAAAAGAACAGAATAAAGGGCAACCATTTTCTACACACACCTGAACTATGTGCTTGCTGAAATTGTTCAGAAGCTGAACTGTATTTCTCCAAAATAGCCCACCCCTGAGACACAGTGTGGCTGTAACCAGCTGTCAAACCGCTCGGAAAGTCACATCCAGCTGGAAACCAAGGGGGAAAGGTGGCAGGGGCCAGGGAAGTTCACATGTAAAACACTTCACAGATTCAGCATGAACATTCTGCGTCCGTTCCTAATTTTGTGTTATCTGTGGTTTCAGGTCATTCAGGCTCTGGACCTGGACTCCCATCCTCTCTATGTGAGCTATCTCGTCCTCGCTGGTATCGTTTGCAGCTTCCTGCTTTTATACTACTTATCTCTGAGGTTCATCACGCAGAAATCAACCCAAGACTGGTAACAGGAAACCGCGCAGGTTACAGCGTCCCTTGCAAGAAACCAGGGACGGCCCACGAGTTTATTTTTGGTTACGTCCACGGCCGGGCAAGGGAGAGCAGAGAGCAGCGGCGGGAAGCGCGGCGAGGCCCGCCCGGCTGGCCACGGGATGGCAGCAGAACACCAGGAGTCGGCAGGCAGGAGCCTGCCACAGCCTGGGGCTTCAGCCTGGGGCTGGGGTTTGCGGAGGTGGTTTGGTTTTATTTTTCCTAGGTGACAAGACGCTTATGAGTTCTCCCCACCTTCAAATATTCTGAGATACGGGCCACTGATTTACAAGGACTCATCCCACTTTGTAACACCTGATGTGTTAGTCCATAATGTTTGAACATACAGTGATCACATCCTTAATTCAGAGAGCTCTGAGAGAAGGGGGTTCAGCACACCCAAACCACTACTTTCTGTAACATACAACATTCAGCCCTCCTAAGAACACTGTAGAGGAAAGCAAGACACAAAATTTTACTGATGCTTCAGGAGATCATGCAAGGATGAAAAATACAACTGCTAATGAGTCTGTGTTGTTTCTACTGAGTTATGTATTTTAAGGCTTTGCCTTTGTGTTCTAGTTAGACGCTGTTGATGCCCGAAATGGGTAGTCTTACTGTAGAGATGATCTCTTGTAAAGGAGAAATTTATCTCACCCTCTTGGATTTATTTGTGCACTATAAACACATACCAGTTGATTGTTATTAATCACATCTTTCTCTGTGGCAGTAAAAATCACAGCAACTTGCCAAGTTTGGTTCCTAAGAGTCTCAGTACCAAACCTGTCCCTCCAGTAATTAAAAATCAAATGGTGCAATCTATGAAATGCCTGTAATTGTTCACCTAGTTACACTCACACATAAGACAGAAATCCTCATAAAATAAGTATCAGTAAATAAATGGCTGTAATTCACACAGTCGTGTGAGTGTGTGCAAATTAAGAGTACAGCTGTTGTAAGCATTTTATAAGGTTAGCTTGCTTGATTTTAAATGTTTGGAAGCATATCTTAGTGCTTACATATAGACACCCAAAGCACATCCTCTACTTTCATTTCCATGTAGCACAGAGTGGAAAACTCCTAGTGTAATGGGATATAATGCCCCAGATACTGTTACGTAAATCCTTTTTTTTTTTTTTTTCTCTTTTTAAAGAAATAAGAATGAAAAATCAACGTTTTCTTATTCTATTTGGCAATTAGGACTGCCACATTACTTTCCACAGGCTCCATGTGGTAGTAAAGTCCCAGGAAGACCCCAGTCTAAAGATGTTAAGCAGGTTTGATAATGTAACAGCTTCAGCCCCAGGCAGCACTAAGAATCCAACACACTCCAAGGTTTTTCTAAGGTGAATTCTACCATTTCTCTCTGCTTCTGCTACATTTGATTTTGAAAAAAACCCACTTATCTGATCCTGGTGCCATTTTGAAATTCTCAGATTTTCATTGCCTTTTAATGGCAAAGCCAATTCTTTCATTCCAATTCAGCATCATTAAATTGTCAGAACAGCAGCTTCCTGTTTGATTCTTAATTATTCCTTTTTATTACATTTAAGACACTTAATTTTTTTTAAAGTGGTTTACTACTCTTTGTAATGATCTGTTGTGATTAGAATCTCTTTTATATTACACTGAAGTTTTAAGGGTATATATTGGTACTTCTAGTCTAAACCTCTATCTTCAAGGTATTTAGAGGATTAAATTCTAGGCTGACTCTCTGTTGTGAATTCACTTTGATGCTTAATAAAAAAAAGGAGAGACACAATGGGAGAAATTAAAGACATAAGGGACAGCTCGGAATTTTAGGGGCATATTGTCACGCACAGAAATCCCCAGGCATCTCGATAAGAATATTCCATAGCCTTAACTTTGAATTTCCTTCCTTTTGTGAAATTAGTCAGGCTGCTGACATTACTTAAACAGCCTTTTTCCATTTAAAATTCCACCCTCTTAACATTATGTGGCAGGACCAAACGGTGTGAGTGTTTCAGAGGTGGTGTTATGACAAGGGTAGATATACACATAATGGGGACTTGAGCAGTGAGCCCAGGAACAGCCATCGTATGGAGTGTAGGAAGAGCTATCATAGGATGTGGCCAGGCCTGTGTTTACATAGAAAAAGCCCATATTCTATATACTACAATTACATTAGCACACTGACTATGATCATATCTTGTTTCCTTGATGCCTAGAGATGGGGAATATAGGCTGTGATTATTGTTACAGGCTTTAGCAATAAGAAGATAGGAGCCTTGAAACACCAGCAATTAGCGTTCATGCCTAACAATAGCACGCCGTGGGGCTGGGTACAGAGAAGAGCACAGGGAAGAGTGGGTGGATGGCACACCTGCCCCACTAGCACTACCTGGAGCTGAAAACCAGTGCAAGTTTTGGGGGAGTTCTGCACCTCTCAGCCACTGGAGATCATGCTGTGTGCTTTAGCCTCTATGTTCACGTCCTGCTTCATGTTAGTTGTGTGCAGCAAAGGCTTCACACTCCCACAGAGGAGCTGCTGCTGCTGCAAAAACAAGTGGTCAGTGAAAGAACAGAAATCTTCCCAGGTGTTCTAAGGCTAAATGACATCATTTCATCTCAGCACAGCTTTGCTTTCCAAGTTTCAGAGTAGCTGCTCCTTTTCCTCAGACTCTCCTGTGTCAGCAGCAGCTCAGCATGCCCTCCTGCCTGCACTCTGTTTATCAGTATAACCAAAACTACAGCAGTCCCCAAACACAGAATCATTTTGGCTGGAAAAGACCTTTAAGATCATCAGGTCCAACCATTAACCCATCACTGCCAAGTCCACCACTAAACCCTGTCCCTAAGCACTGTATCTACATGTCTTTTAAACACCTCCAGGGATGGTGACTCAACCACTTCCCTGGGCAGCCTGTTGCAGTGCCTGACAACCCTTTCAGTGAAAAAAATTTTTCCTAATATCCAATCTAGCCCTCCCCTGGCACAGCTTGAGGCCATTTCCTCTTGTTCTATCTCTTGTTACCTGGGAGAAGAGCCAACACCCACCTCGCTACAACCAACCTCGTTTCAGGTACTTGCAGAGGGCAATAAGGTCTCCCCTCAGCCTCCTTTTCTCCAGACTAAACAACCCCAGTTCCTTCAGCCACTCCTCATAGGACTTAGGTTCTCTAGACCCTTCACCAGCTTGGTAACTCTCCTCTGGACACTCTCCAGCACCTCAATGTCCTTCTTGAAGCGAGGGGCCCAGAACTGCACATAGTACTTGAGGTGCGGCCTCACCAGTGCTGAGTACAGGGGCACAACCACTTCCCTACTCCTGCTGGCCACACTATTGCTGATACAAGCCAGGATGCTGTTGGCCTCTTGGTCACCTGGCCACACTGCTGGCTCTTGTTCAGCTGGCTGTTGATTGACACCCCAAGGTCCTTTTCCACTGGGCTGCTTTCCAGCCACTCTGCCCCAAGCCTGCAGCATTACAACAATTGCAATGCAAACAATAAAGATCACAAGAGAGACACTGCAAGAAATGAATCTTACTGTCCATTCCACATTGGGAGTGGGAACATCAGATACAAGCAACAATGATATTCTTCAAATACAGAATAAAAAATAATAAATGTCTTGGTTACATGGATACTATAAAAATAAAACAGTGTGTGGACAACAGAACCATGTGTTGTTACAACACCTCTATGTACTAGAGGACTTGTCTCATACACAAAGAAACAGATAAGAAAAAAATTGAATAATTCTCTTTTTTATTTAAATATTTAAGACAGGGAGAGGTGTGAAGTTCTTTCCCAACCTCCACTCCCAAGTTTATGCAGCCCCTACACTTGGCAAAAGAAACAAACTTTTACAGCACTGGAAAATGCATTATAGAAACACTGTTTTGCATATTGGCTCATGGGTAGTGACAATCCTCCAAAATGCTTTTAACTCGTCATTTGGGAAGGACTCTGGCTAGGCTAAATTAATAAGTAGCTGTTGAAAGTTTCATCCCATATTTTTTTATTGCAAAAAGCATTCAGAAATGCTGAATCAGTAACAAGTATCAATACCCATCCTTTTTATTAAAAAAAAAAATATAAAATACTAAGAAATTCCTTTAATAAGACCCCACAGACAATTCACTATGCAAGGAGACTCTGTGGGTAAGAAATCACAGGTGTTGGTGTGTCCACTTGTACCAGAAATAACAGACCTTTCAGGTTCTAGCCACAATGATTAATTTTAATGGCAGTAGATAAGAAAGAGTGTACACGGAGCTGTGTGACATGCTGCTGTTTTTTTTTGTACTCTGAGAGCCAAGACAAGCCCTTCATATGTTAGCAGCTATTAATTAAGGCAACAATGTTTAAGCAGTGGGTTGAGGTAATTTTAAAACTGCTTAACCCTTTTAAGAACTGATGAGCTTTAAAAAGCATACATATAGATATGTGTGCGTGTGTTCATATTAATATATACATGTAGAGGTATCTGGATGAATAGATTATATACATATGTATATAGGCACACAACTGTAATGCCTATGATAGCTCATACATTTTTTTCAGGGAATATTTAGAAAGCAATTCAGATCCATAATTTATAGTAGTGCTGTTGCCAATTTATATAATTAAGTATAAAACTATTTGTTGATGTTTATTTTGTCATGAAATCAAACATGGCTATTTTGAGAACTGCAAAATCTGTTGGCATTATTTTGCTTCCATGGTCCCAATTTGATAATTCTAATGCTTCCAGTGCTAAGGACCCTTGACTTAACAGACACCCTCCCCCCCCCCCAACGTTCACATCATGGCTCCAGAACCAGCATCTCCCATCAACAACACATTTGGATCTTTTACTCCTTTTTAAGCATCTAACCAGATTTTGCTAAGATTCCTGCATATGTCAGCGCTGCTTCTGCCTCACTTTATTTTTTTAACGTTTAACAAGTGGGTTTAGAGGCAGAAGTGCTAAAGTACTGGCCAGAATGCATATGGTGAGCAGTCAAACAATGCCACTTATGTAAAAAACTATTTGTATTTTGTACACAAGCAAATTAGTCCACAAGATAGTAACCTACTACTCCAACACTGAATTTTCAAGCAAATGCAGAGCAATTGGAAATCTATCAACATGAACAAACTCAAAACCAAAATGCACAGAGCCTTGCCATGATATACAACTATACTAGTTAACAGTTAATATCATCATTCTTCAAGCCTTTGCTCCTTTTCATTTACTGAGGGTTGGGGGAAGAGTTTAGAAAACAACAATCAAAACTCTTCTAAAATAAAAAAGACTCTTTCATCAAGAAAGTAAGAAGGAAAATTAAAAAGTAGTTCTCTGCTATGCCAGTCCAGCCTCCAACCAGCAGCTCCCCCCAGACACAAGTAAACATCTTCCTTCTCATGATACAAGTCAGGATGCTGAGAAGAGTGTCCTAAAAGAACCAAGTAGTATCTTAACTGTTGCTTTTTTGAAAACACCCGAATCTTCCACTACTCTTCGTGAAGAATAGCTAATCACCTTGCAGCAGTGCTTCAACTAGCTGTAGAAAGGCACAAAGCCAAGAAAATGGACTTCCAAACCAGGCGACACCAAAATGTGCTGCACAAACTGAAAACTCTGAAAAACATGACATGTGCTGCCCTAATTAGCTGCCACCAGCTGCAGGATGTTACATCACACAAGGCAGTCCCTGGACTTCTGGGTGGGTAAGTCAGAGGTCCAACCTGTGGTAGCCATGACCCCCAGAGGCTGCCCTCTGCTGAGAAAGGCAGAGCGCCAATAACTTTTTTTGCTCTTTTAGTATCTCCTTAATACAATCTTTTAACAAACCTTTTGGCTGGTAATTCCTAGCAACACGGACACGAGTTGCCACCGCCACGGAGCCGCAGGGGGCATTTCAGGCCAGCGAGAACAGTCAAGAAGCTGGACCCTCCCACCACTCCTGCAGTAATTCTGCATGCAGTGGCTCTGGCCACTCACATCACTGCTGTACCTGCTTCCCTGCCAGCCCCCAGCACCCACAACTCCTACTAGTAATCACGTACAAAAGCATTTTGTTCCAAGTATTGTTGTTACCCAGAAAAGCACACTGTCTGATTACAGCAGAGGCTCAACACTGTCAAACGCTTTGGACACGCTTGCTTCAGGTTTGTCCCCTCTAAAAGCAAGACAAAAGAAAGGTGAACGAGTATTTAGCTGTACATACTTCATAAGGAATTTCTCAGTGCTTTTTGTACTAGAAAAATGCCTTGCAGCTTTGTGGTATGTTCAGAGCCAGGCGAATGACAACTTTCTACTGGAAAAAAAACACTCTTGTATGTGACTGACAATAGTAAAACCACAAATTACCGTAATTTTATGCCCCCTGCAGCTAGTGGTATAAAACATAGTTTTCAACCTTGTTTTTACTTGCTGAATTTAGACAAATTTATAATGTTATTGATGTCAGTGAGAAAGACACTCGAATGCAGAAATTGTATTCCTGGGCATAAAAACAATTGGAGTACAGTATTTTATATGTACTGTTGAAGATGAAAAATATGACTGTCATTAAAACGATTAAAAATACAAAAAACTAAAGGGTTGTTAGCTTTGTTTTGGTTTGGGGTTTTGTGGGGGTTTTTTGTTTCTTGTTTGGTTTTTTGTTTGTTTTCATTTGGATGGAATTTTTGGTTTTGTTTTGTTTTTTTTAAATACCATTATTTATTTTCAGCTATCAGGGTTTTCCTCCTCCCTGGAACGCTGATCACTTAACCAGGCAAGACGTGGTCTTACTAACTCTCTCACTTTGAACATCAGTTTGAAATACAGTCAACAAAATCATGAAGGAAAGCAAAAGCCTTGTTTAGGCAAAGTCTACAGATATATGGCTCCTCATGAATCTTCCAATGAGCATACACTTTCTATCGTATTTCCAACTTTTAGGGTGTAATTTTATTTACATGGGGTTCCAAGGGCTCTAAAAATGGACAATTGCTAGAGATGATCAGGATTTACAGCTGAGCTAACCTTCACACATGAACTGTTCAAGCTTCCAGCTGAACCAATCAGAGGGAATACCCAGGGAACTGTGGAAGTAACAAGGGCAGTTGTTTATTTTTGGTTTAGGCAGAAAGCTCTTCAGAGTTTGGCTAGGTAGTGGGCTCAGCAACCTAATACAGTTGCTTTGGTTGGAGCCTCACCTCAGGCTGCAACTCCTGTGTCAGAACATGCAAAGAAATCCTAAGACCCCCAATGCTAAACACTGTCCCATATTCAGACTCATCTTTAGAACCATTCTAAATTACAGTTCACAGCAGAGCTGTTACTACAGCTGCTTTCAAATTTGAGGAATGTGAGGTTTAAGAGGCTGCTGCTGGATCTAACACCCTTCGGGATTTTTGGCACATGATGATGCTCCTTTGTCTCCAGTTACCCAGCTGTAATTTCACCACTAGTACCATCGTGACACCCCATGGTGGGAGGTAGGGGCTCCCAGGCTTGGGAGGACCAGGCTTGGCTCTGCAGCTATGATATGATCAGTCCTTCACAGCATCTTCCTTCATTGAGTTGGGCTTAGCAGCCAACTCACCTTTAGCAGCCCTTCCTGCTGCCACTGCTTTCTTCTCCATTAAATCTTAAGAAGTGGTTGAGGAGGGGACAGTGGGATCCAAGAGAAGGCAAAGATCCACAGTGGTGTATCATTGACCCCGACTGTCAGCAAGTTGAGGGCTGCTCCTTCCCCTCACATCACTCTCTCTCAATCCAAACAGGCCTAAAGCATCTCGCTGAAGCTGCTACTTTTGTCTTCTTGTTGCCACCCACAGTACCAACTCTCATACCTAGGTATTTTCCCAGTACTTCCAATCCCTTCAGAGTTCCTCTGCAGCGATCCTACATTTTGACAATCCCTCTTCACAGCCCCTCTCCCATAAATAAAATCCAGCACACAGCAAAACAGCCTTTCAGAGCCTTCTTTAACAACCTTGAAGGAGGTTGAGCAAGCCAACCTCATCCTGTCCACAGCCCCCTGTGCTTTCCCTCCAGCCCAAACAGTTTTCTATCTAAAAGCCCACTCTCCTTTCCTTCCCTGGAGATTCATCCCTGCTTACCCACAACTCGTCCCGTAACTCTGGTCTCATGGACTATGTAAAGAACAGCAGATGGAAACCGGTTGCAAAACCAAAAATTAAATTTGCTGCTAGTTTTCAAGACTCTTAATTTTCACTGTGAGACACTGAGATTCGTTGTTTTCTGAACCTCGAGTTCACTGGCACTTATAGCCGAGTGAAATAACTACCATAAACGCAGAACTACAAAGGCTTGGAGCCATCACTGCAGACAATAGCAATTCTATAGATACCACTGCTTTATCACAGTGTTATCAGGGTAACCACATGAGGAACTGTGAAGCATTAGCCAATTGTAATATAAAGGTTTAAGAGTATCAGAGAGAAACCTTGAATTAATAGTTTTATCTAAAAGTAGATCAATGTGGAACCCCCGTCTATAGCAGGCAGTGCATAAGACAGTTTCTATTATCTCATTTACTTAATTACAGGAAACAGTAGAGAAAACTCAAACCTCAAACTTCCATATCTGCTCTTATTTCCATACCTAATGGGAAACCCAGAACTTTGCTCCTGTAGCTGAGGATCTGCACACTCATACTCAGAAAGATACCCTTGGATTACATTACGGTCTCAGTTGGAGCCACTAATTTAAAAGGATATTTGGTTTCCCCTGATTATTGATTCCCAGAAGTGCTGGAAAACTACCAGAGGCTGCAGCCATTCTGGAAAGGAAATATTTTTTTCACACAGAAATTATGAGAATAATTTTAAGAAATGCAGAGAAATCTTTGCAAAAAAAAGCTAAATTCAGTGACTGTCTCAGCTTTTTCTTACATGCTCACTTTTTTCACCTTTACAGCACCAACACACTGGTGCAGGAGATTGGACATTCCTTCTAGATGCTGATAGATTTCTCCCATGGAACAGCAAAACCTCCTGGTCACATCCATCACTTCTGTCATTTCCTTCTCTGCTGCGTTCCTGGAGAGTCTGGAAGCATCAGACCTCTGAGAAAAGCAATAAATATGGTAGTATCCTGGTGAACACGCTTCCAGTCTATTTCTCTGTCAATATGTACACTCCTGATTCTACCTTCTCTGTTAACAATCCTTCTGTGTTACTGTCAACTGCAGCTGGAATCCTGCTGACTCAGGCATTCAATCTATAAAATCCTTCTGAGCTACCACTGCCAAAGACACAATCCATTCAGCTACTCCATTTTCAAGAGTAGGTGCATATTAACCAAGTCTGAAGACAGCTACTAACCTAACAAGCTACATTTCTTGCTATAGAAGAGAGTCTCAGGAGACAATGAGTTGAACCAACTGTGTTAGTAGATAAAAATAGAACTACAGAACGTAGTTATCATGCTGCAAAATGACTATATTGGTAGTTAACAAGGAAACACTTCCCATGTTGAGCTCCAAACCCAAAAAGCTTCCTCCTCCTGCCCCTACCTCAAGGGTAGGGGGGAAAGAGGCAAGTCCATAATGTGGCCCAGCGCACGGAATTGAGATTAAGTCATCTCAATTCAAGGAGCAAGCTTTTTCCAGTCCTCTCAACCCCAATCAAGACACACTACTACGCAAAGACATACATGCTCACGCAATTTGCTTTTTACAGTAAGATGTCAGGTCATTTCATGTCAGCACACTGCCTGCTTCACTTGGAGGCCTCTGGAAAAGCACACCACTATCTCACAGGCACTGGACCCGGTCTGGATCTTGACCAATCCCAGTTATCCACTAGCTGGTGGCGAATAATTCTTTTTTGCTTTAAAGCAGTAAGCGCTATGGTCAGTATGACAGAGTACGTTTGGTATCTGGACTAATGAATCACCACGACAAGCTTGCAAGACTGCCATTCTGCATTTTGTCATCTTCCAGGTTTCTTTCTTTGAATATGAAGAAACAAATAATGAAACCGCCTACTTATTTGGTCAAGAATCATTAACCTTCTAAACTGCATTTTTCTTGCTTTTCATGCTTCAAATGGCCGAGTGTCAGCACACGAATGCACAAGAAATATTATCATTTCAAGCGTATTCTAGAAGAGTCGGCACAAATGCCGATTCTGCAAAATCTTCTCGGTATAACCTTGTTTCAGACAGAGATGATGGTGTCCCAGAGTGGCACAAATCCCTCACTGTCCCACATTTTAAAGACAGGAGAGACTGCAATGCCCTGTGTAATCATTCCTTAATTGTACACGAAGCATTTACTGGAACAGAAAAATCAGAAATATTATCACACAATGTCAGCCTTTGCCTATCCTTTGAATAATCTCTGCCTTCCCATCTCTGCCACAAGACTCAATGGGTCAGGGCTACCACAACGTGATCCCAAGTGGTCAGTGTGCACCTTTCCCCTGGTTCCAGCTGCTAGGAAACCCTGGTTCTGTTAGGTTTCATGTTTCTGTAGTGCCTCACTGATCTTCAATCAGCTCAGCAACCAGCTCCTTCAGCCTGTAACTTTCCATGAGGTCACTCAATATGCAAATTCAGAGCTGAAAACAATTTCATTTATATTCTTCAGTTATATGCTGTCAAATTTACTTTCCATTTCCACAATTGCAACAATTGTAGGGCAGCTATTGCAATGAATTGTAGGGCATTATTCTCTAAGAGTTCAAGTCAAGCAAGTTAGAAGAAAAAAGGTGTGGATGGCAACTAGTGCTAATCCTGTATGGTTAGACCTCAGGCATGGGCAGTAGCAACATGCAGCCACACATTGAGCTGCAGACGTTTGTGCTGTTTTTCTGCCTTGGAAGGCAGCAGCCAGCAAACACGACCTGCCAGTACCACAGTACAGACTAATGACAGATGCAGCACCTGACAATCAATCACACCTGGCCTACAAACATAATGGGTTCCATCTCCTTGTCAAAAAGGTAGCTCAAGTTTACAGATCTGCACTTAACTTCCTCTGTGATCACCTGGTGTTTGCTTCAAGCAATATTCTCTTCCTTAGCCTAAGTGCCAGCTTAGCTCAGAAAGCACACAGGCCCACAGCCTCCAGTTATGCTCAGATGTGACTCCACTTGCTGGAACACAACTACTGCTGCAAAACTGCAAGGTTCACAAGATGACCTCTAAAAACAAGAGCAGTGGCACTAGAGAAAGGGTTGCCAACTAGTTGACACTGTCTTCAATTATGCTGCTATTACACTGAAACACATGTAATGTAGCTGTAGCTTTAGAAAAAAAGAAACATCTCCATTTGTGAAATGAAATAAACCGAGCACTGCCTAGGCTTGCTTTCAGACAGGGCACACAACCATTAGGCTATGAATGAAATTTCCCGTGTTAATGCCTTATCTTGACAACCCAGGAACAAAGGGTGCCAGATGGTTACAGTCACGTAGCTGCAGCGTGTTGCCGAGTCTACACTCGGGAAGTAACAGAGGTCATCGTAAAACCACCCCACCAACAGAGCAGACACAGCTAGGATTCATTCCGTTTGTTTGGAAAACAAGATTTATCACTCCGTCTCTTACTAGTTATGCCTCATTTTCTGAGTACAGCAGGAATTTTCAGTGTATTTATAAATATACTAGCCAGTAGTACAATCGGAAGTTTTACTTAAAAAAATTAGGCCCCAATTCCTTCCCATCTTGGGACACTTTCAGATTAGTGTACAAGTCTTCCAAAATTTTGTCCAAAATCTTGTGTGCACACAGGAAGTCTTGATGAGCAAAGTGCTGCCTATGTGGAAAAAAACTAACTAAGAAAGATACGGTTAACTAACTGAAAATGTAAAAATCAATCAAGAAAGTCATTTAAATGCACAGAAATAAGCTTTCATTTCATAAAAGCCTGTTTGGAAGTACTGCACAGGCACCGTATTCCATTTGTTATACCAAGGTGTGCATTTCTGAGTTTGCATCATTATTCACAGAGACAATGGATGCACTTTGTTTTCTTTCATCTTTGCAATTTACAAGTGTCTTATTTTCAAGATCCCACAACTCTGGACTGTAAAACTTCACATCAGAGTAGGTCTGCTCCCACATTTACACACCAGGCTCCCAGCAAGTAAACAACTGCTACACCTGCAGATAACAGGCACTGCTTTGTTTAAAAGGCATGTTTTCATGGATATCTAGCTCTCATATCCATAAATCAACTGGGCTAACAAGTTATGAGATTGAATTAAAGATGCTGTAAAACTACAACACACAAGCTAGTGTAAAATGTAGAAGTATTTTGTCTTTAGCTGTAATATTGGTCACCCTAATGAAATACTTAACACAAAAGAAGTACATGTAGGAGAAATCTAAAAAAAAAGAGGTGTTTATTTTTCTGTGGAGATACAGTTGAATCCTGATGTTCTTTACCCTTCTACTTTCACCCCAGAGTACACTGACCAGGCAAACCACAACAGAAGATTAGACAGTTGCTTTTTGCTTAAGTTACAGTTACATACCCCTCTAGCAATTTTCTCGATATACATATATTTGGTGAATCAACAGGAGCTAAAATACAGTTCAAGGTTATAGCAGATCAAAACAGGAACAGCCTAGAAAGATACAGCTTGATATTTCATTATCATTTTTAACAGCACTTGTATTACGTATTTTTCTATCAATTACAGCTATGGAAAGTGCTGTATAAACAAAGATTAATACTAAAAATTACACAGAACACCACACTGTTTTAAATTTTTATTGAATGTAATATTTAAACAATTTCATAAACAACTAAAGCATAAAAGATGGTCTGTTCATGATGCTTCCAATCTTCTTTTCTTCCATTTTTCCACATAGAACTTGAATGTCTCCTATGAACAGAGTGGAATAAACAAGTTCAACAATTGTTTCAATTGAAGTTACTAATTCTGAACAAAGTCTTATGTCCTGATAAAAGCAAAATCTATTATTCTCTGTCATACAAAACTAGATCTGTACTGAAGCCTGTATAATTAAGAGAAATACCAGAGAGCGAGAATAAAAGGAAAAGGAAAACCTTGCAGAAAATGCATAATGAAGCTGCTGGTGCAAAATGCAGTAATATAATCAATTTCATTTTAAAAATGAAAATACTTTTTTAAACTGCAATCCGCAATTGTGTCAAAAAATTGAGACGCTTTTAAAGACCGAGTTGCATTAGAGAAAAACTGAACAGGAAAAATCAGAAAATGAATACTTTCAGTGACTTTGAAAAAACACTCTTCTTTTCACCAGCAACATGTAAGAAGCAGACATTCTAGGGTTTTTAAATTTACGAAGTCCAAATAAAAATTGAGATTATAAATTATGTCATAGCTGCAGAAAAAACTCCACTGCTGTTGAAGGGCTAAAGCAAATTTTTTATGCCAAAATTTTCTCCAATTGTTTGCAAAATTATAAAATAAAATCTCATTTATCATTAAGCAATATGGAGAAACAGCATATAATCAGGTCTTAACAGAATTATAGAAAAACACTTATTTTAAAATATAAAAAGTGGCTAGAAAATGACAATAAAAAGTTTGCCTTGAGGAAAAAATTTAGGAAGTCTTTAAAGACTGCCTTGCTAAAATGGTACTAGTAGACTATTAGTCTAGTGTGGACCAACAGTCCACTATGACGTGACAGAGTTAGTGTCATGCCACTTGTCACCCTCAAAATATATTTGCACAGTTGCATATATCTGTTGGCAAGGCAGCTAGGAGCAAAACTGCAACAAAAATAATTCCTACAGTTCTAAAATCCCATACTAATAAAGCAACAGCTGGCACTAGATACAACACAAGTAATTAATGAAAACTAAAACCCATTACTTGTTAATGAACTACACATTCTATAAACCTTTTAAAGATCAGTTGCTTAGACAAATGCCCCAAGGACATTTGATAAAGGTACACCTACAGATGAATGCCTGATAAGGAATCAGGTAGTTTAAATATCATAAGCCCCAAGAGGTTTTATTTCCTTAAGTCAAATCCAACGCAAGATGACTACAGCTCCTACAACACTCAGTACTTCATGCATTACCTCCTTTGAGGAGTCTCAGCAGAGATCTAATCCCTATGCAATTATTTATAGAATTTGTTTTATTAACACTGGACATACACAATTCTGCAGATCTATTTCTTAAGTAGGAAATACTCACAGGGGGTTCAGTGAAAGGGACAGGCTCTCCTACTTTCTTCAGGAAAGCTGCTAAAGATTTCAGAGATAGCTCGTGCAGCTGTATATTCTGTGCTTTTGTTTTCTCGTACACAGCCTTTACAGAAGCAACATCCCCATCCATTTCTGAGGAAAAAAAATACAGTGGTTAAGTGTTCCTCTTTTAAGCTGTTTCCATAATGTCATGCATTCCTACTACTTGCCAAAATATATTCTAAATGTTTTCATATACAATACTCCAAATATTCTGGGTATTTTTCATATCCTATTGACAATTCACATATGAGAACATACAACCATTCTAGCTTTTATTTTTATTTGAGGCTGGATAATCAGTTCCTTCAAGAATGTGTGTGAACCACAAAAGAGTAAGGAGCCACACGGTGAACACACCATTCTAGGATGTGAGAAACAGAGCCACGCCTCTTTCTGAGGCAAATGATAAAAAAATAAAAACAAGTGCTAGAACAAAAGCCACCCAAGTTTGCCATGTGAGAACTCTAGAACAGAATTTAGTTGCCATAAGTAAGGGCAGAATGTTGTTACAGTTACAGGTGCTGGCTACATCAAAACTATAACCTAAAGGAACAAAAGAAAAAAAGGTCAGATGCTCCTTTTTGAACGAAAAAAACCGAAACATTTTGTGCTATTGCGCAGGAGAAAACTTACGGTGACCCACTAACACTATTACAAACCTCAACTGCTTAGGTAACCAGTAACATTTTTCTGGATATTCCATGAAAGGCACCATCCCCTGCAACAGGTTCTAACTAATCCATTCTTCATTTATTTAAAGCACTATTAACTTCCAGCTGTAGAAGAGTGGAGTATATTTCTCCTTCCTCTAAAGTGGGAGAGGCGAGAAATTGCTTCTTCTCCACTGACTCATGCTTAACCATAGACTTTTCTGCTGCTCAGACATTTGCTTGAGAATCTTCAGGATGAAACTGAAGTGACCCCTGACAGTTTCACTGTTGTCCTCAGGGTTCTAGAAGCAGTACAAGTTCCTGGCACCTTGCAAACAACAGGAAAGCCATCATGTCCAGTTAAATTCATTTTGTTGCTTGGCAAGACACAAACGTCTGCCGTATGGGAGCTGTCTCAGATTCTTACTCATTCAGACTTGGAAACACCATATTCACAACCACACAGGTTACCAAAAAAATGGTTCTTAGTGAACAAAAAAGCTTTAGCTGTGCAGAAATGGATAGCTTGTGTCCCTTTCTCATGAGAAAATCTTCCCACTCACATCTGGCAAGTGTCTGAGTTCTTTTTTGAATGTGGGAGGCCACTGCTGAAACTGCATGAAGTGTTGGTTTAATGAAAGGCTAATAGAAAATCACTAACTTTCTATTTCTTTAAAATAGATGTATATTTTGTATTGGAGGAAAAAAAAAAAAAGAGCTAACATTTAGATTGCGCTTAATGGACCACACAAATGGGATTTTCTACACTTCCTTTTTCTAGAAGGTATACAGCAAATAATTCTGCATCTCACCAGATGAAGGAAATCTAGTCCTGGCAGTGGATCATATCTCATGACAAGGAATTAAGTGAATGTCCCTTTATTTGTTCAGTCATGGATGTCTGATACATGATCAGACCTCTTTCAGCTGTGATCTACACTACATCTTTGCTAGACACACAAACAATTCTAATTTTATTTGTATATTTATTTTTATTAACTAGAAATAGTAACCAATGTAGTAATAGCACTGTTCTCTTTCATTCCACTTTCTAACTAAGTAAAAATAACAATGGACATGATAGGAAAATAATTTGTTCTCTAGAAAATTATGATACTACAAGGTTGGACTTGGGCCAAAATGAGGAATCATGTTTTATAGCTGTAAACCGGAAAAATACAAATAAAAAGAAAATCTTTAAAATAACTTTATTTCTAGCCCTACGGCTAGAACACAACCTAAGCACAACCTTCAGTTGTGTTAAATATTTTGCTGACAATCATTTTAAGAATCAAATGAAACTAACACACTCACCACTATAGAAAGTATCAAAAATGGAAGAGAAAGAATGATTGGAAGGAACAGCTAAATTGCTGTTCATGTGTACAGGTCTGTACATACTATATACATGGTGGGGACAGAACATAGTAAATGTCTCTGAATATCCTAAGAGCAGGACAACACCTTACTTCCTTAAAACAAGAAGGTACAATAGAAAATACAAAGACACCCTAGTACAACTCATCCAGCCCAGCCCTGGTAGAGTGGATCAAGTAACTGATGTGCATGTACCCCTCTACCTGATACAGGAGTTGAACCAAGGTCTCACACAGCTGAGATGCTTGTACAGGATAATGTTGGAACAGCTTCTAAAAATCTTCATGCTGGTACTGAATGTCTCCTCTAGAACTTGCTACTAGACAGCTGTGTCTCTGCCTGAAGAAACTATAGCAACCATCTGTACACCTAGAGTATGACTTCACGTGCTGAATACACTCTAACCACTGTTTTAGGTACACCAGAGCAAGTGATCGATTCTCTGATCTCTTGATGAAACTCTTGTACTATGATGTAGTTGAAAAGGATACTGAAAAAATTAACTAGTTAACTTACGAATTCCTACTCAGCAGCAGTAGGGGACTAGTGATAGTGTAAAGCAGCAAGTACAGTGCTGGTGACAAAAGGGCATTTTCTTTGTTTTATAAAAACATGTAATAAAACTGATGGAGTTTTATTAAGAGACACAAGCTTCCAACTGAGTATTGCCACAGGGACTGTCTCTCTTGGTTTTTCAAGAGTGAGTGTTGCAAAAAAACATACTTAAATAAGCAACTTGGTTTTTTTAGATCTGTTCCTCTCTGACTTCAACTATACAAGAAACTGATGAGCACTTCAACTATTTTGGTAAATCCAAATGAAGGCATCTGGAATATTAACTTTGGTTAAGTTAAAACAGGTATAAAGAATCTACACTAACAACAATAAGGTCCTTGCACATTACTGACAGAACTAGTCACTTATGGTTTAAAAACACACACAAAAGGAGCCAATATACTTATTAAAATGCCATTCATTTCTAAGTATTTCTCTCCATGGATGGATTAGGATGGATTCTTTCTTATTCCACGAAGCCGCTACTTGGCACTTTTATTGTAGCAGTATCCTTTAATCTATTACAGCTCCTTTGTAAAGGATTCAAGGCTGGGTCAATTGGTTGCTTTTTCAACCTAATAGCTAGACCCAACAGGCTTAAACAACAAAAAACCCAGACAAACCCCCCATCCCTTTGTGACTCAAACCATAAAGCAAGTTACACAGTGCAGATCTTACTCCTCTTTCTAAGGGTTTCCATGATCTTCCTGAACGTCTCAAGAGTCCTTTCTAAAAAGCTATTCCAAAGAGAGTAAATTACCGTAACATTTCATGAGGTAACGGTATGCAAGTTCAGTATCTAGATGCTCAGGAATCAGTTCTAGAAGTGTCTCGATATTCTTAGCCTATGAAATTTAATGCACAGACAAAAAGAGCGTTAATTTTCAATCTTAAAGGACAAACTAAAATTGCCAAAGTCAGAAAAATAATTTCAGATATTTTACGTAAAATGAACGGTACTGATAACAAGGAATGGACTGTGCAATTGAAAGCAGACATAACAACTTCCTTTCCAAAATTCCATATGCCGATATGAAATAGTCAAAGAAATCAGGCACAAAATAAAACCTACAGAATACGGGACTAATATCCATACTCAGGAAGCCTAAAAAGTAGTTTCTCTTTTTTTATTGTTAAGGGAAGCAATTCATATATTAATGAAAATATGTCAGCATATCAACCAAGTTTAAAAAAGTGCGAACCACTCAGCAGCCTTCACTGACCTAGAGGCCACTGGTAGCTACAACCAGTGCTTAAAACAAGTCAGATCACGAAGTAATGTGCTTAGATTTAGAACCTCTGTTTCCAGTTTCAAAAACTCTCAGGTATTGAATTAAAATATTACAGAAATTAATACCATCTCTATTGCATACTACTAACGTCTATGTGTTATTAAAACTTTGGCTTGAAAAGCTATAAAATTTCAAGTTTTTTATTTTCTTCTAAAACTAGAAGATGTTTAGAAGGACATTAGATGGTGTTTGTCATCATCATATTTACCATCATCACTTCAACAGAGCAATTTTTAATCTGAGTATTTAATGGCTATTTCCACAAAACATAAATGTGCATTTTTCCTCATTTGAAAAGTATTTATTCTAGTTTGTGTATTTATGTCTCCTGATGTTTCTCCTCTGCAAAAGAGAGATCAATGCTGTTTTGCATGTGTGTGTGCGTTTTGGGTTTTTTGTTGTTGTTGTTCAGTGTTGGGGTTTGGGAAGTTTAGCTTTTGGGAGTGGGGGTTTCTTTGTGTGCTGTTTGCTTGTTGTTTTTCTTTTTTTGTTTGGTTGTTTGGTTTTTCAGGGTTTTTCAGTTGGTTTTGTTTTTGTGGGTTTTTTTTACTTTGAGTGGGATATATGAGGCTGGAGGGATAGCAAGACAGCAGGCACATTACGAGCATTTTGAATTACAGGGAATGAACCAAAAGCCAAGAATCTAAACACATGCCCAAACCACCATAACAAGTAATATGAAATGTGTCTTTTAATGTAAACATAGAGGCATTTTATCATTAGAGAGAGGTTGGGACTTGCATTTGTATTCATACAATGTACCCTATAAAATAAGGACTTCCAGGTTGCAATACTGAACTGGATAGTGCAATAAAACACTTAAAGAACAATGTTTGTAAGATATAAAGTATAGCATCAACTGTGCAGGAAATTACTGAAATAATAGAAAAATATTAACTACACCCTCCTTTCCATCATGCTTCATGAACTGTTCCTTTAAATGTAACAAGCTCTGCAAATTAACATCCCCCCTCCTCCCTGAGAAACCTGATAAAGCCCTCAACTGTGAAGTTCAAGATCCAAAACACTTCAAGGACTGATGAAACAGTATTTTGCTACATACACAATGATATACATGAAAAAATAGCATACCTGTCCAGGTTTAGATGCTGATCTAGCCATAAAACTCACTAAAGCTCTCTTCTCCTCAACTAGTGCACCCCACCTCTAAAGAAAAGAAATAATGTAGCAGTCATGAGTAGGTTAGTGATAAACAAAATTACTACAGTGAAAATTTCCAGTTACAGATGTTTAAACTAATATACTAACACATTACCTATGTACAAGGTCTATAATTGACTAGTAGTTTGGAAAAAAACAAAACCCAAACAAAAACCCAACCAACCACCCTACTGAGCATAGGAAACAAGTTCATTTCATGCACCATTTTGGTAAATGTTGCTTTTAAAATGGTAGGTATAAAGTTTGTTTAAAACAAAAGGGAAAAGAATTAAACTAATACTCCAACACACCACAAAAACGAGGTTTAGGACTGCAAAAGAATGAAAAAGAGAAACACTATTCCTCTCCAATTATACTGCCAAGCATTCACAAGTGAGCTAGGGATCATAAGGTTAATTATACATTTAATAAGGTGTCAGGGAGATAACTGCTCGTTTCTTTATAAAAATTAAAATGTACTAAGCAAGTTCTCTTTAAAGTATAATTACCTACATTTATGCATACAAAGGACTGATTTCAATCTCTCTATTTTATAAAAGGCTTTCACTGAAATAGACAGTGTTTGAGAGAGAAATAAGTTGAACTTAAAAAAGTTTCAGATCAACCAGATAAATAAATTTATCTTACTTTAGAAACAAGGACAAAATAAAATATACAAGACAGTATTTTAGAGGATGTTCCTCATAGGTGTCAATTTTAAAATTCTTACAGTGCACGGTGCTTTTTACCAGCTGTAAGACATCTTATCAATACCAACATGCACAGGAAGAAGAGAATATTGTGCATACAAAACCACACATACCATGAATTTGATACATTCAATTGGTATATTAGATGTATGCAAACAAGAAATTTTGATTTATGCCATTATGAATGCACTGTATATGTAATATGGTTTGACTCTTTAAGGTCCAGGTGAAAAGCTGTGAAGCTTCATTCCGTCAGGCAAACTGAGCCAAAAATGTACCCGTAGTGTTCTGACAAAAAAATTGCTTTATAGTCATAAACAGTGACAAAATATTAATGGGAGAAACTTGCATTACTTTCGTTACTGATTCTAGCCATTCTAACCTACTGGCAGTATAAGAAATAAGGATGCTCTGAGAGGAAAGACACAGTCCAGTTGGAAAATGTTTTCCACAGCCCCCTTTTGTGCTGAAATATCAAACCACTTTTGACAGTAAAAGCATTATCCCTTCAGACAGTGTAAGAGACATTGATGCTGTTTCTCAAGCTTTTAAATACACACTTAGATGCATCTTTGAAAACAAGGATTCTCCATGCGTGTATTAGTATTTCAGATTATTACAAGCAAAATCATTACTTTAGGTTGTGGTTTACTTTTCAATAAATAACAAAAAGTGGACAACGATTATTACTATCTTCTAGTTACCTATTAGTTGAATACCTAATTCACAGTAGCAGTCAAGGACGTTTAAACTGAGTTTTTCCTGCACCATATGAAGAACAAATTTTCTCTTATACACAGAAATTTCATCTCAACCTTATCTGTGTATGTCTTTCACTTAATATGAAATATTTTTAAATTCTCCCCCAAGATATAACATATACAATGCTATTTCAAGTTTGCTATAGAGCTATGAATTTAATACCAAGAGTTGGATGCTGTTGTGATAAGTTTTAGGAATATATGAATGGAAATTACCCCATTGTTTGAAAAAATTTAAGAACATGCAGATTTTACTTTAAAATGCAAAAACTCACATCTTCACAAAAGCAAGAAATTGTAACCGGTTTTCATTCACTCATTCAATTCCATTCATTTCAATCAGAAAATCAGGAAGAGTAAAATAACTTGAGTATTTTTGCATTTTGATGTTTCATGCTATATCGCAAGAGAGTTAGATATCAAAATTGTCGTCTCCTTTTAATATTCAGATGACCTCTGAAGCAAAGCCAAAAAGTAATATTCCAGAGCAGGGAATATATAAAATAATACACCTCACACTGTTGTAGTGGTAACCAAACACAGTTGTTGGTATGCATTCTTCTCAAAAAATGGTCTTGGAAGACAATAAAACATCTGATGGATGAAGAGGAGCTTTCTCTTTAACAGCTTAAAATACTTAGGCACTTGTGAGTACTATGCACTATCCGGACATGGTAGAGGCCTCAATTTGAGGTGGGAGCCTACACACACAGAACAATTATGGGTGCAAATTGGAGCATAGGAGGTTCAAGGTAAATATCAGAAAAAACTTTTTTACTGTGAGGGTGACAGAGCACTGGAACAGGCTGCCCAGGGAGGTTGTGGAGTCTCCTTCACTGGAGACACTCAAAACCCGCCTGGATGCGTTCCTATGTGATGTGCTCTAGGTGACCCTGCTCTGGCAGGGGGGGTTGGACTAGATGATCTTTCGAGGTCCCTTCCAACCCCTAGGATTCTATGATTCTATGAATCTGCAGAGATGGCACGACTAACGGGCTGCCACCTGTGGTAATGAGCCTCCCTGATGAAGCCTCTTGGTGCACGCTGCCAGCAGCAGATCCCATCACACACAGGTCGTCCCACCTCTGGCTCAGCTTTGTATTCAGCTCTGTACCAACAGCATGAATGCAGCTGTCCCATTCCTTGAATACTGCTAACGTAGCCAAGACTGCGACCCACAGACCAGCATTTGACTTTTAATGCATCTGTGACACTCAAGTGAGTAGGAAGCAAACTCAGGTCTTAATAAACCTTGAATGAAGCATATACAATATTATAGCAACCAAGTGAAATAAGGTCCATGAAAAGCAAATGCCTGCTTCTGGTTTGCAAACTGTACAGCTGTAAGACACTGGTATGTTTACAGCACGTAAACATGTATGTTGCAAGGAGGTGGTTTGCAAGAAGTATCTGCTGCCTAACAGAAAACATAAAAAAGCATTTGCTTTAGATGGAATTTCAAGCAATATATGTCTTCATTTCCTTCAGGTTGTTAGAAGACAACTGTCCAACTCTGGCACCCACTACTACTATTAGTACTAGAATACTAGCCCATAGTTTGGAATAGTCTTAACTGTGCTACTGCTACTCATGCTGTAATTCAAAAGCATACCAGCACCAGCCTATGCTATACAGCACCTTTTCTTGACAATTTCTCAGTTGAAGAGCTCTAAGCATTTCTGTACCTCTCTTGTTATGTCATTACCTGTATCAGCGATCTGGCATCATCCACTCTGCCTGCACTGACATATTGAAGGAAAAGATCTGTGACAGGTCTGTAAATTCCAAACTGACTGGCCAGTCGTTCTGCCATCACACCAACTGCAAAAATGATGGGTACATAAGGAAAATAGTTGATTGAAAAGCCACTTTTGTAAAATTTACTGGCATGATTTATGCTGACTGAGCAGGTTTTACATGTAATAGCTCTTTCATAACACCTCTGTCTAGTCAGAATATTTAAATATCATTGCAATTAACTTACATTTTTCCAAGGCTGGTTCTAATCCTTCCTCAGACACCCTTCTTAACAAATAGGAAATATTTCTGACAGCTTGATCAGGATTCTGTGCACCAGAGATAAGCAGAGGCTCAAGGTATTCCACAGCAGCATCAAGGTCATTGCTAGAAAAAGAGATTGAACTGGCTTAGTTTTGGAAATCAAGATTACCAAACCTAAACAATCAATTATATTAAAGCTTTTGTCTTCTACTTTAAGGCTATATTTCCTAGGAATGGTTGCATACCTATGACTTCATTCAGATATTGTAAAAGTGAAACCACGAATGCATAAATTAACCTATAAGTGTAATTTTTTAAATGACCTTTGACCTGTACAAAGCCTAAGTCATTTTGACACACTTTTTGAAAGAAGAGTTCAGCTAGCTGCTTTAGGAAAATGTGTTCTGCAAATCTAGAAGGCAAAATCAAAACATTAACGGAAGGTATCTGAATAATTAATGCACACAACTCAAGTATTATTTTTTTTTTTTAAATGCTATGCAATTAATTATTTACCTGATTTTTCCCATGCTTGCCTTTTTGGATGCAAAAGACAATGCTAACTGTCACTTGGTCAGTACCTTTGTCTAAACACTTTGAATCTTGCAGCCTAAGTATAGCAAATGCTAATAAAATAATGCAGGAAGTATTCATTGAAGTGTAAACTCTACTTCCAGGATTCTAAAAAGTTCAAATGACAACATCTGTTATCAGTCCACTCTAAAATCAATTCACTTTAAAAGGAAATCTGAGAGTGATTTAGGTAAAACAGAAATGCAGCACATTTGAAAGCTATGCAAAATGCTTGGAAAACTATCAGAAACATGAATCTATCAATAAATGAAAGGTATTAAAAATATCCGTAAGAACTGTTTTTAACAGTTCTCAAGGTACAGCTTGCAAGGTATTTAAGAATATATAAGGTGTCTATTATTTATGCTGCTGCTATGTCTTTTCATACATCCAACTCAGTTTTGGTATGGGAAAAGTTGATGCTGCTTAAAAAACCTGTACTTGCATACAGCAAATTATTTATTTCTGTTACCAACCTACATCTTAAGAACATGGGATAGCTTTGCAGCACTTCTATGACATGGGAACACAAGAAAATATCCAGCTTACGAGACATATCCTGAGTATCTCTCCTGTTTGGAGCATTTGATTCAGTCAAAAGTCAATGCACTAGAATTTTGTGCCAAGAAACACTCAGTATTTACAGGATCAGTCTTTTACAGACTTGTTTTTTAGTGGCTGAAAATACAGCGAGCTCACTACTAGAACTGGCCTGCATGGTTATCCTCCAAGTCAAGTCCTCTTGCTGTTCCAAACACTTGACTGTTCTCTCTGGCCTGGCATGCCTGAGATGAGTTATCTGTTGTGTACTGTGCAGCTCTGCAGCTTTCCTGCCAAGTTAGACACAGGAACCCTACAATTCTAACAACAAAAATATAAAACTACTCCACAGAGTATGTCTGGCTTTCACATTTTGAGGGTAAACACAGTAGTATTTGGTCATTTGAACCACTGGAACAGGTAGCAGATTTTTATTTCTGTAGGTGTTGAGTTCCAAGCTTTTTTACATTTATATTGATGAAGTAATTCAATTTTACATTCAGATTTCCTAGGGCCTTTGCTCTAACATTAGGGCGAACACTACACAAGGCATCATGTTAGAACAAAGGTATCAAAGCTAAATCACACCACCAGAGGAGACCTTATGCTCTCCCAAATGCTTCATAGCTGTCCCTGTATTTCACTGAATTTCAACCCCAAACGTGTTTGGGAAATGATACCAGAAGAGAACTGAGCAGCACACTGCTCAACTTGACCATAAATTTAGCATCTAGGACACTGTAAGAATGGAAACAGAATGAAATGGATAATATAAGTGGTCTCCCACCACTCTGCATGAAAGAATTCCATATACCAGTCCTAGAAATACTTACTTCTTAGTATGAGCCCATGCAATAGCATTTGCATTTAGAGAGGCAGACACACCAATTGATTTTATGAGGTCTTCCAACATGTTTTTAAGTGCTTGCAGGTTCTTTAGATCACCTTTTTCTGCCAGAGCCTGAGTGAGTGCAATAACTGATGCTCTAGTAGGCAACATGCCATTGTCAAGTATTCCTTTTAAAACAGCCATGGCACCTAACAACAGTAAAGAAGGGAAAAGGGAATCAGATTTTAGTTCAGAAGATAACCATGCTGCTGGTATAATTAACCCCACCCTTTTAAAACGTGTACAGAAAAGAATTCTCTTGCTGAAGTCCCAAAATTACGATAGTGAATTATAACAGGAATATATACACACACAAAAATAAAAACTTTCAACAGTAATTCAGGTTAAAATGATACTATCAACATTTAATTAAATTTTAGCATCCAGCTCAAGAAAAGCAGCTGTCACAAATGTCCTCCCTTATGACATTTTCAGCTTGTTTTTTTGCCAAACCAGAATCAATCTGAGTTACTAAAACCCAAAAATGTCACATACTTAAGAACACAGTTTAAAAATGTAATTTATTATTGACACTGCTAAAGTCTAGTATTCAGATTTCTTCCTAAGTGTGCACCAAAACTTTGCTTACCAACATTTAATTTTTAAAGAACAAAAATAAACTCAAATTGGACAGTTACCTCAAGAACTCGTAAAACTATGTTAAATCACACAAAATCAATCTCCTGTCCGTGTGCCACAAATTCCCCTAAACCCACTGTAGATGCAGTAACCCCCATTTCTCTAACCAGAATTTTTGTCCATTTATGTTATACATGAGCAAACACACAAAGACAGACTTGCCTGGTGGTAAAAATCTTACTTCTTACCAGCACAGGCAGAATTAATCAAAGATAATAATTATAATACCAAGGGATAACACTTCTAACATAATATACACCCACTTGAACTTCACAGCATTAACATTCCAATTCAATATGCAGGTACTGCAGAAACCAAATATTACCTTTTACAAGAGAGGAAGAAAAAACATCCTGTATGCCTAATCTTCTTTCATAGCATATTTTCTTTCTGCATCCCTGTGTTCCAACCCTCCTCTCCCCTCTCTCCCCTCCCCCTCCCTTTCTTTTTAGGGGGGAAAAAAGGAGCATTACATCAGGGGCAAGATTCCTGAAATTTAAAAAGCAAACTTAAAACACAAGCTAACTTCAAATTCGCTCACAATTGTAAATGTGGAGCTCCCTTTAGCATGGGGCATGACCAGTTTTCTCAAGCACAAGGACAGAGTAAGATTTGAAAGTTGCAATAAATTATGTACCAGTAGCATACTAGATAATTCTGCCGGTACTTTTTTTTTTTCTTATGCAAAACCACTCATTACTACTAATCTGTATTAATGATTTAATCCCTTCATTTTTCAGTACTCAAAAGCAGGTAACTATGTGCTTGTGAAAACCAACCACTTATCTTATAAAAGCCTTGCCTATAAACTCTGCCACTTCCATACTGTGAAAGTCAAGTTCTGACTCAAAGTAACTTGGGTTTTGCCAAGTTTTTGCTAGAAGATATTAGAGCTCTGACAAGTACACTTCGTGACCTATATGGAAACTTTTAACTACATGACATTACACAGCAAAGAATGGTGGTAAACATGAGGAAGTGATACACCAAGCAAGTTTTACGCAGGTGAAAGCCATCACAGGATATAGGGCAAATAGAGCTCTCCACCAAAAAGATTACAAAGACTGTCCCCAAAATTATGTGGGTAATCTATGAGCCTCAGCAAATGACCAGTATGACTGAAATATTTAGTAGCTTGCATTTTCAAGGCTTCACTTACAAAAAGAGAATCGGTATCCTTCAAATTAAAATATAAACAAGGATCAAGTCTGACTATTCAATTAAATCACCAAAGTAGAGCTTGTTCAATGCACAAGATTAAGGAAAATAAAAGTTTGCAAACCAATATAATCCCACAGACTTCTTGAGAAACTTTGTATTATGCAAAAATAAAGACTTTTAGAGTGTAACAAGGGTTGATGTGGCAGAAAATTTAGTATGCCAGCTAAAAAGAAATAATGTAGTTGGCGCAAGAGATTGGCAGAATGCAGAAACATCAGTGATATTCTGAAGAAGGGGTGATTTTTGGTGCGTAATATTTAGGAGGAACTGGCACAGTTTTGTGGTACACTGGACAAGAAAAGTAGAAAATGTATTAGAATAAAATCAGACAGGAATGCCAGGTGAAGGACTTGAAAGCTGCAAAAAACTTATGACTTGCCAAAAGCAAGGGGAGAAATTGCATTCAACCACAAATACTTCAGTCCATGAAACCTGGCAATGACGTCAGACTGGAGTCTGAATGGAGAAGGAATTTGAAAGAAGACACGTTTATCAGCTGCAGTAAAGAGTGTAAGAGTATGCATCTAAATGCTACACTTGGGAGTACTTTTATGTAACTGATGTTACATGGATAAGGGCTACTGCAGCTACACAGATGGCAGAACTGATAGCAAAATCAAAAATTAGTTTTCTGGTACGCCTTCTGGTGTGAAAGTAAAACCCAATTGAGTGTAATACATTTTCCTCATACACAGCTGCTTTAACACTTGAAGGTACTGATGAAAATATCTATCAACATTGTACTTAACGTTTGCATAAGGACAAAAGACACAGCACTGTATGCACAACTACATGCTTGCAGAGTTTTCCTCTCTCACTAGAGTTCTACAGAACAACTAAGTCAGTCAAATAAAACGCTGTGGAGCTGAGATTGAGGCTGCAAAACAAACCAATGCTGAGAACTGAAATAACACAACTAGAAACTTCATCCCCCATCTTGTTGGATACCCTTACATACTCTTCAGCCACCATTTTCTTTTTATCATCATGGTTGCATTAAAAAGAAAACCAAACTCAGTATTTTGTTACTGTTGGTATCGAGAACTATTAAAAAGTATTTGATTAAGTTTTTGAATCAATATTATAATAATTTAGTGCACAATCATGCACATTTAACAGTCAATTTAACTCATCTGGTATCTCACACAACCAACAAAATATGCAAGAAACAACTGCTGGGAATTGTTTCCGATGCTCTAAAGTATGTTAATTTCCAAAGCAAAATGACTTGTGCTGTGAATTTTAACGCACTTGAAAGCCTGTACTTTCTCTCGTTCTGGAGCACAAATTTTGCATGTCTGAAGAGCTGTGATTCATCTTAAGAAAACCCATCTTGTGTTAAATGGAATGGAAACTGGACTAAGTGGTCAAATGACAAGTACATTCATATTCAAGCTGTATTATAAATGCATGTACAGTAATTTACGTCTCTCAGCTACCACAAAAGGCTCTTGATAAGCAGGTAATTTGCTAAATGGACTCCTTTATCCAAGTATTCGAAGGGCGTTACAAGAAAAATCTGCAGAGGCATTAATGTGACGTAAAGGTCAAGCATTGTGACATACCTTTCAAATAATCCCGCCTAACTTGCGATATGATGAGGAGGCTGCTGGCAGCACTGTTCAGTGTGAAGCCCTTGATGTGGGTCTCAGCACTAAAAGAAGCAGACATTTAGAAAGGAATTACTGACATGCTTCTGATACGATAATAAATGGTTGAGCACCAAGGTGAAATTATAAAAACTACTGTTCGTATGTTAAAAATATTGCTGCAAAATATCGACCTGGAGACAGCTTTTGTGTTATCCTGTCAATGGTTATAGAAGGATAATTTTTTTTTGCATTCTGACAGATGACAAAGTTGGAAGTGAGCAACAAAAGAAACAAAGTACAAGATTTTTTTTAAACAATCGGTTCAGATTCTTGAGTGCTGACATATTAGATGACTAAAATAACTGCATGCCCTCTATTGTTCTGTTGTATCCTAGGCTGGATACTTTTTCTTCTTTTTTCAATAGTCACCATAATTATAAAACGTAAAACTATTCTTTCAGCAATAAAAATGAAACATTTATTTTCAGCACTGTATATTTTAAACATAAACTAAAGCATATTATGAACTAACACCGTATCATTTGGTTGATTAATTTTCAAATTTCTGTCATCTAGATGTATACAGGTTTTAAAGTGAACATACTACACTTGCTGCCTTAGCCATGTTAAAATTGTATTTTGCTTATCAATTCTTTATCTCCTGTAATAAAAAACTTCATGTTTCTATAGCAAAGGGAATCTTTAATAACACTGCTAAAGCTTTTCTAACACTCTGAAAATTAGTCAAGAGAGACTAACCAGCAATCACACTGATCTTATACTACAAAACGTTGCGGTTCCGAAATGACATACAGCCACATTTTTAATATATAAGGATAACTTTACAAATGTTCATTTCTAGATTACAAAATCTCTACACAGAAAAGGGGGGCATTGCCATTTACCATATCAGCAATCAAGATAAACCTCACTGATCATCTTGTGGCAAACAACTGAGCAGCCTACCTACTTGAACTTAGAGGCTGAGCGGATTGGGAGGTAAGCAGGGTCATTGCTAAATTATTCTCCTCAATCCCAAGAAAATCCTTCACATCGCACACAATATGACTATCCTCTCAGTCACTTTCAGCCTCCCAGGCTCACAAATGCAGTCACTGGACTCGGGATTTTCTTACTCTCCCAACCAATCCTCTTAATCCCTGCCTAAGCACCCATTGCTCAGTTCTGCCTTTTTTTTTTTTTTCCCCTTTGTCCCATCTGTCAAAGCCCTTAAGTCAACAATTCATGCATGAGACTGTGAATTACATATAACAAAGGATTTACTTCCTCCAATCTTCCAATCTTTAGTGTGATTAAATAGATGTTAGCTACTATTACAGAACTAATCCATCATTCCAATACTCCTAAATTTCTATTTAAAACTTCTTGGACTAAAGGCAGTAAATATTCCTCAAAACAGCGCTAGAATGCCAAAGCAACTGGACTTGGGTTGACCAGCAGATCAGTAATCTTCTGGGTTGTCTGGGGTATTTTTTTCAAATGCAGAGTAGGAGTGCCATTTCCTTCTACCACATCACTTTCTCATGGAAGTTTCTCAGTTCTGGTAACAGTAGTTTTAAAACCATCTGACCTTTTTAAATAAAAAGATGACTTATTTTGTTGCCTATGCTAATACTCATACTAGGGTTGCTTAGATATGATTTAAATATAAAATTTTGCTTCAAACACAGTAAAAAAACCCCATCGCTTATATAAATGAAGGTAGCTTTCCTGTATTTTATGAAAATATTAGGAGTTGCACAAGTTTCAGGCCACTGCACACATTTAGGCTTTGAAGGAGTAATCTCTTTGTAATATGAGGCTGGAAAAATTGTTGAGCATGCAGAAATGTGTGTGGAACACACAGATTTGTTATTCCTCAACCATGTGTATACACACAGTAACTTTCTCTATTTCAGTGAATAATTTAGAACTTACAGACTTCTGAAAATTCTTAAAGCAAGCATGATTTTGTTACTAAAGAGATATGCAGATAAACACCATGAACACTGCCAATATGAAGCATTTTCTGTCTTGATGCAATAGAGTGAGCTGTTACATGCTTCTCAGAATGTCATTATTTTGCATTTCTGTGCTACGAGATGGAGTATGAGAGTTCTGAAAAGCACAGTGGTTTAATATGATGGTTGGCATTGACCAGTGACCAAGAAAAGAACCTCTCATTAAACCCTATTTTCTTTTTTTTTATAAGTACTTCAAGGTTCAGAGGCTTAGTCCTTTAAAACACATCTCCGGCTCTTTTAGTCTTTAAAATTTTTGGTTTATTTTTCTCCTGCATTTTGGATTTACATACAAAAACATTTAGCTAGAGAGAGAATTCTGAATCATCAAAATACCAAGAAGCCACCATCTTCCTTCAGCTCTTCCAATCTGCAAATTACTGCTGATAAAATATAATACTTTGTGCACCTTCCTTAAAAGCATGTTTGAAATGCAGAGCAGGGAAGCAGTCAATGCATGTACAAATCTTCAGTAGAGTTTCCAACTTCTTCCCTGAAGAATCTTTCAATACATCTTTTGATACAGGAATATTTTCTGCAAATGTTTAACAAACTACCTACATTTTTATCAATATTCTTTGTACTTCTAAAACACGTCTTTTCCCTCTTCTATTTACAAAGATTTATTAATTACTTCGATTTCAGGCAGCTTAATTTTATTTTTTCCTTGATATAAGCCATATATCCATCAAGCACAGACATTCCTTATCATAAAGCTCAGTTACTGAGACCTATTTGAAAAAACATTTGTTCTTCTGAATGTAGAACTCCCATGCTTTTTCAATGAAAGACATTTCTTCGATCTAAATGCTTTTAAAGAAAATGTGAAAATAATAAACATCGTCTTACACTATACTGTTCCAGGACACCAAAAAATAAGTTGACTCTGAAAACTATTACATTTTTATAGTGCCCTAGTACATCAACTAAGTTAACTACAGGCACTTCCAAATTCCCTGTATTCAGCCAGAGAACACACTTGATGATAACCACTGTCCTTGTTTTAGCTGAAGAAACCGAAAGACTTAAATGACTTAAATTTTTGGTTTTCTTACCTCTATATTAATGAATAGTAACACGTTTATTCTCATGTCTATGATCTGACCAGAACACGCATTACAGGCAGTAATTAAAGCAAGTGGTGTACCATAAAACTCACTAAAGGTTACTTTGATTCTGGTGATTTTAATGATGCATGACAGCAGGGTGGATTTATTTCAGAAGTCTAAGAGTTGGATCTGAGGTTTACAGCCATCTCCTAGCCACTGGCACCACAGTCAAATGTACCATTTTGCATCTGGCAGGCAGCCAGCTGCCAGGGAGTGTGGGCAGAGTAGGACAGCAGCAGGGATGGGCATTGAGGGGAAGGCTCACGGGCAGTTAAGTGAAAGAATCTTGTCTGTTTGGATATTACTCTAAAGAGGAAAAGGCAGACTGCCAGAAGGGTAGAATTTCAGTTCTGATGCCACGTATGTTTGTTGATTCTGTTAGCTGAAATGAGTTATTAGCAATACATACCATCTCTCTAGTACCTTTTTAATATATGGCATACCACTCTATGAAACACTGGTGTATTTCTTACCATAACTCCTAATACCAGTCATGACCTATTTTCCCATAAGGACTTACCTGAAAATGATCCAGAAAATCTTTTAAAACGGCACCTGCTAAACAATTAAAATCCCCCAAATGCAGAAAAGACTTACATGTGTTTCACTTTGATGGCTTCTTCAAGAAAATTCTGTGTTAACAATGCTTTTATAAGGGTTTCATAAGAACGATAATGTAGCTCATTCTTCCCTTCCATTTTCAGGAAAACATTGTAGGCCTCTAAAAATGAAAAATAAGTAAAAATGAAATGTCATAATTCAATTATGTTGATCACAGAAAGAAGTCACTATCCATCTTAAAGCTGTTTATCTGCTGCATACAACTTTGAGCCCAAAGCTGCTGGTCACAGCTTGTTCAAAACAGCTTCTATAAAACAAGCAAGTGACACATACCACCACAGAACAAAGTTTGATACTGCTGTTTTACATATATGTGGCTGTTGCTTAAATATCAACACAGTTGGTTAGGAGGGGAAGACTCAGGATTTTTAAAGCAACACCTAATTCTGGGGTATGTAGTTACAGTTTCTGGTGCATGATCACAACAGCATCTCACAAATAATATAGGAGGTGATTCCAATATGGGGAGATCAAATTATTTGGCTACGACAAGATTTATACAAAACATACAATTTACAAATATACAGATATTTAACAAGTAAACTACGCCGCATTTGTTTGACTGATTAACAGTTTTATTTCATGCATTCACAATAACTGTCACTGTATGAAAAGATGTTACCAAAAAGGGGAAAAAATGATGAGTACACTTTTCAGTCATTTATTTTTCTGAAACAAGATTATGCAGCTATAAACATGCAGCTAAAACTGCTATCCAGGCTGTAACATATGCTAGAAGGCTGTGTTAAGAACCACAAATGATCTTTTACATCTAAGCTGTGACTGCATGTTTAATTTAATGAAACTCAAGCAATAATCCCTTTGCTAGTTCAAAGCATAGCCACAATTACTTTTAAAAACTTTTCAGAAATAAATGGACTATCACTATAAATTTCACAGCTAAGCACTAAGTTTTTTTCTTATACTTTGAAAGTACAGCTGAAGACAACACATTTGAACCTTTCTGTTACAAGAAGCATCACACTAATAGCACTTACTACAGTCTGCTGTGGAATTTTAAGCTAGCATTCCCCAAAACAAAACTGTTGGTACGATTTTTGGTTTGAAACTTAAATTTCTTCAACCAAGAGTATACAAAAAACCCACCTGAAATCTATGCACAAAAATGACTATGCATAACATTTCTTTTTACAACACAAAAACTCTTACATTGAGTTAACAAGTAGAATTAACACTGATGACCATAATCTACTTCGGATGCTTGAAGCTACACTAAATATATGAACAGAGATAAAGGATAAGAGTATCAGGGTAAATATTAAATACACTTCTATGCAGGAGAGTCTCATGTATAAGACAGACAGAGACACACCAGAGAGATAGAGAGAGAATATGATTGATGTCTGACATTAAAACGTGATTGTGTTGTCAACCAAAATACCAAGAAAACAACAACAGGATGACACCGGAAAGGTCCTGTAATCCTCACCATGTTTACTTATAGGTCTGAGGGTAAAGCTTGGCCTGTTGCAATGTGCTGAACTCCCTAGCCTGCTCAGGTGCTGAACAACTGCATTTATAATGTTCACACTTAAATTTAGTGGGAAAGACACTTTTTCTTTCACTTTTCTGAAATCTGAGGTACCAGTAGTCTAGCTATCACATTCAACAATAACAAAATCTCTTCCACCAGTATAACCTATTACAAGTGTAATTAATTATTTCATTAACAAACATTTTGCTAATTGGTGATAGGTTTGTTGTTCTATGCTCATGAAAGCCTGTTTCAATTCTATTTTTTAAATCCCAAACTTCCTTGTGTTCAGAGACTCCTACAAAGGCTCTGCTGACTCCAGACTGAACTAGGATTTCACTCTGTGTTTGAATATTTCCTTTGGTTGGGTACAGAAATGCATGTTGCCACCAGTGGACATGATGTAAAGCATTTGTTAATATCAATTATAGAAGTTCACTAAATATATTTCTAAAAGGAAATAAATCTCAAACTTATTTTTGTAATAACTAGTTCAGTGAAGAACTAAAAATCCGGATTTTTGTATTTTTTCCTGTTCTAGGATGTTTTGTTGTACACATCAGTCCAGACCTCAGAATGATTACCTCATTCAGATTATTTTCTTAGCTTTATTTTGCATCAGTGCAAGTAACATGTTTGAAATATACCTAGAAATATCTCTCAAATTGAGAGATATGTCTGATCAGGTATTATCAGCTTATTACTTCTTCAGATGGTATTTAAAACTACTGAAGTACATTAGCATTCAAAAGAGAAAGCTCTTGGTTTCAAAATCATATTGTGCTATACTAGTTATTTCAAGTAGAAAGATTTGTTGGGAAAATGACAACTTGCCAAGAAAGTCTCAGTTCTGAAGACAGTCAAATGTGTTCCAGCAATTGCAACTGTTTGGGATATGTGTAACATGATCCCCTAAAGTCAAGTTCTCACACTGAAGAATCAAGATAAAAATGAAAAAATTACTTTGCATAAATCAAGCACTTCAGAGAACAGATTTTCAAAACACCTCCATGTCAGAGCTGGTAAGTTCATTATATTAGTTACATAACTAGATCAACTTAATCTTTTTCTTCTCAAAAAGCTGATGTTGATAAAAAGTTGTATCTTGCTCTATTACATTCACATCAAAATTACATTATCCTGTTATATAAAAGTGACAACTTAGTTTTTATAGTTTTAGACAAAGAACTGTTTCCCAGCAAAAGAGGAATTGTTTTCAATATTCTTCTTTTTTCCCTTAATTCCCAATAGCTCTAGATCACCTCCTCTCAAATAATGCACCTTTAAACAACAAAATCCGCAGGAATAATTTACTGATAAATTCAGTATCAAAAGTCATCATAGACTAATAGCAGCTACATTTTATATGTTTATTTTAGACTAATCTCCCTGCAAGGTTCCAAGGAGTATTTAGTCTCCTCTTGCTCTCCACTTGATGATTTGTGATATCAAAGGCACAGGATACTTTTCTAGGAATAATGTTGTAAAATGCATTCCATTAATTTTGCCTGGTTTTCAGTGAAAAATATTTCTGCATTTCTCATATTTTTCTCAGATTCCCAAAATTCACCAGCATGAACAATTCCCTTAAAACATTAACTTTATGGCAGATATCATACAGAATTCTTAAATGGCTGTGTGACAGAACTCAGAGGGTTGTGATTAATAGAGGAGGGTTGAGCTGGAGGCCTGTAACCACTGGTGTCCCCCAGGGGTCAACAGTCGGTCTGGTCTTGTTCAACACATTAACCAATGACCTAGACGAGGGGACCGAGTGCATCCTCAGCAAGTTTGCTGATGATACCAAACTGGGAGGGGTGGCTGACACTCCAGAGGGCTGTGCTGCCATCCAGTGTGACCTGGACAGGCTGGAGAGTTGGGCAGAGAAGAACCTAATGAGGTTCAACAAGGGCAAGTGTAGTAGGGTCCTGCACCTGGGGAGGAAGAACACCATGCACCAATATAGGTTAGGGGTGGACCTGAAAGCAGTTCTGAGGAGACAGATCTGGGAGTCCTGGTAGACAGCAAGTTATCCACGAGCCAGCAATGTGGCCTTGCTGCCAAGAAGGCCAGTGGAATCCTGGGGTGCATAAGGAAGAGTGTGGCCAGTAGGTTGAGAGAGGTCATTCTCCCCCTCTACTTTGCCCTGGTGAGGCCACATCTGGAATACTGCATCCAGTTCTGGGCTCCCCAGTTCAAGAGAGACAGGGCACTACTGGAGAGAGTCCAGCGGAGGGCAACAAAGATGACTGGGGGATTGGAGCATCTCCCTTATGAGGAAAGGCTGAGAGAGCTGAGACTCTTCAGCCTGGAGAAGAGAAGGCTGAGGGGAAAACTTATTAATGTCTATAAGTCTCTGAAGGGCGGGTGCAAGGAGAATGGAGCCAGAGTCTTTTCAGTAGTTCCCAGTGACAGGACGAGGGACAATGGGCACAAGCTGGAACACAGGAAGTTGCATTTAAATATGATGATAAACTTATTTTTGGTGAGGGTGACAGAGCACTGGGACAGGCTGCTGTTGTGGAGTCTCCTTCTCTGGAGATATTCAATACCCGCCCGGATGCAGCCCTGTGGAATGTGCTCTAGGGGATCCTGCTTTAGCAGGGGAGTTGGACTAGATGATCTCTAGAGGTCCCTTCCAGCTCTGACAAGTCTGTGATTCTGTGATATGTATAACACAAGATTGTACTCCCTATATACAGAATATCTAGACTAGACTTTAGACTTCTAATCATGGCTCCTGTGAGAGCATAACTTTTTAGGGTTGTTAAGGATTTCCAGAATGCTCAAATGCTCTGCACCTTGGTAGATGCTGGAAATGGACTGATTTTCTCCCCGCTTTCAAAAGGCCAGTAATGCTAGTTCTGACTCTTTAACCCTGCTTTGGAATGAGACAGATAGGAATGGATTTCCAATTGTTTAAGCACACACTAAGCCGAAGGAACTGCGCTGAAGTACACACCTCCTCTCTATATACAAAGGCAAATACCCATGCACAAGTTTTATCTGAGGCAGGAAAGTTTGCCCAGAAGAACTAATCATTTTTCATAGCAGAACTGATCTCTCAATTAGGCCATTTTTATTTGTGGGGTGGGAGCCCCAGGCACATGGGTTTGGAAACAGTGAGCTGTGAGGACACAGATTTTGATCTTTTGTTTATATTGTATGCATTTCTCCGGGGGAGGAACAACAGGAGGAAATGTTTGCAAATTCTACAGAGAAATACAGACAATAGAATCATAGAATGGTTAAGGTTGGAAGGGACCTTAAAGATCATCTAGTTCCAACCTCCCTACGAATTTAATCTTAGTTGTAAAGACGCTAAAGACACTGCACAACACACTGAATTCTCTCTTCAAATAGACATAACTAGCCTTGAACATCAACAAATAGAAAACAGACTAACAGATAAAAGCCAAGATAGGAAGAAAGCAATGATTATCTCCACGACATAGTTCCATCTCATTTAATCTCATCTAATTAATTTCTTTGCTAAATCTATAGCTTAAATAAAGTACCTGAATTATACTTTGGAACCATATCTGGTTGTATTATTAAGACTTCAACAGCAGAGACAAATACAAAAATCTCTGATTTTTGTAAACTTCTTTTTATAGGTTATTGCCTTCCCATAAACATTTCCCAGCTATTTCACTTGGTGTTAATCTCTCTTCTCACTACACTTCTTGTGTCTCACATGATAAAACTTGTGACCAAACAGCTAGACTTCCTGGGAAGTGTTGCATCAATCCTGTACATAAACTTATTTTTGGTGTTTAATGGATATATTTGAAAAGTCTAGAACATGATGTTAACTCAACAGTATCACGTGAACTGCAGACCTGAGATAATTCGGTAATTTTAAAGTTGGTGACTTCACCATAGACTGGCTTTCAAACATGCATTTAAAAGCCAGCACTTCTGATGACATTTTAAATATTTCAGCATGTAACATTATGTACCTTTCCTAACATCCTAGCAAACAAAAAAAAAAAAGGAGCACCAACCATCTGTTGCTCTGTAGTTAACTGAAAACTTAAAATTAATGCTGAAGGGGGAGGAAAAACCCAACAACACAGTGGGTTTCTGTTTACCTTTTGCATTGTTTTTCTTGCAAAGCATCTTTATTTTTCTTTCTTCCACAGCAGAATCACTTAAGCTTCTGGTATCTTCATGTCTAACCTTTTAAACAAACAAACAAGTTATGCAATGCTATCTGTTAAGATTTTTCAACAGAAAGAAATATGTTCGAAAGTACTGTTAGCTAGGCAAGTTAAACTCCAACTAATTACCTTAGGTACCTCAAATGGAACAACCTGACCATTCTTCTCAAGTATATCAGCCAGTAAGGCTAGTGTTTTCTCACGAGGGACAACATTTTCTTCTTGAATTTTAGTCCAAACAGCTTCAGCTTTTCTCCAGTCACCACTGTTCTCTGAAAGAAGATTCAATTCTTCAGATAAAAACACATTTAGAGTATACATATGTATCTAAAGTTATTTAAAAAGGTATTCTTTGAAAATAACTCATCAAATAATCATGTCCTTCTGTTTCATATCAAAGTTCTAAACCACTTTTACAACACAAAGGACACCAGAAGATGCAAACAGAAAAAACCCGAAAGGATTGTATGAATTTTCAGATTGAGTTGAGAAATCAACTCAAAAATATTGCAGAAGTATTCCTCCTTGCTCATCAGTTCTAATATTCTTGATTGTTAATTGTAAAAATAAATGCAAAAATTTCTAAATTATTACAGAACATTAACACTCTAAGGTACAACTTCTGAGTTCTATACTGAAATTCCTGAAATGATATCCTCTGGATATGTTGCTGCTGAATTGGAGCATCTACATCCCAGAAGTTCACCACTTTCAAGTCAAAGAAATGTTCTAGGCCTTCAGCTTCTCAATTTGCTAAGGAAAAAAAAAGCATATCTGAAGACTGTAAAGGTAAGTTTTATGAAGGAGAAAACCAACAAATTGCTACCAAATTCACAGCATTATTCAACTACTTTCAACAAGAATACCTATTTATATTTGTACCACTGTACAAAAAATGCAAACAAATTGCTATTTAACTACATACAGCAGGTGGTTTCCTATGTTTCCTATCATAAGTCACCAGAACAGCATTGGTTGTAGGTCCTATTCACAGCTACCTAAGCCCAACATCTGCTAGCTGTAATCTGATCTTTCAATGGTTTAATTCAGAATCCCAGAAATTAAGAGACACAAGGCAAGAATACTAAATCAGAAGGTGGACAATGGAAGAATCAGTCACACAGCAGTATCTCAGCCTTTAACAGCAGTTCTTCAGCTGTTCTTCCACTGTTCAGCTAGGGAAATTCAGCTATTCTGCAAGCTAAGGCTCCACTGGACTAAGTCATAATACAAGGAAAAGCTGGAGCAGCCACCTGAAAGCAGCATGACCTACTCTAGAACTCTTATAAAGTTGGTGTCTCAAAGCAGCATATACTGCTTTACAAACAATATCACAATGCAATACTGAAACATTACAGTGCAATGTTCTCTTTTTTCCAGAAACAGCGTGGGTTTACAAAAACACATAGATCTGTACAACTGGGCTGGTTGAAGATGCAAGCCCACTTTCAACAAGGTCCTGGCATCACTTTACTTGCTAGAAGAGGCAGCAATCTTGGTGACTACCTTAAGTCAAAGAAAATTATTGCTTTTAAGGGCTAAATACTGCAGAGAACATTTTAAAGCAGGTTATTATTGCAGTTAGCAGAGCAGGCCAGAGAACATCTTAACACTTTTTCATGTGTTTGTCCTTATGGTTGATGCTCGTGAGGCCACATCTAGAGGACTGTGTCCAGCTTTGGGCTCTGCAACCACAAAAGAGATGGTGGCAACAGGAGCAAATTCATTCATCAAGATGGTCATGGGGCCAGAGCAGCTGAAGTAAAAGGAAGTTGAAGGTGATGAGTTTTAGGGAACCTGGAGGAAACCAGACTAACATGGGATTCTATCTTCAATTACCTGACAGTTACAGAGAAGAGTGACCCAGTCTCTCTTTGGAAGTACAAAGCAAAGGATGAAAGGTGATTGTTAAAAGTTGCAGTAATGGAGTATCTGAGGACCACCAAACCCTGGAACAGGTTGTTCAAGGGGGCTGTTTGATTTCTACCCTTGAAGACACTCAAAACTTTACTACACAAGGCCATGATGTGAACAAACTTGGAAGCTGTCCTATCTCTGGTAAAGGGCTAGGCCTAAAATTCCTAAGGCTCTCTCCAGCATAAATTATTCTGTGATTCTACAAAACCAAATGCGTTGTTTTCAACATTTTTCATCACAGCTGGTACTAAATGCTAGATACTTTTTTTTATACACTTAAAATAGATCTGAAGTTATGGCTTACGTGCAGAATGACAACTCTACTGCATTTGTACATGGGGCAGCTTTAATAGACAATTTAAAATAGCTGAAAGCAGGAATGTGCATGGGTTTTGTCTTTCATGGTGACAGAAACCCACAAATGTTTTCCACTTCTTTGACTAGATGGAATTGGTTTCGTCTTTTGAAAGACGACTGAAGATTTTGCATGACAGAATTTGATAAATTGTACCTTCTTAGATTCTCTTCCTAGCAGGCACACTGTCAGACTCAGTCACTGCCAGAGGTGAACAGGATGAGTAGAGAAGTAAGAAGGCTCCCTCCCTATTGAGACAAGATTGCTTTCCAGGCCTACTTGACTTCTGAAGATGAACCAACAGTACATGCAAAGCCAGGAATAGGTAATGTTAGTTTGACTTTGAAGCTTCCCGAGGCTGTTCAGGAAATGAAAAGCAATAGACTTTTAAAGGGGTCTCTGGTGATATTTTTTTCTTTTTTGGTGGAAGTACTCATTCTTTCTGCTTGTTTTAAGTGCAATGGGAAAGAAGGCTCCTTCATTACCATAAGAAGAGAAAAATAGGAATCAAATAGAATTTATTTGGCATTGAAACATTGATAGCTCTAGTCAACCAAAACTATACATGCGGAACAGCCTAAAATTCCTTCAAGCTCAAATGCAGGTTATTCCATTGACCAAATTGCTGAGATGGTTGATTAATGTATATCCACTTTAATGAAAGACATACCTATCCCTGTGATGCTTTTTTTATGTACCAATTTACTATTTAGAGCTCTGTGTCCAACCTTACACAAAATGTTTTTTTCAAGACTTTAAAATAAAGTTTCCACAATTTTTGTTACGTATAACACAGCATGATACACTGTATAGCAAAACCAACAGACTGAAAACTACAGAAAAGAGGAAAATGAAAACCACTATACATATATCCTAAGCTCAGTCTGCAGCATAGAATTGAACATTAAATTTTACAAACTTTTCCATTCCTATAGATGATACAAAGATTAGGTTGTGGCTGGTAAAGAACTGGTGGATTTAAAAAAAAAAAAAAGCACATTTCATAACGACACCCCATTACAGGAGATTCCAGTTCTTTATCAGTTACAAAGATGTAACAAACGAGCAGTTTTTCTTATTCAAGCATATTAAAAAACAAAATAGAATAAACTTTCAAGTTAGGACACAATACAGTAGCATCAACTGGAAGTCTTATACTATATAATTTCTATGTAAGTGTTGAGGTCTGCATGTAAAAAAAATCTTGTACTCTCTACCCCTCAAGATGCCTCAGAAACTAACACGCTAACTGCGTATCAGGATAAAACACCTCTCCAATTCAGGGTTATTTCCCATTTCCAACCACAAAAGAAAACAGATTACAACATAAACAAGATCACGAGCTCACTTACCACACAGCTGAAGCAAGTAGTAGTACATCTCATCTCTATCACATTCAAATAGATTTTGAGTTAATTCTACCAAGTATTCCAATGTCTCCATCTTTAAAAAAGAAGAGTTATACCGCAGATAAACACTTATTTTTCAATAAATGTGCACTTACATGCTGTGTGCATTCAGCTAAAATAATGTTTCTGTTTAAGTATACAACAGCATTTACAAAGAGCATTAAGTTCACCTCATCAGCCTGTCACACGTCCTTTCACAAACATAAAAATCAAGCAATAAAATCTTTCAAAACAATTTTCCTTGGAATATAGTGACAGCTACACAGAATTCATCTTACAAGCCACATACCTGATTACTTGATATACACTTTTTTGCAAACCACTGCAACCTTCCAGAGTGTGCTCTCAAGCCAGGAGTCTGTAAAATATTTCCACAAAAAGAAACACATGACTTTGCATAGAACATTCTAAAGAAAAGTAAGCATAGTACACGTACACATAATGCTCATAGCTTTTGTTTTTTGAAACCTGAATGAGACTGTAAGTCACAAATAATCAAGTTAGGTTGCATTTATGAGAGACTTTAAAATTGCAGTCATTTTATTCAACACATTTGCCTTTTTGGATGAATGCTGGTGAGAGAGTCGATTTAAAATACATTTTGGACAAACTGAAATGTTAAATCATTGCTATCACACAGTAATAGAGTATTATTGCTATTACCCATGGCAATCATTTGTATTACTCATGATAAAGAATTATACCAAATGTTTCTAAACTGTCTTCACAATTAAATGTTCTTATTCAACACAACTGCAATAAAACCAAGTTGAACGTGAGCCAACAGTGTGCCCTGGCAGCCAGAAGGGCCAACCAAGTCCTGGGGTGCATCAAGCATGCATAGCCTCCTTCCCGGTCGAGGGAGGTGATTGTCCCACTTTACTCTGCACTGGTGTGGCCCCATCTGGAGTACTGTGTGCAGTTCTGGGCACCACAGTACAGAAAGGATATAAAGCTACCAGAGAGTGTCCAGAGGAGGGACACGAGGTTGGTGAAGGGTTTGGAGGGGATGCCGTATGAGGAGCAGCTGAAGGCCCTTGGTCTGTTCAGCCTGGAGGAGACTGAGGGGAGACCTCATTGCAGCTTACTGCTTCCTCACTAGGAAAGGAGGAGGAGTAGGTGCTGACCGCTTCTCTTTGGTGACCAACAATAGGACCCGAAGGAATGGTAGGATAATGTGCAGGGGGAGGTTTAGGTTGGACATTAGGACGGGATTCTCCACTCAGAGGGTCGTGGAGCACTGGAATAGACTCTGCAGGGAAGCAGTAATGGCACCAAACCTGACAATATTCAAGAAACATTTGGACAACACCCTCAGGGACATGGTGTGAACCTTGAGGTTGTCCCGTTCTGGGGTAGGAGTTGGACTTGGCAATCCAGGCTCTCCAGGGAGGTGGTCTCTGGAGGCATCTAAAAAGACAGATGTGGTGCCAGGGGACAGGGTTTAGTGGTGGACCTGGCAGAGCTAGAGTAGTGGTTGGACTTGATGATCCTGAAGGTCTTTTCCAACCAGAATGATACTGTGAAAACCATGCCTCTCAGCCACATCATCACCATTTGGTACCGATCTCCTGCTAAGATTATCCATTGTCTTACACCTACTAATATCTAAAAAAAAGTTACTATTTTTAGATACTGACTTCCCTTGCTCAGTAAGAAAACCAGGAATTTACAGAGTGATAACTCTTACAACTGTAATGTGCTGCCAATGGACATACCAGGTACACTAACTGTAAGGCAATTCTGTCTCAGAAGCGAGCCAAGGCTCAGTCTTAGGTGTGTGTACACATAGGAACTGATGTATAACAGGTAATATGGCACACTTCTTTCTGTTATTGATTATCCCAAGCTTGAGGAGCCTTTGCTTATTCATTCCTTTGTTGTTTCAAGCAGACTAAAGCTATAGAATACGCATTTCCAAAAAGGTTTCAATCCTTGAAAGCTCCACATGGTACAGACTATCATATTGTCCCTTCTCAGCACCACAGACCACAGCCAAAGTATCAGTTTCTCTACTTAAATTCTTAAATAAACAGGAAAATTCAAATTTCTTGAAGAAACATGTTACAGACATACCAGTACTTAAGTCCAACGTATCTAAAAAAATGACACAAAAAAACCCGTGTGCAAAGCATCCATCATTTTCACCTCTTACCCTTCCCTCCCACAGAGTACTTGAATTTACCTTATTTATACTGTCTTGTTTTAGCACAAGGATCATTTACAGAGAGGACTCTACTTCCATTTCAGGTGTCCAGATTCAAATTAATACAGCTCAACATGATTCTGAGAGAAATGCCTGTTCATCCATACAGAGAAACGTGTTTTGACTCTTGAAGCCTCTACTGTTTAGACACGAAGTCTGACTTCCAAAATTTGAACACCACTTCACAAAGATGTTAAGAGGCAGTTTGAAAAAAAAGCTGTGATAAATAGTGAGTCTCAGTTCCAAAGCAGCAAAAACAATTACCATTGAAAAAGTCGATTTTATTTTGTCTTTTTAACACAGATAATTTCCTTTTTAATTTTCTTTTCTCTTTAAGAGCAGAATTATTACCATTACATCTTTCTGAAATAATTCAGCATATACCAAAAAAATAGCATGCAAAACTTAAATCAAAAATGTTTATATTTGCTAAAGTTATAGGAAGCCATATAATCTTGTCAACCATCCAAACCATTTTATGCAATCGTTGTAAGGTTTTTTAAAAAGTAGGACACTAACCCCTCAGTTCTTCAACATGGACCATCTTCTCTATTTATTTAACTGTACTATAAAAAAAGTCTCAGTCTCAGAGGTTACAGAAAAATTGTGGCTTCTAAAGTATTAAAAAATCGTATATATTAAACACAGTTTTTCTTCTCAGGTACTTGCTTTTTTTCTGATGAGGGTTTTTCCCCACAGCTATTTATGTTCATAGGTACCTGGTTCAGTGCTTTAAAAGCCACCAAGCAGTTTCACATAAAACATGCTGAAAACTAAGTCAAGAATTAACATCTTACACAACAGGCTTTTGAAAATGAAAAAGAAAAAAGTATGTTGCCTGCATTTGTAGCTAATCCTCTTTAGGACATGGCAGAATTCAAATGCTGAATTCCCTTACAACTTCCAATATCATTGCTGAGCCGAATGCCAATGAACTCAACAGCTCCAAAGCTACCAACTTTTTATAGTAAATCCTTTCCTGTTCAGAAATGATTGATGCGTCTGTCACTACAAGGACAGCTGAGTTATACAACAGATATCCTTGTGTTTCATTTTGAAATTGAGAAGTGTTTTCACATACTGCAGGTCTCAATCATCAAAAGAACATCTAGGTCAGATTAACTAAATCTCCAGGGCTTGCCTGATAGTCCATATTTGTAGCTTATCCCTTACCATCTTAGGGAATTTTAAACATTGCATTAACAGGAAGCAGACCTTCTACAATACAGCAGACTAAAATACAGAATAAAAAAAAAACGCAGTGAATAAAAAAAATGAAGTGAAAACCTGTTACTCTAATTACTCTTCCACATTCCCATTTACTATTTTGGTCTTGCTTGTTTCAATGGAGTAAAAAAAAAATCTATTACTGTTTTTTGTTGTGTGCTTTTTTGTTTTTTAAATTTAAAGACATTCACTGCTTTAAAGAATGAAACAACTATTAAGAGTCTCAAGCAATTCATACAGCATATAAACTAAACTTGGAGATTTTCTGGTTTTTACATTCTCTTGAAATAAATAAAATATCTGTAGTGTACCTAACCAAAGGTTCATCTAGCTTGTTATATTCTCTTTAACAGTGCCTATTGAAGAATACAAAATGACAAAAACCCCAGCAATCCTTCCCTCTTAGTGCTCTTTCACTCTCCCAACTAATTGAGGGTTCAGTGGGTCACACTGTTTCTAGTAAGTGAATTCCTCGCTGAAATCCCTTAAGATTTATCCTTCATAACATCTTGTGGCAAAGGGTTGCCTCAACTACCTTCTGCAGAAAACAACCAAAATACTACCGCTTTCTGTTTTTCAGCCCAGCCTCTACTAGCTTCAGTTGAAGCCTCTAGACTTTGTATTGGAAGACAATGAGCAATTGACTCCTCTTTATCCTATCATTTTCCTAACTGAACACAGTACTTGAGGCGCAGCCTCACCAGTGCTGTGTACAGAGCAACGATCACTTCTCTACTCCTGCTGGCCACACTATTTCTGATACAAGCCAGGTTGCTGCTGGTCTTCTTGGCCACCTGGGCACACTACTGGCTCACATTCACCTGGGAACACCACCTGTGACCGGCCACCAACTGGATTTAACTTCATTCATCACAACTCTTCAGTCAGCCAGTATTTTACTCAGTGAAGCTTACACCCATCCAAGCCATGAGGGGTGCTGGAGCATGTCCAGAGAAGGGCAACAAGGGTGGTGAAGGGTCCAGAGAACAAGTCTTAGGAGGAGTGGCTGAGGGAACTGGGGTTGTTTAGCCTGGAGAAAAGGAGGCTAAGTTGTTATTGCCCTCTACAGCTACTTGAAGGGAAGCCGTAGAGAGGTAGGTGTTGGTCTCTTCTCCCAAGTAACAAGAGGAAATGGCCTGTGCCAGGGGAGGGCTAGACTGGGTATTAGGAAAAGTGTCTTCACTAGAAGGGGTGTCAAGCACTGGAACAGGCTGCCCAGGGAAGTGGTTGAATTACCATCCCGAAAGTTATTTAAAAGATCTGTAGATGTAGTGCTGAGGGACACGGTTTAGCGGCAGACTTGGCAGTGTAGTAGGTTAATGGTTGGACTTGATGATTTTAAAGGTCTTTTCTAATCAAAACGATTTTATGATTCTATAATTTCATGAGTGGTATATATACTGTTTCTTCTCCAGACTAAGCAGTACTCGCATACTTAGGTATATCTCCTATAGAAAGCACTCCATACTTTTGACTGTATTTGTTACTATCTGAGGCTCAACATGCAACCCCCTACAGTTACTTGCTCACTGATTCTAAACCCTCACACACAGAAAGGAAAACCAGAAAGGGAAAAAATATGCTGCATCTTTAGAAGAATTATTGCCAAGAAGCACTCAAAAATCATGTCAATGCAACAATCCTAACATACTGAATGCATTTGATTCGTTCTACTCCTTGCTGGAACCTTGTCACTTGAGACAGGTGATTGAAGGTATCCAATCACCAGAAAAATGTTTTCTGTTCTAACATTTTTATTTGAGCTAATTTCTACCTATTACAGCTGAAAGAAAACAGATTGTCTGGGAAAATACTGACCTGTCAAAGAGGAATCTATTCCAAGTTTTTCCAGATTTTTAGATAATGATAGAAATATTCAGGTCGTTTTGTTTACATTACTGTTCAGTAACTGTAACAGCTAATAGGCCAATATTATTTTTTTACTTTTAAAAAAACGTTTTAAGAAAGTTAAATAATTTACAGAGGACATATAGTTGTGTGGGGGAAGAACTAGTCCTTTCCCCACAAATGTTTATTTACTTCTCTCTACTTGCCTACAGCAACTTTTTTCTCTTTAAACATAAGACTTAAAAAGAAAAACCACAAAAACTTACATACAGATGAGAAACCCCATGGTACTGTTCAAAAGGAGGGCTTTCAGAAAAGCAAGAATTGAGAATGTCCCAAAACAGGACCACTTTTGCTATAGATGGCTTAGGATGCATAATTATTTAAAAGCCAGCAGAAGTATTTTCCATTTGGCATATATGTGACATGAGATGGATTACTCTCATTTTAACCTTCCAACACTGCGCTTCTGCAAGCTTATACTGTGCATTGGTCAGCAGAATAATTGATATAAATCTGGACAGCTTTTTCTAGCCTTTCAAGGTATAATTTCACTGTGAATAACACACCAATTTGAACTATTTTAATTTAACTCTGCCCTTCTTAAGTGTTTTTTGTTTACATTTTCTTCTCAAAGTTCAGTCTTTACTTAGGGAGACAGTTCTACTATAATCACCAATCCAAACACACTGGTAAGAAACAAATTTTATAAACATCATCCATACTACACGTTCTGATGGTATTTTTTGGCTAGGTACATCCATTCATTCCTCTCTTTGCAGCTGAAAAAAACAGTAATAGTAAGAGACAGATAGTGCTGCTAAAGGAAGAAGAATGTTTCATGATGAGTTACATCAATAGCCATAACAGACTTATGTTCCTAGTACTAGAACCAGTTACTGAGATTTAGATGCCAAAGCAATCTCTCGCAAGAAAACGCGTTACTTCTCCAAACAGACAGCCTTGAATAGACAGCTATAAGAACTGATATGTGTCATTTCTAACAGCTCTCTCTAACATAAGCATCAGTGAAAACAGAACATTTGATGGGAAGTTCTTAAAGTCAGTTTTTTCCCTGATTCCACAAAAAAGTCTATGAAAATCTCACAATTTCCATGCAGCTTCAATGAAGCCTGGGATATTTCTGCATGGCAGCTTACTTGAAAAAAAGTTGTTTTTACAACAAAAACACTGCGTGCTATGCCTGAATCTTCCCCTGTGTTAGAACTCTTGGCAGAAGTTCTCACTCTTGCTAAGCAACAGGTTTACTGTTTCATCAGAAAGTTAAAAGTATATGCAGATATAAAGTTTTTGTACCTTACGTAGCCACCTAAGTCTAGTTGATAGATGAGATGGTTGAAAATTCCTTAACTTCTCTTCTATTTTTGCCTCATTAAATACTCCTTCAAATAGCAATGCATTAGTTTTTAAAAAATATTGATCGAAACATTAACTTTTAAAAATAATCTTAAATCTGCCTTTGTATGTATGAAACAAGTTTATAAAAGATGCAGCTTTAAATACTGAGAGAACTAAAAATAATCTGTGCATAAAAAAGCATCTTTCCTATTGCAATCATATAAGCTATCTAATAAAACACATTCATTCTCTCTAGCTCAGCTTTTCTTCAAGTCATTGTACTACCAGCGTAACACCAGAGCTTTATCTGTATATGGCAGGCAAAGGAAGTAATACTTTTTCTACAAGGTCACTTTTCACCTTGAATGAAGTTAGCTCTTGTGGATTTTGAAAATGGTTTATTAGGTCATGGCACAGAAAAATAGCCTCATTCACTTTATTGTTTCTAAACAAAAGAAAACCTTGAGAACTGCGATTTCTCTAAAAAAATCAGTAGCTGCTTTTGTTCTTCGTAAGCAATTCTGTCCAGAAATAAATATGGACTAAACACACCCCAACTCCCATAATAAACTGATTTCTTTAATAAGAAGCTCATCCAAAAAACCTGGACACTTGGACAACTTCTTGGGCAAGAAATAACTACACAAAAGCTTGAATACAATTAAATCTTCACCTTCAATATGACTGCTTTTCATGTTTGATAATGAGGGCAAGTACTCTAAGGGACCAGCAGAGTTTTGAAAATTATTAATTGCTCCACTGAAAGTTATGCCTTCAGAGTCTACTAAATTATAGTGTATTTGGTATTTTATTTGCACTGATATTTAATGAAAGATACAAATGGACACAAATCTACATATTTACCCTCCCTAAGTCTTCTATTGCAAGTGACTACAATGCAAGCTCATGCTGACCTTTCACAGCCTGTCCTACGATCACCGAAGGTAGCATAATAAGAAAATACAAAGCTTAGTCTTCCCTGGAAAAGTTTTCACTGTTGCTTTTTTTTTCTCCCTGGAGTACATATTTGCCTCAAACCTTCTCTAAGTTACGTAGTTCACTGACTTTACCAGCACAATTAGTATCTGCTGAGTAAAATACTACTGATTTTCTTTATTTCACTTGAAACAGGAATATATGCTGTCTGTTACAGACATTGAGAAAAATGTAAAGAAACTTGATTATTTTCCAAAAATACAAAAAAAAAAGTGAAAAACCTTTACAACTTCAGTGTTACTCATCACAACAAAGACTGATATATATTTAAGTACTGTTGGAATAACCTACATTACCACTAAGGTTTCCAAGATAAATTATGCAGTAAAGTACTATTATAAAAAAATCATTAGACAATAAGAGAACTTCACAGCAATAATCATGCTGGAAGAAAAGGTGTATCCAAAAATACATTAAAAACCTGCTGAAAAAATCTTCAGGGATACTCTAGACTCAGAACAAAAAATTGTTCTTTGCATTGCAATGTAGTTTCATGTTGTATGATGAATGAAAAAACACTATAAAACCCAGTAGTATCTTCCCTCTAACATGAAGTCCTTAGAGCTAAGAAAGGATGCACAGCAGCTCTTACCATGATCCCACATTCCAAACACATGACCCTCTCTCTTTCTGGAAGGCATCTGTTCAGCAGTCATCTCCTTTACCAAATTTACCTACTTGAAACATAGTCATTTGCTTATTTCAAGAAAGTAGTATTTAAGAACTTCTAAATAATGTGCACTGAACCAGTAAACACACTTTTTTTTATTATACACACATGCATATACGCATGGACGCAAAATCCAGCTTCCCTAATAGCTATATCAGAGTCCAGCTTCGTAAAGAAAAGTAATGCTTTTATTAGACTAACAGGACTCAGCAGTATAGAAAAAAAATAGTTTATTGTAATTACAGGGCTTGCATGTCTAAAAGCTCTGCATCCTTTCTCCTGCCTCTCAGTTGTGTACAGTTCCTCTAATAAAAGCTATTACACCCCCTACAAACTCCTGAGCCTTAGACCACCGTTATCTAATACAATTTGCATTCAACATTCACAAATATTCAAATTCTTTACTAATCACCTCCACTCTTTTCTTAGCAGGACCAAAAATAATTCTTTGTAGGTAGATTCAGGCACTAGATATACCCATCAGTAAATGACACATTTAAAAAACCCCTACATCCTGCTGTCACAAATCAAGCTAGCATCTTCTCCCAGTAGTTTATCTCCAGCATAAAATCATCAAGACTTAATTTTATTATGTAGACTCTTAAACAAGCAATCTGGGTGAAAGAAGGTTGTAATCTCTCAACATCATGTAGAAATATTCTCATTGTTTTTATGGTAGATGAAATCCAATGGCAACTGGTATCTTGAGGTCTGCTGACAGTGGATGTCACAATTCTTTGCTTAAATCTATTTACCTCTTGAATTAACTTGACATCTGTTGATAGATATATTCCTGTACACACTAAACTCACCCAAAACAGTTCTTTTGTCAGGTCTTGCATTTCAGCAGCAAATGCCTTTTCTTGCATTTATTCACGTTGGAACACATTAAAACATTTCACAACCACTTGTCCCTCAATTCTTCATATAAATGTCTTGAGGTATGTGAGATATATTTAACTATATATTTAGTATGACAGCAGAAGATGAGGAAAGAAATTAAAATCTGGTTAAAATATTCTGAAGCTATGCACCACGCATTGCCATTTTTAAGGGAATTTCCTCTTGTGATAGCAAACTTTTGTAGGTTGGTCTTACATGAAAAAAAAAATTTCCTGACGGTTCTGAGATCTTTCCCTGTATCTGCTGACAACACAGGGACAACACAGCAAAGCACCAGCAATCCAGGAAGTTCCTGGAGTGCAGTGATGACAACTTCCTCCTCCAAATGGTGGAGGAACCAACAAGAAAAATTGCTATGCTGGACCTTGTTCTCACCAACAGAGACGGGCTGGTTGATGATGTAAAAATTAATGGGAGACTGGACTGTAGCAACCATGACATGGTCGAATTCAGGATCCTTAGGGTGGTGAGGAAGGAGCGAACCAAGCTCACTATCCCCAATTTCAAGAGAGCAGATTTTGGTCTCCTCAAGGGTCTGCTTGGTAGGGTACCATGGGACAAGGCCCTGGAGGGAAGGGGAGCCCAGGAAAGCCGGTCCATATTCAAGGATCACCTCCTCCATGCCCAGGAGGTATGTGTTCCAACGAAGAGGAAGGCAGGCAGTACTGTCAGGAGGCCTACATGGAGTGCAAAAAGCTTCTGGACACAGTTAAATGTAAAAACAAGGTATACAGAGAGTGGAAGCAGGGAGCACAGACAAGTTGTCAGAGAAGCAAGGAAGGCCAAAGCACAGATAGAATTGGACCTGGCCAGGGATGTTAAGAACAACATGAAAAGTTTCTACAGGTATGTCAGCGATAAGAGGAAGATGAGGGAAAATGTGGGCCCACTTCAGAAGGAAACTGGAGAACTGGCCATGCAGGACACAGAGAAGGCTGAGGTACTCAGTGACTACTTTGCCTCAGTCTTCACTGGCAAAGGCTCTGATCACACCATCCAAGTTAGAGAAGGCAAAGGCATGGACTGTGAAAAGGCAGATCTCCCCACTGTAGGAGAAGAGCATGTTTGTGACCATCTGAAGGACCTGAAGGTGCACAAGTCCATGGAACCTGACGGGATTCATCCACAGTTCCAGAAGGAACTAGCCCATGAAGTTGCAAAGCCTCTGTCCGTCATATTTGACAAGTCTTGGCAGTCTGGAGAAATTCCCACGGACTGGAATAGGGAAACATAACCCCCATTTTCAAGAAGCGAAAAAAAGGAAGACTCAGGCAACTACAGACCAGTCAGTCTCACCTCTGTGCCTGGCAAGATCAGGGAGCAGATCCTCCTGATGGCTCTGCTAAGGCACATGGAAAAACAAAGGGGGGTTTGGTGACAGCCAACATGGCTTCACCAAGGGCAAATCTTGCCTGACTAATTTGGTGGCCTTCTACAGTGGGGTCACAGCATTGGTGGACAAAGGAAGAGCAACCAACATCATCTACATGGACCTGTGCAAAGCCTTCGACGCTGTCCTGCACGACATCCTGGTATCAAAACTGGAACAGTACAGATTTGATGGAAGGACCACTTGTTGGGTAAGGAACTGGCTGGATGGTTGCGCTCAAAGAGTGGTTATCAACGACTCAATGTCCAGATGGATACCTGTGATGAGTGGTGTTCCCCCAGGGTCAGTACTCGGACCAGTGCTGTTTAACATCTTTGTCAGTGACATGGACAGTGGCACTGAGTGCACCCTCAGCAAGTTTGCTGATGACACCAAAGTGTGTAGTGAGGTCAACATGCTGGAAGGAAAGGGATGCCATCCAGAGGGACCTTGACAGGCTTGAGGGGTGGACTCGTGCAAAATGCATGAAGTGCAAGGTTGTGCACCTGGGTCAGGGCAATCCCAAGCACAAATACAGGCTGGGTGGGGAATGGATCGAAAACAGTCCGGAGGAGAAGGACTTGCAGGTGTTGGTTCATGAGAAGCTCAACATGAGCCAGCAATGTGCGATTGCAGCTCAGAAAGCCAACCATGGCCTGGGCTGCATCAAAAGAAGCATGGCCAGCAGGTCAAGAGAGGTGATCCTCCCCCTTTACTTGGCCCTCGTGAGACCCCACCTGGAGTACTGTATCCAACTCTGGAGCCCCCAACATAAGAAATACATTGAGCTCCTGGCAAAATCCAGAAAATACCAGACTTAAAAGAATAGTAGGGCAAGCAACTCTTCCAGACTCTCTGGAGCAACACATATGAAGAATTACATAAGATCACTCTCTTGCAGAAAATAAACCAGCATTTTAAAAGACAGGTAAATAAAGTATTTTTCCAGAAGGTACTTTTTCTCTTATCCTATTTATTGAAAATTCGTATCTTTTTCTTTTGGTCTACATGAGTTTTAATGTAATTTAATTTAGCCAAAGTAAAAAAAGTATTGATTTAATTTTCTTTTTTTTTCTTTCTTATGAAAAACAACGTTAAAAGAAAAAGGCAATTAAACTGCCTTTCCAAGTAAGGGGAAAATTCCTAACTAACTAGAATTAGATTTCATGACATAGAAGTCATGCTGTACCACTCCAAGGGAAATCAAGCTAGTATGTGATCTTACGGTATGGGGCAAGAAGTGAGATGTGCCAACTGTGTTTTGACATGATCACCTTTGAAGGACTTAAGACAAAAGTAACTTATCAGTTGAGGTGCAATAAAGAACTGAAGACAAAATCATGTTTGGTGTCTACAGCACCCAATGACAGAACCTGCTCCCAGTAGGGAGCAAAAGAGCATCCACCTACCAGCTTGACTTCAAGGACTCAGGAGCATCCAGGCACAGCTAGAATAAAATAGACTTAACTTCCAGAGCAATGAAGGCGATCTCATTTGGAGATATTGTCTCTGAGAGAGGCTTTCTCCTCTAGCTACCTGCCACAGAACAACTGGGAACAGCCCTCCAAAAAGCTTTACAGGGCAGTTCTTGCAACATTGCAAAATGTTACTTATCCATCAAACTCTGTGAAGCCTTAGAAATCAGCTGCATTTATCTCTTCTGTCTTCTCAATCACTGCTTCTCTTCTGCTTTGCACTGCTCCAAAAGAGACACACCACCAAACTACCACGTTTCAGTCTACTTGTTCTGGTATCTGTCAGGTGCATTACTTGCCTCACTTCCTTTCTGTTCACCTTTTATTGTCTTTTATACTATCATTCTCTGCTTAGTCTTGCTGTCCTTCCAGCAAGCAGATAAGCTCCAGAGCTTTCAGCTTTCTTACTACATTGATACCTCAGAACACAAGCATATAAATATATATATATATATATATACACACACACACGCATGCACAACACATTTGTGGCTGGGTAACATATATACACAACTCTGACCCAATTTTTATCATCCCACTCAAATCTCATCCTGCTTCCTTTCCCACTATGTCACCCAGCTGCATTTTACCGAATATTGAGATTTAACAGTTATTTTCTTATTCCTGGGGCTTTGAGTTGCAAGCTTTTCAAAGCAGTTGTTGTAGCTAAGTTTCACACAGTGTCTACTGTACCTCTGATTTCAAAAAACAGCAAGAGCAAGCAGAGGCAGTTATCTCCAAAGTGTAACACCCCATTTAAAGGACCATAACCTTCAAACCTTCATGGTCTTTGCTCTGAAGAAATTTTTTTCCAGCTTCATTACTACCCTTTTAGATAGTCTTACCAACTCCACAGATAATTTTAAAACAAGTTATATCACTAAAATCAAATGACCACCATAATCAGCAACACATGATAGAAGTACGTGCTGAAAGGTAATCTGTCTAAAATGGAACAGCATCTAAAAAGATTGATCACCTTTACTGAATATAATTTCTCAACAAAGGAAAAATGAAAAATAGATAATAGATGCCCAACAAGAGAAGTAATTTAGTCACAAAACCCACTGGACTAGAGAAAAGGATACACATACACCTTGTACTCCATCTTCCACATTATATTCATGAAGGCTTCAATTCCCCAACAACCAAAAAAAAGCAACAGCAATTTGTTCATGGTTTAAAACATAAGCTATTTTCTGCTTCAGCAAAATACTAATTTTAAGATTCCTCCAACCCCCTTGTGGAAAAACATTATTTACAAATACTTAACATATTGTTAGATAATAAAAGCATACTCAAAATATAACACAGCATATAGTAATTGATTTTGTGCCACTTTATCCACTGGTAAAATACACGCATTGTATTCCTAGCTAAATTCCTATACTCCTAAAAATTCTGAAATTAGGCAAGAGCAACAAAACCTACTCTAAATAGCAAAAAAAGTCAGTCTCCAAATACCAAGTGTTCAGATTATGCATAAGTGTCTGTTTGTGGTTACTAATAATTTATGATCAATCACCAAATACTGAATATTTTCAGAGATAATTTCACACCTATTTAGAAAATTACAGAAGTTTCAAAGCCCCAGCAATCTGATCATTTGTTTACTATCCCACCCGTAACTGCTGAACTGTAGCCACCAATGTAAGTTTTGAGAAATGAAATGCCAGTATCAAAGCAACAGCTGCTAAATTACATCAAGTATCAGTTTTATTAATTTAGCTTTAATTTTACTTCCAATTCTCAGATTTCATCCTTTTACCTCCTATATGCTTTAATCACTATAAAGGAAATCAGCTTCTCAGTGTCATCTTTCTGTCAGATACTGGTATTTCTATTCTTCTGTATTATAAGACATTGAGCTCCAAAAAATCCTCTGAGAACAGAAATATCAATGCTTCAACATTGTGCTTCGCATTTTCACACACCCCACAGCAGGACAACATTGTTCCAGCACAGACAAACAGTTCTTCAGTTAAGATGTTTTAAATGCAAGAATTCTGTTAGATTATTCCAGTAGGGATAACTGGTATTTCAAATCTCTTAGTGGTGATTAGGGAAAAACCATACTTTGTCTTAGAAAGGAAAAAACCCAAAATATTAGGTTACTGAGTTATGGACGGGTGTAACACAAAAACAATGAGGACTAAGTATTACTTTTTCTGCAAGATGCCTCCTTCCACACATTCATCAGAAAACTTATGCAGCATTTTAGAAACACAGCACTGTGTTAAGAAGAAAAATAATCACAATCTGGGCAGACTCTGCAGCTGCCCCTTTGACTTATCAATTTCAGTAAGCACAATTTCAATCAAGTCTAGATAAAATATACTAATCCTAAATAGACCAAGTTTGTCACCTACCACTTCCTATAAGCTGCTTACTATCCTGAAAAAGAGAGAGAGAGAGAAGAAATGCTAAATTAAATGCCAAACAGTAGCAGACAGTGCTTGTTTGGCTGATTAACTTGTAGACAAGCATTACAAATAAATCTGAGCATGGTCTGCAGCAAATTAAATTCCAGTGCTTTTAAGAACAAAGAATTCCTTCGGAAAGAGGATTAGCAACTTTACACCCAGGAATGCCAGTTTAATTTAATTGTTCCACAATCCGATATTAAATATGCAAATATCATTTTGATATATAACAGCGAATTTGAAAAAGTGAGGAAATACTTTCAATACACAACAAGTCTGTCTCTTCTGAACTGTAATTATACAAAATAAAGCTGGTCGAGGTTTTTTTTTTTTATTATTGGGATTGAATTATATTAACATGAATCAGAACAAGCCTAATTGAAGGTTAAAAACTTTAAATGTTTCTAATTAAGAGTCTAAATAGCTGCATAATTAGAGTACTATAGTTAAAATCCCACCTCAATGACCTTCCGGGCCTCTTTGTATTTCCCTGTTTGCAAGAAGGCAAAGAAGAGATCATAAAGGGCCATCATGTCACCATATTCTCTGCTTATAAAATCTGAAACTAAAGAGAGAATAAAACTCATTAATTTACTAAATATATTTAAGCATTTTAATATATGTCAGATATTCTCAATGCTAATATTTTCCAGGCATCACAAAACTCCAATAATAAGCTATAGGGAAATAAAATTTGAAACATACAGAACGATGAGCACATATTACACAATTTGTTTTAGCTTTGCAGTTGCGCATATTTAAAAGGTTTTTCTTTTTATCCACACTATATTTTGACTTACATTCAACAAAACAGACAGACTATATATTGGCATTTTCTGTTTGCATAGTGTGAAGATATAGGATTTCTTAACAGCACAACTATATGGAAAACAGATGTGTTATTTTACTGTTGTGTTGTGTTACTATCAGGTTGTTTCTTAATACTAATATCCACAGCTAGAACAAGTATTTGCACTAATCTTTGAGAGCTTGATGCTGTATTATCCAACCACTAGAATTCTTCTACATTTAAAATTAATATGAATTTTCAATTTGAAGGACGTAGGCATCATTTAAGTGCTTTGAAGTCACACATATAAACACAATCTCTTTTCTTTCATTTGAAAGAAATGATATACAAATAATGGAAGACAAGCCTCCAAAAAACACTCCATAAAAGCAGACAGCATCTGTCTACATGCAACTAACCCTTTTGCAGAAGATCAGCATCTCCTTTTTCTATCAGTCTACAGTAGATGTTATGAAGCTGAAGAATTTTACCATACTTCTTATAACAGTTCATTAAAGCTTCCAGAGCTGCAGGCATGTCATCCCTTGAGAATGAAACAAAACAAGAATAAAAACAATCACACTTTCCAAGTAGGGGCAGTGCATGCTGAACCCACCTTAGTCTTGAAAACTTCAAGGACAATTAATTCAGCAGTCTATAATCAAATAGTCTATTTCTGCACCCCCCCCCCCCCCGCCCCGATAAGGTACCATTATTTAAAATAACAGATAAAGTTTTCACAGATAAATACCATGTATGGCTGACAACCACAGAAATGAAAACAGAACTACAGATTCATCCTTAAGCCTCTTGGCTGTACAATTTTTGATTGCATGACCTCTGTTCACTACAAGTTAACCAAAGGTGTGAATTCATCATTGGATGCACTTAATTGTTGAAGTAAAATTCTGAAGTTCTGCTATGTACTATTGTGACAAAACCCCAATGCCACAGAAATCTCAGCTTGTATTTAAGAGTTCTATACTTGTTGTTAATAAGTAATACTGGGCACATTATATTACCTCCAAATGCATCTGGTTAGACCTTTTCAATATTTAAGCACTTCAAAACTTTTGCACAGAATTTTAATTTCAGTATAGATCTTCAGAGTTAACTAGGCTTTATACTTGTTTTACACCTTAACAGACTAACTATAAATCATTTGTTGATTTCCATTCACCACAATTGTAGAGCTAGTGTTTTTCCATTCTATATAAAGGTCAGAATCCAACGCATATTTCTGCAATATAAATGTGATTCGACAATATATTAAGGTACCAAAATGTATCTTATGCTGGCCCATCCATGTCACATAGAGCCATGGCACTAGTAAATTAGTTTACAAGATGCTGACTACCTTAAATATACTTATTCAGAAGCCTCTGAGCAGTAAGTACCAGTAACAAGTACAATACTTGAACTGTTTTTATCTTAGTCCTTTGCTGACTTTTCTCCCTGCCTATACAGCATTAACAACTTCAGAAGTATACATAGCTAAAATGCAAAATTGAAAAGCCATAAAAACCATCAGATCTGGAACTCAAAATAACAACAAATATAGATTAAGATCTGTACAGTGCAACTAACAGAGCTAAAACATCTGCTGCAGACTCTTATCAAATAAAGGGTGGTGGAAGTAGCCAAGGGAAAAACAAAAAAAAAAACCACACCCAAAAAAACATTTAACTGCAGCAGTTAAAGGCCATAATAAAACTGACTTGAAATAATTATTTTGCACTCCTGAAGCAACTGTATTATTGATCAACTGAACCTTATCAAATTAAGGTATTACTGTTAAAACAAGGCAAATTTGGATGTCCCCTCCTCACACTGCATTTTCTTGTGCAGCAACAATTCTGCTTTTTCAAAGAATGATCTAGATTACTATAGACTATCTTGATCTAGGCTAGTATTTTAAAAATTCTAAGAGTAAAACACAGAACAAGAATTAATTTTGTTCAGTAATACTGGTATTCTGAAAATGTATCTAAGATGATGGATTTCTACCTTATTCCCCTTACTGAGCCCTGTTTACAGTGCATCTTCTGGCACCCCATGGAGTCATTTGAATTTTTGTCATTTGGGGTGAAGACTAAATTACAGGTTAATTTCAAAACTGCAAGTAGATGTTGCAGGCTAGATTACTGTCATAAAAGAGAAATACTATGGTAGTTACCATAGACAGATATAAAGCTTTATATAATCAGTATTTTTCTCCTGCTTTAGATGCGAGTTCAGATAACATATAAAAAACAGTTTTACAGAAAACTACTCAATTGCTAAGGAGGCACAACAACATTTATACATTCAAATTAAAGTTTTCAATGATAAATCTAGTTTTCAGATTGATGCTCAAACAGCTGCAGTATTGTCTCAGTTGTATTCCTAAAGGATAAAAGTGGCTGTTTTTAGGTCAAAGCTATCAATAAATGAATGAATAATTGTAACGTTGTTCAAACATGAAGAGTTTTCTAGTCTCTAAATGTATACTTTTGAAGGCATTAATACTGTATTGCCAGAGAAAAAAAAAGTCAGCAAAGAACTGAGATAGCAAAAATGGGAATACTGTACTTGTTACTGGTACTTACTGCTCAAAGGCACCTGAATAAGTTGCATTTAAGGAGGTCAGTATCTTACGCACTAATTTACTAGACATTTGTTTTGAATCTATCAAATTTGGATATATTTGTTCTGTTGTAATCAAGCAACTAACCAGTGACCCAGAGTTTACTAGAGAATGGTGTTTATAAAACAGATAAATTACAAAACTGGCAACAACTAGCTGTGAAAAAACAAAAGGTATAGAAGTTCAGTCTCTACAAAGGAATTGCTTGTACTACTTCTGGAAAGAAAAAAAAAAAAAATCAAGCTTATGCTTGTACTTGAGTTAATACGATTTATTCAATAACCTGTAGTATTTCTTAGTTGTCATAAACTGCAACTAATTCCAAGTAAGTACCAGCAACTACTTTCTAAACAGTTTTTACAACCCTGTTAGAAAAGCCCAGTGAAAATTAGGAACTTATTGTAGGCTCCAAATTTCAAGGGTAACATTTCAAAGTGTTTCTTGTTATGACTCACTAACTTAAAAAGAACAGCACAAAAAAGATTTTCCACATTTTCAGATAATGCTATTTAGACATAAGGATTTTAAGCTAACAAACAGCTGTACATCTGAAAATATTTGGCAGTCTTTCTGTACAAACTTATGCCGTTGAACACCCTTTTATCTTCCCAAAGGATACTTACTATACTACTACAGTAAGAGCCTGGTCCAAAATCACTACTGAAATAATATGGATCAAGTAAAAAAAATAGTAAAGCCCATACACTCTCAGCGGTGTTGGAAAAATCTCATTTCCAGTGTCAGTCAGGACAAAATAGTATTTAAAGTGTGAACACAGACGAGTCATGCTTCCTTTTGAGTTGGCCAGATACTACAGCATTAAATCACTCAAAAGTATTATCTGTTCAGGGCTAATACCTGCCTCACTTGATGATCAGGTGTATTTTTCCCCTTACATACTTGTCCTTTTAAGAATGATGATATACTATTATTTTTAATTACAGAAGGAGCCTCAGTCATCACTTCAGTATGTTTGGCCCTTATATTGCCCTGAAAAATCCCACTTTGGCATTATTTTTCAACTAAATTGATGCTAGGATTCAGATACTGCAAGTTTTTTCATTACTTTGGTTTCTGTTTAGGATGCCTTTGAAGTCCACGATACTACAGGCACAATCTTCCAAAATATTTGCATGGGGAAGTTTACTCACACAAAAGTATTTGAAGAGATAAAATTACTCAGATGCCTGAACATTTGCAGAACACACTGTAGCAGGACTGGCTATAATATGCATGCATATAACATCCCCCTTCAATTTCAACAAGCCACTCCCCTCTTGCTTCAAGAATGCAGCAATAAATCTAACCCTTTTACTTGTAACAAACAACTTTCCCAACCAGAGAGTCTGCCTGATAAAAATAAGACTCCAAATATTGATTTTAATTGGAATGAAGTGCTGCAACATTATGCATAAAGCTTTAGTGAAGTGGCAATTTACCTAAGGGGTTTACTGATTGAAAAGCTCTCAAACCTGAAATCACTAGAGAGGTAGAAAGAAAAAAGGGACTCTATGGAGTGGGGGTGGAGGGTAGACTGGTAAAACAAATCCCTCTCTACAAATCTGAAGCAGATGTTAGAGGGAAGTCAATTCAGCAAGGTACAATCAGCTTTACAAAAATTATTCTGTTAAAAGAGAACAGGCTCTTGAAAGAGCTAAATGTTTTTCTGTTCATTTGCTATACTAAGGAATCTTCAAGGAGACTGGTGTTGCAATTACAACTAATCCTCCCCAAAAAATTAACTGTGTTGAAGGCTTTGTAATTTCCCTAGGTACAATTTAGCTGTCACTTACTTTAAAATTTACTCAAACATGCGTTCCGAACAGCACTAACTTCACATGTCAAGTGCTTTCCAGCCAATTGAGTCTAAACTGGAAGTCGGTGTTAAACAACTGAATGATTAGACAAGATAGCTCATTTCCCTGCTCTTTTGTTCAGAATAAAATGCCACATTTACATTATCAGACTCAACAGGATTTTCTGACAGAGGGAGAAAAGACCCTAGTGAACACTGTCCGTACCAAGCACATGAAGCCTGTCATTTACCAATCATCCTTCAAAAAGCAATAGCCATGAATGTAACTTAATTACGACCCAATGATCCTTGACGAAAAATCATCTTATCACTGTCCTGTGCCCATAGGGCAAATGAGACACTTTTGTCCTTTGGCATCGATGATGCTAAATTCCTAATTGCAACAGTGGAGCTAAGAGAGCCAAACATCCTTAATTTCACTGAAACACATACAGAGTTTTAATACACGTATTTGAAATAAAGCTGCTAAAAATTAGAAAAAACTCTCCCCACTAGAGATGTTTTTCCCCACTAAAAATACCGCCAAAGTAAAAAAAAAATGCCTATTTTTAAAAGTAAATTTAAAAGTCAATTAACTTGTACATGCTACAAAATCCTCTCCAACAAAATCAAAGGTTGAATTTAACTCTGTGAAAACAACAGAAGAAAAATTGTCAAGGCCCTGGATTCACACTGTATATTCTAAGAAACTAAATAAAAGAGGTTTATATAAGATAATCACAAACCAGCACACAATGCTTTACTGGACAATGCTATATTAAAATACACTGGCCATTTGTAAAGAAAGACAATCTAGCAATAGCCTTTTCATCATCTAAAGTACAGATTTTAAGTGATTGCTTTCACTGTTTAAAACAACAAAATACTTTCTTCATACAGTCTGTAACAATGTTTTCATGGTTTACCAGCTAATTTTCTTGCCTATGCTTAGGTGCACTTCTGATATTAGGGAATTAGTAAATTTCAAACCTGAAAACATTTTATTTCTTTTCTCAGAGGTGATATTATACAAGGAGAATTAAAACAAAGTTACATTAATGAAAAGACAGGAACGACATCAAGTTTTAAGATGTGTATTCCTATTTTTGGTTGTATGGAAGTTGGCTTCTGCAGCTTTCTTGGAAGAAGAAAAAAATTTCAGTAGTTACTGTATCTGTTAATTTATCATCCTATAAATGGGTATTATCAAAGTACTGGCTAGCACAGGAGCTGGTTAGCTTCACAAACCTCTTCAGTTTTGTAAAATGGCTCCCTGTCATTTGGTAGAGTACGAAAAAGCCAAAACTACAACCCTTAAAATCCTGAGAAATTTTATATGGTGTAGGTAACGTAACCTTTTCCAATTATCATCAGTTGGAAGAACCAGTTCAAAAGACACGTTTTAAGAAATACAAGCTCTTCATATCTTTGCAGCTTTTAGAAACTGTAATTTTTGTCATATTGTCCAAGGCAGGACTATCACCTTGGACGACAGACCAAGATTCCACATGTGAACTGTCTCAATTTTTAATGTGATTTCACTATCTTGAGAAACTGTATAAACTCATAAATAAAAATAAGACAATTAAAAGCAAGGGGGTGCTTCCCCTTAAATTTACTCAGTAAAAAAAAGCCCAAGATAACATGAGTTCTCTAATTACTGCAGTTAAATATTTCTCACAATATTCAAGTCAAGACTTCCATTCTACTAGAATGTTAGATTTTGTCAAGTTACACTGTTCATCAACAATATTTTTCTTTTCCATGCTCTGCTCCAATTTGTCACTTTTAACTTGCACTAGGACTTCATAAGAATTTCAGAATATTCAGAACTGGGAAAAGAGAAAAGGGGCAGGTGAAAACATTTTACCACTACAGTTGTTGAAATCTTCAAAAGCAAATAAATTCCTTCACAAGCAATTAGAAAAGTTTGAAATAAATGAAGAACACAAAACACTAGAACAACCACTGCTGTGGAACATTTAAAAACATAACAAAGCTAATTTCATGCTGACAACCTGAAGCTAAATGACAGTATTTTCAGCATGATACTTGAGCAAGGATGGCAAATAGTAAGCACTACTGCTGCAGGAAATTAATAACACTTATTTCAGTCACTCATAACTTTCAGAAACTCTTAACATCTCCAAGACAAAAAAAAAAAGTCAGAATCAGTGAAATTCTGTTATTCCTCCCAAGCAAATTAAGTGGAAATGGCTTCCCCCCCTATTCTGTCTGACACTGGAGAGGAAAGCAAGTCTCTCCACCCCTAACATTCTGTGAATCTGTGATACACAGGTGAGTATCAATGACATATAGCCATACTGTTCCACAGTATGGAATTACTCTCTCCCTTAAAAAACTATTTTCACCAAGAGTCCCCTCATTAAAAAACATTTTTTTGAATGTTTTACCAAAACTTTGTAACTCAAAGGAATATGGAATCAAAACTAAGACAACATACTCCGCTGTCCCCCTTTGGTTCCAACACATGCTCACATCTTTATTTACATCATCATATACTACTTCTGAAGTGAAAAGAAAACAAGTAGCACAATGTACAGCTTGCATGTCAACGTGCATAAAGCAATTATGTAAAATGCAGCTGCTCTTACTGCACACTGCAAAGCATATCAGATATTTTTCCGACACATTAGTTACATATGATTGCAGTTAAATTACTTTCATAAACATCTGCCTTGTCTTGTGATGTGACAAAAGCAGTGCTGCTGACTGGAAAGATGTACACTATATTTTTAACTGTTGACCACTAAATACTAAAATACTATTTTTAGAACAACGTACATGCACCTACCAAAAGCTACATCTTTTTGACAAGAATTTTGAATACAGAAAACGTTATAGAGACCTTGCATACTCAGAATACTTAAAAGAACTAAAAAACTCTACATGGTAACAGAAACATTAATATGCATCTCTGAGACTGACTAACACAATACTATGAAAAAATCACTTATAGGTATTCTATTTAAGCGAAGAACATTTCATATACATGAACCAAACTTCAAGAAACTGATCAACCACTTTAGCTGCAAGATACCAAATCCAGCAACTACATAAATAACTTTAAAAAAAAATAAAAGCATTGTGCATATGGTAAAAGAAACTGAAAAGGGACTCAGCTCAATATTAGTAAGAAATTGTTATATAGTTCATGTGTGCATTAACTTAAATATCCTACACTTCATAATGCAAATTTATGCAAAGGAACACGACACATGGAATTATAGATACTTCCTGCCAGAATGAATGTATGAACTTCTTTTTCTCTATTAAATGGCATTAAAAATACATATGGGAAAAAGTCACAATAGACAAACCAGGCAGTAATTTTTGAATTTTAACATTCAGCAACATAGCAGTCTATTGGCAATAACATTCCATTATTTGAATTACATGAATTAAAAATATTTCAGTGTTGAACAATTGCCCTTCAGCTCACCTCAGATGTTTTGGATGGCACAGCAAAATAATACTGTTGTGAGGGGAAAACACGGACTACTTAAGCACAAGAGCTGAAAATATACCTACCATGCTCTGAATACCTATCCTGTCAAACAGACTTTAGAACCAACTAATTCTAAGCATATTCCAATATACAGCCATTTCATATTCAGTGTGTCCACAGAACACAGCTGTCATTCCCAGAGTGATGTCTAACTGATGAGACCACAGACTTTTCTTAAGAAAACTTACTCATTCATCGCTATTCCTGGATCACTTAACTATTACCTGTATGTGCACATTTATGTGCACGAGCACTTTAAAACGTGAATGTGCAGTTGTGTACAGTACACACAGGTCATGGGAACACAAATAAATACCATATCACAATTTGTTTCATCTGAAGCTCAAACACAGCTTACTTTTCAAGGTGAACTGTAATCAGAGGGGAATGAAGGATAGCGGTTTCTGCCAACCCCAGGTTCACAATGGTCTCATGTAATCGATTCACTGCTTCAACTTCACCTCGCGTGGCAGCAGCATTAAGAATGCGGAAAAAAGATGCAACTGTTCTTTCTGAGATAGGAACATCCTTCTCTTTCATCTCTGTTAGAATGTTAATAGCATCTACAATGAAACAACACAAAAGACCCTTAGGTAATTTCATGTAGGGAAAACAAACCCCTATTAAAACAGCATTTCAAACCCAGCAGGAATGTAAATTCTGGCATATAATGCCGATTTCAAGTTAATTACTACTTGCATTTCTAAACGAGACTACAATTATAAATCCACAATAGCATGGTTTTATCATTTTGGTGCAACTTTGACTACAAATTATAGATAGGAACTGCGTGCCCACTCTGCACCACATAACCCTGTAGAGTCTGCCCTATAGCTGCAAGATTCTGCTAAATGGATGCTTTTATCGTTCAATGCTAACATCTGCTAAATCACTCCATTGTTTCTTCAGCAGATGGCTTGTCACGAGGCCAGATAATAAAGATATGTTTACACTGTATATACAGCCAGACTAATGGTCTGATACCGATAGGGCCTGTTTGCTGTGTCGATACTAATTAGCCAAGGAGAGCCAATGAAAGCTTTCTAACAGGCTGCATGTTAAAACATTAGGTTCATTAAGCTTCATTAGTAAAGCAGAAGCAAACATTTCGGTATATGGAGTAAGTGCATTTTTATAATGTTCTTAATTATTGCACAGACAAAATGTTTTGACCAGTCTACAGTTGGCCACATTTACGAGTAGTTTTATTTTTTGAGTGACATTTATGCTCTTAAAAGCAAGCTAATCTTTTTGAACTGCTTAAGTGTAGAGATGGTGATGATCTGATTTATGATGATTTGTAAAACATCAGCTTTGTTTATTATTTTTCTAACAGTAAGCTTAATAAGAGTCCAAGACAAATTTCAAAAAAATCTTACAAGAAAAAAAAAATTAGCTTTTTTTAATTTTATTGTATAGTATTTTGTATAGAACCATAATATTTTGTATCTAGACTAGGACCACGCTTTTTACAGTGTTACGTCTTCCTTAGAATCACGGAACTCAATATTCACAATCCCCTTTTAAAGTTGATGACAGTCTGAAGTGCTTTTAAAGATGAACCAAATAATGTAAATTACAGAATTATATTAGACTAAATTACAGAAATTGAAGAGCTAACAGCCTAGTGCAAACATCCAGAAATACAGAACAGGCAGTTTGCAGAACACTCATTAAAAGCCAAAATTTCCAGTCAGTTTGACAGATGGACTCTAAAATTCAATAACAAACACATAAAGTAACACTAACAGAAAAATATATACTTTATAAAAAGTTAAATTATTTTTTGCAGTACTTGGCTCTTAGAAGAAGGTTATGTTTATAGGTTCTATGTTCAGCCTTCAGACCTTCTTAAGCAAAAACAAAGCCATTAGTCTAGGCACATACGCAATTTGTGCCATAAGTCATGATCTTCAAACTCAATCCAAACAGCAATGCTAATAAAAACTAGCTGCAGAAATGCAAAAAGCACTGAGCTGTGCAAATGTAAATGACAAGCTTGCCAATCCATTAAAACTAATGGCCTGCACTGTCCAAGCATCTCTGGTTGAATTCACATGCAAATTTGTATGCAAAATGTTCAAGCACTTTTCAGGACATGATATACCATTAATATCAACTCACATTTTTATTCTTGAGGCAAGATACCTTTATTATATAGCAGAAACACACAATGAAAGTCAATGGATTACCTTCTAGTCTACCATGCTTTCCTAAGACTTCTACCAATGCTACGTACTTTCCAGTGTCAAGAGCAACAGGTGAATTCTTAGGGAAGCTAGAAATCAAAACATTAAGAATTGTATCAACAGAAGTTCACATTTCACTGATTCAGCTTAAAGATTTATTTTTAAAACTACGTAACAAAGCAACAGCATTGAGAGCTAAAAGTTATAGTAAGTATCAAAGGAAAAATCTTACAGACTTTAAAAGGTGCACCATTAAAATGTGATTTAAAAATATATCCACATGCCTTCCCCTCCTCCAAAACCCAAAAGCTTTCTTCTAAAGACTCAAATGCTTTGATTGTTTGGTAGTTATTGCATAAAGTGCTATTTCCCAGAAGCATGGGAAGAAAACTCTGTCTGCATGGCTGGGGTAGGACTATATTCTTTTCAATACAGAATATAAAACTATTTGCCTATAGTAACAAGTTAAAAGCTACTGAAGTTTCTCCTCTGTATTTTTTTTCCTGGAAATTTTAAAATTTAATTCCTTCTCTGTTGTTTCTTCTTGTAACGATGCAAAGTGTCACTCCTTCACAATAGTATGCTACACTTCAGGCAGAACAGTAAAACTGTCCTACTGCAGCTCCCCTAGAAGACTCAGTTTTCCTTCATGCAAGCTCACTGTGGGGGTTGTGAGATCGGTAGCGCAGCCAAAACCAATACACTACTGTTATTTGCAGAATGGCAAGTTTCTTGATATCCGTGGCTCAATCATTTCACGTAATTTCAGACACTAACAAGGTGTAATGAGCACCTGCCTGATAACCTACTGTAAAGCCAAAGCAAATACTTTGTGAGTGCATATGAAAGAGAGAACCTGAAAGTAACACATAACTTGCTCTATATTCACTGTAGTATCAGACCAAAAGGAAGCTTTCAAGGGAAAAAGGGAAGGGGCAAACAGAAACATGATCTGTAAGAATCTGCTCAGGGCCAAGTCACGCATAGCATGTTTTAGCTGGGAGCTAATTTTCACAGCCAAGATACAAAGCTCTGAAACTAAAAATGTAAAGCAGAATGCTTATTGACAGTCTTCAAATAATGTCACTCAAACACTGCTATTCTAAAGACAATATAGGTGCATCATATTCTAAAATATTCTAGGTGCTTTCTAATACACAATACAGGTACTTCCCCCCCCCTTAAATTAAGCCAAACTTCAATTTAGACACTATGTATGTTTCAAAAAAAACGAAACAGATTCCACATAGCAATTTGCTTTAAAAAAATATATATAATTATTGACCACAAACAGTAGCTTCTTCTGATGCTCAGCTATATAAAGCAAATTTTTTTGTTTCAAAAAACCACACCCTTGACTGTTAAAAATGCACATACATTGGTGGTGGGGAAACCTAATTAAAAATGGATGAGGGGGTTAATACTCAACCTACTTAATTCAACAAGGTCTGTGTATCAGCATAAATCTCTGTGACATGTTTCAGTGCCGGTGTACTTACACTTTTTCTTTCAGGTTCATTGCCTCGTCTACATTATCATGTCGACAGCACAAATTTATTAAGGCTGCATAACCACCGACAACCATGTCCGGTTCGTATTTGGCTTTCACTTCAAGGGCTTTTTGCATATTCTAAAAAAGGAACAAAGCAAAGATGTGAACTAGAGGAAAAGTCAAGATGACATTATGATTCTTACATGTTCAGTGTGCAGTTACGTGACTGCCTTAGTGCTTTTGTAAGATCATATTTGAAAACAGTGCTGTAACACTTCAGCAAATACAGTGAAAGTTACTCTGCAGAAGTTAATTTTTTCTAAAACATCTTTTGAATTAACTTGAGAGGAGATTGCTAAATAAATTTTATTGCTTTACGTTTACATTTCTATCATTTTTAATGCAAGATTTATTTTTTTGTAACTGAGACCGACACCGTAAACATGATTAAACCAAATTCTAAAACGGTTCTTATTTATATGGAATTCTTAACATTTTTCACCTGGTACATTGCCAAACACATAACAAAACTACTTTCTAAAGAATAAGAAGCCACTTAATGATCCCATAGAAAGCTTATTTTTTTTATACATTCTTATTCATACATTTGACCAGTCTGAACTTACAATGGTGTTTGCTTTTAGTCTTATTTCATATGCAAAACTCAAGAGACAGACAGCTGAGAATCACTCTTTCTGAACTGTATTCTTAGCAACAGAGAATATTGTGCTATCATTTGCACAATTGTTACTGTTCCTATATATACAGCTCTACAGGCGGGATCATACCGAACAAGAAACAGAATAAAAGTCTGGTGATACCCCACAAATTACAGACGCACACTAAATGAATGTAAACTACAGCTGGACGCCTGCCGAATGAAGGCAAGAGACCCTTTATCTCCGAAGAGCTTTCCTCCTGCAGGAAAATGGAATTTCAATCCCTGCATTAACGACCTAGTAATATTTGAATTGCAAATGACTAGTGCATGTATCAGTTTCTTGACAATCTAGATATAAGAGACCGGAGCCATGGCTTGAAAGGACATTTGGCATGTATGATAAACCTATCACAGCTGTTACTATCATTCACTTCGCAGATTATTGTAAACAAACTTCAGCAACCCCAAAACATGCCATTCAAGGTGTTGCTGAAATTAGTTAACCTTTTGATTTAATTGCTTTTTGCACTTATGTTTGATTTATAAGCATCAAACCCTGAAACCTCAAGCACTGCACTTGTCTTTACTTAACTATGTCTTTCCATAAAACAGTCATTTATGTCCCTTTAAAAATGTAGCTATGTGTTTCCAATTATCTCTGTATCACTTAAGATACCTCTTCTTCACAAAGAGCATGTATGAGTTGTTTCAAGACATCTGTAATAGGCTGGTTTTCAGCTTTTCGCTTTTCTAGTTTCATCTCCAAAGCAGACACGTCAGATTTTGCACTCTAAATGGAAGTAACAGAAAGAATGTCAATTGCAAAAACATCCTTCCCCGAACAACTTGTCGGATCACTTTAATACAAGACAGACAATAATCCTCTTCTTTCACACCGTAAGAAGATTTTTAATCTTTTAAGGTGCTTTTATCTGTTTAAGTAGTACATACTAATTGAAGATTTGCATCAGAATACAGTAAAAAAAGTATTAGGTAGCATATCTGCAAAGGTCAACTTTACTACTACTCTCGTACTCAGTTCTCTGTGTTCAGGGAAGTAGGGAATAGAAGCCTGTTTCTTCTTCCATCTCCACTCTGCTCAGATCAGAGATGTAAAGGCTTGACACTCCACCATTAGAAACAGTATGGATTTATATGGTGCCTGCCACTCAAGTGGATCACTGTAATTTACAAGCATGAATTAAGCCTCACACCACACTGTTAACTAACTACAACTTTCAAAAAAATATTTACCCGACAGGGAAACTGAGGCATGAAACCTCAGCCAACTCCAAGGTCAGGTCTACGTGAAAATCTGGATAACCTTTACTCCAACCCTGGAAAAAACCTCTGAACTTCAAATGATAGATTTAAATAATGTTAATATACTTCCATGATCTGAAAGCTAGTGATTGTGTTTCATTTAAAACCCATATCCAAACACTGTTATTACAGTAAGAACAAGCAGAGCTATCTGTGAATGTACTTACTTCTGGAATGTTGTCTGTAGACAGGGGTTTTTTATGAGACAGTATCCTTACATCCTAAAATGCAGTAAGACAAAGATATCACTAATCTCCCCCCCAAAAAAGTTCAATCTCTAAGCAAGCATATAATGCTAAAAATCTTCAAGTTTATTATATAATTGCAATGATAAAAAAACCCCTCTATTCTGAAGCACTATTAGACTGACTTTAAAAAGGCACTTCTTAAAGGTATCCCTCAAAATCTTTCTCATATGAAATTAATATAGCTTCAACAGTGAAAAAACATGGAAAGGTTAAAAGGCTTACATATCATCAATGCATAAAGTTATTTATTTTGCAAAGGAGAATATATTCAGAGTACAGATGCTCTATTCTGCACCTTAGAAGTAATTGCTATAGAACCACAGACCTTAATTAATTCAGGAAATTGAGAGGAGTCCAGCAGTCTGCAAATGCCGCTGCAGTGGGTTGTAGGGATAACTACATCCTGTACCAAGAGGTGGGGAAAAAAATTATATAAGTTTTGAAACACAACCGAACTGAAATTTGTCTCAAAGAAATTATATTAGACATAATTCAAGTCTCCAGCTCTTGCATGTCATTGAGAAGTGGTCTGGTTGTACTTAAAAGCAGCAATTTCAAATCTAATAGATACATGTCAGGCAGGACAGGCATTATGTAGCAAAAAACGAAATGGTACCATCTTCTTCAGCTGATGGAAGTATTGTCTCAAACGCTCCTCCTTGGCCTGTACCTCTGAGTCACTCATGCTGTCAATCAAGTGATAAAGAAAATAGCCAACAGCTTCTGTGGAAAAAAACAAGAGAAAGCATTCCACTAAAATTACTGAGACTGTCATGTTATCAAGATTAATTTATAAGAAATCATTTTGGTGTGAGATGTCACCCTGATGAGAGGCTCTGAAATGGCAACAATGATCACTGAGGCATAGAGATTATGTGGTTTGGGAGCACATATCTAACTGGTGAGTGAAAGGAATATTAATTATTTTCAGACCCAGTGACAGCTTTTCAGTACAGAATCTTACTTCAATCTATTTTTTCCACTACTGTGTGACAGAAGTGGTACTGCCCAAGGCCTTCCCCCCCTTTCCTGTCCGCTACCCCAAACACTTGCCACAAATATTTTGTCATTGCTCAAAAGAAAAAATTATTTCTAATACCTTGCATATTTATTCTGTACATTTTACCCATTATGTTTCATTACCAAACTGCACTAAGTATTGCAATATTAACATAAAAAATATTTACCCATCAGATCAACGAATACCGAAGAAGCTGCCTATTAGCCAACAAAAATCAATGAAACAGTCCAGATTAACAGATTTTGGCAAATAGTGCTAAGTTTCTTATCTTATGCAAGGGTCAAATTGTATGGGGTTCTGTAGCCAAGAACAGGAAAAGCACTGATTATTGTCTTCTCAAAAGTCAGCTTTCCCCATACTCCCTTGCCCCTCTGACCAAGACAGGAGGACGAAAACTCCTGTTTTTTAAAAACCAGATTGTACCAAAAAAAGTATACTTATTTCAAAGTAGAAGATTTGGCATGTTAAGTACCATTTTTCGGTTTGCAAAATCAGAAGAGCTACTAAAGGTAAAACTACGTTGAAAGACTGCATTTTTTAATTTTTTTTAAGTAATTAAGCACTGATACTGTGTTCATTCTAAATCTCTATTTTGGTCAATAAATTTAGAAAAATAAATCACTATCAGCAAGATGTATTTAAAATGCTAAAAAAAAAATATCTCATGAATCTCATAAAATATGCTCTGATTATTAGAATCAGGATTTTGCCCAACATGTTTTCAAATTTCACTTTCAAAAAGAAGCAATCAGTGTTTACTGTTGTAATCCCTCAAACCCATCATTACACAGAAGAAGGGATTTGTGGATAAGTTACAATCATAGAAATTGAAACTCTACCAGTTGGTCCTGGAGGCGTCAGGCAATAACGTTCATCCTTGTACAACAGTTCTGTTATCTGGTAAGACAGAATAATCGTACATTGCAGCCAAAAGAAGCAAGTAAGGACAAAGAGTATCTGAAATTGAATTCTCAAAATAATAAAACATTTCTCTGTTGAAGTATTATTCTTTTCCATATCATAGTAATTCCCCAAGAAATACAAGCAAAGGTGTTTTTTTGGTAAATAATAGGTTCTTCTTTAAAAAATATTGCAAACAGAAATGCTTTCTGAAGTCTGGCAATAAGACACTCTACTATTCTGTTTATGTATAATTCTACAGAAAGTTATCTATCATAAGACATTGCTTACAGCAAGTATTAACCAGTGTCACTCCTGGAGATGCTACAGTTATGTTCTAGTTTACAGAAAGGCTGAAATTGGCCCATAAAGCTTCTTCAAATTTATTTTAAAATAAGCAAATCCAGAAATAAAATAGAGGAACATGATTTATCATGCTCTGATAGATTTAAGGTAACTAGTACAGCTGTTGTAAATAAGTGCAATTTTGAATGACAACGTATCCATCCACAAAAATTAACTGCATTTTACTAAATTTAGCACACATTCCATCAGTCATACAACCTGAAGGAATACACACATTTTACTTCAACAGAGGAAAAGAAACCTTTACCCAAAACCTCCCAGATGCTATCTACAAATACTTTAACCTAAACTACATGACTTTAAAAATCCATTTGACTGTTCTTAAGGAAAACATGCCTAGTTAAAAACTGAGATTTTAAGTATTTCAAGAATTTTGCATTACTGCCATGATTCTAGAAAGCAATCTGAAAGAAGTTGTAGGGAGATGCATTCCCACTGTCAAAGTGCTGTACTTTAAGCAATGACAAGAGAAAAAGAACCCTCAGCTTCAACTGCTAATGAAAATGGATTAACAAAGCCAGAAACTATCAAATGTGCAATGGAATATGGTATCTTAACACTTCTCACTCTACCAACACTACAGACACTGTGGACAGTTAAACTACAGCTTTCTTCTGGCCTTTTGCCCCTGTCCTCCTATGACAAATCAACACAGAGAAGAACCTACAACTACAATAAAACACTATAAAGCCACAATGACATAGGTCTTCTGAATCACATCCCGGAGAATACCAAAAAAGGATGGACTCTAGAAAAAAAAACCATAAATGTGTGATATTCTTTCTAATGCCAAGTATCTATTTCCCAAGCTAGTATTCCTTATTTTAGATGACTAATACACATATTTACTCATAAATTTAGCGAAAACAACAAAATGTATCTTGCTTCTATTGTGGAGAACAGCAGAAGCAACTCTAGACACTACTTCATGTGCAGACTATCATTACTTCAGTCCTCCAACTGTCCTTCAAAATTAATTTCCTAATAGGAGAAATATGAGATACCCCTTTTTCTCCTTGCCCTCCCTTTTTATTTTTTTAATGCAAAAAAGGAAGGATAGAGGCAGAGTACAAAAGCATCCCCTCACCATAATCTTCACACAAGAGAAAATAGCAGTAAAACACAAAAACAACAGCACCTCACAAGCTGTACCTGTTTTATACAAATCACTAATCAGTGACTTTCCAAATTACAATTTCCTTTTCAGTCCAAGATTTCTTTGCAAAATCTAAAATGTACTGCAAGCCATGAACTAATTTATTAGTCAGCAGATACAGTACTGAAGAAAAAAGACAAAGCACAGTGCACCCCTTCCCAAATTCTGAAATCACATCCTAGGCAGCATCTGCTAATATCTCTATTCCAGAGCTCCACAAAATGTTTTTACCAAGTTATACTGCAGTGTCTTCCTAATACAGCCATATCAGGAGGGGAAAGATGACCAGTCATTTCCCCTTGACTTCATCCAAGTGATTTATTTTATCGGGCTTTGCCTTCAATGTTTTATGACTAAAACTTTTAAATTCTAAATTATGCCTTATTATTTTACAAGTAGTAGTTTGGGGATGGGAAGAAAGTTTAGGGAAGGCAGGAAAGGGAATTCGACAACGCACAGCTAGAGCAGGCTTTGTTCCAGAAGCTAAACTATATATGACCTCAAGCTATAACAAAATTGATCTAGAAACTGGAGTAGCCTAAGCTACATTACATGGTAACACCACATTTGATTTTTCACAATTACACTTAACTGTCCAATTTGAAAATTCAATTTCATACAGCTGTATAATCTGCCACTGACAAAAGTCTTGGTCAAATTAATGAGGTCTACAATTATAGGGCTCGGAATTCAGGTTTACAGTAATGCATCATAAACATGCAGTGTCTGAAGAATTTGATTTCATTTACAGCATTATTTCTCCACTTACCTTGCTCCAAAGCTGTACATCGTTTGATCTGAAGAGGGCAGCAAAGGATAACAAATTAAAAGCAACAAAACGATTTTACTATTACATCTTTTATTTTTAAAAAAACCAAAGCATTAACACTGAGAATCTTATTAAATTATTAAATAAAATCAAAGTACAATAATTGCCACATATTGTTTAAACCAACTTTTTACAGGGCAAGTATTGTACTTTTTACTGTACTGCAATAGTCATACTTTCTGCTAAGTAACTTTAAATAATGCAGCCACCCAGATCACTAAGGCTACAAAGAATATTTTTTTAGTTTTATTTTTAGTTCCATCTTTTGCACTTTATTTTATACTTGATTCTATTCAGTATTTCAAGAAAATAAGGTTCATTCAAACAAATCACACTTTACCTAGCTAGCCCTCAATATGAGGAGACTTGCTAGAACAAAAATACAGACTCCTGTGCATTAAAATCAGATTTTTAGTATGGACAGATAACGATGGGCAGCTATAAATGCACTTATACCATGCGAAAAATAAAGTAATCTAATTGCTTACTTAAGGTATAATGTTTATTATAGTGAGATAAACATACAACATTTTAAAAAACAGAAAGCAAAACAAAGAACTCCAATTTCTCCCCTCATCGAACAGGACATAACTTGGAGATGGAGAGCAATTCTATGTACATCATCAGGTTGTAACGAAAGATCAAATGTTAACCAGTAAACTAAAGTATAAAAAAACCTGACAACAAAATGCCAACCAGTTCACTGAAATATAAAAAACCTGATGTATTCCTGTAATTTGTAGAACATCAAAATTCTTGCAAGAAGATGTAACTTTCTGACAACTATAAAGTGGTGTTAACATAGACAATGCTAAGAAAACAAAAACCAATGACCTTATTTTATCTTCCTGTAATTCTCACTAGGGGAAAGCAGGATGTCAGCCTGAATAGCTGCATAGAAACTTGAAAGCATTCAAAGAAGTTTAGAATTTTATTTACGAGGTTCCAGCCTATGAAGCATGCATTCTTTCTGTGCTACTGCCACTTGTATTTGAAAATGACTCAAATGCAAGTCCACACAGAGGGGGGAGAAAAAAAAAGAAAAAAAGCTATCAGTGAGGTTAGTTAAGCTTTCCTGGATGAACTTGCTCCACCACTGACAGCATGACAATGAACTGCAGATATCAAATGCATCAATTTCCTCAAGTACTTGACTCTGAAATAGTAATGGTACATCAGGCAGAAAAGAATGGGAATACTTCGAAGCAGTTACTAGAGAAGAGCAGCTTCAACAGAAATCCATAAACTACTCTGTCACAGACATTGTTCATACATCCCTGGTGTCCACACCCTGCACTTCCATACGCTAGTCCTCAACTCCGCTCATTTGAACATTCGAGACCTACCTTTAGTCATAAAACTTTGCTACTGTCTTTATAAAAGGTACAAATACCCTTAAGCTTCATTTTCAGGCTGTTCTCACCCTTAAGTTTAAAATAGAGACAGAAACATGAATTGGCATGCTTTCAGAAACAGTAAGACTTAAATTTAGGCACAGGCAACCTTGTACATCTCTTCTGAAGCCACATAGCAATAAAGGCAAATAAGAGATTAATATTAAAGAATCAAAAATACCCTTATACCACACTTAGAGGTGGCAAGAAGAGAGTGGGAACAGTAAGCTGAATTTAAAAACAAACACCCAAAAAAACCCCCACCCAACTAAAAACAAAACACCAAAACCATACTTAGTTGTCTCAGAATTCTGAGTTTTTAGCCCAAATGTCCAATAATTATTGAAATCACTGCAGTAGTAACTGTTCCACAGTTGAGGAGAGTTAACTTTTTCACTTGAGGGAGAGTACGATTCTGTAGCAGTTATTTTTAACAATACAAGTTGATGACATTTTAAAGATGCTTTAAATCACATTCTGCACACCTGCAAAACTCTCCAGTGGTAGGGTACTTCATGCTAGCACTGGTTGTGTGTGCTAAACAACAGTATGGCTTCCTTTCTAGTGCGAGTCCTTCTTCCACTGAATATTTAGCTACACTTACATAGAGAAAATATGTTTCAAAAATCTGTTGCCTTAATTAATACATCTGAACCAGATGATGCTGGGGCTGACTACTAAAAGGAAAAGTAGAATATCCTCATTGGATCTAAAACATTATTTTACTTATCCCTCAGACATCTAGGTCAGCTAGAGCCTAGTTAACAAACCCAGTTTTAACACTGGTTTGCTTTTTCTCCTCCTTTTCCCATGGTAGAGCAGAATCAGCTAGACAGAACTTGCGATTTACTGGGAAATATTTTTGGCCGTATTCACCTGATATGTTTTACTAAAATCAAACCTGAACATAGTTATACCTCATAGCCGTTAAAAAATTTAAATTACTTCATCAACAAAATCAGCCTTCAGACTCTGGTCCTAAGTAATACTAAGTGACCTCTTCCAGTGGTGTAGGTATGCTGCCAAAAAACCCCTCATCCAAAGTGCTAAATGTCTGACTGGGGCAAATAGTGAATGACAGGAATGCTTGTTAATTCACATACACTTGCATATGCTTAAGACAAACCTGCAAGTTAGCAAGGAGCCCTCCTTAAAAAACAGGACCATATGGCTATGATTACAATGTCAGGCCATGTAGAACAATACTAGGTGTTAAAAGCGATCATTTGGGAGTCATATTAATCCAGAGGGCACAGAGAGCTATCAGATGTAGTGGAATATACCTTGCTTCTACTGGTATTTCATCTTTATTAAGCACCCATTTACTTTAATGGTTAATAATGATCATCTTCAGGGAAACCTATTAACCTAACGGTTTATAAACAAAAAAGGGAATAAGAATAAAACCCCAAATGTTTACTATACTGAGAAGTTTATATACTGTTAAATACCACAGAAAAACCAAGAAGATTGAAGTTCTTTTTGATCCACTATATATAATATTTCAAAAGCATGCTTATATATAGAAGAGGCAAAGAAACCAGGGAGAGCAGAAAGGAAAAAAAGATACTCCTCAGAAATGCTACAGCTGGAACCCTACTTTTAAGTTTTCAAACTTGGCAGGGGGAAGATTGAACAGACTTGTGCTCATCGAAGAAAAAAAAAGACAGGGAACTTTGCTACAGAGGAAAAAAAACGAACAAACAACAGGTATTCATACAGCAACCTTACCTTCTAAAACCCAAAATGAGGCTGTTTCTAAACAGACGAGTATCAATGGGAGGTGTGCTTGCTGAAGACACTGTAAACGATATAAATGTTTCTAAATATCTTTGCAAAAAAATCCCTGAACTGCAACAAGTCAGCAGGTCGTGTAAATAGGGTGTAATGAGAAAAACTGTTTTGTTAGTTTAGCAAATGCTGACAAACTTCTGTAAATCAAAATTTCAATATCAGGGTATTGGAAACTCTCCTGTTTATCAGCTCCAAATCTTCTCCATTTCAAAAGGGATCAAACCTTATAAAAGAAATATTTTTCCTCTTTCATTGCCTCTAATATCAATAGTTACTGCATTACTCTTTTATACACATTAGTAATAGGATTATGCACCTCATCTGTAAAAAAAGTACAAACCAAAGAAAATGCCATGTTCCGAAAAGCAAAACAAAACCCAAATAATTTGAATCAAGAAAACTTAAGACTTAAAACTTAAAAAAAATGATCCACCAGAGGGAAATAAATGGTTTGCTAATTGTTTCAAACTGACTATCTGCCTTAAAATAGACTTTACAAATTTGCCCTCTTTTTTTTTTTTAAATGACACTTTCTTAGGTGTTTGTTTCTGCCAGTGTAAATTGCCTGACAGGAAAAAACGGTTCCATCTAAAGCGTTATCCATTGAATTAAGTCAAACATAAAGGGAAAAAAGATAAAGATGCACAGCTCTAAATGCTGATAAATGTTGGTGTTTACAATATTGGTTGAACACAAAGCAAACGGTAAAACTACTTAAAATTACATGTCCCTGAGAGGTCATTCACAGTTATGTCCTATGTCCTCATCCTCACATTATCACTTGCCTCAGAAGATTTCAGATCATTCTGCCTTCTTCCTCTAGAATTGCTGTCTCTAATTCCAGCAACACAGTCCAGCAAAGAAAAAAAATACAGTAGTAGATGCATTTACATCCTTTATGAAGTTATTATCCTCTGACTTCGCTATCACAGTAGAATTAACCCTTGTAAAAACCTGACTGCAATGGGCCGTTTCAGCAAGGGCTGCAATATGGTAGAAGAGAACTGAAATAAAACCACCAGCTCTGTAGGAACCTGGGAGTACCATGCTAAAACCACCCCCTAGTCTAACTCCAGGCATTTAGAAAATTCAAAGTTTTAAATGTTGCAACATTTATTTTAGTTTGAAAATCTCGGGTAAAGTTGGTTTCAAGAAAGCCTCAACACAAATTCTCCTCCAGTGGTATATTAAACTTTTTCCTCATAAACAGACAAGCAGAAAAGCATCTTAGTATGCTCAGCTGCTGCTGACAATTGGCAACCTGGTTTCCTTAGCAACAAACAAGTCTGAGAAAATCAAGAGGCTGACAATGAAGTGGAATGGAACGGCATGATAAAAGGAAAAAGCAGCTCTCATGTATGCTGCCTTATGTGCCCAGATTCCTCAGCTGATGCTTCGTAGTTTTAATCTTGTCAGTAGTAGAAATCTATATATTATAAGGTATGAGAAGCTGAATCAATACACCTAGACAGCAACCAGCACTAATAACCAACCTTTGCCTCCCCTGACTACACTGATGAGACAATTTTGAACTCTTTTCCACAGTGCATCTATTTTTTCCCTCTTTGTAATACTGCAACAGAACCCAAGTAAAAAAAAAAAATTAGCTGTGTAATATCATGCCTTATCATTACATAGGTGCTAATTAGATTTACTAGCATTCACTGCAGCTTGATAAACTATTTACAGAAGTACCTTCCTTTAAGACTCCAGTTCAAAAGATATTTTGTCTGTCTCTATGAATTATTAACCCTAGCATTTGTAAACAGAAATACCACTACAAGATTTCAATTCAACACAGAGACAACAGCTAAATAATACACTATGTGAAACTAATTTAATAACAGTAAAACAGAATGTAGCCTACTATACGTGCCTGTATCATACTTTTGATATAACATGTATTTACCATATACTAGGCACACAAGTATTTGTGCCTTATAACACACTAAAAGCTGACTATTTCAGTTAACCAAATTGAGTGTGCAGGGTTGAGTATACTTTGCATAGGCAAAAAAACCCTTATTTCACTTTCCACAATAAATTTCATTGCTTCTAATAAATAGTTATCCTTTTATACATTTTTTTAAGTAATTTAAGTATTTTATTTTCCATGGTTAATGTTTTTTTTTGTTGCAATAAAAAAAAAGCAAAATGTAAGGTGAATCTTAAAGCTTCACTAAATTATGAATCTCCAATATAAAAATTAAATCACTGATTAATAACTACTAATTTAATTTTCTCATTTTCAACACAACAGCCTCCCAAGGCCATGGAGTATAGACCACACATTTCTATATTCATTAAATAAAACCACTGATGACAATTGCAGCAGAAGACTGCTAAAGCTTTCCCCTGAATTTCGGACAAATAAAACTGTTTTTTAATGAAAGTTTTTTCTGTATCAGATTTAGTGCAAATTTAGGTGTTTTAACCACTGTCTCAGTATACTAGGCAAATAAAAGCTGCTTTGGTTTTAAATTTTGAAGAGAAATATACATTCCTACTTAACCAAGCAAATCATCCCAAACCATACATCCAGTCAATGACATGTACTAACTTTTGCAAGCTCTGAGGATCACAGCAGTCTTTGGAGAAAACTCTTAATAAGTGATTAATTCATGCTGTTCTAACTTCATCATCTCATTAGCCCATCAAATTTATAAACATAACTTCCATGACCACCAGATCAGCAGAACCCCACCAGGTTAACATCAGCACCAATCAGTTCTTTAAAGTCAGTTATTTCATTAAGTCTGCAGTACTTCAAAGCCATAGTGTTAGACTAGCATCCTGTTGTAATTGATGCTGCAAACAAAAACAACCCCCACATCCAAGACTTAACAGTCACTGTGTAAGGCAATTTGTTTCCTTAAGTATGAGTGGATCATAATCCTATCATTATTACTGCAAAGCTGTGACTTATAAATATTTTATACCTTATATATATGGCCAAGTTCAATATTAAAAAGCATCTGACCACAATATGTTGTTCAGAATTCATAGTTTCAAACAGTCTGACATGTCATCATAGAGGACCTCATGTAATAAAAGCTTTACTGAAGTTCCCTCATATCTTTAAACCTCATATTAAGACATGTCAATCTCTTAGCCTACAACCAATCAACACTACCGCCAAGTACATAGTAACATGCAACATGAAAAATACTTACACAGAGAAAGAACATTGTTCAGTTTTCCACGGGCTGCTTCATATCTTATTTCTGCTACAGAGAGTCCAACACTTTCAAACAGGCAGTCATTTTCCTAGAGATAAAGCAGTCAATCATTGGAAATACACAGAGAAGACCTTTTGGTACCTTATAATTCTAAACACTTCCTTCCCAAAAGGACATTGGCATTCTTGTATTCATAGCTGTTGAAAACATAGAAGATACTTTACTGAAGTCTCCGTGGCTAGCTGTGTAATTTGCTACTAATCAAAAATTACCTAGCTTTTGTATTTAAATCATTGCAAGAGACAAAGTTACCAAAGGCAGAAAGACAGACAAAAAAATTCTGAATTCTTCAGCAAGAAAAAAAAATAATAATAAAAAAAAATAATCACCAGAAGCAACTCCTAATCCCCAGTAAAAAAAAGGACATCATTCATTGATTTATTTTTCCTCTTCAGGAAATGGAAAGTTAGTAAGTTGAGCAAAATATTTTGGCTAGCTCTGAAAAGGAGAAAGAAAAGCAGCAGGAGAAAAACAGGGTAAACAAACCATCAGTGCTAGAACTGTTTCAAAAGTAATTAAATATACTAAAGAAGCTTCATCATATGAAGTTCATGTTTAAAGCACTACAAGGATCCGAAGGCTTCACAGAGAACATAGAAAAACAAGCTGTGCAACAGTCACTTTTATGAATTCTAAATGTAAACTCACCTTCAGCTGGGCACGGGCAGTTTCAATATCAGCAAAATTATTAAAAACATAGTCTGTGTATGTTTCTGTATCCAGTTCCACCCCCAACTCATGCATCACTTTGAGGACCTCAAAGATACCTACGAAGGCAAAATTCATAAGGCTAAGCATTTCAGAAAAATGAAAACCTGAGACTCAACATGTAAAAATAAATGTTGCTTTTCAAAAAAAGGACTTGTGTCCTCAATTTCTCTCCTTGAAATTGCCACGCAAAATCCTGCAGTTTTATTTTAGGTGTTAGAGTTCTTGATTATGGAACTTAAAATAGATTTACTAAACGTCCTATTCTGTATTGTGAAAACATGAAACTTGGCTAATTTGAAAATTGCTGCTATACAAAGTTTTTTTCTAACACAGCTAATATACCACAGTTACTCTTGGTCACATTTGCAAAACATCTTTTAGAGCTGTATATCAAAATGTTCACATTACTGTGCATAAAAAAGAAATCTGAAATTTGATGTAAAGTACAAATGCATTATTCAATAAATAATACATTCTTAGCTTTGTTACCAGTATCCAAAACTTATTAGCAAGGCAGGATTTGTCTCTAGATTTGCTTAAAACAACGTTTTTGTAAGGAAATAGTTTTATTACTCTATCAGAGCATCAAACTGGAGAAAGTCAGAGAAGGGCTGGAATCTCCCAAGCCCCAGCGAGGCTACATTTTAACTTTTACTGAGTTCAGATCAATTCACACAACTAAACTATGTATTACTGCTGCAGATATGCATTTGAATTTAACAGACGCTAAGTCTTGATAGTTCAGCAACTGGAGAGTAGAGTTTTAGAATATGTCATGCTTTTTAATTGCTCACACTCTTCTGATTTGCAGAAACTTCTTACAGTAACCCTAGCTAGCAAACTCTGAACCCCTGTCAAAACCAATACAGGTATTACAATTTTTTGCTGGTCTAAAAATGATTTGTCAGTAGCTGCAGGACACCAGTACCAAACAGCATATGTTTTTTTCAACTTGCATTTCATAGTTATTACTTTAAAAATGTAAAGTTTCCTAAAGTCCCTGTCTTTGCCCTGGAGTGCCACCTATGGAAAAGTGACACTTCCATGAATATTTTATGCAGTGCACTATGGTGCAAATAATCAAATGTGAATTCCCTTTGAGCACTTGAAAATACATGCAGGCAAGTCACACTAGATTAAAGTCGCATCATCTGTTCGAGTTTGCCTTAAACAAAACTCTGATTTTGGCCCCATCTGCAAAAATATGAATAAAGAATTAATTACAGTAAGTCTTTCCTGATACCTTTCAAATGTTGACAGTTAATTTCTATTTCATGTTTTCAACTTCCCAGAAAATACACCCAGTCCTCTTACGCTAAAATCTTTTGAAAAATAACTGTATCGTGTCCCTAAAAAGTAGACCAAGAACTAGATACCATAATGAATGAGGTGTGGTAAACTCAGGAGATTTGAGTTCAAATTTTTATCTAGAACGCAGTAGAAGACAGGTTTGTCAAGTATCCCCATTCCCTAGTAGATATTTGTCACAAAAAAATGACATGACTTGGCCAAGTTCCCAAGTAGGAAAGGGCACATAGGAGGATTAGAACATGAGCACAACAGTGAGACACAGATTAAGGAGGAATATCATTCCTGCACATAGACAAAATAAAAAAAAAAAATGCTGCCACAAATGTCTTCATTTCTAAGATGGCTGCTGTACAGTTTTTTGGGGGAGTAGAAGATTAATGAAAACCAACACAGAAACCTACAATTTTGCATCCATTTTCTACCTCACTGAGAGCAGAACTACTTCATTATCACGTAAGTATCTTCCACAATACAAAGCAATGAAACATTCGCACTTCAATCAAAATGCTGTAAAATTGTCAAATACATGCATGAAATAGGATTTGAGCATTATGTGTGTGGACTTTTAGAAATTCTTTGCTTTCATACCAGAAAATACACTAACCTCTTCTCTCTCTCCAAGCAAAAGAACAGACTAAAAAAGAGAGAGATGAAAGAGCAGTCATGTTTATCTAGAACACTGGTCTCCCAAAATTTTTTGAGTACACATCCCCAGTACATGTATATTTATTTAGAAATCATATACATGTACTACTGTACTTATATAGTACACACATTATAAAACATATACAACAACAGAAAGCAAAAAATGATGAAATAATTATTTCTTTATTAACAGCCTGCTCACATCCCAATAGGTTGCCTTGCACACCCCACTTTGGAGACCACTGATCCAGAAGACTGGGTATGGCTAAAACCCACAGTAAAGCCATCTCCCTACTTGATCAAGAGCAGGTTTTTAAGAACTTGAGCTGAAATATTTAAGGACTGCAGGAGCCGAGAATCTAAAAATCAAATAATTAAGTGGAAAGAGGACTGAAACAGGCAGCAAAAAACAGTCAAACTTCCGTTCTCCGTTTTGTCAATACTGGGAACAACACTCCAACAACCCAACAGAACAGATTCCAGCCTTGAACCAGTATATCCAAGAACAAAGAAGAGATCAATTTCAAGACGCTCATAATATTTCTGTGGTAGAACAGAGCAACTTGCTGCTTTCAAGAAGTAAAAATTGTCACTTGCATTCAGTCTACCTTTCATTTCCAAAGTTTCTCATAGTTAAGTCGTGCCTTCTTCCTAAAGTAGTCCCATTAGAACAGAGATATTTCTAAGACAGTTACATACAGTTCTATATGTTCAAGGGCAGTAAAATTGCGCTTTAAGCAATTTTCTAAGGAAACAAAAAATAAAACTCGAGTTTGAGAAGTGAAGTCGCAGGCAGGAAAGTTAACATAATATTTAGGATATTTTTGCCGCACAGTTTATTTCAGATGCACTCAGAAAGTCCTTTGCCATAAAAGTCTGTCTAAAAAACAGTATTGCAAGCAGTTACTTTGTGAAATCACCACCCTTATTTCTCTCTGGACTTAGGCTCTTATTTCCCTTATTTCTCAAAGTAAAAACTGAATAACCATTCACTAAACATGCTTTGAGTATAAAACAACAGTTCAGTAGCAAACACAAGTGAAATACACAACTGACTTTTTAAAACCGTCTTTTAAAAGAATGTGGTTATACAAAGATAACGGGGAGTGAGAAAACATTCCATAACAAATATAAGTCAAACATCTCTCCTTATTTATACTAGGCTTTACTGTTTTTTGTATAATCTGATACAAGATGAACCTCAGTACCAATAACAGTTTCAGATCCACTGCATATTGATCTTTTAAACCCCACAAGCACTTTCCATTCCTAAAAGCCTAACAGCATCTACTTAGATAAATACTATGGAAATAAGTAATTATCACCTTATATAACAGAGGTACATTAAAGCAAGAATATCCCATCTGAAATTACCTTCCTGTGTAAAATGACTGAACTGTTAGCTATTTCAGAGTGGTTGAGTTAGCTACAGTATATTTTAAAATGGCCTTGCTTAGCTTCATTCCTCTTAGCCACCACTTCACTGCTACCTTTACTTTAAACTTAATTCCGTAAAAGAGAACTTGGGGAATTTCCTTTGATAGCCAGTGTCAGCTTTTGTTACAATAAACATTAGATAAAAATATAATTAAACATGGCTACTAGTTATGTAATTGTTTGGGTCACATTTATACATACTCATTCAGACATTTGTACCCTGCAGTTCTAGATAGGTTGTTGCTTACATTCTGTGTTCTTTAATGATTATTTAGTTCACTGTCTACATCCAATAGTTTTTCCTCTAAGTTCTCTTCCACTTTCAGTCTTACCTATACTGAGATGCAAGATTACACACATTATGCTGGGCATTACTACTTTGTAGAGAAAGGAATTATTACCTATTTTTTGGTATATGGAGATGTGATACAGCACCCATCTATACCTTAGTTCAAGCCCGCTCTCTTCTTTTTTGCTACTAGAAAACACCATTCTTTTCATTGACTAGCTGCTCTCATTTTTAGGTTCTCACTGCAGCATTATTTTTTGCTCTATTATTTCTGTGAAACAGTTTCAGGGTGGGTGAGGTTTTTTCCCCCTATTTACTTTCCTTCAAGCCTATTGGTTGTATTTTTACAAAGCAGATATCATTTATTCATTTTTTTATTATTAAATTTCAAAAAATAAATGTGAGCTTACACTAGGGAGAGAACAAGACTACTTGTTTCACTTCAGCAAGAGTAATTTGACTGATTCCTCTCTGCAGAAAAAATTCCTTGGGTATCTTCTTATGTATTTTAAGAACTTCAAAATCACCGACTCTTGTAGGTATACACAGAGTAGTAATGTTCCCACTTGACAATTCAAACTTGGAGACTAAGTACCAGGTTACAAAAATGTGTTCGCCAATCTACAGTACTATCATGCAGCCATACAGAAGTTTATGTATCTGATGCTTTTGCAGATAGAAAATTGCAAAGTATGCCAGAATTGAGGGTTCCTTCATCAGTTTTTTTTCTCAGTTTGCTCCCATGATTTTCAGCAGGAACTACTATTCAAAGCATAGTTGACATCTACAGTAGGAGTCCGAATCAACCAAGAGAAACGTGAAAACTTAAGTTTCTCTTGAAGGTCAGATATAGCTTCAGTTTCGTGAGCTAAGTCTAAATCTAAAAATACTTTCGACACCTCTCCTATAATTGTGTTAGTGAAGTGAAATTTCCCATGGATTAAAAGAATGCATGTTTTTTCAGTAGGCAGAATTCACATAGAGAAGTATGGCACTGCTTTCAATTTACTTATTTTTGGCAACATTGTACTTCAAGTAAGTCACAAAGGACCCAACTAAAACAATGTTGCCAGACTTCAAAAATATCATAGAACTTTCAAGCACTTGAAAACCTGGGAGAATATAAACTAGGGAAGTAGTCTAGCAGGAACAGAGCCTAAGGAGTTAATAAAAACTGAATATTGTTTTCACAATGGCTTTTTGAAAAAGACTTGAGACATTTTTATAGCCAGAAACAATTAGGGAATACTTGTTTCAGCATTTCTTCCAAACTGGAATGTGACTGTATATTTAAGATAAAATTGCGATATGAAGAGTCTGCTAAAAGCACTTTTTTTTTGTTTGTGCATTTTGTTTGTCACCCAGTGTCACACTAACAACTCTGCATCTCATTCTAAAGCACATTATACTGTGAGATAAGATGAAAAAGACAGTTTTTTGTTTCCCCAAGGGGGAAGTACTTCTGTTAAAAGCATCTTTTTACAATACCATTCTTTCTGAATTACCAATAACGCAAACCAAAGAATTAGATACTGTACTCTAAAATTTAATATTTGTTCAATTCTTATTCATATCCTGTAGACATCCCCATGTGTAACGGGGGAAAGTATGCTAAATGCTTAAACCTACTTAAGAATCCCAAAGATTGAGCATTTCTGTCCTTCAATCAGTATGCTGTCAGGCCAGGCTCACACATTCAGCAATGTAAGTTCTCCTACAGTTTTTATTCTTGCAATGAAGTTTGGCTTATCAGGTAGATAATATGAAGTTGGCATGAAAAAAGGACTGGATCTGCAGTCCAAGACAGCTATTATAACATAACCTCACTTTTAAAATCTTCTCTCACATTTCAGTTTCTTCAAGAGTAAACTCCGTAAAAGGTAATGAGCAGCAAAAAGAACCAGTGGAAGGCAGAAAGAATGTGAAGAGTTAAAAAGACAAACACTCTCACACATCTTTGCTGCAAAGGCTGATTTTAAATCTGTAGAACTGTACCATAATTAACTAAGAAAAGAGGCTTTGTAAAAGTCCTTTTGAAGGAAAAATACTGCAACAAAGACATGCAGTAAGGTCTTCATTTACCTTCAAGAGTCTGCTGAATCTCATAGCAATGTTTTAATAAGGATTTGTGCACTAGGTTTGCAATAGAGCTAGAGAAGCTTTCATGAGATAACTAACCTTTAAGATTCTTCTCTTTCTGGTACCCAACTAGCAGTGGCCAGGAAAAATGAGGTCTGAGTGGCAAGCCTTCCTCTTTCATCATCTTCATCACATCGATGGCCAAGGCTGAAAACATTCAAAATGTAATTAAACAGCGACCAAGTACTTTAAATAAACACATGTAAAATAACTAAATAAGCAGAGTACCTGATCTGTTGGTCTCCAAAGCGCAACGCAAAACAAACGGTAACGGTGCAGAGTGCATTTTTGTTTCTTTCAACTCAGTACAAAATTGCATCAGCTTGTTCACAGGCTGCAAAGAATTAAAAAGATTCATTTAATACATTTTGTTCAATTTCTAAAATTGTTAAGAACGTCAGATTCTTCTAATGTTTACGAAATGGATATTACATTTGCTAAACATTATTCCTTTGTAAATTTCAATTTACTATACAAATTGATATAAAATATTAAAATCCTTCTTTCATTCTTCAAGAATCATGCAAAAAACCCCAATTTATCCCACGTTCACATTAAACTAAATAAATATACTGTTACTAGTGTATTAAGAAAAAAGTATGACTATTCTGCATACCGTATCTCTATTTACACAATGTTGCAAGAAGAAGCTACCCTGGTCCATATTATCACGTGGTAAATGATGAAAAGACTTCAAAATATGGAAACCTATGTCTTCAAAGCCATGAGTTATCAGAGTCAAACACAGGTTCATTGCATCTGGTAAATGAAAAAAAGAGAACAACAAAATTTTCTAAGTGCATATACCTATCCTCTCATTAAACTAAAATCAGCAAAAGCTAAGAGAGCTATGTTTTTCAAGTATTGTTAGCATTAAACACTACTAACCAATCAAATTTGAGACTACCTTTTTCAGACTTATCAATGAGATCTTTTTCCATTAAAAAGACCATGCCCAAAATTACAGAAGCATCACCACTGCAGCATGACAGAAGAATATTAAAACAGAAACACATTTCTAAACACGTCAAAAACGAAAAAATGAAGTATAATTAACAGTTATCAATCAGATTATGCATACTAGGATCCAAAAGTGAATTTAACTGTAGATAAAGCTATGTATTCAGTGTATATTCAGTGGTTAGTCTCCTTTTTTATGATATGCACAATGAGCTGTCACAACAGAAAGGAATTACAACTGTTGTTAGAAGAAAGGACTCCACACTTACTGCTTTGCTTCAAAAATCTTAATAAATTTTAGGTGTTAAATAAATTGATTAATTTGTGTATGCAAATTATTAGATTGGTTTCTATTTATTTTTTATTAATATTTTATCTAAAGCAACCCAAATGAATCCACAAACCAATGGCAAAAAAATTATTTCCCTAAATATTCAAGAGAAAAGCACAAAAATTACCTGCACTTGGTAATAATAGTTATTGTTGCAAAAAAATAATTAAAATGCTTTCCCTCTCCATTCTAAGTTACAAAACACTGCTGTAATAACCAAGGACATACCTGGAATTAATTCCCTTTCAAATCTTATGCGTTCTTTAATATCTTCAATGTACTGAGGATATCCAGCCTTAGCAAGGCTAAAAATCACCTGCATCAAAATCCTATCCATAAGGTACCCTTCAGTCTTTTCAACCTCTTCTAGAGTCTGTAAACCAGAATAAATTTAACTTTAATAAACTCCAATGTGACAGAAACATAATACATTAAATAATAATAACACCCCCCCAAAAAAAACAAAAAAACCCACACTAAACAAAAAGCTGTTTTTTTTTTTCCTCTTCGAAAACCACGGGTTTATATACATGGAATATGGTACAGAGAATACCAGAGCTCTGTAGAGAGGGCCTCAAACACCTTTAGACTGTAAAAATAAAAACACACAGATAAAACGGATATACTGGATAGCTTATCTTTAATATCTAATAATAAATGAAAACAGTTGTATTCCCATTGTGAGCTTACTTTTGAAATAAATTATTTTGAAGGGGAGAATGATTTATCAAACTTTTTGTTAGAGTTTGGAAGAAGGTTGGTTGATTAAGATTTGATTAATTTGTAAGTCACAGAACAATATTATTTCCCACATCCTCTTCCTTGATTTGGTCCTCTCCATCTGATATTACTAATTGAACGCAGATTTTATTTTCTCATTCCTTTCTAAATACCTTGATTTCAAAAAGAGTAAAAAAGAATACTTGAAAAAAAATAAAATCAGCTACTGTAAGGCAGCATTATCTTATCTCCACTTCATGAATACCCAAGCTGTTGGCATGAGCTCTCAAAAAAAATGCAGTTTTACTGGAAAGACTCTGTGGTCTCAATGGGAGCCAAAGAACGGCTCGATGGGAGCCGGATAGTCACAGTTTACTGTTTATTTTTATATATAAATACATAGGCAACTCATGTACACTATTTGTCTCTAAACAAAACTGAACTATTAAATCACTCAATGACAAACATATCTTCTCAGAGTGAAAGGCAACTATCAAAAGACAAGTGTTTTTCATAAAGTATGAGACTGATTTCAGTTTACCAGCTACGCAGATGCCAAAAAAATTGTTTAATCGCTGTGGACTAAGAGGAAACAAGTTATAGAATTCAGCATTTTTACTCCCGCATGGATAGAAAGCATTCCAAAGCTAAACTGAACAAAAGATTTTAAAAAGTTTTGTTTAAACTCAAATTTGCAATACCTTTTTGATGCTGTCAGCATCACCCTTTTCAGCATACACATTCAGCAGTGATAAATAGGTGTCTGGACCTGGTTCAACACCAGCCATCCTCATCACTGAAAGGATATTTTCTGCACTCTTCATATCTCTAAAAGAATTGAAAAGAAAGACCCTCAGTAGATTTAATCATAATAATGTTTATTGTGACTTAGACATTTCCTCATTAAATGAATAAGAATTGGAAACAAAGACTGTAACAAGCATAGGGAAAGTTATTTTAACTAAATAAATCCTGAGAGGTGAAAGCACAAATCTTTTAATTATTCTGTAACTTAGACTACTCTGTCAGCTTTAACACTTGATAAAGTTCAAAATTAAGCACAGCAAATTTGTTCTTCAAACAGTACAAAAGTAATTTATCTTGAAATTCAGGATTTTCAGAAACAAGAAAAAAGTAATTCCTTTGTTAAATAGCCCTGTTTTACTTAAAAAAATGCATTAAAACAGTCTTCTACATATTATTATTTAAAACCATCACATTACTCTGCAGCATGTAATTTTTCCATACAGTATCACTTGATATTGTAGGAAAACCAGAAGAAAACCAAAGAAAGAGATATTTAAGCATTACCCTGATCTTGCATGACCTTTCACAAGGCTACTGAATACTGCCTCAGTGATTGGGAGATCTTTACTCTTCATAAATCCAAGAATCTTACTGCAAAATACAAGGCAATGAGTTGTTAGATTTTTTTTTCCTTTGTAAAGATAAACTACTGAGTTACTGCTGCTCTGCTGGACAAGTACTGTATCATCAAACGAAGCCAAATCCTGATGTCACTGAGCAATTAAATTTGGTCATCTTCATTTTTTCAGATGAATTGTATTTGTCACTTTGAAATATGCAGACAAAAGGGGGGGAAGCTGGGTTCTTCTATTTTTGTCTTCCTTTCACTTACTTCTCATGCCCAACAATCACACTGTTGCAACTTAACCTTTCTAAAATCGAAACATTAGATACCCAGCAAGGCCTCCGTAACAATGACAACAATAAAAATTAGAAATACTACTTTTTGCTCCTTAGCCCACCTTGTTCTCAAATGCCTTTCCCAGTAGCCATTTCCTTACACTGGCTGTAAGCCTTCATAACCTCCTACTTTTTCACACTGGTTCTAGAAATTACAAATCAGGTTATTTTCTGAGCAACTTGAATTCAATTTGATTTAAACACACTGGTCCATCACTTATTTTTATTTTGCTTGTGTAGGTTCCAGCTGTCTCTAAAAAACTGCTCTTCAGTGCTTGGTTAAAATATACTTAAACCCCCTCTTTGCTTTGCTCAATTTATATGAAATACACTGAAATGAGTTTTGACATTAATGGCAGGGAAAGTGAGAAACAAATTTTGTGGAAATCCCTTTAAACACAAATGCAAAAGAATACCTCGCTCCTTCAATGTCACCCTCATTGCAGTAAGCAGCAATCAACCTTTGGTATGTAACCTACAGAAAACAAGAAGGGGAAAGTAATAATTTCCATCCAATAAATGGATACTACTATTAAGAACAAAGATAACATAAAAGGGCAACCTACTCGATTGGGCTGCACATTAGCTTCCTCCATCCTGGCCAAGAATTCCGTTGGAGAAAATTTATGCTCATTCTGAAGGTAGACTTTAAGTAAAGCATTAAAATGGCTTGTATCATACACAGCACCTAAGGAAATATTTCAACCACAGTCAGCGAATGTAGGTTCTCTAAAATCAACATAATGTATAGCTTTCTCAGGTAATTACTTCTTATCAATTTTATATATTCTGTATGAACTTTATGTATAATAAGACTACTTCCTTTTATCCGCCTTAGAAATACCAGACATTTATTTAACAGCACACATCTGTTTATAAAAGGCTAAAATGTAACAAGAGTACACTAACATCAATGTTTGTGTGCATGGTATTCCACCCTCTCTACAGCTGCATTTATTTTACAGATACAGCAATGCTGCTATTAAGAAGCAGTTCACCTATGCAACATCTATAGATAATTGAGTAACTTAGAAGAAAAGAATCTGATAAAATTGCTGGTAGCACTATGAATACTCAGCCCACCAGATATCAAGGTAACATCTAACAGAAAAGTAACATACATTCTTACAACAACCAAAATCAAGCAGAAGTCCAATTTAAGCATCTTACATAGACAAAAAAATAATCTTTAGATTTATTAACACCCCTAGATGTCAGTATAACTCCCAAAATAGGAAACAGGTGTCTCACCTGAATAATAAAACCTAGTGTTTATTTGGTAATGAGCATTTGCTGTAATAATCTAACACTTAAACACTATTAAAATACATTCAGTCTTCGATTAAAACACACAGCTCTTTTTGCAAGAGGTACTAACAAAACCAACCTACCTAGTTCTTTCATCTTGCCCCATATCATGTGGGCTAGTTCTGTTCTTTCAGGTGACAATACCTCTGGTAAAAGAGCACCACAACTTCGCAACAAAAGCAAGGTCTGGTTACTCCCTGGACACCCTGCAAGTGGAACACAACCACAAATTTCTTTACAAATCATTATGCATTTACTATTAGAAAAAAATATCCAGACTGACCCAGTGAAGTATTTAAACATTTTTATAGAATAGAACCTTCTCCAAGTTCACAGATTTTTACTGAACAGTAGACTCAAATTATTAAACAATGACACTATTATGTCTTACCATGAGAAAGAGTCACGATAAAACATACCATTTAGTACAATAATGAGCTCACCTGAGCAGAAATTTTATAAAGCAAAACACAAAACACTAAAAACTCAGATGATCTAGTACTTTAAATTTACCAATCCAAGATCCATAGATCATTTCATCCTAACAGGGATATAACTTTCTGGCAAATTTGTAAAATGACAAAATCCTTCACACCAAATCCATACTACTCCAAAATTGGTATTCAGAGACATTCCACATTTAAATTTTTATTTCCACTTGTGCCCTTGGTCAAGATAAAATAATTTACAACTAGAGAATTACGAAAGAAAACTAAGAATGTCTGACTTCTGCACTAGTCCCAGGATGTCAAAAAAGTAACTATAAACTCATCTGTCTTCCTTGGATTTCACTACTACTCCTGAGGCAAAGTAAGGCAGAACTGCAGAATCTATCACAAATGACTCAATGAGAAGGAGACAATTTTTTTTCAATATTTATATGCAAACCCAGTAATTTATAATAAAAGAGTCCCTTCAGAAAGCAGCATACTATAAAGAAAAATAAAACGTAAACCAATGTTACCTATCTCTTATCACAGAGAAAGGTCTACTTCAGAAGTAATTTCACCTAACGAGGAGCAAGATAAATGTTCACATACAACATAAATGATAAAAACATCATTTCTACCTCAGAGACATACATACAGACTTGAAAGATTCAGACTTCCAAAATTACTTGCAGTCTGAAGCATAACTAACACTTTGTAAGTTACTTCCAAGTCATCATGTCAACATGCCAAGTGGTGCACAGCGCAGCACAGAGGCAAGAGCTGTTGCCAGAAAGGTTGTCTCCAGGTGCTGCTGATCCCTGGAAGTGTAAGTTTAGAATTATAAAAAACTGTATAAACAGCTATACAGCCATGAAATAATGGCAAAATAAAGTAAAAAAAACCCAAACAAAATCAACCAACAAAAAAAAGCCAAAAAACAAACCAAAAACCCCACAAACAACAAACCTCTACAGAAGAAAGCTATCTACCATCTATAATTACATCTTCAGGTACCGAGAAGGACCAGCAAACCTAGGATACCACGTGACTATTGAGAACTATTTTCCAAGTGCTCCATCTACAGCAGGAAAGTTATTCATACTGAGTAAATTCATTCGGGAAGAAACACAGGCAGCAGTAGGAAAAAACTAAGCAATAATGAGAAGAAAAATAAATTTAAATATTGAGATGGCGCAGGTAGAAATTGCAAATGGGGATTTGAACTTCTGAAGACATAATAGAGTGGTGAAATACGTCACACTAGACTTAACTTTTAAATCCCTGCATACAATTAGTTCATGCAATAAAAATGCCAACACATGTATGGTTTCACAATGCCAGCATTATACTAGTGACTGAGTACCTGGGAAAGGCAAAAGAAACAGGAAAGTATGAGTATGGAAAGCATTGCAGGACAAGAGTTCATATGTAAATATCTGTCATTTATTATTACAGCATTCTAGTTAAATCTCTTCCAAAGTTCTATGCTTCTTTTTTTTTAAATATACTTACACAGTTAGAGGAAACCACCATAAGCAAATAATATTTTTGCTAATATGACTTCCTAAAAACTGTGTAACTAAACAAAGATCATAAAGAACTGTGATTTGCAGGTTAAGCTTAAGAGACAAAATTCTTGACAACCCAACTGGCAAATTACAAGTTAAAAAAAAAAAACAAAACAAAAACAGTCAGAATCTGAAAGGATATCACAAGCAGAAAGGAAAAACTAAGAAGAAAAAGGCAGGAATCAAAGACTCAGCTTTTAAACACTGAACTGGAAAACTTGTAAAAGCGCAATCTCAGGTATACAAGCCAGTAACAGTCCAGAGCAATATACAACAAAGTTTAAAACTAAAACAAAAGAATACACTGTCATGGCTAAATATACTCATTAAGTATTACTGCCAGTATGCATCAAATATCTCCATTGACCCATCAACTGTGGTACCTGGTTGGCAAAAATATTAGTATCACCTGGCTACTTTGACCAAAAGGGTGTTGAGTCTGTCAATACAAACAATGCCTCCACTGTTGTTGTTTTTTTGTTTTAGTCAAAACCACAAGGCCTTCTTGTCCCAAACAGCCACAGCTGCCGGGGAAAGGGGAAAAGTGGGGACATTTGGTTTATTACAGACATCTAAAAAATATACTGTGTAACAGATACGATCCCTGTTCAGAGTTCAGAGTACAGTTATATGAGGAAGTTTAACATTACCAGATAAAAATCCACAATAAGCAAGACAATATGATAAGATTTCTTAAAAGCACACCGAACTTTACAAGACTTATGCATTCCCAAAGACCAAAAAAACCTGGAAAAGTAACTTGTGCATTCAAAACCAAGTAACTTCTCTAAAGCACCTGAAGTCTGCTAATTATCATTTGCAGCAGGTTAAACAACTCTGAAAGACAAAATCTAAGTCAGAACTCTTTATATTCATTTACTTGGTCTGATGAATCAATACATTGTAGCTTTATATTTTTCTTTTATTTTCTTTTAAGTGGAAGCAACTTACCTGTTTTACATATTTCATTGAACACTTTTAGTAGAAGGGCTTTAGGGATGCGGCCAGTTTTTCTGACAGAGTTATCCAGTTTATTTAATGCCCAGTCAAACTGCCAGCTCCGTCTGTTTTGAGTTTCTGAAACTGGTTCTTCTTTAACACTTCCCTCCTGTTGAGGTGCAACTGTAAGGAACCGTATTTGGTAGAGCATGTTTCTGCTTAAATAAAAACAAACAAAAAACCCAGACATTACACTTCTATGAGTCATTTGCAACTACATTAATCACACCATGTCAAGAAGTTAATGCACTTCACCTCTTGCTGATGAACAGCTTCTTAAAAACATTCCATATTGGTATTAACAAATGCAGGTGATGCACTTCAGTGTCCTTCTCCTTAAAAAGATATAGTCGTGTATTTTCTCACTGGAACAACTTTTTCTTTGAGATTTTCAGTTGGATTCACCTCATGAGTTAAACGTTTCAAACACTTTTCCCACAAAAACAAAAAAATCTAAGTCACCCAAGTGCTATAGAAGTCTATTGTCCCACTATGGCTTCTCAAAAAGTTCTCACATACTTTTCAAAAATCACTCCAGACATCTCTTCCAGAACACAGCAAATCAAGGCAGCAAGTCATACCTTTCTTTTCAATTAAAACTAATGCAGAAGGCAGTATTTTAGAGAAGAATGGCTTAAAGAACAGTAGTCACTCCCTATTCTGCAGAATTTACATTAATGAGCATGAATCAGCCACCCTGTGATCTAAACCAAATGTCAACACTGGATTTGGTTAAATATTTATTTTCTCAAAATAAAGTACGACAAAAGCAAGAATCATTAATAATGAGAAAGTGTTCTTATTTCTAGCAAAACAATATGAGTTTGCCAATTTTTTTTTAAAGAACCAAGTTAAGGTATGTAAGAATAAGAAAATTGTATTTGTGCCATAGCTGAATTGAGAACAGCCTGTGCAGGTAAAATTATCATTTACACACAGGCTTTTTTGGAAGTTGGTTCTCAACTGTCCTTAAAACTGCATAAAATAAACTAGACTACCCTCTACCAGAATCCTATACAAAGGAAGTAATACATGTTGGATGTCAAAAAGCTGATTCAGCAACTTCTGAAATTGCCCTGCCTCATCTCTGGCTCTCTACCCAGCTTTTCACCTAAATTTCTGCAACATCTCTAGTTTAAAAAAAAAAAAAAACCACAAAAAAACAAACAAACAAAAAAAAACCACAAAAACAACAGTTGTTGTACTCCCTGCTGTTACAGATGCTCCAGGAGTCCTATGTAGTGAAGGCTAAACATTTTGTTAAAATGGTTGATGAAAAGCGAGGAGTGCTGGCATTCTCTGCAAAAAGATTTCCCAGACCTGGAGCTTTATCCCAGCTGTGTCTGCTGGTTGGTTTCTCACCAACCAATGCTAGTTCTTTGGAGAGGAAGTCCGGTGGAGGAGAAAAAGCTTGCTGGCAATGCAGTGTTTCAGCAGCGTTAGCAGGAAGCTGCTAAAGGACAGAAAAATCACCAGTGGGCTGCATAACAGTATGGTAGAAAAAACAGACATGGTTTACCATCTGCTTGCCTCTTTTGAGTACAAAGTAGCTCACAGACCACCTTTTCCCCTCTGCTTGAAATCCTGATTTGATAACTGAGCAGGCTGTGAATTCTAGGAGTAAAATTCTTCAAATAAAATCAGCCTGAAGCATAATCTCTTTCCTAATGGAGCTGTGAAAACAGTTTAGTAGAAAGCTTTTCACAACACTTCAAGTTGGAAAAAAATGCTTTGGAAGCAAGCAGCAACACAGGACTTACTGTTTGTAACACAGAAATTTATACTTCATTTCCATTAACAATCAAGGTACAAGTGGACAAAACATCCGTGCTTCAAATTAAAATTGAAAATGTCTATTTCTAAAAATCTGCTATTGGTTTGCAGTATTTTGCCAACTATTGAACGGTACCTTAGCCCACACAGCACAGCTGTAACCATAAACTAATGGCTATCTACATTTCTCAGCCTAAGTCCTGCACTGCTTTAAGAAAACCATCTTTGTAAGATTCTCTTTGTGTCAAAAGTCAAACATTTTAAAGCACTTGAATAGCTCCACCAGATGAAGTATTAACGTAAAAAGCTGGTTAACAGCATGAAGGGACTTTAAAGTTTCATCTGTTACTAAACTTTCCCTACTTAGCAAATAGCATGATGCTGTTTAAAACCTAAGTTTAGAATATTATACGATATCAAGCTATGCTTGCACACTGTAAAATATTATACTCACATATTAAGTGTTATTTTTATACAGTAACTTACCCTTCTGAAAAATCAGCAGAATTGGGCATTTCTATTTACCCACCACTACCATCAGATATTATCAAATATGGTACTGGTGTATCTGTTAATTTATACTGATCAAAGACATTTTAAGGAACTGCAACACGGGAGTTCAAGTTTCAGTTTTAGACAGACACAGGAAACCAGTATAAGATTATAAAACAACCAGTGGAACTCTTAACTTCCATTGGCATCCACCTAAATTACCATCATCAGCCTGAAATACAATGTCTAGCATAAGACTGAGGTGTACCTTACCATCTGTAGGCTTTCAGCAGTAGAATACATTAGCACACTTGTAGAATTATTTGAGGCACTGTGTAATGCTAAGCCAACCTCACAATAAGAATTTGTTAAAAATAACTGTGGAAGTCACAAAAAGGCATCAAGAAAGGCTTCTACATATAAGGAAGATAATTTTAGAAAATACACATATCTCTTAAAATGGAAAAAAAATACAGATCATACAATGTTTAGCTTTCAAAAAATGTTAATTGCAACCACGCTATGTAAATTGTACCCATTTTACCATGACTACGCTTTAACAAGGAGATGGGGGTGTAGGTGAAAATAGTGAAGACTAAGCCAAGTAATTTCTGGAAGCATTAAGATACATTCTATTTAAGACACATTAATGGACCTTAGTCAAACTGCAGTCCTTTGGAATTACCTTCAAAAATTCATGATAGTTTTGGTGAAAACAGAAGCATAAGCAATAAAAAATACAGATTGATGTACAGGCTTTTGGCACCATGTATCTGACAATCTCATAAGCAAGATGAGGACATACAATGTACTTTTAGTTACAAAATTATGGGTGCAGTGGTTGTTTAAAAAAATAATTAAAATACATACATGTAAAATTAAAATGTATTAATCAGGGTTTGTTGCAAAATTGGGAATACATTTTGTGAGCTTAATTTAGAATCCATCTCCTGATCCAACCAGGAAAAGACTGGTACAACCCGTGTCCATTCAAAATTTTCATTTAAAATTTGGATGACAGAAGAGTCAATAAATTTAAAAAATTTGTAGATGACACCATAACAGTGACAAATTCTTAGAAGGAGAGCCTCACACTTCAGTGTCATCTTGATTACTTGATATAATGGTCTGAAATTAACCCAAAAAATTCCATACAGATGAAATAAAGTTGCATGTTTTGGATAAAAACAAATGAAGAAATGTAAGACAGTGTACAACTGGCTAGACAACAGTACAGCCCAAACAGTACTGAAAACGAGCTAGCCCAGAACATGAAACACTACGCAGCAAGAAACCCAAACACTTCAATTCAACTCTTAACAAAAGCAACATACACAGAACAAAGAGAGGATTATTCTGCTTGTCATGGTGTGTTTACTCAAGAAGAAACAAGTTTTAAAAACTCAAAAGACTCATCTATTCCATCCCACTCTCCAAGTACAGAAGCAACTGCACCTAATCTATCAGGCATCACACTGGTAATGCTAATTGTTGTAATATTAATTGTAATGAAATATTAGAACAGGATACTTTGACAGTCAAAACCTCCCATTTGGAAGCTTATAAAGTAACATTAGGAAGGGGGAGGGGGGATGGAAAATCTATCATGCAAGACCCTGGCATTTCTGATCCTGCCTCAGTGCTAGATGTTAGATTATATAGTCTAGCAATGCAACCATATTTTTTTCAATTATTTTAATTAACTTTATTCCAAATTAAATGCTACGCTACATAGCTAAATGAATACTACTTTTCCACAAGCTGCAAGAGTGCCAAGTATTAGTTTAATCAATTACCTTTAAACAGCATTTTAAGATTTTTGTCCATGTGAAACACTAAATTTGCAAGCATGTGAAGCTGCACAGAATCACAGAATAGTCGTGGTTGGAAATGACCTCTGAGATCCCATAAACTTCAGATCTGCTTCAATTAGCAATCTGATCCTTCCCCAATGTGTAATTTCTCTTCACTATGCTTCAGACCTGTGTTTCTTTGTACCTACTCAGAGAAGCTCAAAAGGATACATTAAGCCCTGTAAAGTGAATTCTCTCCCACTCCCACAATGACAAGATCAGAAATAGCCTTCTGACATTTGAGCCTTTACATCATTTTCAGCTTTGTCTCTACAACTATGAAGAATAAAACTGCAAACCTTGCCTACACAGGGAAGATTAACCAATTATACATTCATCATCCCAACACAACCACCTACTATTTAGCAGTAACTTTCCACCACCAATTTATCTGCAACATTTGGAAAGCAACTGAAGAAAAACGTGTAAAAAAAACTTAAGCAGAGTTAAAGTGTGCATGGGGAAATTTATACGAAGTCAACTAGTAAAATTCTTCTATGTTTGCAAGGGTTTAGCGAGAATGCCAGTACCATACTGAAGTACTTACATGTTTTCCATATTTCTAGAGTAGACTAAAGGCAGTATCTTCAGTTTCCTAAAAAAATCCATCTTACTAGCCTGTGTAAAAAACGTCCCATCCTTCCCAAAACTCAAAAAGTAGGTGGTTCCAGTGCTCTCCCTGGCAGCAGCAACAGGTTTACTTTCTGTAAAACCTGATCAATTCCAAACATAAAAAAAACCAGAACTACAAAGCCATTATATGGGGATTTGCCTCCCTTTATCAGAGCCACAATTAGGTAGATGCTCTGCTTTTTCTACAAGAAGTAGTAAATATTCTGTTCTTTCTCAACTAAATAGGCAAAAGGTTGAAATAGTTTTCAAAAGACAAGCCATGCTCAAATTAGAAAATGGTAAACTTAGAAGAGTTAAAACTCATTACTGTACATAAAAGCACTACAGATTTAACATTAGTTAAATTTATTAAATATACAACCTGAGATCCCAACATGATTCACGTGACTGCTAAACTGTACTTCCCCTGACTTAGCTATGGTCACCTACAATACAAGGCAACAATGTTAACGTCACGGTATCCTTGTTTCAATGAGATACAGTAGGATCCTACATGAGAGGATTTTCATGTTTTTTAGACTGAGAAATCTCAGGTTTCTTGGAGAATATCTAAAAACTGCCTAAGTGACTTGCAAGAAGCAAAGCATGAAAACTTTGCTTTGTGCTATTTCTTAGGAGGTGCCTACACATTTTAGGTCTGTCAGTAAAAAACATACAACTGCAAAAACACTGCAGCTTATGAAACTATTACGACAGAGCATTGCTTCAGTATTACCAAAAGTGAGTCTATAGAACACCTCCTCTGCATTAAAACCCCATTACTTCTACTATTTTGCTAATGTGAAGTAATTAAGCATTCAATTCTACATTTTTGTCCGCTCATGAAGCATTGCTGAGTACAGTAGTGAATTGCCAAAAGCACGTAGTCTGCAGCTGATTAAAAAAAGAAAACAACTCACACTAAAGCATGGATCATTTGGGTTTTTAACTTATGGCTTACCCAAAGCTCAAATCAAATCCCCTCCAGGTTTGAAACAAGATTATTTAAAAAGGTTTTCCCCTCCTATCTCACCAAAGTGCTTCAATCTTGTACAAGCACACACAAGGGAAAGGGACAACTGACCACTGCCAACTGGCCACCGCCCCCATCTGCACTGATAATTCACCGCAGGGACAACTGGCCACGGACCAGCAGGGGGTGTTGGTTCAGCACCGTGAACAGAACTGCCCTCAGCACCATGGACAGAACCTCGGGCAGCATTTCTCACACAGAAACAACGATGACGTAAAGGCAACTCAATCTAAACATGAGGTATTTTCTGAAAGTAATGTTAAATGCACTTAGAAAACATCAAAATACAGTTTCAAAAGTGATGTTTAGGATTGCAACCCAAAACAAGCTGTTCCTAATCTATTTGATTGAGTTCCCTTTATCTCATTATTAATTTTTCTTGTTACAAATTGTGTGACTCATACGCTCCCCTATATATATACAATTTCCTTGCAAAATTCAGAGCGCCGTGAGCAAAGCTGCTTGCACCCTGAGATTTTGTTCATGGTGCTGAAAGAGCACACCCTACTTTTTGGCGGCCAGCTGCCCAGCAGTGAGCTGGCAATGCAGAAGCGTCTTGACAGCATTCCATTGGTAGCGGCCAGTTGCCCTAGACCTCACCACAACCTACCAAAAGGCAACAGTCTTTACAAGGACAGCTTGAAAAGCATTGCACATGGTTGCACTCTTACCAACACCATCAGCAATCACTTCTCTGAACACAGATCTTGCAGAAAACAAGGTTCACTACAGCACAACTTGCTGTTTAGGGAGATGGCCATTGCTCCACAGTCCTGAAAACTGACATACAAACTCTCAGACTAGAATCTCAAACTGAAGAAGTGAAAGCAAAGCCAAAGATGCCTTGCAAGACTTGCATGTGGAGATTCCACTTGATTTTCCTCCTCAGTTATACTTTCATGATCTATGCTTTAGAAGCCTAATGGTTCTCCCTTTCTATGGGGACAGATAGGGTGTCAATTTCAGAATAATATCCTAGCACTTGCACATCTAAAAGTGCAGTTCAGCAATACAGCTGCATTGATCTAATATCACACAGCCTTCACACAGGGTTCCCAGCAAGAGGAGGGTAGTCAGTGTGGGAAGAATGGAGCCAACACCCTTCCTCCCAACACTAACTTTGCCACAGCAGCACGCTGTAACATCAAAGCATAACATAATCGCCTGGAGTACGTACAATAAATTCCCCCAAAGTATTCTGACATTAATCCAAAATCTACTCTGAATACTCATCAAGTGACAGGTTTGTTACAGCATTCTGGACAGCCAACTGCCAGCAGTAAATTTAAGCATCTCTTCCCTTAGTGAAGCTTATATGAATGAAGTTCCAGTAAATAATTTGTTCCACATAAATCTGTGCAGTGCTAAAGTTCGTTGTTGTAGATCTGAAGTCTGTTGTATTGGTCTGTCATAGCTTGTTTAAATTGAAATAGTAAATTTGCTTTAGAGCTGATCTGAGGCTCTTGCAATTAAATGCTTCTCAACAACCCATTGCAATCAAGTGTCCTAATCCATTTTCAGAGGAAGTTTAGATTAAATCAACAAAAAATTAAATGGGAACCACTGCCATAGTGTATTCCATTGGCTCAACTGTGGTGCAGCAACACATAACAGAGCAACAGGAACCATTGCTCATTGCAGAGAGACTACCTTAATCTAGCATATCCACTCTGTCCCACTGTGGTCAAAGTCATCACTCTATAATAGATGCAGATGCACTTCAAAGTACTGAAACATAATTTGAAGCCTTATTTGCATGAAGAACTGCTGCTCTGTCTGGTGGATATCAGACTGGCAGAAAAGCAACATATCCTGAGAGCCTCTAAACTTACACAGGCATAACAAACAGTCCAACCATCATTTGTGTACTCTACAGTTCAGCAATGGTAGTTAGGACTTTCCTGGAAAAATCAGAGCAATAAGATGCTTTGGTAAAATCTCTGCTTGAATGTGAATGGTTAGTGTTTCACATCTCGAAAGAAATGAACAGATTTTCAAGTTTTCTGTAACTGTTACTGTCATGAAAGTCTCAAACCTGGCTCTGAACTGACTTCCATTACCTTCGATGCTAAAGCAACTGTATCAAGCACATATAAATATCCAGTCATTTACCCAGTTCTCTTGCAAAATGCTGGATTACTCCTTGTTACTTATTTACTCTAAAAACTGTGGGGTTTTTTTCCTCACCATTCCAATTAAAACTCTATCAATATGCTCTGGAATTTAGTGCAGTGGACTGCATTTCACTCTTGAAAAACCATCTCAAGATCTGAACAGTAAGTACAGGAAGTCTAAATGTTGTCCACATGTTATTCTAGTTCTTGAAGAGGTCCACTTCCAGAAATAAAGGTTTAAGTAGAAAAAAATAACAATTAATAGTTACATAAGGTAAAAAGTTAAATGAGATTACATGCTTAAAATTTCAGTTTACAAATGTTACCTTTGCTTTACACTTCGGTTTCATCATCACTAGGATGCCTAAACCCATACAGTGCCAGTAAGACAAAGATTTTAGATGAAAAATTATCTTAGGAATTATTTGAGATAAATAATGCAAAAATTTAGGTGTGCTGCTTAATCTTACTCTCACATAATTCACATTTTAGACTGAAAGCTAAAAACTATTAAATAAATAGCATTGCAGTTTTCTGGGAATGTGTTCTCTACCGAGCACTTTTCTCACATAGTCAACTAAATCTAGGCTGAGAATTAAAGAGTTTTCACTGAACTATCCCATATGTAACCCCATTTTTACTTGAAAATATGGACAAGTGTCATTTGGTGCAAAAACAAAGTATCACTTCTGAGGGAAATCAAAACACAGCTGCCAGAGTCAATTTATCATAAGAACACATTTCTTGAAAAAAAGCACTTAGTCCTTCATCAACGACTAAACATGACTTTTGGTGAATATTACCTATTGCAATAAACTAATTTAGGAAATTAAGCTTCCAGCTGAGGAAAAAAAAATCAGCTGAATTACCACCATGTAGAAAAGTTTATCCATAATCTGCAGCTAACTAAACTTGTGTTTCTGTTGCCAGCCGTACAGCAGACGTCTTCCCAGTTCCTGGTCCTTCCTGCACAGATCTACCTACTTCATCCTTCACACCAACTTCAGCATTTAACATTCCATTACACTTTAACCACTAAAACCAGCAGAAAACTTTATCCTTTAAGGTAAGATTTCTGTCAGGCTACTGAATAAAATCAGCTGACAGTTTTGATAAGCACTAAAACTAGTACAGGTAGCAACAACTTCCTTATTTTGATGGTGAGACTTCCCTCTAGAAGTTCTCTATTGCTGACTCTTGTCTATTCCCAACCCTTCTCCTGAAACTGCTCTGGAACTCACCAAGTCCTCTGCTGAACATATTTATTTATCTAGAATGGCAGGAAACTGTTCAAGTTTTCTACCAGGAATTAAGTTACATTGACTGACCAGAGCTATAACAAGGCACAAGCCAGACTTTACCCCTTTGGTAGCACCAAGTTGTTACATCAGCTCATAAAACTCAGTGTGTACATTCAATGCTTTTATATTCTCCAATTTTATGCAAACATTGGTCTATAGCATCCTTAGGACATTTAATCATAGAATGGTTTGGGTTAGAAGAGACCTTAAATATCCTCTGGTTCTAACTCCCCTGCCACGGGCAGGGACACTTTCCTTCAAGCTATCATTAATACCTATTAAATCCACATGCTGATACCTTTTTTTTTTTCCAGATAATAATGCTGTGTTACCAACTTCAGAGCTAACGGTGACATGAGGTGCTACCTGAATAGGCTGTAAAGTAACACTTCTACACACCAGAAGCACATCCTCTTCCCACCACCTGCACTGGATCCTCACTAAGTTTTGCAAACACTGGAATACAGCAAGCATTCATACCGTTAGGGGAAATTGACCTAAACTTCAATATAGCTGAGCGTTTGTATTTAGAAATTATGTATAATTGTGTCATTTGTTTAATTACTTCCTGCAGGGCCTCAATCAATTAGCAACAGGCACGCACACAAATGGAGTTTTACACACTATCTGCGTGGCAGAAGAGCAGAAACCATAGCAAAAAAATGAAGATATTCCTCCTCATAATTGACACAGTGGAGTCTGACAGGGACGGGGAAGCCCCAGTTCCAACGCTCCGGTTACCCACAGTCAATCACTGCTCCGTCCCCTCCTCCCCTACCCCCCTCTGCACCGGCTGCGCCACTACAGCAGTACCCTCCGGAGGACACAGAGGCGACCACTCCGCTTTCGCTTGTGCCCAACGAGACACGGCTGCAAAGCAGAGCTGCAACAGTAGCGGTCCGCCCTCGCCGAGTCAGCCGGATGGAAACGGTGCTCCCCCGTGGCCACTGACCCTGAGCTAACCCTGCCGCGCACACGCGGCCAAAGGCCGCCGGGCCGGGCCAGGCCGCAAGGCTCGCACCGGCGCCTCCGGGGGCGGTGCAGGAAGGACCAAAGGCCGCGGGGAGACAAGCGCGGCGCGCGAGGCGGCCCAGCAGTCAGTGCCCTTGGGCACGCGGACCGCCGCCTCAGCCAGCCCCGCCGCGCTCCCCGCTGCCTCAGCGGCCTGCCGGCGGACGCCAGGCAGCCCCGTGGCGCAGGGTCTCACCTAGCTGGGGCCGGCGGGCGGGCGGCAGTGGCCACTGGCGGGCAGAGGAGAGGCAGGAGGCGCGGACAGAGCGCCCGCAAGCGCCCAGCGGAGCTGAGCAAGGCAGCCATAACCAACGCGCGCCCCGGACGCGGAGGAACACGTGAGCCGAGCGCCGCGGTACTGCGCACGCGCACCAGGGGGCGAGGGGGCGGAAGGCGCCGGCGCTCCGCCCCGCTGGCCCAAGTGACGGGAGAAACCATTTTTCTTAGGGGAGAGTCAGCCGACCCCACGCTTGGAATGGACCCGCTCAGATACCGGCGCGCTTCTAATTCCACCCCGTACCACAGATGGAACATTCCACGCAAGGTCGACGGCGCAGCCCCAGCGCCTGGTTGGATCGATCTGGAACCAACCGGGAGTTGCTGCAGCGGAAGGCAGCCGGGCGGGAGGATGGGGTGATGTTAGAGGGGGGGAAAAAGCGTAGGCTCGGCGCGTCTCGCCACGCTCTGGGAGGCGGAAGGTAGCACAGGGAAGCTTGGGCTTTCTCTGCAGACTCTCCAAGAAGTGGGGCAGCGCCTTGCAGGCCCTCTCTGCAGGTCCGTGATGAGGTAGATACTGGCAGGCCCGGGCAGCGCCTGCGGGTGTGTAGCGCCCGCCCGCCTTTGCCGGAGGAAGGAAGTCACGTGGGCAGTGCGGCGCGCGCGGCACTGGGCGCCGTTGGGGTGGCTCTGGGCCACTTCTTGTCGGTAATAATAAAAGCTCTCTGTCGGCACTGCCACCAGTTGGCTTGTACGTGTTGCTTTGAAAAAGCAGTGCCCGTGTAGCTGGGCTGGAAGAGCCGCCGGTGGCGGTCAGCCTTGGCAGGCCTACAGAAGCCTTCGAGGTTGTCCCCTGCAGCCCTCCCTTCTGGTCACAAAATAGGAGTGAGGAGCAGAGGAAAGAGCCCTCATTAAAAACTTTTTAACAGTAGATCTCTGAGCTTGTTTATATTTAATAAGATGGCATCTGCTTTGATGTTTCATTTTGGCATGCCAGTTACAGCAGTTCCTATGATATAAACCACTAAGTTAGTTACTTAAAAGTCAAGTGCGTTATTTTCATTCAAAACCACAGAAATTCTTTTTGCCATTGATTCCAAATAATTACTCCAAGGAGCAGATTGTTCATTAAAAGAGATGAGATTAATTTTTATCAAATCAAAAATTACCATCAGCCATTTCCTGTTACACTATTTGGTAGACTTGGAAGGCCTCCTCATCAAGATGCAAAGGGCCCAGTTTTTCAAAGTTATGAACACCCACTTTTGCTGCTTGTAAGAAGTCCTGGATGCTCAAGACCTCTCTTGGTCAAGGCATAAGGCATGAGCTACAGCTAGTAAGACAATATTTGTAATGTTAAGTGGTTAACATGGCTTCTGCTGTTTCACAGAATACAGAGTTCAGTCTTAATGGAAAGATCAAGATGGATTTTTTTAATCTAAGTACAGATCCTAGAGGCATTCATGCCAATTATTAGGCTGGCTTGGGTATGTGCTTACCAAACTTGATTTTGGAGTCAAACCCCTGGGAGCTCGTTCTGAAGACATAGTACAAAAATGTCTACAAATGCTTACAACAAGGACCAGAAATTATGAAGCAAATGGCTGAAACAGTAAAGTAAGGAGATGACATTGGTCAGCGTAATAGATAGTTGGTTATTGTTGCTGAGACTTTTCTGCTACTGAATCAGTACATATCAGATTTATGAAGTGTTTTGAAGGAGAATGATGGGATAGATGCCGACCAGGAATTCTTCCAAAGGACAAAATGCAAAGGTATTTGAATATCTGGTAAGTTGATAATGGGATCTGAAATGATGGGCTGCTGTGAGAGGAGTTGTCTTCTCACTGCCAACTGGAGGTAGCTATGATTCTGTAAAGACAGTTGATGTGAAAAGGATAGGAGTAGACTCAGGAAATTATATTTGCTGAAGTCCTCTGAATGGGTGCAAGGGTCTTGCTCACATAAATCAAGATCTGAAAAAGAAAACTTAATCTGTAAGTAGAGGTACAATGTTTAGAGTCTAGTTGAGACTAGTTTAGTTCCCTGGATGAAGAAAACAAGTTGTGCATTAGATATATTACTCATGGAGACAAATTATTACCCCTTGTATGTGAGAATGTAAAGAAAGCACTTTATGGTAGTGTCGCCAGTAGGAGTTGAGAAATAGGAGGGGTTATATTAGGTGAAATATTTATTTTAGCCATGCCACACTTGAGCTGATGGGTTGTACACAAAATGTGAATGAGGCACCAGCATTCCAGTATGGACAAAAAGCTTGAGATAGATCTGTGGGTCCTCAGCATAGTTCCTATGCCGTATTTGTAGAAAAGATCCAGAGATACAGGAAAGGCCAAAGGCACAAACATACCCAAAGAGAGGGATGAAGAGACTCATCCAAGTGGGAGGATTGCAAAAGATGCACCAGGAAAAGGAAGGAGTCGTAGAAGCCACAGAAGGAGAAGCTGTGGTCAGCTGTGTAAAGGCCAAGTGAAAAATCAGATGTGAGTAAGTCCAGGCTAAGAGAGATGGGGAGGAAAGATGTGTGACAGACAAAGGAGCAGAAACCAAAAGCAGTCTAAGGAAACAGGGTTTGTTGGTCTGTCCTGGTTTCACTGAAGAGAAAGGCAGGGCAGCCATTGAGGGCAAGCCATTAGTAGCCCCGAGTCAGCTGGGAGCTTCAGTCTGGACAGCTGACGTGAGCTGACAAACAGATGTATCTTGTATCATTTACCTCATTATAGAGGAGGAGGGATGCTAAGTGCAGAGAGTCCTGTTTCCTGAGGCTTTTCCTTGGCCTACTGTTCCCTCTGCTAGTCCTGAGTACTAGGCTGAGTATAAGCTTATTTACTTTATGTAGGTGTTTGTATAAGTTTTGTTATTTCATTAAATCTGTTTATATTTCAACCCATGGGGCTTCTCTTCCTGTTTCCCTCTCTTGGCTGGTGAGGGGTCATTGGGTGAGAGAGCAAACTACTTCAGTTTGCCCTTGGATATGGGCTTGATGAAGGCCTGGTCCTCCAACCAAAAGAAAGAACTAAAAGAAAGCTCTAGATAAGCAAAATAAATCCTCTGCTAACTTCCTGGGTTTTTTTTCCCTCTATAAACAGGCCGTGTTCTCCAAGATTCTTAGTTGGATTTGCTCTGCACAGGCAATTTATTCTCATTGTTAATAATTCCTAGGAGACTGTCCCTGGGGTTGTTAATTAAGCAGTGCCGGTTTTTGTTCCTGGGCTCTGGAGCTATGTCTCTACTACTGAATTTCTGTTCCCTAAAACAATTTTAGTGTATGCTAGGTGATCGCCTGGTGTAGCTGGAGGAATTAGCATCAAGCAGCTGGAGGCTGTAGCAAGTAGGCAGTCTGGCAATGGCCATGCTATGCTGGAGGGTGGAAGGATTTAAAAGTAAGGACTCTGGCCAAACTCTTCCTGTTGGCATGAAGACCACAAAATGGTTCTGGTTATTTAAGGTAATAAATAGGCATTGCCTATATGCATACTATCTCTACTGGAACTTGTAAATTCTGATTAAGTTTCTGCTAATTTTATAAAACCCGGTATGCACAAAACAGCTTAGAAAGTAGCTTATGCCACAGTTGACTTTGGAAAATCTGGCAACCTAAAGTTAAAATTACATGATAAATGCATCCCCAGAATCTGAGCAGTAAAGACTTCTGAAGTGAAAGATCCAAGCTGTATCAAAAATGCCTTTGCAACAGTAAGCATAAGAGGACATGCGGAAGGGAATCAGTGTTGGTGTAGGACTGTTGCCTTTAGGCAATTTGAATGTGACTACTGTTGGAGGGTAAGACAATAAGAGGGATTATGGCTAATTGCCACTATCTTATGTAAGAGGTTTATGAGATGTTAACCTTTTGAAAAAGTCAAATGTGGTCTGTGCTTGCAGGCTGTGCATTGGGGTCTTCATTCATGCCATAGTTTTTTTGGAGGTGCGCTTTACTGGCTTTAGCTGTCTGACAGCCATCACCTGTTGGAAAGGTGGGGTACACTTATAGAGTTTTCAAGGCAGGACATTTTAAGGTGGGCACAGAACATCTTGTGTTTTGTAGGAGGGAACCTCTTGCTCCTAACCTCCTGATACTTTTGCCTGTTCTGTCCTGTTCCCTAGGTTAACATGGTCTCATCTAGAGGCAGCTCTATGTGGATGACACCAGTGCAGCAAGACATCCATCCATCTTCCTACCAAGGCCCTAATTTAGTGTGGTGCGTGGTTCATGTTATGCAACAGGGAGAGGCAACCCAGTTCCCAGCATTTGTTTTGAGGCTTCATTCATCTTGGGAAATGGACTATCAGGAAGATCAGGCAATAGTGCCTCTGAAATGGATGGCTCTCAAGGCAGTAAAATACAGGATACTGGTGAATGTGGTTCTCGGTATTGTTAGATACAGAGATACCTATATACAGATATTCTTCTGTGACAGCAAAGAAAATCTAAGTCTAAATTCATGCTTGGGGAGTTTTTTTGTACACTTTTAATGTCTCATTTGCATTTTGTTCTGAGAGGAAAAAGTGGGATCAGCTGAAAGTACTTGCACAGTTGTTATCGTGAACCCTCATGTTTTTCTGTTGGATCTCTTAGTATGCTCAAGATCTTGATAAAATGGATATTTGAGCTTTATTTGCAAAAAAATTAAAAGCATAACCTGAGAAGGCCTGAATTTAAAGAAAAAATATTTTAAAGAGTTTTTTTTAAAACAAATGTGTGGGTTTTAGATATTGCTAGCATTCAGCAGATCAAGCATATGATTTTTTTTGTTTGTTTGGAATGTTTTCCAGGATCCCATATTGTCTCCAGCTTTTATTACTTGTGCGTCTTTTAGGTCTTGTAACTTGGCTAGTGTTGCCTAACAGACAGCAAAGTAGGTACTCCACAAAAAAATACATAGTTGCCACTGAGATTGAAGTGGACAGGTTTTCTAAACTAGTCAGGTTTTCTTCTGAGGAGGAAAATGAAATAAGTTTAAGAGCTATAGAAGTGAGATGGAGTTGATACAAACAAATTCATTGTTCAGAGGGAAAGTGGAGAAGGGGGATAACAGAATAGGTTGACAGAAATGAAGAAGAGTCTATGAGATGGCAGTAACAGAGTAATTGGTAACGCTGCTGACTGGATGGAAAAGGGATTGCCATTCACCTCCCAGAAACAAGGTGAAGGAAAGCACAGCTCACTTGCAAGAAGATCTGTGTATTTTTTCGTAGATGTTTAAGATTAAATTCTGTTGCTCAGATGCCTTTAGGGGCTGTTTGTGTCTCAAGTGTCAACTGTTTCCCCCTGCCCCAATAAAAAAAGCTCCTTTCATCCATGCTGTAGGTTTATTTAAGTTTAAGCCATTCCCATAATCTATGGAAGAGTGTCAGTGTAGCTTTGATGGTATGGCATATTATTTTGCTTTGTTTCTGGCTCTGGCAGGGTGATAAAGTCAAACTGAGGTACTGGACCAGGACAAGCAGTAGCAAAAAAAAAGAATTAAAGAGCCAAATCTTAGGATTTGTAGGCTAATATCAAAGTGTCTTGACAAAATGACAAATAAGGCAGCAAACCAAGGAACTGGAGAAAGGTGGGTAACAGACAATTTGAATTGAAAATTGATGCTTGAGAGTCCTGTTCATTTCTGTATAAAGCATGCTTGGTTTTCATGTAAAACAATTCCTTGTCAATGGTGACTTAATCTCTAACAAAATACTAAATTAAGTCCCTGCTGTATGCTTCTGTTAGTTAAAATGTTTCTGGAGGCAAAATATGCCTTTGCTGTTGTTTGATCGCACCCAAAATATTTGAGCTCTTTTAGAGCTGTATTGCACTGTAAAATAATTATTTTCACTGAAGATACAGAAGAATTTAACATCCTGTTCTCCTCAGCTCTGTTAGTTTTGCAAGGTTAGTAGAAATTTTAATAAATAGCAGAGCCTTTATTTTTGTAACTAAGTCAGCAGATCTTATCCTGGCTATCTATGGGGAGTAGATCTGATGAGTAAGAACGTGCTTTTTTATATAGTTACTTTTCAGAGGATCACAGTTTGAAAATGGTTGTGACATAACTAGGTCACATTTGAATTTTTTCTATAAGCTGCATAAAATGAGAAGTTGAGGTAGCACTTTTTGTCACAAGGTATATTCATAGAGCTGTAGTGAATTACATAGTTGAGAGATTTGGATATGGTACTGCTACTGAAAGCTGTAAAGCAGTCGTAAATCTGTATCTAATTAGTAGTCCTTTAGTCTCTTAAATCTATTGCTTTTAAATAATAGCAAAGTAAGAATTAAGAAATAGATACATGTGCATCACATTGTGCTTGTTCTGTTGTTGCCTTTCTTTTCCATGTTTAATTGTGGCCATGCTGTACTTGAGAGAATATCATGTCCCAGGGTTTGGCTATTATGAGTGTTGGAGGGATGAAAGTGGTAAGACAAGTTTCAGGAATGATGAAACTGTTTCAGCTGCTGGTAGCTGGTAGTGTGTAATAAACCGTTTTCAGATTTTGATTCATGCGTTAACTTTTGGTTGGAAACAAGAATGGAGTGATTAAGAGATCAGACAGATTGCTAGCTGGACTGGGAAATAATCATAAAATATTATTCATAAGTTTACAGGGCTTTAGATAAGAATCCTGATGCTGCTTTTAGGTCAGTGGGCATGCTGGCTGATGCTTTCTGCTAGATCTCCTATCCCAAACAAGAAAAGATTTTATAATTATGGAGATAAGACAGATCAAGTGAGAACATCTAAAGTCAAGGCTTCTGATTTGGTTGAAAATATTTGAGGTTTTCTTGCAGATGTTACAGCATCTCTGGATGTACCTCATCAGGTCCCAAGGTGTAAAAAAAGTCCATGGGATCTTATGAGATACATCCATGGGACGTGAGGTAACTGGTAGATTAATTTCATATGCCACTATCCATCATATTTGAGAAATTATGGCAGTCTGAAGTTCCCACGGACTGGAAAAGGGGAAACAGAAGACCCAGGGAACTACAGGCCAGTCAGTCTTGCCTTTGTGCCTGGCAAGATCATGTCACAGATACTCCTGGAAACTATGTGAAGGCACATGAAAAATAAGGTGATTAGTGACAGTCAACATCTGTCTTCACTAGGGGCAAATGGTGCCTGACAAATCTGGTGGCCATCTATGACAGGACTACAGTGTTGGTGGATAAGGAAAGAGCAACTGATGTCATCTACCTGGACGTTGCAAAGCATTTGACACTGTCCCACGTAGCATCCTTGTATCACTAACATTGGAGAGCTGTGGACTTGATGGATGGACCGCTTGGTAATAAGAAATTGGCTGGACAGTTGCACTCAGAGTTGTAATCAACAGCTTGATGTCGAAGTGGAGATTAGTGAGGACTGGCATTCCTTAGGGGTTGGTATTGGGACCATAGCTATTTAATATCTTCATCAGTGACATGGATGGTGACATTGAGTGCACCGCCAGCAAGTTTGCCGCTAACACCAAGCTGTGTGGTGTGGCCAGCACACTGGAGGAAAGGGAGGCCATCCACAGGGACCTTGACAGGCTTGAGAGGTGGGTCTGTGCCAACCTCATGAAGTTCAACAAGGCTAAGTGCAAGGTCCTGCACATGGGTGGTGGCAATCCCAATCAAGATTACAGGTTGGGTGGAGAATGGATTGAGAACAGCCCTGACGAAAACGACTTGAGGGTGCTGGTTGATGAGAAGGTCAACATGAGCCAGCAATGTGTGTTTGCAGCCCAGAAAGACAACCATGTCCTGAGCTACATCAAAAGAAGCATGGCCAGCAGGTCAAGGGAGGTGAATCACCCCCTCTACTCCACTCTGGTGAGACCCCACCTGGAGTACTGTGTCCAGTTCTGGAGCCCCCAACACGAGAAGGACAGGGAGCTGTTGTAGCGCGTCCAGAGAAGGGCCACAAAGATGGTACGAGGGCTGGAGCACCTCTGCTATGGAGACAGGCAGAGAGAGTTGAGGTTGTTCAGCCTGGAGAAGAGAAGGCTCCAGGGAGACCTTGTAGCGGCCTTCCAGTCCCTGAAGGGCCCCCTTCAGGGAAAGCTGGGGAGGGACTTTTAGCAAGAGCCTGTAGTGATAGGACAAGGGGTAGTTAGGCTTTAACCTGGAAGAGGGTAGATTTAGGTTAGACATTAGGAAGAAATTCTTCACTGTGAGGATGGTGAGACACCGGCACAGGTTGCCCAGGGAAGTTGTGGAGGCCCTATCCCTGGAAGTGTTCAAGGCCAGGTTGGATGGGGCTTTGAGTAACCTGATCTATTGGGAGGTGTCCCTGCCCATGCATGGGGTTTGGAACTAGATGATCTTTAAGGTCCTTTCCAACCCAAACCATTGTATGAATCTATGTTCTGATTTATTTTATCTGTTACTGAGTATTTTTGTTAGGAGTTGGGCAGTTAGTCATATGTGATCTAGAAGGGTTAATCCAAAGGCCACTTTGACTCTGAAAAAACCTAATCCACTAACAATAAAACAGATGTTAAATCCCTTGGTGTACACATACAGTATATGTATACCTCATACGTCTCCGTCACTGGTGTACATGCCAGGGACAGATACAGCACACTATGATACATTGGTACAGTTCATTTGTCTGAGCAGCACTTAATTTATTTTCATTCAGGTTACTCAAATATTATGTGAGTGTCTTAAGTTGATAGCTAGATGATTATTGCTCATAAAAATAACGAAATTAGCTTTTATTGTGTTAAGAAATCCTGTTTTTCTGTTTATTTCTCTTCCCTTAGAGTAGGGCCAGAAACCTGACTGACGAAGAAGATAGAAATACCCAGAGAGGTGTAAAGAGGCATTTGGAAGGGCAGAGAGCAAGAGTCTCTTAAAGCAGATCAGCCACTGATGGAAAAAGTTTTTAATTCTTTTGGCAGCCGTTCTGCTTTGAGATATTTTTCTCCTCTTCCTTATTTTTCCATCACACCTGCTGGACATTTCTGCCCCACTGGTTAAGTCAAATGCGAAAAAAAAAAGGTGGTATGACTGTGCTCTAACTAAGGGGTAGTATTTCCAATTGTGAAGACAGGGCAGAAACAATTTGTTTTGGTTTTGTTTTGTTTTGTTTTTTAAGCACAAGTGCTGGTTGTGTCACAAGACAAAATTTATAAATGAAGTGTCAACTAGTCACATAGACAATTTCCACAAATTGAACGACTAGCTAGACATTCTCTTCAAAGAGAGGGAATTCTGGCAGATTAAATTAGGTGGAAATCTGTATTATTTCCCTGGCTTTAATTGTTTTCTGAAAGTTTTTCCTCCTGAACTCAAGCTGCTGAGTTTAAAAAACAAATAGGTATTTTTATCGTAAGTAGGGTTCAGTGATGGCCTTGTCCATGTTTCTTTAGGCCCTTGGATTTGGTTTTGTGTGTATTTTTTCTGTTGCTGTGAAAAAAAATCAATTTTTTTCTCAAGAAGTGCACTGTTTATAGTAAAACTTATTTCAAGTTAGACCTGTGCATGCACATAGTGAGACAGGGACAAAATGTCAGTTCAATTGAAGTAAAACTTTCAGTTAATGAAAGGCAAATCCAAGTGTGAATTCCAAATTTCCTTAACAGACAGCTTGAATGTGTGTTGTGGTTTCTGAGTACTTTATATTTTCCTAGCTATTTAGCTTTTATACTACTCAAAATAAACATAATTAAATTCTGCAGACTCTAGCAAAGAGATTTGTTTTTTCATAACCTTCAATTAGGATAACTGGAATAGGTATAATTTAACTGGAGAGAGTAACCTGTTTCAGCAACATGGGTTGTGTTGCTGGTATTTTCCCATTGCTGCAATGTGTGGGAGGCTGGAAAGTTTAAGTATTTCCCATAGGGCAGATACTGTCTGAGTAAATTAAGGTAAAATAGCAATCAAATATATTGGGCTATCCAAGGTGCAGCACAAATGATCCCTCCAAAGGAAGAAAATAAATATTAACATTTTAAATATCTCCTGTGATAAAATCCCTTTTACTTTTCCTTTGTTTGTCTAATAAATTATTTAAATACATGACAATGGCATGAAAGTATTTGTGTGTTTCTTTAAAGTTGTGTTTTAAGGGCATTAATCAAAAACTTGCAGAAGAGAGAGTATTTTTAGCAGTGTAGAAAGAAATGCTACAAACATGGATTCGCTCTCCAAAATCCTCGGCTTTTTTCTTTTTTCCAAATATATGGTCTGATGAAGCAATGAAACACTTTTTTGATTATTTTACTAAATCAGTGACACAGACAAGGATTTCATGCTCCACTAAATACCATTTTGTACACTGAATATTTGCCTTAAAATAAAATATATAGAGGTTTGTCCTCATGGGTTTTTTTTCTTGATTGTTGCTGTTCTTTGGCAAGTACTACTAAAAGTTGCTTATTTTCAGAGGGGAGAGCATATTGCATCTTTCACAGTGAGAATTTCTTCTCATATATTTGCAATATTTGAGCTGAATAAATGTTAGCAAGGAAAAAAATCCCAAAAGAACCAGTTCTGAAGTAATATAGCTAAGGTTTATAAACTTGCAGGACAAACTGAGATTGAAGGATTCTTCCCACTCTCCTGCATTATGCAAAGGAGCTTCTGGCTACGTCTGATCCCTGGAAATTTCTCTTCCATCGAATGGAGCAGATGTCTCTCCAACATGTGCTGTGCTAGGTTTACTGCTTTGGTGAGAATCGTGGTATGTTGCCTCGAATCCTGTTTGAAGGTTAGGCACTCTTCAGCTACTCAGAATGTCTCAGTGGCCCAATATCTGATGTAATGTCTTATTGTTATGCAGGTACTATGTAGTCACTGTTTGCAAGCAAAAAGCAAGGAAGAAAAGTATGTTTACTGCTACCTGATGATAGCAACATAACTGTCAGGTTTAAACATAGATCTTGAAAAATGTTCAACTACCTATACTTCAGAATGAAGATGTTTCTCTGATTTATTTTCAGATTGCTTATAAAACCTAATGGCTGGGATCCAGTTCTTACATTAACACTCTCATCCCAGGCACTGTTCTCATTAAGAACAGAAGTAGGGAATAGGAATTTTTTCATGACAAGAAAAAAGAAGAATTCTGTTACTAAAAGGTTTGTTTCTCAGCGTAGAAGGCAGTATTTTCTACAATGCAGAAGTACTTAATAATGCCATGGCTGTAATTTACAGAAAAACCTGGATGCCTCTGTGTATATATATGAGCAATAAAACTTTTTTGCCCCACAGTGAAGAGGGTAAAAGGGCTTCTTTTTAGCATGAAATATTTTTATGTAAGCAGGTTGAAACAAGCCATCCTGACGTTCTTAACAAACGTGTCTGGACTGATGATGTTGATTTTAAATGAAAATCTGAGAAGCTTCAGAGAACTAGGAGAATTATCTGCTGCTGTTGAAAGTGATAAGGTGGTTGACTTGGGAAATGAAATATAAGACAGCTATTTAGCATGGAGCCTCAGGAAAGTAACAGTTCAACTGATGATGGACTTCATCTGTAGAGAATTAAATGCTGAGAATACAGTTAATGTTAACCAGCAGTATTTCACAGAAATTAGGTCTTGTCAAACTAATTTTATAATGTTTGACAAGACTATGAGTCTGGTTGATACAGGTGACACCTATGTTGGCACACTTTTGTAAGGCATCTGACTTAGTGACACCAATTTAAAAACTATTGCTATTCAACAATAGTAAATTCAAAATAGGTTAACTTGTAGTACTCAAAATGTATTTGGTAGGAGTAGCTGGCAAAATCAATTTTAATCTAATGAGTTTTACCGAGCTCATTCTCAGCTTTGTATTTTATTTAAAACCTAAAGGAAAAAAATCACTGTCTGAATTAGTGAGAAAAATCATGGAGCAGAAAATTATGGAAATGGCTCACAAAGTGTTATTTGGATCATGTTGTCAGCTGGTACAGACAAATGAGCTGAGTGTTTTCAGCACATGTAGATTCAGGTGTGTTGGAACGAGTGGTCACTGCTCAAGAGGACTGTCTTGGAAGGGGACACTGCCTGGAGATGCACACCTGGCCATGAATGCCCTCTGTGTGGGTCAGGGCAGCATGAGGTGATAGGGAGGAAGAGGTTGCTGGCACTGCAAACACCATCATGTGTGGTGATCAGCTTGATGTGTGCATGTATTAACTCCTGTGCCTTTGTTTAGACAATGTGTTAGGACAATGCCATGCCATATTTATGCCTAGTTCTCTGTTTAAATCCTTCCACCCACTTATTAATGAACATTACCGTACAATTTTACTGTGCAGCCCCAAAAATTCATAGAGGGAAGGCAAGGACAGAGCAGGAGTCAGAGTAATACATAAAAGTTTGAAAGAATTTTGATTAATAAATAAGCTTAGCCTGATTTTTTTTACACATCAAAAAGTGGTTGTTCTGTTTGAGGCAATGGAGTATGTATCGAAGTGTGAGACTGTCATGTGAATGCAGTCTGGTCTCTGTGGGGGAATTAGTCTGTCACTAAGAGCTGAGAAACCCTCTGAGGTAGGTAACAAGCAGGTTATATTAAAAATATTTCCCTCAGCCTGTCTTTTGCTTCTGAGTCCTCACCTGCACCATCCTTTTGTGCTGCACAATTGTTTACATAGCTGTTTGATGAACCAGATGGATATATCAGTCTGGATTAGTTTTAAGAGAGCTCATCTTCCCAGCCCTTTACACTGTACAGCCACACTAATGTTTGTGCCAGCACAAGGTGATGACAAGGAGCAGGCCTGTTCATAAATGGGAAGCTAAGTGACTGATGGTGGCTGGATGTCTTGTTTTAGCAATGATGCTATTTTATCCTATATTGAATGTCCAGCAAACTGAACTTAGGTATTAAATTCAGTATTTAAAATGTGATCTTGTGAGATATTAGACCTTATTTAAGAGCAAAATTTAGTGGAACTATACTAAAATGCATGGTAATACTGCTGGCAGGTTCCAATGCTTTCTAACGCTCAGGCCAAGTAGAACATTTTCTTGACTTGTAGCTAGGGAGAGGGGAGGGGAGGTGAAGAGGATTTCACTGCTGACTGTTAGCTATCTGTCCCCTGGGTTTCTGTGTTGGGTATTCCCTAGCTACACAACATGATATTTATTAATAGTTCTGACATTGCTCCTTTCAGTAATGTATGCAATTCTGGAGATAAGCTTGATGTAATCGATCAACATTTTTAAATTTTTAATGTGGAAAAATAATTCATTGAAATGCATAAATGTTAATTTGAGAGTGAAAACGTACTTTGTACAGAATAAGAGGAACTCCTGAAAGATTTAGTCAGTGATACCTGCAGTACTATAAATTTACAGTCTCTGTTCTGAAAAAAGTTAAACATACAGGGAAGTCCATAAGGTGATGGCCCAAAGTTATGTTTCTGGTTCTTATAGAATTTCAATGTAAAGACTTCATTAGTAGTGTTTTAAAGTGTGCAAGGATCAGTTTAATAACATTTATGTGTTTAAATTAGTTCACTTGCTCCAATTTAGTGTTACGGTACATTTTCATGGCCAGATTGTGTTTGAATGTTGGTAATTTGTTCATTCCTAGTTTAAAGACTTAACTAGAATTACAGCCATGTTAAGCATGCCCACTTTCCTGCAGGTGCATATACAGTTCACTCTTTTTATTTGGTCAAGCCTCTCCATCTTCCCAGAGTTTTTAGTAAAGGTTAACTGTCTGTGATAAATTCAAGCTTAAGCATCTAGAAAATATTTTTACAAGAACAAATAGAATCTTAACTTTTTACCTAGAAGATCACTTCTAACACTTAAACCCCAATCTGAATTTAGAAGATGCACAGTGAATTAGTTGGAATGCACTAGGACTCCTTCAGGAAGGGTTTTACCTATTGGCAAGATAGGCCAATAGAGGAATGGAGCTGGTCCCTTATAATGAGGATCTTGGCAAGTTAATGTCTTACTTTTTTTCCCCCCAATATTAGCCCTTAGAATTTAATGGTTTTCTTCTGGATTTAATTGTGTGCATGTGATACTTTCTTTTTTTTATCCCTGAGCTACACTTTATTTCCTCATTTTGGGGAGTTTGTCTGGGTTTTATTTTTCTTTTAATTTCTGCCTATAAAATTCACAATTTACTTTTATCTTTTTAACTATTTGCTTGACAACTCCAGCCATAGGCTTAAATGTACCCAAGGCATATCTTTACTAAGAAGCATGTGAGGATAGGGATGAGCCTAAACATTTGTGGGGCGTAGACTCAGAAGTTCATTGAGCAAACTTGTTTCCAACACTGAATTTTGTTATAGATATTTGGTACATGGATGATCATACAACATTTTTCTTCCATATCTTTTTGCATTTTCACCTCTTTTACAATATTTTCTCACTTGACTTTGGCAAGGCATTCTTTTTCAGACTCATGCTATTACAAGAATTACGTAAATGTAATTTGAAAATAAAGCCCTTTTACTTAGTTCTTTTGCTTTATCATAAAATTTATAAAAGGAGATGTTTTGTTTAAAATTTGGAGGAAGCAGCAGGTTCCTAAGAAAAACTAACATTAGTTAATATTTTTTGTCCTTAAGAAGATTATGTATTTTCAGTTGGGCAAATTATAAATTACTTTCTTGGTTACTCAGGTTTAATGTCTTCCTTACAGCACATAAATCTTACCCTGCTTGATTGTTTAGTCATGCATGGAATCTGCAAATAAAGTACATATGGCTCACATTTCTAATACAAGCAAATAAAACTTGGATTTTTTTCTTTTACACATTAAAAAGCATCAACAAATAAAGCTTCATGGTCTTGGGTTCATCATTAGATTTATACTGAGGATGATTTTGGCCTCTGTATTTTTCCTATCTACATGCATTTTCCCACTCAAACCAGTCTTTTTTTTCCTTTTTGTTCCAAGTATTTGCTTCTAAGCCTTTCCCTAGCCTTCTCTTTATTGTCAGCATGTTTTTCTTCCTTTTCCGTTACCTTTCCATTTCTTCTAGTAGAGCTCTTTAAACATTTACAGTTTCAGAAATTTTCCAATCTGCCAGTAAGCTCTTAAAAGAATTCCTCATCTAGAAACGTCTAAGTAGGACATTGTTACTTCATCAAAAGATTAAAATATTTTCCTAATTATGTATCCATTTGAACTGTAAAGCTCTTGTAGAAATCCTTGTTTTTGGTGGTTGTTTCCTTAAATACACTTCAGTGAGAAAGACAAGAGTTGTGAGTGGCAGCAAGATATGCCTTCGAACTGTTTAGGTTTGATTGCATTGCATTATAGAATGCTTCATTACGAGTTTAACCTCTCAAAGGTTTTCAGCTGCTGTTTTATTTAGCTATACCGACTACACTGCCTACAGCAACTCCAGGCAATGATTCCCCCAGTGGCATGCATGAGCTGCCCTGCTCTACTGCAAAAATACATTATGGCTGAATTTGCCCTCAGAGTTTGGAAAGATCTAAAGTCTTTGGAGACTAAAAATGTGTTTTTTCTTTGTTTTAGCTGGCAGTATGAGCCTCTGGCATTTTAAAGTGCAAGTCATTAGCGTCCACAAGGGTGATGTTAATACGTCTGTGTTTCAATCTCAGGACATTTTCCAGTTGCTTCTGCCACAACAATCTCTGCCATCTCAGTGCTTTTTAAGCCCCTTGTGAATTCAAGTAAGCTTTGCAATGCCAGTAAGAATCACTGTAGACTTCAGCTGAAACCAGTTGCTACCTGATTTATTCTTTTTGCAGTAGTTGGCAGTGAGGTTGAAAGTCATCCAGAGCTACTTGATGGGGGCAGGGTGGAAGGAAATTAAGACAATGAGGGATGTAATGTTTAGAAACATTCAACATGATCAAAAGGAAAGCTAGATGATTTTGGACAACCTTTTTTTTTTTTTAATTATTTGTATTTATTTTTTTAAAATTGAAGAGCTATGGTTTAGACTTACAATAATCAATTGCACATGCAAAATCCTGGCAGCAGCAATAACATGGCATCCAGAAATAAGAGCAAACTAAAGGATCAATTTAAGCAGTGCAGAGCATAGCCTGAGGAACCAACCAGATGACAGTCCTCATTGATGAGAAGGACAGAATCTGTCAACAAAGGTAATGCCTTGTGGGAAATGCAATAAGGCAACACAGAGAGATCAGGGGCTGACCCTTTCACCCAGTGTGTAAGTGCTGAGTGTGGATGTACAGTGTGTTTGGTCAATTGCTGCTTGCTTTCACTGGGAGGAATGTCAGAAACATTCCCACCTTCCCTTTTAGACTGCTTTACTGTATTCCCTCCAGTTCCCAGCTCAAGCATAATCCCAGCTCCCACAACTAAGTGGAATGTAATATAATCAGAGGGATAGGGCAGAAGAAGAAAAGGGGTCTGAATGTGAAGACGACCAAGCGAAGCTAAAAACATAAACATTTTGGCAAGCATCGCTCTTTTTAGGCATTTCATCTGATCTCAGGGAAAACTAAGTAGTATGGTGCCAAATCAAGAGTGCCTGGGGTTGGATCCCAAGGTTGCACAAGACATCACTGCCTATCCCCACTCTGTAAGAAGGACTGGGGACTAAGAAATACGGTTTATCTTGGTTTTCTTCTGATTCATTATTGGTTTTCCCCTAATTGTATTTAAGTACTCTGCAGGGCTCCAAGTGGGGAGGGTCTCCCTGGCACAGGTTCCTGCCCACTCCTGCTGCCAGCATTGGTCTTCAGAAAAGAGCAGGAAGATTCATCTGTGCACGTGTGCCTGCATGCATGTGTCTACCATCTTATACCCAGTCTGGTGATGGCTTAATGCAGGAGCTTGAACAGAAGGGATAATCCTGGATCACATTATAATTACTACTGCCTGGCTGACTTGGTGATTCGTAGAACCAAATCTCTTGCTCATGAAGTGTATATACGAGTCCCGGGTGGGTTGTGGTTTGGGTGAAGCCAATCCAGATCATCAGACCTTCAGGTAGTGAGATCATGGTGTATTGGTTCAAAAAACTAGTCCTGATCGCCCATTATTTTTACATTAATTATTACATTTATGGATAAATATAAGGCTATTCAGATGCTTCTAAACTCAGATTTCTTGATAACATCACAACTCCATATTGTATGGTCTTGAGGAACACATTTTCCTTTGGATCACTTTTATGCATAATATTGGGAGTGCATATATTCATTCTGGCCATTTCCTTTTGTTCATGTGTGTTATAGTAGCAAGTAGCTCTGGTCCAGGTAGGACCTTACAGAAACTCATGTGGTACTCTGAATGTCAGTAGTAGCTTATATTCTATATTGGTCTGACCTGTTTACACATTAGCCTATAAGGAACAAAAAATTATATAAATTTCAGTTTTGATCAAACTGCAGCCATTCTGGGGCAGTGCGGAACTGGGAGTGGTAAGGATCATAGAATCCTAGGGGTTGGAAGGGACCTCGAAAGATCATCTAGTCCAACCCCCCCTGCCAGAGCAGGGTCACCTAGAGCACATCACATAGGATCGCATCCAGGCGGGTTTTGAATGTCTCCAGTGAAGGAGACTCCACAACCTCTCTGGGCAGCCTGTTCCAGTGCTCTGTCACTCTCACAGTAAAGAAGTTTTTTCTGATATTCACCTTGAACCTCCTATGCTCCAATTTGCACCCATTACCCCTTGTCCTATCACTGGTCATCACTGAGAAGATCCTAACTCCATCTCCCTGACACTCACCCCTTACATATTTGTAAACATTGATGAGGTCACCCCTCAGCCTCCTTTTTTCCAAGCTAAAGAGACCCAGCTCCCTCAGCCTTTCCTCATAAGGGAGATGTTCCACTCCCTTAATCATCTTTGTGGCTCTGCGCTGGACAGGATTCACAGACAAATACTAGAAGTAAAAACTAGTATGCAGTGTCTTGTATTACTGCTTAGATGAAAGCTGCACATAAAAGCAAACACACACTTTAAAAGCTTTTCTGACAAGAAGGGGCAAGAATGACTGTGGGCCTGTGTTTGTGTAACACGTGTCAGTGTGACGTAGATATTCAGTGCATCTTAACAGAAGCTGAGTGAGTCTGATGTATTTTCAATTTAATTTATTATTGTTTATTTGCAAAAAAAATATGAGGACATCATACTATTTTGATAATGGCCAAGTTTTCTTTATATTTTTAAAACGTAGTATTCCATTTTATGTCATTTCAACACAAATTGTTTGAGAATAATTGTCTAAGAATAATCAATATTCCTTTTATATAAACTCAACAAATTGTCTGAGAATAATAGCTACAAGAGGTTCTGTTTTGCATATCTATCATTCTTCCAGTTGGATGCTCTAAAAGCATTTTACAAACAATAATAAATTTAGTTTTACAACACCCTGCTGGTGTGAATGAATATTATGAACATTTTTTAAAATAGGAAAACTGAGGCATAGACATATTAAAGCAACATGCCTCAAGGGTAGCCACTGGCATTACTTTGGGACGCTTTCATTTTCTTTCACTGAAAGAAAATGACACTACATTATCAAACACTACATTGTCAGACTGGTGAAAGTGTAAGGAAAAAGTTTCATGATGCTGTCATCACTTCTGCTCTCTTTTTCTTTGGAAGATGAGTGGTAGCCTGTGAGGATGTTCAGAATTTCGAAGAAAATAACTTAAGATTAGCTGTAAAGGGCTGTTGTGAACATCATCAGATAAACTTTTTGCATGAAGTAGTGTATTAAATAATATGAATGAGCTTTATAACTTGTAATAACGTACAATTGTATGTGAACATAACTTTAGATTTCTTTATAAAATAAATTATTAACATTTTATGTTTTGACAATAAATCCATTCCAGATTTTCTAAACATGCATTTAAGAACACTTTTATTAAATGGGCCAGAGAAATTTTTTTTTTAATCTCAAGATCCTTATACCTCCAACACAATATTATAAACAGAAAGGTATAAAAAAGTTCTCCCTATTGCTTCAGATACTTAATTTTGCTAGTGCAAGAGGAAAAGTCTCATTTTGTAAGTAAAAAGCCAAAGAACAGACATTGCGTGAGATATTATAAGATTTTGCAGTCTTGATGAAAAATAAGCAAGAACCACACGATAGACTCCAACTGTAGCCCATAGGTGGAGCCAAAGTTTGATTTAAACTCCTCCTTGGAGATGAGAAAGCTAATTGAAGCTGATGGATCTTAACAATAATTGAAGTTTCCTTTGGCTTTTAACAGGGTTGGTATATTTGTAACTTGATTATAATCACAGAATCATAGAATGGTTTGGGTTGGAAGGAACCTTAAAGATCACCTAGTTCCAACCCCCCTGCTGTGGGTAGGAACACTGCCCACTAGACAAGGTTGCTCAAAGCCCCATCCAACCAGGTCTTGAACAATTTCAAGGAGGGGACATTCACAACTTCATCACCCTCACAGTGAAGAACTTATTCCTAAAAGCCAATCTAAATCTACCTTCTTTCAGTTTGAAACCGTTACCTCTCATCCTATGACTACATCCCTTGTAAAAAGTCCTTCTCCAGTTTTCCTGTAGGCCCCTTTCAGGTTTTGGCTTCTGCTTTAACCAGCAGTGGAAGAAAGTCCTGATGGAGTTCATTGAAAGTACTACAAAGCCGCAGCAATTCTTTGTAAGAAAAAAAATTGTATGAGCCATAAAAGGTGTAAGAATGGATATTAAAATATTTCGGGGCTGAAGGCAGCCCTTAGTGGAAGTATCTGTGGCATAGTTGCTTATCAGTGTAAATTTACACCTAGTTTGTGAAAGGTGCACTGCCTTATGTCCTTACTGTAAAAAACTTCAATTCAGGTTTCCCATGTATATAATCACTTAGTGCTTATAGACTTTAGAGTTCTGCCAGTGCTCCATGGGACATCCTCCTCTGCAGCAAAACAATGAACAAAAATTCCATGTATAAGTTATTAATAAATTATTTCAAACATGAAAAATTGTTCTTTACATGTATATCATTAGTGTGCATTGCACGCTTATTTCACCATCTAGTAATTAGCCTTGTTTCCTTATTTAGAACATGCTTCTTATTTCAGCTATTTAACAATTTGTTTCTAAGTTAGTTAAATAAATTAGTTAGCAGTAGAGTGCTCACACATCAAATTCCAAAATGGCACCCTAGCTAATACCAGTTGCCATGTAGGTACTTCCAAATGTAATTACCTTGGAAGTCCTGACACTAGGTAACTGGGTAGCTTACAGTTCCTTTTGCAGCACTCTAGAGCACCTTGCTGCAGATGTTAGCCAGAATCATAGAATCGTAGGGGTTGGAAGGGACCTGTGAAGATCATCTGAAGTCCAACTCCCCTGATGCAGCAGGAAAACCTAGGGCAGATCACACAGGAACGTGTCCAGACAGATCTTGAAAGTCTCCAGAGAAGGAGACTCTACAACCTCTCTGGGCAGCCTGTTCCAGTGTTCCCTCACCCTCACAATAAAGAAGTTTTTCCTCATGTTGAGGTGGAACTTCCTGTGTTGTAACTTGGTGCTGTTTCCCCTTGTCATATCACAGAGCACCACTGAAAAGAGACTGGCCCATTCTTGACGCCCACCCTTCAGAAATTTATAGAAATTAATAAGGCCCCCTCTTAGTCTTCTCTTCTTAAGACTAAACAGCCCCAGGTCTCTTAGCTTTTCCTTGTATGACAGATGTTCCAGTCCCTTAATCATCCTTGTAGCCCTCTATTGGACTCCTTCCAGCATATCCCTATCCCTCTTGAACTGGGGAGCCCAGAACTGGACATAATACTCCAGATGTGGTCCTACGAGGGCAGAGTAGAGGGGGAGGAGAACCTCCCCTTGACCCGCTGGCCCAAGTGTTCTTAATGCATCCCACGATACTATTGGCTCTCTTGGCCACAAGGGCACATTGATGTCCCATGGATAACTTGTTGTCCACCAGGACCCCAAGGTCCTTTTCCATGGGGCTGCTTTCTAGCAGGTCAACCCTTAATCTATACTGGTGCATGGTGTTTTTTCTCTCCAGATGAAGGACTCTACACTTATTCTTGTTGAACCTCATTAGGTTCCTCTTTGCCCAGCTCTCCAGTCTGTCTAGATCTTGCTGAATCTTGCACAGCCTTCAGACGTATCAGCCAATCCTCCCAGCTTTGTATCATCAGCGAACTTGCTGAGGATACACTCCATCCCTTCATCCAGGTCATTGATGAAGATGTTGAATAAGACTGGGCCCAGTACTGACCCCTGGGGAACACCACTATTCACAGGTCTCCAACTGGACTCTGCACGGTTGATCACAACCCTCTGGGCTCTATTGTTTAGCCAGTTCTTGATCCATCTCACTGTCTGCTCTTCTAACTCGCACTTCCTGAGCTTATCCTCAAGGATGTTATGGGAGACAGTGTCCAAAGCCTTGCTAAACTCGAGGAAGACAACATCTGCTGTTCTCCCTGCATCTCTCCATTCTGTCACACTGTCATAGAAGGCTATCAGATTAGTCAAGCATGATTTCACCTTGGTGAATCCATGCTGGCTACTCCTGATAACATTCTTTTCTTCCATGTACTTAGAGATGACCTCTAGAATAAGCTGCTCCATCATCTTTCCAGGGATGAAGGCGAGGCTGACCGGTCTGTAGTTACCCGGGTCCTGTTTCTTACCCATTTTCCAGGACTTTTCAAAGACGATGGAGTGTGGTCTAGTGATGACTTCTGCCAGCTCCCTCAGCACACATTGGTGCATCCCATCAGGGCCCATGGATTTGTAGATGTCCGGTTTCCTTAACTGATCTTTAACTCAGTCTTCAATCAAGATAAAGTCTTCCTCACTCCTGACTTCTGTGGTCTGGAAGATTTGGGAATCCTGAGGGTCAGCCTTAGCAGTAAAGACTGAGGCGAAGAAGGCATTAAGTAACTCCGCCTTCTCCATGTCTTCTGTCACCAGAGGACCCACTTCATTCAGCAGTGGGCCCACATTTCGTCTGGTCTTCCTTTTGCCTCCAAAGTACTTGAAGAAGCCTTTCTTGTTGTCATTGACTTCCCTTGTCAGTTTTAATTCTAGGGAGGCCTTAGCTTTCCTTGTTGCATGCCTACACCCTCTGACCACATTCTTGTATTCTTCCCATATGGTCAACCCCTCCTTCCATGGTCTATAAACTTCTTTCTTCCACTTCGGTTTGTTCAGTAGTTCCCTGCTCAACCATGCAGGTCTCCTGGCTCTCTTCCTTGATTTCTTACTCTTCGGGACACTTTGATCTTGAGCTTGGATGAGGCGGTGCTTGAATATTAACTGACTCTCTTGGGGCCCCCTTCCTTCCAGTACCCTATCCCATTGGATTTCTCCAAGCAGTTTCTTGAAAAGAACAAAGTTAGCTTTGGCCCTGCTAGATGCTCAGTACCTGTTGCACATGATTCTGAACTCTATAATCTTATGGTCACTACAACCAAGGCTGCCTGCAACCTTAATGTCTTCTAACAGTCCCTCTTTGTTTGTCAATACTAGGTGTAGTAGTACACCTCCTCTTGTTAGTTCCTCCATCATCTGAGTCAAAAAGTTATCATCAATGCACTGGAGGAACCTCCTGGACTGTACCTGCCTGGCTATGTGGTCTCCCCAGCGGATATCAGGGTGATTGAAGTTCCCCATGAGAACAAAGGCCTGTGATTGTGAGGCGACTCTCAACTGTCTGTAGAAGGCCTCATCAACATCCCCATCCTGATCCAGTGGCCTGTAACAAACACCCATAACTGTGTCCCTCGTATTAGCCTGCCCATTAATCCTTACCCACAGGCTCTCAACCCTCTCTTCATCTGCCCCCAGGGAGAGCTCAATACATTCCAGTTGTTCTCTCACATAAACAGCAGTTCCACCACCTCGCCTTACTGGCCTGTCTTTCCTAAAAGGATGTACTCATCCATGACAGTGCTCCAATCATCTGAGCTATCCCACCATGTCTCAGTGATTGCAATGAGATCATGGCCGTGCGACCGCACACAGATCTCTAGTTCTTCCTGTTTATTCCCCACGCTGGCTGCATTAGGGTATAAGCATTTCAGAGAGGGAAAAATACTAGCATGCCGCCCCACAGGTGCTGAGCCACAACACCCAGGCACCTCTCTAGCAAGCCCAGTTGTATCCCTTCGAATCTGGTTTTAAAGCGCTCTGAATGAGCCCTAGTATGTCCTCTTGTTGCTCTACCTGAAACTGAGCTTTTACTTTTGAGTTGAGCATTAGCTCTGATATGCTCTGTCTCAAGGAACAAACAGCATTAGTGAGTAAATGAATTAAAGCAAATAGAAAGCAGGGGTCTATGTACAACCAATTCTGATTTATTTGAATCTCATGTCTATCAGTGGTCTTAAAAATAGCTCTGTGTCAGTGTAATTAGTTGGTCTGTCAGGTTTTTGGGATAGGAAATTGTACTAACTTTAATATTAGGCCTCTGAGGATTACTCTTTTCATATTGAAGTCAAGCCACAAATGCTAGTGGGGTTTGCAGGGCAGATGTTACCCATGAAACACTGAAACCAGTTCCAGTGAATCCTGCTTCAGAACCTCAAGATGTGGAATAAAAGCTGCTTCATATTGCTTCATAGAGAGACCACACCAGTCCCTGAAAAATCAGAATGTCTTTTTTCCCCCTTTTTGTTCCTGTGACTGGAGAGTACTGCTATTTTCTCCTCTTTTCCTACTTAACCAAAAAGCTGCATGTGGGTTTTTTTACTTTGCTTCCAAAGTAAGCTATTGCTGAGTACCCTCTGATCTGGCTGAGCAGGACTCTGTTCCACTGGGTTGATGGTCTAAGAAGAGGAAGACATTAAAGTAAAAGCTGAGCAGCAGAGTTTGAGCCCTATAGTAAGGTTATTTAGTAAATTTGCTTTTCAGGTGTTCACAGAAATGCTTGATAGAAGAGTTTTGGTGTTTGTTTGCTTTTTTTTTTAAAGATTATTGGATTTCAATATTTGTCCCTTAAGACTCAGTGATGGGAAGTCTTTGAGTGCAATGAAAACTTGATAAATTTTAAAAGAAATGCTTATTCTGAAAACAATTATTGAAAGTTTTTGTAGGTCAGCTCCTTTCAGAAGATTAGCCAGGCTAATCTGATCATACTACCTGGTGAATCTATGGAAATCTTGGAAGTGCTTTACAGTTGAACTGTTTTCACAAAATTAGTGTAATGAGTGTATGTGTTTTCCATTAATTTATGAAATATACATTAGTAACTATTCTGCAGTATGACGCAGAAACAAAGATTTCCCTATCTCATGGGACTTGCTAGCTGTATTAATTCAACTACAGTATTTCCGTTTACCACTTATGAGCACCGTCACTTGTAGATGCTTTGAGTTAGACCTTCAATAATTAGACTCAAGTGATGGATCACCTCTCCCTCAGCCTCTTTACCCACCTCTCAGTGTATCTGTACACAGAGGGCTCTTGTCACATCCCACTAGGTGGGTACAGCGGTACGTCCCACAAAGTGGGCACAGCTCCCCAGAGCTGGGGTCTCAAACTAAGTATCATGTCCCACAAACTGGGTACGGCATTATGTCCCACAAAGTGGGCATGGGCATAGTTCCTCAGGGGTGGGGGTCGATGTAGGGAGATTTGGATCCAATCCTTCTCTCTTAATTAGTCTCTTTTACCAACCACTTGGCACAGGCTTATCAAATGAGGACCCCACCTGAGCACAATGTCCAGTTTTTCAGGGCAGCTGTTTTGAGACAATTACTTCTGGACTTTACAGCTCTGCAGCAAGGTAATAGCTACTTGTGCTGGTTTGGTTCTGGCATGGTTTTGGTAGCACGGAGGGGCCCAAGAGGTGGCTCCTGTAAGAAGCTACTAAAAGCTCCCCCGGTTCAGGTGGCCAAGGCCAGAACCATTAGACAGACAATAGATGTGCCTCTGTGATTAACATATGAACGAACTGATACAAGACCTGAGCAGAGAGAAAGCAAGAAAGAAAGAGTTGTAATGGAGAGGTGAAAGGCAGTACTGGGGTGAAGATCCAGAGGCTGGTGAGGAAGAAGGGGGAAGGAGGTGTCCGAGCAGAGAAGTTGCCCTGCAGCCCATGGCGAGATTTCAGGCTGTCCCCCTGCATTCATGGAAGAACATGGTGGAACGTTCCCTGGAGACGCCAGGAGGGGTGAATGTGGACTTGTAGCCCGTGGATTTGCAGCCCATTGATTTGGATCATGCAGCCGTGGAAGATCCTAAGCCAGGGCAGGTGACTGATCCCAAAGGAGTCCATGACTCTGTGGGAAGCCTGCGCTGGAGCAGCTTGCTCCTGAGGGACTGTACCTTATGGGAAGAACTCATGTTGGAGAGGTTCGTGAAGGACTCTTTCCCATGGGAGGGATCCCGTGGGGAAGCAGGGGAGGACTGCGAGGAAACCTCCCTGAGAAGGAAGGAGCGGCAGAAAACACCAGACTGTCAACTGACTCTAAACCCTATCCTGTTCCCCTGTGCCACTGGAGGGAAGGAGGTAGAGAAATAGGGAACAAAGTAATTTGGGCCCAGAAAGGAGGGAGGGATGGGGTAAGGTATTTAAGCACTGCTCTTTGTGTTGTCTGGGTCCTGTTGATGTCTGTGTGCATTTGAATAGTGTTAAATTAAATGATTCTTTTTTGCCCAAGTTGAGTCTGTTTTGTCTGGGACCATAAATGGTGAGTGAACCACCCTTGCCCTTTGTCTCGACACATGAGCTTCGATGTCCTTCCCATCCCAGAGTGGGGGGGGGTGAGTGAGCAGCCACGTGGCTGGCTCTTTGTTGTCAGGTTAGGCCAAAACCACAACACTACTATAAATGGAAAGACTAGATTTAGCATAGGTCTGTCTTGTTCCTAAAAAGTTGTATGATTTATTGACTCCTCCCTGGATTAAAAGTGTTCAAAATCACCAGAGTGGCTGAAAACCAGACATTTTTGCACACCAAAGATGTAAAACTCCGAGATTTAAAGCTTGAATATAAGATTTTTACTAAAGTTGTCAGTGTCACCTGTGCTGAAAGTGTGCTTGGTTCTTTACAGAGGTCCCTGCAGAACAACATGGCTGAGGATCCCTCTTTCAAACTTTTGAAATTTAATGCCATTAATATCACTGGTTGTAAAGTTCTACAGGCACTGAATACCTTTTAAAATTCTCCCCATGGTCCATTAATACAAGATTACAGATGTATTTACTTGTATAATACTTTGGGCTGAGGACGCTTCTCAGATACTGACCTAAATTGTACCTTTGAGCATTCTACTGACAGAAATGGTGCTATAAAGTTCCATACAGCCCAAGATAATGTAAGCAATGGACCTCCTAGGTCTTCACATCAAACACAACCACACATAGCACATCGCGTAACTCTTTTTTCTGACCTTGTCAAAATTCATTGTGCTCGGGAGCAGCCCTTTTGCTTCCACTGCTTGGATAAGAAGCTGCATTCCAGAACTGGACTGCCACAGGAGCTGCCTCCAGCAGTCTCTCAGCTCACTTTAGCCAGTCATTCATTTGCCTGTCATGGTGGTTAAATGGAAATTCTTACCCTTCTGCACCTGATTGATATATTTCTTAAAAGAAAATGATATCTGTAATCAGCCTCAACAGGTCACTCTCTTCTCATAATTATCTCATCAGATAGCTGCTTCTTGCAGTACTGTTCCAGTTTGAGGAGTTCTTTCCTGAACCAGGTGACCTGAAATCTTCATAATAAGGTGTCACCTTAAGCTTCCAGGTAGAAGGTCACCTGAAAGCTTTGGGTAGCTTTGTGCAGCTGTGTTGCACAATGATATTAATATATCTTAAACAGAAAAATCTCATCTGAACCAGCTTGCTCTTTCCCTTTCTCACAGTGGCATCAGATTGTCACCTGCAACTCTTCCTGTGATAACTCATTACACCAGAATTCTTCTACTTATCCAGCTGATGGATTCTCAGCTTACAATAAAGATTTTATTAGTCTCCAAAAGCACATTCTTATGTTTTGTGGTATACCATTCTTCACAGTTTTGTTATTCCAGTCATCAATTCTTTCTCTGAGACATGCTGACTCCCTTTGTACTGCTGTACCTTCAGCTGGGCATTGTCAGCCCATCATATCAGCACACTGTCATTTTTCGGTTCAGGTCACAGAAATTTTGACAACGTTGGTTTCTAAAATTATCCTAGAAGATACCCAATAGTAACCTCTTTCCAACTTGAAATGTTTATTTTAAACATTGTTGTGTGCTATTATAACCTCTTTGACCAGTTCCTTATATGTACCATGTTTTCCTTTACTAACTTCATAATTTCATCTTCAATTTTCCCAGGTAGCAGCAATTTTAATATTTTTTTTACTGTAAACCTAGCAGAGAATTTTTCCTCATTTCTTATAACCAGAAACCATTGTTTATCTGAATAAAAAAACAAGGTTAGGCAAACATGAATAACCATTGAAAAATTATTTTCTCCAGCCATTTTCTGTTTTATTTATTGAGGAATTTCCATTCATTTCCAGTATTTCTTGCTGATTTGCTGAATGCATGTCCTTGCATGCTATCATATTATTTATGTCTGATTAACAGTTTTTATCTCCTCAACCTGTGTAATTTTCTTCCTGACTTTAAAGACTGTTATTCGTCAATGTCCATTTAGACAAGATGTTCAAGCACTTCAGTACTGGAAGTTTGAATTGAATGACTTGACTAAAAAAATGACTGTATAATCCCAAAGTGAGAAATAAACAGCTGAACAATGGATTTTCTTGCTTGCTTGCCTCAGCTGTCAATTGGAATTTTTTAGCTCAGGAAAAAAAGAAGTTTAGCTGGTAGCAACTAATACAAATTTTATGTTTATTGCATTTGCCTATTTTTATGCCTTTTACATGAGTTCTAATGAAGGATTCACAAGAAAACCCAACTGGCAGTCACTTCCCTATACATTTTATCACATATCCCAATAGAGTGACATTTTTAGCATGCTTTTCCAAGTTGTTACATTAACAAATTTGCACTGATTTCTTTATCCTGTCATCTAAAGACCACCTTGTAGTAAGACAGTGAACTTTTACAGCATTCCATAGTTGATGCACTGTCTAATGTCACAAATGTCTGCTCAAATTACTTCACTAAGACTTGAGAAGAGTCTACATTGTGCCTTCCATTTGAGCTTGATTTGACAGAATCAGTCCCTGTGCTAGCTCATGGCACTTATCAGTTAGTCAGCCTTCCTCAGGGAAGAGAATTTAGAGTGCACCATATTCAGTTTTCAGATCAAGCCCTGTCCCCTTAGGAAGCTATGTATTGCATTATTAAACAAGGTGCCATCAGCCATAGCACCATGCTTAAACATTCAGTCAAATAAAAGACGACATCATTATGTTAACTCTTTTTTTCACCAGCTTCATCTATCTTTCAGTGGTCTGAAATAAAATGCTAAGACAAAGAAAACTTTGCCACATCTTTCTTCTAATTTCAGTTGAATGTGCATAAACATGGGCAGGAAAACCTGTCTGATGTTATAAAATAATTTTTTTTTTTTTTTTTTTTGCAAATTACATTTTTTTAAGTAATTTCAGGCCAATTTATTGTTTATTTTGTCAGTTTTATGTGTAGTTCTCATACAGAGTGCTCATGGTATGTGTTTTAACTGTCATATCTATACTCAACCAAATTCTGATGATTGCTATAACCTTAAATATATCAAAGACAGAAAAGTTACTTCAAGCTAATACAACTAAATGAGGGAAGAAATTGGTCATAAATGTAACAGTCCCTTTATAAAACATAATACCTTTTATACCATCAGTGCACTGTGCAATGAGGCATAAGTAGATTGTGATGAAATTACGTACACAACATCAAGAATTATGGAGCCTTTAAAGTATTTTATGCCATTTCAATCAAACTGCAAATCACACAGAAGGGAGATGTGCTCCCTCTTGAAAGTGAATAGATTTAGGAAATATACTTTAAGGTTTATCTTTTAAATCTCCTTCAGTCTTCTCTTTGCATTCAAAGTGAGTTTCGTGCATCTTTATTTATCTTGTCAGACCAGAAATTGTTGAGATTCTCTGAGAAAAGGAAAGATATCCTTTTTAAAGCTTCATGTTGATATAAATATGAAAATGGATTAAACTCTGCTTCCAATTTTCAAACATATGTACTTCAATGAATATTAAATGGTAGACCCATATCATCATCATGACTTATTTACTTTGTAGAGTTTTTATCAAAAAAGGACTGGAGTTTGCTGTGGAGCGTGAAACTCCACTGTAATTGAGTTTAGAGTGGTAAAACCACTAAAGAGGCCATGGCCCCAGAGAGTTCCCTGAAACCCACCTGTCAGCTGGTGTTACATCACTGATCCAACAAGCCGTGGCTTCTTCTTCCCACTAAAGATTTCTGTGGAAAAGAAAAAAAAAAAGATAGAAAAAAAAAAAAGAAAAGAAAAAACACCCTAAGTTGCTCCTAGAAAAAAACACCCTTTGCAACAGCTGCACAGTGTCAGCAGAAATAATGATCTGAAACTCAGCCTCCAAGGGATGCTAGTCGGGGTCCTAATTCTGTAAGGTGTCATTTCTTTCACTGCAATGCCATTAAGCATGAAAGTAATGGAGAGGACATAAAGTGTTCTTTCACTAAATTATTACAAGAGAGAGAAAGGGTACTCCAGGATATTGACAGGAAAAGGTGTCTTGTTTTTTGAAAAGGATCATCTTAAAGGATGCATGCATAAAAATGCCAATTAAACTCTCAATATTTTGCTATCAAAATTGCTCATTTTGACATTGTAAATTTTGAACATATAGGCCCACATGAAAATGGAAATTGTAGGGAGGTTTAGTTCCATAGGTTTATTTGGGTTAAAAGCATTTTTTTGCAGGTGGATTGAATGACTCAGAAGACTGATGCTAGACTACTTTAAAATCATTGATTAAATCAGTTCTCAGGTCAAGTGTTCTGGTTGCAGATCTCCATTTACTTCAGTGCAGTCATATGTGTGCAGGATCTGGGTATAAGGTGATAGTGATTGTTGGTATTTAACAAACAGCTCATTAGCCTGTTTTCTGTCCAGCAGATAGTTAGAACTGAAGCAACCTTTCCTGCTATAATTTAAGCACCTGCACAAGCCTTTTTAGCAGGGGTGAGGTGTTGAACTACATGGGTAATAGCTTCTTTGTAAAACTCAAGGTGATTCCAGCACCAAACTGTCAAGGCAAGCTGGCAGGGCAGCGCTAGCAGTTTTCCAAAATGGTGCATTTATTCTATTTTTGGCATGAAAAGAGGCTTTTGTCTTCAGACTGTCAAGTAAGTCCCTTCACAAAAGCGAACACTTAGCTTCAAAGACAGTTAAATGCCCGAACCTTATTTAAGAGCTTACCTCCACTGAAATCACTGCCATTCTGACGTTGGATCAAACTCTATAAAAGAAAAGAGTCCAAATGTTTTCTTTTAGGAAGATGTAGCTGATCATATTGAGTCCCTTTTTCAAGAAAGGGAAAGAAGCTTCTCTGTTAGACTTGGATTCATTTCAAAGATTGTGGCTGGCAGATGCATTGTTCTGAAAACTACTCCTGCCAGTTTTTTTATCTATTACACCTACATTAATATTCAGTGCAAATGAGCCTTCTGTTTGGTCTTTGAATTACTACTGTGATCATCGGAGATGAAATTGAGACAGGATACGATATTTCTCCTCTACCTTTGCTGCACATCAAAGTCTGAAGTAGTGCTTCCAACAGGAGAGGTGCTGCTCTCAGAACTGTCCTGCTGTAACACACTTCAAAAAGAGTTGCTGGGTGGAACATTACAAATTGCTGTGTGTTGCCTACTGACCTTGGCATGCAGGCTTACTACAAGTAGTAGCTCCAAACTGAATCACTGCTGGGAAAAGTGAATACACAGAAACTTTCAACCTACTCTGGGAGTGATTTGGGCTCCCAGCCTCTTCCTGAAGGAGAGTAAGTCTGGTTTTAGTGTGGGTGCTCTCCTAGGTGTACAGAGGCATGTTTTCTTTAAATCAGAGAAAATCACTGTAAATTCAGTGTCCCCCAATGTTTTCTTTCTCAGAGTCTTAAGTGATTATTTATGGACAACACTGAACTGAAAATAACAAATGCCATGTCCCTCACTGAAGAAATCTACCATTGTCCATCTCTTCAATTTTCTATCCATTTTTACAACCAAAGAAACCTTTAGGCACATAATGAAAATAAAAAATGTGTGTATTTAGAAGTAACACACATTTTGTCTTTTGATTTGATCTTAATGTAAAGATGTATGCTTTTTTCTTCAAAGCTTAAATATTTAAAAATATCACTTTCTCTGTACTATGAATGATTATAACTTTAGTACTGATATATCAAAAGAACCTTTACTCCCCTGCCTTTATGTTTTACACTTACTGAGGGGCTATACCTCACACCCGTCGGTGAATACTTTGGTCTGTAGCATTACAGTCTTGGGTGTGGTTTCACTTGTTTCTAAACCAGTTGAACTGTGGGCTGGTGCTAAAAGGGGTGATTTTCCTTGAATGAGCAGCCTGCTCTTCCTGCCCTTGTACCTGCTGCTGGGAGTAATTTTTGGTGGCTATCTGAGAGAAAACTTTTTTTCCTCCCCAGTTAGTTTTCAGTTGGATCAACTCACTGACCTGGCAAAATCTGATGCTGCAGGAGCACCGGACCCGACATGAGGAAAGTGGTGGGAGCACAGCACCACGGGAGGGCAGTCTGAGTGACTTTTTTTGGCAACAGTCTAAGCTACACAGGATAAGATGTATCATGAGGTCACTTTACAGTTAATAACAGTGCTCTTTTATTACACTAAGCAAACAGGGGAAATGTGACTGTATCTCTGAATTGCCGTCGTTTTTCTCCCCTTACTCTGCTCACCAGCGTGGTACCTGCGTTCACATCAGCCTTAATTTTAGCAATACATCAAGAACATGAGAGATGCTGAAAAGAGCTGTTTCTGTAGATTTTCACAGGGAGTCTTTTTTACACCTCTCTGACTGCCACACAACTTCTTGCAACCCTGCTCACCCACAAGGTTTTTTGGCATCTTTATTTGAGGGGCCTAAAATGGAACAACTCAAGAAATAACGACACCTTACATTTTTTTAATTTACATTTTTATAATTATGGGAATGTACCGAATGTCAGGTGTTCATTCTTGCTCTTACTGTGGCATAAAAGGTTCTAGCAATTGCTTAGGAGAACTTTGTGGTAATGTAAGTTTGATGTTTATGGTCCTCAGTGACAAAAGACTATTTGTGCTACGAAAACTGCCAGAATGAAAGTAGTGCTGTGGGTTTGGCTGCCGATACCTGTGTTGCTGCTGATATCTCATCACTAGATATGGAGTAGCTGACAAGAACACAAAGAACAACAAATGGCAGTCTGCATGTCTTCAACTTCCATTACCCGTTTTGCTATTGTATGAGGGTGATAATTGGGTTATGTTGTCCTGCTTACTGGAGTTTCAGGAAAAGTGTGTTGTTGCAATCTGTTGCACAGCAAGCTGGGCTATCAGTTCTGGCAGATGTGCTCGTTATTGGATGTTGATCAGCAGCTTTCAAACTAAAGATATTCACAAATTGTTCACCTGCACTGCCCAAACATTGTGGAGGTGAAAAATCGTTATTATTGTTGAGCCTTACATTTAATACCCAAGCGTGGTATCAGTAGCCTGGGCAGTAAGTGATGAAGGGTATATTACGAATATTGTAAATATTGTGGAGATTAATTAAGGCATCCCTTTCGATAAACAGTATCCGACACTAGATGGCACGCTTGGCCTCAGGATCAGAGCCGCTTCTGCATGCCCTCGCCTTGCCTAAGTGTCCTCCCGCTTTGGTCTTTCTTTTCCACGGTTTTAAAGTAAGAAAAGTAGGTGATGTTACAGACCACAGCTGGGCCACCCTAGTACAGTAATTTTGAAACCTCTGTCCTGTGACCCTCTACAAGCTGCTTCTTTCTACGGATTTTGAAAAAAAATTAAAAATCCTTTAATATGGGAAGAAAATAACACTGAAATCATACAATTAGAGGAGAAACAACAATGAAAATAGTGTAGTACTAAGAATAGTAACATTTTTAAGCAAACAGTAAGTAATCAAAAAAGGAGACAGGAGATGCAAAACTATTTTCAACAAACATTTTCCTCTTCCTCTATTCCATCTCTATAATCTATTATTCTTATACTGGTGGATTAAAAATGGTTACATAATGTAAAAACAAATTGTTTCATGACAGTTTGATCCAAATCAGAGTTTTACTTTATTTTATGACAATCCTTGATTTGATCATTGAACCAAAAATCCATAATTTCAATATCCCTAAGGCATTTTTTTCCTTTGTCAGGAACTAATGTGACATAATAGGATTGGGATTAAAGATCAAAATGGGTGGAGCTAAGGATCCAATGGCCATGCAAAATTAGTGTCAGGGAGGTTGCTTCAACTAGCTCTAACCTGGTCCTGTGGGCTGAACGTCCATGTAGCAGGCGAGGTCTTGGAGCTCTGGTTTGGTTGCATTGGCCTTGGTTAAAGCCTGTTCTGATTATGCCTGAAAAACCCAAGCTATCTTTTCCATGTATAGTACTTAGAAGTTCTTAGAAATTAAAATATTGCTTTTGTTGTCATCAAGACAGTGCACAGACACCCAGGTTTCTCTGCACTCATCTCCATCACTTAGCTGTAGAAAAATGCATCTCACTTAGCTACCAGTAAAACAAGCTTCCATGAAGTCCTTGTCTCACTAAAGTATTTTTAGCTGTTCTTTACCTAACTTTTATGTGAAAACGCATATATTTCTGTGGAATTTGTGTCTCATTCTTTTCCATCATGGGAGGCTTGGCCATGCAGTCCCCATGCTGCATTGATGATATCCGAGTACAGACCTCTGCTGTTCTGTTATAAACCTTCTCCACTCAACTGAGACTATTGTCAGGGTGTGATCTCCCCAGTGAGAGTCTTGGCTCAGGTATTTCTTCTTTCTGAATGAGTGGAAGCAGGACATAAAGCACAGCTTTCTGTCAGAAGCTGGGAGTCCTGGCAAATGCAGGCACTGAACAGAGTACAGAGCTATGTTTTGCACTCTGGTACCACTTGGTACCAATGCTCATGCCAAACGTTTACAACTAAATAGGCATCCATTATTGCTAAATTTCTGCCTTTCCACCACAGTAATTTAAATAATTTTACTTGCTTTATTAATTATTTACACCAATCAAAGTGAGAGGGAAATCAAACCACTGAAATCTTAGGTGAAAAGGGACCTTATTGTACTGTCCACACTAATAACCAATCTATTGATTTTAATAGTTCAGCATCCTAATTTCGAGAAGCACCAAAATACCTCCCAGCTGAATTAAAAACATGTATGAAAGGCAGCCTTGTCTAGCTGACACAACATCAGAAACCTAATAGAGGGAATGCAGCATTGGAAAGTACAAAAGTCAACATGTCAACATAAATCAACTTTGCCAGAATGAAACAGATGAGTCCATTTGTTGGTAGATCAGATTAACGTAAATCAAGGCAGTATAAAGGTTGCACATTACAGGGATTTGTGCCTGGTAAACTTTCATATTGTGATCAGAGATAGTAATCATCTGGCAGTAGGAATAAAAAGTCAAAGTGAAGCTTAAACGCTGAATCAAAGATCAGTGCTGTTAATGTCTAACATGCTGGGGTCAAAAATTCATAAGGGTCCAGCTGTGAAAATAAGATGGGAGCTGTATTAGTTTTCTCCATTCTGCATCTCACATTTAAGTGTTGTCAGCTGATGAGGGTTTGTCCCTTGGGAATTGTCGTGGGGTAGTTTAGTCCATGTAAAGCGAAATTTTTGCATCACACAGAGGATCTTGTGAAATTCTGTAAGGCATGAGGACAACATGCTGAGATTCATAATGGTGAGGAAGGAACAGTGGAAACAGTAATCTGCCACATGTCCTTATCTGAAAGTGGTTCTTGACAAAAGAAGGCAGGATGTTTGCAGTGTGGAAGCTATCAGAATCTGAGACATTTTAACAGTCAGTGGTTACTAATGGATAAAACCTGGTAACTTTAGACTGATGCTGACATATAGAACTGTTTAGAATAAATATAAATCCCAATGGACCCATTCTTTTCACGCCTGTTAGTATTACTTCTGTTTGTGGCTTTGTGTAAAGTTCCATTACTGGGTCAAAGGTTTGATGTAAACAAGCATAAGCTCTCTAGCAGGATTTATATACTGAGAAAACTTGAATTAGGAAAACACATCACATGCAGCTTTTTTGAGGCACATGTTGCATAATGTCTATGCAAATATTTTATAAAGCTTTTTGTACTTTGTCTGTTTTTCCCTTTTTTTTTTTCAAATTATGGACTCACGATTCATTGTTTCCATCTTAAGAAATTTCTAAATTTATGTAACTTTTTAATATCATGGTTTCACTGCATACTTAAGATAAAAATATCTGAATCAAGTAAAGAATGAACTTTTAAAGAAATTATGGAGTCCTGCTTTTTTGTTAAAAATTATTTGCAATCCTTGGCAAACTGTTTAACCTCTGTGATCCAAATTCAGACCTATTTAAGAAGCAGTTTCTTCTGTATTTGACCTCACTCTCTTATTTTTCATCAGTGATGCTTTCCAAAGAGTAAGATTCTAATAATTACATGAACACTCGTCACATCTATCTATAATGGGTGTATTATGTAGATTTTCCAACATGTATTTCTTTAGTGTATTTAGCCTCATTTTGTAGATGGGGTATGGAGTGACATAAAAAATGAGAGCAGATGATGTCACTACATAACAACTTCTCTTGTGATGTTCTCAATGTAAGTGAAGGAAGGTCGTGAGGATGTTGGCTGAGGCTGATGTGCATAAGAGCATGGCCTATGAGCCTGCATGTTTTCCCAAGTCTGTGACTACCTACTTGTGAGTAATTGAAGCTCTGGAAGCTGAAAGTCACAGTCTGAAACACTGATTTGTCCAAAATAACAGTGGCAGCTGTGGCAAAGTCAGGATAAAAATACACAAGTATCCCAATTCTCCGTTTCCTGTTCTGGTTGCAAGGTCATTTGCCCCTGCCTTGTAACTATAGTGAAAGCTCCATTTCAACAATAAAAATAAAGTTCTTACGCATCTATTTATCCTTTGAAAATACAAACTGAGAATAATATATATAACTAGCGTTAGGTCACGGTAGCAGAAACACAGGTTCTATTACTCTTACTTCGTTTAGTGTATTTTACTGAATATACCCATGACTCCCATGTAGAAGACAGTACTATCCTTTGTTAATAAAGGTGGTATATGCTATCTAAATTATCAACAATGGCTTCGACTTTTAAATAAATCACTGAGGGAACAACTGACTTATCCACTGTGTTCAGGGAAAAACACAAGTATCCCCAGCAAGTCATGAGGAGCTTGACTTATTGTTCCTGACTTATAGTTCTCATTTGAGGAAAAAAAATAAAAATCTTACATGATAATAAGACCAACTTTAGTGTTGATGAGGTGGAAAGGTCATAGCCAGGATCATGAAATGTAGAACTTAGTATTCAGAATGGCAACGAAAGACAGTAAGTGACACAGAAACTGAGGGCAGATGATGTCGCTTCATATCTGCTTATCTTGTGGTGGTTTAACTGACCATAGTTTGTTATAGGATGGTGCCCTAACCTACTAAAACATTAAGTTGGTTTAAAAGCTACTAATGATAAAAAGATCTACAATTAAACTAAAAACTGAAATAATTTGCTTCCATTCAGAAAGGTCTCAAATTAATTTAACAATTACTTCTGTAGAAATTATTTTATTTGCTACACAAATCTAGCCAACTCAGAAATGGGACAGAAAGCTTTTAGCAGTTCAGAGTAACAGAACGTCACTTAATGACATAAATTGAGAAAGAAAATATGCTACTGGAATAAGAGCATATATAAGAAATGTAGTGAAATGGGAGGCAGTCATTGCTAAGGCAATTGGAAGATGAACCTGATCCTGTGGAATCAGGAGTTCCGATAGACCTAGAGAAGAAGGAGGGATGATACCAGGTCAGAGCCAGTAGCTCTCAGTGAGCATTATCAATTAAGGTAAAAATACATATTGGCAGAAAGATCTGTGGACAGTTAATGAAAGCAACCGCAGACTTGTAGGGTGAGTGAAAAATGAACTGTCTCACTGAAATAATAGTTGTTTTTTAAGAGTGAGTGTACTCAGCCTGGGTTTCACCCCAGACATGTAGTCTGTCAACATTGAAATCATCTTGAAATCTTTTATTGTAACTTTCTAACTCCATTCACTGGTGCTGATTTGGTACTGCTGGGTACTGACTGAGACCGAAAAATGCAGCATGGCGGGTGAGGGGGCTGAAGTACTCCTTCCTGCAAACATTCGAGTTTTCTTGGAAGTTACCCGTCTGAATACTGACCTGGCCTGACCCTATTTAGCTTGTGAGATCTGATGAGATCAAAGCCTGAGGTTATGGCACTAAACTAAGAAAAGTGATAACAAAACAAAAATGGCATGATTGACAGGATAGTAGGCTGAACACAATAAACCTATGGAGAACTATGTGTATGTATTCCACTCTTTAATATCCTCTTTGTAGATAAGAAAAATAAGCCTTACCCTGGAGCTAAAATAGTAATGGGATGAGGGCTGCCTGCCTTACCCGATGGCCATAAATAATAAGTATATTATACAAAGATGGATTACTGAAATGGAAAGTGGGTACTCATGAGCTGCTACCTTGAGGCAGGACTGAAGCAGGAGCCATCCTGGACCCTTGTGCTGTCTACAGTTATCTCCTTTTGGTGGCCCTGTGTTTGTCAGTAAGCTGTGATATGACCCTGTGTAGTCCAATTTTAGTGCTTTTCACTGTCAGGTTCATTGAGGCCATAGAAGATTATTTTGCTTGGAGAAAAAAAAAAGAGATGTGAAGAAGTCACTGAAAGCATTTACAGATAAAAGAAGTAGTCAGCAGAAAGCTGTCTAAAGAGGTTTCTTTTGTAGTGCACCAATGAAAGCAGCTACTTATGACCATAGATAAAATGGCAATAGAAGAGTTACATAAGGAAGCTCGGGTTTCTTTTTTTGTGCCAATGTTTTTCTCTAATCTTGAAAATTATTGAGAAACATGCTGTTAAGGTTGTGATGTAATTGAATCAAACTCATTTAAAAGAGCTGTAATGACAGATTTTTCTCTCTGTGATGAGTACTGCAAGCAACTTCAGAAATTAGGCCAAGTTCTGATGTTACTTTTAGTGTGATTAATAGGGAGAAACTCCATCCATTTCAAAGGAATTGTTCTAGGTCATTACCAACTGCCTATAGTTGTTCAGTGCTCAGAGCATCTATTTTTCAGTTTTTCAGAAAACTAGCATATTTTCTGAACATCTTTCCTTTCTATAGACCACTTTATATGCAAGCTGAAGGCTCATATAAATCTTCTTCTTGCTTGGAACAAGCTGGTACAGATCAGAAGTCCCTGAGGCTTTGTTTCTCCAGTATTCCAGTTCAACATAGAAATGCAAATACATTTAATTAGAAATTACCCAAAATCTTCCTATTTTAGAAATTCAGAGCAGGTTTCTGATTTATGGATATGAAATAGAGCTGGTGGGAATTTTTCTGTCGAAACAAGTAATGGCGAATTGTATTTCTGGGGGAGAACAAAATTGCATTAAAAGGGGAATACATCCTTATAAAATTTTACATTAATAAAAGCTGCTGATTTAATGTATTTTAGACTAGTTCTGGTGAGAATCTCACAGATCTCCTGGCCCTGTTAAATTGAATATAAAGGCCACAAAATGTTTGGCTTATAATTTTTAGTGCAACATTTACTAAAAAATCTAAAGTGACTGTTTGCTGTGCTTTCAGAGGACATGAATTAATTCGGAGAGCAACAGATCATTTTCTTGGTGACTTTTCCAAATATATTTTTATTTCCTTGTGAGGCATACTTGCAAGTGTTATTATTTTATGTTCTATATATAGAACCCAAATGTGAGAAAACACAAAGTTCTTTCAGTACTGTTATCTGAGTTGTTGCAAAGTCACATTTGTAGGCATAGTTTTCCAGGTATTGAGAAGTCACTTGCTCCCTGCGAATACAATCACTTTGGCAGGGACATCTACAATCTGGAATACAAATTATTTTATAAAGGCGAAGTGGTCCCACCTCAAGTCTTTGTTGCTAAATTCATACATACGCTTTTTCAGGCATCTGAGGCTACTTCTTGGGAAAAATGATATTGGACAAATCCATGATTAGAGCCTTTGTAATGTTAACCATCCCTACTGCGCTGGAAATGATTACACACATTTGGTGAAAGGCAATTTGAATGGTAAATCACTTAGTCATATTCTCGTTTTCACACACCATTCAGCTTCCTACTGTCCTCCTGCTCATTCTTTTCTCTTTTCTCCCAGCAGTATGCACAGCATGTCCCCACCATTGTTCAGCATAATTTAAGATGGCGTTAAGATAGAACGATTGGTGTAAACATGTGGAAAAAGTTCCCAGTGAAATGTCCAGGTGTCTCTAATGCACACACAGCCACAGCTTCCTAATGTCCCCTAAGAAAATGGAGAAATTAGCAGCACTTTACTGAAGAGGTGAACTAATTGCTGCAAACAGGTTGAAGCCCCGTCCTACAAGTGGCTGAGCATTCTTACTGTACCAGTGAAGTCTGAGGGAACAGAGCATACTCAACAGTTTTATCTCTTACATTTCACCACGTAACCGAAGAAACTCTGTTTCCTGCTACACAGAGTATTTGGGGTTGAAAATTAACCAAAAAGGGCCAAAATGGAACCCAGACCTCAACTCTAAAGCTATGTCGAATTTCTCTTTTTATCCATTCAATTAAATTTCCATGCATGAACATGTTGAAATATGAACTTTGGCAGATTGTAAAATGTTTTGATTCTCTTTTTACAAAGAGCAGCATCATAGAAAGAATCAAATCTAAACAAATCTCCATCCACTATTTCAAGCTCCATGGTTTTATTTTTCTTTTCTGGCTCTTACTACTACACAGGCATCACAACTGGCTTCTCATACTGATGTTTATGTCACTCAGTTATCAAACACTAGGATTGCTTGGTTTTGTTTTAAACTGGATGAACTGCATGGCAGCACTTACAGGTAGCTGCCCAGAGCCATGGTTGTAACTGCTTTGAGGTCTTTCCATAATGGTAGGGCTGTACGCTGAGACCTGGGGAAAAACATCTGCAGCTGACAGCACAGTCTTGATTAGAGGTATTTAGCCAGAGCCTGAAGCTGCTAAGTGGAGTATTCCTAAATACGTGTGAGGTGTATCAGCATGGTACAATGCAGTTCGGAGGCAAGAAATGTGAGCTCCTAAAATTACTTAAGGACCAGCAGTATTGCTACATCAGCACAGAGCTTTGCTCGGGCTTTAAATGCCTGTTTCTTGTAGAATCTGTGTTTGACCATCTGAGCTACCTGTCCCACTTTAAAATGTACCTGAAGAAGTGCCAGTGCAGGTGCGAAAATACAAGGAGGCAGGATGCAGCAAGGCAGAGGAGAAGGCAGGACCACAGACCTATCTTCTCAGAACACCTCAGGCTAACTAACATGAAACTGTGCCCTCAGGCCAACACCTGCTCCTTGGAGTAGAAGACCTCATTTACAACTGGTAGTCTCTTAGGTCTACTGATGATCTCACTGCAGCAAGCGATAACATTTCAGTAGAATTAAGGCTGGGCAGTACTGTCCCAATATCTGGGAGCAGAGGCATTATGAGAATCTCCAAAACATCTCAAAGAACCAGTATCTTCAGAAACTGTAACCCTGCAGGGGGTAATGGTGCTGAGATCTCACAGGCTGCATGTCAGAGATCTACAGAGATAAGCTGAAGGGATCCTCTGGTTTGTCTTCTTATACAACATGGGGCAGAATTTCTCCAGTAATCCTGGTTTTATTCCAGATATCAAGTGGTCAACACACAAAATGAAAGGGAGAATTGTAAATAATGTACTTCCGAGGTGATGTCCAGCAAAGGCCAAGTTTTCACAGTAAGTGGGCCTCTACATTTGCTGTCTTTTACAGGCATATTAAAAAATGTCTGAACAATGAACCTACCTTTTAGAAATGCATTCCAGTCTTGCAAAGGTTTTAAATACGTGCTGTCTGGACTGGAGGGTGCATATTGTAATTTCTTCCCTGTCTCTGTGTCAGGCAGAGTTTGCTAACATTACTTCTTTCCAGTAAACAAATCTGTGCATAAATAAGACCCTAAAATCATTTCTCTTTGATAAATATTTTAGTGAATATTCCTGTTTGCACAGGGCTCTCTTTGGTTCCCCTGAAGCCAGATCTGGCCCACATACAGTGAAAATGAGGCTGTCTGCTCAACAGGCAAAACTCCGTATGTTCTAGCTAAACAGTAAGCATTCAGTTAAAGGAAAAGGACTTTTTCTGCCTTTGTTTTCCAGCAGCGTTAGCTTAGACAGCCACCAGCACGTGACCATTTACATAAGGAGGGAACCGCAGAGCTGCTGCCAACTGCCCATAGTGCCTGCCAAAAACAGATGTTAGATGTTACTGTGAGAATAATGTCTTCTTCAGCTTGACATCTGAGTGCTTCAATCTTTATTTAAAAGGAAGAGGAAAAAATATAGTTGAATTAATGAAAGGAAGCACACAACATACGGTCTGGAAAAAGGATAATGTAAGGGAAAGTGCTATTGGTCCAATTCCCTGAGACTGCTAAAACTCAGCTGGGTGGATTTGTCATAGAAAACTCTGTCACATAGGTAGATCTGGTGACCTAATAGGTCTAGGTTTTTTTACATTTTTACTCCCATGCCTTCACATTGACTTTTAAATAGTTTCCAAAAGGCAAATGCTAAAACCGTAAAGCTCTATATTGATCAGGATGTTACCAAATCCAGCATTCTCCATTACCAAAAATCTACACAGTAAGTACCAGGCAGACTTATCACAAAGACTGGAATTTATGCTTAGGTTTTCCTATCATTTTGCATGAATTCTGGGGGCTCTATAAAAACACAATTGGGATAAAGCTTTGTATTCTACCTGTGACTCATTCATATATCTTACAGAAAAGAAGGAACCTGTCTGCAAAGGTGAACAATATTATAATTTGTTACTTTGTTTTCCTGTCTTCCTGTAAGCAGAAAACTAAACCTCTTGGTCTATAGAGCTGAAAAGCTGACTTCTATTTCAGTCAGCCTTACATTGTCAACCTTATGAAGACTTACATTGATGCTGGTTCTGTGGGGCCAGTAGAACCAATGAACCTTCATTTTTGCATTTGCATATTGAGGCTGAGCTTTCACGCAGCCTCAGCCATGTCAGACAATGGTTAGTTCACTCTTCAACCCTTCCTTTGGTTAATAGCTATACTGTCTTCTTGCTGGCCAGAAGCTGTGGGAACTTTACATCCCTGAGACCTCTGTCCCTTGTCTGAATGTCATTGGAAGTGGCTAAAAAAAAGTAACAAGAAATACAGATGTATGTGCAAGCACACATACCAGATGATCTCAACAGCATTTTTTTTTTTAAGGAGAGCTGGTTGAAATGGGTTCTGATCCCATGCTTTAATGCACTGTGATTTCCTTGCAGGTCCTGTAGTAAAAGCAATTTGCACCTACGAGGTGCCTGTCCCAAGATGACTAGTAGATAAGGCAGAGTATCTCTCTCTCTTCTGCTGCAAGAGTGGGCGATACAAACTGCCTCTCAGGGGATGCACCCGCAATTTTTAAGACTTCAACTTGAAGCTGCTCTGTGGAAAAAGCAGCCGCCTAATTGCACAGCTGCCTGCTCTACAAGGGTGTGCAAAGTGCTGTCATCTGCTTCTGAAGATAGATGGGACAACAGAGCATGTGAGTGCTTTGTCTCCTTTCTACTTCCTTTTTCTTCTCCTGGGCTGGGAGAGGTGGTTGTCAGGGTGTTCCCTGAGTATGAGACTCTGGTGGGCAGGTTTGTAGGAGGTGAGTTCTGTGGCCAGGTGTCGTGGTTCCTTGTCTCTCCCCTGGTTCCTTGTCTCTCTCCTAACTGGCTCGCCTATAATGTCGTGGTTTGGGCCTAACAGGACAACAAAGAAACAGCCACATGGCCACTCAACTGCCCCCCTCACACGCAGTCTGGGATGAGGAGGACAAAGGCCAGCTAGAAGCTCATGGGTCGAGACAAAGGACAAGGAGGGTTCTTCACCGATTAAGGTCACGGGCAGAACAGACTCGGAAAAAAAAAATCATTTAATTTCACACTAATCAAATGCACCCAGGACACAGACAACACAAAGAGCAGTGCTTACATACATTACCCCACCCCTCCCTTCTTCCTGGGCCCAAATTCCTTTGTTCCCGATTTCTCTGCCTCCTTCCCTCCAGTGGCACAGGGGGACAGGGGATGGGGTTTAGAGTCAGGTCATAGTCCAGTGGTTCCTACTGCTCCTTTTTCCTCAAGAAGGATTCCTTACAGCCCTCCCCTGCTTCCCTATGGGGTCCCTCCCATGGAAGAGAGTCTTCCATGAACCTCACCTTCATGAGTCCCTCCCATGAGGTCAGGAGCAAGCTGCTCCAGCGTGGGCTTCCCACCGAGTCACGGGCTGCTTTGGGAACAGTCACCTCCCCTGACGCCAGGGTCTTCCACAACTGCATAATCTGAGTCCACTGGCCACAAAATCCAAGTCCACTGGCCAAGTTCACCCCTCCTGGCACCTTCAGGGAATGCTCCACCATGTTGCTCCATTAATGTAGGGGGACAGCCTGCCATCTCACCATAGGTTGCAGGGAAACTTCTGCTTGGGCACCTTCTTCCCCTTCTTCCTCACCAACCACCATGAACCCCAGCACTGCCTTTCACCTCTCCAGCACAGCTCTTCTTCCTTAGCTGTTCTTTCTACTTTCAGGTCTTATATCAGTTCTTTCATATGTTAATCACAGAAGTGCATCTATTGTCCCTCTAATGGCTCCTTGGCTGGTTTTGGAGCAGGGAGAGCTTCTCAGCTTCTTACCAGAGCTACCCCTGGGGCCCTTCCCCAGATCCAAAAATCCTGCCAAACCAAACCAAACCAGCACACCAGGTCACAGCTGGCAAGAGGGGAAGCCCTTGTTCCCTTCTCCTCACACCTGCCAGGTCTGTGTCGAGCTCTGGTGCTCCTCTGCTCCTTCAGTGGGCTATTTTAGCTGATTAACATGACATTGTAGGTGTGTTTTGTTACCTTTTAAGGCTCTGGTGAACAAAGACAGCTCAGTGAAGAGCCCGATGCTAACCAGAGCTTCCTTCAGAGAAGAGTAAGAGGGAATGGGATTGCACATTTTAGTAGCACTGATCTCTAGGTTTGGCTCAGCCATCTTGCCTGGAAGCACCAACGGACTACTTCGAGATGTGATCAATGCAGGAGGTTACACAGATATTACACTTGCTTATATGGTTTAAAAACTGCAATAATCTTGGCTTTTGGTCTTTCTGATCCTTTAAGCATTTTTAATCCCTTTCCTCTTTCAAATTACAGACTGTTTCTCCAGCCATTCCCAAAGAAACCGGGGCAGGACACAATAGGGAAATGTCTGCTGACACAGCTCTGCAACAGCACACTGATGTGAAGGTTTAGCTGGATGCAAAATATACTGTGTTCCACAGTTAAACCCTTTTTCATTGCATCCTCCTATCCAAAGAAGTATTTATATGAAATGTCAGTCACCCTGTGGATTTACATGAGAATTAATTATCTGTGGAGAATGTTTTGGCCTTATTAATCATGGGTCTCACATAAGAGAAAGAAGAGGCCTAATGTGTCATATGATTTGGTTTTTTTTTTAGCTAGTGAACTAGGAACTCATCAGCATCAAATATCAATAATGGTTTTGTTGAATACAGATTGATGACCTCTGACAAAAAATTATAGGAGAAACTTGTATCATTTTGTCTTATTATAGCCTACTAAGACCTTAGTCAAGATCTGGGCCTTATTTTCTTAGGCTGTCATGCAAGGGGTTAAAGCTGATATTTATCAGATTATTGTTTGCAACCAGTCATGAATGAATAAGGCTTTAATGTATGTAGAGTCAGAAATAACTGATGTTAAAATGCAATTGCAAATCAAGTACAGTATTTCATGGAGACAGCTAAAACATTATGTCTAATTAAGTCTTCATTTAAATGTGTGTGTAATTTTGTTGTTCAGAATTATGTACAGCCTTGTAGACTCTTCCCTGCAGTGAATCATGGTGCCTGTTTGTCTCTTGCCATGTGGTAAAGGAAATATTGAATTTTAGGTTTTGCAGATATAGTCAGATATTAACAAAGTCCTAAGAAGTTTTCTAGGTTATTCAAAATCTGTGTATTTCACCAAGTCAAATAGAGTATTCATCATATTGTACTTCTAAAATACGCCCTAAGTATTTTCTTGTCCCTGTGCTTTCTCTTTCTCATCTCACATTCTTTCAGAAACTTTTCTGAATGTCTGCAAAGCACAGTACTGGCACAGCAAATTTGCTGGAATAGGATACTTTTAGAGGAAACAGCTTCTTGGCTGAAAGGGAAAGTCATATTTAAATATCAACAAAATAGATTTCACTACCACTGACTGTAGCATAAATACATAAATAAGATGAAATTGAAATAAGCTTTGGATTATTTTTTTTTCCTTTTGCAAATTATGAGTGACATCTAGCCATTATCCTTCTGTGTCGCCAAAAGTGTTTTAGGAGGTTGGTTGAAGTAAACCTGAAGACACCTCACGGTACCTAGCTGTTACAGAACTGCACATGTGCTGAATGCACACTAGGAAAACATCACATGGTCAACAGACATGACCCTCGCTCAGTAGGACTGTTTGAGATAAAGGATGATCTAGCAAGAGGATAAGCTGGTCTGTAGCTGCCTTTTGAAAAAAAAGCAGTATGTGGACATGCTACTTTGTCCAGCATAGGTACTCTGCTGTGTTGCCTGCATTAGGATCTCAGTGCTTGTTGTGCTGTTGAGTCTAGAAATTATCTATGTCAGGCTGAGGAGAGATGATGCGAAGGAGTCTCATGGGCCACACCTTAAGTTCCACAGGACTTCTTTGGAAGGGGGAATGCAAACTACACGTTCAGTAGGAAAAATCCAGCAAGGGAGATATTTCCTTAAGTGATGCAGAATTATTTTCTCGGGAATAAAACTAGTGCAAGCTTAATTTTATTCAGATATTTTACTGATGCGATAACACACCTACTGCTGCTTGAAGCAGTAAACCTGTGACAGAATTTGCTTTTGGGAAACAGCATCTATATACTTCAGAAAAATAATTTCACCTACTTGCTTGGCTGGCGAGGTTAAGAAACTGCCAAATCGCAAACTAGTTATTTGGAAATAGAAGGAAAATTCTAAAGGGAATTCATATGGTACAAGTACTTCTTTGATATGAACTTTGCAACATTCTATTAGATAGCATATAATGGGAAATGCAATGAGGAATACTCATAATGACACTTAACTAAAGAAAAGCTCCTTCTTTGTTCTGTGTATTTTTCTTAAAGTTATTTCTGTTGCATTTTAGCATCATCTCCACAGCTCAAGCGTTGCTAGTTTTTTGTTTGTTTGTTTTGTTTTGTTTTTAATTTCTATGGGAAAGGATAAATTGAAAATATAGTTTTTCACATTTTTCAAGACACGAGCCATTTTTGCATGCAGATTGAGTTCATTCATGACTATTTATTCAGCTGCAGACACAACTACATAGAAGTGCAAAACCACAACCAGGAAAAGGAAAACAAGAAGCAGGAAAATGACAATCAGGAAAAGCCTTTGAAAGGTTTCATTGCAAGTATTTTCCACAGCTCCACTGGAGATGAATGGCCCCTGCTCTGTGATACTTCTTGGCCACCATAGATCTAGCATCAGGCTTTGGTAGTATCTGGGCTGTAGAACAGGACCTGATTACAGAGAAGAGATCAAGTTAAAAAGAAATAGAATAAATACATGCAGCTATTACTCACTCTTGGGTTTTAAGTCCTTTTGCGTTGCTTATACAAGAAAAAAGAAGAAAAGTATAAACAGCAACAGAGGCAGTTTATTCATTAATGGCAAATCATTGCCTCTGTTTCCAGAGGGAACCAGGAGACTTACTCCCATGAGCACAGAAGCGCAGAAGGCCAACTCCACTCTACCCAGCACCTGCCTATTCGTCCCTCTAGACAGCCTTTTCTTATGAACTTCTGTTTTCTATGTCTTTGCTATTTTTTCAGCTGATTAACTGTTTACTTAACATCAGAACATGGGCAAAACGTCATTGCATACAGTATTGTACAGTGACTGACTACTCTGCCAGCTCTGAAGAATGACAAGATACCAAAAGGTCACAGCAAGGTATCTTATCACTACAGTACAATGGCATTTACCTTGGCACAACTTTTTTCTTTATTCTGAGAGCCATTTTTGTGAAATTAGTATCATGCTAACATATCAGGATCTCACTCTGCAATTGCTCTGAGGCTACCTGCACTTACATTCAAGGGGGTGTTTACTTCTTCCGTTAGTTTTTTCTTGAAAGGAAAGGCGTTTTATTTCCCTCTCCATTCCTGCTTCTTCCAAAGACAGTCTTAGGACTTGCCGAGCTTCCTAAAGGCACAAAATACCCTTGATCCTGGTAAACTCAGCAATAAATGAATGTGCTTGAATCTTGTGAAGAGATGACTTTAAGTTTTATGTTCAGTTCCACCCACAGTGCCCAGAGGAATTGTGTGTGGCTGTAAGATCACACGTTGCATGCACTCACACTGGGGTGATGCTGATATTTGCAGGAGCATAAAAGTTCGCAGCTGTCTGTCCTTTCATAGATAATCAATAAATCATACATCAGCTCTGGTGATAGTGCATGTCAAGTAACAAGTCATCAACATTTAAGCTATCAAAGATGGTGCACTATTTTTGTGGTGGTTTATGAGCCATAAATCTAGTCTCAGTAAAAGAATAAAATGGGGGGGGGGGGGGGGAAGAACCTCCATATATGAAGCATCACTTGTTGCCATTTCTGACTCTGGTCAGGAATTGCAGAAATGTTTATAAATAAGGACAGTGCCCTCCCTAGTAAAAAAAAACAACAGAAAAAACCACAACAAACCAAAACCAAAAGCAAACACCAGCAAATCTGCATGATCTCCAAACGGCCCTACTTGTCCCCAGCTGACAGACCTGAAAAAATGAAAACCACTTTTGACATTTACTGATCTTAGTCTAGCAAATGGTGCATGGCACTTCCAGACCAATGTGATGGGAAAGATGGGAATGGCTGGAAATCAAAGCAGATCATAATTGTAAGCATCCTCTTCTATAATTCTGACCATTTGATATTTCATAAATTAATCAATCTGATTTCCGATGTATGGTAGGTATTCTGCTGAAAATCAGACCCAGATAAACGGATCCAATTCTGCATCCCACATGAAAAAAAGATTACAGAAAATAAACAGAATTCTGTGAGACTCTGCCATCAGCTCTTTACCTCCACTGGCTCCCTTCTGACGCAAAGGTATTTATGGTCTAAATTAGTGTTAATGTTTTGGAGGGCTTAATTTGTATTACTAAGGGGCTTTGTGATAAACAGCTAGAAGTGCAAAACGCTACAATTCTATTTCCCAGACTATAATTTTCTGTGGCAATAAAAATGCATTAGTGCTGGCTTTGACTTCTCTTCTGCTAATAAGGGCATATTGCAATGCATTTCTGAATCTACTGTACCTTGTTCTTCTGGGGTGGTTCATTGACTTATTTCCCACTAATAGAACATGGGCAAATGCTGATGATCTGAAACCTGGAATTATGCATAACATCCAGGAGCTTCCCTCAAGATGGCACTACTGAACTGCTTCACATACCTCTGAACCCTTATGTAATCTTGTTTATACAGCATCGGGGTCATTTTAAAGCTAAGATCACACGATGCTAATTTGGCCAATGATTTTCATTTTCATTTTGGCAGAATGCCTTCTTTATGTCTAGGCACAGACATTTAAAGGCAATACTTTTGTGGGGGCTCTGCAAATAGTCTTGTAGTCAGGGAACACTTGTTAAAAAATAGCCAGGTTTATACTTCTGGATTTGCCTTAGAAACCACGAGCCCCTCTGAAATCTGCTATGCAGATCTGTGTACATCAGATTTAAAGGTCTCTTTTCCTGTTGGTTGTGACTCTGGATCTTCAGCTTAACATGTGAATAGACAAAGATGATACCAATAAAGGGGAGAATGAGAAGAATTTCATTTTCCAGAATCTGTGAATAGAGGGAGCCTCGGCATACAGCTATCTATCTCCACTCTGAAGCAGGAAAATTCTTGCCTTTCCACCATCCTACTAGAACCTCCTGAAACACTGTATAGAACTCAGAGGTCACACAGCATCTAGAGGTGAAGGATCTGGAGCAGTATCATTACTTCTTCTCTCATCTCAACCTTTGCAAGAAATACACCCCGCACTTCCCCCATGCTGTCCTGACCTTTGTACGCACACGCAGCCTTCCAGGCTGGGAGCTTCATTGCAAAGAAAATGTGGAAGGCAGCTCGCTTGAGAATGTTGTAAAGAAATTCTGCAGAGAATTCTATAGAGAATTTCTACATAGTTTGGGATAAGGCATCGAGAAAAACCCTGCTGATGGAAGTGGTTGAGTCAACATCCCAAAAGGTATTTAGAAGGCGTGGAGATGTGGTGCTTAGAGACGTGATTTGGTGGTGGACTTGGCAGTGTTAATTGTTGGACTCGATGATCTTAAAGGTCTTTTCCAACCTAAATGATTCTATGATTCTATCCATATTGATGAACTCTAGGAAGAAAACTGAGAACATTGATGAACCATAGGAAGGAACTGAAGTAGTATAATTTGCATTAGCAATCATCTTATAAACCACCGGAACGAATCTGGTTATACTTCATTCTAGGGTTGTAGGAGATTAAATGAAGTGATCCTCATCACAGGATTCTAGGAGATTAAATGAAGTGATCCTCATCACAGGATTCAAGAACCTTGCTATGCTATGCTAAAACTATGCTATGCCTTGAGTAACTGATTCATCACAGTAAAACCTTAGCTGTGTACCTATGAATCATGTGAAAACACATGGACAATTAAGAACTAGGAAAAAGTTTTTATGCGGTGAATGATGCACATCATCATAAGCACAGACTCTGTTTGAAATATCTAATGTTTTGTAACTTTTAAATATCTCCTCCATGTTTTAAGGGAATCCTATATTTTTATGCTTAAGAAAGCTGATTAGAAGCTGTAGCAATCTGCAAGAAATGAATAGACTGGCATGAGATGTCCCTGTTCTGTGGCACTGACACAGCTCAGTCTATCCTTAGCACAATATTCGTTCCATCCATATGAGAATTCTGGGATCAGGCCCTCTGGGACCAAAATCTAGTCTGCTTTAGATAAGATATATTACCTCTCCCTCAAAAACGTTGCCTTCCCACTGCTGCAATTGCAGAGATCTCAAATTACTATGAAAGGAGCTTCACGACTGTGATGTTGCAACAAGAGATGGCTGAACTGTTCACTGCAGGTGAACAGGGGCCAATTTTGCCTAGCATACCCTAAGCCGGAACGGCTGACTTAATTAAAGATTCCTTAGACAACCCTGGATATATTTGCAAATGGTGTCATGCTGAAAAACCGTAATTTAGCACAGGCTCTGACAGAACAGTTGAAAGATGTAATATGGAATGGCATGTGGCACCTGTGACTTGAACAATGATACTTGAGGAAATCCATGACACAGGACTGCTACCCAGGATGCTGGTGGGTTAAGCGCTGTAGTCTCTGACAATTACTGATTATTACTTCAAATCCCCAAATTAATATTGTGATTTTGTCTCTCTACGTAGTAAAAAGTTGTATTTTCAGAATCTGATCAAGTATTTGTGAAAAAGTTATTATTATCCATTACATATTCAACAAAAAGTTGATTGGTACAGCTAATCAGCTTATGGAGGATGCATATTGAGCTGCATTTGCTTTATAACAAAAGCCCAAACTCCAATCACAATGTTAAAAATACACATTGTAATTGCTGGGGTTTTTTCAGTAAAGGAAGTTACCTGGAGAAATCCTTTTGTCCTCTTCCTTGTGTGGAAAAAAATTAAAAATCATTATTTCTGAGCAACAGTGGTAAGAAACACTATGATGGAAAGGTCTAGCTGAAGTCAATAACATCTTGCAGTTTATTCAACAGCACCAGCGGCTCACTCCAGAACTTTTGGAAGCTGCTGTGATGACAAAATCAAGCACAGTAAAATCATGATGTCCTGCTACTTGCTGAATGCAATGAGCAGGCTTAAAACAAAGAGTACCTTGTTGCTCACTGGGCCTTAATCCCAAAAGCACATATGCATGTGCTGCACTTCATGACTGTGGACCTTCTGACTGAGTCACCTGTAAGTCAGCTTTGTGGAAATGTTTTCAGAATTAAGGCCCTATGTCTACTCTGGATGAAGTGCAAGACATGCTTTGCTGATTAGCTGCCCCATGGTAGAATTACTATTGATTGCTTGTCTTATTTGTGTGCTCACAATGTCCTAAATGCTGGCCTTAGAAGGCACAGCGCCTCCTGCAAAGTCTAATGATCTGAAAAGGTATGAAACAAATGATGAAGAGTAAGGGAGGAAGACCAATGAAATGTGAAAATAAAGCTAGACACAATTCCAGTCTTCCAATACCTGCTGTTTGTTTTGCTCTGGCAAACTACAGAAACTTTGCAGAACATTTCTGACTGTGTGAACGAATTCTAATTTCAAGTTATGCAAGAAGAGACTCAGAACCTCAGCTAAAGAAAACACTTTCTGAAGACATCATTCCTATCTAAGTCTAACTAAATCTTTGCATCTCAGCTAACTCAGGCCCATGAGTACAGTCTCTAGAAATGACCCTCTCTTAATGAACAGTTCCTTTTGCTTAGAATGTAATAGATGCCAGTGAAAGGTGCAAGAAAGTGAATTGCTAAATCTGTCATATCCATGCATGTATGGAATGCCTCTACTTTCATACTCTGCAACAGTGCAACATGAGGTAACATAGGAGGAATTTCCAGTGAATGAATGGAGTCACAAGAATGGATGTGGGCAACTAAGAGTTGTGTGATATGTCAGTTTGATTCTGATGAGAAAGCAATATCCACATGTCCAAGCAGGAATAAGAAAGGAACCACGGCGCTAGGCTCTCACAGAGAAGCAGCTACACTGCTAGGTGGAATCTAATCAATGCAAGCCTGCTTACAGGAAGGTTGGCATCAAAACACAACAGCTGAAGTGTAGCAGATGGCTAGATCTGCAGGAAATGTAAACAGAGGCTGAATAACTAAGCATTGCATTCTGCAGATGTCAAAGTTTCCAGGCTGTAAAAAGTTTAGTCTAATTGTTCTCCCGAAAGCTCTTTTTGGTTTTGGCTACCTAAGCCCCGAACTCTACCCACACTCTCTCCATGTGGTATCTTAAAGGCATCTGAATTGCCTGGTTTCCCAGCATGTGGCTGATAAGGAGTTGTCCCTGAAAGGCCACAAAGCGGAGAGAATTATTGTTTCCCTGCTCCTTGTACATGAATCATAGAATCATAGAATCCTAGGGGTTGGAAGGGACTGCGAAAGATCATCTAGTCCAACCCCCCCTGCCAGAGCAGGGTCACCTAGAGCACATCACACAGGAACTTGTCCAGGCAGGTTTTGAATGTCTCCAGCGAAGGAGACACAACCTCTCTGGGCAGCCTGTTCCAGTGCTCTGTCACTCTCACAGTAAAAAAGTTTTTTCTGATATTTACCTTGAACCTCCTATGCTCCAATTTGCACCCATTACCCCTTGTCCTATCACTGGTCACCACTGAGAAAAGCTTAACTCCATCTTCCTGACACTCACCCCTAACATATTTGTAAACATTGATGAGATCACCCCTCAGTCTCCTCTTCTCCAAGCTAAAGAGACCCAGCTCCTTCAGCCTTTACTCGTAAGGGAGATGTTCCACTGACAATATTGTACTGACAATACTGGCTGCTCTAGGGTTTTCATTCCCAGTTGCAAGGAGATATTGTAAAGGTGCAGAGAACACTGACATTGATATGGTTAAAGGATAGAGAAGCACTAGGATGGAGTGGTTAATTCCAATTTCCTGAAGATTGGGGAAGTAACAGAACTTTCTTAATACCCTTGTCATTCCTCACACATTCCCAGCTTGTTTATAGGGTCCATGTACAAAGAAGGATTCTACACTTAGGCAATGGCAGAAAACTGGAAAGCAATGCTGTGTGCAGGATTCCATTGTCCACAAGGCAAATAGATTTCTGTGTAGTCCTCCAAAGAAACCGACTTGAAAGCTGTATGAGTCAACCTTGATCTGTTCCATCAATTTTCTGCTGCCTACATCTTTTGTCATCTTTTTCCACTTGTGATTTGCACTTCTTTTCATATCATACCTCTACTTAGAACAGGCCACTACTTTTTAGATTATAAGCACCATTCAGCTCTTTCAATCTTCCCTTAAAATACTCTACCATTGAAAAGGAAAATTGTGAGATCTCTTCACCAACAATAACCGGCCTGTGCTTCACATTCAGCAAGCAAGGTAGTGAGTTGTTCATTCTCAAGGTGCTCTGTAAAAGGCATGTGCCTACTTGATGCTGTATACACAGCAATATCTCCCAAAGTCAGGTAATTCAAACTGTTAGGGCAGATGTTTTGAGTAGTCTTCAAGGAAAGGACAGCAAATGGCAGTGCAGAGGGGAATAATAGCTCATATGCTGAGCCACTACCTGGAAACTGATACTAAGAAAGATCTACAGGCAAGCATCACTTCCCAGCTCATGAGTAGCGGAGAATTAAATTCAATAGAAAAACTACTGTGAGAAAATTAATAAAAGATAACTTTTAGTCCCTTGCTTCCATCTTCAGCTAATTGCAGGTTTTCTTGATGGGTTGGGTATATTGTAAAGGATTTTTTGCCTCGTTTCTGCTTTGTTTTGCAGGAATTCAAACTTTATGCCCTCTTAATTTTGGGCTGATGGCAGCAATGCAGCTTAATTAGCCTAACGTGCCTGTCTGCAGTCATCAGCAATGCCATGCTGCCATGGTATGCCTTCTGCTGTCGACTTTGTGAAAGGTCATCAAACAACACCCAGCAGTTGTCTCTCCAGTTCCTGCTTAGCAGGAATCCTTCTCACCTCTGGAACAAGGATCTTTAGGTTTTCCTTTGTCCTCTTTTACAGCATAAAGGTGAAGTGTATTTAAGTTACAATTGGATGCCCCCTGAAATTGACTGAATAAAGGATGATTTTTTATAGTGACTTCAGCTGGTATAGATAATCTTAAACCATGCTACAAGGAAATTTATGGTACTAAAATAGATAGGCTTTAATGAAAGGACAAAAAATGACCATGCTTCAGCTAGCATTCTGCTTGCAGTATTAATTAGAGTGATTTGTTTCACTTTGGCAATAAAGCTTTAGGTAATCAAATTCAATCTGAGACAGAATGTCATGGTAGAAAGTAACCATGAATGACGTTGGTCAATTTGATGACTTTGCTGGTGAAATTACTATGAAAGCTGACAATTCAGTTCTGGCATGTGGAAAACACTATGTTGCAGTCTGGGCCATAGACCACATGGGCAAATCAAAGTCTACATCCCTGAAAGTATAATTGTAGACAATATGCATAGACTATGGGTTCATGTCAAGTATGTTTTTAAATTCAGATCCACAGGTAAATATTGCCAGTCATAAAGGTCTTTTCTCCAGCTGCCTAAGTATTTTTAAATACTAAAGGTGATCAGAATTAAAAATCAGATCCAAATTGAAATTAATACTTTTCAGTAAAGTGTGTGTGTGTTTAAAATGAGGTCCAGGTTCACATCCATCTCTAGCTAAATACTCGACCTTTTTTTCTTGAAATGAGGAAAATTAATTAATTATATAATTAAAAATTAATAAAATTTAACAGAAAAAGCCAATCACTGTGATTGTCTTAGAAGTTCTGGCTGTTTTCAGATACATGCTTGAAGCCTCTGGTCACTGACAAACCCAGTACTTTATCCTGAGTAATCCATTTCACCTCTCCTTCCCCAAGCATACCTCATCACTGAGACTTTCTCACTATCCAGAAAGCCCAGGGGCTACAGTGATGGACATCAGCAGACTTGAGCGATCAGTTTCTTGGACACCTCTGGAGCTAGTTTTGTCCTTCTGTACTCACTGACTCCTCTAGCTACGCCTTCCACCACACACCTTTCATTGCAAGCTTTCGGTGGCTTCTGGCTGTGAATGAACACTTCAGTCTTTTGGTGCAAATGCAGGCTTTCTCAGTTCCAAGGCCCTCACTTAGGATGGCTGCTCTATGGGGTGCTGCATGCTGTCAGCTGAGGCCTGACGCAGGAGAGATGCTGTGCCTGAACAGTACCAAAGTGAACTCTGGTTTTGTAAGAGTTTGCCTTTGAAGACCAGGGCCAGAATTCCCCTTCCTTCTGCTGCTATGGAATGACTTCAGCACCAGCTTATTGCTTTGCTTTTCCTTAGGGAGGGCAGTATTTCAGACAGTGCTTCCTCCAGATACTTATTTATAGACATATAGATATATATTTATGTACATACACATCTGTATGTGTGTGTATAAATATACATTACAGCTTGTTCAGATTCTTACAGGGTAAATGTTGCTAAATACTGTTTTCTAAGCTTCAAGTCTAGCTATTTGCCATATGCAAGGAAAATGTTACGACTTTGTTTAATAAAACAAGGAAGAATTTCCAAGCTGGTCCAAAAAAACCTAGGATCTGACTCTGGCCAATATCAGATGCTTCAGAGAAAAATGTAAAGGATGCTACAGTACATGTTTCTGGAATAAACTCATTAATTATATAGAATAAACCAAACATAGCTGCCACAGTTAGTGACTGAATATTAACCATGCATTGTAAGAACACAAAACATGAGTGGAGTCAGCTGTTACCACCCTGAGTGATGTATGGAGTTTGAGGAGGTCAACGCAGTCTTCAGCTCACTCCAAACTTGCTGTTTATGCTTCTTACACAAGCACCTCTTTTGCCTCAGTAAGGCAGCAGGCACTGCACATCCCTGTCACTAATTAAACTGCAGGGTTGTTTATCTCTGCATGGTCATGGTATAGCCAGCTGTTTAGAACGGAAGGGTTCACATATATTCTCATAAATCTCGTTCTGCTGGTCACTTACCCAGTTCTTCTCTGTGGTGTTTCTCAAACACACCAGTTACAGCCTTTGCTTTCAGTTTCTGAATCTCTGCATCAGGGAAGTTTGTATACACTGACAACCAGATACCTATAATGAACTCAAAAACATCCACAAGCATATTTGCTGTTGGACAGTTCATATCCCTTAAAGAAAAAGTGATGGTGTGGGCTGAGCTCAGAAAATGGGGTTTCCTTCCCTTTCCTTCAGAAATACCCTGGAGTCATGTTTTCCCCCGGTGGTTCATGCGAGGCTGTGGGGCTCTGTGAGCTTACAGTTTTATACCAGCGAGTGAGTCGTGTTGAGCAAGCTTCAGTCTCTGACAGCTTGTCAGATGTGTCACTGGGCTTGACTGCCACCCGAAAGTGAATTGGTGTGTTTTTGCCAGGGATCCTCTCATAATGGCTAACTTGCTTGATCTTAGCTGCCCACAGTTACAGTTCATCGTAACACAACCCTACATCCCCCACTCAGAACAGCAGCTCAAAGACCAAGTGCGGGGTCAGGCACAGGGGGTGGTGAGGTGCAACCCTGCTCCTCTGGACTCTTCCTTCCCACACCTTCAGGGAGGGAATGATAGAGGGAGGATAACCCAGATGGGTCCCGTTGATTTCCCTTAGGACTGAAATAACTCTCCCATTGAGTATATCCAGGCACGTGCCCTGAAGAGACAATACCACTGCAGCCATTGTGTTTTGGGTTATACAATGCTGAGTTGCACAGTTTTCACCCCGCGTGCTTCTCCCGGGGACTGCCGGAGGAGAAAACAAACCAGCCGCTCTGCACGTTGCTCCTGCAGCTAGAACGCTCAGGCATCTGTGTGGCTGAATGCACGCCGGGCTAGGAAAGCACCTCTCAGCTATTCAGAATTAATATTTTTGAATTAGTAACTAAGAATAACAACTTATTTTTACTGAAGAAATAGAAAAAAAAAGAAAAAAAAAGAAAAAAAAAAAAAGGCCAAATTAAAAGTGCATGTTTGATTTAAATAACAAAACCCCACAAAATCTGAGAAGCATCTTTGTGAGGTCTGTTTAAATGTTTGGAGGCGATTCTGAGGCAAGCATCTAAATTTAGTCAAGTGATTCAGGAGCTACATTAGCCTACATGATACCAGCACTAACTTGTCTGGCAGACAGCCAAAGCTGCAGGGCCAGTGTGAGCTGCTAGAAAGAAGACTTACTTGTCTTAAGGAAAGCACTGCTAGTTGCCTTTATTCTTTTACGTGCATATTATATGACTAAAATATGTGGAGAAAGAACATAGGATATAACTAATACCACATGCTCTTAATTTCTGAGTCACTGACATCCAAATATTTTAAATGCTCTGCAAACACCGGTGTGTTTATTTGCAGATTTCGTCTAAGGCAAGTAGGATGCTCATACAAAGAAATACTCTACAGCACAGCAAAATTAAGAGACTTGTCCAGTATTTCTGAATAAGTGAATGCACATTTTTTAAAACAGTGGGAGGGTAATCCAAGAACTTAAGTTTATTAGAAGTTAAGTTAGAGATCCAGAAATGTTTAGTCACAGTGGAAACTTCCTAAGTGACAATTCATTTATGCCTTCCATCTGACCTGTTCTTCCTGGTTATAAATTAGTACCTTGCATGGAATTTTGGACTGCTCAAATAGCTCTTTCTAGTCAACAAAACACTCCTGAAACCTGTCAGTATTTTTGAGATCTTTCCCCTTTCACCTCAGCTGTAATCAGACTTTTCAGCCTTTCTGAGACACTGGAAGCCTCAGCTCAAATGTTAGGTCTAGTCCTGAATCAACAAATCCTTTTGAAAGCAGGCAGAAAAGATTTTCCTTATCACAACCCTAGTCTTTTTGGTGAGGGGCATCAGGAGTATCACTGTTGGGAAATGGCTGCAGCAGTCCTACTTCTGGCATTTCTGTAGAAGTGTGGGTGATGCTGGGAAGACCTGGATGTGTGGCAGATCTGGCTCCTGGGCTCTGGTGTGACTTAAGTGCAGAGTGGGCTTTGTGGCAGACTGCTGTGTCTACTGTTATACCAACCCAGTTATATGTAAGACAAGCCATTAGCATTTCTAATTCCAGGACACTTTATCCAGATTCTAGGTACCTTACCCTATTACATTATTAATTTCCGTCCCAGCTTTGGACACTTTCACATACTAGAGACTATGCTGTTTTGTAATTGCTTTATTAAAAGTGCAGATGAAAATCAGTTAGAGCAGCACTACTGGCAGCAAATGAATTTCACTTCAAAGCTATTATAGTTACCAACCCCAAATTATCCTCATCCCAGCTGGAGTGGTGCCTCAGTCAGCAATTCACCTTTTAAAATGTTCTTTGTGTGAATAGTCAGAGAAAAAAAATAACATAATTGGCCCTCTGTTGTAATTTTTATTGGTGCATTTCCAGTGGATCTTTTTACTTAACATTACTACAGAGTAACTCAGAAGCTCTGTGTGAATCAAAGTAAGCACTTGGATTAACATCAGTGCTGCCAAAAATGGAGATAAGACCTCAGGGTGGAGACTCAGTCCTTGGCTCATGCAGAATCTGATACAAACACTGAGAAAAGATGGTGGCTTTCCTAAATTTCTAACAGGTTTTCAACTTGGACTAGGGCAGCTGTGGCCACATCTCTGGTAGCCACCACTGGTGACTGCTGTGACCTAACCCAAGCATGTGAACAGCAGTCCAGAAACACCTCATATTCCTCACTCTGCTGGGATGTTTTCCCCATTGCTCCAGGGATACCTCTTCTCGCTGTTCTTCATGCACAGGTGAGTTATCCAGAGGTTGCACAATCCCTGTTCTGGACTGGTCATGGAGGCTCTTTGTATAGGGAAGGCTGTTTGGGTCTGAGGAAGCTAAGAAGTGCTGTCCTCAGCCACCAGCAGTGCAGAAGGCAGCTCCATTCCTCCTTCTTCCAAATGGGTACCGTGAGGTGTAGATCTCAGTTCCCCATGGTGGTCACCAGTGCTATCTGCAGAAATGTGGAGGGGCTTAAACTTCCAGTGAGTGCTAAGGATACTCACTTAGAAACTTGAAGGCTCAGTCACTAGGAGAGGACTTTTCAGGCACACAGTCTTTTTTTGCTTGCAGAGGTGAGAATAATTTAAAGAGCAAGAAATGCAAGAGGGAGGGGGTTGGAATCCAAGAACATCCTATACCACAGCCTTCTGGAAGCTGTGCTCTACCAATATCAGAGTGAAAGGCTTCAGAGGTGCTTGGAGCTTGCAGGGTCTCTGTCACAGTGAGATAGGCAATACGTACAGGAAGCACCACGTCACCCTTTTTATTACTTGCAGGACTTCAGTGGCAAAACACCTAATTCAGAGAACAGAACAGAAAAAGAGGGCCAAAAGGCCTAGTAGCTTGCATTTAACTGAGAAACCAACTGATAAGTTTGCTTTCTTTGGAAGGAAACATACTCCTGGCAAGTCTCCACACTCAGGGTGAAGCAGGCCATCACTAGCTCTGCTCTGTGAAGCAGCAATAGGAGAGGGGCTGGCAATATGGAAATGGATCTGTCTGGGCTATCCAAGAAAACCACCCTTCAGGGAGATTTAGTATATGAGACTGAATAAGTACCATCAGAGTTTGCGAGCAGATTTAAATTTCCCTGAAACGTGGTCATTTCAATATAATTTTATTCCTTTCTTAAATGTGTTATGTTCTGTTCAGTTGTTCCTTGTGTTTTTCAGTTTAGATCAGCTCTTACAAGGAGCTTATTCTCAAAATGATGCCTTTATGTGACCTGTGGCTACTAATTTCCATATCTAATTATGCAGTTTGCCATTAAATAAATAGGCTTTCTTTCTGCATCATCTTATCATATACATTTCATAATAATCAGCATTCACGGCCTGTCTGATCTTTGGAGTCCTTTGAGCTACATCAGTTAAAACACACCAACTTTTGGCACACCAGAAAGCCATGTCTCTAGCATCTAATTTATCTGCTTTCGACTCAGCCCAACTGTGTATTTACAGTTTTGAGAGGAGGCGCTCTTTGGAACAATCTCAAAGCCATCCTTGTAACATCCCAGCAACCCATATTAACCACTCCACCACTGTACTCCTATGTTCTCCTGTTATCACTTACCTTAATGTGGCATTTTAAAACCATAATTTGCTTATATACCAATACATCTTTGTGAAATATTATTTTGCAAAGTGCCTAAGCCACATGGTTGGCAAGGACCTGAAACTGAGATGCTTCTTTAGGTACTTAGCTTCAGGAATTGGCATTTGTCTTAATAGATAACACTTTTGATGCCTTGACAGCAACTCTTCTCTCCATATAATGAATCCCAAGAGCAGAAAGAGCAGCCCTGACCTTACTCTTATTAAAGCCCTGTTTTAAAGGTATTACCTGTATTTTTCTGTCCTTTTCATCCTTTCACCTACCCCAAAACTATTGTGACTTTGGGGAAGGAAGAGCAGATGTCCATCTTCTGTAGCACTTCTGAATGGCTGCTTTACTCCAAGCTGCAGAATAACATGTCAGGTAGATGATGTAAGGAGGTTTTGCACTGCAGGAAGTATACATTTCAGGTGTTGGAACCCCTCTCTTTATGCAAAGATGTGCAGGAACCAAAATCGTAAGAGCAACATGGTTTCGCCCCAGTTTCATTAGCATGAACCTCTTCTGACTTCACAAGGTTCCATTCTCCTGAATAGTGCTTGCTATCACTGGAAAGGGGTTACTGCTGGAACCAGCTTTGTCTCTTGAAAAACCCACACATTTCAAGTGTGTGTGTTTGGGATTTTTTCAGAATCACTGGGGAACTTACCAGTGGCACAAGATTTTGAGGAATTCCCATTTTTCTTACAACAGACAGGATCTATCAGTGGTCTCCTCCCAAGTCAAGACCATTCCTTGAGTGCATGAAAGCCTTGACCAATAACAGCTAGCACAAATGCTTCTGGAGGTACCCAGTTAGGGGCAGGGTCTCACTGGGCTTCCTGTGTTGACCCATGGAGAGAGATCGACACCATCAGAAAATGCATCAGACCTCAGGTGGACTGACTCAGTCCATCATGCATGACTAACCCTATGCAGACACGAGGATTACTACTTACAGTTCTGATCAATATTTTCCTACAGCTAAGCGAGATTAATCCAGGCCTAAGACATTATTCAATGGAATAATGGAAAAATGGAAACATGCAGACTCAGTCTGGGTCTCAGACTCAAGATCTTTCCAACTCTTGTCCTGGCAATGACAACAGAGTCTCTGTCAAATCGTTCTCCAGCTGCACCTGTGCATGGGTGGTTTGGGGTTTTGGTGAGACCAATATAAATCTACTGACTCTACAGGCTAAATGGGGTTCCAGAAGCATAAATGTATATATAGTTATATATAGGATAAGTAACAGAAACATAATAGTAATCCTCTTGGTGATACATAAGACAATGGAAAACCCAATTAATTTCCCTCCTACTGGTGGCATTGTCATAGAAATGTGTGAAAGTAACAAGTGGTTACTTTTGTAATGAAATTAAATGTCTGTGATACAGAAGACTCAAAGGAACAAGTTTGTCCCCAAAAACAGTAGCAGTCTTACAAAATAAGTTTCATAACAGAGTTGCGCTTCGTTAGTCCAGTAGAAAACTTTTTTTTTTGGCACCCTGTTCCACTTAACTTTCTGAGGCTGGCTGAGTGGGATTGTACTTGCCATTGTATTGCAGAAGATGCATACAATTAAATGATGGGGAAGGAAAATAAAATTTGTTTAGCTTCCTTCTGGTGTGCTAATATTTTTATGAAAGGCTTCCAGTTCAGTGCTCAGTGTATTTCCACAGTCTGCACATCTGTATTTGAAAGAGTAACTGGAATGAGAACATCCTGTTGTACCTAAAATAGACTGGACTACCAAGGGGAGGTGTCATGAAATGACATTTCGTAAAAACTCTTCACTCTTCCGCAGCGCTGTTCCCTGCCATGTCCTTCATGCCAGTTATTGATCAGATCTTCACTCGATGCAAAAAGCCTCTCTTTGAGCCCATGCTTTAAATGTAATAATAAAGTAGGTCATTGATTAACTGAAAGTATGACAGACAGCTCCTCCAGTCAGGTCCTGGCATACTGTAAATCTTGAGGGAAGAGAGCGAGTGATGAATCAGTGATGTGGAAAGAAATATAGCCCATGGGTTTTAGTCTTTTGGGAGGACTTCTCTCAGCAGCATAGTACCATTACCCTCAGCAAGTCAGTGGCTATGCAAATTTACGAGAGTGGCTTTTTGGATTTCCATTAAAAAAAACCAAAACAAACAACAAAAAAATCCCACATATGTGTAAGGGGAAATTCACTTACCCTGCGGTACCTAGGGAATTATTTTTTTACTTTGTAGGCAACTAACTAATATGGGCTAGTCCTACTCATTGTTCTCTAGATGTAGATGGAATATATATAATTAAGCACTGTATAATTAAGCTGTTTTACATGCATTGGTTTCCACTGCACTGTCTTCTGGCAGCACTTCCTTAAGAGTCCTTATCCCCAGGTCCAGTCCACAGCTGCCCACTCTGTCCTGGCCTCCAAGCAAAGCAACTGTCAGCAGGGGAGGATGTCCATTGGCATGCTCTGGGGAAGCCTCAGTGTTGCTCAGCTCCAGCAGCTCTGTCTGTGCAGGACAGTCCTGCAAGCAGTTCTGCCATCCTATGCACCTCATTGTCCCAGTCTGCCCGTTGACCACTAGCAGCACAAACATCCTTTTACTCTGCTTTCCTGTGCCCTTGTGCTTTCCAAGGAAAAATTGCGGCGCACACCAGCCTTTTACTAGCTGGTTTGCACCATTAGTAACATCTAAGAAATGATGGTGCTTATACCACAGAGCAATTCCCTGTCAGACTCTCAGTGGGAAAAGAACAGAGATGTGGCTTTGACTGAGCCAGAGCTAGCCTTATCCCAACCATAGAATCGTAGAATCATAGAATGGTTAAGGTTGGAAGGGACCTTCAAGATCATCAGGTTCCAACTCCCCTGCTGAGCAGCCAGTTTTCTCTCTTCCCTGCCCCCACTGAAGGTTTTTTTTTGCTCCAAAATTGCTCAGCATGTGCCACAACTGGCATTGCTAGATGTCAAATCTGCTCATCAATCAGTTCAGAGAGCAGGACAATGTTGGCTCAGCACTACACATTGTGACACCCAGCAGCAGCTTTTACACACTCGTGTTGGATGCGATTTTCCCCTAAGCATGTAAAATCTGCAATTTCTACTGCTGCCTCCTCATTGCCTCCCACTTTTCCACCCAGTAGAAGCTAGCTCAGCCACTTGTATAAGGTTTGTGATTTTTCAGCCCCTATCACTGCCCACAGTCAGCCTACATAAATATATTGGTGTGCAAAAAGAGAAAATGAAACAACTGGCATTTATTTAGATTTACAGCTATGGTCTATGGACTTCATCCTCACCCACGCATCTCTAGCCTTTCTGTCTCTCATGTCCATATCTCTGATGCCCTGACTACTCCAGTCTTCCACACTCTCTGCCTGTAGCTGCAGAAGCCTGAGCTAAGCCATGGCTACTTTCATAGGTTTAAAGGAGAAAATTATGCATGTGAATTAACTCAGGTAGCATCAAGCATTTTAAGTCAAATATATGATGTTTATCTTTTATCAGAATTACACAAATATAGGTATATGCATACAGTCAACAAATATACAAATAGACCTGTAAATACTGTTGGATTTCCCACTGGCCTGCATTTTGTACAGTCATTGTACTTGTGCAAAAAAACTTGTAATATTGACAAAATGTAAGGGTCACAGCCAACGAACAAGCTTAGTTTGATTCTGTCACACTTCATTTTTACTTCTAGAAATTTCCTCCCTCCCTTCTTCCTCCCTTCCTCCCTTCCTTCTTCCTCTTTTTCATTTGAAGTATCAGCACTTGTACCTCATCTTGACATCCAATTTATCAAAGCTGGAAAATGTAGCACTAGGTCTGCATGGCAGAACTAAATGTTTGATACTATCAGCAGCTCTTAGGTAACGATTACCTAAATGCTACAGGTGTGAAAATGATGCTCTAAAATACATTAAATGAAGTAGCATACTGGAAAATGACCAAGATTATTCAGCAGTTTCACCTTAGGAAATCTGTCTGGTGCTAGAATAGAAAGAGCCTTTACAAGTCCCTTTCCAGCAAGGACACAGAATACAAGGATATAGAAGGACCACATATTTCCTTAGCTGAATTAATCTACCGTCTGTTTAGACAGAAAGGGATATCATAAGCGTATTCAGAAATTACTTAAATCAGGAAGACACTACAGGGGCTATACAGAATTTTAAGAATAAGCATCCCAAACCCTTGGAGTAAGCCCTCTGGAAGACTTGCAATGTCATCCCTTTACCCAGTCACAGAGGCTGGAATTTCCTGATCAGAGCCCTTTGTGAGGTCTCAAGGGGACTGAGGTATCTATTTTTTCAGAGACCCATTCAATGGCTGTGTAGGTGAAATGAGCAGCAGCCCAAACCCCAAGATATACCAAAGACCTGAACGTGAACCCATCCCTCCCTTCCAGGCAGCCTGATGGGAGTGAGTGGAGGCTGCCAGAGCACTCAGGAGCTTTCCCTGCCCAGGCAGGTGAGATGCTGAGCACGGACAGCAGCTCTTCCGTGTGGCCCAGGGATTAGTTCTTTAGTGCACCTGAAAGCATTTAAGGGTGGAAAGGAGGCAAATACACCTCTGGGTTTCCCTTTTGTAGGCTTATTCACTGTCTTACAAGTCTCTGTATGTGTGACTGGAAGTTTTTAGGTGTGAGTCTGTGAATTTCAAATTTGAGGTTTCTTATGGGAGAACTTGTGGTGAAAGAAAAGGGAATTCCATGGGTTTTCTTCAGGCTCTGATGGCTTCTGCTGGAAGAGAGATCCTCCCTCAAAGGTAACTCAAGAATTACTGTTTGTTATGTCATATGCTGCAGCCAAGTATTAAATAATCTTTGACAAATCCTTTGTTCTGAACCTGACGTATGGTTACCAGAGCAGATTTCCCCTACTCATAGTAAGTTTGGGAATAAACTCCCCAAAAATTACAGAAAGTGTTAATTGCAGCAGCTGATAGGAAGCATAAGGAAATGGGGAATTTACCTAGTTTTTGATAATTTAAACTAGTGTTCACCAGCCCACTTTAATCTTAAGGAATGCTGAAGAACGAGCAATGTATCAGGAGAATGAGTGTTGCTTCCAGCAACATTTGATAATGAGTTTACTAAAATAGACCCTACTTCACAGTTTTGTATAAAATACAGCTTAAAATATACAAAGCATATTAAATATTGACTTTGTGTGGAAAGACTACATGCTGAGAAAATATTCTAGAAAGGGAAGCATGTGTATGTACACAAGTGTATATTGCATAGATATATCTCTACAATAACTAGTTTTTCTGCAGAAATTTTTTCCACTCTCTGCTGTTTCCAGTCAAAAAGCAGCATATCCCACAAGATTTCACTTTGAGTAAAATATTTGAAGTAAAGCTATTACTGAATAGTATTATTGTGTGAAGGTGGTTGGAGAAAAGCATTTCTGTTTTTCTTTGCATGCCTTTTTTTGCAACATACTAGCTATTGTTAGCAGATATGTTGCTATCTGGTCTTACTTGCTACTTGCGTGAAGTGCTGAAGTCTTTGGGCTGTGTGTGGGGAGTTGGCAACCCCGATTGCTCAGTAAGTAAACAGCATTGATATTTAGTAACCATGGCTTTGAGTTGGTCCTTGTGGTTTTACTTTACTTAAGAGACTGAAAGCCCAAATCCAGCATTAAAGTGCCTCTGACACTCACAAAAACCCCCTGCCTTAAGAGCTTCTTGCAAAACCTTCACGGGGTTTACGCTCTTCTGCAAGGTGTGCCTAAGGTTACCTGTCCTAATGACTCAAGTTCACTTCTCAATTCAACAAGATTCAGGAATTGATGATGAAAGGGTCCAATCCAGGAGAGAAGTTCCAACTATGGTTAATGCCTTACAAAAATCGGCAGAGGCAGCAGCACCAGCAACTGTGCCCTCTCTACTCAGCATGTAGGTGTTAATATGTAATTAACAGGATTTTAAAAAACCAACATATTTTTACTAATAGTACTAGCACATAGCAATAGCAAATGAAGGGCAATATTAACTGCCTGAAATACCAAGTCGGTGATATAAAGACAGCTCACCTGGAAAAGGAATTAGTTAATAAACCAAAACATAATAGTTAAGAGAAAATCCAGGAAACATCCTCCCCTTGAGGATAATGAGAGAACAAATTCAGAATGCATTTGCCAAGTTATCAGGAGAGCGGGAAACAAGAGTCTGCGACCTAAAATAAGAGGTTAAGCTATTTCTATTTACACAGATTTGAACATATCTCATAGAACCATGGCCTCTGTTTTGTAACTAGATTAGCTGATGTGAATTTGGCTGCATCTGTGTGGCATCACTGCAATAAGTGGGATCCAAGTGGATGACTAATCGTGGCAGCGGATTTGGTTTCCAGACTGGGCTGTGAGGTGGTCAGTCAGCCAAATAGCTGTGTATGTATATGCCCATGAGCAACCAGAGTCTATTCACTAGGTTGTAAGCACAACCATATTACTTGTGAAATTTCCCTAATTTTCCCTTTATCAAAACTAAGGGAAAATGTAAATAGTAGAGCTCCCTAGATTAATATGAGATGGAGTGAAACATGCATTTCCTATGTAGCCATACAAATTGGGGTATGCTGGGTATTATATGTCATATATGGAATAACAGGCTGGAAGAGAATGAAATCTGTTTCATAGGAAAATGAAATACAGAGTAAACAATTTAACTTTTCCATGGAAATTAAGAAAAGTGGAAGAGAAAGCAGGAATAATTTCAGCCTTACAAACACTCATCTACTTTGCCTTCAGTGTCTTTCAATAAGATGCCACAGTTAAAAAGGTCCTTCAGAACAAAACTGACACTGTTTTGCTTATTACACAGCTGATGTCAGCTCAGTAACTTCATTTGTCATAGGATTTTATTATGCACTTGAAATTTTGAGTGATGTAAACAATTACAATTGGAAGACAGAAAAAGAAGCTTCTCATCTCGTGTTTCAATCAAGTAACCAGAAATCTGCTTGAAAAGTAGATGTTACTCAACTTTTTGTCAGTGTAATGCAACTATGTAAATGATTTTATTTACAAGTGGAGGTTTTCCCAACAGCTTTTCATGTTTGTGTCAGCTTTGTTTAATGAAAATACAAAAATAGAGGTATTTTTGTTGTTTTTTGTTGTTTTGTTTTGTTTTGTTTTTTTTAACTTTACATGTTGAGCTGAGAACACCTACAGTATTTTAGGAAAGCTGGGGCTGTCATTAATGCCATCTAGACAAAAAGCAGGAGGAGGATAGCTTTATTTTGTTACTGTGAAATGTTTCTAAATGTACCTTGCAGATTCATATAACCGTAGGATGGTATGTCTGCTGGTGACTCATGCTGACTCACCCACCAAACCAGAATTTACTGAGCTGCCTTCTATGCCCACACAGTGATATGATTTCCAGTCTGAGTGAGTTCTTTAAAATTTAATTTAGTAGGCTTTAACTACAGAGACAGATACACTTCTTCAATGGTTGTCTTAATTTGTATTTATGTCTTATTAAATGTGTATTCAGATTATGTTTTGCAGAATACTTTTAGATCAATTTTTAAAATAATGTGGGTAAATGCAACTGTACTGTCCAAATACAAAGGCCTGTCTGAAAACACTGCAGATATATAGAAGCAGTGATAATTTACTGATGCTATTGACCTAAAGGCCTAATACTTAATCACTGCCTTTTTGCTATGGCTTTAGTAGCAGTGCATGTGGGCCTCAACTGCGATAAGTCCTTAAGCTTAGATAAAGATAAGACAATTTGACTTGATCTGGTTGTATTTTTAAGACTGAAAATCATATATTACCTCACTGAAGTCAACAGAATTAAATGGTATAACACCAGTTGTGAAAGCAATTTTATAAATGCTACTACAAGTGTCTTCAGACTGATCTTGCTTTTTCTGAAATACATAGGAATTGTATGGCAGATTTTAATGGGAACATGATCAGTCCAGTTACTTGCCTCTCTGAGTTTTGGTCAAAATCTGATGTGATATAGCAGCCTGAAAAGTAACTTTTCTTGTTCCAGTGACTGAAGCGATGAATGCCAGTGAGATCCTCTTTTGGAACCAAATACATGCTTCTCTTCAATCTCATACTCTGATACAGACTCATAATTGTTAAATCAGGATTTATGATAGTCTCATCCTCACTCCAGGATTCTTTCCCCTCCACATAAAGACTAAGGCAGAGAAAAAATTATTTTGTTTGGACTACTCTTGCATTATTTGCTTTTTATAGAAGCAACAGAAATTGAGACACATGTATCTTCACCCAAAAGAAACATGATCAAATGCTTCAGTAAATTGATCGAGGTCTCTAGACTTTTCTTCATCCTTCCAATATTCTGAAAAAACAGTTGATGCCCCCAAGCCACATATGCTTACCTCTGTCTTTGGAAATTTATCATTTCTCAAAAGTACACTAGCTTCAACGGTGTTTTGGGGCTGTGTGTTTTACTTCTCTTGTTCCTGCAGTCAGTCAGGCATGACTCCTGATCTGCATGAGCTTGTGTATTATTCCATCTTTTCATCTCTGGGATTCACCAAATTGCCCTGTCCTCTAAATCTGAAAGTGCTGGATGAGTGGACACTTCATCCCCTGTGGTTTCTGCTTCACTGACTTCCTTGTACTTTGGATATACAGTCCACCACTTTGCTTTTGGAAAACAAAAATCCCAGACTTTAAGTCTTTAGTCATACCTTTCTGCCTGCATCATTGTTCACATGGGGCTTTCTTGTAAGTCTATCACTAGAATTCTGAAGATGTTGGGTTTGTAGTTTGAGGTAAGTGTGCTTGAAAACAGAGTATAACAACTTCTTTTTCTTACTTCAGCAGTCATTAAGATCCTGGATGTGATGGGGCATGATACAAGGAGAACCACACAGCTGTATGACGAGGTCTGAATAGAAGTTGAAATACGTGTTTCTACCTCAGTCTCTGTATGTTCTGCTTGTTAACATTCCTTCTTTTGCTGTTGCACTGCCAGTCACAGTCTACATTTTATCTGAGATAATCCATGAGTTCTATCAAAGAGGCATGCACAAAGGACTACACTGTGCTGAACTCCTGGCAGATGCTCTGTAGTAGAGATGCCCACTGTTGAGATGCCGCACCTGTCTCTGGTGTCAAGAGAGGGCCATATATTGCAGTCCATCTTTTGCTGCAGGACAAGGAAATTTCCTGAAAGTGCCATAATTACTGAATATCCACAACAGGTTGCTGGCAGTAAGCTTCCCATGCCAAAGGGATGAGTGCATAAGAAATATAGCAGCTGAGCATAGGTTGGTATAGCCAAGTAATTCAAAGAGTTCACTGTTGGTCTCCTTCTTTCCAAGCAGTGCCACAGACTTGTGAGCAGAAACGAGTGATTACTGGATTAATTGTTCTGACAGTAGCTCATTTCTAAAAGCTCTCTTTCTCAAGGGGCTCTGGTCTTTCCTGTATTTTATTGCTGGGCAGGGAAAGAGCCTCTGGAAGGAATGGTGGTGGTAAGTAGGCTACTGCCACTACCAGTGCAAGTCATCTTGCCTACAGCTTGTTCCAGAGGCCCACAGACTGAATAAATAAACCTGGAAGTCAGCCACTGGAGACTGAATGCCCCTGCTCTTTTCCATATCTCTGCAAATTCTGTATCTTCCTTTCTTTCACTCCTGATTTGCAAAAAATATTATGTAATAGTGATGTGCTATTAACTGAAAAATTAACATTTTTTTTTCAAGGAATGAAAATTCCCAAGCCCCATCTGGCAATAGAAATAAGCAGTTTATGGTGTTTCAACTAACACTGGCCTTAGACACACATATACCGTAGCAGAGCCCGTCTCCAAAAGCTGCTCTCTAGCTGAATCAACAGGCATTGAGGCTTTCTGCATCTCTATAGCTTATACGCTGCTGGCATCCAGGTTTAAGTATCCTACTGTGATATGACAGTGCCAGAAGTGTGTTTGGCAGAGCCCACCACATATGTACTTTTGCACTTATTACACTTCAGCTGTGTAGCCTTTTTTTTTTTTCCCCCCACACAGTTTATGAAAAAGCTGAGCTTGTTATCATTGAAGAGCTTTGTGCAGTAGAGCTCTCCAGTGTCTGCTGTTCTTTCTTTTACAACTTCTGGATTTTCACTGTTCTTACACCCTTTTGCAATGGAATGTAATATTTACATTTATTGAATCTTTTGTTAGATGTAAGATACTCACTTGCAGTTCTAATATGTAAGACACTGCACTTGCAGTTGCAGAGGTAAGATGCTCCTGGCAGTTGTATACTCTTTGGTTCCCTGCAGCACTCTTGCTTGAGTTTCTTGGTGGAGTTTCACATGTTCTTCTGCCTGGCCCCTCCTTCCCTGTGATACGTTGCACCCTTGGTAGTGCTAGAGCACTGTGTAACTCCAAAAGATTTAATCTTAGTTGGACACCTGCAAGTGTGCAATTTTGTGTGTTCAAGAATTGTTCCATTGGAAAGACTACTCCCCATAGTGTAACACTGACTCTTGCTATTTGTTAAGAAATACCTTGGTTTCTCAGATTTCTCCCAGGCTGTGGGTGTCTTAAAGGTGTGTGTGCCAACTCCTTTATTTGGACCTGATGCTTCTTCAGCAATAATGTATCTGGTGCTTGCCACAGTTATTTGAAATGACTGTTAATACCAGGCAAAGTTAAATAAGGAAAAAAGATTATACTAGCAAAACAAGAGTTAAGTTTCTGATTACAAAATGGAAACAAACAAAAAGCCTAGAAACAAGAAAATCCAAGTTCAATCTGTACCTTGTTCTGGCAGTCACTCACAGCTTGCCTCCAGGAGCCAAGGAGCCAATACAGCTGCACTTCAGGTTGAACTCCTTGGTTTAGTTTTTGCCTGCTTCTGTCCAAAATTATGAGGGACTTCCCTACTGTAAGGGAGAGTAAATGTAAGAATGTTTCTTTGGTACATCTCCCTTCCCTTGTTTCCTTCAATTTAGAGAAAATTGTAATACAATGTATGGTAGTTTTGCTCAATCTAAGATATTTAGATGAATGCAAATGAAATCTATTTACACTTGTCTCAAGATGATTCTTCTCTGATACACTGAGATCCTTTGACATGCCAATTTCCCAACCTACTTTCTAAGCCAGAAGGTAAATCTCAGTTGAATTATAATTTGATTTGGGTCTCTATTTTCCAGAGAGCATAGCTTCTACTATGAAACTTTTTTCATGGCTTTTTAAGATATTATAAATTACATATAATAAAACTATCAACTGTACATCAGACCTTAACCTCATAACGTGAAAAAAGGATCACTTTATTAATAGAGTTCACACATGAGATGTCACCAATAAGAATGATCAGTTTAGGATTCAGAGCATTTTCTCAAATTACTTTTACTCCTCTTATTCTCTCACTGTATCATATCAGAGGCTTTACAACTATTATAGTAACTTCCAACCCTAATTCACTTGGCCATAGTTAATTATAAATATCCCAGCAGTTTCTCTCAGTTATTTATTCCAGAGTTTATTTATAGTGCAGAGTCTAATCAGAGGTCTTCTGGGGGGCCTTTCCCTTTCAGAAATGCTGCTTTTAAACTGTCAGGTCGTATCACCAAGACTTTGTTGGTTTTGTTTCACTTTTGCACTGCACTGTGTAAAATTAATGAAACTGCTCACTTCTCCAAAGTTGAACATTCACATTTAAAATCTGATGTTCTCTTGTCACTAGCTTTAGATAATCTTTTATATTCAAAAATATTATCTAATAATTTGAAATACACTTAGTTGGGTAACAGCTTGTTAAAAAGGTATGCTTTACACATTTCACTGACTTAGTAGTTCTGTTGGAAAAAAGGACCTTTGCAACATGCTTATTTTAACTGGCCATCCTTTGGTGGAGTGTGGGAACAGAGTTCACAACATCCATCATGCAGAAAGACAACATGCCTGTTCTTATTTTATATTTTTCTCTTTGACAGCTGCAACTACTAATTTATTTTTGTATTTCAAAGCCACCACTAGACTTTATTTTTCCTTTGAGGGGAATCAGTCCTGTACTTCTTACCTGGCTTGAATTCTTGCCAAGATAAGTGGCACTCTGGCTTGAGCAGAGCTGAACCCAAAGGCTGTGATCATGATGCGAGTTTCCCTTTGCTGAAACAGGAGGGGGTCGGAGCTCTCGGTACCTCAAAGGAAATACACAGCATACTTAATGTTGACACTACTATTATGGTTGGCATATTTTGATCATCTCATTTTCTCTTTGATACTGATGTACAGTAAAGTGTGAACATTATCTTTAAGCTGCAATCTGATCTTACTGAGCTCTAAGTGCAGCAAAGGGCAGTGGATTTTCTTTTCAGCAGCAACATGAACAGCAGGAGCTCTGGAAATTGTAGTGGCAACAGCAGTTTCTGTTGTGACAGTTCTCTCGTAGGTCACCATGGTGAGAATGTATCTGAGTGGTGTTTTTTTTTTTGCTCTGTCCAGACACTAATATAATTTCTAGAAGCCAGAAGAATAGCTTATATAAATTAATACCCTTGTGAATAATCTCCATGTGCATATGCTAGTAAGAAATACACTCATTTTCTTTTATAGGAAGGATTTAATAACCAGACAAAGAACTTAAAAATTATTTCAAAACAAAATACAGTTTATTTACCTTGAAACAGTTATTCTGTCTGTTAGTATGTAATTGGGGGGAAAAACCCATAAAACTGTTAATTGAAAAAAACCACACCTTAATAAATAACATAGAACCTGGCCTACATTCTGCTTTGCTTTGCTTTGTGAAGGTTCATTACATGCTTATGTGTTTTAACATTAAAAATGCTAATTTTTGAACTGTGGATATTGCAAGAGAATGCAAGGGACAAACCTGGATTTAGCATGTAGAAGGCTAAGCTCATTACTCAGAGATAAAAATTGAAATGGATGCACCATGACAAAGTGTCTGACATGGGCCACTTTGGTGGTCAGGTATAGCACCTATCACACCACCCTACAGAAATGCAGAAAAGGAAGAATTCACTCCTTTTTGCAACAACTTAGGGAGGGGCTCCATTTGGAATCAGTGTTATCCCTTTTGTCAATCATGCTTACTAACTTTGCCTCCCAGCAAGCTGGTGTGCAGCCTTGTTGATCTTACCAGATGGGTTTGCTATTGGTGATTCTCTTTAACAGAATCACCACCAAGTGTTTCCATTAGCGAAGTCACAACCTGTCAGGTCTGCAGCTCTGGCCTGCTAAGCCACTTTTTCTGGGATTGTCCACCACTGGGATGGATATTGGAGAGCACTACTTAGACATTACAAGATTTTAGAGAAACAGTGGCCCTTCCCTTGCTGTGGGCTTACTTTTCTTGATTTATTTGATTGCTTGCCAACTTTCCTTTCTACTTAAACCGATATTCATCAGTTGCATACATCTATAAATTACTCAACAGCCCCTGCTGCAGCTCAGTTCATAAGTTCAGTGACCTACTGGAAACACCTGAAGTTTAGGTCAGAAGATGACCTGTCCCCCCACCCCCCTCACCCAGTCTTTACAATAATAAATTTTAAAAATATTCTCAAGACCCGCTTTGCTCATTATTAATGTTTCACGTGTGTGTTAGGGCAACCCTTCATACTGTGCACAGTTTAGTTGCTGGTGAAGGATAATGAGTCACATCCATTCCAGTTTAACAGCTCAGCTGATCTTAACAGAATGCCCTTACCAGAAACATCCTTGAATAATACAAACTGCTCACATAGATCAGATTGCTTCTGCCTGATGCGTTGCCCCATTCTGGGTAGCTTCACTTACCCACGGATAGAGGAGAACAGTGTGCGTTACAAGCTCCCTCTCTCACTGGGGGGGTCTCAAGCTCCTGTTCTCCTTCAATAATTAGGAAAAAGAGATGATGGTGAATGGAAATGTGAAGAAGTATTTTTAAAGTGTCACTGATTTTATGAAGCAACCTTTGCCCTTCTCCTAGGCAATTACTTCTCATAATTACAGTAAAGGAGAGGTAAAATAGTGAATTAAGAGTAATGATGATTCCATATGAATTAGGAAAATATCACAAAGATTAAGTAGGAAGCTGTTAACTCCTCATTATATTACTTATTAGAGACATGCTTAGGACAGAAGTGCAAGTGGGCAGGGAAAGGTAGCAATGGAATTGCACTGACAGCAATGAATCTCGGCTAAAAGCTGCATATTTCAATGATAACCTCTTCAGGTTTCCTTTTTTATTGTCTTTTTCAATCTCATGCTTATTTTTGAATTTAATTAGAATGGTCTGTAATGCATAACATTGTATTTATACAGTATTTGAAAGATGTTTGAAGATTGAGAGTATATTGTTAATCAGAAGTCAGAGTCTAAAAGTAAGAAGTACCAAGTCTAAAAGTAAGCTTGCTAGCTTACTTGATTGACTTCTTCAATAACATACACTTAAAAGTTTATAAGAATGTACGTACTATACAGTTGGTTAAGGTATGTAAGTATTGTACAGTTCGTCATCTCTGCTATAAAGACAGGCTGAGGGATTTGGGGCTGTTAAGCCTGGAGAAGAGAAGGCTCCGGGGAGACCTTATAGCAGCCTTCCAGTACCTGAAGGGGCTACAGGAAAGCTGGGGAGGGGCTTTTCACCAGAGAGAGCAGTGATAAGACAAGGGGTAATGGTTTTAAACTGAAAGAGGGGGGATTTAGGTTAGACATCAGGAAGAAATTTTTCATCATGGGGGTAGTAAGGCACTGGAATAGGTTGCCCAGGGAGGTTGTGGATGCCCCCTCCCTGGAGGTGTTCAAGGCCAGGTTGTATGAGGCTTTGTGCAGCCTGGTCTAGTGTGAGGCGTTCCTGCTCATAGCAGGAGGGTTGGAACCTGATGATCTTTAAGGTCCCTTCCAACTTTAACCATTTTATGATTCTATGATCATGCTTAAGCTTTTGAAGTCTTTAAAGCATTTTAAGCTCTCTTAAAATACTTCAGTTAAAGGGTAAAAAAAGTAATCCAAAGTCCAGATAGTGAAGAACAAAACAGGGTAGTAACGTGAAGACATGTTAGGGATGAGAGGGGAGAGTAGTGTAAGCAAAAATTAATACTCTAATGTCAAAGTAAACTGTTTAGCAAGGTTTTAGACTGCAAAAGGAGACATCTTGGCAAGAAGTTAACAAAACTAACACTTCTCATCTATCTCCCATGCCACCTACATGCATGGAACTCTGAGCTTCCCAGTAGCATGGAGGAAAAGTGTGAACACGTGCTCACAAGTGATCGGGTTCCCACAGGAAATTATTGCTTATCAGCTAGGATGCTATTGCAGAGTATAGTAGCTTAAATTAACACATTTCACTTCAGCAGCTAGACGAGCTGGGAGCGTGCACAAAGGCAGTTATTACAGCTTGTCTGAGGAGTAGTAACTTATTAAGCCGTGCTAAGTCATGGCTTAATTACAAACTGGCTTGACAGCTTGTGGCTTGTCTGTCCCTACCCAATTTAACAACATGAACAAGGCTCATATGAGGGCAACAGAAATAATCATAGCACATCAACCCCTTCAGTTTGTTACATCTCAAAGCCAGCTCATGGCTGCCTGTGTGGAGCTCTGAATAAGTACTTCCACACTGCCAATTAAGTGCCTGTGTGAAGGCACTTAACCTGTTGCCCAGCCATGCTTAGGATTGCATTTGTCATTCTAATGTTGAAACATTAATGTTGAAGCATTTCATGTCATGCTGTGATGAACTAGGATATTCTTTCTTCATCATCTTTTTGAAGTGATGAGCTCCCAGTGGCTAGAGGAAATTTCTGATATTAATCCCCAAACATCTAAGTTAACTGCATTTTTATTCCTTCATCAGGTTTCATTGTGTATGGCTTCCTGGTTCTCTTGGCTGCTGGTACCTCTGAGCACTGGGTCACTTACAAATTTATTTCCCACCACCTTCTTCTGTCAGTGTCATTAAGGAAAACATCTAATAGGTTTAAGCCCTGATAGGGGCTGATAGGGGGCAGGAGAAAAGAGAACAACTTTTACTCAGATACTTCACTGGTGATCATTAGATTTTGCTTTATCCTCTATGGATAGTCCATCACCTCCATTAGTCTCTGGTACTGCTCTGCTACTTCCTCTCACTTCCTCCTTTAACTAGAAGTTGAATTATAGTATCAAAGAAAGATATTAAGTTAATCTGGTAAGGTCCATCTTTTGTAAACAAACACAACTTTTTCTCATTTCCTGCTATACTTACTTTCATTTGACATTGTTTCTGACTTCTGGAACAGGAATTATCTGTTCTTTCTGCCCAGAGGATGTAGACTGTTTTATTTTAATCTTCTATATGATACTAGCAATTTCATTTCCCTCCTAGCTATTAGCCATCCTGTCCTCTAACCCTGTGTTCAACATCACCATCTTGACTGAAAATTGAGACTAAATATGCATTTAGTTTTAGAATCACATGCAGACTATCTCTAAACCCCACCTCTTGCTCACTGGAAAGCAAAATCACTTCTTCCTCACAACATTATGTCACATCTTGCTGGTTTTCCAGTTATCATTTGCAAGGTCTAAGTTAACCTGATTTTCTGTATAAGTTCTACCCTCATTCTCATATTTGTTGACGTTTGAGATCTTTCCTGAACCGGACCTTGTTTTCTTTTTTGTTGTATGCTCTCTGCTTATCATGATTACCCCTTTCTTGATGCCATGTCTCTCCCACTTATGCCTTGAAGCCTCTACCTGTAAATTTTTTTTGCTTTGTGTGAGAAACAGAATCCAAATGGAATTAGCAGTTTTGGTTTTAAGACACCTAAGGCCTCTTACACATTCACATTTCTATTATCATTATACAGTTTGATTTTTTTTGCCAAGTCCCTTCATTTATCACAGTCTGCCTTTCTGATATTGAGAATGTTCCACTTTCTTTCACCCCAGCCTTTCATCAGACAACTTGTGATCACGCACTCCAAGTTTATTATCTACAGTCAGGTCTTTGAGGGCATATTCTTGAACCATTCAAAAGCTTTCCTTTTTATAGGCCCAGTGACAGTTTGGAGGAGGAATTAATTGACTGCCACAGTCCAGAATGTCTCGGGCCAACTATGAGTAGTATGTATTCCCCAAACTATTAACAGGGAATTTGAAATCTCACTGACTGGTTCTTTGCATCCAAGCAGTACCATTTTTTAATAATACGGACTTTCCCAGTTGCCTCGAAAGCTCCCACCTAGGGCTCTGTAACACTCCCACATTCCTCTTCTCTCAATACGCTCTGTAAAAATCTTTTCCAAAAATAGATTGGAACAAAATTACGAGTTGTTTTATTTGCAGAACATCGCTTCCTTAACATAGCATGTTACTACCTATCTTTATTTTTACTTCTGTTTCCTCAACTTCAAATCCCCTCTAATCCAGTTGTTCCAGTTAGGAACTTTGTGAGTTTTCTTTTATCACAAGGGGTGTGTGTGTGTGTGTCCTGTTTTGTGAAATTCCTCCATTTTATTCCCAACATGCTGGAAATAGTATATGCACTTTTCAGTTATTTCATTTTGACACAGTAACATTACTTGATTTTTGCCTTTGTGTCTGTGCCTTTTTCTTTGCTGCTCATCCCACATTCTTCCTATTCCCATATTAGATTTTAATCTTCCTCTTGTAGAGCAAAACCAAGGCAAAATATTACATGAATCTTTCCAAATTTTCCCTACTGGTTTCTTAATATGAAGATGACCTTGTTATCTGTGGGGATTTCTTTCCTTTCTTCACAGATGGTGTAATCTAGAAGGGGTACACGGGGAAGTGGTGAAGAACTTAACTACTGTTGTTTAGTGAATTTATTTCCATGGGAAGTTACTCAGCTGAAAATGAAAGAGCTTTTTTGCTTTGCAGATAAAAAAAAAATTCATGTACCATGAATATTCTCAGTGTCTGAGAATGTTTTCTTGTGAAACTAGAGCAGTTGTCACTTGTGGTCAAACAAGTGTGAATGACAGTTAAAACACTAGATGGATACGTGCTTCAGATTAAAAGCTAACTTTTTCAAAAACAGAGGTAAAAGTTGAGATAACGATGTGAAGACTGTCAGATTGAATAGCTTCCCAAAGTCACTGATATTTTGTCAAAACCTGTTTTAACGCTCATTCATTTGAACATGAAACAAATCTAATTATTGAGATTCATTAATAACTAGTCCTAAAAGGACAAATCTGTTCAGCAACAACATTAGAACATTAAAAAATGGGAATTAAAAAAACTCTGTATGATAAGAACTCACTTCCATTCCTCTTAAATGCAGTATCAAATGAAGTTATTTGCAAATTACCTTTGTCCTGTACAATCTATTTCCCATTTATTGGTTAACATTTCTATAGCTCATAGTTACTTTTGTCAGCACTAAGAATTAGATGGACATTGCATGCACTAACAACTGCACACACTTTTCAGGCATGCACACATTACCATTGATCCAACACACATGTATTGTCACAAACAAATATCCTGCTTTACTACTGTGACACGAAGTTTAATTGGGGCCAGCCACAAAAAAAGGCATAAAATCCCTAGATTAGCCATTAACTCCACATTGCCACATACAACCATTATTTCACCTACTTATTACTTCACCCACCGCCCCTGCTGCCTGTCTCTATGCTACTTGCCTCTTGCCACACACACCTCTTGAGCAATGCCAGCGTTCAGTTTTAGCCCACATAAACTAGCCAGATATGCACATTTTCCAGTGATTAGGAATGGGCTGTTTACACTGGGTTAAGGACTCGTGTGCAGGGTGTAGATTTTTAGTTAATCTCTAACATTTAAGCAGTTCATTTTGAGAAGCAATAGGGGATATGATTTGTTACACTGGAGATAACGTAGGGTAATGTTTGTTATTTTGGGAAGTCAGTTTTGTAAAGTTTGTACTGGTATTGATAAGGAAGTATTATACATTTCTCTACATTTGTTATAAAACTATATATGCAGTTGGAGCTGAAGGTGAAATGAAGGGGATAAGAACAAAAGTGTCAAACCTAGAAGCAAGGAGAAAGGCTTAGGAGGTTTGAATGACAGGGGGAAGACTTGCTCATGATTTCCTTCAGTATTTCTGTACATTTTTGTTTTAGTGGTCACTGTGGGAAGCACCGCTGCTATAGTAAATTAAATTGAAGAGTCAGTAGCAGCTGAGTATACCTTGGTCCTATTAAGCAAAATTATCCAATGCTACCTATCATATCTCTCTGGCAGATAGCCAGGAAGCAAAGTAGAAGGTGTAAACAGAGACAAGATAATATTACAGCCCAGTTCTGTATCTGCTAAAATCTGTGCAAGATTTACCATTACTTTAAACAGTCACAGGCCCTCAAAAAGCAAACCCAACAAAAAACACCTGTTGAATCACTTGAGATTAAAAACTGTTTCAAAAGAACAGTAAGTATTTAGGCTGAAGGATTTTTACATTCATCAACCCAAAGATATAGCAATTTTAAGCCAGATTTGTCATTGCTTTAATAGTACATGAAGTGTGTTTAAATGACTATGAGATATAAGCCTGAGGAAAGGGGGAAAAAATTCCCTTGCTAGACATATAAAAGTATCTTGAGTCCTAGATCATGTGCACACTGCAATGTTAACTAGGTTGATTGGCAGCTGGGTCTGGGCACTCAAATTAGCTTGTCTATGAGCAAGTTTTCTATGACAGATGCCTAACCGCAGTCTCAGTGTTCTGGCTGTCTCTGAACCTACTCACGAGTGCCTGTGCTGAGGCAATGTAGGTTTCATTCTTAATCAGCTCTGTCAACTGGTAGAGAGCTGTGGCAAGCAGCACTGTCACACTGGAGTGGCCTTTCCAATCTTCTCCTTGTGGAGTAGATGCACTTGAACCAACAGAAAACAAAGCTTTGGCGCTGACTTAGAGCTACAATTGCATTAGTTACCTGAGCTCAAAGTGCCTCCAGAGCTCTGTGCAAGGATTTTTTGATGTGAGCGGTGGTGTGATGGCTTTAAAGCTAAAAGCTAGAATATTTTCTGTCCTGTAGACAGAACTCTGGAGAGCCTAGAAAAATAACCCGAGTGTGTCTATGTTGAAGTCTGCAAGAAAATACCAAGTGCAGAAGGGAAAGTTCCCATCTTTTTCGGGGCCAGCTCCTTTCTAAACATGCCAAAAGACAGATGGGTAAATAAAAATGTTAAACTGTTTTGACCTATGATTTCCAGTCCTGCATACAACAGAAGTGTCCATTCACATGGGTGTATACAGTGTGCGGGGAGAAAACACCTCAAGGTAAGCAGAGGAGGGCATCAGTAACCTGTGAAGGGGAAATTTGTGTGCCATCTGTACAAATGGTACATTCAAGTTCGGGCACTTGGAAGAGTCAGGCAAGGCCATCACTTCTGTGCCATTTAGCTTATAAGGAAAACTTCAGTGTCTAACTGCACTGCTGGGCTGCAGGGCAGGAGTTGGGTCCCTCTCCAGAGATGAACCCCAGCTGGCTCCAACCAGCCCCTTGATTGAGAAAGACGGAAATGAGGCATCAGCAGGATTTTAGTGTTCCTTGCTGAACAAACATTTTTGTTTTTTGGGGCAAGAAAAAGGGTAGGTAAGTCCATGCAAGAGGTTAATTATGGGCTCCTACGGCGAGGCTCCTCGCTGGAGCAGGGGGGGCCGGACTTTTGAGAGCAGTTGCCATTACTTTTCAGATGGCGCGTTCAGCTGCCCCGGTGCGGTAGTCGCCTCCCTCAGCCCGCGCACCCACCCGGACCTGGAGGCAGAAACGGCGACTCCGAAAAGCCACCCCCGTGGGGCCGTCCGTCGCCTGAGGAGGGCGGCGGCGCTCGAGCCCCGCCAGCGGAAGGGAAGGCCGAGGACCGAGATATCTCCAGCCTCGTTCTTCCCTGTGGTAAAAACGGCCGCTCCGCCCAACCAGCCGGGAGCCGGCGGCGACTCAACCTCCCGCCTCAGGCCCCCCCAGCGCTGGAGGCTCAACCGCGGCCCACAGGCGGGCGGGAGGCGGTGCCTCCTGCCACCAGGAGGACGGACCCCGCGCTCCCTCATTGGCTGGCGGTGATGTAATTGCAAGAACATACGGGTACTCCTTGCCGCCCCCCGTGGGACAGGAGGGAGGCCGCGCACTTCTCCCCCTCCCCTCCCGCGCCGCGACCAATCGCCGTGCGGAGCGTCGCGCGGGCCGGGACGCGCTGTGCGGCTCCGTCAGGACCCGCCAGCCCTTTCCCACCGCCCGCTGGCCCCGCTTTATTGGCAGGGGCTACAGCCAATCAGGAGAAGGCACCCACCGGGCGAGTGACGCCCATTTCGCGCAGGGGCCGGGGCTAGAGGGGTTGCGGGACTGGTGGCGCGGAGAGCCAATGGCCTGCAGGCAAACAGAGCCGGGAGGGAAAGGATGTGGCGCGGGGAGGGAGGCTGGGAGGGGCCATGGCGCTAGCTGACAGCCGCTTCCGTCAGTCCTGCCCAGGCTACGAGACCGAATAAAAAAAAGTGCGAAGACAGAGCCCGTGCATTAGCGAGTCGATTGACAAATGCCGCAGCCAATAGTTTCCAAAACAGAGGGGAAATGTCCAATCAGAAAAAAGGGTTTGGGCGGGCTGGCCTCTGAGCGGTGAACAGATCGACCAGTGGCACTGAGGAAGGGTAGAGCCGGCAGAGCAGGCAGCCAATGGCCACCGGGAAGGGGAGGGACGGGATGAGCGACGGCAGCGGCAGCCAGTAGGCTGGGAAGGACGTGAAGCGACCGGGCCCGGAACGGTGGCCGTGCGGTGGGGGCGGGGACGGGGGCCGTGCCCCGCTCGCCCGCCCCCCTCGGAGCGCTATGACGTGAGTGGGGGGGAGGGCGGGCCTAGCGGCGGCCTTTGGGACAGGGGCTCCCAAGATGTCCGCGCTGCTGGCGGCGCTCGGAGTGCGCGAGCGGGCGGCGACTGCGGCCGGTGGCGGCCAGCGCGGGGTGGCCCGCGCCTGAGGCCGAGCCAGGCCCCCTCACACCTGGGCTGCGCTCTGCCGGGCTGCCTGGGGCCCGGACGCCGGGGGACGCCGGTCCTCGTTTCGCCGACAGGTAGGGGGGTCAGGGCTGCCCGTGGGGCACGGGTGAGCGGGTCGTGTCCGGGCTGGGCTGGGCTGAGGCGGGTAGAGAGGGAGAAATGGCCAAGAGGCCGGGCCAGGCCAGGCCTGGGCGCGCGTGTTACCGAGCGGCAGGGCCTGCGCGCGTGCGGTGCGAAGCGGGGGCTGGCACCGAGGGGCGGTGGGTAGGGCCCGCTCTGTGTGCGTCCCTGGGGAGCGGGCAGGCGCCGCGCAGGCCCGGCCTCCGCCTCTTCCCGTCGGGCCAGAAAAGGGGGCCGGGGGCCGCACTGATACAGTCTCCCGGTGGGAGAACTGGGACGGGCGCATGGGGGAGGGAAGGGGAGAAAGTGGCCGTGAAGCCAAGCCCACCGGTGTAGCCGGGGATGAGGACTGGTGGGCCCGCCCTCAGTGCGCCTCGGTGGGGCAAGCCGGGGCGGCGGCGGGGGGGCTGACCGCCCGGGCTCCGCACGCCGGCTGCTGCGTATGGGGTGGGGAAGCCGGCGGGCTGGGCCCACTGTTTGCAGGGCGGGGAAGGGGTCGAAGGTGGTCGGTGTGCCGGTAGCTGCGTGCGGAGCGGGCTTAGGGGACGGCCGGCGGGCCGGGCCCGTGCACGTGTATTGGCTGGGGCTGGGGGAGTGGCGGGCCGGGGGCTGGCGGGGCCGGGTGTTTACCGACGGGGTGGAGTGATGGGAGGTGCGGGCCCCGGTGTTGGAGGGAGAAGCTGTCGTTGGACCTGTGTGCCTGTGAGGGGTGGCGGTGCGCGGAAGGGGTGAAGTCACGGACGGATGGGCACTGCCTGGATGCCTTTGGTGTAGTTGAAGGCAGTTTTGTCTTGTAGTTTCGAGCTTGCTGGCTCCGTGAACCCAGCGGATATAGAATTTGTGGCTAGTCGAAGGGAGGGAACGTTTTTGAAGGACTGGAGGTAGCTGAAAAAATCTGATTGTGTGATGTTTTTGTGTGCTGTGGTAGGTTGAGGGGTGTGTTTTACCGTGGGGATGCAGATGGTGGGTGAAACCACACATATTTAGAAACAGTGATACATGAGGACATATGAATTTAGGAGTGATAGATAAACAATCTTGAGTGTGTTGTTAGAAGTAAGGTGGTAAGTTGGCTGGCTTCTAAGTGTAGTGGAGGAGGGAGGCTTTGGGTGGTAAATCTATATACAACTCACAGACTCAGTGGTAACAGGTTGCTACAAGGTTCGGAACTTGTTTTGTTTGGTGGCCAGTGTGGTTAGACTTAATATGCGAGACCTTCATGTGTAATATGAGATGGTATGTGGACAGAAAAGCATGCATGTTTTTACTGTGTGTAAGTTGTTGGTTTGTCTGGTGCTCAAATTGAGAGAGAGACTTAGCTGTCACCACGTCTCTGAGCCCTGTTCCTTGTGCGATGAGACGGGTTATGGCAGTGAGCAATGTGGTCTGTGTCCTGGCAACATGGGGGGAGCTGTGAGTTGGTGTCTCTCTCCTGTGATGAAATCGAAAGGCTGGATATTTGTTGTTTGAACCATGGGATACAACTTCGAAAACATGTAGCAAATGCCGTTTGTTGTCATGATGGTGCTGTTTGGAGAAAAGTCTATGCATGAGCTGGGGAGTTGTGGAACTGTAGTAATCTATATTTGTGACAGGTGTATCAGGCAGTGTAAATTTCTGTCTATAAGGCCATCAGTGCACTTTTTCTGTGGGTAAATTTCCAGGGATTACCATGGATTATGAGAAAATGAGGGGGTTTGAGTGGCCATTTAGAAATATAAATGAATGGTGGAGTCTTTGAGAGGTTTTTGTGAAAAGAGGGGAATGGGATGAGTTTGTGGGGCTTATACATATACAGGGTGAAGACCATGTTAGGCTATGTATACATGTGTGTATCAGGGGAATGGTATTTGTGCAAAAGGGAAACTGGAGTTTTCATGTTGCTGAGTTAGTGGGAAGTCTGTGTATGGAGAGAGGAGCCAGGCTTTTTTGACTGAGGCTATGAAAAGTTGAAATGGTGTGGAGGAGGGATGATGAACTGCTTCAGATGTGCCCTTAGCAGGTGGGAGGCTGCAAGAATTCTTTGCTCCTCTTGGTTAAATAGAAGCATTTTATAGTTGTGACAGTTAGTGGAAACTAAAAAAGTGAATTAAGATGAGGTAATTTGTGATTATTATTATTATTATCAGATTAAGGGAGGCTACAGAATAGTCAACAGGGTTTCTGTTAAAGGTGCTTTTTCTGGTTCTGTTTGTACCAGTGGCTAAATTGTCCATTAACTTTAAGGGTAAGCTTTTGCTGAAACTAGCACTCATAATGGTGTTGACAGGTCAGCAGCTAACTAAAAGCCCTTAAAGTGGTCTATACAAGCCCCACGTATGTGTGGCTCAGGGGCTTGAATGTGTCTATCCTTGTGCATCTTATATACCTTAATACTTTACCTGACTGCATGTGTCCAGAAGGTATGAAGTCTTCTGTACTGGACATATGCTTGTGTTTGAAAGAGTTTTAGTGCAACATTTGAGGGCCAGACATCTTTGAAAAGATGATCTGTTTAGAATGGAAAGCTCTTTGGCTCAGGTAAAAGGAAAAATTGCATGAGTGTGTCCCATGTTCTGTGGGTTTGTAATAGTATGCATTATTTGTTCACCCAGCCCCTCATCTCTTGTTCTGCACAGATATTTAGAGGAGGTTGTTATATAGGATATGTGGTTTAATTAAGGCACATAACATCAAGATGAGGGAAACAGAATTAATGTAGCATGGAGAGGGCTGTATAAAGAGTGCATAGAACCCATTTTTATTTTATTGTGATAGCTTTGAGGTGGTCAGTTAGCAAGGTAGGGAACTGGAGATAGAGTAACTTCATAGCAGTTATCCTGGATAATCCATTTCCCTTCTTGCCTCTGGTGTGGAATTCTCATTGTTCACTCAAACTTTTCCAATTGTGATCAGTAATGTGAGAGTCTGACTTACAAAACTTGAGACCCTGTCTTGCAGAAATACAAAACCATCACAACTGAAAGTAAAGCTTATGAAATCTGTGTTGAACGTAGTCTGTAAAGGTGCTCAGTGTCAGGAGCACTTGTAGTGAGTGACTGAGAGTAGTGAGTATTTCTTACATGAATGTGTTGCCTCCGTATTACAAAAAGAGGCAGTAAAAATCCACTCAATATTGGATGTAAAAATCTGTCTGAAGCATTTGTGTTATAAGAATAAATCTCACTCTTTGGAACATGGTTTATTTAGACTGCAGCAAGGGATGGGGTTGTAAATAGAACAAAGTTGTTGGGTGAGTACTGGCCATCTTGAGTGAAGCAAACTGCAACACAGTTGGCTAAATGCTACCATAATGTTCCTTGGGGGGGGGGTTGTTATTTGGTTTTGGTTTGAGGTTTGTTTTTTTTCTCCTTCACAAAACACTGGAAATTGATAATTTGGTAGTGTCTTGGATCATCAGTTTAGGAGGAATAATTAGATCAGCCATATAGACCTATTGCTGTAGCTTAGTAAGAGGTAAATGGCTGTTCTCTTCTGGTCAGCTCTGAAAGATAGGTAGCTAACTGTTGTTTTTTTCCAAGCACAATCTCCGAAGTGAGTCGGAAGGCCTTGATGAAAGAATCCAAGCTCTAGACTTTGTATGTGAATTATGGAGAGCAATTACTGTAACAGATCATGCATACCTTTGTGTCTATAGTTGCTTTTCTCCCTCTAATATTGATTCTTTCTGTTCACCCCCTTAACTGTATCAAGTACTCTGAATTTTGATGTGTTGGGTTTTTTCCTTAATTCTTGCCACCTTGTTACACCAGGTTTGTTATCTCTGAATTCAGTGCTACATTTGTTTCTCTTCACTTGTCTGTGGAAATGAAGAAGCAAAGAGGCATCATTCAGATCTTGGGTCTTTTAGGAACCTAGTGATTTGACCTGAATATTGGTTGCCTTATTATATTGGAGGAGAGCAATGGTGATTTCTTTAGGAAACTGTTAAAGTAAGAATTTTTGCTATTTTGGCTTCTCCCCTATTTGTCACTTTTTTTATTCTATGCTTCAGTTTTTTATGCTTGATCGTCTTCAAGATTTGGCTTATAGATATACAGCATGTGAACTGTGGCTTCTTCCTTCTCACTGTCTGTTAGCAGTGTGAATGCAGGGTAAATGTTTTAAGAAACTTTGAGAGGTCTGGTTTAGCCCTGGTCTTCAGTGCATCTACTATGCACATAATCTTGGAATTTAATTTCAAAATCTGGACAAGTAATTTCAGATTTTTAATCTAAAAAACCCCGCACAAATTCAAATGCCATTGGACTATAAAAGTAAAAAAAAAGATTATTTTTTTGCTTGGACAATGAAAGAGGCATCCCTGATGCAAGATCAAGGATGCTGAGTTTTCAAAAGATAATAAAAACTGTTCTTCTTTTACAAACCACTTTACAACCCCTCAGCTATTTGGCAAATGTGTTTCAGTCTTAGGCAGATATCTAGTATGGGAGACTTCGGCCAAACTGCTTAAAATTTGGCAAATAAATCTTCAACAGATTGATATCTGTATCATGTGCTAAAGCCAGATAAAAATTCTGAAGAATCAATGAGTGTCACTCCAAAAGAAAACTGGTCTGAAAAGCTTTGCATGGGATGGTAAGAGGTAACTGAGATGGACTGTACCTACTCAGTTGAGATGAGCAGTTCAGCTCATCTGAACTTCTTGAGGCATTATTGGCATGATGAAACATAAGGGTTGCTAATGAGTGCAGGTTAAATTAGTCTTCTGGCTTTTAGAAAAACTTACATTGGGAGACAAGGCACAAAGATGTTTCAGTGTAGAAAATCACATAAAGGAAAACGGAATATCTCAGTGGAGAACAGCATTTTTTTAATTTCAGGGGAAATTATTCAGGCCCAGATACTGTTCTGCTAGGAAAAATAATTCACCTACTCTTTTTCCCCATGCGTCATTAGTTTCTCATTAACATTGCTTCAGTGCATCATTTTATTATGTTACTACATCGCTATCTCATGGCATAGGTTCTCTGCATCTTTGATGATAAATAACATTTTAATTGAGTTTTCTTTTGAATAAATAGTACAACTAGGTGCTTAAGTCTTTTTTCCGAAGAGCTGAGCTTAGAAAAACTGTCAGTTTGCTTAAGGCTGTTTCAGACTAGGCTACTGGAGAGGTTAAGTTGGCTCTTTATTGTGTATGGTAATTACAAGTTAATGACCACAAACTTCCAGTTAAGTCGTAAAGGGTTGATCTTTGCAGTTTCCAGGGGATTAGCATGTAACAGAAAATGTCTTCAATAATCCTACTTATGTGTCTGCACCCCAGTGTAGGAAGTTGACCTTTACTGAATGTAGAGCAAAGATGTCTCTGCATTGTTAGTATATGAATTGTTTTTATTTGAGGTAATGAAGTAAGATGATGATGGTGTGTTGGAGGTAACACTTAATTGTAATTTATTCATATAATACGGCTTTGATGTGTTACCACCAGCTCTTCTGTCCTACTAAAGCCACATATTATTTGTTCAAAACTCCTGATTTGTATTTAAAATTTTGTATAGCAAAAGGAAAACTGATGACTGTAGAGAACAGATCTCCAATGATGGAACTATTTGTAAAGAATTGATATTTTTATTCAAGTGGAAAACTGAAACAATGAATATTATGTTGGTCAGCTTATTCAGAAACAAAAAAACCTCTTATCTGGGCAGCTTTGTTGGTTAAGCTGATGTGCAAGTAATATAAAGCATTATCGAGCACATGCTGCTCTTCCTTTCCTATCAGCAGCTACAGTGGAGCCATTGATGTGGGTTACTGAGTTGTTTTTTCAGTGTTATTTAAAAAGTTTTTATAAAACAGTAGATGTAGGTGGCACATGAAATGTGTAGATCTTGGGGTTTTTTTAACTTTATTCAGAGAACTTTCCAAGATGTATCCCACTAGCTTTTGATACTCCTAATTGTAAAGGAGTGGAAGCAAAAGCAGATGAGTGTTGAGAGAGTGCTACTATGGTTACTCCAGGAAAAGGAATACTCAAATTTACGGTGCAGCCCTCCTTTTTAGGGCTAATGAGGTGTGGGTTGGCAGCTTAAGTCTGTGGGTTTAGTTTCTGCTGCTCAGTGCTCTCTTAAATGAATGGGCAGTATCTGCTATGTCGATTATATTTACATTAGCAGTATGCTGCACTTGAGGAAGGTTGTAGAGTGAAGCAGTAAGTTAGACCCAGTGTCCACAGTGAATGTACTTCAGGAGACTTTATTTTAGACTAATTGTAGTCTGGTTATGTGGACTGAGCATACTCCAAACATTACTGGGGATTAGGTGTTTTCCAGAGTTTTGGTTAATAAGAGAGGTGTCCAGATAACATGTTCAGAAACTTCTGAGATGTGAACCAAAGCACAGTGAGTGGGGTGACTCAGATTTACTTCAAAAGTATGTTCCTGATCCAAACTTAAGTGCTAATGTAGATGTACCAACCAACAGGGTCTCTGGTAGGCATCTCCAAGCATTGTAGTAGGTGTCGAGCTATGGGAGGGAACAGTGTCTGCCTTTTCCTGCTTCCTAAATGCTGTTGCCAGAACTGCAGAAATTGTCCTGCTGCTCTCCAAGTAAGGGTTTTTTGTTTATCTTGACTAGTAACTGAATCTCTGTTTCCAAATTATTGTCCCTAGTTTTGAAATGGTGTGTGAAAACGACTAGTGTTAGAACTGCACTAAATTGTGGAAAGTAGTTCTTTCATGGTTTGACTTTGCTTAATCAAGAATGAAACCAGCTGTGTGAGCAACAGGTTATGAAGCCTGACTTCCTTAGGCTTTGTGTCCTGTGGTTGGATTTTTCTGGGTATACTGTATTGTGAGCTCTGAAAGTATTTTGTGTTTGGGGGACTGTCTGTCCTGCTGTCCTGGGAAGTTGTTTCTGGTAACACAGCTGAGCTCCTGCTCAACTTGTCCTCAAGGGGCACTAGTTTGGATGTCTCTTCTTGATCTGACTGTTTATTTCCACAAAACTCATAGAACATGATTGTCTCTGAAATATTTACCCTTGTGTTAACTTCCAAATCGTGGCCAGTTTCAATAAAACTTGTTGGGGGGAAGGGCTGGAATGGGACATGGCACGCACCATAGGTTGGCTTCCTAAGGTTGTATGTATTTTTTACTAGTGCTGTTTCTTGTTTTACTGTCTTTTTACATTTATCACTATTCAAAATTTCTTCCAGAAGAGTTTGAAGGAGTTAAAAGTATCTCCCTCCCCTTATATTTCAGGCAACATCTCTAGAAGTAGGAAATTTTGTTCTTAATGGCAGATTCTTAAAGGGTGCTAAAAGTAGCTTCTCTATAGCATAGATAAAATTTTGTAGTATCCAACATGCTTATTAAACCTCCAAATAAATACTGGTCTAAAGTTGCCTTTGATGTATATTGTAGCCTAAACACTGGTATCACATATGGTAGTTTTGGACCATGATTCTGGGAGAGAAGTGAATGAAGGTTTTGAAAATGAATGGTGTATTGAAGCCTTTAGAGTACAGCTAGATCGGATTTTGCGGGTGGTGGATTAGGAATTAGAGTGGGGAGGGACTTGTGTTTGTGATCGCCCTTGTGACCTTGAAAAGCTGCTGAAACTTCAGATGAGAAGTACTGTACTGAAGCTATGTGGTACTGCAGGCTGAGTTCTGAGAGTTCTGTCTTCAGTATATGAAGCTAAAGAAATTGTTCTTTGACTTCTACTTTAGGTGGGCCTATACTCAAAGCACTGGCTTCAGAGAGCTTCTGTAAAGGTATGAAAGGTGAATCTAGTACAGATACTTTCTCAGTTTCTTTCTATGTCCTTTCTGCTCCTGCTCTGTATTTCCCTAGTACAGTAATACAATACTTATTTTATTTGTTCTGGTTCCCAACAGGAGAATCTCATCCTGGTCAGAAGGTACTCTGCATACCACTTTGTGCACAAAACCTCTCTTCAGATATGGTGCTAGATGCAGGCACTGGTTTCTGCTGGCTAATGTTGAATTTTATTCTCTGTGGGACATTTGAGAAAAATTTATTATAGCTGATTTCTCAGGAAAAGGGTACACTTCTTCAGTGTGTGTATTCAAGACAAACATGAAGTGCTTTTCTTTATTTCAGCTGTTGTAAAACTTGAATCCAGATCTAACAGAGGTAGTCCATTGACTCTGCTGGGTACTGATCAGTCCTACATCTTAGAAGGCAAAGAAGCTCCATCTCAATAGAGCCCTAGTACACAGTACAGTCTGTTAAGACTCGCACATCTTGCTTTGAGTGTCATCAGGAGAACTGAAATGACACCTCTAAGGAGGTTACTAACAATGTCTAATTACAGGTGGGATTTACAGGCACCTTTAGTTAGTGTTAACTGTGGGCCTATAACCTGTAGGTGTATCAAACTGAATCCTCAAGTACGATGTTTATCCATTTGCTAGCTTGTCGTATTTTGTGTGTCTTTATCACTTTTCCAGAAGACACAAAGTAGCAAGTGATTTTTTTCTTTTCCTTTTCTCTGAGGTGCCTTTTTTTAACTTTCATTTATGGAGTGCAAGTGTGAAAAATACTACTGTAGTACTTAAGATAATATTAAAATAACCAATACTTGATCTGAAGTTATTTCATGCTCTTTCCCTTACTGATTGCTTAGGCCGGTGGATTAATTGCTTGGAATAATCCAAAGTCTAGGCAGTGGCTGACTGCGTTTCTGAGGAGCACTTTTTCTGAACTAGTAGAAGGTTGTACATGAGACTTCAAATTGTAAGGATTTTATACATAAACAAAATGAAATCAATCTTGTGAAAACAGTAGTTAGAGCTAATACTGAGGGGAAGGAGGTGTGTAAAACTTGTTCTGTAAATCTTTCATAAGTGCACCAAAATAGAACTGCTGTTTAAAAGATAACCTAGAAGTTCATAGGCATTGAGTCATTTAAGATGATTTAGTAATAGCATTTCTTTGTTTTGTGGGACGTTTTTCAACCAATGCTCATTTAGATTCTGTGCATTTCTTACAATGTAAAGAAAGTAAAAGCAGTTCAAGGTGACTCTCCTCTCTCTTCTAATATTCATTTGTGGGATCAAGAAAAAGGCAAGCATACCACTTTTGTGGTCGATTACAATGGAAAGAGAATGCTTCACAGTTTCATATTTGCTAGAGTCAAATAGCTGTTCAGTCTGCTGTGCAGGCAGGCCTTGAGAGCTCATCTGTATTTTATAAATGGCGAAATCTATAGTTATAACATTTTCCTGTGTTTTACAATTGAAATAATGATTAGACTTGTGTGTGATGTGGAAGAAAAGCACTGTTAGGACTCTGCCATAGTGACATTGGTGTTTTGTATCCTACTATTATCACAGAATGTTAGGGGTTGGAAGGGACCTCTGAAGATCATCAAGTCCAAGCCCCCTGCCAGAGCAGGACCAAAACTAGGGCAGATCACTCAGAAAGGCATCCAGACAGGTCTTGAAAGTCTCTGGAGAAGGAGACTCCACAACCTCTCTGGGGAGGCCATTCCAGTGCTCTGTAACCCTCACAGTAAAGAAGTTCTTCCTCGTGTTCAGATGGAACTTCCTGTGCTGGAGTTTGAATCCACTGCCCCTTGTCCTATCACAGGCCACAAGTGAAAAGAGGTTGTCCCTGCCTTCTTGATGCCCAGTCCTCCTGTATTTAGACATTAATTAGATCCTCTCTCAGTCATAGTAAACAGTACAATTTATTTCACTTCTCTTTCCCCTTTGATTTGCCTTATGTCGAACCATGTCTATGCTTCTGTATGTTTTATTACTATATTTGAATGTAATAATGATGGAGATTAAGAGCTGTTGAAGATCAGTATCTAGCTTGTAACATTAAATCCAGTAGGATGACTTCTTGCTTTCTTAAGAAGAATGCACAAGGGCAAGCAATTCTAGGCCAGAGAAGAACTCTAAAATATTTAATGAACTCAAAATAGTAGCTGTTGTTACCCATAACAGCTTACGATGTGGTTTCAACTACTATTCAAGTATTGCTTTAATTTAAAGAAAAAAAGGAATGCTGTCAACGTAGAATATCTGAGTTTTGGAGGGAAGGGGATAAAATTAGACTGTCAAAACAATTTGAATAATTTTTTTTAACATGAAGTGACATGGGTCTTGACTTAGAGTCAACAGGGAAGAAATAAAATTCCAGTATAGTTCAGGATTCTTGAAACGAGCTTGTGTGCCATTATTGCCAATGGCAGGGAATAGAATTTAACATGGGCAAAAAAAGTCAGTGGAAAGAGTACTCTGAAATTGTGTTTTTTAAACCCTTTATTAATTTATATTTGGAAAATATTTTCCTTGAAAAAAATTGCATATTCTCAGATATATTTAATGACCATGCTATTTTCAGTCTAAAATTTTTCATACTTCTGAATGTGTGCAGAGGGAAAGTAGGACTATGTTGAGGAAAAGTACTAGTCAGTTACTGCTTGAAGTGATCTGTTTTCACTGTTGCTTTGTTCTGTTCAGTTGCCAGATTCAAATGTGTTTTGTATAAGCAAAAACTTGAGGCAGTAATTCCATAACAGAAGTAATTAATTATTTTGAAAGGTGTCTTGAGATTTGTCCAGTCTTGAAACCAGGTTATGTTGTCAGTTTCACATAGAAATATGAAGCTGATTTGAAAAACTTCTTAATAGGTATCTCCATATTGTCCCTTCTTCCACAGGTCTTGTTCATCGAAGCACTGATTAAAACAGAAGCTCTTGCAAACATGACAGCTTAGATCTGTCATGAATTGTCAGATTTATGCTTGAAGTCTTTTTCCTGCTTCTTCTTTTCTCCTGTTATGTCCCTTCTTGAAAAGGATCAAAGGGGAGTTGGAGAATCTTTAGTCTATAGTGCTTTTTCCTGGACTGTGTAAAGTGGGGTGTGTTTTTCACCCTGAATCGTATGAAAACTTAATGAATGGCAAGATCTCTTACTGTTGATTTAAGGTGTCATGGAATTGGTAGACTTGCATTACTGTTTAAATGAAGATTCTTTGAAGGTCTTTGGGTGACTGAAAGGATATACATGGACTAAACTGCTATGTTCAGAGAAGGAAAGGAAAATTAGAGTGGGCAATAAAGCAATAAAGCTTGTTTGGTTCACCTGCCAAAGGGTAGTGCCCTCAAAACCCTAGAGAGAGGACAAAGGTAAACCCAGCACAAGTAAAAAAGTAGGTAGCATGTAACTCAGTTGAAGCTGAATTTTTAATTCTGAATTTCTTCTTTGTTGGTTTCTAGCCATTAAATCTTATGCTCCCTCGGTGAGAGTGCTGAGCACTAGATAAGTCTGCTTCCTGGGTCAGCCAGACACTGTTGTTAATTCTTTGCAGGTATTTAAAAACAATGGATGTAACATCTTGGAAGCTGGCTAACTTAATATACATAATATAGGTTTGCTCTTGTCTCTTAATTTTGGGGAGTTCATTTCTTCTACCCAAACAGCTTTCTGCTACGTGCTGCCTAGTTGATGAGCATCTTGTCTTTTTTAGTTAAAGGTCCTTAGAATAATTTTTTTCACCACTTCTCAATGTTGATATGGTACAGAAAAGAGCATTTTTGTTAAGCCTCTGCATGCACTCAGGCATTTGCTTCTGGAACCCACTCATAATCTTGAGTGTTTCAGTAAGGAAAAGGTTCTCATATAATTACATGCATTTAAATGTTGATGTTAAAACCTCTATTATAATGAAATTAAAAATGCCCATCTCTTCTTTTGGATTTTCCCCAAATGCATAGCCCACTGCAGATGTTGATGACTCCCTTCACAGCACTCATTCCAGTTTTAATTAAAATCAGCATTTGTTGACAGGAATATCTTTATTCTGTAAGCACATGAGAATATAGCAGAAACCAAACCTTCACATAGCAAAGGTCACGGCAAGGAGTTTGTCAGGAAGTTCTTGAGCAAGTCAAGCTGTTTTTCTGTGCTTTTTGTCATGTTTGCAAATTTCCTTAGGGGGTAAGAGGTCTGCCTCTGCTCATCTGCTGTGGTGTTGCTGTTGTTCACTGCTGAATGTGGAGCTAGAGTATCTTATCTACTCCTTGCTTAATGCGTAAGTTTTTTGGAACTGCAAAGGAACTGAAGTATTTTGGGTGAAAAATGAGTAATCTCATAGCTAGTAGTGATGAGTTTGTGGTTGTTTGTCAGGCACTGACTGTTTTTGTGTCCAGCAGTTCCTGAACTTGTTCAAATTCAGAGGTCTCAGTAAAGTGGATTTTCTTTCAATATAGTCTGGGAAAAAAAATCAAACCATATGAAAAGATGTAAGCAATCTGAATTTCTGAATTATTTCTAATGTGCATATTTCTAAAGAACCATGTTTAAGTCTTCTTGGCCATTTGCTATTCTTTTCCACTTGTTTTTCATCCCTTCCTCTGCTGCCAGTTTTGTGTAATAAATTTTAAGTAGAGTTATGAACACCAAGTTTTTCCTTTTATAACCATTACTTTTACTGTCTTGTTGCCAGATACCTTGAAAATTAGCCAGAAACTCAATTGTTTGTCTGTGTTCACTTGCTGACACCTGCCTATTTTTATGCACAGAGTTCTTATATCTAGGCTTTGGAACATTTGAATTCTGTAAATTGTTGAAGCTTAGAGGTGGTTCCTGTTCACTGTTTCGGGCATCCTTGCTATGTTATATAATAAAGCATTCTATTTCACTAGTAGAAGCACTAAATACTGCTTCATTTGGATAGCGCTTTGTTTATATCAATCTGTAGCAAGACACTTCTGGGGCCCTTGAAAAAGAAGGTAACTGGAAATAGCCAGCATGGCTGTACTAAGGGTTAGTCATGCTTGACCAACCTGACTGACTTCTGTCAAATGATCAGGTCTTCAGCTGCGGGAAAAGTGGTGGATGTTTCTTTGCTTTGACCTTAGCAAGGCTTTTACAGTGTTCCATAGCGTACTCCTATTTGCAGTCTGAATGGGAGAATTACTAGACAAATGGAAACTTGTGAAGAGTCATCTCAAAGGGTGGCTGATGGTGGCTGCCTGGACACTAGTTACAACTGGAGATCCTCAGGGGTCTATTGTGACCTAGTGGATTTTTTTTAATGTCTTTATCAATGATGTGGAGGAAGAGTTAGAATGCACTTTCAGGTATGTGGTAGACACAGAACTTGGTGGCTCAAAGGCAGGGTGGCCATCCCAAAGTACTTGGAATGGCTAGAGGGGTAGGCTCATAGGAATCTTACAAAGTTCAACAAGAACACCTGTCAAGTTTTGTTTCCAGTGTGGGTAACCCTCCTGCAGTGCTACAGACTGGTTGCATTGTAGGTCTGCTAAGAAGGACCTGGTTCTGGTGAACAATAGGCTGAATACAGGTTGGCAGTTCACCCTAGTAGTGATGAAAACAAACAGCATTATTCCTCTTTATTTGACATTGACTGCACTTGGAGAAGGAAACTGAACTGGATGAACTCTTGTGTTGCCTCTACTCTGAGTCATTCTTTGAAGAATCACCCATGGCAGGGGACCTAAGTATCCAAAATGATCAATACATTTTGTCTTACTTAGAAACTTGGTTCCTTGTGCAAGTGACATTTATTTCTAGTGCTGCTAAATAAAATAGCTGGAACATGGTTTCTTACTCTTTTTGCATATTTTTTTTATTAAGCATTAGTTACTTGAAATCTACCGGCTGATTAAGCAAGGTATGTTCATTAAATAAGCTCATTTCAAAAAGAAGGAAAAATATTCTTAATGGTGAAAAAGAAGTTCTACAACTTGATAGTGATCAACATATCTTATTTCTCCCTTGCCTTCACCCATTATTCTGAACCTTGCAGTAAAACAAAGCAATATATAGAGCATTTTTTGTTTGAAGTTACTGTGGAGAAGGAAAGATACAGGAAAAAGAAACTGATCTCAGTTTCTCTGAGGCTGATTCACTTCCTTCTTTGCCCAGGCCTATGAAGAGAAACTTATCCTGGATGCTGCAAGTAGACATCTCCAAAATGGAGAAGGCTGTAGTCAAAGTCACTCTGCAGAAGTTACATAATGGTATTCGCTCTGCATGGTGGGTTTAAGCATGGTACCTTAACCCTTCTTGTACCTTTGGGCAAAAAAGCAACTTTATTTCTTCCTTGTAGCCAAGGTAATTTTGCTGAATAGTTAGGTGTGTTTCTGCTTTTGCTTTTAAAGCAATCTATAGTGGCTAGTAACAGGCTTCTTTGTAATAATTTCTGTGATTTAGAGTAAGTTTGAATCTCAGCTTTTAGTCTTCTCCTTTGATTGTGGGATCTGGATATATTCTTGTTTAGTATCCCAGACTTTTCCATCCTCTCTCCAGTTAAACATGCATGCATAGGCATCAGCATATGCAGGCTGTCTCCCTGTCACGTGGTTGTACATATTCCTGGTTTGGAAATGGATTTGCTTTTGCATCTCTGTCAAGGTGGTTCATACTGGCAGCAGGGTTTTCCTGGCAAATAGTGACCAGTGAGTGGTGTAGCTTAGATCACTTCATAGTTTTACCTCTAAAAAGTGAAAGGCATTCACCTGAGCATTTGCTGTGTTGCCTTAGACAAGCAGAAGCTTCTTGACTAACTTAGCTACTTCCAGTTGTTCGTGTCTTTTATTAGTTCCAGTCTAGAATTTGCTAGTAAGCAGTCTTGAGCTATAGATGATATTGAATATTATGTTGAACTAGGAGAGAAATTGGACAATTCTTCCATCTTACTACTTTCAGACTCGCAGGCTCTTCTGCTTTATTCATCCCTAATATACAAGGAAGAGTCTCTAAAGTGAATCTTTATCAGAAGGACAAAGATCTGGAAGAATCTTGACTTTTGTACTACGTTCAAGGTAAGACACTTCGTGATCAGATGACAAAAAGCATGAATACTGAGGCTTGCAAAACGGTCCTGTTCGGAGTTCTTGGCTACTTGCATATTATACTATTTCTACATAATCTTATGCATAATTCTGTGGAAATACACTAATGATCAGAGGCATATGAGCTACCTGTGGCTATGTTCCTTAACTACAATAGTTAAGTAGGTAGCTAAATGTAACTAATTTTTACTATGCAAAGCTGTCTTTTGGGTAGCATAGGTGTTCCCACTTCTAAAACTCGTACGCTAAATTGCATGATATAAAATGGGATGTCTTACTAAATTGGCTGTGTCTTAGTAACTCTTTTTGGATTACTTCCAAGTCTTGTGCTGAGCTTTTTGTAATTTCTCTGTGAATGCAATATTGTAGCTCTTGAGTGACATTTTCAGTCAATTTCAAAATATCAGGAAGTAACTGGTAGTCAGAGGACAGGTTTGCTGCATTTTAGAAGGAAGGGTAGATGCATTTCTTTCAATAAAGCCATAACTTCAAGCACCTATACCATTTTCATCTGTCTGCAGCTTAGAGCAGTGATCCAAGTGGTAGGAGCCATTGACATGATTCAGGAGAGTGATTCCATTGCATTCAGCTTCCATGCAGAGTTTTCCAACGTGTTTAATGATGTTTGTTGTGTCATTTCCACACTATTCCTTGGGAAGAGTGGAGGACATAACAAGGGCTAGGGGGATACAGCCTATAGTAGACAAAGTGGAATTCCCTCCAGTGAGACCAGTTGTGGGGAGAATGTCGATGGACTGTCCTGTTGGCTGGGCTAACATCAAGTTCCTGACACTCAAAAGGGGGAACTCAAAGTGGTTCAGCAAAATGGAGGGGGACATAGCTATCCCTAGCAGAGATGGTAGTGTAAGAAAGGGAATACAAGGCCATAGCATCCAGCCACGGAGCAGATGGTGGAGACATTCATGCACATGGAGTCACACAAAAGGCTGTAGGACATGTTCTGGGGACTGAAAAGTACAAGCAGGTCTTAATGTAGCCAGCTGGTTGCCTAGTGCTAGCTCTTCAATTTTGGGGGGATGGAGACCTACTGAACTTGGCACTTGTTCTGAATTCAGCACCTATTTGAAGGCTCAGATGAGCAGTCTTTTCTATTCATGTACCTATTTCTAATTTTGTTGTGACTGTGTGGTTCTGTTTTTTATATAGTAGGTTTTACTTGAATTATCTGTTTAATACTCAAGCTGAATGTCTACTTTTCTTTTTAAACTGCTAAATTAATTAGTTTCTTTTGGCTGTCACTCTGCAAAAGCCTGAATACTTGAGTATTCCTTTGTGAGCCTTGATGATACTTTTTTTATGGATACCTAGCTTAATCCAGGCAGCTTGTTAAACCTAGTATAGAATACATGCAGGTTAAGATTTACATGTAGTAAAGTGTTAAGACTGAGGTGTGAGCTTTGGAGATAGAAATTACTTTAAAATATTTTGATGTGTTGCCTCTGTAAATGGGATTACAGAGTAGGGTGTCTGCCCCCTTGCTACAGTTAATGTGTTCTTTTATGTGCCTTTGTGCAAAGATGTTCCCATCACCATTCAGTCCAGCAAGGGCATGTCTTGCAGTCAGCAGTGTACAGGAACAGTAACCTTTGCAGCTGGAGATGGTGTCTTAACCTGTGTTATCCAAATTTGCTTTCACCTGATGTCTGACCTGGTGAATAGCATAAAATGAATGTTGAATTATTAACATGCTTGCTTCCCGGAATCCTTTTTGCTATCAAGTCCATGTAGGCCTACTGTTACTGTATTGACTGCCTGCAATGCCCTTAAGTACCTTCTCTAATATTGATTTATTGAAAACTGGCATGGTGTTTTCTGCATGTTAGTTTTAACACTCTCGTTGATAAAATTGCCCTTTGAATTTTTGTAGGTATGGTTTGAGATGTGTTGTGGTACTTGCATAGTGGCAAAATTTAAACAGTTTTTACTCAGTAGATCTATTTGAAACTTCAACATTGAAGCATATATAGCGAATCAGGAGAGTTTAAACTGTATTGATTTAAAAGTGAGTCAAACTGATTTGTTGTAAAACTGAAGTTGAAATATTAATTGGACAAAACTTTGAGTATTTAAGCTTGCAAGTTGCCAAATGGCTGCTTCTTGCCAAGAACTCCTCTGTTTAGATGACAAGTGAAGCAGTTAAGATAGACTCAATGCAGACACCTGAAAAAAGTTCCATGTGTCCAGGCAACAATACTGGAGGCTGCTGCCAGAAAAAAGGTAATGGAAATTTGCTTCACTGTGCAGTTCCTAGAGATAGCAATTTTTTAAAGACTTCAGAACTTTAGTTTAAAAGTTACTCTAGCCTGATGGAAAAGTAGAGCATGTTATGAAAGTGCACAGGGAGTACTGTGTTCTCTGAAGTAGTCTGACATGTAATCTGTGATCTGAAACCTAACTTCTATAACATACTGTGTATGAAATAGCATGTATATTGATCCTGTTACAGTACAGCAGTGTATCATTACATATCATGGAGGAGCAGCTGTTTCACTTAAGCATTTGTTTATAGCTGCCTTAAAATGCTTTGAGATATGTTTTATTTGAAATTAACCAAGGGTTCAATTGTCTTGATTTAGGAAGATTATAAATCTGTTAGTAATAAGAAAGAGACTTTCTAAGCAAATAGACCCACTAAATTTTTTTAGGATGTCTTTACATTTCTAAGTGTGGTTTATCTTCATACTACTACAGTACTGTTACTAAAGTGACTTTGCTAATAGATAGAACAAAATATTAACATAGAAGAGACTTGGGAAAACAAATGTTCAAAAACTGTAATTGAGAGATAAAAATAACTGTGTATTTTAACAATTCCTGTTTGGAGGCTTCAGTTCCTGTATTATTCAAAGTAGTTATTTTGAAAGATTTTGTGTATGTAGACTCTTCGTTAACAGATGCTTGATTTATCTAAGTTGTGTGCTTTGCAGTAAATATTAAAATGCCATAGCAAGTGTTAGTATTTGGCAGCTTGGAGTGCTGGTGTTTTTATGTTACTGACTTGAATGTGCTGGTGATTTTAATGTGTTGAATGACCTTTTTTTTGTACTTAACTCCTTTTGTATATAAACCTAAGAAGTAGTAACACAGCTAAAAAAGCCACAATTGGCTCCAGGAGTTTAAGTGGCATGGTAGAGGATTTATGCTTACTCTAACTGTCTGCACAGGATCAGCAGTAATGTCCAGGGTTTTTATAATCTGTTCATTTGTATCTGTAGACTTACCCTTAGAAGATGAGGGAAGAATAAGAACCTTGCTATCTTGGAGAGGGAGGAAGCCCTTCCCCTTATTATCAGTATCATATATAAAGAAATAAAAAACATTCTTCCTATCCCTTATAAACTTGATACAGCTTGATTTCTGTCATTGTCAAACATTAGAGAATCCTTGCTGTATTTTCTGTAACTGTTGTTAACTGAAATAATTTTCATCATTTTGCTTGTTTCTCACTCCACATTAGCGATTAAATTCCTTATACTTTTTGGATATTATCATGGTGCCACTTAATACATACAATATTATACATTTAAGGTAGGGAAAATGTGATTAGTTGACATACATGGCTTAATGACCCTGATAGACAAGGTAAAATGAGATACTATTGTGTCTTTGAGAAGCCTTTGTGGGATATTTGCTCTAAATACAGGATCTGTACAGCCTGATGTGTTGCAGAAACAGGGTTTAAGCTTTTTTTTTTTGGGAGCAGCAAAAATATAGGATGTCATACTGCAGATAAAAAACCTCCTTGTTGGTTTCAATGGTAGTAGCCAGGCTTCATTCAAAAGCTGACTTGTTCCAAATGCATTGCTAGCCACTAGATGCTAAGGTGAGATTCTCCACCCAGATAAAATCACATTTTGGGAACTCCAGATGTCAGTTGGCTTAAAAATCACTGAAGACTGTTCAAAGAAGAATTAGTCAAGATAATCCTCTGCAGAGAATCTGGTCTTCTCCTTTGTGAGCATTTCCTACAAGAGACTCACAATGATATAAATCCTTTGAAAACTATCAAACTTCCTGACTGTATCCTACAGTTAGAGAATTTTGGAGCTCAGTCACCTTTGCTGTCTTAACAATAGAAGTAGACAGTTGTCAGGTTTCTTAACTCTTTTTCTTACAATGTTTTGAAGCCTATAACAAAGGAGTTTCTTTATTGTCCAAATGAACATCCTTTCTACAGAATTAGCCAGTCTAAAACCTTATGTGTTCTCTGATTTCCCTCACAACTGCTTCTGTGAGAGTTCTTTATGGTCTTATACTTAAAGTTTTCTTGAAAGGATCAGAAAGAAAGGGCTAGAAAGCTTTTATTTGCAAGATTACTTGTGAATCATCAATTGCTAACACCTTTCTCTTCTGGTGATAGGAATGACAAACTCTGGGTGCTCTTTGATACTGCTATAGTAGCTAGAGTGGATGAGACAGTTCACTTTTATGTGAAGTGAGGTATGGTTTAGGGACATGCCATTTTGGCCTAGGCTTCTTTTGAATAGATATGCCCTGTGAAGTTACTAGATGACAGGGGTGGCAGATTCTTTCTCAGAACATTTAACCAGTGAGCAGGTTGTGATTTCTGTTTGTTTTTAAGCACATGTATATTTAGAAAATCTTACTCACCTGTAGTCACTGTGTTTTTAAACATTGATTTGAAGGCCAGATGTTCACAGAGGCAAGAAATGGACAGGTGGTTTAAAATGGGCTCATTAGTTGCTATCTAGGTACTCTATCTAGTAAGATGATAGTAAATTTACCTCATGGGGAAACAACATAGCAATGTGTTCAAAAGATAAGCACATCAGTAATAGTAAACATGATCTTATGTTGCCCATGTAAATCACTCTGGTGTGTCAGCTGAAATTTTGAATCCCTGTCAGGAAGATGGATGTTTATAGACTCTGCATTAAGAAAAATGAAACTTGCACTTTTTTTGCATTAAGAAAAAAAGAAACAGCCATGCAGAATATGAACACATCTTTCTTAATCTGCAACTCCTGCATTGTTGTGGAAGGCGTAATGCATATATAGAACTTGAGTTATACTATAGTAATAATGTGTAAGGTATGGTTAAAGCTACTTAGAGGCTTTGGGAAGCTCTTCTTTAGAAAGTACTAGCTGCTCCAATAAACATGTTTGGGTTTTTTTTCAAAGCAGCAGTCCTCTGCTTACAATCCTTCTTTGTAGCTTTAATTGAGATTTTTTGTGAAAGAATGCTAACTTAGAAATGCAATCCAGTTTAACTCTTGAAAATACTCTCTCCTTCTTTGTTCAGCTGAAGACCAGGTAACCCACGGAGTTTTGTACTTGGGTATTTTTACTGAAGCATGTTAGGTGGTCTTTCTCTTCAGCATTCCTGAAAATGGGTGTTTGAGAAGCTGTCCAGCATAACTGATGGAGAGATTACTCCATATTTCTGTTCTTGAGTTATGCTCAGCATGACTGTGATCTGTTACAGAAGAGGGGAAGGAGTAGGTGCTTATCAGCGATCTCTTAGGTAAATGTAGAAATGCATACGTGCATTCCAAATTCTAGTAAGGCTGGCTTTTGGAGTTCCTTTATCTTCTGCTTGTGTAATTCAATAGAGTTTGAGTTAGCTCATCAGCTAGATGAGCAGTCTGTGCTCCAGGCATTCACTTGTACCAGCATAGCCTATCTATGTGGCTGAGCAACAGGCATGAGCGTGGAAACAAGCTGCTGAGAGCCAATACTGCTCAAGCTACTACTGCTGCTGACACATCTACATGGCCATAATGTGAATTTACTGATCTAAAACTTACGTAAAAGAGAATTGCAGGATTTAGGAATTAAAGAGGTGCTCTACGCATGGGTATTAAAGATAGGTCTGCAGGAAAAAAAAGTTCAGAATAGCTTATGTAACTGCTTTCTAGATGTGTCAAAAGTCAGCTTTCCAATGCTGTAGTCCATTTGTGAAGTGATATTTAAAGTAAGGACCTAATTAGAATACTAAGCCCATACTATTGTGAAGTTTTTAGACTAGTGTAAAATTCTAATGTAATAATGTGTTCCTGCTGGGAATTCAGCTTTGAATAGTTCAAATTACCAACTGGCAATAAATGTTTGAACTGTGAACTTCAAACTGCTGAACTAAATTTTCACCAGAACCCCACTTAAATTTATTTCAAGGCATTTAACTTCTTAAGAGACCCTGGGTTTTTCTTCTAAAATGTCATGGAAAGACATTGCAGTACTTGCTACAAAGCCATAATATTAGTTCAACTGCTTCAAAAAGGATAAAGTACTTACATTGCTTCTTAAAGTTTTTAGTTTCAAACTTTTGCTCATTCTCCTTCCTTTGACTGTTGTAATAATGAACATTTTAATGCAGCTTCCACATTTGAAGAAGGGGAAAGGACAAAAAAAGCTGCAGCCAAAAAACACAAGTCAAAGCTTTGCCCAGTCTTAGTTGATTCACAGTGTTTTTGTACAGAACCAAGAACCATTCAGCAAATGGAGACAGAATTAATTATCCTTTTATTACAATAAATGCCCAAGTCTTTAGGATCAAAGTTGTACATTGTCTCAAGTAATTGCACAGAAATTAGCTCGGTTTCGTTTGGGCTTTGTCATATATGTAGACAAAGGAAGAGGTACTCCATGAACTCTCAGTGCAGCTACTGCACTCCTTTAGTATGGTCTCTTATGTTCCTGGAAAAACCAGGCAGCTTAATGAATGCTTCCTTTAGGAGAGGGATGTTATCTTGTGTTTACCATGTGTTGCGAATATGCAATTCAGAGGTTGCAGTATATAGTAGCTAACTTTTGGTAAGCTTAGTGTTGCATTTTTCTTCTCCTTCCTGGTATCTTGTACTTCGGCAAAATATTTTACTTTCTTCTGCATAGGCCAGTTTACAGTTCTGGGGGGATGATATTGGCAGTGGTGGTATTGTGATGTCATAAGGTTACTTATGACACATTAGATTATAGCTCGTTTTGTTGATGTTTAGGGAGTGGGTTGCTTGGTTTGTTCACTCGTTTTAAAGCAGCAATGAATTGGTTATCCATAAAAGGTAGTAACAGTAGCTGGTTGTGGAGCAGAATAAAACCAGTGTTTTTCTGGATCCAGACTCTCTGATCAGAGTCTGAAAACTTGCAAAGGATTGGATCTTGTGGGTTTTGTTTGTTTTAAACATTAGGACTCAGCTTGAGGTTTATTAGTGTTTTGCCACCAGGGTTATTAAGTATGTATTCAATTGTCAGGAAGACCAGCATTTGATGCCTAAATAAGTGATGTAAAATAGCATGGTAGGGTTCTTCAAACTTCTGTAGACTGCTGCTTTTTTTTTTGACATGCTTTCGTTTGAATATTGTGTCTAGTTCTTCAGCAGTGATTTACTTATGATGGCTTTGGCTGCATAGTCTTTCCCTCCTGAAGAAACTACTGTACAAGTGATGAAATTCAAATTCTTAATTAGCCAAGGAATATTCAAGTTGTGCTTAATTAAAAACTATTCTACTGTAGGGTACTGTTGTCTTAGCGGCAAAAATTATGGACGTTTACTGAACTAACTTAGTCTTACTCAAATATTCAGTGTTTACATACTCCAGAGATCTAAGCTCAAATAAAATGCTTAATACATCTTGTAATTTTGGTAAGCCTTTAATAGGAATCATTCAGCTTTATTCTTGTTATATAATTTATGATTAGCAATCTGGATAAGACCATTTCATTTGTGTATGAATTTTCTGCATTTTCTGCACAAAGATCATTGGGGCTGGATATAGTAGCTTGTTATCCCAAAACTGTATGATGAATCTAAGTGTCTTTTCATATGGAAAAAAATTGTGTAGTTTATTTGAAGAAGTAAGTAATGACGGTGCAGAAGCACGTAGGAGCCAGTGTGCCCCCTTTGTGCAATGTTCGATGGTGGAGTATGTATCTTAAGAAGTTTTAGCAGTTTGGGGCACTGAATGGACACATTTCTCACTTCAGAGAACTAATGTAGATAGAATTTGTGTAAATAGGAGCATATTCTGGGCTAAGATGCTCTTATCCCAAAATACTTCCTTATCTTTGAATCTGCCCTACTGTAAACAACTTGTCTCTAGGCTAAAAACCACCCTTGTCTAATAAATGCTCCCACATCCTCTATAGGGTTGAAAAATTTGGGAGGGGTCAAGCCTCTTACTTCTGGGAAGCATGATGCCTGTCTTCTGATACACTTGTGTGAGTCAGACACTTCTAAAGGCTGCTGGAGTAGCATCAGAACTGAGGCTCTTGATCACTTCTACATGCAAGCACCCGGTACCCTCCCAGTTAAGGGGGTGTTCTGATGGTGGGAGACAGTGCTTTGAAGGGAGTTGCGTTCTGGTCACACAACCTGCATTTATGCCTTAGTCATTGGTGTGTTTAAGAAGAGAGAATGAAGCTACTTTGCGCAATTTTGTGAATCTACACTGCTTGGTGTTCTGTTTGTTTTTTTTTTTTCCCGAAGCTGTGGAAACAACTTTCTTACTGATAAACTTTGTATCTTTTGGGAAGGCTTTTGCCATGTATTCCAGTACAGTGATTTAGAATACTTGCTGTCTGGTTCTTTCAAAAGATTTCCTCGGAGTTCATTAATGATTTAGTGGATGCTGCTTAAGGTGTAGTTTCACAATATTCTGAGCAAACCTGAATCGGCACCGACTGCTGGTTCTGCATTTCTGGTATTGGCACTTGACTGATCCTGCATTTCCTAAGCTGGTTCAGAGAGCTCCAGTGGCAGAAAATAATTTACTTTTTCTGGCTTAGTTTTCTTGAACCATCCATCCATCCTGTTCTAGTGCCTATGAAGAGAGAGTATTGGGGTCAATACAGGGTTTGCAGCAGTGTAATGTTACAGGCATAAAACTTACTGCACCCCTACAATTCTTCAAACAGTAGCAGTGTTCCTTCTTTTTAGCTATTTCTTCCTTTTGACACTTTTTGGTAGTTGAAAAACACTAGTGTTTGGAAGATGCAAGCCTTAATGTCATAGCTCCATTCTTCAATCAGTGGGTTTGGAGTCAAGGTCTCCCCTTTATCACTCATTCAGCTCATCAGAGTGCTATAATCAGTGTAAAATCATCAGTGTTACAAAAGGTCTTTCCTTCATGCCCCAGAAAAAGCTGGTTGTTACCCAGAATTCTTCCTGTGATAGTTCCTTCTACCAGTGGACTGTCATGGTAACTTTTGCAAGATACATTGGTTTATAAGATTAAATATGTAGCCTCTGATCCATGAAGGAATTTGGGCATTTGCGTCTGCCTGAAAACAATGGGTAGAACCCTAGATGCTTTTGTAGGTAACTAACAATTCAGATGTGTGTGTCTGCTAATTCTGCATTTTAAGGTGAATTTATGGTTAGTTTTATAGGAACTACTTTTAAAAAACCATAATGATTATTGTTTCAGAGGAGCTGAAATATTTTTGCAACCGAAGTTTATTGCTTTTGTTTTAAACTTTTGAGCATTTTTACATCTGAGCAAGCAGAGTAAAGAGCTTACAAATTAGACATGTTGCACTTGGTGGGTTTGTCTCGTTAAACAGTCAAGGAGTGTAGTATGTCATTTGAGCAAATGAATACAATTAAGCAAATAGCACTGTCATGTTAGTAGGCATGCAAAAGCTATTCCTTCTGTTAACCGAATTTAGGGACTTTAATGCCAGGTAAGAGGCTAGATGACTTAAGTGCTAGTCTGTGTTATGAAGAAAATAGGGAGGGGGGAAATCTGATTCTTTGTTAGCATGGATCTTTAATATGACGTTGAGAGAATGTACTGAAACGTCTTCTGCCATCAGGTGTAGCTTTAGTTCAAGGACTTCTATTTATGAAAAACTTGTGTTCATGAAAAAGTTGATGTACGAATCTGGTGTGAACCATCTGGAGTAGCTAACTACTTTTTTTTTTCTTTCTAGGAAATACCAAAATAAAGCAGATGTTGTGTCCTGTACTGTTATCTCAAGGTTTTCCAAGTCATTCTGTATTGGCAGCAGGAATGTAAACTAATTCTTTCAGCACTGAACTAGAACCTTGACAAGGTTACAATTACAGGTAAGAACAAATTCTGCCACTTGGAAATTTATGGGAAAGTATAATCACTTTGTGATTTGATTTGCAATTTGTAATTGAACAAGAATTTAAGAGAACTTTCAGAACATATTGGGTAAAAGGATGTATTTTTTCTTCTTTAAATGAATTTGAATTTTGCTTAATCTTATTTTTGATAAGGGAAAAAACAGAACTTAAAGTATAGCCTTTCTCTGCTGTAGTACAAAGCACTGTTAATAAATGGAAAAAATGTAATTCTACAACGCCTGTGTCCTAACACATTTTGTAGAAGGTATTTTCTGCAACGAAAGACTGTACAGTGTCAGTGAAAGCCATGAAGTGTTTTGCCACCATGTGTTGAGATCAACTTACTGTCTGTGGGTGTGACTTTTTTCTCCAAGGTCTGTACTTCCTTAAATGCACTAATAGCAGCAGTGCTGCTTAAGTTACCTTTTTAATAAGTTACAGAAAATATCTAAATTATTGTTACAAGTCCACTGTAGCCTCAACTCTTGAGTGACCTTTTCAAAGGGAAAGGTTGATGTCTTCTTCCAGGTCAGTGAAAATGTTTTGGCTGCTGGTTTTCTAGGAGAGCTTTATCTGATAATGATGGAAATAACTCATCCCACTATTTAGTTGCTGTCTTCTCAACTTGTGTGTAGGGAACTAAAAATCAATTTCTTTTACTCAGAGTTATAAAAAAAAAAACAAAACGGTGCTGCAAAGCTATTTGAATAAAAGACTCCACACCACCACAGCTGTCAGAGAGATTGTATGTTTTGATTTGTAAGTTTCTGAATTTCTTTCTGGTTTTAAACAGGTAATATCTATTTTGAAGACTATCCGTGAAATAGCTTTATTGCATACACTGAATCTGAAGAATTATAGTCAAGTTAAGGCCTTTAAGACTTGATTTCACATTTTGTAATCTTTACAGGAAGAGTTGCTTGCCTTAGACTTCATTTGTCAAAAGTGACAGGACAAGAATCTAGACTGCTGATACCAAGCAGTCTAGTATGTCTTACTCTGAAGCTGGATGATACATAGGTCAGTGGCAGATTTATGCCAAGGAGGTGGCATTGATTGTTCTGCTGTTACAATGAAAGAAAGGATCAAATGTTTGTTTTGAGGTGGTGGGGTTTTTTGTTACTGTTGTCTTGATTGAATGTTTGTATTTAATTTGAGTGGTGTAACAGGTTGAAAAAAGGCACAATTCTTATACTGTGCAAGTCATAGACTAATTATGTTGGAATGGACCTCTAGCACTCATGCAGCCCAACCCTTGTGTCTGACTTCCTCAGATTTGTGTGTGAATCAACAAGTTACCCATCAATAATGTAAATAAATGGTTTAGTGTTTTACTGTGGTTCTGCAGACCTGCTGCAGGACACTTCATCTGGTCTTTCAGACCTGTTTAGGAATAATTTATTGATGCTATGAATTGGTGATTCAGTGCTGCCCTACTCTCACAAAAATGTGTCTGAAGCTTTTATAAACAAAGATTGAAAAAGGTAAGAAGTTGTCTTAAATGCCTAAATCTAGAATGAGGGAGAACTCATTTTTAGTAACATTTCTTCATGCTATTGAGTAAAATTCTTCAATTTTAATATCAGTAGTGTATTGGCTAAACATTTGTTCTCTTTCTACAAAATCTTAGGTGCTATTTCTTTAATAAAATCCTGGCTGGTGGTGGTTAGATTGATGATTGAAAAGGAGCAAACTAAATTTAACTTGGAGAGAACAAAAAATAATTCTGCATAGAAATAATTATAACCTATGTTAGAGAAGGATCACTTTTATACTGAATCAGTGCTTTGTTGTATACAGATGCCACACATGCATCTGTTTTGAATGGCCCAGTAAAGAAGGGAGAAATGTTTATTTGCTACAGGAAGTATGAGCGGATAGAGGCAAACAAAGGAATTTCACTTAATATAATGGGATATAAATCTTATCAAGGTGTGGACAGCAGGGTTAAGCAAGAACACAGTCTAGGCTTCTGGGTGGTATAATAAAGCCACATGTAGTTACAGAGTTTGAGTTAAGGACCAAACGTGACTTCAGTGTTAATAGGCCTAAACAGATAATTTAACCAAGTTGGCCCATTTCACTTAGGTGCCAGTGCACAAAACTTCTGCTTCAAGAAATGGTACAAGAGCATGAATACTGGCTTATGCAGAGCTATCTTGGCTCTTACAGCCTTTAGCCTTCTTTCTGTTCCAGTGGAGGTGCTAGAAGCAATAGTCTGCTTTGAGCTGTCTGGGCCCAATGTTGTTGTACTTGGTAAACCAGCCCGGGTATTTATTTTTCTTACATATCACTTTTTGTATGGTTAATCTGTAACTCAGATGAACTGTTGGCAGATAATAAAGGGGATTGGATTTCTCAGACTTTGTAGTGATTGAAGAAAATATTGGTAGAGAAAAGCTGAAGTTGTTACCTGGAAAACTAAGATGGGTGACATTAATGAAGAGATTGATTTCAGGAGTGTTTCTTACTGAGAATGCCATTGCATTCTTCATCTTCAGTAAGTCCCTAGCTGTGGTGCCAAAGTGAACTAAGGGCTGCTTGCGCTCAGGAGGCACATTGGCAAGCACAGAATTGTATAGCTAACTAAGAAGAATGTGTGTACGTTTTTCTTAAGCTTTTATTTGGCCACAAAACTGTATGGAGTTGACTCCTGCAACTTACCCAAGGGTGACGCTGCATGTTAAGGGCTTGATGACTGTAAAAATGCATCAACCTGGGCACTGATTGGCTTTGGACTATGCACTGTGATTGCAAAGCTAGATTCAAAGTCCACTTCCATGTTTTCTGTGGCGTTCATCTTGAATATCTGGTGTATGATCTCTAACTTTTCACCTACCAAACTGCATTCCAGAAAAATAAGCCAAAGCATGGAAGTGTGCACTTGTCCATGAGAGACAAATGGTTTCCATATAAGCTCAACTTTGGAAGATCTGCAGTTACCTAGCTTCATTCATGTTTTAATAAGGTACAGAAAAGCAGAATGTGAAATGAACCTCTGAAAAGACCACAAGCATATGTTTTTCTGGTGTTAACATAGCTAAAAATGTTATAACTCTTAACCTTGTGTTCCTTTCTGTTCTTTCCTACTGTCTTCCGTGTTGAAGGTTACTGCCTCCCTTGGATCTGCTGTCTAAGCTGCTGGCTTCCAAATCCACTGCAGTCAAAGTCATGAAGTTTCAAAATACTGAAGCTAACTTTGCAATTCTTCACTGAAACAGTTCAAAGAGTAAGGGCAAAAACATCTCAGCCAGCAATTCTGAAAGAAAAGAAATTGCTAGCACAATTTAGTAGCTGAGGCAGAGCAGAAGTGATAATGTTTTCAGGTATTGCAACTGAAATAGAAAATAGATGTGAATCCGCAGTCTTAAATTACACCTGTGATTTTTGTATCTCCAGACTATTTTAAAGTAATAGAAGCACGTTCTTAAATCTTCATCTCCTTTTTAACTTGGAAGTTTAGAAATAGAGTCTGTGGACAGGGGGGTGTTGTGTGTTTTGTTTTTATTGTTTCTTCTCCCCCAACTGTTGTAACTGTAGAGATGCAGAAATTCATTTCAAAGTTACAGCTGTAGCTCGTGTAGGCACGTATTCTACCTGGTGATGGGGTTAACTTGCAAAATGGTTGAAATTCCTGGTTTGGAACTCTGTTGGGCTACTTTCATGTTAACCTGGCAGGAAAAGTTTTTTATGGTATGACGAAGGTTTATATTAATAGTTAATTAGTTTATGTCAGTATTTTTGGTCAGCTGAGATCCTTCCTGATGCTGACTCCCATGGCCACAGACTTATAAACAAGCAAACAACAAATCTCTCTAAACAAGTAAACCCCGCAGTGAGTGGACATGAATGATAATCACTGCCCTTTTATGTCGTTCTTTTTAAAGTGAAAATAAAATATTCAGATCTCATTCTTAGATTCCTTGTGGCTACATATTTAGAGTAGCTGTTACAGCCAAGCTTCAAGTAGCGGTTTTGCTCAAAAATTCGGTAACTATTTGTTGAATGTGAATCTGTGTAGTCCCAGCATTTTTACTGTCCATAAGTCAAAAGTGATCTCAAGTTTTCTGGGGTCAAAAAAACCAACAACTTTAAAGCTGGTTTCACTCATCAAATGAACTTGTATTTAGTATATGTATACTACAAATAGATAGTATAATGTAACTATGGTTATATGATGATAGTATATTATAAGTAAACACAAGAGTAGTAAAAGATTATTTGCAATATTCTGTCACTGTTTCTTGTGTAAATTGAAGGGTGCAGGGAATCTCAATGAATGTCAAAACTATCTACAGTGTGTGTAGAGTGTGTGCACATAAATACACACTAGAGAGAGTGCAAGATAGAAACAAATGAGCTTTCTGCCAAGGCTAAATTTGAATTTTTTTACTTAAACCAGGCAATTTATTTCTTTTGCGCTTTCAATAAGCTTTGAAATAGTTTGTCGCAGATATTGATTGTTTGTCACTTACATCTTCAGTGTCTAGTGCAGCATTTTCTCTGTTGAAGCATCATTCTTATAGCAGGAGCACATGTGCTTTGTAACAGGAAACTTTGGCACTGCTTCTTTTCCACAGCACTGACTTATTAAAAATGACTGGCCTGTTGAGGGAATCCTTCTGAGGAAGAGACATTTTACAGTACGCTTTTATGACCTAAGCCCAAAAGATTGATGTTGGACCATTCTCATTATGTGATAAGAAATGTTATTGCCTTTGAGTCTGTCAGCCATCAAGGTATTAATCTGATTCTGATGTTCTCATTGAAACTGATGTGATCTGAAAGTTATTTTATAGTATATACAAAAATTTTGATTATGGCTTTTAGACCTTTATAATCACTTTTTGGTCATATTCATGACAACTAGCAAATAAATATGTCTACCTATTGAGTATAAATCTCTACAGAAAGCAGCATGCTTTTTGTTTAAAGTAGCTGCATATTTCCCCTTCCTAATGTAACAGAAAACCATGGATATCTGAGCAAGAACTATTTGACATTTTATAAGTAGATCTTGGGAGAAAATGCAGTGAGTGTGGGTTTTTTTTAACGGAGAAATTAAAACTTACGCACAAATCTAATTTTAAGACCCTTTACTATATGGCTGATCTTCACTGTGTAGCTGTGGGTAAAAGGATACTGATAATTTTTCTTATGTGTCAGAGGATGTGGCTTTGGTTCTTGTACTTCCATACCTCGAAAGGGTAGATGCCTTTGGTTTCCTGAGCCTGAATTGTTGCTTATGTTCCTGTATATGACTTAAGGACTTCATGTAGGGTTTGTATCAGGTAGGAAACATCAGAGCAGAATAGTCGAATACATATCCTTGCTCCACAGATTATTACTAGACTGAGGACTAAAGCCTTCTCCATTTCCTAGGAAGTTTTGGCAATTACAGTAGACGTGGCCTTCCAGATTTTGAAAGTTTCAGCCAATAATCTTACGTGGAGTAAATGTTTTCACTAGAAGGAAATTAAATTGTTTTCTCAAACTAATGTGTTACACAGTTAAATGTCATTTTAAAATGGGGTCTTCGGAAATTAAATCTCAAAGGCTGAAGCAGAATTGAATGTTTGAGCTTACAGATATTGATTAAAACTGTAAGTTAATTACTAGCTGAAGGTGGGCACTCATCTGTTCCTCTAATGGCTGTGTTTTCTTTTAAGACTGAATAATGCTCTACAGAGATGTTTGGGGCTTAATGCCCTAAATCCCTCAAGAAATGTTGAGAGGTTTTGATTGTTGAGAGGAGAAAGCATAATGAAGTCCTCATTAACAACTTGAGTAGTGAAAGAGTATTCGTATTCACTCTTGGCACATTTGATACCATACTAGGGGGAGCTGTCAGTAAGCCAAAGGGTAGGCCTTAACAATAGATGAAAAGATCTTGACAGATTGGACAAATGGTCTGATGATACACATGGAAAGTTTAATCAAGTCATGTACCTGAAATAGAGTAAACTTGTACTTCAATACAGGGTGAGTGAAGGCTATCTAGGAATGAGCTTTGCAGACAAGGACTGTGGGGTCCTGGTGGACAACCAGGACAACTGAGTTGAACATTAGGGAGCAGTGTGTCTGTAGATGGAAGTTTGGAACATATTAGCATTTATCCAGCATGTTGGCAGAAGTGATTATTTCCCTCTATTTGTAACTGGTGAGACTGCATCTGGAATGGAGTGTTGGACCCCTGGTACAAGAAGGACATAGACATAGTGGAGCAAGTTGAGCAGAGGAGGCTGGAGCATGTAATGACGTGACAACTGAGTTTCCTGAGTCTGGAGGAGAAAAGGTCAAGGGGTGGATTCAGTTGTTGTCTTCCAACTATATAATGGGAGGGATGAGAAGGCAGAGCTACGCTCTTCCTGGATGTGTTATGAAAAACTTAAGAGGCAAAGGACACAAGCTGTGCTGATGGGAGTTGTGTTTTTGTTATCAACATGGTCAAACATTACCTGATTGTTCAGAGGCTATGGAATCTCCATCCTTGGAGATGTTAAAAACTTGAGAAGAATCTGAACATCTTGCCATGTTTGGTATTGGATATCATATTGATTGAACTGTGAGCAGGGTTTTGGACTACATAAACTTCAGAGGTCTCTTCCAACATGAATAATTCTATGATTCTGTAATTAATTCTGACCTGACTTAAGTGTTATCTGGGTACTTCTGTCAAGATTGATTTGCATCTAGCCTAGTGTGCTTAAAATAAGAGAGAAACACCAGGTTAGACCTATGATAGGCTTTGCCTTGTGTAGGATTTTTACAGGTCAGTTTGGCTGAGTGCTGTTTTTAGGTGCTCAAGTCTGTTAACTGATCTAGCCTGACATGTTAAAAGAGGTACAAAACTAGATGTGAGTATCAGGGTATTGCTTTTCCAGTGGAACCTATTTTCATTCTGTAACACTTCATTTTTTAGAAAACATATTTTCTTATGTTGTGGTTTTTTGGATTGTCTGAGTTCTATTTTGTTTTTAAAGCTGCTTTGCTGAAAAAGTCAAGTTTGATATGATACCATAAATTTCATTAAAATATCTCTGATTTACTTAACTAATGTATACATAGGTAAATACACTGTTGAATTGACTGCTAGAGGTATTTTTGTGTAACACCTGATAGGAATATACTCTACTCACCTGTATGCCATGTCATTTACTTGTTACTTCTGTAACTTACTTGTATTTTTAAAACTACATATTTAACAGAATGGGTGTTCTTTTTAAGTCTTTTTGTGCCTTACTGGTAATTCTGATTGAAAACATGACTTTCAGTGAGTTAGTGAAATCACTGTTTCTTTCTTCGATGCTCACTGAAATGTCTTGACTTTTTCAGGTGGTCTTTACTTTCTGCTGTATGTAGTATACACAGTAAGAGAAAGATTTCCTCTTCTGTGTGTTCAGTGTCTCGTATAGGACCAGCCATAAATGGAATCCTAAACGCACTGTTTTCTTACTGATTGTGAGTCTCTGCATCCTTTATTAAAGAGTTGTAATACTAAGTAGGATATTTATATCAAGAATATAATCTTGGACAGTACCATCTCTCTCTTCAATTTCTCAAACAGTACTTTTTATTTTATGTATATCTAACACAACACTCAATAGTCAGCTCACAGGCTTTTGCAATTAGATAGTTTTTGATCTTTTTCCTTATTCAGTTGTATGGTTTCTTCCACACTTTTGATCTTAAGAACATAAGAACATACTTAACTCATACAAGGTCTGAAGTGTTGGAGGACTTCCATCATTTTGGCAGCATTTGAGTCCTTGCTTACATTTTACTGGTAAGAATGTTTTTGTGTGCTTTTAAAATAGCTTTATATTGTGTGTACCTTGTGAACGGGTGGTCATCAGCTATTAAAATCCTTTCCTGCATCTCCTTTACTGATGTTAGTTGAACTACTGAACTATGTGGAACTGGTTTGGCTCTTAACTGAGAACAGTTACTGAGAGTCCTTGTTTGTGGCAGTGTGTAGCACTGCCTTCCTTTGCTTTTATGTCAACATTTGACATTGATTCTTTTTGGTTTTTTTCAAAGCAAATTCAGATCTTTCAAGAGACTGGGTTGTGAAAAGCATTTTGTGTATCTTAAGTAATAAATACCTCATTTCTGTTGCTGCGTTGCTTCCACTGATTCACAATGTTGCAAATGCTCTTTTCAGATAAAGAAGGAAAAAAAAAAAGCAAATAATTGAGCAGAATGTAACTTATTACTTTTACTTGCAAATTGCATACAGTGTGACGCTTACAATGCATAACTTAGGATGGTGTAGTCCAGTAATATAATTAAAGGCCAGTGGATAGTGTCTACAGAGATAAAGAATAAAGATATTTGTGGTTTCTTGTACATTAAATTCTTTAGAAATCGTAAAATTCAACTCATTTGGAAGGTGAGGGAAGTTAAGGATGGACAACTCGTGTTTGAAAGGGCTTAATGAATTTTCAAGTTGTTAAAAATACAGAAAGTATGTTGAGAATGTTAGATGCAGGTTTGAAGTCATTCTGTAACTTTCTTGTATTAGCTGTGCCGTTAACTGTGAAATTGGTACTCTTGGTTTTGCTTTATAAAATCCAACTTGAAGACTATTTTTATGTTTATAGGAAGTAAAATCAAATCGGCAACAAACTTTGAGCATGTTCTCTTAATTTGGTTTCACTATAGATTCTGCAGCTGAGAATGTGTACCCTGTACATGGAATGCCCATTTTGGAGAGCATAAAAAGCTCAGGACTCTTTCTTTGGTGTCATGCAATGAGTTTAATGCCTACTTAGGACAATTTACTAAGTACAAAGCTTGTTTTATAACATCAGACTTCTCGATAGCAGAATATTGGTACACAGAGAACTGTTACACAAGTGTAGAGCTCTCTAATGAATGAGAAGTGATCAAAAAACATGGTAGTATCTCATAGCCAAACAAGAGGGGGTGTTTGCACAGTGTTAGCACTTACACTGTCGATGCAAAACCTCAATTTCTGGCTGACTGTTCAAGAACTAATCTTCTCTAGAAAATCTTTCTAATCCTGGAGTCTCATTAGTGTTTTATTCCATGTCAGAACAGATAATTTGAAGACCCATAATTAGAACATATTGTAGTACTCAAACATAGGATCTACTTAAATTCTGGCATTTCTCAGTTTATTTGACTTAGCCAGGTGCTTTCTCTATTTTTTTTTAATAAAAAGTACATTAAGTTACATGATCAGTTTCATACAGAACCACATTGCTTCTTTTGTATAATGTTAGGAGCACTTGAATCAAAGGTCATTAAACCTGAATTAAGACGGGCAGTAAAACCAGACTAAAAAGTAAACCAGATAAGGAATTACTGCAGTATTTGGGGAAGTTTGTCTAAATTTGTATTAAAGTAAGAGTGGGAGATAAATTTTGACAGAGGCATAACTGGCAAACTGTTGGGATCTATGGAATATTGGTGATCCTTGGCACATAATGGAGGTCACTGTAACAGGAAAGTAGCATGAAGCTTAAGTTATCTGGAGAAATGATACCTGCCTTCTTGTTTGCTTTGACAGATGCTCTACATTCTCCTATTGTCATTTTTTGCCATGTTTTACAAGAACACAGAAGTAGTGCAGTACACGCAAAGCTAGCGAGACCAGCCAGTTCTTATTTATGAAGTATTAGCTTTTCTTCATGCCACAGTAAAACTGGAAAGAGAATAAGAGTCATACAGTTGTTGTTTTTCCAGCATGAATTAGTTTCTGCCCAGAATGACAAAGCTAGTAGGGCTGCAAAGGTATGTGAAATACTCTGCCTTCATATGCATAGCCTTTCATTTTGATGAAGTAGCTCTTTAAAAGACACAACGTGCCCCTAAAAGAAACCACCAAAAATGCAAACGGAGTGCCTAAGTTCACAATTTACTCATGTCATTAAATAATTATTTCCCCCCCCATTATAGCTTTTGACTTCTGCACACGTGCATGCTTTATCACTTGTTTTAGAAAGAAGAAACCATAGGAAAGGGAGAACAAAGCGTATATGGAGTGTTGGTTTTATAAATAAGACTTTTCTTCTTTATTTTCCAGATTCAATATTGCATAAACATGGGTGCATTTTTGGATAAACCAAAAACTGAAAAACATAATGCTCATGGCGCAGGGAATGGCTTGCGTTATGGCCTCAGCAGTATGCAGGGATGGAGAGTGGAAATGGAAGATGCTCACACAGCTGTTGTAGGTATTCCCCATGGCTTAGAGGACTGGTCCTTTTTTGCTGTCTATGATGGTCACGCAGGATCTCGTGTTGCAAATTACTGCTCCACGCACTTACTAGAACACATCACTAACAATGAAGACTTTAGGGCGACAGAAAAACCTGGATCTGCTCTTGAACCTTCAGTGGAAAATGTCAAGAGTGGAATCAGAACTGGCTTTTTGAAAATTGATGAGTATATGCGCAATTTCTCAGACCTCAGAAATGGAATGGACAGAAGTGGCTCAACCGCAGTGGGAGTTATGATTTCACCTGAGCATGTATACTTTATAAATTGTGGTGATTCACGTGCTGTTCTCTACAGGAATGGACAAGTCTGTTTTTCAACACAGGATCACAAACCTTGCAACCCAAGGGAGAAAGAACGGATCCAGAATGCAGGAGGCAGTGTAATGATTCAGCGTGTTAATGGCTCATTGGCAGTTTCTCGAGCTCTGGGGGACTATGACTACAAATGTGTTGATGGTAAAGGCCCTACAGAACAACTTGTTTCTCCAGAGCCTGAGGTTTGTGAAATTTTAAGGGCAGAAGAAGATGAGTTTATCATCTTGGCTTGTGATGGAATCTGGGATGTAATGAGCAATGAAGAGCTTTGTGAATTTGTTAAGTCTAGACTTGAAGTATCAGATGACCTGGAAAAAGTGTGCAATTGGGTAGTGGACACTTGTTTACATAAGGTATGTAACTGTTTTCTCCAAGCAGCTGTTCTAAAATGATCTTCTGTTTAGATGGGTATAGTGTTAACAGCAGTTCCTGGTCTGTGCTCCGTCTTCTCCCTCTTCCTTAAACTTCTGTACCCGTTTGGCTATGTAACCTTGCTGAAGAATATACAGCCTTATTCTTCGTACCTGGAAAGGTGATAGCCATTGCAAAAGTGAAGTATTGTTATTTTCTCAAATTACACTTGCATATAGTTCCAGCTCTAAACTTTGTTTCCAAACACAACATTTTTAAAATTAATTAATTTTGTGCAAGGTATTTTGGTGAGGGTTTTTTTAGTTCTTTCAAGTTGGGCAGTGTTCGTATTATTTGCATGAAACCAGTCTTTGCACCATCTCCCCTTCAAGGTATGGTTTCTCAGTCATCTGAAGTGGTGTCCTCAGCAAATTATTGTAGCTTAGATGGAGAAGGACTACTTCTGCACCTGAGCTTGATTTTACTGTTCAAATTTAGAGTTAGTTTGGAGCAGCTACGGGTTGGTCTACAAATGTTTCATAGGTATAGTGTTTCCTGCATTCCTGCACCTGCAAGGTGCAACTCCTGCTAGTACAAATGGAGTTCCTTCATTAGGCCACAGACAAAACATGCAGTTTTGAGGAAAATATTAGAATTCAGAATTCTAACCCTAAAAAATATTTTTTTTAATTTTTTTTTCCAGAAATAAGGTTGTATTCCAGCATATGCCATACATGGCATGATTGATTTAAATGCTGTGGCTTTTCTGACCAAATACTTGGCCAGCCTTGGAAAAGGATGGTCACTCTATTATACTTACAGTAAAACTGAGCCCTGGCATTGTGCTTAATTTACAAACTCAGATCCAGGATCTCTGCAGTTTGTAACATTACTAGAATGTTGTCCTCTGTCTTCAGGATGTGAACTGAACCACATAACATTAACTTCTGTAAAAGATGGGTGTCCCCATATGCTAGGTACAAAGGGGAATGTAGAATAACTCCTGAATACTTATGAAATAACTTATTCTAATGTTAGATTCCTACTTAATTCCTTCCAGGGAAGGAGTTATTGTGATGGATGATAGGAACTGTCTGGTAGATTTGGTTTACACAGAAACAATTTGCAGTGACTAATGACACTTAAATTTCTACCAAAAAAAAAAGTTGATTTGAAACCAGGCATTTAAATTAGGGTTCTAGTCAATCTCCTTGTAAGAGACTTAGACACTTTTTAGATTTGACTCTGGATTAAAGTTTTAAAAATTAAATATGAGCAGGAAACTGTACAGAGCGTACTAGTGAAAAACTGGCATTAAAGTCAGTATCTGAAAAAGCCTTTGGCTGATGTTGCTCAAAACATGATGAACTGTAAGGTTAGGTTGGCCGTACTAAATGACTTCATGTTTTGTACTTACTGTCTTCAAATTGTTATGCATGACACAGGTGCATTCTGATAAACAGATTTATACTGAATTTAATGTCTTACATGAACGTTCTGATACTGAAATATAGTAGCTGGAGCTAATTATTATAGTAGTTTAAGATAAGTATTCTGTATTTCATTTTGCAACCTGAGGGTTTTTTTAATTTGGCTTAAGGTAGCATTTAGTGACTAATTCTTGACCTCTCTTCTTGATACTACTTTTGAGTGGTTGACATGTAAAGAAGTCCATTAAAATTTAAACTTTCGAGACTAAGAAAGTACAATAAAAACTAGTGGAATTTAATTCTAACAAGTAGTTTAGTTGGGAAACCTAGAGGTACTTGCTAATGAAAGTACAGTTTTATTGTAAGGTTTCTTTTTTTCCCACAGATAATTTTAGTCTCATTTTTCTATTCACATTATTAGTTGTCCCAAATACAGTACTAAAGTTCCTAACTCTTCTTTTTTCTTTCTCATATAGGGGAGTCGTGATAACATGAGTATTGTACTAGTTTGTTTTTCAAATGCTCCTAAGGTCTCAGATGAGGCAGTGAAAAAAGATGCCGAGTTGGATAAGTACTTGGAATCACGGGTTGAAGGTAAGAAGTCAATTTTCTTAAATGGAAATGCTGGCATAACCTTAAGCACGAGAACAAAAATACAGAAAGTCATGATGCCACTATATGTTGGGTCAAATTCAGGCCTGGCTACAATTCTGAATTTTTTTGTCAAGAAAGATGTTTTAAGCCATGTGGTTAGTTTATCATGGTAACCTCAAGCATTTTCTTAATTTGAGCCTTAGGTTTTTACTTCTATCTTTACAGGTCAAAATGAAGCCACTGACCTTGCAGAATGTTTTATTTGCTAAATAATTTATGAAGTTGTTCATGTCTTATAAAATATCATTAAAATGAATACATTTTTTGTGCCAGTTTTTGAAAAAAGTTGTAGTGGGTTTTCCTGAAGAGACAGCTTATAGATCTAATTATCCAAATTTTTTAACTGCTTCTATTGTTAACACCGCTGTGAGTTATTTTTCACACCAACTTTTTTAAATGCACTTTTGCAAAAACCTGAGAGTATAAATGGTTAAAATACCTATGAATACAAGAGCTGTAAATCATCCCTTTGGATTCTGAATGCTTACCAAGTGTCTGTGTGAATAAACAGTACAGTCATCTAGAACTGTCATGGAAGACGAAACTTAATTCCTAACCAGTTTCACGTAGTCACTGATTTTATAACTCGTGAAGAGAAACTTAGCTTGACTGAGAATTAAAGACTAGCCCTTGTAGATTTACTGCTTTTCTGCAGCATTCTTAATGCCAGAAAAACTGATGTTTGCAGCAGGCTTTCAAATTGTTGCTTTAAAGTATTTCATGACTAAGTCTGTTCTAAGGTCTGACAACAGCTGTATATAGTGGCCTGCCCAACTTCAGTATTCTCAATTATTCTAGTCATCCTATTCTAGTCATACAGCTCAGTTTTGATAGAACTGAGTGAAGCTCAGGGCTGATATTGAAAGTTTGTGTTTTTTGTAATTTTGTTCATATATTGGGACAGGTTTTTGCACAAGCAACTGAGGCATGAGTCCTTGAAACAGTTTGCTAGGATAATACTGTGAAGTAGCATCATTGGAGAGAAGCAGTCATCAGAGGTTTTGAAAACCCTGTTATGGTTCTTTAAACTTCTGTAATCTCATCAGGAGAGTACTAAAGCACTGTCACCTACTTAAGGTGATGCAGCTTATTAACCCATTTGTTGGAGTTACCAGTTATAGCAACAGTATTCAAAGTAGGGAAGGGTTTAATTAAGGGAAAGCTAGCTGGGATAACTTGTACTATTTCTTGACTTGTTTCAAATGTGGACTGGAATATTCTGATCACTAGATCCAAGTTTAACTGTGCTTTGTAAAGAGGTGGTCCCTTTGTAGATGGATAATGAGTCATGTAGCATTCTTAGATGCTTCCTTTCAGGTGCCGAAGCCAGTGGTTCAGTTCTATACTGTAGTATTGCTGTCCTGATGGCATTTTTCTGTTTGTATTGAATAATCTGATACTTAATTTACTTTCTTATGGCTATTTGTTGAGAATTACTAATGCAGGACTCCAGCACTATCACATAGGAGATAGATGCCACTTCTGTTTTTCGTCTTGATCTGGGTTTGTTGAATATCTGAGGCATCCACTGGATTTTTAAAATTATGTGAAGGATTGGACATGTTTTTATTAGGAAGTTGCTGGTATCCGAAGAAGTAGCATTAGGTATAAGTGAGAAATAATCTGTAATCTGAGGACATCAGGAATCTTCTGAGAGTGTAGAACAGCAAAAATCTCAGACCTAACCGTTCATAACACTAATTCAGTTTAAAATGCAACATGGACATGTAAATGTGCTTGCTGCCACTGTAACCTGATGACTGTGGGCAACTGTTTTGCCACTTAAGTACCAAAAATTCTCAAACTTATTTTAATGCTAGAAATGACACTGTAGACATTTTATAATTAAGATTTTAATTTGTGTGAAACAGCTGTGAAAATCAACAATGTTCTTTGTCTAGGTATCTTTTTATTGTTCTTCTACTTAAGCAAATAAGTTAAAAATTGGTTTTTTTGTGTGTGCATCGGTGTCTCAGTATTATTGATAGTTAATGTAGCAAACCTTAGTTTTTAAATATATGAGAAGGCCTTCAGGCCACAATAAGAGTTATTTCTGAATGCTCTTGTGTTGTGCATGGTGTCTTTGTCTTGTTTAAATGGGATCTAAATTGAAATGACTTGTATATTTGTAGTTTGTTGAGACTAGGGAGAGCTAATGGTCACTTGAATGTTAACTGTAGGCAAGATTCTCAGAACTTGGCTTACATCCCGGGCTTCCTAGATGACACTAGTTAAGATGAATACCTGTTATCTTCCTATGTTAGGGTAGAGTACATGAGCTGTTAATAGGCTCTGGGACAGAGCCAGGAGTGGTTACCTTCACTGACAGCAATGAGGTGTGCACACAGTGGTTACCTGTTAGTATTCCCTGCTTCTTGGTGGTTCCTCTCTCTATTAGCAAATAGTTGAAAAATGTATGGAACTGCTGTGTAGTTTATTGCTTTCATAAGTGAATGTTAAGAAGATTAATAGAAAAGCTGTCTAATAACTTCTGATCAGAATGGCTGGATTAACAGAGAATGACGTAAGAAGCGCTGTTTGCTAGTAACAATGCAGTGTTGTAGCATAATTGAGCTACTACTTTAATATACCAAAATAACTTCTTAGCAGAACTGTATTTTAGCTACGTTGTCATATCTGGCGAAAACTACACACACCAAAAAGAAGTGGAGAGTTTTTAAGTTGGTACTGATGCTGAGCCAACCGGAATGTAAATCGAAATGATGGTTAAGCTTAAGTGCTCCAGAGAAATTAGTTCTCTCAAATCTTGGGCTTCTGTTTCTTGAGCTCTTCTTGAATTTTTTCTTTTTCTGCATGAGTTCTCTGTGTCATTCCATGTTCTGCTAATTGGACAGAGTGCAAGTCGTTTAAATGTCAAGTATTTAGCAAGGAATGAGAGTTAGCATATTTGAGGAAATTGTGTCCCAAAGTGGAGAATTTAAAGGAAACAGACTTCAGAATAACTTGAAATATCTACTGTTTTCTAAATGTTTGTATTCATAATACATTGTATGAAATTATCACTTTGGCATAATGCCCTTAATTTAACAAAAAAAGAGTTGTTGGACTACAATTTTTACCATATGTTTGTGGCTGGAGTATTATTAGTTCAGAAATGATACAGAGAAGCTTGAACAAAATGTTTCAAAGCACTAAGCAGCATGGAGAGAATGGTTTGGAAAAAAGGTTTTCTTTTTAAAAAGTAGTCCAATTTAAAGGTTTAAGCAGTTAGCAGAAATGCTTTTAACTTAAAAACAGAAGAGGGGAGAAGTATGATCTGCACTGTTGAAATAGTAAGAAAAGGTTTTGGAAGGTGGGAACATCTTTTTGATCAGAAAAGGACAACTGCCATAATCAGTTTTGTGATTGTTTTTAGACTAAGTGTAATCTAGAAAACAGTGCAATAGATGAGCTGTCCCTGAAAGGTTTAAACTGCCTTTAAGGCTAAAAACTTAAAGCCTTAGTATATAAATCATGATGTTGATAATATGGATTTGATCATCTCCTCTAGCTATTTTCAAAAGCCAGAAGTTGTATTTCAGTACCTATGTTCTAAATATAGTTTACTCCTTAGGATAGTCTTCTTCAGGGATTTTATATTTACTGTGCTTTATCTGTAGTTCTAATGTGCTAAGTCCAAGAATGTATGTTCAGTTGCAGCAATTGATTGTCTATGATGTGGATCTGTAGTAGATTTACTAATGCTTAAAGTACCAGACTAGATGATTACTGTTCCTTTCAAAAGGCAAATAATGGACCTTGCTCATGTAAAATTATTGTGTACAACAATGTTTCTTGCTCTGTTAAAGAATTACCAGCTCAGAAATTATGTGCAGTTGGTTGATAGCCAGTAACAATTTTATTTATATGTGTAGTAAAAACATTTTGAAAATAATCAGCTTGTCTTAAAACTACTAACCTGCAAAGATGGAGATGTTGTAAAAAATGTGAGTTCTCTTAGCTACTCTCATCTTTCAGTAAGTCACTGATTTAAATCAGGGAAACATTGGCACTCTATTATAAAATCCTTTGGGTCTTCCTGAAGCAATTTTACTTTGCAGTGATATTTGTTCTTAATGAATGTACACTGTTTAATATTGAATATTTTTCTGTTCTCTTGTGGAACTCACATTTCAAGCCGACTGGGCTAACCTATCAAAGCTTTTAGACAACAGGTTTTTTTTCAGTGCTGTGCTTGGGCATTGTAAGCTTTGGCTTGGAGAGAAAGGCATTGTTCGAGGCATGCTTTCGTTTGGGGTTTTTTTGGTGTTTTTTTCTCCTAGAAAAATCTCTGTTCAAAAGCAGTTTCATGCACATGTGATAATTGTAGTCTGTCTTTGTATGTTCCTAAGTAGAATGCTGAGATCCTGTGTATTTGTACAATGAGGAGTTATTTCCATAAGATACTTCCTGAGTTACTAAAAAAACCAAGAGTTACTGTTTTAATACTGTGTTTTTTTTAAGAGTTACTAAAAAGATAAAAGTTGGCTAGTGATAGTTCATAGATCTTTCTAATGGAACAACTGTATAGCAAAGCTCTTTCACTAGTTTAGGTCTTGAGTTTGACACAACGTATGTAACTGCGTTCCAAAGCTGCCCATTCAAGAGTGTTCTGAAGTATTTATGAGGTTGTAGTTGACAGCTTATGATAGAGTCACTTAGGATGATGAGCACAGCCATGCTACTGCTTTGAGTCATTAAGCTGGTAATTTCCAAAGTAATGCAGATGTGTTGGAAGTAGTTATGTTACACTAGGTCAATCTTTTCTTGCTGCCACTCTGAAGTTGCTACTATCTGTTCTCTGCTTTTCTCTCTGTTTTTTATAGATTTCAGTCATAAAGTTCGGTCACAGGAAGAGAAAACTAGGCACGGGAGTCAATTCAGTTATTTTTTATTTTTCAGTTTGTTTGAAAGGACGTATCAGACGTGGAGATACTGAAACAAACAGCCCCAAGTTCTAAGTAGGGGCACCTGTTCTATGTAGATTTAAACAGTCTTAATACAGTGAGTTGGATAGTGCATTTCCTCTGAATTTTCAAAATGCTCATCTCTGAGTTAAGTGCTAGGCTTTTAGTTAAAAGTATTTTAGGACTAAAGTAGTGTACAGTAGACTTTGTAGTGGACTTTCATAGATTTGCATGTATGATAATATCAGGAAAGGATTATTTTAAGTGTCTGAATTACATTAGCAATGCAGGTATGTTCCACAATTATGTTCTGCACATTCGGGGAAAAAAACTTAATTGCATCAACATTGCTTACATTGTGGGAAATGTAGGTGAAAACCTTGTAAATGACTATAAATCTGTTTCTGAAAGTGCTGGCTTTCTTTAGAGGCCTTTATCAAAGAAACCCACAGTGTGGATCTGCTAACTGATGTGTAATTAAAAAAGGTCACGCTTGGTCGTTTGCTTTGTTCTTGGATTTTCTATTAGGAAGTTGTTGTGTTTTTTTCATTTGTGGGTTTCTTAGGGTTTCTTTGTTTTTTTGAGAGGGAAGATGTTTGAATGAAATTATTCACCCTAATATCAGGAAAAGAAAAAGGAGATGGTCAGTTTCACTAGAATTCCTGATCTGGCACCGTCTAGAAATGGAGAGGAGATGCTCTTCAGTTCAGCACTCCTTGAGAAGTGTTGATACAGTAAAAGCTATAAAGTGAAAGTTTCTAGTACCAGGAAATACACAATCCTTAGGCGTGATTGCTTTAATTCCTTTTTTAAGAAGATACGGAAGTCTTATGTTTGCAATAATATATAGGAATTTCTTCCTTGTGTAGCTTTCCTTATTTCTTGCTGTTTGTGTACCTTTAGTGTGTGTAGAACCAGATGTGCTCTTGGTATAAAAAGCAGTGCGTTGTTAAACATTTTCCACCAGATTTGATTGAGGAAAATGATATTACAGTGATACAATCTACTTCTAACTAGGTAGAACTGCACCAAGAGAACTTGTGAGAATGTGTATGGAAGAAGTGATTGAAGTCCTAAGACTCAAGTATGCATATTCAGCTGTAATTTCCTTTGCTAGTCATGATTCATTCTTAATGTATGGGTGTATGATAATGTACACAAAGGTTCATGGAAGAATGTTTAATCACTTGTAGTAGTAGTAGTATACCCAGCTTCTTATTCATTGCAGAGATTGTATGGTGCTGACTTAAAATTGGGGCTTAGAAACATAGTGCCTTATTTGTTACAGTATAGTAGAATTATTCTAAAAGTAGAATTGCTTTAGGTGGGGTTTTCTACAGATCTCCCTGACACAGTGTGACTACCTTGTAAGCACTTTATTACTTTTGCTATTCCTGAGAGAAGCCTGCATATTGCTTACTTTGTAGGTAGGTGATAGACATCAAGAAAGGTTTGAATACCAAAAAAACTTGGGATGCGATGTTTAAAGTAGGCAGGTGATGTGCTTTTCTGCTAACTTTAGAAGCTCAAATTGTAGCTGTTTCTGGCTTTGGTTGCTGGCTCCACATCAGACATCCAGAATATAATGAATTGTAAGAAATTTAAGTGAATTGTTTATCTTTGGATAGTAGCCAAGATACAGACTAAAGGGGGTTTTTTTTACGGTAATATCTTCTTAGTTCTTTTGTTTTGTGGCACAAAGAATTTTTATCTAGAACAATGTCCGCAGGAAATGACACTCCATTCCTTAATTTAGCTGATTTTCAGGGAAAAAAAAAAATCTTAAAGATCTGTGACACATGCATACAACTACAATGTGTAGATAACCTAGTGAATCTTTCCGCCATGGTAGTAGTTGAATGACTAGAGGCTGGAAGCTGGAAGCTGGTAGTGTTATGCCTGTGTGAATGTGCATGCAGCTATTACATGTTTGTCTTACAGCAGCTTGGATGAATGGCAATGTGAAGATTGACTTCAGTTTAGGCAGTTCTTTTCCAAGGCAGAGGACTAGCACTGGATTTGTGTGGTACTTTTGTATTCTATTTTGAGCATTTGAGTCATGATGGGCCATTATATGTGCGTCTTTATTGTATGATGATGGTCTTAGTGTTTATGCACTGGAATCAGGACTTGGAGAATACAAGGTATTGCTCATGATGATGCATCACTGAGTTCCTGGGAAGCATTGGCTTTATGACATGTACCTTCTAAGTATGTTGCAATGCAAGGGGAAGGTAACCAAAACAGATTGCCGGCTGTCTTCGTTCTGGAAGAGAACAGACTGCTACCTCCAGGATATGTCATCCAGTTCAGTCTACTTCCAAGTTCCTCTTGAGCAAGAGATGAACTAGAGGCATACTGGAAAGGCAGGCTATGGTTTTGAATAGCTCTGTTCCACCATGCAAAGGCTGTTTACTAAAAATGTAAAGAATGTTCTTTTACATGTAACTTTTTCATAATGTCTCTGTTAAAAAGTGATAGTATCTTGTGTTTTAGTGTCTTAAGGAATGGGTATTATTAATTCAGTAATCTAAGGACTTTTTTCTGTTTTTAAATCAGAAATCATGGAAAAATCAGGTGAAGAAGGAATGCCTGATCTTGCTCATGTTATTCGTATTTTAACTGCAGAGAATATCCCTAATTTACCGCCAGGAGGTGGTTTAGCTGGCAAGTGAGTACAGTACTGGAATTTCTTAAACTGTTAAATTCATTGAAACAATTTTATTTAACTAAGTTTTAAAGCTTTCTTGTTGCAATGGCTGTACTAAAATTAAAGAAAAAATTGTTTTTTATATTTTAAGCTAGTTTACCTTTTGCACTGTGTAAACATTTGTGTTGCTGTTCCCATTCTACAACAGTAAGAGGAAACAGATTGATAATGTTCTGGTACAAAACATACTAATCTGCCCCTAATTCTGCCCCTGAATTTTCCTTTCAAAAGCAAGTACAGAGAAGTAAGCTGTTCCAAGAAGGAAAAGTGAGTTGCAAAGACAGGAAAACTCCCAAGGGCTTAAGTCTAATTTAAACTCTGTGCAATGGCTGTCTGCTACTTCTATTGCAACTTTGCTCGGACTGTCCAGGTGTTTTATTATAAGAATGTGAGATGCCATTGCTCGCCATGGCACAGACATTTGGTCAAAATTGTGCTATTCCAGCTTTACTAAATGTGGAACAAAATTGAGAGAATCCCTTTCCTGTATCATCTGGGTAAAGATTGTTTCTTTCCTCTACACAAATCTTCCATCAGTGCTGATGGATCTCACACAGTAGCTCAGCCATGCAATCTTTCCAGAATTCTTACAGCATTGACTTTAACTAATGTGCCCTTGGAGAAGTTGTGTTCTTCAGAGGGCTTTTCATATTGGACATAATTTTTTAAAGTGTCACTACCAATTTAATTCTGAACTTTTTTCAGGATCTCATTCAGATACAGCCCAAAACCTTCATGGGTGAACAAGCACAAATTGCATATACACCAGTGTCTTGAGCTTTTGAGTTGTTAGGCATCATCTGTTGTGCTTTCTGCTTGTCTTGGTGTGGTGTGTCTAGATAAATGCCAATTTAATAATTGACGTATATTGCCTCTGAACACATCAGAAGATGTATTTTCAGTGTCAGATTAGTGGTCATTCTGGGATTTAATGCATTATCCCTTGCCTTCTTTAGTCCACAAACCATCTCCCAAAGTTTTGAGTATTTTGCTAGGTACTGTTTTAAATGCTGGAACATGACCAAAAAAGTCTTCTGATGCTGGACACTAGCTATTGAGGTTATCTGATGTATTTCTTTATCTCAGAAGTCCACATAGCTGCAACATTCCATTCAAAACCCAAACTCTTCTGTTTTGGATGTGCTTTTACTTCCATGGCATGAACATAAGAACTGCTCATAAAAGATCAGACCAAGGATTGTTATAACTCTGTATCCTGTCCTCAGGATAGGTGAAAGTAAATGGGAAGAATATAAAACCTGGAAAAAATGTAAAATACTTCCCTGTTATTGTTTTGGTTTTCACCTGCTTACAGCTAAGGTGCTTCCTGATCTTGTGATAGTTTATGTACTTAGTGACTTAGAGTTGCTCTTCCATGAAATTGAGTATGTTCAGAAGGGAGTCTTGTCAAACTTCTAGTATCCTTAGTATGCTGGGGCATAAAAAGTTTTGTTGCATCAAGAGCCATCACCACCTATTTTTGCCACATCTGCTGCTTTCTTTATCTGATGCCCTTGTGCTCTTTGTTTGGAAGAGTCAGTAATTGGTGCTTATCCACCTTGTCTAAGACATAATTTTTATAGAACTTGTCCACTTCTAGACAAGCAGTTCATTTTTATTGAAGCTTTCAATAACTTTGATCATGTTTATTATACTTGTCTGAACTTTTCCCAGTTCTTGATAAGATTTGAAGATGCAGGGACAAAACCTTTTTCTTCTTAGAAGTGTATTTATACTTTGTGGTTTATTTTTTTATATGCTTTTGTGCTTATTTTCCCTGCCTGTGAAGGTGTGGCCTTGTCAGGAAAAAATCTAGCTACTGGCATTTGGGTTTTAATATCTACAGTGTGAATAGACAGTAGAGGACACATCTCAGAGGTTGTATACTCTGGGCACCACACTTTAAAAGCTTATAGACAAGTAGTAACCTTTGTGTATGTAAATGGGAAGAAACTCAACTGTCCTCAAGTTCCCTATCCAGAAGTTAGTCAAGAAACCAGTTAACTTGAAGAATACTGTTACAATAAGCAAAATACAGGTTTAGATGTTAATCTTGGCAAAATCTGACTATGCAGCTGGAACTTACAAAGATGTAAAGGGGCAAACGGTGGGGAGCATAAGGTAAGAAAATAAATTGCTATGTTTACTCTTTACAAATCCTGATGTACTACTAAATCCCCAAACATCATATTGAAAGTAAGTAAAGACATTGAGAGGAGACTTAACCTTTTTAAAAGGCAGGTTAAAGGCAAAACATCTTAAACACTTGGAAATTCTTACTGTGCTCAAACTTCTAAAGTTCTCAGTATTTTGAAATACTTAATTTAAATCTTTTGTTTTTTAGGCGTAATATTATTGAAGCTGTGTATAGTAGGCTGAATCCACACAGAGAGAATGAGGGGGTAAGTTCCCATTTTAATTGCTACACCTCTTTGTTAATGAGAACATCAGAGTAGTGTCATGCATTAGGCAAAAGTGTGCATCACTAGCAATAAAGTATTATAAATACAAAATATATATTGTAGCATACAGTTAGATTTGGTTTCGTTTTGGATGGATCTGATACAGAACTTCATCCTCAAAAAGACAGGAAACTGACACCCAACTCTAAAACATTTTTTTAAACATTTAATTGACTACTGCTCTTTTTCACTCAAATCTGTGAGGCAGCAGTACAGTTTTTTCTAAATTATAGTTCATTATTGTAAAAAATTATGGTCAGCATATTCATTGCTTAACTAGCTATTACATCTACTGTCCAGAAATATAGTAGAAAACAGGGCAAACAGACTTCGTATCATCTGTTGTAAGTGTGGAAAACCTTGTTACACTGAATATAAAAGATAACAAGACTATATTGACTACTTTTTTAGAGTTTGCACTACCTTTAAATATCCCATGTGTAGTGGTCTAAGGGAAAGTGTGAAGTGATTTTAGCTTACTTTAGTTCTGATTTCTAAAATGACTTACATTCTTCTGCCCAGTTCCTAAAAGTTGAATTTTAAGTAGTATGTTGAAATATGGTTTACTGTAACTTTAAACCTGATTACTAGGTTCTTCTTAATCTTAGTGTGAAGATGACTAACTGGTGTTCATATAACTTGTGGTTAAATTTGTTTAAAAAAAAATCTTTTTGGGAAACCAAAGAAGTAATAGAAACATCTCTGCTTGTACACTGTCATTTGCTGTACAGACTATGTGAACTAATCTGTGAAGGTACCAATCGTCTTCTAGTAAATACTCTGTTGTGTATTTTTCTCTTCTGAGATGGCTACAAGGTCCTTAGGTAGTCACTACAAGGGATGGTGGTGTGGAGATGTCAACTTTTATTTTAAATACACTTAAATGATCAATTATGTGCCTAGAGATTTTGAATATGTAGTCTTACTACAATTATAAATGTTTTTTCTCACTATCATCTTCTGTTTGCTGCCTATGTTTGGTATTCTCTTAAGTTAGAAAGTCTGCGTAGGTGAAAGGGGCCTCTATTCTGTTAGAATACAAACAGAAGAAATACCTAACTTTTTAATGTTTAGGATTTGTCCAATTTTTTTATTTAAAAAATGAGAGTATATAATGTTCATTTAACTTTCAACAGATTGTGCAACAGTACCCCAAAGAAAGCTAAGCAAAATTTTACCAGCTTCTTTAGTCCTTCAGGAAACTCTGCACCTCTATCAGCCTGCTAGTACTTTTCATATTTAGCAGTAATTTTGTTCCTGCTTTTGGAGTAAAGTTATTGATGGAAGTGGTTTATTTTAAGATTGTAGCAGTTGGTTAAGTTGGTTGTTCTGGTTTTTTTTAAGGAAAAGTTCGTCTAATGGTAACTTTCTAGATACCGTCCATATGCTATAGTTACATCTATGATGCATTTTTTTCTAAGTTAAATTTACTTGTCCATAGGCATGCAAGTTTGCTGAAAGTCCTAACATAGAGTACAGCATCCTTTTGTGTATTGGTTGCTTCCTGGAAGTTTTTGTGCATCATCCATTATAATTTATTAAAATGAGTTAACTTAACTAAATATGCAAGTTACTCATGAAACAATAAAGCTTTAACCCGTATTGTCGTTAATAGTATTGACCTTTACTGCCATTAGACTCCCTGGAAAGTTGTTTTGAGTCCTTTTAATTTGGCTTCTTTAACATGAAGTGTGAGGAGTACACTGCAGTCTGTTTTGTAAGCTTTGCCTTCTGTTGCTCTTTAGTGCTAATCTTGATAATTATGCGTTTTAAATACACTGGATTAAATTTTAGTTTGTTCTTGAGGTAATATACCATTTGTCAGTCAGTGCCTTTTCATCTTTCCATGCTAAGTGGTTCTGACCCAGAGCAGTTTGAGAGGAGGACATGCCTCTGAGTGAAGGATGCAATTCCTGTTTACACTTTCCCAGCAAGTAGGAATTGTTATCTTAACTGTCCTGGAGGTGCATTAATTTAGTGGGCCTCATCTCTGAGGTGATTAAAGCATGACTTCCTTGCTAGTCCTACTCAGTTCCAGATACATATGCGGTGATCTTAGTCTTTTGAACGAATACTTCAGTGTGTGGGTGAGTAAAAGGGAAGGAAGCTGTTCAGTTACTCAACATCAGACTCTCCATAATGTCTACACACTGTGATAGTGTTGCTACATGTCTCCTGTTTAAACAGGAAGCAAAGGTAGGAAGGAAACATAGTACGTCCCAATTATGACATTCCCAAGTGAGATCGAAATCTAACTAATAATACTCCTGTTTATATATATATGTATATATGTTGTGTAGAATGAGGGAACAAGGAGTGGAAGAATCCTTACTGCAGCAGTATTCAGAGATCACTGGCATGGCTTCGGCGTGTAGCAGTCACAGGGTTTTTTCTTTTAGGCATCTCAGCGGAGTACAAGTATTTCATAAATCCAGGGCTGGAGAAAGCCCTGCAGTGGGCTCACAAAGAGCAACTTCGCCAGAGTTTCGGTTTCAGCAGAGGGACTTCTGCTATAAATATGGTGGCTTTTCAAGTTGTAGAGATCTTTACGTATTGCAGCTTGGTCGGTTCAGATCTTTAAAGGGAATTTTAAAGTAACTTCTTCATAGCTAAGCAGTTGGTACCACTGTAATGTTACAATACCACCAAGTCATTGTTCTAGTTAAAATGTTAAAGTATTACTCTAATGGCTCTGCTTCTTCAACCATCCTTTCAATGTGTTCCTAAGAGTCGGAGGCTGCTGTCCGATCAGGCTGCTTGGGTGTTTATGTACCCTTGAACACGAGGAATGAAGTTACAATTACAGTGGCTATGTTAACAGTTTCACTGGCGTTTGTTTAAAGCCGAGTTTGTCATCTTTGAAACCAATCACATTTCTCTCTTGCTTTTACTAATATTATGGCACTTTGCTGAATCAAAGCATGTTATTCAAGGCTGCTACAAATTTTAGGAGTTTTGTCTTTTTACATTTTTACACACTTAAACATTGTAAATCCTGTCCCTAACATGTAGCAACCTTTTTTATATATATAATTTGACAGAGCAGAACTTGTGTAAAAATTATGAACGCTCAGGTTAAATATAACTAGCAAAAATTAATTTGTTTCTGTGGTCAGTAGCAATGAGTTGAATTACAACATGAAGAAAGACAAATGCTGATTTGCACAATAATCATAGTTTTCAGGTAGCCACAGATCATTTGAGAGAAATCTGCCCTATAGTGTACATATAGTGTGTAGTATATAAAAGAGGCAGTTTCTGTCCTACTGTTTTTTGTGAGGCTTCTTGTCTGCTAGCACTGAGGGAGGTGGAAGCACAAAATGGCCCAGCATCAAACAGGGTGCAAAGCAAAGCAGGATGTGAGTTTGAATATCAAACACTAACAGCGCTGTTGCTTCAACTCCTACTGGCATTTGAATTGTTTTGGAGTCTCAGGGCTGCTGTTAAATTGCTTATTGCTTTTACTCTTCAGTGTTGCATGGGGTAAAAGTATTCACTTCAGTCTGCCAACAGAATTTTTAAAGGTCTGAATACTGTGAAATGTGGAGTTTCAGATTGTATGTTTGCTAATGTCAGCCTCGCAGCAAAACTGATGGGATGGAGGAGCTACAGAATTTTGAGGTTCTCTGAACTTAAAAACACTGGAATTCTTCAGCTGTGCTGTCTTGTTTAATATTAGCTAGATAAATAAATAGTGGGTTTTTTTGTGAAAACCTAAGAAATAGGATACATCTGTAGCCTCATCTTGATGTGCAGAGTTATCATGAACTTTGTGTTCATGGGGCATTAAAGCAGTCCCACTTCATACATTAGAACTACATTATTTACCTTGCTTCTTACTGGGCGCTTGAAGAGCTATCTAAATGAAATGCTAGTAGATAGGAGTCAAGACATCTCAAACTAAGACCAGCAAACCACAGTGGAAGTGTGTCTCTATATGCAACAGATTAAGCTTAGAGGGATAGCATTATATGCAGTAACGCTCATTTTTGTGGAAAAATTGTCCCCTTTTTAACCTAAACTGTGCCAGTCAGTCTTGGGGCTTCTACTCCAGCAACATTCAAAATCTTACTGAACACAAGATATTATCTTAATTCTGCTATTAAGCTTGTGAGTGACTGCAATACTTGTAGTTTGTGAAGCTTTTGGACTAGATGACAATAAAATGAGGTCAGCGTGAGAAAAAGGCAATCTGGATTTTGCCTCTAATGTATTGCAAAACCTGTCAGCTTCCAGAGATGGTTCCATTTGTCTAGCTTGATAACTTGCTAGGTATTAATAATTTACAATGTACCATTCCCTTAAAGCAACAGTACTTCTTTAGCAGATGGGTAAGTCAGGTGCAAAAAAACCAAACAAAAAAAGCCAAAAATGCCACAACTTTTTCTTTTTTCAACTAAAAGTTTGTAGCCAAACAGGTGGTTTGCACCTCCATTCCTTAGTTAGTGCTTGTTACTCAGATTATGTGCTGTAGGTTGTTAGATTTGACTTTGAATAGATGTTACCTACCTATTAATTTTTCTAGGCATTACACACATCTGTCCAAAATAGTCTGTTCCATTGTTCAAAACACCAGCACTCCTGGTGCTGATAGGTAACTGTGTATTGTTTTCGTGGCAGCATCATGCATGTAAAAATCAGTTGTTGATGAAGAGAGATTGTTTTCTGCAACATGTTGAGCATTTATTTCCATGTGATGCTTCAACTAAACTGCTAGCATTAGAGTTATCTGTTCTCTTCACTAAGTTTTTCACAGATGTGTCTTTCTATTGGTGGTGCAGAAATTCACAATTAAAAGTATTGACCTGGTGGCTAAAGAAGCTAAAATTTTCAAATCTTTGACAACTGACCACTGTTGTGGGGAATGTCAGTTACAGTCACTGAAGGGCAATTTGAACCACAGTGGAGTTAACTGGGAGAAGGTACCCTGTTGGCACTGTCTGACTCAAAATAAACCAAAATTATTTAAAATGCTTTTGTAGTAGATAAAATGTATTAAATTATGTTGTAGAAAATAGACAAACATGGATGATACTGTTATAAGATGTGTTGTGTTTGAGATTCCAGTAGAGCAAAGCTGATGTTTTTTCAATCAGAAAAAATGTTGGTTTGTGTTTTGTTTTTTTTTAACTGTTATTAGAAGATATCCTAGTTTAACTACTGATTTTTTTGGGGTCTTGAATCTTAAAAAAAGGACCCTGGCGAAGCCGAGGAAAGTGGAACGCAGGGAAAGTTGGTGGAAGCGCTGAGGCAAATGAGAATTAATCATAGGGGGAACTACCGCCACCTGCTGGAGGAGATGCTGGTTAGTTACAGGCTAGCTAAGATGCAGGGAGAAGAGAGCACTGCTGAATCAGCTGCTGAATCGGCTTCAGATACTCATGCTGGACCCAGTCACCTCGTACCAGACCACCAAGCAGACTCTGGGAATCACCTTGCTGAAGTACAGAGCTCAAACGAAGATTCAGGGATGAATGAGTGAGAAACAGACATAAACACTTTCCATAGTGGATTTAAGGCTTCACTTGGCGTATTTTCCTTTGTTTATATCTCAACTTTTGTCACATCTGTCCTAGAAGATTGTTTGTTTTTACTTTAGTTGTTTGTACATAGAGCTTATACAAAGCTCTTTATTTGCTTAGAATTTCAACTACTATGATATGTACTGTTGAGGCCTTGTGCAGCCTGGTCTAGTGGGAGGTTTCCCTGCTCGTAACAGGAAGGTTGGATCCTCATGATCTTTAAGGTTCCTTCCTACCTTAACCATTCTATGGTTCTATGATTATAGTAATTGCATCTTATGTTGTGTAGCAAGCAGTTAATTTCCCATTTGAGATTTTGGGAATTTTTTTAAAATCCTGTGACACCAACAATAGGAATCTAATACGCTGATGCAAAAATACATTTTAAAACTTTTTCTTTTAAGTACATTCTTCAGTAATAATTTTGCTGGTATATGCTTGCTAATTGTAAAATAATTCACATGTTAATTGTATCTTTTGTGCAAATTAATTGAATTACACAAATTCTTTAGTCTTTTTTGTTTTCCTCAGCGTCATATATTGCATGTTTGTGCTTGAATTGTGTATAATTTATATTACAAGAAAATTACAGAAGCTGTTGTGTTTTAGTTTCTTACTTAATGTTCTTTAAATAAATTTGTTTTTTTTTCCAATTTAGATTGTATCTATTGTTCATCATAAATATCTTTTTTCTAGATGACTGTGTTATTTCCTAGGTTGTAGCTGACATATCCAGAAATGAAAATGTACTTAGACTTAGTACCTAGTATCAACTTCTAAGAATTTGTGTTCAAGTGAAAATAAAGAATATGCTGTGGAATCATATCTGTATGCATATTGACTCTTTTAAGCAAGTAATAAATTTCCTTTGAACTGGTATCATTCTGACATGATTTGAAACTTTTCATAGCTTCTGATATTAACTCATGATGTTGAATAGTTTCTTACAAATATTTGAGTAATTTTGGGTTTGGCACATTCATCATAATCTTCTATTTGGGCAACATTTCTCCAGGTTCAAGTTAAAACATCAGCCATATAAAGGAATAAACTGGCTATTCTACTTCAGTGTACCTTCTACCAAATCTTTTCTCTGTCTTTTGGCGTACAGCACATGTATGTATATGCATTTGGGTAGATCAATAATAATGCTGGGAATTCACAGTGATGGTAACTAATCTGCTAAGAAGTTAAATCTGAAATTCTTGTGTCAGAGGTCATTTCATAATACAATGCTTGCACAAAAATGTCATTGCTCAAAATAGGTGCAAATTTCACTGCCTTAATGAAAGAGACTGCAGGAATTTCTCGTGGACCAGAAATACCTGAAGAGCTGAGTTCCTTAGTGTTTTATAGATATATTGTTGTAGTCTATAGATGTAGTATCTACTGACAGCTATGATTTAGTACATTTTTAGGTAATACTAGTCTTTAAGTCTTTGTGTTGTAATAGCTTTACTGGGTTCATGTTTTATAATATAAAAGTAAATTCCCTCATGAAGCTGAAGAATGGAGAATGTGTGTAGAAGTGGGCAAGTATGGAAAAAAAGGAAAGTGTTGTCTGTGTAACTCTAGTGTTCTATATAATTATGACACTTAAATCCAAAGTGCAACAGAATGTTTTGATTTGCATTGGTGAGTAGTAATATTTCTCCTCTTCTTTTTCTGTAGGGTGCTGGAGATCTAGAAGATCCGTGGTAGCCTTACAAATCTACTAAAATGCTTTTGATTCTGAAAGGGGGAAAAAACTTTTAAATCTGTTTTCTTCAATACAAGGGAAAAATTCTGGTGGATTTCCAACATTTTGTGAAATGGGCAGAAAGATATTAGAATTTTCCATCATTTGTTCATTTTTGTGTTTTCTGATATTGCCACTCTTAGCATTGCCTGTACTACAGTATTTTTACCAGCCTCAGGCATACTGATTACATCTGTAAAGAACTTTGGCCCTAAAAAGGAAGGAATTATTCTCTCAGCAGATCGGTATATGTACCTGAGGTGCGTGGGATTTTAGGTGTACTCTGAAGATACACTGTGGCTAAATGAAGTGTGCAGCACACAAGCAGGAGAGTACAAGTGATTGTTTGAGATGTGACTTATTTCACTTTACCGAGTTGGAAGGCTTTGCAGCTCTGTGGCGTGGAAGTAATTTAAATTGGGCAATACGCTATCAGATGTGTATTACTATTTTTTTTTTTTTAATTTTCCAGTTTTACCTGTATTACCAGACCGTTAGGTTTCCCTGCGGTGTCCAAATTGTGATATGTTGCCTATGCTTGCTTGAAGATAAGTGTATTTGGCAATAATATATGAAGATTCTAGGCATCTAAAAACAGTAAGGATTTTACGCATGTGTACAACACACCCTTAAACTCTTGCTAGACAAACTCTTTTAAAACCAAACTGATGAATTTATAGTTAGTAGTGACTTGCTTTGACATCTCTCACAGCTGCAGGTTTTTTAAAAAATGCTGAAAATTTGCCTTTATTATCATGTAAATTGTGATTATTTTTTTGTTCTATATGTGGTTTTCTATAGTTTTTGATTTTTTTTCAGCTTAAGATATACAGACAGAAGTCTTGTGTAATATGGGTATAATTTTTAATTCTTTGCATTATTTTCAAAGTTCAAATTATCACTTTGAGATTACTATAAATACACTTAAAATTATCTATTTTAAATTAAGAAAATATTAGAGATATTTTCATGGTTCAATGACCTTTCATTTTATAAGCAATGGGCATGGTACAGAGTGGCTGTCATGTAAGGTACTTGAAGATTCTTAGTTTAATTCTATTTTTGCAATAACCTTGACTTTTTTCTGACTTCTTTGAGTTGTGCATGTAATGAGTCCAGTAAATGCTGAAAATGGGGAAGAGTAAAGTATTTATCTAAAATAAAAGCTATTGGGGAGGGGAAACGATGAATGTATCCATCTGTACATGATTTACATGCTGTGGATGCCTTGTAAACATTTTCCTATTTGTTTAAACTGTGTTTCAGCGAGGATGTAATTGCCCTTGTGTGTAGTTTTAAGCTAATGACAGTCATCAACTGGTTTTGTGTGAAATCGAATTAATGGTATTTTTCTGTAACTTTATCCCCATGGTGAGTCTGTAAAAACCACATGCTCTTTCATACTGGTGTGCCGAAGGCCAGCTTTCCCAATCATTTTGATTCACTGTGTATCTGATTTATTTTTTTTTGGTCTAGAGAGGATTATTGCCACAGTATATTTTATTTATTCATTAGATTTTAGCCTTGTAAGTTAAAGTGTTCTAAATGATGATGTTAACAGGTATTTGTCCCTTTTCCTGGTTTTTTTGGGGTTGTTAAAAGATAGGGAATGAAGAATGCAAAATGGTTTATTGTTCAGACTGTCCGCTCTGGTCCAACCCTGTACTGATAGTACCTTCCCAGTATGATATTGTGATGTTTCATACAATACAGTGAACATAACCAACTTGTTATCTTCAATAAAGGATTGCTAAAACAGTGTGATATGCTTTATATTTTCTTGAGAAGGGTTTATTGAGAGGATGCAAGTGTTCAGTATTAAAAGGTACTCAAACAGGATTTATGACCCGTCTTAGTGGTGCATTTGTGTTCTATAGCAAACATGGCTCTTTGTTACAATAAGCCAGAAGTCTCCAAGTGGTCTTCTCTGTGGGAAACAGAAGAGTAGTAACATCTTGTAGAGCTCCTAGTCAAGTTCAGCTCCATCCCAAGTTCAGCTGGAATGAGTCTTAATCCAGCTACGAGAGAGCGTTTGTTTATATCTAAAAGTTCAGATTAAACTTGACTTTTTAGTCAGTTTATTTATTGAAGTTTCTTAAGATCTGAGGTTACACCTATGAAGTTTTAGTTTAGTACAGTGTTTTGGATAGGAATTTCTCGAGTGTTATCACTCAGGTTAAAACCTTTACTGTTTTTTAACTTATTAATGAAGTGGTTTAGCTGGGTGGGAAAGGAGAATTAAATCCTCTATTATTGATACTGCAGGGTAATAACTTGTCTGAATACGTAATGTTACTGTGGAAAGGGTGTATTTATAAACAACCTGTAGATTTTTGAGTCTTTAAGTCTAAATTTTAGGAAGTTCTTTGGATCTGCTTGTACAGCACATAAGCCTTGCATGCTTTCCTCATGAACTGCAATGTTAATACCTTGTTCCACTGCTAGGAGTTATTGTAATTCATAGGCTCAAGTCCTATGAACATGTATGTGTGTAGGTTTATTTACGTCATGTGAGTAGTCTTTCTGAAATAAAAGGGTTTATGATTTTATTGTATAGAAGCGAAGCATGCAAATAGGTTTTTCAAAGAGAAGGGCCACAGCTTGCACAGCTACAACAAAATGTAAATCAAGACATCTTTTTTTGTGCCTCTTAATTAGCTCTACTTTCCCCTCATACATCCACTGGGTTCCAAATTCTAAATGTTTTTAGTTTTATCAAAAGATACTAGATTTCAGCAGCCTGGAAAACAAAACAAAACAACAAAAAAAACACCTTTTTTTTGATTCTCTCTTCTTAGTCTGAGAATTCCAAATATTTCACAAAATTTGTTCACAAAATTTGTTCATGTATTTGTCTTAACTCTTTTCCATTTTAACATTAGTTTTAAAATGTTTTTTTAATTATATTGCCACCTGGTAACTAATATAAAGGTAATTCTGTAGAATGCTGAGAGTGAGGATTGTCTCTTCCACGTCAACTCTTTCTGACATGTCCAATTCAGCTTGACTCTTCAGTTTTCTGACTTCTGTAATAGACACAAAGTAGTCTGTCAGTTCTCAAATCTGCCCTTTGATAATTTTGAGCAAAATAAAGATTTGTTTTATGTGATCCTCATTAACATGTTAAATAGAATTGGGAATAAAGAAATAGGTGTAAATATAAGTGGTGTAATTCTCACCTTCTCAATAGACTCATATGGGAGATAAGGAGGAGACTTTCATTGTAGTTTAATTCGATCTTCATGTGCTTATTTGAGCCTGCCTGCAAACCTTTGCAGGACTTGGCCAAAATGTCCATCCTTTTCATGGCCCTTATGTGAATCTGATGCTAATGTTGGTATTTAGGTGAAGGAGTGAAAAACACATTGACTGTATACCCAAAATGGTAAGTTGTGCATTCTTTTTACACATCAGAGGTTAGCTATTAGTGGTGTAGGTAGCTTCTTGGTATGCTGTGTCAAGTGGAGTTAAGTCAGCCACTTCATCTGTGACCTTTTTTTATACTGTCAGCCATAATCACTGGCTTAAGTCTTAAAAAGTAAAATTGGCCCCAGAAAACAAGTAATTTTTCTTAGGTACTTGGAAGGTGCATGATGGGAATAAAAATGAATAGGAAATGGAGATCAGTTACATCATTGGAACAACCTTTAGTGGGCAATTTTTACTTCTGGAAGATGAAGCAAAAAAAACAGTGTTGCCCAACACTAGGCATCAAGTCTATTCTGGCAAAAAAAGCCACGGTGCCAAGCAGTTTTTAGTCTATCAGCTAATTACGGTTTTGTTGGGCTATAAGGCAAATTTTAGATTTAAGGATGGTCTACTGAAGGCATGTTTCTTTTAGGTCTTTATAACTTTAATTTTTAGCCCTAAAATAAAAATTAAGTCAGAGGGAGGTAGCTCCACTGGTGCAGGTGAGCAGCTGCATGAGATGCTCCCAGAGGTGAAGGCAATTTGAAAAAAATCTCAAGAAAGTACCCAAGTTGCTGAGCTTTTGCAGTATAATCCAGGTAAGTGTGCAATTTATGCAGTTCAGACTCCACCTGGGATCTTACGCATCTTCATCACTAGAACAGGCTGCCCAGGGAGGTGGTGGAGTCACCATCTCTGGAAGTACTTAAAAGAAATACAGTGCTTATCGACATGGTTTAAGCACTGAATGGGTAGATTAGGTTATGGTAGGTGGATTTAGTTTATGGTTGGACTCGATCTTCAAGGGCCTTTCCAACCAGGATGAGTCTATGATTCATAACCCCTTTCTCTGTGTGCCAGTCTGATCTTGTCCTGCTTGTCTTTATTTGGACTCTCGCTGTATAGATCTGACTTGGCTGTGCTTCACTGTACCATCTTGTATTCCTGCCTAGCTGCTTCTCTGTTGACCAGAGTGCCAGCTTTTGCACTTAAGCATGACTGAGCCTCCTTTTTGTTTAGCTCACTGCTTCAGGTCATCTCTCTTTGCCATCCTTTGCTGTGTTACATGCTTTATCAGTGCTGCTGTGGTTTGCTCTTTTTACATCTCAAAGGTCATGTTCCCCCAAATACTTTGGTTTTCATTCTTCAAAAACCTTCTTAAAGCTCTCCTTTGCTGTGATGTCTGGATTTAGAGACTGGTTTAGGCTATTGAAAACTCCCTTCTCTGCTGATCCTTCCAGCTTCTGTCTTTGGCCGTGTTTATTTGTCCACACGCAGCTTGACTAGGAATTTCCAACACAAAAAGCTTTGTGTGTTGCTGTTGCAATTACCAACTGTGAAATTAACATCCAACTCACTATTGTCTCAGCACCTGCTTTTAAAACTTAACAAAGGCTGATAATGATTCAGGTCATGGGAATGGGCTTCTGTAGTGGGGAAGAACCCCACCCACTGCCTTTCTCAATCTGTTTGGTGGCCTTTCTGTGAAAGCAGTTGCCCTTGCTAATAAAGGAAGATAAACACCGTGTAGTAGGAAGATGCGTTCTGAAGACTTGGACCAACTAATGGAAAGTCATGTTGGAAATAATTTTTTCACACCTGTGTGTGAAGTCAGTTTTGGAAATGACTACCCCGTTGTACTTCCCATACTTTTGAAATTTAAGGTGAGTTGTAGGAAAGTCGAGGCTATGTTGTAATAGTGTTTGGTGATGTAAGGACACACCCTGCCTTTGACCTTTAGAAAGCTGGGAACAAGATCTATCATAAGATTGTAAGATCCATCTTGGAAGTTCATCTGGACTGTAAATATAGAAATACTGATTTTTTTGCCTTTTACAGCTGGCTTCTGGATTCTGTTGGGTAGTGTTGGGATGTTTTCAAGCAAGTATTTAATTTTCTGAGAACTTCTATGCAAAATTATGTCAGAAAATGACCAAATTAGATTTGCTTTTATCACTGTGAAAGAGCTGCAGAGCTTTAATGAAAGAAACTGGACAGAATTCGTGAACATTCTGTGTCTTAAGAGATAAAGCACTACTTTTCAGGAGTTTCTCTCCAGAACTTAGGGTACCCAAAAATGTCTGGGTATGTTGTATTCCTTGCAGGACTATCAATTTCTCTTCAGAAAATCTGAAGTGTATTTATAAAAAATGTGCTAAAAGAGAAGCTGTGGTGAAAATGTATCTCTCTAAACATGTATTTTAGCTCCTTTTTTTTTTTTTTTTGGGGGGGGAGGGGTGTGTGAACATATGGGTTAGTAAATACCCTACATTTATAAGTTATTTTGAAACTTTCAAGCAAATGCATACATGTTAAAGTCTGTTTGCATTAATGAAAAGATAATTTCCATTATTTTGTAAGGAAACTCCTTAAAATCACCCCCATCCAATTCATACTGTGAATATTGTTTTTGTTTTGGCAGGTCACGTGCAAAAAAGGTGGATGTCTACAGTGATTTGTTCTGCTTTGGGAGAAACTGGAGAATGCACTCAGATTTATTTTTTTTATTATTATTTATCTAGTGGTCATGTTCAGTTCATAAACACATCTACATGTAATGGTGCAATAAGGATTTTGGTCTGGGTATGGAAAGCAGATGTGTTTTTCTAGTGTGTTTTAACATAATGGTGTTTCCATTTTGGGAGCAGAGAATGTGTGTGATCGAACCAAAATACTTTTTCCAGCTCTTCTACATCTGTATTTAATTTGGTACTATATAGTTGTAAGATATACTCTTGCTGATGCAAATGATGTGTGAGGTGATGGGAAGTGTGGTGCTTTACAACTTCTCAGTCTCTACTGTTAGTCATGGACAGCCCTTTTCATTGTATTGGGTGACAAATTTTTAAATGGTGAAATATATTTTACACGTTTTCATATCTATTCGTCCTCACCTTAAAAAAACGTTTAGCAAGTTCCATGCTGTTGCTTGAGAGATCAGAATTACTGCATTTAACTTCCTACTCAACTTATTAGAGGGGAAAAAAATGGAGAGATCCAAGTGTGTGAATAATTGGAGCAACTTTTTTATATGCAGTTAATGTGTTCTAAGTGTTGCTTCTGTGAACTAAATGAAAAGAAAACAAGATCTATATCTCATAGATACAACTTATACTATGGTCTTAGTACCCTAATGCTTTGAACTGCATTATATATTTTGCATGAAACTAAGGAAAAGGAGAAAAAAAAGGTACAAAGTGAGTATTGTATTACCACTGACTTACAGATATTGTACATCTGTTTCCTTTCTTTTCAGCCTTCAGTACTGAAATGTTTGCAAGATCTACCTTTAAATTTCAAACTGCTTTTGTTCTGAGTGGGTCAGAGTCCCACTGAACTTGGTACTGCAGACTCCTAGGCAGCATGGCAGAGCTTAAAAGCACGAGAACTGTGAGAGAGTGCATCAACGATCTTCAAGGTCTTTTCCAACCTAAATGATACTATGGTTGTATGTAATGAAAGACCAACATTTGCTTTAATTACCTTGAGGGAGGAGGTGGGGAATGGGTATGTGTGTTAGTTGTCACTCCCCTATTTGAGTGACAGGGGCAGGGGGGATTTAAACTCACTAAGTGAATAAATGCTAAATGTAGGATCACAGTTTTTCTCTTGTTCACTAGTACAGACGAGTTAGATCCCTGAAACTGTTTCATGCAGATACGTAAGGTGAGATGTGGCACCGCAGGAGCCCACGCAGTTAAGTGGATTCATTAAGTGCAAAATGGAGAGCCTGGTATTCGCTGCAGGCAATGCTTTCTTCACCTTTCACCGAACTGCTTTCGCCCTGATAACTGGATCCTCGAATGCCAGGTGATTTTGAAACAAAACTTCAAACTGCCGGAAGTGCTTATGCATTCAAATGGTAATGTTACTGCTCGGTTTGTCAGATAAAAGCTTCTTAGTTTCACTTCAAGGCAAAGATTACTAGTGTTGTTCATAATCTTAAATTGTATATACCGTGGTGGAAACCTAACTGGAATACCCCTTGCTGTAGGAAAACTGTCACCAACCATAATAAAATAAATTAGAAAAAGCAAACACCCTGCTGCACTTCCTCCCCAGAAAAATAAATAAATAAATAAAAAGCCAAAGTCCACCCTTGAAAAACCTGCTTCCACTACATTTGTTTACCGCTGATTTTAGAAAAGTCCCTTCAAGCCAGGGTAGGAAGAGGCAGACTAATCTAAGGGGGTCTTTGCTATAGGAAATCCTATATGAAAGAGAATTGAACTTGAGGTGGTTCCAAATAGTTGAAAAGTAGTCAACATGGTTTGGGCAACGTGAATACAATTGTCTAGGGGAAGTGTAGTCAGTTTTCAAACAGAAAATTAGGAACATTTCCATGAGTATTTCTGGCTTCTGGACTTCCATTTTTCCTCTGTTGATCAGCAGCGGTGCCATACTACTCGTTTTCAAAAGCAGTGAGGAGAAATACCTTAAAACTAAGAGAGCCCAGTATTTTGGTGTTCTCTTCCTTCCTGTTAGCAGTCGTATCTGAGACTGTGTTGAAAAGTTGTAGAGAATTGCAGTTCTGGCATTTTGCAACACTGCAGGTTCAGTTTGCCTTGCTGAGATGGAGTGGAATTCAATGGCTTGTCTTGCACTCTCAGGTACCTTTGTATAGGTGATGGGATGGCTGAGGCATCTGATGTGGACTGGGACATTTAGCAGGAAGTGTGCTGTTCACAAAGGGATACATCTAGGGAGAACTAGTAGTATCCATGTGGAAATTAGCCTGTCCTGAGGTTTGAGCCCGTTTGGCCATTTCTTGTGTATGAAAAAAACAACCTTCCCATGCAAAGCATAGTAAATTCTGGGCTTTTTTTGGTACATACATAGGAACAGTATAGTTAAGAAAAATACCTCCCAGAAAGTTAATCCCTAAAGACAATGCAGAAAAGTATGGCTAGTGACTAGTGACTGTCACAACACTGCAGGAATCATTTTTTTTAATGAACTAAACGCAACGTTTAATAGTGATAAAACCCTGGAATGTATGGCTCACATAGGAGATGCCTCTTGGAAGGTTTTTAGTGTGCTGCTGTCTAGTGCTTTTCGAACAGCGGTGTGTCCACATGCTTACTGTGTGAACACCACTTGCTCATTGACAGTGTTTTCCTAGTGGTGGTGATAAGTATGCTTCTTTTATTCCCTTTGTTTTTGGATTTCAGTACAAGGAATGTGCAATTTAGAGATGCTTCATATATGTATAGCAGGCAGGGGTAGAGCAGCTGCAGGATAGTATGGGAACTGGAGTTAATGTCTGCGAGGTGGTGTGGGAGGAAGAGGGAAGAGAGTGAGGCTGCAAGTCCAAGGTGTGACTGTGCTGTGGTCATATGTAAAAGGAAAGCAACGTGCCTGTGTAAGAACTGGGGGGAAGTTGGCCTATGTGGCTGAAGAAGGGGCCACAGAGAGGTTCATAGGGTGATGTTTAAGGTTAATACTTAGAACAACTGCTAAAAAACTAATTTTAAGTTGTGGAAAGTAAGGATTGTCTTTAATTTTAGCCTTTGCATTTTCAGGCCAATATGAAATTTAGGTTCTTAACATTTTTGGAAATTACTTCTTACAGTTGTGAAATTTTTCTTTGATGCAGAGGTCTAGTTTGTCCTGGCCCAAGAGCCCCTTCCTTGAATACAGAGCCCTGCATGTGCCAGCTCTTGCTGTGCAGCATGCTAAGTTAGTGCAGTTTAGTTGGAGAAATGTGGTTTTGTTTGTTTTACTAAAATGTATACTTCCAATTCTTTGGTTTGTCTCCCAATTTACACATTCACTTTGCTGTTGCTGAAGCCTGAAACTGTTGGTCACAGGTGGCCATTGTAAAAGCCTTGGGATGCAATTCAGTAGTACAGAGTGAAACTGTACAAAGACTGGAGATTTCTGATCTAAACTGAGCTCTTTTAGCAGGAAGTTACCTTGGAGGAGCACAAGCTGAGTAGGTATCACGAATTTGATATATGTCAAAGAAGCAAATGAGTTGCAAGGAGGCCTGTCTAGATGCACTGATAAAGAACAGGGAAGGATTAAACCCATTATTCTAAGCTTGGGTGAGGATGAGTGGAGTGCTGGATAGAGCTGTGTGATGCATGTGCAATTCCTGTAGGTGGGGAAGCTGAGGCACTGTGAAAATCAGTACAGCTTGTATAGTATGGTGATGATCATACAGTGTCAGCCTTGTAGAACACAGTTTTCCTCATTTGACTGCTCCTTCCCAAAAAGTCTTTCATCCTTCCACATGAGGAAGTGCCTGGTGCTTAACAGACCAAAACTTGCTCCTCAGCTACTGTTCAGTGACCGTAAATGGTCTCTTAGTGACACCAAGGATAGAAGTGGTAGTGATACAGTGCTTCCTGTTGGGCTGTTTAGCTGTGTTGTCTGTATTATGAATTTCCCATTTCAGGGATCTTTCAGCCACACCAAGTCACTGTTGAGTTTATAGCCATCAAAGCTTCAGCAACAGTCTTTCAGAGTTTAATACTGTGTTAACATCCCCAGCTTATACAAGGGTTAAATCAGGGTCTGGGTCTCTCACTGGCAAAAGCTTTTGAAGGCTAGGCTGGAAAAGAAAGTTCTTGGAAAGCTGTTATCCTCTAGTACCAAAGTGTGATGGACAAATGCTGTAGAGAGAAGAGCGGTAACAGTGTAGTTTGAGAAGGGTGCAGTTATGTGAGTAAGCTTCCTCCTGGAGAGGCAACAAAACTGGAGTTTAAGTTTTTCTATAGATGCATGTCAGTATAGTGTTTCACCCACTGCAGGGAAGGGATCTGCATGCTGCTGGTCTTGCGGTTGTGCTAACAGTGAGAATTGGAGGGTAATTGTTTTCACTGAAAATAGCGGGGAAAAGCCAGCCCGGCTGATCTCCCATGGGGGGCAGGGGCCAGGTGCCTCCTTCCCCTGAAACCTACCCCTGAAACATCACGTGTGCCAACCAGTGGCTAATTACAGCATTTATAGTGCCATTAACCTTTAATCGGATAGTCCATTAGTGGACTGAGAGCATTATAAAAAAAAAAATAACAAAGATACCCACAAATCATGTCATGGCATCCCACGCAATTACATTTTGTGCCCCTCCAGGACTTGAGGCAGAAACCACCTCACACGTGCTCAGGGATCCACAGGGTAAGAGATACCACATCACAAACCTGTTCCTTGAGAGCATCTCTCCTGATGGCTGCCCTTGGCATCAAGGGAGGACTTTTTTAGTGCTGAATAAAATGTAGCTTTAAAGGTCAGATCATCCATCAGCCTCGTGGGAGCCACCGAGGAAAAACTGACAACCATAGTGTTCGCCTCTTCACATGTGTGTAAAGCTGGCCCTCATTCTGTAAATAATGAGGTTATATTTAGAGGTGAAGTGCATTGTGTCAGACTGGTTCCAGCGGTAACAAACCATTTAATGAAAAAGCATTAAGCAAGAGAACTTTTTAACAATAAACATCTTCCTACACTTAGCACATTAGGGTGCTTAATCACTCCTCTGTGTGGTTTTCGGTGTAATATGTGTGGTATTGAATAACTGGCGAGCTACTTGGCATTTGTATAGCATCAAACAGCAGACTACTTAGTCAGCCCGTGCATCTAAATAATTATATATAAGAAATACTTGTGGAAATTAATCCCTCCATCTTACAGAAATAACCATGGCAATCTGTGTGGAGATAGCAGCTATTACTGCCCACATACTGCTTGGTTTTGTTTCCCTATCTAACCCTGAGGTAAACAGAATAACTGGCACAGAATGTGAAGTGTTTTCTTTAGTATTTAATGCTTTTCAGTGGATTCTGCTAACGCAGTTGCAATGGCTAGTTACTTTGCTAAACTATAAAATTGCTCAGGAGGGAACAGTTTCAGAATTGCTTGAGACCAAGCCAGAAGCATAATGCCTGCATACATAAAATATATTTTAAAAGGCAAAAGTTAAAGCTCAGTGGGAGTTGTTGGTGATCTGCTTCTCTTAAGATGAAGTTTAGAGTTTCCCTTTATCAAATAATTTTAAGGCAAACAACTCCTCAAGTCGAGAAGAGAGGGGGAAAAAAGGGTCTGTAATAAGAAGAAAATACCTGTGTAGTTTTTTTTAGTCAGACTGGAGAATTGGGCAAAGAGGAACCTAATGATGTTCAACAAGAATAAGTGTAGAGTGCTGCACCTGGGGAGGAATAACGACATGCATCAGTACAGATTAGGAGCTGACCTGCTAGAAAGCAGCTCTGTGGAGAAGGACCTTGGAGGCCTGGTGGACAACAAGTTATCCATGGGACAGCAGTGTGCCCTTGTGGCCAAGAAGTCCAATGGTATCCTGGGGTGCATTAAGAAGAGCGTGTCCAGCAGGTTGAGGGAGGTCATCCTCCCCCTCTACTCTGCACTAGTGAGGTCACATCTAGAGTATTGTGTCCAGTTCTGGGCTCCCCAGTTCAAGAGGGACATGATTTACTTGAGAGAGTCCCATGGAGGGCTATGAGGGTGATTAAGGGACTGGAACATCTGTCTTATGAGGAAAGGCTGAGAGACCTGAGGCTGTTTAGTCTAGAGAAGTGAAGACAGAGGGGACCTTATTAATGTATACAAATATCCAAGGGTGGGTGTCAAGGAAGGCCCAACCTCTTTTCATTTGTGCTCTGTGATAGGACAAGGGGCAATGGATGCAAACTAGAACACAGGAAGTTCCACCACAACCTGAGGAAAAACTTCCTTACTGTAAGGGTTACAGAGCACTGGAACAGGCTGCCCAGAGAGGTTGTGGAGTCTCCTTCTCTGGAGACTTCTAAGACCTGTCTGGATGTGTTTCTGTGTGACCTGCTCTAGGTGATCCTGCTCTGGCAGGTGGGTTGGAGTCGATGATCTCCAGAGGTCCCTTCCAACCTGTAACATTCTGTGGTTCCATGAAAAAGCTACAGAGGAGGAGGTACCAGATTCTTGGGCTTGTTCTCCGGGGTCTGTGGTAGGTGATCATCCAGACTTATTTTAAGGTCCTTGGCTGTGTTTTCGCTCCAGGTTTTCTAGAAGACTTTTTAATATTCAAGGTCTAGATATCTGGCCTAAGCATACCTGTGCTTTGCTGGTACCTGCTTGTGCTTCAGCTCTTGCATAGCAACGTGGGGCTGATCTGAAATACAATTGAAGTCTGGCTGTAAAAACGGTGTGTTCACAAAGATGGCAACCTGGTTGTTTCCAGGATGGTTTATGTTCTGTTTTAACCTTAAAATAGAGTGTGTCCCTGTATCTTTGTGTGCCCCATAACCACCAGAGGGAGGTTGAGGTACTGTATGTGGGTTCATCTATACACAGCCTCTGATTCCTGTGTGCTGCCTGTCTCTGCCACCGCAGCATAATCCTCCTATCTTCAGCTGGGCGCTCGGCAATTAAGACATGATCTGCCCTACTTAAGGTATAAATAAGCCTTTAATGTTACTTAGGGATTACATTAAGAGAAGAGAGGCTCTTTTGAAGATGCAGTTCCCGTGTGGCAGGGCTCACAGAACAGGCCTCTGCCATTGACCCCCTGCAAGACATTTGAATAAGGAAGGGAAAAGTCATGGTTTCCCAACCGTATGCATGGAGAGCAGGGATAGCTTCTGACTAACAAAATACATTGGCCCTTATCAGCTGTTAGAAGTATGCATACTAAAGGTTAACCTCCCTATATCTTTAGATCAAGCACGCACATCCATGCAGGCAATTATCACCATGAAGTTTACTTAAAGAAAAGGGGTGTGGGGTGGTGAAATACTCACTTGGAACCGGAGTTTCAACAGTGTTGGGTAGCAGTGAGGTTGTACTTGAGTGAAGTGGGATTAGGTCCCTGATCCTCTGTGGTTTTCATGCGTAACTGCACGTGAGCCACTAGCAGAACTTAAACCCTTTCCCTGCTTTTGATTCCAGCAGCATTTGTGGGTGTGAGACTTAACTGCTTTCTGCTCCTTGCCTTTCTCTAAGGGACAGACATGGGCTAAAATGAATGCTAGACGTGAGGGCTGTTGATTTTCCTGAAGAGTTACTCAGTTGAGTAACTACACAATTAGTTGTGTTTTATGTCCTGGCCTCTCTCCCTGCCTCTCCTTCTCATCCTCCTCCCTGTGCTGGGCTGGCAGAAGCATTCATGTGATCTCATGGGGCTCAGGGGGATTAGGAATAGAGCTGTCTGAAGAATGAAATTACTGTTTTTTTCAGCTAAATCTGTTTCCCAGTCTGGTTCACTGCGCAGCTGCCTGAACACTTCACCTGGCACGAGACAGGGGGCAGTGCAAGGCAGGAACAAGCAGTCAGGGGTAAGAGTTGATTAAATTAATGTTAAATGTTGGTGAATTACACAAAAAAACCCTGCATCTGAAGTCATAGTGATGTAGCATTGCCCATGGAGCAGCTATTTGTTATCATAAACTGCATGTCTGTGTCCCACTGAGGTGCCAGAGATGCTTTTATTTTAAAAACAAACAAAAAGCAAATAAGCAAACAAAACAACACGGTGACTTGGATCACTAGTGAGCAATCTGCTTCTTAGTGTTACTCCTAGCTGCCTTTTTTTCAGTGAATGTCTATCTTTAACTTTTTTTACGTAGTACTTACCTCTCTTTTTCTAAATACTGCAGCACGAGCCAAGAGTCCCTTTATAGGGGTTGGCTTTGCACAGTGCCATGATCTGGGAGACTTGCATCTATTCCTGTGGTGAGTGATGAAGTTTTTGGAGGGTCACATGTATTGCTGGGGGTGCACGTACATAGATATTCTGTGCCTTGGTTTTTATATCTATTAACATATAAATCTGTATTCTCAACTCTGATTCTGTATCGTGCTGGCTCCGCAGTTTAGAAACGAGCCTATGGTCAAGAAAACCAAAACAAAACAGAAAAAAAAGAAATTAAAAAATGCGAAACAAACAAACACTCCCAAACAAAGAAAACCAAACAACCCACAATGGAGGGTGCTGTGTGTTCCCAGACTTCTCCAGCCCTGAGCCCTCTCTGTGCACCTGACCATCCTGAGCCCAGTGTCCTCGGCTGACCCATGTGTCCTCAGCAGGCAGCTGCATTTCGTTTGTCCTTTGCTTTTGGTTTCCACTTGGGTGCTTGAAGGAGCTTTTGGGAAGGAAGCCATGGACTTGTTTAAAACTCCAAGTTTGGGTAAAAAGCAAGGGGGGTGGAGGAGTGCTAAGGTTCTGAGGTGTCTGATGCAATCTAAAAATTGTCTGTATTTCTACATTTGTTATTTTAATCTGAATTGAAATCATTGAAGTGATTTAAAGAGGAGATGGGGAAGGAACTGGTATTCTGGAAAAGATCGATGCAGTATACAGCAGACTGAGAGTAACACATTCAGACCAGATACCAAATACAAGCTTATGGTCTGAGTGCTCGTTCCTCCTAGGGAACTTTTACAACTTACTGATACCATGATGTTAAGACTGCAGAATCATTAGATAGAAGGGAGACGCTTTCAAATAATTTTCTGGGATTGCTGAATTACAGGTACTATCTCTAATGTTCTGGCCAAGGTTGTTGCCAGGCACTGCTGTGAGGAAGGGGAAGAAAAGGATTAAATCTGTCAGAAAAAAGACCTTCTTAGCTCACCTACAGAAGAAATAACGTGGTTTTGAATCAATTGAATATTGCATGCTGGATTTTCATCAGTCATTAGTTTATGAACTTCTTTACTTATATGAGACAAACATCATAAATTTTTTTTTGAGGCCCAAACCAACCTTTTTCTCCCCTGCAGTTGCCCTTGGGAGTTTCCCCAAGACCCTGACCCTAATGGTCATGGGCAGGTGTTTGCATTTACATGTGATAAGGCAGCTCCTTGGCACATGTTTATTGCTTTGCAATTCCTTTGGTATGCCTGGGCAGAGGGCAGTGGCTGGAGGCCTGTCTTGGGCATGTGGGCTCGCTGGCTTCAGAGCAGCTGGGCCTTAGAGCACACAGATGTGTACATCTGTGCACATTTGTGCAGACTTTGGGCAGTGCTTTTCCTGGTTACAGTAGTAGAAAGGGGGTGAAAGGGAGAAAGGAAAGGTTCCTTCTAACAAAAAAAAAAATAGGGAAAAAAAAAAAGGCAGGAAGGGTAGGATTTCAATAGTGGACAGTTGAGTTTTCTCTCTCAAGTCTTGGTTGTGCCTATGCTGTACTGTCCTAACCTGGGGACAGATCTGGGTGTAGCAATCTGTCACCTGTGTGACCTGTCACCTGTGAATCCCAGGGTTGGTATGTGCCTTATCATTTTTACTGATTAGGAGTTGTGGGTGGGCTCGGCTGGGTTAGTTTGGGGGGGCTTTGTTTTTCTAAGCTGTGGAAACAAAATGCAACCAGCTTTTGTATTTTTTTCTCCTTAGTTTGTATTGTTGCTTTTGGGCAGGAGTTGTCAACACCTTGTTCTCTTGTTGTCCGTGTTTAAATTACTTATTTATTACTCAGACTGCTTTAGGCAGGGGAGGCCATGATCAGTCTGGAAAGCTGCATATTTACTAAATCTTTTAATGGTGGGGAAAAAAAAATTAATCACAATTTTGCCCTGCAATCAAAAGGAAGTTTGATATACTTGGCTGATACAGGTAATAGGCTTACCTCCCTGGAAGACACTGCTTTCTTTTACTATCTTGCTGAAGATGCCTGTTATGCTGAACAGTGGGAGCACTTTGCCCTTTTTGTCTCTTTGAACTTTGACCAGTTGGTGAGGATTGATTATAAACCCAGATGCTAATTATACTGCATCTCATTTCACTGAACAAAGGTGTGTTGGCACACTTCCTTGCTGTTCTCAGTGTCTCCAGGACAAGACCCATTGAAGTAAAATGGTTGAGGAGGAAGCTAAGAGCTTACCTATGGAGCTGAGTGAGAAGGGAGGTGTGGAGAATAATGGATTTGTTCAAAATGAGGCTTTTGATGACAAGGAGACCGATACCAGTAGCCAGGAAGAAATGCCAAAAACATGCATTGTTGATGTGGACCCAGCTTCTATGGAGGAGCGGGTGTTGAAGCCCTACGCAGGGATGCCAAAGGAGGTCTTGCTGAAGTTCTCCAGCCAAGCCCGGTACAGAGTCACCAGGGAGATTCTCTTCTGGCTCATAATTGCTGCTGCCATCGTGCTTGTGTGTGCTACGATTGCAATTATTGCTCTGTCGCCAAAGTGCCTTGACTGGTGGCAGGCCAGTCCTATTTATCAGATCTATCCTCGTTCCTTCAAGGACAGCAACATGGATGGGAATGGGGATCTGAAAGGTGGGTGAATTTCCATTCTTGGTACCTGCAAAGCTGCATAGCAGTTGTCTATGCATATATGTGAGTGTGTGTGTGTGTATATAGATATAATTTAAAAAAAATCATCATACAGCCCAATAAAGAAAGCCACCCTAATGGAAGGGAAGAAAAGTTGTCTGACTAATCATTAATGGCAACTCACACTGTCATGAATTAATCTAGGGGTCTCTTGCTCAAGTTGCTAAGTCTAAGCCTGGAGTTAGAAGGGATATTTAGAACTGGGGCTGGAAGCAAGCAGCAGCGCAACTGCCTGCAGAGTGAAATACCTCCACAAAACCAAGGTCAATCAGGAGGATGGGTGGTGCTGACCAATTTGTCATCTTAGATTGGTTGTCTCTCCATAAGGAAAAGTGAGAAAAAACTGACAAAAAGGAGAGAAAGTTGTGTTACTTTTTGCTTTGTTCATGGTCTAGGTGGTTTTGAGCTCTTAGAGATGCCCTGAGAAGGGATACCCAATACCCAGAGGCAGTGCCGTGCACCAGTAGCTTAGCTGGCTCTACCTTTCAGAAAGGCAAGACTTAACACCACAATGGACAATAAATTTCTAAACAAGAAGTGCTAGCTGTATGTATTCTACTGGCAAGTGAAGAGAAGAAACTGTTTCTTTAGTTGGATTCCAATAGTAACATGTCAGGAAGATAGGTAAGATTGGAGTTTAAAAATACTAGGGGAGGCTGGAGTGAGGTGTCCTTACTGAAAAGAAAAAAAAAACAAAAACTCCGTAAGAGACTTTTCCTAAGGCAAGAAAACCATGGATCTTTGCATTAAAGTTGTTCTTCCCTTTGGGTGGTCTGAGGATTAATTGAAGCTCATTGACATGGGAAAGCAATGCTGTGGCTGCATTTTAACAAAATACAAGAGCTTTTTTCCAGAAGTGCTAAATTTATTAAATGAAATTGTGAATATTTTTATAATACAGAATAGAAATTCGCTTTGCTTTTTTTTTAATTCCTACTTTATCTTTCTTGTACAAGTGGCTTTGAATGGTTTGTGTTCTGTGATCTCATGCTATCCCAGAAGAAAAGTCAAGGTTGCCCTGCTGCCTGAGATCAGGGAAAACGGGATGGTTATGTATCAAAGGGGCCTCTGTAACATCTTTGAGAGCCCAGGGCAAAATTACTCAAATATTTTTTAAAGAGAAGATGCTCTTTTCTTTTAAACAGGTATCCAAGAAAAACTGGACCATATCACATATTTGAATATAAAAACCATCTGGCTCACCTCTTTCTATAAGTCTCCCTTAAAAGACCTTGGATATGGAGTTGAAGATTTTTATGATATTGATCCCATGTTTGGATCAATGAGTGATTTTGAGGATCTACTTGCAGCCATACATGATAGAGGTAAGCTGCAACTCAGAGGAAAATAAGTCTGTTAGAAGGTGTCCACTCCTATTATCCAGGTGTACCTTGTAGCACTAGGTTATGATCTGAGATTTCAGTTTGTGCATCTGGCAGTTCCCCCATGGTGGCATTGAGCAGAAGCAGCTGAAGGTGCCAGTGAAGGGTACGTGCTGGCTCCCCAGCAATGCAAGCTCTGTGATGGCTGTTTGCTGCCCTTGGGCACTGGGGCAGTGCTGGGAGCAGGACTGAAGGTGTGGGGGAGCTACAACAGTAGTGTCAGGCTGCTGTGTGCCCTCTGCAAGGCATGGTCCCCTCTGGGGATGTCTGTGGGTGGTAGCCTGACACACCATCCATGCTCCCTCAAGCACCTGGGTATGGGCATCAGTAGTCTGGGGGATCAAGGCTGAGATGCAGTTGTTTGTGGCTGAATTTTATGACTGCCTGGCTGCTTTCTGGAGAAAGCAGGAAAAGAATAAGGCGTTGGGAAGGGAAGGAACATACACTTCATTCCTGCAGTTGCATCCTTGGTAGGTGTGTTTATGCCTTGGACCAAGTGTTTGCTCAGGTGTTTCCTCTTACAGCTGTTGGGCTGAATGGAAAATGGTTTGCCAGTCCCAAGAACATTTGGGATTTAAAAAAATGTCTAGCCTTTAAGAAGGGTGAGGAAGAACATGTGTTCACTGATGCTAGAGTAGTGAAGTGCCTTTCCCACCTGGGAAGTGGGAGACAGATGTTGAAGTCAGAGTTAGTGGAAGTTTGTAAGAGCAGAAATCAGTTCTGATTTTTAATTACCCCTTCCTTCCCTCCCCAGCAATGGGCAAGGGGCAACAGTACCAGCAAGATGCTTTGCAGTTACTTGCAGACTCTTGTTAGACTAACTGCATCTGTGGTCTGGAGACTTTTGTGCTTGTGCATTCCCATATCAGCAGCCAATGGGGCTGTGCTGGTGCAAAATCTTATGTGCTCACCAGTCCCTTGAGCTTAAACCCTTCCAGCAGGAGCCTTTCCCTTTTGCCAGACCTCTGGGAAGGAAGAAGCACAAATGCTTCTGGTACTGCATTAAGAAAAAATAGGAGCTTTGGCTTAAAAGGCTGAATGTAATTTTTTTTAATGGTTTGATTTTTAAGGGTTAAAGGTGATAATGGATTTAATACCAAACCACACAAGTGACAAACACCGATGGTTTCAGCTGAGTCGCAATCGGACTGGGAAGTACACAGACTACTACATCTGGCAGGACTGTGTGCAGGCTGCTGGTTCCTTCACTCCTCCAAACAACTGGGTAAACGTGGGAAGGGATACATGCAAATCCCAAGCTGGATGCAGGCTGCCAGATAGCCAAAGCAGCTGTAACAGAACTGTCCCAATGTACCCTGGGTTATAAATGACTGTTGAGAGGTACAAACTGATGTTACTAAATTAAGTAGTGCAGACTAAGATTTAAACCAGCTCAGGGTGGGGGGATTCCTACTTGCAACAGAATTTTAAAAATTACTTTCCCTCGGCATTAAATCTTCACTCATTAAACAACACAAAACAAAAAGAGGGATGGTTGTGCACAAGTTGTTCACATGTGCTCCCTTCTGTGTCTGGATACTCCACTTCAGAAATTTCAGCTCAGCTCCTCTGAAATCACGGTTAGTGGGGAGGGAAACAAAACAGTGTGTTCTTGGGGTTTTTTTGCCTTTTTCTGGAAGGTGACCAGGCCAGAAAGTGGGTCGCCTATTTTAAATGTATTTATTTGAAATTTGAACTGATAGGTGCATGATTAGCAACTTGTATATTCTAAAAACTCAAGGTGGAATTAATATTTTGTACCAGTTAGTTTAATTTAAAAAAAAAACCCAAAACTGAGTCTTAATACCTATCTTAGCTTTTGGAATTTTTTATTACAGAGATGATTAAGTTAATGTTTTAACATATTGACTGTTGTTGGCACTTCAAAGAGATAATACCAGATTGCAGAAAGCACAAAGTTAACTAAAGCTAGTTTTAAAAAGCTTTCGGAAAAACAGTTCCAAAAGAAATGTTCCCACCAATGTCTTCCTCTCTGTTCTAAATAATTCCTAGTGAAAGTCTTCTCAAAAAAACCCCCAATGAAACAGAATATTGAAAAAAAAAAACAAAAACAACACAAAACACATAGTGAAGCATGACTAAAAAGAGAGCAACTGGCAGGAAAAGGAAATGTAAAATATGAGTACCAAAAACTACTCAAAATGTAATAAATTGATTAGGCTTTTTATGCTTTATTATATGCTTGTAATGCACCACATCCTAAAGTATGCACAGGAGTAAATGTTTGTTACACTAAGAGTTCTGATTATATCCCCTTCCTATGAGCAGGTTAGTGTCTTTGGGAATTCCAGCTGGCAGTTCGATGATGTGAGGAAGCAATGTTATTTTCATCAGTTTGGGAAAGAACAGCCAGACTTAAACTTTCACAGCCTCGCTGTCCAACAAGAAATCCATGTAAGTACGGAACCCGCTGCTGCTGCGCCAACTGCAAAGCAGCTATTTCTACACTTCTGATTATTTGTGCTGCACAATTTACAGTCTAGTTGGAAGTCATTCAAGGATTGCAGCTTATGTAAACTATTGAAACAAAAAGGTGTCTAGACAAACATGGAGTTTATAAGCAAAATTCAAGCTTTATCTTGTAACACTCCCAGTATGAGAGATACTTTGTTCAAGTCATTTTAATATTAAAGCAAACAAGCAACTGAAAAAAACCAAAACATTCCAAACAAAACTGTCCTTGAGTGGAAGTAGCGGCAGCAGGTGGTGTTGTGCTCCTCTGATTTTAAGGACCTATGATTATTGCTTTGTTTGATTGCTGGCTTAAGTCTCCTACTCTGAGAAGTGCCTGGCAAGATCTTGATGGGTTTTTGGAACAGGCTATTGCACTTTTAAAGGACCTCCCTTTTGCTTTCTCTTCCCACTAAAGGATATCTTAAAATTTCTTGGCTTTGATGCTTCAGGAGCCCTTTGCTTTTCAGCCTAACCTTATTTGCAAGCTGTTCATACTTATCTCTCTATGAACCAAACCTGTCCTTAAGCTGAAACAGCTTTTCCCACCCTTGTTTATGCTTTTTTTTTTTTTCCAGCTTTGACAACATGCCCCTTCAGCTTTTGTTAAACTAGATTATGTGGGGTAGGCTTTTCCAGTCTTCCCTGGAGTGAGAGACTCTCCATCCCTTTGTTAACCACTACTTATTGCTCACAGCACTTCCAGCGTGAGGTTTTTCTGAAATGCAAGTGTCCAGAATTAAAAAAAAAATAACACAAAAGATGTCTGGGCAGAATCTTGTACAGTGGCATAGGTACTTCTATATCTCTGTCCTAAGATTGCTGTTTCTTACTTTGAAGTTGCTGCTAGTAACCAAATGAACCAACACGACTGCTTTCTGGAAGCAGTTAACTGCTTTCAGCTCTAGTCTCTATCAAGAGCCAAGGATGAAAGCACTTAGCACGTTTGGATATTGTATTAAGGACAACAATTAATGGCAGGATTAACATGGAAGGTAAAGCAGCTTTTGCACTGAAATCTGTGCTGAAACTGAGCTGAGTCACCCAAATGGAGAGGAGTTTTTATCTCTGTTGATACAAGCAGCTGTTAATTAGCCAGTCAAATGTGGGGATGGCATCTGGTTTAACAAAGATGTTTGCATTTCCAAGAAATCGAGGCAATGCTGATTTGAATTACAAGGAATGTCTGGGCTTGTGGATAAGGGGCAGATAGCGAGTTTCGGTCTGTTTACTTCCCTGATGACTTTAGAGGGGAGAGAGACAGAGGGACAGCCACTGTCACTGCTTTGCCAAGCAAGGTGGTACTCTGATGAACCTCATGCCTGCCTGCAACACATCCCCAGCAAACAATGTAGAATTCGTTAAAATACAGGCCTGAACACAGGGAACCTGGCAATTGCTGCTTTTTGCCTTCCCCCCTTCCCTTTAAGTTATACCCCATCAGGTAGTACAGCTACCTCAGGTATTTTGAGTTGGTCCTTAAGTGCTACTTCATGTGATTGAATCTGGGCGTAGTCTTCACAGCTGCCTAGTTCTACAGTGGTGGTCTCACTGTCTCTCTCGGGCCTCTCCCCTCACTGCAGGTACTGCATGTGCATGAAGAAAAAACAGTTATTTTCATACATCTTAACTAAAGCATGAAATGAGGCTGCACTTGAGACTGATTCTTGAAGAACTCCACTACTAACCTCTCTGTGTCTTGATACTTCCCTTAATGCCACATCTTGTCATTTGCACCTTTTTTCCTAGCATCGTACATACTTTTCTATGATCTGGCTAATTTATTTTTTTTTTACTGGTACCTGATATATTACTGAAGCTCCATCATTAATTGCTCCAGCATGTTAAAGAGTAATCTTTGTCTAGTATTTTAATTCAAAATCCTGGTTCAGAAGGTTAGGAGATCTGAGCAGGAAGCAAAAGGACTCTTCCAAAGAAGCTCAAGTCTTTGGTTTATCCACAGGGCGTGTAAGAGCAATGGAACTTAGTAGCCAGCATGTTGTGGTTTTGTTGCATAAATGAAAGTAGGTCAGTCTCAGTGAGTCCCTCATCAGTGCTTGATATTTGCACTGCTGATACCTGGTGTTGCTTTTCTGATGAGCACATGCTTAAGCATGAATTAATTTTCCATAGATTCAGTGTTGGACAGACAACATATCGAGAGCTGCTGCTGTCAGAATGGCTGTATGAGAAAGCACAACTCAGTAAGGCCAGAGTCTTTATTTGTCAAACAAAAATCTGTAAAGCTTGAGCGTGGACTAGTTCTACTCCAGCCTATTCAGGCAAGTGTACTTCATACATTAAAAGCAATTCAATTGCTGTCTTTCATTTAAAAAAAAAAAAAAAGTTTTTGTCCTCAGAGGAAGAAAAGTAACTGGTCTAAAAGAACATTTGCAGAAACCACTCAAGAGGGACTGAACTTGAGTTGTTTGTTAAAACTACAGCAGTTAAAACTACAGTAATTTAATAGCTACTGAAGCAGGATATAATTTTACAAATAGCGACTAACCTCTGAATTTGATAGTGAAATTACAAATCGATAGCAGTTAACTTGGATAATAATTTTTAATGTTCCTGAAAATCAACAAATATGCCTGAAAATAAAAAAAAAATAAAAAAAAATCACAGCAGTCAAATAAAGGAGAAGAAACATCTGAACAGGTCTGCTGTATGAAAAGAAAACTGGTGGCCCAAGGTTTGTGGGTAACAATGTGTTCTTGCATGTTTGTATGAATGTGTTGTAACAGGTCGCAGCTGTGACAAGTGTTCAACAACAGTGCTTAGCATGGGCCCAATTGTTTTGATAGATGAGATTAGAAACGGCTTTTAGTGGGGTATGTCCTGGCTTTGGTCATGTGAACTGCAGGACAAGTTACAAAGCAATCTTTCTTTTCTTTTTTTATACTGGATTAAATAATAAGACATGCTTTCTTTAGATCTTGGTTTGACCTTAGGTCGGCATGATTCACTTCAACTTCTAGTCAAATTTGAAGTACAAATAAAAAAAATAAATTGATATATATCAATACCTACTAAAAGGTTTAGTTTTCTTTCTAAGTGTGTACTAGTTCGATAAGGATGGGCTCTCTTGGAATTCTCAAATTTGACCTTTGTCTAGGATATTATCAAATTCTGGCTCAGCAAAGGAATTGATGGATTCAGTTTTGGTGCTGTTAAATATCTTTTAGAAGCAACGCATCTACGGGATGAGCCTCAAGTCAACAAGTCCCAGAATCCAGTAACGTATATTTTCTGTCTTTGTGTTTTTGCTGTATTTCTCACTGGGGCAAGAGTGCATGTTTCTACTCCTTTGGGTCTTCATAGTGGCTTTAGGAAGATGGAGTCAGTCTTCCTGAGGCAGATGGCTCCCAGGCTCTCTGCAGAGGGAGCACATACAAGAAAGAAGCCCTTGGGCTGAGGGTGTAGGTGCAAGCAAGAGCATTGTAGGTGGGCAGAGAATTGTCCATAGACCCTTGGTATTTCTATTCCAACACAGTTGCTTTTCAATTTATTTTTTTATCTTTTAAAAAGACCACTCTTGTGATTTTAATAGTTGATGGGTTATTTTTGGGGACCCCACTACAGAAGGTAAGCTCAGAGCTCTTGCTCACTTGAGATCCCGTGGCAGTCACTACTAGTACGTATTTATCTACCCTGCTTGTAGGAATTGGAGTAAAACAAGCCCCCCTCATACTGGCAGTGTGTCACCGTGGGAGGATGGCCAGACATGTTCAGAAGCATGTACCCTGTTAGTTACACTATTTGCTTTTGCTGAGGCAGTGAACTCAGGGACATTCTCATATAGTGCCAGCACTAAGACACCGTTCCCCTGGTGAGCTGGGCATCACATAAAACTGGTCAGCTCCTCAAGTATCATTGCCTTTGTAAGTTACAACAACACTGTCCATCTTTCCAGCCTGGTGTGTGGTCACAGCACCTGCTGTGTTTGCAGTTCCAGATGGGCTCAGTGGGTTAGTGCTGTGGGTGAACTCTCCCTCTTGAAAGACAGGATTCAAAATAATCGTCCTTCTGCTAACGTACCTTTGGAGTTCCCCAGGTGCAGTTCAGATCTGTGCTGTTAGTGTCGGTATGCTAAACTAATTTCAGTTAAAAATTATCCGGGCTGGTGCATTGCCTCAGGAAAGGATGGGAAGAATTTGGAGAGTTCTGAAATCTAACATATCGGTGAACTAATGGGAATTACTACATTCTTCTTCAAGGAGAGTATCACGGCTTATTCCCAGCTCTACCATGACTACACGACCACACAAGTTGGTATGCATGATCTCATCCGTAGCTTTCGTCAAACCATGAATCAGTTCAGCAGTGAACCTGGCCGATACAGGTAATCTTCACTACAGCTAGTGAATTTTTCCCTAATATTTCTCACCCTCTTGCTAGCAATAAAACACTTTTTTTTTTTTTAAATAACATAATATGCCATAAAAAAGTTTTCCTCTTCAAATGCTAATTGTGGTTCACGGGCTGTATTGCCTCTTCCCCAATGTGCAAGGGAAAGGAGATTAACTGGCCCTGGGAGCTCTGCTGTATTTATGGACTGTACAAAGGGAAGGAGAATGGGCAACCATCCGGACCACAGAGAAACTGTAATCAATCAGCACATTGTATAGTACTAATAGTACAGCTGATGTCAGACACATAGTCAGAGATTGTTAAAATCACAGAGTAGTTGAGTTTGGAAGGGACCTCTGGAGGTTTTCTGGCCCAACTGCCCTGCTCATCGGGGTCATCTAGAGCTGGTTGCTCAGGACCATGTCCAGACAGCTTTTAAGCATCTCCACAGACGAGACCCCACAGTCTTCCTGGGCAACCCGTGCCAGTGCCCAGTCATCCTCACAGTGAAAAATTGTTTCCTAATGTTCAAGAGCAATCTCCTGTGTTTCTCCTGGTGCCCGTTGCCTCTGGTTCTGGCACTGGACACCATTGAAAAGAACCTGGCTCAGTTGTCTTGTCTTTGCACTCTCCCTTCAGATAGTGTTATCCATTGATGAGATTCTCTCCCTGTAACTTCTCTTCTCCAGTCCCACCTCTCTGCCCTTCCTCATAGGAGAGATGCTCCAGACCCTTAATCATCTTAGTAGCCTTTTGCTAGATGCTTTCCAGTATGTCTATACCACTCTCATACTGGGGAGCCTAGAACTGGACACAGTACTCCACATGTGGCCTCACCAGTGCTGAGGGGAAGGATCACCTCCCTTGACCTGCTGGTAACACTCCTAATGCAGCCCCAGATGCTGTTACTGCCTTTCTTGAGGCAAGGGCACATTGCTGGCTCATGCTCAATTTGGGGTCCTTTTCTGTGAAGGAAAGCATGAAAATTACTGGAATGGAGTGACGTGGATAAGAGTTCAGAAACTTAAGACTTCAGTCACTGACAGCCTTGTGTTGACTATTGTAGATTTTTCTCCAGAAATTTCCAGGAAATATTTCTCCTCATCTCCTTGCTTTACAAAATATTGTTTCTCTGTATTAATCTTTTTTGATGGGGAGGAGGGAAGCAACCGTAATTCTTAATGCTGTGTTATTTTCTAAGTATGTCCAGCACCATTCATAGCTTCCTTCTGCTCTGTACAAACCAAGAATGAGCCAAAAAAGGTACTTTGTGTACTTCTTTGTAGGTTTATGGGTTCGGATAGTGACGAAAAGGAGGACATTGAAGCAACAATGATGTATTATGGAACAACTTTTATTCAAGAAGCAGATTTTCCCCTCAATTTCAACCTAGTTAACATGGAAAGTCTATCAGGCAACAGTGTTTTTGAAGCTGTCAGCTTGTGGATGAAAAACATGCCTGCAGGAAAATGGCCAAACTGGGTGGTAAGAGTTCTAGACCAACTGTTACAGGAAGGGCTTCTTTCTATAGGTGATTGATGGAAACCCATATGTGATAGTTTCTTTTATGGTGGTAGAAACCTCCCCCACTGATGCACACTGATCTCAGTGGGATCAGCAGCAGCCTGAGCCCATGGCTGGGATGTAGTTGATATCCATGTGAAACTGTCAGACCACCATAGCTGCTGTTGCTGCTGTTGGCCAAGCAGCTGGCTGTCCTGCTCTTTGATAACAGTTATGGCCCCCGTGCAAGGCTGACAGAAGGGAATTTATGAGCATGCTTTTCCCTTGGTGTCTCTGATGTAGTATGGGATATTGGCTTAAACCACCAGTGAGGGTGGGTTTGGTACAGTTATCTTTGGCTATAAGCTGACTTGGTGCAATGGATTCTGGAAATCTCCCAAGGAGAGGGAAGAACAGAGCAGGCAGGTGAGGGCAGTTAACTTAAAACCTTGCTGGTCTTTGCTGGAATCACGTTGAGGATGTGCAAGAGATCTGTCCTTCAGAGGGCAGAGGAGATGTCAGAATTCTGAGGGAACTGTAACTGTAGGGAGTTATTTGTCATCTCTCCTCACTGCTGCCTCATGTGCTGCTGGCAGGGTTTCTGTCTGCTCAGTTACCCGAGTCAGAAGTTTCTACTGGCACCAAGATAAAACAGGTATTTGCCCTGACGGGTCTGAAGGGGTAAGAAAAAAGAAAAAACCCTAACACTTTGTTAAATTAGTTAACCGATTTCACATATGCATGGAATTTTATAATGTGTGTTTAACTGAATGATGTTTTCTTCAGGTTGGAAGCCCTAACACTGCTCGGATTTCATCTCGGATTGGGAAGGAGTATGTCAATGTTATAAACATGCTGCTTTTAACCCTCCCTGGTACTCCTGTGACGTATTACGGTGAAGAAATAGGCATGGAGAACATTGCATCAGAAAATGTAAGTGAAGAGCCTATAAACTCTGACCCTGTTGCTATTTAGTTATAAGTAACAGAATTTTAAAACATACAAGAACTTTAATTAACCAAACCCAGTCTTTCTCACCATTTAGATGGTTTTCAGTGTTCCCCATGGCAACACCATTGGACATGGAAATGGCCAGGTCAGAGACCAGAACCAAGGCCTTAATGTGTGTCTGAACTGCTAGACTGCAATCACAGCTCCTGATTTCTGTCCTCTGCCAGATCAGTTTTACATGGTTTGTAGCAGTGTTGTTTTGCTTTAGCAGAAAGGGCAGCAAGTGCCAATGCCAGGCCTGGGCTAGTGGTTAGGAGAGGTGTGTTGCAAACATCTGAGGCAAGAGGAATCAAGCCGCTCTCTCCTTCCTCCCATAGAAGCACCCTAATTGCTATGTCAAAGACCATTATTTCCTGGCTGCTGTTTAAAAGAAACCAGAGTTCCTGAGAGACTGTAGCTACAGTCACCATCTCCTGCAGACTGCTTTGCTTGGACTATGCAAAGGCACCTGTCTAAGCCACTCCTTTCTGGAGGCTCCTTCTGTGCCCAAGCTCTGAAGATGGAGCCTACAGAAAGGGGTGGGTGTACAGACCCCAGCCCCTGCTCAGCATTGCCCACTGGCAAGTAGAAATGGCTTTTGCTTGTCATGCAGGGTTTTTTGATTTGTCTTTTAGATCCCTTTCCAGAGAGGATTTAAGTACCCGAGTCTGGGAACCCGGTGCCTAGCTCACTTGATCATAGCTACAAGTAACCCATGATAGGGTGTTTGCCTGTGTTGGGCCACAGAAACTTTCAGAACTAAGTTTATTCAAGGTCAGGGGATTAAAACAAAGTGTCTGTGCCTCTCACACCGTGCTGACCTGCGTAACCTAACAGTTATCACGTTCAGCCCCTGTAATATCTTGTCTCTTCTATGATCATACCTGACTGTTGTTGTGTCTCGTTGCCCAAGGTGTATGGACATAACTGGAAAAAGCCATATCCAAAAGGGAACGGCTCAGCTCTGCCTCTTATGACTGCTTTTGAGTGCCATGAGAATGTGGTCCTATGGCAAATGCTGTTTTCACTGTAGAATGCCTCTGTTAGGGAATGAGACAGCCTCTGATGATGTTACCAACAGTGTTGGCTATCCCTGTGCCAAAGGGAAAGAGGTACAAAGGAAGAAGCACAGGATCATCACCACGTTTCTCTGATTCAGATGTGAGGAAATGATTTTCTGATTTAAAAGGAAAACACATTTCCTCTGTGAAACACCTAGGTCAAAATATCTCCTGCAGTTTTTTCCTGCTGCTAATTACTGCTGACAGAATGATCCTCCTCAGAAAAGTGGCTTGCCCTTGGCTCCTCAGGGTTTTTTCTTTCTCAGTGGCTGTCCTGTGGCTCATGGCTTTGTAACAACGCAAAACCACTTTTCAGTCTGGAGAGGAAGAATTCCTGATTAATGGGTGTCTTAGAAAGCTGGAGAGTATTTGCTAAGGGTATAGTTTTTAGCCCCAGCGTTTGAAATACTTCAGGAGAAGCTGAAAGAGGTAAAGATGAAAGGGAGTGTTACCAGTGTTGAAAACTTAGGATTTCCCCCACCCGCTTTTCAGAACCTGCTAAAAGGAGAAACCCGTTATTTATAATGTCACAAAGTGACAATTTCTTTTGTTGAGCTGCTGTTCTGACAGATTGCACTGAAAAGTGCCCTTTATATGAAAAACAGTTTTCATGGAAAACAAACACTCCAAGTATGTGGAAAATATTTTATGCCTTTTTATATAATTAAATTTAAGTGTCAGATCTTTTGGCAAGCTCTCCAGTAACAATGAGGAAGCTTTTTCAGAATTTTTCCTGAATTCTTCAAAATGAGAACTTTAGACTTTTTATATTGACACTTTTTAATCTGCTAAGAGCTGGTTTTCAATGAAGTTTTTGCACTTGGAAATTTTATCTTTCTAACACAAACAGTCCTGTCAAAGTGTACCCCTTGCAAATGTAAGCTTGAAGAGCTCTAAGGTGAAAAATGTGACAGTTACAAAAGAACAGACACTGAACAGCATTTACTAGTTGTTTACTGTTACTTTAACAGCATCTCTTCTCAGGACTCATTACCTCAGGACTCACTACAAGTCTACATCTTTATCAGAATATCCTAGCTGTCATTAGTAAACTTTTTATCCAACCATCCATTGTAAGGGCAGACAACTCTAATAGAGTCATTTGGGAATTCCACATTTTACCCGGTGATGCTGTATCCATGAGACCATCCATTCTCCTTCATTTCAGGAACTGTCTTGTTTCTTGTTTTTCTCTTGAGATTTGGAGCAAGATTACATCCTCTTTATTACATTTTAACCTAAACCAAAGAAAGCAATCCTGCAATGGTGATTGTTTGGAAGATGTGAGAACATGCTATTCACGGGATAACTTTTTTAATATACTAATCAAAACGAGTAATTTTTTAGTAATGGCTCTGACACCACTTTATTTTCTAGGCAATCTTTCCAGAGAAATCCCCCATGCAGTGGGATGGCAAAGCTAATGCTGGTTTTACTGAAGGCAACAGTAGCTGGTTACCTGTTCACTCCGACTACCAAAGTGTAAATGTTGAGGTAGGTATCTCAGTGTGACTAACTCGAATGGTTTGAAACTATTTTAATATCTCTGTTTTGCTCTGCTTTCTTTTACTTAGTGGGAATTGGTGTAGTGTAGCTAGTAAGAGCAAACTCAAGGGAGGAAAATAAAAAGGCATTGAATCCTAACAAATTTTATTAGAAAAGGAAGTCCTTGCATGAGCAGGGCAACTGCAATTATAATGTAGATGTGGCAATTTTGCTCTTTAAAATAATTAAAAGGATGCTAATATTAAATTGAAATCTGGTCTTTTTTGCACTTCTGTTGCTATAGAAAGCCCCGCCCTTGTAACAAGAACTTAGCATGGACCATCTCTAACATAAGTATATACAAAGTTTTGTCAAGGCAGTTGAGCAGTGAATCAGGAGATTTTGCTGATCTGCAGTGCTGACCAGAATTGAAGGGAACAAAAAAAAATAAATCAAAGTCAGGAAAAATAAAAAACAAAACAAAGCCTGTTGACTTGAGCAGATGATACTGAGCTTTTTCACTGAGTCTAAAGCTTTGAATGCCTATGGCTTTCTCCTGGATAAATGGTACTCTAAGGAGGACGAAATAGTCTTAGTGCTGGGGAAATGCTGTCCTGCCTAATAACCTCTGACACTCCACAAGTGCCAAGGAAGTGCCTATGGAAAAGCAGTTTTTCAGTGGGATTTGCAGGCAAATTTGAAGAGAGGTAACTGTCAAAATGGAAGTCTAACAGGTATGTTCTCAGCAGACTGTGGGCGTGAGAGGTAAGTAATGTTATGACCCCATGAACACTGATTGTTGCAGATCCAGATGACCTGGTCCAACTCAACCCTGAACTTGTACAGAGAGATAACTTTACTTCGCAACAATGAGCTACCCATTAATCGAGGGTGGATGTGCTACGTCTGGAATGACAGCAACGTTTTTGTGTATGTGAGGGAATTGGATGGGTTAGACAGAGTCTTTATGATGGTTCTCAATTTTGGGCAGGAATCGACAATAGACCTGCAAGCTCTAGTTCCTAGCCTTCCATCTGAAGCTATTGTAAGACTAAGTACTAATTTTAGCAATGCTGGTAAAGCTGTCAATACCAAACTAATTAAAACTGAAATGGGAGAAGGCCTAGTCCTTGAATACAAAACAGCAAAGCCTGTTCATACCATGGAAGCCTTTCAAGGAAATTGTTTTGTGGCAGAAAAAGCTTGTTATTCCAGTGCCTTCAATTTACTTTATGTGAACTGTTAAGGGCAGGCATAGAATAACCAACCTTCATGTTGATTTAGAAAATACTGGTTTCAGGGAAATGCTAAAAAATGTGTTTTCTTTGGCTTTTTAAACTTTGTCTACAAAATAAATGTCCTGAAAAATAAAATAGATACCTGATTGTCTTGTATCTGTATTGGTGATGAAAAGGAAAAAGCATGGTATAAACTCCCCCTGAGGGTCTGTGGAGAAGTAAAGTAAACCTCTCCTAAAAATCTGTCCTGTTGAAAGATGCGTATTTTTGTGAGGAAAGAACAGCTGCTTTCTAGGTGCTGCCCCTTCCAGTTCACAGGTTGAATATTTATAAGGCAATACTAAACCCAGCTTTGAATCTCATCTGCTTATGCCCATAAAACAGGGATCCAAGAGGAGAGATCCTCTGAAGAAGGTATTTGCTTTTCATATAAAAAAAATCTGACCCGAAAGTCCTTCAGGTGGTCAATATGTTTATTAGCTATTTGCAGGATTTGATATGATGATGGAGATGGCACGCCTCCTCCAGTTCTTTGTTCAGAAAAGCAAGGTGTCTTGCAACCTAAAATAATGCAAATATATAATTACAAAATTAAAAAAAAAGAAAATCTTTGCGCTATAAACCTTTAGGTTCTTGCACAGCTCTTCTAACCTTCCTTTCTCATGTTAATGCTAAGTAACACCTCGCCCTAGGTCAGAATGAAGCTTTCCCTGAAGTAATTCATTTTGGGAGTAACTTCCACAACAACCAAATAATATTTGCTAGGGTTTGTTAAAATTAACAGCAATAAAATTTGTATCCACCTGTGATAGTCTGGAACATCAGTAACAAAAGGTGGCAGGCCTTGGCAGCAGGCTGCTTCTCGCGTGCGCCCTTTTAGAAAGTGCAAAATGTTGAAACCTAATTGTAGTAGAGTCCTTTGATGGTACAGATCATATATTTCAAAATGTGAAGATCAAACCCTTTGTATGTTTTACTCATGAGGAAGGTGGAAGTAAATAGCCAGAATCACAATTTTAAGCACTTAATACTCTACAGTGCAAGACTTTTTCTGCTGGAACTATGTTTTGCACAACTTAAAGCCCTTCATTCAAAGCTCTCAGCACTTTACAGTGGGAATTTAAAACTATTTTGAGGCTTAAGGCACAAGGAGGTTCAATACTCTGGCTCTGTCACTGGCTCTTTATATATATGTAAGTATCAAGATATATGTAATTATATATGTAAAAAATCAGGAGTTGCTCTTGCAATATGTATAAAAGGTTGCAAGAACAACCTTAAATCTAGCAGGTTTGGGTTTGGTTTTCTTTGTTTGTTTGTTTTAATACTTCAAACATACATTCAATCATAGAATGACAGAATGGTTTGGGTCAGAAGGGACCTTAAAAGATCATCTACTTCCAACTCCCCTGCATGGGCAGGGACACCTCCCACTAGACTAGGTTGCTCAAAGCCCCATTCAACCTGTCTTTGAACACCTCTGGGGATGGGGCAGCCACAGCTTCTCTGGGCAACATCTTCCAGTGCCTCACCACCCTCGCAGTGAAGAGTTTCCTTCTAATATCTGATCTAAATATACCCTCTTCCAGCTTAAAACTGTTCCTCCTTGTCCTCTTGCTACAAGCCCTTGTTAAAAGTCCCTCCCCATCTTTCCTGTAGGCCCCCTTCAGGTACTGGAAGGCTGCTATAAGGTCTCCCTGAAGCCTTCTCTTCTCCAGGCTGAATAACCTCAAATCTCTCAGCCTGTCTTCATAGGAGAGGTGCTCCAGCCCTCTCATCATCTCTGTGGCCCTCCTCTGGACTCACTCCCAACAGCTCCATGTCCTTGTGTTGGGGGCTCCAGAACAGGACACAGTACTCCATGTGGGGTTCCAGGCTGCAAGTGCATGTTGTTGACTCATGTTGAATTTATCAACCAACACTTCCAGGTCCCTTTGCAGGGCTGCTCTCAATCAATTCTCCACTCAGCCTGTAATTTTGCTTGGGATTCTCCTGACCCATGTGCAGGACGTTGCACTTGGGCTTGTGAAACTTCATAAGGTTGGCACGGCCCATCTCTCAAATGTGTCAAGGTCCCTCTGGTTAGTCTCCCTTCCCTCCAGTGTGTTGGCCATACCACACAGCTTGGTGTTATCAGCAAACTTGCTGAGGGTGTGCTCAATTACACCATCCATCTCGCTGACAAAGTAGTTCATGGCTGCATGAACTACTGAGGCTGAAGTATCAGTAGAGGGGACACCTCCCTCCAACATGTTATAGATGGGTGCAATAAAGGAAACGTACCTCATTGAGTGAATCCTCCCAAGATGAATCACAATGACTGCCACTTGCCTGGATGTCTAAGATGATATTAGGGATCCAATTTCCTGGAACAATGAAGCTAGTGATCACTCGACATTGAATGAACAAGGGAAAAAGGTAAGTGGGGATGTGAGTTGTTTAGGGATAGGTAATTCTACCTTTTGTCCTGACAATTTCTGTTATTCTTTAAGAAAAAATAATATAGGGGCTTGCTGGATTAACTACTTGTATTTCTATTAAATATATGTTTATATTGTTAGCATGTTTGTTCTGAGTCCTTTTCGAAAGACATGCTTTTTTCTCTCTGACCAGAACTGCAATTGCAGCATCTGCTATTCTTTCTCAGCCACTGCAGTTGTGCTGCTAGCAGCATAATGGAATTTAGAAAAGCTAATTCAAGGTCTATTTTGGTACTGATGGTAAAAGCCTCTCCCATATTAGATGGTACTAGAAAATAATAAGGTTTGAATGTACCTTTTACTGGAAACAGTCCCAAAGCTAGTGTTTCAGGTATAAAAGTATTTATGCTTTGGCAGGCACTGTTGCCATTCTAACTTGGACTAACACCTGCAGCTTTAGCAAACTGGGAAAAGTAGTTTTCTATAGAGCAGCAAAAGTAACATCTGTATCCATGTGTTGTTGAGAACTGCAGTCTGACTGTCTCAGTAGCTGGGCTAGCCCTGTCCAACAGCTGCCATGTCTTCAGGCCTAGGAAGTAGTATGCCCAGCTCATATTCTCCCAGTCTTTTTTTTATCTCAGAGGGTTTTCTGAGCCTGTTGTCGTTTGTCACTATTAGTATTTAACACATATGGGTTTAATTCTTTTCAGGCAGATGTATGATACAGTGATACCTGGTCCCTTTCAGGGCTCTGGAGAGTGCATCTTAGAAGCTGAGGTTTCTCTCTTGTCAGTACAACTGCACACCTCATCTTTGCAGGTACAGGAAATTACTTCAGAGCTTTAGATAGTGGATCGTATTGTACAAAGGAATGCATTAAAGGAGGGGTCAATGAATCGCTATGGTGTTTATTTCCATGACTACTAATACTCTGGTTTAGTTAGCTCCATGTATCTGTAATATTCTTATTCTTACCTTTCTTACTTGTACTGCTGGCATGATCCAGTGCAGCCTTCCTAAGTTTCTGAACATATTGCAAAACTCCTGTTAGTGGTATCCGCTGATCGTTTTCATATGCCGTGATAAAAACTGAAGGATAACGCTGAGATTTAAAAAACACCACCAGTTCAAGACTTGACAACTTGATTTTTCTCAAAGTTACAAATTCTTGTCTATTTACCTTACTGTACTGCTTGTTACAGTTTAACTAAAAGCACATCTGTTACATAATTACCTGCTCTTAAACACTTTTATCTCTCTAAGTGCAAAAGTATTTTGGTCTGAAAAATTACTTCATATTAGAGGATCATCTACTTGCCAAAGGTAATCAAAAACATCCTTTCCCCACTGGTAAAGGCCTGACACACGTCTGTGCTAGCTGATGACTACCAAAAAAGGGGGGTAAAGATAATGTAATGGATCTCCTTAGAAAAGCAGAGGTTCACTTTTGCAATCTATCTATGCATAGAAGTAGCTGGTTTTATATAGTAGGATTTTAGTTGATGAAGCTATGCAACACAGCTAACACATTACTTCAAATGTCAAAGCTATAGCTCTTTCCCATTTACTTGTTTGCTTCTGAAAAGGTATTTGGTGAAAAATACCTCCTTCCTCCTGTGACAAACTCTGCAGAACCCAGCAGAACAACGGAAACCCCCCACAGAAGGAGAAGATATTTTATATGTTGAGGTTTGTTATGTAATGTTACTTCCTGCCAGTCCGACAACAAAAACAGGTTTTGAAATCTATTGATTATTTCTGAGAATGTGTTTGGTTAATTTCAGTACTCACTTATGATTCCAAATATGACTAAGATTATTACTGAAATAGTTTGTATTGATTAATTTTAACACAAAGTAGCAGCTAAGACAATTCTAAAATACTGAGGTTTAAAGTAATGAAAAGGTAAAACAAACTATTTTTTTCTTCAATTCCAGTTATCCACTTTTAGTTTTCTTATAAAAGTGCTACACTTTATTACTGTAGTATTCCATACAGAAAGCAGAGTTTTACCTGGGTCTTAATATTCTGGTATGGACAGTAGCTTTTGATATACTTCAGACATTTTTCATCTGCTAATGGATTCCCCCATTCTTCCTGTTCTTCAATTGTCAGTGGAAGATGAGTTTGCATCATTGTATTTAGAACATCTACGAAAGGAGCCTGAGAAGTTATTTATAAAAAAGAAAAAGGTTTGCAATTAGGACACAGAACTTCCAATGCCTGGGTCAAGGTTTTCTCAAACATGAGGGAAGTGGAATCTGAATTAGAATGTTTCTGATGCTGAAACTGGTAGAATGAAACAGAAAATACAGTTTAAGGTCATAATCTGTAAAAGGTCTGCATCACCTCACCTGTAAAACCACAGCTTTGATAAGTTCTGGGTCAGTGTTGCACAGGGCTCCTGCAAGAACTCCTCCCGCGCTGGCGGCTGCCAGTGCTGTGTATTTTGGCTGAGAAAATCCTAGTTCGTGCAGCAGCATGATGCAAGCCTTAAGGTCATGGAGACCTTTGAGTTTATTATGCTGACATCCATCTCTGTGCCAGCGAAGGCCTAGCTCTCCTCCACCCCTGAAATTTAAAGCAATTCAAGTTGGAGTCTCTTTGGAAAATGTTGCACAGCAAAGCTTCAGATAATGAAAGGACAGCAGCAGACACAGAATTGCAAAACCATAGTCTGCCTTCTCAAATAACTTTCTTTTTTTTAAAGTATTCTTGTCCTTTATGGCTAAAATACACAACGTGCAAACAAAAGAATTGTGCATGATGATTGATGAAACTCCTAACTGCAGAAGGGCACACTGTGCCCTTGCGTGCTTGTGCCCTGGAACTCGCAGGAAGAGCACCGCTTGAGGAAATGATGCTGTCACTGCAGGCAATACAAAAACAGACATTACTATTATCTTTTTGTACAAGAAGCTATTAAAAAGATAACTAAAACATTTTCACTACTTCTCACTAAAATAGTTCTTTTCAGTTCCACACTGAGACTCTCAAGATGTCTTCTGTGTAGCTTAAGTTTTGCGATTGTTAGAAAGTGGTTTTTCTTTTTCTAGTTTGGGAATTTTAAATACTACATGAGATGTGACATTTTGTAATACTCACAGAATTTCAAAATTTATTTATATTCCTTTTGATGCAACTACAATTCTAGTTTCAAGCCACCTGAAGTTTCCTTATTTCATGTTCGAGTTTAAAATTAACTGATTAGACTGGCAAAATTCGTCATCTTTGATGAAGATGGATTCTTCACCCGGGACTGGTTTGCATCTTAAGATACTTAAAGGGGTGGGAGAAAGAACAGGATGATGCTTGCCACTGCATTAGCAGACTGAATCTATTTGTATGCTGAATTTGTTTTGGAACTGGTGTTTCAAACAATTGCTCATTCTCCCCTTTCCTTCCCCTGCCTAAAGTGGTTCTTTTGTTACCTTCTTTACCTCCTGAACTCTTATCTCAATGAAAATGTGAAGCCTATTGTACACAGTGGTTTTATAAAACCAGAAGATTTGTAGCTATACTGGAGAGGGAGGGTTTAGCCAATAAAAGAACAAGAGATGAAGGTTAAACGCTCAGTTGTTGCTGTAGAAGGCAAATGGCTTTCAGAAGAGGCAGACGGAACATTAGTACACAATGGCCTCGGAAAGAGAGGGAGGAAGCACGTGACTGCACTTCGAAAGTTATCAACATTTTTCTTGTGCAAAGATGCCACAAGAAGTTATGAGACTTCAAAAGATTAAAAGTTACATACAAACATCCTGTTGATTTAAGAAATGTAAATGCAGTATGTGGTCTTGAAAGTGTAATGTTTTTTTTCCCTGAGGTAAATGTATTTTTTGTTAAAAACGACTTAAAAAAAAATCTAAAAAGAGATGGAAGTGAAAAGCATGAAGAATTAGGTGTATCTTCAAGAAAAAATTATTTTTGTACATCTTCAATTGCATATCAAGAAATACCTGTATATCTCACAGATTGAAATCTTAATTCCATTTTGTATTTGACTTACCTAACATGGCAATATGCTAATATCCAACCCTCTTCAATTAACAGCAGCTTCTCTTCTCTGAAGCTCATGTTCAAATCTATGCCATAAGCTCCATATACATGAACTAGAAGTGGTTTCCTGTGTAGCTCTTTAGAATTCATATTATGAAAAACTGTAATTGGCACCAAAGTTTCATCCTGGAAATGAAGGAGTATTTTACAATAAAGGACATTTTAGAAATGTCAATGACACATGGCAATGAAAACGTCAATTATTTATTTTAAAATGTGTTTTTTTATTACAGTAATTTTTTTTCACTTAGAATGTGCAAAGCACTCTTGAAAAATAAAGCAAGAGGCTCAACCTCTGCTGCGTAGGCTTATGGATGCAGAGTATAAAATTCAGTTAAGTGCAACACCTGAGGAGTTTTTAAACTACGGAAACACCCAAGTTTTCCTTCCTGCTTTAACACCAAGAACATCTATTATTAACAAAATAGTTTACCACTTACTGCAGCACAAACTCTTTATTAACATCTCCTATTTTTTAAACTCGGGCTGTTAAAACTTCCTGCTCTTGATCTAAACTGTGCAGCTGGTTGTGGGGTGTTCCTTTCAACAGATGGCATCTCTTTCATTTGTCATGGAGCACAGATACCACGCCTCAACTAGCAATTCTGAGTTATACTCTACTGAGATTCTTGACTCATCGTGTACTGTTATCTCCTCTAGCATACCCAGGGTAATGGGGAAAAAAAAAATCTTATCACGACTCTTTCTTCTTCTTCTCTAGAGCACCGAAGAAAACACCCACTGTTTAGTAACTATAGCACCAGCTGCTCTTTACATTTTTTAATCTGTATTCCCTGCCAAATGCATTTTCTTTAAATGGGTGGGGAGGAAGGGGAAGAATAAAGGGAATGGGAAAAGGACTGAAAAGTCTTACCTTGCTTTTAGCTAGTAAACGTGTAGTGTGACAATTCGTAATAATTGGTACCTCTTGCACAGCTTGTTCAATGAGATTATTTTCTTTAAATGAATATGCAAAACGCTTAGGGGGGTGTACTGGGGAGGTGAGCTGAAAATAGCAAGTGCTGGCAGTAGGTTCAGGATGAGATTCCAATTCAAATTCACAGGCCCACGCAGGTAGCTGAGAAAGCACAGCATTTCAAGTGAGACCCTGACGCTGCCTCTGTAAATTTTGCCTAGTGAATGTCAAGGTAATTATTTTCAGTTTGTATGTAGCACAATCTGTATTTCTTTTAAATTCAGTAATGAAACAGTCAAAAAGTGAAAGACTTTGACAAACTTTTCCCCTAAAGCCACTGATTAAAGTTCAACAGTGAAATAAAGAAAAATCCAAATTCAGTTTAAAATGGTCGTTAGTGCAGAGATTTTTTTTTTTTAAATTAATACATTACTTGAAATGATTCTACATTGTTTTTTGTTTTTTAGATCCTATTTCCCCTCTGATTTCCAGTCCTATTTCAACATGTTATGCAGCCAAGTCCATGTCAGTTATGCTTTTGCGGTGAGTTAGCTCAGTAATGCTGAGCCACTGAAAACCCCTGCCTTTTAACTTGGTTCCTAGTGCCAGCCATTGTGAAGAACAAAACCTTTTCCTGGCACATTCGCCCTCAGACACTTACTGCTATTATATTTAAGATTTTAAACTCTGCTAAGAATAAAAGAAATCAAGATTCATTCTTTGAGAGCAGCAGGGACACAGTCAAACCCTCTGCCAGGCCACTGCTTACTTGGGTTAGGCTGCTAGAGACTTCTGAAATGGCAGCAAAAATCCAAGTTCTCCAGAGTGACTGCTGACCCTTTCGGAATAAATAAACTAAGACCCTTTTAAAAAACGAAGGGTTTCAGAGACCATACAGTATACTTGGAAAACCTTTTTCTGTAACAGTTTCATAGAAAGCAGCATTGGTAGCTTGTCAAAATAAACTTGCGAGTTCTTCAGATTGTATTTTTCAGGCAAACAAATCAATTAGCTGTTCCATCTGAATGGTCTCCAGAAATCATGGTTTTGAATTGAGTCACCCTGTTTTTAATCTGCATGTATTTAGCAACAACTAGAGAAGGGAAGACATATTTTGCACAAATTGTACTGCAGTGTCCATATTTGTCTTCTGTATGTTCTAATCTTTCTTCTGTGGGAGGCTTATTTCCTTGCTTACACTGATAAGTGTAACAAAAAATAGTCCCAGTAAAACTGAGTGTTTAAGGACTCAAGTCCTATTTTACATTAGCCATCAGCTGTATTGTAAAGAGCTTGACAGCAGTAAATTGAAGAAAGAACTGCCTTACAGGACAGCTCCTCTCTTAACTTTCCAGGTGCTACAATAAGCCACCACGTAAAATCCTGAAGAACAGCCACAGGTAATATGATTCCTCATAATGACAAACTTGGCAGTATTGTAGTTTCCAAACAGCTTCTGTTCTTGGAATTTTTAATTGCTTTCATGATAATGCTGTGCTAAAAAAAACTGAAATAGTGCTGGAGAAAATATTTATGTTGCTTAAGCCAAGCTAAAACGTACCTTTATTGACTGAACTGAGTGTGAAACAAAAGAAATCACATTTAAGTAAAGATGACCAGCATTCTTCAGGAACATGATACAGTAATCACTGAACATCTCTAAGTCTACTAGCTTGGTTTTCTCTTCCAGTGCATAAAATAACTGCCAGTTCTCCATGCCACTGGAAGCTACTGGTGCCTTCATCAACTATAACAACAAAAAACAACTTTGCATTACTAAGATGTAGTATGAGTTACAAATGAGATGTACAGACAAAGAGGTAGTCTCATGCAACATTTTTATTGCAATAAAAATACTGGTTTGTATTGGAGGGTTTTGCCTGACTAAAACCTGATGTTTTTAAACTCCCTTTGCCTGGGCAAAATGCAAGAACTATTGAGTAACATTTGGAAAAGTAAGTTCAATTCTCATAGACTAATCTAAAAATTATTTTTCATGCAGTAAGTGCTTTCAGTGTGGCCAGCAGAAAGGTAGGTGGCTTGGTTATGCAGACTGAGATCACCAATTACATTTCAGTACAGGGGAATGACTGATGAAGCATACTAATTTCCTGATCTTGCCAAAGGAGTTAGGATCAAATTGGCATGCTACAGGCAAGACTCCATGTACGTGTCTTTCCATCCATGTACCTCTCTGTATAATTCTCTTACATTATTTCAGTAACACATGAAGCACAGAATTAAAAGCCAGCCTTACTATTTCTACATGATCTGCAACAGGTATCTGAATGAATCCTATGAATCTTATAATAAGTTCTAATTACCTTATATTCTGCAGGTTCTCCATATGTGGTAAGAATATATAACTCATCATTTCTGTGCTCAATGTGATAAATGACCCCTTTTGTTCTTGCTTGCACAAGGGTGGGTAACTTAAAAGGATGTCTACAGTCAATCAGCCACACTTCTGATGTTGTCTTGCTGTTGCTGTTTATAGTGAGAAAACGCCTATCTTTTGTGCAACCTATGTCCACAAAGAATCTGTAAGGAGTAGTTAAAAAAAAATTTAACATTGATTAGAATTTTATAAAAAACATTGTTTGTTTCAGAATCATGGGCTTCCATCTGCCAGGTAAGAAGCAGCATGCATGTAAGGAGGCTGGAGTAATTACAGACTACCTGGTTGCCAAACCCACACCTGCTGCATTTACCCTGGGATTCAAAAACCCACAATCCCATGTGTGGAACCTGAAATCTGCAAAGAAAGATTGTTGCCCAACCAAATCCAGGCTTTGGCGTTACTAATACTGGAGGCTCACTGATGTATACAGGCTTAAAAATTCAGGCAAAAGGTAGAACTTCTTATTGAGCTTGAACTCTATTTAAAAAAACACACAACAAAACAATAACAGATAAATTTAAAAATGACATCATGTGGGAACCCCACTAAAAAAAGAAAGGTAGGAACTATTATAAACTGATAAAAAGCCTAAGTGTCACTGACCTAACTGTCTGAAGCAAGTAAGACAAAAAAAGGCTTTAAAATTATAATCAGTGGCTGGATGCTAATATTAGACAAGTTCAGGCTGAAATTCAAATTTCCAATGAGTTATCCTAACTAATTGGAATGTCACATCTTGGGACATACCAGTTTCTTTGCCATTTTGAGTCTTTAAGACTGGATGTCTCTAAAGCAAAACAATGTCCAACACAAAGATCCAGAAGATTTGATCAAGAAGCTGCAGGGTTGAGTGCTGTAATCTGCATTATACAGTTCAGATACATGACTGTGATAATGACCCCTCGAGACTTCAAAATATTTGACTGGTGAAGGAAAGGATGCTTTAGATAGCATTTTTAGTGTCTTTAATTATTGGCAGGTGAAGGAAATAATTTTTTTTGGTACCATTGTTTTTTCTACTTGCACCCTCTTGACATCTTTAGGAAGACAGACACAGTAGGGGATCTAATGTCTGGAAGGAATCAGCCTCCTGCCTCTCTAATGCACACAAATTTGGCAAGAGCATGGCACTGCATTCAGTAAAGATTCCAACAGTTCAGCTCTGCTGACCTTACCTCGAAGACAGTCAAGCTGAAACGCAGGTTATGCTTCTCCTCAAGGACTTTGACCTTGGTATTACATCTTTTTTGGTCTTTGTAGCTTTTTTTTAAGGAAGTCAAGAAATTGTCAACTTCTAAGAAAAAATAAATTGGATTGCACCTAAAAGAGCTGGTGAGGTGTAGAACAGAACAGCTCAATGGCAATACAAAACAATGTCTTGCCATCTCCACTGAACGAGTGGGTTCAGTTATGAGCTGCAATAGCATATGAACCTTTTGAGTAAGTTTCTAGTAGATTTACTGTAATGACTATGACCTTCAGAATTATGCCAACAGTTTCCCTGTGGGGAAGTGTCAGGTCAGTGCAACTTGATTGTCCTAAAGCATGCATCAAATGCAGCTTGAACAAAAAGATCTTATTTACTTCATCTCAACTGCTGAGCTTTTTCTGGTTTTTTAGATGAAAGTATAATTGACATTTCTTTACTGACTACTACGGAACTTGAATTAAGAATAATCACAAACATTTATGGAATGCTGTATAAATCTACCACATGTTACATGGCTGAAAGACTAGTTCTGCACTCAATTTAGCAAGAGCCTTCTTGTCTTCCTAAACCACTCCTCAAAGAAAGGTTATTGAGAGGGTATTCAGTCAACAATAGTTCTGTCTCTGGGAATGCTGTAATGATTTTGCTCATCCATTACCCAGAGCAAGGATTAGCCTGAACTTCTACGTTTTTTAAAAGATGTATCAGACATCAATAGCAGAGAAAACAAAATGAAATCCACAGTCTGATTTACCCTGTATGAAACTGTCACACATTCATTAAAGGACACCCTGACCTGAGACTGACCTTGACATTTATAAACTCAGCTGAACTCGTGAGGTAAGAGAGGAAAGTTAAATCTTTGTTGATCACATATCAAGAGGGGAACAGAGAACATTCTCAGACTGCATAAGGCACTACTGACAGCAGAAAAAAACTAAGAAATGCCTTTTACCATTTGAAATATGATACGGAAGAATTTGTTTTCCAAACCAGTTACATTTTACACATAAAATACTTTATATATGTAAAGGACTTGTTATATTTTAGTATTACCTTGCATCTTGTTCTGTATAAACTAACTTAGCATGTTTCTTATTAGTGAAAGTGGTCATAAACACATTCTGGCATTTAAGATTCTTCTGACTTGTGTAACACAGAACATCATTTGTAGCCCATTCTGGAAAAAAGAGAAATGCATATCAAATTTGGAATAGTCTAAATATGTATATATGTATACAAATATGTATATATACTATATACTATTACTGGTAGAAAATGGAGCTCCATAAACACTGACCCCAATGCTGAAAAAGGTGCGTTGCAGCTGACATGTAACTGAGACAGCATTTCTACATCCCAGAGGCTGGGGTAAACCACAAAAAGATTTTTCCATGTTTTCTCTGAATCCCACAGAACAAGGAGCTCATAATATATTTAAAAAAAAAAGGCAGAGGATAGGGCCCAGGAAGAGGAAGCTCTTGACCCTGTGGGAGTTCTGGAGGTAACAGGAAAATAGAGTGTGTGTGGCTGTTTAAAACTGAGCAGAGAAGCAGAGGTTTAAATGGAGTCAGCAAGATAATAATGAGTGCTGCACCACTGCATGTGCCCGCATGCAAACCATTCAGAGAAAAGAGATGATGCATGTGTCCCATGGGTACTGCTGAGATCAAAGTTCTTCAGTTTTCAATGCTTGTGTTAGTGTTGACCAACATAAGAAACATATAGAGGAGGAACTTTGCTATTCTGAAGTTTAGTAATCTGACTCATCCAGCCAAATTGCTGCTATCTCTGCTGCTCTTACAGCCACCAGAATGATGTTTAATATAGACACTTAAAAAAAGCTACTGTATGCTGTCTTATGCATAAATACTGATTTTCAGTGCAAAACTCCAGGAAGTACCACACTGAAGTAATGCAAACAATTTGCTATCTGAACAGCAATGTGGCTGCAAGTACACAGGTGGTTGAGGGTTCACTATGAAGATGTAAATTTTCCAGAACTTTGTCTGCCTGCTATTGCATATCATGCAGTACAAGCATCCACTTTGCAAGCAGTCATAAAATCTACTTTTTTCCTCAGATTGAGATACCTCTGTATTTTGTGATACCTCTGTACCTCACTTACACTTGAGTAGGTTTACAAAATGGGTGTAATCTCTACCATTCCAACAGTAATTTTTTGTACTCTTACTATCTCCCATAATCTGTCACACTTATGGAGGCAATGGGGAGTTGGTTTTTTAAATGTACTGATTCTTCCAGAGAAACCTAGATAGCTATTCAAATTGAGTATAGTGAAAAATGTCACTGTAACTTTTCAGGCCTGGTTTTCAAAAGGTATTATAAATTTCAGTCCTGCAAATGCTTAGAAAGTTAAATTCCTGCTACTCTTCATTTCTGGAACTAGGAAATTTTACCTACAGTTTTAAATTCATGTCCTGACCAGGCAAATTGCTTACTATATATACTTGATGATAGCTAAAAATACAATCCAAAATAAAAGATGTGGAACTTGTATGCACATTATTGCACTCCTTTTGCTATATTCTTTAACATACCACAAAAAAGAGAGATTTCCCATTCACTTCAGTTTACCTCAGCTTATTTTAACAGCAGTGTAAAGCTCTGTAATCTATTGTAAAATAATTGACTTAAGGCCTGACTGAATTATTTGGGCTTTGAATTGTGACCCACATCCTGGAGACCAGCTCAAGTTCCAGCCAATACTTAATAGTTAGGTAGCACCTGCACATTTCTCAGTGAAGCAAAGTGCCTACAGTTACCAGTGACTCTACAGTTGTAGCTGTCAGGGTTTAATAACTACAACATTTCTCAAAAATATCTTTATACTGCAAATAGTTATGTCAGTAAATTTTTAAAGAAGTGCACTGAATTAAATAAAGATATGCATGACTGTTCAAACACATGTAAATGTTTGCTTTTACGATGAACAAGAACTTGTATCATAAAAGCAGTCACTTTTCACCCACATCAGATAATTTGTAATTGTGCAGTGTGGGAGAAATAAATTCAACAGCTATAAGGATTGAATCTAAAAATGTTTCTTCCTTTTTAAAAAATATCTTAATGCTACTGGTAGACTTACAAAAATGTTGTACTGAAAGCTGGTGTGATCGACAGCGTATTTATAAACAACTTACCAAAACTAAATACATTTGAAATTACTTTTTTCACCACAGGAAAATCACCAAGTGTCATAATAACGCAGGTTGCCTCTTCAGAATTTTCACTTTTTAAGCTGATGGCCATGTATCTCTGATCTGGTGAAATTCTGATCCGTTGAATAAAGGCATCAGAAAAGCCAAGATCTTCAGTACTGAATAAAATATCAACATTTGCTTCATCTACTACATATAAAAAAAAGAAAGATAGCAAGAAAATTGTGTAATTAAGGCCCTGTCATAATGAACAGTGGCTGTTAATGCCTGTATTTAACAAGTCTGCTTGCAATACTCACAAGCACACTACTGGAATTTATTAACACCAAGTATTTGAATCACAAAGTATTTGCAAATGCACTTTGTAAAAAAACAAACAAAAAAATCACCTTTCCAGAGACAAGAAAAAAAAGGTCTTGTAGATCTTCTTAAAAATATTTAAAAGTATAGATCTTGGCTTCTAGTAAATGTATTATATTTTGAAGTTCAGATACCTAAAGCACAGTTGTTTTTACTAAATACAATTAGTAAATTTTTTCCCCATCCGCTCAGATATAAAAAAGCATGAATGTGCTCTTCCTTTCTCAAAATGTTGTTAAGGCTCTGAGAAGAAATTACTTCTCTCTTTCCCCTCCAGAAACTTGCCTTAGTATCAATATATAATAGCCCCTAACTCCCTTCACCTTTCCTTTTGAGATTCAGGATTCTAGAATCAATCAAATCAGTAAAGAATTTTATAAAAGTATTTTTAGTTATTTTAAGAAACAGATCAGTTAAGCTTTAATGTAAGAAAAGTACATTAAGTGATATAACATTATAACAATTGTACCACGTTAGGAAAAAAAACCCTTACCATCATCTGCTTTTGAAAGAAAGATGCAGCCATTCTCTTCAAAGTACACATTCTCTCCAACCCTGATCTGTTCAGTACAAAACAAACATATTTCAAGTCCAACGTACAGTTAGACTATTGCATTAGAATCCTTATATTCAATCATTGTTCTGCAGAACACAATTGTAATATACACAAATGGCAGAACATAGCATGTATATTTGATACTAAAGAAATAATGGCAGGCATCGGAAAGCTGCTTTCAGAGTTGGGGTACTTCAGCTACCTAAACCTGCTCTAAATTTAACAAAAGACTCGGCTTAACTGCAATTGCTCTTGCAACTTACAGTGTCTTGTATCTTTTAATCAAAAAGTCAGATGCTTTGCTTGCTTTTGCTCAGTGATGAGAAATGTTTGTATTTTTTGCCACTTACCCTTGGGCTTCCAGAATTCAATGCGTACTTGTTGTGCAATTCTTCTAATTTTTCCTTGATTCTTTTTGTCATGGCTTTGTATCTTGCCGACATGTCATTCCAATTTTCCTGCTCTGATTTCAGAAGATTCTTGTTCAAAAGCTCTGATGTTGTTATGGATGTATTTTGTGTCGTTTTTGAAGGGATTTTTGTTCCTTCCTGCTAAGTAAGGAAAGACGACAATGGCTACAAACCAGCACCCTGTACTCCAATAGGAATATATTGAGGCAATACTGGTATTTCTTGAGCTACAGACCCCAAACCCACTTTGCATTATTACAATAGTACATGCCATTAAAAAGAAAAATGACAGTTGAAATAAGTTCTTGTTTTCAATGTTTTCTGATCTTCTGCGGAGGCACTGTCAAATGTGCTTTACTTGACAAATTTATTGATGTCTTCACTTAAAAATGTAGGGTGTGTTCTTTTTCTAGAACTAGTTTTTATTTAATTTTTATGGGTTACTTTTCATTCTTCAGAGATGTTGTCTCATAATTTTCCTGTCTGAAGAGTGTAATTACTCATTTCCTTCCCTAGACAACGATGCCACCCACACCTCTGTCCCTGTACATTGCAAGTCCTAGCAGCTTGTTCAGTGTCTTGCTCCACCTCCTCAAAAGTGTTAGTATAAACATTCACAAGGCACAGAATGAAGTGAAGCAGTGAACTGATATGGGATCTGTAACAATTCTATCAGGAATAAGCTTAAGGATGTGGTTTTCCACAATCCATGAGCAAACTACTGCTACCTCTTTGGCAGCCAAGATGTCTTCTCTTAAAAAAATGTTATTAACATGTTAAAATTGCTAGCACAATGCTACCCTTCTTTGCTTGCTGTAAAATCTTGTTTGATCAAAGCTTAACATACGCTACAGTATGTAACACTGCACAGATCACACCAAGTAGCATTTTAAAACATTCTGTGTATTATGTCAGTGTCTAAACTTAAGAAGCAGCACACATTTTTTTAACCCCATCCTTACTCTGCATCAAAAACTGATGGTTTGTTCCTGGTTTGTCTTCACAAATGTGTGTTATCTGGTCTGTGAATGTTATGAGTGGACTTTGAAAGGAGAAGAAACTATCTGCTCCAGTTACCAAACTCCCTATGAACATAAACCACATCATTTATGAGAGCCTATGAGTGTTCATTACTGGTTCAGACCAATAGTCCCTCCAGCCTAGTATATCAGATCAGAAGCATGAGTCAAAAGTGGGACAGCCCTTGGAGAAGCTCTGGAGCAAGTGTCTAATTGGTCAAGGTAAAAAAATCGCAGGATGTGTCAGCTGTACCACAGTCACTGGAAAAATAGTTGCAACGCCATTCCCCAAACCATAAGCAAGGAAAAACCCCACAGTGGCCACAAATGGACACTTAGGGAAGTATAAGGATCAGACAAGCAACAGATTATATTCCCCAACAGGTACTTCCCCGGGCTTCACCAATTTTAGCTCAAGAATTTCCTGAGCTGAATATAGTCTCTAGGTATTTTAAAAGTCTGTTTCATGTACATGTGTCATCTCCCCTTGTACCTATGTAAAAATCTTAGCATCCACAGCTTATTTTGGCAACTTCCACAATTTATGAATTTTTTTCATTAATTCCTCTCCTTTTGTTTTCAACAGTTCCCACTGCATTTATTTGGAAATATTATATAGAGCTGCTGGCCACAGTGTAAGCATATATTAAGAGTTACTGTACACCTCCCTGCTAGGGGAAAAATGAATCATCCAGAAGAGCATCCAGAAAGATTTTGAGAATAGCAGAGGATCTCAGTGACAATCAGTTTACAAACATTTGCTCCAAAGCAAACAGGTACAGGTTCCTTTCAGGTGAAAACCACTTGTTTAGCCCTTCCACCTGTGTTAGTAAACTGCCAATGATTAAGCAGGACCACACATTCTCATCCATCGGGAATTCGTATGTTCTCCTTGAAACATTGGTTTACATTTCAGACACAAACTTAGGAACTGTTTACATCATGGTTAGACATAACAGAGTTAAGACAAGATGATCTTTGGGTCACCTTCGAAGAAACACTGTTAACTTGAAACAATTTTAGAACAGTGACACATTCATCTGAAAACATGTTCAAGATAAACAAAAACACCAATCTTTTAAAACAGTATTTATACATCATGCAGATAAATCAGTTTAGTGCAGTATCATACTGCACTAAGCTTTTATAATATCTTTAGCAAGGTCTGTATTAGAAGCAGGAACAGAAGACCTGAAATTACTTCAGACCATTTTCTGACTCTGTGCATGACACATTGCCACTGATTCGCACAATATTTACTTACATAAATAAATCCAAGAACACTTTAAGTATAGTTTATCACATGTGAATACAATTATGAGAAGTCAATAGAATATTTTAGTATTTAATATGGCACAAACCATGACTTACTGGTCAGCACAGAAAAGGTCAAATTTTGTTGAGCCAGTTCTCTGGTGTCATCAGTCTGGACACTTTGCCTCTATGCTAGCTGATCTCCCTGCACTTTTCTTCTGATACTTTATCTGACTCTTTCTGGAAGATAGCAATTTTTAAAAAAATTGCCATGGTAGGAAAATTTACAAAAACGCACCTTTACATCAAAACAGTATAGGAAAGCTGAACAACAGTAAATGTCTTTGAACATAGCTGACATTCTAGTATTTATCCCTGTTTCAAACTCTGTAAGAAATATGTGTTTCCTCAACATTTGAAAAATATGGCTGTTGGCATTAAGCCTATACTTAAACAGCATACCTTGCTGGAAAATAATCTCCGTGGCAGGATGCTTCCAGGTGGCAAAGTCCTGTGTGTGCACGTACCTCTTGAAAAGTCCAGGATGTGGAATTTTTTTTGTTTTATTTTACTATAAAGACATATTGTTTGAAGATGATTACGCTTCGAGTAGTATCTGTCACTGAAGATAAGACCTTGAAGAAGATTTCGCAGTCCAACACATGACATCCTAACCTTCATTTTTTGATGGTCAACCTGAAATTTCTGAAAATCCCAAACTGCTGATCATTTACGCTGCGTGTGAAATATACGTAACATAAACTGAAGGTAAAAATTCCTCTCTTTCAAAGAGATGAGACGTGATTCATTAAGTAAATCACGTAAGAAACAGTAAAACTTCAGCTGTTTTCTTAACAATTGTTACACACAGCTTAGCTTGCAGATTAACCTGCATGACTCCAAAACGTGGTTCCTGGTGGCTGAAAGTTTACCTGTAGCGGAACTATCAATGAAGAAAAAGGAAGATGCAACTGTGCATGTTTAAATGATGAAGAACCAAAAACCGGCAAGGTTTTGGAAGTTTTTTCCCCCCCTTTGGAAGTTTCCTGTAACAACAAAATCCCTTTATCTCAAGAAAGTAATGTGGCAGGCAGCAAGAGCTGAACAGGACAGCTGACCGGTTTGCAGCCCTGCGGAGGGAAAGGCCCCATAGCCTTCACCGCCGGCCGCCCCGTTATCCCGATCAGCCGGGCGAGGCGAGAGAAACCGGTCCGGCCCCGCTCCCCACCAGCCCGGTCTCTCACCGCCGCCACCACCAAGCCGTGCCAACGCCAGGCAGGGCCCGCGCAAGGGCTCGCCGTCACAGGAGGGGCTGGACGCGCTCTCCTTCCGGCGGGGCTACCCGGGATAAGATGGCAGGCCAGCAGGAGCAGCTCCCGCCTCTCTCCCGGGACTGCCCGTAGCCAACATGGCGGCGGGGCGCTTCAGCCAGCCGCGGCGGGCGAGCACCGCTGATGTCAGCAAGGGGCGCGGACCCGTAGCGCGCTGGCATGGTCACTGGCGCGGCTTCCTCCAGTCGCTCCCGTTTAACGTAGTTTCGCCCCGGGTGCAGAGGCCACAAGCGACCTGTTCTGAGATCTCCGGTGCGCCTGGGGAGCCGTGCGTAGCGCGAGGCGGCGTGCCCTCTGCCAATACCCTGTCTCCTCAGGGCTGCCCTGGGCAGCTGTGGGACACGCTGCTGCCCGTAACAAAGATGGCCACCCACTTCCTCCACATCAAGCCCTAGCCCGGCCGGTACTGGCAGCCGCTGGAGGTTCGGCGGCAAGTCGCTGCTGGCCAGGGCAGCGCTCCCCGCTGTCGCATGGCTGAGGCTGCCGGCTCTCCGCGCCGCCCCGCCGCGGGCAGGTGCGAGGCGAGCGGTGCGGGAGCGGCGAGAGCCCGCTGGCAGCTGCTTGGACAGGTAGGGGGAGCCCGCAGGCGGGAGGGGCTGCTGGGATGGCGGGGCGGGCCGGCGGCGCAGCCTGAGGGGAGCGCATCTCTGCCGAACGGCGCTCCCGCCCTCCCCCCTTGCGCCCTGGACTAGGGCGGTGCGTGTCCTCTCCTGCCCCTCCGTGCTTGGGTTACCGCGGCCCTGCGGGCGGCGGGCAGTCACGGGTCCGTGAGGCAGGTAGCTCCCAGCGCCTGCCCCGGGCGGGGGTGCCGCTGCCGGGGGTGGGGGGCCGGGCAAGCCTGCTGGCGCTGGAGGCGTGCGGAAAGCCGAGCGGCGGAGAGCTATCCGCACCCCTGACGGCGCAGATTGCGAGGAATTAGTATGCTGGGGCTTGCAGTGCTCTTCCCGGAAAAAATAGTAATAAAAAATATATACATACATATATATGTACACTCAAATGGCTCTTTAAAGTGCCTTCGATAGATCCCCAAAGCAGTCTGTGGTCTTAAAAGCAGTGTCAACGGGAGGAGGGCCAGCACCCCCTGGCACCCTGCAGCCTGAGGGCACTAGCTTGGGATCTGAGATTTGGCATCTGTCGATGTCGCTGGAGTTGGATATCCCAGTTGCTATCCAGTTCCCGCCTTTCACCTTCTCGCTCCCGCCTCAAACTGCCTTTCATGGGGAGCTGGGGCGAGACCCCCATTACCTGGCAGCCAAAACTGCCCTTTACCTGCAGCTGCTGGGGGTCTGGAGGAGGGTGGGAAGGAAGAAGCAGCAAGCGGTTACACACCTGTGCTCCAGGTGAGCAACAGCTTGTCAGCTCCGGCCTTCCGTACTTTTTTTGACCCTTTAGGAGCAGTGCAAAGTTGGAAAGGGTTCCACTGCAGATGAGCGCATGCGTAAAGGCTTACAAACTCAAATCAGTTGTATTAGTTGTTACTGGATGTGATGTTTATGGCCCTAAATTAAATGTTTAGTTTTGTGCAAAAGGATGCCTAGAGAAGGAAGGCAGAGCGGTGGCAGTAAGGCCAATGGCAGCAGGGGCACCTGGCTGCAGTTGTGTAACAGAGTGGGAGGTGTGGAGAGGTTGATACTGACCTTTTATTTGTTTCTGTTGTCAGTTTGTAAATTTGTTAGTCCTGTTCAACAGGACAAACTTCTGTTTTGTTACACTAAAGCAGGAAATGTCAAAAGTTGTTGGTAGAATATCAGGTTTATCTTTGTAGGTTTCTGATCTAGCAGACTAAACAAGCTGCTGTCTGAGGCAATGCTAGTTATTATTTCCTTTCAACATACTGCCTTTGTCATATCCCTGCCTCCTAAAATCATAAGGAGCTTTTCGTAACAATGGAATGGAGGTGTGTGGGGTGTATGTAGGCGTCTGGGGAGAAGACTTCCATTTCTTCCTCAAGCTACATGTATCTATGACCTTTTCCTCTGGACATGCCCTGGGTTTTTCCATGTTCTTTACCTTTTCTGTTGATTTTTTGTGGTACAATGAGCAAGGATCAATTTAATCTCACTGGTACATCTGAAGTAAAAAACAGTTCTGCATGCTTTACTACAGTGGTGCTAGGATCTATCTATGGATTAGGAAGAAGGTATCAACCTTCCTTTATATCCATCTTTAAAGGAGCACTGTCAAAGTGTTTCTTACAGTGCTTTTAAAAATGCTTTTCATACTGCTTATAATAACGCCTTATGTGAAATCAATTCTGTGGTTTATATATTGAATTTGCTTTCATTCAATGCATACACAAATTGATTTGCTATGGTAAGGATCTTTTGAGTGCATGCTCGCTGATTTAATTAAGAAAAAGGCCCTTTTATCAGGTATCCTATAAAGCTAGCATAAAGAACCTGGGGTTTGCATAATTACCTATTTGTTCTTTACCAATAAAATGTTTTATGTATGTACTGAGTTGGAAGTTTGGCAATATTTTCAAACTTAGCTTGTCAGAATCAAGGCAAATATTTTTTTACTTAAAAAAAAAAAAAAAAGCTAAGTTACACACTTAGTGTGCATTTATAAATGACTGGAGTAAATTCTGTAAGGCTGTGTTTCAAGCTCTACCAGTGTGTACAATTGACAGTATTATCCAGTCTGTAGTCTTTAGCAGGGAAGTTAAGAGAAACAGGCATAAACTAAGTTGTTCCCTGTATGTACACTTGCTCCCTATGGAATAGAAAGTTTAATGAAAACTTTCCCGAAACCTGTAAGCTTTATATATTTATTCTGCCTGTTGCCTTCCTCTTTCTTTTCTTCTCATAGAAGTCTCACTTACCTGCTTGCTAATGTACTTTAGCTTCCAGAACTGAAAAATAAAAGCTGAAGTGAGAACAGGGCAGTGGCCTCTTTTTCTTCCTTTTTGTTCTTCTCAACAGAAGAACTTCTAGAACAATTTTTCTTCTCCTCCTGTTACTGTCTCTGTAAAGAGTCCCTGTGCTCCTGATATTTTCTGATGGTTTTCTTACTCTTGAGCTTTTACATTGTTTACAGTTGAATAAAACAATTTGGTAAATAAAGTATTTGTAAAAATAAATTATGCACAGTTCTACTGATGATAATTAGGGATGGTATAGTTATAGGTTATGCTGTAGCTGATGAAGTAGAAACTTTCTTGCATGTAGAAAATACCACGTGCCTGTCAATGTCCTAGAACTCCACAGAGGTTTGTAGACCATCAGCTGTTACTGAGTTTGGCTTTCAGTGTGACTAGGCCATACACAGTGAGATACGAAAACAAATAGGGGGACTTTCAGGTGACTGCCTTTCTCCATATGCTTGGGGTTTTTTTGTTTGGTTGGTAGCTTTTTTAAGAGAGAGCAGACATCTTTAGGTTTTATAGGGAGTCCTAATATTGTTGTTAAGTAATGAGGGCCTTGAGATCTGTGGTAATATTTTACTAGAATATTTTAAAACAGGAGACAGTTTGGTGATGCTTTTTTAATAATGTTTTGTGTGTTAATGAAGAAAGAAGTGCCTTAGAATTTTATATTGCTAGGTGAGGTTAGAGAGGAAAGAAAGTACAGGTTTGAGAGGGGGAAAACTGCAAGTGTGAGCTTGCATTGTTTGTGTTGGGTTTTGGTTTTTGTTTTGGTTTGTTTTTTTCCCCATTCTTGGTGTTTTTTTCTTTTAAGGAATGTAATTTTTGGAAGAGAATAATTCATTACAGAACCTAAAATATTGCTTATTTAGATAATATTTGTATGTATGACCTGTGTACAAGCTTTGCGTACACCTGTAAAGACCTTATGCAGAACACAAGTCCTTTCTCTGCTGAAAGATTTGAAGAGGGTGAAACAAGGCTTCTGGTATTTTGTAAAATAAAAACATGCATGGAAACTTATCTGTAGGAGTTAGAGCAACCACCAACTCCAACCAAAGAACAGTAGTGTCTGGTGATTCCTTCCCCACAATAGTTCTTTATCTCTGCCATCACTAAACCCAGGGATTGCATCTGTTCTGCTTTAGCTTGCTTGGTGTCACGGTTTGGCACCGAGTTGGAACACTCTCGATTCACCCCCCTCCTCCCCTAAGGTAGGGAAAGAGGGAGAAAAATGAGAAAGAGAGGCTTTCTGGGTTGAAAAGTGAAACAGATTGATTTTAATTATTAGTGATAAGGGAATATATATAAGTTTGTAAAGGTATGTGCAACACCCGATCCCCTCCCTCCTCCCCCAGCGACTCTCCCAGCAACTCTTCTCCCTGGTGACTCCCAGCTGAAGGGGGGAGGGTCCGGGCACACGGACGGGGTCCTCGGGTGTCGGCTGGGAAGAAAAATGGAAAAAAGAGAGCCAAAGAGAGGGCGATAGGAGGGACAGCAAGCAGAAAAGTGAGTGGAAAAGGAAAACGAGAGGCTTGACTTCCGTGATGTCTTAACCTATACTGAAAGCCAAATAGAGAAGATATTATGAGAAGGGAATATTCTGATTTGCTGATCCTGCCTTCGGTCTAATCTGCTCCCCCATAGGGGGGGAGGCTGCAGACAATCAGAAGTGACCTTGGTTATTAGCAGTCCACTGGTGCTGCTAAAAAGTTCACTGAAAGAAAAAAAAATCAGCAAAGAGCTTCACCCTGGCTCAAAACAAAACGCTTGGGTACTGGCTACTGGTTTCATAGTCCCTGGGATGTGTTCATTTATATTGCCAATGAGCAGGAAATTAGGGAGCTTCACCTTTATTGGAGGGGCATAACAAAAAGACAGAAGACTATATTTCAACCTCTTCAGAACATTATTAAGAGTTAAGATAGGTTTTTCACCTTTCGGCTTTTGTGAGTGGATGATGCTATAGCAGCAGCATATCTTTATAGCTTGTAACTCAATTGTGATGCTTTTAGGAACTGATGAGGAAAAAAATACTTTGATCCTTATGTAAAAATACAGTAAGATATAAAGACTGAAACATAGTCTTCCTTTGTGCTCTTTTTTCAGTTGTATTTAGGTTTTTAAAAGATTTGACCTGCTGTTGCGATTTTCAGATCTTAGATCTCTTGATTTTACTTTGAAGCTGTGGGAGAAATGGTCTTCTAAGTACTCAGACACTCACGAGATTTGCTGCTAACCCAGAGAATGCATTTTACAGAGCGGCTAGAAGATACCTCAGTAGAACAAAAAAACTGGGAAGTTTTGTCGCTCCTGGACTTTATGTTTTCCTGTTAGTTAGTAACTGTGTGCCTTGGCTTGAACAAAACCCACAAAACAACATGCTTTTCTGAAAACTGGGTCTTGGGTTTTTCTTGTCAAAGTGGTCTGGTTTGTTTCCAGACATGCTGCTATTATATGAAGGTTTTAATTCTGCTAGTCTTTTAATTTGATTCTCTTGTTTTGATATTTTTGCTATATCCTCCACATGTGTATTCTTCCCATGTGTTACAAAAGTAGAAGAAATAGTGTGGACAGCACACAGCCATTTTTAATACTTTGATGAAAATGCCTGTTCCTTTCATATGCTGAGACCTGCCCATGAGGATAGATCCAAAAGCAATAAACCCGATGCATCAGACCTGCTGTTAGAAACTACCAGCATATCAAATACAATTGCTCTGCATACATATGTAGTATTTCCAAGATCCTGCAAGATAATAATAGGTCATCGCACCAAATTGTAAGGCTGTTGGATGTGAGTGCATTTCCAGTTAAAGTCAAATGTTGGGCGCAGCAAAAAGAATCACTGACCTGTTGTTTTGTTGTATGGATCCCGTATGCAAAGCTTCCATTTCAGGTTTCATGAATCTGCACAGATACTTCTCATTTGACTTCGGATTTAGCTCTGGTTGGCAAAAAAACCTAAATTGTGGCACTCTCCTACTCAATAGAGTATTCCTTGTAGCTCTGTTTATAGTGATGATATATGACTATGATGACTATGTTTATAGTGATATTTTCTGGTTTGTTTTTTTTTCCCCATCACTGTGGACTGCTTGTTCACCTTCATTTTAAAAAATGCAATGGTAATTATTTATGTATTCCACCCAGTGGTAGGAGAAAGAAGTTAAACCTGGGACATGTCTCCTTCTACATCACTGACCTAAAGAATAAGGCTTTTTATCTGGCAAGGAAATGCTAGTTGTCTTCTGTGCAATGATACAGCTCAAATGGGCTGGCTGCCAAGTTTTCCTGTGTGGAGGAGCTGGTACCTTGCTCCCCAAAAGTTGAGTGCAGCAGACTGTGCAGGACAGTGAGCCCATGTTTTCACTTTCCTGAACAAGTGTTTTAATAATCTAAAAAATGTGAATGGCTGTGTTCTGTCTCAGCCACTGCTTTGAATTCTTCAGTCTCTTAGCACTTAACTTGGTGCTGTCAGTGTATTTTGGATTGTTAAAGACTGACTAATGCATCAGTGGTGTTGCATCCAAATAACACGCAGTGGTGGCATCTGAAAATCTGGGGCCTGGGTCAGGTAGCAAGTTTCTCAACTTAGGCAAGTTTGGCAGCAACTCTGCAAGTGTGCATCAGTAGAGTTCTAGGCCAGGAAGTAGTCTACCTGGCAAACACCTATCACTCATGCATTTGGGGATCGTGTTTTGAGTTTATTAATTTAAATTCTACAGAACATAACCTTTCTTTTTTGTTTCTCTTTTTCATCCATAGGGACAGTGAGTGGCATAGAAATTGCCTAGTGAGGGGACTGCCTGGTCTGTGAAACTTTCATTGTGGTGGGGATGGGAGAATAGAGGAGAATCCAGTTTGCCTTTTGAATTCTGGCCATGGGTTTGCTGCAGCAGGAGTTAAAAAAGCAACTTGGTGTACTTCTGAACACAATACATTTGCTTTACAGTTAGTGAGACATAATAAACTCATGACCCATTCTCAGCCCCTACCATTAATGCCACTGTTGTTTTTCTCAGGCTTGACATACTTGGACTAGCTATTCATAGCTATTGGCTGATAGCATAACTATTATGGTTGATTCCAGACTTGCCTCTTCAGTTAAATGAGCCTGTGTTTGTTCTTTCCTTGAAGTTTTTTTCTTAATGTTTAATTTGTTCTTAATTTAAAAGGTTCTGAAGAAAAAGCACTTGAAAGATGTGCATCTCCAACAAGTGTCTGTAAGAAGGTTTGCATCGTTCAATCTCTTTTCAATAGAAGACCAGAACACAGAAGATGAAGCTGGGACCTGGGTTCAGTATAAATGCATCTTTTATCCTGAGTATTGTGTGTCCTTAAGGTAACCATCCTTTAGGTTTTAATTACTTCCTAAGATCTTGTACAGGCCTAAAATATAGAACTCATCAGTCATTCTTCCAGTGTTTTGTGTATTTAGGGCATAGTTTACAAATAAACTGTTAGATGTTATTTTTGGTTGTTTGTTACACTAAGCAGCTTGTCTGATCTTTTCTGGTACATTTCACTGAAGTGGCAGAACTTGACTGAAAATACCAATGATAGTACCTATAAGAGAATGGAGAAATGAGTGTTTCTGTTACGCTTCCAATAGCATTTTGTTTTGACATTCTTCAAATACAAAAAGGATGTAAAAAATACTGAACACATTTACTGGTAATCTTAATAAAAAAATTAATGACATTATGTTATTCATAAAGTTTGAAAAGCTTTTTGGTAGTGATCTATATTTTATTCAATTTTCTCCTTAATAGTTCTTTTAAAACTCAATGATAATCTGGAAGGAAATTTGCAGAACAAAAGAATAAAAAATTTCCTCTTACTACAGAAATGGTTTATGGCTAATGAAGACATCTGTTTTATATTAGAGCAGGTAAAACAAATTAAGGTATGTGCATTAAAAACAAACAAAAAAAGGCACACAAAACCAAAAAAAACCCGGAAATCCCCCAAAAACCCTCTGAAGGAGTATTGATGAAAACTCAGTAGACCTCAGCAAACCAGAAAAGTTTATAGCTCCCATTCATTACTATGTGGGGGTTTGGTTTCTTTTTTTCATTCTCTCCTGCTTTGGTTTCCTTTTCCTTGTTCAATTTTGTATATATCTATAACTTCATTTTGCCTCAACAGGTATCATTGCAACAGAAACTTAAGCATCCCTCAATTAATACTTGTTTTACAGCCCCTAATTAGCCCTGGTGAGGATGTAGGAGTTTGCATTCTAGGCACAGTAGAGGATATTCTGGAGAGTCTTAAGTCATCAAAATTGTAAAGTGCATTTCTATTTAAGTGGGGCCTTTAAAATAAAGTCAATCTCAGAAACTACAATCTAATACAAACAATTGACCATAATTAAGTGACATTTTTGCAAGGTTATAAAACAAAATAATAAGAAAAATTAGACCAAACCAGAAGAAAACCAAAACCGAACAAGATCACGAACCCTGCAACACTACTTGCAGGTTGCCTTAGATTTGCAGCTGGGTGAAAAGTCAAGTACAAAATTGTGTAGAGTTTTATAAAGCCTTAATTTTCCATTTTCCAAGCCTATACTTACTGACACTAAAAGGCTTCAAAAGAAAACTTTTCCATTTGAAAATACTGCCTATTTGTAGTAGAAGTGGGTACAGTGTTTTTTCTGCATGTGGACTTTTCCATGAACTGTTAGGGAATGTTACAGATTTATCCAGATGCTGACGGTCTACCTCATCTCTTTGTGCAGTGTCTCTCTTCCCTGGTTTTAGGTCCTCAGAGGCACACTGGTAATAGGAGATGTAAGGCATTTAGGTAGAATTCAAGCTGAGTGAGGCTGCAGTCCTTAACACTGCAGTCATTCTTCATTCAGTCTCCTGAGTTGACTATCATGATTTGCAACACTTGGAGTCGCTTGATTTACTAGTTATGGGAGTTTTAAAGTAGGAGGTGAGCTAGGGTTCACCTGTGCCAGCAATACAAAAGCCAAGGGAATGTCAGTCTGATCTGGCTCTGACATTTGATATTAATGCACTTCTGTTTCCATCACTTCCCATGTCATCATTTTATTTCATATTTTTTTATTTGGCTAATAGTAGCTTAATTAATAATAGGACACAGCTCAAACTGTAGACTGCAAATAAGCATGTTCATTCATGCGTGATTTTAATCTTGGTGATCATTATATAGTATTCTAAGTATGGGGATTTTGTTTTTACCTTTTATGTTCCTTTGAGTTTAACCAATGGAAATGTACAGTTTCTGTACTGTAGAACATTTGTCTCACATTGCCTTTCAAAAACTGTATATTAAGGAGAATAGAGAGATTGTTTCCTAATGGGGATTTTTATTTTTATTTTTTCCCTGTATTTTGTTCTTTTCTAGAAGATACTCAGTGATCTATAAAAAGGGTAATCACCGATCATTATTTTAGGAATAATGATTAGAACTTACTTACACATTTCTGTTAAAGTGTTTTTTCTCTATATTGAAGTAGTGACAATAGAAAGCATATGCTTATTATTTCACAATGTTGCTGGATAGTGGAGGAGAAAACACTTGCTGTGTATTTTGCCAGGGACAAAGTAGAAATACCTGCAACAAAATCTGCTTTACCTTATGTCTGTATTAAAGAAAGTTTCTTCCCTGTTTTTGCAGAAGCAGTAGTTTAAGAGGGTAAACATCACGGTTTAACATAAATAACAGAGCCACAGTTGTCACTGAAACTTGTGTATCTAGAAGAGATCTTGGAGTGAGCATTTCTGCATCTCTGAGAACTGATCACGTCTTGGAAACTTGAGGATCCTTTGTATGTCTGACAGTCTTCCCTTAGTTTTTCTCTTCCCATTGGTAAAACATTAATTTTCATCAAGAGAAACAATTTGTAAAAGATAACAAGGGTATACTTACTAGCTCATAATTATCAATAACATCAGTCAGGTAAACCCAGAAGAGTGTGCTTGATTAGGAGAGGTTTTTTTGTCTACCTTTTTTTCAGGAAAAAAATGTTGTTATGGCCCCTCCAAAACCTTGACAAAAGTGCTTTTGAATTTTCATCTACATATGTTTTCCTTATGCATTAACATCTTCTTGGGAAAGCTCATTGCATATGTGGGATGTTAAAAGGGTTGTCAGCTAATATCTTGACAAGACTAAATACTTAAGAAAGTTCATAAGGTTGTTCCTGGCTTTTGGCAAAGAGTATAAAGGTCAAGCTATATCAGTTCAAGGGCTATCAAAACTGATCAAATTGTATATTCAGATATGCTATGACCTAGCTGGAATTACTGCTCTAGACGGTTGTGGGGACCAGTTTGTTAGGCAAATAGAAGCTTTGGTAGGAACTACCAGGCATATACATGCTTTTCTGAACTTAATATTAGGCTGCTATTTTTCTAACAGAATTCAGGTTGGATACACATCTGAGAAAGAAGAGCTTATGCCATGTTTTTCTGTTCCTAGTTTATTTTTAGAACCATTCTTAATAACAAATCTTCCAAAGCAGGAAGCCAGAAGCACTGATATAGGGCAATTTTGCTTAAAAAATTTAAGCTGGATTTATGTGCCATTTTGACTAGATGACAATGTTGTTGGCTCATTTGAAAAATCCCCATAATGCTTCTGGTTAAACAGTGATCTGTACTGTTCTTAATGAAATGTAGATTCACAATACATGGAAGGTGGAAGGTGGTCTCTTGAAGTTTGTGTAGGTACTAAGGTGCTTCATGGTGCCTCTGGGGTATGAAAAGGAGTGTCTGATGAGTGATTTTTGTTAGAAGTGAAAGGTGTGTCAGAATGAAATTTCATGTGTTATAATCCAAAATCTCATTTGATTAGTCTAGTCTAATTTGGATTTATACTGTATTTGATGCTTCTACACACTACATCCTTGTGTTGATGATATGAATTGGGTGGCTACATACATGAAATAATTTCTTGTGTTGTTTGCCATTAATGGTGCTTATAAAATAAATCCCTGAATTGACAGGAAGTCTGGGAATAAGGCATAAAGTTTATGGCTGTCTAACATGGAGAATATAGACATGTTCTGTCCAAGCTGGAATCTCGCTACAGTTTTCACATTCAGATTTGGATACAGTAAACTAAAGTAATCTAGTCTGCAGGTGAAAGATCTAAATTTCATTTTTAGTGAAATTTCTTGCAAGCTTGAAGTGGAAGATTGTATCTTTCATTACACATATCATCTGGCCTTCTGGATCTTTTCTCCATTAAAAACATGTTTTTATTAATAAAACTTTTCTGTTTATTTGTTAGCATTGTTCAAGTTCTTTTTAACTTCGGGGGTATTTCACTTTGCTGTTAAAAAATTATGCATGTGCTAAATATGTGTTTTCTTGGCGATAGGAAGATACATAATAAGTAAGTAGATCAATTTTAAAATATTTATTTAATATTGCATTTCTGAATCTTTCTATTCTTGGGAATGTGCTTTTAAATTTAAATTTTGTATGAATAGTTTTAGTAATGAAATCATTATAGATCATAAAGATGCAGTGTCTCACTGTGTAGATGGTGTCTGTCTTTTAGACAGGAAAATTATTCTTTTATTAGAGTTAAAAAAGGAGCAATCAATAACTTCAAATTTCCTGTTTCAGGATATAGATTCACTTTAAATTGTAGTCTCATTTTAAGCAATTAGAGAAGAAATAAGTTATCTCTGTGGTAAAGTATTACCATTGATCAGTCATTTGATGTTTCAATTCCTAAAAGGCAGAACTGAAAAGAACAATGTCAGAAGGGCTTACTTTTTTGTGGAGTGTTAAGTTATCTTTGCAAAATGTCATACCTTTATTCTGAATATGAATGAAGCTTTAGATAAAAATATGAATTAAATTATTAGATTATTCTAGACCTTTGGTTTAGAAATGGGAGGCATGTTGTTTTTCTGTTGCAAGTAGTATGTTAGGAGACAGCCTAGGAGTGAATTTCATTGGCTGTTCATGTAGGATGTTTCTGCTAATAACATTTTGAAGTTTTAATGGAATTTTAGACAGAAAAAAATTGAGGGAAGCAGTTTTCAAGGAGTATTGCCTTGTCCTTATAGGTAGTTTGAGTGGATATGATAAAATTGTTTTCTTCCATTTATTGCATGCTAAGAGGCAATGTTTGGATTTAGTAGCATAAAGGCTTGGCCACAGGAGGAGGAAATTGAGGAAAGAGATAAAAGTGATTTGGCAACATATTTCTTTCATTCACTGATCAAGCTAAGGCTGTTCCATCATATTTTCCAAGACAGCTGTATTTGTGAAAAGTATTTGTAGTCAAAGAAGCCACTGTTTTGGTTTGCAGGTAACTCTGAGATTCTTAGTGTGCTGCAATGATGAAACCTTTTTGTGAAGTACCCTTGGCAGAAACTTTTTTACCCGTATCCCATCTTTCATTTTCCACAAATATTGTGGGTTTATTTTGTATCCAGATTAAAAATGTATGATCATGTGTTATAGATGATTATTTTACTTTAGAGTAGTGTATGTAAATGTAGTCTATCTTAGTTCTTGTAGTTTTTAAGTTTAGTGTACATATTTGGTTACTTGTATTCTTTTTCCTCATTCAGTTGAAGGAACGTAGTTTTGTTTCATTATGGTTGATGAAAAGCATACCTTAATAGGCATCTACTGAAGGATTATTTTTATTCTACTGACTACAGCTATTTATAAATACATGTAAAACTCTGCCACTTGTGTTTCCTGAATTGGAGAGCAAGGAACATTAATATATTTTACAGATCTCGCTCTCTTTCTCTGAATTTATTTATACATCCACAGTTGGTTTATTCATAGTCCAGAGTAAGTAATTTTGCTTTCCTTTCTCCTTTCAGGAGAAACATGAGTTAAATTAGCTTGTAATTCATAGATTTGTCTTCTATAACTCACTGCCTCAGAAGATATATATAACTCAGCCATAGAAGATTTTGTGTGCTGTACCTTGAAGACTTCTTATAATAACACTGTAGATCAGATTAACCACACTGGCCTGAAATTCACTTTCTCCATGATGCTTGCCTATGCTTGTTTGAAATACTTTGTTGATCTCAGCAATCACAGCTTTGAACTTAAGTCTTTTTAAGCTGTGTAATATTTGTGATGTATCCCAAAGTACTAAATACTGATGTTCTTCTGTATTTTGTCATGCCTGTGGAAATTTATGGGAATTTTGAAGTTCAGATTTAACCACAAGTTTCTGTGATTCCTTTGACTTTCATAATTCAGTGCACGTGACATTTACAAACTGTTGGCAGTTTTTTAGGTGTACCACGGAAAGCAGTGATTATGACAGGCATTCATATAAAAAAAGATGTGATGTGTATTGGCAGTTTTCTCAGGGCTTGGTAAAGGAGAAGCAGCTGGTGGGATGGGACGGTGAAGCAGCAACTGTTCCAGAACTGCTGCAGTGCAGTGGATCCCAAAGTAGAAGCTGTGGTTTTTAGGTGCAGGGCTAAATAGTGTGAAATTGATGGCACAATTTGGGGTTAGAGAATACCTGTATTTACAGATGCATGCAACTTTTATTCTGCAGGTCAGATATATGATGGAAAAGGTTTGGGGAGTAGCTGGTGAAGAATTTGTCTGCATGGTCTACAAACGCAGTCCTCCAAATTGAGAAACATGTGGCTATTGCTATTTGGAAATGTCTTCCTAAGCTCTCCCTTTCAAAGCAGACCAGCTGTTTGCACATTGCTTTCCTCAGACCTAGAACTTGTCTGCCATGGAAGCTATGCTCAATTCTTCACTGTTTGGGTTCCCTAACTGTTAAGTGGTTACCACTGGAATTTAAGTGCCTAGTTTTTTTAGCCTGGTGTAGGGAGAAAAAGCTTTATCAGCAGGAAGAGGTATTTTCTTATCATGCTAATTTACATAATAAGATTCATTGTTACTAATGTGGAGCAGTCTTAAAATCATCCATAATGGTAATATAGTTAAGACCTGAGATGTGATTTTTGAAGTGAATGAGAGCAGCTTTGCTATCCAGATCACTGTTGAGATAATGGCTACCCCTCTCATTCTAGGAGGCTGAGCTTGCTCCCTGCTGTTCTGTGAAGGTTTCATAAACTGATCAGACTAAAGGATGCAGCTGTTAAACCCAAGCCCTGTTATGTTTCACGATGAGTGTGGAGTGGGCATCTGGAAGACCGAGGAGAAGGCGAAGTCCTTCATAGCAAAGCTGGATGCTTCACATCATGAAATTATGTTTCACTTATGTGCTTGCCCTGAACAATACTTGTGAAAGCAAGAAAGAGATTGCTGAGACAGATTTAGAGGAAGAGGTTTTGAAAGTTGCAGCCAGAAAAGGGTGCCTGTGCACAATGCCTCGCCTGGCCAAGACAGCAGACAATTGAGCTGTGCGGTGTTTGCACTTGAACACCACGCACTTTTGGCCACTGAGTAATAAATGTAAGAATATGTTTGAAATTTGTGTCTGTTGTTTTTAGTTATGGGAAGAATGTTTTATAATCGGATGAAGAACTGATCCACAATGAAAACAGAGAAAAACAAAAACAATAACGTAGATGGAGAACATTCATTGAGTTAAATAAAACACCAACATTTCAGAACAATCTTAAAACCAGAAAGTGTGTGGCATGCATCCGTTGTAGAATCTTGGCTTATTCTTCAGGCTGAGGAACTTGGAGCTCTCCACTTCTCATCTCCAGTTCTAAACCATTATTTTAATTAATTTAATTTTTTAAATTTTGGCAACAGCCTGAAATTTGGTTTAGCAATAATTTTAAGGCCAGTGCTATGGTTTCTATGGTTTATCATTTATCTTTTTGGCCTTTGTCTACCTTTTGACCCTGAAGTATATAAATTGTGTTCTTCTCTAGACCAGCACACTTCACTTCTTTTTCTCTTTCTTCATAGCATTCTTGAACTACAGGTACTTGATTGCTTAATTGTTCATCCTCACCTGTATTTGCTTCACTTGGAGATAGGCATTAAAAATCTCCTTTAGATGTGGATTATGTACATAAAGAAATTGAGGGGAGAAAAAAACGCAAAAAATGTATCCCACTACTAATATACATGCCAATAAAGATTAAAATATTTCTTTAGTCTCAGCATCTCCCCCCACCCCCATCTTACATTCATTTAGAAGATGAGACATTCACAGCTATCTGAGAGACTTAACTGTGTCAGGCAGATGCACAGTTACAGAGTTTGTAGGATGCTAAGGAGTCAGCAAGAGACAGTCTGAAGGGCAGCTCTGTGGTTGGCAGAACTACTGATCCTGTCTGATTTCTTGTCACTCCCCTTGAATTAAATCAGTTGCATCAGTTAGTCAATCTGATTGAAAACAAAGGTGAAAAAAAAAAAGAAGTTCACTTTTAGTCCCAACGATCTGTCAAAATTCGTGTAGGCTTCCACTGCAGCTGGGGAATGTATTTTTGTTTTGTTTTTGTTTTTTTTTCAATGTAGCTGGGAGAAGAGCTCTAAAGTCCAGTCAAATAATTCACAGTATCTTTAATATATTTTGTTGCCCCTATTTATGACCTCATTTCTGTTCCTGTTAGCTTGATTTCCATTTGATTTTCCTTATTTTTAAAGAATTAGTCTAATTCCTGTTTCACACTTCTCCAAATTTAACGTTAATGTTTCTTTATTTAATGCTTATGCTTAACAGAAGCTATAGATAACTTTCTCTATATGTATAAGATACAGTTTCATATTTGCAAAAAGGTTGATTTTTTTTTTTGGTCATTATTACAACAATCTTCCTTCAGGAATTAAAAGTTGAGAGAATGAGAACTAATTTTGTAGGTGCTAAAATTGTTCTTCCATATTTTCAGTGTTTCAAATTAGTATGTTCCTGAACAGCCTTAGAAGCTATATTTGAAAAATTATTAAAAGACTGTATTTTTGCATGTTACTGCTGTGCTGAATTCTTTTTAGTTTTTTTCATTGTGGTCTGATTGTTTTAAAAGGTAAGATTTTTTTTATTTTGTTCATTTGGGGCCTAGATTAACCCAAATATAGAATAGTTAAGTAGTTGCCTTTTTGTGTGTGTGTGTGAATCCAGCTACCCTGACAGCTGTAACATTTAGAGGAAGCTTTTTAGGCAAATTTTTATTGAACTTTGGTGCATGTTCTTTCTGCTGCTGTCAATGTTTTGCACACTGTGCTCTAAAATTTGCAGTTGGTATGTGAAATTCAGTTAATTAATGTGTTATCCTCAGTTTTGAATGTTTATTTCACTTGGGTAATGGAAATGTAAAGGCAAAGAAAATGCAGTTCACTGAGTACATTAATCAGTTTCATTGCTCACAATAATTAAATTAAGTGTTCTTGAGTTTGTGGGAGAGAATAGGAATGTGTGTTCAGCTGCTGTTCAAAAATAGTCTTTTGTTTTTCCTCTTCAAAGAAACCGCTTTACCAAAATTCCTCCCTTCCTATATGTGAGTTCCACAACTAAACAAAAAATTACGCTCTTTGGAAATGTTTTCATTTTGATAAAGTATTAGATTTCGAGAAGCATGTTCCTGGTTCCTGTATTTTAGTGATGCAACTTTGAAGACTTGTGATTGTCCCTTTGTTTTCCCCCTGGTGGCTACAGTAGTACCTGTTTGCCGCTTGTCTGTGAAAGGGGTTTGTGAGAATCGAATGGGTGCAGTGAACCTCTTTTCTGAAGAGGGAAGTTGGTGGTTTTTTTGATTGTTTATATGCTGATAAAGTCACCATTTATCTTTTTTTCCAGATTTCACAATGGACTCTTAAATGTTCAAGATGTTCTTACAAGTTTTGACAACACGGGGAATGTCTGTAAGTAATTTCTTATTTAAATACAGTGCTGTGTGGATAGAAGTCTAATTGTATTGATACAAAATATTTCTGTATGAGGCCTCAGTAATGATTTCATTTAGCCTAGAAATGCCATTACTTTGTTCAGAGATACAGATCTGCCTACCATAGTGTTTTGTATGCTACACCAGTTTACGTAGCACAGTTGTTTGTGTGGGTACCTCCCTGTGTGGGCACATCCGTAAGTCACCCCAGGGTGCATTATTTTTGCTTCTGTGACTGCAGGAGCATTAGAGCAGCTGAACTGGGTTGGACAAAGAATTAGTGTAGCCCATTGATACATGTTGGCCAGTGGACAGCACTGGCTGAGGAGCAACAGTGCGAGAACATGGGAAGCAAACAATGGTACTTCTAGCTTGGAGAGGGCAAACTCGAACAGGAGACAAACAAAAGGAAGCAAACAATTACATGAATTCAAAAAGCAAGGGAAAAAATTGTGCAAGAAAAATTCACTGTGGCTATTAACTGTAAAGACATTGCTTATGGCTTACGAAGTGGTGGATGTTAGGAGAATTAATGGGGCAGTAGGATGATATGTTTGTCCTGATCTTTCACTCTTGTCTAAGCATCAGTTACTAGCTGCATTAACCTGAGACAAGATAAGCCATAACTGGACCTTCAGTGTCTGACCCACTATGGCTCTGCTTCAGTATACTTATTAATAAAATTATCTGTGCTACTAATGGACTTCAATTATTAAACTGTGGCACATAATGGAAGAGAAGCTGAGCAAAAACATTTAAATATTTTCAATGTAATGAGTAATTACTATGATATAATTAACATCTACAGATACACAGATATGTTTTTTTCTATGTTTTCAAACAAGCAAACTGATAGAATAAAGTTGGGGGCGATGTCTGTAATCTTGCCAGATATTCAAGAAATGTGCTTGTATCTCTGCCTACTTATCAAAGCAATAATATAGAAACTGTTCTGATATATACATATTTCATCTCAAAACTCCAGTCTTAGTATTCCAAAGGTATGTTTCAATAAACATTGACTTTTAATTGGCAAAAAGCTGCGGCGGAGATATGACTGACACACCATGATGGTCACAAGCATCAGTATCAGCATCAGCCCTTTATTTCGGGTTACATCACATTCTTATACTTCTCTCCCCTGTCCAAACGCCTTGTGCTTCCTTCCCATTGGTTAACAGCTTCTGTTCACACGTTCTATCTTATTTTATGATAGGCTACAAGTTTCTTACATTTTCTTACAAGAATGTCAACACACATCCGTATCTCTCACACCTTCTTTTCCCACAAACTTGTTTATCTCTAACCGTCAAGGGCACAGCTGTAGTTTGTCCAGATCAAGGCCACCCACGGCCCATAGCTGATCACCCACAAAAAGGTACATTTATTTAATAAACTTTTTCCTTCAAAAGGAAAAAATAATAATAAATTTTGTGCTCTCCTTTTTAAAATTTGCTACCTTTTATTGAGTTCTGAACATTCAAGATAGTTGTGTGGCTCTTTCAGAAAATACTTCAGGATATATTCTGTAACTGTTGCCAAAGAGAAATTTGTTCTCTGATTTCTAAATGAAAAATATACCTGAGGGGTATATTAATATCTAACTTAATAATATTATGATAAAGAAAATTCACATTTGAAATAATGGTTGACATCAGCTACAGATGTAGGCATCATGAACTGGATGATAAAAACATTTAGGTTTAAGGCATTTAGGATCTGGAAGAAAACGCTTTGCTTAAATTGTGGGAGTCATTTAGAGAGAGTCTATGATTCTGTGATGCTATGAGATGTGATGTTGTAGATTCTCAGAATAAGAAGCTAGAGGTACTTCTGAGCCAAGTTACTTTATTCTCATTAAACTATTCTCAATAAGTGAAAAAATTAGGAAAAAATTCAAACTGAGGTTTTGGATGTGGAAAAGTTACTGTTATATTAGTTCATTGTATAACAGCTCACGTATTTATTTTGAACAACAGGAAATACCCTTTTTTAATGTCTAAAAATGCTTGAGTCCTTCATGTCCTGGATCAAGACAGTGTACCTGACTGTTAAGCATGGTAACATGATTTCTTAATCCTTGTTCTTTCTGTGAGTACTCAATATTGTGATCAATCTACACACATTTCCTTGTTAACACTAATAAATGACTTTGCTAAAGTTTTCATATGCTTTCCTCTTGTCAGAGGTGCTCTTGGCTCTTCTGTTAACTTTTTCTAGTAATTTAGCTATTTTCTTACTGATTGCAGATGGTAGAACAAGACTTGTACTCTAATAGGCTCAGCACCAGTGCGAACACAAAAGTACTATGACATTTGTAGCTCTTACAGTTTCTCTGTATATACAAAGATTCACATTTGTTGTTTTGGATGCAGTATTGCTTTGAGGGTTCATGCTGTGCTATTGTATACAGTGTTTGCTAAGTCATTTCCAGATTCACTGCTTCCCCATTTTTAAATGTCTGTGTCTGTAAGTGTCTCTCTGTATTGACGCACATATTACTCATTTATGCCCATTTTACTAAGTACTCTAGATTACACTCTGTTAGGGTCACTGCAAAGTATTTATATTCTGGCAGCATGCAGTGCTGGCTTGGAGTGTAATCATCATATTCTTTTACTACCACCTGTATGGAGTCAATGTCCCCAGTGCCCAAGCTGGAGTAACTGTGTCTGTCACATCACCAGGGTGAAGTTCCTCCAACCATGGGTTTACTGAGCTGCTCGTTTTGGATCATACGTGATGGAATTTGTGTGCACTCCCATTATTTGAATTTGCTCTTTCTTTGACCTTTTTTTGGTGTATTTCTTCACTCTCTTTGTGTTAAACCACAGTGGAAATGGTAGGTGGTAATTCTGTCTCCTTTTACCCCCAAAGGTAACTACAGTTGTAATATTTCTAAAATTAGGTTGACTATATTTTACAATTGCTGTGGTGTTCTTTAAGAACTTCGTATTATCAAATTATAGTCTACCTTAAAAAAAACCAAAACCCAGAACAACAAACATTTATCAAATGGTCTTTAACAATATTAGTTTATTTCTTCTAATGCCTAACACTAATGAAGCTAACCAGTATTGATCATATTCTCAGTCCCATCTACAGTAAAATGCTCTGTGAAAGGTCTAATTGAATAATAATAGACTTTAATGCTCCTTTAGGACACACTGCAATGTCAGAATTTATTTATTGGGCATTATAATTCATGTAAACAATTTGGACTGAGTTATCAGAAAACAGTTAAATATTTTAGTATTCTGTGTGTTTGTTTTGGCTGCCATACTGAGCATTTATCAGGAAGATTAATGTTTTGCTAAGGATTATTAGATTATTAAATAGTTGTGTATTAAACATAATAGATTTTGTAAAAACTGAAACATTGCACATTACATCCTTTAAAAACATTATCATTTGTTTCACATTTCATGGTTTGTGTTGTTTTGGGGGGAGGTTTTTTGTTTCTTCTAGTAATGTTTCTAAATACCTTGTGTTGAAACGGGCTTTTTCCAGGGGCATTTTCTGTGGTCTTTTTATTTCACTCGTTGATGCTTCTGCTTACATCTTTAACAGCCACATCACCATACACCATCAAAGAAGAGTGGTAGAACAGAGTTTGGTTAATAGTTAATACCACTTTCTCTACACTCCCATTAGGTATCAACTCAGTACAAGATGTGCCACTAGCTGGCAGCATTATATAAAATATCAATAAGCAGCTTTTGAAGAATACTTGTGACTGCTTCCAGAAGTGCTGCCTGAAGTAAGACTTCAGGACAAAAGTGGAGCCAGCTGCAGTAGCTGTACATGGCGTATTGCAGGATCTGGAAATCGCTTCTGCACAACATCTTGTTCAAACTTGGTACCTACAATTTCATTCTGTCTTCTTCAGGAAGATTTCTGAAGATGCATTTCAATTGTAGGATTGCTACAGTGAATGAAAATCCACACTACAAATTAAATTGGTTTTCACTTCCCAAGAAAAATGTGAATTTTTTTTCTCTCCTGCTCATCCTCTGTGTGAACAGAGTTTCCACGTGAAAATTCTAAAGGAATTATCCACACAGGCAGGATGCAATGCTAAATGCACCTCATTCAGCTTTAACTCATAAAGTGGGGGCTTGGAAAAGAGGACTGATGTAAAGGATCAGTCTTTGTTTTAGACGATGGTATGCCCTCTGTTAAAAAGATGGTACATCCTGAGACCATCTCTAGTCCTAAGACAGTGCTTTAATAGAACTGATGGATCCCAGGCAGAAGGTTCTGTGGTGGCAATGTGGGATAACATAAGTTGGTTCCAGGAGCCACATGCTATGCTCATCTTTGCAGAAGAAAAATCTCTTCTGCAACAGTCTGTCCAAAAAGCAAAGAACATTCTGCAAGAATGAGCTTTTCAGAGTATGATCTTCCTCTGCCTTTCATAGAACCAAAGAATGGTTAAGATTGGAAAGGACCTTAAAGATCATCAGGTTCCAACCTCCCTGCTATGAGCAGGGACATCTCACACTAGACCAGCTTGCACAAAGCCTCATCCAACCTGGCCTTAAGCAGTGATGACTGAAATGCTTGTATAATTATATCCCTGCAGTAATAATTTCAAATTATGTATAAATTTAAATTAAGTGAAATGATCAAGGGCCAAAATATATACCCCTTTACAATTTGCCACCAGTCTAAGCAAGCTACAGTGTCCATAAAGGAGAATTTTAAGCAGTGAAATACAGCATGTTTTGGGATTTTTGTCCAGTATCTACCTGATGTTAACACAGAAACAAGATATTCCAGAGTACTCAAGTAGTATAAAATTGCATGCATACTATAGCAAAACATTCTCTTGTAAACTGCGTATATCATTAGTTAATATTTCAAGAAAGAACATGATCAGTACATGTTAATTTGCTACTTGGTTGAGTGTATAATTACGTGTTTTGGAACTAAAAAAGCAGCAGAGGGTGCTGCAGTTACAGAGCTACGCAGGCACGTTTGGTCTGGTCCTGTAGGCAAGTAGATCCTGCAAAGACTTAAGCGTTCAGCTTGTGGTAGATGGATGGGACCACTTTAAATTCTGTTGCCTCTGTTTATGTGGGGAAAGCAGGTAATCGGTGTGAAATTCAGAAAAAGCAGAAATATGTATTTACTTTTTAATTGAAAAAAATTTTTTTTAAGTATTTTATTGCTGGGAAATGTTGCATAGTTTCCTGAAAACCTAGTGTTTGCTATAGCTACTGTTACAAAACACCTACTCAGCATCTTCTGAACTGGTTTTATTGGTGATAATTTTACATTTGGAAGTTTCAGTCTCAGAAACAACTTTTATGTTGGAATTTATTTTTTTTAAAATGTGTTTATTTCAAATAAATGAGCTAGCTAAACTGGAAAATATTTTTGCCCCTGCATATAATATTTTTCACAAAAATAACAAGAGAAGGATTTTTAACTTCAAGTCCACATTGGTGTTTGTGGAAATGCATAGCATGGAACAAAAAAACAGAAAAAACCCTAATTTTCTCCTTTTAGTTTTCACGTCTTTTATTCAGATTGTATGACTTTTACAATTATGCTTATTTAAAACTGGTAATTATATAACTTATTTTTCTTTACTTAAAAAAAATCTAAATCTACCTTAAAACAAAGAACCTTTCCCTCTTTCTTACTTCCTCTCAAATAACTGGAACAGGAGGGATGTGTTCTTTCCTGGTAGTGGGATGTGAGGATGTGTTCAGAGAGCTACTTGTTTCTTCAGAGCTCTCGCTGCCTGACTCTAAGGTATCTGAGCTCCTCTATGGAGAGATGGTGGCAGCTACTGATTCATCATGCCTGGAAGGAGAGATGCTATCAAGCTGCCTGGGGAAATGCATAGGATGGCATCCTTTATGGCAGCAGAAATGCTCCTGTATCTCATTATGTATAACATTACCTAGCATTGACAAGGGAGCAAACTGCATTTTTCAGGTGCTGCTGTGGAAGTACTCCCATTTTTTTTTTTAGAGGAAATGCCTTGTTTTCTGTAGTGAAGAGCATACCATCTGGAAAATGCTTCCTGTTTCTCCTGCCTTAGAACGTATTTTCACCTGAAGAAACTGCCACTCATCTTCTGAGCCTTCTCTCATTCCACCTGTGCTGCAGTTTGAAATTGTTTACCATGTCAGAACCTCACACCCTCTTGAAAAAGTCTTCAAGGAAAAATAAATTGCCTGAAAGAGTGTTTGGATACCAATGATACATGTCGTTTTGAATGAAATATTGTATTTATGATACCTACAATTTACTATTCACTATGCAGCTTCCTTTTAAATAAAACATTTCATGATCAGGGTTAAGAAGAAACAGCTGTTTCCTCCCTCCCCCATCCTATTCACTTCACTGATTCAGCTTGCAGCATCATCCCAAGCAGTCACATTAACATAACCAGCATAAAGCTTATGGAATGGAGCAGAAAATAAGTATATGGGAAGAAGCAGGTACCTTTTAAATTACTCTTGCTACCAGAATTGTTTTTATGAAACTGTTTTCTGAGGGAACATCAGTGATTTGTTTGTGTTAAGTACTGTCCTGCAATCTTCTGCTTTTCTCCACTGACTAAAATCTCATTTTTATCAGGAGCTTATATGTGAAAAGAATAATCATAACTGTGACCAGGCATCTGTTTCCTCTGAAGTATTTTTTTCTACTACATATTCCAGCATAACCTGCTTAGACTTTCAAACATGGCACTAGCTCAGAGAAGTGGGAGGTGGAGAAGCCCAGCTGAGCTTTTCTGAGTACCCTCTTTCTTCCTTGGTCAGTTTGGAGTTTTTGTAGTAATTGGTTCTCCTGTTCAGGAGATTCCAATGAGAACCTTTTGGTTAAAATATATGAATCTATTAGAGCAACTGCAGTTACTTTTCTGTGTTGCTGAGCAGTGTTTTGCAGCTTGGCACTCTCATTAGCTGGGTTTTTGCATCACATGTGTTGTCTTAATCTTTATAAAAATGGGTGGTATAAATATGTTTCTAAGTGTACAGCTTGTGCTAGTCTGACTTTACGTACTGGTGTTGACCTTCTATAATCTGAAGCTTTTTTTTAAGTATTCCATGTATTCTACATGGATTTTCATACGAAGTTGGATCTTTTGGTTTAAATTAATTAGAAGAATTTGAAGATCGAGTATAACACCTTAAGTTAGATCGGTAGAAGAAGAGTATGAATTATTTGATTTCATGGATTTTACTTTTCCATTAGAGAACTTATTTTAATCACCTTTTAAATTGAGATAGGGTAGGATGACAGTGGTAAGCATCCTTTTAAGATGTACTATGTTATTAATGAAGCTTAGTCTTTTAATGCATTGTAGAATTTTATCTCAAAATATTTCAAATCTCTGCATAATTGAAATAAGCAGTTAAAATTTAGCTTGTTGTGCAGCAGGTTGTTGCCGTTTGGGTGGAACTTGCATGTTTCTTTGTAATAATTTTTTTTGTTTTCACCATTCCTTTTACTTGCCATGTTCTAGCCCAAGCTTTCAGTGCTGTGCTCCACAAAAGTACAGGAATGAGGTGCAAAAGATGCTCAAGAAATGCCATACTTGGAGTACATCCTTGAGTAGCTGCCTTCTGTTAAGTAACACACAAAATTGCTGATGGGATTTGACTTATATGTCAGATGGGGCATTTCTCTGTCTTGTACTACGGTCTCACCAGTGGCTATAGCATGGAGAGAGCAAGGATAGTCCCTGTCTGTTTTCTCCATACAAAGGTAACTGAAATGGTATGTGTAACTTGCGTCTTGTTTTGGCCTTATTTTGGGTCTTTTTAGAGAACTTTTAGAAAGTTGCACTGCATTTCATTTTAAAAAAGATCATGTTCATACGGATGAACTCATGTCTTCTTTTGAAAATGGGTGGGGTGAAATGTTTCAATTTAATTAGCTTCAATTCACAAAATTACATTCCATCAAAACTATTTTGATCAAAATATTTCTGGAAATGAGAATTTGAAACCTTTGGTGAATAATATATCCATTTGAAATTTTTTGTCTGGTGATAGTTCTGACTAAAAAGTATGATGAAAATTTATCTACATAGCAGTGACCAGAAGAAAATCCTATGGAGAAACATTATTCAGGTACTTAGCTTGATAAATTAAATACTCTTATTGAGTCTCCGTACAGTTAAATAAAATTATATGATTTTATATAATTTTTCAGAATATTTTCAATAATATGGAAAAAATAGACAAGGCATTATTCCAGAAATCCCAAGAACTAATTTTTTGTAAACCAGGTGGATTAAAAGAGCCCCATATGTAAGTGATTTGGTAAATGGAAAATGTATGAGGAAAACGTGTAGAACTGCATGTTTGTATGAATTACTGGAGGTGCAGCCTTGTGGTTTTAAATGAAGACTGCAGTCCACCTGCAAGAGAGTTGAGTGACTAGCCTATAAAACAGAGATTCAGAACATACTGGTTCTAGCAATGGTGATTTCACATAGACTCTCCTTACTGGTAGAAAATACCTCCTGGTATCTAATGGTAGTGTTTTTTACTAAAGCTTAAACTTACTACTGTTTTGCTCATTGACAAAACTTAAATTTTCCTTTGTAACAGCTTTTTAGGTGTTTTATCACATGACTGCGCCTCGATCATCTTCTCCTTGTGTTGAGCAAGCAAAACTTTATCATTTATTCTTAAGCTACGTTTTTTGCTAAGTTCTGACTTTTCTTTAGACCCTGTATATTTGGTTTTTACCTATCTTGAAGAGTGTTTGTCCAGTTGAGAAATTCATAATGCTTGGTAAACCAGGAGATTTTGTATTTTACAGCCTGCCATCCAAAAATTGTATTTTCTTCTCTTACAACAGTGTGACTTTGACTCACATTGAGCTTTTGACCTGCCATAAGATCCCGGTCCTCTTCAAAAAAGATCAGTTATTCTTGGTTGTGCATTTATGTAGCAGATTATTCTCACCCAAATGCGATACCTGGTATTTGTCCCTGTGGAACTTCTTCCTCTGTTTCCAGACTTCTCCCAGTTAATTTCTTCTGTCCTTTGAAGCCTGTCTTTCAACATACTGGCCTTTCTAAATTGATACATTACTAATTGAATAAGCATATTCCTTCCATCATCTAGGTGATTAATGAAAACACTGAACAGAGCACATACTAGTGTAGGCATTTATGAAACTCCACTTGATAAAATCACCTGCTTTTAGTGTGAACCATTGATAATTATTCTCTGGAGGCAGTTTTCTTGACCATCTCTGCACCTGTCTCAACCAAATTTTATTTAGACTGTTTCTCATGAAATTGTCAAAAGACTTTCTAAAGTTCTGATATAAGACACCTACTGCTTCTGCCCTACACACAAGCCTCTTATCATGTTGGTCTGGTGAATGTTTTGTTAATTAAAACCTGTAATTTATTTTTTTATTATTTATACTGTGTCATGTAATACACAACTAAAGAATGAAAAACATGAATATTTTTTGAGCTTTTAATTATGTGAAGATAAGGGAGAGGATTAATTGAATGAAACTTTATACTTAATTATAGAATGCTTTATTGTCATCTGTGTGGAAGGTCACCTGATAATTTTCTTTCTTATGTTTTCATTCACTTCCTGAAAGCCATTGTTTTAAACATTTTAACTGCAGATGTAGCATGTCTAAACTTCTATGCATAATTTTGTCTTATTCTTTGGTGTCCTGAAAGAGAACTTCAGCTACGCTGAGATGAGTGCTGGTTTTGTGACATGTTTGGTAGCCTAGCAAAAATTAGAATAGGATTGTAATATGTCTCTACCCTAATAGCCTGTACCTACCATCTCCCAACATTTCATAAATGGAATGTAAAATAATGCAAGATGGGTTGTAGGTTGTTTTGTTTTTTTCGGGGGGGGGGGGGGGGGGAGGGGGGGCTTTTTTTGGTAATTTGGTAGTACTCAAATATATTTGTGCTTCTTGCACCTGAGAAATGGAATTCTGCAGGTCATATCCAGTACTAAAAATAAAGTAATTTTAGCCTGTTACACCATTTAACACCAACTCCTTGTCTATTGATATTTATTGTTGAACAGTGATCTGCACTTTGTGAATTAAATTTACTTTCTTTCCATCTACACTAGTGGTGCCTGAATGTGTGTTTCACTATGTAGATTTCTTTTTTTTTTTTTTTTTTCCAATTTAAGTTTTAGGTTTTCCATTGCATTTAAGCCAATTCCAATATTTAAAGGCAGTGGTTTATTGTCTTCTTTAAATATGTCTTCTTTAAATATTTACCCTGAGAAGAGGGTAAATATTGCACTATACTCTCAAAAGCACCTTTTCTGGTATTAATTAATCTGTACAGTATCACATCCATGAAATAAATATTAGAACTATTTTACAGGCAGGAAGACTCAGAAACCTCTGAATTTGCTACAGAGCTGTTAATGGGGTAGCAACTGGAGACACAATGAAGACACCTTGCAGTGGCAGTATGCTGAAGGCCACCATCAGACCTGACTTCTAAATTGTTCAGTACTACATTTTCAGGAGTGTCTACTTATTTTAAATGCCACTCGTTTGGGTTATCTAAAGTGAAGGACTTAGAGCTGCGTCATAAAAGAGACTTGGGCATTACTGAACTGAACTTTAGATGCCTTGACAATAAAATTTAATCCTTCAGTTAAGGAGGCATTTCTACACAAGGAGTGGCATAGGCTGGAATTCATCACAGGTGTCACTCCAAGAGTCATGTCATTAACACACTCTCTCTTTGGAGTTTCAGTTCCTAACCTGATGCATTCACAATCTTAAATCCTTTTCTTTATTTAGATACTTCAACTGTGTCCATCAAAAATATGGAAGGAATAACCCCTTTTTTTTTTTTAACCTCTCATGAGGCAGCTGCAGATTTCATGGAGAATTTATTTGGTTTCAGACAGGAGTCTAATGGTTGTAACACTCACCATGTGGTTCCATGAAACTAGGGGAGGCCAGCACACCTGAATCAGAGCTTTTATGTGGTCACTTATTGGAGCTCCTTTTGGACAATAAGAAACAGTATTACTAAATGTATTGGTGATCCTTTGTGACAGCATGTCAGGCAAAAAAACCCACTCCGATCTGCCAGTAGCTATGAATTTAGACTGTGAAAACAGCAGCTTTATGCATGCCTCACTGTAAGCACATACCCAGTTCCATGAAATCTACCTATTTACACAGCTGAACCACTGTATATTCTTAAGCCATTTTATGAATCAGCTCCCTAGTAAAAAGAGACAGGCTAAAAATACTGAAATGTCTTAATAATAAAGCATAATACAGCCAAGCAGCTTGTATACAGGGTCCTTATCTTTGCTGTATATTGGTTCTCATTTTGAAATTGTAGCAATTTGAGGCAATTTGTGGATTTACTTATTGTTTAATTGGTCATTCCAGAAGTAGAAAACAGTATTTCCTTTTGTTTGTGTAGTTAAAGACTGCTAAAATGAGCTTAGCCAGATAAACAGGTTTTTTTATTACTGTTAAGAATTAACTTGATAATTTTGTCCACAGCAATAATCTGCTTTTAAAATCATGCATTACGTTTTCTGTTGAAAACTAACCAATATAAATTCCCTATGAGGAAGGGATGTTGAGCTGCACACCTCCTATGGGCCTAGTTACTGACAGGTGAATCTGAGTAAATTCTGACATTATTTCCTCGGTTAAAGTAACAGAGAAAGATGTCTTAATCAGATTGTCTCAGAAAATATTTTTATGTGGGTGTTATTCATTTGGTTGGTTTTGACTGGACTAGCACAGTTATGCAGTAAGCACCAGTGAACTATTGGTATTTATGAACTGTAATGTTTCTCTCTTTGCCAGCTGAGAATCGTAGGCATTGCTTTCAAACATACATCTGTGAGAAAGTGTCTAAACAAAATTTGACTATCTCTATAGAATAACTCTTATTGGGACATTAATAACAAGGACTGGTTTTGTTACATCTGTTTTTAGTTTAATAATAATCTTTGAAAAATATTGAAAATCTGTAGGTCTAAGGTATGAGCTTAAAGGACTTATGAATGTTTAGGAACAAATGCAGTTTAGTCATCCTTTGTTGTATGTTGGCACACTTAAAGAATTTTGAGACTTTTCTCATAAAGAAACAGACTTTTTACTTAGGATAAAGTTGGGCATTAAAATATGAACAGTTTGCAAAGCCTTGACATTTAAATGGTAGTGGTAGCAAAAGGCAACATACTCCAATTATTTTAAGCTGAATTTTTAAGCTTTTAAGGTTGTATCACTACTGGAAAAGGCAGTAGGACCAACAAAATGCTTAAGAGATACACAGGAATAAAGTGGTCATACAGGTTCGGCATTGAAAAACTAAGATCGCTACACTACTTTCTAAATGGACAGTAAAATAGACCCTCTTTGAATTTATCATAATTTTAAGGTAAAAACCCAGCAGGTGTACACTAAGCCACTGGGACAATATGAATCAAGGGAGAGATGACAGCTTTTGGAAGCTTTCCAAATAATATCTGCTGATGGCTTAGAGAAACTTCCTGTTGAATTCTTTTTCTTATTTTCAAAGCAACTGTTGAAAAGAAGTACTTATCCTTCCCCTTCCCATTGAAATTTCCAGTTCCAGAATCAGAAACAAGCTGTCACACCTAACATTGATAAAAACTTAAATTATAGTAGTGGTATTAAATATATATTCAAGATCAGCTACTTAGAACTACTTTGTTCATTGCAATCTTTCTTCTAACTGATAAATGCTTTACAATGTAAATGTTTGCATAATGCAGCCGCCAGTTGTGTGTCTCCTGTGTTAACCTCCAGGATTTATAGTATCTCACACTTTCCTTTAGCAGACAAAAGTAATTGTGTTAACAATCAACGTATACAATATAGAATTCTGAATACTTAGTTTTGCTAACAGTACTGACAGCACAACAATATAGATTATTTCAGACAAAAAAATTGGGAGAGATAATCTAAGTGCTTTAAATCTGTTGTGATTCTCATTATTTCAAATACATATCTCCTCATAATTACTATAGCATTTTCTTTTGAGGATTCTATTGGTGTGTTCTTCAGAAAATGATATGGTAAATATTTGGCAATAAAGTACACATTTTACTGTTTGTTAGGGTAAGTGACAGCCTAACAGAAGGGGAAGCTGCTATGCCAGATAATTCTGCAAGGCTGATCTAGAATCGGACTGAGCTGCTGATGAGTGAGAGCAATCAATGAAAATTCTGTTTCATGTATGAGTTGTTTCTATGGAACTCTGGTATCTTTTTTTTTTTTTTTTTTTTTAGAAGAAACAAAATTGTCGAGGTTTGGCATTTAAAGAGCTCTGTACAACTGTTGTAATAATTCAGTGTAAACTGTCAAAAAGAAACAGGCAAATCCTGGATGTGGTGCGTCCAATTATGGAAGATGCTTTTACAAATCTGAGCATTTAAATATAGGGATTTGATCTGTAATTACAAAATGTTTCATATTCGAAAATGAGAAATATGCATGTACTGCTTAGAATATATTATCCTGCGATTTTTAAGCAAATCTGTCTATTTGGCATGGACTGTTTAATGTGCGTATATATATGTAGGTATATCTAATTATTTTATATGTATAATTATTACATCTGTAACTGTTACATATATATAAATACATATATATTCACATTATATATATATATGTAAGAAGAAAACCTGGATTTTGAACCGGGTCTTTTTAGTAAGATATTGTCCAAGATTTATTTGACCTGGCAGTTTACTTTGACCCTTCCTAAAATAGGATCTTATTGGTGACATAAATATTGTAAGATGATTAAACTAGAACTGCAATGTGCCATCTTTCCCCAAATGTTTGGAAGCATTGTCAGCTTTTGAAATGCTGTCGTATTTTTTCAGTTGTTTTTAGTAGAAGTAAAATTTGACTTCCCTTAGTACTATAAAGAATCTCATTGTCTTCGGCAGGGCAAGTCAGATGAGTAAGAAAAATTGTCTTCTCTCTAACATTGATTTTTAAAACCCCCCCCAATTATTTTAATATTAATGAGGTGAGAATCTGGTAACTACTGAAATGTTGTCAGTGCTGAATAAGGAGTAGTTCAATAGGTGAAATTTGGCATAGAAATGAGTACTCTTCCTTCTCTTTTTAAATTGGGAATTTAAATGTTGGATAGCATAGAAGTAGACAGCAAAACAAATTTAGGACTTTGTATTCCAAAAGTACCATTAGAAAAAAGAATACTTAAGTAATGCAGCTAATTTTTTAATATATATTACCACTTTCATATTAATATATTTCAGATTTTGTAGATAACATATTTTGTAATTTTGAGAGATATATAATAATTTGTAGATTTTAAAAAATTTAATTAATATATATTTTAAATTTGAAGGATGGTGGCAGATAGTGCTACAAATGTTTCCTCTAAATCTTTAAATAATTCTTTTTTTCTACCACAAGACTTCAGCCTAAATATGGGGAAAGAATCCATATTGCTTTCTGATGCTAAGTAAGCGTGATCAGAGAAGGGAGTGGGACACAGTAAGCATGATCAGAAAGGGTCATAAAATGAGGAGCGTTTGGGGGATAAGAATGAATAAAACAGTAGTGGCTGGGCAGGAATTGGAAATAAAGACCTATTTGATGGTGCTTTTTCCAAGAGAGAAACCAAATTGGCTGGAGAGAAGCCTAGGATGAAATTACAATGAAGTAAATGAATGAATGTGTCTGAAGAGTAACTGTATCAAGACAAGAAGCCAAAGGTGGGAAGGTGGCTATGCTAGCTCAGCTTCAACAGGGCTGGAAAGAAATTGTGGGTGCACCAGAAAACGTTTCAGGGATCAGAAACAGAAAATGTTTTCAGGGATCTCTGTGCATCACCTTCCTGTGACTGCTCAGGTGAAATACAGCTTTCATTCTTTTTTATTGCAGCTCTTTGCAGACTGCTGCGATGTTTTAATTTACTTACTTGTGTAATCATAAAGAAGTTGAGCTAATCTGAAAGTTGCAATCCTGCAACAACCTATGGAGAAGGTGACATTCCAGATGATGGGATTTTTAATGTGTTTTTTTTTACCTCAAAAAACAACCACAGAATTATGTTTTTGTTTGAGTCCTTGGCTCTTCAACATGCACCATTTTTTTTAGGGTTGCCTGTGTAAAAGGGCATTTCATGGTTCATGCAGCTGCTTGTTGCTTGGAGAGATTTTCTTCCTCCGTCTGCCAGAGGGTTCTCTTTGATGGTGGGCTAGTATGCTTTTCCTGAAAGCAGAAGCTAATCACAGCTGAAAGTGTGATTTCAACAGCTAAGCTAGAAATGTCAGATACTCAAAAAATAAGGTTCTAAGTTCTTTGGACTTCCAAGAGTTAGTGGGTGTTTTCCCTCTTTCTGTGTCTCAGGTCTTCATCTAAGCAGCATCTCTTTCTGACTTGTGTCTGTCCCCAGGGACACCACCATGTTGCTGGTGTGATAGGACACACAGTCAGCAAGGACTGTGTGATGGAGCAATTGTTCTATTAGTAGTAGCCAGCCTGGGTGTCTTTCAAAGCAAGTGAGACACTGAAAAACAGGCAAAGAATTCTGGTAGGCTTGCATACAGCTTTCAAGCCCAACGGCTAGTGAGGCCTGCTCTATTAAAACTCAAAAAGGAATAGGTTGTGTTTAACTTAAGTGTACATGTTGATTATATTATCATTAAATGCACTCTGGCCTTTAATTCTGTGAACTAAAAGGAAGCAGTGGTCCAGTCTGAAGGATCCTTACTGTTGTGAAGTAGCACTTGCTGAGATAACTGGTGTGCTTTTGCAGAAAATGTACCCAGAAGCAATCACACAGTCACATTTTTCGAAAGTACTCTGCATCTTCATATGTAAGTGTGAGCCTTATACTCTGAATCGTCCTATGATTCATAATGCTAGTATGTTTTAAAATATATAGGTCAAATTGCATACAGTAATGTAGCAGTTGGTGGTAGATTTCAGTATCCCTGTGTGAAGCCAAAGAATATAGACAATAAAGATTTTGTTGTTTTAGGAAGCATCTAGGTTTTGGGAGTTAAAAAATTTATGGTTAAAAAAAAAATGGTGGCTTTTCTAACTTTTTAACTTGTTGATGTAAGAACCAAATTCTAAAGAGTATAAAAATGTAGTGTTGCTGTCTGTTCTCCTCAAGACCTACCTAACCTCAAAGCATGCATAGGTTGTCTATTGCACCGGAGAAAATAAATGTGCGTATAACCTGTGCCACCTCTCTTAGAGGCATACAAATATTTAAAGAGATATACAAATATTTATAACTCCACCTTGTTAGCACATTCAGTACATGTTGCTGGCACTGCAGGCATTTTCTGATTTAGTGTATCTAGTGTAAATATAATCAGTTTAACAAACTTGTTGTTTGTTGTTGTGAATAGTCTCATAAACGCTGCTTCTCTTATGATCAAACTTAGACGTTATTGTTGCCCAGAACCTTAATTTAGCAAGCTCTTGATCAGTAAATGTTCTTAATTTGGAATAGATATACAATGAATAGTAGGAACTGCTAAACAATAGCAAGGAATTTTAAAGAAGTGTTGAATGAAACTTTAGAAATCCTTTTTGTCCTTGTAGCTACTTTTAAAGTTACTTTATACAGTGTTCTGAGACAAAGACATTGACCCCATTGTGGAACTGAACCTGAAAGCCAAAGTATTGATTTTTTTTTTTCTGTCCATTGATTGTACATTGAACATAAAGTCAACGTAATTATTATATAAGAGACCTTCTACAGGATCACAAACCATAAACCTTTTTGAAACACTGTGTGGCTCTAGGTAACAGCATAGACAAAATATACACCAATCTCAAGTTTAGAAAATGCAGTTTGCATGACTTGTAAAAAGTATCAGTCTGTTTTACAATGTATATGTCAGGGTCTTAAACTCACCTCTGGGCCAAGCTAAAAAGGTAATGTCTGATGGTGACACTACTGCAAAACAAATAGTACACGCTACTCTGCTTGAAAACATAATGGCTTTATAGTATAACCTTTCACCCTGAAATGATGCTTGAGTGGACCTTTACTCCTAAGTGAACATGCCTGAGTAAATAAAACTGTGGTTTCACATAACAGAGAGATACATTTTTTAGATCCTTTGCTGATTATATTGTGTGAAGGTCAATCTTCTGCCCCATTTCTGAAAGTCAGGTCAGAAAAGAGATTTTGGGGTCACTTCTTCAAGTATCTAAGCCATTACAATGCACTAATAGGGCCAGATAGCTCATTTTATAAGTTCTTAGCATTAAGCTGGACTTTGTTTAGACTCATTTCAAATCCTGCATGTACCCTGCAGGATTAATTAACATGTTTTTAAATGCATGTTTTTTAGTTATTTTGAATTAAAGTGCTTTTGATGTAATTTATCACTATTTACTATCTTTTACCATATGTAAAGACATAGAAAATTTATATTCACTAAACGCAAGATCTGTGTATTGTTTTGAAATTGAACTGTTAAATTTATTTTTTTCTGGTTTAAACACACCAAGAGTGTAGCATCAAACATACAGTGGTGTACACAGTTGAATACCAGTACAGAGTGGTTTGGAGTGGAAAATTTTAGTTATCCCTTCCAACTATATTTTGCACAGTGTAATTTCAGATTGTTGTCTCCCGCTCTGCATAAAATGCCTTTCTGTGTTACTTATGTCACTGCTATTAATCTTGTTTAAGGAAGCTGAGATAAATTAATTAACTATTTAGTTAGCATGATAGAGGAAACGTAATTAGGCAGCACATGTCAGTTTTCCACTGAAGTAAACAGAAGCATATCAAAAAGGACATAACAAATTCAACTTGACTTAACTGTTTTTTGAGAACATTTGAATACAACAGATTTGAAAATAGCATGGAATAAATAAGTATTTAGAAAGGTAGTTGGTATGTATATGCTCTGTGCTGTGAATTCATAGATCTATTCCATCATCAGATTGCTGTGAGGACTTTGTGTTTTGTGGTTCACATGGCAGAGTAAAGCTGGAGGTGAATCGTTATGTCTGGTGTGTCATATTTATAAACTGTTCTAGTTTTTGTCATATAGACCATGTATCACTTCCATCCTTTGTTCCACCAATTCTTAGGCCTGCAGTCGTGTGTCACACTGTTTTGGCTGCACTTCTATCTGTTTTGCTATTCTGTTTTCGTTCCTTTGGTCTAAAAGGCATCCTGACTTACACTCCAGATAATTCCTTAGCAGAGCAAGAGCTATGTTCAGAGAGAGTGCACCATAGTAATCCAGAAGACACGTACTCACTGTGACATGTAGGTATGGAGACCTAGTTCCAGAATAGTGCTTTCTGTGTGTAGATAAATCCAAAGATTCAATATTGCAGTAGTGGATGGCTCTAGCAGGCTGTGTGTGCAGCTTTTAAACATCCAGAAATGGCTGGTTATTTCACAGGTTCTTATCATTGTGTGGTTTCATTCATAAGTGAAGTCGACATAATTAGAAAATTTGCCACTAAAGACTTTTTTCCAAATATCACACCTCAAACAATTGTTTTGGTTACCATGCCATCCATGAGCTTTAAAAAAACCCAACACAAACACAGCTGTTTTCATGTGCAGACAGAATTGCTTGATCTATTTATTTATTTTTAAATACACTGGAAGGTATAAGTAGTGTATAGCCTAGGGGATTTCACTCAAAAGCTCCCTCTTACAGTGCCTCTACTCTCCCATAGTCTATTTGCTGTTTCACAGTAAGTCTTAAGTTTTCCTCCCCTTATCTTTGTTGCAGGGGTCATGGCCAAGAGTTGGGAAATGTATCAGGTCTGTATTTTGAGGAGGAGAAAGTAGTAGCAGTGATATTCAGAGCATCTTATCCATGCTGATGCAAGTACAGATTTAGAGTAAGAGGGTGGCTGGGATATTTTAGGACTGTGGATTAATGCAGGTGAGGACTATACATGTGAAGCTACAGTAACCTGCAGAACATATTAGTGGTTCTCTAACTCAATTAACTTCAGCTTTGAGATAACTGACTTCTGATCTGTTGAGAAACATACCTAAGTTACGGTGCTTGTAAATGGTAAGGTAGACGCTTAGTGGTATTGTTCCGCTGGATGATATGGTGATCTAGCAGCTTGTTTTTGCTGTATGGAAGTAGTCCTGTTTTACCTGTTGTGTCACTCCCAATGCTCGATCCTCTACTCCCATCATGATGCCTTATTTTGGCTCTAAAGCTTTTGATAACAGTCAGTTGAACCAGTTGGTCGATCTAATGAAAAAAACTGGCCCACCTTGAGATTGACTGTTGGGTGTGTTTGGGATTTTTTTCAGATTAACAAACCTATTCACACTCCATATATCCTCGTTATCACAAGATCTGACACAAAGAAAGTTGCTGGTTTTGTCCAGAAAAGGGAGGAACTGCTTATTTCAGTTGTTGACTTGGTTAGACTGAAGTAGGTGTAGTCTATAAGCACATCTATAGTAGATGTTTCTTCTGGAAAAAGAGTTTTCTGATTTACAGAGGCTGGAAAAGTTAAGAATCTGGCTAATGTATTATGTCTACTTAAAAGCAAACTATTAGATCTCTTTTAGAATTTTGGGTCTAACAGTGTATACAAGGGCACTGAAACATATTTTTATTTGTCATTATGAGAGGCGGATGTAGCTATTAGTAAATAAAAGTAGGAAGTCTTTGTGGTAAGGATAAAATTTTATTTTTATATGGTCACTTTGCAGAGTAAGACTGCAGTTTAATTTCTTCCAGTGCAAGAAAATTAATAGGTCAAGAGGGAACAGCTAACTTCCTGAAAAGACTGAGATCAGAACATGTAGGCCTCAACAGAGATATTGTTCTCTGTACTCTCCACCTTAATATTCAAGGAACAAGAGCTAAGAATATTATGTATGCATGTTTGATATTTTTCAAAGTAAGAATTTTGGCTGTTGCAGTTTTAGGGCACAATGAACACTGATTGCCTAAAAAATTATTTTAATAATTCCACCTTTTAGCTCGAGTTTTAGGGCCAAGTGTTTTGAAACCATTTTGAAACCATTATGTTTCTTTTCATTTGTTGTATAACCTAAAATGGATAAACTGATTTATGCTTTTAGGGAATGTAGATTAAGATATACTTTGTGTCTGGGATGAGGTATGGGACAATAAGTTTAAATGTGTAACTATTTGAAATTATTATACTTATAAATCCCTGAAAACGTGTCTCTAAAATAAGGAAATAATAATTCTTGCTGTTACTACTCGATCAAATGTCTCATAGACACCTTCAAAATATCACCCTCTTTACATGTAAACTCTGTCTTTTAGCATGACTGTGCAATGAACATTCAAGAAAGAGTAGTTTATAACTGATTAAACATTTGTAGTCTTTCCCTCCTGCTTACCCCCACAGAATCATAGTTCGGAAAATTCAGAGGTGTGCACTGTTGGCATTTCTGTATTTCATTGCTCCTAATTTCTCTATCATTTTCACACTCGTGTTTATTCATTGCCATTCCCTGCTCTTCTCCAACTTCCATGATCTTTCCCGCATCCTCTGAATAGTGGAGAGAAAGGCTTAAGGTGTGTTGCACTGGTAATTAATTTGATGTCAGGAAGCCTTCTCAGTATACCAAAGGCTCAAGGTTTGCATCCATCTTTAAAGTGCTGTAGGTAATAATTATCCTGTATGTTTCAATGTATAGAATTCATTGCGGTCAGATTAATTATTTCCACTTCTTCCCCCACCACCCACCCAAATAGGGGAGGGTCACCACTTCTCTCAGGTGTGCCAGTCCTGTCATTGTTCTCTTTGTTGACTCTGAACAAAGGTGTTACAGGATTGCAAACTTTTGAGTCATGTACTAATGTTTGTTTGTTAGGTTTCAGAAGGAGCTGTTTATTTTAGTAGGCAATTTTCATGTGTGAGGAGGTGAAATGTTGAGAAGGCAGCCCCTCATCTGTGGACAAACAATTCCTAAGAATTTAGCTAATGGCCCCCCTTCAGTGCAGAGAATAGATGGCAACAATTGTACTTCCAGACTAAACCAAGAACTACTTGTTTGGCTGCTAGGTGTTAATGCAAATTTGTTCTTCAGCTCATTCAACCCTAGGGCTCCCATCCTTTGATTTAATTAAATGTAATTGGTTACATTGCTCCTCCCAGGCCCCTGAGGTGTTTTTGTTTATTGCTCACTACTTGCAATAATGCTTCAATTCAAGGCACAAAATGCTCGATAAATAAGAGCTCTTTATCCTGTGTTGGATTTGCAGGGAGATTATTCCCCTCAAATAGTTCGGTTTTACTGTTAGAAGTGAATGACTAGCGACATAAACTCATTGGGTGGCAAACCGAGCATATCCAGAAGCAAGGAAATAAGAAGGGTAAATTAGATGAGATTAGAACAAGAAATGAAGCTGTAATGCTAAATTAGTAAGGGATTGCAATTGATGTCGTAAGAGCCATTGACACTTCTAAATGATGCTTCAATTAATAGGATTGCTATTGGTGCACTAATATATTTTGAGGGCTACTTTTTCAAAGTTTATTATTGAATTGCTTGTGTATTTTTATTAACATAATGTAATGTTTTAAATAACAAATGCATCAGATAGCAAAAAGTTGACCTTAGGAAAACATTTAGCATGTTTTTCTAACTGACAAGAATATAATATTTGTCTGGATAATTATATTATTCCATTTTAGATTTTAAAAATTACAATATTTAAATGCTGTTTTTGAAGGGGAGATTTTATTCTAACATGCTAACTGTATGGAAGTGCATATGCAGTGTATTTGATTGTTTAGTGATGACTAATAGCCTTAACAATTTATATTGGTGAAAGTCCCTCTGCTAGTCCTAAATATAACTTTGAAAATTTTACATTTATCAGTATCTTCACTGTCAGCATTTAAGCACTTTTGCATCCGAGAGTTCTTTTTTCCATCCCACAGAAGTCAGAGAATACACATCATCCCAAGTGTTTCTGTCTCTATTCAGGCTTTGCTTTCTCTCTGGAGAAGAGCTGTATGGAACACGGCTTATTAAGGCACCAGGCTCTGTAGGCATTTGTATCACAGGGTTGCTCAGAGTAGCTGGTGGAAAAGAAGGAAACTCCGTAATAGGTTGAGTTTGATTTTGCAAATCCTCTAAGCCCATCTAAAATGGCTCTGCTGGTGAAGGTGAAGACCACCCTTCCTCTCCTTTCGCCCAGACTCTCATTTCTATTCTGCCCTGTCAACAGGCTTTGGCAGTAAAAGAATATGAACAGCAAGGGAATGGGCAGGACTAAAATTTAGATCAAGGGGGATGGCAGAACTAAACACTCAGGGCAGCAATGCTGACGTAGCCTCGTGTCCTGTTGTTTTGGCTGTTTCATGCTCCCACTCATGTCTCATCCTGTGATGAGGCTGCTCAGGGAGCTGCTCTTTTGGGAGAGCCAGTACAAGCTGGGTGGTGGACCTGCCCCCACAATGTTATGAGTGGAGTTGTTCCTTCTGGTGGCACTGGGTGGTTCAGTGATACTTGTAAGGAGTTGTGTTTTTTTTAATGATATGTTAAATTTTCCATGTGCAAAGTTATTTTATTTGAGTATGGTATGTGTTGGTTTGGCACCAGGCTGTTCTTGGAACTTCCATGGAGACAAAACAGAGCAGATCGTTAACAGTTGCTAAATCCAGCAAATTTCCCTTGGGATCCTGTCACTAGCAGAGCTGAAATAGGTGAGGGTCAGGTGAACTACTTGGCAAGGTCAGTGTGAAACAATGAACCTGGTTGCAAGCAGATGTGGTGGCAAATTCTGCTACTGAAGGCCTGGGAAAATGAATGCTGAATATTTAGCGAACTAACCAAAGGCTAACCTAAAACATGGCATCTCATTATCTGGCTCATTGTGAAATAATGTTTTGTTTTGGAAAAGTTGTCCCAACTCATGGCAAACAACTGCTGCTGTTACAGGAATTGTAAGGCTGCCATAAATGTAAAGCTTTTCTGAAACCACTGGAAAAAACATGCTGAGTCACAAATGCATTCCAGCCACAGTAAGATGCTAGCACTCACCTTCCTGACAGAGTATCTGTCAGCCTTAACTGTAGAAGGACACTCATTAAAAAAAATTCAGCTATCAAACAAAATTATGTGAAAGAAGATCATCTATTTCACTGTTTTTTTATGCAAGCCTATTTTTTGTGGGCATTTTACTTCGATTTGAAAATATTTACATATTTTCTTTTTATTTAAATATCACCGGAAGGTCATTTTAAAATATGTTGTTTCTCATTGTCCACATAGTTTATATCCACTTAAGTCGAAAAAATAAGTTTCATAGTCAAAAGGCTCTATTTAAAGTTATCACAATGTAATAAGATGCCTCTTGTGTATTATGTAAGACCTGCTTTCACTAGGTGAAGTGTATTTATATTAATAAAATAATCCAGAAAGAAATCATTATGTGAATAGAAGGCCCTATTCAGAAAAGGTCTTCAAATTTCTATGTGAGGTCAAAACACTTTCAGAACTATGAAATGGAACATAAGTAATATTCCTATTCCTGAGCTGTTATAGACAGAAATAAAATTCTTAGAAATATAACTGTACTTACAACCCACAGCCAAATAATGGTATTCATTCAGCAAAGAAAAAGAATGAATTTTTATTCAAGTCATGGCTAATCTGAACAGCACCCTAAAGCCTGGTACTAGAGCATTGTAAAATGGCATGAACCTACCAAAAAGAAAAAGGATTATTTTTTTTTTCCTTCTCAGAATTTCTAGTATGTCTTCACTAAAAAGGAAACATTATTATATCAGTCAAAATAATAGATTAAATTTTTGCTGTTTAATGCTTTGTCTGTCCCACATATAAAACAAATAGAATAATACAGATTGTTGTAACTTCAGAAAATTAGGATTTTTTTTGAAATTCAAGTCAGAAACATGGATGTAGGTCCTCAGTGAATAGTTTACATTGTCGTATTGAAGCACGCTACTCACCCGTCATAATGAGTTTTGGGTTCAATGCTTTTCACTGGAGTCATTATATGTGCAAATAAGTAAACCATATGAAGACCACAGCAAGATCCATGATTACTGCTGCTTTTTAGATGTGACATGTATGTTCTTGTCACTTTGCAGCTTAAGTTTTAGCAGCTTTATTAAAAATGTCCGCAAAAACGAGAGTGTACTGGCTTCAGCATGGCTTACCCACACACCATCCTCCTCTGGGGGTATACCTCCTCTTTCCTTCTTCCAAGCACATGTCTACAGTAACAGCATCTTCTATGTGTCTCCTCCACTTCTTCTCCTCCTCCGGTGGCTGCCACTCTTTCTTAAAAGCTGTCTGAGCAGAAGCACTGTATGCTCCTTAGGGTTTTTTGTAAGGAATGCGTTGCTCCCACTGTTTTCAGAGGCAGCTCTCACTGCTTGGTGCAGGACAGTTCATGGCCTTGTCCCACAGCCTTTTTTCCCTGTTACCAGATCCTTTCCTTTATACTGAATACATGGCACTATTCCAGTGCAGTAAGCATAGTGGGTTTTCCAGCACTTCCAGGGAAAGAGTTTCTGGAAGATATTATCTAGCTAGAGGTAAGGTGAAAACAGAAATTGTTTACGATCACTATGTTTCATCTACCTATTTTTGTGATAGTTGCATCACAGGACTGTGTTAAAAAACTGGTACACTGAAAACAGTTTGAAAAACATCTTTTACTGGGACAAGTGGTTGTGCCATTGCCATGTTTTTCTTTTTATGTATTTGCACATTTTACAGAGCAATGGTATGTGCGATAAGACTTCTGTTCATGTATTGATGCAAATCATTATGAGGTTGATGTTGAATTTTTGCCTTAGCAAGTTGGATTAATTTTTCATACCTGGAGAGGGAAATGAAAACCTAGATAAAAGAACATCGCTCTATGTCACAGACGGTATCGTAGGCAGTATTGTTAGAAAGTATATACAATTTTTTTTCATGTTACTGTGGAAATGTTTCCTAGGCTGAGTGTGCAGTACAACAAATACATTAAGTGACAAACATATACAAGTATTACTCTGACATGTAGAAGCTATGGTGAAGTTTGTGTCCCGTTTGTGGCAGGCTGTCAATTTATCAGGCAGAACATACGGATTAGTATCATGTTGTGGCCTACATCAGAAATATAACTAGCATGAACTAACTTATGGGTGAAGACTGGTGGGGGGTGTTGGAACACCATTAAGTCTGTGCTGAAATATTAATTGCAGATTTCCTGAGTTGCAAGTATTTTGCTGTGTGCTTTGTTTTTTAGTTATAACATCACATTATTGGGAATTCATATACTGTGGTGATGAGCGCAGTATAATATAAGGATTAGATAGGAGCTGAAATAGAGCCAACTGCTGGACTCTGTTGATACCAGTCTGCCAGCAATTGCTGTTCATATACTACTCGGTTGTAGGCCTGGGTTTTCAATAAAAGTGCCAAACAATTTGAGTTTTGTACATCAGTGGGGAAGCAAGTTTGTTGAAAACTTCATGTAAGTCACAGATTTCCCACCCCCACATTCTCGTCCTCTGGAGAAACTCGGCTTTCATCTTGTCTTCTTCTTCTAGGTTTGAAGAAGGGTCTGTCACTGGAAGAGCTGTTCTACTAGCATCATCTTTTGTGAATATCCCCCCCATTCCCTCCTAGCAAAGGAAGGAAAGTTCGTTTGATTGTCTTTACTCTCTCAGATCCTGCTTTTTGGAGGTGGTACTCAGAAGCATTCCTATTCTAGTATTTTTAATAAGGCATATTAAATTGTTATGGGTGATGCTGTTGCCAGAAGGAAGATTATATTTTATATAATAACAGAGTCTGTTAGAAGCTACTGCCTGATACTTCAGCTTGGGTTGCAGTTGAATATCTACTATGTTCTTTCCTTGGCCTAGTAATGTTTCCTGGGTTATCCTGAATCATATGTATGATATGGACCATCTTGGTTCATTACAAAAGCTCTGTTTGCCTAGGGAAGAGTCTATTTTATTGCATAAAGTCGGAGGGAATTTCTCTTGAGGACTTTGCAATGGGACATACCACTTGTTGAATTGTTGTATGACAATAAAACCTAGATTTGCCATGCCAGATGACAAATGCCAGCCTGTTCTTCCCCGTTTCATCTATTGTTTGGGTTTTTTCCTCATTGTTTTTCCATCCACAGAGTTTAATCTATTGGGATTTGGAAATAGGCTCTAATACTATATGATTTGAAGAGTTGACTTACTCTTGATGTGACAAAATAAATATGCGATATTTGGTGCTGGTAGGTGATATTCTCCAATAATTTACTTGACTAACTTACTTGCAGACAAATCCATTGTTATGGGAGCTAGGTTTCTATTTCTTGAATATCTGATTAATGTAATATTTTTATGAAATAATGAAGTTGGCAGAGAAACACTAAGTCTCTGGAACATGAAAGAAATCAATAAAAAATATTAAGTAGCTTTTTCTCCCCACCCCCTTGATCCTATAAGGTCTGCCAGTTTTGTATAATTTAATTCATTCTGTTAGGTCTCTCTGTTTACTTTAGATAAAACTAAACCAAATGCAAACAATGTCACTTTGCTTTTGCACCTCTCCTTGTCAGCACTCCCTTCAACATCTTAAGTCTATGGTAAAATTTAAAAAAGTATTTATTATATTCTTTAGGTCAAAAGATGTGGAAAGTTCTTTATGTAATGTTGGTGTTACTGCCATTGCTATCTTGTGATACCAACATTGCTCTTAATAAATTCTTCAAAAATGTAAACATCATTAAGTCTTTTGAACAACTGAACGTCGACTCATGAATTGACATAAACACTGCTGATGAACACTTCCTTGTTATTTTGCATCTCTGCAATTTAGTAACAGATTTTCAAGACAATACTCAATTTTGTAATCTTAATTTTATAAAACCACTAGTATTTTTTTGTCCCCTTCAACCATTTAATATGTAAATTAGGTATTCTCAAGCTTAATGTTAATCATTTTTTATAAAACAAATAAATCATTAATCTGATTAAGTTCTTGGATGAGAGTGCTGTCCTCAGATCATTGTCGATCATTTATTGTTGGGCATACATCCAAAAAAATAGATTCAAGCATGGCACTTGCAGTGTAGCTTTAGCAGAACTGTTGAAACCCTTAAATGGTATTTTGGAAGACTGGAAAAGCAGTGCTTACTAGTAACGGCAAGCATTATGCAAAACTTAACAACACATCTTATCCTTAACTGCAGCTCACTGATAATAATTCAGACTGTAGAAATTATGTTGTTCTTTGATGCATTTTAAGAGCATAACATAATAAAGTGAGCTTAGCATATCCTAAATCCTGTCATTATTGAAGTGTGTTGGTCACGAGTCTCATTCTGCCAGCAGCTTTAACCACCATATAGCTGCAGACTCCTTTTCTTGGAACTCTCGAGTTGGCTGTGGCTTTCATGTTAAGAGATGACTTCAGGTTGCCTTGAACACCCACAAGAAGCAGTTAACAAGAATACAAATCTCGTGTGTGTCATTGTGAAAATGTGTAGGAAAAAACATGACAACTTTTCAACTGCAGTGAATTTGTGACTCCTCGGTATTTCCTAATCACTGCTGTTAGACGACATTGTTCAACATTGTAAGGGTTGGTCAAATTGTAAGGATTTTCTAAATTGCTACATGATCTGATTACATTCAGCAGTAGCTGTGCAGCTTCATGGGATTCTCAGGGCTGCTTTAAAGAGAAAAAATTTAGAAAATAATAATTGATGTTGTTACACAAGAAGAAATACACTTCTGAAAGCTTTTAGGTGAATTTGTTGCAAGTGAATAGCAGTCTTAGTTTCTTGATCAGTAGAACAAGTGGATGCTTTCTGAAAACAGAATGGTTTGGTGGATAAAAAGGAACAATTTTTTTCAGTCACTGTTTTATTTCCACACTGGAAACAGAACCTGCAAAAGATATATAGCAAAACTATATAGACTTGAAACATGAATACTTTTGCTCATTAAATTAAGATTTACCAATTAAGTTTTTATGTGAGGGAAACAGGAGATTTCAGTTTTCACATGGAGGTTAAGTTCCATATTTATTTAAAGTATTCAGACAATTACATCAGCAGTACTGACATACAGGAAGACTTGTGATCTTACAAGTTCCAGACCTAAGGATCACACACATTTTCTAAAATGTGCCAACAATATTTAGTAAATGTTCTGTTTGAGTAAAATTCTAGTTGTTCAAAATACCAACAAAATTAACCCAGATCTGGGAATGAATGGACTTGGAAATAGTACCTATATATTATAGTAACTAGATCTTTAAAAAGAAAATAATTAAATAGGCTTCCTTTAACTCCTGTAGCTTATTTTTTTCTTTCTTTTTCTATTTTTTTAATACAAAAATATCCTTTTTAGTTCTCTGTAGTGAGAGGATTTACAAATGAAGCCACTTAAACATTTTTATAGCTAAAAATGTCTTCCAAAAGGTTAATCTTCTAAGAATGGGTTCAGGGGACATTTAATATTTCAATTTGCTGCATTTTGTCTTTGACACTATTTTAAAACTGGGACTAGAGCTTATAATATTTTAAGCACTATTATGATATTAAAATTTTCTCACTGATGTAGGTGCAGTACTGCACATAATTCAATGTCACAATGTCACTGTAGATTAAAAGGATGTTCTGGCCCAGGATGAGCACTTTATAAAATCTTCTACTTAGACTGAAATATTTATTATTTTAAACATATCAAATACATTCCTTCCATTGTCATTTGGGGAGAATGTCAGTTCAGCACAAATATATATATATATAATTTCATCACAGATATCGATGGTTTTTAGATGAATGAACCAAAAAGGCGGGAATAGAAGGAATATGAAGTAATAAAAATAATAATTAATGGCACAAGGAGTTCTTAGATCTCTAGTAAAGCCTATGGATTTTTGCCTGCAGTTTTTTGACTGAAAGATTATTTTTTTTTTTTAGTGACTACAAAAAAGAAAAGCTAAAGCTTTTAGGCTCCGGGGCATTCATATCTTCTCCAGTTTGCTATAGTACTATGTCTTCTTCTATATGAACCATCTTCCAGTTGAGCAGTCACTGGCTGAAGCAGTTTTCTTGTGCTTCACTGTCAAAGAATGCCTCAAGGCTTGTTCCACTGATACCCACTGAAGCACCAGCAAATGAAGTTCCTTTCCCCCCGGTAGAAGGACTGACAGCAGCAAGGTTATATCTGCTACATACATGCCCTTCTTGCGTTGTTTTGGAGAACTCATACCTCTGGTAAATTGTCTTTTGAGAAGTGTGAATTAAGGCTTTTCAAGTGTGCCATTTCAGACCCCGTTTATTTTTAATGGGCTGTTGCTTACTGATGGTGCGCAAAGCGTCACTGTAAAACCATAACACCTGCAATTGATTGGAGGATGAATGTAACAGTTTGGATGACTACCATCAAAAGACATGAGCCCACTTCCTTCATTTTGTTCTTTCTGACGCTTTTTTTTTTTTTGCCACCTAATTCACAAGTTTTGATATTGTCTCTATGAATATGTTGTTGTAGAATTAAAAATTAGATCAGAATTTTACAGTAACTCTTCCTATGGGCATTACTGTTACACAGAATTTGGGATTGGAGTTAAGTTAGTCTACAACATGAATGCTTAGCAGTAGGTAAGTCTGTCTGTGCAGAGAGCTAATATGAAATAGCTATGATTATTTTAGACAAATTCCTTAGTTGACACACTCCCAGGGAGCAATATGAAAAAAGCTCAAATGAAAACCAGCAAGATCCTCCCTTCCCAATCTCTTATGTGTCTTTGGAAAACTGGCTAAGTGAATATCTTACTAGCTCTGTCATCTCCTTTGACCTCTTAGACTGTATGCATTTTACCTTGACTCAATTGTTTAAAAGTTATTTTAATTAATATGTTGGCTTTGTTTATATCTTTGTTATATATATATATGTTATATCTTTGTTAATGAACAAGAAGTGGAAGAGTTACTTAACATAAGCTACTAAAGTAAGCTGCTGTTGATGAAGATTTTTATCTCTAAGTTTTACTTTAATTGCAAAAATTAAAATGTAGGACCAAGATTGGGAATGTAAAGTTCTATGGGGGATCTTGTGAGGTAAAAGCGATGGTTCTTTTTTTGTAGAGAAAAGAATTGCCTTCTGTAACACTATCAAGTGTCTCTTGAAGATCTGTTGAGCAGCTCTTGGCTTAGCACCAGTTCTTTCTGCTCGTTGATGACGTGCAATGCAAGATTTTTTTACAGGCTGTGTTGTTATGTTGTGGGTTTTTTCCCCTCTTAATGACTAGATACAGAATTATGTGGAAGTTTCTGTTAAAGAAGAAAATATGAAATCTTCCTCAAAACTTCTGGTGAAACTAAACCTTTTTACATTTGTTAGGGCTCCAAATATTCCCCAGAATGGTCATATCTATTAAACTCCAGATTGGAATATTGGATGAGTTATATGGATGTATACTCTAACTCTTCTACATTTGAACTGGCATAAAATTGAGACAACATTAATCATTAAAACCTAAGGGACGATTTAAAGCACACAGGTTTGATACTACAATATACTGGCTTCCAATACTTTTTCTTATAAACTGGATATGAGCAGGAAATGCTTAAAATTATAGCAAATGTATAAGCGTGTAGATGCTGTCTCTTTCTGATTATGTAAATCAGCGGTATTGAAGAAGAGCAATTTTACATTTTCCTGGAGCGAGGTTCTTAGTTTGGGAATGTAATTGTAGGTTTTGCATTAAACCGCTCTTTGTTACTTCTGTAGCAATTCTGTACATCTCTTGATTTGTAGTTTAACAGGTTTAGTCACCACACTGGAAAGACATCACCTTGGCACTGAGGTCAGATAAGAACAAGAGGTTGCTCATGCAGAGCAGGCTGGCTGTTACAGTGAACAATGAAACTTGCTAGGTTGCTGTTCAGTTTAGTTCCTAGACCCTACATTTGCTTTCCAGTAATATTTTCTTAGATACATAGAACAAGTTTGCCATAAAACAATCTTATAATGGCTAATGTCCAGCACAGTCTCACAGATTATGCAAATGACAGCAAAATTATTACTTTGTCAATTTTCTATTGCACAGACTCAAGTTTGAAAGAAGAAAACAATGTTTAAACCAACAGAATGTGATTTGTTTGTTGAATGAACAGTAAGCAGCCATACAGCATGGATAGCTGAGTGATAGCTGTTTCTTGTGGGTCAGAAGGGGTTTTGTGTTTGAGAAGCTACATAATTTTCAATATAATTCTGTAAAATTATAAAGGAAAAAATTTATTCTGGTATTATAATTCTATTATAACTGTCTCATCAGTGTTACGCTCTGTGGCCTACTTCTAACTTACTATAACAAAACCTGGTTTCTGTGCAGCTGTATGTTAGAAATCTAATTAAAGAAGCCAGTTTCTAGGGCATATCTTGTCTAATAACTGACTTTCGTAGACAGAATGTGCTCATTCTGATGCTCCATTGCTTGTCAAAGCTGAACCTACCAGTAGTTACTACTTGGAAAATTATATTTGGTAATTTATTTTTGTTACATCTTAAAACATTGTTTTTCTTTATTGTACCAGTGACTGCCTGCCCAGTACTAAATAAAAGCCCATTGTAATCCTAGCCTGTAAATGGCTTGAGGTTCAGCGTTCTTTCCTCTTTGACAGGTTCCCTCTCCCCACCACTGTAGAGGGTTTGGTTTTACAAGAGGTGATGAATGGTGACTAGTTGATTTTCTCAAGTCCCCCATTGGATCCTTCCGGTCAGGGAACCTTGCTAGAACTGAAGTCCAATGCTTAGCATTTTGTTAGATTTAAGGACTGTATTTATATAAGGTTGAACAATATCTGCTGCACTTGCAGGTGAATTTGCATGAAGATGGAGATGCAAAATCTTACCTTTCCTTCTATATGTATCTTCTACAGATCTGTTATATATCTTACCTATTTATTTATATGTACAGTAGTGTGAATTGAACACCACACCTATCTTAAAAACTACATTATTTCAGTCCCTTCCTCAGCATTTTCAGTTATTACTGAGGAGCATGTGATTCAGGTATCCCAAAAAATAGTTGTTCTATATTGCGTTACAAGAATGTCTGCACAAAGTGTAAGCAATTTTAACGTGAAAAACATCATGGAAAAATTTTAACTGATGGGAAAAGCTAGCTGAATACTTAAAATAATTTTGAGTTGGTCAGAATTTCAAAAGCAGATGCAGTTTTGACATTTATTTTCACAAATTGTTTTCCCATTTTTCAACCTGTTACACTGCAAGATCTTCACTGGGTCAAGTGTCAATGCTTCTGAGCCTGCACTTGTTCATAACAGCCAAAGACAGCTCTATTTCTCTGGGACAATGAAGCACATAGTTTTCAGGATAAAACTTGCACAAGCTTGAAATGAAGCATTTGTGCTGCATGGTTCTTCACCAATGGAAGAAGCTAATTTTAAGAGAAATGATTCTTCAGTGTATACCAGCATCAGCTTTTGCAATCACCTATCAAGGACAAGAAATTACATGCCCATGAAAGACAAAAGAAAAAAGAGATCAGAAAAAAAACAAACCCCAGAACCCAAAGAAAGAAAACAGCAGTATGACTTGAATGAAAAAATGGAAATAAGACTTAAAAACTAGATTTAAGTTCTACACCATGTAGGTATAGGTAGAGATATATACTACTGCATTGTATGCTAAACCTCCTGTAAGTCTAGACCATGGCTGGTTCAGATGGTTTGCTTTCTGCCTTCAGCTGATTTATGACTTCACCCTAATCTTGGTGTCAAATAGAGTAACTATGAGACTGCACAGTTAGTGCCAGATGATCTGGTTAATCTGATTTTTGTTTTGGTAGGGTTAGTTTTCAGCTGGATCAGCTCCCTAATCCAACTTGCTGTGCAATTGCATGGGAAATGTTGAAGTATGCCAAGAGAGGGAAAGAACAGGACTGACCTGTTTTAAGAGCAGGCCATGGTTAGCTCAAATTAAGTACAAATAAACTCCATCCTTAATTATGGAAAATTCAGTAGGTAACAAATAATTTGGACCTGAAATTTTTGAGGGAGATGCAGTTTGTGCCATTACTTGCTCTTCAGATGTGTATTTATTGCTTTAATTATAAATCTTCTATTAAAGCCATGCTGTTTGCTTGTTTTATTATTTTTTTAAAGCATATTAACCCAAACTCAGTATTTACGATTTTTTAATGTACTGCATCTTTGCACAAAATTCTCTGATATACTTTTATCAGGGACATCTAAATTATTTGATTGCAGCAGTATACTTCATGGCTATGTAATATATTTTTTCATATTATTTTGGTTACTTTTTTTGTTGTGGTTATCATTATGATACCTCTTCTTTCTGGCCACTTTTTCAGGCTTATACATTTATGAACATCTGAGACTATTTAATAGCTTGCTGCTGCTGAAGGCTCTCACAGTGCTTATCTCTTCTTCTGAGCACCCTTTTCCGCAGCCCTTTTCCTGTTTCCAGCAGCACAGCAACTCACATGCGGAAAGGTGTTCTTTCATGAGCTGATACAATTTACTAACACAGTAGAAAACGGTACAGTTTTCTGCAAATCTAATAAATTAACTAAAGATGTTCAGGAAGTACCAGCCTGCATGAACAGGATGTGTGTGTTACAGGAACATGTTGCCAGGAGAAGGGTAGGGCTAAAGGGAAGGAAGGGAAGGATGGACCTTCTCTCTTTGGTTCTGTGTTATTTAATCGGCTCACTGAATTAGACCACTGTGATATTGTTAATTCAGAACACTTAGCTGGTGGTATATTGCAGTATTCTGGGTGTTTCCTGTGTTGTCTTCTCCTAAAGATCAGGTATCTTATCCCTCCTGTCTAAACCTGTGAATATGTCTCATGAATTACGATGCAATGTACTGTAGTTATTTTGAAGTAAATAATCATCCTGATTTATAGTTAGAAAACTGCTTGAGAGGGTTCCAACCACTCTTTTTTATGGAAAAGTTTATGAAAAGTTTTTCCTGAAGAAAAAAAAGAAATAGTTACACCACGTTGTATTCAAAATTCAGATTTTACTTCTTTAAAATGTATTACTGTTTATTTCCAACATCCCGAAGAGATGCAAGACAAAGTAAACATTCTTTGGCTCTAAATACAGGAAGGGGCTGTAAAAGGGTTATACAGCTTTAATTAGTATGACATTGGTATCAAGTGAAGGACTATGTTTACAGTTGTACTATTTCTCTCATATTCATAGCAACATTCTCTTGTCACCTGAAGTATTGAAGACCATCGTGATCAACTATTCTCACTTGTCTTACACAAGTCAGAGAATTTCACTTAGGTTTCAAACCTGTGGCAACCCAAGATACTATGGTCAGACAAATTTTACTTTGTCACAGGCAGAGCTACTGTCACTCAGGTGATGTTAGGCAACTGGCTGTGATGCAGTAATTGGAATGAGAGTTTAAGCCCTTAATAATGCCCTTATCAAAAACATAACTTCTTTCCATATAGTTCTTAGAAAGATGCATAATTTTTATTTAAAGGCTTAAAGAGATCTATAATCAAATATATTTCCATACAAATAATTAAAGTAGTTAATTATCTAATTAAAACATTTTATTTCTAATATGAATTTTTCTAGCTCTGTCTTTTGCCTTTAGATTTTTTACTACTTTGTTTCTAGATTAGAGGCTACTTTACCTTTTTTGGGTTGCACTGGTATACCATTAATGATTTTATATTTTAGTCAGGTATTTAAGTAAAAATAGATACTATTACAAACCTTTTCTGTCATAGCTGATTCTGTTTACACTTAGCATTTGAAATTTAGCAAGGTAGCCTAACTTGCAGCTGTATAGTACACCCATCATTAAATATTTTTATTAATATAGTTTTAAAGTTGAGATACAATTTTTGCTAAGTTGCACAACGCTTTGTATTGCAACAGCAGAATTTCCTCTTGTGACTGAGCGTAAACTTTCTTTAAAAAGAATGAGAGAAATTACATTCAAGTTGCTTAGAAGTCTTAGTGCTAATTGTTCTCATTTTCCAGAAAATAACTATCAGCTTTCATTTTATTTTTCTTTTGAAAAAATACTTGTAAATACAGTATTTGATTTGTCTCTTCTTTTCTTCCTTTTCCATTTTCTTACTGAAAGAAGTAGTGCATATGTAAAAGGAAAGGAAAGATATCCTTACCTCCACACAAGCTGAAAAATGTTAACTTTAAAAAAAAAATAATAAAAAAACTCTCAGTACAGTCCGTTTTTGACAAATGTAGTCATAATCTTTTTCTTTAACTGGAGAACATCCAGAAGTAACACAGTGAGTAACCCAGTAGGTTTTATGTACTGTGTTCTATTAGACAAGCTGTTTTTTCTTCTTTCTATTAATAAGCACTGATAGTACCTGATGTGAAAATTAAACCCAGTTTGCAGAATAAGCCCTAGTGAAGGAATTTGCTTAGGTTTTGGGGTGTTTTTGGTTTTTTTTGTCTTTTACAAATGTATTCATTAATTTGTAGTTAGAAATTTGGTGAAAGTGGGCTCATAATGCACTTGGAGACTTGGAGTGAGGTACGAGTATTCTGTAGAGAGAAGCAGACAATGCAAGTTGTACTTTTAACTATGCAATATTTAAATAGATGTCATAAGTCTTTTCTTGAAATGCCCAAGAGCAAATTCTCTCTTACCATGCTGTGATGAGAGCTATAACTCAGCTGTGTGTCTGGCTTTTTTGCCTTTTTTTTTTTTAAATTTTGATGGCATTCATAGCAAAAGACATATACTGCAATGAATTAAGATTTGAGCTTAATAACTGTTCTCTGAGCAGAACAATATTTACAGCTTTCATACTAAAACAGAAATAATGTTTTACATAACCTTTACAGGTTTTCTTCAGCATACTACATACTAAGTTTCTTCACCCTAAAAAGTTCTCTGTGTTCTTTTGGTTGCAAAACATTTTTAACTAAGAGGAAAAAAATGTGAGTAATGATGTTTTTAAAGAAAATATCAGACTTTGTGATAACTAAGGATGTGCTCAAGTGGCATGAATACTTCAGTTCCAGATGGGTCAGCTTTAGGGGTCAAGTTGTGAAGAGAAAGCCATCACACACACTTCATCAACACCATGGAATGAGAGACCAGTGCATTTACTGAGCAATGGATTTCCAGTGAGCGTATAAACTAATTGGTGGATGAACATGCCCCAGGAGCAATGATTTTAAGGTCATAGCAGGCTCAGTGAATTGTGCTGACTTACACTGTGTCTCACTGATAGCTGATCTTACCAATGAGCAGTTTAGAGGCATTCAAGCCTGAACTCTCTTCCATGTGCCTTGAATGGCATGTCAGCGGTCACTGTTTCTGACATCCTTTATATTTGTCCAGTCAGCTCTAAATCTTTAGGTTGGGCTTCAGCGTACTCAGGAAAGAAAGGAGAGAAGCAATTATTTTCAGTCATTGAGTTCTGAAGATCTTAGTGTTAATTATGCCAAACACGGTTGGTTCATCAACAAACTAGAAATGTTAAAGATGGAAGAGAGAAGAAACTAGTATTTTTCATTGCCAGAAGTATCCCAGTTATAACTTTCTGTTCCTTAGCTTTTACTTTCATTTCTTCTCATTAATTTCACATTCCCTTTGAAAATTAATTGAGTAAATACCAATTTTTATATGACATGGCAAATTCACAAGCTGAAAAACTGCTGTAACGTTATTTAAGAAATGAGTGGGCATCTCAGACATATATCTCTTCCCTGCTAGTGGCAGATCGCTTCTCATGTGAAACATTTTCTTTTGTTTTGGATAAATGTTTACTCGTCCTTTGTGTATTGGGAGTACAAAACAGAACCATGCAGAGGTCTTTTTAAATTTGCAGTCAATTAAGTAATGCTACAGTAGCTTTAATTCCCTTTTTTGGAAGGGAGAGGAAAAGCTAATTTGTTTTATGATTGTGAAGCTTTTGCTGAGAGTGTTTTCTTTAATCTTAACACCAATTAAGTAGTCTAAAAACAACTTTGTTAATAGTTTTTAGATAAAATTCAGCAGAAGGTCTATTCAGAAATCTTTGTGAGCATGGACATGTGCTCAGTGATACTTGTGAAGTAAAAAAAAAAAAAAAGAGTTAACATGCTTTTGGCCTTAGCATTTAACATCTAATAATGCTGATACACATACCTTTTTAAGGTAGAAAAAAGCTTGATTCCATCATTTGATGTAAATAGTACGATTTGAGTAAGGGAAGTGGCTTGCTATGACCTTCTTATACACCCTTTGTTTTCCTCAAAGCCCTCCGTTTAGACAGTTCGAAAGCGATCACAGACATTCCTACCAGTGTGAGTTAGAACAAGCAGTAGGACTGGTTGATAGTCTTGTATACAAAATAAAACTTTGTGTGCTTGGCATTCACTAACATATCTATATGCTATTTTTTTGCACTTCTATGCAGCTGTATACTTTTATGGAGCTTCATGCTGTTGAATGGAACTCCTCATTTGCAGGATTCGAGGGTAGTTCAAAAAGTCACAGAACCTTTTAAGTAGACTTTACAGTTGTTTAGGAAACCTAGGCCTTGAATATTCTTGGCAATTCTCCTTCTCAGATTAACAGGAAACAATCAGAGTTAGAATCAAATATGGAATTAGTTTATATCCTTGCTATGTGTATTAAATGAAGCAATATTGTAATTAAAATGCAGATAAACATTGTGGAAATCTCACATAACTGTAATAGGATGCCCTCATCATATGATTTCACTTCATTATACTCTATTATTTTATCCTCTTGCTGTGTCTCTGCAGCTGCTTTGTTAGGGGTTATTCAATCATTGGGGGATATATCAACATTCAATTACAAAAATTAATCAAATTAAGTAATCAAATACAATTTTTAATATTTTCTACAATTGACTTTTGGATAAATATACTGTTTCTGAACAGAAGCAGAGCACAACTGCTTTAATAACTCAAAAGTTACAGATTTTGCCTATGATGATAGTCGTCTGGTGTTTTCAGAACATGTTAAAATATTAGTGCTTATGCATCATCCTTAAGATATTAAGAACATTTTAATGTAATGTTAACTGTCAAAACCAGCAGAGTTATGGCACACAACCTCTTCCTCATTCTTAACTATTCAACTAAGTAAAAGCGTAAATGTTACTATTTGACAAAATGGGAGTATTTTTCTGTATGCTGTTGTATATTATATGCCATCTTAAATTTTATTTTTTGTAGCACATACTGCTGGTGTGAAACAAAGCCAGCATCTGTGTGGTGTGTAACTTCTCTGCATAGTGATGATGAGAAATACGGATCTACTTTTCAAATCATTGTTGGATCACTGAACATCCGAATATCTGTGGTCAGAAATGAGGAAAAACAGTGCTAGTAGGATTAGCAATAAAAACAGTGTAAGATACTTAAAATTGAAGAAGACTAAGATATGAGGAAGAAATATATCAGCTGGTAGAGTTTTAAAAAAATCACAGTACAAAGTCCTGAGAGAGAAATTTGGAGAAGACTTTAAAGAGTATTGACAAGAAGGATGTGTAGGATTCTGTGGTAATCTCCAAAAAGAACATGGTACTGTTACGAGGAATTTGGAATACTTCACTATAGGGAAAAGCATTTTTTGTAGAGGTTCTTGTGGACTCAGGAGAGAGAGAGAGGGAAAGAGAAGAGGTAAGGCCTATGGTACAAAAGCCTGTGGAGAGATCAAAGGGTGAAAATGAAGAAAAAATTCCTTTCCCTGTAAGCAAAAGAGAATTATTAGCATCTTGGTAAATGCTATTTCTGTAGTATGGAAAATACTGGAAAGAGATAATTGACAAAGAGGCAAAAGTAGTTTGAATAGGATGAACAGAGTGACTTGAGCCAAAAAAGAAGACAGGCAGAGTCGTAGCAAGAGATGGGGCAAGTAGAGTGGTGTGGTAAGGCACAGAGCAAGAGCAGTAGTAACTGTGGTTATATTTGCTGTGCAAAAATTGTAATATAATGAAAAGACATCATTTACTGACAGATGAAAGTGAACTTAAGATAGAGTCATATATGGTGTTATTTTAAATGTGAACAAGAGAACTGGAAACAATTCCTGAACAATTTTTATCTGTGTTCTAGAAATGTAAATGTAAGTGCTTTTCTATGTTACTTTGTTCTTAGTAAATCTTCTCACTCAGTGCTATGTCCCACATTATATAATCTTTCATTTTATCTTTCTATTCTATCGAGGCACAGCATACCTAGCTAATCCATCAGAAATCCCTTTCCTTATCCGTCACTCAAGAAGGGTAATACTGTACAGTATGACAGCATTAGACATCACTTACCTTCCTAAAATACAGATTACTTGGGAGAAAAAAAAATATTTTTTTGAGTTTGAGGATGCCGTGACTTCATGGCAACTTCATCCTTTGTTTAACTTGCTTTCTGCTTTTTCCAAAATGACTAAAGAAAGTGCATAAAAAATACCACAAAGATACATCTATTGCACATACCATTACATTTTTTTTTATAGTTATACCTTTTTGTATTATTTCTCTGCAAACTTTGTGATAGTCATGTCTTCCTTCATTGTTAGAACAAAATAGTAAACATTTTCTGTTGTTTAAGCTGATTTCCATCTTCCTAGATGAGGAGCTTTGATAATACTTTCAGAAGTATCACAGATCAGAGGCCTTGTACAGCTTGACAGCCAACTTGAATTTTTGATTACTCTATCATCATTGTGGGATAGTATCAAGTAAGAAGGGATGAGTAGTGATGTTCCATGTGCTGTTACAAATTTGTCTTTCCAGAAGAAAAATACGGCAAATGTTAGGGAACCCTTAAACAGCATAGACTTGACTGGTGACAAATAAGCTTTATATCCATATGACTTCGTTCTAATTTTTTTAAACTGTGAAGTATTCTGAACCAAATCTTTTCTTTGTTCTGCAGTCATTGAATGAACATACTGGGTTTTGCCAGGTTTACATAAATGGTGATAAGAAGAGGATCTGAATAAAAAACTTCTAAAACTGTCAGGCTGAAAATACTGTATATTTCAAATATTTAACTTTTGTTGGCATAAACAAATAATAATAGTAAATGTAATATAATATAAGCAGGTAATGGATATATTTGGCTTCATAATTTTTTTCAGGTGAATCCGGAATAAAGACATTACACTTGTTTCAAGCAAAAATAACAATATTATGGAATTAAATCTAAGACATTTCACTAGGTCTCAACAAATTGTCAACAACAAAGTTCCAGCGAGGGATTTCTACATTAGTCAGTAAGAAAGACCCAGCTATTGGAAAACAGAGTTTTGTCTTCTATGCTGCTCAAACAAATTTTATTTTCCTTAGTTTTGCTGAGTGCACGCTATCCCTTCTGTCCTTCAGGTAGTGCTCTTAACCTCTGTTGTGTATCAGGCTGTGTATAGTTCTTTTTTTCATGGGTTTGGCTTTTGTTCTTTTTATTGACTCTACATTTAAGCAGCTCATACACAAACACACAGCAGACATGGAAGGATTTACAAAATGCATTGAGCTCTTCGACTGGACTTTCATGTATTGAAGAACGTAAGAATCCCACATAATGTGTGGTAGTGAATGGGAAAGAAAACCTCCCGAGTTCTTTCTCTGGAAGTCTTATTTGTTGATATTGCATAGATGTCTTCTTTCTTGAGAAGGCAGTGATGCTTTAATAATTGAATTTATTTGAAATAGTCATTCCAGTGTTCAAAAGTTGTGGCACTTCTTAATTATTCAGTGAGAAAGGCACATAATGTATGTATGAATTGGCCAGGAATTGGTTTTCCGAGGTAGAGGAATTGTCATTTATGGTGAATAAATGGCGTAACAGTTGATGATTTGTTAAGTGATAAAACTTAGCAGTAGTGGTTCTCATATAGGATTTATTGTTCACTGCAAGTTTTGATTTTAAATTATTGTTTTAAAAGGTTACTTTATAATTTTTGGCAGGCATTTAAGCTAAGAGCACTCAGTAAAACAAATGAGGGGGGAGGGACCCAACCTACGGGACTCAACCTAGGCCTTTGAGTGATACTGCTTCTCATAGCTTCAGTATTATTTACACTTTTGCCTCTAGTAGACTCTTTATAGAATTTTTGTTGTTTGAGCTACAAAGCAGGGAAGTGCTGTTGCTGCCGTAGAGCACCTCTTGTTTGGAAAGATCACTTCTTTATGCATTTCTTTCTCACCTGGAAAAAGAAAGGTGTGTTCTACGTTTTACCTTGCTGATCTTTCTGTATTACAGATCTGTCTTTGTAAAAAACTCTAGCTCATTTTTTGCTTTATTAGAGGCCTGGCATCAAAAAACATTGCCAAGTACAGTGAAGAAGAGTATCTAAACCATATATATTAAAAAAATAAGTCCATTAAAATTTTACATTAATTTAAAGAGAAAAATAAAGTATAAATCAGGGATCCAAAGGTCGCTTTATCACACAAAGTGTTGCAAAGTTTATTTACTGATACTGGCATGATGGGGAGGACTGGGGATGTACTGGTGTCTCTACTTGTAAAACTCACTGCAGCTGACTAGTCTTGATCCTCATTTGTGTTCTGTAGGCAGTTGTCTTTGGGCTGGAAGTCGCAATTATTAAATAAAAATTTTACTTCTTAGTTAGTTTTATTCAAAGGATTATACTGGTTTCGCATAGTGCTTATTGTGTTGATACTTCCTAGTACCTCTGCACTGCTTTTGCTTGCTCTTGATTGTCTCAATGCTGAAAATCTCCGAAGTCTTTTATTAGCAGGCTTCTTTATTTGTATAGAATCACATAATAGTTTGGGTTGGAAGGGACCTTTAAATGTCATGTAGTCCAACCCCCTTGCAATGAACAGGGACATCTTCAACTAGATCATGTTGCTCAGAGCCCCATCCAACATGATCTTGAATGTTTCCAGAGATGCGGCATCTACCACCTCCCTGGACAACCTGTGCCAGTGTTTCATCACCGTCACTGTAAAAAATGTCTTCCTTATATGTAGTCTGAATCTACCTTCTTTTAGTTTAAAGCCATTGCCCCTTGTCCTATCACAATAGGCCCTGCTAAAAAATCTGTCCCCATCTTTCCTGTAGGCCCTCTTTAAGTATTGAAAGGCAGCAATAAGGTCTCCTTGGAGCCTTCTCTTCTTCAGGCTGAACAACCCCAACTCTCAGCCTGTCTTCATAGGAGAGGTGCTCCAGCCCTCTGATCATCTTTGTGGCTGTACTCTGGACTCACTTCTAACGGCTCCATGTCCTTCTTGTGTTGGGGGCTCCAGGGCTGTACACAGTATTCCAGGTGGGGTCTCACGAGAGCTGAGTAGAGGGGGAGAATCACTTCACTTGACTTGTTGGCCCTGCTTCTTTTGATGCAGTCCAGGACATGGTTGGCTTTCTGGGCTGCGAGCGCACATTGCTGGCTCGTGTCCAGCTTTTCATCCATCAGTACCCCCAAGTCCTTCTCTGCAGGGCTGATCTCAATCCCTTCATCCTCCAGCCTGTATCGATACTGGGGGTTACCCTGACCTACGTGCAGGACCTTGCACTTGCCCTTGTCAAGCCTCACGAGTTTCACATGGGCCCACTTCTGGAGCTCCCAGGTCCTTCTGGATGGCATCCCATCCCTCAGGTGTGTCAACCACACTGCTCAGCTGTGTGTCTGCAAACTCACTGAGGGTGCAGTTGATCCCCCTGTCCATGTCATTGATGAAGATATTAAATATAGCCATAATTAAATTTAATGATATTTATTTTTATCTAATGCTGAAACCCAGGCTGACAAACTGGATCACATAGCAAATGTTTTGCAGCTGAACTACAAACTGTGGAAAAAAGTATTGTACTGGAAACTGAGGAACCGTAAAGTCCAATGTTGCTAAATAACCATTGAATTGCATCAGTAGTGTTCTTACCTTCCTAATCTAGAAAAATACTGTTTTCCTACAAAACAAGGAAGGCATCGAGCTTTTTACACATTCTGTGTGGGTTTTTTCCTTTATTCTGTTGTTTTGTTAATGAAAAGAAAGAAGTCAGTAATCTGGCCCTAGAATTAATTATATATATTTGCAAGTCATCAGATCTTGTTTTAGTCTCTGTTTTTTTTCATAGCTGTGAGGCGTTCTGGCATGCCTTTAGATTTATGATATCCTGCTGTGTAAGGATGTTTCAACAGTGATTTCTAGATACCTTTTTATAGTTGTTTGTTTTTTTTTAATGGTATGTTAAATTATATCATGAGCTATTAAGACAGGTTATGCATTTGTTAGTTTAAAAACATCTCTAATTATTTCACTGTGCTAAAATATTACTGCGTACATGCTTCAGGCATGATTTTTTTTTTGCTAACAGCCTATTATGTATTCATAGGAGCAACAATACCAATTCATACCATTGGGAATATAATTTAATTTGTCAAATAGAGTATTTTTATTATTCCTATGTTGTTTAGAGGAAATACATCCATGAAAGTAAACACAAGGATGAATATACAGTATATTCATGTTCAGTAAGTCTTTCGTTTTACTTCCAGTAAGGCCTGAATTAGCCAGGTACAAACAGAAAATCTGTAGTGGCTTTAAAGTAAAATAAAATTGGTTTTGATTTGTTTCAAGTCAACCATCTCATTTAAAATTAGCCCAGAGGTCTTGTAAAAATGCTAGTAATCTAAACATAATAATGCACATTGCCCAATTGCTTCTGTGGAAGATACAGGTTCAGTGCTGTAATGCTTTGACAGCCCATTACTGAATGTAATGAACAGCTATTTTTAAACAGAAGAAATTCAAGTTGACAGCTTGGCAATGAAATTCAGCTAGTGGCATAATTTTTGTCGTCTTTGGTATAGAGAGTGGATTGCAGTTTAGTTTAAAGAAGTCTGTATCATGCACTTTATGGAGCAAGTGATTTTTTGCTTCAGTTTACTAAATACTTTTTGAAGTGCTTGAACTAAAGCTGCATTTTGTCAAATGCTGAAACCTGCACTCCTGCCAGGGTAGAAGACAGTGATTAAGAAAAGAAGTCAGTGATTAAAAAAAATAGGTTGAAAGATTATAAAAGAGAATGTACTGGAATTGAATTTATAATCACAAACCCACTTTTTTAGCTTTTACTTTAGTAAGTGAAAACTGTAGCTCTGTAAGCCCTTCAAGAGGGATTAAGTATGAGTCAATAGGAAAATAAGAGAAGGGACAGAGAAACTAGCTGTCAAATTGCATGTATTTTGTGGTGGAAATCTATAAATTCAGTCCAGGCTCCCATCTATCATTTTTCTTATCTCAATTGGCTACTGCACTGGGGAGTGAGTAAGATTCTGGTTTCTTTCTGTGTGTGTGTTGTTTGCTCAGGGCATTCTTAGCCTGTGGTAACAGCACTAAGTCAACACTCATGGATGGACTAGGAAAATGAAGCAGTGATTTTGCAGCCATCCCATGGGCCTGACCCCAGGTCTTGTGCTTAAGAAAAGGAAAGGGACTCTTCTGGGATTTCTCTGTGGCATTACAGTAAGACACAGGTTTAAAGCCTATCTTTTTCTTACTCTTCTCCATTGAGGTTAACAGGGAGGAAGGGAGGGAGGGAGGAAGGGAGGGTCCAAACAATATGTCTTGGGATCAGTAGCTAGTAAGCCTTTGGTCCAAGAGGAGGACACTCCTTTTGCAGAGAATAACTCTTGCCCTCCTGTTACTCCTTCCTGCTGGATTGCTGTGATGGGATTCATGGCACACCTGGCAACAATGACAGGCCCCCTTCTCCTTCCCTATAAGGTTTACTCAAACCCTACTGAACTGAATGCCATGTCACCCTTTTGGTCAGTTTCATGTTGCCTTTCACTTTTTTCTTCCAGCTTCTTCCTATATCCATTAGCCATCTTTCCAGAGCACTGTAGATATTTCTCTTTAGGAGCTGTATTTCTCTTCCATGTTCTGTAAGTACATTGAAGTAAAGAATACTTCTCTTCATTGCAGGTTTTTAGGAAAAAAGATACAATCCTAGATTTAGCAATTTTAGTTATATTTGTGGGATATAGAATCATAGAATGGTTTGGGTTGGAAGGGACCATCAAGATCATCTAGTTTCATCCCCTGCCACAGGCAGGGACACCTCCCACTAGACCAGGTTGCTTCAAACCCCCATCCAACTTGGCCTCAAACACTTCCAGGGAGGGGACATCCACAACTCCTCTAGGCAACCAGTTCCATTGTCTCACCACCCTCACACTAAAGAATTTCTTCTCTAACCTAAATCTACATTCTTTCAGCTTAAAACTATTCCCCCTCATCCTATCACTACACACCCTTGTAATAAGCCCCTCCCCAGCTTTCCTGTAGCCCATTCAGGTACTGGAAAGCCACTATAAGGTCTCCCTGGAGCCTTCTCTTCTCCAGGCTGAACAACCCCAACTCTCTCAGCCTGTCTTCGTAGGAGAGGTGCTCCAGCCCTCTGATCATCTTTGTGGCCCTACTCTGGACTCTCTCCAACAGGTCCATGGCGTTCTTATGTTGGGGACTCCAGAATGAGATGCAGTAGTTCAGGTGGGGTCTCATGAGAGCAAAGTAGAGGGTAATAGAGGTGAGTTATACATAACTCTGATTCTAACCAGTTCTAAAAATCATCCCATGTCCTGCTTCCTTTCCAAAATTATTGCAGTAAACAGATAGAAATCCTCCTCTGATACCTGAAGTGAATCTTCTAAATAACTACTCTTTCTGCTGACTTCCATCTCACTTTTAACTGTTAAGTCCATTTCACTATTCCTGGTAATCTCTGGACCCAGTTCTTATGCCCTGTTAATGCTTTTTTTCCTACATTCCACATTACATCCAATCCCTCTGGAATAACCTCTTCCTGTCTTATTCTGAAACAATTCTTGCTATATGCTATGACCCTTGTTTTCCATCTTCCTATTTCTGTCTGGGATCTGCTTCTGTATCCTGGAGAACACACAATATACTGCGTTTTCTTGTTTGGGTCTGCTGTTTTTTGTGTTATTTGGTTTTAAGAGACTTGCTTATAAAAGTGTGACTAACTTGTTAGGATGATTTCTCTCTCTCACTCTCTGACATACCTGATTCAAGTTCATTAATACTTTGTGTAGTAGCAAGTTCTCTGGTGCAAATGGATAGCTTGTATGAATGCCAAGGTGTCTGTGACCAAATTGGGACTCAGAAATGCTAATGGTGTTTTAACTTATAGATTATTATCCTTACTTACTTATTTTTGTGAATTATCATTCAGAATGTGCCACCTCCTTTCAGAATGAATATGATATGTCCAGTCTTTTTTTATTTTGTAGAGTTTGGTAATACTTACATGGGTGAAGCAGTAATATAAAGATATGGAGTTCCCCATGATTTTCCAAGCTACCATGCACCTCCTTCATTTAAGTTATTTTTGAGAGGTGCTGGTATGTTTTTCTTCATATGCAGTTTTGCCTGCAGATCTCATTGTTTTCATTCTGCTGTGACAAACCAGCAGAAGGATGAACATTTGTCCAACATTACTTTCCATGAGAAATCCCCACATGGTTTGCTGGAAAAGAATGCTGAGGAATGCTTGGTGAGAAGGGAACTGTGACACAGCCAGAAAGCTCATTCTGCAGAGTTACAGTTTATCAGTTTCCACAGAGTTAGGGAAGAAAGGGCAGACTGTCACAGAGCTATGTAATAATTAAGGTAGCATGTGGGGATGACTTAATAGGATTGTCATTTAAATTCTCCTCCTGTGAAATGCCCAATAATCACCAGTTAGTCTGTATTTCTTTTTTTAATATAAATTTGTTTTGAAATGTTTTGAATAATCTGAAATTCAAGGAAGGCCAGATTTTTATTTCTCATTTATTTGTGCATGCAGTTTGGCTGACCTGAAGGAATTATTATGTAGAAATAATGACAAGACAAAACAAATGTGGTAGTTTTCCTTCCTTGACTCTGCCTATTTTAAGCACTACAGCTCATAGTAATTTTCCCTCTAAAAGTCTGGAGATCTCTCTGGCCCCATAATACAATGAAATGCCCATGTTAGTGTTTGAAAAACAAATGAAGGGCATATTTGCAGTGCATCCCCTTCTGGTTCTCTGTGGGTTAGGTTTCTACACCATGTGGAGTACTATAGTATATACTAATTGGCACCCTTGTTGATAACCTCAATTGAAAAAGCAAGGATTAAGAACCAAATTGCAACTTCCATGAAGAAAATCTTTAAAAAGAATAGTTAACTGGAAGGCTCTGTTGACTTCCTGTGTTTGTCTTGAGGTTCTCAGGGGAATTAAACATATACTCTTCCCTTTTCCCATTCAAAGATATGAATATACAGTGTTTAGTCAGGAACGTATCAAACAGGGTACCTGGGAATGAAACCACTTTATCTGTGAGAGATTCATATGTGCAGAAGTTCACAGAACCTGATTCTTAAAAAGATTCTTTGTGTCATCAGAGTTTAAATGACAAAGTGAGAGAGATAGTTCTACATATCTGTCAGTCCTGTCAATCTGTCAATCCTGCTGAACCATTTTCACCGGACAACTGAAGAGGTTTTGGTCTTGACAGTTATAGCTGATTTATGGTTTAAAAGGCATCCAGTGAAATACCTTGCACACTGTGGCTCCTAGTGTAGTAGAATTCTTAAGTATGTCCTTAAAACTACATAGTTTCTTAAGGTTTTGTTAGCATGACTTAAACAAGTATATCTTTCTTTCAAAGCCAACAAGGATTGACCAAGATTGAGGAATGGATGATGAGGTCAACTCCTAGAGCAAGGCAACAGCAATGCCTCATGGTCAATGACTGAAAGTATTCTGTGTCCAGGTTTTGGTTCTGCCCTCTGGTCTGAGACAACACATAATAACACCAGGTACCTGTGAGAGGCCGAGATCAGAGGAAGTTAGCCTATTCTGTACTCCTTAATAGGCACTACCTTGATGGACTGGCCTAGCTCTTCACTTCCCATCCATGCCAGGTGTCAGCATGTTTGTAGAGTCCATCCTGGAATGTGCATGGCTGAGTAATAACTTACTGTCAAGTGTTGGTGTGTGAAGGGAAGAATCTAAAGCAAAGGATAGGTGAATAAAGGAATCTGGAACTAAAGCACCTAAAATAATTAGGTTGGTGGTAATATGCCTCCTACACCATAAAATGTGCAAAAGCATTTTTGGAACTTATTTTGTCTTTCTTGTGAACTCTGCTTTTCCAATTAGAGCCTGTGTTGGTACTCTTCAAAAACTAATGCTCTGGTTTGTCTGCTCTTGTGAAACAGCTTCTCAATCATTCTTTTCAGCATCCACTGTAATCATAGCACAAATCCCTATTATGATGGGCACATAACTCACTTTCTGTCTCTCTCTAAAGAGCAAATACCAACACTGCTTGATAGCTCAACAAACGGTTGTGCTGGAGAAGGACTGCTGTCAGTCTGCCTTAGTGCTGTACTTACACCAATCTACCACAAAGTAACTTTACTGCTTCGTTTGCCTTTTCTAGTTTGTTGACCGAATGTGGTTGTTACTCTGCAAAAGTAGAAGCGTCTGCATTCTGTTGAGAAAATTATTTAAAAGCCTATGGCTGATGGTAGTTATTTAGAACAGTGCCATATTTTGAAGAAAATATGGTCAGTACAGGGAAGTCTTTATTTAAAAAATATTTTATATGTGTAGTTACAGTGGAGTTTTGCCCTAAGGAGCACTTACATGCATTGGGCCTGGTGTATTTCAGGTTTTTTCTGCTTTTGTTACCACTTCCCCTTCTTTACTTACCCATGAATACCAACCAACACTCATTAAACACTTCTGAAAGCAGTTTGTATGTCTTGAAATACCATGAACTTCTGAGCAACAGTTATTTTAGTTACCCTGACTGCACATGTATATTTAAATTTTATCCAAAAGAGAGGAGTGAGGGAACCCTTATGAAAGCAGCGTGAGTCATTAGCAGTTTTGATTTTCTTCATGCTTTCATCTCTGGGTAAGTTGGAAAAAATTCTTAAATGTCCTTAAACTGATAAAGACAGTAAATTAGTGCTGCTCGTAACAAATCAGATGTAAAACTCAAAGTACAAATATAGTTCTCAGATTTCTACTCTGACTGCCTAAGAGCAGGAACAAGTACTAACACACCTCCTGCTTACTTACATGTCCTGGAGGCTCACTGGAGAAAAAGGACAATTGCCCTGTTTGGTTGGAGACCAGCCAGCTGCACAGATTTCCCTGTGCTGTGGGAGCACTTCAAAAAAAAGATGTCCTCTCCTGTACACAAATGTTCTCATAATGTACATATATTTTTAAAGCTTACTGCCATTTTCTCACATTTACCTTTTCTTCTTTGCCACTGTTGCAGTTGCAGTGCATCAATTCTGTTTCTTTTCAGTAAAAAATAACCTACTAACTAGATTTCAGTTGGGCTTTTGGGTAACCATTCTGCCATTCATTAATATTGGATGGGAGGGTAGGAAGGGCTGGGCCTCATTTTGAAGATTGTTCTTTGGTAATTGTTTGCATCATAGCATATTTATTTTTCAGGCTGATTCTTTTTAAAACTGTAAAATTATGTATGTATTTAGGTGCATATTACAAGTATGGATATAAAAGCTTTTTTTTTTTTTTGTGAAAGTATGTCAGGCTCTTTGGCCAGTCTAACTGACAGACGAGATGTTATGAAATGAAACGGTTGACATTACTGCTGCTTGACCAAAATTTTTCTCTTGGATTATTTCCTGTCCATGCAGAAAGGGGAGCTGGATAATGCCTTAATTATAACATTTTTTAAGCCGTGCTCAGAAGAGCACTGTGTTTACCTTAATACCTAATACGTGCTTTCTTATGCTCAACTATAAATTTCTTGGAAAATGCAAATATTGAGACGACTCTTGATCTATGTTTTGTGAAATAACATGAAGTGAAACTTCAGAAACAGTTTTGTAGTTGTCTTTATACTGTTTTGTGAATGTTGACTATTCATGTATGTTTGTTGCAGTTACCATGTTTTGTGGCCGAATAGTTTGCCGTGCCTTGAAGTTTGTGATAGTTTGCTTTGTTTCAAAATATTTTCTATTAAGATGATTATACAATGTGTGCCTTTAAGTTTCAAATTGTTCTCAGTTGTGATGTGGGGCTTTCACATGATTAAAACAGTATTTGTAACCTTAATGCATAGTGTCCAATTAAAGCAAGATACTTAAACTGGTATGTTTTGAATGTTATGATGCTGAAGTTTCCCTGAATGGCTTCTGAGCAGGATGAAAACAGCGTTTTAAAAAGATCACACTGGAAAAATAACACCCAAAACAGTAACAGCCTGCTCTCCACCACCCCCAACATTTAATCAGCAGTCTTTTTATCTTATAGAGTCCTAAGTGATTCTTCTTTCCTACTTAAGGCCATTCTAGATATGCTGGCTAAGTGGACCTAACAGTACTAGTATATTTTATGTTAGCAAGTCATGACAGAAAAGTGCTTGAAGTTCAGGGGGCATTTGTCTCCTTTCTCACAAATTCATTTAAGTACCAGTCTTGCCATAGCTTTAACTGGGGCAGACAACCATACAAATGACTTGAGATAAAATGAAAATAATGGACTGAGCAAGGTGCCGGGGGTGGTAGTTACACTGCATGCACATCAATAAGCATTGAGTGTTATTCTATGCTAATGTAAGCCTGATGGATCAGCTTTCGCTTTTAGCCTAGAGGACCATTAAGCACTAGAAGCTGGGTCAAACTGATATAGTAAGGCAGACGTAGCCTAACGGTTGGCAACAATAGTTAACAAGCAGTAATTTGCTGTGTGTGAGACTAATATTGTTTAAAATCTTCCCGATCGGGACAAACATCAGAGAAAGGATAATATTTCTTTGTTTAGTTTTCTTTTGTAAACTCGATTCATTTTGGGAAAAAAAAGAAACCCAGTAAGATGCAAAGAAGAATAAAGCATTGAGCAGTTCTTTTGGAAACAGTTAATGTATTATTGTATGTTTACAGCACATCAAAGCATTGCACGTGATTTTCAAAAAAATGTAAGGAAATTATAATAGGATAATACTGCATAATTTAAAAATAGGATTTCTTATTTTATTTCAAATTAAATACAATTCATTGCTTTAAATTTTTTTATAGCCCTGAAAGTATTAAAAGTCAAATGACTGAGTTATAAAAATATTCTGAAGGTAAATGAGAAAAAAATACCACTGTTTATGTAGATCTGACTCTGAAGATAATTTTGTCCTTGACATCACAAGATGATGATAATAAAGCGCTGTCTTTATTCTTTTTTGCTTATACCTATGCACTGTTGCCTCAGATACAGATACTGTTGAAGTAGGTGCCCAGATTTAGCTCAACATGCATCTAAATTTAGAAGAGTTATTTGTTTTCCATCTGTTCTTTGAAATATTTTTATTCACAATTTTTTTTTCAGATTTTATTGCATGTGTAGAACTGCTGTGTGGAGAGCTTTTGATAACCAAAGTCACACTGGCAATGCTGTTGAATATTAACAAAAATCAATATAATGTGTTAAATAAGGTATATCACTTACATTTCAAAGGCATGCTGAGAAACTAGGCTGTAGTTGATTTAGGCTTTGATCTTTTTGCTTCAGTGCTGTGGCCTTACGCACCCTCAGCTTGGCTTTGTTGTGGCCTATTCACAATTTATGCTGTCAGGGCCACAGTTTGTGGTGCATATTGCATTTAGCCTGTCTTCTATTGGGAAAATTTTTTTCCTGCTTGCTAGTACAGTACGACTTGGTGGGGGAGGAGGAAGTGGTCCTTCATAGTAACACCCTCTGTAAATTTAGAGACTCCTTTTGCTTGTCAGGAATTAGGAAGCCGTCTTGCATAACATAAATACTGTAATATTACCTAGTCCACTGGATAACTCAAATGATGACTAAAGAAATATGTAGGTTGAAGACAGGGAAATTTTTAAAGTATCTGAGTAAGAAGATACAGTTCCAGATTATATGACCTTCAAACCACCTTCATGTTATCTGTGTAGTACAGAAATAATAGCAGTTTCCTATCTGAGATCTAGAAAGAAAAAATTCTCTATTTCAGTCCTCAATTATAGCATTCCCGTAACTTAAACAGTGTGCAAGAAAGGCTAATTTGTTTTCCTTTCCAGTTCTTTGAGAACTACTGGGGTTTTTTTGAATCTTAGAAATGAAATAAGTTAGTAGGTGTATATCCCTTAAAATGTCCTTTGGACTCTTAGCCTTTCCTTGAGCACATTTTTTTCTAGTTTCTACATATTATGATTAAGTTTAACAGCTTTTTGTCTTCATGATGCTTTTGTCTGTGAGAAGTCTTTTTGATTGTGTCATAAACTTGTTAGAAATTCAGCACATACTGAAAAGATAAACCTAAACCAGTGGTATTTCTTATACTCCAGGCAAAATTTATGTTTGGAGGATTTTTCCTTCAGTGCCTGGCTAGCCTTGTCGTTTTACATAGAGGCATTGTTAGAAGTTGGTTTGATGTAGCATAATCTTATTGATTGTAATGTGTTTACTTTCCTGACAATGAAAATAGGAATTTATCATTTAGCTTCCACTTCATTAGAAGAATATTTTTTTAAAATGGGAATTTAAAAACCCACCTCATTTCACAGAATAGAGAACATGAAAGTGCAGTTAGGCTTTTTTTCTGTTTTGTGGCATTAAAGGAAAGAATGCTACACTGAGATGGATGCCTGTTAATTGTTGGTGTCTTTTTGTAGCAGGGGTGGTACTCTTTCTTGTACTAGTTGTAAGAAGGTGAGAGGAGCTCATCACAGAATGGGAGCAAAAGTCCAGAAATGAGATTTTTTGAAAATATTTTAAGAAAAAAAAACAACAACCAAAACAATGCAAAGCTTACGATTTCCAATTATTTCTAGGGTGCTAAGAAAGGGGAAATAATAATATGTACTGAAAAGTTCAGCAGCCTGTGATATTGCAGGATCTACAGATGATATTTGTGGAGGATCTAATCTATTTCCAGTGGAAAAATTTCAGTTAGTCTTAGATAAAGGATGAAAATGAAAGGAATATGCATAAGCGATTGGTCTGTATCACAGCTGTAGGCCTTTGTGAAGTTTTTGAAGGATAACAGCATTAAGCAGCAAGTTTCAGAAAATGCTTCATGACTATTTAACTAAAGGCAAGCTCAGACCTCAGTATTTTCTGTCCAGATTAGCACCAGAAGAGAGCATTGATCTCGAGTAGATTTCTGTGAGAGATAGTGAAAGGAGAAAATGTAGATTATTGGCTTTTTTCCCTTTCTAACCAAGGTAGCTTGGCAAACGTGTTAATCTTTGAAGCAGCCTATAGCAAAAAGGGAGAAGAACATTTTCGACTGTTGAGCATCTCAGGAGAACTGTTGGCAGAAACTTCAAATAGTCCTTTATGCACTCAGGCTGTGCTCATGCTTCTTCACTTGGTCCCTGAGGGATTGAATTTTTGCCTTGACTTTGCAGCTCAAGTCAGCTACCTTGACAGTTGTTAGCAAGATCAGCATACTAAGAACAGGACCATATACTCAAGATGGCACAAATTTAGATGAGCCTGAACTTACTTACTGTCCATGTTGTTGGAGACAGTTTGGACAATTACCTATGTAGTCTGTTGTCTTAAGAAAGCACCAAGACTGCAGACATGTTGTGAATTGATAGACTTTAAAGATGGGAACTGCCCTCACAATAAACAGAGGGACTGGAAGCCCGCTGTCTTCTCATTTGTGTAGGTCCCAAAATTTACTGGAACTATCTGAAAACTGAGAAAGAAATTGCACTAAAGAAAGATGCTTTTCCTGGCTCAGGTGCTAAGTCATAGTCACATTTTATTCCTGAATAAGGAATCAACTTGAAAAGAATTCCTTTGTGGAGTAGGACCACGAAATATCTCCTATAAAGAGAGGTGCAGTCTTTCTAAGGGATAGATGATACCAGGTGAGCTAAAATCACTAATGGTATCAGTTCTTACAAACTTGAGCAGGGGACAACTTGTCTAGGAAAAGGGCTGAGATGCTACAGGTGACAAAGCTTATTAAGATTATATGTACTGATGGGGAATTCCAGGCATATATCTAACTTGTCATTCCAATATAAAATGGTGACTGAGTGAATTGACTCTGGGTCAGGTCTCTCATTCATTATCATGACCTGTTGTCTTGATGATTGGCTGGGAACAGACGCGAAGGCGACTAAGATTTTTAGGAGTGACACAGAACTTTGGAAATTGCATCCTGGATTGCCCACAGAAAGGAAAAGAAAGTGAGAATGCCTTGGATATTACTGTGGAAGAAAAGAGGTTAGAGAATAGGAAGAGCTTTCATTAAGGTGTTAGGGTTTTTTAGGTTGACCTGCAGTATTAACAAATTTTGTGCAAGGAAATGTAGATTAATTACCACCATTGACTTTGATGTCTGTGACTTCCTAACAATCTTGTTTTTGGAGGAGTGCAAGTTTTCATCTAGGACCTGTACATACTTATAGGAAACCCAGGTTAAAAGGCAGGCTTCTTCCACTTAAAGTTTGTTTGAATTAACAGAAGAATTAAAAAAGAAAAAAAAGACAAAATAATGCAGACCATCTGTAATATATATAGACATAATAAAAGTAGTTACCATGAATTGTGATGGGGAAACAAATATTATTTGAAACTTGTGAATTGTTACGTAGCAACATTACATCATAAATTTAGAACTTTATTGCTTAATAAAAATTGTGTGTATTTTGTAAAAATGGGGGAAACTAGTCGCTGTTTCTCTTTGGGAGATAGTATTTCTGAAGAGAAGGGCAAGATGTATTAAATATGGATTGTGGCATGTATTTGATGTTTAAAATGGGATTTAAAAATAGTGCAAGTTTGCAATTACATTTTTGTGAAAAAAGCTCTTCATAAGACATTTTTAATGGTATTTCTTTTTAAAATAGTACTGTAGATCTGCAGTGCCTGTGTCAACATTGTAGTGTAATACTCTACTGTTTATACCAAGTACCTTTAAAATGATGACGCTACAATATTCTAGAATTATATTGCTATAAAATAGAAGTACAGAGTTTTAATAATTCTCTGCAGCTCAAGAAATTTGAAAATTGAAATTATATACATCATGGTCAATGTGGCTCTCATTCAGCTGTTTATATTCTAAAGTCAGTTGAAGGGACCTGCAGCATGTGAGTGTATGTTAACAATGGGTCTTTTCAACCCATTTATTCTTTTAATAACTTTGTGTGGCATGTTAATAGATGTAGTTTACTTTTAATGCGCTTTCTGTAATGTCCTTATGTTAAGTAAATGGAGAGATTATAGGAAGTAATTGACTTTGCGTATTGTATTTTTTATATTGTTTTGTCCCTTTGAAGATATGAGGCTTCATAATCACATCAAACTATTAGTGATGACCTGTTCTTGTAAAGTAAGTCAAGTAATCATATCCACATTATTTAATTACATTTCAGTAGTAAAATAAAAGACTGCAATGGCTACGGTAGATGTATTATGGGAAGGGAAATAAAATAGCTTTCTGTTTCTTGAAGAGTGGATTCAAATCAAGTTCAATCAGAAAAAAATGAATGTTTTAACATATCAGGTTGGCAGGATTTTAGGACATATACAGAACTGTTATGTAATTTTGCAGAATTGTAAGGCTGATTTGAAGAGGTCCAGTTTTGGGCTGCCTGGACTATAAAAGCAAGACAGGTGAGATTTTGAGTGTGAGATAGATTATTCAGACTATGCTGAAGATAATTAGTAGTTCATACTTGTGAGATACAGTCATTCACTTAAGGGCATAGAAATAATGTTATAGGTTATAATGTTCATGACATACCCTGTTACTGAATGCTTAAGTGCCAGGTCCCCCCATGCTTTAAGATGTGTGTGAGCAAGTTACTTTAAATGCTTTCAAGAGCATTATCTACATAGTCAAACACTCTTCCTGGGCATAAGAAAACTAGATCTGAGCAGAGAGCTGCTGCTTTTGCAGCTTTCCTGTCTTCACTAATTAGGTACCAAGGCAAATCAAGTTTTGGATGCTTTGGTGTTGGTAGCAATCTCTTCAGTGTGTGCTTTATTTCTTCCTTTTTTCTTTTCTTGCTTGTACAGCAGCAAGGAGTAAGATAATATAGTTAGTTACCTACTTATACTACAACTTACTCTAAGTTGTAGGCGGATGGTGAACAGCAAACAGGAGAAACATCCCAGGGAAAACATAAAGGGCAGGTATGAGGAAGATTTAGATGATCAAAACAACTTAAGAACGAAAAAAGGCTGAATGTGATTGGGTGACATAATACAGGGTTATCAGAGGTAGGAACACTTCCTATATAGTTAAGTATAACCATCTGTTTTTTAAAAGGAACGAAATTTCCTAGTCCACATATGATTCTAAAAAGGTGTTTGAAATCAGTAGGAATACCTGTTTTTAAGGCTTGTGAGATTGTTCTTATAAAACACTTGGGTTTTGCTTGAGAAATATATGGAATGGATTTTTGATCTCCAAAATTAGAGAGACATCAAGATGACAGGTCCAAACCTGAAATGGAACATTTTAAAGCAATCTCCTTTGTGTGTGTCTTCCTAAAACACAGGTGAATACGAGCTTTTGTAAAATTATGGGTATTACTGGCAGAAAAGCCTTGATTTATTTGCTAGATTTCTCTGCTCTGCCTAAATAGATAGCAGGTTGAGGAACAGATATTCTTTCCTTTGAAAATTAAATTTATAAACAGTTTTTAATTTATTTACTTTCCAGCCAGGAAGAGAATTAATCTAATAGTGATCATTAAAACACCTATGGGAGAGGGGAGAGAACATTAAACTGTGTTGTCCCAGCCTTTCTTTCTTTTAAAAAAAAATATTTTTTGACCAAGTGAGTTACCTTTTAGAGAGTGTGTGTTTTTGGTGGTCTGTGCGTGTATTTTAATGCAAGCTGGAAAGGCCAGGGAGTGGTTCCATTATGTTAGCCTAGTGGGAGTGAGAAGAGTAGTGTCTCCCCTTTCAGTAGCAGCACATGTATGGTCTTAATGCAGTGCTTGGTGTGGCTGCCCACTGGCCTCTTGCCCTTTTTGCTGGCCTTGTGCTCCTGTCCTCTGTCTTGTGTTGCATAAAACAGCTGTGTGTCTGTGAAGTTAATCAGTATATTGGTCTCCAGGAATTTTTTTTTCTTTTTTTTTTTTTGTGGATTAGCCTTCCACCGATCTTGCTGTACAACCCAGTATCACTACATCCAGTGCAGGAGTGGCAGTGAGAATGTGTTTTTAGGACCATGAAGAAGGAGAGTTAAAAGAGGAGAGAGGCCTCTTCTTTGGGCCATGAACCACCATTAGATTGGAATACATTCCATAAAATGGCATCTCAAAATAGTTCGTATCCCTGATAGTAGAAGGCCTACTTAAGACAGCAGTCCCAGGTTTGTATTTGCTTTCATTCAAGTAGAGAAAAGCATAAAAGCTGGTGAGATTTGACAGTACAGTTAAGCAGATCTAATGTCTAACTGTGTCCAAAGGGAGCTTCTGCACTCCTTTCTACAAACTGCCATCCTGACTGCATTTCCACCACTTCCCTAGCCACCAGCATGGTCATTGTGATGACTCCACATCAAACTATATTGGCGCAGAATGAAGGTGGGGACTTAAATTTTTTGGAGGTCTAGTATCCTAAACCTAGCCAGAGGAGAGTCAGTCATGGCATGCCTTTGGGTTTTGTTTTCTTCCAAGGGGGTAGAAAAAAAAGGTGTTCGCTTATGAAGTGAATTAAATTGTGTTTTATGGCACTAAAATAGTCTTAATTAAAAAGCAAAATTGAAAAGCAAGGTGGAAGGACAAGCTTTCCCCCACCGCAGGAAGAAAGGCTGAGTTTTTATTTCTGCTCCTAGATTTTCAAGCAGTGGTGAATGGCCAAGTACATTGTCTTGTCTGCCTTTTTACCGTATTTCCATTTCCTTGTAGCTCTATTGTCATTAAGACCTGGAGAGGATAGGGAGAGAATAAATTGTGCTATTGTTTGTGCCCAGTCAAAGTGATACTGATGTCTTAGGAATGTCTCTCAGATATCTTCTCATGTTTCTTACCTGCTTTTGTAATTTCTTTTGGGTACTCAGTGTTCCAAATAGTCATTTCTATATAAAACCTCAATAAATAAATCTGTTCTTTGCAAAACTCTGACTTTAATAATGTCCTGCTCTAAGACCTCGCTCTTATATTATGTTCTTTTTAATTTACTTTAATCAAACGGATAGCAGAGTGGTATATGGTATTCAATGTCTACTTAGCTTTAATCTCCCTGTTAATGCTATTGCTCTTGGAGAGCTGTGCCCAGTATTTTATGTATTTTGATAATGCGTGCCACTTGACAGAGTGGATCTCTGGTATGAGAGTCTCTTTGCTGTAATGTGACTTTACCTTGACTTCTAAATTCATTAAGTCTAGTTTAAATTTGCTTTTTTGCTCTTGTGTAATTTGTTACCTGTTCCACTCTCTGACATTAAAGAAAAATACCTTTATGTATTCAAGTAGAATTATGAACCTTAGGATTAAATTTATAGGGGTTAGAAGCTGGAGAGAGAAAGGAGACATTTTTGTAGTTACAATATTCTAGTCTTTCTACTTAGAGTAAGAAAACTTACTTTTGTCTTCTGGATTAGTCTACAAAATTACACTTACTTTCTGCACAATTGCTTGCTTTTTAATTAAGTCAGATATATTGATTTGAGAAACCTAAGCAGCAAATGTTAGTGCTTTTGCATGGATATGTGTATGTGTTGGTGCATATATTACTCAGTCTGATATTACTTGGGACTTTCAAGTTGAATGTATTTTAATGGTTTTCATCTTCTTAAGGTATTCTGATGTGTCACTGGTGTGTTTGATGAAACTATTGCCTAGCTAGAACCGAGCTTATCCTACTTAAAAGTTTCTCATTTTTATTTCAACTTTTGCTTTAGAAAGAAATTTGTTTGGCCATGGGCCTGCCAATACATCACAGCAGGTAACATTGTGTTGACAACAAGGGAATTTTTGTTTTTCTGCAAAATTGCATTTATTGAGCTGAATTAAGAGTTCAAGGGCTGCAGTTTTCTATCCCAAATCGCCTTGCTACTATTTAGACTCCGGGCAGAAGTTGGAGTTTGTTGTAGGAAACATGAAAATGCTTTTAAAGTAATGACTTTGAGGTGAACGATGAGCAGGAGTGGGGACACCTGCTGTTAATAGAAGTGGCTGCACATTCATCAGACTCACATGCCCGGTAGAGGGAACCGCTGGGTAAACATCCTGAGCACTCGTGTTGAGATCCTATAGGTGGCAGCAGCCACTGCAATTTAGGGGGTTAACAATGAAGTGATTTATAGGTACGAGAATAAAGATGTCATAGCTAAGCTAATGGGATCTTTCTACGGAAAACCGCTGCTCTTTGAAATATGATGAGTGAGAAGAATGCCACTTAATGTTTTAGTTTGCTTTTAAGGTTTGACTAGTTCTTTGTCTATATTTTTTATATTGTTCCTAGAAAGGTTTTGAGGGAGCCAGAATTTTATAGTGCTATGCTGTGAAATACAGTTTTTTGAACAGTCAGAGGGAAAGACCTGGTGGGAATTTTAAAAAAGAGCAAACTCTTGTTAATTCTGATGCTGGCATTACAAATTCTGTCACTGTGTAAACTTTGTCTGATAATTAGAAGATTTCATGGTGCAAAGTAAACAATATTGCTTTACTTTTGAGAAGCCTAGCTGAAACCAGGTTGTTTTTCTAAACTAAATGCATATTTGGTGCAATCTTTAATAACACAGTTGCTATAATTCAAATTCTCTGCATGAAGAAGCCTCAGAACTGAGGTAGCATGTTTACTGAATCATTTTTGCTCTCTAGAGTGAGAGAAGCTTGCCATTTGAACTTCATAAATATAGGAGCTTAGTTAAATTACTCCAACTGAATTAATATGTGCTGCTTGTAAATACATGTTATTGTATATGCCATTGGGCAAGTAGCTATGCTGTTTTCCTTTTTAACCTTAAAACCCCACCTTTTATAAGTGACAGGTGGATTTGATTTGATATCTTTTCTTCAGAAGAAGTACCACAGCACAAGAAATGTCATGCCCTGCTACTGAAAAACTAGATTTTTTTCCTTTGTTTTTATCATGCTAAGTATTTTACCCAGTAATTTTTTCAAATTGTGTTGAGAATCACTGGGGCTCCTCTCTTACTTGTTTTAAGAAGAGCACAATCACTTCACTCATAATTTCAAATGAAGTGGTAAGAAGTGGGCTATCTAATATGACAATGAAACAATAAATAAAACCTGTTTACTCCTGTATCAGTGTGAATCTCTGTTTTCTGGGTGAATGCATTATTGTACACTCCTACATATAGAAATACATTTTCCTTAGGTGGAACACTTGCCTACCTAGCATTTTTCACTGTTAAAGCCTTCAGCTGTTCTCTAGGAAATGCTTTCATGTAGGTGCTATATAATGTTGGAAACTTCTTAATATTAATATTTTGCACAATATCACTGGAAGATAACATTTCAAAGACAGATATCATTAAATCCCCTTTACAGGTAAGAAAGTAGAAATAAGTATCTTCTGTGTTTAACAGTTTGATTGTGCTTTAATGGATGCTTACAATGTAATAAAATTAACAGCTTAAAATGTAACGGCAGATTTTTGGGTTTTGTTTGATATGTCTGATAGTCCTGCGTTAAGTCTATAGAAAGGATTATTATTTTGTCTTTAGAAAAGCTGGGGGTTTTAGTAGGGAAGTACTGCTTTTTATCATATGCACTGAGACTCTCAGCTGGTGTGTTTCTAAATCACAAGTGAGATAATAAATGATTTCGTATGCCCTTTGAAGTTAAACTGTTTTCAGTGAACTGTCTAAATAGAATAATTCATCAATCAGGGGCAGAATTAATATAGCTTTGAAATAGTCCATAAAGCCTCTGAAAAATGTTTTACATTAGGCAGCACCAAAGCAATTTATTAATCAAATCTTGTTTGACATATTTGTGGCAGTAGCTCTGTTTGGCAGACTCCTATGGGCCTGCTGCATGGATCAGGTGAGTAGGACAGGACCACTCCATGGTTTTTGTCTTCTTACAAACTGTAGCTGTGCATACATAGTATTCCTCTTACCGAGAGACAGAAGAAAAACATGTTTTCAAATGTTTGAAATGGTGAATAAAACTTTTCAAATACTCAAAACATTAATTAATTGCTGCACAGCTTTTCTTCAATGTTGACAGTGACTATAACTGACAATATTTTAGGGTTATTTTCTTAATTCTCATTGATTATTTTCTTAGTGCTTTTTCTTCATGTTGTCAATTGTTCTTTGCTAAATATTACCCAGTAATTACCCAAGTAAGCACCATTATGTTAATAACAAATTGATTCAGAATTTCCCACAAAAATCTGATTTTTAATTCATCAATGTAATCAGTGACAGGAAACAAAATAGTTGTTGCTGTCTGCCTTGTTCTTTATGTGAATGTCAATCACTTGCTTCTCTGCACCTAGGAGAGTTTTAGTTTTTAGAACTATAGCATATGACTTGAATTCTGTAGAGCATTAAGAACATTTCTGAGAGGTGATGAGCACTGACCTTATGTCAGTGTAAGCAAGCAACTTGGCAAGTGGAGGCAGATCATTAGATCAAAGCAGTTAGTGCTAAAGCTTGTATCTTTGCACTGTAGCTGTTTGTTTTAGGGAATCTACCATGGACTAGTTTTAGTTTGGACCACTGGATGAAGTTCTCTCACCATAGGTGTGATTTGAAGTTGTTCAAGGGACCAGTCATCGTTTTGGACCCCTGTGTCCCTGTTACAGTATATTTGATGCACACCTAGAGTGGAGCTTTTGACTGAGTCTCCTCTGAAAAGAATCCAAATTAACCCACCAAAATTCTTCTGTAAAGGTGACACAAATGTGCTGATTGAGGACAGCTGGGAGGTTCAGTTCACTGAACAGACTGTGTATGTAGGTGCAGCCTCTGAATACCCAGTGTCTTCAGAGTGCTCCTGAGGATGGAAAGACTTGGTACTTTGTATAGTGCTTGAAAGAAAGAATTATTACCTCTGCTAAGTGATCATCAAAATTAAGATATGTTTTGGGGAAAAAGCCCAAGATGCTGACATTACTTTTGAATTTAACTGGTGAATTTCTGAAAAATTTATACAGATGTCATTGCAGGGAGGTTACATCATTAGGTTTAAGAACTATGATTGAATTTGATATATTTTTAATGTATAAATCCAGGGAAAGCTGTAAGCACTTCGCAAGACTGCATAAAGTACTATTTGCAATATCACTGGAAGTAAATTTAGCAACTTTTTACTGCTTCTGTTGTGGTTTCATAAGGCTCCTTCCTCTCTCACCCATTCTTTTCCACTGTGAACACCTTTCATGGGTTTTATGCATCCCTCATCATTGTCTTTGACTCCATCTTCATGTACCAAAGGTACTTTTACTGCAAGAGAGCTGATGTGAATTATCTTGCATAGAATGCTGGTGGAGATAGAAAGCTGGACCAGGTAATTGGCAAAGGGATATGAGTATAGTCAGAGTACTTTTGTGTTAGCGCTTTTCCTGTGAAAAAGTAACTTCTCCTTCTTGTCCTCATACGGCTGTTTCTATGTTGTCACCCAAAGGGGGTGTGTCTTGAATTTTCTTTTCTTTCAGTTCTGCTCATAACAAATTGGCTTCATGAATAAAATTGGGATGTTCATTTATTTCAAATAATACATTTTACTATAAAATATATGGTTTTATTCCTCTCTTCCTTTATAGTTAATGCTGTATACCCATTAATGCCTCTAACATTGGACCCTCTGCTTTCATATTAGTTTGGACTGTGGCCAGTATAAGAATGCAAGAAACTTTGCACTGTATCAGATCAAAGACTGGGAAACTGTCTCCGTTTCTAGAGAGGTTATTGGTGATTCCCTTGGAAGGAGACAATGTACAGAGTGCTGTTTCTCTGAGGCATTCCCCTGGCTTTTTTGAACCTGTAATTTAGGAACTTCTTGAGTTAAAGATGGTGCCTATGTTACTTTTTTAAACAGTTTTAATGATGTATCTTCCATAAATCGTTTAAACACTTGCTGGACTTATTTACACATCCAGTGGCAGAGCATTCCTCATTTAATTCATTTAACCATGAATTATGTAAAAGAGTAGTTTTCCATGTTTGTTTTACCTTGCTACTGTATAAGTATCTACCTGAAATACAGATTAAGAAAAAAAATCATGCTAAGGTGAAGTCCCTACAAAGAAATACCACACTTGTGTGCACCTTACTCAGATGAGAAATTCTTACAATCAGGAGTGTTTATTTCTAACTGTGCTGAGACAGTGTGTATGACCACAGAAAGAAACAATTTCCCCGAGACTATTGTGTTTCTTCAGTCCTGTAAATTGCAATTACTGGGACACAGCAGCAGCATCCCCCAGAACTCGGCACTTATTATCTTCCCTTTGTATCGCAGACAGATTTTGGGATAGGTGGGGAGCTGCCTTGCAGAATTCCAGTAAGTGCTGCTTTGCTTTACTCTTTCCTTTTCTTCTGGCTCCTGCAGCGCAGCAGGTGCTGAAAGGCATGTCTTGTAGGGTTCATCCCAGATTGACATTGGTTGAGGTACTGGCTACTAATTTGGGAATGTCTGAAAAGAAATATAAATAAGAGTGTTACATATGCTGTTTATGTTTTTTATTTAGTTTGGGACCTATACATGTGATGTTGTTCTGTTTCTTATTTTGTAACAAATACTCTTATTTTGCATCCTAATACATAGTTACACTTAATTCCAAAGATTTTCCACATTATTTCAAGCCATTTGTGTTGTGGGGTTTTTTTTTTCCATTTTTCCTTTTTTTTTTTTTTTTACATATTTTTTCAAAGAGAAGTTGCCCAAGCAAACCTCTGTATTACCGATTGCTTTATGTACATCAGTTCTAATTTATTTTTTTAAATTTCCGTACACGGTGGAAACGCTTTAACACCTCTGGTTCAGATCCCATTCCCTTTCTATTAGAATTTACGTTGGCCTTGAGGACCTCTCCTATCAGTAGTGTGAGTTGTGTTCAAGTAGGGAGAGTATTTGAGAATTACTTCATCATATATAGCTGTTACTAAAAATAACATTACATTTGTTATTTTGCCCACTGTTTCATATTAAATAGTTTTTTTTTAACTGAGCTATATACAAGAAAAAAGTTTTACCTGAAAATAGTATTGTTAATATCTCAGCACAACTTGCTTTGAAAGGAATAATGTTAAATATGTCTCGGTTAGTATGTATGTGCCAACATGAGTTTTTTTGCTTGTTGGATTATTTAAAGTTTTCCTTAGCTTAGTCTGATCTGAACTGCTCTGCTGCTTGCAAATATGTAGTGTTTCTTCTCTTTTCTGTCAAATGACTATGATAATAATATGACAATAATAATTTTTATACAAATTGGGAAGCTGACTGCATTATATCATCCACATTGTAAACCAGATGATTTCTTATAATTCTGCCTTCTATACCTTTTTCCTGGAATTGGCTCTGCATAGGTTGAAATACTAAGTTCTTAATGTGACTTTTATCTATTATACTATTGCTCGTTATCATTGCTTGTTGTGATTAACTTAATCTTTAAATTATCTTTTTAGCTTTATTTATGAAGCTTTAAAAGTCCGGATAGATCTATCATTTTTCTTTTGCACATTCTTGCTGAAATACCCAAAGAGTTCTAGTAGACTGAGGAGCTGTTCTTTTCTCTTAAAATCTGCCATGTTTATCATGGCAATTCATATATATGTCTTTATTGGTGATTATGGTAGTTTTCTTAGTTACCTTCTAATTTTCCTGAACAGAGTCTGGTTTAGCAGTGGAAACAGTCACAGTCATCAGTCATGTTCTCTGCAGTGAGAGGGCTGTGACCATATCACAGGAGGCAGAAGTTCATTCTATAGTAGCTCATATTGAGTAAAAGCTAGGGCACCATTAATACGTTTCCAGGGAAAACAGATTGTATGGCTTTTTTAAATTGTTTTGTGATTACAGTCATACCGGAGAACATAAGTAAATGTAGAACCTGCTCACTGCCACTGACAAGAAACATCTTCTTAACTTGAGTAAAGCTTTGACCAGCTAAATATTGGACTACATATTTTTCTACTGATTTATTATATTTTATTGCTGTAACAAACTTTATTCTTTAAATTGATATATTTTCTTTGTTATGTCTATATTGGATAATGGAAGATTTCTGACAGATGAAGGGTGATGAGCAGTAGATTAAAGTCAACCATATCTCCTTTCTCTTTCAGTTGGTGGTTCCTCAATGATTATACCAATCCACATACTAGAATGGGTAATCTTCTGAATTTGATTTCCACTAAATATTTCTTCTATTCTTCGTTAGACCATGGCAATAGTTTTCTGGTTTAGAAACCTGTCTTTTGTAACTAATACAACTGGCAACAATTGGAAAAGTTATTAATTCCATTTGTCATTGAAAGCAGGAGGATCAGTTTTCAATGTGCATTAGGTATGAACAGAGTTATCTGAGAATTAGGTATAGCATTATCAATATTAAAATATTAAAACCATATAGATCTGGGTTAGTTGTCACCCTGAAGTAGACACTACTTTCTAAATTGATGAGGTCTATGTATTAGATATTAAAACTAGGTATAAAATTCAACAATATGGCATAGGAAATCAAGGGACTTCAGGGCTAGTAGTTGTATATAAAGTGGACATAAATAAACTTGGAAAAAGTAACTGCTATGTGACTTGACGTAAGTAAAATTACTGTTTGAAAAATTAAGAATATTCACTGCTTTGTCTCATGTAATTGTATTCTGAGGAAGGGCTTTAAGTCTGAAATCTCTTCAAGTAATTGATTTGCCTCATAATACATAAACCTAAATGGGATGGTTTATCAGTAGTTGCTCTTCTCTAACCAGAATCTTTGTGTCTGCAAATAACTGAGTCTCTGTATGTTGCTTTCCCCTGAGTCCAAACGTTTTCCTGCAGGGAAATTAACAGGGATGGTAGGTCTTATAAGTGAAGTGTTGGCTTGGTACTCTGAAATCTGGGGTTTATTTCTCTGTTCTGCTATTGTGTGCTTTTGTAACTTTAAGTCACTTGGAGGCAGAGGGCAGTGAGATAGGTGTTAGTAGTAGGACTTCTGTTCGTGTTAGACTGGGTTTATATGAACACTTTACTCATTGTTGTGCTCCATTTTCTGATCTCTTTAAGAACTGTATTTCTTTCTCTACCCCCCCTCATTTTTCATATTGAACTTGAAATTGTGTTGCAGGGACTGCCCTTTGCTGTACGTTTTTATAATTTAAAACACAGCAAGATGTAAATGGGGCCTCTGCTTTTGTAATGAATGCTGATACTGCAATTAAAGATGGTGCTTTCTCTTGAGACATTGCATAGCATTTCCAAAGTCTGGAAGACACACACTGGGACATCTTAACTTTTAGTTTGTATTAAATCTCTGAGTGCCATCAATAGTGTTTACAGAACAGTTCTATTGGCTATTTTAGGATGTGAATTGGTTTGGAAAAAGTGACTGTCTACTTTCCTTCCCTCCAGCCTGAGGTGAAGTGGCTTGCTTATTGAATACTCTTATCCCTCAAAAGCCATGTACACAAGAGTGTACTTGTGATCTCTGTCTGAACTGGAATAGTGATCTACATACTGTTAAAGGGTATTTAGAGTAAATTCTCTCTGGGGTTAATAACCCTTCAACTATTCACTCTGCAGTCTAATCTTTGCTTAAATGCAAAACCAAAACAGCTTGTTAAACTTTTATTCCAAGGAAATTATTGTGTACTATATTTGAGGATCAAGGATAATATTTGTAGTTTTTTCATCTCTTAATTTTCTATTCTCAATAGTATTTTAAGAGTATGGTGGTACAGTACTCTTCCATTTTAAGCAGAAAGGAAATGCTCAGAATTTTTGTTTACTTTTCCTGTACCAAATGGAATACTGTGCTGTGAATATTTTTGTAGCTGGGGATGTTGTGATAGCTTGTAGTGGTTTAGTTTATGGTATTAACTTTTTAGCTTTTCTTAAATCATGAAGCATTAGTGTTGCTTCATTTTCTTTGTTTTGATATTTTTGTTTGCTTATGAAGCAAAACACTTTATAAAACACTAATTTCTAGAGCATGTACTCATGCTTTGTTTATTGATGGTTATTCAGACTCTCTCCTATACATAGAATTTTTAATTTCAAATGGGCTTTATACAGGCACTCAATCTCCTGAGTACTTTCTAAAATTATATTCACTTATTTCACATTATTTTTGTAGACAAAGTGATTTGAAACTTAGGCAGAGAGAGATTAAAATCTGAAGTTCCTTGTAATATTGGCTGTCCTATTTCTAACACATTTTTTCTGATTGTCCAGCACCCTGTGCTCTCTTTAACACCAGTTTAAGCTCGCTTGTATGATATTGAGTTCAGTGTTTCTGCAGATCTAGTAATTAGAGGCTTTCAAGGTGTGTACCCAAAGGACAGAAGACAAAGGCAGACCATCCACTTTCTCAGAACTGGGTCTGGCTATGGAGGTCAGACCAGGTTACCCTCAGCTTTATCCTGTTTGGTCTTGAAAACTTCCAAGGATGGAGACTACATAGCTTCTCAGGGCAACTTGGTCCAGTTCTTGCCTGTCCTCATTGTGAAAAAGTTTTTCCTTTCCTTCTGGATCCTGCACTTGGGTCACAACAACCTCCGGCAACCGTCGGTGTCTCTCTGGCATTGTCCAACACTGGATGCAGAATGCCAGATGTAGTCTAACAAGTGTTAAGAAAAAGTGGACAATCTCTTTCCTCAATCTACTGTCCATGTTTCTGGTCATACAGGCCAAGATGCTGTTGGGCCTCCTTTGCTTCGAGGGTGTACTGCTGGCTCACATCCAGTTTGCTTTTCACCCACACCCTTTAGGTCCTTTCCAGCAGAGCTGCTTGCCAGCCTCTCAGTCCCCTGCCTATGTTTTTGCAGGGGGCACTTACTTCCCAGGTTCTGGACTTGGCATTTGTCTTCACTGAATGTCATGGAGTTTCTCCTGACCCATTCTTCCAGCTTGTCTAGGTCTCTCTCATTGGCAGCTCTGTTTTAATCAGTTGGGAGGGAGGCAGGCAGGCATATTGGTATAACATTGACCAACTGATGCATTTGGAGACAATGGACAAGCTTTTAGGAACACAAGCCTTCTTCTGAAAAAGAAGCAGCAGCAAAATTAAAACAGATACAAATTAAAATAATTGGTTACTCTGAATCAAATGTAGTTGTGTAAATCAGAGGTGTATATGGCATCCTTTTCCTGGTTGTTAGGCAAATATGAGATGGAAAGCAGTGGTGATTGGTGGAAGATTTAGTTCCATCTGAAGATGCCTGTCTGCAACAGTCCAGTTATTCCTCTAAAAGTGAATTTCATTGTGACAGAATTCTCTGGGGTTAAATTTGGGAGGGAATTAAATTATGAAATTGGGGGAGGCAGAAGTTCTATTGACAGGACTGGTCACAAGCCTGGAATCAAATGAAACACTCCCCTCAGGCAAAAACCATGCACTCAGTGCTGGAAGATCATCTCTTGATTCTAGTCTTACAAAATAAATGTTATTTACACTGTGTCAACCTAAGCTGCTTCCTGCCTTCTGTTTAGAGTTTTCCCTTTATTTCAGAAGATTGTTACCTTCCTCTGCCTGTGCTTCTGCTTACTCTGGATCAAATTGTCTCACATAAGCAAGTTGGAAATGTTTTCAGAAACTCAAAACAGGGGCTAACAGGAATAAATTTATTTAAACAGACTTAGTGAGCCTCCAACATAAGGCAGTCAGTTCTGTTTGAGAAAACACAAGAGAAGGAAGTAACTAGGTGTCATGTGTTGTGCCATCATTCATTGATACTCCCCCATGACACAATCTATGTGCTTTTCTGTTATACACCTAGAAGACCATTGCTACCTCAAAACTCTTTTGGTTTGTAGTCAGTGGGATGTGTTAGCCCTGTGTTGTCTGCAGAGGAGATACGTACTTGCCAAGCCTCAGGTAGTTGGTTTCCTCTCACACTGCTGTGCTGCTAGCCCTGTATGGTCTCCATTTACACGCTGTGGAGTGACTGCTCATCAGTCAGCTGGGTTGCTGGCTGCGCTTGACTGTATAGGAAAAATCAATATTAAAATAGAGATTGTACTTGATTTTTTAGAATAAGTATCAGTAATTTTTGTAACACTTCAGAGAAGATGTGTGGAATTTTAGAATCTTGCTAGTTTTCAAATGATTGCCCACAATTGCAGATGGCAGGTTTTCTTGGAGAAGGACCACTCCACTCTTCCACCTTGTCCATGGGCTGGAGAGTAGAAAAGTTCCTGTGCTTTGGAGTTGTGCAGTCTTTTCACCTTGCAAAGAATGTGTAGCTCCTGGTGAAGTCATGTGGTGGATGGGCTCTGGGTCTAGCTCTCTGCATAGCAGCTACCATATAGAAAATCACATTCCACATGAAGGATTATGTGGCATAGTCAAATCCCATTGCGACAGCTTTCCAGTGCAATTCTGTGCCAAGAAGACACAAGTCCTAAACAAAGAATTTTAATATTTTCATCCATTGCTTAAAAAAAAATAAAAAAAATTGCTTCAATCAAAAAAACTTCAGCAAGCCAAATGATGTGGTTTAGGACTGGCAGCATTTGATTAATAAAGATCAAGGATTTTAAACTTTATAATTTCATTTCATTCTTAGCACAAGTTGCATTTTTTCATACATTTTATACAAACCTTAAGTATGTTTTAACTTAATAGAAAATGAGAAGAAATGTGTTACATTAAAGTGCATGTCATTTGCTTGTGCATTTGGAGGTACCAGTCATTTTATAGCAATTTTGAGTTATTTTTCTGTCAGTTTGTATTCCTATTCAATGAGACATACAGAAACCCTCACTTAGAACAGCTCCCTTAGGGCTCACTTCTGGATGTCAGTAGTGTGAGGAAGAGGTGTTGTGCACAACAAGAATAGGTCATAAAAATGTAAACTTTCAGTCACTTACATGTGTTGTTGTTCTCTGTTTCTTCGAAACCCTGGTTGAGTAATTAGGTGAGTTTTTTTGGTATATTAGATTTAGGGTACAGGTATGGAATTTTCTTCTTACTTGTAGATTTTGTTTTGGGGTTTGTTTGGTTTTGTTTTTTTTTTCCTTTTACTGTATCCCAGTTCACCACATTATGCTACCTGGCTGTGACCAGAAGCTTATTGGGCAAACAGATGTGTAGTTACAGTGCAAGATTATAAAAAAAATAAGCATTGCAGCTATATATATATATAGGTGAAAGAGCAAAAAAACATTTTATTCTTCTGATGTATTATCATTGCTTTAGCTAGGAAAAGTGAAAATCAGTTAGCAAGCAAACAACTTGTGGGTGTCATTTTGATCTTGGCCACAATGCAATGCATAAGCTGTTCAAATAAGCAATTTTGTTTTCTTTTATCCATATGTCTAACTGTACCCCAAATACAATCCTGCAGACTGTCACTGCCACTTCTGCCCTTGGGTCCTTGTTAAAAACAGCTTAGAAGCAGTAAATTAGAACACTACATCCATTAAAAAATGATGTGACCTGTAGATGTACATATTTTGCTAGTATTCTTCTTTCTAGAGTATTTAAAATAATCTTTCTGAATTACAGGCTGAGTGATCCAAAAACACTTACTGAGCTTGTTTAATACAGAATCTTTTTGATTTATTTTTTTTTAAACAAAATAAAAAGAAGTTGAATATACCAAACCTTATAAAAGAGATGAAATCTTCAAGTCTCTTATTTTTACCCAGAAGTAGGTGTTCGTGTTTTATATGAATACCTTTAAAGCCTGTAATGTGGCTATTGATACAGGTTGGTACTTCGGGCTTCTTTATTCGTAGCATACCGTGAATTTAGCTCCTGGAGTGTGTGTCTTTTTGTCATGTCTGTATAAAAACACCTGATATAGGCAACGGTTAGTTTTTGAAACACCTTTGTGCTACTGCGAGGAGAAAATAAGAAATACTTTTTTTTTTATCAATCATATTTTGGTAATTGACAAATTATCTATAATCCACATCACAAATACCTACATTTTCTTAAAGAAAAATATTTTAGTACAGGGACCCAGTTTGGATTTTCTATTTACAATATCAAAACTTCATGTATTTTTCACGAGTCTACAATTTCTTTCTCATCATCCTATCTAATAGAGAATAACTGTGTGGACATCACAATAGCTGTCTTCATCTAGTTACTTGTTTCTCATATCAAGACCTTTGGTCATTCTTCTTACCCTTGTATGTTTTTTCTGATTCTACTATATACTTTTTTGAAAGGGTTGCTCAAAATTGCATGTAGTTATCGAGATGTGAGCTCATTATGGGTTTATAGAGTGGCATAATGATACTCTGTATTTTTGCTTTCCCTTTCCTAATAATTCTTTCTTTTCTGTTTGCTTTTTTTCCCTGCTACTCAGTGTTGTACCAGGCTTTCACAGAACTAGCTGTTTTAACTTCATGATCTTGCAATGGCCAGCGATGTGCCAATTACTGGTTTGTGAATTTAGGACTGTTCTTGTTTTGTGGGTTCCTTTACATTTGTCTGCATTGTATTTTTGACTTTCACTTTAATGTCCACTAATGGCTCCGTTTCATCAGTGTCTTCCAGTCATGCTGCTTTTTTTCAGTTGGATGCTGTATTTATTACTGTGAGTAATCCAGCTTCACCTGCACTTTCAACAACTTTTCCAGTGTCTTAGGGCAGACTCTTGAAGTATTGTATTGGAGACTTCCACTCACTCTGGAAACTGACAACTTAGTTAATTTTATATTTTTTACCTTATAATACTTTTTGTCTCTTAATCCACATGAGAATTGTAGCTCTTATTTCAGAAATATTCTCAAATATCTTTTGGAAATGTAATTAGACTATATTAACTGAATCTCTCATATTCCAGGCTTCTTGTCTCCAATAGAGTTTTGTGAGGCAGGACTTCTCTTTGTAGAGGAGCATTGGCTCTTTCCTAATGTCATACTTAGGCGTATGTCTGCATTACCAGTCCTCACATATAAAGACATATTTAAGTGAAAAGGTATACACTGTAGTTCAGTTGTGGCATCCTTGAATTCCTTTAGCACTCCTGAGCAAATACCATTTGATTCTTGGGACTTGTTAGTGTTGGTGTTGCCCCTGTATTCTGCAGCTACTTCATAGAGTTTTTCCATATATTCTTATTTCCCTTTACTAATGACTTTCTATACGGATCGTCTGTTGGTGTTGCAATCTCTTGGCAAAGCTTCTGATACTTTAAAGAGTTTCTGTTTTCCTTTTACAGTTTGTCCAATATTGGCATAGCCTGCTTTATTATTCCTGTATAGCTTGTACCAGGTCTGGTGTTAATGAGACAAATTGTCTTGTGTCTCTACCATCATATTTCCAATATACCTTTTACATCTGACATTTTTAGCAGTGATACTTTGCAAGTTTTTGATAAAACCTTTAGAACCACTTTTCTTCTCAAGAATAGCATGCAGTTTCTCTCTTGTGGAAGAGTAATTCAGTTGCCAAAACGAATTGATCCTCCCTGTTCTACAGCAAGGCAGAATGCCCTTGTTTTGTTCAAGGCACCAACACACAGCACAGTCAATGCTCAAAAAAAGATTTGTGAGGGTAAACGTATATGGCTACTGAGAAGCAGGTGTGTCTTTTCTTCTAAAGTAATAAGTCATTTAAGAGATATTCAGTACTGCAAGCAAATATGATTGGATATTCTCAATTTTATTATATGAACAATGCTAATATCTTATCAAGAAACTTGCTTTGAGATCCCAGTACTCTGAGAGTGAGATATTATAGCTCTAGTGTTCTAAACCAGATAGAGCAATAAAACATTATAGAAATGTTAATCCATTAATTTTTACACATTGTATGAAATTAAGGAGGTCTTGCTTTTGAATTTTTGCAATTATGGAGATGTAGATAATAGTTGCATTCAAATAATCTACACTGGTATTAGCTACATCTAGAATTAGGGTTTCACCTGTTTTTCTGTGTCAGTGCATATGTATGTGTAAGAGAAGAAATACCATGTTCTTTACATGGTTTTCTAGAATTATTTTAAAAATACAGAGTCCATTATGAGAAGAATATAATATTTTTTCTTTCTCTAGATTTTCTGTGTTTTTTCATAGGTTGTCTGTTTTTTCCTCCTGGTATTTACAGCCAGTGCTAAGGCAGAAACATTTCTCTATGGTTTTGTGAGCCGGTTTTTGAAGTTACATAGTAATTCTTTGTAATATATGGTGATTAAAAAGGTACTGAGTTTATTATTATTTGTATTGGAAAGGTGCTGCCAAACCTCAGACAAAATTAAGAGTTACTGTGTAGGATTTTATGTAATTTATACTATTTTTGTTTTACTAAATTTCCAATATACTAGATTTTATTTGACTAAGTTGAAAGTATGTGTTTTTGGCTAAATGTAGAAAGTATTCAAAGAGCCTGCAATGCTGAGACTTGGTGGTAGGAGGGCATTCTGCCTGTTTATGCTATGTTCAATGACCATCCACAGCAGTTAAAAATAGTATTTTCATACCCATACTAGATTAGGGACCTCACCTCTTGTTTGTATTTAATTAGTCTTTCATTTTTGAATCATGTAAATGAATCACAAACACTGGGGGTGTTTATGTGCAGGCAAAATGTTGGGCAGTTGGTCCCCTGTGATTTGCCTCATGGTCTAGAGAGTCAATATTGATCCTTAGTTCTGAGAGCTCGAAACTGAAGTGCCCAGAGGAAGGGGAGGCTCAGGTGAGCTAATGGTTGGTGGTTTAAACATGTGACATACAAGTAGGCAGGTACTTCTCCTTGGGTGTCTACAGCAAAGCTTCTGTGGGTAAGAAAATCTGATCATGCTGGGCAAAGGAAACAGTCAAAAACAGAACTGAAGATGCAGTTGACAGAGAGAATTGGCTTAAAAAAACAAATAGCATGGAGAACACGAGTTAGGTGGAGTGCATTGGTCTGATGAAGCAGAAATTTTTATTAAAACTAGAGAGGGATCTGTGAGCTGTGGGGATATCCTCTCTGGGGATACCGCATGAAGTAATTTTTGGGAAAGACCTTAAGGTATTTCAACAGTGTGTGGTTCATTGCTATATTGAAACTTTGTGTCATGAGGCTGTTGGACTGCCTAGCTAGCCCTAATTCAGGTCCTTCTTGGATGCCAATAGTAACTTGCCATTGATAAAATTTATTATGAGTTCATACCCTTGCTTTCTTACTTTCACCTGCTACAATGTATGCAAGGGCATTTCCTCTTTTCTAATGATAATTTAGCTTGTTTGATAAGAGTCCGTGCTGCTTGGCTTTTGAAAGCCCAAACGGACTATGCTCAGTCTCTTAAGAGATGGGAGCTTCTGAAGAGAATTAGGGATAGAGTATCACATGATTTACAAAGAAGCACAACTTCCTTTGCTCCAGTCTTTTAGCCATATGGAAATGGGCTGAAACCAGGTATGAGCAGACACTTCTGGCATCTGTCCACAGACAGGTGAAAGTTAATGAGAAAGTTATGATTGTTACTCATTGCATTGCTGGATGATTTCTAGAGAAGTCAAAGATGTGGCTCTCTTGCCTCTTGTCCGAGGACCGTGATTCTACCTGTTCATTAATCACTTGGTGGGAAAAGCTGAACAGAAATCTTTATTTCAGCACACCTTTTTCAAAGATCACTGTTGTGGTAGAATACCTTAATGAACTAAAAAAAAGTATTTCTCATTAATTGCCTAGGAGTTAATAGAATTGGTGGGACTAATTTGATAACGAAAATATGTTTCTCATAAAACATGAATATGAAGTTATGCTGAGTAGTTTTAAAATTGAAATTATTTTTCTTGTAATACTTTGCATACTGCTAGTTGATTTTAATTTTTTCTTTATAAATTTGTTCTCTTGAATTTGAGCACGATGTGCATTTATTTGCATTGCTCTTTTGAAATCTGTTGTGTGTAAGTCTTCTCTGTAGTCACTATATGACATGCTTTGAAGAAATGATCCTGCTATTTTCAGAAATTCTTGAAAAACACATTATAGTTGTTAAAGGTTATTTCCAGAATGACTGTTATGACATCAGAAATCTGGTTCTCTGCTAGTGCTTTAATTATAACATGACTAACATTGATGATCTTGTGTTTAAAACATTCTTAAAAAAATACAATGAGATCTCTTTTCAAAATCTTGTAGGCCTCAGTAAGGTGTGGATTTGTTTTGTTGTTTGTTTTTTTTTTAATTTTACCAGCAACACATAATGTAGCCAAATGTAAGGGACATCTATCCTCAGCTATCTGATTGGGTTGTTTTATTTCTGATAAGTAACACGTAGCCACCTCAAATATGCTCAGATGAAATGTATCAAGGCAGTCTATACAGAGACTGTGCAAATGGGAATACATTCCTAGAGCACGTGGTAGTTCAGAAGACAAACCCAGAGGTTTTTTGTGTAGAACACTGAATGGAAATCCAACTAGTGATATGTAATACTTGAGGAAATGCATTGTCATTAGCCTTTTTGTTTTATTTAAGAGGAATGTTTTATTATTGTTTCGAATATTTTTGTTGATAGCAATATGCACTTTTTTCCTATGTGTAGTAATATTATTGATAAAATAGCATGGATGAATATGAAAAGCTTTTAATGGGGTTAAATAGTTAGGATGATTAAGTTGTCTGTGATTTAAATTGGCCAGCTGAAAGCTTGTAGACATTCATGCCACATTATTAATCTGAATCAGATAAGCCAGTGGATATTATCAATAAGCAATGAAGTATTTATCCTCTCCTAGTGGGTGGGTTTCAAAGGAGCCTGATCATTCCAAGACAGATGAGAAATTCAAGAGAAAACAGAGCCAAGAAAAACAGTGTGAATGTTACAAGGGGAAAAGATACTCGTGAAAACTCTTTATGATTGTCGGGAGGCAGGAGTAATACAGAGGACCTCTCTCAGCTTCTGAGATCAGAGTGAAATTGAAATAAGCTTTGGCTGTTGAACCTGTTGAAGATTTGATAACTGTCTGCAAAATTTAGTTAAGACTATTCTTCAACTCTTCTGCTGACCCTATGATAAGCTGTTTCAGTTTAGTAATAGATTTCTGCAGGTTTAGTGAGTTGAATTGGTTTATTGGCCAATAGCACTAGTTCAGGTTTAACATTTGAATGCAGGGGAAAAAAAGCCCTAACTTAAAAAGAAATCTTTTTCCAGAAAGGTTTTCCTTTTTTTACAGTTATTTGTATAGTTCAGTTAACTGTCCTATAGAGTAGATCTGGCCTTACTTACCTGCCTTAATGACAGCTGTGCAGTTCTTTGGTAATTTCCTTCTTAATGAGTAATAAAATTTTAAAATACTTACTAAAATAATATGAACGTCTGGTTCCCCACTATCACACTGTGTTCTTGTGCAACCTTTGCAAAAGAATGGCATTTTTGGCCCACTGTCCTACAGCAGTGGGGACTGTTAGAGTTTACTACAGGTATTACATATTCCTGAGAATGTGGATTGCTGAGATATTCTACCTTTCCTTTCAACAGTTCCTCTTTTTCTGCCTCAGAGAGAGGTGTTGGTAAAACCTGGGAATATCTAGCTTTTCCTGGAATTGCTAGGAATGTTCCTTCTGCCTGCTCTGACTGGATCTAGTTAGTGTGAAAGTATAAAAGGCCTACTTTCCTGGACCCCTGAGTATGCCACAGGCAATTTTGCACAAATAGCTAGGGAAAAATTTCTTCAAGGGAAGCCAGGTTGTGCCTCCTTTTGCCTGGCCAACAACTTCTTATTTTCCAATGATGAGCCAAGTTGCTGACTTTTTTTCAGCCCTCGTTAGCCTTGTTTGCTGTTCTGTGTGTTGAAGAATAAGTGTTGGGCAGCTTCTCCTTGCCCGGATTTAATTGCTTTAGAGCCCAATTCTTCAAACTATGTGGTACAAATATGAAACAAGAAAACTTGTTTCTCTGTGATTATTCTAAATATTGGAATATTTAGAATTTAAATCTTCTTTCATGTTTTTGCAAGTGAAGCAGAGAAAAAAATTACTAAAAATAGAGGTACCTAACTCTAAATAATTAAAAAGTTGTACAAATTGAGTTATAAAATAGCATTTGGCTTTGGATGGTTCAAAGTACACTGTGTGACACAAACTTTTATTAAGGCACTTGCACAGATCGTTATCACCACAAACTGTCCTGTCTTTAGACTCTTCTTTGACTGACAACCAATTGCAAGTATCACAAAACTCTTGTGGAGTGAGTGAAATGACATTATTTTATCTCTTACTGAATACATGGCTATAAATTGCACTGAAAGGAAGCTACATTATTTTCTCTGAAAACTCTTGGTCTGAAATTGTACTTCAGTTACTTCAGTTGTACTCACTTAACCTAAATGTAAATTGGTTTACAGGTTTAATAGCGATTTCATAGGGTCTGAATTAGGAAAGCAGCATCTTCATCTCCAGAGGCATTTATTCCTCTAGACAGAGCATTTGTGAAATAATCCAGAATTTTCTTCAAATCCTGAAGTATTTTATAACTTCCCTTCTAAAAGGAAGAGAATCCACAACAGTAATGTGATAAAAAATTAAGAATCTCGTATTTTTTGTTATACTCTAATATGGTGGTACTATTAGGCTATAGACTATTAAAATAGACTACAGTAGTAGATTTAAAAATATTCAACATACTGGATGTTATGTTGAGAAACTGTTCTGTAATGGTTTATTTTGCTTATGGGATTTTTCTTTATATTTCATCAAAATAGGGGGCGGGGTGGGGGGTGTTCTATGTATTCTTCCATCTTCTCCTTAGATGGACTGCTATTTGCTGTTTTGGGGTTTTGGCTAAATCCAAAAATAATTTAGAGTTTAGAAAAAATACAGGAATAAGGTGGGGTTTTAAAAACATTTTTTTAAACACACTTAGTATGTATGGAGTCTTCACCTTAAAATCAGGATTGCATTAGATTTTTAGGTATCTAGTCATTAAATCTGTTTGCTGGCCAGTTAACACATTTCTTATTTTTGTGTGACTATAATTTGTTGATCATAGTCAGGTATTGATTTTCGATTTTTTGGGCACTGCTGCTACTTTGTCTGGAACCAGGCAGCAGATGTGTCAAATTCAAAATGGACACTGGTATACAGGCATACTCACAAAGTTACACAGGTAATAAATTTTCACACTCAGTGAAATTATTTCTTAAAAAAAACCTGTTTAGTTTTAGGAAAATGTCTGTGTCTTGTATTCAGTATTTGTATATAATGGTATTGTGGCATAAAATGTTGAAAAGGAAATCCAGTAAGTCTTACAGAGTACAATGAAAAAATGTGAATTTTGACATAAAAACAGTGAAGTCGTTGAGTCCCTCTCCTATAATGCCCCATTTTGTTCATTCATGACTTCAAGATCCTTTATTTTCATTTATGTCTATAGTGTTTGCATATATATGAAAAACAAGAATTCTGGGGTTTCCCAGCTGTTCCATGTAGCAGCTCTTTGTTTTATTCCGGACATTCAAATACATCAGTATGTTCAGGAGATCTTGAAAATCTGCTTTTGCTGGTAAGATTAATTGTCATCCTTTTCGCAGAGAGGGGTGGGATGGGGGGTTGATGATAATGTTTAGGCTGCTAATATGGCTTTAGGAATATGGAATATTCTGTATCTCACTGGAAAGTGCTCCTGGTCATGTAGGTCTGTAAGAGAATTCCCTCTGGTCTCTGATCACACGTGCATAAGCAACTCCTCCCTCATTAATTTATTGGGCAAGGTATGGTACGTATTTCTTTGTAGCATTTCTGTCCAACAAATTGTCCTAAACGTCCAAGTGTTTTTTAGTGATTGAAAAGCTTCATGGCAACCTCTATTGCTGTTTATATGTATATGGAGAAAATTACAATATGGAAGTAATTTGAGAAATTTCAACAGTTTCAGCAATAGTGATCTAGAAATTGAATGGGCTGGAAATACAATATTCTAGTGCACTGCTGCATATATAATGTATGTGCAGCATATGCTGAGGTCTTTTTCAAAACATTTACGTTAAACCTGTCAGGTATTTATGAATAGCAAAAATTAGTTTCCCCCGGTTCTGTCATCAGTTAGAGAAATGGATTTCAGCACTGAAGACTATCAGTGTTTCCTGCATACCAGAACAACTCACTTCAATGTCATAGAATTACACCAGGTGGCCTGCTAAGAGTCAGCTTAATGTGATTCCAAATGATAGGGTAGAGAATGTGAGGGAAATTAAAATAGTATCATACTTATGATTTAAAAGGAAGTTAATTACAAGGGCTTGTTAATAAACAAAGAAAAATTCAGAATGTATTATTTGTTGTGTAGCATATCAGTAGTGAATGTGATACCATAAAAAATAAAATTTAACACTGCATAACTTTGGCTACGAAATATTTAATTAAGTTGTTGACATGTTTTGCTTATTAATGGATTTTTGTCTTTGGAAAGAATTATTAAAATAGTGGGTTTAGCCTTTATATTTCTGAATGTTGTCTGACAATGCAAACACAGTTGTAGTCTCTTTATTTCTTGTTTGCTTCTCTCGTGCAAATGCAAAATGATCTTACTGTGGCCAGCGTTTTGAAATAAAAATATTTATTCTGTTGATATAGTTGGACACCAGAGATTATAGAAGATACATTAATTATTGCCTCGTTTTCCATTATCTGAAAATTGATTGTGTAAAATTACTATGTTCAATGTTACTTAACAAGTTAAACCTGAATGATTTGTTGCTGCGCTACTTTTTACACAGTGTACTTGCATGTACATCTCCATGACTGCAAGAGGTCAGAATTTGGAGATTATTAAATTTTTAAAAATTATTTTTTTAAGGTAGTTTTTATAACCAGGAAAATAAATGGTGTATTTTGCCTTTATAGAGTAAACAGTAAATATATATCACCTTATTTTTCAGCTTCTAAATTATAAAACCCAAAAACTTGTAGGCAAACCTACTCACATTTTACTTACTCTCGAGAGAATGAACAAAATACATGCCTGAGTCTATACAGCAGTTTAAGGGCTTTCATTATATTACAGACTTTCTTATTATTTTAATTATTTCACAAATAACAATCCACTGAACAAAATTCCTTCCTTTTTGAACTTTGGTCATACTTAATTCTTAAAAAATGTTAATGTAGGTCTTCTGTATGAATTAAAGCTTGGCAGTTATATCTTCATGTCAAAATTCAGCCTGTGTGATTTACTTACACACTCCTTGAGCCACTTAGAAGGAAATAATGGTTTGGATACCTTTCTTCTCTGAGATGTTGCATGTGACTTGAAAATGTCCAAGAAACTGGAAAATGCATGAACCAGTGTCAAAGAATATGCCAGAGGAGATTGTATGTCTTACCTCATATTCACAGAAAATAAAAATTACTCCCCAAAAAACTTATGGGCACTCTGGAAAATGCAGAATTCTTTTATGAGAATTGTTAAAAACCCCTCTGCTTATAAATATTAATAAAACCCAAGAAGAATTTGTGAATAAATTACTTCATGGGAAACATCCATTCCAATGAATACTGCAAGTACATAAAATAAATCTAAAAAAAGTTGGGATATTTTGGTAGACATATTTGCATACCTTTGAAGTTAAATATATGTTACCAGTTACATATTTCAGTCACCATTTATGCTTTATTAAGCTTATTGATTTTTAATCTTAAAAAATAGGCTTAACATAATGAGGTAGATAATATTAAATGTGCAAGTATTTCAAATGAATTGTTAAAGGTTTTACTAAATTGGGACAGTATGCATTTCTCCCTTTTGAATCAAATCTATGATAAAATCTGTATATGCATACTTTTGTTTCTGTTAGCCAGTTTTACAGATATTGGTTCCTGAAAGTTCAAGCTCTGACAAGATGAGAGCCATGGTTTTAACTTAAATTAACAGGTAATGTTGGTGAGTGATCCCACATTACGATGTTTTACTTCAGTTTGTAAGGTTTGCTTCAAGACCAATACAGTATTATTTTATACAGTTGGAGAGATGGATTAATTAAGTGACTGCACTCTATCTACAGGTTTCTGGTTTTCAAATTATAATGTCTTCAAGGTAGTGCTTGCCAAAAGCTTGCTTGCCCAACTGAAAACAAGATTTCCTGAATGTTCCTGGAAGCAACTTGGAAATTTACTTTTAGATACGGCTTCTGAGCTAGAAGAGAGGAACACAGATGTTATCTATGGAGTTTAAGTGGCTAATATGCTCAAATATAGACCAGGGACTTTTGCCTTATCTGTGGTTATACTTGCTTATGCTACTTGAGTGCACAAAAGAGGCGGGTTCTTTGCCCCGGGGAGTTATTGCGTAGCTGCTGATGCTTACTTGGGCTGTTTCAGTACAGCATTGACTGGCTAACCTGGGAAATGATAACCTTACAGCCATTAGGAGCTGGTTGCTAAGTAATCCCCCAAATATCTCCAGATCTTTAGCTGAATTTCTTTCCTGTCCTACGTGTCCAGTACTGCAGTCAGTAATCTGAGAGTGTGGCTCCTTGAGAACTGATCTGATTGCAGGCTTGCCACCACCTTCTTTTCCACACCTTGCTTCTCTCCAGTAGTCCTTCCTCTGTGCCGTCTCTGTGCTGGCTGGATTCTTCTGTGAACCAGTTGAATTACCTGGCAGAAATTCCCTTTTTTTTTGGTATTTATTTGCTCTATTAGTGAATTGAGTTGGTTTGCAGTGGGATGAAAATTATGAGCTCCAGAGCCAGCTGGTAATGGCATACCATAAGGTAATGGCAGCAGGGAGCAAGGAAGGAGAAAAGCTGGTTTGGGAGGGGAGAGGACATCCCTTTATAAGTAGCAGTGATCTACTGCTACTTGCCTCGTATTATAGAACTGCATCCTGCGAGAGCTGTTTCATAATACAACTAAACTGCTGTGTGGGTTTCTCCTAAGAGGGTGTTGTTCCTGCTCCACATACTGTCAACATGCACCCTCCCTCCATCTCTAATACCAAACCAGAGTGAGTAAGTCCAGGGAACTCAATGTGCAGAAGAATGAATTAGTCCCAGCCACCACCACAAACAGCTTTCAGCCTGCCCTAGCTGAGCACGTGGCTGTACCGGCAGAAATGTCTGTTGGAAAGGAGAGAGAACTGGCACTGCTGTTTGTGTGGTGGTGTCATCTTGGATTAATTGAAACCAATTATGAACTTAAACACTGGATATTTTTCGAGAATAGTTACTGTCACTAGACTAAATTGACTTACCCAAGAGCTTTCTTAATGGGAGAACATTCTAATTAGGGGATATGTATCTCTTAGAGGAGTCATTCTCTTCAGACTCCTCTTATGAAAGTATTGGAATTGTTTTTCTACCAGAAATCCATTCTAGAAATGTCTCAATTTTTTCTTTATACAATTCTTAAACACCCATTGTAGTCAGAATTTTAAGACACAGCTGGTAGAAACTTGTTTCTGTTGAATTTAGTGTCATAATCTCCATAGCTATCATAGAAGCTACAACTGTACTCAACAGTGTTTGATGAATGTATTTAAGGTTTGTTTTTACCATTAAATTCTATGGATTTAGTTCAGTAATTAATATTAAAATTGATTTACTTTGTCATTCTGTTTAGTTTTTAAGCTATTCCAAAAGATTAATATTGTTTGCCTTGCATGGTTTATGTATTTCTGTGCCTTGTTTTGAAACTATTTATCCATTTTCAGTATTTTAAGTTCCCAGGTAGTTTTTTTAATAATTTTAAATCATTAGTGTTTATCTTTTTGATATGAAATTGTGGTTTGTTGAAGCCATTAATTTTCAAATACATATTATTTGTAATTACCATATTTTATTGAGTTCGCGTGTCCTGTGTAAGCATCAAATGGTATATTCAGATTTGTGATTTGATTTCTGATTTTCTAAAGGAGACCATAAAATACAGGGAATACACTGTGGAGGGATATTACCTTCCATAAGTAGCTACAAACACTTCTCTCTTTACAGACATCCTAATTACCCTTCAGATATCCAAAGTGAAAGTTAAATGGAGATTTTTCTTTATAGAGATTATTTTAATATTGTCCTGGGTATTGATAAATTGTCTACTCCAAATTTTGCAACAAAAAAAAAAATTGTAGCATACAGAAAAATTTGTGTATAGCTGAGGTGAAGTAGCTTCAAATTATTGAAAACAGATTTAAATATTTATTCATTCATGTAAAAGTAGCCCATTTGACCAAGATGGTCAAAGCGACATTAAGAAAATACAAAATCTGGCATTGCTTTATTAGATTTTGGTATAGCAGGGACTGGATATTTGAATACAACTGTTTCCTTAGTAAGATCCCTGCATACATGGAATATACCATTGTTTGTCCTTTTATTTAGATTTTCTATTAAAGGTCATTCTGTCAAATTTTGAACTGATTGAATCCTCACCTAGCACTGGTGTTTCACTTAAGAGAGTGTTGTGAAAGGAGAAAGAGGGCAGAAATGTTAGTTTTTAATTTAACTTGAAGCTGCTTGCCTTTTCTCTCCTCAACCAGCTTGCAACATTCCACAGTTATCTTTCCATGCCTTGATTCCAGATTTTTTGCTGTCTGAGGGAAAATTTTAAAATGTTAGCCTGTGTGAAATCTCAGTCTTATGAAAATAAAATCCTGAAATGCACTTTCATTAAACAAAATGCTACTGGTGGTGGCAAAGTGTGAAATGAAAGAATTTAAATAATACTGGCATTATTTGGAATTCAAGATGTGTTTCTAACAATCATAGACACAGAATATTACCTTACCTTACTCAGAATATCAAATTGTCATAGACCTCTTGAAGTTTTATTGGTTTTTAACTTTGATTATAGTATTCATTAACTTTTTATATGGTCTGAACAACACCGATATTAATTTCAGTAGATCTTTAAGACCGGTAGCGTGATCTCCTGCATGCGCAAACTAGGTATGTGGCTTTGGCCAAATGCATTTTCAAAGTCTGACTTTTAGCCCTAGAAAGGTCTTTTGTGGGCCTGTAGCTTCAGTTGTCCTTGTCATGGACATCCCAACCTTTAAAACTTATTTTCAGTGGTCAACATTTTTGTGTGATGCTTCTTCTCTGAGATATACATCGTGCTAGGCTCAGCCTCATTCTGCCATGACCGTTTCCATCATCACAAGTACTTGATCTGTTCCACGTTTTATGAAATCGATAAATCTTATCCCTAAAGAGTCCAACAGCCCTTTGATTCCTGACCTGACATTTGCTAATGCTATTCCTGATGACCTGCCAGTACAGATCTTCAGAACTGCAGCCTGTGTTTGACAACACTCATAATATGAATCAATATTTAGCATTCAGTAAGTGAGCTGGGGAGTCATTTTATTGCTGGAAAAGGCTACATTGCCCCTGGGCAGCTGTCAGAAATGGGTAGTTATTAATAGCCCTCTCTTTTCGTTTAGCATAGTCAGTAGGGGTCAGCCATGAAATGATTTAATCAGTTTATGATATCTATGACAAAGAGCACTTAAAATGTAATCACAAAATTTAAGGAGAAGTGTCCCTGGGCTGTTGTAATGTTTTCCTCATTTAATTTTCTCTGAAGTTGATATGGTACACTAGAAGGCTGACCAAGTAAAAGATTGGTGTTTAAAGTCCTGTTTGCTCTTCTGTGCTACTGTCTGTGTGTCTGAGGGTAGGGCTTTTATGGGAGGTGAGTGTAGTGATGTTAAAGAAGAAGATTACAGAATTACATTGTCTCAAGATCCCTTCCACTTGACCATAGTGACTATATTGCTATGAGAACATTGCATGGGGATGAGGTGTTTCTACATATTTAAAAAGGAGGACACCTTCTCTTCTAATCTTTTAGAAACACTGCAAGTATGGATGTGGTAAATAGAATCCATCTTTGTGCAGCTTACTTTTCTGTGACTCCTTTAAAAGAGGAGTTGACGACAGGTCTTACTGAACTTGGCAGCGTTGTAGCACTTGCATTTTCATGTCAGTAGGTGATGTGGTGTGGAAAAATTGTCTTTGTGTGTCAAGTACAAATGAGCTTACTTCAATATGAGATTTCCTTTTTTTCTTTCACTTTTATCTACAAGTATCATGAACTATTGGTAGAAAATTTCGCTGGGGTTATAACTGAGTTTCCCTGTGTCCATCTGTCAATATCCTGAGCTGTTTCACAGTGTAACAGTCTGCGTTGCCATCCTGTCCTTTTCTGCTTCTCCAGTAGTATTTCCCAGTCAATCTTTTCAGTGCTTCAAGGAGCAAAAGTGATGTTCTTTTCTGTTCTATAGTAATTGTTCCCTCATATGTAATAGTGAGGCTGAAGCTTTGACTTTCAGAATGGCTGTATGAAGTTTATAATACACCTCCAAGATGTGCACCGATTCCATCAGGAATTTAAGATGAGGAAAACTGTTTTATGAGCAACTTTGGCCTGGGATATTAAAGCACACTTAAAAGCTTCTTTCTCATATAGCCAGATAGATTTTGTGCATTTCCATTGTGTAGGATATCGGTTCCTCTATGGTAGAATATTGTCTTTGCGTGGTATGTTTCCAAATATTACATCCAGTATCGCATGCAAACTTGCTACTAGCAGTAATAATAATAATCACAATCAGAGGCCAGGTAGGAGATAGCAATTTGGATTTTTAAAAAAAGTTTCAAAATTAATACATTGCAGAAAAACTTGAGTATTACGAACGTGACCATCTGACCATGGCATTTTATGATGGGGAAAGGCCTTTTCAGTAATCACTGTGGCGTTAATCATAACAAAGAAGTTTTTAAAAATGTCTATTAGAGTGAAGTTGCTTCTATTAGTCTCTCAGAGTCAACAGTAGCAATTTATTCTTTACTTTCTCTAGGGGAGTAAAGTACTCTGCCTTTTACCTTTTCAAGAACCAATCACTGCAAACAGCCCCTCTCAGATAAATATGCTACATTTACCAATGCATTAATCACAGAACACTCTACATTTACTAAATGTTGTTTACAGTGTCATTCTGCTGCCAGTTAGTATTACATGTCACACTCACGTCTCAGCTTCTGGAGATGCAAATGCTAGAGTTGCTCTACAGAAGTATCTCTCCCGAGCTAAAACTGTAGCAGCTCAGACTTTTAATTCTGCAGTTATTTCTTTGAACCCTTAAGCAACAGGAAAACTAGAGGTGCACTATATAAAGTGCAGAGACGTTCCCTATTCAGACAACTTTGTTAATTTGATAGTTGATTTTAACTCACTTAATAGGACTAAAAACTGTCAATATTAATACCTAAATCCTACTTTATCTTTTGTAAATTAGAGATGGACTTCAGCAGATGATGAATATTCATACGCTGCAAGATACAAAGTACATTTTAGTAGTCATTCTTGGTAATGTATAAACTGTTCTAATGGTTCTTGAAGTTAGAGTCTCGACTGCAGTTAGCTTTATAATGCTGTGGATCAAGAATACTTATACCTTGCAAATAGTTTTAACTATGAACGCTTGATTGAGATGAGAGTTTGTGTTACTTTCAGAATTTTAAGATGTTTGGTTTTGCTGCTCTGGGCAAAATGTCTGATTTTGGAGAACACAAACTAGATTTCCTTCTTAAATTTAGAGTTTGTATGCATAGGCTTTTCTTTTGGTCTATTATACATTTTCCGTTTTAGTTATTGAGTTCCTTTGCTTATATGGGGGTTTAAGAAGATGTAATTAAGAATTGCACTTTTGCATGTGCCCTTGTGAACACTCAGAGTCTATTTGATTGTATTTTGAATTTTCTTGCTAATCATGCCAAATAGTGTGATTTACTGCTAGTTCTATTTCACAGGAAACATTTTTAGCATGATCTGAATGTATTAGTTTCTGGAGCATGCAATTTCTTTTTTGGCATGTCGTAACTTTTTCATTAAACATTTCCTGCTAAAACTAGGAGTTCAGTAGCCCAAAAACTTAGACTAGGGACTTGCTTATCTCTAGACCAGTTCTAGTAGCCACTGTGTGATCAAGCATCTTTACCAATTTAAGACATTTTCTCCATGTGCTACATATATGTGAGTGCAGCATTCTTCATAGGCATGTTCTTATGTCTTTGCCAGCATTGTGGTATGTATCAAGTGTGCATCTGCTTGCAGGAAGAGGCAGAAATCTTGCACTGTATTGCAAAAAAAAAACCAATCAAAAAACCCCTCAAACAATAGTTCCTGTTCCTAGTCAGATTTCTTGCTAATGCAACCAAACATTCATGGGGCTTTTTTGTCCCATGAAAAAACTCTGTATAGTATTCTCTCTAAAGAATTGTTGAACATTAGGGGTAGTTCCAGTGGCAAGTCAGTCAAATGAAGATGTAAATTTTAACTGCACTAGTTACAGAGTACTAAATTCCATTGTGTGTACTTGTATTCAGAAATGGCGTAGTTGTAGGTCACTTTAGTTTGTAAGCTAAGGTCATTCAGCTTCTTAGGAAGAGTTTGCAGAGGGGCCTAAATGTGTTTTAAGTAACATACCTTCATTTCACACCTTCAGTTAGTTTTAACTGAGTTCTTTTACAGACATGTCCTTATCCAGATTGAATAAAATCTTATGGTTCAGGAAAGCTATATTAATTTCATCACTCATTTGTTGGCAAAATCTGAGTATTCATACATTTACTCCATTTTGTATGTTATCTTTAGAATTACAGACTGCCTTAATTTATTGTGTCATGCCAAAGTAAGATATTTATCATAAAATCTGCTGTTGAAGATAAACATTAGTGCACATAATTTCATGTGATATATTAAGTTTAGCATCATGCAGCCATAGAAATAATTTTGCCCAGCAAATATTACAAGGGTTCTGTGGTAAATAATGAGCCCTAGAAGTTGCCCTTTGATTTCAAACCTTTCAGTAATTAAAAAAAACATTGCTCTGTTTTGCAAGTATGATAGTCTGTAATAGTCTTCTTTATGACAAGACAGTTCAAAACTTTTAATTGTACATATTTAGTATTAGGATTTTACTTGTCTGATTAACACAGAAAACAGGAAGCTTTTCCCTTATGACTGTGAGTGTCATTAGTTGTTATCACAATGTTGTCATAGATATTTTTTAGTTCCAAGTTTATTTTGAGCAGATGGGAGGAAGATATCATGTCAATTCCCAAATATTTATGTATTTTTGAACACTAGTCCTGTTTGAGAAATACTAGCGTGAGGATGAACAGAACTGCGAGCAAAATTATTGAGCACAGATTATTCATCTTGCATTTATGGTAATATTTCCCAATGTTTTCAGAGGGATTCTGTCTGAATAAGAGCAAAGTGAAAACAAAGAAAGTCTCAAATGGCATGATAATATATGTTATATGTAATATGTATTTTATATGTATAAAATCTGTTTTCTATCTGTTATATCTGACAATAACTTTACCGTTGGTAGCCATTTTAGGTTTTGCATTTTTTTTTTATTTTTCCTTGCTATTTTTGTGAGGTGATACCTACTCCTTCATAGAACTTACTGAGACCTTCTGATTGGTTCATTTTTCACAGCATAGCATATTTTACAGTTACTCTTAAAGCTCCTATAGCTTTAAGAGCTTATTCTGTAGTTTTGCCTTGTCTTCATATATTTACACAACTTCAATAAGAATGCAAGTTTTCTGAATGTACTAAGAAAATCAGTTAGACATGAAAGTCACACGGGGTATACAGAAATTGCAAGTAAATTGTAAATCCAGAAGAGGATCTTTGGGCACATTTCCCACCACTACGAATGTAATGCTAGAGGATCAATGTGCACTGTGATGTTCTTCTGGTTGGCCCAATTATCTGTTTGAACTCTTTCACTTAAAAAGTAGTTGAAGTATAGTATGACCCTGTGTTAATTTAGGGTAAAGTGGCATTTGCTACTTATGTGGATGAACAAAAATTCTAGCTTCACAAGAAATGTTGGCAGGAAGTGTCTTTTTTGGTGACAATTTTCATGGAAGGAAAATATGGTGAAACCTTACACTATATGAAAGGAATTCAGCATGTGTTAGAGAGGTCGAAAAGCTCACAAGTTATAAAGACTTAATCTGTAGGAGTTAGGTGCTCCTTTATTCTGAGAGTCCTGAGAAGTTAAGTCAGAGATGATACCCCATTACTAATAACAAGAGACCAGGAGGATGGCAGTGCTATGCATCATGGTTGAGAAAGGCAGATTGAAGGGGCTTGGAGTGGAAGACCCAGGTCTTTGTCTAGGCCATGTGGGATTGCAGCTGTAGCAAGATGCTGGAACGCCTGGCCAAAAATAGATTTGTAATGGCTGTGACATGAGGTTATTTTACCTATAATTGTCTGCTCAAGAAAGACAAATCCAGAAATCTATTTGGAAAAAAGGGGAGCAAGTAGGTACGTGGCACAGCTGCACAGGGATGATAATGAAGTTTGTGTCAGTGGATGCTGTTGCTCAAGTTCTAAGCATGTAGGAGTAAAATGAGGAGTTGAGATGGTCCACTGTCAAATGCCACCAAAAGTTAGGAGGACACCGAGGCAAGAAAAGGAATGGTAGAGAGCGAACTCTCAAAAGCTGACAGGAAAAAAGATTTTTAAGGGATTGTGGTGTTTGGTGTTCAGTGTGACTGGCAAGTTAAAACAGTTGAGAAAGGAGAGTTGGGTTTAAGCTTTGGCAGGAAGGTTGCTGGAAAATAGTGTGAATCACTTCAGTGTGGTCAAGATGGAAGACTGATTTGTAAAGTGTCAGAGGAAGGAAATCCTAGGCAATAATTTTGCCTCATATATTCACTGATCTGAGATGTGAAATACAGAGATGAGATAGAGCAGTCATGGAAAAGGCAAATGGGGTCAAGTATTAAAATCCTATAGTGCAAACAAGGGAGGGTAAATTATAAGAATTAAAATTAAACATACATTTTCAACAACATACTGTTCTTCTTGCATCCTTACTTCATCTATAAAGGTTTCACAATTTCATCTCTTGATTATTATTTCATCATTTCACCATTATGATTTGGAGCACCATTCTTAAAAAAAAATAATCTAAGTATGCTGACTGGCCTTGTTAATTTAGCGTAATATAACGTGCATTCCCAGAGCAGCTAAAAACCATGTGCCACTTAAGAAATCTTTGTAAAGAAAGTGTGTCTGTGTGTGTGATAATTTTCATTGAAAGAAAACATTAGATATATGCAGAAATTGTGAACTTTGTGACATTCTGAAGTCTCTGAGAATTCTGTCATCTTCAGCAAGTGGCAGACACGATACTCAAGTGCCTGTAATTGACCAGTGCAGCAGTTGATATCTGACACACAGTTGACTGAATGACCTGCAAGGTTACGTGGGTAGGTAGTGCATGAAATCCTTATTTAAAGCTTTCTCTAGTAACTGGATGGCTGTGACATGAGGCTAAACCGCAGATAACTGACTTCTTAAAAAATACATCCAGAAATCTAACCCTCTAGAAAGGTCTGTATTGTATACAGTATTATCCATTAACTTCAAGATGTGTCTTGCTTTTGTTCAGAGTATTGTGTCATTAGATTTTCATTTTTTTTAAGTTACAGATACATGATTGGAATTGTATTTCACAGCTACATCTTGCTACGTGGATGAGTGACAAGATGTGTTGAACCTTAGTCTTTGTCTTTTGGGGTTTTTTTTTACTTTTTTTTTTTATTTTTCATTTTTCCTTCTGGATTGAGATGATGCATTGCTACACAGAATGCCTCCCTGAATGCCACCCTGCACTTATAACGTGAAATAGAGCTGCTAATAGAAGTATGAGAAATTAGAGGTAGAAAAAACGTATAGCTTCATCAGCTTCATGCACCTGATAGTACATCAGGGTTCTAAATTGTTCAGGAAGAAAGTTACTCTGATAGGATTAGAGATGGTGTAATAAATTAGAATGAGTGAACAAGGCATTTGTAGCTTAAAATTGTAGGAAGCCTGCATCTAACTTCAATATGATACAGGAAAAGGTAGCTTATATCAGCTTTATGAATAATCTTAGTATTTCATGAGTAGTTTCATCAATACTTCTTACATACATTAGATTGTCAATGTTTCAATAAAATACTTCTAGAGAACTCTAACACGACTAAATGTTATTAATTTCTTGCTAGAAAGTATTTCTAAGCTGACGTTCAGGACACTAGCTTTGTGAACTTTTAGAATTGTGCCGTGTATAACTAAACCTTGAATAACCTTAAATATTTTAATCCTTTGGAATTTTACTATTCACGATAGCATAATTTTGCTCAAGATTTGCTCCTTTGAAATTTATCTTCTTATATGCAAAAATTAGCAGGCATTAAAGAGTGAGTTTTGTGAAGAGTACTTCAAATTAATTTTCTCCCCAAGCTTGTGAATACACCATGCTTGGAATTAGTAGTGATCTTTATAGGCTGCAACTGTTCCTTAGTATTTTGTACTTCAGATTTTATTCTAGCCCATGCAGGACAACAGCATCTCTGTAGGGATCTCTGTTGCAAGGTATGATCCATACTTTGTGAAGAATTAACATTGATTCACTTCAGTTGATTTTCTTAAATTGATGATATTTCATTATAATTTTGGGAGTCAGTACTAATCTACCTTTCTTTTGATCTTGTTTTAGTTTGCAGTAGAATTGAAATCAAAATAGGTCTAATTTTAATACTTACATTTTAAGACAGAGCAAAAAGACTTAGTAGCTTTAACCTTTTTTTTTGTGATGTTTTTTCATTTAGTTAAGTTCAAGCTTCATTTTAATGTAAATTGAAACCTCCAAATTTCATTATCATTATTGAAGGCTGTTTATTCAGTTTCTGGGGGGAAAAAGAAGTCTCCTTGCTGTCATCATAATATGAATGATCAAGAAGAGTAATTGTAACATTTCTTTTAGGAATCCTGCCCTCAGTAAGCCCATAGGATTTGTTTACCCTCTCTTACCAACCAACATTTGTACCCATATGTTGAGATGGCAGCATGCCTCCCTCACTAGATACTATGCCAGTTTCAATAGGATATAGATGCCAAACAATATTTAAATAAGGAACTAGCATAATGCTGAAAATACCATCTGTTCTGTAAAATTTCCCTTATTCTATGACAGGATTGCCACACTGAACTTCCATGTGTTATTCACATTTTTGATACACAATAATGAAATTTGAATACCTGAACAGCTGAAATGTCTGGGCATCCATGATATCTACAGTTTCATCAAAAAATGCAGAAGCTTTGCATTTCATGTTTGGAAGCCTTTTTTGAAAACATGGAACATCAAAATATGGTAGTGTATACAGAAATATGAAGTAACTGATAGATTATAGAGGCTGTGAGTTATATTAATCAGCCCCCAAAAGATAAATATGAACTATTAACATGCCCCTTCTCATGGGCAGATATACAGAGACCATTATGTTGAAAATTTCTATATGGATTCCTTCAGTGAGTTTCATACATGTCAGCTCTAGGAGCGAGGTCTTTTCTCCCTGGATTCCTTACTTATGGATTGCATTAATCTTAAATTTGCAAGGTGGCTAAGGTTCAATTCCTGTGCAAGCTACTAATTAGGAATCTTCCTAATCAATCAAACAATTGATTTGAAATCTCCCATTTCTCACTCCTCTGATAAAGTCTCTGTGCACTTCTGTTTATTTGGTCATATTCATACACTCTTTTTTTTAATGCCGTAATTCCATTTGGTGATATCTGAAAAACTGCATGTTTCCCAACAAGCGTCTGTGTGTGTGTATGTATGTATGAAGATGTACATGAATACAGCAATATGGCATTTTCTAGAAAATACTGACTTTTGTGCATGGTGGCAGATGTCTGTATTAAAACAGATTGAATGTGATTGATCTCAAACTGAAAATAGTTGCTCTGACAAATGCGTATTTCTTCTAAAGAGCATTGTGTCAAAGAACATTTCTTATAACTTTCTTGGGTGTGAGAGACTTTGATCATCTTCTTTTCAGAAAGAGCAGAGAGATACTTGATATAATTTTGCAAGTTCAATTATTTTGTTTTTTCTGAGAAACATGAATCTCATTGAAAATTTGGTTTCTGAGGGACCTATTAGATTATTCTTGTTGAGTTTCATGAATCATATAACCCAATGTACCATTCCTGGAATTGTTTCTGGAAATATGAAAACATTGTATTTAAAATTATGAAGACTAATTGGTTTTAGTAACTACTTTAAATTACTTAAAATGAACCAAACAATAAGAAAATCAGATTAAATACAAATTGAGCATATTTTAATCTACCTTTTCTGTTCCACCTGAATCAATTCTCTTACGTCTGTTTTCAGTTTGAAAAAGTACATAATTTACATTGTTTCTTCCCTGCTTCCTGGATGTTTGCTAAATTCCATTACTAGATTTTCATCCAAGAAAACAGGTTTGCATGTGTAGTCACATGGAGTTTTCACGTATTCAGACTATGTAATACTTGTTGCCCTACAGAGGTGGATTAGGAAATGGTTTTGTGTTTTGTTGTGGGGTCTCTTGAGACTTTATAAATTTCACTAAAAATATATTTGTGTTCCACTGTTGCAAATTTTTTCTTCATGTATCTTCTTGTCTTCTTCATTTTACTGTCACAGCCAGCCTTAATTCTGCCTTTCTCTTTATTCTACCCCTAGAGCTGAGCCTTTTCCAAAGGCCCAGTGCAAATTAAGTAATTTCTGTTGACCTTGATGGAGGACTTGGGACCCTTACTCTGTCTCTGCCTGTAAATATCACGTGGTGGTTGTAATTAGGTGTAGATATCTGCATCCAAAAAAAGGGTATATGAAGACAGTAATGTTAGGCATTGTTTGACAGCTGTCTCGCTCTCTCTGCTTCTCTGCATGTCAGGAAAACACACTGTATGTTGCTCACTTTATAATTTTCCATGAAGCCATTTGTTTTTCTACATTGAAGGGTATGTATATGTTTTCATATGAATTTATATATATGTAGGCATATTAAAAACATCTGATCCAGCCCTCCTGTTCATCATAGAATGGAAGGGACCCATAAGGGTCATAGGAATCTTCTTCTCACAGGAATCATAGAATGGTTAGAGTTGGAAGGGACTTAAAGATCATCGAGTTCCAACCCCCGTGCATGGGCAGGGACACCTCCCACTAGATCAGGCTGCTCAGAGCCCCATCCAACCTGGCCTTGAACACTTCCAGGGATGGGGCTTCCACAACTTCTCTGGGCAGCCTGTTCCAGTGTCTCACCATCCTCACACTAAAGAATTTCTTCCTGATCTCTAACCTAAATCTGTCTTCTTTCAGTTTAAAACTGTTACTCCTTGTCTTGTCTTCCAGAGGGACCTTGACAGGCTGGAGAGGTGGGCTAATGCCAACCTCATGAAGTTCAAAAAGGCCAAGTGCAAGGTCCTGCACCTGGGTCAGCACAACCCCAGGCACAGATACAGGCTGGGGGCAGAATGGCTAGAGAGCAGTCCTGAGGAGAAGGACTTGGGGGTGGTAGTAGATCAGAAGCTTGACATGAGCAGCCGGTGTGCGCTCGCAGCCCAGAGGGCCAACCACATCCTGGGCTGCATCAAAAGAAGTGTGACCAGCAGGGCCAGGGAGGTGATTCAGCTCCTCTACTCTGCTCTGGTGAGACCACACCTGGAGTACTGTGTACAGTTCTGGTGCCCTCAGCACAAGAAAGATTGTTGGAGAGGGTCCAGAGAAGGGCCACCAAGATGATCAAAGGGCTGGAGCACCTCTGCTATGAAGACAGGCTAAGAGAATTGGGGCTGTTCAGCCTAGAGAACAAAAGGCTCCAAGGAGATCTTATAGCAGCTTTCCAGTATTTGAAAGGGGCCTACAGGAAAGCTGGGGAGGGGCTTTTCATCAGAGAAGATAGTGATAGGACAAGGGGTAATGGTTTTAAACTGAGAGAGGGAAGATTTAGGTTAGATATTAGGAAGAAATTCTTCACTATAATGGTGGTGAGGAACTGGAATGGGTTGCCCAGGGAGGTTGTTGATGCCCCATCCCTGGAGGTGTTTAAGGCCAGGTTGGACAAGGTTTTGTGCAACCTGGTCTAGTGGTAGGGTTCCCTGCTTATGGCAGAGGGGTTGGAACTTGATGATGTTTAAGGTCCCTTCCAACCTTAATGATTCTATGATTCTCACTACAAGCCCTTGTAACAAGTCCCTCCCCAGCTTTCCTGTAGGCCTCCTTCAGGTACTGGAAGGCTGCTATAAGATCCCCCCAGAGACTTCTCTTCTTCAGGCTGAACAGCCCCAACTCCCTCAGCCTGTCCTCATAAGAGAGGTGCTCCAGCCCTCAGATCATTTTTGTGGCCCTCCTCTGGACACGTTCCAACAGGTCCACATCTTTTTTGTGTTGGGGGCTCCAGACCTGTATACAGGACTTCAGGTGAGGTCTCACCAGGGTAGAGTAGAGGGGCAGAATCACCTCTCTCAATCTGCTGGCCACACTTCTTTTGATGCAGCCCAGGATGCAGTTGGCCCTCTGGGTTGCAATTGCACGTTGGTGGTTCATGTCCATATACCAATACCTAAAACTAAACTATATGACTTAGAGCATCATCCAGATGTTCCTTGAACTCTGACAGGCTAGATGCCATGACCCTGCGGAGACTGTTCCAGTGACCGACCACCCACTCAGTGAAGAATCTTTTCCTAATGTCAAATCTGAACTTCCCCTGACACATCTTCATTCTATTTCCTTGCATCCTGTTTCTGGTCACTCGAGGGGGGAGATCAGCACTTCCCTCTCCACTGTGCCTCTTGAGAAAATTGTAGATTGTGATGAGGTCACCCCTCAGACTTCTGTAAGCTGAACAAACCAAATGACCTCAGCCTCTCCTTATAAGTCGTGCCCTTGAGATTTTTCACCATCTTGGTTGCTCTCCTCCTTCCTATACTGAAATACCTAAAACTGCACATGATACTTGAGGTGGGGCCACACCAGTGCAATGTAGAGTGGGACAATCACCTCCCTCGACTGGATGGCTATGCTGTGCTTGAAGCACCCCAGGACACGGTTGGCCACTTTTGGCTGCCAGGGTACACTGTTGACTCATATTCAATTTGCCATCAACCCAACCCCATGATCTCCTTCCATGAGGCTGCTCTCCAGCCTCTTGCCCCCCAGATTGTATGTCAAACCAGGATTACCCTGTCCCAGGTGGAGAATACAGCACTTGGTCTTGTTAAATTTCATACGGTTGGTGACTGCCTAGCTTTCTAGTCTATCCAGATCTCTCTGTAAGGCCCCTCTACCCTTGAGGGAGTCCACAGCTCCTCCTAATTTGGTATAATTGGCAAAATTATTTACTGTACATTTGATTCCCACATCCAGATAATTTATATGAACACTAAAGAGTGCTGTCCCTAAAATTGGACCCTGGGGAACCCCACTGTTGACTGGCCACCAGCTTGATGTAACCCCAGTTTCTGTAATTATTTGAGCCTAACCTGTCAGCCAGTTGTTCACCAATCAGGGCCACCTAGAGTCAGTTGCCCAGGTCCATATGCAGATGGCTTTTGAACATCTCCAAGGATGGAGACTTCACAGCCTCTCTGGCAACCTGTTCCAGTGCTTGGTCTGCTTTACAGTAAAGTGTTTCCTGCGGTTCAAGAGGAACCTCTGTGTTTCAGTTTGCACCCATTGGCTCTTGTCCTGGCACTGGGCACCTTGAAAAGAGCCTGGTTCCACCTTCTTTGCACCCTTCCTTCAGGTATTTGTATACATTGATGAGATTCTCCCCCTTGAGTAGGCTGAACAGTCCCACCTCTCTGAGCCTTTGCTCATAGGAGAGATGCTCCATTCTCTGTATTGAGTTTCTCTGTGGAATGAAATATATTTTCTTTTTTATTATAGGTCACTGTTTATATGGGGATTTTAGTTTGTTCAGGATTATTATTATTCCTTTATAGAGTATTAATTCTGATAGATTCTGCTGTAAAATCAAGACCACAGAGATGCTGCACTGTTAATTTTTTTTTTAACTGGATTACTCCCATATCACGTATTTGGTAGAAGTCAATGTATTTAGAAACAAGTATCACCCCTATAAGTAATGTTTGTTTCCCCAGTATAATGAAGCCCACTTAAATACCTGATATAAAAATAATCCTGTTAAAACTGAACAAATCAACTCTACACACGTCTCTCAGAGTTCTGTAAGACCCTGACTGATAAATACTTGATTAATGAGTAATCCTGTTAAAGGTATAAAATTTGTGTGCCAAATAGAGAGATAAATTACAATCATGGTCAGACCTGTTATAGGAAAGTTACAGATGAATAAATCATCTGGGTTGATAATTTGACAAAGCATTATGACATTTTCTTTTCTTTGGTAACAATAAACTTTTAATAGAAATAGTTCCAATGATTATTTATTTTAAAAAAGACATTAAAAGGATTTGTATACATATCATGTAATAATGGAAATATTAATAACGAATAGACATAATTGTATGGGAGTTAAGCACTATTCTTTTAAAATTGAGTGTTTTCTTATTTCTATTTCATTGCATCTGACTTCTAAAAATTCTAACATCTTTTTGGTTTTAGGTAATCCAAAAAAAAATTACCCTAGCAATTAACCTTTTATCCAATGACATTAGATTATCAAGATCAAAATTCTTTAAATGAACATAGGTATTTTAATGCACATTAGAAATCTCATTCATGTGTTAAAGGATACATTAACGTGTCTTTTATCCTTTCGGGATTTATTCTGTGAGTTTTTCCTATCAAAATCAAATCCAAAATATTTTTTTTTTAAAAAAAAACTATTTCATATATGTGAAAGAGCTCATGGAAGAGCCCATGTAAAAGCTAGCAAATAATTAGTTGTGAAAGCTCATTAATATAGATCAAACCAAAACAAACTAATAAAATAAGAGCCTGTTCCAATAAGAACATATGACTGTAAACAGCTTTTGCCACAGTGTTCCTACTGGACTGAGCCAAGTGTCTTGCTGACATGACAGTCCTGTCATGGCAATTGTTCACAGAAAAAGGCACCAAATGAGCACAGACAAAATGAATAAAACAACGCAGTGGTCAGGCTGTGTTTGGTACTGAGAGGAGAGGAGGGCTGAGAAGGTTTTGGATGCCTTCAGTCTATCTTTGAGCTTCTTTATTGGGGAAGCAATTAGACTATCAGCCTCAAGAATCTGGAGCTGGCAAGGGCCCATGTGATCCCAGACTTCAGAACAAAAAGCAGTTAAAGCTTTAGTAGCGTCTTCCTTTTGTTACTTGTCTGCACTGGAATGACCATATTCTCCTTTCCTGAAGACCAGTTTTAAGATTTCAAATCATTAGTCTCTTTTACATATGTAAAGATACTTAGGAGATAAAATCTGAATGAGTAGAAAGGTGGATTTTGCATAATATAGAACTGCCACTTCATTTACTTCTGAGAGTGTCTTCATTAACAAGGCTTTTTAAAGTAGAAGAAAGTGCAAAGAAAGGTGGTTTTATTTGCACAGAAGTGATCAAAATATACCTCGTGTTCACGTAGTTTTTTTAGTTTTTAGTTAGGCTTTTTTATAGTTAGGCTTATGAACAATACAGTTTTAACATGTAATTTATTTGCACTCTCCCATAAAAATTTTTCTTTCTTTTGTTTTAAAAATGTTTCTACTGTTTATATACCTTTTTAAACAAACAAAAAGTTTCATGTTGGAGGATATGGACTTCGGTTTTAGCCCATTCTCCATGAACGTGTTAATAAGAAAAAACCTAAGCACAAACTGTGTCTAAGGTAAGTTAGCTTTTTAAAGGTGATGATTTGATTCTAGGAAACAAATTAGTATAGATTTTAAGTCTGAAGGTCATCATAACTAAATTGAAATTAAGCAGAAGGCAGACTTCCTGTCATCTGGGAAAAGGACGTTTTCTGCAGCTCTGGCTAGAAATGGCTGACTCGCTAGCTGGAGGAAAAGTTCTTTCACTACTGGTTGCTTTATGGACTTCCTGAATTTCCCTTGGTTCTTGCAAGTTTCATCTCAGTTTTTCTTCTACCAGAAAATACAAGCAAGGAGATTAATTTTGGTTATGCATAGGAATAAGAGAAGAAACTATTTCTGTCAATTTCCACTTCAGTTCCAGAATTCTTTGGGCTAGATTGGTGATTATCACAAATTTTCCGCTGTCCACTTTGATATTTACTGTTTAAACCTGATATCAGATCAATATATTATACCAGGTGTTTGTTACATTACCTTCCTATGGTCTTACATCACTTTCTATTTTAACGTAAAAGATAACTTCTATATTATATTGGGCATTATGACAAGCTCCTTAAGGAATTATAATTTTAAAGCTTGGGGAACAGTGTGATTATGTATGTACTTGCAAGTTTAGTAATTAGAACTGGAATTTTTGAGACCCTGAAGAAATACTGTTCTTTGTCACCTTGGGCTTCTTCTGAAAAACTTGGTATAAGTAATTCAACCTAGTCATCTTCAATAATCTTGTTGGAATTCTCTTTTAATTCACTACTAACAATGGAGGAGTTAGAATGTAATATTAATGTGTCTTATAAATACTGAGTGGCATTATCAAAAGCTTCTCCCATCAGATACAAACTCAGACTGTTACTATAATTAGGAAGTTCAGATGAAAGTGTTTGAATGATCATAGTCATTTAGCAAGACAACCAGAAGCTAGGTTAAATAGGCCTGCTGAAACTATTTTCTTTTAATCTTTACATGCATAACTGTTTCTGACTTTGCCTACTCACTCATTTTATGTGCTCAGTCATTGAGACTGTTGCCTTTTGGTTTTCTAAGTTTGTACTGTAGGGTCGGTATTGCTTATTTTAATGATGGGAAAATTTACTGACTTGATTTACATTGTGAGCAATGACCAAAATATCACAGATCACAGAAAACAGTGCTGAAAGGGATCTAGAGAGATCATGTCAGGATGAAAAGAAGGAGATTTGACTCTGTGTAAACTATTCCTGGCAGGTATTTTTCTGGGCTGTTCTTGGAGTTCTACTGTGATGGAAATTCTCCAGCTAACATATTCCAGTCTTTCCCTATCTTCATCACTAGAAATGCTTTCCTGGTTTGTGTCTAAGTCTCCCTTGCACCAGGTTAAGATCACTCAGTGTCCTGTTCCTAGTGAACAAATGTGGACAGATCTGTTGGACTTTGCTATGATTTAAAAAATGTATTTGTATATCATAATCTCTACTTTGACCTGACTTCTGTGGGAAAGACATTACCAAATCAGTTAGTCATTCCCCATAGATCATGCAAAAGCTGTAGCCCTTGCAAATCAAGGTCAGAAATCATGGCTGGGAATTCACTTCTTCTGTTTTATAGACTCTAACTGTCTCAGAGAATTCCCTTTTGTTCATTCCTGGTGACCTAACCAACCAGCTGATGTTTAAATGCTTCCTCCATAAGGATTGAGATGTCTGACTGGGCACCATGTAGTAGAGTTTCTAGCATTCATGTGCTGTAAGTCACAGGGCAACCCCTAGAAACAGATCACATTGCAGACCTAAAATTGCAACCTGATGAATTATGCAATTGCATTTGCTCCAAGTTTTGATCACTCACTCCTTTCTTACTCCTTTCTGTATGCTAAGTCACTGGCCAGTCTGACTATATAGATTATTTTTTTGAAGGCAAAGTTTTTAAAATCAAGTATTTTTGAAACAGCATTATTTCAGGGGTTCACAAAGGTTCAGAATTGCTGCAATTTTAATTTTCAGAAAATCTTAATAAAGACCTTTCCACATAAAAGTTAAGGCTTAATCTTAAATGAATTTAATAACTCAGTAATTAAAGCTTATAGTATTTGAGAATTTTAATTGTTTCAAAGGTAATCAATGGAAATATTGGAAAACTGCACCTCAGCTTTATATATCTGCACATCTAATGGAATTTGTTTCAAATGCTGTGGACTGGCGTTGTAAGGAAAGAAAGTGAAACAGTCCAATGTATCTCTGTAAATTAGGTTTCACCTAAATTGTGAGAATAATTATGAAAAGGAATATGTCATCTCTAGAAACATTAATACAATTCATTCAGATAATTGCCTTGTCAAAAGGGGAAAATGTAAAACATCCTTTTCTTGTCTGTTTTGACCTTTTACTCCCTTGCTTTCTCATCCCTGAATGGATTCACAGAATCACAGAATCATTATGGTTGGAAAGGACCTCTGAGATCACTGAGTCCAACCATCAACACAAAAAAACCCCAACACACCGCCAAAAAGCCACAAACAAACACACACACCCCACCAAAAAACACCCACAAAAAAACCCCACAACCTTGGCTACTAGAGCACGGCCGGAAGTGCCACATCTACACATTTCTTGAATATGTCCAAGGGTGGTGACTCAGCCACCTCCCTGGGCAGGCTGTTCCAGTACCTGACCACTCTTTCATTATAGAAATTCTTCCTAATGTCCAATCTAAATCTCCCCTGCTGTAACTTCAGGCCATTTTCTCTGGTGCTGTTGTTATCCACTTGGGAGAAGAGGCCAACACCCACCTCACTACAGCCTCCTTTCAGGTAGTTGTAGAGGACAATGTGGTCTTCCCATATCCAAACTAAACAACCCCAGTTCCCTCAGCCCCTCCTCATATGACTTGTTCTCTAGACCCTTCACCAGCTTGGTAGCTCTCCTCTGGACATGCTCCAGCACCTCAATGTCCTTCTTATAGTGAGAGGCCCAGAACTGGACACAGTACTCGAGGCCTCACCAGTGCTGAGTACAGGGGCAGGATCACCTCCCTACTCCTGCTGGCCACGCTATTCCTGATGCAGGCCAGGATGCTGTTGGCCTTCTTGGCAACCTGGGCACACTGCTGGCTCATGTTAAGCTGGCTGTCAACCATCACCCCCAGGTCCTTTTCTGCTGGGCAGCTTTCCAGCCACTCTGCCCCATCTTGTAGCATTGCATGGGGTTGTTTTGACTGAAGTGCAGGACCCAGCACTTGACCTTATTGAATCTCATTCAAATGGCCTTGGCCTGTTGATCCAGCTTGTCCAGGTCCCTCTGCAGAGCCTTCCTACCCTCGAGCAGGGTAGGAACATTCCCACCCAATTTGATGTCATCTGCAAACTTATTGAAAGTGCATTCTATCCCCTCCTCCAGATCGTTGATAAAGATACTGAGCAAAACCGGCCCCAAAACTGAGCCCTGAGGGGACACCACTGGTGACTGGCCACCAGCTAGATTTAACCCCATTTACCACAACGCTCTGGGCCCTGCCATCCAGCCAGTTTTTTACCCAGTGAAGAGTACACTTGTCTATGCCATGATTTGCCAGCTTCTGAATGCTGTGGTAGATGGTGTCAAAGGCTTTACCAAAGTCTAGGCAGACAACGTCCACAACCTTCCCCTCATCCAATAGGTGGGTCACATGGTCACAGAAAAAGATCATGTTGGTCAAGCAAGACCCCCCTTTCATAAACCCATGCTGGCTGGCCCTGATACCTTGACTGTCCTGCACTTGCCATGTGAGCTCACTCAAGATGAGCCTCTCCATGATCTTTCCTCGTACTGAGATTAGGCTGACAGGCCTGTAGTTCCCCGGATCCTCCTTCTGACACTTCTGGTAGATGGGCATCACATTAGCCAGCCTCCAGTCATCCATATGGTTGACCACCATAAAAAGCAGATCTGAGGTTGAGGTAGGACAGAAGGAAAACCAGTATAAATCAACTAATCAGAAGGATCAACTGTAAAGACTATTAACTCTGGTGCCAGAATTTGTTCAGCTGTTTTATATCAGATAACTTAGAAGGCTTATTGCAAATTTAATTATTTTTTTTTTCTGACAGAAATAAAATAAAATTTGGTATAATGTCTGAAGTGATTCAGAAATTGAAGTGGCACTGAAGGCTGTATTTTTGAAAATTAAATCTCATTTTCTCAGGATGATGTTTCTCTGCTGTCACTGCCTTTTTTTTTTTTTTTTTTTTTTAAACAATCTCAGCTACTATTTATACACTTAGAATTTCTGACCAGGTTACTGTAGAAGGTTTTGGTACCCAAATGTACAAAATAATAATGTTTTGTTCTTTCTGGAACAAATTTGTTACACAGAATGTCAGATGAATCATTTTGTTCATGTCAGATATCTGAAAATAATGGAAAGATGCCAAAGTAAAAGCCCAGTAATCCATGCACTGGTGTAATGGAGCAAATGAAATGCAAAGCTCTTGTACAGGTGCAATTTCAGCACCAAATGCTTACCTGTCACTCAGCAAAATTGTCCCTGAATAAAAATGAGCCCATCTGAGAGGGAAAGGATTTTAATATACATCAAATTCTTTGAATCTCTTGTGAGGTAGAAGATGTTCTGAGGAGGAAATGCTGAAAGGGAAATCTTAGTTCAAGCTAGTTCAAATCACACGTATTGCTGGTTTGGGTTTATCCTTATTGTTTGGTATCTCTAGCACTCTGGATAGACAGGTGATTTCCCTTAGGCTACAGCAAATATGGCCAATCACCTATTTAAAAGTTTTAGACAGGTAACTTGCAGACTTTTGGAAGCATCTGTGTTTTCTCTGTGGAAGACCCGATTCAAAATTTGATTTATGAAATGCTGACGTCAGAGGTATCTTTGCCGATATCATGGTTCTGATTTGCTCTGTCTGAAATGTTTTCGAAGAGCTATCCAGCTGAGTGTGCTTTTGCCTTTCAAGTGGCCATTGGGAGAACATGGTTTGCTACTGAGATGTCTTCTTGCAGGCTTAAACATAAAATATTTAACATGGTATTTGTCTTATGTAGCTTCAGAGTTGGGGCTGCCACAGCTCTACATGCTCTCATTTTATGGAGTCCTGATTTTCTTCACATTTCAATAGTGTGTCCCAGGAGGGTTTCTCTGTGCTGAGGGTGCAAGAGGCTAACTGGAGTCAGCGTAACCATTGGCAGTCAGTCAGGACTAGTTCTCTTAAAAGCTAATGTATTGAGAATAAACCAGCAATTCAGGAATGAAAAAAATGAAATGTGCAGTATCAAAAGTGATAATAAATAAGTCAAGCAAAGCTGTGTATACTTTTGGCTTATATCTAGTTAAAGAGCAGCTTAAAAGCTCTGAACCGATGCATGTGAAACAAAGAGCGCAATGCTGAATTCATTTTAATCCTCTGGTTTAAGTGGGTGTGCCTTCTACTTCTGGGGCTAGAAATAATCATACTTGTATCAATCTATATTGTATGACTTCTGTAAGCTGTGAAAATAGTATTTTTCACTAAATTGTCACTTATTATTGTTCATTTGTGGCCACTAACATAGAAAAATGTCGCAGCTACAATGTTAGAAGAATAGGGACAATTTGATGTTTTCTTTTGATGCTGTTTGTTGATATCTAGACCACTGCAGCTTGATTGCCTAACATTAAACCTATAATAACAGTGCAATCATAGCAGTATCATCATGAATGTCGTTACAATAGAAACAACATTTACACGGCTTCAGAATGGTAATTATCAAACTTTTTGTCATGAAGCGCTTATTTGCTAGCATTGATCTGCCCCGGTCAGTTGTTAGCTCTTCTCATCTGAGGTGTATTGATTGTATAATCAGTAGATAGAGGCTGCGGGCAGATGAAATTCAGTGTTGTTGGGCAAATTATTGTCTGCTTGCCTGTTGACCTGGACCCTGCTGGTGTACCTCAGACAGTGGTGGGATTATCATTCATTTCAGTGACCCTACTCTGACAGAGAACTCCATATTATTATAAAAGATAAATGGCATCCTTCTTTGCTGTGGATATGGTTGAACACAGGTGTCAATGTGTAGTGAAACCAAAAATCTTGTGCAGCAGTGTTCCTTGACTTCAGTTTTTTTTCCTTTTTAAATACATGTAAAAATATTGTAGAGCTGCAACACATTTTGTGTCATATACCACATACATTTATAGGCATATGAGGCATAAGCGTGGTGTTTTACATTGGTCATTCAAGAGTTCTACTTGATATAATTCAAACACAACTTTTGGTTATTGCCATCTGATAACAAGGAGGACCAAACTAATCACTGCTTCTAAATACATGCTTTTAAACCTCAGGCAAATAGCCCACTCCTGTGTTGAGTGATTTTCTAAACTCTTCTCTCTCCTTTTTTTTTTTTCTTCTGTTTTCCTTACCTCTAGCTTCACTATGAAGAAGCTAAGGAATAATGCGTGTAAATATGTGTGAGAGAGACACAAGTTATTAGTCAATAGAACTTCATGAGGTATCCCTTTAGTAAAAGTAAATCTGCTATGTGGTGTTCATATTAGGACTTTTATAACAGCAAAGGTTATTAGTGTACACAGCATTTAAGAAGGAGATTTACATTATGATTATTACCAAAGGGAAAGCCCTCCTGATTCAAATGACAAGAGGGGATGTAGAAACCATGAATACTTTTACATCCCTCAGTAAAGCCAGCTGTGTTCAGCTAATGTACTCTGCTCTCTGGTGGTGACTGCACCATTGTATTGTAAAGGTCAGTCATTACCTGTACATTGTATTTAAACCACTTGCTCACAGCAAGTCATTGTATTTGGATGACCAGCAGCTTTTTAATATTAATTGCCCTGAATCCTGCTGAAGCCATGGTAAGAATACTGAACACTCACACAGCAATTTACAACTTCGAAGTGCTGTAAAAACATTAGCTAATTATTGTTATGCAGGAAAATCCATAGATGGTTCTATATAGCCCTGAATATACATCGCATGACATTAATTTGTCAGAAACAATGGACCTACCTTTAAGAAAAATGAAAGAATGCAAATGGCTTGTTGGAAGTGCACAATGATGGTACTACTGTAACCTCTAGAATAATTACTGTAGAATAATTTTACTTTGCAAAGCAGCATTATGTTTAAACTAAATGAAACAATGTTTTTGAAATTAAAATATGAGGAAAAAAAGATGATGTGAAACCTGAGTGAGTTGCTCTGTAGATGTATATCAATTATACATACATTGTTGGCATCGAAATTAAATAATACGCCAGATGAGAAATAAAGCCACATGTAGAAAGAAGAAAGGTAAGCATCTCTGGGGAAGGATGGTTTGTCTAGTAAAGAGAAAATCTGTATATCAGACACATAGTTAGAAACTATGGTATGAAGAAAGTAAATATGGTTGTCATCCACACATAGAGGTGTATATGTGCTTTTGGATGGCAGTTTTGATAAATTTATAGTTCCTCCAAGAATATACAAACATACGTTATTTGCAAGAGTAATAATAGTAGCCAGTGGCTTATTAGGAAAAATGAAGTTGATTTTTCAAGATGTAGCTATTATAAATCATTGTATAAGAAAAGGGCAATTCTTAGCTGGTAACTTAGTGGACTAATTAGAAGGGAGGGTAGCAATCTTATGAATCTATTAATTCTCTTCTTTAGCAATGATTTTGACTAAGATATACTTCTGCAGCGTATTCTTCTGCCAGGGGTTCATCTTTCTGTGATTGAAGGCATATTTTGATACAGCCACAGCTCGTCACATTGGCTGGGACTTACACGAAAACCAGGTTGTGAAGAGGAGCTTTGCAGAAGTTTGGAGAGTCATGAGATATGAAAGCTGGAATTGGAGACAGGTAAAATTGCTGAAATTGCTGAAGGATTCAAGAGGAAGAGACAGTGACTCGGTAGCATCAAGGATTCGAGCAACATTGAAAGTTTCCTGCCAGACTTGGTGTCTGCCTGGTTAGCAATAGTTCAACAGGTGTCTCAAAGAGGGTGTTGAACGAATTAATTCATATAATAGTAGCTTGTAAGTCCTTGTTATCTGTTGCATATATTAGCCAATAAATTATTTATGTTTTTAGCTTTCTATATCCTGCTTGCAGTCGTTTGTAGACAGTAAAAACTGCCTGAACAAAGTGATCCAAAAAGGGAGATTTGCAGGCATTCCATGTGTAAAGGCAGGGGTGATGCCACTGTGTGTTTGATAGTGTGTGAGATTGTCTGCCAGACTTAACCATCGTTTGCTGCCCTGCAAGGCAGGTAGCCAAACCCTTGATTTTCAGATTCCCACTGCATTTGGTCTCCAAATTTAGATCTGGTCTGCTTGGTTCCATGAAGGCTGCTTTTGAACATGGCAAAACATTTTTATTTTTCACAGGAATCTTCAGAGTACAAAGGAATATGAGTTAGCTGTATTCAGTACAAAAGCATAACAGTTTTTGTCTAATTTTTGACAGGAGGTGAATATCCTAGCAGAAGATACTTTGCAAGAATCTTTAACATGGAAAAGTTATGCTGTTTTTGTGGAATATTTTAGGGGCCTTTCTAATCTCATAGAGATTCACTTATCTAGGTTACATTGATTTTGATATGTTGATATCTCAGCTGTTTCTAGACTTAGAAATCCAAATCATCTTGTGGAAAGATCTTATTTGCAGACCTGGTAGTAGAACTGTAGCAAGACTCAGAGTAAGACTCTTCAGATACCACAACACTGGAAAAAAATAAATCTTAGTATGATGGTTCTTACCACAAAGCTGTTTTTCATCTCTCTTGTATTTTTATGATGATAAGCAGTTTGGAAAGGATTATTAGATGTTTCCTCTCTGAAAAAAATTAATGAAGTAGTAGCAAAATATATAACTAAATTGTTTGCTTGTGGCAGACCATAAAAAATGTGAAGAAGCTACTGTTTCAATATCACCAGTATGATGTCAAGCAAGTCAGAACATCCATCTGTTTTACTATATTATTTTTCTTCTCTGTATAGGAATAACTGTCAGATTTCTTAAGCAAGTGCAACAAAATATAATCACAAGTTGTTTGATATACTCAATGATCCTGTAGTGAAATTCTCTTAGCAAAGAGAATAAAGGCAAAAATTGCCACATCTTCCTTGCTAGGAAAGTATTAGGAAACTCAGTGTTCTCTATTAGACGTATCATAGAATCATAGAATATGCTGGATGGAAGGGACCCATCAAGGTCATCGATTCCAACTCCTGTCCCTGTGTAGGGCACCCCAAGAATCACACCATGTGCCTGAGAGCATCATCCAAATGCTTCTTGAACTCAGGTAGGCTTGGTGGTGGTATCTCAATTTGAATATTAGAAGTTACAACTTGAAGACAGTCTAATCTTTTTTTCACTTAAATTGTCTAATTTCTATAACAACAATATGCTTAAAAAAAAAAGATTATGTCATAAAAACCTATCAAGTCCTCTTTAGTTCTGAATTTAATCATTTGACCTTTTGGTGGTCTGCAGATTCTTCTTCTAAGTAACAGTTGTTGCCATCGCAGCCCTTAGTGAAAGAGTAGCACAGCTGTTGAGTTAATTGGTTAATCTCATTTCTTTTCACCTACACCTTTGGAATTTAAAGGAAGGAGGCAGTGCAGGTAGAGAGAGGCAGAACAGGATGCAGCTTTCACGGTATCTCACGGTTACTATGAATAAGGTTTTCTTGCATGAGGCTATGATCTCATAGTTCTGTGTGTAAATCCAGTATATCTGGGATAGCTGTAATCGATGGGTTAATGTGCTACATTTTCATTATTCAAAGCCTTGTTAGCTTCCTTGTACTGTGAACATTTCATCTAAGCTAATTACAACAAAAAATAGATTACTTTTTTTTACTAACTCTTTTTTTTTCTAGTTTCCTCTGGGTCATTTTATCCATGAAATCATTCACTGTGACTTCAACATGATGGGTATCAAGAAAATTAGAGGGGGGGAAAAAAAGGTGGTGGTAAAAGTACAATCAAAAAAGTCTTCAGACTGAATTTTGCATTTTGCTGGCACCAGAAAGATGTATCAATTAAAAGACTATTTAAGTGATTTGCTCATATTGGTCTATTATATGACTTTTTGATGGATGTAAAGTAAGTAGAATGTTCTCTCATATTTTGATGGAGTCCATTGTCAAATATTTTGATTTCAAAAGTCTATTTAAAGGTTTTAGTTTTGACAAGATGTAAGTCACATAACTAATCTCTGAGTATGAAGCAGGGTAAAAAAGCCATCAAATCCTCTCAGAGTACTTGTGGAATTCTAGTAACCATTATTTTTATGTCTTTTGATATATTCTCAAGTTTTGCTGTATTTTTAACTCAGACTTACTGTTTTATGAAGATATCTTTAGCCATGACTATTGCAGTTCATTGCAATACTAGAGACTTCTGTAGCCCTGTAACATGACCAAAAGTTAAATCTGCTCTAGATAGTCTGAACAGATTGAACTAGACACTGATTATTTGATTAACTAACAAAATAAATAATACAAATTGGGTTTTTTGTTTGGGTTTTTTTGTTCTCCCCCACCCCCCTCCCCCGCCTTAGTTAATTATTTCACTTCTACTGCATTCTGGTCACCTTCTCCCAAAAATGGGCGTTTTGTAAGTAAAGACTCTATAAAATGCATCATGGTAACACAACACATCACAGTTGTCTCAGGAGATTGCAGAGCTCCATTTTGTTGGAGGTTGTGGGTCTTTTTTGGGAAATGCCTGCTTTGACCTTGTATTTTTCTCCTGGGATTTTTAACTTTTTTTTTTTTTTTTTTTCTGATACTGGAAAAAAGCTGCTTGTAGGGATGGACCTTTGGTCTGACCCAGAGTGACCATTGGGTCAGAGAGAACCAGAACCTGACATGACTAAAGTATGCAAAATCATGAATCATTAAGTATACTGTGGTATCTGCTTTGCTATTTTTTTTTCCCAGTGTTTTCTTTCAAGTAAGTTTAATTTCTCCTGATAAAATGTTAAGGTGAAACACAAACCATCTGCATCTATAGAGCTTCCTTCTGTTTCAGTCTAACACCACCATAAAAGGTTAGCATTGTTTATTAAAAGCCTACATGGAACATATAAGACCACTGTAGTTCTAAGAAAATCGTTGTCATACATGTGGAAAACAACATGTAAGTATATCACAGTGTTATTTATACACAGGCTTGGTTTATGAGCATATGCAGAGAGAGAGGAATAAACAAGAGGGCAAGAGTATGCTTATGCTGGGACATGAACTGTCTACTGAAATATCTGAGTCTAGTGAGTGACATACTTTTCCTGTTCATGGAGGTTTTTAATAGGTTTAGGTTTTGGTTGTGCCTTGTTTCTTTTTTTTTTTTAAGAACATCCATTTTTCACTTTCCCCAGGATATTTAGATGTTTTTGCTGGATGGACCAGCTTGGTTTTCATGTACTTTAACAGTCTCATATTCATCACTGCATGTACTAGTAGGATACAGATAACAGTTTCATCTAATTGGAGAGAGTGCATTAATACTTGGGAAGATAATTGGTGTTTGTGAGAAAAAAGCTTGATAAAGCATTTCTAAATTATAACTGAAATGTGAGCTGCAAAGTCTTGAGTATCACCTGCTCTCTTTCATTTTCTTCAATAAGAAGGACCCAAACACTGAATCCTTTGTAACAGAAGAACAAAAGTAGTTTTGTAGCTGTTTTTCCTGCTCTGCACAAGCAGACCTGTTTTACTGAGGTTTTTCTTGGCATGGCGGCAAAAAAATGACAATGGCAGCAGTTCATCTGACCTGTAAACATAGTGTGACCAGTGACACTGTTCTAAAGTCTTTTAAATGTATCTGATGCCTTTCTTTATGATACCCTATAAGCAAAGATTTTACTAGTAAGTGAGTTGATTGCTTTGTGAATTCCAACTTAAAGGTTTTCTAAGAGTGTCACTATCAAGTTGAAACATTTCAGCTTTACTCATCCTTTCAACTATCAGTACATCATACCAACAGAAAGCTGAAGGGTCATTTTCCCTTTTTCTCATAACTGCTTAATCCTTCCTGTGATTCCAGAGAGCACCACTGTGAAAGCTCTTTATTGTATATCGTGGCACTGAACTGCACATCAGAAAGGGTCAGGGCTCTGGCAGTGGCTGACAGGACCTGGTCAAGACTCCTTGTTAGGCTATATTGACAGACTTGCTTGGATCCACCAACTGTTTTACGTAAGCTCTTGAAATGAATGGAAGAGAGTCCTAGACATCACATCTAAGCAGCTATTATATTCTTGATAAGGTAGGTAAAAGCTGCTTAAACAAAGCTGGGAAAAGAAAGTGCTGGGCTTGTTTGATTTTCAGAGAATTTATTTCAGTCCACAGAAAACGAGAATGAAGTGTGACTTGGTTAGGAAGTGTTGGAAGGAAGAGAAGAACTTGGAATTTTCTGCAAGTCAGTAAAACTCAGCTTTTGGAAAAGTGAGGATTTTTTTCAATGGACAGAGCCCACTTGATTGTCTGCAATAATCTCCTTTTGAACTTGAGGTTACAAATCAAACAGTGAAATGAGGAAAGTGACTGGTGGAGGCTTGTACTGTCTTCAATACTGATTTTAAACACTGAAAGAGCACACAACATCATCTAAATGGTGGACAATAATGGGTATAATAACTTAGAAGAATAGGCAGGAGAATAACAATAATAAGGAGGACAATGTAGTTAGTTAAAAGACTAATCTAAAAAGTGAATTTCAGTGATTAAAATGAGCCAATGTAGAATAATATGTTTTACAAGAGCCCTTAATATATATTGTTGCATTTTTTATGTGTGATGATGCAAATCCTTCTCTGGAAAATTCTCCATTTTACAGAAGTAGAGGGACCAAGTGTATACTTAAAAAAATCTGTTTTAGCCAAATACATTTTGGGAAAAATGTAAAAGAAGTTCCATTTGGGTAGCACTATAAATCCACTATGTGACTTCCCATGCCTTTTGTGAGTATGAATATGATTGGAGAGCTCGATGCTGCTCAGAGTTTTGCTGTTATTGTAGGTCTTGCCTTCCCTTTAATCAGACTCCCTAGCATTTGTTCTCTCTGCCTGAGAATGTGATAGTTAAAAGGCTTCTTCACGCTGTCACTGGGTCACCAAGAGCTGATGCCGTTTGAGACTTGTTTACTGTAAGTCTGTCGTGCGAGAACTGATTATGGAAAATAATCTCATTCATTCAGTTGAGATTAAATGGGGAGATAGGAGTAATTCGGTTCCTAAGTCATTGATTCAGAAACGCAAACTTGGGTAAACAGAGGTATTTAATGAAGTCAGTTGTGACTTGAAAATAGAGGAGTTGTGGAATTCTTCTAGGTTGAACTCGCAAATCCTATTTGGAATTTGTAGCACAAGTCAAGATGAAATATGAGGGCAAAAAACCCAATGGAGATAAAACACAATGATAAATTTCAGGTCCAAGTCTTTGCCAAAGTGAAATTCAGAGACCTTTCTTATTCAAGACCAGATGTCCTCCATCATAGAACTCTTGAAGTGCCACGTGAAGTTGAAGGCCCGATTAGTATTTTAAACAAATCCACAAAGGTATTAGGTAGTACTATATGATCGGAGAGTAGCAAATACAGTAATTATATTTATATTTGAGAAGAATCTGAAGAATTACAGGCCCGTTAGCCAATTTACCAAAGAAGGTCTTCTGAATTCATAACTGATAAAATGACAGAAAGCAAAGGACTAGAATAAAGTGATCAGTTTTCACAATGAGGGAGTATGCTAGCAGAAAACAACAGACATCAGTACTAAGAGCTACACTGTCATGAGTGGGAACTCATAGTGCTGGATGACTTTTTGATAAAATTGTGGATTAAATTAAATATCCATAAATACTAAGGAATACCCATAGAGAAATAAAGCCCACAGTGTGCATGCATATTGGTAGGCTGTAAAATAATTTGAAATAGTTAAAACTAGCATGAGGGAAACATCAGCAGAGCCCTTGTGGTTTTGAAAGAGAAAACAATGCTAGGAATGAAGTTATTGTTGTACAAGATAAGCGTGTCTCTTAAGTACTTCATACACTCTGGTTGTCTTATTTCAGAAGGGGCATAACAATGGGAAAAAGCATGGTGAGGAAAAATGTGGATGGCCAGAGTAACAGAACAATTTTTATTTGGTGTGAAAATAGTTAGAGTAAGGATGCCACAGTTCTGAAAAGAGCTGAATGGTAATGTGGTTTGGGAATATAAATCATGGATGAGAAGGACAACAGGAATTACTTCTGGTATTTGTAAATTAAGAACAGGGAGACATCCCTAATGAAGCCAGCAGGCAGCACAGAATGAAGCCTCGGAATTTATTGACAGAATATATTTTTGAAGCCTGAAAGTGAGTATTGATTCAAAATGTGATTTTGAATCTGTAGAAAATAAATCCATCAGGAATCACTATTGACTACAAGCTGTGGATCAGGAAGACCCTATGCCAGTTTATTGCAATTTTTGCCTGGTACAGGAGTAAATATCAGTGTGTACTCATTCTGGTTTTCTGCCATTGCACTGATTGTCTAGTATTGGCTAGTATCACAGACCAGATAGCCTAGATGAGTCTTTGGTCTGACGCAGCCCAAATACTCTTTTTGTATATTTTATATACTTTACATATTATTTTGAACAGTGGTCTGGAACAACTTGGAAGGCTTAATTCTGTCCTGTAAACCTATATTTCACATAACAATTGCATGATTTGTTTGGGTGGTTTTTTACTTCCTAGAAACATGTTCTGACGATATCAGATTGAAATTTTACTATATCTCAATTTCATTGAACATCCTTTTGTTCTTGAATTACTAGAAATGATTAATAGAAGCTTATGATAAACATTATCTATATAATTCATTACATTGTGCACTTTTATCAAGTCCTCACTTGTTTCTCTCATCTCTCAAATATGCACTCTGAGTAATTTTGCTCTCTCTTCAGGAGAGGTTTTTTATTTCTGATTTTTCTTGTTGTCACATCCGAAACTCTTCTAATTATTTTAATTCAATGTTTACCAATACAAACTTCACAAAAGGAATTCTTCAAAAATATTACTAGGATAGTTAACCTTTATCAAACACAAAAGAAGCTAGAAGAACAAATACGCAATATTCAAATATGATTGATCATGAAGGACTTTTGAAATTCTACTGCCTTAAGAATACTTGGCTTGGAGCGTATTCTTTATGATACTGAAATCAAACTAGAACACACAAATCTCGGCCAGAGCACTGTGGGAATTACTGTGGCCATATTATATAGAAGAAAAAGAAAACTTAATTCTAGATTGAAGTCCTCTCAATAGGAAGGCATCTGCAGAGGTGGAATAGGGAGTTTATGCAAATAAGAACCCTTGATCTGCACATACCAAAGTGGGTATATTGAGGGTGTTAAACAAGTAGAATGGTTTTGGGACTCTGCATTTTCTTAAAGCAGAATAGGAGGAATCACTTTGTTTTGTCTTATAATTTTACTGCAATCATGACAGAGGTAGCATCAGGACAATAGCCATGTTAAATCATATCACAAAAGTCCAGACTCTGAAGTGTTTGCTTCAACATGTCTATGTCTTGGCTGCATCCAAACATAGCCATTTTGAAAATACTGTGTTAATTTTTAATAATATTTTTTGGTAAATAAAATAAGGCCAAATTCTGCTTGTTGCTGCTAATAAAGTTCCTGTGTAAGGAGTTATGTACTGTGGAGGTACTCCACCTCTGCACTGGCATAACTGATTGCACAAGTTGGCCTCATGGACATTTGTTTGGAATACAAAGCATGTAGTAAACTACAAAATAAGCTACATGGAAGCTTTATTTAAATGGATCTACATGTGCTACTATGTAGAACTATGTTTCCAGCAAGATGGGAGAGCTCTCATGTCTGTCTTTGGCTCTGTCCTATTCTGAGATAGAGTCAGTTAGACAATTGTGGACATGCTATGTCACTTCACAGGATCAGACTTTGCATGATGCAGTTCAGGGCCTTGTTCCTCACTTTTTTCTCTCCAGTCCCAATGCCAACTTGAATCATGTGTGGCAGGACCATTTAAGGAATAACTGCAGAGCTGCCTGTGTTCTGCTGAGAGAATTTTCTCATTGCTGGAATTTGGACTTTGAGGAGCGCTTTAAATGAAAACTAGCAAGAGGATAGAAAAGAATGAGAATTTAGTCTCAAAACAAAAACAGTCGTAGTACTTTTGTGCTGTAGAGAGACTTCTCTAGCTGGTGTGGAAAGGCCAGTTGCTCAATTAAAGACCTGCGTGTTAGAACACTTCCATGTTGTGTACTAGCCAAACTTCAGGGCCAAGACCCTTACTAGAAAAGAGGAAGGGGTTTGAGGCCGTGGAAGGCAAGCTCAATTAATTGTTTGAGCGAGACACCAGAAGATATTGTACTAAGTAGCAAAATCTTCCTATTTAAATACTAGCTAGTAAAGAGGGTACGAGTCTGAGGTGGAACTCAACCCCACTGCTGGGCTGCTGTCCTCTCAGAACACCAAGCAGAAGTTTGGGTGCCTGTGTGTCAGCCTTCCTCTGCTCTCAGCAAATGTCTGAAATCCACTGACTAGCCCAAAACTTACTACAGGTATAGGATTTTGTGTTGCAGAGGCAGTAGTCTAGGTTGTGAAACACACACACACAAAAATGGTCTCTCAGTGTTTTTATATATGCTTTTTTTATATTTGCTCTTTTTTTGGGAAGTCAAGTGTTTACAAAATCTAGCATTTAAAAGCTGAGAAACAAGGCAATTCTATTTGCTCGTTAGATATCATCTCAGCATTTCAGGCTTATGTATGAGTACTATTTTTATGTATCTACACATATATTATGTTTTTTACCACAAAACTCCTCTCTCTTTCAGTGTACATACTAACAGAGATCAGTGAATGAGCAGCTATTCATTGTTTTCTGTTATTCTTATTGGGTAATATGTGACCCACATGTGGTGTTCGCATTCAATTATTACATTGAATTCAAAACTATTAATTTCTCCATAGGCTTTCTTTCCATTGTAGCTATCATTAGCATCTGAATGCCTCACAAACCGTAATTAATTAATTTTCACAAAGCCCCTGTGAGGTGAGATGACATTATTAAAAGAGGAATAAGCCACAGAGAAAAGTGCCAGCCTATATTTTGAATGCCCGAGTTGACATGTGTAAGGTGTGTTTTTTTAAGCTACTTAGCGTTCCACAACACTTTATTTGTTCTTTGTCTAGCTTCCTCTTATTTAGCTACAAGTGCCAAGCAACTTTGCAAATCAGGCCACAGATAGGTACTTTATGAGTAACAGTTATTCATGGTGAAGCAGAACATGAAGTAATATCATTTACCAAGTGTCATATCACAGAGGCACCATCCAGTTTTTGAAAAGGGCATTTGGCTACCTTAACCTTCCATTTTCTTACTATAGTTTCCTTCATCAGTAGCTACACACCTTCAAACTTCTTCAGAAAGAGATTCTATGGACATTAGTGTTCCTCCGCATAGATCCTTGATGAGTCTCAAGGGCATAAGTTCCCTAGTGTTATAATATGTTAGTAGCCTAACACAATTCTGGCTTCCCAACATGGAGAAGAAAATACCAGTTAATTAACAGCATGAAAATGGTATCTGTTTAGCTCATAAATATCAAGAGTTTCTTGAAGGCACGAGCCAGGCTGGCCATTTCTGGCTGCTAGAAATAGGTGTGTGAGATGGAAAACCACAGTGCAACAGGAACAGTTATAGAGATCTTTTGTTTCTTTCCCATATCACTCTTCAGATGTCTCTTACTCATTCTCTCTCAGGTAACTATAGGCTCTTTCAGAAGTAGAGTGGTTTGCAGTGTAGTCTACTGGCAATTTTGGGTAGTTAGAAAACGTGAAGAGATTCTCTGGTGTCTTCTGCGGAAAGCCCAGCAGAACAACTCCAGTTGACTGCGCCCACTGAATTAGCATGTAACTGGAAGGGGTTATTGAACTGAACTGTGGAAGATTTTCTTGCAGAGCATGGGCATGTGAGCAATCCAGCCTTTGGTATAAAAGCTTAACTGTGTTATAGAGACTTTAGCTGCACTACTGTTATCTCAAGGCCAACGGAGGGATAATTATAGCTGGGAAAGAAGAAAGCTAGCAGAAGAGAAATAACTCCCACCTGCAGAAGAAGGAACGAGATACCAAAGGCGCTGAGATCATGCTATGTAAGGACTTTGTGTGCTTAGGGCTAGTAGCCGATCATGTATTAGAAGTAGGTAAATGGACAGTAGCAGTGCACTAATCAGACTGAAGCATTATTCGTGTGGACAAAAGCATTTAACCAATAATGGGGGGGCTTATTGTGTGTGTACCGGGCAATGAGGTATATAGCAAGGCATTTGTTTACAATAAACGGCTTTCACTTGATCACATTGGTCGTGGGGCATTAGTCCGAGCTCTCACCACAACACTGAACTTTCTGTGCAGTACTTTTTAGGGTATTCTGTAGACAATGCATGCATTTAATTATGTGTAATAAAAGCATTTGTCTTAATTAACTCCTCTAGGACTTGTAGTAGTAAGATGTGAACAAGTCTCAGATTCTTTTTCTACAGAAGACTTCACAACTGAAGTGATCAGAGTTTTTTGGTTGTCACTTGCCTTTATCTGTGCCTTAGTTTTTGTGTTTTAGTGTTTTGGGTAGGGTTTGCTGGGATTTTTCTACTCAAAACACATTTAGTCTCTGCAGTTGACATTTTTTTGAGGCACTGTTGTATGGCCACCCTCTACCCACACCCCAGGCATTGTCCTTAGTACAGAGCATTCAGTGTTTCTGGACAGGAAAGCCCAGTGACTCGGAGCCTGTAGCCTTATTGTTACGAAGAAGTGTCTTAGCTGACAGCAAAGCACCATGCAACATGTTAACTACTTGTTGGGCCCCTTCAGGAGGAGGAAGGAGAGAAACCTTGCAAAACTGCAGTAGCACTTTACTCTTCACGGATGGTCATTACTGAGGCTCTCTGATGGTCCAAGTAAAGGATTTATTTATGGTAATTGTTTGGTGTCTGAAAGTGTAAGTTAGTAAATTCAGACTTCTTTTCAGATACTGAGGTAGTTTTACCTAACATATAATTCTTCTTTTATATTTGTCTAGCCTCAGCATCCATAGACTAGTATTTTACTGTCTTAGGAAGTAATAACTAATGACAGGGTAAACACCATCCAAATCTTTTCCAGAATTGCTGTCTTGGTTTTTTTTTTAAACAATTCATATAATTTAGGGACACACATTTATTTCATTTTAATTGAAGATACAGATAGGCATCTCCTAGCTGCTTTGAAATACGTCATCCTCTAGCTGCTTTTTTACTTTTAATGGATGCATGAAGGACACTAGGTTAAACAAAGCATGACAATCAAGAGATACACTGCTTACCTCGTGTATCTTGAATTTACTGATTTTCTGGGAGATGGATCACCCATTGCAAACAGGCACTGATGGTTCATTTAGTCAAATTCACTTACATATGATTTCTCTTTCAGTGATTTATTAATAAGTACTACACCTTTAATTATATGCTTTTTTAACCAATATCCTTCTCCTGTACGTCTAGGTAAGGTTTCTTAACTATTACTTGATCATTAATAGTAAATCTATCAGAAAAACAGCCAGTTCCAGGTAACCTAATGTAAAAGGTCTGTGCAATTTGGAAAACAACAGGGATATCTGCTTTTAACTGAAGTACCCTCTATAGAAGAAATAAAAAGGGTATTTCTTGAAATGTACAATTATCAAATGTTTCTAAATTTATAAAATTTGATTTAAGGTAATTGCAGTAGTTCTGCCTTCAAGCGCAGAACATCTGAACTACTTAAAATCAACATATGAATAAAAGTGCACTCGTGGGTTTTTACTCAATGCAGTTCAATTTGCCTATAGTTTTTCATTTTGGGGCTTCGTAAAGCACTCGGTCATAGCTTGTGATGAAGTGGATCTGCAGTTCAAGAAAATTTCTCAAGCAGAGGGGAAGATGTATATACATCAAATTTTAAATTGCGTCTCCTGGCAACATGAATATTTGTGTTCTGGCATAAGCAAATAGGCAGAAACAAATTAGATTACTGGACTGTCACTAAAGCAGACTTGTATGCTATTAGCGGACAGAAAATTGTAAAAAGGTAGAGCATACAGAGAAGACTACAGTAAAAGTTACACGTGGGTGGTAAAAGGGCTTTCAGGATGAGGCCTTTCTGATTCTCAGAAAAACAATGACTCAAATTTAAGTCTAACAAAAGCACTGTACTATAGCTAAAATGTTTCTTCTAATCTTATTTTAGCTTTCTGGCATGTAATATTTATGTATAGTTGTAGCAGTTAAATTCATTTTAATGGATGAATTTTTATTTAAAAGTAAAAGAAGATGTTCTGTGCTGCAAGCAGCAGGTGTGTTTTTAATCTTTAATAGGTCACCTTCCTCAGTGCAAGCAGGCAAGCTGTTATTGATCAAAGAGGTTTTGTTGGGTAGCTCTCAGATTATTGAGTGACAAACTTTATTGAATTTGACTTAACAGAAGTCAGAAGACAGCTGAAGCATAAGAGCTTGCACTACCATCAGAGTCATTTTACGACAGCCAGGGAGCAAAGCTCAGAGATGGATACTGAGCTCTTTGCTGGCCCTTGGAGATTAACTGAACAGCCTTCCTACCAATTCCCAAGCCTGTCAGCAGAACCAATTAGATTTTCAACCAGTAGACAAGAAGGGTGGCACTTGGGGACCTTTTTGCTTTAGGTCGAAGGCTTTTCAGACTGCGATGAGATGACATTGATGATGACACGTTGAGCATTGGTTGGTTGTAAGACAAGTTAAATTAGCAGTCTTGAAATTATTCCAACTGTCTCCTGACTTCTCACTGTTGCCATATTCAGTGGATCCTGTCAGGAGCAGGTTGATGACTTAATAGTCTTTCTTGAGTGGATTTGAGCACTTTGGCTGTGTGTTTATGTGTAGTTGTCATGCTTAAAATATTCATATAAAGGTTTGAAATATTTATTTGAAGGAGCCTTCTGCAGAGTTCAGCAGTACAGCTCTCAGTGATTCTGCCTACTTTGTCTCTCTCTCTTTTTTTTTGCTGCTCTAAGCAGTTGTGGTTAAAAAATGTCTTTAACTATGTTTGATCGGTATGAAGTGACATTGTTTCTTGTGGCTATTGATAACATAAAGCACTTAGGAAGTTTAAGAGTTTATTCAGCATTTGATTTCCAAAGCTCTGGATGGCAAGTTCCAATCCCACCTGTACAAACATTACAATGGTTTTGAGACCATTTCAGATTAGGAAAGGTGTAGTCAGCTTGTACAGTCTTGTAAACATTTTCTAGTCTTTGATTCTAATCCAAATGGGTTGTGATAGATGTGGAAAAAGGGGAAGAGGAGAAAGGGATAGGAATTAAGATGAAGTCTGCCATAATTAAATTGCCCTAGGCTATTGAAGCAAGTGAGCAGGATATCATGACTCTCTTGTTTTAAAACTATGTGATACTTTAAAGACATTTTGATGCTAGTCTGTTGTAAAAGGATCTAAAGAAAAAAAGCGAAGCAAGCTAGTGGACTTTAAATTTCTACCTTAATGTAAACAAAATCCAAACTGTTACTGGAAGTAAATCGAAGCTGTCAACATGTAGGTGTTAAAATTAGCATGCCTGTAAATTTTTATATATGTTAATATTAATTGCTCAGCATTGAAAGGTTATGGCTAGATTTTTTCTTTCTGGATAACTAAGGTTAAACTCCTACATCTAAATCAATGTTTATTCACCAGATTAGGTACTTAACCCAAGTATGGAACCTGATGTCAAGCATTCATTTGGAAAATGTTGGTGCTATTTCTCTGAATTTTAAATTATCAACTACTATTTTCTCTCGGTCAGAATTCTTCATCTTTTTTTTTAGGATGGTGATTTAAAAAAAAAAAAAAAGAGCAAGCCCCTGCAGTTTTTAGACATTATTCCAAGAACTACAAGTAGGTTGCCACAGAGGAGACTGACTGCTATTTAAAGCATATCAGTTAGTACTTCAAGCAACAATATTATTTTTCCATAGGAAATATTTCTGTTTGTCATAGCAGCAAAAAGTCATCATACCCAGATTAGAAAAACAAGCCAACAAAAGATACTTACTGTGGTAAAATTAGATTTTAAGTGTTGCATGTTTCTGAGTGATCAGATTTACAATTAGTATCATCCATTCTTTGTCATCTGAAATATTTTATGCCATGCTCTGATAAGCATTAGCCCCCAAATTGTTGCAGCCATAGTCAGAGGCAGGCAGCTTGCGATGAGTAGTTTTGAAGACCAGTGACTTGCAAAATAGTGATGGGGCAAAGTATGTGCCTTAGTTTTCCTATTTTAAACAGCAGTAAATGAGTTGCAAATCTTAAAAATGAAAGGTGATATGAAGATCATTTGTTTAATATGCAGTCGGAGTTCTCAGTGTGTAAGGTATTTCCCAGTTAGCAGATAAATAACAGATTTTACTGAGAAAAATATGAATCTTTAGTGGAGATTTTGGCCACTAAAGAAAGAGCAAGGAATAGTCTTTTGGATAGCTTCAGTCACTTCCATAAAATACTTCAAAGATTTATTTCTAGGTGCTGGGTATAAACATGCATTCCATCTCAGGCCATGTTGATAGAAGCATGTTATTTTTAATAGAAGTGTTGGTTTTGAGGACAGGAGATGCTGCATTTTGGTCCAAATCAAGTATTTATGTGAGGCCAGAGTCTTAGTTATAAATAATAAAATGGTGTGTGTGTATACATATAAGATTTTACAGGCACTGTTGTCTCCAAATTATGAAGGGAAGTGTGAGACCAGAGGGTTGAATTGACAGAGCCAATGCCACCTGTCAGTGACAGTGCTAAGAGCAATGTTTTATTCTTCTGTCTGTTAATCTGGAGCTCTGCTTTCTGGGCTGGGCTGCCTTCCACTGTGCTCACATTTGTCTGGAACTTTTGTGGTCAGTCAGTTCAACCCCCTGTTTAAACCTCTAAGACTTGGAGTTTCCTATCTTAAAAAAATTAATGACATTTTCAATTATATACAAATGACCAAAATAATTGGCAGTTACTGGCTCACTGTTGACAAATTCATGTTTGATTTTTTGTTAGTTTCAGCTTCCAGATGATGAATTTTGGTAAAACTTTGCCTTTTCACTTAGTGACCTCTATTACCAGGTTTTTTTGTCCCCTTGGGTGCTTGTACATTCTCGATGGGCTCCCTTCTAACTTTCTGTTTTGTAAGGAAAATTAATAGATCTCCTGTTACGTTTCTCTTTAAACAGTTCTTTAATAAATTTTGTAATTCTTCTCTGGAGCCTTTTGAATTGCAGACATTAGCACTGACACTAGTATTTACTAGCAGCCATATGAGGAGGAAGAAAATAATAGAATAATAGAATGTATGGGGTAGGAAGGGACATTTAAAGGTCATCTAGTACAGCCCCCCCTGCAGTGCACAGGGACCTTTTTTACTACATCAGGTTGCTCAGAGCCTGGTCAAGGCTGACCTTGAATGTTTCCAGGGATGGAGCCTCCACCACATCTCTGGACAACCTGTTCCCAATGCTTCACCACCCTCATTGTGAAGAACTTCTTCCTAATGTCTAATCTGTATCTACCCTGCTCTAGTTTAAGACCATTGCCCCTTGTCCTGTTGCTACACACCCTTGTAAACAGCCTCTCCCCAGCTTTTCTGTAGCCCCTTCATGTATTGGAAGGCCGCTATAAGGTCTCCATGGAGCCTTCTCTCCAGGCTAAACAATCTCATCCTGTCTTTGTAGGAGAGGTGCTCTAGCTCTGGGATCATTTTTGTGGCCCTTCTCTGGACTTGTTGCAACAGGTCCATGTCCCTTCTGTTTTGAGGACTCCAGAGCTGGACACAGTACTCCAGGTGGGGTCTCACAAGAGCAGAGTAGAGGGGCAGAATCCCCTCCCTGGCCCTGCTGGCCACACTTCTTTTGATGCAGCCCAGGATGCTTATGGCCCTCTGGGCTGGGATTGCTCATTGTTTGCTCATGTCTAACGTTTCGTCCACCAATACGCCCAAGTCTCTTTCTGCAGGGTGGCTCTTTATCATATCATCCCCCAGCCTGGATTCATAGTGATGATTGTTCCTACCCAGGTGCAGAATCTTGCTCTCGGCCTTGTTGAACCTCATGACGATCACATAGGCCCACTTCTCTAGCTTGTCCAGGTCTTTCTGGACAGCATCCTGTCCCTGTATTGACCACACCCATCAGCTTGGTGTCATCTGCTGAGGGTGCCCTTGATCCTACTGCCTATATCCTTGATGTAGATATTAACAGCACAGGTCCCAGTACGGACCCCGAGGGAGTCCACTTGTCACACCTCTCCATCTGGACATGGAGCCATTGACCACCACCCTCTGGATGCAACCACCCAGCCAATTCCTTATCCGCCAAACAGTCCACCCATCAAATCCGTATCTCTCCAATTTAGAGAGAAGGTTGTTGTGGGGGACCATGTCAAAGGCTTTGCAGAAGTCCAGATAGATGACATACACTGCTTTTCCCTTGTCTGCAGATGTAGTCACTCCATCATAGAAGACCACTAGGTTGGTTAGACAGGACTTGCCCCTAGTAAAGCCATGCTGGGTGCCCTGAATCACCTCCCTGTCCTCCATGTGCCTTAGCATGTCTTCTAGGAGGATCTGTTCCATGATATTCCGAGGCACAGAGGTGAGGCTGACAGGTTGGTAGTTCCCAGGGTCCTTCTTTCTACCCTTTTTTAAAATGGGTGTAACATTTCCCTTTTTCCAGTCACCGGGAACTTAACCTGACTGCCATGACTTTTCAAATATCATTAAGAGTGGCTTGGCAACTACATCAGCCAATTCCTTCAGGGCTCTGGGATAAATCTCATCAGGTCCCATGGACTTATGCATGTTCAGGTTCCTCAGGTGATCCTGAACCTTGTCTTTACTTACAGTGGGAGGTGTGAGGAGAGAACAGTTGCCAGTGAAGACTGAGGCAAAAATGTCATGGAGAACATCAGCCTTCTCCTCATCTGTTGTTACTAGTTTGCCATCCTTACTCATCAGGGGGACACACTTTCTTTAATCTTCCTTTTCTGGTTGATATACCTATAGAAGTCCTTTTTGTGGACATTGTTCTCTTTCCACAAATAGGAATGCATTAACCCTTTGGAGAACTGAGTCTCCTATCGTGGAAGCAGTTACAGAATTGTTTTTTCCTAGATATGTGACTTTATATTTGGTGGAACTGGATAATGAATTGCTTGCATAACTCCAGATTATGAAGAAGTCCAGACCACAGTGCACCATCGATCTGTCATCTTCATGATTATCCCCTACATCAGCTTTTATGCTATCTGCAGATTGTATCTGTGATGATTTTATGTTTCCAGATGAAGGTGTTAAACAATATGAGATAAAAAATATACCACCCCAGAATCTCAGGAGAAATACATGCTCACAATAGTAACTTCCACTTTGAGACCTTATTTGTTTGTGCCTGGCTGAATTTCTGTCAGTATAATTTTAGAATCCAAATACTTGTTGTTTTACAGGCACTTCATTGGCACAATCTTTATCAGCCATAATCCTATATTGAATGTCATTAATTATATTGCTGTCCTTTAACTTCTGATTAGTCAAAAGCTGGTAATTCCATAGCCATTCCGTTACTGTATCCAGGACCAGTATCAAGACCGTCATCAGACCTACGTGTGTTATTTTGTTTGCCATTTGTTGAATGCTGACATAGTACTGGTTTTTATCCAGTCTTCTGGACCTTCTCTGTAGTTTGTGATATGTTAAAAATCAGCAGAAATTGTGCAATAAACTGCTAGGCTGTCAGAAAACTCTTAGCTACAAGTTAGTCGTATGTGTACTGATTCTGTAGTACCTTTGTTGCATATCGTCCTGAGATACTGTTGAAAAGGAGCTGTATTCTGATCACTTGATCAGAGCAGGTTTATTTCCCAAATGCAGAAAATAGTTACTGAGCTTTTCAACCTCTTCTGCATGATTTGTTAGGGATACGATTTATAGATCCTCTGTTGCTACTAGTATGTCTTGAAACTCATTAAAATCATCGTTAAATTGTCCAACAATTGATTTATTCTTTCATCTATTTGCTTCTTTGATAAGCTTAATACATTTCCTAGCTTCACTATCTTATTTAAATATTAGATTTGTTTTAGCCATTTTTAAAAATGTACTGTAGATTTTTCTTAGATTTTTAAAAATGGTTTTATGGGCATTAGAAACAAGAATTCTAATCAGCTTTCATTTTCTGTGAGCATTTCTGGGTTCAAATTATTTTCTTGGTCTAATTTAGCTTAGAATTTTCTCATTGTGAAACCGGTCTTTTAAAAACATCAAATCTCTATTTGAGTTTCATTTGTATGCCATCTTTTGTGTAACAAATGTGTCAACTCGTGATAGCTTGACCCTAAACTCTCTGAATTTTGGTTCCACAGTCAATCAATCTCTGTCTTTCAAGATGAGCTTTAATGTGTTACTTTCCTATGTTGACTCTCTGAATGATTTTTCAATTAAGAATTCATCTTAACATGGTTTTAGAGATTCCATGAATTTTTAAAACTAGCAGTTTAATGTTGTTGACATTTGTCACATGATGTCTGTCCCTAATGAGAAGACAGAATTTTGTTCTCCCCTCCAGCTTAGTGATAGGAGCTTGTGGGGGTTGGTCGTCAGGAGTGGGAACATGCTCAAGCACCTTAACTCAAAGGCAGTGGTCTAGCACTATCAGACTGATAACAGTGGACCAGGATTTTGCCTCAAGATTATAAAACCTTGGTTCCAGCAGACGTGTTTTTTCAGTTCTGGAAGAGAACTGTAAAAGAGAGAACTGCAAGGAAAAGAAAAGAGCATATGATCAGAAAAACATCAGAGGTTCAGAGATCATGGTCCTCATCAACTGTACATTAAGACTAATAATTCTTTCATTTGTGATGAATACTGAGGTTGTGTACCTTCTGCCCATACATTCCTGTCTATTTAAAATTTTCTTTCATTGCTTGTATGAGTTTATATGTATTGGAGGAAAGAGGTTAATTTATATTAAATGAGTGCATTTCTTAAAGCGGAGGAAATAATAGTATCCTCTTTCCTCTTGCATATTAACCTTTTAAAGCTTGAGCTATTTCATGTGAAGAGTTGAAGTAAAGACCAGTATCATCTTTCTTTGGATCACTTCAATTGCAAATATGAACTTTCAACAACTTTTAATCGGCTTTAGCACTAGTGACTAGTAACCAAGGCATTAGACAGCCACTTGTTTTTTCTACTTGCTTTATCACTGTACTACAGTAGCAATCAAGAAGAGAGAACTGACACATTTATGGCCTGTGGCAAAAGCTAGGCAATTAGGAGTATCAGTGCTGGATTACATCATCTTAAAGCAGATTTATTCTGAGTGAACTAAGTTAACTTTCACACCCTGGATATCACAACAGTTTTAATCTTTTAGTAACATCTTGTGTAAAAATTAATCATAAGCTTGGCTGGATTATTTTTGACATCCAGGAAAGCATGGTGAAAGCCATTTTTGTGCAGTTTTTTGATACATGGAGGAGAGTCATAAGTCTTCTTCTCAAACAATGTACTTCGATTTTGCTTCACTGCTTGCACAGTAAATGAGCATGAGAATAAAATCCTCTGTATATTATTAAAATACCTGTTACTTAAACACTCTTAACTCAGAAACATTCAGCTTCAGGAGACAGAGGAAGGAGAAATTTATTGATGTCTCTCATTATGTAGAAATTTTATTTTTAAAGTTAGAAACACTTATGAGTTTTCTCCTCTACTTTTGTTAATTTGTGCTGCATAGCTGTATAAAATGCAGCATAAGTAGTTGGCAGAGAGAACTTTGTTGACAGGGAAGTTCTTTAACAGAGTAAAGGTGATGCATGTCATCAGGGTGCTCTTTCTGTAATCTCATGTGCTCATATCAGGGACATTACTCATTTGGCAAGCAAAACTCTTCTACATCTATCCTCCTTTGGGGCTGGATGATTGCCCTGAATTCCTGTCTGTGTTAGTTGGCATTAGCTTGGACTAACTGAGCTTACGTCAGTGTTACTAAGCCTGGCAATGCACTGTTAAAATTGTGAGCATGAAGAAATCACTTTTAAATTGCTATTTCATATGCTCTTTTAATATGCATTTATAGATTTCTTGGTTTCAATAATGTTTATAGAGCATTTCAGAAAAATTACTATGGTAAATTGAGAGGGTTTTATGTACATTTTTAGTGTATGTAAGAAAATATCAGGCTATATATATATGTTTATATGTAAGACTATACTTGTTATTTTTATTAAAATACTATTTTCTGATCACTGATAAAATATGGGCTATATGCCAGAACAACAACTTAAGGTAAGAACCAATAGGGGACGATTAAGGTTATGAGATCGTAGTGATGTTGCCTTCCATTCAGTGCATTGAAGAGTTCTTGACCTAAAAGATGACATTTATGCAACAATTTGCAACTTGTTGACAGTGTTTGAAAGAAGATTAAAAATGAAGGTATAAAATGGCATTAGACATAGTTCTGTATTTGTAGGGAAGCAAGTACAGCAATGTGTGAGACGGATGGAAATAGATGGTTGAAAATAGCTGTGGAGTGATGCAAGATGTGCTTTGTTTACATTAAGTTGTCAACATGTGTGGGAAGAGATTTTTGTGTTGGAGACACTCATGAGTTTAACCCCAGCCAGCAACTAAGCACCATGCAGCTGCTCACTGCCCCCCACCCAGCGGGATGGGGAGAGAATCCAAAAGGTAGAAGTGAGAAAACTCATGGGTAAAAAAGAAAAATTGAAAAATAAAAACTAGTTTTGTGATTTACATTATATATTTTTCACTTCAAAGTTTATTCCTCCCTTAAGTGTGCTGGCACCTTTGCAGTTAATACGTTGTTTTCTCACGGGTTGAGATAAAGGCAATTTAATAGGTAAAGCCACACGCACAAACCAACCAAACCAAGGAATTAATTCTCTACTTCCCATTGGCAGGCTGTAGTAGAGAAAGTGGGCAGGTGTTATTTTCCCTGGAAGCAATAGTAAAAGAGTAAGTACTATAAGTTAGTTTGTCTGTCTGAGAGTAAATAAGATAAAAAAGTAGTTTCAAAGCTTAAAGAGCATAACTTAGAAACATCAGTATGTGGCGATACTTGCGATGAATAGAGTCCTGCCGCCTGCAAGTAAGGAATGTGAATGCACATCCAGGGTCTCTTGTTGGAGCAGCAAGACAGAAAAGAAAATCAGGGAAACAGACTGCACAACAGGCAGCAGCATGAAGACCTGAAGACTGGGAATTGATCTAGTTCTGAGGAGTCAGGTTCAAACACATGGAGCCTACGTTACTTTTGTAGAGGGAGTGGTATGCAATGCAAGATAAAACCATTGCATGGCAGCTCCCCACTTCAGTTAATAACATTCCTCCTCACCTGTCTGCCTTTGCATCAGACTGGCCAGTGTATTTGCTCTAAACCAGTGTGTTTTGTGAGCTTTCTGCCCTGAGTAATTTTCCTTCTATCCCCCTACTTTTATACCAAGGCGTCTTTAGCAAAAGCTGTCTCCTTCAGTATTGCTGGAGGTTGATCACAGCAGTTCACAGTTGACATGTAGACAACCATACTCTGTAAATGCTTCACACAGAGGAAAACACCAGTCTTTATTTCATGCCGTTTCCCCTTTTTTGTTTTACCCTTTTTAAGGTCTTAGGTGTATGGTCATGATTTGCTGAAATAGAGTGATAAATTCCTGGATGAGGCTTTGAGGTTTTTTTTGGTGTGCATGGGTAGTAGCTGATCTTTTTAAGCAATCAAGTCAATTTTTAGAATGTTTGAGGTGCTAATAAAACATTTGAATAATAGTAAAACATGTTGTATGGTCACTGATGGCATAAGCAGCATGCAAAGTATTAGCCACAAAAGTGAGCATATCTGGCAATGGCTGGTGCAGCTGTTCTGGAATGGGCAGAAATGGCATTCCTCTTTACTGCTATACAAAAACCTTATCATTTTTTGCAGTTTTTCTGTCTTATCATATTGTATTAATATCAGTCATATCAGTATGATACAGAGGTGTTCATTTATCTACCTTGGCTTATATAAAAAGATGTTACCATTGAAGTGTCATAAAGCTGTTCAAAACGGCAAATATTTCTGGACGATACCAATCTTTAGAATGACTAATGCAAAGTTGCTAAACAGAAAATAGAATAAATTTTCCATTGAACAAAATGGAGCAAAATCAATTTAAATCTTTTGGGACAATGTAACTTTTCTGTACTCAATTGTGATTTAAATAAGGAACAATTAAATTGCCTACAGGCTTCCCACTTTAAGAAGAATTTTAGAGGTATATAAATTCAGTAGCACTGCCTCTTCCTAAAAGTGACAGCCTCTGGAGCTATTTTCCATGCTTGGCCATACCTTCACAAGGACTCTCTAATGTCAGGAGGAGAAAGTCATTCCAATTTGGGTAAGTCTGATGCATCAGCCCGGAAAGACAAAATACGTCTTCATATAGAATTACATTCAAGTAAGTTTCCGGAATCAGAGGTTTTGAAGACAAAGGATGTAAGGAGTGTTCAGAGGATAGTAGCCAAAGTCAGATCACTAAACTCTGTCAAACTTCTGAAGACTTCTTTCACTCATTAGACAAAATGCTTCCACAGCAATCTTGAGAGGGAAGCTTACCCAGAGTACATGTCAATGCTAAGGATACTCTTACATACCCTGTGTCTGCTGTGCTGGAATGAGTAATTATTTTGTTTGGTAAAATGTGAACTTTTACAAACTTCTTCAGTAGTCTTGGTGTGTCTGAAAACTAAGCCACTGAAAAGTTACAAATCCCCAAACCGCGTCATCTCTCAGCTGGAAGTTAATAACCAATAACATTTAAGCAACTTGAATGCAACACAAAATTTCAGGTATTCATAACTGACATCACTCGATACTTTCTATTCTTCTGAAATGCCTTGCTTAGGATTTTTGTATCTCCCTTGAAATGTCAGTACTTTTGTTATGGGGAACGATATATCCATTTACTTTTGCAGCAATTCTGTTGTGGTTGTAGTCTAACTAATACCTTCCCAAAGAAATCAGCTCTTATCTGCCTTCTCTCTGGAACTTGGTGAAGATATCATAGTCTGTAGGAAATAAGGTTAGAAGTGAGCTCCAAAGGTCATCTAATCTATCCCCATTACCTCAATATCACCTCCAGGGAATATGGCACTGGTGTCTACTCCTTTTTTGATATTGTAATTCTTCCCTGCTTCATGACTTACTGCTGACAGAAAAAGAGAAAAAGCTTTTAAAAAAAAAAAAAAAGCGGGTGTTATTCTTGGAACACTTTTTTTTTTTTTTTCCCCCCCTCTCTCCAGGGGAAATAAAAAATATTTCTTGTTATTTGTCTGTGGCACAAAGAAGGATTTCTGGATCATGTGCTAATTTGACCGGTCCTAGTCTATTCTCAGTAGTATTTCTGAGGAAGAGTAATCTAAAAAGGGAGGAAGCCATAAATGTGGAACTCAGGATTTTTTCATCAAAATAATCTGCATTAGAAATTGCAGTAATGATGCAGTTGGAATTCTCAGTGCAAAAGTTTTGGTGCATTTTCTGGCTTGGAGGGAAGGAAAAGATTTCTGTTTGGTTTTACATCAAAAAGTCTCCTTTGAAAATTCTTGAATTTACAAAATCTGGTCTTCAGAACAAACCTTTACTTAGAAATTTAACTTTACAAACAAAAAATTAAAGATGAAAATCACTATTCCGTGTTTTAGAATATTTAAAGAAAGTATTTCCTTTATGTAAATTTCCTTTGTTGTTGTTTTCTTTCTTTAGATTGTTCATGTGTGACAGTTTTAGACCAGGATCTAGATTGGATTGTTTTCCATAATTTGAAAAATATCCAAAGGCTGACAGAATTTAAAGTGGAGAAGATCATTAGTACACTAGAAAACTTGAAGAAAATGTTGTTTCCTCATGGTTCTGTCCAGATAATAATCTGTTAAAATCACTTGTCAGGTCTGCTATAGTACAGATCTGCATTTCTGTGTGCTTTTAGATATCCTATACCAGATGCATGCAACTTGAGATGCCTCAGATTCGATTTTGAGCTCTATTTGGTAGCCATTCATAAAGAAATATCTGCATTGATGTGGGTCAAGATATAGGTAGCCAAGAATTAAGATGCTGTTGAAAATGTAGTTCTTAAAGAGAAGGTAAATAAGCAAAACATGCTTCAGTATGCAGAAGCAAATTTTTCTTTCTCAAATACATTTTTTTTTCACTCGCAAATATTTATTTGGATGCTCATTTCTTCTGTCTCTACCTTCATAGTTTCAGACTTTAAAAGATTATTAAGATCGTTGAAAATCTCTCTCAAGAAGAGATAAACATCCTTAAAGCTTTGAATATAGGATCCTATAGAGCCATGGTGTATTCCTCTCATCTACTCTCTGATCTATTGAAATACCACCCTTGAGTGAATCTGAAATGAGGATATTGTGATTCTTCAGACATTCTTGAGAAATTAGTTTGATCCACAATCCATAATGTGTTTTTGTTTGAAAATTTGCAAAAGAAATTCATTTTAGTAACTGTATCAGGAGAGTGTCATTGACCTCCCTTTTTAGAACAATTTGAAACCAGGATATCACAACTCAAAAAGCTTCTTGCAATAGGTAAATGTTTTTGTTGCACACTGAAAAGCATCGATTATGAAAATTGCATGTTTTATTTTGTTGCTGTTTTGAATTAGAACTTTATGACCTTTCTTTTGAAGTAGATAAAATATTATCTTGCTATAATTCCATATTCAGTAAGATTGAATGAGAAAGTTGTGTGGTGTCACTTTATACAATTGCCTTTTAATGTTTTTTCTTTCTTGGCAAGTAAATACAATTTCCAAATGTAATTGGTGTGATTATATAGACTGAACAACTTTATGTTGATCTTCATGTTATATCACATTTTCCATTTGTGTAGTTGATTTTAATTGTATCTTGTAGTCTTTAAAAATCATTGCTTGATTCCTTCTCTGACAGAAGAGGTTGACTGTTTAACTCTTAGCCATATCTCCTAATATAGTCAGAAAACACTCTTTTCTACACTGTTGTTCTTTTATCTACTTGGTATTAAAGGGAATACAAGTTTATTTAGCATTCACATATCTGAAAAGGTAACTTAATCAAAACTTTGCACGTATTTCCAATAAATGCATGATGATTGTTAGCATGCAATTGCTTAATTTTAAAAGCCAGTTCTGAGGTTGAAAAAAGACTCACTAAACATTGATACTTTTGGTGTTTTTCTAATAATTGAGGTACAAGGTTTGTATAGAGTACCTAGTTCCTAAGTTGGGTAGAGAGGTGTGTTCATACATGATCCCACTAGATCCTAGACAGATGAAGAAAAGTCAGCCTTCATCAGCTTCTGTCACAGAAGTTGTACAGTAGGACTGTCTTTCTTCATGTTTCTTTTAGTGATTTTTCCAGAAAATACTAAGGTAAAACTTTATTATGGACAATATCATTTGGGAATTGTATTTCTTTTCCAAATAGATGTAAAAAAAGAAAAATAAAAATTCCTTGAGGTCCTTCCCACATTTGCTCTACTGTTTATATTTTTGTGCTATAATCTCTTTTCATACCCCTCTTATGGTAATTTTGGTATTCAACACAAGGTGTTTGTCAGCATGTTCATAACAGATTTCTATTTGAGGTGATGTATAATAATTTTTTTAATTTTTCAACAAAATGCATTGTAACCATTTATATTCCTCTGACTATTTGTGGCTACTTTATTTATCATAATGTGAAATATTTATTACAAAAGGAAGTTGGTAGTCCAAAACGTTTTCAAGTGCATTAGCCTTAAGCCCTTATCTTTTAAAATAGTATCCTGGGGATTTAGTATTCTGTCATATTATCTCTAGCTTCAGGTTTGCAGTTTCTGTTTAAAATGTTTCTTATGAACTCTAGATGTCTTTCCAAAACACACCCTGGATTCTGAAGTGAGGATATATTTCTCCATCATTAAAATTATATGTAAGTGAAAGTGTGCATCACTGTTGCTTCTTTAAAGTCTTTGTAGTGCACAAATACTATTCAGATACAAATTGTCCTCCAGGATCTGTATATCTAATGGTTGTGCCAAGTCAGAGAAAGGAAAAAAACAAAATCAATCCTGTTGCCTAGAGTTAGCAAGACCATTTTCTTGCACAAAGAGTAAGGGAGATAATGAAACATATAGTCAACATCCCACTATAGTGTATTTAGTAGAGGAGCTTCTACAGGTAATTCCTTTTTAAGAGTGAAGTGTGTATGCAGTGCTGCTGGTGATATTTTGTTATGTGAGCTATTGGAAGTAATAACCTACTGTGTGTAATATAGAAAAATGACAACACTTTGTAAGTGCTTTCATGCTGTTTCCTAGTGACAACTTGTGGTCAGGGTTAAAAGGATTCATTAGGTTCCATTAAAACAATTGTAAATCTGAAATTTCAGTGATTTTGACATAAATTTTTTTCACGAACTCTGAACTGAGTTTTCATACTCTGAATCCAGAATGGTTAAAAATTATCTTAGCAACATTGTTGAAAAATCACGTACGTGTGCATTTTTAAAAGAAGGAAGGCTGTGCCTCTCTTTTAGGTCAGTCTGCTAAATCAATATGTATGTCTTCTGGTTCTTCAACAATTCAAAGCAACTGAGGGATTTTCTCTGCCTTTTTTTCAGATAGTTTGTCTGCAGCAGCAGGAATGAGAGATCTTAAAACAATGGCAGAGATAAGAGATAGCTGAAAGATATTATTTCCTTGCTTGAGTATTTGCTGAAGATATTTTTAAGGGAATAATACCTGTTCCCTACATTTTATACTAAAATCCTGTGCGTAAAACATTTTTAAAGGCTTGAAGATTTTCTTTTGCGGCTATTCTTCAGAACTGAAATTTTCTCATTCAGCAAGAGTTGATGAATAATGTTCTCCTATGGAGTATTCTGTAGACAACTTCCTTCTTCCAAAATTGCTACTACCTCCTGTTGCTCTCAATGGGATTGAAGCCACAGTTGCCCTCAGCAAAGATGCGCTTCTGCAAAGTGACTGATGCTTCCCAGAGTTTCCAATATGAGTGGAACTGCTCTTAGGTAGAATAATTGTCCCTGAAGAACAGGACATAGCAAAAACTTGAGCCAGATCAACAGTGACTATCTCAGAGATACAGGATTAAGATGTTAATTTGTCTTTAAAAATCAGTTTTATTTCATCTACAATTGCAAATATTGTTATATGAGAATTGTATGGAGTTGGAAGATAGCCAAAACTAAAAAGTTGTGGGAGATCTAGCTGAGTGCAGTGATAGATTTCATTCTGACAATTTCTTGGTTTTATCATTTTTATTCTTTATTTTTTCTTTTCAGTGGCTATAACAGACTGTTTTCACCTTTCCTGTTCATTTTACCATGCCTTTTTCACTGTCTTTCCTGTAATACAATACTTGTTGAGGGATTCATTAAAAAAAAATAAATAGAGCAAATGTTCAGGACAGTCTTTATTCAGAAATGTAAGGAACAGATTATACTCTACTACTACATACCATACTAATTACAATTATCATCAAGTAAAAACGGACTGTAGCTTACTGACAACTAATTATTATAAATAAAGTGAGGAGAACTTAGTTAATATATTTGATTGTATTTTGAGTCAGCAATACATGTAGTTCAGGGTTGTTTCAATCACTGCTGTGAGACCAAGGAGTGTTTTGGGACTTAAAGTGGTCCTCCCCATTTTAGTTATTGATAGTACCTTTTTCAACTTTTTTTTTTCAAAATTTACTGTATATCTGACAAATGGTAAGATCAGAAAATAGAGTTATTATTACTTTAAATCATTAGAAGTAGTTAATAGCAATGCTTATAGAGGGGAAAAATGCAACACAGAGTAGAATATTACACTTTTTTGGTACGTCTTTATTGCCGTTTCAGATATCTGAAAATAGAGTGTTTGCTGCTGTTTAATCTCTTGACGTCAGACTGGTTCTTGCTGGAGGCAACAGTGCCAGTAGAGCGTTTCGACCTTGTTTTCTTCTATCTCACCCTTATTCATGCAATTCGTTAGCATAAACAGGGAATACGCATTTTAAAATTACAATTACAAAACTAAGGCCACATATTTTTAAAGTGCAAAGTAGAAGGGATTCTTTTCTTTTAGCAGGGTATTTTGCTAGTGAAACTTGTCTTGACAACTTCAAAACATAGATTCTGAAACTTGTCTTGATAACTTCAAAACATAGATTCTAACCTCAAAAAAGGACTATGAGATATGATCACAAAAGTAAAAATGTAAGAATTGTAAAAATAAGGAACAAAGAAAGAATACTTCTATTCCCTGTCATTATCATTAGTGTAACTTAATGGACTTCAATGAACTCTTCCCTGGTTTTCAGTGATGAAAGATAAGAATTATCTCCCATCTGTTTAATTTCATTGTTTACATTGCTGATTTTTATGATTTTAATAATGTAGCAGCATTAAGATCTCATAGACGTAAAATAGTTCACCATTTGTAACTTGGGACCTCTTTTTGTATGATTACAGTAAAAGAATAGCCATAGAATTTCAAAATTACTTCACCAAGTATATTTAAATCCTCGGTTTATAGAAGTGGGCCCAGAAGTGTGTTGTCTTTCCTGTGCTGGCGTAATTAACAACCAGACCAAAGAAAGAATGAAGGATCAAAGGGTAGAGCACAAGTTTTCAAAAAAATAATAATATTTACTTACCATAGCATAACTAAATTTACCATTTTTTTTTGTGTTATAGAAAAAAAACACAAACAACAAATTCATGGATACTGAACTTCAGCAATAAAAAGGACTGCTCAGGCAAAAAGATTTTAAGACTAAAGGGAGTAAGAACCTTAGAGATAGCTCAGGTTTTTTACCTAAAGAAAAAAAATATTTGTTGATTTTCAAAAAACATTTGTACCACTCAGCAGAATGGAACTAGGAAGCAAGAATAAGCAAATGCTATTAAATGACGAGGAAGTTTTTTCAACCATAGAGAAGCCCTTCAAACTCGTGACGCTGACCCTGCTAAAATCAGTAGCTAGGAACATGAATTACAGGAGGCTGAAAGTAAAAGTGGGATTGAAGAAAAATTTCTGAGATTAAATTTATGTAAAATGAGTGCATGGGATATAGGATATTTTTGAAAGAGTAGATGGAGCTAATGGATTACCACTAATAATTGGAAGTAATTAAGACAGAAAATAATATTGCTGAGAGACTGAACAAAGATGGAGGTGTTAAGGAAGCAATAAGTCATTAAGCCAAGGTGGTACATTTTCAGGAATTTTGAGGCAGGTTATCTATGAAAGAATCAATCTCCTAACAAAAGAAATCTCTTCTTCAAATAGTCATAGCAGACTGGTGGATAGAAAATGTTTTACCTTAATTTAAGAAATTCCTCAGGCTTCTTGAAATTATCAGAAGGATTCTAGACAGACAGTTTTACCTTTCTCCTTGCTTAATAAACAGAACAGAACACTTAACACCTGGAAGTTCACATTATGATCATAATGTGATAGAGTCAAAACTTGCATCAGCTCTTGCTAGGAAAAGTATATTCCACTAGTCTCTTAGGTATATTTGAATATGACAGTACAGGACCAGATTAAGTACTGTTTGAGTAGTCTTCATGAGAAGAATTGTTTAAAATAGATTGTTTTGAGAAACTGCATATAAAGTGGAGAGTAAAAGCAGTTTTCATGATAGGGCAGCTGCCAGACACTGATAAACTGCATACCAGTAAGAAACTAATTTCAGACTAAGAGAACATACACAGTATGTTTTTCATGGACACCTAAAGAAAGGGTAGTCTATTAGGTTGATCATGTCCCCAAATAGCATTGTATTCACAGGGTCCAAATTCTAAATAGTTAAAAGGATAAACTGAATTCAAACAGTCTGTGTTTTTTTATTTGAATTGTAATAGTTTGTAGAGACTACTTCTGTTAAAACTTAGGTGCTGAGGTTAGAGATCTAATGACCTTCTGGTTTCCATTATAGTCAGTGGAAAAGGCAGCAATTTCCAGAGAGTAATTCAGAAAACCCATTTTACTGCTCTGTTAGCCCCTTCTTTCTCCATGGATTGTCTAGGAAACCAAGGCTAAAATGATTTCCTAACATTGCTGCTTATGTAATGTGGCTAAGCTTAGGGTGTAAAAACACTCTTGAATACTTGAGCACATAGTAAGTGATACTTCCATGAAGAGCAGTAAGTGAAAAATGGAAAAAGGAGGTGAGGCAGAGTCCACCACAAAGCAATGAAATTACTTTCTGAATACGATGCAGAAATTCCGTGTTTATTTTGGGAATAGAATGTAGATTAATACATTGAATTGCGTGAGAACAATAGAGTATGACAAGCTCTGCCCTTCATATAGATGAGAATGAGGAAGCCAAGGTGCAAGTGACTTCTTCATGGTAATATGGCCAGTGTGTAGCTGATTCAAGAATTACATTAGGTTTTCTTACATTCCCAGGTCATATTTGCTCTCCTACTCTGACTTCCACGCAAATTTTTCTAAGACTTAGGTTTTACTCTTGCTCTATGAAATTGACAGTTTTCTAATGGAACTAGTGTTGTTGCGAACCCCTAAAGAGGAATCACAGAATTTGGCTGTATGCTTTTTTTGTAAAACAGCAAGGTTTGTCATAATCTATCAGAAAGAACATTTCAAAGTCAGGAGTGACCATTTTTCGTGTTGCAGAAAAGCAGAAATCTCTTCTACTATATTCTATCCGTTCATGCAGTACTTAATGTGAAGACATTCTTCCTCTGAACCCACATCAGTCAGTGCACAGTCTGGTGCATGATACAGAATGATCTTATTTAGCATGCGTAATTATGAACACTATCAATGGATCTCAAGACCTCTTTCTCTTACCTGTTTTAGCTGTTTGGCTTAAATTTTTTTTATTGATATCTATTTATATGCAAATTTATATTAGAATTTTCTGGTTCAAGACAATGTCTAGTTGATCCTAAGTGTGTGTATATAATTTCAAAACCAAGATACAGTGTTGGATATAATTAAATAAATTCTCTTGTGCTTTCACTGGAAGTAGTGCCGTCTTACATATATCTAGGTGAGGATCTTTTTGCTATTTAATAACACTATATAGCTTGTTGCATTGTTATTTTTTCAGGTCTTTACAGATAATTCTATGTAGCATTTACTTACTTGTTCAGTTGCATTCCTTTATAAAATTACTAATTGTTATTTCAGTTGGAGCTTTTTTAAGCAAAGGATAGTATTAGAATAATGCATATCATTCCGTGTTCCATTACTTTGGAATATTGACATTCAAAACTAAAAAAAAAAAAGAGATGCAGGAAGACAGGGGAAGGGAAGGGAAGGGAAGGGAAGGGAAGGGAAGAAGGATTTTGTTCCCTGTCTTTCAAATCCTTTCTGATAATTTTAGCCATTATTTTTATTTGTATTTTGTATGTTAAATAATTTTCATTGCATTCAGTGTACATGAATGAAGTGAGGGAAAGTCATTTATCTAGCTCTTGCCATGAGATGGATATCAGAATGAAGGGTAGGTGACTCATCTAATTTGCACATATATGAGTGTATGTATATTCCCATAGTATGGAACCCTGACTCATACTGATTTTTATTTTCATTCAAGTAACAGTAATAATTCTGCCTTTCTATTTAGGAAATACACAACTCCAAAACAGAACTAATTTAAGCCAATTTATATACTTTAGAGTATATTGTATTGCCATAATCTGCCCCTAAATTTAATATGGATTTAATTATTTTTAATTTTTTTTTATTATTTTAGTTTTTTACAGTACTTACTTAACCAAAGACAGAAGTAATAGGAAAAAATGGAAGTACATAGTCAAGATCCATGACCAGACCAGTGACATTTTTCTGGCATATTAATGAAACTGTTCAATTATATACAGTTCATTAGTACCTGATGCAATCACGTGTCAAGGCATGTACAGTTTCCTGGATGTTGTATTAGAATTGCTTATTGCATAAAATTAGAAAATGTTATTTATCTAAGTAATCCCATTGTTCTGTCAGGAATTCCTATTTTTTGTCATTAATGGTATACTATTATGTCATTCATATTTAGGATTAAATAATTCATTAATTTTTTTTACAAAATAGTTTTTTTAAGACTACTTCCTTGAGGGCTTTGGAGGGAACTGCTCATTTATGTTTTTCGGCAACCAACTTTATTGTGTCAAGACATTGCTTTAGTGCTTCCCAGGAATTATACCCTATTGTAGTAAATAGATGTTCCAACAAGCAATAGTAAGACCTCTGAAAGCATTTTTGGATGATGTGTGTTACCCAGAATTTTTATTTTGATAGTATTCTCCTCAAGAGGGGACTGTTCTGCAAAAAATCTCACTCTGGACACTGTATTTGGAGAATGCCACTGCATAAGTTACATTTTTAAGCTGCTACTAATACAAAGTGCAGCAATCCATAATCCTTAATTAATGTTCCTTTTCAAGAGCACCTCTTGGGTGCTAGAACCTCTCAGGTTTGTTTCACACTTCTTACCCTATACCACTTATAAGTGGATACTTTTACACTGTAAGAATTTCTCTGATAACATGTGTTAAATTATATTATGTACATTTTGCATAGTAAGGTCTGTCCAGGCTATTGTCACTATAGCAACTTGTAGAATTCTTACTTTGCAAATTCCACACATGTTAGTAATTCTAGGGAAAAGTAATGCATACTAAGGGAATATGCTATGGAAAATCATGTGAATTTGCCCTTTTTCGCTGATTACAATGAACTGTGTCATTTGTAATGTCTGTTTTATATCAGGTAACCCAGCTTCATGTGCATTTTTCAAAAATATGGTGTACTCTGTTGCTATTGTCACTATTGTCTTTACAAAAAGTGTAATTAAAAGTGAGGCTAAATTGATGTATTAAGAAGTTAAAAGTCTGCTACCTGTATGAAGAATAGAAAATAACAATACTATCGTGCATTGTGTTCAGTTTGAGTAATGATACTTGATGATTTTAGTGTGATGAAATAAACATTCTGGATCTAGCTTCTTTTGAATTTTAGGAAAATTCAGGTTTGTATATAGATTTGTGCTTAGAACCAGGTTTTCCTCATTGAGGCAATCATCAATCTGATAATAAAATTAGTGTGGGAACAGCTGGATTTTTATCCTTACTTGCACCAAGACTTTTCCTTCATGGTAATCATGACATATGTAAAGGGAAGCCTAAAGAAATTATATGTGTAATAACATAATAACGCTTGGTTTCGCTCGTGCATATTTTAGAAGCTATTTTATATCTTATAATCGAATTAACTGCACTCTGAAGTTCTTTGAAGGAGTATAATTTGAGTACCAGTGAGATTATTCACTTTGCAATCAAAAGGACCAAAATAATCCCATGAAGAAATCCCAAATTATTTTTGTGGGAACAATGAAGTTCAGTTTTAATTAATGGAGTTCAGCATTACAGTTATTTAAAGATAAGTCTTGCGGTTTCTTCCAGGAATTTCTGTAGATGAGGAAATCAAACATCATGTAGTGAAATATATGCAAGCAATGAAGCCGTGTTTTATGAATTACAATCCTGTCTTTGTAAATTCTTAGGCAAATCCATATACAGCATAAATGCTTCCTGTTATCTTTAAAAGGGTTCTTTTATAGTGCCTGAGTGACTACTGAAACGATACTGGCCTTTTAAATGTCCTTAGCAAAATGTTTTCTCTTAATGACTATATTCATACACAGTTAACTAGTCAGATCTTTTAGGACAACCATCCACTTCCATTATATTTCTATGCTAATGTTTTTGTGCAAGAATCCAAATTGCATTTCCGATGCTGAAACAACATTTTGCTTATAATTTAAAGATATTTGCACAGCTCTTGATTTTACATTTGTACATGTTAATTCTTTGAGAACTGGATATTCAAATTCAACTTTTATTTAGTTTCTCTTGAGTTCTCTGGTAGCTCCAATTGAAAAATTGAACTTAAAGAAGTTGGTAGATATCCAAAGTGTCAGCTTGCAGAAAGCTGGCTTGTAGGAATCTCTACACAACAGAAAAAACTTTCCAATCCACAGATATGCCAAAGGTACAAGGCCGGTATGTTATTTAGAGTTTTAAAGAAAGAGCAAAAACAAGATTTTCCTTTGGCTGATGATCTTGTATTTGCAATAAGAGCTCTTTCAAACTCAGCTGTCTGAAAGATGCAAGAGCTATGCAGGAATTTTCTCCGTGGCACCAAGGAACAGGGTCTAGGACTAGCCTTACACTCTGACATATGGATTTCATGGGCTTCAGCAGCAGACTGTTGGTCAGGTCACAGAATCAAAGGAGCACAGAATTACAGAATTGTCATGGTTGGAAAGGACCTCTGAGATCACCGAGTCCAATCATCAGCACAAAAAAAACCCAACAAAAAACCCAACCAAACAAACACACACACTTCACAAAAAAAACGCCCACAAAAACACCCACAACCTCGATGCTAGAGCATTCCTGGAAGTGCCACATCTACACGTTTCTTGAATACCTCCAAGGGTGGTGACTCAGCCACCTCCCTGGGCAGGCTGTTCCAGTGCCTGACCACTCTTTCAGTATAGAAATTCTTCCTAATGTCCAATCTAAACCTCCCCTGCTGTAACTTCAGGCCATTTTCTCTGGTGCTGTTGTTATCCACTTGGGAGAAGAGGCCAACACCCACCTCACTACAGCCTCCTTTCAGGTAGTTGTAGAGGACAATGAGGTCTTCCCATATCCAAACTAAACAACCCCAGTTCCCTCAGCCCCTCCTCATATGACTTGTTCTCTAGACCCTTCACCAGCTTGGTAGCTCTCCTCTGGACATGCTCCAGCACCTCAATGTCCTTCTTATAGTGAGAGGCCCAGAACTGCACACAGTACTCAAGGTGCAGCCTCACCAGTGCTGAGTACAGGGGTAGGATCATTTCCCTATTGCTGGCCACACTATTCCTGATGCAGGCCAGGATGCTGTTGGCCTTCTTGGCAACCTGGGCACACTGCTGGCTCGTGTTCATCCAGCTGTCAAATACTAACATTTCCATGGGCTTCAAGCCTCTAGCACAGCTAATCCATCAGATTTGAAGGTATAATCAAAAATTGCAATGTATTCTTCTTATGTCTTTGCATTCGTCCTTTCTCTTCTGTATTTTAACCCAGCCAGGACCTCTGCTGTGATTGATCAGTTGATATTCAAAGCATGACCCGTAAGCACCCTCATCTATTCCATTTCCTTTCTCCTCTAAAACCTTTTCCTCTGCTTTCCCTTTCCCCAGCTCCATCCTCCTTCAGTTCAAGAGATATTGTTGGCCAGAAGAACACTGAACCGTTTAAACACACAGTGGGACTTTGCTGAGCTGTGTCCCTCATTACCTACACAAGGTCCAATGCTTTCTGTGAGAGGTGAGGGATCAGAAGACACAGCAGATCCCTGCTAGTCAGTGTGTGTAGCAACAGAGCTGAGTCTGTACCTCTGACTTCACTTACAGATGTCTTCACCCTGAATGCATGCACTGTTTTCCATCTATATTTTTTCCGAATGTTAAACCATCTGGGAAAGTATCCAAGAACTCTGCTACATTTAGTGCAGCAGACCTATAATTGTTCATTTGGAAGTTTTTCAGACCTGTCTCCTGGCATCTGTCACTGGGTTCACAGTACTGCCTGGGGTCAGCTTGCTGGGGAATGCGCACCTAGGCTGCCAGGCGGGGAAGAGGCGGTGGCTACTTATCAGCAGCTCTCCAGGTACAATTTGAAATGGTTTCTGGTCTGCCGGGTTTGGTTGCAGGTATTCGGCTGGGAGCAGCCTAGTGGATAGGAAATGTGCTACCTTACATGTTCTTCAACTGAGCAAGAGGTTAGCTGGGGCTTGTGAGTGCTGTCTGTGCTTGTGGGAGGGGAAACAGTCTCTAGCCTTGAGGTGCTCTCCATGAGAATATATGTAGAGACAAGTTAGCTCGTGAAGGTCTGGTTGCTGGAAACATTTTTTTTTTTTTTCTCTTTTAAAGAAAGATTAACTAATTGTTAATTGTCTAAAAAATGTAGATTTCATTACCTTGTAATTATAATTTATTACCAAATAATATCTCTAATGAGCATGAGAAATAAGCAAGATACAGAAATCCACTTCTCTTACTGTTTCTTCACATTCCATGGCAAACATATTATTACAAAGGCAGTCACAATATTCTGCAATTATAATGTTAGGTTCTCTGTTCTTTACCGTTGGCTTCATGGAAATCAGTGGAGTTATGCAAAGGTTAAATCAAGGTGAGATTAGAATCAGAATTTTCACTCTGAAAAATTATGTATACAAAATTCACACTAGGTTGTGAAAAAGCATGTCAAATAAAAAATGGAACCTTATTGCATGTTTAAGTTGTAAGTGAGCATTATATGTATGTGCCTGTATATGAACCGCTATATACTGAGGAAAGCATTCAGCATAGGTTTACTTTGTTTTGCAGTTTATGTGGATTAACAAGATAGTGAACATGAATTTTAGTAATGGTGACTTGTATATGGTTTCATGATATGACCATCTGTCTAATTCAGCAGACATTACCTACAGTTCTCTTAAAATGATCCAGTGCCTATCAGAAAAAGAGAGGTTGTTTGCTTTTTAAAGAAACAGCATGATAGCACTTGGCGGTACGCTCCAGTTTACTAGCTAATAGGTCAGACAGGCTAAGATGGCTCTTCTGTCCAAACAGAAGGGTTGAATCTCTCTTATTTCTGAAGTGTGTAATCTAGTTCCACAGACCATCTGCTTGTTGCTCTAATATTTCTCCTCTTTATCATGCCTAACAAAACTAAGGTGTACAACAATACCCAGAGGATAATTGGAATGGTGCCTTTAAGCTGCATTTGTGTATTTTTCCTGTTTTCCTGTTCAGCCTTTTCAGCAATAGTTATATAGATAATTTTTTTGCCTTTCATATGTTTTCAGATTTAATCTTTCTTTCATAAAATAAAGAAAAGTTTTATTGCCCTAATAAGCAATATTGCTCCAATGTTAATGTGTTGTTCGGCACATATGTTCCCACATTTGTGGTCAGTAATAGCTTTTTATTGAAACAGTTTCTTTGAATAGTTTACAGCTGAATTAAAAAAAAAGTGATCTTGAAATGTGATATTGCTGGATTGCTGAGATTAAATACTTGTATTAGTCTTTATCTTGAATTAAGAATTCAGCATCATGTAGGGACTAACATAATGTATTGCCCCTCTTTAGGATAGGATAGTTTGAAATTCCTATAGTGTGCATATCAATTCAGTAGAAAGAATAGTTTATGCTACAGTATATATTTAATAAATAAAGTATATATAAAAAAGAGAGAAAACCCAAGCACAACCTTAGGAACTTTTATTAAATAAGAACAACACATTTATATGGACAAGCTGGCACAGATTCCCAGCATGTTGTTAAAAAAAGGATGATATATGAACATTCTGTAGTCAGTCAAAACTTAAGTCAGACAGCAGATCTGTACATAGACGTGCTCGGTTCATTCGTGTGCTGGGGCTGTGAGGTGAAGTGAACATACCTGGTGCTGCAGCGGTCAGAGTGGTGTAACACTTTGAAGCCATTCTTGTGGAAAGAGAAGCTGGAGAGGGCAGAAGGTGAGCAATGATTGCATTGGTTGTGTCAGGCTGGTCCTAGGCATTTTGGTACTGGCAGACCTGTCAGAGCCATGATTGCCCTCAAGGAGGTTTAATGGAGCAAATTCTGCTGGATACTTTGGAACTTACTTTGGAGGTATAGTTGTTGAGAGAGAATCTAGGAGTAGTAAGAATTCTGTAAACCATGGCTTCCTATAAGGACTTGGGGATGGAAACAAATACCTAGGTGTTTATACATATACAGATATATCTATATAGATATATAGATATATATATGCACAAAAACCCAGCTTCCCGCATGTATTTCTAGGTGATACATGGAAAGCATTCAAGATAAGCCTTTGGAAAAACATTATTCCAGTGCCACATTTTCATTGCTAACTGTTTTACTCAAGTTGGTCGAGGCTTGACTATCAAATCTGCTGCCATTGTTTTGTTTACTGTGTTTGGAAAGCAGAGAGGTAGCGTGCAATTAGGTACAGAATTTCTGATGAAGAACATTGAAGAAGTGTCACTGTAAGTCTCCGTGTCTCAAACAGTTATCAGTCTTCTCATCTACTAAAGGCTTCCCTATTCTATTAAAACTTTTCTTAGTTTCTTTGTAATATTTTCACAAAAGCAATAAAATAATAATAATTAAAAACATTTAATGGAAATTTTTTAATAATTTTTGAGATGTTGAAGTGGGCATGACTAAATTGAAAATGACAGGGGACCCTCTAGACAATGGAGAGTATCACTTTTGCTTGTGTTTTGTCACTCTCGTGTTTCTTGTCAAACTCTGCAATAATAATTCTTGTTGTTTAGGGTAGAAAACATGGTAATCTTGAGTGGATATTTACAAAAATTTTTTTGGTCCAGATATTTTTGTAGTGATGCTAATGTATAACATCACTGATGCTTTTTCTTGACTGTTAAGATTTCAAGGTCCAATTATGAAAGAAAAAAACATGGAAGACATATGTCATACCTATTGCAACCATTTTTGCTGCTGAATTTTTTTATTTTTTTTTTAGGAAAATAATGAAAGGAAAGATTATTCTATCCTAATTTTTTTTCTGCAACTCTTGGGTAATATATGCCAGCCTATACACTTCAGATTTAACTTTGCTGTGGATTCATCTTCCTTACCAAATGGACTGTAATTTTCTGAACCAACCTTTCCACTTGAGGCTAATCCTTTTGGGAAGAGGTAATTTTCCTGTTTATCATAATTGACGTGTTCCCTAAATTTCAATCTGTACTTTAACTTGACCTTAATTATGTGGCCTCATTGATAAAATGAAGGTTACCCAGGCAAGCTCCATGCATGATTAATATTTTTTCCTGTGTTTGTAAAGATTAAAGATCTGGACCCTCTTCCTAATGTTTTATCTTCAATCATTTCTAAAAATGAGTGTAAAGAATAGTTATGGTGTTTGTGCTTATTTAGGTTCTTAACAAATTAGTATTACATGTGAGATAGATACTTTTATGTAAATCTATGTATTTCTGTGTCTCTTTCAATAAAAAAGTATGCTTTGATATTGTAAATGCCATAATTTAGTCTTGCTAGATTTCTTCTGCCTATTTTTAAATTATTTTTCTCCTGTCAAACATGCATTACTTGCAGTAATAGATTGTTGAAAGTTGAAATTCTTCTAGCACTGTCTAGACTTAGCAAATGCTGGTGGGGGAAGCAGAATAAAACCATCCTAGTAAAATAAGACTGATTTAATGCAAAACCAAATTTCATGCTTAGAAGGGACAACTTGCATAACTTGAACCTAAACCTGATGTTCAGATAGACTGTGTCAAACTTAAGATTTGAGCCACTGAGTCATAGTTTATAATCAACATTTGTTTGAATAAAATCAGGAGAAATACTTCAAATTTGATCTATGGGTTACTACTGACTTTCACGTACAACAAACAGTAAATGCCTAAAATTCTTGTATTCGAAATCAGTTCTCATTGTCACAGAAGGTTGAGCAGTCTTGCAAACAGGAGAGGACTTCATGCTCCAGACATTTTTGTCCTGTACAATTAAGTTGTTAGAAAAGCACTACAGTACTTTGGCAAAATCTAGCACTGCCATTATTATCAGTAACATTCACAGTTGGTTTGTAGTAAAATGCAAGTCACTCTAGTCTGTGAATAAATACCTTTCTGACTGTGCAGGATGATAATTGCTCTGTCTGCACTTTCTTGGCACCTACTTATCTCAGCTGAAATGATTGATAAAAATATTTTTGTACTGATGTTGAACACTTCTAAATTATATAATGATTTTTGTATTATTTCACATTTACTCTGAAGAAAGTTCATGCTAAATTGAGTTTCACTGCTGTCAGTACCTTTATTAATCAGGATAGGAAAAGTATGGCGTGTTTCCCAGCTTTTTGCACAAGATCGATTTGTCAAGCAAGACTTCCTCTTTCTTTTTTTGGAGCAATATGGAGAGTTATGCATGGGGATATCAAGTAACTGACTTCAAACAGAAGACAAATTCACTAAAGTGAAAATGATTGTGATAGTTCTCTAATTTCCCCCACAGTGTATGTAAAACTGACTTTTAAAGTGTTTAGTGGATAATGGATCATGTAAGGTCAGTACTAGCCATAGCTGTTATGGCTATTATTTTCTCCTTTCATGGGAGGGTGCTCAGCAAAATGAGATTGTCACGCTCCTTTTTTTTTTGAGAGGACAGCGACAGACAGTTAAAAGCCTCTTCATGTAAGGATGTTATTTCATAAAGACACCAGCACTGGATTATCCCCTTCACTTTAAACTTCTGCCAGCTTGTACAAAGAGATAAAACAAAATAGCCCCAATCCCAGGGGTGGAGAAGTGCTGGCCAGATCTGCCCATGTCCACAGCTTTCATTTTGATTAGTCACATGTGAGGAAAATTCACTTAGGCTGAGAGGTAAATTTAATACCAGTTATGCCCATGCTGTTCATATCACAACCATTTTCACATGATGCCACTTAATTCCCTAAGAAGCAGAAAGGTAAATCGGTGGCTGGCCAGCTAAGGTGTCATAATGCATTAGGACCAGGGCTCGCTGCAGGGGATAATGGTTCTGATTGCTGTTGACTCATGTCTCCACCAACTGCCTCATGTAAAATAAGTGACATTTAAAAGGCATCAAGATGTGAGAAGAGGTAAAAAAAAAAAAAAAAAAAAAAAAAGGAAAAAAAAAGGAAGACAAAAAAGCAGAGTACTAAACTTGCCACTTGAACATAAAGTCCCTTTTTCACCCTAAGTGGTATAAAAATGGTAACTCGACATGCCATAGGTGACCTGCACTGTGCTTTGAACTTCCTGTCTTGTGTTTTTAGAGAAAATCTGTAAAATTGCTTCTGGGAACTGCTCCAACATGTTATCATTTATTTTCCATTTAATTTTTTTTACTTTTATTTTTTTGCCCTTGGATATCAGTCTATTCATCTTTTAAAAAGCTTAAGGCTGAATCAAGTTAAGCAATGGCATACAACAAGAGGCAGCCTAGTCTCTGAAGGCCCATTTAAGTCTATTTTTATAAAGAGAATCAAATTCCAGTTACAGTAAGCATATGCTTCAGTTGACATCTGTTTCTAAGACTTGGATGCTTTGTTTGCATAACAGGCACCAATAAATGGCCTTGTTTTAAGTCTGCTCACTCAGTTGTATTTGGGTTGTTCAGCTGGGGATTTGAGTTGCAGCTGATCCCCTGCCGCTCATAGCAGATACGAAAGGGAAGAAAAATTTCGGAGAAAACTCATCTATTATTGCAGATTTTACCATCCTCAATGAGCCACTTTTCTTTTCTTACACGACTACTGAATTCTTGTTTGCCGAAGCAGAGGAGGGTTTCAAAGTATCAAATTAAAGATAGTAAAAAGTTTGGGGTTTTAATGTTTTATTTAGTAGCATTTGTATCTTTTGCGACTGACAAAGCCTGGTATTATGAAGGCCGTGTAATGCTGGGAATTAAATGGATGATACGTGTAAGAAATGCATTTGTTTTGGCAACATGTAATTATGCAGTATAGTAATTTTCAAAAATATTGTGCTTTCTTTAAGTCTCCATGCACTACTGATGATGCAGTCTGAAATATTTGGTAAATAAAATTTAATTCCATCTGCTTTCTTGGGGAAAACAAATTCTGGACTTCTCAAGGAAAATAAGAGAACCATATATGTTTCTTCTCTAGCTTGCAGAACATAAGCCTTTCTCTGTGTGGTGATGCATTCTGTTGCCATGATATTTCTCTGATACCTATAACATAATTTAAATACATTTCTAAGAAACCTAGAAAATGCCTGTGGAGGACAAAAATGTATTAGTAGTATCACAGCTGTATAATTACTTTGCTTAATAACTACTGTAGTTTCTTTAAAGCAATAGTATCAGGAATGATTCCTTTTAGTATTTTGAACCTCCTCCTCCCCCCCCCTGCCCCCCCCCCCCCCCCGCTTCTAAATTATTGTAAAGTGCTCTCTGGTAGTGTACAGAATATGTAACATATTTCAAGTGGATTTACTTATCAACTTTTTCTAGTGGTACCAACAGCAGTAGTGTGAAATATATCCACTCCATTTACTCTTATCCATTGCACCTACTTTCTTTTTCCCTTTAATTTTTATATATGGTAAAAATTTCATTGAAGAGAGATTTTAGATGACAGGACTGTAATTTTAAACCCAATAGAAGAGGTGTAAGCAATTTGAGCTTAGCTGAAGCATAATCTTAGGTTGTCAAGAAGAAGCCCATTCTCCCTATGCTAATCAATCAGTATATCAACCGACCAATCATCTCCTCAGCTTAGCATATATCCCAAGGTTTGATACATCTATTAACTGCCCATCATGCAGCTGGTCTCTGGTTGATGAGATTCCCCCTATCTTGGCATTTGGAGGCAGACGACTGAGCTATCACAGCCTCAGATAAATACTAAAGTGGAGATTTCAATCCTGCTCCTGATAGCAAAGACAATCCAGGAATATAGAACATATTTTCAGAAAAGAACACATAGAGAATTACATTTTCAATGGTGTGGTATATGTGAAAATTGCATATATTTCATGATCCCTTTTTCCTCCACCCCCCTCCCCTCTCCAGAAGTAACAAGAAATTACTCTTTTATTGTGACTCAAACTCTTAACAGGAAAAGAGAACAAGTGCTAAAAATTGTTGTTAACTGCTGATTACTATAAAGGTGACACATAACTAATTTTTAAAAAGTAGTTTTCCTCATTATTACAGTGTTATTACTTTATTGATGGAGAGGTCTATGAAAATAGTGTCACAACATATTTGAAACCTTAAGGAAAAAGGTTGAACTTCAGAAGATCATACACCTGCCTCTCCATTTTTAAAGTCTGAGCTCAAAAGTCATTAAGAAAAAACGTAATCTAGGTATTGAAGAGTCTACCTGCTAATATGGGAGTGCGGCAGGCAGATTTAACATAGTCTTTTGAGGTGTATCTGTGCAAGAAATGCTGTAGAAACTGATGACTTACTCTGTTGGCTTTACCGCTATTAAAATCTGCCTGAAAGAATAAAGTGTTCTAGATTAGTTATTCTAAAACCTTGCTTCTCCCTAGGGAGAATCCTAAGGCTGCCCAAGGGTCTGTGGTCACCATAGAATGGAGCACACAAGGGAAAAGTCTCCCACTCAAATTGCAGTGTCAAAGGATGGGGCCCAATTTCTGTGCTGGCGTACAACTGAGCAATTCCAGAAGTCAGAGAACACGTGTGCTTGCTTTAATTAAGAATTTCATCAACTTTCTTTCAAGACCTACCAATGATAAACCTAAGCATGTTGTTATAAGGTTAGCTCATAGGCTCTTTCATGCTTTCATTTAATTAAATTAAGTGTAATGATTTGCTTTGGTTTTGTTCCTTTGTTTTTGAGACTCAGTCCTCTGGATGTTCTGAAATACATTCTTTCAACAGTGAAAAATGGCGTAAGTCCCTAAGCTATCTATTCGAGTCAAAGCACATTATTCTTGACCTAAGAACACTTCTGTGTCAGAGTGTAAAAGAGTAAGTGTTATACAGCTCTACAACGTTTTTCAGCAGTTTTCTTGTAGCACCTGTGTTGCTCTTTTGCATTATTTATGCCTTGTGAAATAAGAATGTGGTCAGTTAGGTCATAGTTTATTACAGTAACACAGGAAATGTGAAAGTAATGAGGGAAAATTGGTTGTTAATATTTCAGTCCACTTTGGAGACTAAATTCTACTCATTACTTTTGCATCCTCCCTTAACATAAACCACTAAAACATGTGTTTCTTGGGAAGGACACTTAGATTTGACGCTACAAAATTATTCAAAGTAGTATTGCTAGCATATACTAATACAATAAAGGCTACTCAATTTCTCAGAAAGACCATTTCAAATTCAAGGCTCGTTCATTAGATGGAATACACTGGCATAATACCACATAATACCAGCTGAAGGTCTGGCCCATTGTGTTTAATGCTCGTGAAAAGCATCAGATCAACGATGTTTCTTGAAATTTATTCAGGCAAAAACCAACCATGAGTAATAAGTTCTTGCTGCCTTATGAATGTATGTCCAAACTGACCTGGAAAGACCTGAAGGATCTTCATGCTTATTTAATACTTGGCCTTTCAGAAAAAAATGCAACTGTTTTCCCTTATTGTAAATGATTGCATTTGCCTTAACTCTTACAGTCTAAATTCATCTGGAACATAAATCCATGTCGATCTGTAAATAGATGAGATATTCTAAAGTGGTTCATTCTTGTGCAGCATTCTCACTTAAAGAACTTGTTACAAATCAAATCGCATGTGAGAGGTGAAAACAAGGTTTAGTAATGTAAGGAGATTTTGGGCACCTGCTGCAGGATGTTTGCCAGTAGTGTAGACTTTTTAAAATTGCACACTTAGCACCAGTTGAAAATATCCCTGGAAAAAGAATCAAGGCTCATTGAGTGTGGTGACCTAATGATTTCATTTAAGAACATGTAGGATGCATGGTCCACTTTTGCCAGTAGATGAAGTTCCAAGTACTGAGATAATACTGTTTTGTTAGAGAGACATGGTCCAAAGCTTTCCAACTGAGCTGGGCACACAATTATTATTTCCACTTGCACACAATTACTGGCAGCACAGAGAACATGTTTTTCTAATAGTTTGGTAATCTATGTAGAATGGCAGAGTTTGATAAAGGAGAAAAATACGAATCAGAAGCTACTAGGACCAAAAAGGTGTCTTCTTTGTTCAGTTAATTTGATGAGAAAAAGAGAAAAAAGAAAAAAAAATACACACACACAAAACCAAACACAAACAAACAAACAAAAAAAACCCCAAAACACAAAAACAAACCAAAAAGCAAACCAGACATGAGAAATTCAAGCTCTAGACACTACTTTGTAACACTATCAAAATTCCCCCAAAAAATCCAATCTGTCTATCTTGAGCACTAAATAAGGTTGCATAGATCAGGTACCCAAACTTCCATGTCCTGTATCAAATACTTTAGGAAGATAAGCAATGTTAGTAATCAAGGTTAATCAACAGATTTGTTACCTCTCTACCCATGATATATCTGTAAAAAAAAAACAACAAACCCCCAAAAATGCAAAAAAAACCCATGAAAAAACACACAGATAAACCCCCAAACCAACTAGTTTCCTCACTTAATCTATAGACAAAAGTGAAATTAGGATATTGGAATTGGCTAGCTAGAGATAAAAGGCTACAGCTAAGATATGGTTGGTTTTGTCTGTAAGCTATTGTGAATACTGATCAAAAAAGCAGTTATTTAATTGAACTGTCCAACTATTTGGCTGGACATGATTCTTTAAAATCTTCCTTTCTGTATAACTTTGTGAAGCAAATATACATGCACTCAAAATTTATTGTTATATATTTAAATGGTACAGTTTAAATATAATTGAATATTCTTTTTCTACACTTCCCAGAATGAGTGCTCATTTAAATCAGATATGAAAACCCTATGACTAATCCTAAATTCAGGTGTACTACCACTCAGGCTAGGCAGATTGCTAGTTGATCATGCTAAGATGCTCCCTTATCCATTATTGGATCTGAAAAAGAGGAGGATTAAGAATTATCTGACTTCTCAGTTAATGTGCAAATCATCTAAAAGCTCAGCTTAGAAAGGTCTTAGAAAGCTGAACAGCACTGAAATAATAATAATGTCTTGAGAATTTTTAATAATATAAATGTGCCATATCACATTTTTACAGCGAAAATAAGAGTTTTATGCTTTATATCTCAGACGGTCTTTTGTCTCTATTCCTGCTTTTGTAACTACATATGGAAGTCCTGTAACTATTTTTAATTAAAAAAAAAAATTGCAATTAAAAGTTGTCACTTGGGACAAACTCACTGCTGAAACTTAGTAAAAAATGGGCATTAATATAAACCTATCTACTTTTAACAAAGCGGGAGAGAGGGTAAGAAAAGTGTCTCAGGACATATAGTTGTATAATCTATGATCTTTGCAGGGTTGGGGTTTTTTTCTGTGATACTCAGTTCTAATATCTTTATCGGCTTTTGGTTATGGTGAAAAAACCCTTCATTGAAAAGACGGAAATACTATTTTTCTGTATTTTCAAGGGACAAGAGAGTCTGTGAACCAGAAGGCGTCTCTTAATGTTCCACCTTTGCATTTTTAGGCTAGTTCTGCTGTTTGCTGTAGCAATATTTGTTTTATCGTTTATATCATTCTAATATGTAGACTTGCCTTTAAAAATCTGTGGAAAGTATTTAAAAAGAAAAGAGAAATGCTAGTATTTCAAAACCCTATTATAATGCATTTTCAAATATGTCAGACACATCTTTGTTAAAATTAAACCAAGGATTGGTTTTGAGCGAATAGCCCTATATCCTTACAGATGCTGTGGATGGATGCATCTAAGCTGCTTATTATATTGATGGGTTTTGCTGCTCTGCAGCAAATGAAAACAGGCAGCTGCTTCCTCCATCAAAGCAAAAAGCAGCCTGAGTTTTTATTAAACGAGTGTTCATTTCTTCTATTGCCAAAATTCTTACACAAAACAAAAGAGCAGTTTTAGCACATTATTGCTTAACTAGACATGAACAACTGACAGCAAGTGATAAGCCTGTCTGCTTTTCACAACTGGTAATCATTTTTGGAATAGATGTTTTAATATAGTTGAATATAAAATTTTGTAATTTACATCTACAATGCTACATAAATTTATAGATCCAGTTTTTTGCAGGAGAATGAAGGCTATAATCACAAAAGGTTTGTTCCAGTGTTGTTTAATTTTTAATAACTATTTGAAAACTAGGTAAAAAACCCCACACACAACACAATCAAATTCATTCATTTGAAAAAAGGATGTTAAAGACAATCATACAAGTAGATTTGTACAGTTTGCCGATTTTTCTTTCGGAAGAGATATGCGTACATTTAAAGTTGACTTGTTACTGTATTTCCACATCAGTTCCACCAAGCCTCTTAAGTCTGTGCTCTAGAAGAAATTTTCAGGTTGCAAACCATCATGTTTCCCTCCTAGTCATGAATAATAATGAGACTGAAAGTGAGAGATACAGTGCTGAGGCCATTTTGCCTAGGCTAAAGATCTCAGCCGGTGCTTATACATATTTTTCAGTGATCTGAATATCATGAATTCTGTTTTAGATGGAAAAGAGAGACAAGAGTTTCTATTAAATGTATGTGCATAGGGAAAAATGGCGAGATGTGCTTCTCTTTGTGTCTTCTGTTTCTTCTGGTGTTCTTGTACCTTTTCAAACTCGCTTATAGCATTCCTGCTGTGGAAAAGTAAGCTAGCCATTCTCCCTGACTCAAATTACTCCTCTTCACTGGACTTAAAAGGTGGTATGCCATATGCAAAAATCAGGGGCAGTAAGGTTCACATGTAAGGTGCTACTGTGAAGTTTGTTAAAGACTTTTTTTTTACACTGTGTACATTTGTCATTGAAGTTACTCACTTGCAAATCCACTTGGGGTAAATTTCAGATTCAGAGCCATTGCTTAAACAATTGGACTTTCAAAACAGGTTAGCTCTCATGTTGACACTTGAGGTGGTCAAATGTCCAGAAAGGCACAGTACTCTGTAGCTATTCTCCTTTCGAAAATCTGCTCTTAGATTAAATTATGTAGGAAAATAGTTTTTCAATTCCAGGCACATGTTCTGCCCCCTGCTTGGTAACCATGACCCCTCTGCTCCTGTTTTAGATGGATGTAAACCTAAACTTGAGGGTGCAAGTTTGAAAATAGGGGGTTTATGTACTGCAAATAGAATGAAATAATAATAATAGTTTTTTCAGTGGATTTTTTCCCCTCACTTAAGAATTCCCTCTGTTTCTTCATTTTACTAAACAGACCAGACTTGTCTTTAAATTATTATGAAAGTCATTTTCTATGGAAGGTTTCCACTCCTCTATAAAAGCATTTTACGGCAGCCAAAATTTTGAATATTTGTCTTTATAGTGCCTTATTACATGTTTTTTAGATTCAATACACCTTAGGGGGGATCTTAGGTAACCTGGATTACTATTTATCCTTTCACCTGTGTCAGATTTTGTATGCTATGTTAACAAGTGAATGAAAAGAAAATCTTTACTTCCTGACTATACTAAGCAACATTTTTATGATAAAATTATATTGAAAAGGGGCTTGAGATAAGGAGTTTGAAGAAAGTTGAGTGCTAGAAGTGTTTTTGAGAGCTATCCATGCAAACTAACTACAGTACAATTAATTACAAATAGTCTTTACTCATGCAATTGCAACTGTTCAAATTAGAGCAACTGTGTTATATCCTGCTAGCAAGGTGTATTTGGCAGACATATGCTGTGCATCCACTTTGTACTTAGTCTTCATTGTGCTCTTCATAATTTCGTATTTTTTCTTTGACTTGGAAGTCAGTTTTAATGCTTCACTGATGGAAGGGCTCATAGTGTTGGTTAGAGTCTCATTTTGAAGTTTTTCCCAAATTACTGTGCTGTTGAACCTTGATTTTGACCTCGTCTCTTACTTCTCCAGGACCTCCAGCAGGTGTACTGTGCTTGTTTCTCTGCACAGTGGTGGTGATCCACACAAAAACTAACCAGGATGAAATAATCAAACTAACCTTCCCTTGTGATTTGAATGTAAGATATAGTCAGTAGAAATTAAGGTTTGATACTGTAAAATTAAGATCGTAACAATGGCTAAAGTAACAGTGAAAGGACTGTATTTTGAATTCCTTTTGTTAAATTCCTAGAAGAGCCTGCTCCACTAGATATCTTAGTTTTTGGGATTTTCCATCCACCCTACAAGTCGTTTAGCAGAGGACATGGGGAATAGTTGCCTGTACAGATAGGTACTTAATGGAACACCTCTGCACAGTCCACTGGGATGCCAAAGGTTTTTCTGCTCTCCATCAACAAATCAGGAAGGATAAAAGATACTTTTCTTAGGGTCATAAAATAATTTGTCATTGCTCAGTGCCATTGTTGGTACTTCTTTTGAGAAATTCTTCATCTCTTTGTCTATAATGCTTTTTCTCCTCTCTCTTTGATGAGTATTAAAGCAAATAAAGTTATTTCAGATAGTCCACAATCAGAACATACTAGTAGAAAAAATAGTATATTCATCTGGGGAGAATGATGGAGTTTTCAAATTCAAATTGTCTTTGCTTTTGTGGGTTAAGATAGGATTTGTGCAAAATGTACTTGAAACTTCAAATTAAAAGGAAGACATCTTATAATTTAATTAGTGCAAATAAAAGACAAAATTTGAATTTTGAGATCAGACATCTGTCCATATGGCCATGTGAAGTGCTAGGGCCAAAGTGGCCAAACTTTCCAAAGACACATCTCAAGACTCTCAGCATTCTGTCCTGACAATTTTCTAATAGTATGCTGTTCTTTAAGAACTTTATATCAGATCTGAATATTTGTTTTCCAAATGTGTGACAGCATTCTTTAAAATAGGTGGTAAAAAAACACAAAGGAGAAGCAATAATTTCTATTAAAAAAAAAACCAACAACTAAAAACTGGATGATTTCTTTCTAGTAGAAAATTTTCTGTAATATCACACAGGATTCAGCATTTTTAGTTTCAGCAAAGGAGAAGCACAGGTTTTGCGTTGCTTTGGACTAGTGGTGCTCCACCTGATGGTTAAAACAAAACATCCTCAGAAGGCTGTGTACGTAAGATTTAATCCACGTGAGCTGATGGTTACTTTAAAGAGCAGTTCTGCCATGACTAGTGCAGAAGGACCTGTGTCACTTTCCATTAGCGAGCACTATGAGAGTAATAACACCAACTTCCTTTATGTGTTGTTAGCATTATTGTGATTTTTGTTAGCATTGCTCCTTTACGGGAGAAGTTTGGGTGTCTTTTTTGATTACATTGTATCTCAAGGTGTTGGGATGACTCAGGTGTTTTTTCTTGGCCTTCCCATAATTTCGTTCTATGTGTGTGCAAGTAGCTTCATCTGTCTATGTCTCCATGTTTCATTCCTAGTGTGCAAAATGGGGACAATAGAAATTCATTATGTCTTCAAGTTCTTTTGAGGTAGGCTCCGTGGCCGTGGTGAGATTTTATGATACGCTGGTAAGTGCTGTACAAGTACCTGCATGTTTTATGTCTCTGCATTTCTCTATCCATTGTTATACTATTTAGTGGTAATGTTTTCCTACCCCTACTATTGTAGTAAGAATCGTGAAGCTGTCTGGAAAGAGACATCATCACACTTGTAGCATGTTTGTGGTGGATCTCCTACTCCATCCTAATGGTGAGAGGACACCTGCGAAGAGGTGAAATGTGGGCAGGTGTCTCTCCCATATCTTCAGACATGCCAAATCCCAGTCCTTCTTGGGGCTCTCCTTTAAACACATCAGCACAACTTATTTTTTTAATATGTTTCAGTAGAGATTCCAATGTTTTCTGGCAACTATTCTGTTTTCAGATTGTAGTTATCAACGTGATAAAGAGCTTTAAAACCTCTAGTAAATGTCACAAAATATTTATTTTCTCAAAAAGAATTTCTTATTTCTCTCTTTTTTCTTGTACAGTGAGACTTCTAGCCCTTCTGTCTAGGACTTGTAATATATTTATAGCCTTTTAAATGCAAGCACCATTTGGGGGCCTTTTGATATTCTTTTGCCTATACATGTGTAAATAATTGACTATCGTGTGTAAGTAATTGCACATGCAAATAGGTACCCATCCAATGTCATGTATTTATAATCCAATTCATAAGGCAAAATAAGAATAATTTTATTTTAAATATGAAAGAATTATTTTAAGTGTGTTCACAGGAAACTTAATCCATATTTATGTGTTTGCAGGAAATAAATTCTGCTTTTCACAACCTAGTGGCAGTTGTTAACTCACAGGATTTCTGCATTAGAGCTGTATGTTTTCTAAAAGAAGCAGAACTACCTTATCCTTGCAACTTCGAAATGTAGGTCATTGTAGTGGTGAATGTAGGTCAGAGTGAAGGGGAAGAAGACAGAATGCAAACTCCTCCACATGGATCTTTAAGCTTATCCCTGTTTTGACGGTAAAGAGGCTTACCTACCTGTTCAAGCACGAGAAGCTTTTCCTTTTACTAAAATTAATGCAGGTATTCTGGCTTCTTGGCTTAGCTAGAAGCACTGTTTGCAACCACACTTGAGACTTGTGTTCGTGAAAGACCTCCTGACTCCTGCTTCTTCAGCTGCCAGCCACTTAGATCATTGCTGAGGTGATACTTCCTTCCCTACGGGGGAAGGGAGTGGGAAGGAGAGCCATGTCCATTGCTAGCATCTGCCTGAAGAAGAGCATTGTCTTTCCAAAGGTGCTTTACCCTTCTGTCAGCACAGAGCTATCTAATACACCTGCAGTTTCAGCCAGTATCAACATTGTAACGGTAGCAGGGGAAAGAATGATGACCCCTCATAAAGATTTACTGACACCATTCAAAGTGCCCTTTCATTAATAACCGTAGAAGAGTGAAGGACATTTGACTGAGGGTACTGAAAACTCAGATGTTGAAGGGTTTTGCTGCAATTGACAAATATTTTTTTTAATCGCTCAGGCTAAAAGTTTGCTATAAAAGGGTTTAGATTTTTTGTGTTTGTGGGTGTGGGATTTTTTTGTAATGCAAGATAGAAGTATTATAAATGGTATTAAATTAGCTGTTTCTTCACTAAATATTAAAAAAACACTTTTATTGCTTGAGTATACACCAGTCACTGCAAACTGAAACATTCTTTATATTGAACACTAAAATATTTAAACAGTTATTATATTTATTGCAAAATCTGTCATTTTTGCATATTTCAATGCTCAAAAGCATTGAAATGCTCAAAAGGGAGATGGAAAATCCTGTGCAATTCTTAGTGTATGTTTCACTGAAGAATGGGTAGTCGTGTGTGAATATTTGATTTTAACCCTTAGCAATTCTAAGCAAAAAAACATTTACAAACACCTCAGCAGCCTAAACTGTCATAAAGAGAACGAAGATCAATATTGCTTTAGTGTTTTGTCATACATATGAATTGTGACTCTATTTTTTTTTACCTTTAAGATGTTTGTCATACAAAAGTTATATGCAAAGTTTTGGCCAAATCCTGTCTCTGCTTTTCCTTCATCTGCATGCAGACAGCACATTCAGAAATTTTCTTTATCACTATGAGTAAGGGTACTTCAGAATATTTACCAGATGGAAAGGAAGAATTGTGTATTTGATGGTTACAATCAGGCTTTAAGTGATTTAAAAAGAAGACGGTTTTTCTCCCAAACTTCTCTGTCTATTAAGTATGTTGTGATGATGTTGTGTAAGTCTCAAGAAAAAAAAAAATATAAAAAATTGTCTAAGGGGTGCACATACATAGTAAGGTGCATGGAATTAAGTTTACCTGTCTAGAAGTATCTAAAATATGCTCCCACATGTCTGTTTTTAAGTTTACTGAAATCGTTGTAGTGTCTGTAGTTTGTAATGTTACGTTTCTGTCATGTTAATGCATAATGCTGTGTATTGTGGGAGGATAACCCTGTTTTTTACCTGTGGGTAGACATGTAAGCATGTTTTTTTCATTGCTAAGCAACAACAGATGGAAAACACATACAGCTGTAATTTGGCCACGTATGCCTTTGATTCATCCCTCCTTAACTCTAGGAACCTAACTCAAGTGCCTGAATACGAGTCTGTTTTCCCCAGCCTCCCTCCAGCAATGGAGTCTGGTGTCTGCAGGAGAGCGAGTGAGCCAGGCAGGATCCATGCTGCCCTCTCTGTGGGCCGTGGTGCCTTGGTTAGATGTTCAAGTGAGGTGGGAAACTGGTCTGATGAAACAGTGAATGTCATGAGTGAGTGGTGTTGAAGGGGTAAATTTGCATGGATGTCTCCAGGTACTTGCCAAGGTTGACAATAACTAGTCCAGGTTTTATGATGAAAGCTTATAAAGTAATGAATAATACAGATTAGGTCCAAAAAGTGTGATTACTCCTGTCTGTTCCCATAGGAGAAATTGACAGTCTCGAATGACAATGATAGGGAGGCAAGTATAAACCAAGAGAGAGGAGGTGTTTCTTTGTATAGCATGGAAAACTGTTGTGCTTCCTGCCATGGAATGCTGCAGCTATGTAAAGTATACCACAGTCCACAGAAAAGTTAGACAAGTCCTCTGGTGACTGTTAAACAGAATTTATCACTTGTATCTCTTTTCCTCCTTAGGAACTACTTGAGCCACAACTAGAAATCATGCTGTGTTATTGCCCTAGTCCTGTAGTTGTCCATAGCATGTGGTGCTGGTCAGTGTGCCTTAAAGTCAGACTGATGCCTGACCTAACAAAACCTAAGAGAAAAGGAGCTAAATATAAAGACACTGGGAAGGAGTGCAATTACTGTAGAGAACAGCTAATGAAAAAGGAGTGGGCTTCTGTCCACTGCTAGAAACAGATTACAAGGCAAGGTGGACATCACATCTGGCCTGGTACAAGCAGTTTGATGTTAATGTGAATGCCCGAATGTCTGAAGTTTCATAGAATTAAATTTTATTTAACTTTTAAAGTCTTGACAGTTGTATGTATATCTATAGATATATGTGTATGTTTATGTGAGTGTGCATGTTTCTAAAAATTAAATTTCTGTTTAACAGTCAGGATGAAATCTACTAAATAATCAGTTCCAATGCTTAAACCAGAAGTCTTCCATTAAAAGTTTTACCTATTTTTTTATTCTATGGCATTATGGCATATTTAGAAAATGAAATGGTTGATAAAGGTCTGCAAATTCCAATATGTATTCAAGTATTATTTTAGACCAAAAAAAAACTCTGTTCTAAGATAGCAAATATCTTTGTTTTATAGGTCTCTGGCCATCTGAAGAAGTGCTAGCCTACTACTGCCTAAAGCACAATGAAATATTCAGGTACAGAATTAAACATAAAAAGATATTTTCCAATTTGTTAGTTTTATTGTATCTGCATGGTAAAGATTACTATGATTTAAGTCTTCAGATTAAATTTTAAAATGTTCAAGGTGAAAGCATGTTGCTCTTAACAAAGAATTCTGAGCTGCCTTTGGGTACTAATATTGCACAGCAAGCTTTCTGCTATGTGTCAAAGACTTTTGATTTCCACTCAAGGCGTTTTATTTCACTTTGATTTTTGGGAAACAAAAGTGAAGCTCCAATCGATCAGTACTGATTGTGAAGGTCAGGAAAAATAAAAGACATTCTTTACACTGGCATCTGTTGCAAAAGCAAGCAAATATTACTTGGTAAAATACATAATAATCACTGCATGTAGCAATGGAGGAATTTGCACCTGTATTTCAGTGTTGGGAAACAATTTCGAGACATCATGCACTTCTATTGGGTTTTGTCTTTCTCACATTTTCTAAACTTGTAGAAGCCAGTTACCAAGACTCCAAGTGGAACATCTAAAAATAAAATAAATCCATCCTGCATCTTCTGTCTTTCCCCAGACTACAGAGAGTCTTGCACTTGGAAATCCTTGAAATTTCATTGTCCAGAGGATGAATGGAGTGCAAGAAAAGCCATTATAACAATGCATTTGCAGGCCCAAATTGTGTCCTGAGTGAGGGTGCAAGACTAATACCAAATAAACCAGCTTGGAGCATACAAAATCACTTGGTCTGTGTACATACGGTGTTGGTAAAATAGGGAAGACCAAGCTGTAGGACCCTGCCCCTAGCACCAAAGCTGAAAGATATCAGCTATCAACTGGTTCCTGCAGCTTGCTTAGAATCTGTCTGAAATGAAAGACCTGGCACCAAAGCATGCTCTGGTTCTGAAGGCCTCATTTCTACTCCACCCACCCTGAACAAAACCCACCCCATTCGAGGAGGTAGCTAACACACCTTATCTGGTAGCTGCTGCTCCTTCCTTCATGTTTAGCTGGGCACTGCACTGGGTGACTTGCTGCTGTACCCGTGTCCCTGCAGCACTTTGTCGTCCAGCCCCATGCTTGTATGCTCTGCTGCTTCTGAGGCTGTTCACACCAAACCTCCCTGTACTGCTCACTGCAAGGGTGTTTTCCCAGTTTGGCTATGCAGGCTGGTACTCGGAGACAGCATTTGGGCAGTTTCACATCCTGATTTCTCAGGATTTTGCCCTCTATACAGTATGCTCAGAGTAGAGTTTCTCATTTTACTTCTCATTGATAATTGTAACTAAATATTGCCCAAGAGACAGATATGATTTTTGCTACTAAAGGAACTTTGCACTGAAATTAATTATTTATATGCATAAGTATGTTTGTGTATATGCATGTATTTATATGCTCATATATTACGTACATACAAATTTGGAATGCACTCAAAACCCACACTAGATACTTTCTGTGTGTATTTCGACAAGCATGACTCTTATAAAGGATTAAATGCCTTGTAAACCTTGTGTTTCTAAACATATGTATATACTTTTAATTTCTATGACACATAGGGTTTAGAAAAATAAAAACTTGCTTGAGGAAAAAATTATAATCATTCTGTTTAAACCACAAGCTGCAAATTTCCCACATCTGTTTCATATTCTCACTGGGTTTATGTACAGCTTGTTCCTCCAAACTGTGTCTGTCTTTTGTCTCATTTCCATTAAATAGCACAACTAGGCTTTTTTCAAGTAATACTTGTGGAGTCTAAGAAAAAGAAATCTGTCCCATCCAGACAGCAAGCGTTAGTATACAGGCATACAGCCTATTCCACTGGCCTCAGTAAGCAAAATACCAGCATCTGTACACTGATACTGATATGGTATCCTAGATGCTCTCCCTAAATATAAGTGTCGAGTGAGTAGAGAGGTAATGCTTGCACATAAAAACAGATTTTAAAATGTGGCTATTTTAGGGGAGAAGAAAAGGCACCCAGGAAAAAAAAAAGTGTAGCTGAAATTCCATTTTCTGCCTGTCAAAATTGTCTCAATGGGAGTGTTTCTGCCCGCTGTAACAGTTGCCGCAGGTTTAGCAGTAAAGCAGCATGTTCCTAAACTGAGGCTCTGCCTTGCCCTGGACTCTGCTTCACACAGTTTTGGCTCGGGGTCAGCGTCCCTCCCTCCTCCCCTCCTGGGGCAGGCCATGGCTCTGGAGAACATTCTTTATGGCTCCCCCTGCAAACTCCCATCCGGCACGCTTTCTGCCCCAAATTATATTTCACATGCATGCCTTAAAAACAGCTCAGTATGGTCTAAGTTAAAAGCAGCCTTTTAGACCATGTATTCAACCCTCTGCTTGGGCTTAGTTTAGGCTCTTGACACTAACTTCGTTTAGTTTTCTGTGGCTTAACTGTTTGCTGTTCCCATCAATGTTCATAACAGAATCTTTTGTAGGTCACTTGCAGTTTTAAGTGCTAATTGAAGGATCGGATTTCTTCATATGTAATTGTTTTGTGGTATATGGCTTGTTTTAAAACTTCTCCCTTTTTAATATAAAAAGGCTTTTAGGCATAACTCTATGGAGATATATAAATAATATTAGTTTCCCCATTTACTTCTCTAACTGTTTTTGCAAGAATGAATGTGGATTAACATTGTTATCCTTTCCTAACAATTATCTTTCGCTACTCTAGCTAGTTTAGCTCTAAAAGACAGAGCCATTGACAAGGGAAAAAAGGGAACCTTCTCAGATTTTTCAGCTCAGCGGTGGTAATGTTGCACTGAACACTAATGAGGGAACCCCCACTGATTTGCCTGCTTTGTGACTTTTCTATTTCATAATTATTTTTAAAACGCAAAACGACATGAGGTAGCCTAGTCATGTCTCTACAACTTCCTGGTAGCTCAGTTCTTACTGCAGATGGCAATTTGTTCTTGTAACATATATGTCTCTCTGACCATTTTCATCTAATTTGTATGGGTTCTACCATTTCCTTTCTCTCTTTCAGGGACCTTGCTGTGTGTGAGCTAGGGGGTGGCATGACATGCTTGGCTGGGCTCATGGTAGGTCTTTTCTCAATTCCAATCCCATTCAGAGGAAGAAACAAAAGGAAAAATGTTCCAGTGCCTCCAACTGCTGGGTCAGAGAACTGTCAACAGCCTCAGCTGCGGTCAAGCTGCAGAGTCTTGAGAGACCTTCTAGATTGACTTGCTTTCGTATCATATTGATTTTATGGTTGCCTCGATGAGCAGAAACATTTTACCTCCGTGTAGTCAATATCTCTTGTTGTGACATTCCAGGCCACGTACGGTCTGTCTTTCATTGCCACAGCCGAAGCATTTTTTTTTTTTTCAGATTATAGTCCCATTTGCTAAGATACAGGAATAGCCTGGCGAATCACAGTTGGAGCACCATGATATAGCTGCTAATGTTTTGCCTGCATTATTACACCAACAAACATGATCCAGAGCTCTCGGTAATTAGATTCTTTTGAATTAGATTGGCCATTCAGGAGAGTCGCTCACCATTCTCTGGGTTCTGAGTCATGTATTCAGGAGATATTATGTAGCAGTGCAGTGCATTAGACAAGTTTTTATGTCTCTACAAATAAAAGCATATTGTTACACTGATTGGCATTTGACAAACCTGTCGCTCTTATACAATGTGTCGAGGTTACAGCCCAATGTGCGAGCATGTCAAAGCTCACAAAAAAATTACCCTTACAAAGCCATCTGCCTGCAATGCAAAGTTATATGAAGGGCATCAGGCAGTCAGACAGAAGCAAGCTGAAAGGCAGAGTGACAGCCTTGTATGATGGCTCTACTAGATAAACAGAAGCCCGCAAATGAAAGCCTCTCAGAATACCATCATCCGCTGTCACAATGCAATTACGGAACAGAATGATAGCAAGATAGAGGCTCCCGCAAATGGAATGATAAAAGTATTGACTGATTTGATTGAATGATTAAAATAATGCAGACATAAAATGAAAAAAGATTGAAGATTGTTACAGAGAAATAGGTGAGGAAGCATGATACTGAAGGCTTGTCACTCCTGTCTTCACTTCCACACAGACAAGCATATTTGCTCATTGTTTGCTGTGCTCTTTTTTTCAGGTTGCTATTTCTGCAGATGTCAAAGAAGTTCTGTTAACTGATGGAAATGAAAAGGCCATCAAAAGTATCCTTATTCAGATAGAAAACTGGTTTGTTGTGCTCATTCCTTTTTACTGGCTGAGTAACAATCAATATAAAGACAGACAGCATGGGGTATATTAAGAAAAAGTCCTCACATAAGTAATTAAAAAATAGATGTAGAATATCTCAAACAGAGCTACAGCTTCCCCCAAATAAATGCCACATTTTCTTCTTTAATTAAAGATGTACGTGTTGGTATAAAGCAAGTACAGTAGTAAATATTTGTCTTATGGTTGAGTGCTGAAAGATTCCTTGCATGTGTGCCACACATTACAGGATGTGTAGCAGTGAATCAAATCATTAGCTCCCCTTCACATATTCGTTTTGCAGAAGAACTAGGTTGGTTTTATTTTTTTTTTCTTCAGATACTAGCCTCTTATAACGTACCCGGTATTTGTATATTGCCATAGCTTTTCCAGTATATATTTAAATGCATGGTTTCATTGTTGCTGCTAAGTTATAACTGCCTACAAATTACCCATTTAGTGTGCTTAATCAATTATCAATTTATTATTATTTCTCTTGATGTAAGATTGCAAAACTCCTCTGGCTCTTGTAGAAAGTATTTTATTATATTTCATATAGTAGAATAAATTGCTATTATGCCCTTCTAATATGAACACATAGTTCAGAAAATTGAACTGGACTTTGGCTAAGTGAGTGAATGAGTGAGCATAATTTATGGCCACATTAAATATCAGCACAGAACAAGAGCAGATATATACAGTGAATACTAATAGCCTTTAGAAATTGAGAGGGGAAAAAGGAAGATATCTATTTGCTTTTGTTCCTTGGTAATCTTTCCATTTGCATTTTAAGGCAGGCTAGTTTTCAGGTTTGGGCCACCATATCATCAGAATTATTTAGATTGGAGTTTTGCATGTATTTGAGAGCTAACGTAAAGAGTATTTAGTAGAAAAAAATAATTTGTGGTTTTAAAACATTGCAGTTGCTGATAACTGTTTGAACAGGAGACATTGCAGTGCAATAATATTAGCTACTACCTATAAAAAGACTTTCTGAGGTAGAGTAACTGAGGTAACTATAATTGCTTACAATTCTTTAGCGATGTCATGGAAGAAACAGCAAATCGTAGATCATGTCTTTCAAAACTCGAAGGAAGCCTTGTAAAAGTCTCATTTTTCCTGAACGTGCAAAATTCTCCATTGTGTTCCAGGGTGTCTTATTTCATTAAATTCTAGTTTCTTAAACTCGTGTCTTGAGGAGGAAGTGTTCATTATTCTGTGTATTTTAAGCAGCATCAGCCCTTCCAATCTTTCTTCTATGACATTATGAAGATAAAACGTGGGGGGAAAAAAAAGTGTTCCAAACTAGTCTAAGAAAACAAACTGGTGTTTTATAGAGGCATAAGTATTTAATGAAAGGTCATTTTACCCACAGAAAGCTGCAGGTGAGCTCAGTAATCATCGAGTCAGTGAATCTCTTGCATAGCAGATTCTCTAAACATATCTGAACTTTTTTGAAATTTAGAAGTCTTCCATAGCAAGGAAAATAGACAAGTGCCAAGAATATTCACTCAGTCTTTGGAACGAAGCAGATTAAAGTGCTTCTGTTCTTGAAAAAGGTACTGTTAATGTCATCTAATTAGCACACCTTAGTTTTTCATAATATGTTTTAGAAATTTCTTTTATTTCCAAAATTCTTACAAGAAGTCTTCATCTGTATTCACTCAGTGAATCTCTTTCAGAGAAGCGATTGGTGGAAGGCTCTAACAGGAATTTATTTTTCTTTTTTAACATTTGGTGCTCTGAAAGCTCAGCATTCAAAGTGCTTTTATTGTGTTGGATTTTACAATGGGCTTAATATTAGCAGGGTGCCAAAGTGCAGCAGACTAAGAACTTTACAGTGTAGGTGGAATGTATTCTTAAAAGTGCACATAATAAAATTTATGTTGCGTTTAATGTGTTTTATGGACTTCAGTAGTAATTTTATGATCTGTCTTACGGTAATTTTCTTTTGCATTCTTTTCTATAGTAGGATAACAGAAGTTTAGGCTAAATTTAAATCAGTTTCAGCCACACCAGGGTCACTGAAATCAGTAAGACTTTTTAGTGTAATTGGAAACAGTATTTGGCCCCAAAAGCCAGACTACAAATTATGTATTTCTGCTAATTTTCATTATTGCTGATGATATTTTTTAATTGTTTAGCATACCAAATTAAATTAACGTGGGATAAAATACTGTTTTCTTTTCTAGATCCTGCTTTTCAGGTATAGTTAATGCCTAGTATTATGCTTTTTATGTAGGTATTATAGATTAAAATAATCTTGTTTAAAAATTACTGTTTACATCTTCCCTTTAAATTTCTTAGGAAGCTTAAATTACATGCCAGTCATACTATAATATCCAAAAATTGCTTTCCAAAAAGTAAAAGTGGTTGTCAACAAAAAAGAAAAAAAAAATCACTGTCAGAAGCCAGGAAATCACCGAGCAAGCCTGCTAATTATTCTTAATGGGCAAGATGAGCACATTAAGAAACAAATGAATACATCAGTGAAATGTAATTGAAAATCGACCTGGCAATAGTGCATTGCATCTGAGAATCTGCCTTTGTATTATCATCATCATCATAATTATTGTTGGTTTTGTTGTTGTTATCGCTATTCAGTGAGCATAACTAACAGCTTTGCTTTGTGAAGTCTTAAGCTTTTGAGGATCTGATTTTTCTTTTAATTTTTGACATTCTTCATATTATTCTCCATTTCATGCTGCCACATGAGGTATTCACTATGTATGTTTTCAATAACTTCATTAGGATATGTTATTGAAATGTTACAAGTTAAAAAATTTTACAAATATGTTAATATCAAATCATTGTTGTGACTTTAACCATTTCATTGTGGAATATACAGCTACATTTTATCTGAATCAACGTTCTTATGCATGATGTTTGTGGAGGCTTTTAAAAGGATATTATTTGAGTTACTAGTCCATTTTAAAGACTTCACTCTAACTCCTTTTACTTATGAAGAACAGATTTTAATTTAAGAGATCATTTATATTGCAAAATGAATAAAATAAAGGCAGATGTTATTGCAGTTGCAGCTTTGTTCAAAACTTCATTGTTGGTTCATTGTGTTTTATATAAGTTCTTTCAGGATCATTTAAATAAAGTATTAAAAAATAAAAACATAGGTATTTCAAGTAGATAATAAAGATATACCTAGGTAAACTTACCAGATTTATTCCCCTTTGTAATTTTGGGTGATATGCATTCAGACAAAAATCTTCCAACTTAGGTAATATCTGTGATATAGTCAGTCATTCACATCAAATGCTATTTCCCCGTAACACTGGCAGCACCTATACCTGGTTTGACATGTCCAAATCCAAGGATGAGGATCATTTTTAGTAAAAATTGTCTCCTATTTCAGAGAGGCTGCGTATTCTGCCTTAGCTCTGTTTCACACCCCCGCTAGTGACTTGAACTACTGTCTAAAAGCATCCATAATGAAAACATTGTTGCAGTGCACTGTAATGGCCATTAAAATATAGTGTATGGGTCTATCAACAGTCCTGGGAAATTTAGGTTAGAAAGGTCATGTTCAGCCCGAATGCCTGAAGACATAGGCTGATAAATTATTTTAAAAAGCTGGTGTAAACATGTTTAGAACAATTTTCTTTTTGCTCAGTTATATAATTTAAGTGCAGTGTAGCTAATTTATCAACAAAGTTACTTCTACCTCTACTTAAAACCAGCATGCTTTGCTCATGGAATTATTTATGCCTTCCTTTTGCTTCACAGGTATAGACCATTCATTACTACTTCTCATTGCATGTTGTGGAAAAGATTTAGAAGGCATGTCCAAACTACAGAGATTTGTTTAAACCAGCCTTCTGTCATTCCATTTCTAGTTTTTGGCTTCACAAAATATCAGTTGTCTTCTCTTTGACATTGTTTGGATAGAGGCTTTCCTAAAATTACTTTTCTTAACTAGTCAACTGTGTTAGGAAGGCCAATTATGTGATTTCAGCAAAACAAATAAAAAAATGCATTAGTAATAGTTTTAAATTAGCCTGACACTAGTGTTCAGTTTTCTTACATGAGCTCTTGCATAGAATTTAATATATTTTGTGCACCTAGAAACTTCCTTTCAATTAGCATCAGATTTCCTGAACCTTAAATACAAAAGAACAATCACTGACATCTTTACCAAAAATATCCATTTAAGATAATATTTTTTATATTTGAGAGTGAATCATTCAAATACGTATGGATTCATGCTGGGTGACATTTAGTATTCTTACAGTTTTCAGTTACATTTCCTTCCAATGGCTTCTCACTAACCAGAAATTATTGACTATGAAGGTTATCTTTCTAGGCATAGATGGCTGGGCACAGCTTCCCTTGAAATTTTCATTGACAGCCCTTGCTTTGGCCTTCCTGAGCAGCTACCCAAATTTGTGACCTGATGTTCCGAACTGGAAGACACTGAGAAATGAGGCTGAGGTACTCTTGTGGTGCCTAAGGGGAAGAAAAGGCATTTGTTGCTTTGTACTACCCTTCATGGTGGTTTCAAAACATTCTCAAGAAACAAGTAGAGTAGGAACTCCCTTGCCTATAGGTTGAGGTGGTCTTATTGTGTGTTGGATTTCATCCAGACAGAGTCTTGTGTCTTGTGGCAGGGCAGGTACTCAAACCCATAAGCCTCCAAAATGTCGGCACTGTGATCTAGTGATACAGTCGAAAGCAGCACAAACTAAACTAGACATTAAGTGACCGTGCTAAAAAATTTCTGCTCACCAGGGTTACAATTCTTATATTTGTAAACAATAGTTGCCTTTCAATGTATGTGAGGAATGGGAAGTCTTAAAGTCTTTTTCTGTTCCCTCTATACCTACATGGATAGCAATTCCTTAAATTCAACAGTAAATAGAGGTAGGCAACAAGAGCAAATTGCTGCATAGATATATGGCTGATATGCTTGAGTAGCAATGTAAAATTTATCCATCTGAAACAAAGACTGACTCTTAGCACAGGTTAAAGAAGACCAGACAAATAAAAGACATTAGGAAAGTATTAACAATTGAAGAAAGTAAAGGACTTATTATTTTTATTACTGCTCTAGTTTTGTAGATAAAGCTTAACAAATATGCTACAGATGTAAGTGACATCATCACACGAAACCAAAATGCAGGTGTGTTTAAGGCTCAGAAAGTGTCAAGCTGGTAAGATTCTACTAAACTGTTTTACAGATTCTTGCATGTAATTGTATATTTAATGTAAATGTGAAATGTATGCAAAAGTGTGAAAATGCAACCTATATTACTGATGCTGACACAGATGTATGTACAATGTAAGTAGATGGATCATTATTTCAGTTATGCAGTACAGAAAACTGGAACTATTAAAAAAAAATTAATTGCTTTTTAGCCTAGAAAAATATAGTATGGTTAATCTTGGTGGCAGAACCCTCTTTTCCTTTTCTATAACATACAGTATGTCCCTGCAAGCTGTGGTTTAGTGCATGGTTGAAGAGTGCATGCTTCAGAGTCAACGGTACCTGTTGTACTGAATATGAGGCTTGGAAGGAATGTCCCTAAATCACTGGCAGGTTTCATTTTAAATAGCTCTGAGAATACAGGATGGCAACAAATCCCATTTGCCCCTCAGGTAGATGTTGCTGGAACATCCATAGGTTTTTTGGCCGTCCTGTCTGTGCCATCAGGATTGCGTTGTTGCTGCAAGGATGGATGGACAGCATGGGAGCCAGGCACAGCATGCTGGGGCTCTTCTCTCTTTGACTGTGTCCTAAGTTGCAGGGCACACGGAGCATTTTTTTATAGTGCACCAGCTCTTTTGTCTCTGAGTTAGCCCTGAAGGCATGCTCTAGAGGGTGAGCAGTGTAGAGGTTCAGAGAATTTGGTTTCAGATTGTCTCCAGAGCCCTTCCTGACCCACCCTATAATATGTGGTGCTGCCGTGGTTAGCTGTTTAACTGTTTCATTGAGGCATCTCCAGCTACATACAGTAGGGACTGGAAGCAGCTGAAAATTTGAGGTGTGTTCATCACTTGTCGTTTTTTAAAAGTAAATTGTAAAGTACTTCATATACATGCTATAGGGTTAAGAATTAAAATGTACTTAGAGATGGCTATCGTAAGAGCCAATAGTTCCCTCTTACTTGTGTGTCTAAATTTTCTCTTTTTTTGATGATTCTTATTCCAGAAGGGCCCTCAGTCCTCAAAGTGACAAAAGTAAAGCTGAAAAAGGGCTGAGAAAGGCAAGCTGTTACAGCAGAATGAGCTTATTAACATAGAGGGCTAAAGCCATACAATTTTAAGGGCTATCATTCACATCATTTATCCCTGTGTTTATGTAGCCATTCTTCGTAGAGAAGTTCTTTTAAGTGAGCACTTAGAGTTAGAAAAATTCTGCCTTCATTAGGGTGTATGTGCATATAACTTCGAGATATATCTCTGCATCCTAATAAGTGCCTGCCAAGTAGACAAAGGCCACATGGGCCCCAGGAATGGTCTTTCAGGTTCCATGTGCTGAAAGCTTCTTGTGAGCACCCTCAGACAGTCATCCCTGCTGGGGAGAGGCTGTGGGTTATGTCCATCCAGAAGCTTAGACTTTGTAGATTTCCAATTGCTGTCTACTTTGTACGAGATTTCAGATTTTATCCCTTGTCAAGACTTCAAACCTGGTCTTTTAGATATCAATCAAAAGCGCATTTGCTACCCTGTCCTCATTTACATTTATCTAATGCTTAAGGTCATTTGTGATCATTTGAGTGTATTTCAGCATATGGAATCAGTGAATAATAGATTTCAGCCTCATGCTGTGAAGAAAGATTGTGTTTTTACAAGACATGATGTTGTTTACTGGGTGTTAATAATCACTAATTAATAAACATATCTAGACATCATAAAATGTTGCATTTTAAGGAATAAAAATGTCAAGTGTTTAACTTCTTCAGTGCAAGAGCATTTGGGGCCTTATTTGCATAAATAAAATAATTAAATTACAAAATAAAGTGAAGTATCAACACATAAGGCTCTTTACAATAAACACATAATTTGATTTTTAGTTTTACATTTTTAAGGCTTTTGCAGAGTTTTTGTGACAATATGAAGTTTTATAAAATAAGTTTTCAAATTACTCTCTAATCCCAAAAATAATTATCAACCTGCATTTCTCTATAGACATTAATAGTTGATTTATCCAGTCAAAATTAGGGTTATGCTTTGGTTACTTATTTGTGAAGGGCTAATGGATGGATCAGTCCTTCAGATTCAGTAGTGACATGTGATCAAGGCAGTAAGAAAGTTATTTACTCACTTCTCAAGGCCTTGAAGAAACTAAAAGGCTGATGTAAAATCTGAAATATTACTGTCACCCTGATTCACTTTTCCTACAACTTCTCATTTACACAGTGTCTAGGTCTTGCAACTTTTGGGCAGTGTTCAGTGCAAAGTTACAAGGTTCTTTCCATATAAAAGATAATTCAGAATAGGCTCTTTTCAGTGCACCTTCATCACATGTGGGGGTCTTGTACTCTTTTCCTTGCACATGGAGCAGAAATTATCAGTATGAGGGTCAGGGCGTGACTGTTACTGATATTTAAGTCTAGACTTGGAAAATATGCCAAATATTGTATGGCACAAACAGGAACAATCCAGTATCAGCCAAGAGAAGTTAGGACAACCTGCCATACATTTATTTAGTTAGATTTATACAAAATGCAGTAAATGAGCACTTATCTTGCTCTCTGCCAACTCTTGATTATTGTTTAAAAGTGCAGTAATGTAAGCCAAACTGGCAGTTTGTCATATTATGTGTTATAATGTAATAATAGATATTTAGTAAACAGTTTACTTCGGCAGTGGCTATACGATTCTATTTTATTTTAGCTTCCATGAGTAGGTTCAGAATTTCTTGCTTACACTTACTGGAAATAGCTACAGTTACACCACCAAATTACTGATAATGACTTGCCATAGTAAGGTGAATTATTAATACAGTGTATGGCTTTGAGGTTTTTTTCACAGTTTTATCCATGAATCATGTTGTTTACCCTGTAACTTAACACGAGTTATCCTGACAAGTCTTTGTACTATCAACTGTTATTGGTTTGATATGCATTATATAATTGTTTTGAACATGTCCACCGATTATTAAATTAGCAATAACAAAGTCAAGGAATCTCTACTCTTTTTCTTCTCTTTATTTTAATGTGGAAATCTTCCTGAAGTAGGAGTTCAGGTGATAGAATTTTGAAAAATTGTTGTTATTACAAATATGATGATGGAAATGCTTTATCAAGAGGAAGGCCTGCAGTATATTCTAAAGGTTAATAGACTCTGTCTGTCTTACCTACCAGGGAATTTGTTCTTTCATCATATTCCCTTGTCTGAGAAGATCAAATCTGTTAAGAACAAAATTTTTTTACTTATTGCTGATATGGCACCTGGGAGTTTTAGCTGTGGACAAGTCATTGTTTTGCTAAGAGCTGCCTCAGAGATTATATTCCATATAAGACAGTAAACAAGTACATATAGCTTCAAGTCAGTGGGAGAAATGCTTGTGGTGTTATGCAGCCTTTCATTTGATTAGTAATAATGTATCATATACTGTTTATTCATTCTATAGTAAAATTAGAACCCAGATCAAGAATCTATGACCAGGTGACCGAAACCAGCAATTCCTTCTTCTGAGAGGTTAACAGATTCTAGTGTTCCTAATTTATTTAACTTGTGTTTGTCAGCTTAGCAACCCTAAGGGAATCCTTTTCTATTTTTCCAGTCTCATCATGTAACACTTGCATGACAACATCTATTGGTAAGGAGGAAGTTGCAAAAAGGAACATTTCCTGCTCTTTGGTTAGGAAGAAAAGGCTCCTGGTTCCTCCTCACTTTATGTTTGTGTGGGAAGAAGAAACGAATGGTCTGACTGTTCATGCCCATTGTGAATTTGTCTGTCACAGAAAACTCAACTCAGGTGGAAATCATTTCATACCTCTAATGAAACTTACCCTGTTCTATAGCTGTTCCAGTTTCAATCTACTAGTTTTCAGGTGAGGGTGATCAGTAATGCACTCAAAGTGAGCATAAATGATAGGTATATGTTGTGGAATAATTATACTTTCTGTTATGCTTCTAAAAATGCCTGACCAATTTGCCTTTTTTGTGACACTATCTGTCACAACATCAGGAGCTTTCTAGTGATGGTCAGTTTGGAGACCTTAATTTTCTCTATCAAATCAGAATTATTTTTCCTTTTGTGCACTTTGCATTTATCCACAATGAATTTTATCTGACATTTTATTGTCCAGTTACTCAGTTTCATCCTGCAAATCTTCACAGTCTCTTCTTTTCCTTACCATCTTGAATAACTTCCTAACATCAGCAAACTTTGCCACCTCAGTGCTCATCTCTTGTAAACATGTTGAATAGAACAGATCCCAGGGGAATTCCAATGATTAACTCCCTCCATTGTGAGAACTGACCATTTACTACTACTCTTTTGTTATATTATTTAGCCATGTCAGGACTCTTCTCCAGTGGTTGTCTATTTTCCTTAAATGCTGTTGGTGAGGGTCTTTGCCAGTAGCCTTTTGGAATCAGAGGCAACCCAGATCACCCTTACCTGAATACTTGTTGATACCTTTGAAAAGCCCGGGGTTTATAAAGTAGGACTTCCTTTTACAGAAGATGTATCCAAACAAGGCTTCTGTGATAAAAGTGTCTTCAATTTCTTCTGCAGTGAACACTGATGCACTCCGAAATCTTGTTATCCTCTGTGAGTGCTCATTCTATCAGGTGGCAGGAAGATTTAGAACAAAAGAAAGAGTACACTCATTTTTTTGCCTGCCTAATTTTATTATTATATTTAATTTTCCAAGTTTGATCCTTTGATCATTTAAGTGCAACTTCAACTTTTGGAGGAATGACTTTCACCAACTTCCAAGCCTTTCCTGTCTGAGTTGACTTAATAAAGTTGCAGATTATTTTAAATTGCATTGTAGTTTTGTCTGTCTTCTTTATGTGACCTGATAAAGAATATATAAAGAGAAAAAGCTGAAAAGTTGACAAGCTTTATAGAGAAATGTTTATGTTTGGAAGAACAGTGAGAAAGAATAGATGCTAGCTAAAAGTATAACATTGCATTATTTTAAATAATTCTTACTCAAATTGTTGGCTTTTTTATTATGATCTCATTTTAGCTCAAGAAACATGCTTTTGTTAAAACCATTCCTCTTGTTTTTCTCTCAGGCTGGACAGGAAGACTAGGTGGAGACTGCTGATATGAGAAAACTTGCATCTTTCTTCCCAGGGCTTTAAAATAAAATGTCCATGAGCTGTTAGAATCAAAGATTATTTGTTTTATTCCTATGCTTTTTTGTGTATCCAACTTTGTAGTCAACTGTAGTCATGTAGCCAACTTTTACATTGTTTCCTAGTTCATGTTGCCATTCTACCTTTATCTATCTTTCCTTGTCTACCTTGGCTCTACCTTCATAGACACACTTTTTACACACTTTCAGTAGTCTCTGCCCTTCACAGGTCCTCTCAGATAATCTTTGCCACAGACACGGGCAGGTTGGGACAGTAAGTTTGACAAAATTATGGTTACAGTGTTATCTTTTTGTATTTAATTAATATTAAATTAATATTTGGTTATTCAAATATTAATCAAGGGTGCTGAAAATTAATGGGGTTCAGGAAAGAGGTAGAACAGTGAATCAGGGTCTGGAAATGTGAGAGTTAAAGAGCTCTGTTTACTTAACTTGTCAAAGAAATGACTTGATTGTTAAGAAATGAATTGGTTTTGATCTGAAAGTCTCATGTGGGGAAAAAAATCTTTAACAGAAGATCACTCTTTAATCTAGCTTACAAGTACCTAACACGATGTAGAAATTGAAGCTAGACAAATTCAGTCCAGAAAAAATGAGATTTGACAGAGATGATAATGAGGGAGAATGATAATACATTAGAGCATCTTTCTATGGGAACTGATATTGTCTTAAGCAGGGAATGTGTTTAAATCAAGTTGGATATCTTTCTGAAATGTATTCATTTTTTGAGATATGTGAGCTTGATTCAGAAATTTGAAATCTTGGATGTTTATTGTGGTCCCTTCTGCCCTCAGAATTTAAACACCTGTAAATTACATCTTCTCTCCTGTTTTTAATGTTTCTTCCCATTCAGTCCTTCTGGACCTGCTTGGTTCGCTTCATATTCTTTTTTTTTTTCTTGATCCCTTGATTGTCCTCCCCATATTAATGGATAGACTATTTTCCAGAGAGCATGAAACTGTCTTCCTTCATGTTTTTATACAAAATGAACTTTTACAAAGCTTTCATTCACTGATCTACCAGTACGGTTGTGTCACATTTGCTCATGTTGGCTTGCATTTTGAAGTTATGTATGTTTTATATTTACAGTTTATCTTCAGTCTGAATTAGAATGTGAGAACCATCCATTTTATGCACAATGTACTACATGAACCTTACTAAAAGCAGTAGCCAATCTCCTAAATATCAACTGATTTAGAATGTGTTGATGTAGAGGAGGGATGTGAAAAGGCAACTGCAAAAAGACCAGTGTTCGGTGGTTTTAACAGTAACATTTTCATACAAACTTTTCTCACTTCTTTAAAAAAATTGCTACACTGGTGCTGAATATTGGGCCGGGGTGTGTATACAAGATGGAAAACTTTATTCTGCAACAGTCGTGTTTACATAGTGTATTTATTATGTCCCAAAAATTTAGTAGCATTTGATATGCAGCAAACGTGTGTTACGACTGTTATTTTTGAAGACAAAACTGTAACATTTCCATCCGAATTTTAGCAAAATATGTTGTACAGAATTAAAGAGAGAAAATGTCTTCTCAGAGTAAGAAATAAGGAAAGCACGGAACTTTTTCTTACACTTTTTAAAGGGAACTTTTAGGCGGGAAAACCTAGATAGAATCACACAAGCATAGAATGTCCTGAGTTAGAAGGGACCTGTAGTTGATTTCAGTGGTTTTTTTTCTTCTTTTATATTGCCATGTTAATGTGATGAGATTTCATCAGGAATTGTTGTACCAGGCGTTGTATAAACACAGAGCAAAAAAGCAGTTTATGTTAGAGAATCTATGGTCTAAGACCAGAAATAGATAGGGTGAGGAAGGATAACTGTAGCAAGAGCAGCAAAACGTCTTTTCAGCTTTTGTAGGCGCTATTTTAAGGGAGAATTTCAAGGAAAACGGAGTACGTTTCTGAGCGTTCATGGACAACATAGTGAAAGACAATTGTAAAGTTGCTTGCCTGAAAAGTTAAGTGGAAGATGTAGACTGACATTAGGGCCAATTAAAGAGGGTATTTGTCCTTTCAATATTGAATGAGACAGAAAAATAGGGAAGTAATTTTTTGTGAAACATTTGGATAAGACAACTTGCAACTTACCTGGAGCAGTACGAAGAGAAAGGTGACAATATCAGGGTTGTAGGCAAGAAAAACAATCTTTGCAGCAGCCTACTGAATAAATATTAATAGGGCAAGACTGCATTTTCTTAGAGCAGAGAACAATATTGTGGTGTTAAGTTGTAAGTGATGATTACATGGTCAAGAGTTTGAGTGGGTAGATAAGAAACTTCTCAGAGATGCTACACAGAGAGAATAAGCAAAAACTGAACCAAGCTGAGGTATGCAAATATAGAGGAAGGTCTAAGTTAAGTGTAGGTTACAGACTGGAATTAATGGTTGTGTCCAAAGGGATCAAAAAAAGGTGGTAACAACAATGCCTTGTTGTACTGTAGAGCTTCTCACTCATTGAGGCTGTGAGAAATACTGAGTTGTGAGTCCGGATACACAGTGGGAAGTAGAGAAGTGGGTAGCTGGGTTTAGCTTTTATGGAGGAGATAGCCCAGAAGTAAAATTCAGATGAAGAGGTTGAAGGTGGGACATTGTGAAATCATCAGAAATGTGGGAAAGGTTTGAACACATTGAAAAAAACAGTAAGAAACAATTTTAATAACCCAAATGAAAAATAGTGAAGTTAAAATTCTAATGAATAGCAAGATTTTACTGGGCTGAAGAGAGAAAAAATCTCCAGGAGAATGATAAGTGCAGATTTTGAACCTAGCTGAGAAAAATCATCAGTATACTTTGACAAGAGTAGATAAACGATGTGGAAGTTACCAAAACCTGCAAGGAGGTTGTTAGAAGGAAGTGTCCATCAGCAATTGTAACTATCCGCATTCAAGCTTCTTAGAAATGCAAAAGGAAAGGGACAATGGTTTTTGTTGGGTACCTGTGGTTTAACCTTGGTTCCTTCAAACCAGGTGTGCACTGTAGGGCATGAGATAATGGATAAGAATACAAAGCAAAGTGAAGCAGTGATTGGAAGAAAGACAGAGGGTGAAAGAAGGTTGAGAAATAAGAGCAACCTAATGAGAATATGAGAAAGATAGGAAAATGATAGTAGACAAATTTGCAAGACTCCTCAGAGAAGCTGTAATGATAGGTGTACACGTTGCCTCTGTCACTAAATTAAAATCAGTCGTCTTGATATTTATACAAAACTGAGGAATCTCAAGCAAAGATCAAGGTGTGGAGAAACATCCTGATGATGCCTTTTGTTAACGTGTTAATGAACTTGCTTGGTTAATGTAATAGAAAAAGTCATTTAAACCCCTAGACAAAATCTTTTACCTTGAACCTGTATACTTACCACTGATAATGCTTTTCAAAGACTGAAACCTAAATTAAAATATGAAAAGAAGAGGTGGGTAGATAGGGGTTCTTAGTAGCTTTTTATCTGTTAAGTGGGACAAATTTTTTCATCTCTATTAAAACTCCTAATACATTTTGAAGCAAGTAAGGCTTTTTTGTCATTTGTCTTTTCTTCTAATTTTGATTTTTTCTCTTTATCTGCACAACTACTTTTCTGCTAACCTGAGAACTACTCTAGCCCATGCCATTCATCACAGGAACATCTCAGGGGCACTTAGAAATGTTTCAAGTTTTAACAATCAGAGACTTAACCTTTTTTTTTTTCTCATGTAAGTTACCTCTCTAGACATGCTAGGAAGACGAACACTGAATAACAGAAGTTGAATAATAATAGTCATGAGGAATTTTGCATGAGAAGTAAAAACCTGGTAAAGTCAGGTCTTTTGTTGTAGATTGCATTTCCTATTTTGTGGTGTTGGGTTTTTTTCTTAGAAATACAAGGAGATATTTGGGGATACATTGGTAGTATTTAAGGTGTCTATTTTCTTAGTTGATCTTTTTGTTCTATTATCATTACAATTATTTTTATTTTGACCTAATCACTTTTTCTGGCTTGCTTGTCAACTTAAAAGATACATGGGGGGGGAAGAAAAAATGCTTTGATAGTTTGTGTTGTGTGGTGTTTTGGGTTTTTTAAATGAATCTGTTCCTTTAGAATGGTGTACGGTTGATAGCCTAAGAAACTAAAGCATCAGTACGTATTTTCTCAGACTATTTTGATAGTATGCTTTATCCCTGACCTGGAAAAGCCAGCTCTGCATGTGAGAGGATAGTTCATTCTCCATAGCTCATTCAGTCCTTGTCCTTTTTGCTAGGACTGCCATCAAGATTGCTAATTATAGTAATAGGTTTGTGACGTGGGTACTTTTCCTCTGAAAACTGGTCAAATTCATTTGATACAAGCCATAAAGCAGCTATTAGCGGGTACCGAGTTGCAGCCACCGTCAGTTTGACCTAAGTAGTAGCTGAACAGTGCAGTAATATTTTCCCCTCACATCCTATTTCATTTTTTAACATTCTTCTTGTAGCCAAAAAAAGATCTTAAACTGTTACATATTTCCAGTGGTTTTCAGACCCTTTACTGCTGAAGGTGAGTTGCCTATTTTAAATTGCAAGAAACTAAACCTTCCAGAGTTAAATATGTCACACAAAATAATGTCGAGAGTGGGCTTTACACAGTCTTAAATTTGTTGTTTGGGGTTGTTGGTTTTTTTATTGAAGGCATGGCTCGGACAGAAATACAGAGTAAAGCACAATTTTCAAGTTTACAAAATAATTTCAGGTGTTAGTACTCAAAAGAAAGACATTAAAAATTATAGCTTTAAGACTTCTTATTTTGCTGGAAGAAAAGTGGCTTTAGAAAAAAGGGGGTTATGTCCACTGATTTAGCATCACTGGAAGGGGAGGAAGAGGAAGATATTTACAAGGTTTGCTTTTTTTTTCATATTGGAATTCCACATGATGCTGGTGATTTAAAAGTCTTTGTGGTATGGTATTTTTTTCACTTATGTCCATTTTTATTTAAGGAAACTTCATTAAGATTGAGATTTTCAGATTTCTGTTGCTAACATTTTTCTGGGTTTCGTAGCAGTGCTTTTCTTTAAATGGAAATGCAATCAGCCCTTACTCCATGGTGCCTTTAGTTTTTTTCAGGTCTGACCACTAAGTCCAAGAGTCATGTCCTCAATAATCCCTGAAAACATTATTGTTCCTCATTCCCTTACTATGTATAGATACATGCATTTAGATACATGTGTACACATCTTGGCCTTTCTCAGAGTTGTTTTGCAATGTCAGTGGATTTTTCTGTACTTCATGCTCAGGAATTGTGTTTGGATTGCATGAACTTGTATGGCTAGTTGATGGTATTTATAAACATCCTGCCTTTGATTCACTATTTTCTTTAGCAGTAGAATTCAAAATAGCTGATTCTGATTCAGGATCAGGCTGAGTCTGACATCAGTGTTAGTGATGTAATAATGACTCTGAGCAGAATTGTTTCTGATTCCCTGGTATGCAGGGGCACGTCTGCTTTACAGGTGCTGGTGCAGGTGTTTGATTGCAGCTCATGCAAATTTGTGGAAGCATTAAACAGAGAGCAGTGTAGATATAGTAGCCCGGAGTTAGCCACTGAAACAGGTTCAGAGGTTGCAGCCCGATATTAAGCTTCATGTACCTTAGCTGCACTTCACTTGGTAGTCATACTTGCCCTTGTTTAAAGATAGCATGAATAAATATGTACAGCTTGTAGTTGCATCTCTCCTACCAGTGTGCTTACATCCTGAGTGAAAGCAGAATGAGTCCTGGTGGTATTTATTTTACACAATTATCTTTAGTTTACATGGTTATTTCCCCACAGGAATAAAGATTTTCTTGTACCTTTTGATAATTTATGGCAAAGTTCTTGTGTGTAAATTTATCATTGGCTTTTGCATCATGATCATGTCTTGTGGAATGCAACCAAACTGAAGCTAGAGAACCAGAGCAGCCCTGGTGCTAGATCAAGAAGACTGGCTTATGGCTGGATGTGGGGGCCTTAGATCACTCCTAACAGCACACGTGCCAGTCACATTGCACCACTGTTCATGTTCCTGGCAACTCATCGATTCCACGCTTTGCTCAGCATCATGCTTTCTGAGCTTTTACCTACCCACAAAACTCCTTTGTGCCTACAGTAGGTGTGCACAGAAAATACTGTATTTTGGATGCTCAGCAGGAATTTGACAGTAACACGAGAGAGATGTTTTTTTTGTTTTCCAGGAGGAGGCACCTGTGCTGCCTTCCAAACTGCATGTGTGAAGTATAGCAAATATATGGGTTAAAAAAAATAATAATTCAAATCGCTATAGTGCTACTGATCAGATCTCTGTTTCTGTAGCAATGAGAACCCAAGGTGGCCTTTTAAGGCTCACAGTTCATCTACCAATTTCCAGTTCTGCTTCAGGATTCTTAAAGTATTAGAGTGCGTGCTTTAAACCCACAAAACTTACCTTTACCTAATTTTCACCATTCTAACCTAAGTTTCCACGGAAACAGGGTTGAAAAAGCCGCTGGTAGCCAGCAGGCAGCCAGCAGCTGAGAGTGAGAACTCTCCTTTGTCACTTTCCACTACTGGATGCCTGCTGCGTGCCAGTGTGCAAAGCTACCTAGGTTTCTAAAATCTGAAATACTTTCAATTTAAGGAGGAAAAATTAAATTAATCTACTCTTTTCTCCCTTTGGATTGTCACAGTAAATTCCAGGAGGGCAAATGGGCTAATGAGTGCCGATCTGTTCACTTACACTGAGCCCCACGTATTCAAAGCTTTCCCAACCAACTGGGCCTCTCCCTTCTTGATTTCCATGTTTTAAAGGATTCTCTCTCAAATTTTGTGTCTGTGCACATGTACACACATATTGTGGTACTTTAGTCCTTTGTGGCTCTGTATCTGTCTATTTACGTATTTACGAACATCTTTTGCATATATTATTGTCGATGTACAAAATTTCCTTTTTTCCTGTGTACTTAGGGAACATTTCTGAATGAACACATTATAACTGATCCTCAGTTAAATATTAGGAGTAGGATGTGAATGGAGATGGCTTTTAACCAGAAGTAGATTATAGCTGCGGGAAGACTAAAGGGTCTATTTGGTCAAGACTCATACAAAACTGAGATAAGCATGCACAACCTGACAAGATCAGATTAGACCCTTCCCCCACAAGTGCTTTTCCCATAAATATTTATCTACTTTCTATTATAAATAACCAGGAAATGAAAAAGAAGGAGAGATACTGTAAAAAAAAAAAAAAAAAAAAAAATTACTAGAAATAGAAATGCCACTTCAAATCTTCAGGGTAATGAAGTAAATTTTAAGTAAATTCCACTAGTTGCTGGTTCTCAAATGTGAGCAAAGTACAGCAATTCTTCGTGGCAGCTACAGAAATCAGCAGCATTTATAAACAAAGAAGAACTTTGTACACAGGTGCATTTTTGCCTACTGTTGGGTACCTTAGAATTAAATAACTTATCACCTGTGACAGAATAGGTGTTGACAGAATCAGCACTGCTGTATTTTTAAACTTGCCTGAGGTAGCATAGCTGGCATTGAAGTTAAGCTTGGCATTCTTTCACCCTGTCCCTCCTCCTTCCAGCCCAAGTGAATGCTCACTTCATCAATGAGAAACACAACTGACTTGCCTGCCAGATGTAACAGGGCTCCGTGAATTCACATCTGTTCTGCAAATTTGTGTTTCATTCAGATTGTCGATACTTTGACTTCCATTCCTCACGCAGCGGTGTTAAGGGGTAAAAATCTGAAGCCATACAGGTGCCACTAATTTGGAAATACATATTTGTCAGCAATCCACTCATCAGAACCTGTGTGGATTGCCTTTCTGGTTTAATAACAAATAGCTCCTTAGCTTTGAGATTTAAAACCTTAAAAATGTTCAGAATAATATTTTACATTAATCTTTGAAAGTAGTGAGTGTGTACTTTTAAAAACACTTCTGTGTCACATAAGAACAATATTAAAACTTTAAAAATATCAAGATGAAAAATGTAATCCTTTCTTTTTTTAAAAGAAATCTTTTTTCCTCTAGCATTTTACGATGGGATAATGAGACAGATGTCTCTCAACTGGAAGGACATTTTGACATTGTTATGTGTGCTGACTGGTAAGTACATAAAAATCATAAAACTCATGTTAGAAAAATAGCTTTGCTGGAGTAATTGTACTGTGCTGCTTGCTGATGGCTAAGCAAAGTCAACAAATGAAGCAAAAAGCCACCTTAACCTCAACAAATTAATATTCATCTCCATGTGACAGTTATAAGGTAGTCTTCTATCACACAGTAACTTCTACCACATTATTTCCCAAAGATTGATTTTGAGAAGCATTTCCATTTTCTGGAATTGCCTCTGTTTCATGCTTGACGTATCAGTAAATGGACGACTTAGGCAAATTGCAAATAATTATGGCTCAGTGAGGAACAGTCTGGAGAAAAGGGAGTTTATCAACACAAACAGCTCAATTAGCTTGCTTCTTAGGAAAGATCTGACTATTGATATAAGGGGATATATTTTTTCCTCCCTGGAAAATCTTTCTGAGGAAAAAAAAGATTTTCAAAACCTTTTTTTTGCCCATCACATTCTGTATCTTAAATCAATTTGACAGCAATATTTGTAGACATAGGCTTTATATTATTTACACAGGCAGTTGTTAATTGTAAGAGAATTCATAGTAAAAAAAATTACAGTACAGCACTTCGTTTATGAAAAGGTAGATACATGCTGCAATACGGTATATTGTTTAATAATTTATACAAATAGATTTGATTATTGACACAACCCTTTTCTGATACTGGATTTGCAGAATTCTGCTATGCTGTATTTGCTGCATGCTAAATTAAAAAATGGTACATCATTAATTATTTGTGTTACATATATGGAGACAGTGTAAAAAGAGATGTGTATATTTAATTTAGGAGAGTAGGTGTTTTTAAATTAATCTGTCTTTTCTTCATGGATATTTGCTCTTGACCCTTTAAATATCCACGACAGAAAATGCTATTTGTGTTTTGTTGCACGCAACTGTTGTGAGAGACAAAAAGAGACAAGAATTCTGAAAACAGGGACTTCCTAGGACAGCTCAGTTCAGCAGATTTTTGTACCTTCCTAAGAAACAGTTAAAGGAAAAAGGCAAAGGGAAGTACGAAGCTGTCTATTGTCTTTTTAAACAATGTTCTTTTTAAGTGGCTTCTAATAAAATATTCCTCTAAAGATTTTTTTTTTTTGCTTTGATATTTTCCTATTTAAGCAAACTCTTCTGATTTCAGAAAAGTTACTGGTTTTGTGTAGCACTGAAGAAAGTGTGTTTAATAATCTTTTTTGCTTTTTCAAATATTTATGTGCTGACAGAATGCAACAGTGCTTCATGTCTCTTATCATTTAATTTCAGAAAAGTTCTTTGTTCCCAAAAAGGACAGAGAAGGGTTTCTAAGTAATCGCTGATAATGTACCTCAGAGACGCATCATCTGATTAAAATAAGGAGCTAAACAACACCATATGATTTCAGCAAGTAATTTAGTAAATGCCTTCCTCACCAAATATTAGAATGGATACTCCAGGTTTCATTGCACAGATGAAGTTAATGCTGGACAGGATTAGATCAGATTAAGTATGAAAGTCAGATCAGAGTGCTAGCGGACATGAGCAGGAGGGCAGCAGTCTTCTCGGAGGCTTAGACAAGGCTCACATATGGATGTTCTCCAGATTATGTGGGTGAAGCAAGGTCTTGCCAAGAGATTTAGAGTTAAATTTGTTCTTCACACAAATATCAAAACAACCTGGCTGTGCCATCTCTTGTATTCTTGATACTCACACCATGTCATCCTATTTGTGCTGGGAGTACAGCAGAGTGGAATAAGACTTAAGTTGTTTTTTTGCAGTAATATTCTTGCCTAATACTCCTCCCAGTCTGTTTGGAAATAGTGTAGTTTCTTTAGGAAACAAAGACTCAAACATGACAGGTAAAATACATAATGTATTTGCAATCACTGCATTTTGTACATTTTTTTTCAAGCACTTAAGATGCAGGTAAGTGTATAAATATTTATAGATGTCTAAAAATTAATAGAAACATGCGGGTTAGTTTAAAGTACATGTTTTTATTCACAAATTCTCTCTATTTTCTTATTGGAAGTGCCCATATATATAGTTTAATAAGCACGAAAATCCCTTTATTGTTTGCTTCTCTTAGAAATCATTCTTTTAGTTATGGACACTAGGTTTTCTGGTACATGAAAAGGCTGGGGGAAAAAAAATGTTCAATGCTTCATCAAACTCGAATCTTCTCTTCATTTTCATGTATTTCTTTTCCGAGATACAGAATTGACTTGAGAACTGTTGGCAGGATTTTTGCTCTCTGAATTTTTCAGGCTGCCATTGAAGAGGGGAAAAAAAAGAAATCTCTTTTCTTATAGCCCCTCGGCTGAAACCTGAAGTATGCAGTGATAGAAACAGATAGAATAGATTGCATTTAGTTTAATGCCATCATATAGCTCATTGTCAGTCAATAAAATCAGGGATTGGAACAGAGAACTAGAAAGCAAAAAATCTGAGTTCAAATATTAGGTACATGGATAAATTTTTATTGAAGTATTTCCAGCCAGGGTGATATTGTCTGATTCTCTGAATAGCTAACCAGTGGTACGGCTTGATCCCATTTACATGAAAACAAGCTCTATTCATAAACATATTCCAAATCCACATGGAGGTTCAAGTAAAAATGTACATGATTACAACAAGCAGCGATATGTTTATATTCATATATTTACAGTCAGATTTTCATAAACCTTGTGTGCAGGGGTGGAAAATAAGTTATTTCCCAGAATAGACAGTCTATTAGTTAACAGCTAAATTTAGTAGCTCAACTAGATTATAAAATAAATAAGAGGCAAACTGTGAAAGTCAGTCATTATTTAACCATTCAGGATTTTTACAATAAAAATAGTTTCATGGTTCAGCAATTCCAAAATAACTTGTAAAATGTCAACTATGAGATAAAAATAAGGAAAAAAAACCTCTTAGTGAGGTCATACTTGGAAGAAGGATGCACTGGAAAAAAAATGAAGCGTATGGAATTTTTAAAGCATATCCACCCACACATATTTTTGTGTGAGAATTTTAAGGCCAGGTGAGGGCTGCCAGAATTTTAGACTTTCATTTGACCTACACTTTTGAATATAAAGTCATGCAGGTGCTAGAATTGTAAGAGTGAGTATGAATAAAAAAGGAGAAATAACAGGTGCCATTATGGACCAGCCAAAAACCAAGACTCTTCCAAAGCTCTTGAGGGCCTCATATTTCTGATTACTTAAATGGAAGCATGTGTCCTCTTTTTTATTATGGAAACATTTGCTGAGATTTTTAATCCAAGGAGAGAGTCAAGGCCAGTAGGACTGAGCCAACAGAAAAATCTTAGTCTTTCACATACTTGTGAAACAAGTTTTCGGAAATACTTTTAATGTACGGACGGTACAAGGTCTAGATCCACATCTCAGTTTAGAAATGCATAATATCCCACCTCACTTAGACTAATTATATTCTTAAATTTTGGCACATGCGTAAGTATATGTATAACAGAGGTGGGGGGTGGGGCTATGTCAAATTGCTTTCAGTGCTGGGATTTTTTCTGAAATCACAGGGAATTGTAGATTCACCAGTAATGTAGAAATGAACTGAAAGTATTTAAAAAATATCTTTAAATGTGGTAATTTTTGTCTCCATTAGTATTTCATTTTATATAAGGAAGTCTTTTGCAGGAATGCAGCAAGATCTCTGTCTTTCTTCAGTTTAAATTTACTATTCATTTTAAGCCTCATTTCTTTAACATACTTCCAAGTGCATTGGAATCTGACGACATGGAAATAAGGGTTTTTTCAGTTTATGTCAGCCGTGTGGTTGAGGGCAAACAAAAAGATAAATGGCTCTATGCACCAGGCACTATACATGAATGTAATGATGTCTGAAGTACACCTGTAAACTAAGCTCTTTTACCAATTGCAAAGTATGCAAAAAGAAAAATAAGTTCACATCAGAGTCTGGAAGATATTAGTATATGCCCCTTGTTGTGATAAAAGGATATCAGTATGAAAAAAACTGAGAATCTACTTGGGTTTTGTATTTGTTTCCTTGAGCCATAGTGTTACTCATGTACAGTTTTGGTATCAACTTTCATTTTGGTTTTAATGGTAGTTTTAAAAAACCCAAGCAGATAGAGGCGACGAGGTTGCCTGCCTGTTCATCCAGCTTTCACAGGTTAAGAGCACTGCCTAAACAAAGGCTGAATCATAAACTGTTCTTACCTCTGTACTACTGTGCTCTGAAACTTCCGTGCTGACCCGAGAAACCCTTGCTATTCATGTCCTGAGCTACTGCTTCCACAGTGTCCTTACTACATAAACATGAGACGTTACCACTAAAGTAATGGTGAGCTAAGGCAAATTTGAATTGAGGCACGAGAACTGGGTGAGAATGGTTTAGAACAATACATTCTTTTATTTCACTGAGCCATTGTGAGCTTTAAAAGATTCTCCTGGGTACATTTTCAGTACTCTTGGTAATACTTAGTCATACAAATTCTACCAGTAAGAGAAATTGTGTGACTAAATCTCCTTGCGTGGGCCAAATCCAGTGATGTCCCTGTCTGCAGCACAGATTATCTAACATCTTCTTCAGGATTTTCCTCATTCAAGGTGTTGTCCGACTCCAAGGGAGGATAGAGATGTTCCCTGGAGTCACTGCATTGTATTAACATTCCTTCCAGCCTTCTCTGCTCGCTCTGGTCAGAGTATGTGGCTCACAGAGCAACAGACTGGAAAATACAATATTGGAGACTGTATTCAATTGAAGTAGGTCCTGTTCCCAGGATCAGGCCTTTTGGAGGGCAGGGACATCTTGGGAGCAGAACCAAAGCAACTGTCCCAGGTTATCTGGGTTTCCTAAGCTAAGAGTGCTAAGAGTCTACCTCCCATACCACAAAAATATCAAGTGGGTGTCAGACTGAAAAGGTATTATTGAAGTTGTCTAATGTCTTGGCAGGTCATGTAACCATTTTAAGTTCTCAGGCACTCAGTTTCTGGTGAACAAAGGCCTGTAGTTCTCTCATTGTAAAGGAACAAGATTGGTAGCAGCAGTTGTGCCCCTATCTCATTGTAAAAAGAGAGAATGATTTGCAGGTCCATGAAAAAGGAATTTTAGCACTGGTAAGCTGCCTCAAAGTTGGTTTTCCACTACACTGCTTTCAAAAATAGAAATATTCTACGTGCATTTTTAATTTGGAATGTACTTCTGTCTACACAGGATCTCAGCAAGCAAGTCTTAAATGTGTGCATGTTTGCAACACTTCATGTTGAAGAAAATTAATTATTTGTAGTGATTCTTTTGGGAAAGGTCTCATGCACTGTATTCTACCTCTTCTGGAGGTGGCTGAGTTCCTGGTCAAGTAGTGTCTTACGGCATCTGTCTGCATAGGGATCTACCTGGGGTGAATGTGATTAAAAATTTCAGGAGACATTAGAGATATCAGCTGCTTTTTCAATTAATGAAATTTAAACAAACATTTTTTCAGTAAGATTCTTCAAGTAAGATTAATCAAGGCTGAGGGGCAGCCATCATGCCAATTACTGAAGTTTAAATTTTCTTCTGGGCAGGCTGTAGAGAAATTTGAAGCTAGTACTTTGATATCTTAAGAAGAAATTCAGAAGGTCATACTTCTATAAGAAGTGTTCTTTAAGAAAGGTATGGATACCCAGTGTACCATATATTCTCAACAACGTGAGGTTCTGCCAGTTTTTACTGATAAAATTTGGTCACTGACAAGTTTTCTGATAGGCTTTTTTTTTTTCTTTTCTTTTTTTCCCCTGGGTAGCAAAAATTCACAGCTCTGACAGAACTGCTTCACACTATGATATGTAATATTGTATTCTCCTTGGTAGCTGTGGAGTGTCCTCACCTAAATATCCACACATATTCTGTTCTTGGTGACTGGCGTGTGGTTGGCAGACTGCTTTTTTCTCTTCAGTGTTTACATATCTTTTTTTAATCAGAAATTTCAAACCTGGAAAAAAATTACCCACATCTCTTCAGAAAGAAGTGTTTGAGAATAAAAGAGAGGAGAGGAGAGGAGAGGAGAGGAGAGGAGAGGAGAGGAGAGGAGAGGAGAGGAGAGGAGAGGAGAGGAGAGGAGAGGAGAGGAGAGGAGAGGAGAGGAGAGGAGAGGAGAGGAGAGGAGAGGAGAGGAGAGGAGAGGAGAGGAGAGGAGAGGAGAGGAGAGGAGAGGAGAGGAGAGGAGAGGAGAGGAGAGGAGAGGAGAGGAGAGGAGAGGAGAGGAAGCAACCATAAAGAACGGACAAAATGCCATGTAGTGTGGAACTTGAGCTTGACACAGGCTGGGAAGCAGTTTTGTTGCAGAGAAAGCATGAAAAATAATGAGGAAAGAATCACATAATTTGTGGCCTGCTTGATAGACTCTTATCTGAACTGCCAATATAAGTGCAGCCCACGGCAGTAAGGACTGAGAGGCATCAGTTGCTCTCCGATAGTTGTTCCCTAACCATTGTAAATGCGCTCTCATCCGCAGTAACTACATGTCCACAAATATCTAGTCAAGAGAGATTGGCACCCTGGTTGCCACTATTAGTATATACATTAAGGTACTGAGGGGCATGAAGAATGAATTATCCCCTCAAATCATGAGGTAATCACACCAAAATAGGCCTGAGCGTGTTGGCAACATTGCATGGGAAAATTGACTCTGCTGCTATTCTTGCGGGACCCGTGCTGGAGATGAAGGATTTCACTCTTGAGAGAGGACGGCTCTGTATGATCTGGGTCATTGTATCTGAACAGTGTTTGTGGCAGAGAGGAGGTAGGCACTTCTAAATCTTTGTAGGGATAGAGGTAGATATGTAAATAGAACAAATATGCATAATAGATAATAATTAATTAGTGCCACAACTGTGAAGGTAAAAGGAAAAAAAAAATGCCCTTAATAGTAACACCTGAAATACAGTAGAAAATACTTCAAAAAACTACACCCTCCCCTTGCATAAAAAATGTATTTCAAATGCTATCTCTGTATATTGATCCTGATTTCTGATATGGTAGTATTTTAATAGTTAGCATATGTCATCTGTGCATTTCAGCTATCTAAATGTCTGTTCCATGCTGATATTTTAGCTTCGGTTTAGGTTATATTTGGCTTTATATACTTTTTAATGTTTAAAAGTACCTGAACTGGACAGAAACGTAGATCACAGTTCCTCTTTTACAGCATTGTGTAAACATATGTAATTAGCCTTGTACTTATCTGCATTAGTATCATTAGAATTGAAAACCCATTTTAATCTGGATTCCGTTCTCTTCTCAATGTCAGCCTGTTTCTGGACCGGTACAGAGCTAGCCTTGTTGATGCAATAAAGAGATTACTCCAACCCAGTGTAAGTATGTTTCTATTTTCTCCTGAACACTGGCTTCAGAATAATTAGTCTGTGCACAATGATTGAGAGAGTAATGGAATGGCAGGATTAATGTCATGTAATACTTTAATACTTATTATGTCCAACTTCAATTGAGTCTTCTAATCTATCAGATTCTTTCCTAATCATAAACTAGGAAACTTCTTATACTTGGCCTTCTGATAAGGAACACAGTGGGTAGTAAAATAAATGAAACCGCTTCAAAGATAGCGTGAGATTATTTTTATCAAAGCGTTTCTCAAGTATTTTCCTTTGATAGTAATGTCTTCATATTAAAGTAAAAGTACGATATTGAAAGTTTTTATGTTGGCTTCTGTCATTTGTAATCCCTTCAATTGTAACCTTTGTCATTGTGTATTTATTTATTAAGAAAGAATATTTTTCTTTTCCTTTCTGTTTATATAAAATTAAAAAACCCCTCATGCATATATTGTAGCCTAATTTTTTTTTTCATTAAGTAAAGCCTATGTTTACATGTTTTATACCTTAGAACATAACAAAATCAAGCTCTTCATAAAATACTTACATGTTCTACATGAGAGTCACTGAGGAAATTTTACTGATCTCAGTCTACTAGGCTGTTAAATCAGAAACACCACCTGGAAAAAAAAAAAAAAAAAAAAAAAAGATGTTATATGCTTATATTTATAGCCCACAAATAATCCTGAATCTGAAAAAAATAAAATAAAATATATCAAAGCGAGAATATGAGAAAACATGTTAAGTAATTGCTGTAAATAGGAATTTGAAACTGGAATTTTTCCTTTCATCCCTAACATAAAAATCTTCCAGTAAGGTAAATTTTCAATTTAAAAAAAAAAAATTTCATGTTATCAGTGCATTCTCCAAACTTCATTTAGAAATTGTATTGTACTTTTTTTTACAAGAGATTTTTCTCTGTAAGAGGAATAATAGACCCAAACGCACAAAGGCTTAAGAAACTGAGTCATTTTAGTCATGTAAGTAATCCCATTCTTTGCTAAGAGTGATCAGGTTTCTATTCTTGGTTCTATCGTAGACTTTCCTGAGTGACCTAAGGCAAGTTACTTAAGACTGAATTATTTTAATGAGCTGTGGGGCAAGGCTGCCAGTAAGACAGGAGAAATGTAGCTGCCCTGAGGAAAAGGTTATCCAGATATTTCTGTCAGTGGCAGCAAGGGGAGGTTAAGCAGCTCCTGCCTAAAGTGTTGCATTGTGACGTTCAGGATGTACCATCAGCTGTCAGGGTGCAATAATTTTGTAGACCACAGGTGATCTGGAAAACAAAGCTGATCCTAGTTTAAAAAAATGCTAACAGTTTTGGGGGATTTTTTGGCCCGGATCAGTGTCCGGACCTGGTTCTTCAGGTAGCCCCATAGGCCACTCTACTGGGTCCATGACAGGACACTGGGAGAAAGGGATATTAGAGACCAGAAGAGAAGTGTATAGGAGGTGATCTGGTAACTGATCTGGCTACAGCCTCTAGATGGAGTGGAGGAATAGCTATTAGTTGCTTTGTCTCCTGCTCATAGCTAATCATGGTCTAGTGGTCTACAGTCCCGAAAACATAAGTACACACATGCATTTGTATACACATACACACACACACATATTCTTTACCTGGGCTGATCAGCCCAATCAGAGAATTTTATTTTAAATACAATGGCAATAAGGCACCCAGAATTTTAAGTAGTCTTCAAGCTCAAGTTTCCATCTCTAGAAAATGTAGGAATTGTTAACCTGACTTTAAACCAAAACTGGCCTGGCTTAGTTGCTTTTTGACTCCAGTCAGCTAACTCAAATGCAGAACATGCCTTTGTTTTTCAGAGCAGATGAACTACAGTCCTTTGTGAATGCAGAAGGAGTAAAGGGAGATGGCTTTTTGTTGCCTGTCCTTGTCTGGCTTGCTTCTGCACATTGTGATTAAAAACATAGCCTGTACTTATTTGCTATGCATTATAGGCCATGGTTCCTATTTCTTATCAGCAAAGCTAGCTTAAGAAATTCTTGCTCCTTGCAGGAGTTTCTGTTGCAGAGTTTTGAACCACTATCCAAACTGTATCTTTTAACTCATTTGTCTAATCCACTTTACGGATGGTTATATGGGTGGATATCCAGTTGTGGCATGGCCTTGCAAATTATTTTCACTTGTAACTGAGAGGGCAGCAAACTATGATCTGGGGTGGAAGCTGGGGGTACAGACACCTTAATTGACCTCTTTTGTCCAAAAAGGACAAGTTGAACAGAGATGCCTTTAAGCATATGCTTTCATGGTTTGAAAGACCCAAAATAAAAGGGTATATTTGTTGAGACCCCAAGACAAGATGCGGTCACAAGTACGAAACAGTTACTATTTTTGCTGTTCTTGTTAGCCTGTATAAACCTAAGGATAACATTAAAGGAAACTTTACTATCTGACACTGTACTTTGGCCTTTAAAGGAAATATAAATTAATAGTGAATTAACTTCCTAGTTGAATTAATTAATAGTAGTTTATGGGCATAGTTTATGGGTGTAGTTTATGCCTAAGCTAAGGCATAAACTACTTCGATTTAATTCAGTCTGCTACATGAATTATTTTGTCTCAAATTTAGATGTTACGTTTCCTTATTGGTAATTCTTGGCCCAATTGATAGAGGAACAATCTTAAATTGAAGACAAGTCTAGATGTAAGACATCTTTCAAGTGTAACTAGGATACAAGTAGGATAGAAGAATTTAGGGAAAATAATAACCAGCAAAACTAAAAGGAAAAGTGGAGAATTAGACACTAACATTTTACATCAAACAAATGCATCTGGAATGGCTATATTTTATTCCTCTTATAAGCAAGCTACTTGTTTTGCTAACATTTAGTTTTATTTTTTCTTGTCATTAAAATGTACTTTTAATTTCAGTCTCAGAATAAACAATTGCTTGTTTGCATATTTATGAAGGCATTGGTTATTCTGTGGCCTATCCACCCAAAATCCTGATGTAGTCAATGGGACGCCATTGAGCTGTGTTTAGCAGCAGCAAATAAAATTGCATTTAATAATGACCAATGAGTAAACTTACTCACAGCCATGTCTAAAATGTGAATATCTGTCCCATTATCTTACTGCAGCATTTTTTGTGACACTTCAGACTACTGTAACTGAAATTTTCCTCTTGTTGACGAGGTTACTGGAATTATTTTCCCAGCTGAGGAAATGCCGTTTTGAACTTTAACCATCATCCTAAACTGGAAGGCACTTTTGAATTAGAATTATACAACCTTTGCATATTCCCTCCAGTATAGATCCAGGTTCTTTTATTGTACAGCAACCAAGAAATGAAAAGCATTTTAAAATTAGAAATGTGAATGCAGCCCCAGAACAGGTAGCAGAATCACAGAGATGAGGTTATTGACAAGAGAGTGCTTTAAACCCAGATTATGATGGTACCTCCACAGCACCTGCCAGTTTTGAGGAGACTGTTGTAGTATTAAACTTAATCATGTTTTCTTGGGTTTTATCATTGAGGGCAGGATCCTCAGGTGTTTTAGATACACACAAAATTCAATAGATCCGAAGGTTTTTACACCAACTAAGGAGCTGACCAAAAGTAATTGTGTCATGATATCCATAAAATACTATTATCTTTTTTTCAAAATTATTTCAAGATTTTCAGGTTTTGGTTTGTTTTTTTTTTCTGGTTTTAAGAGGTATTTCATACCATGTTACAGTCTATTTTACTGTATTTCTCTTTCAAATTATTTTTGAAGTACTCTGCAGAAAGTGCGAGAAGGAATGATCTCATGGACTGCTGGCTCCAAATGGAAATCCCGGAAGGGGTGCTGTTGTATGAGTGTTGCTCCCTCCCCATAGCTGCTGGATCAGTGGCCCATGTAGGGCATGCAGCCTCCAGCAGTCTCCACGTTCATGAGTTTTAGCCACTTCTGAAGCCCCCACAATGACCTATGTAGTCAGTAAGCCCTGGGTGGGGGACATGTTTCCTGTTAGAGTCACCTCTCTGTAAAGCTGCCCATTAAGATGAGGGACTCCACAGGAGTCTCATCCTTCTTGTGCCAGGAAGGGTCTCTGCAGAGCAATATTCTGGGGAGCGTGAGATGGCAGCAGAAGGAGAATCCTCAGCTGAAGGCTCCTTTTGCTGCCCACTTCTGTCTGATGACATTAAAGCATGCAAAGGATGTGAGGGATCTGATTGTGAATTTCCTGTGTTTAATGTTTTTCATCCTGAGCGGAGCCTGTATTCAGACTGAACATTTACATAAGCAGTTCCAGTGCCTTTGGTGGGAGTTACACCCCTTTGCACCTCATTATTTAGCCACAGAATTAAAGTTATAGCTACCCAAATGAACATATGTGAGTTGCTTAGAATATGGCCCTAAGTCTCTTTTGTACTTAAATTTCCCATAAGAAAGAGAAGGATATCAGTATTATCCTATCTCACAGAGACATTGTGATAATACAGTGCTGTAGTATTAATGGTTGGAGTCTTTTAAGTACACCTTAGTATCATAGATACTGATGTGGTTTTTATTGCTGCCTCACTGCACGTTGTCTCAGCATATGTGTGTATGTATGAGCGGTAACACACAGATATTTTCCCTGTCTTCCTCACGAAGTGGGGCAGCATTGTAACTTTCCAGAGTTCCCATCTGAAATCCTCTCTTCTGATCAGTTTTTTTTCCTGTGGTATACAAGAGTGCATTTTCTTAAGCCAAATATTCTTGGACAGCATGTAATAATTTTACAATTTCTTCAGATGCCTAAAATTATTTTTTTTGGTCTTTTTGGTTGATTACAGCACCTCACAAATTAAGTCTTAGCTTGCATTAGTATAGAAGTTGAACGTAAGAACTCAGTAAACTTTGTGGCTCCCCTCAGTGTTGTATGCTGTTGGCTGGCATTAACCTTTGTTTACAGCTCTTCAATCAGTTTTCATTCCATGTGACAGAACAGGGTATTCAGCCAATTAGAATTAATTTTGCAAATAAGGTTTCAAGAGATGCCATATCAAGTAAGTTAAGTTTTGGGCTAGTACTTTGCACACAGTGTCTGAAATCTATCAGTTAAAGGTACCATAATTTTTGCTTTCTTAAATACAGGAGGATGAACAAAAAATTAGCTAATGGACCATTATGTGTTGCCTGGGCATCAAAAATGGCCTGTTCATCTCGAAAGATCCAGAATTACTATGCAAGATCATTAAGACCTCCTTTAAATGCAATTTAGCAATTTAAGGTCAAATTTGGTTGCACTGCTCAGGTAGTTTAAAATATCCTCAAAAAATTAATGATCGATTCTGATTTGCTTCCTTTTTTTGCCTTGTTTTACATTGCTGTAATTCCACTGGCAGCAAATGGGAGGTACTCTTCCATGTCCGTGAAACAGGAAAATAATTCTTTGCAATCTTTGCATGGTCATGAACTAACAAATGGATTTTGCATTGAGTGTATGTTTGGTATGCTATTTCTGTGTTTTATTTTGGTAATTCAAAGCTGCCATTAGTATATGAAAAGGAGCAGATGTATGGTAGTTGGCAGTTTTCTAAAGAAAATATTTATTTATTACTTTCTGTTTTGTATTTGTTTAATCACAGAAATCTTGCATATTTTGAGCAATTATTTGTATTACCCTATTTTAGTATTTTTCCAGGAGAACAATTGAGTTTTCCAGCTTGAGTATATTAAAAGCTAAGTCAGGCGTATGTTCTATCTGGTTCCCTTCCAGTTTTAAAAATATATAAAATCTCTTTTTAACATTCCAGGGAAAAGCAATGGTATTTGCTCCACTCCGAGGGAATACTTTAAACCAGTTTTGCAATCTAGCTGAAAAAGCTGGTTTCTCTGTCCAAAGACATGAAAATTATGATGAACACATTTCGAACTTCCACTCCAAGGTTAGTTTTCTGCTTGTGTTAGATAACACTTTAATCCGCATTGCATTTTGAAGAGATCATGGTCCTTTTGGCAGGTAACCTAAATGTTTGATTAAAGTGCTCCTTAGGTGTGCTGTTTCTGGACAGCTATTTTTGTATCTGATTATTTTGTGTGGTAGAACCATCCTTTATCTCTGCACATCTAGAAGAGTTTTGCAGAAGCATCTCCTGTTTACCCTTTTCATTCATAGAAATCTAATTCATAAGAGTCTTTTATTGTTATTGTTAGCTGCCTATAAATATATACCACACTAGCATTTACATTTTAATAAAAAGCTTGCAACTTTTAAGTAGGTTAAATACTGAAATGGACTGAAATAAATAGGAGGTGAATGTCTAATTGTATCATATCGTACCTTAAATCCTTATCTCTGGCTGCTTTATGACTGGGTCAGTTGGCAGCTTCAAACTGCTAAATCTCATACAGAATTTCACAGTTGTGGGGTTATATGTCAGATCGAGGCGCTACAAGATTTAGGTCAAAAGCACTTATCTGAGCGTGATTTCTAAGCTTGCTTACATAAAGCTACTGTTATCAGTCTCCTTTTTTATTATTTATAAGTATAGAGTAATACAGGACAGGAAGAGGAAGGTGCTTCACAGAAAACTTTTTAGGAATTTCTTATTTTCCTGTGTGGAAGTGCTTATCAAAATCGTATTTATTGCTTGCAATTCTAAGATCTCTATTTCGTACCATAAAGAAATCCACTGTTGTAGGTCCATGTGACCTTAGACATAACCTCTTGCAATTTTCTAAGAATTGCTCTTGTAAAATAGAGACATGTTCAGAATTGAAGTCAAAAGCATTTTCTTTCTATTTAGCACTACCATAGGGTACAAATCAGATTATGCAAAAAAATATGTGTGATGTTGTAGGGAATAAATATATGGATTTATTATGTAATTTTATATTTAATAAAGACTCCCATTAAAGCTATCTAGACAAGTACACATAAAAACACTTAATTTCATTGATCAGCTATGTCTGAATTTGATCACATTAAACCTAAATAAATTTCAGGCATTGTTCATCTACCACCTTGACTTTAAGTCATATAAAATTATATAAATGTAAGGCCCAATGTGATGGGTTTTTTATTTGTCTCCACCTGAAAAAGGGCGTGATTTTTATTATGTTGTTCCATGGTAATAGTTCTCTTTCATTATCCACTGCATCCAAATCAGCTCCACAGAAGTGAAATACAGGAGTAATAGTTGTCATCTTGATCCAAGAGATGGGTCTAATATGATAGAGTAGTTTATTTTACTCAGAAAACAGATTATTTTACCTTCCCCTAGTTATGTGTCCACTGCAGTCCTTACAATGGTGACCAGAGCTAAGACATATCTGAAGTAGCTTTAAATTAGCCAGCTGTGGAAATGCCAATCACTTTACCACAGTATTTTTGAGCACAAGCTGTGAAACCTAAGATGGATATGTACTTGGAGAGGGTAATGCCCAGCTTCATTAGTTTAAATCCAGTTTTGGAACGTTTTTTTCTCCACTGTAATCACAGCTGTGACAGCGTTGTTCCTTGTTCTTCCTCCCTCTGTCTCCTTTTAACTTGACAAAAAAAATATATCCCAAAGACTCATTATCATTCAGTTCAACACACCTGGTAACTCATGACACCTGATGCAATCAAGAATAGCTTTTTGTTAATTTATTGTTTTTTTAAACAGAGGCACTTCCGTTTTATTGAAAAATCTTCCATGGTGAGGAAAACAAAGGTCCAAAATATTTTCTGTTTTTGAACAGCTTTCTTTTTGTATGATATTCTGCTTTCTAAGGTGATAGTGTCTCATAGTATGGCCTGATAGCCCAACACTGATCTCTTGCTAGCGCTATGAAATTTAAATACATAACGACTGTGCAAAACAAGGCGTTTTGTTGACCAGTTACATGAAGGGTGAGGAATGGAATTCTGCCTCTTTTCGTCCTTCCTTAGATACATGCACTGCAAATGTGTACAAAAGATAGAGAGACACCTGAGCATTTGGCCTCAAAAAGGAATTGAATGGTGGGTCTGACAGATTTCAGATACTGTTTACTTGCACTCCTTGCTCTTCATACTTCTCAAAGCAGTGGAAATGCAGCAGTGCTGCTGCATTTTGTTATTCTTCAAGCTATGTACAGGAGACACAAAGTTAGACCTGGAATAGTATTTTTAGGTTTTTTCATAGTTTTTGCACTTTCAAAGGTATTTTTTCCCCTTCTAAATAAAACCCTAAAAATATCAAGAGTGTGATGTTGCAGTGCTGCCTATTGGAAGATGATGCATCAGGTCTCTTGAGCAAATGGAAAAATAATACCAAAGCGTGCAATCACCATGACATTTCATAGAATATATGCCAAAAAATGGATGGTATACATCAGCATCTAGTAACACATAGTTGAAAAAATTCTCAGCTGGATCTATTCCAGTTTAGAGCAGCTAAGCATCAGGCCAAGTTTCTTATTTCTGTGCTCTAAAAAACCCTTAAAAAGTGCTGTTTGCTGTGTGCAGCATGGGCAGACCTCTTGCAGAATTTGGATGATAATGATTTTTCAAATCCTGAGGGGCATGCAGATTAGTAAACATTTCCCTATGAAGAAAGCATATTATAGAAAATTTAGGAGTTAAAAAATTGCCCTCTGTGGTTTCAATATAGATTTTCAGTTTCACAGAAGTGATTGTGAAGAACTTGTGTTTCCTTTGTGACTGTAACCTTTGCAGAATTTTTGTGACCGTTCTTCAAACTACACTTTAAAAGTTTTGCATGTTTAGCAGGAATCAGTTTTCGTTGCATGTCTCCTTCCAAATCTCATCTTCCCCAGGATGAGTTTGCTCCCAAATGAAGTAGAGGCGTTTTCCTTCAGGCTACATGTTATCCTCTTATCCCTACTGTTTTGGAATAGAGCGTAACCAGCTGGAGAACTGTAAGAAGCCTGATAATGCAGCTATTTTCTGCTGTCCCGTCTTAATCTTGTTACACAAATGGTTGTGAAGAGATTCATGAATTTTAATTTTGCCCTCTGCATTAGTGCCTCATGTCACTCATACACAGCTGCCTTCTATAGGGAGTTGTTCACCCCTCCTCCTACAACAGGGGAAAAAATTAGTTACAATCTTGGCAGTAGTGCAAGTAACAAAAAAAAAAAAAATTCCACAGATTTAGGCAACCACCCATGAAGCTGATTAACAGTCACTGATCAGGAGGAACAGCTTTGCCTCTTAAACTTTTCACCTCTCATTGTTAGCTGTGAAATTTTATTTCCGTTAAAAAGCAAGCCTGTAATCAAAACTGTGCCATTCTACACTTTATGCCAGTGCTTTTGTTAAATTGTACCCACATCACGGAATCACCCTGTTCAGGAGCCAAACAGCACAAGGTAGGGTATGTTTTTGAAACATTGTTTTTTAATTTGTGCAGGCAAAGGAAGACCTCCCCACCTTTTAAAATCTATATCCAGGGTAGGACTACATAACTATGTAACCTGCACATCGAGAATATTAAGTACATAATTGATGTTCTATAATGATATGCCTTAGGAAATGCTGTTTACTTTATCTGTGAATAAAATTATTCTTATCCTTTTCTACTCTGTGATTTATGAATATATTTTTCAATAATATTTTCCCAAAGTCTAAAGAGCTTTTTCCCCCCCTCTAAAAAAATGATATTGCTGTATGTTACAATGAATACAGATTTTGAAAGGCTATGATACGAGCTCTGGACATTATGTCGAAAGAATGGTCGTGTAGCACCTCTGCTTATCTATTCAAAATGCCACATTACAAGTGGCTGGTGCTTATAATCTGTATGGTGTGCTGTTGATAATTGTGGATACTGTAAAGGGTAAACAGTATGAATTCCACTCCTGCTGCTGCTATTCACCCTGCAGGTCTGAGCGTGTTACATCCAATTATGAGGTAAAGCATAATGCTACTAATAGCAGCTATATAATTTATTTCAGTCTTCATAGGCCCTATTTTTGCCAGCAAAATTGAAAAATTGTTTTATTCACAATTTGCTTTTTGTTCATTTGTTTAAAAAGGTGCTTTTTCATTTCACAAAATTATAATCATTAATTGGGCATTGATGTGCAACCTTAGTAAATGGAATTATTCCTGCACTGTGTAACATTTCACACTGAAACAGGTATTTTGAAACTGCTATGTGTGTGTTTTTAGTACTCTAATATTACATTTTTATCCACTTATATTGTGTGACAGGCTATAATATATTTCTGAATGGCATTTAATTTATTTATTTATTTATCATCTGTGTCTGCTCTGGAACAGTTGAGGTGCATCTGGATGAGATTAAATACCTTAGCAGAGCCGTGACGCTGGCCACCAGAGGTCACTCTAGAATCCAGGCTCAAATTACCAGGGGGGCACATTGTTTCTGTCACCTCCCTCCCTAAAATGTCCTTGGCTGTATTTAGTCTTATACTTCATTATTTTTTTCAGTATGCAGAATACTTTGTATTACTGTTCATGAGTGGGATCTGCTGACCCAAATCCAGCCAAGCTGTAGGGACATACATAGAAAGGGAAGCATTCACCTTCTCTGTGCTTCAGATTCTTCAGCTGGGCTGCCTCTTTGCATCCAAAGTTCATAATTAGGCTCCAGTTTTCCACTCCAACGAGTGGAGTCCAACAAATAAGTATAAGGAGGAAAATGCGGCTGGGTGTGTACCCTCCTACTTTTCCAAACTCTGTTAGCTTTTCTTTTGATAAATATGAGGCTCATTGAAATTGGGAAGTTGATAGAACTTGAAGGTAAAAAGAAAATACAGTCTTTCTTCTTGCAGAAATTGCCAGGATAGCACAACACCGATGGGTAATCCTGTGTAAACAAAATGAACCACCGGTGGCAAAGTTAGAGATCTTGGGAAGCAGATTGTCGTTACTTTAGTAATTATACACAAACACTTCTTAGTAAAGTGGATTAGAATTTAAAGAATAGCTTTATGTTCCACTATGAAAAAGTGTGTTAATTGCTCATAGACAGTAGCTTACTCAGAGGCACTTCACAATTGAAGAATATGATAGGGAAAAGACCTTTGTTTAAATAACATTAGCAATGTTGTGACACAGACCAACTAAAATCCTCAATACACAGCAAGGAAAGTAAAGGCAAAACAATATGGGATGAGCAAAGTTCTGGCTTTAAATGTTCTGTTTTGGAGGCAGACGTCATTTGCACCTTTTTTTGCATTTCTTTCTTAGTCTTGTATTAAAAGTATGCAAATATTTTTATGTGAGTTTATTACAAAGTGTAAAACATACGAGTAGTTTCCAGATACTTCAGTTTAATGTGAATATGTATTTTAAATTGCATTTAACCAGAATACCTAAGAAAATAAACATTCATTATTTTTTTAGAAATACGTTATTTTAGCGTAGCTCAGAAGATCGCACATAAACTTATCCCTAGCAATTGGAATTGCACCACTCTAATTATCAGGTTATAATTCTCTCTTACAATAAGAATTTTTGAAATTAAACAGAATTAATAAATAAGCCTATCAAGAACTGCATTACAGCCTTGGAAGTGGCTTGCAATTATGTAAACCTTCAGGTAGGATTATGGCATTTCAGAGGTCTGAAACAGTTGTTGATCCTAAATACCAAATATACCGCAATAGTTAGGCTGATTACGGATAAACTTTTAGCCTTTTGCTTAATGCATTTAATTCAGGCCTGAATATAATTTATTTAATACAGCAATTTAGGATCTCACTTCTTTAATAAGTAAGGTTCAACTATTTATTGCGTTAATTAGTTTGTCTACAAACTCTGACCAACTCCTGGTAGTATTTAACATACTGTTCCATATCTGTGATAGTATTAGACCTGAAGGTATTTTTTTGTAGTTATAAGATGTTTAATTTTCAGTAGCATCATTTGCACTAAGGAATATAGTTAAGCAAAACTTGTCAGTATTTTTAAAATGCTTTGATATGGTTTGCTCACTTTCACTTTATCCTTTTTTCATTTGCAGTTGAAAAATGAAGAGAAAGATACATATGAGGAAAACCTCCATTACCCTTTTCTTCTTGTTTTAACCAAACACAGATAGAAGATGACATTTTCTTATTTGTTTGTTTTAAGGTGGACTACTGAGAATTTCCATGTATGTGGATGGACAGGGAGTGGGGAGGGTTCAGTTTCCACCCTTTTGTTCCTGAGTCTTCATTAGAGAAATGTTTCTAATCTAAACGCTGAGGAATATATGGTGGCTTGTTTCACAGTGTGTAAACATTGAGGCATTTTTTTTGTACCATTTTGGAACTTATTTTTCCAATTATACTCCAGCCTAAAACTGATTAGACTTTACTTGTATGCATTAACAAAGGTGTAAAGCTGGCTTCCCTCTCTTTGTGCCTTTCAACTTGCATGTACTTTGTTAATCTCTTTAAATGTTATTTTTGCGGTGTATCTGAAAAATGTGTGAATAATATGTTGTGTGGGCTTATATAATTGGTTGTAAAGTTACAGGTTGTTAGTAAGGAATTAGTTGTCTTAAGATCTTTTAAAAGTGCACCTATTGAATGCTTGGATTTTTCTGCCTTTTTTTTTGGTTGGTTGGTTGGCTGGTTGGTTGCTTTTTTTAATTCCACTGTTGATTTTTCTATCCATGTTCAAAATGTCCTCATTTGAGTCAGTGTTGAAGATTTTATATATATATATGTGTATATGTGTGGTTTTTTCCAGCAGGACTTCTCCTTCTGTAGATGTATAAGAAATTATGCATCAGACAAAAGCCTCATAAACTGACCATTTGTCCTTTGGACACAATAGCCTGCCCAGCCCCTCTGCTCCTCCTCTCCAATTATGTGTGATTAGTCTCAGTGTGTTGTGTCAAGAAGGGGGAGTGTGCTGAGTGCTTATTATCTGTTTAGGTACAAGAAGAGCACATTTAGGTTCTGACTATGAATGGAAAGTGAGCCTTTATCAGGACTAAAATCTAAATGCTACTATCCTAGAAATCTCTTTTTAAAAAATACGTCCTTTTCAGATCAGTTCTTAGAACCCCTCCAACAACTAAAGGTTTTTGTAGTGTAATCAAACTATCTCCCTTGAATTTGTTTATACTGTGATATATTGTGGCCCAAATATTTGATAACTATTTAATGTGACTTTTCTTGCACTGGGAAAGACAAAAATCCTACAAAGAAACAGGAGTAATTTATTATTTTCTTAACAGTTTAATAGACCATTTTAACGACTTCTCAGAAAAACATTATCATTAAGGGATCCTGTACAGTCTCTTGAACCACAACCCTTTCAAAATCATGAAAAAAGAGGGAGAGGCAGAGACCATGACTGAGAGAGGGAGATACTAGATGCAGGGAAGTGTAGAGGATCATGCTAAAATACATTAATTATGAGAACTGCAGTTAGGCAGTAAGTGTTCTTTCATATTTAACAAATTGTGCAGCATGTAAACCACGAGATCACGAAAGTCTCTTTCTCTTTGCTCTTCTTCTCAAACAAATTTCTTCACTACCAGTTTGCATGTCCTTGTATTCAATACTTTTTGTGCTCCATTAGAGCACCTAGATGGATCTCAGAAGGCATAGGTCAAGTCGCAGTTAGATCATACATTTCTTCCTCACAAAAACTTGAATTGCAATGCCAAGTGATGGGCTAACATCACAATAACAGCAATTTATTCCTCTTTTGATAAAAAGCAGCCTATTCTCAGTGTTAGATAAAGACCAGGGGCAATGCAAACCAACCATTTATCCTAGAACTGAGTAGTATGTCTCCCTTAGAGCTGGTATGAGTTTCATATTCAAACTCTTGTTGGAAGATACATGTCTAGTAAGAAATCAAAAGCATTTAGGAGTAGTTTAAAATTGCTGTGAAGGTGGCTTTGGTTTAATTAGTTCTGTTTTGTTTGTCCCACACAGCAGTGCCTTTGTTTTGTCTATAAACATGTACAAGGAAGTCTTTATGATCAACAAAGGAGTGTGAAAAATAGTGAAATATTAAAATTTGTGAACCTTTTAATTTTGCAAAGGCTTGAATGTCTGCTGTACAACAATCTAATAAAGATTGCTAGTTGCCAAAAGTAGAACCAGTGTCACTGAAAACTGTGGTTTTAGCTCTAAGAAGAAAACAGTTTTACTCAAATTAGTAGCTGATAATTGCTTTCTATTTCTTTAGTGTCTGTCGTTTGAGTTGAAGGCTTTGCACAGGTGCTGCCATCCCTAAAGTGTGTAATTGATGGCTTGTTTACCAAAGATACATTTAGGCTTCATCCTGCAAACTCACATTGGAGCTCCACAGGCAGTGAAGTTACTAATCTACATAAGTGCTTGCAGGTTTGGTCTGTGTAGATATTTCTAGAGGTGTATAAGCAAGCTCTCTTCTTGATCCTTTTTGCTTTGAAATGGGTGTTGAAAAGTCACAGATGTAGGATTTACTGCGTATGAGACACTAGTAGTGTTCTTTTTGAGAGACATCTCTCAGAATCCTTTGCATTAGTAGGGACTTGAAGAATTGTTTCTGAATTCTTACATTTTTATTTTTAAGTGTTTATTAAATCATCAAATACCTTCACTACGAAAAAGGCAGTGTACCGAATCTTGCTCATAAAATCTAGCAGAGCCTTTCATGTGATGTGCTTTAAGTAGTCTCTGATACTTAGTGTATTTTTAGTGATACAGCTCTTACTGTGTTCTGCAACAGAATATTGGGCTTAATTACTTTGTGTTTGCAGAGCACTTCAAAGATGAACGACACCGCAGAAGAGCTAAGCTGTCTTCACCAGGAATGGAAATGTTAGGCTGATGCAAATTGTCCTTCACATATGTTGGTAGTTTTTAGAGCAATGTTGTTTCTTCCTCCTTTCTCAGAGAAAAATGGCTGAGAGAAATGCTCTTCTTGTGGACATCCATCCCCTGGGTGCAGCCCTAATGCAGCTGGTGCCACTGGCAGTGAGTTGTGAGCTTTAGAATATAAAAGACTGAGGGAAAAAATATTCCATTTCCTGCTGTGAGATCTGTCAAAGACTTTCCTAAAAATTACAAACTAGTCCTATCAGATAGCATTCTGGAACAACAGGACAAATCTTTCCATTTGGGAAATAAGTTTGATTTGAAGTGAAAAATATCTAAAGAATGTGAGATGAGGCAAGAGAACTTAGTACCCCAGGTACCAGTCCAGCTGCAAAATCCTTATTAGACAAGTCATTCACATTTTGCCTGGGGGTTAATGGCTACGTGTTTGTGTGAGGAGGGAAACAGGATTAAAATTGTTGCCCCCATGAAAAGCATCCTTACATCTTGAGCTTGGCTGCATAGGGTTTATCAAGTGTTATATCTCCATTGCAACTCCCTTCACTTTTCCCTGAACAAAAGAGGATGCAGTGGGCGGAGCTTTTGATCCACCTCTTGTTATGGCAGGTGGCACAGCTGATATGGCAGGGGAAAGAGGGAAAAGGCAGCAACACCTTGCAAGTCAAACAGAGCAGCGTTTGATTACCGTTGTTCACCTGCTCTCCCTAATGCAAGAGGGAAGTAGCCAGGTCTCTGTCTTTTCACAGGGCAAATTATGAATACATAGTTTAGCCTGGATTTCTGTGGGCACAGTTTTCTTCTTCTTTAGATCAGGGAATGAACAGAGATGTCAAACTGCAAATTCCTTTAACTCCTGTGAAATGTTTTGAGACACTGGTGGAAGGTGCTAGGACAGTGTTGACTGGTGCTAATATCTAAAATGTTGTCTATGTAACGTGCCCATCCTGTGTTGTTTCCTCAGAAAGGGGTGATTTTGTCGCTATCTTTGGATTCCCTTTTTAGATTCTCCTGCGTCTGATTAAGATGGCTTGTCATCCCTTCACTTTCACAAATCAGTAGCCTAACACTGGTTGTAAGCACACCATCACATTTTGAAAGATGAATTCAAAAGCTGATTTTTGATATTCTTCTCATCTGCACTGCAACAGCACTTACTTAACCCAGCGAAAATGAGGGCACCCTGATGCAAAACCCCATAAAGCTAAAAGAAAGCCAATACATTACTTAATGAATTTGCAGCTGAATGTTTAAATAAAGGGCTACACATACACACACACTCCAAATCATGCCTATTCCTCATACAAGGGAGCCTGACAGGCACAGACAGTATTGCTGTCTCATTTGCCTGTAGCCGTTTAGAAAGCAGCCAATATACTCTAGAATTGGCCCCAGATTTTGTGAGACTAAGTGCAGCATCTCCTTGGCAAGATCCCTCTCCCTCTCTGACCTGTGGACTCTGTTCAAATAGCTGAATGTAACAAACCTAACTTTTCTTTCCCATTTTTAAAGGGTTTAGCCTGTTAAGGCTCCTTGCTTAGTCAGCAGCTGGCTTGCTGCCAAAAAGCCCAGCATATTGTTGTGGCTGGGTAAAAGCTGGATAGTTTCCATCTCTGTCCAACAGCGGCATTGGATCCTCATTGTCTTCTTGTGTAGAAAGTGTGTGGAAAGTAGAGGGAAGATGCACAGAGCAGTAGTCCAGATGGCATTCCACAGCCTGAGAAGAAACATCTTGACCCTCGAATCTGGGTTAAACTCAACAGATGCCAAGCCCCCAGAAACAAAGAGCTGTCGTGGCTGACAACAGCAAAGGAGCAATAGGCCTTCAGTAGCAGAAAGTATATTTTAGTCTGGATGCATTTCCCTGCAGAAAACCAACACGGTGTCACTTGTAGGAGATTGCTTATTAAAGACATGCAAAAAAAAAAATTATATATATGAAATGGTTCTCTGCATTAGGCACCTTCTTCATTCAGTCGTAAAATGTTACCCCTGGGTGAGGGGTTATGCTAGCAGAAAAGGATTTGAGCGTTCAGCCTGTGTTGTGCCCTGCCAGAGCCTGTGTGCTGAAAGACCTGTTATTTTTTCCTAACTCTGACTTCAATTAACGTACTTCTAAAATTATTAAACATATCATGCTGTGACTTCTAAAATGTCAACAAGTTTCTAAACTCGGGAGACAGGAATGTAATAAAATAGGTAATAGGAGATTCAATAGTTAATAGAGGCCCTGAAGTGTGAGTGTATACAGTAACTGTATATTGGAAACTGCAAATGAAGATGGCTTAGTATTGCAAACTGAGGAAGAAAATTGTTTTTAATTAGCACCTTCGTAAGAACTGCTGATTAATACTGTTTGGTTTGGTGAAAAGCTTTCAGCTGAGTAATTTGTACAGCCATTACAACAGTTTTGTTAGACCAGGACTCCTGTTGTTAAACACAAACAGCAGATGATAATGGTGGAAGATGAGTTTGTCATGTAACAATTTACCTTATTGAAAAAAGCTTTATATAAAACCCAATACAGTAGGTACCAGCAGAAATCACATATTTTAAATCCTTTCAAGATTGCAGTGTGCGATGCTGGTGTGTTTTTTCATGGACTAGAAACAGATTTTATATCATTTATAAAATTATATATACAATTCTAAGGTGTTGTAGCATGGACAGACCACTTTACTGGTAATGCTTTACATCAGGACAGTAAAATGCTGGTATATTCAAACACTTCCTAAGTATACAAAGTAGGTCTAAAAATTGAAAGGTAATTAAGTAATATTGTTGCCATGCAAATGTATGTTTGTGCATTATGCACTGAAATTATGTCTGGTGTTTGTGCTATCTCTAGCATTTATACCTAAAGCTTTAAGGAGATTTCTCCCAGGTTAACTACCGTTCACTGCTTTTGCTTACTGTTCTTTTCAATTGACAACAAAAAATTAAAACCGGTTATCTGTGCCTCCATAATGCAGGAGCATGTATGTATTTCAGTGGCCCAGATAGGAAATTAAGTGCAGGCTGCAGAAACAGAGGGATTTTATTAAACATGGTAACAATGAAGGAATATCTGCACTAAATTATGACGCTAACCAAGGATGGTAAGATCTGTAAATTATTGGAGTGCTATAATAGAACATGAGAGTTTTCCTTTAGACAGGCCTTCGGGGTAATAACAAGGGTTGAGACTCACGACAGTGCCAAATAAGCTTTAGACAGCATAATAGTCTGCAAAGAAAAGCCACAGAGCACTAATGTAAAAGAAGAGCTGTCCACCACATGCAGCAAAAATCACCAAAGGTCATTTTATGGTAGCAATTGTGACATAAAATTGGTGGTCATGCTACATGTCTAATACTCAGCACAGCTTTATAAATGATGGGCCCCTAGCGATGGCTGTCATTAAGTGCTTTCATCATAATAAACTTTAAACTGTTGGCTTTATGAATCGCCAGCCAGCTTCAGCTGTTCGTTGGATGGAGCTTGCAGTGCCTTAAGTGTGACAAGGCCTATTAGGAACTGCAACCATGTTTCAAGCGTACTTGGCTTTCCCACTCCTGGGGTGATTGCTGCCTATTAAATGGCATCTGGGAAGATTTTCCCCCGGCAATCTCTGATCAAGAGCTTTTTTGGGCTTTGACCTGCATTTCCTTCAAGACTTTCTCTGAGGAGTTTTATAAGAGCAAAACTCCAGAGGATTTATAGCCACTTCTGATTAATACCTTTTCAGTTTTTCTAGCAACTCTCCCACTGCTACATGGAGAAAAGCTTTCATTGTTCCTAAGGTGCTTATTTGTGACCTTTTCTCTGCTTTCTGATTCCCTCTAACATGTTCTCAGTGAAATCCTTGGTGTGCAACCAAGACAGTTGCTGAAGTTGCTGCAGCTTTGTGTGGAGTGGCTTTGATAGTTAAAAAAGAAAATTAATTTAGAAAGAGCTCCACCCTTTTCTGTTTCCACAGTGGGCTCGCAGCTCATGGGTAGCAATTAAATGCAAAGGGTTCCTCCTATGCACTGTCCTAAATGGTATATTTGCTATCAAAAGTAGAGAAACTCCTAATTCCCTAGGATTCCAGCCAAGGGGAACAGAGATATAAAATGATAACATAAATTTCTTCCATGAACCATGCCCCTCAAATCCCAGCAGCCTCTGTGGCCAGTTTTCAGGTAGGGAATCGAGCCCCGGCATAGCAGGGCCACATCTGTCCTTCCAGCAGCTTCCTCTCTGTTTGCAAGGAAATTGCCCCAGTCAGTCCTGCATTCATTTGCAGTCCCTCACTGCATGGATACAGCATAGGCACAGGAGCAAAGCATTTATGGCTTTCAAAAGGTCGTGCCAGCACCCAGAAGGGCACAGCCTGTCTCACTGTCAGGACAGGTCTGGGCAGGAGGCTGCCCCCCGGGACCTGAACCCACTTTTGGCTGGGCGTGGGTTCAGGGCACAGCCCCCAAGGTGGCAAGTTCCTGGAGCTCAGAGCACACCAGAGATAAATATACTGCTGAAATATAAAGTTGCATATAAAGATTTCATGAGCCAGATTATATTTTCATCACCCTTATGCATGCGAAGTCTTTTAATTTCTATAAATCTTCCAGTGAGTTAGAGTTAAATCGTATTAGTGTGAATAATAAATGTTTAGGGATCACTCATCTAAGAACTTGTAGTATTTAATTTACAAGGACTATACATTTTTCAAATCTCTTAACAAGGAACTTTAAGCACTTCTTGAGATTTAAAAAAAAAAAAAAAAAAAAAAAAAAAAAGGGATCTGGAAAGCAAAAATGCTCTATTTTTCCCAGGACTCTGAATGAGTGACTCAGGAGGTATTGTAATTGCAAAAGCTTTCTGTGTGTAAGAACCTGGCTAATACTCTTATTAGCATCTTTTTTAATCCAGGTAACATAATAGTCCAAGTGTCAGAGGAATGTCTCAGAGGTGGACCATTAAAAAATTGCAAAACCTTTGAGAGATTAGCATTTGAATCCAGCCAGGAGCTTCTTGAGGTTCTTGGGTGTGGAACAGAGTCCTTAAAGCATAAGTTGCTATCACAAACCACATCGGTCTCTGAGTTACTCCAAATGAGAAGACAGTAGCCACAGTTAATTAGCCTTAGCTCTAGACTTGCTTCCTCTGGGAAGCAAATACACAAAATGAGATTTTCATTGTGAAAAGAGGTTTCGTTTTCTGAAACCTTTCATTTCTAAAGAAGTTTGAAAAGCAAACAATAAATAAAGTACATTAAACCAAAATTTTCAGGGTAAGTGTGTATGTTTTAATTCATAATAATGATAGTTAGCCCTTAAACAGGGCAGTACTTTGCATGTTCAACATGCTTTTTAGAGTCATTACTCAGCACCATGGGCTGATACAATAGGGCATGGTTTCATTTTCACATGTCAGGAAACTGAGGCAAAGAAGAGAAGTAACACACAGAGAAAGACTCCACAGCAGGCAGAATTGCATCTATGATGCAAGTCTCACACAATGACAGTTCTTAAACAACAGACCTGTATCCATCCTTCAGACTTTATTTTTGTGCTGGATGTTGTCATACCCTGGGAACTGCATTCTTTACATCACCAAACATCATTTGAAATGCCCTTAAGGGGTTACTGTTCTTTCTGACGGATGGTACCAGTACTGGATATTTCAACAGAAGTGCTGAAATACAGACAAGGACCTGCAATGTAGGAGAATCATTTTAATTTGTCATCTCCCTTCCTCTAACGCATTTTAACAACAAGCTGCTCATTTTGAAAGGATGGATAAGAGCACTGAAAAAAAATACATAGCACATTGTCATATTCTACAGGAGAAAAAGGCTATTATTTGTTTGGAAGGAGCACTGATGGTTGTCCCTACAACTTCATACTGTTTCTACTTCTATGCTGCTTTTCAGGGGTTCGAGGCAGGGGATCTTATCAGTGGTGGCTCTAGATTAACTCTTTGCTCTCTTGTCAGATCTACATACATGGTTTTGGCCATTTTTTGAGACAGATACTTCCACAAGTCTGCAGGCAGTTACTTTGCTACTAGAAGCTTTAGGGATGATGACCACACTTCAAGCATTTTGCAGTGTTGATTTCCAAAGGTCCATGTCAATCACAGCAAAGACATTACTACTCTGCAAGTGTATTCAATAATTGATGCAAACAGTTAAAACGGTGACACAACAGGAATCAAAGTGGTGATTTAACCTTCTGTTCCCAGTACAGGGAACACCAGCAGCTGAGCAGATTACTATGGAAAGGGCAGGTGTTTTTGTCACCATGCTACAACAGCTCGTGCCAGGTTAGGCACATCTGTGCTTTTCCATGCCCACCCTGCAGGCAAGGTACTGCCTTGCAACTGCATGGGGAAGGAGAAAGAATCATGTCATGGGCACCAACACTCTGGGCATCTGCCAGCTTATGTAGTGAGGTAGAAATATTAGCAAACACGTGGGTGGAGAGTCCATTATGGAAATAAAGGGCATGGAAGAGCACATAATAAGCCATATTTTGCAGTGGTTTATACACTGCAGAGAAAAGAAATGGGAGGGAAGAGACCGTATTCTCCTTATCCAAGGGGGAGACACTCACCACAAAAAAAATCATTTGGGAAGGTGTTCAGCTCAGTTAAAAGGGAACCTTTGAAGCACTTAGGGAGTTATTTTCAGCTGCGAGCAAAGCAGAGGAATATTGCCACTGGGTAGAAATTGCTACCAAACAATGATCAGTGGAAAGGATACCTACTGATGAACCCCAGCCCATTTCAGATCACTTTCAGCCTGCTCTTTTCTTTGTTGTAAGGCCCCATTATGGCAGTAACGACTGCAAAGCATGGACGGCATCCCATCCTGCTCCTCCACGCCAGGGCAGCAAGGGATGGAGCCTTGCCTCTCAGTATGGGCTGCTTAACAGCACGGGAGAGGCACATCCTATCTTGGGCCATGGCATTCAGAAGGCCCTATTTGTGCCCAAAAACTAGGAGTGAGAGCAAAACAGATCCACTTAAGTTCCTCGCAGAAGAGGGACAACTTGTAATCCTAGCAGGCATGAAGATTGGTGAGACAGCACGCCAGCAGTTAGGCAGAAGACTTTCAGAGGAGCAAGACCGGTGTGGCGAGGAGTGCAGGTAAGACTGAATGGCTTAAAAAACTTCTCCAGAGTGAACATAATGTGTAGAATTTTGAAACTTCCCTGTGCCAAATAAACACAGGCACAGGAACCTGCAGACCAAAAATCAGCGTACACTGGGAAGCCCCTACTTGTACTGCAGTGCGTCCCTGGGACCGTGCCACGTGTGTGCACTCCCCAGGAAACGGAAAGGCAGAAGGAGCAGCAGGGCACGTGGAGTGCTGGGAAGGCTCAGCCTTGCCACATGGTTGCTTGCTTGGACTCAAGAGCACAATGTGAAGGCAGGGTGTGATTGTACATGACTTACGGTTTTGCCTTCAGAGCAATCTACCTCATGCTAATGAGGTGATTAGGAATGTGTTTTCCCTAGGTAGCCACTCTTGCCAGCAGGAAGCGGGCATTTTGTGGCCATACAGCCATGCTCTTATTGCTGCTGGATGGGATTCCCCTGTCCCAGAGCCACCATCCATTTTACTCCGACACACAGCACTTCCCACCTGTGCGAAACAGGGTCAAGCCAAAATGAACACTTGGCGTGAACAGTTCAGATCATTGTACAAACAGATATTTGAGTTGCAGAAGCACTGTGCATTTTCCTACTGCTATTTAGAGGCTAATGTGTGTAGCCTTAACAATAATTTGTTTATTCATCCATTCCAGTAGCTTTGTTCCTGCTGACTTCTATCTAAAAGGCGATGCAATGCACATTTTATGAGCTATCGGACAGTTACAGCTTAAAATGAATTCATATGTACCAGATCTGGGGGAAAAAAGGATTTTAAAATAACCTCATACACATAAAAGCTCCACATCTAAATTGTTGTTAACATTTTGCTTTGCCAATTTCTTACCTTTTAATAGCATAGAAAGGAGAATAAAATTAATACTTAATGGTGGATCTGGGCATATTTTCAGTGTAGGGAACATGGAGAGAAATCAGGATATTCAGAAATCTGTGAGCTGGAGGACAGTTTTTGCCCAAGTGTTGAAAAAGCTCTTTCAAATGAGCAAAGAAATTTCACTTTAAACGTTTTAAAAATATTGATGTATCAATGTGGTGCTCTGCGATGCACCTTTTATGCTCGAAGGAGAGTCATTGGTATATTCCTAGATTTCTTTTAAAAGCTGGCTTCCAGAGGCAGAGTCGTGCAGTAACAGGTCAAAACACTTTTGCTGCCACGAGGGATGCCTGTAGTACTTAAAGCCACAAGCCAGCTGCGAGCTCAGGCACAATGTGGCTGAATCTATGTTGACCTCAGCATGCTAATCCAAGGAATATACTCCAGCTATTTGTGCTTCCTGCTCTGGCTTTGGCCCTCCATATTATGGCCAGTAAAATCACGTGGTTTGGCAGCTAATGTCCAGCCTTGGCCTATATGAGCTTTCTTTTTGCAGGGAGGAGTAGCCTGAGTGTAGGCTGCTTATAAATCCAGACCTTCCAGTTGGTAGCTTCAGGACCTGATGAGCAGGCTACATGCTTAGATAGGACATGTGGAAAGTGATGACCGAGTTCCTCCATGCCATATACCTGTGCTAAACATTACCATCAGGCTAAACCTTCTCTCTTAGCATATCCTGAAGGTTGCTTCTAGCCTGCATTTGAACATACATCCTCTCAAGTTGGGGCTGAGTTTGTGTGCAACAGAGACATAACCAGTCCCCTGCAGGTTCTCCTGCGCTGGACTTCTTTTTACTCTGCTACTTTAGCTGGGATGTAACTCAGAAACCTCTGCCCTCTACTGGTGCAGTGAAAGGTAATTACCCTTCCTAAAGGCAAACACAACTGCACAAATCTCTATTTACCGCTTAAAAGCTGCTCTGATAGTTGTCTTAAAACCATCCTGAAAATGTGAAGCATTAGAAAGGGTTTCACCAGAGCCCATTCATGCTGCTTATATAGTAAAAGTTTATTTGTACAAGCAATTGCAGTGTCTATCTCATTTAGACCCTGTAGGACCTTCCTGTATGGCCCTCTGACTCCATGAGAATAGAGACAATTCTCTCTGGGCAGCTATGTATTACAAAAGAAGCCACCACCACTGTGAGTAATATTGTCTTAACAAAAATGTCCCTGCTGTTGCCCAAACCTTGACCTACTGTGTAGTTCTTTTTCTGTTAACATAACTCACTTGACATTTTTACCTTTGTATACCACTTTGCTGTGATTGCTTATGACCCTTTTAAAGAGCTATAGTGGTGGTAGAGCTTCATTGCAAAGATGAACTGCAACACATAGCTTAGTTGAAGGGTCTGGAGGGAAGGACAAAGGCTTGTTTGTCACTATTTGTCAACAGCATCCTGGCTTATATCAGCAATAGTGTGGCCAGCAGGACTACGGAAGTGATTGTCCCCCTATACTTGGCACTGGTGAGGCTGCAGCTCAAATACTGTGTTCAGTTTTGGACCCCACACTACAAGAAGGACATTGAGTGCTGGAGCATGTCCAGAGAAGGGACACAAAGCTGGTGAGGGGTCTAGAGCACAAATCTTGTGAGGAGCAGTTGAGAGAGCTGGGGTTGTTTAGTCTGGAGCAAAGGAGGCTGAGTGGAGACCTTATTGCTGTCTACAACTGCCTGAAAAGAGGTTGTAGCAAGGTGGATGTTGGTCTCTTCTCTGAACGAACAAGTAATAGAATGAGAGGAAATGGCTTCAAGTTGCACCAGGGTAGGTTTGGATTAGATATTAGGAAAAATTTCTTCACCAAAAGGGTTGTCAAGCATTGGAACAGGCTGCCCAGGGAAGTGGTGGAGTCACCATCCCTGGAGGCATTTAACAGACATGTAGAGCTGATGCTTAGGGACATGGTTTAGTGTGGACTTGGCAGTGCTGGGTTAACAGTTGGTCTTGATGATCTTAAAGGTCTTTTCCAACTGAAATTATTCTATTATTCTACTCTATATGTAGCCCACCCGAAAGAAATAGCAATAAAAGATGCATGGCAGTGAAGACAGTGTATGGATTCTGTCCTCTATAGGACAATTTAAGTGAGACGTTGCACACAGTCTTGTCCTTTCTGACATTTCACCAGTCAGTTTTAGTGCATCAGGGAAAGTAAACAGCAATAATAAAATTGTGTTTGATGTTTCTGTCCTTCTAACATTAAAAAAACAGCTGCTTCTCTCTTTTTTTCTGAAGACTCTAGGAAGGTCTGAAGCTCCCAAGTCCAAGACATGGTCTGATATGCATGGTATCACTATTCAGTTTCCTGGAGTCTTGTCAGAGGCCAAGAAAGATCACAGCAGAAAAGTATCAGGTGCTACATTCTCCTCCCTTTTTCTTCCTGATTATAGTTGTGATAGTTTGGCTTTCAGATGGTCTGAACCACCACTGTTCCCTAACTCCTTGCATTCCTCGAAGACTATGTGCTCTTATGCTGTGCATCAAGAGGAGGAGAAAAAAAGAGTGGTTTCTAGGGATGCAGGATGGTGATGTACTGGCAAGATACTGGCCAGTACTAAGAAGGCCTCCTAAGTTACTGGGTAACTTGACAGGAAGAAGTTTCTTACATAGTTTGCCCCATGTTGTTGAGTCAGTGAGAAAAGCTGAGGAGTTTCTAGCTTGAGGTTCAGCACCTGATAAACCACACAGCTTTGCAGGTTGGCACAGTGGGCTCCCACTCCCTGAGGGCTCTGCACTGTGTTCCTGCAGGCACAAGAGTGCCACCAGCTCCAGCACCCTCAGAGCTGAAGACTGTGCCCTGTGCCCCAGGGCAGCAGCAGATGGGTATATCACATATCCTTTCCCACATGCATGTTCTGTTTGTCTAGACTCTGTTGAGAACTGCAGGGACACAACATTTTCTGTCTTTACTGTAGGCCACAGAGCCCTCCCTCACCACTGTTCCTACAATTCAGCTCCTTAGGCTGCAAAACCTGTGACACAGCCGGGTGCTGTGGTGTGGCTAGGGCTCAGATGTCAGGAGCAGTGTTTAGCCCTCCTGCAGGCAACATTGTCCCCACCCCATCTATCCTTAGTTCAGGCCTTTGTTTGCACCCCATGGGAGGAAAATAATCCCCTCGCCTCTGACCACACCTGGATTCAGCTTCCAATCTGGCACCTTGAAAAGTGGGCCAATTCTCTAACACTCTTGCTAGGACTAAAGCCAGGGTGAATGCAGCTAATTCACACCACTCTAATTAGGTGGTGAGTTAGCAAGGGGAGACCTCACCTGTTAGGAAAATTAGAAAAGAGAGAATGAAAGAGAGAAAAAAAAAAAAAGAAGAAGAAGAAGAGAGAAAAGGCAGACAGAAAGAGGGAAAGGAAGGGAGAAAAAAAAAGAACAAATGAATGTATTCTCTGAAAAAGAAGAAACCACTGAGCACTTGATTGCTGTAACCAGGAGGGAGGCCAGGAACAATCCCTTTCTTTCCAGGTGCAGGACAGCAGAGACTGTCTTACACAGGTCTGAGGTCTGAACACTGGAGGAGTACTAGGGGCCTGGGGGGTAGCCTCAGAGTCAATGCCTTCCTACATTTTCTGGCTTTCTTTGGCTGTAGGTCTCTGGGGAAGCCTTTACTGGCAAAATCAGACAATGGTGTTCCTGTTATTACTCTTGGGAATTCATTGGTTCAGAGAAATGCCCTGAAAATATGTTGAAATCCAGTTATGCAGTCTCAGACAAACAAAAAAAAATCTTTGGCTCTGGCCAAAAATCAGCATTTTCCTCAGCTTATTTAATAATCAGGTGCCTTTCTCTCCACCCCCACCACACCCCCCCCCAAAAAAAAAAAAAAAGAAAAAAAGAAAAAAAAAAACAAACACATCTGCTCTAGATTATTTTAAATAAAGGGGGCCAAAACTTGTATGTATGGTTTTCTTAGCTTCTCCTACACTGAGCGCCAGGGCCATGGAAACACCAGACTAAGAGGCTTAGAGTAAATCCTGGCAGTCTCACTGCTAGAAACTCTCCCACTGATAAACAAAGCCTAATAAATAAGTTTGAGAGAAAAACTAAATGAGAGTGCGTCATTGTTGAGCAGTTAATTAGGATCCCTCTAAGCATTCGTGCTGTAAAGAGCAAGAAAATTAAAGAATATAAAAACATATGTTGGCAAGAGTGAGAACATGCTAAAAGTAAACACTGCTGCTATTATTAGTAGTAAAAATAATATTAATTAGTTGTATTACAGTAGCACCTAGTGGTGCTACTGGATCTCATCCCCAGATGAGATCAGGGTCCCCAAAACACAAAAGTCTTAAATAGAAGTTGCATGTCAGAGTGTTCATGTGCATACACATATATAACATATGTTTATAGACACGTGTACATAACATACAGATAGACAGGCAATTAAAATGATGAAGAAACAGCAGCAAATGGAATTCAGGCTAGAGAATATCTTGTAACTTGGTTTCTCTTGTTTCTATTTTTTTATGTTGCTGCAGTGCAGCTGTTTGCAGTTTTTAGTTACAATACAGAGAATAGAGGACTGTTGTAGTGCGGGAGTCTGTGTGTGTGTGTGTGTTTATACATGCATTCATATGTGTCTGTATATACACATGCACATGCATGCACACTTGCACACATATGAAGTAATTTTTCCCCTAACTTGGATCAGAGCAACACAGAAAGCCTGGCTGAAGACAGAATAAACACTATCCAAAAGGCTCCATTTACTCACCAATCACCATTTCTTCACTGCAAATGAAACTGCTGCTGTCCTTGCAGTGCATGCACGGACACATTTTGGAGCGTGGTGTCTCTGCCCACCTCGCACTGCAAAATCCTCCCTTAAGAAAGTCATAGTTGAATACTGCCCTCAGCTTAGTCAATAAAGCTTTGTCTCGAAGCATAGAGAACTGCAAGATTCAGTTGCTGCAGTTGCTGCTGAATTCTACTAAACCAAACCAAATACATTTAAAAAACCCCACCTTTCCCTTTCTAATGTGAATTTGCACGCCATAACAGGGAAAGGGCGTAAGGACCCAGGTGACACACAGTTAACTGGAACTCTGGATTCCTTAACACATAGGAACTAACTTAACTGTTAATGTTTTAGTGCCTGGGTTTCCTAAGAAAATGAGCCCTTGCAGGTTATCTGGGCTCCTGTTTCAAACAAAATGCTGCTGAGGTGTTGTTGTTGTTTTTTAGAAAAAACTTGTTTTACTCTAAAATAGCAACAGCAGAGGCATTGCAGTCTTGAGGTTTCCAATGCGGAAATTGTATGGCAAATCGAGGCATCAATTTAATGTTCGGAGGCATGCTTCATTTGAATGATAATTTCATTAGATTAGTTTGTAAACTTTTAATGCAGGTTGTATTATATGTCTAAGAAGAAACAATTTGTGTGACAGACTATCCTTCATAATCCCCCTCTTCAGCCTTCTGCTAACAAAAGACCCTTAATACGGAAGATGTTTTGTGGGAGGAGAAACATTTTCCAAACAAGTAGTTTCTCTATTCCAGCCCAGGTAACAAAGAAGCCTTAGGAATTTCTGTGGGCCTTGTCAGGACTGGCCCATTGGTCTTAAAGCCACCTGCTGCTTAAGCCATTGGTCAATAGATTAACTGCTGCTATTACTAAGTGTTTAGAGAAGTAAGTTATGTGACAGAGCAAACAAAATCAACCTCCTTAACACATGTTAATTCAAAATTTAATAAATCTGCACTGGGAGCAGTAAAGCAATCAAGGGGGTTGGGGTGCACAGGAAAGCTCTTCATATGCGCCAGTCCTCCAAGCAAAGTATCACATAGCAGATAAAAAGTCTTCATGGCATCTTAAACAAAAGGATAATACTCTATTTGCTTTGCAAAACTCCCTTGACACTTCCCTCCACCCCTCTGCCTTCCTCTTTTTCTTCCGGTTTTTGGATGCTGTTCTGAGCTGCAGGTTTTGGGCAATTTCCAAAACTCAGTCACAGAAGATAAGTTCACAATAAACACTAATAGTGGAGTAAATTCCCAATGGAAAGGTGGGAAACGTTCAAATACTGGCAAAAGCTGTGACACTCCACAGCCCCGCATGTTGCTCTTATTCTGTAACGAAACACAAGTTTTAACACACCACATCCCCCCCAAAAAAAAGAGAAAGCCATGCGCCTGCCTTCACACAAACTTGAGGACTTTGCAGTGCCATGGAGGGCCAAGAGGATTTTGGCAGGGGAGCTGAGGAGTTTCAGCAGGCCAATGCAGGTACTCAGCGTTGTGTGCTGGGCTGGGCAGAGGCCAGAAAGGTGCTACCAATTCTTCTTAAAATAAGCCATTTAAACCTATTTAGCTTACTGCCCTATTCTATTTAATGAGATAAAATAAAAAATTGGGAGAAAGTATTTGTATTCTCATGGAAAAAAGGGGATTGGAATGATACCAGGTGTTAGGTCAGGTTGGCTTAGGAGTTGGGATGGAGGGTTCCATATGGGATGAGTCTATGTTTTGTTGGAGGATGTTTAATAGGAGATAAAGGTCCAGAGCAGCAGCAGTTCATATCACATGCAAGTTTGCCCACTGATGTTTTCCCACTGGGACTTTGGGGGGAGGCAGAAGTGGAGAAATGCACCATAACATATTCCTGCATCAGAACACCCTCAGTCCTACCCAGGGTGAGGTATTGCAGCTGACAGTGGCCCTGTCTTCATAAATATGACTGTAGATTACTATTGGGCTTGAGTTCTGGGTCTTTCCAGAGTTTTCACAAGTCTAATACCAATTTTGTCAAGCGCATTTGGCTGGTCCCAAACGTAAACATTGGCGATCAGGTGCAGTACCTTTGTTAGGAAAACAGGCATCTTCCAGTCAAGTTTTCAGTGTGGATTTCCCAGGATCCATATGCTGGCTTGTGATTTCCCTGTAGACATTTAGATCCGACTCTGGCAGAGCCTTCCTTAACCAGGCGTGTGAATAAATACTATTGCGAGACCCCATGCTGTTTGGAGGACCGAAGGCTCCCCCTTCACAAGGCTGCAAATCTCCTGAGAGGAGAATTCAGCAGTAACTCCAAAATGTTTTCCTTGCAGACCTTGTCAAGCTGTTTTTTACCCTGGTAGGGGAGCATTTAGACCTCTATGAACAAGATAAGATAAATGATTTATTGTGGCATGGTAGGTAATGCTAGGCTATCAGCTGCCATCATGGAGCCCAAGCTGATGGTTGTAGCAAGATATTAGGGGCTATCTTTTAAAACGACATTTATCTCAGATTTTTAAAATACATCAAAGCTCCTTGCATGTCTGGTAATATTTAGGGGTAAGTAAAATGCTAAGAACATTTCAGCTGGACTGCTGTCCTTCCCTTTCTCTCCATGTCTAACCATCCTCCCTTCCAGCAGCTGGGTAAAATTGTGATGGAAGGTTAAAATAAAAGGCCTGTGTATAATATAAGACTGCCTGTGTTGTGTTCTGAATATCTACCAGCCTTGGTAGTTCTGTGATTCTGTGATTCTGTAAGACCTATTCTCCTGACAGGACACAGCATAAAGAAAGCCAGATCCAGCCTCATACTGCAACGAGGACATACAACAATTCCATTCACAGTCTCTCTTTCCAAGAAGGTGGGTGAGCATCTGTCTTTGCAGCTGACACCAAAGCTGGTTTTCAGTTAGTGTGCTGGCAAGAGATACTAGTGAGCAGGGTCCCACTTGATAGCCATAAACTCAAGGTAGTTTAATGTGATACAGTTAAAATTAAGGCGCTTGCCTGATTTGTCGTGCAGTGTCCCCATGGTGCCTCTGCCTGGCAAGGTCAGCTGGATAATATAATAAATGGATACTCCCTGATTCCTTTCATGTATCTTTAATGTGACGTTGCTTTCTGTACATGTATTAATTGTATAAGTCAAGACAAAATATGGAGTAAAGGAATATATTTTTAGATGTTGCTTTATTTGGAAAGCAGGAGATGCAGTCTCTTCTGGGATTTGATACTTGTGAGCTGCATGTTGCTTTACTGCCGTGATACAGTTAAATAACATCATTTCCTTGCTGCCTCGTGATGAAGAAACCTAAGCTCAACTATTTTTCTCCTTTGAGGCTAAGAATCCAAACTCTGTTTGAGAAAAGGCTGATTTTGGATCATTTTCTGTTCTGGGTGTGCTAGCTATTACACAGGGTGCAAAGGCAATACGCAGTGTAGCATGACACTTAAACTGTTATTACACTTACATTGCATTTAGAAAAAAAATCTTCAGTCATTCATAGTTAACCTAGGAGAGCATTTTCCCCAATGTGACACTTAAATGTTTTAAAAATAATGGGGTGATTTGTTTCTTTTCCCTTGAATATGAGGCAGCGAGGTTAGAAGGGGGAGCAGAGGGGGCATGAAAAGTGGCTTATATTGTCAAGGTCTCCTTAACTGTTAAGCAGTGGGGGAAAGAATCAGACTGCTTTCCTGTGCGAAAATATGGAGGCATTCTCCACTGATGACTGTCCTTCTAAGCCTTTCCTATCACAGGCTAGCAGTTAAAATAATACTCACCTACTGGGCATCCAGCAGAGTTGATCTACCTTTTCTGCTAGGAGGTTCACGTCCAGTCAAGCCTGATTAATCTGTTGCAAGTCCTGAATGATCCCAAACATAACACATAACAGCTACACCTGTTTATCAAGTCAGTTCATTTCCCTTCCCCTATTCCACACTGAAAAGAAGCATTAATTAAAACAGTAAACAAACGAGCGCCTATTCTAAATCAGAGCTGCAGGCAAAGAAGAGATAACTTAGGCTCTTGAGAAGAGGGATTTTCAGTTAATTTATGGAATCTACTGTCACTCTCAGGGCAAGGGAGCTTACATAGCTGGGAAATTGAAGCAGACAGGCTTTGTCTAAACACTTCTTTTTCAAAGAATATCTTTTTTTCCTCCTCTATTTTAATTTTTAATCAAGTCCTTTTTTTTTTTTTTAGGAAAGAAATTGCTAGATTTTTCCAGTGTTCTGGTGACTCATACAGCTCCTGTGAGAGCCCCAAAAGGAAAAGGTAGAGAAGAGTGAGGAGGAGAAGCAGGGAGCTGAGCTTTTAAAAATAAAAAGCAGTGTGAGAAGATGAAATGTTCTGTTAGCAAATTTTTCCCCAGAACCTAATTGCTGTGTTTCCCTTCACTTTGATTATTCATCGTTCCCCCAGCATTTTCATTTGGGGTCTGTACGCTGCTCCTGGACTGGCACTGAAGTGAGTGCAGGCTTTTGTCTGTTCAGAGACCTGGTGACCACAGGGACCTCACCTGACTGAAATAGTTGCAAAATCGTGTCAAAAAGAGAAGCTGTGTTACCATACTGAGGGGCTGACAGTCCAAGACAAGCCCACCTCTAAGAGCCACTTGCTCCATGCAGTATAGAAATGAGCATATGAGCCATCTTGCACGACTGTGACAAAGGGTCCAGTCCTGCCTGCAGACATCCCTAGAGACTGCAAGGGGAGCACAAGGGGAATCAGAGAGGTGAAGCCTACGTGCTCAGCTCCTGGTGTTGCTTTGTGGATGCTGTTTGCATCCACGTCCCAGACTGGGCAGTGGGGCAGGCTGCTGTGCCCAGCCCCAGCTCTGCAAGAGAAGTCACACAGGGGAATCGCCCAGACATGGCTGAAGCAAGGGCAGGGCTTCCACTTCAGTGTGGGTTTCATTTTGCTTTGTCTTTTTTGAGGAAGGCACATAAATATTCATTTTTTTTTACATAGGGGAGAAAACCAGCAAATAAGTGGGGGAGTGCCTCAGAGAAATGGGGACCAGGCCCTCCCTGAAAGCAGAGGCAATGTGCTCTCAATTCCCCTTCACAACCACATTGCTGAACTAATTGAAACTGGCTCTCCCACATCCCTGGAGAGTGCCCTGACCTCCTACCTATGGGCAGCTGGGGGAAGGGCTGGGAGGCAGAGAAAAACCCTCTCCCTCTCACCCTCTCTCCCTCTCCCTCTTCATTTTTTAATCAGCAATTCTACCCTGAGAAACCTTCCCTGCTGTAGCTCCTGCTGTACGTTCCCAGGACAAGTCTCAGTTTCAACAAATTACCATTTTCTGTAAAAAAAAAATCGCAACCTGCTCTTGGTATGAGCTGCTTTTTGATTCCAGTGCATAGCTAAAAAGATTACTGCTCTGCCCAAAATGAAACACTATTGGCAGGGAGACAGTTTAAACTCCTATCAGCCAGGATTCATCATGATGAAGGCTGCATTTCTCAGGAATCAAACTATCATTTTGCTTCTTACAATACTGTTGGGACTCTCTCCCTGGGCTAATTAATATATTAGATGTTTCATTTTATTTCAGACTGAGATTTGGAATAATTCAGTTTGTGAAATTACATTGAAATTGTAGTTTTCATAAAATTATAGACAGACCAAAAAAAGTTCTGTAAACCTTTGTCATTTCAGATACAAACCTCTTTTAAAGCTACAGGAATGCCTTGTACATATTTCAAGTCATCCAGCTTTTCCCGGTGGCGTATCCAGTAATCATGTTGACAAATTAATGGTAGAGAATTAGTTGTACATTAAAGATTTAAATTATATTATGTGGCACGTTGTCATAAAACGATATAAAACAATGGGCAAATAAATGTAAATTAATTCCAGTTACTGACATGTAAGACGCAGAGTGACATCTGTACACTTCACGACTTGCACAGCTGCCATACTTTAAAACGTAAAGCGATGGGGGAAGCGAGGTGGTACAGTGGAGCAGGAGGCAGGGGATGGGGTCAGGCCTGCTGTTTGGGAATTGCAGTGGGCTGTGCAAACCCTACCGCCACTTCTAAACAAACAAATCTGCGTCCAGCATCGCCCATGTGTGCCCCCGGGGGGGGATGCTAGAAAAGTTGCCTTTGTCAAGTGGGATGAATACCTTGCCATGACAATACTTGGGGTTTTGTATTATCCCACCCTGACCGAAAACCCATGAGTTCCTATCAATACCAAAGCGCAATTGCTTCCCAGGGCACAACCCCTGGACTTTCAAGGGCTCGCACACTACTGTGCCGGCTAATTATACGGATTCTGTTTCCTGGTATGAAGGAATGCATTACCTGCAGCAAAGGATGCATAAAATATCTGGTGCGGGAGGCACTAGGAGGAAGCAGAAAGCCGCTGTGAATTCAAGCCCTGGCTCTGGGTTTATACCCACAATCCAGACCCATGCTGAGAGCCTAATCACTGGGGCCATTCTTCGGGCTGTTGTCAAATCAGTCCCTGAATAGCAAAACCCCACAATGCAGAGTATGAATTAGAGGAGGGGAATAAATGTGGGTGCAGACTTTTTTTGCAACAATACCTAACCGGGCCTTTCAGCCAGGACAACTCACGGACAAAAGCACGGCGGAAATTGAAGTAACTTTTGGAGGCCCTCGGGAGTAAGAGCTAGCTCGACGAGGGTAGTGCTGGCTTCTTTTTGTATGGAATGGATCAATTATTCGCTGGGGGGTGAGAGGTGGAGGAAAAAAAAAAAAGTCTTAAAAAATCAGACATTTGTGTCATACTGGCCTTGGAAATCATGGCTGTTGACTGAATAAAACCAAATAGTTTTGTCTCCTCCTCCCCTTGGTGGATGCTGCAGTGATTTAGGAGGTGGCTGGTGGAGTGCTCACATTCCTCACCCTTCCCCCCCCGCACGCCCGAAGAAGAGAAAAGCTTCTTGAGCTATAGAGATGTCAGGTCCGTGTTTTAAAATTTAGCTTTGTTTACCCAACAGAATGGAATTCATTACTGCGCGAAAGCGGTTCCATTTTCTGACCTTTTTTATTCGAAACGTTGGAAGTAGCAAAAAGCTCATTTGAAGGTCACAGGTTTATGTATCTATTCTCTTAAGTGTTTTAGAAATTCATATGGAGGACACTAAAGGTGCAATATGTGAAAACATACTGTTCATTGTTTACCCTAACCTTGCCATGATTATTAGATAAATGAGTGAAGCAAAATGGCATTAAAAGGCATTGTTAACAGTGATTTTTTTTTCCCCTGAAGACTGTTCATTTTTGCCCCTGATCTGCAAAGGTCATTTTCTAATTCTTTTCACTGAGTAGTTTATATAACTTCTGCATTTCAAGTCTATAAAAAGCTTTTGCAGACTTTTCATACTGTGAGTAGCAATTTGTTTCATTACTGTTTGAATTTTTATATGTAATTCCTACAAAGGGTTTGATGATATTGTCAGGCTTAAAAGCTGACAGGCTTTTCAGTTATTTCTTTCTTTTTTTTTTTTTTTTTTAAGCCCAGATCCATTCTATCTGGATAATTTAAAATCAGTGGAATTAATCAGCCAACAATTTAAAAGCCAAACTTTGCGGCAAAAGAGACTCTGAGCAAAATTATTTTATTTTTCTATATCCGCAGCTGATTTGAAAGGCCTTTTCAGCTGGTTATCCGAAGCTGATATTTAACTGTTACTTATTCCCCTAATTTCTGTCCTTTGTCAGGGGAACTTTCCTCGCTAGATCTTGTTGCTCCGTTCCGCGCTAATTGCGGCTTACATTATATAAATGGCTTTGTAAAGAAAACTATAACCCCCAGCCTCGAAAGTTGCATGTTTCTATTTGCTCAAACTTGATGCACTTATTTTGAGAGGGTCATTTCGAGGAAAGCTGTGTAGGCACTGAGAATGTCCCGTATAATAAGCTTAAACAGAACCTTTTGTCCAGCCTAGTCTTCTCAGGCCCGAAAATTAGGCCTCCTTTTTCTGGCGGGGGGCTGAAGTGGTTCATTACCGCAGCCTCCTCTGGCAGGCCTTGGCCCAGCCATTCCCAGTACTCGAGCTCTGTAACTTCCTTAGAAAGGACGAAGGAAAACATGGCACACAAAGGTCTTGTTAGCACTTCCTATGTGAAATTAGCAGCTTTCTAAAAGGTACAACTCCAATTACCTCACATTGTGGGGACGCGCACAAACCCAACAATGAGCCCAGTCTTGCAAGTGACATGCTGTCTCTCCGGAGTTACTTCCCTAATTAGGGATGACGAAGCCCCATTCTGGCGAGTGCATCTATTTACAGTGGGCCACAATGCCTTAACTCGAGCATCCTCCTGAAAGGCCAGTGTTAAAAAACACAAGTGCTCTTTTGGCAGAGCCGTCCGTGGGGAAGCGCCGCATTCCTCGCGGCTACACCCTCCCAAAAAGGGTGGCCGCTTTCTCCGGCATTGTTCACACTTCAGGATTCATTTGGGACAATAAAGCTCCTGCCCCGTGAGCGCTGGGAATTACAGTGGACAATGGGCAGGCTTTCTTAGCAGGGTCTAATGATGGAAAAAAAGAAAAATATTTATTGCTTTTGACAGTTTCACAAGGGGCAAAAATCCTTGTCGTGGCTAAAGTTTCCACAGCTGTTGGAGGAAGGGTGGTCATATGGACTAAAACAGTTCGGCTCCTTTGTTAAGAGGCTGAGCACAAGGGCCAAGCTGTGAAATTAAAGATTAAGTTCACTAAGGTAAGATAATTGTGCTTGCATCCTTGTTGATACAGGTGTATACAGGCAAGGCCTGGCTCTCTGGACCTCCTGGCCTCTTGTGAGTGTAGCAGAGGTGCTGGAATTGCTTGTTGTTTGCTCGGCCCAAGACTGGGCCAGTGACCTGCAGCCTTTGTGTGCAACAGCCCATCAGGAGGGGCAGGGGGGCAGGAAATATTTGGGGGCACCGCAACACATACCTTGAACAGGAGGAGATACCCGCCCTGTTTTCAGGCTTGGATTCAAGTCAGCTTCTTTCCTTGGAATTGAAACACCTTGAAACACCAGTGGTATTGCTGTGAGGGAGGGGGTGTTATTAATTCCCTGGTTGCTTATTTGGCATAAAAGTGCTACTGATTATTAGTTTGCTGCCACTAAGTGTTTGGATTCTTCACTACTATTGTGTTATTTGTATTGTTAACAGTTCGTAAGTTCAACAGTTTCAACTAAATTGCACTATAATATTAGGGTTCCAGTATGAAATTACTGCAGTTAATAATAAAATAAGACCTTTGTGTAGGTATATAGATAGCTTCCTAAATTAATTTTAAAAAGCCCTCATGAATTAGCACAAATATACTGCTGGGGGTTGTGCTGTTTTGGTTCAGCAGATCAATTATCTATTGTACTATTTCAGTGACGAAGACGGATGATAATTTTGAGTGATTAAAAACACTGCAATACAGTTTCCACATTATTTAATTAAAATAAACATAAAGCAGGGACTTGCACTAAGGAGCCTGGGGTTCACTTTTGTCAATTTACTTTCTCTTGACCAGCTCAGCATCCCACTCAGACCGCTGTGAGTTCATCGCACGCAGCAAGGAGCCAGCTGAGGAGCAGAAGCATTTCCAAACCCCGGTGCTCAAAAACTGTGTCTTGCAGGGCATTTCCTGTGAGAGAGCACAATTTAATTCCCTGTTGTTTTCCCTGCAACGATGCTGCTCCTCAGTGCAATCTTCTGCGTGTTTCACAGCGCGAGGCCATTTGTGATAGTGTGCTGTGGTTAGGACTCACATCATCTCTCTATTATATTTTCTTGCACAGGTTATGCACAGGTGAGTGTCAACAAGTGAACACTAGCAATATTTTAAGCATCAGAAATCCCACAGTCTGATGTCTGTACTTCCCAGGATTGGCCTATGCACAGAATTTAGTTTTCTGTCCCACTCTTTACCTTGGTAAGCCAAGAGCTTCCACCCCCATTCTGGAAAAAAAAAAAATATGGAAAATACTAAAGACAGAAATTCCCCAAACACAACATCTTTTTCTGCAAAGCTGAAGAGATGTCTGGATTAACAGACACATAAAAAAATAGCAGGTTTCTCCTCCTTCAAGCTAACAATATATTGGGCCCAATCCTTGCTCACATTAAAGAAGAAGTTCCATTATCTCCTGTCTCCTTTAATCTGTTTTCCCCATATAGGTGCCTAAGGAAGAAAACAGTAGCTCAGGTTAAAATATGCTGAGCTATAGATATGGTAAATATTAAAACCTCTGCTCTTTTAAATAGATATCTGTTTGTACACAACTTCTCTCTTTCTGCTCCTCGAAAATATAAACAACCTATCAGTGTTCTGAGAAAGCAAGTCATTTGAGTAACATACAACCTCCTCATAACTTCTTTAAAATTTAGGATCTAGGTTCACTTTTGCGGCATAGATATTGAATTCTGTCTGCTGGCTCGAGGAAAAAAGCTGTTACATAGCTGGAATATATATCCTATTACAGCTAACATAACATTTCATCATTTGGACCATTTGAGAATTACAAAGTTGCAGGCAACTTCTCAAGTGTTCTTAAGTCTCATTTTATATTTTGGTCCTAGTGAGAGCAGTGAATAGAAGGGTGCTTTTTAATGAGGTAAAATAGTTTTTATTCTTTTTTTAAATCTCGGTATGTTTTTCTATAAAGAGCTGTTTATTAACAAAAAAACAATTTTCAGCTAAGAGAGTAATTTTTTATGAATCCTGTGAAAAACAGTTTATGAAAAAATCCATTAAAAAAATATATAAATCTTCAGCCCCTTCTGCTTTAATGTTTTTTCATAGGCTGTTGAAAAATATTTGTGAAATGTAACTCAAGAGTTCATTAAATAATGTACATACAAATAATTAGGGACAAATTAAATTAGCTTTCTTTTCCTGCATGTAGATGTGGCTGAGGAAAGAAAAGAACTTCCAGTATTTATTAAATACATGGCAGCTGAAAACAAGGTATTTTGTTGAGGTGAAGAAAACTGACACTTCAGCCCTGTTTCTCCATCCATATTTGCATGTACTCAGGATAGAGGCACTACAGTTTTGTATTTGAAAAATAGCATCTCTCCAGTAGATTGTTTTCAAGACGAATTTGTTCCCTGAAATATTTCACATTGTATGTGTGGGTGTGTTCCTCCCTCTAATGCAAGTGTGCACAGCTGCATTATAGGCACTGATGGATGCCTATAATCCATGTAAGTGTGGATATGGATGATCATATACACAGTGTATGTGTGTGAATATGTATATGAATACAATTTCTATATGGGTGTATGCATATGCATGTATATAATTTTGGTTACTTTGGCAAATTCATATTGTTTGATATATATTATAGGCCAGATGGATTGTTCATTACAATCTTTCTTGGTCTGCATAAAAATATAATGGATCCAGCAATAATTTAAAAATTACTTTTCTTTGAGATAAAGGACTTTCTGTAGCACTGTTTCCATTTTTCCTGCTTTGCCACCATGCTGCCATAAAATAGAAGAATACTTTTAGAAACCCTTGCCAAATCTTTTGTTTTAGGAATTATGCACTGAATTTTCACCTCTGATTAACGTTTACTACATTCCTCTTGTTCTGTGATTGACCACCTCGGGAATGTATTTCAAATTTAAACAGTACTTGTGTTTTCCTAAATGAGACATTGAATTAAATACAGTTCACACAATAGTTTCTGCTTCTGTTATTCTCTGAAGGATAAAACTACCCAGTTGCAGTTGTGTGCTGGACACATCTCACATTTAAGAAAAGATTTCAGTGTCAACACAGGATGTTTTTTTTTCTGGTTTGTATGCCAGGTGGTTTTGACTAACCAATATGTGGTGAATATTATTAAGAAATCTATGAGATTGCATTTCCCTGTGTCCTCTACAATAAGTCCTAAAATTGTCATCTTACTCAGCTGCCAAGTCCACCTCCTGTTCTCTGTGGATTAGTTATTTAGCTTGGGTATTAAGTATATCGGAAAAGCTTAATCTAAAAGTCATTATATATGTTTTAATATTAAAATTTCTCATTGCCAAATCGAATTTTAATGTTCTAAAAAATGTTTATCCCCTTTAACAGCATGATTAGCAAATGTTTTGCAGGGAAAAATAGATGGACAGATTCAGTGCACAGTTTTCACATAAACTGTTATTCGGTCCTGCTGAAAGTAGAATGCTCAGAGAATTTTTAATTGTTGTGAAATATTTTTCTAAAGGATTGGACTGACATTCTTGAAGAATCTTGTATGGGCTAGAAAGGCTGTCACTAAGCATCCAAGCTTTTTTTGGCAAGAAAACTTAGTCTTCCTTGAGCTCCACACTGTGCCACCTATGCAGCTGGTAGACAAATTAGCATAGACTTCAGTGCAAGCAATTTTTCCTGCAAGTTATTTCCTGCAAAGTTAATGTTATGAATTCTTTTCATAAATGAGCAGAAATTCTTGGACATAAAAGCTTGTAGGCATCAGCTGAGGGATGCAGTCAGCTTGGGTGCAGAAATACTTTGGCCACCTGGAAAGTGCCCTTGTGAAATAATCTGGGGGCTCCTGGATAAACACAGCTAGGCGTCTGAGTGGCTGAAGCCCCTTCTAGGCACCTCTTTTATAGAAGGTGCAGAGGACAGAGACTTAAGTGAGCCTAGCAGATTACACACCTAATTGATCACAAAAGTGCCGTGAAGCCCTACTTCGCTCCATTTATTTGGCTTAAAAAATATTGTAATGGTCTCTTTCTGTGCAATGCATGAATTGTCAAAAAATGGGAAAAGGTGTTTGTTTTGTTTTGTTTTGTTTACTATCATTGTACCCAATGACTATTCCCTCTACCAGTTGAAAAGTATTTGTCTCTCTGTGGTGTATGTCTACTCTACATGGCTACAAACTTTAAACAAAATACCTCAGACACAGCACAGAATCTAACTGAGAAGCACAACGACCTTGCCCACTTGAGCCTTTGATCTCCTAGGGCAAGACCACTTCCAGGAGCTGAGGGAGCATGTTGCTCCACAGCACTGCAGTCTTCAGTGCAGACAAATCCTTAGACAGAGTCTTCATGTAGCCAGAAATGAAAGAACCTTCTCTTGAAGAAGCTTGGCTCTGCCTTATTTTGCCCATTTTTGCTGCACTTCATGTATTTTGCTTCCTAATGGTTTTTGACCTAATTCTGAGGAGGCTTGGGACTCCAGTTCTTGGAGTCAGGCAGTGCAGAGCATGGATGCTGTTATTCATCAAGTGGGCTGCTATTTGCTATCTTACAATCTATGTTATCAAACTGTAATTCTAAATAAACCCTGAAAATACTGATGATTTGAGTACAGTAATTAATTCTAAGTATAGAGTTAATATAATTTAATTTTCTGAAGAGTCTCAGCATTTCTGATACACTCCTACATCATGTTTTTCCTCCTTTTTCTTGCCTTTTTATGCACAACTGGAGTGTGCAAAATAATAACGATGGTCAAAGGCTACTTGAGTGAAAGCAGAGGCCAGGGACATTGTTTCCAACCCCAGATGCTCCTTAAGGTCCAGAGTAGGACAATCAAGTCAAGGGAAACATATGACATTAGAAAAGAGAGTGGATCCAGCCAGAATAAGTACAAGAAAATGGGAGTAGAAATGCTGGTGAGTATGCAGAAATTTTAGAGCATTGCAGCTAGGGATGATGAGTTTAAAGGGCATACGGTAAGAGACAGGGAGCCAAAGGAAAGAGTAAAAAATGTGCATGATGTTGGTTGGAAGAAGAAAGAAAATTGACTGAAGGGTCAATTCAGAATGTTTGTAAGAATACACTTGAGTCTAAGTACCTAAATAACTTCACAGAAGTCATGAAGATGACTTGTAGTGAAAACCATGTGTGTATCCATGTACTCTGCTGAACTGAAGCTTTTAACAATAGCCTTTACACAGATTTGAGTGAGGGTAGGGATGGACAAGGAAAGGTTACAATAAGCAAGATACATAGCTAGCAAACATAAAAAGACTAATGCAAACTGAGAGCTAAAGCTAACATATTTCTTTTGGTGTTCCAGAGCTTCCTACAAGTTTTCTCTGGTTTTGTCCCACACCTTCTGTTTTACTTTTGCATCAGACTGACAACATTAAATGTTAACCCAAAACTTCAGGTCTAATAAGTTCCAGCTCTGAGGATGTGCAGTGTTGTAGCTGTAATACACAACACTTTCACTCATCACTTGCACTGGCTCAAGTTTGCTTGAAAGATTCCTGCACAGGGAGAAGTCTTTTGGCTCTGGGAGGTCTTGGAGTGCAACATAAAATTCAAGTGGACTATCCAGGCACACGTCTTGGGGAAGCTATGGTTCTAGGTATTAGTTATTATTTCCAGATGGAATGGCAGCCTACAGACCATGAGAAAACTCATTTTGGTATTCTGCAGTTTTCTTTTCATAGCATATGATGAAAACCTCTCTTCCCTATCCTTCCATTTTTGTCCTGCTACTGTCACCGTATTTGCTGTGTATCAAACATATAGTTGGTGCTTCACATACAAAAGTGGAGTGCACCTAAATATTTTAATGCTTTAAGTCCTGATGTGAGCACTTGCCTCCACTCTCTTGAGATGCATGTCTGTGGTGAATATACCAAGATGCTTTATATTAGTGAAATTAAGCACTTAGATAAGCGTTTGAGGAATCAGGACATGGGCATAGACCAAATAGAAGTGGGACAAATGCAATAGTAAGACCTTGAGGTTTGGAGTAAGTTATGTGTTTTTTAGTACCTTTTGTTTCATAAAGCTTCAATTATTAATGTAATGATAATACTAATATTTTCTGGTGCCAGACTTCACTATTAACTTCCTGTTGACTCTGTAGCCCCTTGGTTCTCATGGTGACAATCGCTTGGCTTTTTCTGTCTCCCTTTCCTTCTTTAAGCAACAGTCTGTGCCTGTGAGGGGAGTAAGAGTTCAGGAAAGATGATCTCTAGTGATGCTGATGAAGTGTGATATTTGTGATGGTGTTAAAAGATGTTTCTTCTGTTACCATGAAGCCCTTTCCTTCTCAAGAAACCCTCCTGATTTCTTAGCTCGATAGATGCTGGTGGGTGTTTGATGTAACCACAACCATGGTTGTTGGATAACATTTTGTTTGTTTGTTTTACTTCTGTAAAACCGTTACCTTTTGCCCATGAAGCAGATAGATAGGCAAAGAGATGTTATTGCTAGGTGAAACTTCAGTTCCCTGAGATCCTAGCAATACCCCAGGCACAATAAAATCTATGGAAAATATTGATTGACTTCAATAAGGCCAGGACATTACTATCAGTATCCAATTTTTGCTGTAGCTAAGGTCCTCCTCACAAATGTGCTTCCTCTGTGGAAAAGACTTTTTGAAAAGCTTTCAGACAAGCCTTTCCATCACCAGAGTGGTCACAGATCAAAAGCTTGGATTGCTCTGACTACATCATAAATTTACACAGTAATATAATGAGAGAGCTGTGTTCTGCATCTGGGAATTAAACTGAGAGACTCAATCAGATGGTGCTGAGCCCTGTTGTTAAAGAAAATGCCAGCGCTTCCCCAAGCCCCAAGAAAGCAAATTAATACAAAGACCAGAGATGATAAAAAATTGTATAAATTTTTTTTCTGTAAAAGTCAGTAATGTAAAAAACCAAACCAAACAAAAAAAAAAAACAAACACAAAAAAACTGAACAACAACAACAACAAAAATTCAGCCTAATCTAGTAAGAGCACTGAGCTCTTACTAGAGCTACACATTCCTTAATCTCCTGATTTCCTGCATCCCAACTCCAACCTAGTCAGGGCTCCCTTTCCACAGGGACTTTTTTCTCAGCCTGTTTTATACAGGGCTGATTCTTTCTGTTTGACCAAGAGTGGTAACTACTTCCATAAACAACCATTTTACATTTTGTAGCTGCTTTCTGAATTGCCTTTTGTAGGGTGGGTAAGTTACTCTCGTTTTTCTTCCTTAAAACAAAAGAATAAGTTTCCTATAGGCCAGGAAAAACAAAAGGCAAAAGTCAGACCTCAATTTCCAGTGTTTCCATAATAGACCAGTGGACGCTGCTACAGAAAAACTTTTCTGATGGTTTAGAACTACTCAAATTGAAAAGGTACGAAACAAAACTTTCCCTCTGCCCATATGGCATCTGTAGTCAGACATTAAGATTACTTTGTGTTATTGGTAAATTGGTATGAAAAGTACCCAGAAATTCAAAAAGCAGACTTTCTGAGTCAACTGAGGCTCTGTATACCAAGTCCAAACTGGGGGGGGGGAAACAAACCCTGGTGACATTTCTGAGTATCTATAAACAAAATACCAGGACTGAGTGCAAAAGTCATAGGAGCACAAATGAGACCTCATTAAAATATCTCATCCCTTTGGCTTCCTTCATATTGTCAGTCTTCATCACTTTTCCTGACATCAGTTACTAGAGCTCTGAACCTCTTGTTTCAGTGTCAAATGTTCAGAGCCTAGACCTGGTGACAGTGCAAAGTGGGATCAATACTAGAGTTGTGTGAATCAGAACTCTTTTAAGAATGTTTATCTTTTCTCTGCCCACCAAAATCAACAAGAAAAGCCATCCTAGGGAACTGCTTCCAGGAAATTCTATTAAAAAACTGTTATTTAGATAGAAATTTGAAATTAGGATTTTATGTCAAACTTCCAACTTGAATTTGGCCTCTGTGGCCAAATTAGGTGGGCTTTGTGATGCTTGGATTTAGTCATTTTTCACAGAATCAAACCTTGCTTCCATTTCCGTGATACATACGCGACAGAAGAAAAGATGAAGAGTAACATACATGAAGAGTAACCATAAATCCGAGTAAATCTTCATAAATATCAGCTGCTAAAATTTAATACTCCACCAAAACTAAGCAAATCATACATTATTTATGCATATGCACATAGATTTCTAATCAGCTGTATAGCATTGCTCTCTTCAAATTGCCAGCATGATTTTTTTTGTTATCAACTCTGGGCACTTTCCCTCTTCTTTTCGTACTGCTCATCCTACGTTGGTTGTCAGTATTTGGAGTGTTTGCTATTGCAGCTGCCATTGTAAATTGAAAGATGGAACCATGGGCCAGATTGCTTTTATCCGTTATCCAGTTTTGATCTTTTTGTCTGCTCTTTGCCGAGTAATGTCAGCCATGATTATTTCTAACTTGCCAAAATTCTAAACGGCTTTTAAACAGGTGACATTTTCCTATAAAAAGACTCTACCACAAGCATGTTTCCTTTTTCAGCCCCGAATGTCACCTTTTTTCCCATAATTACAGTGGTCTAAGTGACACATTTCTGGACTACTGACAGTTTTAAAGATTTGCTGTTTGTGGGTATTGCAATTACTGTGCATTACCTTCTCCCTTCTGAGAGGAGTGAAATTATTTCCATAGATGTTGCTGCCTTCACAGTTTTGCCTTTGATTCTGCACAGTTGGCTCTAGACTAGATCTAGATCTGGAAGTAGCTGGGAATAACTTTGTGTCAGGCAAATAACTAACTTCGAACTTAGCTACTGCCATCACTTAGGTGAAATCTTTCCTCAGCTTTTTCCTTTTTGCCAAGAAGTATTTGCAAAAGATTGTACCCTGGATAGGGTTTGTGGGCAAATATTTTTGTGCCTCGGGTCACTTATGGATGTTAATGATGCCTCTCATTACAATTATTCTCTTGCATTTGTACATCTCTTTCAAGCGTCTGCCCTGGGTAAGTGCAACCTTGTGGGATGATCCTGTATTTAGCCCATGGGCTGATGATGATACATGGGGTCCGTATATTTCTGCTGGCATTCCTCCTCTTCCTGTGGACAAAGAGCTTAAAAGGTTGAAAATTAAGTTAGTAAGCTAAGTGGCTAAGTGTGAGTCCATCTTTTACTGAGTCTGTCTTCTGGCTTTCTGTTTAACACCGCAAATAAAACACAGTGATCAACAAGCATCACTGACCTAGACATTGTGCAATTTAAGTGACATGTACTGTAAAAAAATCTAATAGCTCCTTGTCTCATCTTCTTTTTTCGCCCTGTGAAACAACAGAGACAGAAACCAGAGATCTTTTTGTGAACTCCTCTTCTTTTGTTCCGTGTATCATAGCAAATGCTTCCAGAGCAGATGTACCCAAGTCTCCTACAAACTCTAGAAGGGGGATTCTCACAAGTGTATTTGAAACACTAGCTATGGACTTCCGTGTTGCAGATTTGAATAGCAAGATACATAAATCTGTTAGTCTGCACTGCAGATCTCTGGAACTAAAAGAACTATACTGTGAATTTGCAGAAAATTGACTCCTTTATTGATAACATTTGGACAAGTGTTTTTTAATTTGTGCACATTTACACAATCACATCCAGAAATTACCTACATAAACTAGGAGCCTGAAACAGGAATTTAAAGAATGGAAAGAACAAGAGCAACAATAGGCTTCACAGTCAGCCTCCTTTAAGTCCTTAGTATAGTCATGAAGTTAAGATACAAAAGCATTTGCAACAACAACATAGTGGGCAGAGAGTATAAAAGAGAGGCCATGCAGCCATTAAGGCAATTAAGAAAGATTAAGATTGCTTGTGGTGGAAAGACCCATTAATCGATAGGCCAGAAATCACAGCATGTTGTAGAGTGTACTTCACCCAAAAAAAAGAGAACTAACAGGCCAAATATATCCCATACCAAAGGTTACAGAGTTCTCATTAATGAGAAATCATATTAATCCCTCAGCTATTGTTGGCTCCCTAGTTAGGTTTTCCATTTGCATATGTAGGAACAGCACCAATGGAATACATCCTAACTGATGCAGCACCCCTGTTGAAAAAATACCTGTCCACAGTTGGCAGCGCAGATAGCTCCAACAATATTCGTGGAGGGAAAGCAGAGCTGACTCAAGAGGGCATGGGTGGATGCTGCTCAGCGTTTTGCAGGAGAAGGACGGTTATTACAGTTATTCATTGGTAGCGACAATGATGCACAAGCCCCATTCACGGATCTAAAGCTGCTGTTCAAAGACAATACCATGCCTGTCAGAAGGATAGGTAATTGAAAACCCTTGCATTTGCAAAATGCCTGCGGGCATCTCATGCAAGTCTTCATATGGTAATGAGGAGAGGAAACAATGTGGGAGGGCTACTGGATGTGTTAAAACTTGCACCTGAAATAATTGAAAATTGGCTTAGACGGGCATGTAACCAGGCTGAAACCAGCTCTGGGGTGCTCAACTTCATCTTCAGCAGCAAGGTCATTTATTTGCATAAAGAGCTACAGCTGTTTGAAATTTGTTTTGGGTTTTTCAAGCAAACTGAAAAGCAGAGGTGGGAACAGGTGCTTTTTCTCAGGAAGAAGCTGGTTTCAGTAGCTTTTGAACTTGAAACGAACTCCCAGAACTGTTCCTCAGGGATGTTCTGCTTCTTGACTTAGAATGAATATTTAATCACCAATTTGAGCTACTAATATGGCAAAATAATTCAAAGTTACCAAATTTTCCTGGAAAGTTTTATAACTGAAAAAATACTGAAATTAGATATTTCAATCGTCCAAACCATGCCGGTTTGGTTTATTGGTTTGCAAGTGTTCTTGAGGTGTGTTGTTTTTTCAGAGAGAGGTTTCTTTGTTACTTTTAAGTTTCTAATTGCTGTTCAGGTGAGTAAAATTTTGATACCAAGTATATGTTATTGTTTTGGGAGGCAAAGGCACCCAGTAGATCTCTATTGCCTGCAATGATAGAGAAGCCTGGGGTTTCCAGGTTTCTTGATCTTGGTGCTATTTATATTTTGTAAGTAAATATTTTATTGTTGATGTGTGGGTGCTCACCTGTCACAATAGTGTCTGAGAACATCAGCCAGTATTTAGCTGCTGTATGTCTGTTGTCTGCTGTTTCTGTTCTATATACAGTCATCTCACTCTACTCCTATTGCAGCTTCTCAATTTTACTACATAAACACATCTATCATATTGTTTATCCATGCATGGAGCAAGAAAATAATCTGACTGCACCATTCTGGACCTCTTGACATTTAGAAAGAGTTGGGATTTAGACAGACCATAGAAGGAATTGCACTATTCAAGACGTGAAGTGATTAAGATGTGAACAAGGATTTCAGCAGAAGCAAGGTCAAGGTAAAGATGAACTCAAGCAGAATTTCAGAGGTGGGAATAAGGAAGAGAGTGGGAAAGGTAGTTTAATGCCATGAAAAAACAGTTTATTGTTTTCAATTTTGCACTGCTGGGATAGAAATATAAAGGCCTTGAATATCCTTTAGTGATGCCATGCTAGTCAGAGGACAGTTATGCCAGACACTGTGTGACACATTGCTGTAGTTTTCTTTGCCTCTAATTTCTCTAGGTCTCCCACCTTCTTATGCATTTCCCTGTATTCTTTTGCTAGGTGCTTGATTTGAATATTTTACCTATGCAAATCTCTGTGTTGTAACTGACTTCTACAATTTTAATTTACTTATGTTCTCAGGAACTCAAGACCACTTCCTGGTGTGAAAGAAGTCACTTACTCCCAAGGTCTCATACCAGGGAGACAAAACACTAATATGCAGTTTCCAGGTCAGATTTGTTTTGCTTTTCCCATTATCTGTCCTCCTCTTTCATATGCTGAATAGCTTGTAGGTAATAGGTCTGCTGGTGGAAAAACTCTGGTCCCAGCTGCTGGATGAATGCCAGCCCCCTCCAATGTACTCATGCAAGGTACTTCCCTTGAGGGAAGGGTGAAGTGCAAATCCTCAGAAGGGAACATCAAGGCTGATGGACCTTTCATAGTTTGACAGTGACAGCTTTAGTAAGACTTTTATTTTGCATTAGCTGTTCGTTAAAAAAATCTCAGTACAATGCTTTTTCATGCTTATGTGCTGATTTCATTCTGTGCATGTGGATGTTAGCCAAACTATTTGGCTTTTCATACTAGAGAAACCTAAACAGCTATATAATAAAACAGATAGACCACCACTAACATTTGCCAAATGTTTTCAGTCCATATGTTTCATCATGAGGCTTTACTTTTTCCAGTTCCCTCCTCCCAATTTCTATGGCACACTTTCTCCCCCTGAGTATTTCTGCAAAACACTTTCTTGTCTAGAGATGAGCTGTATTTCTGATAATGGAATAGATTAAAATAAACTAACATTTTACTTGATGAATATGCATTGTTCATCATTCTGACCATTCCTTGTATTGTATTACTAAAGTAAGTTGAATTAGTGAAACTGTTTTATGAAATCATGTCAATTCCTTGAAACATAATTTGTGAGAATTTTTGGTCAGAATGTCAAGGCATTGTCAAAACATCTTATTTTGATGTCTTTGTGAATACAGTCTTTTTACTTTCCTCTTTCCAAACTTTTTTCTTCTGAATGTCTTTAAACATTGTCTTAAGTGCTGAAGCATGATATAAATAGTAAAAAGTTAATGTTTAATGAAACATCTTAAACTGAAAGAAAAACTTACCTTTTTTCTTTTTGGTGCCCTCAATCTTAAAAATCATTGGGCATTTTGCTCTTAGTTGGAGCTCATGATACGAAACCTCTGAAACCTGCAAAATGGATTTTTCATTTTCTTTGTGGCTTTTATTTGGTCTGGGCATCTGCATCAAGAGGGAAAGAATTTTTTAGTCCAAGTTGCTGATCTCATATCCTCCTTCAGTTTAAGCACCCTCACTGATTACCACTGCTCCATTTAAACAGGAGGGAGGCAGCCTCTTCACAAGCTGAATGCCATTTAGGGCTCTTAGGGTGGATGCAGTCACTGCATTGATGAGAGACAGGCAGGGCAGCTCCAAGTCACCCTTTCACACATCATCGAGCATGTGCTGTCCTGGGCCTTGTTAAGGGGAGAAGAAAGGTACCTCCCACTCAACTCCCACCCCCACTGATAAATTGTCACTGCTGCTTTAAGTCAACAACCTCAAACGCCATCAGAAAACCAGTTGGTGGCCAGCGTAGATCCCAGTGAGACAAACTGTTTTGCAAACCTGTCACACTGCTGACTGGGTAGGCTACTTTGGATTAGAGGTGATGAAGGCATACACCATGGTAATGATGTTCGTGTTTGAGAGAAGAGCTTGCACCATGGAGCTCGGAATGGGAGCTTTTATTTTAAGACTAGGAATGGTTACAAAGATGTTGTTCAGTTTTCTTTTGCTCCCTCCCAGTTTTCCATTAGCTTAAAACCTAACAACACAGCCCAGCTGCCAAAACAAGTAACAAAGGGCTCATCTTTTCTGATAAAGAGCAAGCCAAGCTATACTTTTCATTGTCTTCGAGAACATTTAACTCTTCCTCACCTATGTGAAGTTCATCCCGTGAGCTGCTATGCATGTGTATTCCTCCTCTGGGTGCCAGGTAAAGTATTCTACTCTTTCAACCAGAATAGAAATGGAGCTGGATATGAGAAGTGCTTCAAGAAATTGTGAATTTCCCTGTTATCTATTAGTTATCAACCACGAAGCAGGTGCTTTTGTAACATGTGTGGGAAGGACTGCAAAGAAAATGAGTTATTGCTGCAAATAACACCTTAGTGACATTCACCAGGAATGCCTGGTAAATGGGCCTGCTCATTTTCCGTATATTTTTCTGAAAAATAGATTACTTTACTATTGTAATTGTATCCATCTTAATTGTAAATGTCACCTCCTCTTTCCAGACATTTAACCCCCTAGTAGGATTTAAAGTAATAGAATCATAGCATGGTTTGGGTTGGAGGTGACCTTTAAAGGTCACTGCAATGAGCAGGGGCATCTTCAACTAGATCAGATTGTTCAGAGCCCCATCCAACCTGACCATGAATGTTTCCAGGGATGGGGCATCTACACCTCTCTAGAAAATCTGTTCCAGTGTTTCACTATCCTTATTGTAAAAAAGTTATTCCTTATGTCTAGTCTGAATCTACCCTCTTTTAGCTTAAAACTGTTATCCCTTGTCCTATCGCAACAGGCCCTACTAAAAAGTCTGTTCCTATCTTTCTGGTGAGCCCTCTTTAAGTATTGAAAGGCTCCAAAATTCTCCCCTTGAGCCTTTTCTCCAGGCTGAACAACCCTAGCTCTCTCAGCCTTTCTTTATAGGAGATGTGTTCTATCCCTCTGATTATTTTTGTGGCCCTTTTTGTCTGCTGACTTGGTCAATAACAGCACTCATCATTTGGTATCACTCTATCTTCTTTGTCATATAAAAAGATGATTCCCATTCTGATTGTTTTTGCTAGTTTATAGTGCCTAACAATATTGATTATTCTCTGTGGGAGGTTGTTTAATGGAATGAACTTAAGAAGAATAAATTAGATGGTTATGGGCTATTTTTAACATTGTATTTCTTTCCAAAACCATAAAAATTCTCTTCCCAATTGTACAATTTTTCTGTGTGTTTTGTCTGTGAGTTTTCCCTAAATCAGTTTAATTTGTTTACATAAAAATTCATTTTGTATTAAGCCTCTTGCGGAAGAGGGGACAGATGTAGCAGTCTTTCAAAAATTTAAATAGTCCCCGCCAACATCTCGTGCATTCACATCTCCAGTTCAGAAGGTGCTCCAGGTAGATGTGAGCAGAAGAAGAGTCCTACTGTTGTGCTTGAAGTTACAGGTCTTGAAGCAGAGCACATCAGATCTATTCATGTTTGAAGTTTCTATGAAACTTTCCTCTCAAATTTACCATAGTGAATTCCTGGCTTTCTAATGATTAAAGTATGAGTAAATAATTATGCAAATACAATTCAGTAAATGAATTGTATTGATGTAAGCAGACATTACAGAAGTTAAGATACATGGGAAATAAAAACAAACCCAAAAAGACAGTTCACTCTCTGTTATACAATGAAAAAAGTCTAGTTATTCGTTGTTCATTGACCAATATTTTTATAGCAAATGAGGTATAAAGAAATTGTGCACAAGAACAGTGCAGGTAAAAAAAAATAATCAGAAGAATCCCTCACTAGATGTGACATTGCAAAATACTGTGGCTTTTTGAGCTCCACATATGTATTTATCTGATGTCTGTTTGTATAACTAAAAACACCAAAGAATAAATGGTTGAAATACACAGCAGAAGTAGCTTCTCTGAGATGTTTTACCTCTTGATGCACTGGCAATCTAAATATTAATATTCATCATGTTCTAATTTCAGTATTCCTATGCCAAGCTCGGAACCACTTACAATTAAGACTCTTCTGTTTGGCCGCTATTACATATTGTTTTGTGTGATTTCACTTCGGCTTGTACAGTTCCACCTAAATAAGGAACTATTCATGATTGCTTTCCAGTTTCAAACTGTGATGTTATGAAGGAAATGAAATTCCTGACACATTTCTGGTAAAATATGAAGTCTGCATGTCCCTTTTAACATATGATTTGAAACTTATGACTCAAAAATCCCAGTCTTGCAAATAGATCTGTGTAGTTCCTATTGTTCTTTGTCTTTTTAAAACCTTCTGTAAGGCATCCTGAGCTCTTCATGCAAGTTACTATTGTCTTCGATATATCCCAGTTTTTATTTGCAGTGGTTATGTTTTATTGCGGTTTGTTTTTTTTTGCTTTTCTGCATCTTGGCTTCCAAAGAGACACAAATTCTTATCTTTCCATGTCGAATCTGTGGACCAGAATTTGTTGTAGGCAGTGGGAAAATTAAATTTGATAATCACTGAGAAATTCAAAGTAATTCCATAATTCACTATGCTTCTCTAAACTATTTCACTGATGAAGGGGGCTGAAGCTCCATCTGGACAGACAGTGTTAAAATCATATAATTATAAAATCACATAATTCCAAGAAATATTATAAATCAGTGATGACATTGTAAGAACTGCAACAAAATTGCCAGTGTCTGGATGAGCCCAGAGTCTGTATCTAAAGACCTTAGAAACCATACGTATTCTGGTGAAGGCTGTGAGGCCATGAATAGAATTATTCTGCCTAAAATCTTTCAGGACTTCAGACTCGGGAATTCTTGCTGTTGAATCCTTTTTAGGGGGTATGGTGCAGAGGCCTGTTTCAGATGCCTTCATAATGGAGTATTTCACTGGAGTCTATAGAACAGGTTGGCTAACGTGTTTTTCAGGATGAAAAATATCCCTATGCATGTAGATTAAAAAAAATCCTATGAAGTTCTTAATGATAGGAAAATGAACCTTCTGTGCCTGGTGCCAGCACAACTTCATATTCTGGTGCTCATACTTTTTTCTTTTTTTTTTTTTTTGTAATTAATATTCCAAATCTGAAACGATAAAGAGAAAAGGAATTTTGCTGCTGAATTCAAGCACAACCGGGTGTTATCCAGAGGCTAAATTCTTTTCCTGCTTAACATAAGAACATAAGAGGCATAATGGTTCAGAACAAAGGTCAGTGTAGCCCAATATCCTGGCTCCAACAATAGCCATAAGTGGGTATGCTGGGAAGAGTAGAGAACATGCCTCTCATATCTCATGCCTCCCCCTAAGTATTCTCCTGACTCTCAGCTACTCACAGCTGAAGAATTTCCTGAAATGAGTGCAGTTCCAAAGTATTTAAAAACCCTCTATACGTTTCTGTCCTGTGGTCTTGCCCATTCTCCCCTTGAGGCCATGTAAACTCTCAGTAGCTACTGACTGATGCCAAATGAGAGTTGGGCACCTGGATTTTCTGGCAAAAAAAATGATGAATAGTCAATAGGGAGTCAAGGGTAATGTTTTGTCTGTATCTTCGTTAATAAAACAGTTCTAGAACCAATCTGGTGATTTACAGGTATATAATGAGAAGTAGTGAGGATATATTCAAAATACTATCATGTTTTCTTTAAAGTATCTATGTGATCTGAGACAAAACAGAAAGTGGGTTTTGACGGGGTAGGATGCTAATAAGCTGTTGATAAAGGAGCAGCCAGTGGGCTGAATGAGAAGATACTCAAACTGTTCAGGCAGGGTGCTAGAGGCAAAGAAATAGGTGATTACATTTTAATTATGCAGTTCTGAATAAAAGGAGGATAACTGACAGAAGCCCATGGACATTTTTCAACCTTTCCGAGCAGCAGAAAGAAATGAAATCGTATACCCGTTCAGTGGCAAAATCCAGCTACGCTGCTCTCAGACCAGATTACAATAGATTCTTGCATCTGTCTTCCTCAATTTTTAAAACATTTACTTTTTCTTTTCTTTTTTTCCCAGTGAAATTTATCCCATGTTTATAATGCTATCAATTGACTGTCTGAGATCACGCCACTCATTCAGATTTCACCGTGTTTGGCGAATATGCAAAATGAACCAAATGCAAAGACGTATACAACAAATCTTCCTGACTATAAGTGCTTGCAAACAACAAAGATACTCAAATATTCTGATGCCAGGGGTCGTTTAAAGACCTACATGGCTATACAAAGTAAATCTTTTATTTTCTGTGCCTACTGTAACCAGCCTAATCTCCCGCTGTTCTGAATCGCTAGGTTCAAATAATTGGCTTCCGAGATTCCTATAGTTGGAAATGTTGAAAACCGAAAATCTCTAATGGGTCACTCTGGACAGACTCCTGCCAGGACATGATTATTCCCTCTGGAGCTATGTTAGTGCTTGGTGAACAGCAACACTGTCCACAAATGAGGTGATGTCCACAAACATAGATGAGCAGAAAGAAGATAGAGTTGAATGTGGTCAACAGATATCTTCCTCTGTAGCCTCTGCTTTTATTGTGTTGTCTTTGATTTCATTCCTCACATTGGAAAGACAGGAAAAGAAAGGCTTGTTTGAAAAGCTCCAGGAGAAACCAAACTGCTGAATTTATGAATTTGTGTTGGTTTCATTCTATTTGAGTAGTGAGGAGTACTTTAAGGTAACCACAATGAAATACTTCTCAGACATCTGCACATTTTCTCTAACATATTCTGGGTTTTTATCTATGAGTGTATCAGTGAATTTTTTAGGGTGGGAGATGTTCTATTACCCATTGGTGGGTTTAATGTGTCCCTCAGAGGATGTCTCATTTGATCAACAGATTGCTCCTGGTGCCTGGTAACATGAATCCTCACTGACCTCGTCTGATCCTACAGCTGGCTTTTTTTCCCATGAGAAATTTTCATAAGATTTTTTCAGTCAAGATGAGGTCTATAATTGTAATTTCTGAGGACAGTAGAGCAATTTTTTGGAGTTATGTTAAATGTCTTTGCTACCTGAATAAAGTGTCAAACATGCTGGAGAAATTTTTGAACCAACCTGTAAGAGGGTGCTGGACCCACTCCTTAGTTGGTAAAATCTTCTTATAGGGTGAGACCCATTTGAGGGAAGGGGATTTTCAGAGATAGTCTTTAGTGTTCTCTTTTAATGAATTTTTCCAAGCTTTTAGTATCGACATTCTTGATCTGCAAGTCCTTTAGAGTCCTAAATGGTTTCTGCCTATGCCCACGGCAGTAGCTATGAATGTTTTTATCTAATCTACTTGGTGATGAAGCTGTATTCAATTTCATCTCGTGATTAGATCTCTGCAATGCACCTACATCCAGTTACACCACAAGACCAGGGCCAAACTTCAGCTGTGGTTTATTTGTGAAGGGGTGTTTTATGAGCAGCCTGCAATGTCTCCACTCTATTACTTGAAAATAAATCTTTTCTGTGGTTTTCCCCTTAAATAGTTATTATCCTTGCTATAGTAACCATCTCCCTTTCTGTGTGATTCTGTGTCAGTGAAGATGAGCTAATGTGCCTTGAGAGATCAGGAATATGTCAAACTTGACTCTGATAGATGGCTCTGTGGCCAGTAGGGCTATCCATCTTATAGTCTCTGCAAACCTGTGGGCTCTCAGGTGACACTGTAAAGCTCTAGTTTGCCCAAGCTTTGGAAAGAGGGGGAAGATGCCAATAGGGTATGATGACTACAAGGCATTGTTATGTTTTGAATTGGGAGGGTCTGAGTGTATCTTTGCTCTGATGGCAGTCAGTGATGACTGAACAGGAGTCTAGATAGGTGTATTTTGATATTCTGAAACATTAAGTGAGAGACACTCTCTGCCCAACCACAAACCCGTCTCAGAAGCCAATTTCTCCATTCTACCTGTGTTATGCCTAACGTGCTTGGGATTATACTTTCATGTAAAGAAATACATTATTCTTAAAGAGGATCACACTGTATGTCTGTGAGAGAATGTGCTTTCTGTTGCTAGCTAGAAAGGTTTTGTAGTTCTCCAAATCCAGTTTCAAACATATTTGTTGTAGTAGGTAACATGTAAGACTGAGTGGTCTATTTTCTGCACCTTTCTGTCTTCCTTTTGGTTCTCCCCTGTCAAAGCATGACAGAGTTACGTGGTGTATATCCTCTAGGGGCTCATGGCCAAGGAAAAGTTGTTTCTCTGTAAAAACCTTCTTCCTCCGTGGCCATCTAGTAAGGAATCAGATCTTCTATAGTTGGTTAAAGAGCTACATGTCTCGCATTAAACCATCAGCCCTTTAATTTAGGAAAAAATCTCAGCTCAGGACATTCTTCTTCCCCCTCCTGAACTGAACTTAGATGTGAATGGGAGTTAGGTACTTGGTGTCCTGAAATGGAATACTTTCCTCAGTTGGAGCCCATGTGGGATGGAGTAAGAGGGTGGATGGGTGAAAGATTTAATGTGCTGGTGACTCAGAAGGTGTGCAGAGATGACAGCCGGGATAATTTTGCCAAAGCTCCAAGAGAATCTATGGAGCTTATCCGGAGCCTGCTGCTGTCAGTGGCAGAAGTCTGCACTCATTCAGCAGGAGCAGGCTCAGGCCCAGTGTTTGCAAAATGTAGGTTCATTATCCCCAATTTTCTTACACAAAGATGATTACTGTAATATTTTATATTACTTCTCTCTGAATTGTCTATTCTTCTTATTTGTTGAGCAGAATTGCCCATTTTTCCCCTTAATGCATTTACACAAAGTACCTTTTCTTTTTCTTATCTTTTTAGGTAGGATTTTCTGTCAGCATGTTTTATTTGGGAAATAGCATGTGACACTTATGGATCTTCCCCTTTCCTTTCCTTTTCTGATGGAAAAATACCTGCAGCATAGGAGAGCCTTGGAAAAGTCAAGTAAGAGCCTGTGTGCTGTGATGTGCTGCTCCAGTAAATACATTCTAGTGTACAACAAGGAGCATAAATACGTAAATATTTTACAACATGTGTACTGACATAGCCTCTATTTTTTTTTTCTTTTTCCTTGCAGAGCATACACTTAAAATACACCCATCAAGTTACATATGTCTGGTATAGTGGCAGCAGAGTCTGCTCTGTTAATAATAATACTGAATACGTAAATCCCCCCACATTTTAGAACCAGTGTTTTCGGTTGCATTTACTGTAAACAAAGATGTATTTGGGGGGGCAGTTGGTTTGAGTTTATTGTTTATGTAAATCTCTCAGAATGTGACATAGCCAGATAGCTTCCTATGTTGTGCTGATCCACATTTTAGGCCAGCAGCCAAAGTATTTTATCTTTTACTTCATTATAGTGATCTTCCAATTAGCTGTGGTCTGTAATACCCTGATTTTGGTGGCAGTGGTTTGGGGAGGATTGTTTGATAGTTCTGCTCGAGAGGCAAAATGAGGGGCCTTATTATAGAAAGTGCAGAGGTTGTGCAGTAGCTGAGTTCTGTTGCAAAGTTTGCCGATAAGGGAAAACTGGCCCTTGAGCATCCATTCTATTCTGTATATTAACACTTCTAATCTGCACTGCTGATAAAACTGCAAGCCATTTGCCTTTGGAGGAATTAGTTCTGCCTCACTTGTGTAACCAGGCGATGGTGATTAACCTTTAAACTGTCCAATATTCTCAGCAGACTCCTGCTCCAGATTAGAAACTATTTAGTTATGACCAACTAAATTAACAACATTCCCTCCTCTGAAGAATAAGATTTGGAAGGTATGCATTTTAAGGTGGAATGTAGATAATGTCCCTATTTATTCTGCATTTTTGCTACATAAAATGTATTTGTCATATAAGAAAAAAAAAAAAAGAAAGGAGGGAGATTGATTTCAGGTTGAAACAACCTACAATTAGTTATGTACAGGAGGCTCTTTGGTTGAATTTGGCTTGGGGTGCTGCTTCAGATGGCTGAGACCTGTTTCTGACTTTCCATTCTTAAATAAAACTCATGGTACAAGGGATAAAACGGCAGGATGGTGCTCTGGTATGGGCAACAGTTTAGGACAAACATTTCTTTCCTTTGAAATGAAAGGCAATTATCTCAATTCTTTGAGAGAGTGATTTTTTGAAGTTTACTAACCTTCCTGTCACAATCAGGCAAAACAAAAGGTTTTGTACATGGTGGTTACAGACCGACATATCCAACGGACTTTAGCTGCTGTGATAACCTAGTACTGTACCACTGTATCTACATATTTAAAATGTGTAATTTATCAATTGAAACATACCCTTCAATACATGTGCCATAAAAGAAAAGAGCAAGGGCAATTATGTAATAGTATAGTGTTTGTCTGACGTGCCTCAAATCCCCATGTTGTTATTCCTCACTGAATAACACATACAAAATCCCTGTTAGCAATGTTTTCCGTTTTACCAGTTTTATATTAGCTGCCTCCTTAAAAATTGCTAATCTAGATACTACATTAGTAGGATGTCAGTCAAACTGCAATCCACAGTGAAGCCTTCTTCATATACCAATTTAAATCATTCATGGTCCTTTCTTTGGCATTATTCAAAAGATCATAATAATTTTCTTGTGCCCACAGCACAAAAAAATCAATTATTTCCCCACAAAGACTTGAAAGTACTTAGCGAGTGCTGTAAGAAAAGCTGAGGGTTATATCAAATTGAAATTGCACTCATTACACACAACACAATTAGTTGCCACTAGTCTGGCCGGTGCTTTAATTCTGAATGGCATATCTTTATTATTACAGAAACAAGCATGCAAATGGCATTGTTCAGGATTTGCAGAAATCAATAGGATATAGTGCTGTGTGTTTGGTGGCCACTGTCACTCAGTCTGCTGTGGATTTGAGATAATGTGTGTATTTGAATTAATGAAGGGAACGTGAGACATCATAAGTGACACCCAAATAAAAGAAATGGGTACATGATATTTGTAATTATTCTACTTGTGTTTTTGTTGTAAATACTTGTGCTTTTTGTTTTTTAATCAAAGGATTAATTGCATTTTAATAAGGCATTATGATTTTCAGAGCTTTAGTTAATTAAAACTTGTAGTATATAATTATGAAGTGATGCTGCGATTTGTCTAAAGATCACCCATACATTTAGAATATGTATATTTTTCCTTGTTAAGCAGTTGCTACATTTTGGGGGGAGGGTGGATTATATTAAATGTTTAAAAGATGATGGGAGTTCCAAATGGATTTCTAGAAAAGGCATCTAGCAATGTTCTTGGACAAATTAAAGTGGAGGAACTACTGGGGTTGGAAACACTTTTTGGCTGTAGTGTTGGAACAGTGATTTGCACAAAGGTTAGCTTTCAGCCGGGGAGTAAGAACAGATGTATTTGTTCAATGTATCATATCATTCCGCCCATTAGGTCCCAGTGAAATTGCTGCAGCTTGAAATTCTGAGTACAGGCCATAAATACTCACTGGTAGTGTGTGGTAAAGATTATGTTCCATGTGACAAAAGAGTTTTAAAAGGAGGGAGAGGATAGGTGTGCATGTGTGTGTATGTATGTACAGACGACTTCGTGTATCCACTTGTTTCCCTAATAGAGGCTAATATTCCTGGTACAAAGCTTTAATCACTCACAATCTAACCTGGCACAGATACCTATATAAATATATATAAATAAAGACTTTTTCCTGTGGGAGTATATTATATATGGATTGACAGACTAATTGCTAGATAGATAAAACAGAGTTAGAGTAAAACAGCATTAGAAAGTTAAAACCTTAATGTCACAAAGTAAGATTACCTTTGGCAATATTTTTAAAAAGAAAATCTCCTCTTGTATTTATTCAGTTCCTTTTGTAAGTGTATATTGGAAATAAAAATTAATTTTGTTCCTTTTTTTTTAATACAAAGAGGAAAAAACACTGCTTTGCTGTTGAATGCTGAAGTGTTTTTTTTTTAATTTCCTGTCAACTATAAAATGAAATGCATGTTTATGCAGAATAGTCCAGCATGGTCATATATTCCTATCACAAAGCCCCATGGACTAGAATGAGTTTCTAATGTTCTCTTTTGATGAAGAATCTTAAATTAGACCTCAGCATTCCTTACTTGGAAGCTTGGCTTTTGCAATACAAGAATTTCTTTATTTTTTTTATGCTCTGGATTGCAGATACTTTTTGAGACAAACCCACTCAAGAGCTCAAGTGTTCCAAGCGAGCTGGGGAGATGAAGCCTGCAGAGAGGGCAAAAGAAAGAACAAGAATTCTCAGAAATTTACGTTGACTTCAGCACTCAAAACAGGATTTTATTAGGTATCTATAAATGGATTTTAAGTAGGATTTTCCCATGTTTTCTCCCAAAGCTGATTTAAAATCTAATATTATTAGATTGGTCACAGCCTTCATATTTTAACCGTCAAACCCAGAGCCTGCAAGGTGATTCATTCAAAGCTTGCTAAAATATTTGCTCAGCAGCACAATAGTGTGTGATGGAAAATAAACTCCTCTAGAGCATCTCACCCTATCAGCCATGGCCTGCAGCAGGAAAAGAATGAGGGAAGGTCAGTCAATTATGTGTGGTAATCACCGTAACCATATTATCTGAGACACAGATGTCTTCCCTGACCCCACACGACATAGCTATTAACCCCACGGTAGTATAAAAATGGGGAGGAGGAGGAGCTGGTCCCCTAGGTAAACCAGACCTTTTCAGTCAAGGCTTGTCCGGCAGCTCAGCGGAGTTGTGGCGGCCAGGGTGCTGCTGCGGGGAGCTGGCCCCCAGCACGGCGGGCAGCGCGGCCGCCTCTCCTCTTCGGGGACCTTTCTATAGACCTAGTCATGTGAGATAAAGAGTTGCATCATCGGAAAAATGAGACCGGCAAATTGACTCGTGAGATATTTCGGGAGCGTAAACAGCCCTGGAATGCGGGGCGCTGCCCTTGTGTTTACGGGAATAACTTTTGTGTTCCTGAGTACACTTACACAGTTGATGTATTAGCGCTGATAAAGTATGATGCCACTATCATGCAATCATCTCATGCTTCTAGAAAACAGAGATGATTTCCTCATTACACTTCGTAATGTGCTGATTACCACATATGGCTTCTTTTGAGTTCAAGTTCCTTCTGCATTTACTTCAGAAAAATGATCAGCTGCTTATTCAAGTGAAAGAGATTTTTTTTCAGTGCATTTGTTCAAACACATCGAGTAGGCAAAGCAGATTTTTAAGCTGGCTATTTAAACTGTTGAAGTTGCAGGCTCATTTAGAAGTTTGCATGTAAAATCTCATTCCTGTGTAGGAAACATGCACTAGTAAGAGATGCGGTATCCCTCACAAGCTCTAAGCTTTCTAACACCAAGCATTAAACCTAAGAGTAGGTCTGTTTATTTCCTGTAGCCTTGAGAAAATCTTTTATTGATGCAATGCTTTGTTACCTTTTGGGAGGCCATTTTGCATTTTTCTACTAAAAAGAGGAATGACCATTAAGCAATGTAAGCCCTTGCAGTGCTGCACAACACACAGTGCAAAAGAGTCCACAGCTGACCAGATTTTTGGGGGGGGGGGTGTGTTTCTCCTTTTTAAATAATTGACTGTAATGACATTCTGGTCTCATGGCATCCTTGTAACTGAGATCAGTCTGGGCCCTGTGAATACCAGAGTGTGAAGGGAACACTCTGCTCATCAGGTTTGCCACGGAATGCAGCAGAGGAATCCCTGGCTTTCCTTTCTGACAAAGGGAATTATTAAAAGATATTATCTTTGATACTGTCTCCTTTCCCAGGGTTAATCACCGTGTGAGTGAACATCTGCATGCATTAGCTGAGCTACAGGTTACAGACAAGGAAGGTGGTAGGTTGAGCACTGGGACAAGCCTAACCACCAGACTCCCAGGGAAGGAAAAACTACAACAGATACAGGATTTTGTTGTGGTGCAGAGCAGGCACAGGTTGTCTCTGCCACCTACCTCAGCGACAACCTGAAAGCAGATGAAAAGGTAGACGGAGATGGATCCTGAAGACAGCTGGGCTGCAGGGGGTGTTGCAGGTTCCCAGCACAGCCACTGCTGATCAAATTCACTGGGAGTCCAAATAAGAGATTTGGGCTATCCTCCCCATGACTAAATCCTCTGTGGGAGTGTGGAAAGATACCATTTGCACTTCCTCCTATTATTGCGGTCAATCTCAAATTTGGGTCCTCTTGTACTCCCTTATTAAACTTCCATCTTATTGTCGTTTTAGCCCTATGTCTAAATGTTGCTAAGTAACCTTCAGTGTCAAATACTTTTTCTGCCAGGAGAGAATCTTGCATCAGTCACCTATTGTGACTGCCAGATTAGATACCATAATGTGCTCGACATGGGACTGCGCTTTACTTCTATCTGGAAACTGCAGCTGATACAAGGATTTGGCAGACTACTTGCTAAGCAGCATCTTTTCCTTGAGTATATTAAAGCAGCCCTGAACAACTTTTACAGTTTGTTTACTGGTCCCTGGACTGATTTGTAAACATTGGAGATTGAGGTGTTGGTTGGTTGTTTTTTTTTTTTAATTTTACCTTTTATCTCTAAATCCTACCCGTTTGAGAGAGCAACTTTGTTGAAGAATGGATTGCTCCATTTGCAAACAGTGAAGCCTGTAAGTTAAGACCTTACCTCTGAAAAAGAATGAGCAGTGCATACCTGGAGCTTTAGCAAGCTGTGGTTTCTACAAGACTCTTTTATCATGTTTTCTGTGGGGCTAAATAAAAGCCAAATTCTGACGATCACTTGCGTAAGTAGAAATCAGGAATAATGCTATTTAAATAATATGTAATTAGGCTAGAGTGAATGAGAATGGAACTTGGTCCCAATTGATTATATATTTCAGGTCAGTTGAAATAATGGAACAGGCTTTTCTGTCTCAGCTTAATGCAGTGGTTCTGAAGAGTTCATCACCTGCTCTTGGCTCTCTTTCCTATTTCCAGCTGATAAATCATCTTTAATGTGTTTCCTAATACTACTTTTCCATGTAAGCACTGGTTATAGTTCTATGTGACAGCAAAGGGAGGGGGAGGGGGGAGCAGGCAATAATTTCACTGACACAGAAATTACTCTAAAAATGCATTAATGTGTCTTAAGTATAATTGACATACTTTGAAATATATATTGCCTGTGGGCAAAATTAAATTTTGCTAACCAAAATAAGAGCTAGGCAAAACTTCCACAACATCATTACTGGATACGTATTAAATAGGACTGATGGATTTGTATCAATATATTTGTAAAATATATTCCAATTTCACATATAGAAATCACATATCTTATTCAGTCATGCTATGTCAGTTAACCTTTTCGTATGTGATAGTTTATTTTTCTAGATGAAATATTTTATAAAACCCATAGTCATTTTAAGTACACAATTTACCATGTAAGTAATTGTCACTTACCACATGCTCTTCAGTTCCTCCTTGTTGATATTCTGTTAACCTTCTATGTCACAGCAAAAGCAAAGCTTTTTCCATAAGGCTGTGGGAAACCAGAATTTAAACTGGCTTTTCTTCTCTAAATGTTGCTCTGATTATAAGTCAACATGGCTGGTGAAATTATTAAAAACAAAACAAAACACAAAAAGACCCTAATCCTTGCACCACGGTTTTATCATTGGCCTGAAACCCTTTCCTGAATTATGAGAACCAACTGAGAATCGTTCAGTTTTATTCATTCAAGTAAAACTATAGCTCTTTTCCATGCCAAGGAGCCCAAATAGTAGTGATTTTGCCATGGCACGGAAGGATAATAGATTTCTATTTACTGGATAGATATACTGGTTGCAGGGAAACTAATCATTTACACATGATGACTTAAGCATGAGAAACTGCACATATGAATTGCATTCAGTATCCGTGTCTGACCACTTCACCTGCACGCTGGGGACCACTCCATCTGCAGCATTGCTAGCCTTGCTGAGAAGCTTCAGGTAGCTGCAGCTGAAAATACTATATGAAACATGGTGTCCTGCCACTCTTAGCCCTTGCACTGGTTTGAGGGGCAACATAAAGACAGGTCAGGTCTGGCTCACTGACAGATAAGCTTGCATCATCACCTGCCTTTTTTTTAAATGTGGCTTGTGCTTCCAAATAATTTAGTTGCTTTTAAAGAATGACATAGCTTTCTATGTCAAGAGATTTAAAAAATTGTGTTTTCCTTAAATGCTACAGTATGGTGATGAAAAGGTTCTATGCAGATTAAAGTGGTGTTTGTATGAAGTTTCCAAACATCAAAGAGGAGAAGACTCTCCCATGTTGATTTTTGTTTTTTGGATCCTACCAAGACTTTTATAGGTGACATATCCCAAATCTAAGCCCAAATTTGTGTTGGCTATACCTGCAGTGTAAGCAGGACTTTGTTGCTGCAAAGTGATGTTTACAATTTCATCAAAAGGACTGAGAAGCTTTGGGAAATGCATGAATAATTACTAAACACAGAGGTCTGGGTTTAGACAAGGTTAAATATAGGCGTAAACTCAAAAATATGCCTTTGCACCAACCCAGATTTTCTCTGTATTAAACACTTCTGCCTACATCTGTCTAAATATTTGAGTCAAAATTTATTTTCAGTATGCCCTTAAGTTAAAGGGTAAAAGGGTTAAGTTGCTGTCATAACAGCTAAGTGTTGCCCCTTCCATCTTTATGCAAACATCTTACCTGTGTTCTTGTCTGTGAACATCTGTCTTAGGAAGAAAAGCATGGCTTGGGTACAAGAAGTAGAAACAAGTTTTTATCTTCGACTGATCTGTAAACAAGAACAGTAAATATAAACATTTGGTCTGAACCTCCTGTGGCACTGCATAAGGTTTTGATTGTGAATCAGACACAAAGTACCCAAAATTTTTTTCTGTGAAAATATTGTTCTAATCCTAGCTAACAGAGCATTTCAAATGAAGTGGATACAAAGTGTACTTTGCTTTTTTTAAAAAGTCAGTTTTTGACGTGGTTCATTTGATTTTTAAGGAACATATTGACAGAAGGAATTGTATTGTTCTGTGTTCTGTTGTAAGAAGTAGAGGCTGGCGTACCTCCAGTTAAGAGCTGACCTCAGAGATTTCAGGTAATATTCTTTTTTACCTTCTCAAAGTTAGGCAGAAACAATGAACCAGGAAACTGGAAGTTCTAACAAAACATGAGATAAGAAAAACAAAATACTTGCTTCCAGTGCCTAGTGTCAGCAGAGGATGTTCACTACTTTTGAAGAGGTCTTCAATTTTAGCAACGTAAGTAATGATCTTTCAGAATCACAGAACTGTCAGAGTTGGAAGGGACCTCTAGAGATCATCTAGTCCAACTCCCCTGCTAAAGCAGGATTGCCTAGAGCACATTACTCAGGACTGCATCCAGGTGGATCTTGAATATCTCAAGAGAAGAAGACTCCATAGCCTCCCTGTGCAGCCTCTTCGAGTGCTTTGGAGAGTACCCAGAGAACCTGCAGAAGGAAAAGTTTGGAAGAGAAAGCTTAGATGAGTTGTGGTTTTGCTCCACTATTTCCTGTCTGATGCTCTCGAAGAAACAGTAAATTGGATGCTGGTCCTGCAGGGATCCTAAGTGAAGTTGCGAAGTGTACCAAGAGACTGGCTTTGGACTGTGATTTAGGGTCTGAAGTGTCAGGGTACCAAGCATTTTGAGGAAGATCCCCAGTAGGTTTTACTGACTTCTGTTGTACTCAGAATCTTGCAGAACGCTGCTCCCAGAGCTCTGAGTGACTAAATCCTCTTTGTCACAAATGGTGCTTGCTGCTGTCACCTAGGCCTGTTTAAACCCCTCATGCCATGTTTTTTTGCACTAGTGTTGGCACACATGCTGGCCTTAATATACTGTAGGGTATGGGTCCCAACGCTGTGCTCTTGCAAGCTAGTGTATTGGCCATCTTGTTGTCCCATCATGGATTCTCACCTCGTCCTGGTAAATCAGTGCATCCTTTGGTTATTACTCTACCTCCCTGCCACCTTCTCTTACTCTCCTTCCTTGCCCCCAGCTGCATCTGCCCTTCCGGTCCATCAGGCATTCAAACTCAGCGCTCAGTCTTTCCACATTTCTCTTCCAGGTCCTTTCTATATACTGAAGATACAACTTAGAAGAGTGTCACTGGCGCTCATAACTTTCATGCCTATCCTTTCCTGATTCTTGTCTTGCACATCCAGTCACCTACCCAGATGTAATTAGTGCAATTGCTCCCTCCCCCATGGATACCTTTCCTTCTCCAGTACTTCAGCCTGACTCAGCTGCAAAGGCATGCAGCAAAACTGCTGGCTGGCTTTTTTCTCCCCTGCCTGTAGCAAACCCTGGATCAAGTCTCCTAATCCCTACAAAGGTTACATCCTTTACCCTTTTCCCACAAAGCACTGCTCCTTTCTGACCTCTCACTTTCTACATTCCCCTCTCTGACAAGCACCTCATCTTGTTAACAGCTTTAAGCAAAAAATAGTCTTTTTGCCTTGAGGAAAAAAATAACCAAGCCTAACCTGGAGAAAAAATTGCTGACAGCTCTGTTTGAAATATTTTTATGCTAGAAAATCACAAATGTACATTTCTATTCCTGGCATATTTCCTTCAATCATTGCCACATTTCAGTTTATCTGCCTGTCATCTCTTTTGAAGATGCTTTATCTTCAGCTTTGACTTAGCATATCCAAAACAGAGATCTTCTGCTTCTCTTGTGTATTCTGACTCTAATTTGACACCTGTTCTTTATTACACTGACAAACATTATAATTATTCCTGTGATCACAGATCTATTAGCGTGCCATTTCAACCCTCCAAGATAGTGGCCAAACCCATCTTTCTTTTGGTACTAAACCAAGGAAATATCTCGTCTAAACCTTTGTAGTCTCTTGCACCTCTTTCTTTGTGGTCTTTCTTGCCCTTATACTTACACCATCTCTCTCTGATACACACAGATAACCAGCCCTAGTCATGTGGTTACTCCGAGCACTCAGTCCTGCTTATCCTCTTCTCTTATGCCTTCCCATTGCTTTCACCCTCAGGTCTACCAAGCAGCTGCCTTGCCTTCTAGCTGTCACCAGCCTGCACCCTGTTCCTGGTTATTAGCTTCTATGGATATCACCATTTTTATTTAACACAAATGACACCTGATGGGCTCATTTGTAAGGCTCTCTCATTCCTCAGTCATTTCTTCAAAAGCTACATCTGCTGCAGCAATGACTGGTGAAAACACCCTGGAGTCATGGTTGGCACATAAGGTTTTAATACTGTTAAGAGAAGAGAGAGGAACAGGAAGGCGTGCAGATGCCTACAAGAGCTGGCACACTTCTTTTTGGTTTTATAATTTTTGTTTTTCATCTTCTGCGTGTTGCCTGAATTATTTGACTATAAGCTCTCCAGGCCAGGGATGCTCTGCCTCGAGCTGTGTGCAGCACCACGTCTGTGGGCTCCTAATCCCAGCCAGAGCCTCTGGGTGTCATTGCAACAAACTCACAGGCTCATTCACAGTGGGGTGCATTCTGGAAATCCTCTGTGTTTGCATCTGTACTCCTCACCCTCTTTTCCATACTTAATGACGTATCTTTCTCAGGCAAGAAAAAGATGAGGGGGTCCTTTAAATGTATCAACCTGCAAAAGGCTTGTGTGCAAGATGTGTGTATCACGTATGATTTGTGGAAGTTTCACAGTCATTATGTTTATCTTCATTTACTGACACATTTTTCCTCTAGAAAACAGGAGCTCCAGGGCAAAGATGGACTCTGGCAGCTGTAAGGAATGATTACTTTCCAGTTTGGCTAATGATATAATCCACGGTGGTTGCAAGTCTTGCTTTCCTCTTCAGATGATGTCAACATTTTCGTGAGTTACATGTGTTGTATTCATAAGTGGTACTTAGAAATATGTGTCCTGTAATCTGCTCCTTATGCCTGACACTTTACACGTGTTTATCTACAAGGAGTGGTGACATGAGCTTGCTGATTTTGCCAGTGTACTGTACCAGTGAGGGTGTGAGAGACCCAAAAGAATATTTAAACTGGCAAAGAGAGAATTATTGACATATTAGCTATGAGTACTTTATAAGACAGTGTTTTGGAATGTCATTTGTTAGAAAATCTTTGCTGCTGAAAGTCATCCATCATTCCCAGATGGACCTGCAAGCCTTACAGAAACCTCTCTTCCCAAATCCCACTCATTGCCAGTGGCCAGAAGTACTCACCTATTGACATTTACAAATTAGATATACAGATATTACTCCCTGAGAACAAGTGGAGTGCGCAAATGATATGATAAGATATGGTTTTCTTGACTGCTGAATGGACTTCCGTTGTGAAAAAAATGCTCATTTATCAGAACTCCACCTACATGCCCCTGTGTATCCATGGAATTCAGTTTTTCTTTATTAACCAGACTGTATGCACAATATTCACATGGTGAAGATCCTCAGCAACAGCTCATATTGCCCATGTAAGTGTTTTTTTTAAAGAATCAAGCTCTTACCTCTCAAAATTACATTCATATGGCATTGTTCAATATGTATGGCTGACTACTATAGAAAGCAGCAACAACGGGGTACAATGCACTAATTTTATCCCACTTTGACTTTGAAAATATAATCGGTACTTATAAAAATTGTAAATACTACAGAATCATGCTAGTAGGATTATTCTAAAATGGAAGTGCTAATACATCAAGCAAAATAGCTTTGCTAGTCCTAACTGGCTCCTATTATCGCCATTATCAGAGAAGATGTACTCTGGCAACAGAAATGTTTTGGAGCATAAATAAATATATGCAAGAAAACCAAGACTGAAGGAGGTGTTTCTTTTTACCTTACAATGAACTTTGTTCTTTCGAGCGCAACATAAAGAGAAGTGCAAGCTCTTATGTCCAGTGGCCAAGTCTCATCTAGCTAATGAAATGGTAGCCTGATAAAATACACAAAACTACCCATTTTGGCAGTACACTATTCCTCTCTGCATTAGGGGACAAAATACAATCACCCCTGAAGCACTAAGTATTTATAATATTACCTATAAGTGCCTGTTGTAAACAAGTTGTTAGATTTACAAACACAGCCTATAAAGTATCATTATAAAGTAATTGTTGAACAAATCACTCAACCAGTATCATCACAGGGTTGGTTTTTTTCCATATGAAAGACAATGCCTGAACTGAGGAGTTTTTTCCTCAAATTATGCTATAGAGCCTATTTTTGTATAGCACATGTTAAATTGCCTATCATGAGACACTGCAAGAGGAACAGTGTGGTGACTTGGACAAGTTTTGAGGGAGACAGGGCTACACAGGAGTGTTTGATTTTGACTGAGTTGAAGATGGCATAAACACAATTGCCCAGTCACCAATGACAGTCTGAATAATTTCTATCATGTCCTTTTTCATGAAGTCTTCAGCAGGTATGTTTCAGACTGCTGTTGCCTGCTGCTGCTGGCCTGAAAATTGTGCAGCCTCCACATGCTGAAGGTGTTATGTCAGCACCATGTCAGAGCATCTGAAATCAGTACCTTGCCTTTGAGTCCCATCAAATGTAACTGCACACAGCCAAAGCTTCCTGGACTCCACAGGGATTCATCTCATCCTCATTAAGATGACACTGTGTCGACTTTGGGGCTGTCACAACAGCACTTGTAGGAGCATGGCAGCCACACAAGGAAAACAAGGAAATAGATAACCTGTACCCTCTACCTACTTTGAGGAGGGCATCTTTGCAAATGAAAGCAAATTAACACAGACCTCATTGTTCTTTTGTAGCCTGGTACACATCAGGTCAGCAAGAAAGTGGTGGCTAGCCTCCTGATGCCCCCTGAAATAATGTTCTGCTTCAGCCTGACACCTAGCACAGCAGCAATGGACCTCCATGTCTTTCTATTCTCCAAGAACAAAAAGGGTAAGTCTAGACACTGCCTCTTCTATAAATACCTTCTGAAGTGCAACTTAGATAGTTTGTAAGCTGCCTGGGATAATGTTTAGTTAAATACAGATAGGGTTTGTGAAATGAGCGCTGGTCCTGGAAAGATGTGCTTCATACTCATGGAAATGATAGTAGCAGTGCAAGTGGTAGTAGCAAGTGCAAGTGGTGGTAGCAACGTGGGTAAGATGGGACAATTGAAAAGAATGTATAGAAAATGCAGACAGCTTCAGAGCTTTCTATATTCTGTCATGCAGGTTAGAGTATCAAGTAAGAATGAAAGTTTTCAATTTGTGTTGTTGAGTTCAAGATCTTTGGCTACTGATAGAAAACAACCTAGCATTTGTATGGAACAAGGGTGGAACTGCATAACTGAGACATATTTAGGTGAGATGGAAGGATTCGTTTTGGTGTAATTGTACAAGGTAAGAATAAAATGAGCGTGAGAGGGTTCTACTGGCATTGATGGGTGGATTTAGTCTTTGGCTTTCATCTCATTTAAAATGGAGTTGGTTACCAGCTCCAAAACACTGGCTGCTAGAAGATGCTGACTAAGTCCTGGAACAGCACTGGGGTAACACATATCTGCCAGACAGCATCTGTTTTGGTGGTTCATGCTCAGTATTTAATAGAATACTGAGTCGTCCAAAACACCTTGAGGAAAAATAAATTGTTGCCAGCCGCCTGCTCTCCTGCTGGTTTAGTACATCTTAATAGCAATCTTTTGTCCTATGCTGGAAGGTGATTCCTGAAAATGTCTTCCAAGGTTTTGTTTACAAAATTACAATTAGTAATTTATACAACAAGTGTTTACATTTTTAACAACAATAGAGAGCACTGGCAATAGAATTACCATGTGGAAACTAACTAGTTATTTTATAAAGGCACAATTTGTCAAATAGGCAAATTAAAGTGTCTGTACCCTCTGCAAAATCCTGATGAGTGGATTTATTTGGGTTGGTGGACATCTGGTTAATCCTAGCTGTCCTCACTTGGCCGCTGATGTGAATTCCTCACATTGCGAGGAAATTTCTTGTTAGCTGTTAGCTAAAACCAGTGAGATTTGACTGAGCTCTCTGTACGCGTGGAAGGCAGCCAGGATGTTGTTTGGAGCACATAGACAAGGTGCTTCCTGAGCACTTCTTAGCTGCTGTCTGTTCCTGGTGCTGTGGGTACAGGCAAAAACTGTGTGCCATAACGGGTAGGGTAGATTCATGCCTTTCTGGGTGGAGAAGACTGCTGAGTCTTTTCACTTTGATAAAGGTCTTCAAATAGCTGTCTGCTGCTTGTTTTAAAAGAGGTATTTGGTGCCTATTCTAGTAGTAAGTGACTAGTACTAGAAATACCTGTCTGTCTACTCTGGGGGTAGAAAATGAAAGAAGTGTTGAAAGTGAGCAGAACACCTTGAACCCTTTGATTCCTAAGTATTCCCAAAATTTGTCTTTCAGGATGGTGATCTGGATGTAGCCCAAGCAGGGTGTTTTTTCCCTGCATGCATGTCCATCTTCCTTCTGCTGATGAAGATCCACTGGAATACCACGAGATCTCACAGCTGTTTTCATTACTGCAGGTCATGAGTGGAGATGTACGGAATTGCATTTCTTTCTTCTCAACATCTAACAAAATGTAATCTTGGATATACCTTCCCTTTCTTGAGATACTTTACATGTGTAGGATGGCAAAGATTCTCTATTTGTTCAAAACCTCTGTAAAACACTTAGAAAAACAAAAAGTAAGTAAAAAGCTTTCAATGGTCTGATCAATCTTTATCATATGACTTTACTTCAGGTATCCAAAAAATGTGGTGAAGGTCTCTTCACAGCCTAAAAAGTCTGGATTAGAGATGAGTCATTCTGATAAATCTAATGCAACAACCATAAATTGAGGGAAGCAACTGGAAGGGCTGACTGCTGTTATTTCATTCCACTTGACTGAGTGCATTTGTTTATTACTCACATCTGCAAGGTGCAAGGACCCCAGCAGGTTGAAATTGTGAAGTATTTTTCTCTCATTCAATTAAAAAAAAAAAATAATCTAGCAACATTTGCTTTAAAATGTTACTGATAGCTGGGTTTGGAGTTCAGAAATTTACTGGTGTGACTGTTTCCTGAGCAATATTACTAGAGATCTCAGCAAAATATAGAGTCGAGATTGACAGTCTGATGGAATCAATCCTATTTATTATCTTAACTATCACAAACACTTGCTAAATCTGCACTTGCTACTTATTACCTTGGTTAATGTCAGTAAAACACGAGTAACTATGACATGCTCCAGGAAGGCATTATGCTGTAAATATACTCAGGTTATATTTGATAACCAGGATTCCTCAGGCACAAAATTTGCAGAGAAATCCTGAAATTCAAATGAGGATTTGGGATTTTTTGTTCCAATTTACTTGTGACCTTTAATTAAGTGCTCTCCAGGTCACATATAATAGCCATTAGCCCATAAATGATTTAATGTTTAAAACTAATAAGGATTTGAAAACACTCACATTTTAGAGTGTGGTCAGCCCTTAGCTGAATTGGATTATTGAAGTAGGAAAAGGCATGTCTTCTTTATTTCATGATTCTTTGGGAATGTCACTTTCCCCAGAAATCTTGTTGCACTTTGCCAAAACTGAGGATGGAGGCAGGTAAATCTCTAACTTAAATTAAGAATTACTTGATCTGTTCTGTCCTTTCAAGATACACATTTTTCTCAGGTATAAAAGAAAAAGCCGTATAGCCAATGTAGATAAATGTTGCGTCTTTAAGGTTCTTCTGAGCACCCTCTGCCAAGAACTGGTTGTCAGAGTTGCTCAGCACATGCCAAGATCACACCTCGCATTTATAGAAAAAAAGATGATACTTAAGAAATGACACGTATGCACATGAAATGTATCAAGTTGTCAGTTTGCAGTGTCGTTCATTTGCACATAAATACATAAAACAACAACAATAATAACAAAAATCACCTGACAGAAGTTTATAATTTCTCTAAAGTAAATAAATTTATGCACAGAAGAATCTGTTAATATGAGCAATTAAATCTCACTGACAGGGTTCATAAATACATATATATGTGTGTGTGTGAAGAAGAGTCCTTGTAAATATCCATTGTATTATCTCGGAATTATTGGCCAGGTAGAAGGATACAGTAGAACGCAAAATCATCTTCTTGTCTGAATTACTGTCACCATGGAACAAATTGGAAAAAAAATTATTTTGTGTCAACCAGTCGCACCCCACTGCACACATGGATGTCTCCTAAAGCCATCAAGATAGTATCTGAGCATGTAATCATAGCTGGAACAGTAAGGAATCCTCTTTTTCTGCAACAGCCAAACAGCACATTGAGCCCACGAAGACACGACTGGCATTGTCGCTTTCAGCCAAAGTCAGAAACAACATTTCTGCCTTATGGCCTTGGAGATATCTTTTTATAATTTTTTTTTTTCAAATGTGGAGGCAGGAAATTTTGGAGATGACCTTAGCATACTAAATAACTTGTATAGCTAAGGTTAAAACCGCAAGCTTTGCAAGTCACTAGAAATTTCAAAACAGAAATAAAATAAGCTTAAATTATGTTTAAGTATTTCTGAGTCTATACAACTGTTCATCCTCTGTTGTGTGTTTTTTTTTTTTCCCCTGGATCTCCTTCCTGTGCTGAGGATTATGGATTTAATAATTCTTAATATATTTACCATGCTAAAAAGATTTAATACTTCAATGAAGTTACCTGACTGTATATATTTTATTCAGAATTCACTGCATGATTCTTCTAGCTATATAACTTGTGTTTCCAACTGCAAAGCCCTGTTTCAAAGAGAGCAAAGTAACTTTCACTTAAGGGCCTTATCTTGCAAGATACTGAGTGCTCCAAGCACCATAAAATCTGCAATGGATGCTCAGCACCACACAGAAAAGGCACAGTTGTTGACAGCATCCTTGGTTCAAGGCTAAGTGAAATCAAGGGGAGGGAGATCCTAGTGACTCTGCTGAGCTTCAGATCAGACCTAGGCTCCTTGCAGATGATCTGATGAGGTTATGTGCTGTTTGAAAGACACCAAAACTATAAGCCTTTACTGTAGCTGCAGTTTCTCAGATGCAGAAAGTAAACAAAGTGCGATCTTTACTCATAACAAATATCACTCTGGGTAAGTTTTGGAATTTTCAGTGACCTATGAAGCTTTTAATTGTAATGTCAATTACCCATCAGGAATATAATAGGAAAATGATGGTAATGTGCAAAATACTCATTTTCCATCATTTTTAATACATGCTCTAGTGATGTCTAGAAAAGATACCTCTGGAAAAGAGGTATCTTAAAAACCAGTCTAGACTGTTCAGAAGCACTCGATATTGCCTTCTTACCTGTACCAAATGCTGATCCTGAGACACAGCAAGAAACTCTGTGCTCCAAACTGGCTGGGGTTGGTGATGGTGTTTGAGAAAGTTTTCCCCTTGAAAATTTCTAGGTCATATGGATTCTATTTATCCTTGTCCTTAAGAGGCACTGGTGTCCCGGCAGGGTATTTGCTCATATGCAGCTCGTTAACATTTATTGTAGACAGCTCTGTAAAGAAATGCCATAAGGTGAAATTACAAGAAGGATTTGCCCAAGGTTCCTTTATTTATTTATCCTTTCATCAGAAGTTTTCTGTTACCCCTAAGCACCAAAGCTACTATACATTTTGGGTTTGGAACTATTATATATTTTGTGGAATAAATTTGTCCTTTTGGTAAATTTTGTTTTTTAAAAAAAAGCAAACACATCTAGGAGATATAAATATGTCTGTGGTTTCATCACATTTTATTGCTTATGTATCTGACTTTAATGTGAAGTGCTGTGGTTTAGTTCTTCTGCTTATAAAGGTAAATTGAATATATCCTACATTGCAAGAAGTCTATAAGTACTTAGTTTTGACCATGGAACAAACCAATGTGTTTCTTTTCTAAATGGTCATTTTCCAGAAGACACATTAAATTGTGTCTGGTTTACAAAAACCCTGTATAATGTCTGTGTTTAGCATTATGTTCATGGTTGGAAGACTCTTCTTCAACAGAATATAGTATTTACTGTACAGGCAATGAATTTTCTACACTGTCTGACTACCAGTAACTAAGAAAGATTATGAATTGTCAATGATCCTAATAGACCCTACTTATTAGTACACTGCAGTTTTATTTCAGAATAAATTTGTTGGAAGCACAGAGAAAGAATATTACTTTGTAGTTTTGAGTGACCCCTTGCAGCCCAGAATCTGGGTCTTATCTATTCTGGGCATTTATGAAGCTGAATGAATTATTTGCCACTTCTGTTTAAATACGATTCTTACTAGACTGATTCAGGGCCAGATTTTCAAAACCACATTGCTACCAACATTGCTGTCTCGCCAAAGGGAGAGGGGAAAGTAGCTACACTGGCTCATGGACAAGACAGGAATCACAGAGGGGTTTGACTGTTTTGTTTCATTGGATGTATTTCTAGTAATGAAATTACCCACTAACAAAAGCAGTTGCCAGCAGTGGTCCACTATTGCCTACCACTGGTGTTGGAATTATTTTGCCACTAATGTAGACAGAAACAAGTGGGGCTTAATACTTACATCAAGCCATGTACTAGGTTCACATCACCCTTGCTGAATGTAGCATCAAAAATAGACCAAAATTAGTCTTTGGTGCAATTACTGACACAGCCAGGTGGCTACAATTTGTAGCCTCTGCCTACAGGTTAGCACCTCAACTACTTCTGAGACTAGCAGACCACAGCAGTGGAGACACGATGCATCCAAATGTTGCTACTGTAGGCAGAGCTCCAAAGTACAACTTCCTTCAGGAACCAGTTGCACAAAAATTTCGTACGCTTTTGATCAGTGTATCTGAGTCATTACTAACTGTTGTCCTGACTTTAATGGCTGTGGTTTTAATTCCAAACAATGGAAAACTTGTGTTTTAAACTTGTGTATTAAAACTGTGTTTTAATATTTTTGGGATCTCTTCCTGAAAATATTGAGAAACAAAATACTGTGGCTTAAAGAAAGGAAGCCATAGGATTATGTAAGATCTGTAATGGTGCTCAACCTCGGCTTTCCTAGCAACTTATTTCTCAGATGATAGATACTTCGACACGTGCCCTGGAAGGGACCCCTCCACGTGTAGAGATAAAGGTACCCTAGGAAACTAGTGAATTGTGTGTAGTTTTTAGAAGGACTGTATCTGCATCGTGTTGTCATGAAAAATAATCTGGTTTTGTGCAAGATTTTTTCTTTTGTGATACAATTATTAATTCACTAATATCTCATTGTATTTTTCACCATAGTTACAAGGAATTGGACCAGCCTTGTTCGGCAAGATCGTGCAACCTTGTACAAACAGCAAAACTGAAGGTCATAAGAAGTGGTACTACCAAAAGCAACTCACTGAGCAGTAAAAAGTCAGTAGTCATTTAATTAGTCACTTGAAGCAGCCATAGCATGAAAAACCAGCGGTGTAACTGCAATCTTCACATTTTCCAGCAAAGCGTAACACCAAAACACACCTAAATATATTCCTCAAAATTGTGAAGTCTAAGGGCATTTATTTGCCTTTAGTAACATGAAGAGTAAACTGCACAGATGATGCACTAATGACCACATATATTCATCATATTAGATATGTTTGTGACGTTAGATTAAGAAAAAAAGAAATAGAGTTGTGGACATAACGTATACTTTTGCTCTTGTGAAAATGGAAATCCGAAAATTTGTCTTTCAGCCCATTGAACTGTTTTTGCAAGGTTTTTGAACCTAGACATGTTCCCCATAGTGAGAAGGTGAAGAAGTGAGGGATCATCATTGTAAGAGCTGAAGCAGGGCAGTAATATTACTCGCAGCAGGAGCAGAAATGGAGGTACAGAGGGGATGTGTGCTGTGGCAGTGCCTCACGGCAGTGCCTGGGCAGCCTGAGGTTTCTTCCCATCCTTGCTTCTCAACAGTTTGACCTTAAGAGCCAAAGATTATAATTGTGGGGTATGCTGCTATTATGGGACATACAATAACAATAACAAACATCTTCAAGAAGAGAGGGAGTTTGGTTTGTTTTTTTTTTTAAAAAAAACCAATCTACCAGATTGGTTTCCACTTATTGGTAATAGCAGTCTCATGTGAGCTCTAACCTAGGCCCAAACTGGCCTTGTGCTAAACATACCACTTACATGGTTTGTTCTTGTCCTTTGGATACTTCTCAGTGGTAAAAATAATATTGCCACCCATAGCCCCACAGACACCATAGAGTACTGGGGAGCTGGAACTGTCACAACCGACCATGAGGGATTCATGAGTGTGCAGCTCATTTTTGGAACTAATTAATTATGTCATGAAAAGGAGATTTATTCTTCCCCCTCCTTCCAGCCCCCACCTTCCCCAATCCTTGCTAATCTTGCTTTCTGGATAACAGAGGGAAAATGAGGAAGGTGTTTAGCAGTCTCAGTTGTCTCTGTGATTCAAATCACAGAATGAAGCCAGACAGCAAAACAAGTGCAGATCAGGCAAAGACTGCCTGCTCCGCTTGTGCTTTCTCTGCAAGAATCAGTTTCAAATATTAGATGGATTTTTTTTTTCTGTTGCAATTAACGAAGAAAAATATTTCAAAGCTGTATAATTAAAGGCCAGCATTTTATTAGGGTTTAAAATAGTCTTTATGAAATCTACTCCTGCCACTGGTAATTACAATGTACATCTTAATATACCTCTGCTAGGCCTGAGCTGGAGATAACAGTCCTGTGTGTATTGCATTTGGCTTGTGCATAGAAGGTAAAATCCTTTATCTTATCTCAATCTCCACACAACAACCAGCCTCTCTTCCAATTCAGCCGTAATCTTCTTAGTAAATAATACTGATATTTTTCACCATAACAAAAATGGAGCTGCCAGATTCAGACTGATAACACCTCTCATTTACACACCATTCTCTGTCAAAATCTGCCTGATTTTTCTTAATCTCTTTAACTCATCAAAAAATACTTTTTACATTCAGCCATGGTAAGTTCCTTGCTACCAAATAATATTATTATAAATAAATCCATTGACTACAGCTGTCTCTTTGGACAGATATTGGAACTCCTCTCTTTCCTGGCTTGTTTCCTTGAATGATGACAAATTATTGTTGTCCAATTTATTTTTGCTGTAAAGTCTAGTATTCTACCAAATGACCTAAAAGGAGTGTTTAACTGAGAGCATGCCCAAAAGGCATCTTTTTTTTTTTTTACCACAGGATGTCATCTCAGTTCACTTCTCTTGAGAATGCTGTCTTTGCACTCCCATCCTTTCCTTCGCAATGGCTTATCTTTAAAACAAGGGAAATGATAACCTAAGTCCTTGGATTTTTTTTATAACCTGTTAATTATCTGCGTATGATTTCTTAAACTGCATAAAAATACTGTCGAGAGAATGGCAGGAAAAAGAAAGCTAGATAGCAGGATTTCTGCTTACAATAATTGAATGGAAATAATAACTTAAATGTGACTATTTTATTTCAGTAGCAACCTGCCCTCTGAGTGGGATACCTGTCCTAAGAGGGCAAACCATCCAGGCCAGCAAACATCAGACTCAGTCATTTTACAACAAACCTGGTTTCATCCACTGCCACGTGACAAACTGAAGGGTATATCACACCAGCAATTTTTATGTTGAACCTTCCGTTTCAGAGAAAATAATCTGAAAATATGTGGCAGAATATGGCCCAGAATTGCCAGGTGTTACAGCTGGAAGAAATAGGTATTTATCTTCTGTGGAGTCTGCGGACCTGAAACGCTAATTCTATCATGGAGTAGAATTCTGTTGGATATCTTTAAAAGTATGGCAAATTGGTTTTTTTTTCCAATAACTTTATGGTGGCTTTTTCAGGGTCATTTTTATACCACTCGATTTCTTATTAAGTTTGCAGAACTTTTTTCACAGCAAGGCTACAGATGTTCATCACTTTGTAGTGACCATCCTTAAATATCATATATTAATTCTCATACAGAGATGATATTTTGAGGCTGGAAAGCTTTCTGACATGCTTTCAAAGTGCTAATCAGGCTCTTTTAATAGCAGATCACCTACAACCTCACTATCCATGTCAGGATTACGGAAAAGATGAACCATACTGTTTAGATAATCTGTCATCTTTGTATGAGAGGTAAGACCTTGTAAAATCAGTGAGTACAAAACTGACATCTTGTAAGGCAGGTGGGGAAGGAGACATGCGGTTAGCGTGAGATGTGGGGTGCTGGTCTTGGCCAATAGATAACAATTGGCAGGGCTCCAACACAGCTCTGTGACTGTTGCACACTGACACTGTATTTAGTCCACACATTATGACTTTTCCTGCATCTAGTGCCATGTTGGCCTTTTTCCATTGCTCTGCACAAGGAATAGAGAGCATAGCTGAGAAACAGGGCGAACACATTGGGAACCAAAAGCAGGAACTAATTGCTGATGCTATTATTACTACTACAGCTACAACTATTACTGCTGTTACTGTTGTTTCTGCTATGGACTCCATCACAAAGGTGTGCCAGAGTGCCAGGGTTCCTTACTAGGAAGTACTGTATGAGAATGGGGCAAACAGCAGATCCCTGCCTGATGGCCTAACATTTAGGTCAAAATCTTACATACACTAATGGGACGAGTTCCCTGAAAGACATTCGTTGTTTCCTGTGGTCTGACCAATTGTCAGTAATGTCTACTGTTAATATCCACCTCACATGTGACACAAAAGACCAGAGTATTCCTACAGACTTGAAGAAGAAAGTATCTGTCCTAAACATGTCTTGAGGTAAATGTTTGGTGTTTTCTAATGATAGCCTTGGTATTTATATGTACTCCTCACAGCACACTTGTTGGTTTGCTCTCTGTTTTCCTTATCATTTTGGCTAGCCCTCCTCTGCATCTGGTCCAGTGTTAATTCATCTTGCCTGAGACCATTAAAGGATTGTATCAGTACTGATGGTGGACTCTTACCAGAGACTTTTGGAATGGAGCTAGTCCTCCTCTCTTCACCTTAAAATACACCTCCTGATGCATCCCTCATGTGCCCTTTTTTTACTGCAGTATTTCGCTGGTTGCTCTCATCTGTACTGTGGCTGACAACTAACTTGGGGTCGCCTTCTAGCTCAGTCTTTTCTAGCTGATTCCTAATTTTTGTTGCTAATTTCCAAATGCATTATCTTCATTTGGGGATAAGTGACTAGCTTCATTATCTTCAAAAGGCTGCTTCTCATGCCATTCCTATGACACCTGTTCTTACCTTCATCCAGCCTTTTTCTGCATGATATCCTTCTCTCCTGTGTATCGATAGTGCAAACATACGTAGTATCATCACATTCCTAATATTTGTGTCATGGTCTTAAATGAAGTAAGAAGATCAGAGGTGAGACTGATCCATGAAGAATTCCACTGCTAACTGGTAACCCTTCCAATACTTTGCCGTTTGACACTATCTTTTGCTGGCATTCCTTAAGACAGTGTTTTACCTATCTTTCAGTTCCTCTACTAATCCCTATCATCTCCAGCTTAACAAATAATTTCCCATGTGGTACCACACCATACACTTTACCAAAGTCCAGATAGATGATATTGACTCCATTTCCTTTGTCTAGAAAATCAGCTATCTTATCAAAAGAAGTTATTAAGTTAGTCTGACAATATCTTCCTTCTTTTATTATATTTCCTATTGCGGTTTATCCAGTATTTCCTTCGCCTCCATGTCTTTATTTATCTGTTCCTTCAAAACCTGTTCTAAAACCCTGTGTACTTTAGAGGTTAGGTTAATGAAACAATATTTGCTCAATTTTTTTTCCTCTCATTTAGTATATTTTATCTTTTCCAGTCACACAGCACTATACTTGCCTTTATACTTGCCTTTATTCATCTAGATTTTGTTCCTCCTTTCAGCTTGAAAGACAAGCTTTCTCAAGTTTTTAGCCCCTTGGACTTCAAGAAAACCTAGGTCTAATTCTAATTTAAGTCTCTGAGTTCATCATTCCACATGATCTTTGTAACCAATTACATTAATTAATTAACATTTGTTCTCTAGTAATAAATAAAATATTAGTTGCAACCTTTTTCAAAGGTCTGTCATTAACTGAAACTGCTTAACTCATTACTCATTCTTATCTTTCATAACCAGATTTTCCATTGGCCCCTAATGGTTTTGATTATGGGTGCTGAAGTCTTGCACTGAGATGGAGAGGTGTTTTTTTTTGTTTTGCTTCATAGGTGATATCCAATGGATCCAGACAACTTCAGTTAAGAAATACAAGAATAGTGGGGGTCTGACTGTGAAGGACAAGGAGCCTAGGTTCAATATGAGATCTTTTGTTAAGAAAACTGAAGAAAATTGAAGTTGAGGAGAACATTGTCAAGTTGATACTTCATGCAATTGCTTAAGATTTTATCCAAAGCAAGGCAGGAATGTAATTTGCTGAACACCCACTCTGGTGGACGTTCATCTTTACAGCAGACAAGAAAGAAGATACCATGAAATAGATGATGGAAAATCAGGACTAACCCTGAGGTCTCAAGTCACCTTACTTCTTTCTCTGACTTGGAAATTCCACATAAACTATCCTGGTTCAAAGATACATGCAACTATGTGCTCTTATCTCACTCAGCATTCACACAGCTTCATTCCATTCAAATGTTTGTGGAAGGTTAGCAAAAGGGAAGAATAGAGATTACTCCTTGGATAAGTATACCCTTACAAATATTTCTTCTTTTTTTTTTTACTTCTTGTTTTCAGCTACTCTGCTTGTTTTATTGATCTCCCACCCCTTCAGTAAGCTGTTTAGCAAAAACTATGAGTCCCACTTCCCTCAGATGGTGAATGAGGTTAAACTGGCATCCAGTCAGGGAGATAACACTGCAAAAAGAAAAATAATTGCATCACAGTGCACTCTATGTTTTTTTAAACTTCTTGGTATTGCCAAAATTAGCTGGCCCATAGCTGACATGCACCTGTTTCAATAGCATGTGTGGAACTATTCTCTCTCCCTCATACAGGTAGTGAGCTGATTCAAGGAGTAGTTTTAGCAATTTCTATTAAACACTTAACTTTAAAAAAAAATGAAATTAAAGCACATTCACAGTACTGACAGAAATGTGGGTGTTGAAAAATTCATTTTCTGACCAATATTTAAGGACCAAATGCTGTTCCTTGTTACACTGGCCCTGTATTTTTACAGGGACTTTGCCAGATGTCACAGAAGACGTTTACAAGTGAGCACGCAGCTTTTGCATACACATTCCAAACTTTGAAGTTTCTGCTGCCTTCCTGCTGAGCAGAACACATTCAAGTTCAAGTGGGATATAGAATTGTTATTTAAATCTTACAGTCAAATTAGACCCTAGAGACATGATTGTATAGTGTTATTGTCTCAGTCCCCATGAAGTTAAGTGTTCTCATATCAAATATGATGTGTTTCAGCTTACCACCTACTGCATAAGTATTCATCTCCTTCTTAAAAGATATCAGGCAAACTGGTGTTTTATTTATTTTTACACGTGTCAGTTATTTTTAGTGGTAACACCATTGTGACACTACTGCTTTTTCCTGTGAGCCATGGGAACGTGAAGCTGCTACCTAAAGTTCTCAGTCATGTTAATGATCAAAAACTCTCCAGGCTTCCCTTCAAGATCAGGATTGCACTTTTTTTGTTGAGTCTTGCTTTTGAAGAAGGATTATTTCACCGTTGAGTGCTCCTCTCAGAAGTGGGCTTTCTGAATGCAAGTTTTGGTGGTGGCCCAAAGGGGCAAACTTTGATGAGACAGCAGAGTCCCATCGCTGCAAGCTCAGCAGGCAGGGAGAACTAACCCCACACTGGAGGGGCAGCTGCCATACAGGGGGTCCAGGGCAGAAGGACGTCTGCAAGCCAAGATGGACCAGACTTTGTTTCACAGATTGGCCAGAAGGATTTTTAAGGAACTGCCCCTTTGAGAAGTAGTGGTTCCACTGAAATCAAGTTGCATGGCAAACATTCAACTTGATTTCACCTGAATTTTCTTTTGAAAGACAGACAAGGAGAAAATGTCAAAATAATCCATTTCAACATTGTTGGAGTTTCGTTTTTCACTTGAAATGGTTTTTCACTTTTGTATTATATTTTCTCTAATAGAATAGATTCTATATTACAGCATAAAATAAAGCATTAACATCAAAATGGGATATTATGAATGACCTTGAGTGTTTTTAAATAATT